>OY776286.1:24059576-28907076 GCA_963675345.1 Trididemnum clinides
ATCCAGCATGGTCATTGCAAAACGACTAGGCAAGTTTGAGGTTTTACTTGATCGTCCTATAACCTTTTGGAATAAGCTATTTTTAAAAGTAGCATCTTTAAAAATATGAAAAGTATATTAGAATGCTTTTTGCTTACTCAAATGTACAATAATAATATGTTCAAATATGCTTCATGAATTCTGTAATAATGATGACTCTCACCAACACTGTTAGCAGCTTTGCTAGAGACATATCATACTGCTCTTTTTTAGTTGAACCATGACAACCAAGATTGAGATGCTGTCTAAACTCTTCTAATTATTATCGATGTCAAACAAGCTTTTTATTTAGTAAGCCCTCATTGGTTAGTTTTGCATGAAAAGGCTAATGCTCAAAGCATTGTCTTAATCCATTATCAACATTTTCTTCACTTCTTGGAACCGCCGTCGTGTAGTGGTATAGTTACGAGCCTTGGAACGAAAGGCCTGGAGTTCAAATTTCCATAAAACACCATTGGTGTTTGTCATAAAGGGCATTCAGAATTTAAAGTGCTACGTTGCTCCAGCAAAAAGTCTGGTTCGAAAGCCGAGTGTATAGTGATAGACATTCTTTGATTCAGCACGTCTGAGCCCGTGAATCACGGAAAAAAGATGTATAGTCGACTTTCTTTGGAAACTTGTACGTTGAGACACAGTAGAATCATAGTTGCTGTCACTCAATGACACACAAAACTTAATAGCATTTTACACCATTACTTTAAACTGTATAACACATAAAAAAAATTGAACTTCAATCTGTTGGTAATGCATATTACCGCTTTTCACTCATCGCCTTACCATTAGACCTAGCAGGCCATTGTTCATTCATAGCTACAAATTGCGCTGAGCATTAAACTCAATGTTCGTCAACTTTTACAGCATGTCAACCGACAGTTTGTCAGCAGCATCAAGTTGATTGCTCAGATATTGCAGCTAGTTCGACTCTGATGAACTGTTAAATGCTTTATTTTACTTGCTTAAATAGGCTAGTTATTTCTACCCAATTGCTTGAGGGTTAAAGCTGCCTGACAAGGCCTGCTTGCAGTCTAGATCTGAAGATATAAAAATAAATTACTCAGCCCTGCATTCTAGATCTATCAGGTTTTATTTGATTGTCAGCACATCAGCAATATGTAGTGGCAATTACAGCAGGCTAATTCTGTATCCAGAACATAGTGACTAGGCCCAGTGATACATGGCTTATTCTAAGCTTAAAAATTTAACTTGAATGAGGAAAGCTACTGTATTTAGTTCTATGTTTGTTAATTTTTTATAAAAAGGTAGCTTTTAAAGCTGTTCATTAGTTACAAAAAATAAACATTATCTAGCCTTACCAACATAGTTCATCTGAACAACTAAAAGTGAGTTGCAAACCTACATAAGCCAACTGGTTGAAAACTCATTTCTAAATAAGCAGCTTGTTTTCATAGACATACTTGCACTGTGTAACCAGGTAGTTGAATTTCACATCAAAACAGCTGGAGGTTTTAAAGCTTAAAAACTAGACTTTCTTTGGCCTAAATTACAATAAAAGCGCTTTTTGCCTGCATGTGGAAAAACTGCAAATTTGCTCAGCCTGACACCCTCCAAGCAACGTTTCTCAATGAAAACAATTTTTTGATCTAGCTCTGCCCATAGTAACATTGTAAATAGGCTGAACATGTTTAATTTTTTTGCTTTCTACCAGCGTATTAGGAATATGCTCTCAGCAACGTTACGAAGCGAAAGCACAAAAGTTGAAATACTTCAACTTCACTTTTTTCTACGGACACGAAAGTTTTTCCGCTAAGCTCTTCCTCAAACGATAACCGCAATCTCTGTGACAGGTCGTTATGCTTCGCAGTTTTTTACGCTTTACGCCAGACATCACAAATTTTCTGTTAATGATTTCTGTATGAGCAAGGCTTTAAACTTTTTTGCTCCTTGATTGAACTTAATATGAAAAAGTGTTATGTCCAATAGCACATCAAATTGGAAACATTTTTGCAGACCAACCTCATGGAAGAATCACAAGAAGAAGCTGAAAAGCGCGAGATGCTTTTAAATATGTATCACAGTCTAAAAGAAGCCTTGAAAGTTATGGGTGAAATCAACATGCAGGTAATTATTTCGAATATTTTTTAAAATATTGGCTGAAACTTGGTGTGTTCATGGAAGCTGGTGTGCTCTCGAAACAAAGATTTTGTGTTTTTATTTCGCTTGGTAAGGCACTTTGCGACGATCGGCCTGGTTGTAGTGCTTTTGGTAGAAATATGCTGCGGTGCTAGCTGGCCTGGCTATTTTGAAGTTGGTGTGAACACAAGCTCTATGAATAACCGTAATAGTTATTCATAGTTTTCCTCAACGGAAAATAACTTTTGAACTAATGAACGCAAACAACTTTTGCAGTTTGTAGATGTTTTTAATTTACTGGTCAGGCTAGGCTTACTCTTTGGAGTTTTTTTGTCTCGGTAAAAGTGTTATTTAATTTTTGCAGACTGTTCAAACATCTCTGCCTCCTCCTGTTGATAGCTCGTGGATTGCAGAAGATTCTGGGTCTTCTATGCCGAATGGCGCTTCATCAGGCCCCCCAGTCACTTCAAATCGACCACAGTAAGCGCATTTTTTCTTTGGTTTATGCTTATAATCGTACTTTTTTTATGCTTTATTCAGTTATGGTTCAGAAGTAAAAGTTTAGGTAAAATCTTTGACCTTTGATATTTTAAAATTTCGGGATGTCCAATACTTTCGAATTTATACGGTTCTTTACAAACATGCATCTAAGAGCTATCGACTTGCATTTTATTTTAATTTAAAGCCAGTCTGGTTAAAGCTGAAAGTAGGAGGAAGATAACGCCTAATGCTCACTCCCTTTGCTCTTAGTATGTGCATGGCAGTTACGGTAATGTGCTGCCTGCTTGTGTTTGTGCTGGTCTCATCCTTACCTTAATGATGATGCATCAATACAACATACCACTTAATCCAGCTGTTTACAATTTGTTCCCAGCAGACGCGCTTTGATGCTGAACATCTGTTAAAGCACAACGGTTAGTTTTTATGTATTCACTTAGAAAGTGTAATGTTGGAATTGCCAACTCGACCACAGCGCTCAACCAGTATTCTGTTTTCCATTTGTGGGTCAAGTTCTTTTTCCTTGTATCAATCACAGTAACCACTTATAATTAAAACTTTTGCTGTCACAGAAAAACAATTTTAGATGGTGAAAAAACGCTACTGGTAGTGTTTAGTGGTGAAGTTGCCTACCTTGCATGGCGTAAGAGGCGACTATTGGACGCCCTTTAATTTTATACGGCGTTATTGGTTGTGAGTGTACTAGTTTATTAAAGACCGGTTCCAAATGTTCGTCGCTTCTCTCCAACCAGATTAACATGTTTCTGCTTGCATTTTAATTGCCAGTGTGACGTCTGGATGTCCAGTATCACCCTGCACCTTCATCCCAAAGAAGAGTGAGGGCAATTGTTTTTTATGCTATAGAAGAACGTTCAATAGCAGCGATATGGAATCTGTAGGCCTATCGGCGTTGTTGAGTGCCTCGAATCGAGTTGTCAAGGCTTGCATTCTAAATTTGAAGAGTTAAACAGGTTTGGGGAACTGTCGCCATCGTTCAGTTCGCCTCGTCCTTTTAACAGCGTTCGAAGTCACCATCATTACACGGCAGTGTGGCGAAGGCAAGCCGACCAAGTTCCATTTGCGGACGACACCTTATTAAAGTTCGATGCCGCAAGTTGAATACACATTTTTTTCGCATGTTGAACTTGAACTTTTGTGCTTACCTTTAATCAAGCATTTGCAGCACTAATGCAAAGATTTGTCAAAATCTTTCAATATAAAAGCTGTTTTCAGCAAAAGTCTGGAACAGGACAAAACAATTTTGAATCGAGCTTTTAATTGTTTGACATGGTACAGTCATCAATTTATTGCTAGTCGCAGTACGATAGCTGTAGGTCAAGGGTCGGCAACCTTTTACCGTCAAAGAGCCATTTGGACCCGTTTACCACAGCAAGGAGACCGATGAGAGCCAGAATAATTCTACGGAGCATAGGTCATAAGTGTTTTCCAAAAAAAAAAAAAAAAAGTCTGCACTTGTAGTTAGAGTCATTGATCTGAGTATCATTTCACACTCACTTGCTTCAAAGAACAGCAAAAGAGCCGCAGATGGGAGGCAAAAGAGCCACATGCGGCTCCGGAACCGCAGGTTGCCGACCTCTGCTGTAGGTTATTTTTTTGTTTAACATTAATAAAGATGATTTATTTTTTTTACAACTAACTTTTGTTTTTTCAAGGAATTGCTAACAGACTTGTTATCATGTATGAGATTAGAACAACATACTGGTTGGTTTTTGTTTTGTATGCTATAAACTTGGCGTGCTAGTTGTTCCTGAAGAGTCAGGTCAATTTTATTCGTCGCGTAGCGTTTGTAAGGCGAATTTCAATAGTAATAATAATGTTGAATTTATTACAGCTAACCGGTTTTTATTGTCTTCTGTTTCTTCTTTTTTTTAAGCAGTTGAAAGGGGAGTTGAAGCGATATAAAAGCATTTCAAACATACATTGTTATGTTTCAATCCTTCTTTTGTTGCACAATTAACGAGTAACCCACCATCATATCTACGTTTTTGATTAGTATGAAAAGTTGTGTCGTACTTGGTTGTGTAGAAAACTGACTAGTTGCTGGCGCTGATGAGGGATTCTTGGTTTTTAAATTGGTTGGACTTGAAGTGGACAAATTATAAAAGAATTCTATGTGAAAGATTGTATTTGTCAGTTTTATCTTGAACTGTATTGGACGGAGATGAAAAAGCAATGTTAGTGTGCTACTGGGAGGAAGCTATCGTCCAACCGCGTTGTCATGCTTATGCATGCTACCGGACAAGATAGCGTTTGGGGCCAACGAAGAGCTTTTGTCTTTGGCAAGCTTACTCCCTTTAACCTTTGTCCTGACGCTCGGCACCTCTTGAATTGAATGAACTGTAAACCCTTCATTTTCTTGATGCTATTAACTTGTTTGCAATATAGCAAGTAATAAATAAAGCGATTACAAAGCAAAATATCAATTTTATTTAAAAATCAATGTTGCGTTGTCCCAAATGATTTGATGACGTCACCGTAGATGTTGCAGTGACTTTACGAGGCCAATTAGGTGGAACATGACGTAAAGTCTTGCGCAAAAGTTAGGCGTATTTACCAGTTAAATCATAGGCTGCTTAGCTGCCATTGTTATATGGATTTTCTCATGCAGTGGCGTGTTCGCTTTGGTTGACCGTGTGGTAAAATGGGTTTCATTTTCAATTTATTATTTTTTGACTTGAATGCAATGTTAAGATACTCACAGTTTTTGTTGTCTTGTAACACGATATTGTTTTTCAGCAACAGGAGCGCCAGTCCGCGGCGGGTTCCGCCTGCCCGACCAATGCCATCCGCTAGACCTGCTCCTGGTCCACCACCAAGCAACTACCAACCGTCGTTGCCTAATCCTCTCGTCCCAACCAGCGCACCTCCTATTCCAAACCGACCAGGACCGGGGGGTCGGGCTCCCCCATCTATTCCAAGGTAACTGCTCTAAACTAGTTTTATGTTACATCTTCACAAGGTAGTTATCACAATGTTTAGAAGAGTTTCTGTGACTACTGTAAGGTTTGATATTGACAGATCTGGTTTTGATGCCTGCTTCTGTGCTGTATTTGCAACTGCAAGCTTGGTTTTTTAAAACAATTAGCTATAGATGTTATGAAAGCTTGAAAGTTTCTAAGCTGGTGTAAACGATAGAATTTTGTTTTACCTAGCGTGACGTCGTTGTACTGAGAATCCAGAGGATATAAATGCTATAAGCATCAACATAGATTTAATGAAAAAAAAAGTCTTCAAAGTTCGATATTTTTTCTTGTAGGAGGCCTATGCCTGGACAGAAACCTTACATTCCGCAAAGACCATAAAAGTTTTGTTGCTGTCACTTCGCTGTCAGTCTACTGGTCGTACATTTGATAAACTCGAGCCAACGACTGTATGTTATTTGGCCGTGTGCATGTAGTTGTTATTGATTGGCTTCGCTACAATCAAGCCAAAGCTGTCTGAAACGTAATTTCATGTTTTAGTATCGCTTTTTTTTAGCATATAATAATGTTTTTCGCGTTTTTTTTTTGTTTCATATTTCCGCACATGTTAAGTAATTGTATAAAAAGACCTATCAAGTTGAAGATGACGCCTGGTTGGAGTATTCTCAATACTAATTTTGTAACGATTGAAAATTATAAAATATTTTTGATTTGGAAACCCCGGTAAGTTTGTTCCTTGCATGTAAGCTGAGTGAGGTCGAGTAAAAAGTTTTTCAGTGTTAGACCGACTTATGGGATCTGCAAAATTTTTGTCTAAAGTTGAATTGAACTCTTGAAGGTAAGGCGAGTACAGTTAAACCAAGGGTATTGAATACCTCATACTTTTAGCCCGCTATTGCTTGCGCGTGGAAGAAAGTACTTTAACCTATTAAAAACCGAGTAGAATTGATCTTAAATTCTTAATGCCAATATTCAATTAAGAATGGATTATTTCAATCGTAGTTCATGTTTAGCAAATAATAGCTTTACCTCACATCGATTTGTCGCGCAATGTATCATAATGAATCAATCGACGCATTGACTGCGACTATGACAGAATTATTTCATAATCCATCCATAAAGGTGTATGCAATCAAATACATCATGGTTATTATTTTCAATTGCATCTTCATGAAACTGTTTAATTATTACAAGGATCGTTTTTGGAAAGTTTTGAAATGTTCAAAAGGAAAATTTGTAAGAAAGTAAATGGCTTGTTTTTGTACAATAAAATGGGTTGAAGTTAGAACTTTAGAAAGTACATTTTCAAGAAGTAAGTACTACCTTAGAATTATTACTCTTCTATGCATTTTAGAGAACGCTTTAGTTTTTCACCCGCATTGTAGGAAAGTTATGTAGATATTTTTGAAAAACAAATCACACAGCAGATCTTTGGGAAAATAATCTTGTGACCTGCTGATTATATTTAAAGAAAGCATGAACGGACTATGGTGTAGCATTACAAATTTTCTTACAGTATTAGTTGTGACGTCGTCGTAAGCCAGCTCGTGACCTTATCTTTATATTAATTATCCCAACTCTTCAATGTTTGTGTAGTAAGCTGTATTGAAGGGGATGCTATGTTCCGTTTGATATCAGCTTGAACTACATAGTTTCTGCGTGTTTGATCAACGTAGCCACCACAGTTAACAGTGTAGACGGAAAGTACTGCGGTGTTTGTGACTGTTAGTCTGCTTCTAATCGCTCACTTTGCCAGCGTACGCTGATGTATTATGATTTGCTTATCCTTTGTGCGCCGTTATCGAGCTATGTTATAATGTAATTATGTAATGACTTACCTATTTTTCCGTATCAAGTGAAGTCTGCTGTTTGAACTTGCTCACCTTTGTGCAATGTGTTGCGACATTAACAAATTCGACTGTAGCAGAAAATCAGCGCTTGCTGGCACTGGCACTGGCACCAATAGAGCGCAGTTGGAAGTCGGTTGTGTCATTTTCTTTCATTTACTTCGCATTCGCATAGAAGTTAAAAAGCAAGGGTTAACCTTCGAAAGCCCGTTTGGGTTCCTAGACCGAAAATGGCTCTTGTTTGACCATCTCTCATGTACTTCACTCTGCGGCATTTCATTGTGAATATTATGCTGCGTTGTCTGGATCTTGTATTGAATGTAATTTGTTTTTTTTTCGACGCAACCTGTTCTTTTAGCCGTAGTTGGGTTGTGATGTAATATAAAGCTATAAATTGATATTGTGTTTTAACCCTGTATTTATTTGGGTGAATTGCGTAGTTACTTAATTTACTTGTATGTAAATATGATATCTTTACTGTTTCAACTTCAAGGAATTTCAATTATCAATTTGATCATGCTTAGTACAAATTCGCTGTAAACGTTTTGCGAAGATTGAGAGGACTTACTTCGTATTAGGTTGGAATATTAGCGTCAAATCGTCTGCGTATCAACAAAAAGAAGCCACGTTAATTGTAGTTTATGTCACGTTACAGTGTTTGAAAGCAGAATCAGTTTTCGAAGAGATGGAAATCTAACCGCAAAGCGGAACTGCGATCTGCTAATTAAAAATGATCGAATCAAAAATAATGAAGATGCAGAATGTATACTTACTAAAGCTGAATTACGCTACAAAAGCTCTGGCCCCAAAAACGTTTCCTAAATACGTCACTGAAAATAACGGTAGGCACAAAAACCTGTTTTTTAGTAATGCAATGGCAAGTCGGAAAAGGTTTGTACAGTCGTGTCACAAGCCTGACAAATTTTAATCCCTAGGACATCAATCTTAAGGAAACAAAATCGAACAATTTGATAACTTTTCGTGTGAAATCTTGCAGGAATCACTACAACTATTTACATTTTACCACAAAATCCTGGTAGTTGAATTATACTCTTAAACCATAACCTAGCCAATTGCAATAACTGTAAGTAGTTGACTTCAGGTTAGTTTGCTCTTACCGTAGCGGCCCATATGCCAGGGCTAGGCAATTCATGTGCAGACAGAGGGTTTGGGTCCAACAAATAGACCCGCAATTATGAAAAAGTCGTAAGTAGTATGCCTAATTTCAAAAACTTATTTCTGTGAGTAACCCTGCCCACAACTTTAAATTTATGCTTCCATGCACTTCAGAAATGAACAAATAAAATGAGTGAAATTGCAAACTGCTTCAATTTTGAGCGAGTTTAGCTTCTAAGTGTGCCTATGCTGGAAACGGGGCAAATAAGACATCGTCAGGAACTTCAAAAACTTGGGGGAAAATATGGGATTATGCGAACTCTGCTAATGTTTTTACTCCATTCCCTTTCAAAAACGGCACTTGTGCGTTAGGAACGAGAATTGGCAACGTCAAAATAACTTTCTTCAGATTCCTGCTGAGCTTGCTTATCGCATTTCGAAACTAACGAAATCTCTTTCCGTGGAGCTCGTGATTATTCAACCGCTATTATCAGCTCGCTTTGATTGCCTGCCATGCGAATTATTGAGATATATACGAGCGTAGACTGAAAAGTTTGTTGGCTGACTTAGAAGAAGTTACGACACAAGAGTGAAACTTGGCCTGTACAGTAGACGCCGCTTAGTATGACCACCTTGGGACCAGACCATTTTGGTCATAATATCCGAATGGTTATAAAAACCGAAGCCGCCATAACAGCTCCTGAATCGACGCCGTAAGCCACAAGAAGTCCAAATACCGTCAAGATCATCATTTACCCGAAGTAACAGTGTGACGTTGGCAGTAAAACAAAGTACAGTACTGTAACGCTAACAAGTGACGGTAAAATTTAGTACAGTGTGTAACAATATGTTGAAAAGGCGAAGTTATAAGTGCGTGGCGGGAAAAAATACTTTACTGTAGCAAGAAAGATGGAGAAAATGTTGGTCATATTATCCGAAATTTGGTCATTTTAAGTGGAGAAATTCCGGACCGTACCAAATTGGTCATAATAAGCGGCTAGTCATATTATCCGTGGTCATAATAAGCGGCGCCTACTGTATTAAAATCAAGCTCGTAATACTGACTGCGATGTTTTTCTTTAGGTAAATTTTCTTTGTATATGTAATTTTGCACTTTAAAAATTAGTAGTAGAGATTTGTAATATCGATTTTGTAATAGCATTTTGCATTATGGCGTTTTGAAGATCTTGTAAATACGTATAAATAAGATTTGGCACCGTGGTGTTATCAGCTATTTGCAGAAAAAAGGATTAGCCCTCAAAGAAGTTCATGCTGACATGATTGCTACTTTGGGAGATAATACTACGGCTTTATCATCTGTGAAGAAGTGGACAGCTGAATTCAAAAGGAGCAGGGAAAGTCTTGAAGACGACCCAAGATTAGGACGTCATTCCACCGCCACTACTCAAGAAAGCATTGACTGCATTCATCAAATGATGATGGATGACAGACCCTTAACTGTTGATCATATAGCTAATGTTATAAGCATCTCCCGTTAACGAGTGGAGAACATTCTCCTCAAGGAACTTGGTATATCGAAGGTTTCGGCTCGATCGGTGTCACGGCTTTTGATAGCTGATCAACAGCTTACCTGACTTGTGTCAGAAGCGAACTTGGCAATGTTTGAAGCAAATTTAGATGGTTTTGTTGACGTTTTCTCACCCAAGATGAGAGTTGCCTTGAACATCACTTCAAACCAGAGACTAAACGGCAATCCATGCAGTGGAAGCACTCGACTTTTCCTGCTCCAAAGAAAGCCAATGTGGTGCCGTTGGCAGGAAAATTAATGGCCTTCGTCTTTTTGGCATTGTGTTAATTGACTAGTTTCAGAAAGGCAAAACCATCAATAGGGAATATTATGCCAACTTGCCAAGGCAGCTATGAAAAGCAATCAAGTCAGAGCGACCTGGAAAGCAGATTAAAGGTGTCCTGTTTCATCAAGACAATGCTCCTGCTCACCAGTCTGTGGTTGCAATGTTTACTGTACATGACTGTGGATTCGAACTGATTGATCACCTTCCATATTCTCCTAATTTGGCACCATCTGATTATTTTCTGCTCCCTAACATGAAAAAACATGTGGCTGGAAAACGGTATTGGATTAATTGTGATGTCATTTCCGCTGTGAGGGACTTTTTAGCGGGTCAGGAGGATAACTTCTACACCACTAAAATCCAAGCACTGCAGCACAGATCGAAGAAGAGCATTGACCGCAGAGGAAATGATGTTGAAAAATAAATGACATTTGGTCAAATCCAAGTACTGCATGTTAGTCTGGCTATAAACTACTTGGCCTTCCCTCGCATAAGAGCTTGCTCACTTTAGCTCTTTCCCTTTTGATGCGATACTGCCACTGATGAGAGCGTCACAAAAATCTTATGGCACAAACAGCTTTATTCAAAGCTACATTAACTTTTTGTTTTGTTCTGCGCTGGCTGAACCGATCTTGTTAGCCTGTTGTTGTTGTTGTGGTTGCTCCTCCTCTTCCTTGGGGCGGAGGCACGGCATGAAACTTTTTTCCAGATTCTTGTCACAAACCTAATCAAATTAAGCTAGGAAAAAAGTGGTTACCCATTTCGAACCAGTCATGAACGCAAATTATATGCAGGTAGCCCCACCACTAACAAGGCGGGCACCCAAAAGACGCTTCTTACGACATGCTGGCTGAGCAGCTTCACTATTCCAATCTGTAAAGCACGGGTTTGTTGTTAACCTCGATATTACTGATGGTAGCGCTGCTATTGTAATAACTTCAATGTACGAGTAAGTGCTTGATTCGGGTTAGTTTTCTCTTTCCTGGATGCATTTATGCAAGAACCAAGCTACATACTAGCAGTCAAAGATTGCTGGTCATATAAATAGGCTTGCAATCCAGGGATGCGGAAGCGGTTATTTTTCAACCGCTTCCACCAACAAAAAACGACCGTTGACAAATTTTTTTAACTTTTGTGGGTCTGTACCCTGCCTTCTCCTACACTTCATCATTTTGAGAGAACAAAAACTTTCATTTATTGCTATTACTTTACCTACTTCGCTTGAGCTTATTGATTCGAACTACTCTGTGTTTGTTTTTCTTAGATATCAGAGCTCGTGTTGAATGTAGAACAGTGCTTTTCAATCTTTTTGTCATCGAGGAACCCCTAATGTACTTTCGCGTTCGTCATGGAACCCCCACTAACAAAAATTTAGAAATCACGATGTGCTTGCAAGAAAATCAAATATTTCGTTACTACAATTCAAAAAATAATTAAACACTTCAATAAATAGACAGGTATTACAAGTTCCTTCACTACTTACAACTACTTTTACAACAGTTAACTTAATGATTCTCAGATCTAAACCGTATGACCACATATCACAGCTCTAGACAATAATCTGTCGTCACAACAACAAATTACACCGTATAGCGCTGATTTTCCCTCTCTATTCTCAACTAACTCTGACTTTGAGTTAACTTTAACTCTAACCATTATTACGGACTTTCTGTCCGTCCCTAAAATACACATTGACTTCGATCTTTTTGGATAGTGAAGTGCGAAATTTCTGTCGTATATATAGTATGTACATGTAAGGCGAGCAAACTTGAATTGCACCAATCAACAGCCGCCTCAACGTGGTGGTGCGATCCCCAACCTCGTTTGGATTGGGTTAAAATAGCTGTTATTTTCCCGAGGGTCCCAGTTACCCCGGGGCACTTCCCTCACACAAACCATTTTTTCGCCGTGCAGCTCCTGAACAACCGCAGAAGGGCAGCACGCAGCCTCTTTAAAATCGGCCTGTCTTCTCTCTTTTCCTGCCTTTCTCTTGCCCGTCTTCTCCTTCTCCTGATGAGCGGCAACGTTCATCCAAACCCTTTTCCTGTTCAATGTGCGCTGGAAATGTGACCTGGCGGGGTAGGTCAGTGCAATGCTGCACATGCTCTAATTGGGTCCATTTAAAATGCTGACTACTCTCCTTTTCTAGATTCAGAACTCTTTGCAGATCTCACTCCTGGAGCTTCCCTCCCCGCTGCGTCCTGTTTTTTTGGAGATTCTACACCTACCAGTACTGTGCCTTCCTCCTCGGACTCCTCCAGCTGGTATACCTCGATTGCTCAATCTGGCCCATGTAGCCTCCCTTCTGCTAATGCAGCACTCGTACCCCACCCTCGCCTTCAAATCTCTTATCCTCTTTCCACCCACTTTGTATCCTCTCCCTCTGCGCCTTCACCATCGCCTCATGTTCCTGGCTGTTTCTCTTTACCTCCTGCTTCCTCTTCCCTTCCCTAACTCCCTCAGGGTTCTTCAATGGAATGCTGGGGGTCTCCGAGACAGTAGCACTAAACTAATACACTTTATTTCATCTCATCCCGTCGACCTTATTTATATCCAGGAATCTAACCTTAATTTATCTTCCTCTTTCCGGATCCCTGGGTTCTCTGCTCTGCGATCCGATGGCGCCCACTCCCGATCCGGTATTTTTTCTACTAATGTCACAGACGCTAGCCGCTGCGTCATCATTTTCGTCAGGTAAGGCTTATCCTTCTCTGAGCTTTCCACCTCCTCTCTTTCTTCGCTTAACCCCTACTCTGATTATGTAGGAGTCAACATTTCTCTAAACGACTCCTCCTCGCTCTCATTCCAAAATTTTTGTGCTCCCCTTATTCGCTCTTTTCCGAAGGATAGCAGAACTAATTTCTTTTCTCTCTCGATTCTTCCCTCCTATGTGGAAGCGGAAGTGGTGGATTTTTCGCGCTTCCGCTTCCACAGAAAAAGGACAGCTTCCGCTTCCACATCCCTGTTACAATCACAAAAAAGTTATAAGTAGTGTGCCTAATATTCAGAATCTTATGCCTGTAAACAGTGGTGGATTTAGGGTAAAGCAGCTGCCTCAGGTTCTCCTTTTTATCCCCCCTTAATGAGATAGAGGCACCCTTTCCAGAAAAGTCCTATAAACTGCCCTTTGGCCCTGCAAAACAGTGTTGATCTCCAAAAACAAGAAGGTTTTTACCAGTAACTTTTGAGCCAAGACACTAATTTAGAACAAGTCTGTTTTAAACAAATTTTGAACGAGCCGAAACACTAATATTTAAGGCAACGAAAAAGAGATGATCTCCAAAAAAAGGTTTTCACGTACAAGTTCAGGGCCGAAATCTTAGTTTATGACAAATTTTCCCAATCCAGAGCTTCAAAATAAAAGTAACCTCGAAACGAATAAGAAGAACAAATGTCTACAATGAGTACTTTGGCAAAAGGGGCCCCTCATGAAATCTTGCCTCAGACTCTTAAAATTCTCAATTCACCACTGCCTGTAAATATCAATACATATAAATCGCTTTAGCGCCCTATTCATAACTTTGAATTTATGCTTCCATGCAGTTGAGTGCATAAATTTTATGAAATTATTGGTTGTTTTAATGCTAAATACGCCTATGCTGGAACAGAGCTAGTAAGACGTTGCCAGGGACTCCAAAAATTATGGGAAAATACAGTTGCTATGCGAAAGCCCCATAATGCTTTTTTACTCAATTTCCCTCGAAAAACGGTGCGTTTAGTTTTGAAAGGAGAACTGTCTATATCAAAAAATTATTAATTTTTATTACTCTTCTTACGACTGTCCGATGGGTGAAGGTGGCAGCCGACTAACCGATATTTTAAACCTCTACATTACTGATTGGGATCATGAGAGCGACACCAGCTGAGCCGGATAGTGTATACCACAAAGTGCAATTCTGTCTGTGTGCTTTAACTTCTCTGAAACTGCAGGACGTACAAACATGAATTGGGCACAATGTTCACCAACACGGGATAAGTGTGACAAGGGGGTACACGATGTCATGACGACATCACACATGAAAATAATCAATTCAAATTCGCATATCTGTGCGGAGGAAAGCAGCTTCTTGCTGAAACGAAATCAGTACCCGAGTTACCAACTTCTAGAAATTTTATCCTTTTAGGAAATAAGATTACGTCATAATAAAAATCGATTTGAAGTTTTTTCATTGTCTAGAAATACTGACCGCAGAAACGTTGTTGAAAGCTTTTTGCGGAGATATTTTTCGGAAAGAAGTACTTCAAATAAAAAAGATTCTCTAACAACTGAGCTATCCACTCCAGCAGGCAGCAACTGTATTTAAACTTCCTTACATGCTACAAATTGCACCATTTTAATTGAAGCAAAGCAGCTGTCAGTGAATTGTGATATTTTTCACATCATGCGTTAATTGGATTTAATGGTTTTGAGCTGCAACCCAAAGAAAACTTTAGTAGAGAGCAGATTCGACAGCATTATTTTGAAAAAAGCTATTGCAGGGTAGTGATGGATGTCATTGACAGTGTAAATATTGATTTCCCCGTTTGATTTTACATATTGGTGTGTGTGCGCGCGCGCGCGTGTGTGCTGTTGAGATCTACTATTGATTGTCTCTTGTTTGTGACGTATGATACTGTGACTGGTGTTCGTTGGGCTGGTATGGTAGCTATGGATAGCGAGCATGTCAAGGCTAGTAACTGGGTGGGATTTAGTTTTATGATTTGAGTTAGAACCAAAAGGGGAAGATTAGGGCTAGGATAGGAAAGTGCCTGCAGGCATAGTTTAAAAGTAAGTAAGTTTATTATTATTATTTGCCCAATACATTCAATAAACGTCAACATAAAACAGTAATAAGATAAAATAGTACATTCGTGTATGGGACAGGAGACACTGAAATAACCCAAATGTTTTCTAGTCAGTGCCTCCTAATAATAAAAAAACAACAAATAAATTACCAGCAATAAATAAAAACTTAATAGAGACTGGAAAGAAGACGTAAAAGAGAAAAAAAAAGAAAAACGAAGAGAGGAAGTTAAATTTTGTATAAAAGAGCATAACGTGAAAGTCACATATTTAATGAATCAGCAATTTTTATTAAATAATCTAGAATCAAAGCAAAACTTTCAATTTAATAATCTCTAACCATTCGTTCTTTTAATATTTTTTTGAAGACTGGTAACGGTTTCGTTTTTATAGAATTGTCTTGAGTTGCCCACAATTTAGTACCACGAAAAGCCAATTGTTTTTGTGACATTGTTTTGTTGACCCGGGTTAAGAAATACTTGTTTTTAGTTTTTTGTCTTGTACTGTACAAATGCACACTTTCAAGTTTAACAAAATTTTTTTCAAAAACTTTAGGAGTCATATTGCAATTTAATTGATGCATAAACTTTGATAATTCTAATTTGTAAATGTCTTCTAGTTTCAATAATTTTAGTTGCTTATACAGTATGCTAACGTGATCAAATTTCATACTCCAGGTCATAATCCGAACAATGTTGTTAAGTCTTAGAACTATTTCTTTTTGTCTAGAGTAGGTTGCTGTTCCCCATAAAATAATACCATATTGAACACGACTGTAAATCAAACTATAATATAACAATTTGAGTGTTTCAGTATCAACAAAGTTACGTAAGCAATATATTATAGCTGAGGATTTCGAAAGTTGTTTGATATGTGGATCCCAATTAAGACCATCATCTATGAGCATACCTAAATATTTTACGTTTCTAACTCTATTTAATACGTTTTGTTGTAATTTGATTTCAAAATGTTTTTTAGTTGAGGCATTGATACAATTGTCAATGAGCATATAATTCTTTTAGATATATTTAAAGATATCTTATTATTTCTCAGCCAAACATTTATTTTATTTAGTTCATTGTAAACCCGTTTTTCCAACTTTTTGATATTACAGTCAGATAGTTGTAACAAAGTATCGTCAGCAAATAAAGTGGTTTTAAAGTTTGAAGACGAAGGTAAATCATTAACATATAAAAGAAAAAGTAGCGGCCCAAGAGCAGACCCTTGAGGCACCCCACAAGTGACAGTTCTCAGACTTGATCTGTAATTGGAAACTCCTGTATACTGATATTTGTTGCTTAAATAATTACTCAGGAATAGTTTAGCGTTATCTCAAAATCAAAAATTATTTTCCAGTTTCTTTATTAATATTTCGTGGTTCACTGTATCGAATGCCTTTGAAAAATCAAGAAACAAACAGCAATTGTATAATTTATCATCTTTGCTTTTTAAAAGTTCATCATAAATGCTGCTGATTGCATGAACTGTTGAATGATTGCTGCGAAACCCGAATTGGCGTTCATCAATTAAATTATATTTTTCAAGATAATTATACATTCTACTGTAAGTTAATTTTTCAAATATTTTATTAAATTGGTGGTTTAAAGATATCGGCCTGTAGTTGGTGGCAAGTTCGGGGTTCCCTTTTTTAAATATAGGAATTACTTCATTTATTTTAAATAAATCTGGGTATTCACCTTCAACAATACATTTATTATATAGTGTACATAGAAATTGTGCTATTACAGATTTACCATACTTGATAAATTTTGTAGGAGCATCTACACTTCTACAAGCTTTGTTTGTTTTCAACTGATTAATTAATCTTTCAATTTCTGGTGGAGTTGCTGGAGAAAAAAAAAGGTCCTACTTAGGTGTGATTGTTGATTAACAGTTGTTGTTGCATCAAGTTCAACATCTGGTGTGTTTGATGCCATTTGTGGACCAATATTTACAAAAAATTCATTGAGAGTTTCAGCAATGGCTATGGGCGAAGTAACAGTCCCATAGGGCGTTTGCAGTTTTGTAATCTCGACTTGATTTTTTAGTTTTTGAGAATTATGTAGTATATTAATAGTTTGCCAAATTTTTTTCGGGTTGCTTCTATTCTCAATAAGTATTTTATTATAGTAATACCTTTTTGCATTACTTATCAAACGATTTAAAGCATTTCTATATGTTTTATACCTCTGATTAACATCATTAACCAAGTCATTGGGGTTGTTACTTAATATAGAAGAATGAAGATTTTTAAACATTTTGTTTTTTGTTTTAATTGATTTTAAAATTCCACGCGTTAACCAGGGTTTTCTTTTGAGCCTCTTTTCTTTTTGCGTCATTTTTCTAAATGGAGCTAATTTGTCTACAGTATTGGAAAAGGTATTCATAAAAATTTTAGTTTGTTTATTAATAGACATAGTTGAAACCACATTTTCATTTAAAGCTTCTTGCAAAGTTTTATTGAATTCATCTTTACTAAAAGCTGTAAAATCTCGTATCATAATATGTTTTTCTGTTTTGTAATTTTTTCCTGCATTCGAAATCAGAGAGAAAATAGGATAGTGGTCTGAGATGTCTGTCACTAATACTCCACTTGATAAAATGTTTTTAAGCAGTGAGGTATACGCATGATCAAGTAGAGTCGTTGAATTAATATTCACTCTTGTGGGTTTGTTTATTAGGGATTTACATGAGGAACTAATTTAAGAATTTGCATAGTTTCTAGAATTTTCATTTTTTTCGATTTTTAATAAATCAATATTAATGTCACCCATCACAGAGAAATATCGTTTTTGACTAATTATTTTGCGATGCACGTTTTCGATGCTTTCAATAAATTTCCCAATGCAATCTTTGTCGTATGCTGGATGACGATAAATTACCCCAACAGTTAGTTTACCTACGATATCATTTTCTATGTTTATCCATAAACTTTCGGAACCAGATATTTCGAATTTAATGTTAGAATCAATGCTATAATCAGTATTAACCTTAATGTACATAGCAACTCCGCCAGCGCTAGTAGTGGTATTTTCATGCACAAATATGTATCCGGGTATACTAATATCGACAATAATGTCACGTTTTTTCATAAGTTTAGTCTCAGTAAGTAATATAAAATCTGGTTTTTGTTTAAGTTCAGATAAGAAATTAGTTAAATTGTCAATATTTTTTTGTATGCTTCTGATGTTAACATGGATAAGGAACAGTTCAGAATCCTTACTATTACTCAATTTGTTATTTAGTTCTTGTACACTATAGTAATTACAGTTCGAAAAGAAGTCATTGTAATCGGCAATTGCAGTTTGTGTTGATAATGCATTGCTTAGAGGTGCCAGACAATCAGCAGCTGATAAGTTGTTATCAAGTGACTGCATAGGTACGCTCATAGATAATGGTGTGTCAGCGCTTTCAAGCATTTTATCACAGTAACTATCGGATGATGTAACTAAACAAGTACTGCATTTTGATTCATCGAATGGTACAGGATTTCGAAAGCACAAATTGCATAAATCATTTGTCTTCATTTTCGATTTAGATTCTTTACAATGATTTTGAAAAGTTGCCATTTTGTCTAGAAAAGTAGTTTTAGTTAATTACAAAGTTTTTTAGGCAAATTAGCTTTCGGTAACACTATAATTAATAGCGCATAACGGTCGGTAATTAAGTTTAAGGAAATCAATGTCAACTCCATACCTATGAAGATCATCTGGCGTTTCGATCTTCCGCCACATTGCATTTCCATTTTCATCACTTTTATCATTGTCATCGTTTTCATCTGATGTTTCTTTCATAATTATCTTTCCATTAATCGTATGAACTTTTGCAAATCGACCACCACATTCCTCTTTAACATATCGTAATAATTTGGCTGGCAACGAAATAAGATTCTCCGTAATGAACGCATTTTTAAATTTTTTTATGGACGGGTCTTCATTCTTTACATCTGTGGTTATAGTCTTCAATTTCTTTTTTAATTTCAGGATTTTAATCTCTTTTTAAATGAGACAAATCTTACAATTGTCGGTCTAGTTTTTCCAATTCTTTTTTGTCCCAGCCGGTGAGCTCTTTGAATACCTAAATCTTTCAAATCAACATTAAGAAGCTTTGCTATTTCAATAATGATATCTTCTCCATCATCTTTTTTATTTGCACTTTCAGGAATATTATAAATTCTGAGATTTTCACGACGGCCGTACTGTTCTAGAGAATCCGATTTATATAAGGACAAATTTAATTGCTGTTTAAGTCGCTGGTTTTCTTCTTTTGTTTCTTCCAAAATTCTCTTGTTCATGGCCAATTCACTTTTTAATTCATTAACTTCTTCAATTAACTTTTTAAATGAAACATTAATTTCTCTTAGTTGTTTTCTGTCTTCTTCTGTGAAGCATGCACTTTTGCAATTCAAATTTTCCTCAGTGCTCGAACTACCTTTGCTTTTTTGTCTTGTCATAGTAAAAAAGGACGTTTTCTAGCGCGTTCGGGAGAAAAAAAATACGTCCGTTTAGTAGACTTACACGCGTCGAATGATTATTATTATTTTATTCTGTGTTAACGATTACCGGTACTGTATTTTAGCTAAATTACGAATTGATTAAATTGGTTTAAGTTAAGCAGGCGAGCGGCAGTAGGCCTAGCCTTGTGTTGGAGTGTTGGGTTGCGATTGAGCTCCCATCGAATTTCTGAGGGAAAGTGATCCCTAGGCAGTGGTGTTCTGCCAAGTTTGGTTAAAGAATTTTTTGGTAAGTTTGTTTATAAAGCTAAATCTCTATCCTTTGGTAGCACAAAAACAGCTTGCAAGTTTCGAGTTCAGTACCTGAAGTATTTCGTGTGTATTTTTGTTGCTGTGATGGTTTCTGTGTATTGTAGATGCATGATTAACGTTTGTGGCTTTATTTTGCGCAGAAACCGTTTTCGACGCTGAGTCGAGACGCGTGTTCAATAAATTCTTCATCCGTTAATCAAGAGCGTTTGAGCGTGTTAACCAAACCGCGCGAGTTCGAGATTAATAGTAAAATTTACAAAATTTTATTCCGCTATAATAGCTTTGGTGCAACCATTGGTGTCATGCGCTAAGCGCAATCTGCAGGCAAAAAAACGAACACGTACGTTAGTGAATAGAGGTCTAACATAGGGTAAAATATTAAGCAACCATTAAGCCAATAACCTAAGATAGATTGGTGGAATACCAAACAAACGATTAAACAAATAACTACGCCTCCTAGCCCGCTAGCTGTCTTTACAACGTGTAGAAGGAAAACTTTTTAGCTATTCACTCGAATATCTAAGGCGGGATAGTGAAAAGAAATCGTTTGTACAATTACCAACATCGATTTCTCCCATCGGTTTTCAGCATTTTTCGCGATAGACTATTGCTAATGAACTATCATACTTAATTACGGTATTCCAAATTTTTAGAAACAAAATACGCAGAAATCAGGTAGAGCGTGACAACAGATTTAAACCATCCTTCGTTGTGCTGTGAACTCCCATCTTTCCCTGTATTTACATTCTCCCTACTGTATTAATTCGTGACTTAGAGCAAATTGCAAACAATACTGCAATTTATTCTTTTGTTTATTTCTAGCCTGCTGGTCATGAAGAATCACATTCTGAAGTCAGTTTTTAATTGGAACAAGAGCCGTAGACTGATAATAATATTGAAGAAGTTGTGAAGAGACCCGATTGGTCGAAGCAGTATCATTGTCTGAAGAACATGACTTTCAAAGCGTTACCGGCAATATTGAGAATACTGAAGCCGAAGATGAAATTGTGCTGTCATCACATTTGCGCTGTTGGTCTCTCATGCTCAATGTCGTCGCCACAACAAACGCTAATAGCGCAGGGCGAAAAGTTACGGAAAGTTACTTTGCCGTGGGTTTCCTAAGCGCTCTACTTCGTGAAATTGTGCCGGCAAGTTTAAGAATATAATCCATCGGCCAGATTTTGTGCTAAAGATGTAGATAATTTTGTGATTCCTGCAGGATTTCTTGTGAAAAATCGCCAGTTTGTACAACTTTGCTGCTCTTGATCAACAAGCTTATGTTTTAGAGGTAAAGAGACTAGGCTTGTGACACGACTGTACAAAAGGTACTCCAACTTGCCATTACATTACCAGAAAACCAGATCTTTAGACTTGCGGGTATGCTGATATTGTAACGACCATGCTTCTTTGTCAGGCAGCATATCAGTTGTAACCGTTTGAAATGACAATGTATAACAACTTCAAACGCAGGTGCTGCTTACTGCATTGTTTTTAGTTTAAGCATACCAGACAGCATTATGATATCATAAAGCTAGTTTGAAACGTTCAAGAAGAAAGCACACCTAGAATGTTTAAAATGTTTAAAAAAATTGCTTGTTGTTGTTGTTGTTACTTGACCCCTTCCGAGGGATGGGGGCATGGCGGAAGACCATCGAGCCCCAGAAGCTGGGCATCTCCCCAGGGTCTGGACCACAGGTCGTACAGAGTCAGGGAGTCGCCCAAGAGCCAGTAGTTGGACAGTGCAGAATGAGATAAGTGTCCTGGGACGAGTGTCTGCAGGCGATGCATGAAGGATTCTCGATTCTTCCAATCCTAGAAAGATAAGAGCTTAACAGTAGACTGCATCCATTGCAACGAAGACGAGAGAGAACACAGCGAGCGTGACGAGGGAGCACAAGTTCCTCGGTGGAAATCGAGGGAATCTGCGTGTCGAAGAATTTCGATGAGACAGTATGCCTCCATTCCAACAAAAGAAAAGAGTGGATACGAGAGATAAGAGGAGAGAGACTGCAAGGGATTGCAAAAGGCGCACGTAGCGCTCTCCGCCTGGCCAACTCATCAGCCGCGTCGTTCCCCGGGAGAAACGAGTGTCCGGGGACCCACTGTAGTCTGATAGAACAGGAGGAGAGAGAAGACAGTTCCTGCCAGAGAGATTTTTCGTCGCTTTGCAGAGTATTCATGATCCAGGTCAGACACAAGAAAAGGATGGGGACCGAGGGTTTATCCTTTTACCACCCCAACCTGCTGTGTTGCCTAGATCAGATGCTGGTAGTGATGGAGTTGAGCCAGTACCTTGTTTCATCATCCAAAACTGTCACACCCATTATTCCTCGAGGAGCCAGATGTATGGGACATGTTAAAATAGTGTGGTCTGCAGTTTGTTCACTTGCACTTCACTCGCATTTCACTGAAGAAGCGAGAACCTATTTGTGCATGGACGAACCGAAACGCCCAACGCCAGTACGCAAGCAATTGATTTTGACCCAAGCTGTTCTGGTTAAAGTCATTCCGATAGGTCTTGTGCTGACTCTAGGAATGTAGACACCGAGCGCTGACATACTCTTGGAGTACTATGTGTCCCATGTCAAGTTCGTCCTTTGGGCATCGCGGATGCCCAACTCAGATAAGTTATGCAATAATTTCCGCTCGGCAGGAGCAAACGGGTGTCTAGATTTCAGTCTCTCCTTGCTAGCAGACTGTGGCTCAATCAGCTGGCCATGCACAATGTGGTCAGGGCTCAAACAACTGCGATTAGCCAAGGACAGTTTCGCTCCTTGGCAGCGAAGCTCAGCTGGTGGATGCATGAGGGAACTGGAAGATTGTCCGTTGGAAAGGGACGTAGGCATTCAGTGACAATGCTCAAAGCGTTATAAGAACTCTGTTAGCCAGGCGAGTATGCGCGCTACAACACCAAGCTAGTGTACAGTACTCAGCTGGCGAGTAGATCAGGGACAAGGCAGCTGTGCGCAATGTCTTCGCACCAGCGCCCCATCCTAAACTCGCAAGTCGCCTCAGCAGCGAAACGCGCGTGGATAGTTTTTTGCGCAACGCCTCAAGTTGATGATGGTGCGTGAGCGCTCTGTCCAGTTTCACACCAAGATAGGTTGGCACTGGGCAAAATCGTAAGATTTTACCATTGTTCTTAACTTTTAGCTCACGCTTAGCCTCTCGACTGTGGAGATGAAAGGCTGCCGTCATCGCTTTAGCATGGCTGAGCTTTAGCCGCCAAGTCTGGAGATATGCAGAAAGTGTAGTCATGTCTTCGCTCAAAGTTCTTTCCAACACCTTTCAATCTTTAGATGAATAAAGTATAGCCAAGTCATCAGCGTAGGCATACTTTTTGGAGGTTATGGAAGGCTGATCGTATATGTTGAAGAAAAGAGCCTAGATCAGGGTTTCCCAAACTTTCAGGTCATCGGTACCCTCTGGACAATTTATAGTTTCGCTCGTGTACCCCCGCACTTCCGCTAACATAGACTGCAATATATACTATTATTTTGCCTTCGTGATGACTCTTCTTAGTTTTGGAGGTGAAATTCTGTGGTCGACCAGACGTTGATCTCCAAAATAAAAAAAAAAAGGTCAACACATCCCAGACGTTCACCTTCCACCCAGAAAATCAGAGCGTCCACATTTTCCAAGCGGTTTTACCATTCTAAGGAGCCCTTAAACTCAGGGTCTTCAAATTATTAACATCAAGTGATCAAAAATATTTTAAGGCAAAGTAGAAGTTCTGGCAATAACATCCTTTTACTTTATCTAATGTACCCCTTGAAAAGTCAAAATGTACCCCTGGGGGTACATGTACCCCAGTTTGGGAACCCCTGGCCTAGATTAATCCCTGTGGGAGACCATTTCCCAAAGGGGGTGCTTGCTTGCCAGGATGAATTGTCAGAATAAAGCTTCTATTCCGAACCAGTTCCATGATCATTCGGACCATGTGCTTGTCCGGCAGAAGTCTGAGCAGCTTGCAGATGAGGCCACAGTGCCAGACAGTGTCATAAGCAGCTGACAGATCGACAAACACGGCACCGGCCTTTTTTTGCATCAAAATAATCCTCAATGTTTTGCATAAGTAAAAGGACCTAATCTACAGTAAATCTAACCTGTTTCTTTGGAAGTAAAGGGTGGACTATTGGTTCGACACGATTGTAGACGAGTCGTTCGAAGATCTTGTAAGGGACGCATAGCAGAGAGATGGGACGATAGCTCTGTGGGTCCTCTACAGGTTTTGAGGGCTTAGGATCACGACCATCATCGCCCTTTTCCAGACGTTTGGAGTTTTGAGTTAGCGCAAGCAAGGAAACCACGTAGCCAGAGCTTTAAGCCGGGACCAGCATGGATTAAAAGCTTCGGACAAATAGAGTGAGGACCTGGAGCTTTACCTGGTTTTAAGTGGTGGAGGGCAGCAGCAAATTCTCTTGGAGAAAAATTTCCGGAGATATTCACTGCATCTGGAGCAGTAGCCCTCCGAAGGTTAGACGATTCCTGCATAGCGGATCGAGAAATCTCTCTATTTGCACCCTCGTATCTCCCGTTTTTTACCAGGTGGCTAGCAATAGCATTTGCTGAAACGGAACATTGTCGTGACCTTCCAGTAAGATTGTTTAACGTATTCCATTCCTCCCGGCTGGTGTGTGAAAAGTCGATGTTCTGGACAGCCTCAGACCATCAATCCCTCCGTTTCCTGTCAAGCCTGGCAAGCAAAGCTGTAGCAGCTCTGCTAGATTCATGCTCCTCAGGGTATTGCAAGAATGTTTGGTAGAGGTTTTTACACTGGGCATCCCAACACGGTATACGATTATTTCGTCGGCCACGTGGGATACACTTTTTCGACGCAGTACTGATATCGTTACAGAAACCCTAATCACTTCACCCATTATAAGCCTAATCCATATCAGGTGGCGGCAAAATTCTGGCAAATTTGTTTGTGAGAGTAATATAGTGGTTTCACTTGCCCTTGCGGAAGTTCCATTGTTTTACAGGCTTGTTTGGTACAGGACGAGCAAACTTGGGTGAAGTAATCAGCGAGTGTCGATGTTGAGACCTTGTAAATTTTCTAAGACATGTCTGTCAGGTAAACGACTGTCCGAATCGATACTGACGAATGCAAGATCCGGGTTTGCACGTGTATTCCAGCGGTCAGAGTGGAAGCTGGCGGCATCCTTTGGGTTATGGAGTAGGGCAAGATTGTTGGTATTTGCCCAGCCAACCAGGCATTCTCCATCTGCACTGTTGGCATCATAACCTCAACAACATGCTGGCAATTAAAGTCGCCAGCATAGAAACAGGGATGTGGGAATACTGGGAGATCGGATTCTTACAAACGAATCGGTAGAGGTTTGTGAACGTTGACTATCTTATATCCATCAACGTCGACGTACAGCCACTCAGTCTCCGATGTAGGTGGAGATTGGTCGAAAAGGGCTCATTTCAGTTGTTCATGGACAAACGTAGCAAGACCATGCTTCCTGCTTAAGGAGAACCCAGCTAGTTGGTAGTCCGGTAGAACCAACCTCAGTGCAGACGTGCAGTGGGTCTTCTGGAGTAGGATGACGAGTGCCTCACGCTGCTTAGCAAGATGGTAAAGAACTCTCATCTTGCTTTAAATGAGGCCTTCGATGTTCTGTTTCTTCTTCTTCTTCGAGTCCATTTTGAGCTAGATTAAGTTGCACCAAGCCGTTGTGATTTTTTTGACATTGTTCTTACATTGTAATAAGTCATCCATGGTGCAGGTTGTTCCAGTTTTTTTGACGTTAACAAATGGCTCATGGTTTGATTTTCTTTTCCACACTGGCAGGTGGTATCAGTGCCGGAGGGTAAGTAGCCCCACTTCTGTAGAAGAGATTTGGTCTTGCCCACACTGAAAGATGGCAAGCCTTCGGAACTTGTTGACGATGCGTTTTGATGCATCGCCCCACCCTGAAAAGGGCATTTGCCACTTACAAGGTCTTGCCAGAACATCGGTGTTACCAATAAGTAAATTTGAGTTGTAAGAATAGTTTTCATGTAAGTATAGTTGCTGTAATCTGTTGTTTTATTTTGCCGTGATTATTTTATTTGTAAATCGGAATTGCCTGAAGCCTTACTTGCTAAACTGTTTTCGAAAAAAGACCTTTTTTCTTTCGCATTTATTAGATTTGTTACTCACACACCTCTTCTTACGTCACAACGGTTGACGACGTGGCTAAGTTCCAGTGTATTCTAGTGAATCTTGTTTCTTCGAAGATTTTTTTTGTTTTTTGTCGATTACGTAATTTATTAACGGTATTTTTTCTGTGTCACTTGATGTTCTAGCACTTTCCAGAAGATCGTCTTTATGTATATAAGGCGGGGAGATTTTTACCATTTAGATTCAGGGAGAGAGAGAGAGAGAGTAGTTTAGTAGAGTGTAGTAAAAAGGCGTTGTTCTGTGGTGATTGTTGTGACAGGAATCAAGCGATTGTTTTGGTGGTTTTAGTTTTGGTTAGTCTTTGCTATTTACATATTAAAGTGCTTTAGTTTCTTTATTTGACAAGCGAAGGATTTTAAAGTTTTAAGGTGGCAAATCACCATTTGAAAGCCAGAATTTCGACAAAATCAGTAAAAAAACTGAAAATTAGTTTGGCACAGTTTATACAGTCAACTTCGGATATAAGAGATCCGCCGGGACCAGCTTAATCAGTCTCTTATAACCGACTAATTAGTTTATATTAAAAATCATTTGGGACCTTTTGCGTAGTCCCTTATAAGCGAAAATCCCTTATATCTAAATCTCTTATATCCGAAGTTGACTGTAGTACTTTTTGATCCATAGAATCGGATTCTGGCCACAAAAAACTGAATCAGCCGGTCTAAGTAGGTTAAAATCCCATGTTTTATAAGGGGTACACGTGTTTTCTGCCTAGCAACGCCTTTATTGCTTGTTTGAGACCCCTTTTCAGCCGATCTTGTGGGCGTACGATTTTGGGAACGAGCATAATTCTAGCAGGTGTTTTCGTTGTCTTGATGGCACCTTCCCAGAAATAAAATTGTCATCAGAAATCTGACTGGCAGACAGTGATCTCCTCTGTGAATGCCTGTATGGCCAAACCCAGAATAACAATGAGTCAATAAATAATGTGATCTGGAAACACTGTCCAAAGGAAGTTTTCGTGTCTAGACCAGTAGTATCAGATGCAGCACACTTTGCTGTCGCTGTATTCAATGATGGTAATGACGCTTTCGTGAAACTTTTCGAGCAGTTAGGACTGAGTGGAGGATTCACAGTCAAAAGTGCTCATAGTAGTAACACTACGCGTCTGTATCACGCCAAACGAAAATCAAGTGATCGGTATAAAATTACTCGAAAGAGACTTCGAGCAGAGAAAAAGATCTTCATAGACACGAAAAATGAAGAGGAAGACAACGTTTATGAATCCGGCGCACATTGATCTGTCTTTGAACAGAAATAAACGTTTTCAGATGATATTATGCCTAGTTCGGTACAACATAAAATGTTTAATCGCGATTTTCTCATTTTGAGGATTTTGGTGTGTTCATACTGATTTCAAACACGCATAGTATAGCCAAATGTCATCCGATTTACAAAATTCTTTTTTTAACATGGGCCTTGGACCATTATGCAGGGATTCTAGTCGGGAAATTCCCCTCCTTAGTGTAGTTCTCTGTTGATAGGGGTATTATGTTACTAATTGGTAGCTAGTTATGTGCAAAAATTCCAACAGAATTTTTGAATGCAGACTGTATTAAACTGAACAATAATATAGCAAATTCCTGACTACAAACCCTTATTTTGGTTATTATCTGTCACACAAACTTTGAATGAACGAAAAAAACCCATGTATGAGACGAGATATCCGTGTTTGAAAATTGGCGGATTTCTGGTGCGATGACGTCACGTGTGACGTCATAATTTGCATAATTTATGCAAAACTGTCAAATTTCTTCCTTTTTGCGAACGGGCTTTCTATTGACCAAACCAGTTTGTAAAAACTTCCAAAAACGGCTAAAACAGCTCAAATAGTAATTTGCCACCTTAAAGTGGTTTGTGAATATATTTGTTCTGTTCTTGATTGAGAAGTGCGTGAGTTAAAGTATCCTAGTGGAAGCCAATTTTTCCTAGCTATTAAGTTGCAACCAGACTTAATTATTCGAGCGATACTACAAGTCGCCTCAATTTCAAGAGGTAAATTAAAGATTGAGATAAAACGAAAATTTTATTGAAATGCAACAATCGGTAACAGTAGATGCCCTACCGTTTGAGCAGATTTGGTTTCGGTCTATCATACGAGTTCGGAGGACAGGCGTACTCACGGACCGGGCTACGAGAAAGCATCTGCCAGGGAGATTGACATAAAAGGAAAGATGGAGGAGAGGACAGAACAAGAGTCAGATAGGAGGAGAAGAGAAGTGGCAAGCTTGTTGGTGCTGCCGAGATCAGCAAAGAGCTTGCAGAATGGCGCAGGCTCTAGCGGAAAAACTTGAGCATATTGGGCCTTCTAAAAAGGAAAGAGTGGCCTCAGTGCTACAGAGAGAGCAGTTGGCAAGTACGCCAGAGCCATCTTTTCCAAAAGGAAAAGGAACAGAGCCGTCTGTCCAAAGCAACAGATCGTAAGATGGAAGAGAGTCAAGATGAGCGAGAGGCGCACCTTAGCAAGAGAAGGAGGGATCAGAGCGGGAGCATGGAGAGGAAAGGGTGGGCTCCACAGTGAAGGAAGGCAGATTCCAAGTAGGTGAGGGAGGGGAAGCAAGGAGAGCCTCCTTAGGACAAGAAGGAGGAAGCATGTGCGGGTAAGTGAACGCAAAAGTCTTTCAGGGAAATGTGCAGAGTCTTGGTTGTACTCCAAGTTTGGCCAAACCTGAAATCGGAAAGGAGGTTGGGAGACGAAGTGCCCGCTTATAAGATGATAGAGCGAAAGGAAACAGGGTGACTCGTAGGGAAGGTAGAAAAGCCTCAGAGAAGAGAAATGGGATAGGGGATGACAAGAGGCAGCCGGAGATGGAGCGATTGGCCACTCGGTGAAGGGGTTTCAATATGGAGATATTGGTAACGCATAAGAAAGGAAATCGCCCAAAACCCTTTGAGACGCAGGAGGTGAGAGAGATAACCCAGAAAAAGCAAGAGAGTCCAGAGGCTTTCCCATCTTATGGATGGGAATAACGAAAGATGTCTTCCAGATAAAAGGAAAGGAATGCAAAAAGAAAATCCACGCTAGGGCGAGGGAGCTGCTTTAACATGGGATAAGCAATTTTGTCTGGACCAGTGGCAGTGGACGAGGAGAGGTTGGAGGCAGCCGCAAGAAATTTAGAGGGGAAGAAAGGGGAGCAAAAGGACGAATGAGACTCCTTAGGGCACGTGGCTTGGCGGAGCTTGGAAAGGTAATCTCTGGCTGTGCTACATAGAGTCTTTGGCTGAGAGACAGAAAAGTGGGATCTCAGATAATCGGCGAAGTCCAAAGCCGACTCCCTGCGAAAACAACAGTTGGGAAAGTTAGAAGAGGAGGAAGAAGAGCCAGCTACAGAACGAAGGATAAAGTACACAGATTTAGGATTAGGTTTGGACGAGAGAGAAGAGCATGTCGCCTGCCATATCTCGGGTTTGGCGATGACAGAAGAAGCACGTCGAGAAGCGAAGATGTAAGCATGACAATCTTCCTCACTTTTGTAAGCTGCACCGAAAGCCTTGCGTCTTTCACTAACCGCTTCTTCCACTTCAGCGGACCACCAGGTTTAGGGATGGCGTTTGATACGACCGAAAGGAATGGAAGATTTGGCCGCATTCAGTGTCAGATAAGTAAAGAGAGCAGCAGCAACAAAGGAAAGATAAAGGAACGAATATTTCTCTGCAGAAAAACAGTGAGAGTCAAAGTAGGAGACAAAGTCATTCCAACGCGCTTTATGAAAATTGAAGGAAAAAGGGACGTTGGTTAGCACAAAAGATCGGAGAAAGAGGGATCATTAGTAGAATTGGTAGGTGATCAAAACCTAGGTTCTGAAGCACCTCCCATGAGCAAGATAAGGTGAGAGAGGAGGAAGCAAACGAAATGTCAGGGGAGGAGCGACTGCCATCTAGGAGCGATGGAGAAGGATAGGTATGTTAGGGTCATTAAGAGAGAAGAAGTCAGAGGAGATGACCTCATCGAATACTTCCTTCTCACAAGAGTCGGAAGTACCTTTTGAGTCCCAGAGGAGGTGAGGGCAATAGAAGTCTCCCGGAATAAAAAGATTTCTGGAGTAGGGAAGAATGGAGGGAGAAAAGGAGTCGGTTCTGCTGTCCGTCATAGAAAAGCAAATAGGGGGAGTATAAACATTAAGGAAAGAGAGCGAAGAGGAGTTGTTTAGAGAGATATTGACCCCTACATAATCAGAGTAGAAGTCAAGCAAAGAAAAGGAGAAGGTAGAAAGTTTAGAGAAGGATAAGCCCTGCCTGACAAAAATGGTGAAGCCGCCGCCAGCCTGCGTGGCATGAGAAGAGAGAAAGCCAAATCGGGAGTGAATGCGATCAGATCGCAGAGCAGAGAATCCAGGGATACGGAAAGAGGAAGATGAATTAAGGTTGGATTCCTGGATACAGATAAGGTCAACGGGATGAGACGAAAGAAAGTGTAGCAGTTTGGTGTTCCTGGCTTGGAGACCGCCAGTATTCCATTGAAGAACCCTAAAAAAGTCAGTGGGGAAGAGGAAGAAGAAGGTGCAGAGAAACAGCCAGGAGCAAGAGACAGTGGTGAAGGAGCAGAGGGAAAAGATACAAAGTGGGCAGAAGGGGGATAGGAGGTTTGCAGGCGAGGGTGGGGCGGGAGTGCTGCATTAGCAGAGAGGGGGCGGATTGAACAGTGGAAATATACAAGCTGCATGAGTCCGAGGAGGAAGTCACAGTGTTATCTCCAGAAGAAGCAGGAATACAGCAGGGGGTGCAGCTCCATGAGTGAGAGCTGCCAAGAGTTTTGTTTTTAGAGAGGGAGAGTAGTGAGTATCTTAAATGAACCCATTTGGAGTAGATGCGGCATTGCACTGACTTGCCCCGCCAGGTGACATTTCCAGCACACACTGAACAGGAAAAAACGAGGCCAAAGTTAAAACGAGCGTGGCTGCTCATCAGAAGAATGAGGAGATGAAGACCGGCAGGAGAAAGGCTGGAGAAGAGAGAAAACAGGCGACCGATTTTAAAGAAGCTGCGTGCTGCCCTTCTACGGTCGTTCAGAGGGCAGCATGGCAAAAAAATGGTTTGTTCGACGAGAGTTCCTAGGGTAACTGGGACCCTCGGGGAGGCCAACAGCCATTTCGACCCAACCCAAATCGGTCGGTGACCGCACCACCACGTTGAGGCGGCTGTTGATTGGTGCAATGCTTGTTGCTTTGTCAGTTTAGGTTAAATATACTGCCAAAATTTTTTCACTGTTGTTAATATCTACCGAAAAAGCTTTTAATCACGTATTTACCGTCAGTACTTTTTGAGAAAATAAAGAGAACAAATTCTGCTATCAAGCATCAACTGTAACGTTGTCTTACATAAGAAAACGATAAGTTTTTGCCAGTTGGTAAGTTCGGGACCGGTTTACTTAGAGCAAGAACCGTTTTCGTTTTCTTCCGTCAAGAAATGCAAATTCAAAAAATTATCTTTACTTATGACCTAATTATGACGTCACAAACTCCTTATGAAACTCCCGGATATGAGCAATCGTGCCAGGTTTCATGTTTGCATGCGCAGTAGTTTTGAGGAGTTAAAGCGCACGAATGTACCGACAGTATCACGGTTTATAGTATAAAGACATGACCAAATGATCATTTTCGTACTCCAACTGTAAAGGTGAATGGACAGTATTTTTTTTTAGACTAAAAGTCCAGGCAATTTGCTAAAATCACGATCCAGTCCAATCCGACCCAGGCAAAATAGGCGAAACTGAGTGTCCGCTTTTCGATGAGCACAAAAAATTTTTGGTTGTTGAAACTATGATTGTATGATCACTAATTGTTTTACAATAGTACCTCAATGCAACAATTTCAATTATGATTCAACTTACAGTACCATAGATAATTTTATTAACATACAAAAACAGTTTCAAGGTTGTCCAGATCCATTAATATATCCATGACATGATAAAAAACAGCACGAGCTGTTAACAATAGATTTTTTTCATTAACTTTGGTGAACTGTACAGTATAGTGACAATATCAGTTTGTCAATCTCAACAGTTCGGATCCTATTCGATAAATTTTACCCCAGCTCCGCAAAAAGTGGCTCTTAATCCAGACCATGCTCATATCTATTCAACACAGTAGCAAAATCATCCGTTTCTTAAATTTCGCTTTTGTAATACTTCTAATTTTGTCCGGTCAAGTTGCAATCAGCTATGTTTTGTTTCAGAAATTTCTCCCTAGTCAATAATATAAGACATAAGCTCGATTAAAAAATTTATAGGGCTTTGTCAAAAAATCTTTCTTTATGTGCATTAGAGCGTGACTTCACTATAAGCGATTAATGGATTTCGGCGGGGTTACCATTTACCTAGGTGATAATCCAGTGGTTTTCAACCAGGGTTCCGCGGTACCCTAGGGTTCTGCCAGAGCAGTTCAGGGGTTTTGCCATAAGTTACACAAATTTTCATTTTATTAGTGAAATTAAAAGCTGTTTTTTTGCATAAGTCAATTGAATTATTGCACAGGGTTTCTTCGAGTCACTGGAACGTTTTCTTGAGGTTCTGCTCCAGCAAAAAGGCTCAAAACCACTGTGATAATCATTGCTGAAATGGTTACAGAGCGTCCTATCTAACGGTTCCATAATGCTTACAAATGATGCCATCTACACAGTGCGTAACTTTGAAAGAAAGCTATGGACCACAGCCAGAGGTCAAACAAGGCTACATTGACTGGACAGTTTGTCAAAGGATCCTTAAGCGGATTATTTTGCAACCTGTAGCGGTTCGGTTCTTATGGCTACGCCTACGCTAAATCACCAATGCTTCTCGTTCCAGAGTTGATATTTCACAAAAAGCATATTGCATTGTTTTGTTTTGGCTGAGTTTGGAAGTGAATGTGATGAAAACTTATGTGCTTTCTTATGTGGCAATTTTGGTTATCTGTTATGAAAAGTTTCCTAAACTTACTGCTGCAAAATTATATCGCTCAAGTGACAACGTCACTCTTTTAAATGCTGATAATGTAAACAAATTCTTACAAAACAGGTAGGCCTTATCAAGTTTTACAGATTTTCCTATAGTTTATCATTTATGATTATATTTGCTTATTATTTACTTGCTTTTGAATTTGTGAATGGCGCTTACATTTTACTGATACCTTTTTATTGCTGCTACACTTGTAGATCTACTTTGTGGTTAGTGGAATTTTACTTGGATTGGTGTGAACATTGCAAAGAATTTGCTCCAATATACAAAAGTATTGCTAAAGATATTGCAAGTACGACAACATTGAAGTACATGTTGCATTTATAATTTTACATAGTCTACATCAAATCTTTCCAAATATTATATACATATTAACTTTCATTACGCAGAATATGAAATAGAATTAGTAAATGATGAGAAATGCAATTTATGCATTTCTCATTGAATGCAAAAAGAAGAACGGGAATTTAAGAAGCTGTGAAGTTAGGTTTTTGAGTCTGCATCAACTCGAAGACTATTGGCAGCGTGGTCCAGTAAATGAGCATGTTAAGAAGACTTATAATTGAAAAATGCAAGTGAAGCATTTAAAGTGTTGCGTTTCCTGTAACATTGCCAAGCAGAATTGGTCTGTGCTTTCAGCCCACATTTTTTGTTAAAATTGCAGTTTGTATCAACTTCAACAACTTACATGGGTGACTGCTGACTTGACAGTAAGGCCTTATCTCATTCTCCTTATCTCTCCTTTTTTTTTACTTTTGATGAGTTAAATAAATTCTCATTAAACAGATAAATATCATTTTCGTCAATGCAAGCCATAGTTTAAACCAGTGTTTCCCAAACATTTATCTTGAACTGCCCCCTTTAAGCCTTGGTTGTTTACAAACGCTCCCTTTGACAAAGCTTAAGCACTTTTGTTGTAGTTCAACATCAATATGATGAAATTGACCTCGGGTCCTCAGCTTATATTGCAGGCAAATAGTTTAAGACTGTGATTTTCGACCAGGAGCTGCTGGCTTTCTAAGAAAAGAAATGTTTGTTTTGTTGTACGAAAGAGGGTCAGGAAGAAATCCAGGTATTGGAAGGAAAAATTTTGTTGTGCAATATACATTAGCACTCTGAAATGTTTCCGTATGGGTTTGTATAGGCCTATGAACCCCAAAAAGTAAAAAGAAATAGTTCATAGAATGCAAGTTTAGCAATTGAAACTTCCAAAACTGTGAATCTCAAATAGAACGTCTCCACATTTAATCTGGAATAGGTATACTTCAATTGAGAGGTCCAAAATATCAATCTCCAAAAAAATGATCTTCGCCTTAAAATTTTTGGCACGGAGAAAACAACTAAGACTGAGGTTTGTAAGGAAGGAACACAAGAAAAATGTTGAGAACCACTGGCTCAACAAATAATGTTTTTGCAACTTTAACCTACATTGCAACTGTTTTGTTTTAGGCTGAGTCAGCTTATTAGAAAAGTAAATTTCATTATGTTGGCGTTTTCAATTCACAAATTACGAAAAGATTCCCCAATAGAAGTCTGATTGACATTTTTATGCTAAACCGAGGTCTGTGCCCCAATTATATTTTTTCCAATTAGTGATGTATTAGACTTTACATTTTAGTGATGTTCTTCTGATGAGTTAAAATTAAAATAGTAAGCTGTGGCTCACCTGACATGTGTGCAGTAGCTCACCAGTGAGCCACAGTTTACTGGATAAGATCCTCTGGCCTAGACCTACTTGCAGGGTTGGCTAAAGAGCAGATGAGACCGTAGGTAACCCAGTTTCAAAGCTTTTTATAGCGCAATATACCTACTGGTAGAAATCAGTCTGGATAGAAATTAAATCTTGATTTTAATGCTGTGATATGCTCTCCCATGCTTTTTTAATTCAGTAAGTAGCCTTAGCAGTAATACTGCTGTTTTAATCTTATTACAGTAGTGACTAGTTTTTTCTTAACCCTAAACGTTTTTCTACTAACAGCCTACAACTGTAGGCCACTGCCATTTACCTGTCCTCACATTATTAGCATTGAGAATAGATTTGTTGAATTGTTTGCTTGTAGCAAGTTTAAAATTGGCGTTATTATGTGATTACTATCACAAATTGTTTCTTTGAAAAATCAAAAACATGACATATAAGACAAGGTGATTTAGTAAGCTTTTCCATTTTTACAGTATTTTAAATACTGCTGCTTGTGTTTTGGAGCACAACACAAATACAAATTTTTTGGGACCATGGGCTTCAGCCTTCTTCCTTAATCCACTTTGCCTACTTAAATAAGGGGGCAAGTGGTGCCCATTTTGGGAACCACTGGTTTAAACCATAAAAAATGCAAGCATTGATGTGATCATTGGTTTTACTTGGCCATACTGCATGCAGTGCAACACTTTAAGCACTCAACTTGCGCTGTTTTTATGTGAAATTGGATGCTCTGTTCCACATTTCCTTGCTCCTGAAGATCAAATGTTAAACTTAGATTTTACTGGCCCACTCAAATACACATACTAATCAAATTAAGCTCATTAAAGAAAATCTTGATTTGAATAGCTAAGGAAAACATTAAAATATGAAAATTTGGAAGTTTTTACAACAATATGGAAAAAACACCAATTTAATCACAGAATAGCAGAAACAGAACTTTATTGAAATAATTTCTTTGTTTCTTGAATTTTTGTGCTTTTTTAGTTGGTAGTTGCTTTATATTTCTTTGAGTCAGTAATTCCTTTTTTTATGAATTTCCATATTTCCATAATTTCATGTTTAATATGAATTTCCATGATTCATTAATTCCACATTCAATATGAATTTCTGTATTTTAATGTTGTCCATACCCAAAGCTTATTTTCTCGTTAATCCAATTTCTGAGTCAGTAGCTGCAATATACATTTTTATAAAATACCTGGTGGACCACTATACATTGCATTGGTTTATTAAACGATGTCCAATGTTATATTTGGTGTTTTTCATCCCGTTTTTTGTAGATTGGAGTTGGATAATAAGATTGGGTGCTATTGATTGTGGTGGTACAGCTCCCAGTGGTGAAGAAAACTACTTAGCATGTCATCATCGACCATTTTGGGTGGCTGATTATCCTGAATTAAGAGTATGTGAGAACGATAATTTTTTCAAAATTTATTGGTACATGAGTGCACTATTAAAAATTCCCATTTGACTTTCCTTGAAGCAGTGTGAAACGCTTAAACAATTCTGATGAAATTTGAACTCGCAGCCAAATTGTTGCTTTTGTATGCTGTATGAAGCAAATTGTTGGTCTTAATAAGAGAGCAAAGGGTAAAAAACTGAAATAGCCTAAAGAGCTGAAATTTCTTACACACCATCATGCTTTAGAAAGAGTCTCTGTGTAGATTTAGATATTATTTACACACATTTTTGCATTACCTACCACACTGAATCAGTGAAATTGAAAGTTTAAATGCTTGGAGGAAAATCCATGCTGAATTACTGCAGTCAGTGCAGGTATCAACACTGAGGTCACAATCGGTCAGAAAAAGTTTGTTATTAATATTTTTAAGTGCTTCATTTATTTTTATTATTTTAATCACTTTTATTCACGTTTCTTATTTAAACTATGTACTTTTATATTTAGAACTCTTGGCTCTTGCAGATTTGTGATCTAAACTTTCAATTTCAATTTTGCGAGATCCATGACCACATGTGTTTTGCATTGTTCTGCTCATGGGAAAAGCACTTTCCATCAAATATATTGCATGGTTGCAGGCTTGTGGTAGAAATGCATTGTGCCAGCAATAACTCCAGAGTGGAGCAAAACACAATGGTGTTTTGTGCATAATTGCAAGGGTTTTCCCAATGCAAAATGAAAAACAATACAGTTTGTTTGTAAGTTTAGGAAATCATCATTTGTCTTCACTGTGTAGAAGATTCTTCAAAAATCATTACAATTAACTTTAGATGACATGTGTGTCATACTATTTTTTGCTTTTTAGTATTTTTCTTTTAATTCATCTGAAGGTGGAAACGTTTTGGAAGGTAATGTTAATGCTGTGTTTGCAGAAAGTAATACTAAAAAATGATAAGCTAAATTAACTCTAAATATTTTTGTAACCATTGGTGAAGAAAGCACATTTTAACTTATAAATGACAGAACTAGAGCTCAGTTAACAGCATTCTTTTCTGTAGTAAGTGCAACTGCGTAGTGTAACTGCATTATAACAACAAAAGGTGTTGGCCTGGTTATGCATTTTGTATTGAAGAACGGTTATCTTTTAATATTGAGGAATGCTCCATATTGTAGCTTCATTAAATGCTGTTTTTGCGCTTGAGCATTTGGTTACCGGTAGTTATAAATAGGCATAGTAGGCATAGTACAGGCATAGTACAGGCATAGTACAGGCATAGTAGGCATAGTACAGGCATAGTAGGCATAGTAGGCATAGTACAGGCATAGTAGGCATAGTACAGGCATAGTAGGCATGGTACAGGCATAGTAGGCATAGTACAGGCATAGTAGGCATAGTACAGGCATAGTAGGCATAGTACAGACATAGTAGGCATAGTACAGGCATAGTAGGCATAGTACAGGAATAGTACAGGCATAGTACAGGCATAGTAGGCATAATACAGGTATAGTAGGCATAGTACAGGCAAAGTAGGCATAGTAGGAGAGGTGTGCGATCGAAAACCAGTCGCACAAATGTGACAAAGCCTTCTTTCCTTTCAAAAAAAAATTAATTTTTACTTTTATAAAATATAGAAGTTGCTGCTTGCTAATTAGCATTTTCAAGCCGATCTCCTATTAAGAGGGATCCGATTAGGGCTGCCACTCTAGATGTTTTATAGCTAGATCTAGATATTTTTTGCAAGACCTAGAGGTATAATTGGGAAACTAGATGATGGCCAGAAAGTCTAGATATTTTTTTAACGTACTAGATATTATCTAAAGGGAAATCTTTAAGTCGAGTAGTGTCATAAAGAATAGTAAAGGAGGGGGATTAACTTGTTTTCCTTTACTTTTTTGTTCTAGGTTATGCAATATTGTTAGGCTAATGTTGTATTAGTGAGTTTATCTAATATTTTTTAAACAAAATGTTGGGCTGAAAACACAGAACAGAGAAATTTTGGATTGAAGTGGAGGATTTCAAAAATGCTTCTGGAGAGAATCCATTTTTAGATCTCATGAATTGTCTTAAGCAAGGATTGATACTACCTCATTCAAATGCAGATGTGGAAGTTTGGAGAGGAGAGCGATGTGACATGAGTGCTCGACAGTCTTCATAGACGCATTTTCCGCCCGAAGCGAGGGTGATGACCTTTTTTTTTTGGAAAACACCATGTCCACGTGCGATTGTTAAATTTTATTTTGCAACACAGTGTTGCAAAGATCCCTTAACATCTGTTTCCTAGGTCCCGCAAGCAGCCGTTTTCATTTCATTGCTTGGTGAACTACTTAAGCATGCAATGTAAAGTTCAAATTTTGTCCTTTACGTTTAGTAGTAGGCAGACTCCAACAACTAAAAATCATCACCACATCGTACTATGCCTACTATGTCTGTACTATGCCTGTACTATGCCTACTATGCCTGTACTATGCCTACTATGCCTGTACTATGCCTACTATGCCTGTGCTATGCCTACTATGCCTGTACTATGCCTGTACTATGCCTACTATGCCTGTACTATGCCTACTATGCCTGTACTATGCCTACTATGCCTGTACTATGCCTACTATGCCTGTACTATGCCTACTATGCCTATTTATAACTACCCTTTGGTTACTACTACAGTGTCAGTGGATTCACTTGAAACCCGAAAAAACATTCTCAATTTAATCGAAGATAATTTACACTGGTTGAACTGGAATCACAGGGTCTTAAAGCCGGATTTTTTGCCTGTCAGGTAAACTGGATATTATTGAATGTTTGTCTGAATACTTGGAAAAAAAGCGGGATGCTGTAATCCCGGCAATGTTATTTTATAGTGGCAATGATTAGATCGTCTTATGTTCAAATCGTACAATGATTATTGTGTTGGAATGACTGAATCCTTGAGAAGGGTACTTGTTAACTTCTGTTTCTTGGATGCAGTGCTTGTGTTTGAAGTGTTCTGTTCCAGCAATACTGGCTTCTCCATAGTTGGTTGACTCACAAATTGTTCTATGCATTACCTTGGCAGTGCTTTTCAATAACTTTTTCAAACGTAAGAGAATGAAAATATGTAACTTTATTGAGTGATATTCATAAAAGCTATGTAATGTATACAAATACTTATTAATTGGTGTTGTAATTAAGATACTTATATGTTTTTGTATGTAGTGCTTCTTTTGTGATAAACCACTTGCTATTGGAAAGTACCTTTGAAAAAGTCAGATATGTTGCTTTAGTATTGGAAAATGCTTCATCTAGTATGGGAAAAGAAGTATGTACTTAATGGCTTTATTACGTAGTGAACACTATATAATTAGGGGGATATTCTTGTACACCAGCCATTGTAGAAACTGTAAGAAATGCTGTTGTTCTACTGGAGTAAAATTATATGGAACAAGCAATATAAAAATGCTCTTTTATTAAAGTTTCGCTCGGCGAATCTGCCAAGCGAGCCATTAATTAAAGAGCATTTTTTATTATCCAGTGGGATAAGTGTCAGCTATTATATTTACTTGCTTACCTTGCTTCGTAATTCAGAAGTCGAAGAGGTTTTTCCCTGAATAGAATTAACTTCTGGATTCGAACAAGCACTTTATTTATTGATTGTGATACCAAGCAATTCAACTGAATGTTGACGCTTGGAAACTCTAAAGCAAGTCTGGACAGTTGTCTTTGCGTATGGTCTCTGCTGCTGTCGTGCAAGTTTGAGGAATGCTACAGCACATGCTGATACGTCAAAGTGCCATGAACCTAAAAATGCCTAAGTCTAACTGGATTTAATAATCTTGAAACCAATTTCTGCGCATGGTTCAACATTCAGCGTAGTCTACATTTTGATATAATCATTGGCAATGAGGGATTGCCGAAAGCTAGGCTTCAATCAAACACTTCTTTATGAGATGCAGCGTGTGACTGGCTAGCTTATGATCGACATCTTGCCTTTTACTTGCTTACGCTGTCTTGCATAAATGATATGTGGTGCCATGTTTCCCTCATGCCATGTATCTGTAGCATAAGAGCAAGTGCGACGTGTGCTACTTTTAATTCAATCATTTTGTCAGATAATACTCGACATGTCATCCTGCGCCAATATCGTGGTCCGAAGAACTGTCAATCACAAGAGTATCAAAGAACTAACATTTAGATACAACGTTACCGACCAGCTTCCGGTAGTGCTGGTCGCAACTTCTAATCAGAGTGTCATTCCAGTCAATGTGTAAGCTACAATTGAGTTGTTGTCGCTAGCACTAAACTGTTTACTTTGCCACCTTAGCATTTGAAAATGGTATAATGCTGGTAGATATTTGTAGAGAAAAATCTCATTCGCTTCAAATGAAGTTCTGTCAGTTCGTTCAATTTTGCGATGAAAGTCCAGACCTAGCTTAAACAATAAACGATGAAGGTGTTAGCTAGGTCTAAAAGTAACTTTGAAGGTGTTTTTGTTGCTCTAAAAATGTTGCTCTAAAAATCTGGCCGACGATACGCCAGGCTAAATAAAGACACCACTGAAATGATTTGTGTGGTTACCCACCTGTGGGATAAGTGCCAGCTATCATGTTTACTTGCTTACCTTGCTTTGTAATTCAGAAATCAGGAGTTTTTTACCTGCACAGAATTAACTTCTTTGCGAAAGTCACTTTAGCATTTTTCTTCCTGGCCTTGTTATAACGCTACAGCCAGTTTCAACTACTGCGCTGTAGCGGAAGTAGACAATACCCCAATAGGTTTGACGTTACTGTTGCTCTGTTCTTGCTAAATTACGCGCAATTGTCAACAACTGATGGTGGTGAAGCACACCTGTTAAATTCCGTTTTCAAGTTGCACCTTTCAAATAATGTTCATACAGTAGATTTCTTGCTTGACTCTCGGCACCTGGTAATGTAGAGAATGAAAAATAAAATTGCGTACTATTTCAAGGTGTAACGCTGGGTTACAGCATGCCAGACAATGGTCTTTTACTTACAGTTCTATGAAGACTAGATATTTCTACGTTTATCAACTTCAAAAATTGTCTGGTGTTGGAAAGCCAGAAGCCAGATCACTCGAGATGGACGAACTGGGTGAAATATCAAAAACTTTTTCGGTAAATTCTGAAGACATTAAGAGGTAATACTCGTACAAAAGATTTTAGTAAAATTTCTTTAAAACTGCAGCTAGTGACTCTTGTTTCGACCTGTTAGGTCTCTTCAGTGTAGTTGGTGACCGACAAGAAGCTAGAGGCTTTTATAGAGGATGGCTTCGTTTCCATTAATGTAGTTTGCGGTAATTTTTTTTTGATTTACCAGAAAATCTCGAGGTGCAGCAGTAGTAACCAGTATATTTGGCACAGTGTGTCACTTTTACATGCAATGTAGTAAAGCATGGTATTGCTGGAAAGAATGGAAAAAATTCTCGGAAGAAAAATACCGTGGAATGTTTGAAAGAAATATGTTACTTCGCTTATACATTAAGTATGAAAACTTATTTAGCTCGTCAACATGAGAGATATACGGAGAGAGCTTGGGAAACTGCGAAGCAACTTTTCGGTGTTCGAGTCGCATATAGATATTGATGTGTTTGAAACCAGCCATAGGTTAAATTTGAAGTGGCGTTAAAAAGCTCAGTCTGTCGTGCCGCGCTGCCGAAAACATCACAAATAGAATTTGAATACCTCACTGTTCGTCAACAGCAGAGTTTTTTCATGATGAGAATTTTTTTTAGTTCGAAAGTAGCTCTGTTGCTGACGAGCATTTGGCTCTTCATATTATTTAAAAGAGAATCCGCCTTTTCCCAATCATACAAAGATTAATTGTTTTGTCCTTTCAGAGACAAAGTGTATTTGGCTGACATTGAATCTGGGTTGCATTATATGTTCACTATGGAGATATCAGCGAACAGAGTTTTAGCGGGATCAAAACTAGAAGTGGTCAAAAGACTGATTCATTTACTGGCTTCGGTAAATGTTTAAGTAGCAGAGATAATACAAAACTGTTTCGTTTGCTATTTGAAACTTTTTGCCTCTATTTTCTGACTGAAAACTTTTTCTGGAAATAACTTTCACTTAAGGCTCTATTCAATAACGTAATTCATCACCGCGCCCGCTCAAAATTTTTGACTTGGAGTAGCACTTCATATTACGTCATCATGACAAGCAAATAATCTCGCGCCCTCCCGCTGCTTCAAATAGTCGTGATGTTAAAGAATCAAGCAAGCTCAAGGTAATTTTACTCGAGCGAAATAAATGGTGGCACAGATTGAATTTATAAGGGATATTATTATCTCGGACGTGTGCAGAGTGCTCGTGTCTAACGCACCATGTTGTCAACAGCAATGTTGAAACGTTTGTTTTAGAACTGTTATAATTTTAGATTGGAAATCATTTTCCAGCCCAACATACCACGATCAAATTTTTTAAAGCACTCGATTGGTGGATACGCCCACGTGATGGTGTTACATCAGAAGAATGGTTGAAAGAAGTCAGCAAAAGAAAGGTAAATGACGTGAAAAGTACGCTCGTGTATGCGGCGGTATGTAACAACCTAGCTTTGTTTTAATCGGTTGTCTGACCAATGTTGTCGTTACCCAACCCCTCCCGAAGTATGGGACATGGCAGGAGGCGATGGAACCTCACAAGCTGGGCAACCCCTCAGGGCTTTGACTAGAGCTCATTTAGAGAGAAGGAGTCACCAAAGAGCAAGCGGCGCAAAGAGTACGTAGCAGGACAGTGTAGAATGAGATCACCAGTGCCTTGAGTCGGATAGCCGCAGGCTTTGTCAATTCTAGAGAGATACGAGTTTGACAGAAGGCTGTGTCCGTTGCAGCAAAGACGAGAGAAGAAACAACGAGTGTGGCAAGGAAACATCAGCTTGATTGTGAATACTGAGAGACCTGTGTATCGAAGAATTTAAATGAGACAGTGCGTTATTAGTCCGAATGAAGAGATGAGTGGATATGAGGGGTAAGAGAAGAGAGACCACATGAGACTGTAGATGGCTAGAGCAGCGTACCCTGCTTTGCCAACTCATCGCCCGAAATAATAAGTAAACGAAGACCAATAGCGATGTGATGGAAAAAGAGGAGAGAAAGGATATTTCCTGCTAAATGTGCAAGAGAATGTGAGACAAAAGGAAGGACGAAACAGAGGAAAGTATGTGATGCACAGAGCGAGGGTTTGAGAGGAGGATAAGAGAAGAGGAGTAGCAGACTTATTGGTGCTGTCGAAATTAGCAGAAAGCTTTTAGTATGGTGCAGATTTCTGCAGAAAAGCTTAAACACACTGAGCCTGTCTAAAAGAGTGGCTTCAGCACTACAAAAATGAAAAGAAATGGAGCCATCCGTCTAAATCACGTGATTGTGAGATGGGAGAAAGTCAAGGTGGGTAAGAGCTTCACCTTGGCAAGAAAGAAGATGGTCAAAGCGAGAGCATAAAGTATAGAGTGAGCTCCACGGTGAAGGAAAGCTGGTTCCTAGGAGGAGAGGGAAGACAAGCAGAGAGAGCCTCTTTAAAGGAAGAAAGAAAAATCATTAGCAGGTGAGCGGACGCAAAGACTCGCCCGTAGGAAAGAAGATTGGATGGGTAAAAATAGAAACGGTGATTGGAAGGTAAAAGAACCGCTCATAAGATGACAGAGTGAAGTGAGTCAGAGTGACTTGTAGGGGAGGTAGATATGCCTCGGAAAGAAAAAGAGGGATAGATGAGGACAAGAGGTATCTGGTGATGGCATGTTTGACTGCTCAGTGAAGCCGTTCCAACTTGGTAACTTTAGTAACGCCGAAAAAAAGGAAATTATTCTAGTGAACCATAAGTGAGAATGGGCCGAAAAGAAGCTTTTGGTGAATTAGGGCCCCCAGGACAAGCCGAGATAAAGCAGGGAGGGCAGCTCCATGAGTGAGAGCTGGAGATGGAGTTAAACTCCGAGAAAGAGAGGAAGATGCACCCAAAATGTTCCCATTTAGAGCAGGTGCAGCATCACACTGACTTACCCCTCTGGGTCACATTGGCGGCGCACACAGGACAGGAAAAGATAGGGCCAGGAATAGGATGAACGTTGTCGCTCATCACAAGTAGAAGAAAAATGAGAAGGTGCGCGCAAGAGATAGAGGCAGGAGAGTAAAAAAAGAAAAGACCGATTTTAGAGAGAGAGCGTGCTGCACTTCTGCGGTCGTTCAGAGGGCAGCACTGCGAAAAAATATGTGGTATCGAGAGAGCCTGGGGTACCTGGGACCCTCTGGTAGGCCAGCCCTCGGGAACCCAGCGTGACCGGAGATCGCGCCACCATGTTGTGGCGGGTATTGGTTGGTGCAGTTCCTGACCACTCGATGCTATATCGGAATGATCTTGGTGGTGCATTTTGCTTACATTTAAATGTAACACAAATTTCTATCTTACGCAGTCCGGAGCTTTCCTCACTCTCTCTTCTAAACGCTGGGTTGAGTGTCAATCAAGTGCTGATTTCACTAGAGGCTACCCATGTTCGTTGTGGATTCTGTTCCACGCTATGTCAGTGGCAGCATGCAACGCGAATATAGGTGAGCAACATTTTTGTCTGTGCGTGACCATCAGCAAGTCGATTGTTATCAACATGTTCCAGCTTTTGATTATACAGTTACTTTTAACGCTTCAGCGGAGGGTTAAAGAGCTGGTATTGTCTGTTTTGAAATTTTCCTGCTAGTAAGAAAATTAGAAAAAACACATAGCTAGTTTCCTACTTTTTAAAGATTTTCGTGCTTATTTTCAACTAGGGTATTTTTGAGGTACTTTGAGGTTATGATCTAATGAGTAAAAAATTTAATAAATACAACAGAGTTTAGTGCACACGTGCATGCGTATGTTTGTACGTTTTAACTTTTCTGAAAGTACTGGACGCACCAATATCAAACTCGTCTCGATTGATCGCTTCCCTGGTTGGTGAGGTAAAGAAGATATTTTCTAAATCCACATTTATTGACGGACGACAGCAGTTTTTAGCTAAGGCCAACTCCTTTTCAACTCAGCATCAGCAGTCGAGCACCCAGACATATCAATCAGTCAGTGACTTATCATCAAACATACCAACCTCACAACCACATCTACACTTGTACTTAGTTTGTATCCTTTTAGGTAGCAACATGACGTCATGACGTAAATTTTCTTTAGTGGAATTTGTTTTTTTTCATTTTTTCGAAACGAAAAGTTTAGAAGCTACTACTAAGCTGAGAAACGCCGTTAAAGCTTGTAGGAAATACATTAAATATGTGGCTCCGGTGAAATAGTTCTTCAACAATTGGAGTCTTGCTTGCATCACAATAGCCGATTTTTAGGTATACTTGCTTTCTTTTTTTCTTAAACGTTTCCAATACACTATAGCTATGTGTTGCTTTCATACTGTCTGATACTGTTTTTGCAAAAAATGGATATGAAGCTAAAGCCAATTAAACTGACAGCGCCGGATGAACTGATAATTTTACGCTGAAGTCACCACGTAAGCGACGCCGGATGGTTTAGAAAAGACTTTTAGTTTTATTTACAGCTTAGCAAAAAACTTGTTGCTTGTCTGTAGGGTAAGTTGTGGATTAGTGGACGGGAGAGCAGCCAATGGTCAAAAAAATTCTTTACCAAAACAATTTCTGATTGAATTTATATCTGAACAAAAACTTGTTTTATGTTTCCAGGTGGTGATTCATTAGTTGGTACAGTGCAGGATTATATTCTAAACTTTTTTGGATGTCGAAAATGTCGAGAAAATTTCAAAAAAGAAATTAAGAACACGCCTTTCAAGCCAACTAACCGTTACAGCCCTTTATTATGGCTGTGGCAGATACACAATAATGTCAATAAAAGGTTATATATTGTTTGATAATTTAGCTTTTAGCTTTAGACTACCTCCTATATTTTAGAATGCCGCATAGAAAACTAGATTTTGCGTTCACTTTTCCCGCATGTTGCAGGCTTAGAATTGCTTGATCAGTGTGTGCCTGCCACTATCCACTCACTTCCAAACCAGACTTTAACTTTGGATTCCCTTCCTGAAGAATACCAATAGTGTTTAAATAGATTTTCGAGCTTTGAACCTTTTGTTTAGAAGCCAATAACAATTGACTTTACACCATTGCGGCTGCGTTGTAAAAATGAAATATCACTTAGTTTAATGGCGCTTATTAACTGCGCTTGTGTTTAAGAGCCAGTCGTGTTTTCGTCATGACTGAGTAAATTCGGTTTCATAATTATTTTCCACATTATCCTTATTGTTGAGCGCCAAGCAGGAAATTTATGAGCGCCGTTTTTATAGTCTTCGGCGTGACTCGGCTGGTAAATTGAACCCAGGTGTGTCAACTGCAAAGAAGAAGGTCATAGTTTCTCAGGTTTTTAATAAGATAAGGATCAATGGTGTTGCGACCATGGCGTCCATAGCGTAGATCAATTACAAGCATACTGCAACGCCAAGAATATTCACTGAGCAAGATGAGACTAACAGACAAACAACTTATACAAAATCCTTCATTTTCCTTTTTATGTCAAACTCTTTGCAAGCAAACTTGAAATGCGAAAGACTTATTAAATAAACCTTTGGTATGACCCGACTTGGAGTTGAACTGCAGGCTTACCGACTGCAAAGCAAGCGCTTGGACTACTCCCTTGATAGCTGTATGCGTTAGAGAGCCCGTTGGGCCGAAGCAAATATGACTTTTTTTTCCTCTCGAAAAGCTTTGACTAGCTTTTGTTTATACAAAAGGTGCTTTTTGGTATTCAGAACAACGACATAAACATGTACTCAGTATGTTCTTCAAGTCTAAACTTTTTTCAAAAGATAGGCTGTACGGCATGCAAAAACTTTGATAGAAAAACACATTTTCCTTATCGCTCTTGGTTTTAGAACTAGATACCAAACCATTTATCACCTATGGAAAGCGAATCACGTAAAGCCATTGCTTTGCAGCTTAACAGTACAACGTCTAAGAAAGGAAACAGAATTGGGCCAAAATAGGCTCATTAAAGACAACAGTGTCTTTGTTTCTGCAGAATTTCGACCAAACAGTCAAGAAATCTTGCTTTAAAGATTCAATATCCACCGGTTGATCTTTGCGCTAAGTGTCACGATCAGGTCAAAGGTGAATGGAACGAAAGCGAAGTTGTTTCGTTTTTACTTCATCGGTATTCACCGCAAAATATCTGCTTTGATTATCTTGAAGACAACATTACCATGGTAAGAAACATGATATTATGAAACCAAGTCGCCAACCGGTTGAGCCAATTCAACCATCGTCAATGGCAGCAATGGTCAAGAGTTCAGTTTTTTTACTTGGTTGTTGTGTCCGTGGAAAAGATACTTAAACAGCAATTTCTTTTGTTTGGCTGCATTGTGATAGAAACGCGTTGTGTCAACAGTATTGGATCTCAGAGGCTGGTCTAAACACCAGGTTTTCTAGTATGATCGACAATAGGCTTTTTGATGACCGGAGGATGAAATACAAACCTTTCCCTAGCAGGAGCCCAAATGCATGCTGTTACTCCAGCCACTGTTAATGCTCAACCTAAGAACCATATTTGTTATATACACCTTTATGATAACCGATTGTCATGTTGATTTTCTAAAACTAAACTTACCCTCCTTTATCTTGTTAAAGTTCCGTTGCACAAAGAGAGGCGACGATTTGTGACGTAGCGAAAGTGGCTGTGTCGTAAAGCAAAATTCAAACCCACCACCTTAAGGCTGGTTTCCATTAGGCGTAGATTGCAGGCGTGGCGCAAAAAAATCCCCGCGCATAAAACCAAATAGAGAAACAAAAAATATTTCACGCAACGCCTAATGGAAACCAGCCTTTATTACCAATTAGATCTACTGTAGTAACCGGGAGGCTTTGAACCCGAAGCCGAATATAATCTTTTATTCTTTCGCATGTTAAGTGTAAAGACCCTCTTGATCCACAGATTCCTCTTTAGTTTCAAGGTAGCGATCGTATGTATTTTCCCAAAAATTCTTACTGATATTGCAAAAGACCCTTTTTTTGCGAAGATTACATTAGTGAACATAGACCAGGGGTGGCCAACCGTGGCGCATTGCATGTTTAGAGGTGGCGCATGCCAGGTTTAAGATTTTTCGGGCAATTTGGGTAAGTGTCCTTTCATCTGGCCGAAAAATTTGTCACTCCAATAACATCTCCAAAAAAAAAAAAAGTCCGCACTTGGTTGGCCTCACGTTTGGTGGCATATTTAAGCCAAAAGTGATGGAAAAGGTGCAGCGAAACAGGGGATGACCTTTTTTTTTTTTTTTTTTGGAGATCACCGCTAAATATGGCCTTGTTTTGACTTCAAAGTATAAAATTCATACTTTGAAGTCAAAACAAGGCCATATTCAGCGGTGATCTCCAAAAAAAAAAAAAGGTCATATATTTATACTATAAATATATTACTACACGTTTGAGAGCAATGAAAAGCTATGAATGTTTGTGTGGCACATCTTCAAATGAATGCTCGTGTGGCGAAAAATTTTGGCGCATGGACTGAAAAGGTTGGCCACCCCTGCCCTACATTTATGGCGCATCCGACACGGGTTGGTAGAAGAGTTGGGCGCTTTGCATAAAAAGCTTGGCCACCCCTGACATAGACGTATGAAGCGCGGTATTTCTCGAGAGCTTTTTTGTTTTATTCCATTTTTCGATTACTAATCGTGCATCACTAATGATGGTAAGTTCTCTTTGCATAAAGATACCGTTTAAAACAGGGCGCTTATAGCTCACATAGTTAACTCCATCGAACTAAGTAGAAATAAGCTAATCGGGTTAGAGAAAACTTACAGCCAACTCAGACTAGCTTTAAATGTAGATAGCCAAGACAGGTATCCCCAGCAGTGACCAGGCCACCTGCCTTTGGTAGGCAAGCGTGGTCTTGGCGAATATTTTCAATATTGTGAAGTGCTGCACGGATATGATGTATTAAATAGATGAATAACTTGTGCCGTAAATGCTTTGTTTTTTAGCTCGCTGAATCAGTGAAGGAAATGGAGAAGAGAGTTTGGGAAAAGCGGCTTAAGTTGGCTCTTTATATAAAAGGAAATAACGGCGATGCTATGGCTCGCTTTCATCCAAGGAATTTAGTTAGGTCCAAGCCACATGTCTATATGATTAATTCGCTAAATATTCAGTTGGTAGGATTTGAAGTATGCGATATATTTCTTATCGTTTTGATCGCTTTTGCATGTATTGCAACCGTTGCTTTCTTTCTTTTTCAGTTTAAGTCTGGCGATAATAAACTTTACAAGTATATTCAATAGAAACAATGGTGCTGCTTGTGTAGGCTACATGCCTTTGCGATCAACCTTTCTCATAATTTGTAGTATTGTTGTAAATCTAAGAGTAGAAACTGAGGTGTAGAATTGTTCGAAAGTGTCTGACAATCGCGTTTTTTCCCTCGCAATAGATTTTCAAGTGCTAGAGAGCTAATGCTTTCTTCAATAGACTGCTGTTTTGAATCTGTAGTTGTTTGCATTTTGCTCTATAGTGTGCAAGGTCATTGCAATGTCTTAATATTGCCGAATTATGCTGTTCAGGAGTCTTTACTGTGCTTTTTGTGCTATTCTACTGGTTGTCTATAAATTGCTTTAATTTCTAGTTGTAAATTTTTGTCAGCAGGTCAGGGTCATTGGATCAGCTAGCTACTGATTGGGACAGTAAGAAAAGGTGTTTGTTATAAGAGCAAAAAATTTCGTAAAACTTTTATCTGATGTCGAATCCTGCGTAGAAGTGATTTTTTAAGCTCTAGTGTGTCAAGCTGAATTACAAATGTTTTGCCCAGATGTTGGCTTTCTTTCAGTTAATTGTACTATAACACTACCTGTGCATCTAACGCATACAAATAAAGGATTTTTGAAAGACTGTTTAAAATGATAAGATATATTATAGAATAGGAGAGGTCATAGAGATAGTTTATCGAAATTCTTTACAGGACCCCGAATTGTATGATATCTTATGGTCTTCTATTCAGGAAAAAAATTTAGTACATGTATATGTGTAACTTTGAGATCTTTGCCAATTTGTAACCAAAAAAGAACGGTCGGATTGGCGAAAATCGGCAAAATTCGGCGATTTAGACATTTTTACAAGATATGAAAAGCCTATCTATTTTATGTTTTTAAACTTTTTTTGGATTTTTTGAATGTTATGCTTTTTTTAAGCAACCACAACAAGTAGATATGTGTAGAAAAGCGGAACTTGAAAGTTCATCAGAACTTTTTCTAGCAAAAGAGGGAAGTTGGTGCAATTTAGTTTTTCCCGCGCTAGACATCACTCTTGTGATGTTATGATGCGGCTTGCATTAATAAATACGTTTATGCGTGGTCCTGTCTCTTTTAGGCGTTAATGAGCTGGCACAAAGACCTATTAATTTGCGCTCTACAGAAGTACCGAATCAGACCTGTGTTAGGCCAATCTCTGAAAAAGCGAATATGCTATATACATCTCTGCAATGAAAGAACTTACGAAACTAATCTTGACGTGTGTTACTCAGCAGTGAGATTTTGACGTAACTGAAATTCAATCAACCGGCTTCGAAGCAACGCCAAAGTATCTTATTCGCTTCAGTTTGATTTGATAATTATCTTCAATTCAATTTGAGAAATTGCAGGCAATTCAGCCAAAATTAAAGATAATTCAGTCAAAAGTTTTCAATAAATCATTTTCGTTTCGTGCAATAGATTTACTGAATAGCCCGAATCAGATAGAGCGGTTATCTCTGATGACTTGATCTCACAACCCTGCTTATTTTTTTTACCGCATCAACACAACCACGATGTTCCTGCGTTCTAGTGAGCATCAAATCATCTGGCTCCCTTCGTTTTACCAGTGCATGCTCTACCTACAAAAGCAAACATTCTTAAAGAGTAGGGTTGAGCGGAGGAAGTCTAGCAGACACAGGAAAAAGGAAAGCTCTGAATTCATCAGATTGTCAAACATGTTATAGATGAACTTGTCTCCCTTCGGGAGAAGGCATATGTTGATTAATTTCCGCCTAGTCTCTCCTCAGAAAAAGCTTAGGCAAATCCTATCAACAAATGTAGAATCCTTGTCTAGTACTGATAGACTTCAACGGAGTGATACAATTCCAAAAACGTGAGTAATAAATTTAATGACGGAAATTTGATAATTCGGTTTAATTCCACAAATTACAAAACGATTGATTAAAAGATGAATTTGGGGTTTTGTGCTTTTCCTTGTACGTCCTTAAACGTCCGTTTTTAAAAATAAAAAAAACATAATCACTTAACTGCAAAACAATTCCAAAAACAACTGTCACGTACCAGAACTATTTTCCAGACAAGAATCGAACAAATGACCACTTGAATTTCTGAGTAAGACAACACTTTTCAATTGTATATACTTATCTCAATTACTTATCAGTTGTCTCACTCTACAAAGATCAATATAAAGATTAATACGTTGACTAATTAGTTATGTGACACAAAACTCAATCATAGCAATTTGATACTTTAACTGAACAAACTCTAGCGCCGTTTTCTGTTACTTCGCATGCAGGCGCGTTTGCATTTGACTGGACAATAAAAAGCGAGGATTTTAGGGATACAATGCGTTGACTACTGCGTCAGAAAAATGAACTATTAGGCATAACAAATTCCACAAACTCAACAGAAGGTTACAGCAAAAATATTTAACAGCATCCATTTCAACAATTGCGTACAAGGAAATTGAGATGGCTATCACAAAAACTTTAAGAGCAAACACTACAGGGCCTGAAAAATAAATAAGCTAAAGAGCAAATGCAGTTAGAAAAGCAAGAGCGCTTTGACATCGGTGCTCGCAATTGCAAAAAAAATTCTTTTATTCAAGTTCATTGCCAACTGAACAAATGGGAGGCAATTCACATTAAATGCTAGTGTAATTTTTTTTTAAATAGAGTCCCAGTAACGACTTTAGCTTTCCGTTTGATCAAAGAGGGCCCAGGAAGATGATGGTGTCAAGGGTTGATGCAAACGTCACCAAAGGCTGCGAGGAGAGAGGCTGCTTTGAAAGCACAAAAGGAAAAGAGCAAAAGCGGGTGCAAACTGATTTTAAAAATCAAAAGAAAGCAAATGGTGAGTTTTTTGTGCAAGAAGAGGACTAAGTTGATGACAAGAATTTGGACAAGGTCTGGGAGCCTTTTCAATTAACTGAAACAACCCCTATGCCACGGAGCCTAAACCTGAACACTTTATTCAAAACAGGAAAAAGTTGTGATCGGTGGGGTGTTTCCAATGTGGCAGCACTTGACATTTTCAATAGATAGTACCTCAAGGAAATGGAAATCTTGCTCCCATAAAACATGTCGACCATGACAAAAAGCAAGTTTGACCAATTGAGGAAAGTTAGGAGAAAGTAATTTGACAAAAGCAGGACAAATGACAACAAAGTCTGTCATTTGCAGCTGCTTTGATCAAAAAATATTCCACTCTGACAAGGTTTCAAAAGCCAGAAAAGTCTTGACATTAAAACAGTGATTGAAAATCATTACGTAATTTTGGAAGAACCCGTGAGTACTTATCATGGTCATGAAGTTCCTTACTCAGGTCATGGAATCTTTGAGGTTTAACACTCAACAAATGAAGGATAGGTTTAACACTACAGCTTTTTGAATTTTAAAGGCTGGATTGGAAGCATCCTGCTAATGGTGCAGATGGATGCAATGTCAGCACAGGAAACAAATGGAGAACCTTGGTTTATGTGGAAAAGCTCCTGGACAGGCCACTGCAATGGTTCATTTGCATGCTCCTTGAAAACAAAAGAGAGCTTTAGCTTAGGAAGTTCTACTGAAATCATTATTTCTTTGGGGGATTTTAATGGACATGTGGGGAAATCTGCTAATGGTTTTGAAGGTGTTCGTTGGGCAATGGTATCGGGAAAAGAAATGCGGAAGGAAGAAGATTGCTGGAGTTTTGTGATGAAAAGAGCTGTGCGTGGCCAACAAGTGGTTTTATAGAAATGAGAAAAGGAAAATAAATTGTAGTGCTGGTGGACGTGAAACAGAAATTCATTTTGTGCTTGTGGGGAAATATACAGAAAGTATCGAAAAGATCTGAAAGTTATATCATTGGAACTTCATCACAGGCTGGTGGTCGTAGATCTGGTTAAAAAGATTCCAAAAAAAGATTAAGACAAGGGAATTGATTATAAGAAGAAAAAGTTGGATAAAAACTGAATAAGAGTAAGAATCGAAAAACGAGTAAAAAAACTAGTTAGCATATGTGCATCTGATTTGTGGAAAACTTTCAAGAATGGTATACGCCTCAAAATGACTCTAAATGAAAAAAAGATCACAAATAATGAAATTTTCCAAAAACTTGCAAGTAGAAAATGCGTAAAAAAAGAGTTTTCAACGACTGGTCTGAGCAACGTTTAGTTTTTGAGGTACAGTGGACACTCGGCTATTTGCCAAATTTTTGGAATTAATTAATGGCAGACCAGTGCTGCGTTAATTGGCTCATACTTGTAAACGAATAGCAGGCAATTTCGCCGTGCTCGTAGACTTGAATAGTCTTGAAGTTTTGTGATTCCGTTTATTCTTTATAACTTTTACGCTCTATGATGCCTCGTAAACGCCCGGCTTCGTTCAATACTTCAAATGCTAAAGAACCTAAGCGCCAGAAAAATGTAATGACGCTGAATGTGAAGGTAGCTTTGCTCAATGTGCTTAAGGATGGGAAAAGTTATGCAGCAGTGGCCCGCCAATACAACTTGAACGAGAGTACAGCTCGGTACATTAAGAAGAAGGAGGATAAACTAAGGAAGACCGTGACTGCAAGCTTCTACAGCAGAGCCAAAACCGTTTCTACACTCCGGAATAAGGCCATCCTCAGGGTGGAGTCAGCCTTGGATGTATGGATTACGGACTGTAGGAAGAAGAACATCCCCGTTGATAACAGCATGATGCGGGAGAAGGTAAGATCTCTCTACCATCAATTTGCTGTTGATGGTTATGTCGAAGAGGAAGAGGCGGCACAAGATCAAGTGTAGGACCATCCAAAGATTTCCATGGCAGCAAGGGTTGGTTTTACCGTTTCCAAGAACGGTTTGGGCTGGTGGGTGCCATCCTCCACGGGAAGAAGGCATCGGCAGACACGGAAGAAATTGCAAAGTACCCTGAAAAGTGAAAGAAGATCATTAAGGACGAAAGCTACCACTCTGAGCAGGTCTTCAACATGGACGAGATCGGGCTTTACTGGAAGAAAATGCCTCCACGACTTACATCATGAAAGAGGGAGCCCGTGCCCCTGGCTTAAGGCTGAAAACGACAGTGTCACCCTCCTCATGTGTGGCAATGCTGCTGGCCACATGTTAAAGCCTGGTTTGATCAACATGTCAGCAAACTCCGGGGCATTGAAGAACAAGAACAAGACTGCTCTGCCCGTGCATTGGATGCACAAAAGAAGTTCCAGGTCACCAAAATCTTAATGTCAAATTGATTTATGCAGAGCTTTATCCTTTGTGTCAAGAAGTATCTCAACAACTTGTGTATGGAGTTCAAAGTCCTTCTGGTTCTAGATATCGCGGAAGGGGATCCATGCTAATTAAACCACGATGGTGTCAAGATCGAGTTTCTACCTCCCATTACCACCTCACTCCTCCAATCAACGGACCAGGGAGTCATCCGTGCCTTCAAGGCACTCTGCACCCGTAACTCTCTCCACCATCTTGTTAAGAAGATGGTTGCTGATGGTGACTTCACCTAAAGGATTGTAGAAAGAAATGTACAATCGCCACCTGTCTGACTATCATTGGTCAAGCCCTTAAGGACATGAAGGGTTAAGAGATTTGTGCAGGAACAAGTTGTGGTCGGAATGTGTGAAAGACTACGAGGGTTTCTTTTCTGAAGAAATTCAGCTCTCGGTCATTAACAATGCCGTTATCTTCTCACAGCACCTGGGAGAAGATGGCTTTGACGACATCACGACGGATGAGGTAGGATCCCTTATTGACGCCGCCAACTCTGACCCCCTGACAGACAAGGATTTGGAGGAGATGACCAAGTCTGCCAGTAAGGATAAAGAAGTTGATGAAAACAAGCCAGAGGATGAGGGTATTCTCTGGATTGCTTGTCTCGATTCCTTTGACACGCAAAGGAGGTGAAGGATATGAGACCCTTATATGGACCGCTACATCAAGTTTGGCAATGCCGTTGATGCCTGTATTACGCCCTACAAGCAACTCTTTACCACCCGCAAGAAACGGCAGCAGCAGCAGCAGCAGCTTTCCATCATTATGTTTCTCAAGCCCGCCAAGACCAATGAAACGCCTCCTGAAGATCTCGAAGAAGAGGAGGATAATCCTGATGAGATCTAACTACATCGTAATATGTACCTGTACACTTACTATTGTAACTGTAGATACTCTAAAAAATTCTAAAAATATATTAGATCCAAACTGTATGCAAAATGTTTAGGATGATACTCTAGGGTCTAGGGATCATTTTACACATCAAAAAGGGAGTTATAAGCATTTTTTGGGGAGTTACAAGTATTCGCTATTTTGTGCTTTTCACGGTTGTCTCTCGTCCCTAACCCCCGTGAACACGGGTTTATTGTAGTCGTAAGACTAACAGAGCGTTTCTTCAAGCTCGCAAGTATGTTAAATTTGTCACTGCTTCTGCTAACGAAAGATTGAAGCGGCAAATATGCCGGTAAATTTGATTGGAAAGAAAGTGATTGCTGTGTTTCTAATCTGCAATGTTTTATTAGCATTTGCTCTGAAGCTTCGAGTTTAGCTAACTATTATCTGAGGGTTAGCTTTGCTTTTGTCATTTTGTAAGCACCTAAAGGCAAAACATTTCGAATCTTAAGCCTTTATATTTGATGCTGAAGGTTTGCAGATGTTTCAATTTGTTCAAATGTAGAATATAGCAAAGGTGTTGAAGACAGCGATGATGCATTTGCTCCGGTACTGCTGGATTCTTAGGCATCAAAGCGTTTATTTACTATCAGCACGTAGCAATAGCGTAACGAAAAAATGTATGAAGATTTATATTGCAGACCGGTGTTTTCAATCTTTTTGAGCTCGCTATCCATTTTTGCGGCTTTGGTTTTGGGGAGTCACAACGAGATATTACAGTATTAACAAATACACAGTATTAACAACACACTCAATTTAGGCCTATTGTTTAAGAAAAGCTTTGTCTAATTAATGGAAAATTATATAAAATTTGTTGATCTTCAAGAAATTGTATAGCTAAATACGGAAAACCTGTAATATTTTGAAGTACTTTGCTCTTGAAGAAACTTTGCTGCCTATTTGTTGGGAAGCGCTATGATAGAAAAATTCATTCTAGGTTAACTGGCGTTAGCGTGGCCAGAAGTTAATTCAGAAAGAGTCTTAGCAAGTAAATATATTTTTCGGGCTTTCTGTGCCTAAATTTTGTTTTATAACCTGTTCTTTGAACAGCGGTTATCTGCGGCTCAATTTTGTCTAATGACTTTTTGAGATTAGCGTTTTTTTGCCGTCATACTTGAAAAGACCTTCATTTCTTAATTAGGTTCGTATTGGAAAGGAAGCAAGGGACATAAAGCTCCCTCCCTAACTAACCCAGTGCTATTAGGCTTTAGTAGTGGTGTACTTTCAGTGGAGTAACTGAAACGTGAGATCCTTATCCTTTCTCATTATATCACAGGGGATATCCCCTCTTGCAACAAACTTCGGTCTTCCGAGCAATGAATCATGGTAGTTGCCACCTTGAATGTGAGACCTCCAAAATTTAACGTAGCCGCACTGTGAGTAAGCTACTGCACCCGAACGGAAAGAGAAATCTTTGCCTGCATTATTTTAATTTATTGTAATTAAAACGTTCATTAATTACTGGGAGTGATAAGCTTTCACCTTCTCCAAATGTTACGAAATTTGTTACCAATGTATGCGTCTTCTGCAAAGTTGCCAATAAAGTCAAATTAAGATCGTAAACTATGCTAAACATTTAAATCTTTGTAGTGGCGAAGCAACGACATCCTAAATTTGTCAACGAAAATTCAGGAAACGTGGGTTTTGAAAAAATGTTTTTTAGGTCTGATATGAAATCCACTGCAAAGTGATTATAAACAACTACGCCACTAATTCTAGATAGTTTGGCATTCAGGTTGGAAGTTGCAAGCAACAACATTGCGAATTTATTGATTATAAATGTGCACAACTCACAACTCTTTAAGTCGAGGAACAGTTCACATATTGACGCAAACACTAAGAGCAGAAGCAGAGCGAGCTGTCATAAGAGTGGGTTTAAGGTGAAGCAAGACACCCGCTAAAAATTTGGCAATATAGCCAATGTGTTTAGAAGTCATAATAAGCTTAATCATGAGAATTGTTTTGTTTGCAAAAGATAGAAATAAATAAAACATAGAAATAAACTTGCAAACTCAAACAAGGAAAGAAAATTTCAATAGATTTTTGCTGAAATTTTTCCTTTCTGTGAATAGCTCTTCGTAATTTGAGCTATGTTTTCCAAAAACAAAAACGCGTTGACCAAACTCGATACGCCAAGTGATCAATATATAGGTACACACTATTTTGATCAGACCTAGTACACTGCACTAAATTCTTGTTCCTCGCGCAGACACCCGTGTAATCAGAGGCACTTTTGGTGGGTAGGATTTGATTCATCGTTGTATGAACGGCCCACAAGTATTTATGACGCCAAGATTTTGCATGAGGTGATGGGGCCCTTCACTTTCGGGTTACGTCACCATGTTAGTGATGAAGAAGATTAGCTTCGTTTAGAATCGAAACGAATAAATTATATGCAAGCTCTACCAATCCTTGGTAAGAGAGAGGAATTTGGATCTGATCTTAGCTTGCTGACCCTAAAGGAGCCGATGTTATAGGCAAGATTGTCAATAAAAAGATATTTCACACTAACGTAATTGTTGTTTTTATATAAGTATTAGGAGTTTTTTTGCACGTCGACCTCAGCTAACTCTACATAACTCTGGGTTTAACTGCGTGTAGTAGTAAATATAGTAGTTTAAAGAAATCAAAAAAAGTTTTGCAGAATCATAAAATATTAGATGTAAGCCACTGAGATGGTTTCAAATTATATCACCTTGCTCAATTCTTGGTTACCGACAATTACCTACGTGTTTCGGCTAAAGCTGGTAAAGTTCTTCAATCGCATATTTTACGACAATTCTGTTTTTGTGACACCTCATCTACCGGGTTGTTCACGCCACTAAGTGCCATAATTGGCCTAATATAAGTCAATATGCTATTTTAATTATACAGTTTATACCACTATTTTTTGTTACTTTTGTTTAAGCCTAGCATGCAATAGGTAAAACCTCGCACAGTTACATTCAACACAAATCACCAACCATGACACTCCACTGTGCTTATCAAGGCAATTGCATTAATTGATTTGGCTGTATGAGGAGGAGATTTTATGGATCTACCATATTAGAACACAGAAAGATAAATATAAAACTTGACTTTGGAATTAGTATGATGCTACCTGGCTATTGTGAGTTCAAATCAATTTCATCACTAAACTCTAGAAGCTTTTTCAACTTATTTTACAGAAAACGAAAGCGTTCAAAAATATGTATTGCTATAAAATCATTTTTATTTATTTGTTGTTCAACTGGATAACGGTAGCAACAGGTATAACGTGAAGGTAACTTTGCTATTTGAATGTTAGTTTGCTTGTTATTATTTTGTTGTAGGAATTCTTTGCTATGAGTGCGACAATGAATCTTCTCATGAACGTTGCCTGGCTAGAGGAAGAATTACAAGATGTGGGTCCCCCTCGGTAGGAAGCAGTGTTTTTGTGTGTTGAAAAATTATGAAAAAGAATGAAAACGAGATTAAATGCACTACCCGTAATTAAAGTGATGTGTCGATACCTCCAAAACTCAGCCTTTGTAATCCTGTAAAGATTTTGCTTCAGATTTTGTGGTTATTTTTCAAGATTGGTTTTCGTGGTAAAGAGCAGGGGCTCCCAATCTTTTTTGTTGACTGTATCCCTTTGAATCGTAGGAGCATTTTTGTGCTGTCTATGGTATTCAGAGAAATCTTTGCTAATCAAACAAATCATAAAAAGTAAAAGTAGTTTTGCTCTGGAAATTTTTATTGAAAGTTGTAATATCAAAATAGTAATATTTCGAACATTGTAATGTAATATTATGCTCAAAATTATTTGGTGCTGGTTCAAAATGCAAGCGCTGTAAGTACTTGTAGTGCACCACTCGAATAGTTAATAGTAAGCGAGATCATTTAAAGCCCTTAACTCTGTGAACATACCACGTGATCACCATAACCGTATTATTCATCAGTTTATTGAGTTATACAGGCAATCTACGCGCTTTATATACATATTCACACGAATGACGTGGTTATTTCATAAAGTAATAATATTGCAAATAATGAAAGCCCCCTCCCATAATTTGACAAGACCATCACTAGACGCGTTCGGTCCTTTTGGTCATTCGTGTGAACATGCATATAAAGCGAGTAGATTACCTTTATAACTCAATAAATCAATGTATGACACGGTTATGTTCATAGAGGTAAGGGCTAGATCTCGCTTAGTATTAACTCTTCAAGTGGTGCTCTGCATCTTTGATGCGGATGGGATCCCTGTGCCAAGGTGATAGCATGCGCCGTGCGCGTGATGTGTGCGAAGGAATTTGTAATAGAATTATACTACATATATCATATTATTCGAAATATGGATTTTGTTTTTTTGGTGATGACAGGACAAGCCCTACCGATGAGTTCAAAAAGGCGAAACGTGTCCAGAGATGGTCTCGTCAAATTATGGGAGGGGCTTTTATTATTTGCAATACTATTACTTTGTGAAATAACCACGTATTCGTGTGAACATGCATATATAGCGCGTAGATTGCCTTTATAACTCAACAATAACCGACGCAATGGCGTAGTGGTTAGAGCGTCCGCTTCGCAGTCGGTAGATCTGGGGTTCAATCCCCTTGTCGAATCATATCAAAAGACTTTAAAAAATGGTATCTATAGCTTCCCTGCTTGGCGCTCTGCATTTATGGGAGGTTGTGGAGAACAAGCCGGCAAGTTCACTTGTTGTGTCCTCGGGCAAGGCACTTAACGGGACGCCCCACCTTTATGTGGATGAAGGTGACCCAGACACCTCGGAAATAGCAACTCCCAAGCGAGTGCGGACTTACCGTCCAAAACATAGCGATACAATTCGCTTTCTCGTGAATGGAGGATAAATATGGCAAATAAAAAAAAATCCCTGTAAGTTTTGCATCAAAATCTGAACAAACTCAAACGCTATAGTGCAATTACTTTTCACTCAATTTAAAAAATTTTTAGCTGAATTTTTGTAAGGGCAAATGGCATACTGCTCTTTTCTAGTTTTATGTTTGTTACTGTAAGTTTGATATTTTAACTTTTCATCTGTCTTTAGGATTCTTGTGAGACTGAAGTTAGGTTTAACAGTGATTGGCCAAATGGAAGATTGATATTTAAAAGATGCAAGCAAACCTTAGCCTGCATCAATAACTTCTTACAGGTACAACATAGATTAATATTTAAAAATTTTCTTTTTCTATCAATATCGACAACAAGGTCGGAAAGAGTAATCGAGGATTCGATTCCTACTATGATTGCATGATGGTGTTCTTTTAAAAAAGCTTTTTCCAGCAAAAATGTGCTGTGCTAACAGAATTGGCGACTTCGAAGCGGGTTTAAGCGCAAATTTTCATTTGTGCAGCCAACGAGGACAAGTTTTTGTACATCTTATTGACAAAGCTACCTACCCATCTGCAATTTTTTACGTAGAACTACTCGTTAGTTGGGGCCAAACCGCAAGCTATCAGTGTTAGCTTAAAAACCGAAGGTGGTTTGACTGTACCATGGAATGCCATGACCGCTTTGTCCTCGGCACCAGCCTGCTGGCAACGTCTATAACGTAGTTAAAATACACTGCGCTGACGGTATTGGCAATTCTCCAACGGGTCTGAAGGTAAATTGTTTGATGTTTAATCCTGAAGATGTTTGTGAGGCTTAGATATGAGGTTAATACACGAAAAATAGAACCCTGTTTTTGGATCAGCGTTGAACGATTACGTTTATTACTTTTGGAAGACATCTGTTTTACTACTTGTTTATGTGTTTCAGAACGCAGCCCAATGCCGGCCACAAAGAAACAACACTGTGTGTTTTTGTTGTTGTCGAAACAAAAGAGGCTGTAATCTCAACAATGAAGGGTGTTGGAAAGATTATGAAGGGATTAGCATTGCTCCGCTTAAAAGTAATTTCGGTGGCTTATTACTTGAGCGTAATCGTTGAGAATGTTTCAGAAAAAAGACTTGCTAAATGAGACTTTTAAGCATTTTTTCGAAGTTTTGTTTTTTAACCAGCTCTGGTTGGCTAGGCTTGGATGAACCCCGGGTTTAATTTTAATTATAGTCAGATGAAATATTTTTTGCCGTTCACAACTTTCTTGTCTGGTGCTTGAGATAAAAACAACTTGTGAAAGGGTTTTTGTGTCACCGGTGTAAAAAGTGACTATAGGTCTATGTTGTCTATATATTTGTCTCAAGTTTCATTGTTTTCATCTATTGTGATGCAATGAACTTACATAATCTTCCCAATATGGTATGACAAGGACGATTTTTTATCGACCTAAAAGACTTTAAAAAATGACTTTATTGACTTTACAAGAAAAACGAAGTGAAAACCGCAAAAAACAAAGTCACTTTGATTTGTATTGGTACTCAAATTGTAAGGTAATCACATAGAAAAATTTTAATATATTTGGTTACTACCAGCATTTCTAAGCCTGGAGTAAATTTTTTCTTTTGGGGAGCAATTTTATTTGCCTCCATAAAAAGATCCATAACTGATAAAAGAAAGGGGTAAAATCAACTTTTCAAAAAGTTGATCTCCAAAAAAATCTTCTACTTAATAATGAAGAAAAGGTCGCTCTTGATTATTTTGGAAGATAAATTATGCAAATTAAATTGGAATAAAGGAGAAATGTAGAAAAAAAGATTAAGCTCCGCTAATCTATCCTTAACCGCATGAAGAAGATGTATTAAGTAGTTTTTGCAGCTTTTACATCTGGTTGCAGCAAAGATTTTTCCCAACTGTGATTATTTTGTTCTAGTTCAGTGAAAAACCCTGACTTGTCTTTGTTATCAAAGTTTTTGAAAAATCAAATGCTAGGCGTAAAATTGGAAAAAAGTTCCTCTCTTTCCGAAATCTACTTTTACTCAAATATTTGTCAACAAAAATGTGTTATATGAATAGCAAAATGTTATGGGTGTCGTTGGTGAAAACAGTTCCACTCAATCGGTTGCAATGTAAATTCTATTTTAGCCTACTTTCCAAAAAAACCGTGAAGTAAATTATAAAAGCAAATAATTTGATACAAAATATGTCTAATCTGGTGCTTAAATGTGAATTGAACTTTACAACAACCTTTTACTGGTAAACAAAAAAATTGAGTTTTATTGACAATATAACTTTGCTAGTACTGATGCTACGATAGTCAAACTTAGTTTCCACAATTTTTTTGTTATTCTTTGCTGCCTAAAAAAAATTGATTTTATTGAGTCGTTATCGCCTGAGATGTAACTCCGGGCCGCAATACCACTGCCCCCTAACCTAAATTATCGGTCTTTTTGCTCCACGAGCCTAAGTAAACAATCTTTACAAATTTTAACATTTTGAAGTCAAAACTCTTGGCGGTATTAATGTGGTTGCATGATATTTTAAAGACTTATAAAATACAATACTACTTGATTTTTAATCATTATGTTACTATCAGCTAGGTTATTGATCCAGCCTTTTGTAGATTCCACAAGGCCTATGTTAACATCTTACTTATTTCAGTTTGCATGACTTTCTACATTTTTTCAGGGAAAGACAAATGCAAGCAGTTCAGGAATTTGAGGACAATGAAGCTTATATCTTGTACAGATGAAACTAATAAGAAATCCGTATGCGAATTCCGCTCCAGGAATCCGGCTTTTCTATCTATATTTCATTACCAATGCGTAAAGACTTCTGGTGGACTATTGCGGTGGGTGAGAAAATTCAAAAATCAAACAACTAATGAGAAAACGGAGGAGAAAGGAGGACGTGCCCCAGGAGAAATCAAAGATCCTGAAGTTGCTCCTCCAGGAGAAATTAAAAATCCTAATGTTGTTCCGCCAGGAGAAATAAACAGTAACAAAACAATTGAAATAGGTAAATGCTGCAATAGAATTTTGTCACTTATTGATAGGGTTTTAAAGTTTACGCAATCATCATTCGTTAATGCTTATGAGCTCATTCTTTGCTGGCTAGTCTTAAGTTAGGCTGGACAAAAGCGACGGGTAGACAAATCAATCCCATCACCTATTAGTCACTCAAAAATGGAAAAATCTCGTTTAGGTGCATTTCCAAAGAACACAACAAGCGTGCTAGTCGGTTTTTTCTTTACACCGTTCTGAGCGCCGAGCAGGAATAGCTGTGAATACCATTTTCGAAGAAGCTTTTGGTATCACGAGGTCGAGGTTTAAATTAACAATGGGTTGCATATGAGGCGGTCGCTTTAATTAATGTGCCTTCGAAGCAATCGTGCAAGCATCAAAGATCTTGATAAACATGCAGTAGTTTATTAGTAAAGATCAGGTAAAGCAAAATTTAAATTTCCTTTTCTTCAAAGTCTATTTTATCTTGCTATTTTGGTAAAAAGTAAACATCGTGTTTTATGAGCATTTGTCAGTTCAAACTAAATACATTTGGCCCTTTCTCTTTCCCTCCCCCATACACACCATTATAAACACTCACCCTTTGTAGGCTGTTGACTAAGTCTTATTTTAGACTGTATTTTGTTTTCAGAATATTTATATCTACTGCCTTTAGAGTCTCAGTGTACGAAAGCTGAAACTATTGGTGAACATCAACGTTTGAAATGCACAAACGGTAGCTACGTTCAGTCTGTGTGTTCGTACCGTTGTATCGATGGCTATACCCTTGTTTCATTCGGTTCTGGTGGAAATAACGTAACTTGCCTCCACGGTCCGTCTGGTACAGCAATCTGGAGTTCTCTTCCACCAGTCTGTAGACCACCATCTCCAACTACACAGCCAGGTGAATCTTTAACTACAACAATGTCACTAAAACATCTTCATTTGTTCAAAATTATGCCTAAAGTAAACTGGTGAAAAAAACAACTGTTGCTGGAGAACATTGAAGTAAGTGCTCATATACAAGTAAAAAAATTGATCTCGGCAGTTTAGATCTTTTTGCCTGTTTGTAATAATCTACCAGTGTGAACACATTCCTGTATTCTATGCCCGGGCAATGGCATAGAATAAAATAAAACTTTTCTTTTTTTCGATCAACTTTATTGCAAAAAATGCACCTTGATAAAAAAATGCTTTTGACTTTAAAACATGCAATCGTACAATAATTTTGCGCTCTGTAGAAGCCGCAGTTCAATTGGTTTCCTGTGATTTAATCTCACAAATTGACTGTTAAAATCAATGGTAATTGCTTTCAGTGTACGTACGGGTAAATGAGCTCGCAATTATTCAGTAGTTTCCGGTAGCATTCGGAAAATAGCTTGCGAATACCTCCAGGAATACCCTTGGCCCAGTTAAGGGGCGAGACTTCGAGAAGGCAACTACCAACAAGTATTGATGCGGAATCTACTAGAGTTTTGGTGGTAGGAAAACTCATTATTACACTTGTGGATAGAAGTTCACCTAAAAGAGCAGGGGTTCTTAAAGTATTTGAGGTGAACCCCCTTGACAATGCCAACAAAATCAGTGCCTCTCTCAAAACGGGAAGACCTTTTATGGAAATCAATGTTTTCAAACTAGCAATTTTTCCTATAAGCAACATGGGGACCTTTTTTGGAGATCAATATTTTGAAGCAATGATTTAAAAAAAAATAATGAAGATCTTTTTTTGCGTATCAATTTAGTACCATGGCTTCACATCCCTCAGTTGAAAAATCCCTGCAGCAAAGTGATATATTTGTAGCTCGTAGCTACAGCAACACCTTAGTGTCCATCTGTTAGTTTACGCCGTAGATTTTTCTTCAATTATGTTTGCCATCGTTATTTATTGTTATCGTTTACCAAAAAGCTTAAAGCAGATCGACTGTGGAGACTAAATTCTTGTCAAATCACAAATAGCTTGTAGCAGGTTGAATTGATATATATAAATTGTTATATCTTGTGTTATTGTTACTCATCTAAAAGCAGTTTCTCTAAAAACTCCTTTGTTGTCGCTGAATATTAAGAAGAACAGATAAAAATCTGATATTCTTTCTAGGTGCAAATAAATACACTGCATTCGAAATAGATCTGAAAATTATTCCGACCGAAACATATTATAAATCTATCTCATAAACATGCCATTATAAACAAATAGATTGCGAATAAATATATTTGTAGTACAGTAACATGTTTTTCAAATCTCATCTAACCTTTCCATACCCAGTGCCTAGCGGGTGTTCTTAGAAGAGATCTGTAAGTTGTGTTGAAATTATTTTATCGAAATTTATTTGCCAAAAATTAAAATGTTCAAATCATGGCACCGCACGAAGAAGAAAGGCTCGACTGTCACAAATACCTGCTACCAAAATGAATCATTGCCGGAGGCACATCTCGTGCGATAGCCATTCCCTCTAGTTTATAACTGCGTCCCTTTCCATTTAAACATTATTTATTGGAAGTAGGCGGCTACTTGAGGGTAGTTTCTGTCCTTAATCGCAGACTAGTAAAAACCGGACCCATGCGGTACCAGTCGTCCGAGTAAGGTAACTAGGCCTCTGGCCACTCTGCCCATTGCAACTGATTATGAGCAGAAACACCTGATCCTAGATCTGTGCGACAACATATGTAGCAAACCTTTGGGGCGAAATTAAATTTAATTTTTATGATTTATTTTTAGTGGGACTTAGACTGACTATGACAGGTTGGCCACCCGATCAAGCTATAGCTATATAACAAAGAGATACTTTGATCCGGAAAATCTGTAGCCTCACTGCTTATAGTGTTCTGCATTACTCAAACTCGTACTCTTGTTAACTTTTCCTTGCTACTGCTTTCATTAAGATTGATAGTGAAGCTCACTTTAGCATTAAGTGATAAGGTCAAACTTCGACTAGGAGACTTAATCGCTTCGACGGTATTCATTACTATATTCTATGACCTCAACAAATAATCTATTACAATTACTGGTCAAAAATGACAAGTTAACTAGTAATTTTCAAATTTGAAAGTATAACACGCTGTGATAGAAATTTCATAAGTGCATCGAGACACGTTATACTGTGAACTTAGGATTAAGAGTCGGATTTTGATTGGGCGTCGCTAAGTGCTCCCACCGAAAGCAAACTGGACCAAATGCATCTTGAAAACTAAGTCTTTTTTGAAAGAGTGCCCTTTTTAACGCCATTTTTAACCTACAGTCATACCTCACCTTTACGAACTAATTCGTTCTTCAATGTAGCTCGTAAAACGAGAGTTCGTAAACTGAGGTTCTTTTATACACAGAAAGTAATGCATAAATTGGGGTTACGTTCTTATGAAAAAAAAATCATTATAAACTTAAAAAAGAAACAGTAAAATGTATGTATTACTTAATCTAAGCTTTTAATGAATGAAAAGAACACTTTTTTATTCTAAAGGAATGAAAACGAACACTTTTCAATGACATGATGAAGGGTAAAGTAACCAATAATAAAAATAAGTTAACAACTACTGTACATATGCACAAGAGCTTCTGTCTTGGAAGGAATGCAAGAACTTACTGCAGAGCTAGCCAATGAGCACTGAGCAGTATCCCTTTCAAAAGCGCCGAGTTACAATAAAATCGTTTGTAATCGTTACACTACGGTTTGGGTTGCTGCTATTTGCGCTCAAAAACGTTGCAGAACGTTTCAAGACAAAGTCAATGCGTTTCTGTTTTCAATTGCGTACGTATTCTGTTGTTAACATTCAAAAAGATTGAATAGAACTAACCACACTTTCTTCAGATAGAGCTTGCTGACAGTGAGACAAGACCGCAGAAAATATTGCACAACGATTGTAATTAATATAATACTTCAGTTGTTTGATAAATTACAAAATTTGTTGGTTCTTTGTTGAAGCTGTTACTTCTAAAAATCTATTTCGTAATTCCGAGGTTTCGTAAAGCGGGAGTTCGTAAAATGAGGTATGACTGTATATCCATTGGCAGAGAGACTATCTTAGTTGCATGTCTGGTTATATATAACTCTCTGGCACTACGATTTTAAGAGGTTTACTGTCATATTATTGATGCAAAATTTGTTTTTTTTACTTTTTAGTAAAAAAATGCCAACCTTTGGGATACAAAGAGGAAGAGTTTTTGGATGCTGGATGTACAAACTCCTCCATTGTTGGCAGTGAGTGCAACTTTCGATGTGTTGTCGGTTTTATGTTAACTCCATTCGAAAGTTCAACAGTGCAATGTGTGGAAGATGATACAACAGGGCTACCGGTTTGGACTTCGGCGGTACCTAGCTGCAAGCGTGAGTAGGATCAGGATACCATTAACGCAAACGCTATTTCAGAATCGTTTTTTTGGTAAAGAAAGGATACAAAAACGAAAAAAACTAAAAGCTTATGTATGAAATATAATTTCTACTTTTAGTTTGTGTATGTGTGGGGAGATGGAAGACGTTTTAATCTTTTTAAAATATTTTCTTGGCATAGTCTCTTCTTTTTTTGGTACTGGCAATAAGTAACTAACTGTATAAATGCTACACCGTTGCGCGTAAGTTGAGCTGTCTAGGTTTCCGGGATGTGGAAGCGGGAGCAGGAGCTGGAAGCGGTGGAAGCCGTCTTTTTTCCGTGGAAGCGGTGGAAGCCGTCTTTTTTCCGTGAAAGCGGAAGCGCGAAAAATCTACCGCTTCCGTTTATACATAGGTTATTTGACTTGAGGAGTAACTAGGCGAAAAAGTTTTGTCCGTTTCCCTATGTGGATTAAACGGTGAAGTTGCACTATCAGTTTGACTGAACGTGCGATATCAATAGCGGGAGAGAAGGAGAAAAACTAGCATCACATTTTATATCGACTACGGATAAGAAAAAGGTAGTTTGGACAATGAAACGTAGCCAATAAAATGATGATTTGATTAAAATTAACTGACCTTGGTTAGGGGATTGAAAACGTTGAAAAGCAAATACTCACGACGAAAACATTTTCATCATTCTTCATCAGTGCTCTTCAATAGGGGTTCTACAAAACGTGTAGTTGGGTTCCGTGAGTTTGAAGGGTTCCGTGAGAGGACCGCGAAGGTTCTTTGTTTATTAATAGTATTTATTTCTTATTTCAGTATATTGATTTCTTATATGTAGTGGTGTTCCGTGTATATATGTAGTTAGTAATGGAATCTTGTGACAGCAAGTTGCAGATTGTGATGTAATCCTATTTTCAACTTTAAGAACGTCTGAATTTGCTAACTTCCTTTGTTAAGTATTAGTGCGTCTGTAATTTTTATTTTGCTCGCATTATGTGAATACGAACGAAATTTCGCGCTTCGCTATTCAGAAGGTTTAGACTCTACATTCAACACGAGTTCAAATAACTAAGAAAAAACAAACACAGAGTAGTTCGGAACAATAAGTTTAAGTGAAGTAGGTAAAGTAAGAGCAATATATGGATAGATTTTTGTCTCCTCAAGATGATGAAGTGTTGGAGATGGCAGGCTCCAGACCCAAAAAAGTTGTTTTAAGTTTTTGGAAATTGCTGTGAAAATAAAATGCAGTCTTCAATTTACCCCAACAGAGCAAAGGCTTACAAAAGCATGACGATGCTGGTGTTACGTGAACTGACAAATAACAACGTAGAAAGGAGAAAATCCTGAATTATAAACAAGCGATAGGGGCAGTTTACAATTCATTTATAACTGACATAGATCTAAACGCCTAATTGACATTCGTGTTTTTTGATGTGGCTGTAATGCTATGAGTGATATCAGTGAGACCCAGTTCTAATGGAAAACAACTTAACACAACCAAAGGAGGTCGATATCACTTTTAGTTTATTTATTGTGAACAAGATGGAATTGTAACCGGAAAACAACACATGGATACTGCTTTCTCCTATGACTACAGCCGGCTCGTACTCGGAAAACAAATTATTCAAGCCACTTTCTCTAATTCGGAGAAACTACCCCAAAATCATTATAAATTACAGCCCCGAATCCCATCACGACAGATTGAAGAAAGCATTGGTTACAAAGCCATGCTGCAGCATCGATCAGCTTTGATAAAGCATTAAGCACGGTACGTTTATTGAATGCTGCTCTGTACGAATGTGTAGATATAGAAATAGCAATATGATTCTTTGCATTTGTAGAAGTAAGATAAGCCGAATTTAAGATCATATTCACTATCTCGCGCTTAGCCCTCCCTCTGTTTGTCTTATGGCCCATAAAACGTGTGTTGTATTTGAAATCTGCGATAAATAAATGAATTGCTCGCTTATTGTTAGGCCATCAATTACCGGGAGACGAGAAGAGTGAACCGATGGAATTCTAAAGCTTCGTGCTAACAAGGGAATGCTGATTGACATGCCAACCCGTTGGGGGAGTACCTTCTTCATGCTTCAACGATTAGCGGATTTGAAATGTTTTGTTCAGGATCTTGGCTCATATGAATTATACCTTACCAAAGGTTAATGGGCTGAGGTCAAGATGATGGTCGAAGTACTACAAATACCTCAGGCAGCAACAATTTATTTTCAAAAACAAGATCTCACTCCGGGAGAATGCCTACTTCATTGGAGAGAAGTCATGTTTAAATCGGAGAAGCTGGATAAAAATTTGGCTTCTGCTCTTGCCATCGCCCTGCAATCACGCCAAGAGTTTTTATTGCGGAAAGAGGCTTTCTTGGCAGCTGTTTGGGTAAGTAGTGTTTGTTGACTTAGTTGTTGTGACGACATACCGATATTTTTTGTTGATACTATATTCAACTCAATACTGGTAAGCGTTTGTGCACTTGATTTTATTTGAGTTGAGAATAACAACTAATGTATAGGATATATTAGGATTGACTGACTTATATAACTGTAATATTATCATTTTATTTTCTTTCTTGATAGGTTGATGCTTGATCGAGAATCCTCTTGAGCAACCAGGAGCAACTACGTGCAAAGAGCGCTCTTCAGTCAATTTTCTTGCGCATCCAAAGCACTTCAAGCGAAAGAGCAAGTGCTGATGCAGAAACTGACTCAAGCGGAAGTGAAGCAGCATCAGAATCTGCAGCATCAGTATCTGACTTTGATGCGTATTTGAACTCCTTGCATTCAACAGCGGCTGCTGAAACATCAGCTACGGCGTCTGCAAAATCTGATCTTACTGCATTTGCTGAGGCGTTTGTTGATGTAGAGCAGCTCGGAAGATTGAAACTGCCAAATGTTTGGGACATTATTTTCAAATACCCCCTTATTGTACAACCAGTATCGCCAATCATTAGCTGTTTACCCTGCACGCAGGTATCCGTTAAACGTATGTTCTTTCACTTAAAGCTCGTACTTCGTGAAAACAGAGTCCGAGTCGGCAATGAATTAACTAATGCCATTGTGTTTATGCGGACAAATAAATCTGTGTAAAGTTGAAATTATTTTATCTTCGCTGTCTTTTTGATTGTTTGCTTTTATTTTTCCTTCTTTTAGTCGTTTTTGCCACTTTCATATCTTTGGTTACAGTTTTTGATTGTAGTAAATGACAAATTTCGTACTGCTAAGGTCCACAGTCGTTTTCTCGTTTTTTGTTAGTGAAAGCAGAAACGGTTGAAAAATCACCCCTTCCACATCCCTGCTAAGTTTACCAGTCGCTGTCACGGCGGTACAATCTAACTACAGACTGCCAAGCAAAACATGAGCTCATAAGCTCAAGCAGATAAAAGAAAAACAAACAGCACATTTGATGAACAAAAACCTTTGCGTTTAATGGAATGTGACTCTTTGAAAGAAACTTTTTGCTTGAATCCTTCAGCAAACTGCAGTTTTTTATGCTTTTGATTTAGTTGCAAGGCACACGACTTGCTTAATCAAAGAGAAATGATGATAGATGAGGAAATCCATTCACTTGAAATTTTTCTTGTTGTCCCAAGTCGGCCGCATTACAAACGCTTATTAAACTGTTTGTTTGAAAAGATTTTTTGAACATTAATGCCATTGTAGAAAATAATGACTTTTAAAAACTACCAAAACATGTGTATGTTTGACTTTCTCTATCGAAACTGAAGCTATCTACAAAGCTACTATTTTGTAAACAGCTTTGCAACCGCAAAGTATCGCTACAACAAGCTCTTTATTGCCACAAAAACGTCAGCTGTTGATATAAAATGGCTGATCTAAATATATATTTAGCCCTTTGAACTTGTGAAAAAATACGATTTCTGAGATTCCATGTAAACGATTGTCAGTCGACACTTTTATTTAAAAGCTTTTTTTCTTTACGCCAAACTGACTTCATGTTTAAGATGCATTTCCAGTTTTACATTGGTGTAGCAGGTATCTATTATCCAGCGTAACACAATAATTTATTTGACTTGAATGACGCATGATTGTATTCACAGCCGTATCTGGAGCTGATTTGGGGAGGTTGCTGGCCCAAGAAATGTTTTTTTAATGCAGAGCTATTTTCTTCTTATTTGTAAGACTTTTCCCAAAAATCTCAACTTCTCGTTCAATTACCTGCTTCGAAAAGGAGATTGCTGGAACGTATCTACGGTTTATTTCATATTTTATACTTAAAATTTTCTCAGCATTCATTTCGTTTATTCATTGATTTCTTTTTTTATTCTTGACCAACACGCAAAATACAAATAGGCTGCAAATACACTAAAATGATACAGTTGGGACCAAGAAAAGAAAGACGTAACCCAACGTTAGACGTTAAGACCTGCCGGAGAAAAAAGAAACTATTTAAAATATTACTATGCATGGTTACGACATCTTTTTAGGAATATACAACAGGTCGATACAAAAAAAATGATAATATGAATGTCTGCTGATACGAAATTTTATCATCATGCATAAAATATTTAACACAAGAACATAATTTTAAAGACCAGTGAAAAAGCAGCACGGTTACGGTCGGTGGTCAACGCGGTGGCGCAACCGGTCCAGATCTGGTTTCGATCTTCTTTAGCTCAGCAGAGAAAAGAAAAGGTATAAAAAACCAGCTGAATAAAAAAATCGTTGGTGCAAAGAAACACAAACACAAAACCACCTCACCAGCTCCGGAAAACCTTTCTGATTGCAAATGGTCTGACAAATATTATCTAAATCGCTAAGCTATTACTGTTAAACATTGTTTCTTCCCTGGAAGGTACCCAGAAATTTTGGGAAGATTAGTTAACCACTTGACAACGGATGACGTATATGTACGCAACACAGTATCTATTTTTATCATTATATTGTACAGTTTTATTCATTTTTTTAGTTGTTCTTTTTTTAAGAATTTTCAATTTTATGCAATTTTCCTAAAAAAAAGGAGGACATAGAAATGCTTTTAAAAATCCGCTGTCAAGTGGTTAAGGCCAAGTAACTACAGCGCAGGAAAATTGTTAATACCTGAACATACCGAATTGTAAATACCGGACTACCGGTAGATATCATGATTTTATATTTGGGATATTTTAACATTTCAAATAGTGGTTTGTCCTTCCAACTTTTGTTTTGTTTTGTTTTGTTTTGAGCGGAAAGCATGATCTTTCAAAAATGGCTTCTTCTTCGTCGTCGTTTGGCAAGGTATCCATGATCCAGATCAGATACAAGAAAAGAACTTGGGGCCGAGGGTTTATCCTTTTACCACCCCACCCTGCTGTGTTGCCCAGATTAGGTGTCGGCAGTAATGGAGTTGACCGACACCTTGTTTCGTCCTCCAAAACTGTCAGACCCATTATTCCTCGAGGTGCCCGATGTATGGTACATGTTAAAATAATGTGGTCTGCAGTTTGTTCATTAGCGCCACACTCGCAATTCGCTGAAGAAGCGAGACCTTATAATTTGTGCATGAACGAACCGAAGCGCCCAACGCTAGTACACAGGCGATTTAGTTCAACCCAGGCTGTTCTGGTCTATCTCATTCCAATAGGTCTTATGCTGATCTTACGAATGTAAACACAGAGCGCTAACCTACTCTTAGAGTACTCCGTGTCCTACGTCAAGTTCGTCCATTCCAACTCAGACAAGTTGTGCAATAGTTTCCGCGCGATAGAAACAAACGGGTGTCTAGATTTCAATCTCTCCTTGCTAGCAGCCGGCAACTCAGTCAGCTGGCCATGCAGAATGTGGTCAGGAACCAAAGTACTGCGATTAGCCAAGGAGAGTGTCACTCCTTGGCAGCGAAGCTCAGCTGGCTGGATGCCTAAGGGAACTGACTGGAAAGTTATCCGTAGAAGTGGGGCGTAGGCGTTCAGTGACAATGCTCAAAGCGTTATAAGAACTCTGTTAGCCAGGTGAGTATGCGCGCTACAACACCAAGCTAGTGTACAGTACTCAGCTGGTGAGTAGATCAGGGACAAGGCAGCTGTGCGCAATGTCTTCGCACCAGCGCCCCATCCTAAACTCGCAAGTCGCCTCAGCAGCGAAACGCGCGTGGATAGTTTTTTGCGCAACGCCTCAAGTTAATGATGGTGCGTGAGCGCTCTGTCCAGTTTCACACCAAGATAGGTTGGCACTGGGCAAAATGGTAAGATTTTACCATTGTTCTTAACTTTTAGCTCACGCTTAGCCTCTCGACTGTGGAGATGAAAGGCTGCCGTCATCGCTTTAGCATGGCTGAGCTTTAGCCGCCAAGTCTGAAGATATGCAGAAAATGTAGTCATGTCTTCGCTCAAAGTTCTTTCCAACACCTTTCAATCTTCAGATGAATAAAGTATAGCCAAGTCATCAACGTAGGCATACTTTTTGGAGGTTATGGAAAGGCAAATGGTAGAGGTATTTGTTGAAAAGAAGAGGAGCCAAGATTGATCCCTGTGGGAGACCATTTTTCAGGCGTCGGAGCCTGCTTGGCTTGCTGTCACCAGTGGTCAGGGTGAAGCTTCTGTTTCAAAGAAGTTCCATGATCATCTGGACCGTGTGCTTATCCGGCAGAAGTCTTAGCAGCTTGCAGATAAGTCCACGCTGCCAGACAGTGTCATAAGCAGCTGACAGATCGACAAACACGGCACCGGCCTTCTTTTTTTGCCTCAAAATAATCCTCAATGTTTTGCATAAGCAAAAGGACCTGATCTACGGTAGACTTTTCTTGTTAAAGTCCAGCTTGTTCTTTTGAGAAGATGGGGTCAACTATTGGTTTGACGCGTTTGTACAGCCGACTCAAAATTTCAAGAATGGCTGAAAATCGTAATATTGGGCATTCTATTTCAATAATGCCAACTTTTAAAAATTTTGAACACCAAAGTCTCTTTTAATTATTTTTATGCTATTGTTCATAAGCTCCATTTTCAAATTTTTAATGGAGCGGCGTCAACAGCACTCATGACACCTAGACTGGTTTCAAAAGTTTTTCCTATCTATGCCTTTTCTATAAAATTTGAAAACCTCACGCCCAAAGTGAACAGTTTCTCCTGAAGCAGATGTGCTTTCTAAAAAAGTGTTCAACTTAAAATTACTCCATTGCGAAAGTGGAGTTTTGCTGCCATGCATCACGTGCTACCAGCCATGCCTTAAAGCACCGCATTTAGTTTGTAACCTTTGGAAGACCTTTTTGTACCTAATCACTGCTTGTGTGATCAGCTTTACATGTGGATATCAGTTTTAGTCCATAGTCGAGTGGCTGACAGTACGTCAAAACGAACCCCGCTCAAAAGTAAACGCACGTAAGTCTTATGCTTTGTGTTAATTTGTTTTATAAAAGTAAACGTTAATGCTATTGGGGGGACCTCTTGACCCTTGGCAAGCCCTGCTGATGAGTCCAAAAGGACGAAACGCGTCCAGGGATGGCTTTGTAAATTTGATAATATCTCTCAATAGCATTGCTTCCTTCGGAAGCCTCGCGCCTTCAGCACTCGCTATGTTGTTTTGTTTCTCGCTTACAAGACGCTCTCTATCGATCATAACCACTTGGAGCTAGCTATAAAAATAGTCTTCAATCTAATCATAAGTTAAATCTTTTTGAGGGTGTTTTAAAACTAGTGTGATCTTCAATAGCAATATCTCCTACACAAATAGTCCCTATTCCTCTTAGTATGGAGTCACTGATATTATTATCTGTACTTTTTAAATCTTTGTTGCGTCTAAAAGTACTTTGCTGTTTTGTGTAATTTGTAATTTTTTGTTTTAGCTTTATCCTGCGTTGGCCTAGAGGTTGATAACGGAACAATAAACTGTACAAAGGAGTTTTTCTTCGATTCGATATGCAGTATAAGCTGTAATCCAGGATTTACTATCAAGCCTTCCTCGTACGGCACTACTACGTGCTTGTCGAGTTTGTTTTGGTCTCACCCACCACCTATTTGTGAAGGTGTGTATGTATAGGCCTACAATAAACTTCCGTTGCTTTGTTTCATTACCGATAATATGAATGCGAATATCAGACTTCAGCGCAGAACAACCACCTAAATGCCAATATCATATAAGATATATTCGTATCCAATGAGACCTGTAAATCAATGGTGATATTTGAAAAAGAGTCAAGGTTTTGAAAAGAAGTGGAAAAGGTGCCGCCACCAAAGTTGGTGGCACGAAGTCAACTCTGAAAAATGGCATTGAAAAGTTCCTAGACCTAGATTTTAGAAACCCCTAATTTGAGAATTTTTAAAAAACGAATTGCTAGAGTGTTGTCCAGAGCTGACCTTTCATTTAGGACCCCAAAAGGGAGAAAAAAAGGAGTAACTTTATGTTTGTTTTATATTAACACTCAAAGATTTTTCCTTACCTAAATCTTGACATTCTTTTTTTTTAACTCCATGTTTCATACAGTTTTTTTCCATTAAGTTGACACATAGACAGTAAGCAAAGTACAAAAGACCAAAAACAGGATGTAGTTTTCTATTTCCAGCATCCTTCTGTCCAGTGTATCAGGTACCGCACGGCAACGTTCGATGTACGGATGGCTCATCCTTAAATTCAGTTTGTATTGTGTCTTGCAATACGCCAGGCCATGAAATACGGCCACCCGGCTATTCTTCGGCCACTTGCCAATCTAATCAAACTTGGTCCCACGACCCTCCTTGTTGTGCAGGTTAGTTAAAAAACAATTGGCGAATTCGAAGCAAAGGTCTCGTAGAAAACGAAAGTTTTGATAATTTTTATTGTTCACTCATTATAAGGTACTCAGGCCTACAAAAAGTGTGTTTGCAGAGGTTTCTGCTTCTTTTCTTGTAAATGCCTTGTTCTACAAATAGGCCCATGGCTATTAAGCAAATATAAAACCTGGCCATTTCTACTTACCTTTATTATATTAATTTATTCAATACATAAAGCAAAGATTTTCAAAACTTTCAGCAAAAACGCAATACAATGACTTATTAGATGCAATTTCGCATTGCTTTTCACTACTGAGTTTTCATTGCCAATTTTATGACTTTTCTTAACATAAGATGAAAGCACTGATGGTAACTTTGGTGATATTACAATAGTTTTACCCAAAACTTGAGCGATCACAGTATGAAGCAATTTAATCACAGTATATGCCTTACATGACCAGGGATTCTGCTCATCACTATCGCTATTCGTTATTGCAAAGCGCCAAGCCATGGACATATTTCATGGCGCATAGAAAATTATCGCAAAATGCCTTCCAATTTGACAGCAGTGCTTGCGGCGCAAGAGTGTAGCCAGGGGAAGAAAAAGGATTACCCTTTTGGAAGTATGAAAACAAAAATTTTTGCTTTCACCGGTCAAATTTTGGTCTGGCTACGTCCCTTTTGCCACATTGAATACGTATTATTCCAATAATTTTTTTAAGCTTTTAGTCTGTGTATTGCACATTAAACTTTTGTTGAATTTACAACGAAGTGAAATAGATGATAGACAATGCCTTTAAAATTTGTCTTTTACCTCAGAACCTTGCCCACCGATTCCTCCAGTTGACATGGTAATAATTATGGATTCGTCCAGTAGTGTTGGATATGAATATTGGAACCAAATGAAACTATTTGTTATGGAATTGATCAGGTAGGGTGATGGCACAATCGGTTTGTAACCTATTAGACGAGATGTGTACAAAGCTAAGGCCTTTTTAGCATAGAGTGGAACCCCGGTTGGCGACCACCTCGATAACAAGACCACCCCGTTATCAGGACCACTTCAGTGCGGTCCCAAGTAATTTACTATGATAATGCAATGCATTCTGTTTCAATAACGCGACCATTCCGGTTTCCAGACCAGGACCATCATATTTTGGTCCAAAACTGCAAATTTAACTCCGCTAAAGCGACTATATGCTCTCAATAATTTACTTCTGTGACCAAAACAATAAGATTTGGTAAGCGCGTGCACACACGCGCGCGCGCACACACACACACACACACAAAATGCAACTGCACAATGAATGACCAGTGTGACGTACACACAAAGATAAATTACTGACAGTGTTTCTGGTAGGTAGGCTACCGCTTAAAAATTTTAAATTCTTTCTGCAGTTTGTTTTTGCTGTAGAGTATCTTATAAAAAACATACGGCACTTAGTTAAAAGAAACCAAAGAACTTTCAAATCAAACAAAAGGTAATAAAACAAAATAAAAATAAGGAAAAATCTCAGAGGAAACTTGCTAAGATTTCGGCTTAAGCAAAATTCAAATACAGAATACACTTTCTATTTGAAAGAGACGTAGCCCACATCCTTACACCTCTCTATGAAATTGAAAAAGGACTATGTGCAATGTCAACGAATGCATTAAGACAAAAATCAATTCGTGACTTTATTAAAAGTAGCGATTTAATGCATGCATATTTATGTTTTATCGTTTTAAAATAATACCGAATTTCGTTTTCAATTTGTGGTTACTTACGTTAATCACTCGTTGCATTCAAAAGTGCAAGTCCAACCGCTACAAACATGATGCTGCAAAGCAAAATTCGCTAACACGACTACCTCGCGAACGCGACCGCTTGAATGCGATCCCGTAGGTGGTCAGGTAAGCGGGGTTCCACTGTATATTTAACATTGCTGACTACTTTTAGAGTTAAACCAACCCCTGAAGTATGAGTCTCATACTTTTACTCAATAAGCACTCATTTTTGTAAGAGCTCAATGGAATTCCCTTCAGTGGCGCTACCAGAATTTTTCGTAAAGAGTGGCTAATTCAAAAAGGTTTTGTGTCGAATTTGCTAAGTGATTTCCAAAGGATTTTCAGCCTTTTTCAACAAAGTTTTACGGTTAGGAGCCTAATTAGAAGCAAAACCAAGAAATGAAGGATTCCTGGTCTTGCCTATGATTTGCTATGATGCTTTAAGTTTTTAAACAGACTGACCTATCAAGTTATTTCGATTTTAGGCACGTATCTGTGGGGCCGAATGCGACCAACTTTGCCGTCTTTCAATACAACAGAAGAGTTGATGAAATGACCGAAATCTTGCTTAATCAATACAAAAACCATCAACAGCTAGCTAGCGCGGTACAATCAATGCCATATCGAGGAAAAGGTGCGTTTAATAATTGGTAGCAGTGTAGACGCATATCTTTTTTGTTGCCACAGAACAACCTTTGCGGTTGAGCTAATACACTGAAAATTAGTGCTTAGACCGACGTCGGATTTGCCACCACTTGTCAGCACAGCACATTTCTGTTAGAAGCAACGCAGTTCAAAACTTGAATGCCTGGAAAAACTTGATGGCCTAAATTTTTAAGTTAGCTAAGCTATTGCTGAGTTGTTAGCGCCAGCTCGGGTAAATATTTAAGCATTAAACTTCAAGAGTTTTTTGCAGCACAAAATAGTTTTTTAGGAACTTGGACTGGAATCGCTCTTGGTCATGCGGCTACTTTCTCTTTACTCCCAGCTAACGGCAATCGACCACAGTTTCACGACATTGTGCTGGTCATTACTGATGGACAGGTTAACAAAAAAGATGACCCTCTTGGACCAGCCAAAGCGCTTCTGGAAATGGGAGCAAAGGTGATGTAACTGTGCAACTGCGTTAAATAATAAGAATGCAAAATCTTGCCAATCAAAAAATTCCTAAATTAAACCGTCTAGTGAACCACTTTGGTTGACTTTATTGGAGCCAGAGAAATTGCAGCCTGCACTAAATCTGTAATTTCTTAAAGAAAATCAAAAAAATTTCATAGAAATTGCCTGCCGTCTCATCTATTGCATTTTTATCTTCCAGACGGCAGGCAATTGTTGAGGGGCAGAGCATAAGACAATTTTCCAGACCTCCTTCGGAGTTTCCAAGTTTCACCGTTCCACTTTAATCGCTTACTTGTACTTGCCATAAATACTATTTGTTGGAAACCGCCCAAGTAGAAGATACCATCAAAAACCGTCTTTTCCTAAGGCACAACTACACACTCATGGTATCGCTTGACCGCACTACTATTCGAATATTGCCGCCATAAAACGGGGTTTTAAATCACTCTGTAACGTGGTCGGTTAAAAATCTATCCCTGCAAAAAAAGTTGTGCTCAAATGTTTTTCGTATTGCCGATACTACCGCCCCAATGGACTTCTACCTTAATCGTTGCAATTTGCCAACCAAAATAGAAACAGAGAGAAAGAGAAAAGAATTTTTTTGCTTGACAAGCGTAAACGCCAAGGGATGACACAGGCCAACAGAATAATGCAACTACCGAGACCAGCAAGTATCAAATAACCTCAAGGTTTACTTTTCAAGTTGCTTCCTGGGTCGAGTACTAGTGCCTAGGTACTGGATTATATTTATATGCGTCAACGACCAATACGATGACGTAGAAAGATACAAGCCATATATATATATATGTGAGTAAAAAATGACGACTTGAAAGCAAAAGAAGAAAAGAAAAGTGGTTGTAAGTGCTTTTTTCAAGAGCACGACAAAGCAGAAATGTCGCCGGCAACAAACTCACGACCTCAAATTGTGCTGGGCCTCACTGTCATATACGTTTACGATATCGATTTTTCAGGTTTTTGTTGTTGGGATAAATCCGGAGCGATTACAAGGAAAAAAGAAGCACTACACGTGGCAGCAACTTGTCTCTATATCAGGAAATTATGAAGACAGAGTGAGTTAAAACAACAAGTATTTGATTAAGTCCAACACAGTGTACTTTTTGATCTATGTCGCCAATGCTACTGACAAAAATCATGGTCTGGAAAAGATGAAACAGTGCAACACAGTTTTTATTTTATAGAAAAAGCAACAGACAAAATTTACGCAAAAAGATTAGCTAACAAATTATGTTGATTTTGAAAATACATAGTTCCTCGAATGTCACCGCAAAGAAGCTTAGATAACTTGATAAAGCTTACATAACAAGCTGCGTCGAAATTACATTTTTTGGATTACAACCACTTTATAACCACAAAAGCCTGTCTTTTTTTCTTTTATAAAGCTCACAAGTACTCCATATTTCCCCCTCTTCCTTCTCTCTATGATGTGCTCCCAAACCGAAGTACTCGGTCTTCTCTGCATGTAAATTTAAATCTACGGTGAGTTCTCAAAAGAGACATTACTCTGTTACTCTTTCTTAAATATTGGATGGTCAAATGACAGTAGTCGGTTTATACAATGAATTATAACGAAGAAAATTGATGAAAAATAAAAGTTTATGTCGCGCTCGTAGAGAAAACATTTTTCGATAATTTTTTTCTGCTTGATAAAGTTTAACAGGCTTTTTATTAATAAGAGGTAACAGACTTCGAAGCAACTGGAACGTCAAGAACACTACGTTTAGCGGCAGCGTCGCTGTGCTGGGAGTGTGGAGAATGAAATGTAAGTCAAAATATACTAACGTGATTGCAATGCTGCAGGTTTACAATGGCTTCGAAACAGTAGAAGAAATCTATCACGCTGTGGCTGAAGTTGCATGCGACAATATGTGCAGACATTAGAGAATTGAGACTTTTTTTCAGCCTTTCTTTTTCTATCGCAGACAGACTTGCTCTCTTTTGTGTGGCTCATATTATTTCTTTTAAAAATAGAATTGCTGTGTGTCGTTTGACAAAAGTGTTCTACATACAAAAAATGCGTCGGTTCCAAAAATTTATTTATTTCCTCGTTAGTCTTTATCCTGAGTGATCTCGAAAATAAAAAGTTTTATCCTGAGTGATCTCAAAAACAAAAAGTTTTCATTCTGAGTGATCTCGAAAATCACTTATTAGGTGGAAATGATAAAGATTTCAAAAATTTTTCTGAGAACTTAATTAGTGAGTTGCTTGATTGCAGCGTTGCGAACCGCTATAATCGCTAAACTAAGCAAGCAGGTCTTCCTCAATAAAATTTCTATTTGGTCTTTATTTTCAATGTGAAGCACAAAAGTTGCAGGCTTAGCTGAGGCCGGCAGGAGAATGCTCCTTTTGTTGGAACAACAAAACCGTTAATTATTTTTCAAAAAACGCCGCAATTTTTGTCAAATAACAACAGCTTTTCTGATTTCATGAAATTGTCTTATTCTTCCTGCTTCGATGCTGAAAATAGATTTTCATGTTTGTCCTCAGCTTTTCATTTTTACTTGACTTGTTTTTCCCACGACTGATTCCTGGCATTATTTGATATCGAATTTAAAAGTATTTCGTTAAACTAGACATTCACTGGAAAAAAGTGCTATGTTTAAAGGAGCGGCTGACTGACACCTTAAATCGTGCCAATAAAAATAAATAAAAGTTTAATCATTGCAAATCTATCGCTTGTATGTTTCCTGAACATAGATGTTACTTTTTTCTTGTTTTTTCGCGCGTGAAACTACATGTTATCACTCATTACCTTGTCAGTGAGCTTATAAGCTAAGCAAAGCAAAAGTCAAATATTATTGCGACACTTATAAAAAAGTTGAATCTCCTTTCTAAAAGGAAGGAATCAATGTACTTCACTGGTACTATGTTGAAATAACTCAACAGATCTGAATTTCAGCAGCTTCCACAAACTTGACCTACCGATGCAAACATTAAAATTCTCGAACACGCAAAACTTTTTATCTAAGATTTTTGATGGGAGTACTAGCGATGCCAACCAGTACATAGTACAGTTCAATAATCCACAATTAGTATCGAATCGAACCAGTTTAGCGCAAAGATAAAGTGCTTTGAACTAAAATTTCTTGTTATCCAGGCCACAAGCAAAGAGGAGGTAAAGCCCAAATAAATTTAAAGAATTTTTTTCTTAATTGGGTCTCAAGTCTAGTCTACACTGGCGCTATGCCAGGCAAGCGCAGCTAAAATGCTTCTTTGTTTTACTCAGCTTTAGTTGTGAACTTTGCTTAACTTGCCTCTTGTTTAGCTTTGTGTCAGGCCGAAATAAATTTGGCCTGATTTATACATCCTCAGTTTCTTGGGACCAGTGCGTGTGTAGCGACTGAAAGTTTTCTCGTGCAAGTGTATCCGAGAATAGCAGATTTCTATGCTATAAGTAATTTTGGGATGCTAATGAACTTTTTTATGAAATTAGTTTCAAAAACTCATCAACAAAAGTAAATTAAAGGGGAACTCAGCAACCAAATATTGAGTTGTTTCCGGTAACTTAGAGTAAATATTCAAGTTGTTACAAATAAATGATCTTTGCAAAATATTCAAGTTGTTACAAATGATGCAGAATGATATTTTCCTTATCTCAGTTTATTTTTAGAAGCATGGTATAGTTGGGCAGCTAGGAGTTGGTGGGGATCACCGGGGCCAGGTCCCCTTTAAATTTACAAAAAAATTACTTTATAATGGCTAATCAAAAATTGGTTGCCATACATCATTTTCCATATTTAGTCGAACCCCTTCTCTACTAGGCCTAAGAAACTTGCAACGTTAGACAAGTTTAGTTCTTGAAACATTTTGACTACTTTTTCTTGAAAGCAAGGTTCTTTGGCATTATCTGTCTAAATGTGCAAAAAGGTTCATCTAAAAATGAAGTCTTTAACAATTTTGAAATGTAGTTTTGATATACAATTTTGATATTCTTAACCTCGACATTACTGAAGGGGGCCCTATTATTGTACTAATTTAACCGCAAGTGCTTCACTTCCGTTTAACTCTTTTGCTCCAGCGAAAATAGCGAAAAAAAATGTCCGTAAGGTGGCAGCGCGAAAAACTGTCATAATCAATCATAATTAATCATAATTATGTACCTCAAGTTTGTTTGTAAATCATTACTCAGCTGTTTACTTCTACATTAAGTGTGATATATCGTTAAAATCTACATTTCTTAAGGATTTCAAATAGAAAAAAAAAACATTTTTTTTGAATATGCAAATTTTATGCAAATGAACCCCCCCAACTGGGGGGTAGTTGTCTTCAAAATTAAAGAGGTACCCTCACCTCAAAGATCACTACAGATTTAATTTTCTACCAATTTTTTTAGAAATGGTCGCAAAATGATGCTAAGGAAATAAGCTTTCAAGGTACATCAATCAAAACTTACCTAAGAGCCTAGGTTTTCTACAATTTGCAATTTTCTGAGGCACATGACCTTTTTTTTGACCGGTACCGACCGGTACCAAATTTTGGTAGTTAAATTCAGTACCTAAAATATGATCAGTTATTATCTGCTAAAGGCTAGCCTAAACCATGTAACATTATGTATTTTTGAAAAGGGAATTTCTTCAAGATTCAGAAAATATTAAGTTTAAATAGAATATGCTGTCACTGACAATGAAACAGCAGCTTGTTTACACCCTTCCCATTTCTTGAGAAACAAGGGGGATACAGCAAACTTTGATTTAGAGAAGTCAAACTTCTGCTAGCTTTTAAACTTGTATTTCGCTTCTTGTCTCCTTGGAAATTTGATACAAAATGACGACTTTAGTAGTGAAACATTTGCAATTTATTTTATCTTCTAATAGGGTGTAGTTTTTGTAAAAATTATAATTTAGTGAAGGTAAGTCGAAAAATTTTGGGGGGTTTGAACTGACATGATGTACAGTACTGATTTTTGATCAGTAAATATCATATACCACTTAGTCTAAACTATTTAAAGTTATATATTGCTGGAAAGCAAATTTCCTAAGCTTTCAAATGAGACCGGTATTTAGCAACATATCATATTTTTTACGCACTAAATTTACTTTTATCTACTTACCATTCACATTTGTTTGGGGGGGTTTTGAGACCCCTAAGAAATTTGGAAATTGAAAAACGTAAAATTAATTATTATCGCTTGAAATTTTGTCAAATGATGCCTCAGAAGAGTAGTTTTCAGACTGTGTTAATGATAAAGGGTTTGGTTTTGTGGTAAAGATGTAATCTCAATTTGATTTTAGTGTAGTTGGCACGTGCTGAGAATTTGGCCGATTTTGTCGTCTGCAACTGGGTTGTAGGTCTTTTTAACCCTTTTTGGGTATAAAAATCCAAGAATTAGGGCACAAATTATACATCTTCCGATGCGTGAGGAAATAGGCATGATCTTTTGAAAATTTTATGAAAATCGGATGAAAAATAAAGTCACAAATCGATTTTTAGTAAACTAATTTTGTAACTCAATTTAAAAAAATTTGAGGTAAACACTGAAAACACGAGATGATCAATCGATGATCGCGGGAGCGAAAGAGTTAATTATTGTAAAACGCCTTTATTTACACAGTTATAACAAAACGCGTGCTTTTAATCAACTGTGTCCGATTTCAACAAAAAATTAAGCAAAAAAGTCTCTGAAACAACGCAATAAACGCTCGCGTTGTTAGAGGTCGGACAATTGCAATCAAGCCCGAGTTAGATTTGATTCGAAAAAATGTTTGAAAATCGTTTTCTCTCTCGTGATTTCTTTGCACAGGTTTCCTTGAGCCCGAGCGAGACCAAACCTTGAGCACAAGAAGCAACTGCCACCACAAACGCTGGTGGTTTATACGATATCCGGCTTCTTCTTTGGACTTAATATAAATTAAGTTAAAAAGTTTTAAACTTGTTTCGCAGAATTTAAATTTAGCAAAGTCTTCCCTTATTTCGTAACTCATGCTCAGCCCGAGTAGCTCGAGTGCCGGAGTCGCCACTGCATATCAATTATCTTTGCACCCTTCCACAAATTTGATATGCTTTCAATTCAAGCCCTTGCTGAATTGAGCGGATATAAATATGTCAAGTGTAAGGACGTTTGTGGCGAAAACAAAGCGAATAAGACATTGTCAAAGACTCGAGAAACTCGGAAGACATGTAGTTACCACGCGCAACCGTACATAATGTTTTTTTGTTCGACTGCGTTTCAAGAAACGTTAGTTCTGTTTCAGAACGAGAATTGGCTATGTCAAAAAACCTGAACTTTTTCTTACTTTTTTCACGACTATTCGTTGGGCGAAGTCGGCTAGTGGCTGAATCGATATTGTCAACCATGACATCACCGATGTGGGGTCTGCAGGCCACGCCAGCAGGGCCAGCTTTATCAGCATTCTAAAGCAAAATTGTTTTCCTTGTTTACTAATCCTAAATTACTGGGCGTACAAACATCGAACTTGGCACGATTGATCACCACTCCGGGGTGATTTTCATGAGAAACTGACCACGTCATGATGAAGTGAAATCTATACCAAAACGAAAATTTTGCTTTGTATGTACGTACGTCTTAACTCCTTTGAAACTACTGGGCTTGCAAATATGAAACTTGGTACACTTTGATCATGACCTCAGAGTGAGTGTCATAAGAGGTTTGATGACGTCACCATAGAAGATGATTTTTTCAACACCGCAGTTTTTGATGAAGGAAAGTTTTTTAGCTGAAATAAAAGCTACCACTCGAATTGCCAGCTTGAAAAGAATTTTATTTCTTTACGGTCTATGATGACATCATAATTACCAATTGGTTGTAAAAATGATTTTCCTTAAACTTTAAAATATACCATAGAAACGTGGTTGATTGCTCTTTCGTAAGATATCACCGATATGATTTTCAAAACAGTTTTTAAATTTAGCTAACAGAGCTTTACTCGACACGCAACAAGCGGTTTTGTGTTTGACCGCCTTTTTAAGCTTAACTCTTTTGAAACTACTGAATATACAAACTCAAAACTCGGAATCATTCATCACCACACCAAGATGAGGGTCATAAAGAAGTTGGTCACATCGTGGTTGCGTCGCAATTGAAGAAAAACATTTTTAAAATTGTATTTTCGGCGTAAACATGTGCCAGCGTCCAACCTGCCCACCAAAAGAAATTTCATGAATTTAGGAACTACGATGACGTCATAATTAAATATGGGTTATAAAACTCGGTTTCTTCATTTGCTCAAACAATACCGAAACGCGGTTGAAAGCATTCTCGGAAGATTTTAACAAGGTGCTTCCGTAAAAAGTAATTCACTGACATTTTACGCTGCATCAAGATGCAGCAAGAGATTTTTCAGTTAAGTTTTTTTAAGCAAGCTATTTTATTTATTGCCATTACAAGTTAAAGAAAAGACCCAAATAAAACAATAATTGGAAAATTTGTGAAACTGGATTTGGAGGCACCGTTTTTGCTTGAAAATAGCTTAATAGGCGCTTAATAGAATAGGGTGTGTGACATTTAAAAAAGGCATGGCCCTTTTTCTCGCTATGACGGAAATAAAGTAAACAGCGCAGTCGAAGAACATAACATTACAAATATAAATACAAAAATGGACTCACCAAATTGTAAAATATTCCTACCGCTAAGTCAGTGTTTCTCAACCATTTTGGCGCTCGTACCCCTTAAGATTTTGTGAAATATTTTTGTACCCCCAAACCTATCGAACAAACACCTACAAAATTACCGGTAAATATACAATCTAACAATGAAATAAAACACAATGTAGCATGTTACCGGTGTATATTTATTAACAATAATATTGTTCACAACAAAACCAATTCAGTGCAAAACCAATTCTGTCGGAACAAACAAGAAGTTTTTTATTACGTAACAGTAACTGTTTTTTTATGACAAAAAACCATTCAGAAATGCAGATGTTAAAAAAGGCTTTGAAAAATGTTTTCATATTTCAAATAACATTGAAAATAATTTTTTAGCAAATAGTTTAAAATAACTATTATTCTGACGCCTCATCTCGTACCCCATGCTTTTGTGCTTTGTACCCCCAAAGGGTAAAGGTAACCCCGGTTAAGAACCCCTGCACAAAGTAAATTATTTCTTTAGATGTCAAAACGACCACCATTTTTATCGCCGCCATCGTTACTGACTGGGTTTTAACCTCTTTATTACACTTTTTAATAGTATGAATGATAGGTTTTGACATCATTCTTTCTTTGTGAGTAATTACCAGTCTTGGTTGATAGACTAAGATGATCAACATTACGTGTACAGCAACTATGGGTTATATTTTCTAAAACTTTTTGTTGCTGCTCTCGCAAATATTTGTACGGTGAAGACGGCGCAGCTGCCTTAACTGACATTTTAACTCGGCACAGGAGATGGTATATCCTGCCGGGTAAAATCGCACCATACTTAGGAGAAACAGTTTTCCTATTTTGCTTGATGATAGTTTTTTCAGAGCTACCGGATTGAAGCCTAAAAACTTGAGGAAAATCATACGCCTTTTTACCTCTTCTGGGCGCTTAGGCGGGGAAAAAAGAACATGCAACACAATGCAAAGCCAAAAGGGATTTGAGACAGTTTAAGGCGAAATCAAAAGAAAAAAACGTCCTGGTGTGAAATTGCATTACTTGGAAAACGTTTTTGCTATTTTACTTCAAAATAGCTTAATATCACAAATGTGTTTCCTAACTTGAAACTAAGAAAAACGCAATCCACCTTTGGCTTCAGGCAAACAATGAATAGAGCACACGGGCATAAGGCGTAGCCAGGTCCTTGAAATGACAAATTGCCCTCCGAAAAAATGCGCACCAAGTCCTAAAAATTGAATGTGCGGTAAAAAGATTAATATTTTGTTAATGCTGACCCCAACGTTACTGATGAGGGCACTGCGTGCGACGCCAGCAGAGTCGGTATTGTTTGCATGAAAAATCTGTTGTTGCATTGTCAATTCGGCTTAAATTGTTGTAGTTATTTTTTCAAAAGCACCTTGTTAATATTTTCCAAAAAGTTTTTAATCGCATTTCTACAATGAGTAGTTTTTGAGAAAATACAAAGAACAATTTGTGCAATCAAGCGTTGGTTGTGACGTCTTTTCAGACTCCAAGATAATGAAATATTTTGTGGGTTGGTAACTTCGGAGCTGGCATTTATTGGATCAAAAAAGTGTTTTCCTATGTCAAAAAATGCAAATTTAAAAAAATTATCTTTGATTGTGAGGTTGTCACAAAGTTACGAACCCCTTTATGACATTCAACTTTGGGCAGTAATCAATCGTGTAAAGTTTGATGTTTGTACCCCCAGTAGTTTCGCAAAAGTTAAAACACACAGAAAGAATTGTGCTTTACAGTATAGATTACCCGGCCATGCCGACGTCGCCCGCAGGGCTTCGATCACTATCGTCGAGGTTAACGATATCGGTTCAGCCGGCCAAGCCGACTTTACCAATCGGGCAATTGTGTAAACAATAACGAAAAGCTCATGCTTTTGCTGCACATATAGTTTTCACGACTCGGTGCGCTCGTTCTTGGGATAAAATTTCCGATCTCAAGGTCCTGGCCATGCCATTTATGTCTATGTGCTCTATTCATTGCTTGCACGAAGCCAAGAAGACTTGCGTTTCTCTTAGTTTCAAAGTGAGAGACACCTTTCCGATATTAAGCTATTTTGAAGCAAAATAGCCAAAGTTTCTTACATGCACCTCCTTTTGCGTTTATATTTGTAATATTATGTCCTTCGGCTGCGCTGTTTGCTTTAATTCCGTCATAGCGAGAAAAAGCGCCATGCCTTTCCCAAAAGTCGCACACCCTATTCCAGAGGTTCCCAAACTGGAGTCCGTGACCGCACAGGGGTCCATGGATCAGGGGCCAAACTGGGGCCAAACTGGACCGCACAGGGGTCCATGGATTCGTCCCGGTCAGTTAATCAATCAACGTTTGTCCCGGTTAGCAAAAAGTCCCGGAAATTCACTTCAGCGAAATTATGAAAAGTAACTCTAGCCTGACAATGAATCGAACCGCGAATGACACAATCGTGGCAGTAATACAGGTGTTGACCTTTTTTTTGGAAGACAGCTTCATTTTTTTTTGTATTCTTAATTTAATTATAGTTATTGGAAGTGAGTCGGGTGACAAAAGTAATGTCACATATAATTGGAGTCCACAAAAAAGCAGATCGGGAAAAAGGGATCCGCGAAGCAGCAGATTCGCAAAAAAGAAATTCGCGAAGCACAAAATGTGGGAACCTTTGCTCTATTCTATTAAGCGCCTATTAAGCTATTTTCAAGCAAAAATGGTGCCTCCAAATCCAGTTTCACAAATTTTCCAATTATTGTTTTATTTGGGTCTTTTCTTTAACTTGTAATGGTATTACATTTAACTTTGTTCCTAATCCAGACCTCCATTTTTTTAATTGAAGATTAATTTTACGTACCAATACAAAGAGCCTATCGATTACGAATATCAGTAATGGCCCTTACTATTTCTGATTGCTATCAAAATGGCATTGATACAGCTGCTCTCGCAATATAGCGGTAAGCATTGTGATCTCATTTAAGATTGCGACGTTACAGTGATTTTTGAAAGGAATCAAGACAAAAGAAAAAAGCATAAGTGAAGTATTTTGTTACGTCAAAATCAATTACCACGATGACGGAACGCCATCAGAAATGAAAGTTGTTGAAGCATTTACCTCATTTATCAAAGTTGAGAATTCATCTGCTATTGGATTGTACAAATTGATAACGAATTCCATCTAGCAGAAGGGGCTTGACATCAGGGATGTGGAAGCGGTCTTTTTTTTGCGGAAGCAAAAGCGAAAAAAATTCTACCGCTTCGGCTTCCGCTTCCATATAGGTTTTGTCACTTGAAGAGTAACTTGGCCAAAAACTTTTGTCCATTTCCCGGTGGGGATTAAATGGTAAAGTTGTACTATAAGTCTGAATGAACGTGCGATATCAGTAGCGCGAGAGAACGAGAAAAAGTATAACTAGCATCACATTTTATATCGATTACGGGTAAGAAAAAAGATGTTCCGAGAATTCAAAGTCGACGATTCAAAGCCGCGACAATTTAAAGTCGCGTTAGGGTTAAGGTTAGGGTTTAAAAATGACTTTGGATTTCCGAAATTTCCGACTTTGAATTGTCGCGACTTTGAATTTCTGACTTTAAATTGTCGCGACTTTGAATTGTCGCAGAACCAGAAAAAAGTAGTTTGGACAATGAAACGTAGCTAATAAAATGATGATTTGATTAAACTTAACTAACCTTGCTGAGGGGTTTGAAAACGTTGAAAAAGAAATTACTTACGACGGAAACATTTTCATCATTCTACATCAGTGCTCTTCAATAGGGGTTTCGCAAAATAATGTAGTTGTGTTCAATAAGTTTTAAGGGTTCCGCGAGGGGACCGCGAAGGTTCTTTGTTTGTTATTAGTATTTATTTCTTATTTCAGTATATTGATTTCTTATACGAAGTGGTGTTCCGTGTATATAAATAATTAAAAATGGAATCTTGTGATAGCCAGATGCAAATTGTGACCTAATCCTGTTTACAACTTTAAGGACGTCTGAATTTGCTAACTTCCTTTGTTAAGTAATAGTGAGACTGTAATTTCAATTTTGCTCGCTTTATATACTCTGCAGTTGACCCTCGATTTAGTGGACCTCGGTTTAACGGACTTCGGATTTAACGGACTGTGAAAAACAGTTAAAATTTAATAAAATTAGACACTTTAAATTTATTTCAATATTGTAATTGCAGTTAAAATGTTTGTAAAAGCACAGCGTTGTATTGTTTTTCTTGTGCATTGCTTGTAAACAAGGTATTGCTCAATATCGTCCTGATACGTAATAGCCCATGTAATATTCTTAAATAAGGGATGGTTTATATCTAGTACAGGACTCTAACTTACATCTCTCTGCCTTTGTGAAAGCATCAATATACGTTACTCAGAACATAATCAAGATGCCAAAACAATTAGTAAAACGTAAACATGTGAATTTGCCTGTAATAAAGAAGCAGTCTTTCGAGTGGAGATGAGGAAAAGCAGCAATGACTAAGAAGAAGTCTTTCGAGCGGCAGATTTTGTTTGTCAAAATGGAAGGCGTCAACTTTGCGCACTTATGGTGATGCTTTGGTTAATTACTCCTCATGCAGCCAGCTATTGGCACACTACTGCGGAAATCTAAGAATGGTCAGTGAGCTGGTTCATCAAAGCATATGGGCGGTTGCCAGACCAAAATTCTGCTGGTCCCAGTAAAAATGCTCCTCGTGTCAGTAGTGGTCCTGCCACCCCTGAAATTAAATATGAAGATGGCCATCAGGAAATAATAGCCTCCGACTCAGATCTGCCAATAATCATCTCCGACTCTGACTAATTACATTTGAATTAGTGCAAGATACACATCTACACAACATATTACTGCGGTTTTAGCAGCTACCAATAAACACAAAAAAGCTAAAAAGCTAAGTGTTTTGTTTATATTCTCCACGCAATTTACTAATTAACATATGCAGATATGTTAAAAAAATATGTCACATCATATTTGTAGAGAGCATTTATTTTACTGCACATTTTTGGGCTAAACTGTGGCATATTTCTCAGCAACGGACATTTTCAAGTAACGGACAGACTCCGATCCGCATTAGTCCGTTAAATGGAGGGTCAACTGTATAAACGACCGAAATTTCGCTCTTCACTATTCAGAAGGATTGGAGTCAATACGTGTTGTGGGGACGAACGGGAGGTGCAACCGGCGCGATGGTGCAGTGGTTAGAGCGTCCACATTGTAGTCAGTAGACCTGGGGTTCATTCCTAAGTCGAGTCATACCAAAAGACTTTACAAAATGGTATTCACAGCTTCCCTGCTTGGCGCTCAGCATAAAAAGGGACAGTGTGGAGAACAAACTGGCAAGCTTGCTTGTTGTGTCCTTGGGCAAGACACTTAACGGGATGCCTCCACCTTTATGTGGCAGACAGGTGGCCCTCCCTACTTCACCGGATTATAATTGTGAAGTTGCTAACCCAGCATGTCAGACGACTCTTGGGTATCCACAGATGGCAGTCCGCCTTGTTGGTGGTGAGGCTACCAGTCACTCAAGACTGGTTCGAAATGGGCTGCCATCTTTCCTCTAGCCTAATATCAATTAGGTTGACAGCATGAACCTGAATTACCGTTCATGCCGTACCTCCATCCCAAGGAAGAGGAGGGGTAACCACAAACAAACAAACGGGAGGTGCGGACTGATGATGAGAGTTAAAGTTAAATCAAAATCTGAGTTAGTTGAGAATAAAGAGGGAAAATCCGCGCCATATCGTTGTAACCAGGGATATGGAAACGGTTATTTTTCAAACGCTTCCGCTTCCGCTTCCACACTTATCGCTTCCGCTTCCGCTTCCACCAACAAAAAACGAAAAAACGAACGTTGACAATTTTTTTAACTTTTGTGGGTCTGTACCCTGCCTTCTCCTACACTTTATCATTTTGAGAAGACAAAAACCTTCATTTATTGCTATTACTTTACCTACTTCGCTTGAGCTTATTGATTCGAACTACTCTGTGTTTGTTTTTCTTAGATATCAGAGCTCGTGTTAAATGTAGAACAGTGCTTTTCAATCTTTTTGTCATTGTGGAGCCCCTAATGTACTTTCGCGTTTGTCATGGAACCCCCACTAACAAAAATTTAGAAATCACGATGTGCTTGCAAGAAAATCAAATATTTCGTTACTACAATTCAAAAAATAATTAAACACTTCAATAAATAGACAGTTATTACAAGTTCTTTCACCACTTACAACTACTTTTACAACAGTTAACTTAATGCTTCTCAGATCTAACCGTATGACCACATATCACAGCTCTCGACAATAACCTGTCGTCACAACAACAAATTACACCGTATAGCGCTGATTTTCCCTCTCTATTCTCAACTAACTCTGACTTTGAGTTAACTTTAACTCTAATTATAATTACCGACTTTCTGTCCATCCCCAAAACACATATTGACTCCGATCTTTTTGGATAATACAGTGCGAAATTTCTGTCGTATATATAGTATGTACATGTAAAGCGAGCAAAATTGAACTGCACCAATCAACAGCCGCCTCAACGTGGTAATGCGGTCCCCGACCCGTTTGGGTTGGGTCAAAATGGCTGTTGGTCTTTCCGAGGGCCCCAGTTACCCGGGGCACTCCCCTCACACAAACCATTTTTTCGCCGTGCAGCCCCCTGAACGACCGCAGAAGGGTAGCACGCAGCCTCTTTAAAATTGGCCTGTCTTCTCCTGCCTTTCCCTTGACTGTCTTCTCATTCTTCTTTTTCTTCTGATGAGTGGCAACGTTCATCCAAACCCTTGTCCTGTCTTTCCCTGTTTAGTGTGCGCTGGAAATGTGACCTGGCGGGGTAGGTCAGTGCAATGCTGCACATACTCTAATTAGGTTCATTTAAAGTGCTCACTACTCTCCTTTTCTAGATTCAGAACTCTTTGCAGCTCTCATTTCTGGAGCTGCCCTCCCTGCTTTTTTTGGAGATTCTACACCTACCAGCACTGTGACTTCCACCTTGAGCTCCTCCAGCTGGTATACCTTCACTGCTCAATCTGGCCCTCTTCTGCTAATGCAGCAATCGCACCCCACCCTCGCCTTCAAACCTCTTATCCTTTTTCCGCCCACTTTACATCTTCTCTCTCTGCACCCTCACCACCGCCTCATGCTCCTGGCTGTTTCTCTTTACCTCGTGCTTTCTCTTTCCCTCCCTAACTCTCTTAGGGTTCTTCAATGGAATGCTGGGGGTCTCCGAGCCAGGAGCACTAAGCTAATACACTTTATTTCGTCTCACCCCGTTGACCTTATTTATATCCAGAAATCTAACCTCAATTTATCTTCCTCTTTCCGGATCCCTGGATTCTATGCTCTGCAATCCCATCGCAACCACTCCCGATCTGGTATTTTTTCTACTGATGTCGCAGATGCTAGCGGCGGCGTTATCATTTTCGTCGAGCAATGCTTATTCTTCTCTGAGCTTTCTACCTCCTCTCTTTCTTTGCTTGGCCGCTACTCTGATTATGTAGAGGTCAACATCTCTCTAAACGACTCCTCCTCGCTCTCATTTCTTAATGTTTGTGCTCCCCCTATTCGTTCTTCTACGAAGGATAGCAGAACCAATTTCTTTTCTCTCTCGATTCTTCCCTCCTATGTGGAAACGGAAGCGGAGGATTTTTCGCTCTTCTGCTTCCACAGAAAAAGTACCGCTTCCACCGCTTCCGCTTCCACTTCCACATCTCTGGTTGTAACTTGTTGTTGGGACGACAGGTTATTGTCGAGAGTTGTAATATGTAATCATACGGTTTAAATGTGAGAAGCATTGGATTAACTGTTGTAAAAGAGCTTGTAAAAAGTGAAGAAACTTGTAATAAAGTTTTATTTGTTAAAGTGTTTAATTATTTTTTGAAGTGTAATAATGAAATATTTGATTTTTCGCAAGCAATTTGTGATTTCTAAGTTTTTGTTAGTGGGGGCTCCGTGGCAAACGCGAAAGTACATTAGGGCCGGGATTCTTAACCGGGGGTACGAAACATCAAGGCAGGGGTACGAGATGAGGCGTCAGAATAATGATTATTTTAAACTCTAGGGCAGTGGTTCCCAAACTTTTTTGTTTGCTGGCACAGGAAAGTGGCTGATCACCGTTCACGGCAAACCGACCAGTGATACGTAGTTTTAGTGATGGCGAGTGGCATCACGGGCGTCTGCGAGACTAGTAATGACTTTTTTTTTTGGAGGTGACCTTTTGACTGGTCGGCAATCTGTGGAAATCGCTTCATGCAGCCCGAACTGATGGGGATCTCCAAAAATAAAAAAAGGTTATCTTCTCGATTTTGGTAGAAAAATGGTATCAACAGAAGGCACTTTAAAAAGACTCGCGGCACACCTGCGAATCTTCGCGGCGCACAGTTTGGGAAACACTGGTCTAGGGGTACAAAACATTTCACAAAATATTAAGGCGTACAAGCGCCAAAAAGGTTAAGAAACACTGAATTAGATTGACGGCATAAACCTGATTTGCCGTTCGTGCCGTACCTCCATCCCGAGGAAGAGGAGGGGTAATCACAACAATAACACAGCACGCACCCCATAAGTCAGGGGTGGGCAATTTACGGCCCGCGGGCCGGATCCGGCCCACCACAGCGTTTCATCCGGCCCATTTGTGCCTGCCGAAACCACGACTATAGTTTGTATGCATATAAATTTCCGTTTAAAATATCGATAAAAATAAACCAATCGTCGGCTAAAATAGATTCCGTAATTTTCCACGTATTATCCGCACCCGAGCATAATGGGCAAAACAAGCCACATACACCTCAAACTCACCCATCAGAATTATTTATGCCATTTTGAAACTCTAGCGTCTCTGCCAAGACTGGCGCCTGATATATCAGCGTTTAGGTCTGCAAATTACGTTTTTCGAGAGCTACCTTCAAGGATACTTTTTCGTGTGGCAGTGCACGCTGCAACACATGTTTTTTCCTTCTGTCCGGTACATCAATTTCAAGATCTAAATTCAATTTTTCCGTCTGTACTCACGTTATTTGCCAGTCTTCCAATGATATTTACTGCAGCAAATGCCTAATGCTCTACATTAGTGAAACGGGCAGGCAGGCAATGGAGTGATAGATTTGAGTTTTGTGAGACGCAATGGCTCTGACAAACCCGTCGCCCACCATTTCAATAGTCCAGGCCACAGCAATTTCACTTCTTTACGACAGGAAAGACGCTTCATTTTCTCTCTTGGTACTGTCCGACCTTGAGGCATAAATGAGCGATTTGCATTTATTTAATAACGTCATATTGTACCCCGATTGTTACATTGTGCTGTTTATTATATCAACGCTAGCCTAGCTGTTGGGCTTATTTTTCTATCAACTTTTTCTGATGAAGGGCAGTTGCTCGAAACGTTGGTCGAACTAGTTTTTTGTCGTATTGGTTTTATTCCTCGGCGGCTGTTACTCATCCTCGTTTTTTTTGAGAATTGTTTTCTACACCGTCTACCTACACCGTCTACCTACACCGCATACTTATCTACTTAAATCTGAGTGGTTTGGCCTCAATGGGAAATCCACAGTTATTAAGATCTGAGTGATTTGACCGTGAAAGTGAGTCAGATCTGTAGGATGACTGGTGATTGGAATATGATTGATTGTTAAAGTTGTAAGACATTGGCATAAATTGGAGATTTATTAAATTTTTTACTTTTACAGTTTACTAATAAGTTTAAATAAACTGATTATTGATTATACTTCTAAAACTAACATCTGTATATATCTTAGTTTCGTTCCTTGCTGTCTAAATAAAATTATATAGAATTGAAATTCAAAAATGTCAAAGAATTTGCAAGAAAAATGTTTGTGTTGTTTACATCAACATACATACGCGAACAAACTTTCTCAAGTCAGAAGATTAACAAAAGCAAAAACATATCTCTTCTAACGGATGCAAACCTAACAGCTGTCTTAAGAATCAGCACAAGCAGCTTCCGGCGTGATTTAAACAAGCTTGTGGACGCATGAGGTAGACTACATTGGTCCCATTAATCATAGTGCCACTTGTTACACAAGCTGTTTGTTGTACATTAGCTGTTACGCTACTTATTTATAAATAAATTGTTTGAACATTCATGGTTTCATATTGACTTTGGGGCCTCCGGCCCAGTAACCAAGTTTATTATCTGTAACTGGCCCACTCAGGAAAGTAATAGCCCACCCCTGCCATAAGTTGACTTCAAAAAAAAGCTCTAAAAATGTTCATCCAGTAAAAAATAGGGGCAAGAAAGCCCTCTACACAAGTTGACTTACAAAAAGCAGTGGTCATCAAGTCAATAATGAAGACAATCTGGGCTGGTTGATTGTACAAAAAATCATCAAGGATGCAAACTTGTGACGCCCTTACATTTCCCAAACGACGAATCAGTGTGTCGCGACGCCCCAGTCGGGAACCTCTGAACTAAAAAATAATTATTATCATTAGCAAGTAAGGCCTGCAGCACTTCAAGACTGATTGCATTACAGTAAACAGATTTTATTTCTATTAACTAGTTTCATAAGCAACAGTTTAAGAGTGATTCATTAGATTTAATGCCAATTTTAGTTTTGAGCAATTTTCTAGCTAAGAAATTTTCGTGTAAGTAGTTTCTATAGTCAAGAAAAGTTTAGTGTGAAATACCAAAGCCAATAAGTTATGAATGAGCTTCATTTTTCCGCCCAATTTTTTGCTTGCTTAATGCGTTATGAAAAGTGTAGGTTGAGCCACTAGAAAGCTGGGTGTTAAGCATTTAAGCTGTTAGGTATTAATTTGTCTGCAGTCAGTTTTTCTAAAAAGATACACCTTTTGTTAAAAATACCTAAGTGTCCATCAATTTTCTTGTGACTGTATACCAGGATGTTTCTAATTATAGACTTTGGTACTAGTTGGCAAAATTGTTTAACTATGCTGTTACATGTGTATATCTTTAGTTCAATGATTTTGCCTTTCGTTTCCGAAAATTTCTGAATTGTTTCTCTGAATTAATTCAAGAGGTTTCCTTGCTGAAAATATCTTCGTTGCTTAAATATAAAACAAGTACCTAAGCCACAATTTTATTACTGTTCCAAAGAATTTGTAAACGCTATATAGCGCTGGTAAAAAGGTAGGTTCTTGTATATTGTTACATGTGGGCTTTTGCATGTCGGAAACTGAACTAGAAGTTGCTAGACTTAGTGCATCTGCGACAGCCGCCATTCATTCACGAGTGATACGGTTTCGCAGAGTACTGACAGACCTTCCACCAAGTGGACCTAGTATAGGTCCCACAAGTGAGGCGGTCTAAGCTATGCTTTATTAAAAGCCTGTAGCTTCTTGTCGGTCACCAACTGCACTGAAGAGACCTGACAGGTCGAAATAGTGTCGCTGTCTGTAGTTTGCAAAGTGAATATAAATTGTTTCACTTCAGTTTTCTATGAAACAGTGTTACGGCTATGATATTTTTCCTTTAGTTGCTGATAAGTCAGTGGTTCCCAACCTTTTTCCTGTCGCGGCGCATTTTAGAAAAAAACTAAAATTATTTGGCACACCTCGAATATTTTGAATACAAAATTATTCAAATTGACCGTTTTTTACATATCACAACGAAAAATTAAGGCAATAACCGTAATTTAGCTTGTTTCCAGGAAATTCACTGTACTTGCGTCTTTATGACAGGATTGCAACAATTCTGTCAGTGAGAAACTTGTGCGTGATGTTTCCTAGCAACCATTTCAATGTCAGGACGTATTTCAGAGAGACAAACCCTCATTTCTTCTTCAATGCAACAAAGCCGCTCTCGTTTTTTGGACTTCATATTGCGGAGTGTTGAAAATCCGAGCTCACATAGATATGATGTCGAAAACTGCATCAGAATGGTCAAAGCCTTTTTAGCTAATGAAGGGTATTCTTCTTTGACAGCAATCCAAAATGTGTCTATTGGTACCCCAGCATGTTTGATTTTAAGTCCACGATCACTGGAAACACATGTCAACTCCTCTTCTTCACATAATAAAAGACCAGTGCTAGATGAATTCTCTATAAAAGGATGTCGAACCCAGTCATTCTCATCGGTCTTCAGTGATGGGAAATAAAAGTTAATTTTTTCTTCCAGAGTTGTTAACTGTTGAAATACAATGGGGCTAATTTTCTTTATGCAGCTTTGTCGTACTTAAGGGAACATCTCAAGGTTACCATCTTTAGCTCTGTTTTTCCAAATTGCAACTTTCTTTTTAAATGCAATCAGCTTATCTGATGAAGTCAGAATGTTTTCTTCTCTGCCTTGCATGCTTGTGTTGAGGCCATTGAGATGTGCAAATATTTCTGCCAAATATTCTAGCCTTGAAAGCCAGAATTCACATTCAAAATATTCACAGAAGTGTTCATCTTCTTCTGTTTTGAAAAATGCATGAAGTTCCTTGTGCAGTTCATATACACGCCATAGCACTTTTCCTCTTGAGAGCCACCTCGCTTCAGTGTGCAGAATCAAACTTTTGTGCCGAGAGTCCATATCAACACAGATTTTCTCGAAAAAATGAGACTTCTTCGGCCTCATTTTGATGAAATTAACCATTTGAACAACTTGTTTTAAAACTTGACTTAAGTCATCTGGTATTGTTTTTGAAACAAGTATTTCCCTATGGAGGAAGCAATGGGTTTGTACAACATTAGGATTTTCTTTTTGTACGAGTGATACAAGACCTTTAATACTGCCAACAATACATGGCGCCCCATCAGTACATATTCCAATGCACGAGTTCCATGATAAATTCCATTTTTCAAGGTAAGTAGATAATATGTCAAAGACGTCTTGGCCTCTTGTAGTGAGTGACATTTTCTTGCAGCACACAAATTGATTTATTATTTGATTTCCATCAACGAAACGAATAAACGCAAGTAACTGTGGTTTGCCGCTGATGTCGGTTGATTCGTCAACTTGTAAAGCGAATTCAACGGTGCTTTGAAGTTTAGTCTGTACAGTTTCCACGATATTAGCAGACAAATCCACAATACGTCTTTGGATTGTATTATTTGACAGGGGAGTCTTGCGTATTTCTTGTTCGGCTTTGTCACCCAGAATTCTTTTTACTATCTTTCTGCAAGCAGGCAAGATGATCGACTCAGCCAAAGTATGTGATCTTGTTTGCTGCGCGATCATTTCGGAGACATCATAGGAAGCAGCTTGTGCCTTTTCAGAAACAGTTAACAATTTTTGAAAAGCGGTTTTTTGTTTGGATTGTTGCTCTAGTAGTCTCCGAAAATAGTTCAGATTTTTATCTTGAAGCTGCGAGTGTTTGGTTGCAAAATGTCTACTTAACTTGCTGGGCACCATATCTTCGTTTGACATTTTTTCGCCGCAAATGACACACAGAGGGAAACAGAGACGTAGCAGCCGCCCCCCAAACCCCCCAATTAGGGGGGGCCCAGGCCAACTTTGGGGGCCCAAGTTAGTCTGAAATTGCTTTTTGGCTACGTGACTATTTTCAGTTCAGCAGACTTGTTTACAACCGATTTAAACTGTAGGAAGAAATTGGCTTGTGACATCATAAGTGAATGCGACGTCATTTTATCTCGCAGAATCTAGAATATTTCGATTGATTTTCTGGTAGAATCTTGAATATTCGATTGACGTAACAATGCCGTTGTTACGCAACAATCATAGAATGGTCTGGAATTCTGTTTGGCTAGAAATACCGGGACAATATATATACACTGCAGAGTGCAGATAAAGTATTTTATTGACATTGTATAGAATGAAACGTTCAAAAAGTGGTGCTCAAAAGAGAAAAGAAGCAGCCACTGCTCGAGATGCTGTAGCGAAATTGCCCAAGATGACAGATTTTTTCAAGATTACTGAGCAGAGTAGACCTGGCACTTGTACCGAGAGGGATGAAGAAAACTATAGTGTACAAGAAAAAGAAGACTATGACGATCAGCATCAAAGTGATTGTGAATTTCCAGAAAATGTAAGTTGTGATTTACCTGCCAATACGCAACCTTCAATATCAAAAATAACTGAATCTCAATTTACCCCTATCCCTGATAACCCATGTAAATGGCCTGAAAGTATTTCTGATGCTCAACGATGTGATATAGTAAAGCGTGGACCACATCAACTAATAATGAATTTTCCATATAATAACACAACTCCAAGGCGACGTTTTTCCTCCAATCATTATAAACGTGTGTTACCTAATGGTGAAAGTGTTTCACGGTCGTGGCTAGTTTATTCAGGGAAATCAGATCAAGTTTTTTGCTTTTGTTGTAAGCTATTTGGAAAAACACTAAGCCCCTTTTGTAGTGGTATAAATACATGGGAGGGTTTTTCGAAAAAACTGAAAGACCATGAAAACGGCATTTCCCACCAAGAATGCTGCAGTCAATGGATGTTGCTAGCTGAAGGGATAAGAAATTCATCCACTATCGACAAACGCGAGATGAATATTTTTTTCAATGAAAGACGTTTTTGGAGAAATGTTTTAGAGAGACTTATCGACATTGCCTTGTTTCTATCGGAAAGGAATCTTGCTTTTAGAGGATCTGAAGAAGTCTTAGGATCTCCTCACAATGGAAATTTTCTGGGTATATTTGAGCTTTTGGCAAGAAGAGATCCGATCCTAAAAGAGCTTCAAGACAGAATCAAGAATAAAAACACTAAAGATCACTATTTGAGTCCTACCATACAAAATGAACTAATTGAATTGCTAGCGACAGAAGTTGAAAAAGAAAATTTACAGCAATTGAAATTGGCAAAATATTTTTCTATAATTTTCGACTGCACTCCAGATATGTCACATCATGAACAAATAATGTCTGTCATTCTCCGTTATGTACTATGTAATGAAGAAGCTGCTGTTGTTAAACATTTTTTGGCTACTTGAGAATAAGTGACAGTACTGGGAAAGGCTTGTTGGACGCTTTCTTAGAAAAAGCGACCGAACTGCAACTCGAATTGTCTGATTGTCGAGGTCAGTCATGTGATAATGGTGCTAACATGAAAGGAAAACATTCTGGGGTCCAAACAAGAATGCTAGATATCAATCCCAAAGCTGTTTACGTGCCCTGTGCAAACCATACCCTTAACTTAGTTGTTGTTGACAGTGCTAATTCATCGACGGAAGCATTGACATTTTTTGGAGTACTTACAAGGTTGTATGTGCTGTTTTCTTCCTCTGCTCAGCGTTGGGAAATTTTGAAGAAACATGTGGAGCTGTCCATAAAGTCACAATCTGATACTCGTTGGGAAAGCAGAATTAAATGCATCAAACCTCTTCGATACAATTTAAAAGAGGTGTTGCTGGCACTGAAAGACTTGGAAGCCATTTCATAGAAAGAAAAGATGGAAGAGCTGCCTCAGAAACAAAATCGTTGATAGCTCATTTATCAAAATGGAGTTTTCTTTTGTCAGTGTTTATTTGGTATGATATCCTATTCCAAGTCAATAAAGCAAGCAAGATTCTTCAATCGTATGGAGTCTCCCTTCATACAATGGAAACGGAAATCCAGACAACTGAAAAGTTTTTGCAAAACTATCGCACAACGGGTTATGACAGTGCCACAACATCTGCTGTTGAAATAGCACAGGAATTGGATATTGATCCTTCTTTTCCTCCGTCAAGAAGTGGAAAGAAAAGAAGATTGTTTGATTACCAAGGTGAAGAAGAACAACGAGCTACTCCTGAACTGAAATTTAAAAGCAACTTTTTCTATCCATTAGTAGACCAGGCTATTATGTCAATAAAGGAGCGCTTTAATTTGTTACGTGAGGTTTCTTCCGCCTTTTCGTTTTTGTACACACGAGACAAACTTTTGCTTGTGCAACAAGAAAATGCTCTTCTTACTTGCTGTAAAGAGTTCCAAAAAAAGTTCGGTGACATTGATTCTGATAAAATGAGCGCTGAGCTACAGCGGTTTGTTTTAATTTTACAAAAAAAACGCAATCTCAATACGGCTCAAGACTTTCTGAACTATCTTCCAAAGACTCATTTATTTGAATTGTATCCGAATGTGTACATCGCACTTCGAATCTTACTAACTTGCCCCGTGACTGTTGCCAGCGCTGAAAGAAGCTTCAGCAAATTGAAACTGATCAAAACTTTTAATAGAACGTCTATGACAGACAGTAGACTATCTTCATTAGCCATGTTGTCAATCGAAAATGACTGCGCCCGATCTCTTGATTATGACAATGTCATAACAGCATTTGCCAACAAAAAGGTTCGCTCCAGACTATTTAAATGATACTGTGTTTTTATAACTTTTTCATGTTTTTCAGTGTCATTGCTTTCGTTTCGCAGTGTCTGCATAAATGTCCTACTGAACTCTGGCATCGGTGCCGAATTTTTTATGACTTGCACCTTCGGTATCGGCATGCTTTATTCTGACATTAGCCTGTTTACTTATGTACAAATTGTGGTGTATTTTCTTAATGCAGCTTTTCAATTTTACACCTCTAAAGTGATATGACCTGTGCGCAGGGGCTCTTGCGCTTACTTTGGGGGGGGGGCGAAGTTGGAGTGCTACGGGACTGGAGGGAAAGGTTGATCCTCACTACCAGTCCAGTGAAATCCATATTTCAAATAATCATCGCAGTATTGACGTTTTGGTCGAGCTTTTGGTGCTTTATCACAGGGCTTTGCTGCCTTGCAACGTTTACTTTCTAATTCATTATCATCACTTTGTTTCCTCTTGATAAATTTATCCATTTTATTGGGTAACTTAAAGCGCGACAAGTATAATATCTTGACCGAGCGCAAACAATTTAGTTTAGTATCGTACGGTAGTATTTAGGGCACAGTCGACTGGCTTAGATGTGTGTCAGTGTTTGTATATGTCACAATCGCTATTTATTTCATGCATTATTTTGCACAATGCAGCCACACAACGAACCTTATTCAAGCGTAAATAAACTTGAATGATACATTCACCAACCAAAAACAACTCAATTACTACCAACAATATCGTTAGTGTGCCGTACTGACTAACGTGGGCGGCGTGAATTTTTTAAAGCGTACTTGATTGAATTTAACTTCAATATTTTTTGCGGCGCACCTGATGACATCTCGCGGCGCACTGGTGTGCCGCGGCGCATAGGTTGGGAACCACTGTGATAAGTATTCACGGTTATGCACGAAACAACTTGGGATTAGACTCGCTTCAGTTACCGTGAACTTGAACCATTATTACTTCAACCAAGCAGAAAGTAACTAGCACTGCCTATTTCAAACTTTTATGGTAGTTCAGGTAAGTCTATGGAAATCAATTTGCAAACTGCGCTTTTTCGGAGTGCTTCGTAGACCATTTTCTTTTATATAAGGCTTTAACCTCGTAAGATATAGAGTTAAGATGTTTCGACATACTTCAAGCAGTCATTTGTTGTTTTCATGGACGTCCGACTAAACAAATGTCACGTCACAGACAGAGAGAAGCTGGGACGGAAGTGCAATATATATGTAATCTGTGAACTGATCCACTGCACCACCTTGACACGCTGCCGATGCTGTGAGATCTCATCTTCATTGCCCTCAAGCCTGTGTTTGCTTTTATGTAAAAATTCAGGGTAACACCAAAGCCCTGTTGCTTAAATAGAGAACTTTCAAAACTTCTTATGATACTTGGTTTGGATGTATTTTTGCTTGTTCACTTACTTTTGCGTCATATCGTGTTATCGTATCCCATTGTGAGTATCTCATTGCTACAAATACTGGAGTAAAATAATCATTTGCCTTCAAAATTTATACGCCCACGTATCAGGGCTTTGAAGTGGGAGCCAAGTACCAGAGAATTTTTTCCAGAGCAAGAACTTTATTTGAAATTAAGGTGGAGCCTGAGCCAGATTTTTGTAAAACAGCTCCACCTCCGAATTTCTGCTGAGCTGCAATTGCATTTGGTTGAAATGTGTTTTCAGTTTTCACACACTCAAACATGTGCGCTGTGCATTCACGTGTAACAACTTAACACACTATTTCATAGCCATGCCCGTGCTTCAACGGGTTGGAATGGTGAAGTTGCTCACCCAGCATGTCATAAAAAGCGACTTCTGGACACCTACTGCTGGCAGTTCGCCAGGTAAGCTAAGTGGTGGGGCTGCCAGTGTGTAATTTGCATTCATACCTGGTTCGAAATGGAATGCCACTTTCAACTATCTCAGTCTTTACTAGGTTTGCAATGTGAGTTTGAATTAATGGTTCAGGCCGTGATTCCATTCCAAGAAAGTGGAGGGGTAAACACAACAACAAAATTTTATTGTTAGATTAAGTGGCATTGCTCGCCCAAACATGATGGTTACAATGCATTTTGCAACATGGCTGCTCAACTAAACAGATCATGGACTTTGCCGATACAACCGTCTAGTTATTGCAAGTTTTTTATTGTGTGCCCGTACTTAAGTTGTTGAAACAAAAACTGGAGCTGAAGTCGGAGTTGCTGATATCAAATAGCTGCGGATATGGAGCAGGAGCTACATTTTGAGAAAAGAGACCTCTGGAGATGGAGCTGTAGCAAGTTCAAAAATAGGCCTCCTATAAAGGCTTGCCACCTATGCTGCAGCTCCTCCATATTTTTTACCCACGAGCCGTCGTTGCACTCGATTACGTTGCAGACAATTTTGATTAAATGTTCGGTTTTGCAATATTGACCACTTGATTGAAGAAAACCAGAAGTCCCGATGATACAAACAATGAGCCACTTACGTGTAGAGACAACATGAGTCAAGCAGTCGTTTGCCGTCACTCGGGCGTTTGTTTTTGTTTGAATAGTTCTGCCGATAGCTTGCGCTATTTCGAATTAATTTTGGCCACGTGAGTGCGTTGACTCATTGAATCGCGTTGTCATGAACCACACGCGATATAAAACTGCAGCAGCTAAGCGCAAAAGAACCAGAAGAAGCTGAAGCTGAAGACTTGCACATAAATATTTGCAAGCTGAAGCTGAAGACTTGCACCTAAATATTTGCAATTTTTTTAATAAAATGTTGACATATCGCAAACATAGTTTAGCAAAAGCAAGCAACCACAATATTTTACTCATTTATTATGGAATAAAATATCATAATTGCTTTCTTTTACCATACCGGTACTGTGGTGCAAGAAAATTACCTCTCTGCCGAAACTGTATATCACAAACATGGTTTGTTGAGATAAGCTCAAGATATTTTCTTTTTAGCAATTAGGTTTTAAACATGTTGTGCGAAGTCAATTGTTTATAGTGTTTTATTTACTGTAATAAATGTGTCAAGTGCATGCAACGTCAAGCATTATGGCTTCTTATTCCCACAAATTTCTTTTACGTCTTCACTTAGCATTTCATATTTTGTTAAATTTCTCAACTACGTTTGGATACGACAACATTGCCAAAATTGATCATTCTCTTGGTTATTTTAATGGATCAGCTTATATTACGGAAAATAGTTCATTAGATTTTTTCACATCTAATGTTGCGTTCAGCTTTAAAACTTGTCAAGATGATGGAACTTTGCTGCATCAGGTATCGATATTTTTTGATTTTTTAAGTTACCAGTACATATTGGCAACTTGACTTTGGAAAAATGATAGCGTTTACAATAAATGTTTTTATATAAATTTTTTCAATGCTTGTGTCGTGCAATGGTAGAACTTTTCAGAAACTGCCGTGCTCAAGAACTCTTGTGAAGTATTTTTTGCAACAACTTTTTTCAATCAATGTTTTGCTTGTTGCTTAAAATTGATTTGTTGTTTATTTTCTTTTTTTTGTGATGGAGAGTTGTGACTAATATTTTATTTGTTTTGCTAACTGTTTTTGTAATTGTTTTGTCCTTTTTCTATTTTTTTAAGCCACCTATTTTACAACTACGGGTAATTGCTTTTGCATGTCGCTTATTACAGTGATGAGTTGTGACTCAAAGACCTTTACTAGCCAGCTCAATGCTCTTGGTTGCATGTTTAAATTATTTACCGTATTGTATCGATTATGAGTATTTGTTTGTTTTTTGCAACAATTAAACTGATTGAATATATTCTAAAATCTTCCAATGCTGTAGGCTAATTACACAGCATTCTATTGCTGATTTTTCGTTGCATCAATGACTTCAGTATATCCTACAATAATTGCAGGCTATCTTTGTTTTCTTGTAGTTAACGGCTTTGAACAACTCTCTGAGAATTTGTCTTCAAAGTAGGCAATTGCGAGTGGACTTTTACTTATTTGCACAGAACAAAACTATTTCATTTTTTGATGACAGAATAGTTAATCTTAACCAGTGGACAGATGTCAATTTTCAAGTGAGAACCATTAGAGTTGTTTTCGTAAATGTTACTTATGTTGATATAGACATGAACTCTAGAATATTTTTTGGCACATCAATGGCACTGTATTGCTGTACATGTATATTTTATATTTTAGAGCAGATCTGCAGACATAATGCATTAAAAAAATACATTAGCATTTATATCTCTATTGGCATCTCCAGTTAGCACAATAATTTTTTGATGACTAAGTTTATTTAGAGTATTTAAGGTTTATTTCCTGACAGGCAGATTTAGCGGCTGCTAGTAGTTAGGCAGGTTTACGAAAGTTGTATTCTGGATTTAACTGTATTTGTAATAACACAGTTGCTGTGATAACGTATTAATCAATTTCTTTACTGGAACTCACTGCAGTATATTAATTATTTTGTCTTCATGGACTCACCATAGGATAGCATATCTTCAGGAACTCACAACAAGATAACGTATTAAATAATTTCTGTTTAGGAACTCACTATTACCACAGCTGTGAAGCATGAATTGTCTTTCATTGCCAATATAACAAATAATCCCAGTTTGCTTCTTTACAAAGATTCAAGAGCAAGGAGGTTATTTATTGGAAGCAACAGAGGTTTGTGTGGTGTATAAAGGGCTCAAGATAAATTTGTTTTACGTAAGTGGCTTGCCTCTACCATAAATTTTTCTGCAAACGCGACATTTAGAACATTTTGATAGACCAATTGCGACATTTAGAAATAAGTTATAATTTTTTGGGTGGTTATCATACTTATTAGTTTTGGATTAACCGGTGCGATGGCATCGTGGTTAGAGCATCCGCTTCACAGTTGATAGACCTTGGGTTCATTTTCCAAGTCGAGTCATACCAAAAGACTTTACAAAATGGTATTCACAGCTTCTCTGCTAGGCGCTCAGCAAAATAGGGATACTGTGGAGAACAAACTGGCAAGCTTGCTTGTTGTGTCCTTGGGCAAGACACTTAACGGGATGCCTCCATCTTTATGTAGCAGACAAGTGGTGGGGCCAAGCAGTCTACCGGTCGTGGTGGCCCCAGTCTAACTGAAGACTCGCAAACCGAGCGTGAGCGCTAATGCAGTGTATATACATCTTCCTGCATAGCGCTCACAACAAATAGTTCAAACAACGAAGAAGTTTTGGATTACAAGTTAATCATCATAGCTACTGTAGAGAAGGGTGTAATAGCTACTTTAGTACAATAAGGGGCTTGCTTCAGTGAGTTTTCTGAAACTCTGGCCTAAAGCAAAGCATTTTTGAACTACTAAGTTAAGTCATGTTTTAGGTATGGATGCATACTTTGCATGTTTATATCAATAAAAACTCAGTCCTGGATACAGCCTACGTAGCTGCACCAAAGTATTATTCCAACAACATAGCTTTAAGCTCCTATGTAGACTGATATGCATTTTGTGATTGCTTAGATGGGTTTGATGGTTTTATTGGCTGCATTCATTTTGGATCACGGCTGTTGAAAAATGAAAGTATGGAAGCTGTCAATTTACAATGGGACGTTTGTCCGCTTGATGGAGAGATCTGTGGTAATATGTTTATCTAGCAAGAAGTTTAATTTTTTAGGCTCATTTAGTTCAAAAAGCTGCTTCCGTTTAGAGTGGATAATTGCTTATCCAACTTCCATAGGCCGGTTTCCATTTTCAATCTTTACTATCGTGGGCGGTAATAGTGCTTGGTGTAACTTTGTTTTGTCAAAAGCGTGATTAATGTAGATGTTAATTAAGGGTATTTTGAATAAATAACATTTTAAATAAACAAGCTAGCAAAAACTACTTTGGTGGCATGCGCTTGTAAAGTTTTAGAGAAAAATCTCTCGTTAAAGGTATATTTTCAAAAGGCTTATGGGTGCACACAATGTTTGTGATCTGGTTGATAATAATTGCAAGTCACTTTCGAAAAATCAAAGTTTTTTCAGCCAGAGCAAATTAATGTGGTGTTATACTCAATAACTTGGGTTTAGACTCGCTTTGGAGTTAGTGGTACTGATGGTGCAGTGGAGAGAAAAATGCCATAAAATGTCTTTTTTAAAAACACATCAACACAAAAATCACGCAGCATCACCCCCCTCTCAATGGTGCCTACTCTCACGCTGCAGCTTTGCAGAAATCTTAAGAGTGGAAGAAGATTCTTTTCGACATTGAAAAGATGTTATTATTGAAGACATGTACTTGTTATTTTACTAATTGCAGGAGCTGATCCTTGTCAAAGTCAACCTTGTTTACATGATGGTATCTGCATACCTACCAATGCTACCTATTTGTGTTCGTGCCAATCAAATTACACTGGCTTTAACTGTCAGATTGCAAGCGGTAGGTAAATTTTCAATAGCTGTTTTGAACCCTTGGGTATTGGCAAAAAGAACATTCGCCAGACGTACATCGATCGTATTGTCATGAATAGTCTTTTGATTTGAATTGTAAGTTTCTCTTTGGTTTCGAGTTTACCGTGATCGTTTTTTTGTGAAGAGCACTTCTCAGCTCTTTCGTTGTTAAGTGGATTCAAAACTAGCTTATATGTTAGATGTTGTAATCATATGTGTAATTGTATCAGTAAATAAACGTGAATGATAAATCACGCTGAAAACACATTTTTAAGCTTCGGAAACTGTTTGTTTTTACGTTTAATACATTTTTGTGTGCTAAAACACCATTTGTTTACAGGCCTTTTGTGCAACTCTACAGTTTCCTACTGCAACAATGGATCTTGCCTAGAGCTGTCCAAGAGCACTGGAATCTGCGAATGCGACGAGAATTATTACGGATTCCATTGCAATATGATCGGTTTGAATCCCTGTAAAAGTGTGCTTTGTCTTCACGACGGTTCCTGTGTCAGTGATAACGTAGGCGGTTATCATTGTTTCTGTGAACCAGGTTTGAAAACACGGTTTTGTTTTTGTCTGTTTTGCATGAATCAATTAGCATGATGTTTGAGCGAAATCGCTAGGCAGCGTATTGTTTGTTTCATTATGACAAAATAAGCGCTTTCACGCCACAGCACCAAGCGCATGTTTAGTCGTGACCAAACGGATGAATGTCTCTTTGATTACGCTTGAATATCATTCAAAACGAGGCAGTTCTCAAGTGCCAAGCATCAGAATAAAACGTACAAACAATAGCCCTACTGTAATTTGCTTTTTACTCCAATTTAATTGTTCTAGTTTTTACCGCAACAGGCTGTTTGGCTTGTAGATGAGTTAAGTTGTGTTCACACAGACTTTCTGCTATTCTGCTATTCGTATTATTTAAAATGCCAGCATTCAGGATGGAGCGTCCGGTTGACCTGGCCTCCATTCGCTGATGAGTCATGTTAAAACCTAAAGAAATGGTATTCACAGTTCTCCTGTTGGCCAGCAGTAGGGACAACGGAGGACATAAATTATGGCACCATGCAAAATTTGTTCAATCGTAATATAATTTTAGAAATATACCCTGGCGATAAAAATCGCTGCGGTTTAATAGTGTCAAAACTGCGTCATGTGCATTTTACTTTAGTTCATTTATGCGTATGAGCTCATGTTTTGTTTGCTTGTTTTCAGCCAGATTGCTTGGCCCTACCATTTATTTGTGTTGTAAATGTGAAAAAATTTGTTTAATGGCTTTCCCAAAGGAACAAAGAGGAAACTTATCGCTTTTTACACTATGCTAGCGTCCAAGCTGGTGATATGTGAATACCATTTTTAGTCTTTGGCGTGACTCGACAAGGTAATTCTTAACCGCTAAACGCAATCTCGCTGGATCAGCACAGTGTACTAACAGCAAATCATCTTCTTATATTTTTCATTTTTAAATTTTTTTATAGGTTATTTTGGAAAGCGGTGCGAATTTAAATATTCTTTTTGTCTGTCACAGCCTTGTTTCAACAATGGAGTGTGTGTGGAGTCACTTGATGGCTACAGGTGGATTTTGTTAACTGTTTTATCATAATGGTTACCAGTAAAATATGCTAAAATCAAATAAATATTTAATTGCTTTTTCAAAAAAAGATGATGCACTAGCAGATGTGTTTTTCCTTAAGCAAAGTCTTGTTCATGATTGATTTCAAGTCGCTTCTCCGTATGTTTTGGATTTGATAACATCGAATCGTTGTAGGTGTTCATGCGGAAGAACGGGATACGAAGGTGCGCTTTGCGAACAAGATATAGATGAATGCCGTGAAAACATCTGCTTAGCGGGCAATTCCACTTGCATTAACAGGTGAAAGCATGAGTAGCCTAGCGCCAGTTTTTAAGTAGTGATTTTTATTTCGTAAAATTTACTTAATGGCAAAAGAATTTACTGTAAGATTTTGCTGTCGATACAAATAAAACGAAACATCATGGAGTTTTTTTGGCATTTTAACTGCAGGGGTGTTTTAGGGCCGCGGCTATTTGTTAAACATGATTGCGTCCATTGTTGTTGTTGGTTACCCGACCCCTTCCGAGGGATGGGGGCATGGCGGAAGACCATGGAGCCCCAGAAGCCGGGCAACTCTCCGAGGTCTGGACCAGAGGTCGTAAAGAGACAGAGAGTCGCCAAAGAGTGAGCGGCGCAAAGAGTCCGTAGCTGGACAGTGCAGAACGAGATGAGAGGTGTCCTGTGACGGGTGTCCACAGGCGCTGCAGGAAGGATTCTCGATTCTGCCAATCCTAGAGAGATAAGAATCTAAAAGAAGGCTGTGTCCATTGCAGCGAAGACTAGATAGAACACAGCGAGCATGACGAGGGAGCACAAGTTCCTCGTTGGAAATCGAGGGAACCTGTGTGTCAACGAATTTTGATGAGACAGTACGCCTCCAGTCCGAGAAAAGACAAAAGTGGATACGAGAGATAAGAGGAGAGAGACTACAAGGGATTGCAGAGGACGCAAGCAGCGCTCCCCGTCTAGCCATCTCGTCAGCCGCGTCGTTCCCTGGGAGAAACGAGTGTCCGGGGACCCATTGTAGTCTGATAGAACAAGAGGAGAGAGAAGACAGTTTCTGCCAGATCTGCCACAGAGTTTGAGATAAGAGGAAAGATGGAGGATAGGGTGGTGAGGATGGAACGAGAGTCAGATAGTGGGAGAAGAGAAGAGAAATGGCAGACTTGTTAGTGTTGCCGAGACCAGCAAAGAGCGTGCAGAATCGCACAGACTTCAGCGGAAAAACTGGAATATACTGGGCCTTCCGAAAAGGAAAGAGTGGCCTCAGTGTCACAGAGAGAGTAGTTGGCAAGAACGCCGGAGCCGCCCTTGCCAAAAGGAAAAGGAACAGAGCAGTCTGTCCAGAGTACCAGATCATGGGGGGGGGGAAGAGTCATGGTGGGTGAGAGCCGCACCTTGGCGAGAGAGAGGGGATCAGTGCGAGAGCATGGAGAGGAAAGGGTGGACTCCACGGTGAAAGAAGGGAGATTCCAAGGAAGAAAGGGAGGGCAAGCTAAAAGAGCCTCCCTAGAAGAGGCAGAAGGAGGCATGAGCGGGTGAGTGGACGCAAAAGCTCTCCAGGACCATCTGCAGAGTCTTGGTTTCACTCCTAGTCTGGCCAAACCTGAAATAGGAAAGGAGGTTGGGAGACGAAGAGCCCGCTCATAAGATAAAAGAGTGAAATGAGTCAGGGTGACTCGAAGGGGAGGTAAAGAAGCCTCGAAGAGAAGCAGAGGGATAGCGGCGGACGAGAGGCAGCCGGTGATGGCGCGACTAGCCGCTCGGGGGAGGCGTTCCAATTTGGTGAAATTGGTAGCGCTTAAGAAAGGCATTCGGTTGCGTCTATTTGGTTTCTTACTCCATTGTCTACTTTACTCCTGTTGCTGAGCGCCAAGAAGGAAATCGATAAATGCTATTTGTATAGTCTTTGGTATGACTTGTCAACAAAATTGAAATTGGGACTACCAACCGCGAAACGAACTACCACACCGCGCCGATGCCATCGCTGCAGCTGCGTGGGTTATTGTGCAGTGCTGCAGATGTGCCCTCGCGCTAAGTGTCAGTGAAATTCCGCTCACGATTTGTGGCACCTCAGCGCTACGAAATTTGGCTCGCATTCTTGAGGTTGTAAGTTCAATGCTTGGTCGCTTGGGAAAAACGCGATGCGACAGTCTTCTCTCCTTGGTTCTGCTGGTCGTGGCAGGAATGTCCTTACCTGAAGTGCTGAGAACTGCAAAATTTAAAGCCCGGTTAACTGATTGTCTCAATTTGTCATCAATAGACTGCGGATTTTGCCTTCTGAGAATTACATTGCAATTCGGCATGGCGTAGTGGAACCATTGTTTCTTTTCAAGCTCAATCGTCGGTTCAACCCATGTCTTGCACCGACAGTAACGACATAGGAAACTGCTGACTGATGGGCAGTAAGGCCACTTCGCAGTCATAATTTCTCCGTTTATCTTGCATTTCATGAATTGAATAAACTTTCATGATTGCATTTTATGAAGTGAACTTGTAAATAACCGCAAAGATTTTTCCAAAAGGAGGGTTGAGATGTTTCCTTTATCTTTTCTTTCCTGCGAGATAAAAATGCAGTATAAAACGAAAGTTGTTTCCTTTTCCTCTTTTTTGCTGCGAGATAAAGATACAATATAAAACAGAAATTGAATACCTACGCATGTTCTACGAGCTCCCAAGTTGTATAGTCATTTGTGAGAAAAAGTTTATATGAATATCAGTAAACAACGCCCCGACTCAAACTGCTGGTGAAGTACTGTACTTGTCAATGGCGACATTATATTACGGCATTAAAGTAATTATAGCAATATTGCTTTCAATCGACAGACCTGGTGGTTATCTTTGCCAGTGCCCCGTTGGTTATTATGGTACTTTCTGCAACCTGACCATCAACTACTGCCTTCTTGATCCATGCGAAAATGGTGGCACGTGTATGAAATCCGACGATGGTTTTACGTGTTTGTGTCATCTTGGATTTACAGGTTAAGCAAATTGCTTTTAAACAAGTTGTAGTAGACTCTGTCGTAGCACTTATATAAGACTAGCTTTTTCAGACAACATTATTCGTACCATTATGAGCTTAAAGTTTCAAATATACGAACTAATCAAAGTTTGTCTAACGGAGTCACGGAAACACGCTGCGAGCGAGGTTTAAACCCGCTTCTGGTTCAATAATAGGCAAGCGAGCTTGCATATCGTAAGAAGTCGTTTATTCGTAATCGTTTCAAATTTATCATTATTTGAGATTGATGTTGCTCTTGTCATAACCAATAATCTGCCCCCCACCCTCCGACAGTTTAACGCCAGAGCGAGAAAACGTGGTAACTAAAGCTCTTCCAAAATTATTTTAACCCCTTTGAAAATTGCAGTTCTTTATGATAACACCAACAAAGACTTTTATGTGCTTAAGATGCGAATTTATCCCGGAACGAGGGGGTAATCTTTAAAATAGATTTTCATTATGCAGTCACATGCTCATCCTTTGGGTCCTCGTATACCCGCCAAGAATCGTTCGAAGAGTGCCACCAGCACCAGCTGTCTACCATTTAACGGATGTACCATCTATAAAGCAAATTTCTGTTTGTACGTACGTACGCTTTAACTTTTCCAAAACTACTGGGCCTACGAGTATGAAACTCGGCACCATTGATCACCTCCCCGGAGTGAGTACCACAAAGAGTTTGTGACGTCATAATGAGCTCGCAATCACATATAACTTTTTTTTAATTTGCCTTTCTTGACCGAGGAAAACCATTTTTCGCTCAAATGCAAGCCAGCCCCCCGACTTACCAACTTGCGAAAAATTCGTCCCACTCGGGTCCAAGATGACGTAACAGCTAACGCTTGATTGCACAATTTGTTCTCTGTATTTTTTCAAAAAGAACTGACCGTAGAAACGCGATTAAAAGCTTTTTTGGGAGATGTTAACAAGGTGCTTTCGATATAACAATTTTACAACCATTTCAGCTGAATTAATTTGAAGCATTCTATTAACCCCTTCAGACACGAAGGGGTACTTATTATATTTTAAAACGTCCGATATATTGGACAAAATGTCTGAAGGAGTTAACCATGCTTTTTTTCTTGAGCGCTTCAAACTCGCTCTATGATGTCACAATGTGTCTCGTAGGATTAAAGTGAAAAAAGCAGCAGGCAGCAGCTACCCGTAAAGCTTTTATTCACTGTTATTTCGAACCCAAACAACTTATATGCTGCATGTTAAAGACGAATGATACATTACAGTATTAGCAAAGAGTTAGGTCAAAAAATCTGTTTCTTTGTTAATGCAATTGTAAGTTAGAATATTTTTATACAGTCGTGTCGCAAGCCTGACTGATCTTAATCTCTAAGACATATTACTAAAATGTAGCAAAATTAAACAAATTTACGATTTTTCACGTGATATATCACGGGATATCCGAATCTTTACCACAAAAATCTGGTCCATGGATTATACTTTTAACTTTTGGTTAGTTTGCTTTTCTCCTAGTTGCGATTACGCCTGGAACTAGTAATATACGCACTGTCAGAAATGTTAGGTCTTACAAATAGGCATACAATTACGAGAAGCTGTCAGTAGTCTGCAAAATAGGCAGGCTATCGGCTTATTTCAGATACTACACGGCAATCACTTTGGTGACCCACCTCACAAGTTTGCATTTATGCTTCCATGCAAGTGCTGAAAAAAAAGATTAGAAGTGTGTAAAATTTTTGCCAGTTTCAATTGTGACCAAGAACTTGATGAAAACAGAACAAATACGACGTTGCTCCGGACTTTCAAAACTGGAAGAAATATAGCGGATGTGCGCTACCACTTTTGATGTTTTTCTACTCGACTCCTATTAAAAACATGATACTTTGAGTTAGGAACGAGATGTGGCTTATCAAAAAACATTAACTTAGCCTCGACATTATTGATGGTGGCGCTGCAATTGGGATAACTTGACTGGGAGTAAATCACTTTGTGTTAGTTTGCTCTCCCTGGCTGCATTTATGCCAGGATCTAGCAACATGCGCGCAGCCAGAGGCTTTAGATCGTGCAAAAGGCATGCGATTATGAAAAAGTCGTTGATAGCGGTCGTAATATTTAATAGGTTATTCCTGAAAATACATATCAATTACTTTGGTGCCATCCCACAACTTTAAAATTATCGTTCCATGTACTTCATGATATGAACGTATAATCGTTTGTGAAATCCCTAGCTGTTTCAATTGTGAGCATGTCCAGTTTCAAAGTGCGCCTATGCTAGAAATAGGGCAAGCAAGACATAGCCAGGGACTCCAGAAACTGGGGAAAATGTAGCAGCTATGCTTAACCCCCTATGATGGTTTTCTAATCGATTTAATTTTAAAACGAGAATTGCATATGCCAAAAAACTATTAACCTTTTTTACTGCTGTCACAAATATCAATTGGGTGGTGCCGGCGCAGACGTCTGATCCAATAATTTTAACCTCGACATTAATGATGGAAGCCCTGCAATTGCAATAATTTGACTGTAAATGCATCCCTTCGGATTAATATCTTCTTTCCTAGCTGTGTTTGTGTCAAGACGAAGCAACATACCCTCAGCCAGAAACTTTTGCTCATACAAATTCGCCTACCATTATTGAAAAGTCGTCTGTAGTGAGTTACTAGCTTAATTCCGACATGACAGATCAATCACCTCGGCGCTCCTACACAACTTTGGTATGCTTTCAAGCTCTTGCTGAATTGAGCTGATAAAAGTCTGTTAAGTGTAAGGACGCCTGTAGTGAAAATAGGGCAAACAAGGCGTTGCCAGGTTCTCGATAAACTTGGGAGTAGCGTGTAGAAACTATGCGCAACCCCCATAATGTTTTCTAATTGATTTCTTTTTCAAAAAATGGTAGTTTTGTTGCGGAACGAGATTGGCTACTTCAAAAACATCAACTTTTGATTGCTGTTTTTACAGCTATCCATTGGGTGAAGCTGACTTGGTCGGCTGAACCGATATTCTTAACTTCAACATTATTGCGGGCGACGCTGGCTAGTTTATACATAAATGTCTAATTTGGGGCATTCTTGGTCTGATCAAGTTTTTAAGAGTGATTTGAAGTGCTTGCCTATTGGCGCAACTTAGGTCCAGCTACAGGTTAAACTTAAAATTTTGGAACAAAAGACTTCATTTTAGCATTTCTTTGTAGCAGTGTCATTGGCTCTGTGATATTAGTCGACCCAGTAGCTCAGTAAAATGAGGCAATGGCATACAATTCGACGTTTCCGTGCCCTCGGTAAAGGCTTTGAACACCAATGTCATTTGCACTGTACAATGCTTGTGGCAGAAATGCTCCGTGCCGGTGGTACTAGCTACTTCGAAGGCATCTGAACACGAGTTGTCTCTTAAAGTTATTGTCCCGTAACCAAAGGATGAGAGTGTTGCTGCACAACGTTGACTAGTTAAATTTACAAAACATCAACGCCTGTGCCAATCTTCGGCATTGTTTGATTTAGTTTATTTTTCTGCAGGTTTTTTATGTCAAGAAACAATCGATTATTGCGTCGACAACGAATGCAATTCTCATTCACAGCAATGCCTGAGCGAAAAAGGAAGATATTACTGCATATGCAAAGACGGATTTGGAGGTATATTAAAACATAACGTTTTTTTTCGGTAACAGTAGTGCTCTCAAAATCGAGGGGTTGGAATTTTGATGCCCGGATAAGTCATATATTGTGATGCTTTTGGGAAATTTCTTTAAGGCTATTTGATTTTGTTGCAATGTTTTGGGTAGAAATGCGCTGGGCCAGCAGCACTGGTAACTGCAAAGCGGGTCTGAACACAACGACGGTCTTTGTATAACTAAAGGTTTTACCGTGCCGGGAGGATGATACAAATTTTTTGTGGTTGGAAATAGGTAATGGCTTGTTTTCTGTATGGCACTTTCCAAGCGACGATTGAGCATCTTGTTGAAACCCGCAAGCTGTAGTGATGATATTTCAGCTAAGCGTGGTAAACAAAAACTGCACCATCATGCAGATACAGATGCGGATGTTGAAAAAAATAACGACAACCATCATCTCTTGCCACTATTCAAATTGCAAGTTTGCTTTCATAGGCGGATCTTCGGCTCTGAAGAGCTTTTGAAATTGACTCTCTGTTAAGTCGCAGTTTTATCTGCGTTCAAGTGCTTGTTCTCGAGTCTACTTGAATATGACACTCAAACTCTTTAATCTTCAGTTATTTTGTCCGAAGCTCTTCACTAAATCCTTTCCCAACTGTAAATGTTTTGTAAATTTATTAGCCTTTGTTAAAAACAATGCTTTTTCTTAACTACTGGTCTATAATTTAAAGATGGCAAACTCATACGGTGAAATACAGTGCTATTAAAGGCACGCTGGAGTTATTACAAAAAACTGGATAAGAATGTACAAGCGGTTTATGTACTTGATTAATCTGAATGCACAACAACGACGTACTCGCCTTTCACATTATAGCCCACTTAGTTTGGTACGTTTGCTGTAGGCTGTTCAGGAATACCCTGAGTGTGAAATTAAACTGCAACCGATGGTAAATGGGAGTATTGAGATTTGTGGAGTAGCCTTTTCATAACCATCTCTCCTAAGTCTATTCCAACCTATGGTGGTCGCACGTGACTAGAGTATTGGTGTGGGTAACGCCCGACTAGTTTCACTGACTTATTGGTCGCTTTGGATTGGCATCGCTAAAGGAGTAAATCCAGACAGAACGTACGAGTTTTCAAAGTACTTTTTAACTGCCTTGATTTTTTGCCCTTTGGATTTTTTTGATTTAAGTAAATTTTATTGTTTCAAATTCAATTCTGCACAATACTATTTCGCTGCAGATTTATACTGTAAGTACCCTTTTTGAGTCTTTGAAAGTGACTCCACAAGGTAGTAGAATCTAGGTTTTCCGACTGCAAGGTAGACGTCCTAACCACGACATCTTTGCGGTGGTAGGAAACTTGAAACAAAAGCTAAGCAAACTGTTTTAAAAGATGCATGTGTGCTGTGCCTACTGTGTACTACTGCAGGGCCTTTTTGCAAAGAATTAAATGAATGTCAAAGCAATCCTTGTCAGAACGATGCAATTTGTGTGGACCGTGTCAATGCATTTGAATGCCAGTGTCAGCCCGGTTACAGAGGTATGTAGTTTTACTGTTTATTGCCGTATGTTGTAAACGTTGTTAAAATAGCGTTATGATCATTTCAAGTACATCACGTTAAAGCTCTTAACTTAGCAGCATTGTGTTATGGTAGAAGTACATTGTGCCCGCGGTGCTGATAACTCTAATACAGGCGTGTCTAAACACAAGTGAATTCATGCCCACAGAAATGAAGACGCAGAATATCTCCAAATTTACTGTCAACGTTGTCGATTTGCTTTTGTAGCCTCTGTATGTTTAGTTGAACTTTGCTTTGAGTAATTAACTGGTTGAAAATTAAAAGTTGCTTTAAATAGATTTCATTGCTTGCAAGCTATGTCAATTCTACACTGCATGGACTCATTTGAACTGCTTGAGAAGCAAATCGCTTGGCGCGGATTTAGCTGATAGTTGGTTAGGCTGAACCAGAGATTATGGTAAAACAGCATTCAGTTTTAAAATTGATAAAAAAATGGTAAAGTTTTAGTGTCTGCTTGATTTACACTGAAAAGGAGAATTTGTCAGGCTGGAAAATGTTACTGTCAGTATTTGAGAAAATCATTGTGACGGTTTTTGTGCGCAAGTTTGTTGTCTAATTTTTTGATATACAACAGATCAGCGTATCCTGTATATCAAGTACCAAGCTTTTGCAAACAGTTAATTAACTGATTCTTAAGTTTATGTAAAATACAACCCAACCTTGTTGAAAATAGCCACCACTCTGGTCTCTGTATTAGTTGGGCCTGTTTATTTTATACTTAGTCGACTTGCTTGGTGAGGCATATTCAGTGTAGAGCGGACCCAAGCCTGTAATTGTGGCATTAAGTCTGCAGTAAGCCTAAAGCATGCTCTGGTTTATATGATTTCGAAAGTCAGGTTTTGGTTTAGAGTGCTTTGCAACTTTTTTCTAAGTGATTTGCCTGTTGTTGTAAATGGATAAAATAGCTGAAAGTGTGAAGTGATTTATTTTTCTTCAGTAAACAGCTTATAAGGAAAACTAGGACAGTTTGATCGTGTCAGCTGCAGTAAAGTGCAGTCAGTGCTGTCAAAGAGTGCTCGAATAACACAGCTTAGTTTGTTGTCGAAGGGAGAAATTGCTTTGATTTTGAGTTATAATGAAGTAGTATAATGGATTAATGATGCAGAGTGGAAAAATTGTTTTAAAGTTTTAAAACAATGATGTACTCTACCTTAACTAATACAACAGATTATTGTTGCCTCAAAAACTTGACATTTTTTCCAGATGATTGTTTTTCTGTGTTTTCATTTATAAGTTTTTGTACCTTTTCGTAATGAATATTCCAGTTGTTTTTATAATTGTGCTTTTGAACGGTGAGTTTTGAGTTTAACTTGTATATTTTTTTCTTCTGGTGTTCAAATCGGTTGTAGAACTACCGATATTGCTGGCCCACGGCAGATCTACAACAAGCACAGCAACTAAACTGAAAAGTTGCCAAGAAGCCAAAAAGAAATCACGCGAAATAAAATCAGCAGCCTCACGTATGCTTGCTATTGCGTTGAGCGATTTTTTTCATGGGGTGAAACAAATCACCAGCTGATAAATATGATCATAAAAAACACATTTTGTTTATTGCATGAATTTTAGCAACTGCATTTCGAGCAAATTGACGATGTGGTTGATGCACATTTAGAAGGCTACGCTTGGAACCTTTTTCAGAAGATGAAGCTATTTAAGAAAATGTTTTCATGTAAAGTCTACTTTGAGTTAGTCCAAAAGACGCTCTTCTGTAGAAACAAAGTTTTGCCTACAAATTTAGAAACAAAACGAAACTTTTTGTAGAAATTAGACAAATAGGGGTTAGTGGCTGATCCTCCGTCCATTTGTATTGCCTAGTTTAATTGGTTAATGAAAGTTCCACTGATAGTTTTCGTTATTTTATTTTCAAGGGAGCTATTGCCAAGCGGAAATAGATGAATGCGAAGGAGAACCTTGCCGGAATGGTGCCTCTTGCACAGATTTGATAGGAAATTATTCCTGTGATTGTACACTGGGATGGACTGGAGTAAACTGCTCGGAAGTATGCGCTTTTCTGAACTAGTCCAAGTACACTTAGAATTTTCTATCACTGTTGTCAGTGTAGTGATTGTGTTACATTCGCCCTTATGATTTTAAGGTTAAGCGGAAAAAAATTGAAGGTAGGCTATAAATGACAGAGCGAATTATTCGAAATCATTTACGTTAGCGAAAAATTAGATTTTCATGGTAAATTCGCTTCCTGTACTCGGGCAATGTTTCTTTCAAATGCAACTTAACTGCGTATATTATTGTTTTTTTATATGTTTTTTGGATTTCGTATATTGCCATCCTCCAGTTAATGGAAAATTTTTTCTCGGTTATGTTATAAAATCGTTGCGTTCACAGTTGCCAATTTCAACTAGAATCAATGCAACTTGACAAGAAAAATTGCCCGTGTACTGTATTTCCCAACAACACAGCAACGTAGTTATTGTGAAATTCTAACGTACGATCACTGTCATTCATAAATGGGCGTTCCAACCTACTCGACCACGTTGTTGATTCTGATGTAGAAGCTAATGAGGGGTAACTTTAAAAAGGGGTATTGCCACAACCTTCAAGCAGTGAAAATAACTTACTGCAAAGATTTCCAAATAGGATGTAAAAATAAATTTATCTCTCCATTATTGATCTTTTTTGGAGTTTAACTGGTGTTGAAAGCCTTTATTTCATTATCTTATGTAGCGCGTTGTCTGATTTTACTCATAAGATTTGACCGACCGTATTTCATAAAAGTTGAAAACACCAGTATTTATTCCTATGCTGTAATCTTCAACCTTTTTGGGGTCTACGAACCCTATACCTGGTTTTGCAATTGACGCGGAATTTCGTTTAATGAAAATTAGAAAAACGCGAGTAAAACCAGTAACAAAAACATGAATTTTGCTGTCACATAAACTTGATTTTATGTTTGGCTTTACTATTTATGCACATATGCGAAAATCATTGAATACTTTAATTAAATTTCAAGGAAGCCGTATGGAACTCTTTAAGTTCGCGGAACACCGGTTGCAAAGCTCTACTTTAGCAGAAACCGCGGCTACTATTTATATTTACATGTTTTCCGTGCGCTTTTTAATCAAGGGCAGTTGCTATTTTCAATAATGGTTTTCTGCCCTTAATAATCAAGGGCGTCTTTTAGTCGATATCGTCTTATAATAAAAAAACGACTGATTGTGTTTTAAAAACAAAAATGCTGACCCTCAACGGTTACCTCGCGCTGTTACTTAAAATTGTCTTCGCCTTTGTTACTGGTACTGCTGCTAAATACAAAATAGCGAAGTATGCTTCTGTTTTAGGCATTTAATCCGTGCGAATCGAACCCGTGTAAAAATAACGCATCATGCACAATATTATCGCACACAGAGAATCCTCCATTTTCCTGCCAATGCTTGGGAGGGTTTATTGGTGTTGCATGTGATGTTAATGTAGACGACTGCAAAGGAGTTGATTGTGGTTTTAATGAAGAATGCATTGATGGCATACAATCTCACGAATGCTTGTGCACTCCTGGTAAGCTATGAGATTTTGAGTTTGTATTTCACAGGAACATTTTTACTGTTTAATACGACTTGTTTTCAGACTATCTTTAGAGTTTCAGTGCTGTTGGTGCAGTGCATTTTTACCGCCAGCACTCAACCAAGAAGGGAAAAAAGGGGTAGTATGCTTTTTCCAAAGGCCATTTATAACCAAAAAGTGTTGAGAAACTTTTGGAATGGGCTGCTCTCCCCTGCAAATATTTTCAGGGGCCCCGCCTCTCTTAGTCTGCATGGGCAGGTAAAATAGTCCCACGCAAGCAATTACGCAATTGCGCTTTAGAGGAAGTTTCGTTTGTGCCAGTGTATTTTCTGTGAGTTTCGCCACTTCAGTGACTTTGCCTTACACTGGTAACCCTGATTGCATAATACACTTTCATGTTCGATCAAAAGACAGTTTTAAAATAATTTATATTGAGATTATATTTTACAATACTTTAGAGGTGGTTTTAAGCGAATTTTACTGTGTTACAAGTTACCTCTCTTTCAGTTATCATAAAATAAGATTAGATTTATCATAAAAGCTTTTTGGGGAGATGGAAACTAGAATCTATATTTATTCTTTACGTGTCAAGGTTTATTTTAATTATGACCGTTCAGCTATCACAGCACATCGCTCGTTTCATCACTGAAAAAGCATCATTTTTTTAGAGGGCTCAAAATAAGATTTGGTCGAAATTCATATTTTTTCTTTACTCCTAGTTTTCATTGCCGGAAATTGTGTGAACGTTATTTATTCGTAATTCACAAAAGTCGAACCATTTCCTCAAAAAATGGCATTTTTTTTGCTAAACTGATGCTGAGAGCCATATAGCTTAACAGTATCTATAGAACGTAGCATTGAAACAAAAGGAAAAATCGATTTTAACTAATGCTTAATAAAAGATGTCTTGTGGTAAATTAAAGCTGAAGCCACTTGCTATTATTGGTCATCACTTACGATTGCAATTAGCCGGTAAGCGTAAAGGAAAAAAAACTTATTGATGTTATTTTACGTTAATTGCTTGAAAGACAATTTGTGGTCCAAAAAAACCGTTGTAACGACTGACGCGTTACTTACGTTGTTGTCACTTGCTGTTGCATCACCACGACAAGATGTTCATGAGAGACCTCGTTCTGCTATAGAAAAAATGTCGGTCGAAACTAAAGGTGAATCAAACTTTGATTCCTTCTCTTTTTCGCATTAAACAGTTGATTGAAAATTTTGCCAGCAAATTTGTAAAGATTTTAACCGACAAAAACTTATCACAAACCGCTGAACTTTTTTTCGCACTGTTGAATTTTAACTGCAAATCTGCCGGACATGTCTTCACAAATTTGCACTTTTTTGCGCTTATGGAAGGAAAAGAAACACAGCCTATGGAGAAAAATTTTTCTTGAAAATGTGTTATTAGGCCAACCGAATAATCCAATGCAACACATTTGGTGGGGAGGTATAGCTCTCTATTCCGGTACCAAGGCATATAGGTGCAGCCAAGAGAGTTTGTGTCAAATATCATTGCAAGGAGGGGTTGCACCAAGTCTTGAAAAAGGTTTACTACCTCATAACTTATTTCAGTAGTAAAATAAAAACAATTACGGCGCTCACTCCAACCTTGATTTTGTGTCCCTATACTTATTGAAAGGAACGGGCAAGATCAATCTTGATTTAAAGTAACATAATCGAGCTCAGGGATATAGGGACGATGCCCCATTTATAGCACCTTTTTGTTTCTCTCAAAAATGTGATGTGGGCGACGCCGGCTGAACCAATATTTCTAATCCAATATAACTAACTAGATACCGAGACGGCAGATGCCGGCAGAGCTGGCTAGTATTCTATACAGTGAACTCTTCGAATTTTGTGCCGTAAATCTCGTCACTTTCCAAGCACAAACGTTTTTCGTGTTTTGTAAAATTATTTTTTCAGGCTATACTCGTGATGAAGCGAACAACTGTACGATTGAAATCAACGAGTGCGATTCCACTCCGTGTCTGAATGGCGCCATCTGTACCGACCTGCTTGACCAGTTTCATTGTAACTGTGTATTTGGTAAGTTTCTAGGGCAAGGTTGGCAACCTTTTAAAGCGAAAATTCACATCTGCATGATCTCGGCTGGCCGAATTGCCTGCACATCATGTGCACTTTGCACGCATCGACTTCTTGCTGTCTGTGAAAAGGCGATCTCTCCAGCAACGCAACGCGATGACCATATTTCTGAGATCTTTTCACAGTGCAAGTTTATAATGTAGCCAAGGAATTGACCGTTTTTTTGATTGCGATGTCACCATCCATAAACCCCCTCCCCTCTCACAAACAAGTACATTACGCACAATTCAATAACCGTTTAACAAAGAATCGAGCAATGGACTATATAAGTTGGTTTTCGAGCCGCAGGTTGCCGACCCCAGGTCTGGGGCTAGATTGAAAAAGTTAATACTATGATCTGCTAAAACTAGAACTTCACATATTTGAATAAATTCCGACTGCTCTTGAGAACAGTACTAGCCAAAAATATTGCACTAGCATTACATCTTTCACAATACCTTACAGTACTTTCACTGAAATCAGGCCTAAGTTTTAATTACCATCAAGATAAAAAGACCGCAATCTTGCACGCAAAAGTATGATTGCCAGACTTAAACATACCGCCGATTAACGTAAAACGTTGAAAACTGTTCTAGTTAGATTTCCACCCACAATCTTCTCGCTACTGGTCAGAGAGGTTCGATCTTTAACGGTAGCTGTTGTCGATGAGTGCTTTTGATAAGTAATGTACACGAAGAAAATTATAAACCTCCATAAAAGGTTAATTTTTGCAGTAAAAATGTTTTATTCATACGCAGTTTTGCAACGAAGCATGTAGATCAAGAGTTTATAAAACATGTTAGAAATTTTATTTGGATTCTTAAAATTATTTTGCGCCAATTTATGATCTTGATATTTTCCGAGTTGTATTTTATTTAAGGCTTCTAACCACTTGTCTGTCACCACTTGCACTGATGAGCCCTGATTAGTCGAAAGAGTGTCACTGTTTGTAGTTCGCTCTTAGTGCATCGCTGACATTTTGTATGAATACAATATCTGTTTCACAGTTTTAAATCACTTTTATTTGCCCCACAAGCGCCGTTTTCTAATAATGTGTTTTAAATATTTAAAAGAGAAAGTAGTGTACTGCTGCTAGCGGCCGAAACAGAAGTAGCTTTCTGTTTACTCTTTCCTAGATTCCTTGTAGCCCATAACTATAGATGATGCGCAGTTGCACGGTCTGCAAAAAAGTAGTGAGCGGTTCTCAATTTGCCTACCATTGTTAGGAAAGTTTATCTATCTGACTCTACGCTTTTATTTGATGGCAAAATCGATTGAATATTGCGTGAGTTTGTATTCTGAGATTACTTACGAACTAAAAGTGCTGTTGTAGCAACATGAATAAATTCTGCAATCAACGTAAGATCCATTTATAGGCTGTGTTTATCATACTTACATTTGCGCAGGTTACGAAGGTGTCACGTGCGAACGCGAGAAGGATTTTTGCAATCCTAATCCCTGTTTGGGAGAAGGGATATGCATGTCGTCGTTTGGGTAAGAACCAGCATTTTTGCTAGGGCCTCATTATTAGAAACAGGGTCGTAGAGTGAGTTGCTTTCTGGGGAAAGTGGTTAATCCAGTGAAAAGGGGGATGTCGATTATATGATTACATGAGGGATGTCAATTATATGAAATACCTTTACTATAGTCTCAGCAAAGCTATAAACTTCTTGTTTTCAAAAACAGGTTTTCCGATAATTTTGCCAGTTTTTTCTCTAAATTCCACTTTTATTTTCACAGGATTTATACATGCTTCTGCAAGTCTGGTCGTGTTGGGCAACGATGCGAATTTGAGTTTGACCCATGCTTGAGTAACCCCTGTATCAACGGGCAATGTGTGGCATCCGAAGGCCAATATCAATGCGAGTGCTACGTTGGCTACGACGGCAGCAACTGCGGTCACGAAATTAACGAATGCGCGTCAAATCCATGTTTGTAAGTATCGATCGGTTCTGCTTTGAGTTGAGAACATTTTTGAAGCGTGTATTGTAGTTTGTGTTTTGTGATTTTCTGGTGGGTTGATTTTATGGAAATAGCGCTTTCTGCTGTCAGCGCTTTCACGCAAAATAGCCTAAAAAATCAACAATAGAGAGACAGAGAGAGAGAGAGAGAGAGAGAGAGAGAGAGAGAGAGTTTATCTATTATTGCTTTTGCGCACCGACAGAGCAATCACAGTAATAATACAAAAAGGATAAAAATACGCTTGTAGCAAAAGTCAGGGAGCATCGAGGAACCTTTCGGTTATCAAGTCGAGATACTCCCTGATCTCAGCAGATTTAGATATTAGCGAAAAACATTAAATGACTGTGTGATGATATGAGTGAATTGTTTAATACGTCTAGAGTTCAAGTTTTAAGAAATAATAAAGAAAAAAAAACAACAAAGAAACGGAAGACAATAACAATAATTTTTTTTACACAATCTAATATTTTTGCAAGAGTTAATATTCTTTTAACAGTTTTACTTTATATGATTTTTTAAAAGAAACCCATTGCATGCTCTTTAATTCTAAATGGAGGTCACCCCATAACTTTGAACCTCTGTGAGAAAATAGCTTTTGGCAAAGTAATTTATTTATTCGGAAGTGATAGTAAGCTGTCGAATTTATCAACCTCGTTTCATGTTGATGAACAGTGTTTATCTTATGAAAAGAGTGATAAAAGTTTTTAGGCAATTGATTATGATGAAGTCGATACATAAAGTTAGGTAACTTAAGTTGATATTTGCCTTCTACTTTTAACACTTGAAGTTCTTTATACGATTGTGAAATTGGCGTATATAAGTTACGAAACAATATTATTCTCAAAATTTTAATGGAACCAGCAATTTAACGTTACTGGTGTGATGTATGTCTAGCACTAACCATTGGATTATATTTTTTATCAGATGCTTGTGACAACAATCCCAACAGACAGTGGTAAATTTTGAAATTGTATTTTTTGCACCTTGGCTGTACAGCTGCTGCTGCCGTAGGTACCCTAATAGCCGAAAGTACCTGTGAAATTTATGGACAAAATATGAAAAGTATTTTTTTGCAGAAATAACGCCACGTGCAGCGATCTGATCGGCCAGTTTAACTGCGACTGCGCTGATGGTTGGAAGGGTGGCACGTGCCAACTGAATATAGACGAGTGTATGAGCGAACCGTGTCAGAACGGAGGAAATTGCTCCGATCAGGTTGGAATTGATCAGCTATTTTTGTAATTGCCGTGTTGCCAATGAGATTTTTTAACACTTTCAGATTGCCGGTTATTTATGTAATTGTCCACCAGGTTTTGCTGGCAGCCGTTGCGAAATCGACTTGAATGAGTGCGAAAGTATACCGTGCCTTCACGGGGGTTTGTGTACCGACGGTAACAGTTTGTTTGTTTGTTTGTGTTTAGTGATCAAAGCGTCCGATTAATGACTGGTAGCCTTATGCTCAATATCTTTGTCAGGCCATTCTAAAGATTTTTCCAACGGGACATGCGGGTCTTCTGCTCGTTTACGCTCAGCAATAACTTACGAATCGTGATTTATTTAGTTGAGATTAAAAATGTTTTAACGCTGAGAAACGTTGCAGTTGAAAAGCCCAACAAATTGGTTATGGTTTATAGTTACGAATGGCGCCAGCTCAGTTTGTATTCGTCACATGACCTACAACCAAGTGGGAGAATATATCTTGAAGCGAATTTCTCGCGTACATGGCGACTCAAAGCACGGGCAGACTTTGCTGTGTTGGACTAATCTGTCCTTTTTTTCAGGGCCGGGATATTTTCGATGTGATTGCTCACGTACAGGTTTTGAAGGGAGAGTTTGTGAAGTCGAAATCGACGAATGCGCCTTGCAGTTACGGTGCTTGAACCAGGGTCGTTGCATTGACAGAGTAAACACTTATACCTGCCAGTGCCTGCCTGGCTACACAGGAATCCATTGCGAGGTAGGATAAACTAATAAACCCCGGTCAAGGTCGCGATTTGGGGATACTCTTTTGGTATGTTGCTATAATATGTAAAATAGCTCCCAAAACAGATCATCGAGTTTTTTAAGCAAGAATTTTTAAATGAAAAGTTTTTGCACATCCCTGGTCTTCGTTCTCTCAAACTACAAGGTACATTAGTCAGCCTTTGTTGCGTATTTTCTTAGTGGCGCCTAGTAGAACAAAACGCGTGATTCTTAAAGCTTATTGCTGTGCGTTTTGCGTTTTGCAAACTGGCAGCAGTTGCAATTCTTTTTGCTTTAATTGAAGTTTGTTGCATATCCTAACGCAGAATAACTTGGTGGGATATTTGTAATCAGCCAGTTACAACATCAAGTGATACTAGAAATTCGTCCTTCTGATCGAAAAGTGTCGTATGCCAAATCATGGTTTCTACACTTTGACGCCACCTCTGCCTTACTGCAACATATTTTTGGATGCTTATTTTTGCATTTAGGTTTACATAAATGCCTCAAAGGATGTAAAGGTATAATTTAAAGGTTTTTGCTTTTTTCACGTGTTCGTGCTTTGGTTTTTGGTTTTTATTTTTTGCATGCGCACGATTTTTTTCTAGATTTGATATATTATGTTGCTAAAAATGGTATCCAGGAGTTTTGTTAAAAAATTTTCTAGAAAATTTCTACTGCGTTTGTTTTACTAAAGAAAGAATTTGTGACATACGAAAAATGATCACAATTTTTTTTCGTTTTCGCGAGATTTTGCGTCACATGACAAGTGAGATTCACTTGCAGCTCCCTCTTTAAAGAAACTGGCTGTTGCCTCGTGGTTAGAACGTCCGTATCCGTTGCGGTAGATTTGGGTTCGATTACCGTGTCTGGTCATATCAAAAACTTAAAAATGGTGTTTTCAGTTCACTTGTCGGACGCATGGCGTGAAAGAAGGTAAAAGTACAGTGTCATGAGATCAGCCTTCTAATAGGGCACCCACTGGTATGCTAATGAAATGGAGATTGGCATGCCTTCACGATTGGCGATTGTGCCTTCACGATTGGAGATGGCGATTTTCATTAGCCAAAGGAGATTGGCGCCGCTGTATGCATCAAAAAGGCGCCGGAAGGACTTTACTTTAAACAAAACGCTTTTATGTTTGCCAGACGGATTTAGATGAATGTTATTCCGATCCTTGTTTAAACAATGGAAGCTGTTTCGAGCTATCCGACAAGTCTTTGTATCCAGAATTTTTTCCATCGAATTTTTCTTATGAATCGGCTGACGGATTCATCTGCAAGTGCTCGGAAGGTTTTGTACAGATGATTAATTACGCTGTAGCTTTGAAGAAACTGTTTTGCTCGAAGCTTTTCCTGACGCTGTCATCAGTTGCGGTTTTGCGTCAAAAGAAAAGAGCTAGAGTGACAAGTTCTTATATCTCGATAATTAGCAATTTATTTTTGTTAGATTGCGAAATCTTTTCATCGTAGAATATAATTACTGTAGTAACCTGTCATAGCGCCATGAATATGTCGGCAGCTCTTTGCCAGAATGAATCATTTGCGCCAACGTGAACAAACCAAGTTTTAAAACGCAGCTACTATAATCAGGGCACTATTTTCTAGCTGTGGTGTTTGGCTTAAAGTATTCAGACTAAGAATCAACTTTGGTACATCCATTGCACACTTTTAAGGCTATGCTAATCAGTAACAAAAGCAACCAAATATTTTCTTGGAGTGCTGATTGGCGTCAAGAGCATTTGGCCCGGCCCGCAAGCAATCTTTGCCTTGCCCTATCAGTCTTTTTTATGTACTCATTCTTGGAAATTCGTTGCGATGTTCTCATACCCCTACGTCTTATTTAAAAACGAGGAAGTCACGCGCAATTTTATAACTTCTAGTTTTAAATAGAATGCAGACGATTACGTTTGCAGTTTGTCGCAAGGGAAAAATGAAAGTGAAGTTGATCGAAATTAATGTTACTGTCACATATTTTTATCCTATGGTCTCGAAAAAAGTTATTGGCTACATTGGAACAACTTTGTATTGAGACCCGCATTGTAGTTGTCACTGCTGCTGGCACATTTCCATCACAAACTGGGAATTTTCCTGAAAGTGCTTTTCGCAAGAGGGCAACAACGTAGCCGTCGTGAGATTTGAACGCGCGATTACTATTATTGTAAACGCCGAGCCAAACAATTCACCTCTGCGCAAGCAAGTGCTTGGCTGTAACTCTGGACATTCGCGCACAGTGGTTTAGGACTCTCTTCTACAACGGAACACTGGTAATAGTAATTTCAGGCTACGAAGGAACGCTATGCGAACAAGAAGTGGACGAGTGTGAAAAATTCGAACCATGCCGGAACAATGCGTCCTGTACTGATCTTCTCCGTGATTATCACTGCTCCTGCACCCACGGGTATGGCGGAAAAAATTGTTCCATAACTCTGATAGCTTGTCAAGACAACCACAATTGTATGAACGATGGAATGTGTTTGCCACATTTAGAAGATGAAAAAAAAAGTGAGATAGTTGTTATGTTTGGAGTGGAAGCTTTCGTTGTTCAGCTGACTCAAGGTAGCTGTTTAGATGACTGCTTACTCGAGAACCGTGAGGTCATTTTGTGGTCTTTTAAACTCTTCTTTTTTCTTGTGTTCGATGAGTTGAGCAAACTCTCATCATTTCATTGCTTCTACGCATAGAATATGTTTTGGTTCAGACCCGCTTCCGAGTTGTCAGTACTGCGACGGTGCATGTCTGCCGCAAGCCTGCAACCAAGCTGAGGAAATGGCCGTAAACTTTCTTTTAACGCTAAACCAACGCAGAACCTCAGCGGCATTGAACCCGTGATTTATGACCAAAAGTCATTGCCTTGTCACACTGAGCTGCAATCCCGATTTGAAACAGCAAAACCAACAACCTTCACTTTATGTGTTGAGTACCGTGAAGTGTTGACAGTTTCGCGCTTTGTTTTGCAAACTGGTGATCGTCTATTTGCGTTTCAGATTTTCACGGATACACGTGCAGGTGTCAGCCTGGATTCACTGGTTCCTTGTGCCAACAATCAACATCCGGGACCTTTGAAGCGCCGTTGTCACGAGCTGTTTTTCACTCGACCCCGAACGCAACGTCGATAGCTAACCTTTCCTTTGCTTTCCGCACAACACTGCCCAGCGCCTTACTTGCATCCCTTCTATTTGACAACGAAACGCTGCAGGTTGATATGAAACGATTGTAATTTGGTATCGTGGCGTAAGCTTTTCCCTTCAAGAACATAATTTTCTGCACTCAAGTCAAACGTTACTAAGCGTGAAAATTAGCTTATTACTGTACGAGTATGCTAGAATAGACAAAATACCGTTTGCACTTCTTCAACTGCAAAGTGAATTTTTCATTACACTTTATACACATGAGCATAAAGCAAATCAAAGTTGGAAACGCATGTAAAATGGATTGTTTGTGAGTGGTATAGTATGTAAGGTATAAAATTAGAAGACTGGTTTGCAACATGTTTTATGTGTTATTCAATCTACCTTTGTGGCATCATCAACTGAGAAAGTGTTCTGGCACAGTATATGCCGCTGACCTTACATGTTTTGAATGTTAACTACTAGTTTTGGTAATTTTTTGAAATGAACTTTTAACCTTTTTGCTTACCCTCGTCGTGTGAAAAAGGTTCGCTGATGTAACATAGCTTTTTATGATTATTACAGATTTTCTTAAGAGATGGATTAATTTACCAATCCTTAAATGGGGATGAGATGCAGGTTGGATTTCAAGACGCTGCTTATGATTCGTGGCAGACTGTTTTTATTCGCCCGCCGGTTGTCGACCGCGCCTTCAATTATAGTGGAAGACTAAAGAGTGACATATTTGTCAGGATTGCTACAAGTAAAAAATATTGCACTAAATTTCTTTATAAAATTTTTATAAATGAAAAGTTTTTATAGAATGCTTTACCTACGCAGATACTCCACTTAACAATGTTATTTTCGGGCGCGACAGTTCATCCCTTCCTTCTTACGCGGGCTGCATACGCGATGTTACTATCAACGGTCACATTCGCACTTTCAACGACATTAACGCCACGTATATAGCACAAGGCTGCCACAAGGAAAACGTCTGCCTTTCTACTTCGTGTAGCAGCAGAGGAAACTGTATTGATCTTTGGACAAAATCGAGGTGTGTTCATATATTACTGCGTTATAATTTTTTTGATTCGCCGCAAAAGCAGCTTGATTTGAAATCTTCACTGCACAGTCTAATGCAAGCTTGTGGCTAGTGGTGGGCAAACTATACTTAAACCGTATTAGCAACTCGAACCCTTCACAATATCGAAAAAATGATTTGGGATTGCATTGCTTTAAACACTTCTTCTTTTTCGTATGAAGGGGCATCCAAAAAAACCGATGGCATCAGATGCTGGCTGTGGTGGTATTAAGCCAACATCAAGTATCGCCATCCAAAACCGTCAGACCAGCCACCCCTCGGGGGGTACGTTGAGATAACGTGGTCTGCGGTTTGATCGGTGGCACCACACTCGCAATTCGACGAGGGAGCGAGACCCTATTTGTACTGTACATGAACGAGTAGAAACACCCAACGCCAATCCGCAGGCGATTGAGCTTAACCCAAGATGTTATGGGCAAGCCCATTCCGAGGGGCCTAGAACTAGCCCTGAAAATGAAAACATGGAGTACGGATGTGCGTTTGAAATACTCTGTGCTCCATCTACAATTCGTTCACTGAGCCGCGCGAATGCCTAGCTTAGATAGGTCATTTAATAGTTTCCGCGCAGCAGGCACAAATGGGCGTTTAGTTCAGCCTCGCCTGGGGCAAATCCGGTAATCCAGCTGGTTGACCGTGTAAAATATTATCTGGGTCCAGGTGCCACGCCTGGTCAAGGAGAGTGTCGCTCCCAAGCAGCGAAGCTCCGCTGGCTGGATGCCTGAAGGAATTGGCAGGTGGTCCGTTGGCGTAGGACGCTGGCATCCAGTGGCAATGCGCAAGGCGTCATTCAGAACACTGTCGATGAGACGGGTCTGTGCGCTGCGACACCAAACTGGTGCGCAGTACTCAGCTGTAGCGTAAACCAAGGATAGGGCAGCTGTACACAATGTTTTAGCGCCAGCGCCCCATCCCGAGCCCGCAAGTCGTCTCAGAAGCATGACGCGGGTAGTTAATTTTTTGCGCAATGTCTCGAGATGGTGGCGAAACTTGAGTGATCTGTCTAGTTTTTCCCCAAGGTAGGTTGGAACTGGGCAAAATTTTACCATTAGCTTAGACTTTAAGCGCACGTTTGGTTTCTCAATTGTGTAAATGAAAGGCCGCCGTCGCCGTTTTAGCATCGCTGAGTTTCAGCCTCCAAGTCTTGAGATACGCTGAGAGTGTAGCCATGTCTTGGCACAAAGTTTACTCCAAACCCTTCTAGTCCCTAGATGAATGCAGCAAAGCAAGATCATTCGCATAAGCATACTTTCTGGAAGTTGTGGAGGGAAGATCGTATATATAGATTTTAAAAGCGAGGGGGCCAAGACCGATCCGTGTGTGTGTGTGTGTGTGTGTGTGTTTACCCCTCCTCTTCCTAGGGATGGAGGTACGGCATGAACGGTAATTCAGGTTCATGCCGTCAACCTAATTGGTATTAGGCTAGGGGAAAAATGGCAGCACATTTCGAACCAGTCTTGAGTGACTGGTAGCCCCACCACCAACAAGGCGGACTGCCACTGGTGGGTACCCAAGAGTCGTCTGACATGCTGGGTTAGCAACTTCACAATTATAATCCGGTGAAGTACGGGTGGGGCCACCTGTCTGCCACATAAAGGTGGAGGCGTCCCGTTAAGTGCCTTGCCCAAGGACACAACAAGCAAGCTTGCCGGCTTGTTCTCCACACTATCCCTTTTTCATGCTGAGCGCCAAGCAGGGAAGCTGTGAATACCATTTTTTAAAGTCTTTTGGTATGACTCGACTTAGGGAATGAACCCCAGGTCTACCGACTACAATGTGGACGCTCTAACCACTGCACCATCGCGCCGATCCGTAGGGGACGCCATTTCTCAGACGTCGAAGCCTGCTTTGCTTGCTATCACCGCTGGTGAGAGTAAAGCTTCTATTTCAAATAGGCTCCAAGATCATCCGAGCCATGCGCTTATCCGGCAGAAGTCTTAGCAGCTTGCAGGTAACGCAGCGGTGCCAGACAGTGTCATAAGCCGCTGTCAGGTTGACAAACACGGCACCGGCCTTCTTACCCTCAAAAGAGTCCTCGATATTTTGCGTCAGCAAAACGGTTTACTCTACGGTTGATCTCCCGTGTCGAAATCCAGCCTGCTCCCTAGGGAGCTGTGAATCGATAATTGGTTCCACTCGGGTGTGGATAAGCCTCTCGAGAATCTTGCAGAGGACACAAAGCAGAGATATTGGGTGATAGCTCTTAGGGTTCTCCTCAGGCTTCTTAGGCTTTAGTATCGCGACTACCAGCGCTCTGATTTAAACACTGAATCATGCTTTTTCGGTAGTGCGAGTGCTTGTTTTCATTGCATAGCACATTATCGGTCGATGAATTTCTAGTATGCATTGTCTTAAAAATAGGTGCAAATTGCCCTTATGCACTAAAAATATATTTTTGCGACAGATGTAGATCTACAATTTGACGATACCTTAGTACTAGAAAAAATGTTAGATGAAATGTCGTATGCTAAATTAAGTTTGTTTTGTATACTTTCAGTTTTACAGCGTGCATTTTGTAGAGGTATATCTTTAGAGGCAATAAAACCATTGGATTTATTTGCTATTCTATCTTAGTTGTCTATGCAATCGACCATACTACGGAGAAAACTGCAACGCTACAAGAACGCCTACCACATTTGGTTACAAAGATATAAACAGCTATGCAAAATTTGAGGTATTGTGTAGAACTTGCTTTTGCAAAAAAAGTGTTGCAAAGTTTATTTTTTTGTACATTGTATGTTAAATCGCGTGGTAGATCGGAGCTACGAACTCGATCTATTTTGCTTTAGTTCTGCAAATTGAATGTACCGGCAAAATGTTTAGTATCTTTCCTAATCGGGGTCTTCGTAATTGTACCCCCAAGCCGACGTGGGCAATGCGCGCGCTCATTTAGACACAACAAGTCTTCGATACGTTAATGCGCAGTCTAAGCATGATCTACTATACATCTAATGTGTTTGCACCAAAAATTCTGCAAAGCCAGCAGTCTTAAGCACAAATGCGCTGTTCCATTAAAACATGATCACCTGCGTTAGGCTAACATTCCACTCTATTTTCAATTCGTGGACATCAATGTCATTCTGCCAGGTTGTCTAAAATAAAGTTTCCCTGAAAAGATTAGGAAGGTTCGTCTAGACTTCAGCATTTTCAAGTTTTTGAGAGGTATTTTCCAGAAAATCAGGATGTGAAACTTTGTTATTTTCAAATGAAAGTAAATCAATTACGTTTCAATGGTGCTATTTTTATCTGGTTGGATTCACCAATCAAATTAAGTAATTTCTGTCAATACCATTGCTAAAGAGTTCATTAGTAGATTATTTTTTTACCAGAAAACTTTTGTTTTTGTCTATTTCATCCAATTTGCTTCACTTATAATTTAGTTGTACTGTATGCGTTATTATTTCTATTTGGGCAAAGTACTTAGTAGTGATGGAGAGCTTTAGTCCAATGCCTTCACACCACATCGAGGTGTTGCCCCTAGTTCAGGCTCCTTTGTTTTCTATCATGTAGGCAGAGGACCCTTTATCATTGCTAACGTTGCTTGCTCAGTGATAAAGGAAGCAATTGCGGTGGCAACGATTATGGTTCAGTTACAGTTGACAAGATGAATTTTCTGCAATCAGGGTGCTGGGTTCCTGACCGCCAAAAGATAAAAGTCCCAAATGTACTTAAGGTCAACATTAAACAGATTCAAGGTAAGTAGGTCCTCAAAATTTCTCGAAGCAAGTATGTGCTTTTGTTGCAAGATTTAAAGACTCTGTATAGCATTGTTTTTTTAAGTTTTCACCAACACCAAACCAGCATGGTGAGAGTCGTGAAGAGAAATCGATGTTGACAAATCGAGTGTTGGCCGTATTGATCTTAAAATGTGAAATAACCAACTTTGGAACTCTGGTGGGACCAAATATAATTTTAAATACATCCCCCCGTAACTTCCAATGTGTGATTACGACAGGCTTCCAACTATAACATTCAACATGTGGTGTTCGATGAAAGTCTCCAGAAGAATTTTAGCTCGGTGAATTTTTCTGTTGGAAGCGGTTGTGTCGAAAAACATTGCTCTTTAATTTTCCATTCTTCTAGCATATCTTTGATCGCACTCGATTGATTTAGTTCAGTCTGACTATCAAGGTCAGTATTGCCCAACAGCTTGATAACTTTTTCATTTGTCTCATTTGCCAAAGCAGCTTGGTGCTTTTTATAATGCTATGCTTTTCCAGATTTCCATAGCTTTTCATCCTAATTTATTGTAAAGACTGATTATCCGCATCAACCAAAAACTTTTTTTAACTGTTTCAAGTCTTTTATAACGGAGCTTTTGACATCCTCGCAAAGTATTCCTTTCGCCGAGCACAAAATTCTCTACGCATTATCTTTAGTCTCTTCATTGATGGAAGCAATGATGTTATTGAGGGCATTACTTGATATCTTTTGCCCGTCTGCAGCCATTACCACCTGCGACGTTGATGCAATATTTCGGGGCACATATAGGAGATTCCTAAAATTCTCATCCTTTTATTTTAAATTGAACCATTATTATCATAACTTATTGATGCCGTTGCCAATATCTCTTTATCCTTTTGAACTCTCTCCGTGCCGGCCCTCTTGTCCTTAACGCAACGTTTTTCGCTCTAAACGACCGAGAAATTGCATGTCTCTGCTGCCTAACGTTGAATCCAAGTTGTTTTTTGGTCCTATACAAATATCCAATTCTCTTCACGCAGTTTAAACTTAATATCCGGTTTAGTCATGTCGAACAGAGTGTCCAGTTTTTTATTTCGCAAACTTCGAAAGATTGGTTTGTTCATCAAAACTTCTTTTCTCCTAGCTTGTGTTGCACGATATTCTTTCCAAAGGTCAATGATTCTATTAATAGCTTTGATCCTATTCACACTCACTTAACAAATGTTGCCGGAACTGGAGCCGCTTGCAACCTTTTTCCACAAGAGAACAACTTGGTCGCATGTCCGGTTCACGGATTTTTTCTTGCCCAAATTATCATATTTGAAATAGTACAAAAACCTTTGCATCACTTCCAAATTAGTTTGCAGTTTTAGAGAAGATAGTAGATTTTTTGTCTTATCAACAGTAGGGAACTGTAGATCTGTTAAAACCATTTTCTTTCTCAACAACAGTGATTCCCAACCGATGGTACGCGTACCACTAGTGGTACGCGAAGGTCTATCAGGTGGTACGCGAGTTGAATATTTTTTTGAAGGTTAATTTTTTATTTTCAGTTTGTAATATTCTATTCCAACTAGTACAGCATAGTTTAACACTTTCGCTGCTGCAGGTGATAATTAGCGCTTTCCGAGTGTACTGCCGCGTACGCTATTTAATTAACTGCGCGAAACCCGATATCTGGTATTGCGGCAGCTAAAGTGTTAATTGCGTAATCTGCTACTTGCAGTCTTAAATCATCAGTAAATGAGATCTATGACGTAATAAAGAACGTTCTTGGGTTTGGTCATATCAAGAAACTTTTGAATCACAGTGAGCAGTGTGTATTGTAGCACGTGCAGCAAGTTATCGCAAAAATTTGTTTAGTAATTTTGGCAAACCTAAAGAATAGCACACGCAAAGTTAAATTTGGCCACTTTAGTCATGTCCAAGCGAAATTATGATCCAAAATATATTAAGTATGGCTTTACTTCAATTGAACACAACGCGGAAATTCTACCACAGTGTGTGGTTTGCCTAAAAACGCTTTGTAATGCGGCTAAGAAGCCTAGTTTGCTAAAGTGCCATTTGGAAAGGAATCACCCAAATAAAATGAACGCAGACAAGAGCTATTTTCAGCGAGTGGCTGACAACATTAAGCGTCAACGTATGGATAAAACGGGCCAAATGCAGCAGAAAAGTAAAGATGTAGTTGCGGCTTCTTATGAGATTGCTCTTTAAGTGGCCGAACAGAAACAACCTCATACTATTGCAGAGTTTCTTATTCTGCCTGGAGCTAAAATTTTAGTGAAGCGATTTTTCGGAGAGCAAGCAATCGCAAAGTTAAATGCTGTTTCCCTTTCGGATAATACGATCAAGCGTCGAATTGAGGAAATGTCCGATGATATCGCCCACCAAATACTAGCAGAGATAAAGGAATCAAAGTTTGGATTTGCAATACAATTGGACGAATCAACAGATATTACCAATTATTGTCAATTACTTGTTTATGTCCGTTATGCTCAGACGAATATAATGAAAACTGAATTACTACTGAATCACGAAGTTTCTACGACTACGAAAGGGAAGGATATCTTTGATGTCTTGGATAGTTTTTTTTAAGAAGAATGGACTAGATTGGAAAAATCTTGTTGGGTGTACCACAGATGGAGCTCCCTCAATGCTTGGTTGTAGGTCTGGGTTTCAGTCGTATGTTAAAGCTATTTCGCCGAATGTCACGTCTGTTCACTCTTATTCATAGGTTCGCCCTATGCACAAAAGTGCTGCCTGCGCAGTTGTTAGCTTGTTTATAACAAGTAGTGAAAATCATAAATTTTGTTAAGGCATCAGCCTTAAATACCCGGTTTTTTAAACAGCTGTGTGAAGACTTAGGCTCGGAACATACCAGCCTTCCTTATCATACCGAAGTCCGTTGGCTTTCTCGCGGGAATGCTACTAAACGTCTGTTCAAAATGAAGAATGAGATGCTATTGCTTTTTAAAGAGTTGGGTCACCCGTATTCCAAGGATCTTAAAAACGACAAGTTTGTTCAAAGATTAGCATACCTTTCAGACATTTTTGAAGCTTTCAATATCGTAAATCTGTCGCTTCAAGGACGAAATGGGACAATCGTAGATTTTGTTTCAAAGCTAGGTGCTTTCATTCGAAAATTAGATTTGTGGAAAAGGAACACAGAAAACAATCAATTTGGGATGTTCAAATGTTTGTCATTTTTAAAGATGAAGTGTTCTTTTTCTGAAGAAATCGCTAGTCATCTTGCATCACTTAAAGAGGAATTGGAACAGTACTTTCCAGAAGCGGCCAGTTATGAATACATAACAAATCCCTTTTCAGTTAATCCACACGACTTTGCTGTTGGAACCGGTGAGCAGGAAGAATTAATAGATTTGCAAGAAGATAATGAGGCAAAAATAAGACATAGAGATCGTCCCGCTATTGACTTCTGGCTTGACTTTGCTGCATCCTACCCTACGCTGGCCTCTCTTGCTGTTTCACAGTTGTTAACATTTCCATCAACGAGGGAGTGTGAGCAAGGATTTTCGACCTTTCTAAACATAAAATCAAAAAAGCGTAACCGATTAGTTGCCCCTCAGCACGATTTTCGATGTGCCGTCATCGAATCTATTAAACCGCGTATCGATCGTTTGGTGGACAACAAACAAAGTCAAAAATCGCATTAAATTTATTTTGCGTATCTGTTTTTTATTGTTAAGTTTGTTAACATTGCTTTTTGTAGGTTTTTAGCGTTACTTTTCAAGTGGTTATATCTAGACTTGTCAATGCTTTACAGTCTTACAGCCAAATTTGATTAAAATAAATTAGTGGTACGCGCATTCAACGCATGACGTTATTTTGGTACACGATGGCAAAAAGGTTGGGAAACACTGCTCAACAACATACAGCTAATCTTTTTATCTGAATAGTGATTATATCTAAAACAAATTCTTCATTAATACTCTTTTTTGTATCTATTACTTAATAATTCGATAATATATAATTATTATTGTCTAATTATAACTTACATTTGCGTTGTCCTTGTACAATCTAATGTACTAAATAGGTTGGCTATTTGCTAAATTTTATAAAAATTGTTCCGCCCGTTTTTAGCCTGATACATCTTATCAAGATAGTAGATAGTTCTGAACTGCATTCAGAACTAGAAGCAATTGTACTGGAGCAATTCCTACAGTGGTTCTCTTATTCTTTCTACCAGTTTCTGCAGCTTTCATTTTGTTAAGGTTTGTCATGAATAAGTAAATTTGCGTTGAAAGAATAGTTTTTATATATGTATAGTTGTTGTAATCTGTTGTTTTATTTTGCAGTGATCATTTTATTTTTAAATCTGAATTGTCTGAAGCCCAAAACTTGCTAAACTGTTTTTAAAAAAAGACCTTTTTTCTTCCGCATTTATTAATAAATTTGTAACTCACACGCCTTTTCTGACGTCCTAATGGTTGACGACGTGGCTAAGTTCCAGTGTATTCTAGTGAACCTTGTTCTCGAAGATTTATTTTGATGGCCAATTATGTAATTTATTAACGGTGTTTTTTTCTGTGTCAGGTGATGTTTTAGCATTTTCCTGAAGATCGTCTTTTTGTAAACAAGGCAGCGAGATATTTTACGATTCAGATAGTGTAGTTCAGTAGAGATAGTAGAGTGTAGTAAAAAGGCGTTGTTCTGAGGTGATTGTTGTGACAGGAATCAAGCGATTATTTAGTTTTGGTTTAGTCTGATATTTATATATCAAAGTGCTTTAGTTTCTGTATGTGACAAGTGAAAGAATTCGAAGTTTTAAAGTGGTTTGTGAATATGTTTGTTTTGTTCGTGATCGAGAAGTGCGTGGATTAAAGTATCTTAGTGGAAGCCAATCTTTTCCTAGCTATTAAGTTGTAACCAGACTTAATTATTCGAGCGATACCATACGTCGCCTCAATTTTAAGAAGTAAATTAAAGTTGAAGTAAGATCGAAAACTCTATTGTAACGCGACACGACTGCTAATCGTTTAACTAAACTATCCAAGTGCCTCTGCTGCTTTGTGTAGGGTTGCCAGACAAAAATTTTAAAAAGTGCCCAAAAATGTTGGTTACTAGCCTAAAAATGCGCCCAACAATAAAAGTCAGATTCCTGAAAGCAAAGCGTTTTTTGTTTATACTTGATTTAGACCCCACAAAAAAGAAATGGTGAAAGCAAACAAATTGTTGATAGTTTTTGTCACAATATCAGTAACCATTTGCATTTATTCAGAATTACTGGTAATCAACGGCAAGGTAATACAAATCATTGATAAATATTGATTGAGGCAAAACGCTGAGCGATAGCACTTCTTATCCATCTCTCTCCCTTTGCCTATCCAAAAGCATAACAAGGGGACAGAAGACAAAAGACGATGTTCTCATCTCATAAATGTTTTCAATCCGATCCCCATATTGAGGAATTTTGGGGAAAAATTATTCAGACTGAACAACAGCTGCTGTGCTAAAGCAAGAAACTAAGAATGATTTTTGCAATTTTCTATTAAACTTTGGATGCTGTTGACTTCACTAGAATTTATATATCCAGTGCATCAATTAGCATAAAATTGCATTCAAGGCCATATCATTTAACCCGGGACGGGTAATTTCATTAAAAAAACTATAAAAGTATATAAATTAAACATAATTTTGGCCAAACTTTCTCATTTATAGTATGTAGGCTCTAAAAAATTTCCCTTCCCGATATTTTTTCTTGTGTCAAGACTTTCCCTTGCAGCTCCATTGGTTGACACAAAGCATTTCAAAAATTTATGGTCTTGCAAAATACCGACATTTTTTCGTCAAACATTTTTTAAAGTTTTCTAAAGATATTTGTTTTTTTTCTATACTTAGCCCACTCACAGAAACCTCAGGCCAAGCACAATGTATGGAGTTATGCATGAACTCTATAAACTATTTGTTGATATGTTTTCTGCAAATTGCTGAAGTCAGGGAGCATCTCGACACCACAACCTAATAGCTCTTCTATGATTTCTGACTCTCGCCTATGCCGAAGATTGATGCAATTTTCTGTACATTGTAGATTTATTTGTAAATGTTAAAAACTGGCAAAATTACATAAATTTCTCCTACTAAAGTGGCAATATTTACCTCAAAAATTGCACATCATCAACCAATACTGATCTACTAATATTTTGATACTGATAAAACTAATGTGATCTCATAACAATGTGATCAGGGCACAAGTAGACTGGTCTCAAAAAATGTGCCCCTCACGACTTTCCTTCTATAGCCAGCATGAAGTAACAAATGCATGACTGCATTTACAAAGTTGCTGCCGGTTTTTCTCCAAAATAGTTTCTTAAATAAATGATGGTTCCTGGAACAGTTATTGCTGAAACCATTCCGCTGAGGCATAATAAAAAGTTGCAAAGAATAACGTCGAGCTTAAGAAGGAAATCAGTTTTTAGCAAAAAAAAGATTAAAAACAAATGGCAAAAGTAAATACAAAAGTAGTCCAATCTGGCGCTTTTCTACCTTTAGCGCCGAACGTAAAGTTTCAGCGATAATGCTTATCAAGAGTAACCCAATCAGGCAGCCTTGGCTTTGTCCATCACTTATCTGGACGCGAGTAATCATAATTACTAAATTCTTGAAAAAGCACTGTTTGGAGCAATATACTAACTGTAAAATGTACCTGTTGAATAAAATGAGTCAAGCAACTAGCTGAAAATTGGAATTTTTCTTACCTCGATTGTACCGTACTATTTATCACTGAGCAAGCAACGTTAGCAATGATAAAGGGTCCTCTGCCTACATGATAGAAAACAAAGGAGCCTGAACTAGGGGCAACACCTCGATGTGGTGTGAAGGCATTGGACTAAAGCTCTCCATCACTACTAAGTACTTTGCCCAAATAGAAATAATAACGCATACAGTACAACTAAATTATAAGTGAAGCAAATTGGATGAAATAGACAAAAACAAAAGTTTTCTGGTAAAAAAATAATCTACTAATGAACTCTTTAGCAATGGTATTGACAGAAATTACTTAATTTGATTGGTGAATCCAACCAGATAAAAATAGCACCATTGAAACGTAATTGATTTACTTTCATTTGAAAATAACAAAGTTTCACATCCTGATTTTCTGGAAAATACCTCTCAAAAACTTGAAAATGCTGAAGTCTAGACGAACCTTCCTAATCTTTTCAGGGAAACTTTATTTTAGACAACCTGGCAGAATGACATTGATGTCCACGAATTGAAAATAGAGTGGAATTTTGGCCCACTTTATCTGTCATATTAATAAAATACCGACGAGACAATATCAGAAAAAAGTGAATTTGCCGCTGCCGCTCATTGACGAAAGTAGAAGTGACTTTCTCGCTCTAAAAAACTGTACTTGTGATCCATCATCCGCTCCTGCTCACATATGGCCCTAATTAGTTGTGTACTGTTACAGAATTGCGAGCTTCAAGTCTGTTATTGACTCCTTTCGAGGCCAAAGATTTATACTTTCCAGATAAGCAAAACAACCAAGTTTTTTTTAGTTTGAGTTTGCAGCGTGGGGTAAAACATTGGTAATGGTAGCCACTGCAACAATTCTTTGCCCACCAGCTTTTGTTTGAGTAAAATTAAACCATCCAATTGCGAAAACGGAATCTCGAAAAATCTATTTTGTTATTGTTGTTGTGGCTGTGCTTTTGATATAGTCATTTTTTCCAACGATAGAAATACAGATTTTTTCAATCGGACTTGCAATCTTTGCTATTGCGAAGTTGGCAAATGTGAGGTACTTCTTTGAAAATATTTATCTATGGTAATTTTTCGTGCTAGATTATTATTGTGCTTGTAGTTGAAAAGCACTGTGTTAGCAGTAGTATCAACATTAAATTCGGTATAGACCCTACTTGTTCTTTGTGTCAAGTTTTCTCAGAACTTTTTCGTTTTGCAACCCCATTTCAGAAAAGACATTTTTGGGCGACTCCTAGACAAATATATTTCCCAAAAAATTCCTTTTCGAAAACTAGAAAAATGAGTTTTTTGTGACCGCGAATGGGGCTGCGACTTGTAGTTTGAGAAACCTTGCTCTGTATAGCCGTAATGTTTTTCGTAGCCGGGCATATATTTGTAATTCTCTGTTTTCTAGCTTCCTTATGTACCACTGGTCAAACTGAACGTTTCATTTTTCTTTCGAACTCGGCAAAGCAGTGGTCTTCTGCTGCATTTTGGACCGTTGTGGATCTCCAGCAATGCTACCAGTTCAGCTTTAAGATTTTCGCTTGCACGTGGCTTCCTTCAGCTTCAAATTGATGCCCAAAAGTACGAGTTCGGATACCAGCTGAACGACGGAGAGTATCATTACGTAGATATCCGAATAAACTTTAATCGACTGCGATTAAATGTAGACTCTGACAAGTAAGAAAAGAAACACAATTTTAAAATTCGCCCCTCTGGGTGGCAGTGTGTGTGTGTGTGTGTCGTGAATACAAATTAACAGACTGGTAGATCCACCGTTATCAAAACAATCTGCCATTGGCGGGTGCCCATTTGCCCAAACGTCGCAACCCACAGCGTTGATGGCGATGAAGCAGTTGTATGGGGCTTCTTAGTCTTCCGCCATGCATCCATCCCTCGGAAGGGCTCGGTGCAGCAGCAGCAGCAGCAACAACAACAACAGGAAGCAGTTGTGCAAGTACTTTATGCAGTATGCATCTGTCAACTTAACCTTTAATCAATACCCAGCCTTGGTTAAGCTCAATCGTTTATGTAGTTCAGCAAACAGGCTCAAGGTCGATCTCAGTGTTGTCCGAGCATAATATTGATAGATTTATTTTCGTGATGCAAACTTACAATTTTTCAAATTAACGATTATGTAAAGGATTTACCTGCTTTGCAGCTTCACTGAAGTGAACGTGTCACAGCCGATCAATATAACTACGCCTGTTTTTTACCTGGGTGGGACGCCAGAGAGGGAAGGTAGGTTATAGAACGTTCAGTTTTGAAATTTTGCAAACCAGCCTTTTTCTGTAGATAGAAGAAGGAAAAGAGAAACTGCCCTTCCACAATTCAAAGGGACTATGCAGGACGTTCGAGTTGATAATTTAATTCTTGTTCTGTTTCCAGACGACCCGGACTCGGACGGTAAATTTCAAAAATGTTTTATATTTAATGGATGCGATGCATTATTTTCATTTTGGGGAGAAGGAGAAGGTGAAACGAACTGTGTGTTATTTTTGTTTTCCAATCATAAAGCAACGTTTGCGGTTATGCTGAGTAAACTGCGTTTAGAAGTTTATTGCAGCCATAAATGCCCCTTTACAGCTAATTGTAACAAAAAGTATCTCTCTTTTTTATTTTATTACCTTTTCACTTACACTTACAAGTGGCATAAAAGCTTTCAAGCACAAGTAGCATAAAAGCTTTCAAGCACAATCGTGTAGCGGACAGGCAACTTATTTGTGCACTTTGTGATAAAAGCATGAAAATTCGGATGTACATTTCACTTAGACCAAAGTTTAGTTTTAGGACGGAGAGGTGCCGAAGTTTCAGACCTGGAGAGCCTCTGGCACCCTTTTCATGGTTCCCCCTAAGATTGGGCGTAATCGCCAGACCCTTAAACTTTGCGAACCCATGACTCCACTTCCAGCCATCTGACTTTCACAAATTTGATATCAAATTGTTCAGAAAAGAGAGATCTTTTAAACGAAAGAAAGCACAAAATTATTGAGACAAAATACAGTGGTATAACATTTGACCATGCACCCCCTAGAATTAGCAAATTCATTTTGGCCATTTTTTTATACAACCTAATCTCATTTATAACCCAAAATTGGTATATAAACCAAAAACAAAAGTGGGATCTTTATGAGAACAGAATTCAGAGCCATCTATACATAGGGGATAAGGTGGGGTTACATCGGGTGCAGTCGCATCCGCAAAGAGAAAATTTTGTTGGGTTTTCAGAGGAAAGAACTATAGATTAGGGCAAGAGTCGAGGAATTATTAACCTTTTCAACAACAAAATAAGGCAGAAAAGACTTTTTAGATTAGCATGGATTGGATTAATTTAGAACATCAAAATGATCCTGGCAACACAAGCATCTTATTTGCATTGATTAGTGGTTGAAATATTAGGGGAAGTTGTGGCACAAGGGAGATAAAGTGCATTTTTGCTCTATATCGCAAATATTACAAATACAACTAAGCTAATGCCTGTTTACTGGTAACACGCCCTAACGTAAAATTGCTTATCTATGCCCCATTGTGCTTATATTCCCCTGCAAATGTCGTAAGTATAGCCACCGATTGGCTGACGTCAAAATAGTTGCGTACATGACAATATTCCATTTTTGAACCTCCTAATTGCTGTAGTCTCCTGAGCAGAATCATAATGCAGTGCACTTCAATCCGGCTTGCACACATTTGCAACGGCAAACGCAGCAATGTTTGCACTTGCAGCAAATAAGTTCACTATATCATTTTGCAGCCTCAGCAAGTGTTGTCCAGATGGAGTGTCGTTCTCCTTCCTTCCTGATCCATCCCCAGTTTGGAGGGCTTGGCAACTGAGGATTATGAACCAAAGCGTGACTCCAGAAACGTTCTTGGTAACAGCCACGCTTTAAGTGCTGCTCCAGTGTTGCTTTTGTTGGTGGAATGTTTTCCAGAGTTCTGGACTTCTGTATGAATAGCTGCTTTCTAGCCTCATTCACCGCCAGGCATTCACTGGTTCTGTCATACATCAGAACAACGAAGCGTTCCAACTGTATCATGCACGTGTCACTCATTCTCCAAAAATGTTTGTCATTTCCAAGAATGCATCACTGACCTCAGGAAGTACCTTCCATGTGTCCGAGGCTGTTTTTTTCTCTTCCGCCAAAGGAAGACACAGTGTTGTAGCCTGTGAAAGCATGAAATGCCAGCAGGCTAGAGCATGTCTTTGGAGTTAACGAAGAAACAATTTCATGAATGGCTAGGAAACGATAGTTTTTTCCAGTGCTGAATGCAATCCACATCTCATCGGACTTCATCTGACTAAAGAATGCCAGCCAATACCATGACATCCGTATTTGCTGTGCGAACATGCCTGCCTGACATGTCTAGCGCAAAACATCTTGCGCTGAGGTTGCGTACACTACCTTGCCTTCGTCGACTGTTAGACAGGTGACATGTTGGGCAAGGAATTTGAATAGCTCTGTCTTATTGTCATCAACACGGAGAAATTCCTTCCAGCTCTTGGGTAACGCAGAAGAAAGGGACACACGTCTTCTGACACCCTTTCCTCTCTTTTGTCTGGTTGTCCCATTGAGACTCTCTGGCAGATACACATCCCAGACCACATCAACACGGCTAGTTTTGTCAATCTAAAGAGGATATGTATGGTCCAAACACAAAATCAGCATACTCTTAAAATGTTTTTGCTGTACCAAGATGTAGCATATGAACAACAACACAACCATCAAGAGTTATTGCTCCACTTCAGGAGTACTTTGTTGCTTTGATGCCTCGCAAGATTCAAAGCAGTGTCCTTAGTCCCGATTCGTTGTTTACCTCCACACGATAGAGCTGGTGGGACTGCTTGGATCTCATGAGAAAAAAGTTGATCCAGATCCCTACCCCTTGTTTGGCATTCTAGAGTCTCATGAAAAGGTCACAGTCCTTCTTAAGTGCTGCAAGCTGTAACTTTTCCTTTGAAGTAGACTTCATAGTAGGACGACTGAACAAAGGTAAGTTGTTTTCAGACAGAGTTTCTGTTATTGGCTTCAGTGACTGCTGCAATCTTTCTTCCACAAATTTCTTGTATATCTCCAGTTCAAGACTCTTAATCTTCCTGACAGTTTCTACCACAGATGCATCCACGATAATCTTCGTGCCAAGAACTAGGAGATCATGGCTTTCTTCAAGGAAGGGATTCCCCATATCATCAATTACTGTTACCAGGGATGTGACATCTTTCAAGAAATTTTTTTGAACTCCTGGCTGCTGATCATGGTGCTGTTGGTTGGCTGTAACGGAATGTCCTCTGTCACCTTCAAATTCTTTAGTGATTCGAACAATTTCAAGTCCTGCCACAGTCCATCTTCTTAGTGCCCAGGGTTTCCGGTTAGGCCAATTGCTCCCCCAGATCCTTTAACAAGAGCATTATTTTGTTTGTGGCATTGGTCTGTTGCCATCGCAAAAAACTTATTGCTAGTTTTATAAATGACAAGTTTTCTTGCTTTGAATTCTGCCAGTACACCCGTTTGTTCCCCTGATAGCATCATCACATCGCGGATTTGTACGGACAGCTTCCTTGAGTAATGCGTATGGTCCATTGTGAAGAATCAGGTAACAATCTCTGCCAACAATTCCATGTACATGTCAAAATTGCCCTCACGGATTGATCGAATATACACCAATAGAAGAAGCTCTAACTGTAAGGTCTTCATCCAATAATCAAAGTGAACACATTTATTTGCTAGCATTGAACACCGCTCATGGAAAGATAAAGCAACTTCTTTATCAACCTCGTTTTGATTGAGACCAACAGATTGGCATTAGTCGGTATAAGCACGCTGAATAAATATACACAGACATGCAGTTGTGACTTCATGGGTATCACGGGTCTTGGTCACATGAGTGGCCTTAATAAATAAATCAGCGGTTCCAGAGCTTGCAATTTCCGCTTTCACAAAAGCACTAATCTATCCGCTGTCCTCGAGCCAGTGTCCGAGGAGCTGAAATAAAAACAAAAGTGACGGCATAAATTAATCTGATAAAGAGTTTTGTAGACGTGGCGTACCTTCAAGACAGCCATCTCTACGTGCAGACCCCCAAACATGATCACAAACTGGTCTTCTCCACGAGTAGCAGGCCATGTCCATTGAATCTGTTTTGCAAGTGCGAACAGCGGCTGATCTGCAGCAAGAACAGGAATCTATCCCGGATTCAAATACTGCTCTGGTGTCTTTACAATGTCCATAGAATGTTTTATCATTGCCAAAAGATGTCCATTTTCCAGAAACAAAGGTAACAGTGCATTGATAGCCGCAGGTGGCATCTCTGTTGTCTAGATGCTTGCATAGTATGCAGACCATAACACCCATTCATCCTTGGCTAGATTTCCTTTCTTCAAAGCTTTCACTACTGCATTCAGCCAATCATATTGATCTGTTTTTGCACTGGAAGCTGTAAGTAGGTTGGCAGGTGTCATTAGCTCTTGGAATTGCGGTGCGGTGAACTGCTTTGTTTTGATGGCTGCTGGTGGAATGATAGTAGCCTATAAGCTGGTGGCAGAAAATTGACTGATTGCGGGGATGATCTTGATGATGGTAATACCCACAGAATGACTGTGATCAATGTTGCGTGAGAGATATACCAGTTTCATGAAAAAAATCCTTTGCTGTTGCTTAGCTAGGGTTGTGGTCAATGTTGTCCACTGCTGCAATGTTAAATAGACCGCGATGCATATTTGGTGGACGCACACAACCTTTTCCATCTCCTAGCGTTGGTAGACACCATTGGCAATATCTGATTGAATTTCGAGGACACGATCATATAATATGCCCAATCCAAGATGAAACAAAGTGTCCACCAGCCATTTGCTGCGCATTACTGCATAGACTTTCAGTCCCAGGTGAAAAAGTAGTGGAGTTTCATGGTCACGGTCATGTCGGACATTACTGATGGCTTGGAATTACGAGATTGTTTCGCACTGTTGAACACCACCAGTTGTGACACCGACAAAGCAGCAGTTGTAGAGGCATTGCTGGCGAGCTGTGTCTGGTGTTTGATGTTGGGTCCATCCTGTATCATATTTACTAGTTCTAACAGCGATGATGGTACAGAGTCACGTTGTCATTCATGTGAGAAGGAATCATCAAATTGCTTTATCTTAATATTAAACAAGTTTGTTAGAAACGACAACTGGCTACCGCAGAGGTTACTCGATGGATACGAAATATGCGCATAGGCACACCGTCCTGTATGATGATGTGCCGTACACTAATGTGCTAATGCACACTACAAGGTGTTCAAGCTAATGCATATATCTTCTACCGAATATTTTTCAACCTTTCCAAATTTAAAACAACTTTGATCTATTAGCAAGATGCAGCTTTCACAGTTGGAGGGTGAAACAAATTTTATAATTTTGGGGCTGCAAGGACAAGATTAAATGTTATACCACCTTATTTTGTCTCAACAATTTTTTTTGCTTTTGTTTAAAAGATCTCTCTTTTCTGAACAATTTGATATCAAATTTGTGAAAGTCGTACCGCTGGAAGTGGAGTTACAGCTTCTCAAAGTTTGAGGGTCTGGCGATTACGGCAAATCTTAAGGGTCCCAAGAGTCCCCCAGATCTGAAAATTTGATGGCTACACGTCTGAAAATAAATTTCATACCATATGCTAACACTCCTGAAAATTTGGTGCTTTTATCAAAAACTGCATAAGTCTGTATTTTTTTTAGCTTAACCACTGCACTACAAGTGACCTTGAAAATTTGGACGCACCGTTGTCTCTCATTTAGCGCACATTTCCATATCAGAGCATAAAATTGCTAAAGATTGGGCTGGGGGAAAGTCCTGTGGTCTGATGAGTTATTGCGCTTAAATATGAGGATAGTTTGTAGATATCTACCAGGAGAGGTTTGGACTTGCACTATATTTAGTTATTTATGAGATGTCGTTAGTTGATATGGTCAATGCAATTCACTAAACTACTCTAGCTAGGCATAAGTTATTATTCCTTTACGAGATCTTTCACAGACCCATACATATGGGAGAGTGATGGGTCCCAACACCACTTTTATCTTAAAAAGGTGATATTTGGCTCAAAAATGAGTTATTGTCTTTCTTAGCATGACGTTTTAGTTAAAAAAGTTTAGCTTCTTTTGAGCGCTTGATCTTAATGCGTTCAGTATAGCTTGCGTTTTCTTACCGTTTTCAAGTATATTTGCCCTTATTGGTCTTCTGGCGTATCAGACGTCCTCTAGCTCCTCCTTGACACGGGGCTTACGCTTTTCATTATTTAAAAGTGCGTTTGTTTGTTTATAGCGTACTAGCCGGTGTTGTTGTTGTTGTTGATTTCCCGACCTCTTCCAAGGGATGGGGCATGGCGGAAGACCATGGAGCCCCAGAAGCTGGGCAACTTCCCAGGGCCTGGACCAGAGGTCGTAGAGTGACACAGAGTCGCCAAAGAGTGAGCGGTGCAAAGAGTCCGTAGCTGGACAGTGCAGAATGAGATGAGAGGTGTCCTGGGACGAGTGTGCGTAGGTGCTGTAGGAAGGATTCTCGACTCTGTCAATCTTAGAGTGATAACAGTAAGCTGTGTCCTTTGCAGCGTAGACGAAAGAGAACACATTTAGCATGACGAGCAGGAATGTGGAAGCGGTCCTTTTTCTGCGGAAGCGCGAAAATTCTACCGGTTCCACATAGGTTATTTGACTTAAAGAGTTACTTGGCGGAGAAGTTTTGTCCATTTCCCAGTGTGGATTAAACGGTGAAGTTGCACTATAAGTCTGAATGAACGTGCGATATCACTAGCGCGAGAGAACAAGAAAAAGTAATACTAGCATTACATTTTATATCGATTACCGGTAAGAAAAAAGTAGTTTGGACAATGAAACGTAGCTAACCAAATGATGATTTGATTAAACTTAACTAACCTTGGGGGTTGAAAACGTTGAAAAAGAAATTCCCCACGACGGAAACAATTTGATCAGTCAACATCAGTGCTCTTCAACAAGGGTTTTGCAAAACATGCAGTTGTGTTTCGTGAGTTTTAAGGGTTCTGTGAGAGGACCGCAAAGGTTCTTCGTTTATTACTAGTATTTATTTCTTATTTAGTATATTGATTTCTTGTATGTAGTGATGTTCCGTGTATACAAATAGTAATGGAATCTTGTGATAACAAGTTGCAGACTGTAACGTAATTCTGTTTACAACTTTAGGGACGTCTGAATTTGCTAACTTCCCTTATTACGTAATAGTGCGTCTGTAATATCAGTTTTGCTGTTGTTGTTGTTGTTGTTGTTGTTGCTGTTGTTACCCGACCCCTTCCAAGGGATGGGTTGATGGCGGAAGACCATGAGACCTCAGAAGCGGTGCAACTCCCCAGGGCCTGGACCAGAGGTCGTAGAGAGACAGAAAATTGCCAAAGAGCGAGCGACGCAAAGAGTCCGTAGCTGGACAGTGTAGAATGAAATGAGAGGTGTCCGCAAGCGCTGCAAGAAGGATTCTCGATTCTGCCAATTCTAAAGAGATAGGAGCTTTACAGAAGACTGTGTCCGTTGCAGCGAAGACGAGAGAGCACACAGCGAGCGTGACGGGGGAGCACAAGTTCCTCGGTGGAAATCGAAGGAACTTGCGGGTCAAAGAATTTTGATGAGACAGTTTGCTTCCAGTTCGAGAAAAGAGAAGAGTGGACACGAGAGATCAGAGAAGAGAGACCACAAGGGACTGCTGAGAGTACAAGTAGCGCTCCCCGTCTGGCCAGCTCATCAGCCGAGTCGTTGCACGGGTGAAACGAGTGTCCGGGGACTCATTGTAGCCTGATAGAACAGAAGAGAGAAGACAATTCCTGCCAGCGATTAAGGTAAAAGGAAAGATGGAGGAGAGGACAGAGTGACGAGAACTGAGCGAGAATCAGATAGGAGGAGAAGAGAAGTGGCAGACTTGTTGGTGCTGCCGAAACCAGCAAAGAGCGTGTGGAATGGCGTAGGCTTCAACGGGAAAACTTGAGCGTACTGGGCCTGCTGAAAAGAAAAGAGTGGCCTCAGTGCCACAGAGAGATCAGTTGGACAGAGCAGTGCCACAGAGAGAAAAGGAATTGGTTCTACTATCCTTCGGAGAAGAGGGAATAGGGGAGCGTAAACATTAAGAAATGAGAGCGAGGAGGAGTGTTGTTGTTGTGATTACCCCTCCTTTTCCTCGGGATGGAGGTACGGCACGAACGGCAATTTAGGAGGAGTCGTTTAGAGAGATGTTGAGCTCTACATAATTAGAGTAGGGTTCAGGCAAAGAAAGAGAGGAGGTAGAAAGCTCAGAGAAGAATAAGCATTGCTCGACGAAAATGATGACGCTGCCGTTAGCGTCTGCGACATCAATAGAAAAAATACCAGATCGGGAGTGGCTGCAATCAGATGGCAGAGCAGAGAACCCAGGGATCCGAAAAGAGGAAGATAAATTAATGTTGGATTCCTGGATACAAACAAGGTCAACAGGATGAGACGAAATATAGTGTATCAGTTCACTACTCCTAGCTCAGAGAATCCCAGCATTCCATTGAAGAACCCTGAGGGAGTCAGGGATGGAAAGAAGAAGCAGGAGGTAAAGAGAAACAGCCAGGAACATTAGGCGGTGGTGAGGGTGCAGGGAGAAGATACAAAATGGGCGAAAAAAGGATAAGAGGTTTGAAGGCGAGGGTGGGGTGCGAGTGCTGCATTAGCAAAGGGGGATCAGATGGGCCAGATTGAGCAGTGGAGGTATATCAGCTGGAGGAGTCCGAGGAGGAAGGCACAGTGCTGGTAGGTGTGGGATCTGCAAAAAGGCAGGGACGTAGCAGGAAGGGAAGCTCCAGGAGTGAGAGCTGCCAAGAATTCTGAATCTAGAAAAGGAGAGTAGTGAGCTCTTTAAATGAACCCACTTAGAGCATGAGCAGCATTGTACTGACCTACCCCGCCAGGTCACATTTCCAGCGCACACTGAACAGGGAAAGACGGGAAAAGGGTTAGGATGAACGTTGCCGCTCATCAGGAGAAGGAAAAGAATGAGAAGACGGGAAAGAGAAAGGCAGGAGAAGAGAGAAGACAGGCCAATTTTAAAGAGGCTGCGTGCTGCCCTTCTGCGGTTGTTCAAGGGGCTGCACGGCGAAAAAATGGTTTGTATGGGGGGAGTGCCCGGGGTAACTGGGACCCTTGGGAAGACCAACAACCATTTTAATCCAATCCAAGCGGGGTCGGGGACCGCACCATCACGTTGAGGCGGCTGTTGATTGGTACAGTTCAATTTTGCTCGCTTTACATTTATACGAGGTGTGTCCGAAAAGTAACGAGACTGGTGTTACAAAAACTGTATTGAAAAATATTGAAATATACCAAAGTCAAATTCCTTCAAAGTAATTCCCTTCCATTTTGAAACACTTGTGCATTCGCCTTTTCCAGGATTCAATACCCCTGTGGAAGGCATTTTCTGGGATCTTTTTGAGCTCCGTCGTCGCGGCCATTTTGATGGAATCGATGTCAGAAAAATGGGTTCTCTTCAGAACAGATTTGATCGTGGGAAAGAGGAAAAAGTCACACGGGGCCAGATCGGGGGAATATGGGGGGTATTCCAAAGTTGCAATGTTCCTTTCGAAAAACTGACCAATACTCGGGGCTGTGTGATTAGGAGCGTTATCGTGATGGAGCGTCCATGCGTGAGCTTCTCAAAAACGTCCACCTCTTGTCACGCACTGTCTCATAAGGCGCCGAAGAATGTCTTTATAGGCGGTTTGGTTCACTGTTTGGCCTTTGGATAGGAATTCGAAATGAACGATGTCTTAAAGACATTCTTCGGCGCCTTATGAGACAGTGCGTGACAAGAGGTGGACGTTTTTGAGAAGCTCACGCATGGACGCTCCATCACGATAACGCTCCTGATCACACAGCCCGAGTATTGGTCAGTTTTTCGAAAGGAACATTGCAACTTTGGAATACCCCCCATATTCCCCCGATCTGGCCCCGTATGACTTTTTCCTCTTTCCCACGATCAAATCTGTTCTGAAGAGAACCCATTTTTCTGACATCGATTCCATCAAAATGGCCGCGACGACGGAGCTCAAAAAGATCCAGAAAATGCCTTCCACAGGGGTATTGAATCCTGGAAAAGGCGAATGCACAAGTGTTTCAAAATGGAAGGGAATTACTTTGAAGGAATTTGACTTTGGTATATTTCAATATTTTTCAATACAGTTTTTGTAACACCAGTCTCGTTACTTTTCGGACACACCTCGTATACTATATATACGACAGAAATTTTGCACTTTACTATACAAAAAGATCGGAGTCATTACGCGTTTTGGGGGCGGACAGAAAGTCCGTAATAATGATTAAGAGTTAAAGTTAGCTCAAAGTCAGAGTTAGTTGAGGATAAAGAGAGAAAATCAGCGCTACACGGTATAATTTGTTGTTGTGACGATAGGCTATTCTCGAGAGCTGTAATATGTGGTCATACGGTTTAAATCTGAGAAGCATTAGGTTAACTGTTGTAAAAGTAGTTGTAAGTAGTGAAAGAACTTGTAATAACTTTTTGTTTGTTGAAGTGTTTAATTATTTTTTGAATTGTGGTAACGAAATATTTGATTTTCTTGCAAGCACATCGTGATTTCTAAATTTTTGTTAGTGGGGGTTTCATGACAAACGCGAAAGTACATTAGGGGCTCCACGATGACTAGAAGGTTGAAAAGCACTGTTCTACATTCAATACGAGTTCTAATATCTAAGAAAAAGAAACACAGAGTAGTTCGGAACAATTAGCTCAAGCGAAGTAGGTAAAGTAATAGCAATAAATGAAGGTTTTTGTCTTCTCAAAATGATAAAGTGTAGGAGAAGGCAGGCTACGTACCCCAAAAGTTAAAAAAATTGTCAAAGGTCGTTTTATCGTTTTTTATTAGTGGAAGCGGAAGCGAAAGCGGTTGAAAAATAACCGCTTCCACATCCTTGATGACGAGGGAGCACAAGTTCCTCGGTGGAAATCGAGGGAACCTGTGTGTCAAAGAATTTAGATGAGAGAGTACGCCCCCAATCTGAGAAACGACAAGAGTGGATACGAGAGATAAGAGGAGAGAAACTATGAGGGATTGCGGAGGGCGCAAGTAGCGCTCCCCGACTGGCTAGCTCATCAGCGACGTCGTTCCCCGGGAAAAACAAGTGTTCGGGGACCCATTGTAGCCTGATAGAACAGGAGACAAGAAACAGTTCCTGCCAGATCAGGATAGGGTTGCGAGGACAGAACGAGAATCAGATAGGAGGTGAAGGAAAGAGAAATGGCAGACTTGTTGGTGCTGCCAAGACCAGCAAAGAGCGTGCAGAATGGCGCAGGCTTCAGCGGGAACACTTGAACATACTGAGTCTGCTGAAAAGGAAAGAGTGGCCTCAGTGCCACAGAGAGAGCAGTTGGCAAGTATGCTGGAGCCGCTCTTGCCAAGAGGAAAAGGAACAGAGCCGTTAGTCCAGAGTACCAGATCATGAGGTGGGAGAGAGTCAAGGTGGGCGAGAGAGAGGAAGATCAGAGCGGGAGCATGAAGAGGAAAGGGTGGACTCGACAGTGAAGGAAGACAAATTTCAAGGAGAAAAGGGAGGGCAAGCGAGGAGAGCCTCCCTAGGAGAGGTAGATGGAAGCATGAGCTGGTAAGTGGACGCAAAAGCTCTCCAGAACCATCTGCAGAGTCTTGGTTTCACTCCTAGTTTGGCCTAACCTGAAATAGGAAAGAAGGTTGGGAGATGAAGAGCCCGCTCATAAGATGACAGAGTGAAATGAGTCAGGGTGACTCGTAGGGGAGGTAAAGAAGCCTCGGAGAGAAGAAGTGGAATAGGGGAGGACGAGAGGCAGCCGGTGATGGCGCAACCAGTCGCTCGGTGGAGGCGTTTCAATTTGGTAAGATTGGTAGCGCTTAAGAAAGGAAACCATCCGGGTGAAGCATAAGTGAGAAGGAGCCCTAGAAAAGCTTTATACAGAAGAGAGAGGGACTCCTTAGGGGGCCCCATGAGGAAGCAGAGATACAGCGTAAGGTCTTGAGACGTGGAAAATATTTGGTCTTCAGCGAAGATAGATGTTTAGAAAAGATAAAATCAAGGTACACTAGATCAGCTGAGCTACTTTATTATAAGAAATATCGATTTCGCCTTATACAGGCATTTTCAATTTCTATGTAAAACGAAAATACAAAATGCATAAACCAACTTACCGTAATTATAAAATAAGAAAACAGAACTGACTATCTTACACTGGTTGGAAATTGAAATACAAAGCTAATAATATTTCGTGAACTTATTTATATGAACGGGAAATAAACTAAACTAAGGGGGTGGACTAACTACTCACTTGAACAAAACACTACATAATGCTATTCCTCGACTAAAACTAAACAGACGATATAGTACCAAACCAAAGGCATAAAAGAGAAAAAACTAAAACTTGTTATTCACTCATAGCCAGTTACTACGCAATAAGATAAAAGGCTCAAAAAAGCCTTTTATCTTATTACTCAGCAACTAGCCATGAGCTAGTAACAAGTCATAAACAAGAAAAAATGATAAGAGACATACGACATAAATCATTTAGTAGCTGGCAAAATCATAGTTTGTAGGTTTATAGACGCTCCAAGTTTATGAAACCATTTATCTTCACATATATCTAACACATCAAATGGTGGTTCTTCAACAAATATAACAGAAAAACACTGTGACAAATTAGGACGGCGTGCTAACAAAAGATTAATGTTGCAGGAGAGCGGTACTATCGTTTTGGGTCGAAATATCAAATTTTTTCCAAGTGTGTCTATGGTTATTCCATCTAACCGAAAATTTATTTTTTGTTTTTTGTTTTTTGTCTTTCGGTTAGATGGAATAACCATAGACACACTTGGAAAAAATTTGATATTTCGACCCAAAACGATAGTACCGCTCTCCTGCAACATTAATCTTTTGTTAGCACGCCGTCCTAATTTGTCACAGTGTTTTTCTGTTATATTTGTTGAAGAACCACCATTTGATGTGTTAGATATATGTGAAGATAAATGGTTTCATAAACTTGGAGCGTCTATAAACCTACAAACTATGATTTTGCCAGCTACTAAATGATTTATGTCGTATGTCTCTTATCATTTTTTCTTGTTTATGACTTGTTACTAGCTCATGGCTAGTTGCTGAGTAATAAGATAAAAGGCTTTTTTGAGCCTTTTATCTTATTGCGTAGTAACTGGCTATGAGTGAATAACAAGTTTTAGTTTTTTCTCTTTTATGCCTTTGGTTTGGTACTATATCGTCTGTTTAGTTTTAGTCGAGGAATAGCATTATGTAGTGTTTTGTTCAAGTGAGTAGTTAGTCCACCCCCTTAGTTTAGTTTATTTCCCGTTCATATAAATAAGTTCACGAAATATTATTAGCTTTGTATTTCAATTTCCAACCAGTGTAAGATAGTCAGTTCTGTTTTCTTATTTTATAATTACGGTAAGTTGGTTTATGCATTTTATATTTTCGTTTTACATAGAAATTGAAAATGCCTGTATAAGGCGAAATCGATATTTCTTATAATAAAGTAGCTCAGCTGATCTAGTGTACCTTGATTTTATCTATTATATGATTATCAACCTGGATCGCTTCGAGCAAGTTACTTCACGGGTAGATTCCTGGTAGTATATTTACTTTTGCTGTCATATGTTTAGAAAAGGAAAGAGTGCGGTCGACGGTGACCCCAAGAAAGGTTGGAGTTGGGTTGAAACGGAGGGGGGCCGAGTAAGAGGAGTTTGGGCTGGAGGTTAGCTTGGTGGGGCTCCACTGAGAAGAAGGAGACTTCACATTTGCTCGGATTGAGAGGAAGACACCAGTACTCAGACCAGACTTTTGTGATTTTGATAAACTACGCAAGCGTGCCAATCACAAAGGAAACATTGAGTCCAACGAGCAAAGCAAGGAGGGAGGCCGGCCGAAATGAGTTTGTGTAAAAGGGCGGGATGCGGGACTGAGTCAAAAGTTTTCGAGAAATCAATAGCAGACAGGATCATCCGAGAGCCCAGCCTGGGTTTGTTAAACCCATCCGAAATGGACTGAGAAAGAAACAGAATTTGATCTAGTGTAGACCGCCCAAGGCGGAAACCAGCCTGGCGGGGAGAGAGAATGGAATTAGACTCCAGAAAGAAGAGTAGACGGGATAGAATGATGCGTTTAAAAAGCTTTAATACGCAGGAGGTGAGAGAGATAGGCCGGAAGGAAGCAGGAGAGTCGAGAGGCTTTCCCATCTTGTGTATGGGAATAGTAGAAGATCTCTTCCAGATGGAAGGAAAGGAATGCAAAGTCCAGGAAAGTTTGAAGATGTGAAGAAGAAAATCCATACCAGAGCGAGGAAGATGCTTTAGCATAGAATAGGCAACTTTGTCTGGGCCAGTGAAAGTGGAGAAGGAGAGGTTGGAGGCAGCCGCAAGAAATTCAGCGGAGGAGAAAAGAGAGCAAAAGGACGAGTGAGACTCTTCAGGGCACGTGGCACGGCGGAGCTCAGAGAGGTAGCCTCTGGCTCTGCTACGCAGAGTCTTTGGCTGAGAAACGGAAAAATGAGATCTTAGGTAAGCGGCATAGAGCGAAGCCGATTCCCTGGGTGAGGTACAATTGGGGAAGTTAGGGGAGAAGGAAGAAGAGCCAACGATAGAGCGGAGAAGAGAGTATACAGATTTCGGGTTTGATTTGGGTGAAAGAAAAGAGCAAGTCGTCTGCCATTCCTCAGCCTTGGCCCTGGCGATGACTGATGAGGCGCGTCGAGAAGCGGAGATGTAAGCGTGGTGATCTTCATCACTTCTGTGAGCGGCAGCGAAAGCCTTGCGTTTTTCACTAATCGCATCTTCCACCTCAACAGACCACCAGGCTTTAGGATGGCGTTTGATGCGGCGAAAGGAATTTTAAGATTTGGCTGCATCAGTGCCAGAGAGGTAAAGAGAGCAGCAGCAGAGGAAAGAGAACGAGACGAGTATTCCTCTGCAGAAGAACAGTGAGAGTCAAAGTAGGAGACAAAGTCATTCCAGCGAGCTTTCTGAAAGTTGAAGGAAGGGGAACGTTCGTTGGGGCGAAAGAGAGAGAGGTACAGATAGAAGAATTGGTAGGTGGTCAGAACCCAGGTCCTGAAGCACCTCCCAGGACCAAGATAGGGCGAGAGATAAAGATAGCAAAGGAAATGTCAGGAGAGGAGCGACTGCCAGAGGAGCGATGTAGAAAGGTGGGTTTGTCAGGGTCATTGAGAGGGAGGAGGTCAAAGGAGATGACCCAGTCGAATACTTCTTCCCCACAGGGGTCGGAAGTACCTCTTGAGTCCCAGAGGGGATGATGGCAGTTGAAATCCCCAGAATGAAGAGATTTCTGAAGGATTGAGAAAAGGAGTCGGTTTTGCCATCCGTCGGAGAAGAGCGAATAGGGGGGCGTACACATTAAGAAATGACAGCAAGGAGTAGTAGTTGAGATGTTCACTCCTACATAATCAGAGTAGGGATCAAGCAAAGAAAGAGAGGAGGTAGAAAGCTCAGAGAAGGATAGGCCCTGCCTGACAAAAATGATGACGCCGCCGCTAGCATGCGTGGCATCACGAGAGAGAATACCAGACCGGGAGTGGGTGCAATCAGAACGCAAAGCAGAGAATCCAGAAATCCGGAAAGAGGAAGCTGAGTTAAGATTGTATTCCTGGATATAGATAAGGTCAACAGGATGAGACGACAGAAGGTGAAGTAGTTTAGTACTACTGGCTTGAAGACCTCCAGCATTCCATTGGAGAACCCTGAGAGAGTCAGGGGAGAGGAGACAGGAGGCGTAGAAGGACAGTCTGGAGCAAGGAACGGTGGTGGGGGGGCAGAGAGAGAAGATACAAAATGGGCCGCAGGGGATAAGAAATTTGAAGACAAGGATGGGGCGGGAGCGCAGCGTTAGCAGACGAAGTGCCAGATTGTACAGTGGAGGTATACATGTCGGAGGAGTCCGAGGAGAGAGTCACAGTGTTACAAGTGGGAACACAGAAGGGGGGGTGGGCAGCTCCAGGAGTGTGAGTTGCCAAGAGTTCTGAATTTGGAGAGGGAAAGTTGTGAGCACCTTAGATAGACCCATTTAGAGCAGGTGCTGCATTGCACTGACTTGCCCCGCCAGGTCACATTTCCAGCGCAACTGAGCAAGGAAAGATGGGGCCAAGGTTGGGATGAACGTTACCGCTCATCAAGAGAAGGAGAAAGATGAGGAGACGAAAACCGACCAGAGAAGGGCAGGAGAAGAGAGAAAGAGAAAACAGGCGACCGATTTTGAAGAAGCTGTGTGCTGCCCTTTGGTCGTTCAGGGGGCAGCATAGCGAAAAAATGAAGGGGAATGCCCGGGGTACCTGGGACCCTCGGGGGAAGTCCAACAACCATTACGACCCAACCCAATCGGGGTCGGGGACCGCACCACCACGTTGAGACGGCTGTTGATTGGTACAGACTAGCACTAGCCGGCGTCGCCCGGCAGAACTACCAGTCAATTATGTCGGGTTAGAAATATTGGTTCTGTGCCGGCTTTACTCAAATATCATTTCCCAAAGCAGTAGCCATAAGTTCGTACAAATGGGGTCATTGCTCATATGAACCTAATCCCGATCATCATATCGCTCCTATGAATTAAAACTGGTCGCACAAACGTTCTATTATTTTACAAATTCCAGCCGTTCCTTCCCATAACTATAGGTGCACAAAGTCAAAGTTGGGGATTGGCGTAATGCTTTTCGTTATAGGATTACAATAATAAGCTATTTGGTGATAGGCTTATTTCACGACTTGCTTATTTCACTCCTCAAAATTGTATTTGTGACACCAAGTTTCTTGGCTGCACATGTAGACGTTAGTCCTCGCAAAGAATAGAAAAGGCTATTCCTCAGTGGTCGAACTAAGTTTAAAAAAGTTTATAACTTTGTTACTGTTTTATCTGTTGCATCCGATCACCTTCTTGGTCTAATAACCCATTTTTTAGGAAAATTACTGATTTCACTCAGAGGTATTATAGACCTCATGACTTTCGTATGTTTTCTATTGATTTCCCCTCAAGGTTTGGATTTCATAGCTATGCGCGTAATATTGACTTTTCTACTGATAAGTTAAGACTGTGCTGATAATTTTACAAACTGTCATGCGTTAATTTGACGTAGTGCATATATTGCATAAATTTAAAGTAGTGAAAGATCCTGAAGTGATTCGTGTATTTACATGAATTAAATTATGAAGTAATTGGTCTACTACTTAACAACTTTTCGCAATTGTTGGCCTAGTTATAAAACTTAAAGCCTCTGGCTGCGCGTAAGTTTCTTGCTAAGCCCAGATTTCAGCATCTACAGTTCAGTTTTAACAACAAGTTAGCTTGTGACAAATGAATTGCCTATCGACCAACATTTTGTGTTAAAGAGGCGCGTAACGTTTTGTAATCGTGCAAGATTTCACTTACACTCGGCAGTTTATTCCACTGTCCTACATCCCATAATAATATTTAAGGGCTAATTATACACAGGCACCCGTCATAATTGTACTACAAACTTATTCTACCGTGGGGTCCACCTACAATTTACTTATTATAATTTTCATACTTGCTATTGCATTACCAAAAAACAGATTTAAGCCGGTACGTTTGTGCTGTAATATATCATTGTGCTTTATCAGGCGGCATATCGCTAATAGGCTTTACTAGTTACGTTTGCTTTCAAAATGACAGTGGATAATAAGTGCAGCTGCTACCTGCGCCTGCTTTCACTGAAGTCAATCAGACAGCATATGACAAAACAAAGCGTTTTTGAAACGTTTAAGGAAAAAATGGAGAAAAGTGTTCAAATAAACGCTCAAATGCTTGATGGCTTGTTTAATCGTCGATAAAGCTTAAATTATTAGAGAATTAGTTTTATCGGAAGCACAGTATTAGTATCTCTCGAAAAATCTTTCAATTGCTTTTCTATAATAAGTAGCTTTTTAGAAAGTAAAGAAAACAAATTTTACAATAAATTGTTTATTATGACGTCATCTTGGCTCTCAAAGGGTGAAATTTCTTGAAGTTGATAAGTTTGTTACAGGGATTCGTTTCAGCAAAAAACGATTTCCTCTGTCTAGAAACGCGAATTAAAAAAATTATCTTTAGTTATGGCGTCATTGTGACGTCACCAATTCCCTTATGACATTCAATCCGCTGTGGAGATCAATTGTGCCAAATTTGATGTTTGTACACCCTATTCTTTCGGAGTAGTTAAAGCGTACGCACACACGCACATAAAATTGCCCTTTACAGTGTATATAAAGTAAAACTCTTGTCACCACGATAAAATCAAATTGGCATTGCATACACAACTTCACCATTTGAGACCGGGGTAATTACATCTATTTATATGTACGTTACGCAAATCAATGATGCTTGGTTTCGTTGTTTAGTAGACGATCTTGTCGTCGTCCCTACTTCCATTTGGAACATTCATCGTGGTGAGGTTTCGGATCCTGTGTGCGGAGAGTTTAACTCGACATTTTTTCTCAACCCTTGCTTAAACAACGGAAGCTGTGTGCCGAGCACCTTCAACAATTACACGTGCAATTGCACGGAGCAGTGGAAAGGGAGAAATTGTGAAATTCCTATTTTTTGCAAGTGAGTCGACCTAAAAAGCAAATACGAATTTGGGTCAAAATAAGAGACCGTCGTAGGGCAGTGGGATTGACGGCTGTGTTGTGGCTATGAAAAAGGCACTTAACGCAATTCTCCTGTTTGATTGTACTACTTGTCGCGAAAATGTATTCTACCAACAGTGCTAGTGACTCTACAGCAGGTGTCAACACTATTTGTTCCATGTAGATCATAAAATTATTCAAGGGCTGATGGAAAAAACTGTATGTCTTCAAAAACTATATGACCTGGTGGAGCTAGTGAAATGTTTTTCTACTTTGGGTACGATTGAATGTCGGTGGTGGAAATCAAGGAAGGGTGGCAGCAAGAACAAGAGTTAGATGAATAAATTTTAGAGAATGTGAGGAATTGCTTGGTGTAAGAAACTTTTTGTTAAAAATAAACTGATGAATTTATCGGAGTTGTGAAAGGTTGGCGATGTGTCTGCAAGAGGAGTAGGCGATTTAAAAAAGAACTCAAACAGCAGTGATAAGAGCAATGTGTGGAACTAAATTAATTGAGAAAAGGAGTGGTCTAGAACTTATGAATTTGCTGGGTTCGAAAGGAACTTTGGACAGACTAGCTAAAGCGAATGGAATGCGATGGTATGGGCAGGTTTTGATGAGGGATAATGATGATGTGTGAAGAAGAGCGTTGGATTTTGAAGTGGTTGGGAAAAGAGGGCGTAAGTCAGGGGTGTCAAACTCATTTTCACCGAGGGCCATATCAGCATTATGGTTGCTCTCAAAGGGCCAGTTGTAAGTGTTAAGACAGCATAAATGCGATTTTTGTCTTCATAAACACAAAAACCTCCAAACATAGTGAATACATTGCTACACATACAAAGTAGTATGTACATGTATTTAAATAAAAATAACAAAAGAATGGTTGTCTCAGTTCATAACTATATGGGCAAGTTGATGAGGTGATGCTGCCTGTCCTTGAAAAAACCCAGTAGATGAGTAGAACCTTCCTGAGTCCGAGACAACACCTCACATACCATCCTCATTCATTGATTATGTTCTGAAAATAATAAACAGAACAATATGTAAGCACAGTCATTAAATTCCACACATATTCTACTGTTCTTTGCTTGGCTGAGATAGGTTTCATAATATTTTTTATTCAAAGTTATCAAAAATGCTTACCTGTATGTTTTCCAGCTGGATGTCTGATACCGTTTTCCCTTAGCTAGTTTGTCAATGTCTGGTTTTAGGTCTTGTGCTGAGGCAATTCTTAAAACAGCGTGAAGGTTGTCATCGGTGATGCGTGATCTGTACTTGGTCTTGTTTAGATTCATTATTGAGAACATCTGTTCGCACAGATAAGTGCTCCCAAACAAGGACAGAACACGAGCAGCATGAAGTCGTAGCTGTGGCATCAAACCAGGGGGCAGCAGACGGTAAAAGTCCTCAATTGCAGAATCCTGGAATTTAGCTCTCAGACCACTATCGCTTTGAAGCTCTATTAACTCCATCTGAAGGTAATGAGGTACACTGCAGACGTCGGTGGTGAAAGGGTTGGTAAAGATGGCAAAGCCTGAGTGATGTGCTTTAAAGTCAGAGAAGCGCCGATCAAACTCATTCACTAACCGGCTAAGTTTCGTAGCCAACCGATAACAGGAAAAAGCACCTGGAAATGAGGTTGACATGCTCTGGCAAACAGGAAAGTGAGCAAGATTATCCTGTTTTACTTGTGACTTCCAAAGGTCAAGCTTACGCTGGAAAGCTGTGATCATACCGAACATCTGCGTGATGACTTGTTTGCGTCCCTGCAGCCTCTGATTGAGTTGGGCGAGATGCTCCGTTATGTCACACAGCATAGCAAAGTCGCACAGCCAGTTTGGATCCGACAATTCAGATAAGGGTTTTCCTTTACCATGCATGAAAAGCGCAATTTCTTTTCTAAGCTCAAACACGCGTTTGAGGACTTTGCTCCTACTCAGCCACCTTACTTCTGTATGGTACGACACGTCTCCATGCTCCGAACCCACCTCCTGCAAGAACTGCTGGAACTGCCGGTGATTCAGACCACGCGCCCGAATGAAGTTAACTGTTTTCATAACCGTGGTCATTATATTATCTAGCTCCAGAACCTTTCCACAGAGAGCTTCTTGATGGATAATACAATGATATGCTACCAAAGGTATGTGACAGTTACTTGTTTGCATTTTCTCCTTCATTAGTCCCACCAGGCCTGTTTTTCCCCCACACATTGCAGGTGCACCATCTGTAGTTAATCCTACCAACTTTTCCCACTGTAATTCATTTTTACGGACGCAATTCTCCACCGCATCAAAAATGTTTCTCCCCGTTGTGGTCCCGTGCATGGCAACAACGTCCAAGAGCTCCTCCGTGACAGAGAGGTCCGACTTCACGCCTCTAATAAAAATGGATAGGTGCGCTGTATCCGAGTTGTCTATGCTTTCATCAACAGCTAAAGAAAATGCTATGTAACTACGTGCCTCTTCAGCCAGCTGTGTTGCTAGATTTCCTGCTAGTTCCTTAACTCGGTCCGCGATGGTGTTTCTTGATAAACTGACATTTTGAAAACTTTGTATCTGGCCGGGGCACACTTGCTCACACACCTTCAGCATGCACTGCTTCAAAAATGCACCCTCTGAAAACGACTTTGAAGCTCGGGCAATTTCTTCAGCCACAATAAAGCTAGCTGTCACTGCTGCCTCGTTTTTAGCTATAGCTTTTGTGAACATCTTCTGCTGTGATTGCAGTCCGCCTTTTAATTTTTGGATAATCTGTTGTTTTTCTTGGAGGCTAAATTTGGCATATTTACCTCCGTGTTTGGTGTCAAAATGCCGACGGAGATTGTACTCTTTAACGACAGACACCGCCTCATGACACAAAAGACATACCGGCTTTTCTGCTTGAAGCACAAACATGTATTTACTTTCCCAACTTTCTTGAAATTTCCTTCCATCTGCATCAACTTTTCTTTTCCTGGACATTTTGGGATTAAAAGTAGACATCTCTCAAGGCTAGGCCTGCTTAATTTTTCTGCTAAAGCGGTAGTTCACGCGTACTTCTAAAAAGGAACGCAAAAATGTGCGTGAATGAGAATTAACCGCAATCAATTCCGCCGGGGCTTAACCAGCAGCTCTGTGACCTAATAATGGTGTTGCAGTGAAAGCAGCCTAAAAACTGAATAACATTTTGTACAGCAAGAGAGACGTAAGGTCAGCAAGATAACTAAACTAGCAAAGTTATAACATGGCAAAAATCATCGTTCGCCTTTGCAAACAGGTGGAAATCACTACTGTGCCAAAACACTCAGTAGGCTGAGGTTTAACATTTAAGCTCCACGGGCCACATAAAATGACGTGGCGGGCCACATTTGGCCCGCGGGCCACCAGTTTGACACCTATGGCGTAAGTGATCGAAGATGAGGTGAAGAAGGCAGGTGGAAGAGATCGAACTGAAAAAGGAAGATGCCATTGACCCACCAAAGTGGCGCGATACTGTAAGTAAACTTTCGAGGATAATGAGACGAATTCGGCCACCTTTGTTAACGGGGACCAAACCGGGTTTAAAACATTGAATCTCTTTTTCGGACAACACTTAATTACTACGACTGCCGTTTTTTGCTTTTGTGACTTCATCAGACGATTGTATAGTGCTGTAAGAGCTGTTTCGTTTGTGATATGTTGACATGGACAAGTTTTTAATTGGTCTCATTTTCAGACAAGTTTCTTGTCCTGGTAACTTTACCTGCATTGACACAGCTAATGGTGGCTTTAATTGTGTTGGGCCTACAACTTTCAACCAAGAAAATTTAATGCTCTTGTATTTGTACAATACAAGTTTTGATGTCAGCGACACTGTTCAATTTGGAATCAGAACAAGGTATTGTATTGAACTGTGCTCGCAACTAAAATACAAAGTGGTGTTTTTTGCGTTATTTATTCATAGTGAGCTGACTTATCTAATGTCGACTGCTTATTGCCTTAACTGGAATTAGACTTCTGATTAGCAAGCGATCTGTTTACACATCGGTGGTCTATTCAAACGAGTTGATTTCATTTGCGGGGTTTCAAAACCGTACTATGAATTCTGACATCCAGTAAAACTATTCCTTACTGGCTTCCGAATAAACAAAAAAAGCCAACAACTTTCGGTGCCAAACTACTGTAGCATCCTTTTTTGAGGATCATCCACTAAAAATACTTTGCCATGCCGGATTCCAGCCAAAGTGTGTAAGTCAATATGCGTGCGAAAAGTTGTGTTAGATGTTATTTTGTTTTCAATCTATACTCTATTGCCCCGTCAGAAAACAACAAGTTCGTCTATCGAACTGCTGCCGGATTTGTTGAGGTTATTCCGCAGAAATGTCACATTTATGAAAAACATTTTATGGAATGTAATACAGCTCATCCTTTGTGTCTAGCTAGAACGGTAATATTCGTTGTAATGGACCAGTTTTTAGATTGCTTATCTTGTAGAATTATTTGACTTATACTTAGAAATTCTTGTTTTTAGTCAGTGGCTGTCAACCTGGGGTCCGTGGTTGCATTATGATTCTCTTTGGTGGGAGAATGATTTATAATTGGGTCCCTTTTAGAGCTATGAGTGTTTTTTAGAGATCGATTTGTGGTGAGGTTTGATGTAATACTTGGGACAGTGATTCACTAGACTGTTGATCTATCTAATGAGGTCTGTGACTACAAAAAAGTTGCTGACCACTATCGTAAATCATACAGGTTCTCACTAGAGCATGAACTTGCGGTCTTCATCGAGAAGTTCAGTGAATTTTAGATTACACTTCATGTTTACTTAATCGTTTTTTTTCTGTATCAGTATTATTCGATGTTTCCGGCATTGCTAGTTTTTGTTTGCGAAATCAAATATTTGTGAGTATTTGGGTCAAATCTGGACTTGAATATGGTCTTGGATTTAACGGAAAAATTGTTCTAAAAGAACTTCTTGAATCTTGTCTTGATTTCAGGTCTACCAATGTTACTGTGCTTCGTGTGTTTTCGCAAAACAGTTTTATTCGTTTTAAAATCAATCAAGACGGTCATATTGAGCTTGAAATCTCTTTGGTTAATTTCACTACAATTGTCACTCACCCACTACTCATAACCAATGGAGAATGGCATGAAGTACATGAAAGCCACGAAAACGGGTAAATATTAAAGAAAATAGTGGAATCAAACTGGGTTTAATTATTTTATATCTTGTAGAACATTGTCTTTAACAATTGACGACGTCACAATTGCATCACATACCAACTTTTCAAGTTCAATTTTAGGGGAAATTTTATTGGGAGACCTCGTTCGAGTATATTTAAGTGAATTTGGAGTCGATTCGTTTAAAGGTAATGATCTAAAAAGTGTAACTATATATCATTCTTCGATCAAGGGCAGATCGTTTCGGTTATGCACGGAACAACGTAATGTTCAGACCTTCCTCAAAGTTGCCAGCTTTGCTGGGTATGCGGGAACAGTGCATTCTGATTACATTAACTGCAATCAGCGGGAGGTGCCAATAGCGCTTTTCCCAATGTACAGCAGTGAAGATATAGTAGCCCAACGAGCATTGGACTGTCACGTTCGTTTAATCGGCTGCATTATAATAGTGTCCTGATTGAAGCTCAAAAAGAAGAAACTTTCTTTTTTTTGAGCCTGCGACACTTTGGCATAGCAAGCTGGAGGGTGTGATGCATATGAAAAGACCACAGTAACTGGAACCACCAAAAAATTGAGCCTATACTGAGAGGAGTGCTGGTTGCTGATAGTTTGTTGGTGCTCAGCTCATTGTTTGTGTGCTTGTGTCTACTAAAAATTGTCATTTTAAAAAGTACTGGCGAAATGCCAAGTAAAAAATGTTATAACCTTAGAAAACCACTCACAAGTTTGGTTCACAGATTAACTTCTGTTCCTCAACTTGACTTAATATCGTAAGTTGTTAGTCTTTTAATAGAAAGTAATGTTGTACAGGCTGTATTGATAACTGTCGGGTCGGGGGGCAGCATTTACCGTTTTTTGATCACCATTTGTTAGTCTCCAATAAGACTCGTGTGGCTAGTTCAACTGGCTTTCAGCTTGTTCCACCCTTCCATCAGCGGCTTGGTTGTCATAGCAACAATGTATGTGAATTGGTGAAATACTGGAATCCATGCATGAACAATGGCACTTGTGTCGATCGTTTTAACGAATTTGAATGCCAATGCCTTGAAGGTAAGGATATGTAGAAACTAGAGATGTCGCGGGCACAAAATTTTGTTTCCGCTACCTGCACACATTTTTCATATGCAACGCTGCTACAAGCCCGCAAAATTTTAGCCACAGCTTACACTACACCGCTCTGCACTGCAACCGAACTGAATAAAAGCTTTTTGAAGAGAGGTTCACTTTTTTCCATTGTGTATACAATATACAATTGACTGGATTGACGGCTCTGTCAAATCATCTTCCAAATTTTCACTTTAAAATACTAGACCTAATGGTATTTGGTCAGAGTTATTACACTAGCATCATTGTAAATGATATTTTTAAGTTCCTAACCAGAAGTTTTACCAGAGGTTTCTCTGTAAATTTCACAAACCGTTTGGACCTTACACAACGCAGCTCATCCTGGTGTTGTAGAATTAACGATGCAAGTTTGGTAGCAGTCGATCTTCCTGCCAAGTGATTACTTTTGTATATCTAATCATAGCACAAAAAAACTGCCTTGCATACGAAAACAAAGCTACTTCAATTGTATCACTTACTAAAGTCTGCTTTCTTTTCATTTTAACTTAGCCACCTGACAACTCTTCGAACTAGCCTGGTATATATGGCGACTGTGTTTTAATATGGATTTTTAAAATAGCTTTAGAAGTCCAATGCTTAGCATTTCTAATGCTAATGTGATCTACAAAGGTCATCAGGTAGGCTGTAGGGTATTTCTTTTGGAAGTTCATTACACAAAAATTGAGTTAGCCTAGTAGCTGACACCTGGCTGCAACGATGCTATCTCTGCACACATTATCATCCACAGAATGAGGTTTAGGCTCAGTACCTAGGTTTTCCGTTTCAGCTCAAGATTCAATAATTCTTTCGGTTCAGCAAGCTCACCAAGTTTTCTTGCATTTTCGCTAATCCTACCTACAGCTGAGCAGAATAGCAGACTGGGGATTAAACCAATAGTTACCAAACTGGTTGTGTACCCATTGGTCGGAGACTCGGATTTTAGAGTCATAAAAATGATAAAAATCTAATTCTAGAATCAATCCACAAATAATTCGACATCCAAAGTTTTTTTTGAATATGCACAATGCTGCGCGGCAGCGCTTCGTGGTTGACCTCGTAATTACAGACAGCATTGTCGGTAGTCTAATTTGTTTTTATGCCTTTGAAAAATACAACTTATTGCAGCGAAAGCTAAACGCTGAAAGCGAAGATTTTTAAATAGTCAAGGAGTGGATGTATCGCTTTGGCAACTCTCCGAACCGATTTCAGTAACACCTCTCTAAGAAAAAAGTTTTTTGCGCAGACTCCTGCATTACTGAAATTAAATCTTAGAAACGCGAAAATGATGGGCTTTAAGGGATTTTTGTGAGTTTATTCCTTTGCATTTGGTAGACCTGGGTTTAATTCTTTGTCTACGTCTAAAAATTTTCATAAAGACATTCATAGATCTGCTTGATACCCAGCAGAAGTAATGTAGAGAATCAAACTGTACAAAAAACCCCTCCTCCAGCAAAGTTTAATACAGTCATACTCATTTTACGAACTCCCGCTTTACGAAACCTCGGAATTACGAAATAGATTTTTAGAAGTAACAGCTTCAACAAAGAACCAACAAATTTTGTAATTTATCAAACAACTGAAGTATTATATTAATTACAATCGTTGTGCAATATTTTCTGCGGTCTTGTCTCACTGTCAGCAAGCTCTATCTGAAGAAAGTGTGGTTGTTTCTATTCAATTTTTTTGAATGTTAACAACAGAATACGTACGCAATTGAAAACAGAAACGCATTGACTTTGTCTTGAAACGTTCTGCAACGTTTTTGAGCGCAAATAGCAGCAACCCAAATCGTAGTGTAACGATTACAAACGATTTTATTGTAACTCGGCGCTTGAAAGGGATACTGCTCAGTGCTCATTGGCTAGCTCTGCAGTAAGTTCTTGCATTCCTTCCAAGACAGAAGCTCTTGTGCATATGTACAGTAGTTGTTAACTTATTTTTATTATTGGTTACTTTACCCTTCATCATGTCATTGAAAAGTGTTCGTTTTCATTCCTTTAGAATAAAAAAGTGTTCTTTTCATTTATTAAAAGCTTGGATTAAGTAATACATGCATTTTACTGTTCCTTTTTTAAGTTTATAATGATTTTTTTTTCATAAGAACGTAACCCCAATTTATGCATTACTTTCTGTGTATAAAAGAACCTCAGTTTACGAACTCTCGTTTTACGAGCTACATTGAAGAACGAATTAGTTCGTAAAGGTGAGGTATGACTGTAAATAGATAGAGCATGCTTTATTTAAAATGATGGCCGTTCTTTCTACATATTGCAGTGCCTAATCTTACAAACATAATACAAAATTATTCAAGTAATGATAAGACTGCAATGATTTGATCAGGCTTCAGTGGTAGATACTGCGCAGTGAATGTCGATGATTGTGTCAACGTGACGTGTTCTCATCGAGGAAATTGCAGCGACATTCTGAATGGTTTCGAATGCGTGTGCGAGAATGGATACGAAGGAAAAATGTGAGTTTTCAGTGCTGAGTTTTTTTTCAGTGCTGATTTTTTTGCTGAGTTGAGGTGATTGTGAGGAAAACACAAAGGAAAACCCAAACTCATCGCGATACTGGCCTGTTGCCTACTTATCCCCGAAATAATTTTCTTACGCTAATGCAACCTGAACCCAGAATGCCCTGATATTATACGCGCAGCAGTACAGGTAGAAATTTGACTTAGAAGAAAGGGAGAAAACATTTCCAAAATTTCTGGGTCAACACGACAAAAAATTATTGTCGAACTTACTGAGTGCAGAATGACTCATTGCTCATCTTCAGATGCGAAAATGAAATAAACGAATGCGTTTCCGTGCCATGTTTAAACAACGGCAAGTGCTATGATTTGATTGGTGCGTTTATCTGCGACTGTTCCGGGACTAATTTCACTGGTCAATTTTGCCAAATCAATGCAACGCTTGCATGTGGTCTCAAATATGATGGCGGTGAGCCTTGCAAAAATGGTGGAGTCTGCAACAACATCACAGCAAATAATGAGGTGATTTGTGTAGTTATTAAAGAGCAAGAAAGAGTGTTTCAACCTCCCCCTCGTAATTCTGGACTTGCAGCTGATGACCAATCAACAGCCGCCTCAACGTCGTAGTGCGGTCCCCGACCCCGTTTGTGTTGGGTCGAAATGACTGTTGGCCTTCCCAAAGGTCCCAGTTACCCCAGGCACTCCCCTCGCACAAACCATTTTTTTGCCGTACTACCCCTGAACGACCGCAGAAGGGCAGCACACAGCTTCTTTAAAATCGGTCGCCTATCTTCTTTCTTCTGCTTGTCCCCTGCCCGATTCTCATTCTTCTCCTGATGAGCGGCAACGTTCATCCTAACTCTGGCCCTGTCTTTCCCTGTTTAGTGTGCGCTGGAAATGTGACCTGGCGAGGTAGGTCAGTGCAATGCTGCACCTGCTCCAAATGGGTCCGTTTAAAGTGCTCACTACTCTCCTTTTCTAGATTCACAACACTTGGCAGCTCTCAATCCTGGAGCCTCCCTCCCTGCTGCATCTCTACTTCTTCTGGAGATCCCACACCTACCAACACAGTAACTTCGTCCTCAGACTCCTCCAGCTTGTATACCTCCACTGTTCAATCTGGCCCCCTCTGCTAATGCAGCACTTCCGCTCCGCCCTTGCCTTCAAACCTCTTATCCCCTTTCCACCCAATTCGTATCTCTCCCTCTGCACTCTCACCCCCGCCTCATGCTCCTGGCTATTTCTCTACACCTCCTGCCTCCTCTTCCCCTCCTGACTCCCTCAGGGTTCTTCAATGGAATGCTGGGGGTCTCCGAGCCAGTAGCACCAAACTTCTACACTTTATTTCGTCTCATCCCGTTGACCTTATTTGTATCCAGGAATCTAACCTCAATTCATCTTCCTCTTTCCGGATTCCTGGATTCTCTGCTCTGCGATCTGATCGCACCCACTCCCGGTCTGGTATTTTTTCTCCTGAGGACCCGCACGCTAGCGGCGGCGTCATCATTTTCGTCAGGCAGGGCTTATCCTTCTCTGAACTTTCTACCTCCTCTCTTTCTTTGCTTGATTCCTACTCTGATTATGTAGGAGTGAACATCTCAACTACTACTCCTTGCTGTCATTTCTTAATGTGTACGCCCCTCATATTCGCTCTTCTCCGACGGATGGCAAAACCGACTCCTTTTCTCTCTCCATTCTTTCCATTTTCAGAAATCTCTTTATTCTGGGGAACCGTAACAACCATCATCCCCTCTGGGACTCAAAAGGTACTTCTGACCACCGTAGAGAGGAAGTATTCGTCTGGGTCATCTCCTCTGACCTCCTTCCCCACAACGACCCTAACATACTCACTCTTCTACATCGCTCCTCTGGCAGTCGCTCCTCTCCTGACATTTCCTTTGCTCCCTCTTTTCTCGCTCTATCATGCTCCTGGGAGGTGCTTCAGGACTGGGTTCTGATCACCTACCAATTATATAAACCAACCCTCTTTTTCCGGTCTTTTACCTCAACAAACGTCCCTCTTCCTTCAATTTTCAGGAAGCTCGCTGGGATGACTTTGCTTTTTACTTTGACTGTCATTGTCTTTCTGCAGAGGAATACTCGTCTGGTTCTCTTTCCTCTGCTGCTGCTGCTCTCTTTACTTCTCTGACGCTGAATGCAGCCAAACCGCATCAAACGCCATCCTAAAGCCTGGTGGTCCGCTAAAGCGGAAGAAGCGGTTAGTGAAAGACGTAAGGCTTTCCCTGCAGCTCACAGAAATGATAAAGATCGCCACGCTCACATCTCCGCTTCTCGACGCGCTTCGTCTGTCATCGCCAAGACTGAGGCATGGCAGGCAACATGCTCTTCTCTCTCGCCCAAATCTAATCCTAAATCTGTGTACTCCTCTGTTCCGTAGCTGGCTCTTCTTCCTCGTCTTCCTCCTCTCCTAACTTCCCCAACTGTTCCTCTCCAAGGGAATCAGCTTCGGTCTTCGCCGATTACCTGAGATCCCACTTGGGAAAAGCTTCTCGACTCTCCTGCTTCCTTCCGGTCTTTTTCTCTAACCTCCTGCGTCTCAAAGCTTTTTGAGCGCATTATTCTATCTGATCTACTCTTCTTTCTGGAGTCTAATTTTATTCTCTTTCGCCGACAGGCCGGTTTTCACCCTGGTCGGTCTACACTAGATCAAATTCTGTTCATTACTCAGTCCATTTCGGATAGGTTTAACAAACCTGGGCCAGGCTCTCGGATGATCCTGTTGTTGTTGTTGTTGTTGTGGTTACCCCTCCTCTTCCATGGGATGGAGGTACGGCATGAACAGCAATTCAGGCTCATGCCATCAACCTAATTGAAATTTGGCCAGGGGAAAGATAGCATCCCATTTCGAACCAGTCTTGAGTGACTGGTAGCCTCACCACCAACAAGGCGGACTGCCACTGGTGGGTACCCAAGAGTCGTCTTTTCGACATTCTGGGTTAGCAACTTCACAATTGTAATCCGGCGAAGTACGGGAGGGCAACCTGTCTGCCACATAAAGGTGGAGGCGTCCCGTTAAGTGCCTTGCCCAAGGACACAACAAGCAAGCTTACCGGCTTGTTCTCCACACTATACCTTTTTTATGCTGAGCGCCAAGCAGGGAAGCTGCGAATACCATTTTGTAAAGTCTTTTGGTATGACTCGACTTAGGGAATGAACCCCAGGTCTACCGACTACGATGCGGAATCTCTCACCACTACACCATCGCGCCGGTAATCCTCCTACTATTGAATTCTCGAAAGCTTTTGACTCTGCCTGGGATCCCGCTCTTTTCCATAAACTCATTTCGGCTGGCCTCCCTCCTTGCTTTGCTCGTTAGACTCAATGTTTCCTTTCTGATAGGTGCGCGCGCGTGGTTTTTCAAAATCACAAAAGTCGTTCTTTTCGAGTCTGTCGAGGTGTTCCGCAAGCATCCGTTCTTGGCCCTGTACTTTTTCTCTCTCTTCATTAATGATCTTCCGGCTTCTCTGCCTTCTTCCGTCAGCTGCTCTCTTTACGCTGACGATCTGGCCATTTGGTCCTCCTCCCCCTTGGTCCCTACGGCTGTGGAGGCCTCACAAGGAGCTCTGATTCGACTGGAGCGCTGGTCTGAGTACTGGTGTCTTCCTCTCAATCTGAGCAAATGTGAGGCCTCCTTTTCAGTGGATCCCCACCAAGCTAACCTCCAGCCCAACCTCCTCTTATTTAACTCCCGCCTCTGTTTCAATCCCACTCCAACTTTTCTTGGGGTCATCTTTGACCCCACTCTTTCCTTTTCTAAGCATGTATCTTCGCTGAAGGCCAAGTTTATCCCTCGTCTCAAGGCCTTACGCTGTATCTCTGCTTGCTCATGGGGCCCTTTTAGGGATCCCTTTTTCTTCTGTATATGCTTTTTTCTGGTCCCTTTTTAGGTATGCTTCACCCGGATGGTTTCCTTTCTTAAGCGTTACCAATATCACCAAATTGGAACGTCTTCACCGAGCGGCTAGTCGCGCCATCACCGGCTGCCTCTCGTCCTCCCCTATCCCACTTCTCTGTGAGGCTTCTTTATCTCCCCCACGAGTCACCCTGACTCCTTTCGCTCTGTCATCTTATGAGCAGGCTCTTTGTCTCCCAACCTCCTTTCTTATTTCAGGTTTGGTCATACTTGGAGTGAAACCAAGACTTTGCAGATCGTCCTGGAGAGCTTTTGCATCCACTCATTCGCTCATGCTTCCTTCTACATCGCTTGGGGAGGCTCTCCTCGCTTGCTTTCCGTCTCCTCCTTGGAACCCGCCTTGCTTCAACGTGGACTTCCTTTTCCTCTCCATGCTCCCGCTCTGATTTCCCTCTCTCTCGCCAAGGTGCGGCTCTCGCTCACTTTGACTCTCTCCCACCATACGATATGGTGCTTTGGACAGATGGCTTTGTTCCTTCTGGCAGAGGTGGCTCCGGCGTACTTGCCGACCACTCTCTCTGTGTCACGGTGGCCACTTTTTCCTTCTCAGCAGGCCCAGTTTGTTCAAGTTTTTCCGCTGAAGCCTGCGCCATTCTGCACGTTCTTTGCAGCACCAACAAGTCTGTCATTTCTCTTCTCCTTTCTGACTCTCGCTCTGTCCTCGCCATCCTATCCTTTCCTCCGTCTTTTCTTTTATCTTAACCTCTCTGGCAGATCTAGGAACTGTCTTCTCTCTCCTTCTGTTCTATCAGACTACAATGGGTTCCCGGACACTCGTTTCTCCCAGGGAACGATGCGGCTGATGAGCTGGCCAGACGGGGAGCGCTACTGTGCCCTCTGCAATCTCATGTAGTCTCTCTCCTGTTACCTCTTGTATCCACTTTTCTCGGACTGGAGACTTAATGCCTCATCAAAATTCTTTGACACACAGGCTCTCTCGATTTCCACCTAGGAACTTGTGCTCCATGGTCACGCTCGCTGTGTTCTCTCTCGTCTAAGCTGCAACGGACATAGCTTACTGATAAGCTCTTATCCTCTAGAATTGGCAGAATCGAGAATCCGTCATGCAGCGCCTGCGGACACTAGTCCCAGGACATCTCTCATCTCATTCTGCACTGTCCAGCTACGGACTCTTTACGCCGCTCACTCTTTGGCGACTCTCTGCCTCTTTACGACTTCTGGTCCAGATCTTGGGGAGTTGCCCGGCTTCTGGGGCGCCATGGTCTTCCGCCATGCCTCCGACCCTCGGAAGGAGTTGGATAGCAACCACAACAGATCATGACCAACCAAAATTTAGATGCTGTTTTCCAATTTATTTTTGATTACTCGTCTGGTTTAATCAATATTTAGGCCAAACATTGTCCTGCTTAATTAACTTTACATCGCATGCGGCGTGGACGAGCTGAATTGCCATTTGCCATAGACCGCAACGACATGTACGGGTGGCTTCCGACTTGGAAACCGTAAAGCCATTTGACAGTCTTTTTTATTTTGTGCTTGATATTCTAATAATTTTTTACTTTCAGATTACTTTCAATTGTACATGCCCAACACTATATTACGGGGATCTATGCCAGTATGAAGTTGATATGTGTGAAAACGTAACTTGTTTCAACGGGGGGTTGTGTCGATATGACAAGGTGGGTTTGGTCGTTATAGAACACTTTCTAATAGCATTTTGCGGCTCTCTCATCTTTAATTATGTTACATCGAAAATCAACTCAAATTTTCGTAAGTGTATTGAATTTGTTGATCGTGCACGAATAATTACGTACTTCCTAGTAGAGCGTGCTGGCAATGAAAAACTAGCTAAGCTGAACTTGTAACGATTAGGTTAGTACTAATTATGCTTTTATCAGTTGACATGAGCAAAATCAACCTAGCGCACGTCAAAAAATTCCTTAGGCTTGTCTAGTTTGTTTGGTTTTGGCAGTTAGGTAACTCACTATTACAGTTGATAAAGTTTTATGTTGTAGCTAAATTTTCATGGTTGTTCACCTCTGATTGCAACACAGAATCACTACGGACTGCGTGGAACTGACTAACAAAACAATTTTTGCTTGTTTGAGTAATTTTTACTCATTGTCTGTTCTGCTATGTGACGTAATTACGTTGCATTTTCAATGCATGTCCTAATCGGAGTTGGCTAGCTTGACTAATTGTTAATTAAATGATACGCTCTTTATAGACGTCTAAGTTCATCGCTGGTTGCTGGTTGTAATCACGACGTTGCTCTACTTTGCTCGCCTAGATTGTTTTTTAATGGAAAAAATGCGTATAATACTCTGCCAGTTATCCACGTTTGTTTCATCCTGTGCTTTTTTAGCATAACTCTACAACAAGATGTGAGTGTGCTGATGGTTATAGAGGCTTTCTTTGTGAAAACCAAAGCAGCTGCACGAACGCATCCTGCCACAATAATGCGACATGTGTTGATATTAAAGATGGATATCAATGCCAGTGTGCTAAAGGTGAGCTCATAACGTTGCTCTCCGTAATATAATGCCAAACTACGCTATGGATTTCTACTTTGCCTCTGCGTTATTTTTACTCTGAAAAAGTACTTACTCCAATTTTTAGCTAGATACCTGCTCCAGCTGTTCTGGTAACTCGAAAGTAAGTCGGTATACAATTTTCTGTACTCCGACAGTAAAAGTTTTTCCGGGGCAGTAGGATAGAACTATCGGCAAGAAGTGCAGTTGCATGTAGCTTAACTTTTCAACTTGTTTACAGAATATGTTGGAAGAAACTGTGAAGAGCTCAATCTTTGCTTTAATGATGGCAGTGGCAAGCCTTACTGCTATAACGACGGAGTTTGTAACGTTACACTTCATCCAGATGTATCGTTTTATTGCACGTGCAACAAGTCTTACATAGGTAAGAAATCCTAAAATACTAGTTGATATTACAATTACGCCTCAAAATCGACTGGCTGCATTGCTTAATATCCCCATAGTTTTTGGTTATAGCATCCTTCGAAACAATTTTATTGCTTCGTCGAAGTGCTTGCAGTAAAAATTTGCTATGTTAGCTGTACTGGCAGCGTCGAAGCAGTCTGAACACGAGTCGTCCGTAGAAAGAATTGATGAATTAATTTATTTCAAAATGTGGGTTTTAGGAAAGCGTTGTGAATTTTCGGATCCATGTTTCCACTCAAACTGCTTGAATGGAGCAACGTGCAATGCGACGTGGTCTCCTTTGAAGCAGTCCCCTGAGGGCACTCCCGAGATCGCGATCCCATCTTACGAATGTCTTTGCCCGGTTGGCTTTGCAGGCAAATACTGTGATTTAGTGAGTTGCATAACAGCAGTTTTATCATATTTAGTAATTAACGGGCACAACAAAAGGAAACCTGTGACAGCTTACAGTGAATTGTCAGAATTCACCGTCACTCGCTTTTGTAAAACTAATTCAAAGATTAAATTGATGCAAGTAGGATTTGTCATGTGCTCACAAATTGGTCGTGCTGGTTCGAATGTTCGCTGTATGCTTATTACGCACCCATTGCTGCCTGGCTAAATATACGAAACAGTCACTCTGGCGTTTACTTAAAGAGTTATTTATAGACGGACCGCACATATTTGATAGATATAAAGCTTTTTGCTTTTTTCTCTTAATTCGGTTGCATCTCCCGAAGCTTTATTGCAAAAGTCAGCGATTAGAAAACACCGTTCGCTGACAGCAATTTCTTTGACGATTATCTTGAAAAATATCTTACAGTAACCACGGAATGTGCTACCAAAAAGTAAATCAGTAAACCCGGAAATGTGCCACTAACAAGTGATCTGAGATTCTTGTACTAGAGCTTCTTTGTTTTTCACAAAAACGACGAAATCAACAGTTTAGCCATCACTTTTAATTCGACTCTGTACAATTACTATTGCATCAAAAGAAAAAGGTATTTAGTTTCACGTCAGTAGCGCACCGAAGTTCACTTAAACTGATATTTCAAGTCACAAGAAAGCAGCTTTGTTTTTTTTGATGACATAGAAAACGTTCCGTCTTGGCTTGATATTGTAATGTATTGTGGCAGTCAAGTGGTGATCGCTAAAATGTTGATTCTTTTGTTTCTGCAGAAATTATTGGGTAAATTCTAGCACTGGCAATTTGCTGTTCTGTTTTTGGTTTCGATGAAAGGTACAGAAATACGTAAACGAGTTGCTTAATTTTAGTCAAGCTCGTTTTTATGCAGAGTGGGAGTAACATAAGTGCGAGATGGGCTGTAATGGGTTTGGTTGTTGGAGCGGTGGCCTTGGTGATGCTTTTCGCGATCACCCTCGCTTTGGTGCGAGTGTGCAGGGAGTCGAGATCCAGTAGTGGGACCTACAGCCCTCAAGCCATTGAAACCGCCGAAATATCGAAACTGCCACCCTTGCCTACAGTATCGTCGCCAGAAAGACTCATATGAGGGTTTGTCATGCATGCATCAACGACATGGTGTGGTTAGAGTACGCATCAATCGTGCATGTCCAATTGCATAAAATGTCGAAATGCGTGCTAGGGTTGAATGCGCAGCCGGACAAAAAATTGCAGGGAGGTTGTTTTGAATAAAATCTGTTGAGAGCTTGAATTGCAAGAAAAATTTTGAAAAATAATCAACAGATGTGCAAGAGGCGACGGCAATCCCTGAAACAGCTTGAAACAGACTGGGAAGCCTCGCATCGTATAGGCCTACTGCGTGAACTAGTTTTAAAGTCAAATGCATGCGCAATGAAATAGAATTAGTAATTGTCTGTGCAGTGCATGGTGTAAAGTTGTAGTTGCAAATTGCATGCGATGTTTTTCATTAGGTAGTGGTTAAATTGCTTAATTTGAGATACAAAATAAAAGTACTCCTGACGTAGACTTTTTTTCTCGTTCTGGCTTTTTCATTTAAACTCATTGTTGATCTGTGCGTCACGAAAAGCTTTTGGAAACAATTGCCTAAATTTATTTCAGAAAGCCGCCAATTCCGACACTATTCTTATCGGTTCATCGGCGATACTTGCATGCTCGATAGGTGGCGTTGTTGCATTTCTTCTCCTCATTTCAGGCATGAGTTATTGTCTGGCCATTGCCATAGATCGTAGGGCGATGTCTGGGACGTATTCCCCCAGAAGACAGGAAGCCATTGGTCCTAGGGTTTCTGACATAGATGTATGGACAGAATTAAAGCCTCCACCTCGCTGTGAAAGACTGATTTAAGTTATTTTAAATTTCTATTGCCTCTCTGTGGTGCCTTTTGCTTTTTAAAGTTTCACACTGTTCTTTATCTAATGGGCTTGAAAATTTATTTTTCAATTGAAGCTGCCCTTTTATCAAGTGTTATTTATTTCGTGTTCGTGATCACTGACCAGTTGAATCATTTTTGTCGATTATGTCCAGGAACCTTATTTTGTTTGTTATATATTTGGTGTTCAGTGTGTGCTGTATTCATTCTTTAGTTAATTTCGTTTTAATAAATACTTTTCTTTATCTGAATGGAAGATGAAAAAAGTAAAATGATTAGCGCAAACCGAGAATTCTCTGATAATGTAGCTTGTCAAGATGCACATTTCTTATTGGTAAGTTTCGGTTAAACGAAGGATTGGCGGATTTTTATCGTTTGCGGGTTATCTGAAAAATCGTTGCAACCACACCTGCTTTAGCACTGCCAATACTGCTGGAACAGTATATTCCTACCACAAGGTATGAAACTGTCCACCAGTTCATTTCCCAATGACAACGCCTAAGTTAAAATCACCGATTACAACCGCCACAAACGACTATGACTTACCAAACTTGCTGACTTTTCCACAGCATCAGCCTCAATAATATGAACATATTTACGTCAAAATATAAAATGATCTAGTAAATTGAGATTGTACTCAAGGATGCATAAGCGGAAGCGCAAAAAATCTACCGCTTCTGCTTCCACGTAGGTTATTTGACTTGAAGAGTAACTTGGCTGAGAAGTTTTGTTCATTTCCTGATGTAGACTAAACGGTAAAGTTGCACTATAAATCTAAATGAACTTGCGATATCAGTGGCGCGAGAGAACGAGAAGTCAAATTGCCATCACATTATCTATCAATTACAGCTAAGAAAAAGGTAGTTTGGATAATGAAACTTAGCCAATAAAATGATAATTTGATTAAACTTAACTAACCTTAGTTGGGGGGTTGAAAAAAAAATTACAACAGAAACAATTTAATCATTCTAAATCCAAGCTCTTCAACAGAGATTTTGCAATACATGCAGTTGTGTTTCGTGAGTTTTAAGGGGTCCGCGAAGGTTCTTCGTTTATTATTAGTATTTATTTCTTATTTCAGTATATTAAATTCTTATATGTGATGGTATTCCGTGTATATAAATGGTTGGTCATGAAATCTTGTGATAGCAAGTTGCAGACTGTGACGTAATTCTGTTTACAACTTTAAGAACGTCTGAATTTGATATCTCCCTTTGTTACGTAATAGTGCGTCTGTAATTTCAGTTTTGCTGTTGTTGTTGTTGTTACCCGACCCCTTCCGAGGGATGGGGGCATGGCGGTAGACCATCGAGCCCCAGAAGCCGGACAACTTTCGAGGGCCTGGACTAGAGGTCGTAGAGAGTCGCCAAAGAGCGAGCGGTGCAAAGAATCCGTAGCTGGACAGTGAATAATGAGATGAGAGGCGTCCTGAGACGAGTGTCCGCGGGCGCTGCAGAAAGGATTCTTGATTCTGCCAATTCTAAATTGATAAGAGCTTAACAGTAGGCTGTATCCGTTGCAGCGAAGATAAGAGGAAACACAGCGAGCGTGACGAAAGAGCACAAACTCCTCAAAGCTCCTCAGTTGAAATTGAGAACCTGTGTGACGAAGAATTTTGATGAGACAGTACGCCTCCAGTCTGAGAAAAGATGAGGATGGATACGAGAGATAAGAGAAGAGAAACTACTAGGGTTTACAGAGGGGACGAGCAGCGCTCCCCGACAGGCTAGCTCATTGGCCGCGTCGTTCCCCGGGGAGAAACAAATGTCCGTGGACCCATTGTAGCCTGATAGAACAGGAGGAGAGAGAAGACAGTTCCTGCCAGAGAAAGTGAGGTAAAAGGGATGGAGGAGAAGACAGAGCAAGAGTCAGATATGGGGGGAAGTGGCAGACTTGTTGAGGCTCCCGAGACCAGCAGAGCTTGCAGAATCGTGTATGCTTCATTGGAAAAACTTGAGCATACTGGGCATGCTGAAACGGAAAGTGGCCTCAGTGCCACAGAGAGAGCAGTTGGCAAGTACCCCCGAGCCGCCCTTGCCAAAAAGGAAAGGAACAAAGCCGTCTGTTAAGAGTACCAGATCATAAAGAGGACATTCAGTGTCAGAGAAGTAAAGAGAACAGCAGCAGAGGAAAGAGAAAGAAACAAGTATTCTTCTGCTGAAGGACAGTGAGATTCAAAGCAAAAAGCAAAGTCATCACAACAAGCTTTCTGAAAAATGAAGGAAAAGGGGTGCTCAATCGGGCGAAAGGCCGGAGAGAGAGGGACAGTTAGAAGAATTGGTAGGTAATCAGAATCCAAGTCCTGAAGCACCTCCCAGGAGCAAGAGAGGAGGGAGCAAAGGAAATGCCAGGAGAGGAGCGATGGAGAAAATTAGGTACGTCAGAGTCATTGATGAGGTCAAAAGAGATTACCTAGTTGAATACTTCCTCCCCACGGTGGTCAGAAGTACCTTTTGAGTCCCAGAGGGGATGATGGTAGTTACGGTTCCCCAGAATAAAGAGATTTCTGAAAATGGAAAGAATGGAGAGAGAAAAGGAGTCGGTTCTACCATCCGTCGGAGAAGAGCGAATATGAGGGGCGTACACATTAAGAAATGACAGCGAGGAGTAGTAGTTGAGATGTTCACTCCTACATAATCAGAGTAGGAGTCGAGCGAAGAAAGAAAGATGGTAGAAAGTTCAGAGAAGGATAAGCCCTGCCTGACGAAAATGATGATGCTGCCGCTAGCAGGTGTGGCATCAGTAGAAAAAAATACCAGACCGGGAGTGGGTGCGATCAGATCGCAGAGCAGAGAATCCAGGAATCCGGAAAGAGGAATATAAATTAAGGTTAGATTCCTGGATACAAATAAGGTCAACGGGATGAGATGAAATAAAGTGTAGAAGTTTGATGCTACTGGCTCGGAGACCCCCAGCATTCCATTGAAGAACCCTGAGGGAGTCAGGAGGTGAAGAGGAGGCAGGAAGTGTAGAGAAATAGCCAGGAGCATGAGGCGGTAGTCAGAGTGCAGAGGGGGCCAGATTGAACAGTGGAGGTATACAAGCTGGAGGAGTCCGTGGACAAAGTCACTGTGTTGGTAGGTGTGGGATCTCCAGAAGAAGTAGAGATGCAGCAGGGAGGGAGGCTCCAGGATTGAGAGCTGCCAAGTGTTGTGAATCTAGAAAAGAAGAGTAGTGAGCACTTTAAACGGACCCATTTGGAGCAGGTGCAGCATTGCACTGACCTACCTCGCCAGGTCACATTTCCAGCGCACACTGAACAGGGAAAGACAGGGCCAGAGTTAGGATGAACGTTGCCGCTCATCAGAAGAAGAATGAGAATCGCGCAAGAGACAAGCAGAAGAAAGAAGACAGGCGACCGATTTTAAAGAAGCTGTGTGCTGCCCTTCTGCGGTCGTTCGGGGGTAGCACGGCAAAAAATGGTTTGTGTGGGGGCAGTGCCTGGGGTAACTGGGACCTTCAGAAAGGCCAACAGTCATTTCGACCCAACTCAAACGGGGTTGGGAAAAGCACCACGACGTTGAGGCGGCTGTTGATTGGTGCAGCTCAGTTTTGCTCGCTTTATATACTATATATACGACAGAAATTTCGCACTTTACTATTCAAAAAGATTGGAGTCAATACGTGTTTTGGGGACGGACAGAATAGTGTAGTGGATAAGCAACTTATTTGTGCACTTTGTGATAAAAGCATCAAAATTTGCATGTACATTCCACTTAGACCAAAGTTTAGTTTTAGACGTGGAGGCATTGAATTTTCAGACCTTGGGGGCCCTGCAGCCCTTTTTATGGTACCCCCTAAGATTGGGCATAATCGCCAGACCCTCAAACTTTGAGAAGCCATATCTTCACTTTCAGCAGTCCGATTTTCATAAGTTTGATATCAAATTGTTCAGAAAAAAGAGATCTTTCAAACAAAAAGAAGCAAAAATATCGTTGAGACAAAATACGGCGGTATAACATTTGACCGTGCACCCCCAAAAATTAGCAAATTCAATTTGGCCATTTTTTTATATGACATAATCTCATGTATGACCCAAAATCGATGTAAAACGAAAAACGAAAGTGTGATCTTTATAAGAACAGAATGCAGAGCCATCTATACATAGGGGGCAGAAGGTGGGGTTGCAGGGGGTGCAGTCACATCCTCAAAGAAAAAGTTTTGTTCGTTTGTTGTAGAAAAGAACTATGAATTAGGGCAAGAGTTGAGAAATTATAAACCTTTTCAACAGCAAAATGAGGCAGACAAGATTTTTTAGATTAGCATGAATTAATTTAGAACATTCTGGCAATACAATAATTTTGACAACACAAGCATCTCATTTGCATAAATTAATAGTTGAAATATTAGGGGAAGGCGGGACACAATGGGACATGAAGTGCATTTTTGCTCTACATTGCAAATACAGCTAAGCTAATACCTGTTTACTGGTAAAACGACCTAAAGTAAAATTGTTTATCTATGTCCCTTTGTGCCAATATTCCCCTAGAAATGTCGTAAGTATAGCCACCAATTTGCTGACGTCACAATAGTCTCTTACATGACAATATTCCAACTTTGAACCTCCTAATTGCTACAGTCTCCTGAGCACAAACATAATGCAGTGCACTTCAGTCCGGCTTTTATACATTTGCAACGGCAAATGCAGCCTTGTTTGCACTTGCAGCAAATAAGTTCATGATATGCTTTAGCAGTCTCAGCAAGTGTTGTGCAGATGGGGTGCCATTCTCCTTCCTACTTGATTCATCCCCGGTCAGAAGAGCTTGGCGACTGAGGATTCTGAACCAAGGCCCGACTCCAGCAACGTGCTTGGTAACTGGCACGCTTTATATGCTGCTCCAGTGCTGCTTTTGTTGGTGGAATGGCCTCCAAAGTTCTGGACTTCTGTATGAATAGCTGCTTTTTAGCCTCATTCACCTTCAGGCATTCACTGGTTCTGTCATACATCAGAACAACGAAGCGTTCCAATTGTATCATACACGCCTCACTTATTTCTCCTCCAAGAATGCATCACTGACCTCAGGTAATACTTTCCATGTTTCCCAGGCTGTATTTTTTGTCGTCCGCCAAAGGAAGACACAGTGTCGCAGCCTGTGAAAGCATGAAATGCCAGCAGGCTAGAACATATCTTTGGAGTTGACGAAGAAACAATTTCATGAATGGGTATAAAACGATAGTTCTTTCCAGTGCTGAATGCAATCCACATCTCATCGGGCTTCATCTGACTACAGAAAGTTGCAGCTAATACCACGACATCCGTATCCACTGTGCGAAAAGATACCCTTCTTTTGCCCCGTACCACTGCATCTGCCGCATGCAGTATGAGACGTGTATCAGCCTTCTCCTGTGAGCATGGGGTGAGATTGCTAAGTTCTGCCTGACATGTCAAGCTTAAAACATTTTGCACAGAGGTTGCGTACAATACCTTGCCTTCGTCAACTGTTAGACAGGTGACATGTTGGGCAAGGAATTTGAATAGCTCTGTCTTATTGTCATCAACACGGAGAAAGTCTTTCCAGCTCTTGGGTATCGTAGTAGAAGGGGACACACGTCTTCTGACACCCTTTCCTCTCTTTTGTCTGGTTGTCCCTTTGAGACTCTCTGGCAGATACACATCCCAGACCACATCAACACGGCTAGTTTAGTCAATCGGGGAGGATATGTATGGTCCAAACACAAAATCAGCATATTCTTGAAATGTTTTTGCTGTACCAGAATGTAGCATATGAACAACAACAGCACCATCAAGAGTTATTGCATCCACCTCAGGAGTACTTAGCGACTTCGATGCCACGCAAGATTCAAACAGTGTAGTAAATCATCCTTAGTCCCGATTCGTTGTTTACCTCCACACGATATAGCTGGTGGGACTGCTTGGATCTCATGAGAAAAAAGTTGGTCCAGATCCCCACCCCTTGTTTGGCATGCAACATAGAGTCTCATGAAAAGGTCACGATCCTTCTTAAGTGCTGCAAGCTGTAACTTTTCCTTTGAAGGAGACTTTATAGTAGGGCGGCTGAACAGAGGTAAGTTGTTTTCAGACAGAGTTTCTGTTATTGGCTTCAGTGACTGCTGCAATCTTTCTTCCACAAATTTCTTGTATTGCTCTAGTCCAAGACCCTTAATCTTCCTGACAGTTTCTACCACAGATGCATCCACGATAATCTTCGTGTCAAGAACTAGGAGATTATGGCTTTTTTCAAGGAAGGGATTCCCCATATCATCAATTACTGTTACCAGGGATGTGACATCTTTCAAGAAATTTTTTTGAACTCCTGGCTGCTGATCATGGTGCTGTTGGTTGGCTGTAACGGAATGTCCTCTGTCACCTTCAAATTCTTTAGTAATTCGAACAATTCCAGGTCCTGCCACAGTCCATCTTCTTAGTGCCCAGGGTTTCCGGTTAGGCCAATTGCTCCCCCAGATCCTTTAACAAGGGCATTATTTTGTTCATGGCATTGGTCTATTGCCATCGCAGAAAACTTGTTGCTAGTTTTGTAGATGACAAATTTCCCTGCTTTGAATTCTTCCAGTACACCCGTTTGTTCCTCTGACAGCATCATCATATCGCGGATGTGTACGGACAGCCACCTTAAGTAATGCGTATGGTCCAGTGCAAAGAACCAGGTAACAATCTCTGCCAAAGATTCCACATACATGTCAAAATTGCCCTCACGGATTGATCGAATAAACACCAATAGAAGAAGCTCTAACGACAAGGTCTTCATCCAATAATCAAAATGAACACATTTATTTGCTTGCATTAAACTCCACTCTTGAAAAGACAAGCAACTTCCTCATCAGCCTCATTTTGATTAGAACCAACAGATGTGGAATAGTCGGTATAGGCACGCCGAATAAGTGCATACAGACATGCAGCTGTGACTTCATGGGCATGTCGGGTCTTAGTCACATGAGTGGCCTTAATAAATGAATCAGCAATTCCAGAGCTTGCAATTTCCGCTTGCACAAGAGCACTGGTCCATCCGCTGTCCTCGAGCCAGTGTCCGAGGAGCTGAAATAAAAATAAAAGTGATCTTTACTGTTAACTCTATACAGTAGACAGGCATAAATTAATCTGATAAAGGGTTACTTAAACGTGGCTCACCTTCAAGACAGCCATCTCAATGTGCAGACCCACAAACATAATCACAAACTGGTCTTCTCCATGAGTAGCAGGCCATGTTCATTAGATCTGTTTTGCGAGTGCGAACAGCGGCTGATCTGCAGCAAGAACGGGAATCTGTCCCGGATTCAAATACTGAACTGATGTCTTTACAATGTCCATAGAATGTTTTATCATTGCCACTGAATGTGCATTTTCCAGAAACAAAGGTAACAGGGCATTAATAGCCGCAGGTGGAAACTATGTTGTTTCGATACTTGCATGATATCCAGACCATGACACCCATTCATCCTTGGCTAGATTTCCTTTCTTCAAAGCATTCACTACTGCATTCAGCCAATCATATTCTTCTGCTACTGCACTGGAAGCTGTAAGTAGGTTGGCAGGTGTCACTAGCCCTTGGAATCGTGGTGCCGTGAACTGCTTTGTTTTGATGGCTGTTGGTGGAATGCTAGTATAGGCAGGCTGATGGCAGAAAACTGACTGATCGCGTAGATCAGGGGTTACCAAACTTTTATGATTCGTGGCCCAAATATTTATTTAAAAATGGTTCGTGGCTCACTACGGATTAATAGCACGAAAGTAACGAACTGTATGAACATAAAGGATTAACTATGAAACTGTAACCCAAAACTAAACAAAATGTTTGCTAGCTATTTATTTTTTCAATGAGATGAATGTGACTGCACTTTTGTTACAAGATTATTAATTCTTGGCTCTGTTTATGTTTATGTCTCTGAACATCTTGTTCAACTTCAAGACGGTTTCGCTGCTTGGTCTTCACATTGAAAAGTGTTGAAAAAGCAGATTTACATAGCCATGTAGATCTGAATGGCAATAATTTTTTTAGAGCAGTTTTGCTTATTTCTGGATACGACGATGCCATTCTTAGCCAGAAATCCGTGACTGGGAAAGCTTCAAACACATCTTGACTGCTGGAGTCGTTTTTCATGTCAATAAATTGATCCTGCAGTTCGTCTTGTACTTTCTCGGAGGAAAGTCGAAAGGGATATTTTGCAAGCGACAGGTCATTTCTACTAAGTTCGGGAAAGTATGATCTGAATTCACATTCCAGTTTTTCGAGATGTTGAGCAACATTGGTCTTGAGCTCATTGTCCAAATGGGAGATATCAACCAAAGTGGTAAACAGTGCAAAAGTACCTTTCTGTACTTTACGTCTTCAGTTTGACAATTTCTCAATAAACCCATTAATCAAATTCACAAAGTGAATAATATTTTTTTCTTTCCCTTGCATTTTCACATTTAGAGTGTTCAAAGAATCAAAGATGTCTACCAAGTACGCCAAACAAGCAGTGAATTTTGAATCAGAAAAGTGAACTACTAACTCAGGTTTTACAACATTTAAAAAATTTTCAGCTAATCACGGAGCTCAAGCACTCTGGATAAAACGTTTCCTTTAGAAAGCCACCGGACCTTTGTGTAATACAAAAGATTTTTATGCTCAAATCCCATATCTTCGCAAAGTTGTCTGAATAAACGTGTGTGTAAAGCGCTACTTTTTTCTATTTTGATAGTAACTTTAAGTACATCTTGCAGTCCACACGGTAAAGTTTTGGAAGCAAAAGCTCTTCGGTGAATGAAGCAATGAGTGAACAAAACGTTAGATATCTTCTTTTGCACAAGTGCTCGAAATCCACTTTTGGACCCAAGCATCGCTGGGACTCCATCAGTGCACACACCACATAAATTTTTCCAGGCATTCCATTTTCATTAAAAAACGTGGTCTACCTTTTCCATTACATCTGACGCCTTTGTATTGGTGTCCAGAGCGCTACAAAAAAGTAATTCTTCCTTTATAGATGTGCTAACTGCGTATCGAACGAAAACCATGAGTTGAGAGACTGAAGCCACATCAACAGACTCATCGATTTGGAAGGAAAACAGACCAAAAAGAGATATATCTTTTCTTTCAGTGATTATTTATTCCTTTATGTCTTTTGACATTAACGCAATTCGTCTCTTTACTGTGTTATCAGATAAAGGAATACTTTGAAGCCTCATCTCATACTTCTCGCCCAGTACAATTCTAGCAATGGCTAGTGCACTAAGCTTAATCACAGTTTCACCAATATTATGAGGTTTTTTTCTGCCTGCCTATTATTTGGCTACCAACAAAACAGGGTTCGATGAGTTTCTGATCGGTTTGTTGAAAGCTGCCAGAACCGTCGAGTCTTTGACATTTGCAGTTGGATTCCAATCTCTTACAATACTCCATGTTTCTGTCTTTTAGCTCAGGATGACTTGTATTCAGGTGATTGCTTAATTTACTTGGCCTCAACGACTCATTACTTAACACACGGTAGCACACAACACATTGCCATTTTTCTATTCCTTGATCATTCAGTGAAGTCAATCCAAATTTTATGTAGCTGTCATTGTACTTCCTTCTAGCCATTGGACTATTTGCAGTGTCTTTAATAATAATACAGTGTGGGCCGTTAGTCGCGCACCAAGAAATTACGTGGAGTGTGATGTGAAATAATGTAAAATTAATGAGGTAGAATATCTTTTCCTTTCTTTTGATGTATAATAAATGTTCTTTCAAAGAGTAATTTACCATTGTTTGAATGTATCAGTCATTATATCTGTCAAATTTAATTATAATCAAAGTTTTTTTAGGTATGATTTGCATTTAAAATTTTTTTTCTTCAATTTTCAGATATGCCTTTAACGATAAACGAGCGAGTTGAGTTAGTATTTATGATCATTTTGAGCATTTGTGATTGTATCAGCGTGTATAACGTGTCATCAGTTCCTTAGATAAGCTTGTTTTAAATAAAATAACGTTTATATAATCAAAATTGTCTTAAATGTTTTGGTGCGCGACTTACGGCCCACCCTGTATAACCTGCTCTGAATACAATGACAATAAAATTACAGTCGAGCCCAAGGTTTCCAGACAAAGCAACTGTTGAAACCTCATTGTGTTAAAACAATGCGTACAATTATTATCCAGGGGATTTTTGTCCATGTCTAGTTAAGCCTTAACTAGACATTGCCTTAACCGGCAGGCCTACTGGTTGCCAAAAAGGCCGACTTGTGACAAACAGATTCTACCACGGAAATAGCCCTGTGGCCCACTGAAAATGGTCTCATGGCCTACTACTGGGCCATGGCCCACAGTTTGGGAACCCCGTAGATGATCTTAATGATCCAATAATATCCCAATCACGGTTGCAGTCTTTTCTTGTTCAAGGAGACCATGTCTGTCAGCTTGAACACAGAAACACTCTCTTCATCTCGCATGCCCTCCATGTATGCCACAAGCTCAGCAAAAGCAATGCCATGCAAATGGCTATAGTTTTCTTCTTTTTCAGTGGCTTGTCTTGCTTTGTTGTATAACGTGGTGAGGCAGTTCCGATGATACTTGGCCTCAAGGGCAATCATATCACCTGCAGACAACTTTGCTAGTAGTTTTCTGTCTTCCAACTGCAAAGCACATCTTTGTACCTTCATGTCTAACTTATGAGTTGAAGCTTCATGCAGGTATGTAGTACCAGCTGGTTCATTGCAAAAAAAGCAAAGATCTAATGCTGTTGTATGGCTGAAAGCTGAGCGTGTTTGTACACCAGAAGTGCCAGCATTTTGGCTCCTCTGCTTGGTTTGTTTTCTTGATACTCGCTGAAGAGCTTGTTGATTGAATTTAAGGCTGCAGGTCTTGTGCCACTTGGCACTGTGAATCATCAATGTTTCCTGAATACCAATCCCTTCATCCAGTTTTTCTACATCAAGATCCATTGGTACAATGCCAAGGTCCTTAAACTGATTGAGATTCTCCGCTAGCGACATGTAACCACTGCCAACAGGAAGCTTGGAAGACCTAGCGGGGAACTGCAATGTTTCATCAGGTTCTGTTTGACAAAGAGCACATAGTTCCCAATTTATTGCAGATGTAGCCTTGAGCTGCTTGGGAGTAGAAGAGAGAGCTGGGTTAACCAAAGCATGCCGCTTGATCGTGATAGACATTGACAGAAACGCCACCATATAATATATTTGCTATACAAAACACACGCTTTCCACTAGTACACTAAACAGCAACCTCAAACGACAAGAAGAAGTTTATTAGAAACAACACCCAATCGGCTACCGCAGAGACAAACAGCAGGGTTACCCGGTGGATACGAAATATGCGCATAGGCACACCGTCCACTATGATCATGTGCCGATACACTAATGTGCTAATGCACACCACAAGGTGTTCAACCTAAGGCATATGATTTCTTCCCAATACTTTTCAGCCTTTCTAAATTTAAAACAACTTTGATCTATTAGCAAGATGCAGCTTTCACAGTTGGAGGGTGAAACAAATTTGCAAATTTTTGGGGTGCTAGGATAAGGTCGAATGTTAACCTCCAAATTTTGTCTCAACAATAAAGTGCTTTCTTTCGTTTAAAAGGTTTCTCTTTTCTGAACAATTTGATATCAAACTTATGAAAATCGGACCGCTGGAAGTGGAGATACGGCTTCTCAAAGTTTGTGGGTCTGGCGATTATGCCCAATATTAGGGGGACCAAAAAAAGGGCTGCAGGGCCCCCCCAGGTCAGAAAATTTGATGCCTCCACGTCTGAAAATAAATTTCATACCATATGCAAACACTCCTGAAAGTTTGGCGCTTTTATCAAAAATTGCACAATTCCGTGTTTTTTTTAGCTTAACCATTGTACTAGAAGGTTTGTATTGATGATTCGAGTTAAAGTTAACTCAAAGTCAAGAGATAGTTGAGGAATAGAGGGAAAATCAGCGCTATATTATTGTAATTTGTTGTTGTGACGACAGGCTATAGTCGAGAGCTGTAATATGTGGTCATACGGTTTAGATCTGAGAAGCGTTAAGTTAACTGTTGCAAAAGTGTTTGTAAGTAGTGAAAAAACTTGTAATAACTGTTTATTCAATGAAGTGTTTAATTATTTTTTGAAGTGCAGTAAGGAAATATTTGATTTTCTTACAAGCAATTCGTGATTTCTAAATTTTTGTTAGTGGGGGTTCCGTGACAAACGCGAAAGTACATCACTTCCGCGATGACAAAAAGGTTGAAGAGCACTGTTCTACATTCAACGCGAGTTTTAATATCTAAAAAAGGAAACACAGTGTAGTTCGGAACAATAAGCTTAAGTGAAGTACGTAATGTAATAGAAACTTATGGATAAGATTTTGTTTCCTCAAAATGGTAAAGTGTAGAAGGCAGGCTATAAACCCACAAATGTTAAAAAAATTGTCAACGGTTGTTTTTTCGTTTTTTGTTAGTGGAAGCCGAAGCGGTTGACGAAATAATCGCTTCCACATCCCTAGTTGCAATGCATCATAACATAGTGAAAAAAGTACTACTGTGCGTCTACTAGAATTTACGTCGGTTCTGTATTGCGCCTTGAGCACTCAAGTACAGTTGCAACTTGTTACTCGACCCTTTTCAAGGGATGGGAGGCATGGAGCCCCAGAAGCTGGGCCATTTCCAAAAACGTTGACCAGAGGTGTCGTAAAGAGAAATGGAGTCGCCAAAAAGAGAGCGGAGCAAACAGTCCGTGCAAAAAACAGTTCAAAATGAGAAAAGAAATGAGTGAGTACAAGAGGTAACAGGAGAGACCACATGGAAGAGTGGATGGATGGAGTAGCATATTCGCCTGACCAACTTGCCCAAGTGGCATTTCCCAAAAGAAACGAGGGCCCATTGTAGCCCGAGAGTAGAGGAAAGGATAGTTCCTGCCAAGGTGTAGGATAAGCAGGTAGGAAGGAAAGCGTAGCAAGGACAGAGCGAGAGTCTGTGAGGATAAAAGGGAAAGGGAAGTGGTGGTCTTGATTGTGCTTCCGATGTTAGCGAAAAGCTTATGGTCCAGGTTTCAGCAGAAACACTTGAATATAATGGATCTACTGGATAGGAAAGAGTGGCCTCAGCGCCACGAAGTAAGCAGTTGGCAAGAACGCCGAAACCTCTTTTGCCGAAAGACGGGGGATTGAGTACGGTACAGAATTACGTTTGATTTTGAAGAAAAGTACGGTACGAAATTACGGACTATATTTTCTGGCATACTGCGGTACGGTAGAGAAATACAATGTTATTTATTCTGTACCGTAGCGTACTTTCCCCGGAGGCTTAGCCTAAAATCTTCAAAAGGCTTGCTTTGTTGAAACCAAAAGTCACACAAAGTTCCAATTTCAGTTGTAACAAAAATCGATTACAGCGTAAAATTCAATTAACTGCTACAAGTTTGACCTTACTTGAGATTGTTGACCTAGAACTTATCTTGATTTTATGACGTAACAAACATGTTTTGAAATAGGATAGCCATAGCCCTGTGGAATTTTATAGATTCGTTTGTGATGTAGCAATTGTGCTTTGTCATAATATAGTAATCATGCGATAGTCTTTGTTTGATTAGAAATCGTAGAATTATTTTTTGAACCTTCTAGAATTTAACGTTTTGTATAAAACGAGCGTTGTTGCAATTAATAGTTATTCTAGTTTTGAGTAATGGAAACTGGGATTGCGCCAAGTGAATAATTTCATAGCCTCTCTATTTCTGCTGATATTTATCTCAGCACACATTTGCTGTTGCGTAAGAACAAAAATTCAGCAAAATAATTGTTGTAGTATTAAGATACGGAAAAAACTCCGTACCGCACTATTACTTGCGGTATTTACTAAAGTACAGAATTCCGATGCGATATTTTTTGAAAGTACGGAGTAGGGAAATCATTCTGTACCGTATCTAATCCCCAGCCAAAAGGGAAAAAGAACAGAGCCATCGGTCCAAATCACAAGATATGAGGAGGCAAAAAGCGTCATCTTGGCGAGAAAGAGGAGGGTCAGACTGAGAGCATGGAGTAGAGAGAGTAAGCTCCACGCTGAAGAAAGGTGGGTTTCAAGGAGGAGAGGGAGGGCAAGCACAGAGAGCCTCCCTGGGGGAAGAAAGAGAAAGCTTGAGCGGGTGAGTGGACGCAGACTCTCGAAGAGGACCAGAAAAGTCTAGGTTTCATTAGTCTGGCCAAACCCGAAATGGAAAACGAGCATGGAAGACAAAAGGTCCGCTCAAAAAATGACAGCACAATACGTCGGAGCGAATCGTAAAGAAGGAAGGGAATGTTGACCCCCACATAGTCAAGAGTGGGGTCGAGTAAAGAGAGAGGAGAAAGTTTTGAATAGAAAAGCTCCTGTCTGACAAAAATAATTACACCACTGCTAGCGTAAAAGTTATCACGAAAGAGAGCCAGACCGAGGGTGATTGCGATCAGGTCGCAGAGTATCCAGGGATCCGCAAAGATGGAGAAGAATTGAGCTTGGATTCCTGAGTACAGATAAGGTCGACTGGAAAGAGTGCAAGAAAGTGAAGATGTTCAACATTTTTGGCACGAAGACATTCTGCGTTTCATTGGAGAATTCTGAGCGAGTCAGGAGAGAAAAAAAAGCACAGAGAGTGAAAGAAGATCAGGAAATGGAGAAGGGTTGGGAAGAGACTGAAAGAGGAGTTAGTGACAGAGTTAAAGATTTCTAAGCGGGCATGAGGGAGAAGAGCTGCGTTGGCACAAGGGTGGTTGAGTGAGTTGTTGGGGACAGTAAAGGTATAAGTGCTGGAGGACCCCGAAGAAGACTTAGGGTGGCCAGTAGAAGCCGAGATGCAGCAGGAAGGACAGCTCCATGAGTGAGAGCTCGAAAGAGAGTTTAGCTTCGAAGAGAGGAAGGTGCACGTTGAATGTATTCATTTAGCCAAGGTATAGCATTGCACGGACCTGCTGCTTTAGGTCACATTGCCAGAGCACGCAGGATAGGACCAGGATTTGGATGAACGGTACCCTCATTAGAAGCAGAGGAATAAAAAAACTAGAAAGATAACGCAAAAAAAAACAAAGAAATGACCGACGAACAGTTTACAGTGAGTGAGTGCTGCCTTTCTACGATAGTTCAGAAGGCAACAGTTTGACAAAATATTTGATTCTGGGAGAGTTGGGGTATCTGTGACCCCCGGGTAGCCAACAACCATTTCAACCCAGCGCGACGGGGTAGGGGACCGCATCAACCCATCGAGGTGATCTTGATTGGCGCAGAAGATCGACTTTTGCTGAAGCAATAATCTTAATTAAGGCTGCATTCGTACACAGTGGTTTTCGCAAGCAGAAGTAAAATTTCTTACCGATATTTAGAGCAGATTTTGAGACCACGTTTCGCTGCTTGATGCTGAAGGCAAACAGAGCGACTATCTCTTCGCAAACGGAATTTCAAACAGAATTTTCGCTTCATGCCATACCTCTATCCCACGGAAGAACAGGGGTAAACACAACAACAGCAGCAGTCAAATTGAAGTACAAAAAGCATAAACAAAAAAAAACACGTTTTAAACAAATACCAGATATAACGACACCAAATATAATTAATGTACCAACACGCAAGTGTAGCACGCATATTTCCTATTTTTGTGCTATTGTTGGTGGTGTTACCCGACCCCTTCCGAGGGATAAGGGGCATGGCGGAAGACCATGGAGCCCCAGAAGCCGCGCGATTCTCCAGGGCCTGGAACAGAGGTTGTCGAGTTAAACAGAGTCGCCAAGGAGCGAGAAGAGAGTCCGTAACTGGACAGTGCAGAATGAGATGATAGGTATCTTGGGACGGATGACTGCAGGCACTAAATGAAAGATTTTCGATTCTTCCAATTCTAGTGAGACGAGTTTACCAAAAGACTGTGCCCATTGCAGCGAAGACGAGAGGACACAGTGAGCGAGGCGAGGAAGCACAAGTTCATCAGTGTAAACCGAGATAACGTGTGTCAAAAAACTTAGATCGCCTCCTGGAGGTAAAAGAAGAGAGAGACCACAAAGGATTACAGAGGACACGAGTAGCGCTCCCTGCCTCGCCAGCTCATTAGCCGCGTCGTTCCTCGGGAGAAACGAGTGTCCTAGGACCCATTGCAGCCTGGTAGCAAAAAAAGAGAGAAAAGACAGTTCCTGCCAGAAAGATTGAGGAGACGGCAGAGCTAGGGTCAGAGAGAAGAGAAATGAGACTTGTTGGTGCTGCCGAGACCAGCGGAGAGCATGCAGAATAGCGCAGGCTTCAGCAGAAAAACTTGAACACCTGGGCCCGCTCAAAAAGAAAGGGTGGCCTCAGTGCCACAAAGTGAGCAGTTGGCAGGACCCCACAGCCGTCTTTGCCAAAGGAAAATGAACAGAGCAATCTGTCCAGATCGTGAGGTGGGAAAGAATCAACGTGAGAGAAAGCCGCACCTTGGCGAGGGAGAGGGGATCAAAACTGGAGTATGAAGAGGAAAGGGTGGACTCCACAGTAAAGGAAAATAGATTCCGAGGAGAGGAAGAGCATCCAAAGAGAAACTCCCTAGAAAAAGTATAAGAAAGCATGAGCGGATGAGTGGATGCAAAAGCTCTCCTGGAGAATCTTGGTTTCACTCCAATTCTGGCCTAACCTGAAATGGGTAAAAAGAGAAAAAACGGGCAAGAGAAAAAGTCGAAACCAGAGAAAAAACGATTTTACAGTGACTAAGAACTGCTCTTCTGCGGTTGTTCAGAGGGCAGCACGGCAAAAAAAGGTTTGTATGAGGGGAGGGCCGAGAGTAACTGGGACCCTCAAAAGGGCCACAGCCATTTCGACTAAACCCAAACGTGATGGGGGCCTGAGTATTTTTGTGCTCGGTTCCAGAGTAGGAACATTCTGTCTAACTATTGTCAATGTCATCAATGCCCGCGGTTTCACCGGCTATACAACGCCGCATGAGGTGCAGGTAAAACGGTAAGCTGTGCTCTACGGCAATTCATTTAGATGTACGAGCTGGTACGGTCTCCCAGTCTTTAGCTTACTGCAATGGATAGACTGCCAAAAACCCACTTGTTTGCATTGAAAACCGTGAAAGTACTTTTCCCAACGGCAGAAGCGAACGCGACAGACTTTTCTTCATACTGTTTGATTTTTGATAAGCGTCAAGCTGAAAAGCTGTGATAAGTAGCAGAAAAAAATGCATTTATTGATATTTTGTCGACTATATATATATTATACATACGCAAGCTATCGTTAATAAAAATTAAAATTGCATAATTTTGTCTACTCTTACGTCATTAAGCTTCGCATTTAACAAAGCTTGCGAAAATAAATATAAGGGCGACAAAGTACGGCTCAACGGCCCTTGAACTTTCAAGCTTTACTGCTATAATTCAAATTCCGCGTTCGACCACTGCGACGAACGCCGACTGTTGATGTAACGGATACAGTTTTGTGGGAAACAACAGGTTTGACGGATATAGTTATGGATTTCGGAGATCCTAATGCAGGTGGTTCCAATTCCGCCACTCCATCATCTTCTTCGGTAAATGATGCATTAAGGAGTTCAACATCGTCATCAAGTTCTGACGCCATGTCATCATCTTCCATAACCATGACAACAACTCGTTTCGATGGCTGGACCGCGTCACATGACGCTTCAAACAGAGCTTCTACTTTTTTTCCGTTTTCATGCAAATATCGTACCACCAAGTGGGAGTGTTCGCACAAGACATGCAATCCTTCGCCGGCCACAACGTATTTCTAAAAACGCAACCAAGTAGAAAAGATTTTACGTGCCGGTCGAATTACTTCACAGAAAGAAGCAGCAACCAAACAAAGGAAAGTGTTCTCAAAGTTTCTTGCCTTGCCATCACACTTCTTTGCACCTGCTTCAATGTGTACCAAGAAAGCAAAATCAAAAGTTAAGGTATGTTGGAAGAAGCATTGATATGCGTGAAAAAGCAGATTTCTGTCATGTGATGCTAAAACAGAGATGGGGTGAAGCTTACAAATAAAGCTTGGATGGGTATTGCGGACCACGTGAGGCAGATTTTTTGCGTTCGACCTTTAGCCCTGTCGTTCAGCCAAAAACTGTTGTTTACCTGTTCTACTTGACACGTGCATGTGAAATGATGCGAACATATTCCGCATTCGTTGCAACGATACGCGCAGTTCAGTCGAGCCGGACACCGGTCAAGGTTCACGCACTTCACAACATATTCGACAGCCACCTGAAGACGATTCAACTATCAGCCTGCTGAGGCAATTCATGAGCGCACTTTTTAAGTAAAGCATTAAAAATCTTTCAATGAGTTCTTCAAGCCTCAATAATTCGCGGTAAAAAACACTAAAAGTAAGATAATGGCGTATGGAACTAAGGAATGGAAAATCAAGAGAGTAACTGAAACAAATTTGGAGGGCGGGCTGGCAAGATTCGAGTCTGACTTGTTACAATGACGACATAACGGTGTTACAAGTCCAAAATTAGCGAGAACGACCTTCTCTCGGCTGTTTTTGCAAATTCTGGCAACGTCACTGTGAGTGATCATCCTAACCATTTCAAATAGAGATATTTCGGAAAAACGTTAATTTTTGCCTCAAATACCAGCCTCCTCAAAACAAATTAAGTGAATAGGTCATATAAATGTCCTAAGCCCAATATCTTAATAATACCATTATCGATTTACTTATTTCGCATTCACTGCTAGATACGGTTAGAAAATACATTTTGAGCTAACTTGCCTTTTTCAGCTTGATAGGGAGTCCAGACTCATCTGTTTTCTCAACAGCTCGAACACTATCAATGACAGACACGACTGACCAAGTGCGGGGAGACTGGGTAAATAGTACAAGCATTAAACAAGTAATGTTACAATCCCAAATGAAATTTAATGATGGCTGCTTTTCCACTTTCCTAAGATGAAAGCACGCCGCAAAACTAAACATCCAATCCTCAACGCAGCCAAGCAACAACAGGTCGTTCGAGCTCGGAAAAACCAATTCAAAACAACCATCAATAGACTGGTAGTTCCATCACCAACATGGTCATTGGTTGCAACATGCCGAGTGAGCAGTTTTACTATTTTTACCCGATAGAGCAAAGGCACATTATCTAATACCTAGCAATAAAAATAAGTGATTTTTTTTTCTTTATCGAAATAACAATGACTCAGAAGATTCAGGAAGGACTTTAGTTTTTTTACCTAAGGAAAAGTGGGGCAACCAGAGACACGGCGCAATGAGGGACACCGTCATTATTTCAAATCTAAAGGCGATACAAAAAATCTGACATTAGTATAGGTAGGTCAATTGTAAATGCGTTGATTGTAATTTTAAAAATTACACAAAAGCCGGGAAACAAAAATTTCGAAGTGCTTTGGTATAATTCTTTTATTTTTTATAGCATGTTTAGTGAACTACAAAAACAGCATTGATTCAATTTTGTGGATGCTCGTTATTTGAAACTTAGGCTGCTTCAAAAGTAAAACCCTTCGGGGGCAAAGAGAGACAAGTAGTAAAAGAATGAGTATGGTTAATAGGCTAGAAACAGTTTTGTTGACAGGTGCATCTGGCTATAACCAGTAAACTATAAGCATACAGGCCTACACTGGTACACCAAAGCTATAAATAAAAGAACTTATCTAATTCATTTGCTCATTAAATAAGATGAAGCAAGGTTTTAAATGATGGCTACGTTAAATTCAGTTTATATTCTGATGGACTAGGATATTCAGTCATTTTTAAGACTGATTTTGCCAATGGTAAATGACTTTAAATTTGTCACAATGTAAGCAACAATTCATGAACAACCCTCAAGCTTTTTTGACATTAAGAGCAGTTGTAGCAACAATGAAAAAAACGCTTCTGCAACAAAGAGTTACCGGTAAGCGAGCTCATTGCTCCTCTGCCACACGCTTATCTAAGTGCTCGAAAACGAAAGAGCAGAAATTCGGACATCTTCTCAATACAAAAAGGTCCCGGTATCAAATAATGCTTCGCGTTCAAAACAAAGTAACATTAAGAATAAAACAAAAAGAAGTTGCAATCTAATGACAATCATTGTAAATGTATTTTTTGTTTAGAACCATATGTTCATCCACCAAAAAGGATTGAAATGAATGTGAAAATTGTGCCATGACAAATGCTCTGGCTATTGCGGCGAAGGCGAATTTGAGTATGATTTTTATATTTGTGATTGTGTGATTTTTGCATAATGTAGTAAGTAGTTTACCAAACAACTCATTTCTAAGCGATTTTTTGATGGTCAGGTCATAACGTTAGCTCACTTTTATGTAAATAACTATTGTTTAGTAAAGCTCTCCTACTGATCTTTGTTTTGTTGGCCACGATAGAGTGACGTTTTCAATTTCAAACTGAATTTTATAGGCTTAAAAAATTTTCAGTTTTGAGAAGTTTGCAGTTTTTAACTGGATTTCATATTAAGCAGCATAATTGTTGCAAAAATTATTGTTGAGAACAGATTACGATTGCTATTTTTCAAACGTAGAACCTTTTGCTGTACAACTGTCTTTAAAATCAATGAAAACAAGGTGTCACAACAAAATTTCTTATAATATGTCCATTGTTCAAAGTTTCAAGCTAAAATAAAAAAGTGGGATAAAGACGGATATCGTACCTGCGTGCCCCTATAGCGGGGCAAAGAGCGACAAGTAATCAAATATTTTTTGTGGATATTTAAATAATGGAAGTGATGTTGGCAATCATTTTTAGTTTGTTGTTAACCTCGTCGATAAAGTACTTAATCATGTCAAAATTACTTGAAATCTTACATTAGGAAAAATTATCGAGCCGATTTTGCTTGAGTGTCCCTCGCTGACCCACCTTCCTCTATTCTATGAGAAATTGCATTCCAAAAACTACATTTTACAAAAATTGTCGCATATGATTATCTTCAAGTAAAAGCGTAATACTAATGTTGGCCAGTTTTTCTCCTACTACAGTCAGCAAATAAATTATCGTTCTACTTTCATCTACGGTCATTGTAAACAACTTCTGTGGCTATTATTCTGGAACTTAAAGATTATTGAATCGTCTTTAAATCTTTATTTTAAGATACCCCTACCTGTCAACAATTTATTTAAAATAGTATAAAGATCTTAAGTGTTTTTCAACTTCTACTCACCTCTTGAGCAGTTACATATTCAATCGGTAGTTGAATGCTGTTTGTATGGTTCAATGACGTCATCCGACGTATTGATCCTTCATTGGTCAGTTTGAATGTCTGGCGTAATCTGTTAAGCGCGCGGTCGCGAGAATGTCGCATTAAAGTCTAAAAAAATCAACTTTGTTAGAAATATGTTCCTCAAAGCCTAATGATAAAAACTCATTAAATTGTTCAATAATTTTGGTACAACTTGCATCCTACAGGGAGGATCTTGCGAGCGATAATAATCATTGTAGTCTGAGCAACAGCATTATATTAACCAATAAAGTAAATTCGACCATGACAAATCCTTGCAGCGTAATTCAAATCAGTATCACATAAAACGATCAGCTGGTTATTTTATAGACCTCTTCCTTGCATTGGAGCACGGCGAGAGACCACGGGACATCAGAAAGCCTGTTTCGGTTTACAATTCTTCAAAACCTACTTTTATAAGCACGTCCAATTGTTTCCGCTTGAAGCCCTCCTGGTAAATGTTTCTCGCCACTTTCTTATGATAATCTTCGAATCGCAGTTCGGTTTGAACGTGGGAATCTGGTCGATATGCACGTGACCATGCTTCCGGTTGTCCCGTGTAATTCGCCTTGAAGTTTTCAGCAAGCGGTAGTGTCACTTTGTCCTGAAATTACACACATGCAGCGACACCTCTTTGCAGTCGGTGCACCTGGGTTCCATTCCCTAACCAATTTAAATCTAAAACGTTAAAAATGGAATTCCCAGCTTTCCAACCTGGCGCACAACACAAAACGAATAATGTGGGAAAAAACGGCAACTTCGCTTGTTGTGTCCCAAAAAAGTCCATCCGTCGTGGTGGCCTAGCATGAGCGAAGTTTTTCTTCTTGAAAGGTTGCAGAAAAGCAGTTTCAACGGAGCTCTCGATGCGTTTTAAACATTTGATATCATGTCGAAAGACGAGACTTATTTTGATCCCAGCCTTGTAATTACATCAGCAACATTTTTCTACTCTTCGCACGACCACTCCCTGGGTGAACTCGGCGGATATACTCTACCAGACATAAATATTGTCAAGGTAGGCCAGACTATATAATAAAACAATACAACTTCTTACGGTGGACAAATCGTTTAAAAATTGTTCAAGTAAGCCGACAAATTCTTCTACATTTGTTGCATTCAACACAGCTTGAAGGTTTGAGGTTAGTCGAGTTTCTTCAATCGCCGATGACGTGGCAGCAGACAGGCGGTGGATGCGTTGTTTCAATTCCTCTGAACAAGAATGTATCGTGTTTGGTTGTCTATAATCGGGGGGAGAGTCAAATGTGCAATGCTTCTAAATAAGTTTAAGGAGAATTGACTATGTCGACGATGAAATAACGCAATAAAAATCATTCGCAAGTATATTTATTAACTAGCTGGCATCGCTGCAGAGCTCTTCATCAGTAACGTCGAGGTTAAGCATACGGCTTCAGCCTGCTGGGCCGGCTTCACCCAACGGGTGGCTATGTGAACAGTAACGAAAAGGTAATGTTTTTTAGCACTTTCAATTGTAAAAGGCGATCATGTCAAAAACACTACGGGCAGAATAGGCATACCCGTTATTCCCATGCTACCGATCTCTCTATTCGTTTTCATGGGTAACGAAAGAGTACAAAAGCGAGGTGAAACCGAGAGGGATGACGGCGCCAAAGTAGCGATTGATCTCAAAAATGCAAAAAGTGGATATTGAGCAGTAGACGTCAGATATGGAACCGGTCGGAATTCTTGTGACCCGACCGGTAAAAATTTGAATTTGTCCGCCGGTTGATCAGTCGCTTCACGATAACTTTTTGTTGCTTTTGCAATTTTTGTAACGAATAGCTGACTTTAAGCACATAAAGCAATTCATAAAATCTAGCTTTTGTTTCCAAAAAGGTCTCCTTGCCAATATGATTTGAATACAGTTGATGCACGCTTTTACAGTACAGGCGGTTCTGGAAAAGAGTACGCGTCTGCCGAATAGATTCAGCATTCCAACTGCCTACTTGCCATTAACAATTTTTAGAACTGTCCCTACTTTTCGCAACTTAATTGGTGTATCGTTTCAGCGTCTGGCAACTACTGCTAAACTAACTATTACAGTACTTTTAGTTCAGTTTTGTTCTACTGTACTAAAACGGCAACCTTGTCAATCTGCATCCTTTGATACTAGAGAATTTTTTTTGACGCAGCCGTCGCGTATCGCGCAAATTACCCTTCGCTTAATGAAGCATACTGAATATAAAGCGGTATTTTTTCCCAACAAAAGTAGTTTCAAAATTAACGTCTATCATTGCAAAAAAAGATGTGTTTTCGGTCCACAAAATTAAAGAGGGTTCAAAGCAAATTTTCTACAGTAAAAACGGGGTTTTCGATCGATTTTTTGGCCGGCCTGACTAGCCGGTCAAGAATCTTGACCACACTGGTAATCCGTCCGGCACCCGACCCGACCAATTTCCATCAGTGGTAGGCGTACTTTACCACTTTTTTGTAATCAGTTTTGTGACTTCAAGGTCCTGGCTGCGCCTTTGGTTTATGTGCTGTGTTCGTTGCTTAGGCGTGGCAAAGAAGCCTTGCGTTTTTCTTAACTTAGAAGTGTGGAAGACATTCCTGCCATTAAGCTATTTTGATGCAAAATGGCAGAAATGTCTTGCATATAGCGCAAATTTTAACATAGAAACGTTGTTTTCTTTTGATTTCCCCTTGAACTTTCTCAAGTCCTTGCTGGCTTGTTTAATGCTTCCATTTCTCTGCAAAGGTGCAACCATGGCAGTTAAGAGATCTTGCTATTTCCCCAAAGGAGGCCATATCTTCCTGAATACGTAGCCCAATAATGATCATTTTAGTTTATTAATCACGACTGGTAGCACTCATAAACAAAGTACGATGTTACAAACTATCATTCGCACTTTCAAAAGGTTTAACAATGATGATTGCGCCAAAATGGTGGTAAATTTTCAAAATAACGAAACGAAATATTTAGTGATAGGCCTATTAAACGATTTGGAGTACGCCTTTTGGCATTTGTGTTATACGATAGCAAGTTTTTTGACTGCGCCAAGTGCCTACATTCCGTTATAGCGACAAAAAATTTCAGAATTAAATTTTAGTTGCGGCGAAAGGTAAACCTACGAAATATAACCATGTTGAATGGTTAAAAATTATCGCCCGCAGTTGTGCTGGGATAGTGCGCTGAAAGAAAAAAAAGCGTGCTTTATGTGGCATGATAGCTTGAAGATAAAAAACAAAGCGTGCTTAATGCAGTATGCTTAAAAAAATATCGCTTGTTGGGTTTCAGATAAAGCTATGATTGTTGTCAAATTTGTTTCGCTGAAAGTACCTCGTTGGTATCTCGTGTAAAAGCTTCTAACCGCTTTTCTACGGCTTTTCTTGAGAAAATAAGATTGCAAATTTTAAAAAAATTATTTTTGTTATGACTTCACCAACCCCCTATAATGCACATCCTAAGGCAATGATCAATCGTACCAAATTTCATGCTTGTATATTCAGCAGTTTCGGAAAAGCTAAAGCGAACGAACGCACGAACAGAACTCTGCTTTATAATATAGATTATAGACACGTAAAATCAATTGTCTACGCAATCAATTACGATCTAACGGCCAAAACACCTATTCAAATAGAAGCCATTTATCTGAAGAATATATTGGAATAAGGGCTTTAGTCATTAAATCGTAACTGATGACGTCATGGACGAAATTGAGTTTATTTTTCATAAATATCATAGATTTTTACAATTTATTTCATAGTTAACCTTACGTTTAAAAAAGCATTTGCCTCCTTCTAGCGATTGACAACTATAGAGGATGTTGACTCTGTATATTCCTCTCCCCAAAAAACGATTAAAATGCATTGGTATCGGGTGACGACACCCGACTCCGTAAGCCAAGGCACTGGTCTGGCCATCAATTATCCAGAGTACCAGCAGTACTAGTAACTCCGACGCGTGTGTGAGCAAGCATCGCTCCGAGTTGGTTAACCAGTAGGATTTCCGCAATCGGATCATAAGGAATACACAGCGACAAAATGAACTGTTAGCTCGCTCAATGGAAGTTGCCCCCTTGCATCAATAATGTCGTATGCATTCACACTTTTTTCGTAAATTATCAACCAATGTTTTAACGGCTCTATCGAACCTGAGAGCACTTTGAAACTAAAGGTACATGGACTTGATCTAAAGTAGGTTCACCTCTATCAACGAAAGTAAACACAGCCTCACGATATTAGCAATCGGAATGGAAAGCTTTTACACACGCACGCAGAGGTATACACACAAGTCAGCCTTGTTATGAACTTTTGAAATACAACTTTATTTGTTTGGCATAACAAATAAAACTGTTAAGGTGAAAAACCAATTCTTACCAATCATATGCCAGCCGCAGATCAGTTTTCGTGGACCAGGACCAAAGATTGAAATCCACACACCGAACCAGTCACATCCACCAGTAATGCCAGTACTTGGTAGAAGTAGGTAGGATGGTGTTAATGTTAAGTCGGACAAATTTTTCTATAATAATACGTGATTCATACACTGAGCGGCTTCAACGTGAGTACTAAACAACAAGGAACTCCGGGTTACTGTGATTTCTGATATTTAGCCAAAAACAGTAGAAGTATTTTTGACCTAAAAATATAGTCAGGGTATTATGGAAGAATGCGCACGAAGAAACCAATAGAAAAATCTTGCTGGTGGTACAAAATTTTAATATCGCTTTAAAAAAGCTGTTTGAGCCATAGGCTTTTCGTGACGCTCTCATCAGTGGCGGTATCGCGTCAAAAAGGAAGAACTTACTCACTCTAGATCTTCCCTTTTGACGCGATACCGCCACTGATGAGGGCGTCACGAAAAGCTTATGGCTCAAACAGCTTTTTTAAAGCGATATTAAAACTAATATATCCAATACAGCAGTGTCATCAAGAAATGCACGATGCGCCTCTGCCAATATTGAAAAACTTGCTTCGATTTCTCAAACACAAAACAACCTCATAAATTTTGATCCTACGTTCTTCCTCCGCGCCGTTGTAATGAGCCTATGTCGTGGTTGGATCCGAATTTTGAAAGCAAACGACGGCTCCGGCTCATCCAGGCAACCACGAAATAGTCTCGAGCAATCAACTTGCAATTTCTATATTGTGATTCATAGGTTCTACCCGTTTCACCACGCTTGACATTAAAATCACAGAACTTAAAAAGGATGCAAAGAATGACTTTTCGTGAGTGCTGCGAGTTAGAATCTGACAGTGATTGTTTAAATTGTCAAGTTCGTTTAATTGTTCTTTTTGGCACCATACTGCGTGCACCTTTACCACAAACATCCGCAACCGGTGTGCCATAGTGCAACTGTAACCTGAACAAAACTAATTTTCAAACGACCGAAAGTTTTTTTACCCTTGGTAAATTTGAACGTTACGATGGTTAGATAATTCAATTACATATTGGCCAGTGCCCACTGTGCATATATTACGATTTGAAACGTCATAATATGTGCTATCACGTTCGGAAGGCGCCTTGCAGTCAATGGGGCGTTGTTTAGAGCGTTTTCAGTAGTCATAAGTCAGTCAGCAAACCATCATCAATATGCTTGTATTTCGTTTGCTTGTGTTTGTTTTATCAGTTACTTCACTCATTTGCATAAGAGATCCAATTTTTTAGGAAGTAAAAATTTTACACCTACTGATAATTAGAAAACTCACAGAACACAACCCTTCATTGAATTTCTTTCCAATTCTTAACAACTTATGCTTACGAACAAAGGTTTTCATCTTTGTTGTTAATAAAAATGAAAAAATATTTCACTTTAAAAGAAATCGATTGAGAACTTGCAAGATGCTTTTTCAATTCTTCTTGAGGTAAGTTGCTCTTTCAATTATTGAGCCCAACGAACAGCAATTGTGCTCATTAAAACAAGCATAAATATCTCATTGACGTATCAATAAATCATGAAATGTTTTTGAATTCCTTGTCAAAGTTACATTTTTGGTTGAGGGTATTGCCAATCTTTGAGTTTAGAAAGAGTTTACAAAGAATGTTGTGAGTGAAAAAAGTTGCAAATCACTGCTCTACAATAAGCTTCAAAAATTTGTTCTTACTTTTATCTCAGATAAAAAAATCTTTATGACAGCTCTGTCTTTACGATTGCAAACGAACCATGCGACTGGAAATACTTCTTCCTGATCATTAAGCACAGGTATGATCACTTCGATACTCATTAAATAGAAGTTGGCATCACCTAAACAACAGCGACGCTGTATTCCCAGCACTGTGCCATCGCAAAGAGCCGCCAGTTTTCTGACGGATGCTCAGTGGAATATGCTCAGGTGGATTCTCCATCATCGTGCGCTTGGAAAAAAACATCCAAGGGTAATTTCCCTCGCTTGAGCAAGAAATGTATGACGCCAGCAGTAGTGGAAAGTCCGAAGCGAATCTGAACACAAGTTGCTGTGTGTACATCGGGTCATTTCGTGACCGAAAAATAAGCATCATTTAAGAGCAATCCCGATAAAGCGACTATCCGCGGAACCAAAGCTAAGTGGTCGTTCTATTGAAATAAATATAAGACTGTAAAACTACAGAAAAGGCCAGCGACTCTTATACCACTTCCCAGCGATTCACTTTAGAGCGTAATTGGGGAGAATACACATTGTTTCGACCTATCAGATCGAAACAGTGTGTATTCTCCAGAGTTATGCTATAAAACAAAATGCATTTCGAAAAATTTAGAACTGCGTTAAAGTGGAACTGATAGCGTCACGTGGATGGCCACAACCTGGATTCCTATGTAATTATCAACAACGAAGTGCAAAGCAGGAAAACTTTGAGTGTGTTTAGAGTCTCTAGAATAATTTTGTAATTGCAAAAGAGCAAAAATAGGAAAGGCACTTTTACCATCAAATACTAAATTTGAAGCAGCGTGAAAAGCTAAAGCGTTTTTTAAATAGATAACCAAGACGTTGTGGGATTGGATACCATCAGAATCGCCTTTGGCTACTCTATAGTAAGTAGCGTAATTGGTCCGAATACGTAGAATCCGCCACTGTTTTTCAGTGACTCACTTCTGCCAGTAGGATAACCTTTAGTGATATCGACGCAGATGCATTGATGTGGACCGTACCTTCGCAACATCATCGCTTGAAGAGGAGTTTGCAAGATGAGGATGAAATCATCGTCACTTAAACACGAACAACCCTGAGATTTTCAAAAACATTTAAAAACTAAATCACGCTTTTAAAGCCCTTTGGTTCCCGAGTACACGAATTCATATCTCGGCCAGATAACAGCAAATCAGCTTACCCAATAATTTTTGATTAAACAGAAGCAGTTAAAAAATCACTAAAACCGATGTCCAAAAGCACTTATTACGCATCAGATGACAGGGTCATGGTAGGTGAAAGAGATAGGTGCAGCGCTACTTTAAAAACCGCAAACAATCCCAAGGTGGATCTAGCCAATCCCGTTTACGAAAGCAAACTCGAACTTAAAAAATGAACCTATAAACCTGTTTTTCTCTCGCGACGTAGCCACAACAATCAACTTTAAATGATTACTGACACCTTTTATTATAATGCGCTTTTCAAGCGTATGCTAAAGTATTTTTTCTCTAATTTAGCAAAAAACGATGGCTGTAGATCGCGTATTCCAGAAAGACCGAACTCTATCCCAGCAATAACAATGATAAGGTTGATATCAATGAAGAGCAGTCAATGCGTCAATACGAAAACATAGCATTGATGAATACCGCCTTCCGGCGTGATACGGACCCACGACTTGCATTAGCTACGCTACGTGTGCGAACTCTGGCTTCTAATCGTCACCCGAAGTCAATATCTAGTGACAACACCTTGTGGTGGTACCTCACGACTGGTGTTCCCAAGACGCCAACAACGCTACTATTTAGGGATAGAGCTAGGTTCAGAACCCCAACTATGTCTTCATTTACGTTCTACATCAGGGGTTTACAAATTGTTTTTGCAGGCGGACCAATTTTACTTAACCAGATGATACCGTAAACCTGGCGCATATCTTAAAAGGGGGGGGGGAGTCCAAAGTGAACACCTTTTTTTATTTTGAATTATCATTCCATGGACGAAGACCTCGAGCCACATCCTTCCGAAGGCAGCAGTTTGCACATTCCTGTACTATATGCTAGAAAGGCAGGCATCTTTAGTTGGCACTAGTTGTTTACACTGACTGATCAAGCGAATGATCACCTACTTCTTTCTTACAAAATAAAAGCATAAAATGACAACGTAAAAACTTTGGTGATTGTTTCGTAAGTTAGCTGCGGGTGTGGCTGCATTTAAACAACATAACTAAGCATTGCATTACTTCCTTTGCTTTTTCCTGTTGATATTTGATCAACAATACAGGATTGTCTTCACTTTTCTGCATTTTTTCAATCCATGCTTGCACGGTGGTTCCTTCATCACTGTTTCCTCTCTTTGTTGTTTTGATTCCTTCTTTCTTTTCAATATTGTAAAGATCCTGAAAGAAACTTTTCATTGCATTTTTGAAGAAAATTAAGTATGAAAACTCACTAATTTCAGATAAAAACTTAAAACGAATACTAACAGGGATTACCGATGATTACTAAAGCATATGTCAAAAACGGTAATTTTCTCTCTCAAAACGATGGCTTGTGAGCAGCACCCAATCCCTAACTACACCAGAGACCATAAGTTGGCTATAACTGTCACTAAACACATCTTTTTCGAACTAAAACCGTCAAAGATCTGAAAATATTCGAATTTTCAAAAAATAATCACACGAACAGAACTTTAGAGCAAGCAAAAACGACCAATCTTTTACAGTAATATAGACTCTGACATTCGTCTGGAGCGTCAGCAGTTAAAACCTAGCCTGGCATACCTGCAATGTTAACAAATGAAGCCGGTGAGGGGCAGCAGACGAATCCAACGTACTTCGCACATCATCCAATATCTTACTTCGACTAATTCCTTTGCTCAGCTTTCTGTTGATAATTACAACAATTCGAATAAAAATTGCCTGGCAACGACGCCTCAATTAAAGACAGATGCAGAAAGTTTAGCCAGGCCCGCTTTCCAAAAAAATATCTTGAAAAACACAAGACCAGTGCTACCTGAACTCAGCTTTTCCACTACAGTCTATATAGACTATTATTAATCGTTTGCAATATACGTGGTTTTGAGTTCCACTCCTAGCCTGGTTCTTAACGAGCTGGGAGTAATAAAATCTAGAGGAAGATTTAGTTATTGATTCTTTTAATAAAAATAAAACTACACCTTGCTATGTCATCTTTTTCTGATTGTGAAATTCGAGTGTGGTTTATGTCTAGATTATGGCCATAATGCTGCAGATAAGCTTCCACCTGAGAAACAAAACTAGGTTAGAAGGCAAAATGAACAGCAGTTGAAGCGATGCTTTCAAAACTAGTTCATCACTTAAAATTAAACTTGCCAGCGTACATCGATTCATTGAGTTATAAAGGCAATCTACCCACTTTTTATGCATGTTCACACGAATGACGTGGTTATTTCACAAAGTAATAGTATTGCAAATATCAAAAGCCCCCTCCCATAATTTGACGAGACCATCACAAATTGTGGGTGGGGACTTTTAATATTTGCAATGCTATTACTTTGTGAAATAACCACGTCATTCGTGTGAACATGCATATAAAGTGGGTAGATTGCCTTTATAACTCAATAAATCGATGTATGATACCGTCGCAGTGTTCCCTTTAAACGCAAAAAAAGTGCGAATTTGCGAAATTATGTCCGGCGGATTCGCAGTTAAAATTCAACAGTTCGTAAAAAATGTCCGGCGGTTTTTGGTAACTCTTTCACTTTGTTAAAATTTTTGCAATTTTCTAAGCAAAATCTTAACCAATTGTTAAATGCATGGGAGACAGTGAAAAGAAATCCAAGTTAGGACAGACCCTTTTTCAAAGCAGTGCAACGTCTCACGCAAACATCGCGCAGCTGTGACGCAACAGCGAGTGACGGCGACTTAACATATCGCGCGCGCAGTTGCCACTTTTTTGTCTGACGAATGATCTCTCCAGCAATTAACCTAAAGTGAAATCAATTTTTTTTGTTTACTTTTTCGCAGCCGATTGCAATCGTAGCTAAAGAGCAGTAATAGCAAGCAGTTCTCAAACTTCAGTTTTAACACAAGACATCATTTTTCAAGGGAAGTTTGAAACAAAACTTGCTTGAACTCTTTGTTTTCTTTACATTTCAACGCTAACTTCAATCGTGCTTGCAAAGATAAAAAAGCACATAGTTCTCGCTTTCAGTTTCATACAAAAAACACCATTTTTCGAGGGAATGGTTCAGTTTTTGTTCGTTAGAAATAAAAAAGAATATGACTTCTAACCAATTTCAGTTTTGAATTCTTTTCAAATACTTTCCGATTTGAGATCGAAAGTTTGCTTGCAATTGCAAAAACCTGTTGTTTAATTGAATACGATAGAGAAATGTAAGTTGTTTAATTATTATTTACCGTAATCAAGCAACAATTAAAGTTTGCAAGTAATTTTTGTTTGGTCATAGTAATAACCTATCTTACATCACATTAGTTTATAAAAGTCCTGTTTCTCATGCTCATGTCGGGCGTCGGCAAAGGGCTAATTTTATTTACGCCCATTTGTTAACCTGTCATTCCAAAGTGCTTACGATACACTGTTGCAAAGGCTGTAAAGTTTGAGACCAAATTTAACCACAATTAACTTACTGAAGAAAAATAGCCAGGTATTTCGCCGCCGCCTTATAATAACCGATAGGATACCGGTTTGTGAACATTTTGGAGCTGACAGTCACGCTAAATATTACGTCATCGAAGCGCATTGTCACAGTTTTGACTTTCCTTTCCCTGCAAATTTGTCCGGCGGTTTTCGTACATTTGCTAGCAATTTCGCACTTGTGCCGGCGGTTACGCACTAACTAAGATCTTAGAGGGAACACTGATGATACGGTTATGGTCATCACCTGCTATGTTCATAGAGGTAAGGGTTTTAAATAGATCTCGCTTACTATAAACTTTTTGAGTGGTACACTGCAGCTTGCCAGCGTACAGGCACGTTCCTCTCTTCAATGGGTAAATGAAAAAAAACGAATTTGAAGGTAGTTTGAAACTATGCTTGTCAGCCCAACAATACGCTGAGATGATTTTTTCAAACGTAATTATACAGCCCCTGCCATTCTATTAAATGATGTTGCTGCCATGTAGCAAGATACAAACGCCAAAAAATATCACCTGTACATGCTTAACCGTTTCTTCATTGCTTTTTCTTTTACCGGTTTGCTGCCTTGATACCGGCCACATGGTGACCCTCATTGAAGCAGTACATTCAATGCCGATCTTGCAAGACCCCTATTGATAAAACACGTTCCTGTTGATAACACCGCGCCTAAAACCGACATTTCACGCAACCAGCAACCACAACTCTACCTATCTCGTTTTAAACAATATTTTACATACACATTTACCGATTTGATGTATTTCTATCACTAAGCATAAGCTTTTTCAAGTACAACATAGATAAATGCGGCAAAGTGGTTAAATAGGTTCGACTGCTGTTTGTGGTAGTGACCGCGAGTTCAAACCTAATGATGGCTGTCATTGCGGTAAAAACGCACAGTGCAGGTAGAAGTATTGGTAACTTTGAAGCAAATCTGAGCACAGCGTTGTTCCAGTATGATCAACAAAACATTTTTTCTTAACTCAAACTATAAAAACCCTGAGCTCACTCACTCAAAGCTTAAACCCTTCACAGTTTTTTTGAAAAACATGTAAAAAAAATGCTGTAACTAACTATAGCATGATTTAATCAAATACAAATTGACATCATTGCACATCTGGTCACAATTTATACCACCTTTCAAGTAATTTACCTGAGCTTTGATTTGTTTCTTGGTTGCTTTACTCGTGTACGCTCCACCTCTATGACAATAGAAACATGAAGTGACACTTCCATTCTTGTTAATTTGCCATCCTCGACGGCGCATAAAAGTGCAGGTTGCTTCACGTTCAATTACAGAGAGCCAAGATTTAAACTCTAGAACATTAAATCGCCCAGGAATCAGTGGAGCGTTTCTTTTGAAACAGCGCAAGAGCCCAAGAATACAGACAGACAAGCATGGGGTAAAAATATTTACAATTCAACGTAAACTTTTCTTTTGACAATGATATCACCAGTCATTGTGATGACAAGGTAACAAGTTAATTTTAAAACCTCATTTTGTTTAGCACAATCATGCATTCTTGGAACTACTTCTCAAATTTTGTTAGAAAAGATTTTCAGGAATAAGCTATATCAGACGAATAAAGCACGACTAACTTTTATTGCAGTTTAAAATTAAATCTCCGGCAGTATTTGTAGCTGTAAGTAGTAGACACCTACCATCTTCTGAATTAAAATCGAACATTTTTCTTTCCTGTTGTATACCATGTACTTCTTCTAAATGGGTTCTTAACTGGGGGATACGGGAACAGCTAAAATTACATTTCCATATTAATCTCAGTTATGTTGTTACGTAATATAGCTATGTAATTTCAATATAGCCTTGAAAAAAGTTGTTTTAGCCATAAGCTTTTCGTGACGACCTCATCAGTGGCGTTAAAAAGGAAAAAGCGATTAAGTAGTTTTATCTCATTAATTTGGACGGTAGGCCATCAGGACAAGCCAATGATAGTGCTAGCATTGCAAAGCGAGCCAAAGAAAAAGATTTCGCAAAGCAAAATGCTACAGAACTTTTTTCTTCTCCTAGAGAGGCTCTCCGAGAGTTTGAGAGTGTAAGAAACTATTTTTGTCTACATCACGCCAAATGTTGAGCCTTAATATAAACAGCCTCTACGCCATTTTAGTCATTTCTTTCATATGATAATACTTAAAGGCAGGAATTGGTAACGGTTCTATCCAGCTTGTTTTTGCATCGTTTTTTGTATTGCAATTTCATCTCGCAAACTAGCAGAAAAGCAATAGTAACCCACGTCAATACAACTGTCCAGAATTGGTTTGCAGCTTTCAAATTTCAGCATTTCTCCTATAATACTTAAAACTACTTTTGATAGATTTACCACCAGGTAGAACCTGCCTTGCAGAAGAAATCAACACAAATTAAATCTTTGTTGCCATTAAAGAGGTGCTCTAACCCGCTCAACCACATTGCAGACTAATGCACGCAATTACAATTGATTGCATGTAGTAACCTATTTCCTTTGATTTTCGTCTGACACACTGTTAAGACGAAATTTTTCCGTAACAGCATCAAACAAAAACCTTTTAAAGCAGGCTATCAAAATTGATCAGTACATTTACCCAATTTCAGAAAACAAATCACAGAGAATTGCATTTACCACAGCTAGTTTTAAGCACTAAAATGTGTTGGTAGAGCTATTGATTATAAGTTTTGCTCGATTAGGTCTCTATTTGATGTCTCGCACAAAACAATGCTCAAACTATGCACAGCCATGGCTTTGACATGTAAAGTGTATCTTACAAAAATAACATCTTACATAAAATTACAATCCGCTTCCAGACACTTGGTGGTGCCAGTTCTTGTTCTACCAGGAGACCTGTGACTGTTTAGTGCACCTGAAATTTCATAAACAAAACGTCACAGTAATCATAATTTCATAAATAAAATCATAATAAAAATATAAGCAACTGATACGTACAGTATGTTACCATTACATCAAAGAATAAAATTTTAAAAACCAAATATAACTAGGGATGGGCAATTCAGAATAATTTACTATTCTAGAATATTCTAGAATAGTTAAACCGAATCCAGAATCCGAATCCGAATCTTTTTTGCAATTAGCACAATCAACATGAAAGCATTTATTACAAGTTTACAACAACAAAAGCACACTCAGATAACGAGATTATTGTAGTGCAATACATTTAAGCTTTCTACATCTTTGCCTGTGTGTGCGATTTAGTTTTTGGATCATTGCATGCAATGAGTGTTCTCTTTAAACGCGAAAAAAGTGCGAATTTGCGTAAACATGTCCGGCGGATTCGCAGTTATAACTCCAAGATGCGTAAAAAAGTCCGGCGGTATTTGTTAATTTTTTCGCAGTTGTTAAAATCTTTGGAACCAACTGTTTCACGTGAGAGACAGTGAATAACAATTGAAGGTTGAACCGTCACTTTTTTGGAGGAGTGTAACGTCTTGCATAAACAAGGCGTTATTCTGACGCAACAGCGAGTGAGGATGACTAAAAATTTTTTGTACCAAAAATTATCTTTTAAGTAATTGACACAAAGTAAATCAAAAAGTTTTTTTCTTTACTTTTTTCCGGTCAATTTCAATCGTAGCTAAAAAGCAATAATACCAAAGAGCTCTCAAACATCAGTTTAACACAAGACATCATTTTTTGAGGGAAGTTTGAAGCTGGAAGTGGTTAAAATGTGTATTTTTTTCTTTACACTTCAACGCCAATTTCAATAGTGCTTGATAAGATAAGAAAGCGCACAGCTCTCGGTTTCAATTTAGCACAAAAAACACCATTTATTGAAAGAATTATTCAGTTTTTGTAAAATACTAATAAATAACCTTTTCACTCTTGCCAATTATGAAAACCAAAAGTAAAAAAAATACGACTTCTAAGTTCTGATCAACCCCTAAAATGTGAGGCAAAAAAAAGTGGATTCTAGTTTTGATCCCTTTAAAAGCGTATATATTAAATTGTAGCCTTTTTGTGTAATTTACTTGAAAGGTAATTTGAAATACTTCTCTCCCCCCAGAAATTTTGAAAACTTTGCGCTTACACCAATAGAGTTGTTGTTTGGACTTGCTTTTAGATTTATCTTTAAATATCTTTAACGTACAGTTAACTCCAGTTCTTGCTGCGAAAGACGTGACAGAGTAAACAAGATACAACTCGCAAGCTGGCGTCTTAATAGAATTAAAAAATAAAGATTGTTCGTGGCAGATGATGATGGCCTAAATTAGAGATTTTCAATCGGCGAACCATGGTTTTTACAGGGCCAGTACTTTATTTAACCTTCTCCTTGAGTGAAATTGGAAAATCTTCTTGATGATTTGTTTTTTTATTTTATTTGGACAGCATTCCTGAAATTTACATTGACAACTTTTTTGAGGTCGCCTATAAAATCAAAAAAAATTAATGATCGGGCCGCGTGTCTCTGCGTTTTGAAAATGGCCACATGAAAAAAAACGGCTAAAAAGCACTGAACTAGGTTTAACATGCCATAATTGAAAAAAATACGACTGAGGGAAAAACAAAGGGTGCGGTTATAGGCAAATCAACGTTACAGGTAAATTTTAAGTATCCGAAATACTGGAATTCTGCAGGGACTGAGGGAAACGCTACGTTATTAAAAGCAGGTTGACGTCATAAATAAAGCCATTAGACTAATTCTACTGTACAATAAAAGCGTGAAAACAATGCGCGCGTAGCTTACAAATCGCTGACGCTTTAACTTTTTTTGAAAAAATTTGGGACAAAAGATCGGAGATCTAAATTGGGGTAAACGACATCTTTTATTAGCTTAGCGTACATACTTACAGCAGTACGCTATCACAGACATGTTTTTTTACAACTTTAAAATACGTTACTTGGGCTGATGTAGCGGTTTGTTCAGCAATGTCCACCAAAATTTGTCCGGCGGTTTTTGTACATTTACTAGCAATTTCGCACTTGCGCCGACGGTTATACAATTACTAAAATCTTAGAGGGAACACTGCATGTAATTGATACTTTTACAAAAAGGAAATCTGTCACCAAGCAACGTGATAAAGCTTGTAAGCAGGATATAAACCGAATCCTATTATTGGATTCGGATAGTTTGGGATTCGAATCCTTCAAATTCGGTATTCTGAATTGCCCATCCCTAAATATAACTAAATGAAATCTATCCAGTTGTGATAGAAAATATGTCAAAAACAAGCATTTTGAATAAACAGCAGACAACTAACATTGGTTGATCGTTCTAGCAAGATGCTTCCAATAGACAATAAATTCTAATCTGACATTACTCTGCAATCGTTTTCTACTTTTTTTTAAAATGAAATTAACTATAAACCAAAATAATAAACATTTTTAGCCAAGTCTCAGGAGCATGTTCTCTTGTGCAAGAGTCGATCTGTGTTTGACGGGGTGTCAAAGAGTTTTGTGCAGTACTGAGAGAAATATTAACCAATAAGATCTATCCACCCATGAGGGCAAGTTTTGAGCTATCAGGAAAATCTGCAAAAATATTGTCTTGAACAGAGCTTGTCTCTATTTTTCTGAAAAGTTTTTTATCAAACTACCATGACAAGCCTATGGAATCATAGTTGACAACAAAAATTTTCAAACTCAAAATGCCTTAAACCAGGGGTTTCTAAATTTCATGTTACCACGCCTCCCTAAAAAATATTCATTCGTATGACGCCTGCCCTCATTTCATAAAATAACACAAATTTAATATAAAACCTTTATAACCAGTGACACTTTCGCATACTTAACTATTTTTAAATGACTGTGGCTAATATTCGTGCCTCCCCTTAGACTAGTTTGCGCCTCCCAGTTTGGAAAACGCTGCCTTAAGCTGTAAAGAAGATATCACTATTTAAGAAGTAGAAAGCAGACATTCACTCTGAAAAGTCTGTCTAAAAACACATCAAAAAATTGCAATAAAAGTGTACTGAGTGGAGAGAAGTAGCAGCGACGTTACAATGCAATCAGCCAAAGATCGCAAAGGTTATAGTAATCTTTGTTTGCCCACAAGTACAGATAGTTTTACAAGAAAATTTATTCAGATTTTTCTTTCACAACAAATCTTTCACACCCATTCTGAGAATCTCTTCCCTTTCTCTTACCATTATGGGCAGAAAGATACAAAAATTGTTGTGGATCTTCTACAGTCAGTTCTTACGTTAATGCACAGTAAACACCTAACGTGTCCCTATGACTAATTCAGGGTCTAGTGCACCAGCAATACTTTTTCTTCTGTTTCTTTTCCTAAGGTAGCCAATGTGTCTGCTTCTCTTTTTTGCTTGTGCAACACTGTCACACAACCTCACCACGCTACAGACCAGGGAATCTCAAAAAGTGGGACATAAGACCTTTTATATTGGATCGTGTGGGGAAGATGGCATTTGGCATTGAACAGAACATGAAGATCTTTCTTTTCAGAGATTCAATTGGAAAAGACAATCGGTGTCACTTTTATTTCAGGGATCAACACCACTATGAGATACATTCCGTATATTTTGGGGAAATATTTTTTGTAAAACTATGCTCAGTAATACTTGGTCATGAGACTTGAGCACTATTTTTTTGGATCTCTCCAAAAAAGTATTTGGGAACCCCTGCAACTCCAAAAAAAGTATTTGGACATTAGGAGTCGCCTGTTGTTTCATAAATAAGAAAAACTGCTACTTGTTTAGTTTAAGGCGCAAGCCAATTCAAGAGTTTTTGTTGTCGGCTATACTTTTAAACTGGAGTCTGTGAGGAATTTTCAAGGGTTTGCAACCACTTTATATGCGAGTTGCAGGTATATTTTGAGTATACAGAAATTCGTTTTCATAAAGTTGATCTCTACGAAAAAAAATCTTCCTGTAGAAAAAAGGCAAAATCATTAATAAGAAGCGTAGGTTATACGTTGATGAAAATTGGCAAAACAATTGCTTTTTAAGACTATTAACGATTTAAACATGGACAAGATCGCAAGTACTTGCAGACTTTAAAGTTTGTTTAAAATGGGATAGTCTAAAATAAAGTTTGGAAACCACTGCTATAGGCCATTGCACCTGTGAAAAAGAATCTGCAATAATACTAAGCATGTGACGTGTTAAAGAGTTTTGCAGATTCTAAACAAGAATTGTAGCAATTTTCGTTCTACAAGAATCTTGGACAGAAATTTAGCTCAGAAAATTTGCACTTGCTACTGGTCATTTGAACACACCTTTATCAAGCCACAATAAACATCAATGGCTTAATTCTAATAAATGCATCAGTCACATCAGGGTCCTTCCACAACTGTAAATTTATTACCCCATTCACATAAATCAAATGAACGCATGAAAGTTTGTGAAATTATTTGCTAATTGTAAGCTAGCACAGTCTCAATCTACTAATGCAGGGGTCATTTATGGGCACAGTTTATAAAATTTAAAGTTTGAAGGGAAAACAATAGAAAAAAATAGTCAATAGGTCTACACCACTCTGTCAAATTATAGTCACCAAACATACAATTATACCGATGGAAGTCAATTTTTTCTTGAAAAGGGGCAATAAGATCAATTAAAAAATTGAATGCAAGAGTGAAACCAGAAACTTTTGATGGGGAGAGTGAGAGATCTAGATTGATCCATTTATCATTGACAGAGAAGACCTCTTTCTTTTGGAGATTAACTTTTCAAAGTCCAATTTTTCAAACAAATAAGTTCAAAAACTAAGATTAAGAAAGAGTAGTGACAGGATGCATACGCCCTTTATTTCCCCATGGAGCATAGTTTCCTTTGCTCTATTCCAGGACCACAGCATATAGGTGCAGCCAAAAAACTTTATAACGAGGTTGCATCGAGTTGTAAAATAAGCACACCACCAAAAATAACTTGTTTCTGCAATAACAAAAGGAAAACTATTTCAGCACCCACCCCAGCTTTAGCCATTGTGCCCCTATATCTATTGGAACCAATGGATGGAATTTGTGATATGATTAAGAGTTTGTAAAACCAGTCTTGATTCAAAGTACAAGTACCACAGTTGGCATTTGGGATAATGTCTTCATTTGTACCAACTTATCGTTGCTGCTCTGAGAAATACAAGTTGGTGTAGCCAGCAAAACCAATATTTCTGATACGACATAACTGACTGGTAACCTTACTGGGCAATGCCATCTAGTATTTAATAAAATCTTACTCAAAACATTGATTACTGAGCTCAAAGTAAGCAGCAAGTACTTTCTCGTCAACTCAGTGCCATATCTTTTTTACAATTTTAAATCGGCATGCAAAACACAGCATTTGTATTGCCAGTGGTAACACAATCAAAACTAACCAGATGAGTATATTAAAAGTAAACAGTTTAGAAAAAAAAGATTCACTTCTCTTCAGTTTTGCGGAAGTGGTATTTATTGCCTTCCACACAGCTCTTGCCTAGGTATATCAGCTGAATCATTTTCATCCTGGTTTATTATTGCTTTAAAGAAACAGCTGTTTTCAAAATACTTGACAAAATTTCAATTCAGTTTACTTCCTCCCTCAAATAGCAACTTCATTTTCTCGAAATCAACATGGTTATTCCAGTACTAAACTATGGGTTAAAATTGATGCTTTTATAAAAAATTAACGTTATACAATATTTCAGTTGTTAATGCTTCAATTAATTCAAACAATACTGTACTATAGTAGATAATTTTCAAGCGTAAAAAACAATAATTTTGCAGTTTATATAGTTTTAACTCAACATATTATTGAGAGTTATTTGACAATGATTAACGTAGGATATGAAAGTTTGATAGAATTATGAGGGGAGAAAAGATAGCAGTTTATTTGATAGAAAATTTCCCTCAGCGTCCGACTATCTCAAAATTATTTACGTTCAACCACACAGTTAAAAAGTTGTATATATAAAACAGTGCTTTTCTAGGCCTATTAAGCATGAAGTTTCCAGCACCCAAAACAACCAGGTAAACAATCTAGCCTGCAGGGCAAACTAATTTATTTCACAGCTCAAAGATCTGTGTGCATGTACTAACTCTGAAATGCACATAAACTGTATTACAAACATTTGTCTCTCATGATATTTTGTTCAAGTCTAGGCCAGATTACCGGGACATAAAGAAACATCACTATCCAAAACTTTTGTTCCAATAGAGATCCCACTCTAATTTTTTTTTATATATGAGTAGATTAAAAACGAGGCAATGTTTAAATAAAAAAAAATGGCCGATTTGCAGTTGCTGATTTTTGGGGGAGCAAATTCAAAGATCAAGGTCAAATTCTATCCTATTCTATTTCGTCTTATAGACTTTATGCACACTGTCAGTTGAAAGATCTCTTTTTTCAGAATAATTTGATATCAAATCATGAAAATCAGAGAAGAGGAACTATCGGGTGTGGCTTCACAAAGCTTGGGGCCTGGTGTTATAGCCCCAACTTGGGGGGCATAAAAGGTACCCCAAAGGACCCATAGGTTTAAAACTTTGTGCAACCTGCTTTTTCACCAAAACGAACACACTCATACACCAACCAAAAATCATTAAAGTGGCAGAGATAAATGTCAAAACTTACCCAAATTGCAGCACATTAGACCTGGAATGCACCTCTATTGTTTACGAAATTGGTTATGCTCATTGAATTTTATTTTTTAAATAATTGAAACAACCGCCATAAAGAATGCTGACTTAAAAACTGCTAACTTTTTTTGATGCATTTTGGCCTTTGGCCTTACAGTATTTCTGTTAATTTACTGCACTGTTTTGTTATCTTGTTGAATTGGAAAGTAAAAAAATAAAATTACCATTAACTTACTACCACCATGTTTGTACAATTCTCACCTGGTCTTGCTACCTTTTTTGGCTTATACTTTTGTCCATATTTTCATAGGTAAAGTTACACATCACTAAAATCTAACACTTTTTCTCCATTTTATCAATATTTTTTTTGCAAAAAAAATCTGATATTGATATCATTGCTTTATTGGCGCGTGTGCAAAGTTAAATCAAATAAGTGTGAAAACTTGTCCCAGTTTTACCACATACATGATGAAATGAAGAAATGCGATTATTTTTGTGCACACCGAAACCTTATTGGGACAACCACAAATAAATTTTCATGGATTTTTAAAGATTTGTAGCAAATTTTGTTTAAATTTGAGAAATATCTTTTATTAGACAAACGAAAGTTTCTAACAAGTTTTCTCTTTTTTTTGTAATACATTTTTATACCTCAATCATGAAAAACCTTTTTGTTGGTTATGCCAAAACATTGTTGTGTTCAGACTCAATTTGGAGCAGCCAGTTTTGTATTTCTACCACATGCAGTGCAAGAGCAGAGGAAATTGCCATATAGTGACTTTCCCCAGTGCACTACAATAAAACCATCATGAAGTTTGAACACACGATCACTGTCATTATGAACAATGCTCCAACCCACTCAACCACATTGCTGACTATTCCAAATTTTATACGCATCCGGCAGAATACAAAAAGATCCCACGATATGGCTCAGCAAAAGCAATAATCTTCTCACAACACTTAACACTGGTACTCTTTTTTAAATAACAATTCACTAAATTTCATTCCTGATGTAATACTCTTTACAATTGAGATAAATTATTAATTTGAACAATTTCATCAAGCCTTCAAAAGTTCCTCAAATATAATACTATTTTCCAAAAAAAAATACCTTGTTGGTGTTCATGGCTTGAAGATTTCTCTTTTCTGTAGTGTAAAAAATCATTGTTTCCTTGAATCTGTGGAGATTGTGATGATAAAAAGTTACGAGATTCAGAATTGTGTTTGCCTTCATTTGAATACATTGGTGGATCATTTGCTGGCTCAAGAACAAAATAAACAGTTTCAGAGTCATTGGCTAATGTTGAACCTGACTTATACTGAAATGATGATCCAAATTCATCAGAATTTTGAAGAATGGTAGCTTTATCCGTTGCATCATTTTTGGTATTTTGGCACTCATAATTCATGTCTGTTGAATATAGGTTTGGAGTTTGATTCATATTTTTCTTCACAAAATACTGTATCAATGGAGAACATTGAATTATTACAATTGGTTCAACTGTACCGATTGTGCATAATCAGTTACTGGTAGCTCATAATGCTGGATTAAATAACACCGCTTTGCCTTAACACAGGAGTATACAAATGACTATTACTAAAAAAAACATTCAGTGCAAACTGCAAAAAGTAAACGGCACGATCTCTTAAAAAATTTTGCAAAATTTGGCATTTTAGTCTCCACCTTCATATACATACTTGAATAATAAGTATTTCTGAACGGCTAAACACATTGGCCACCACTTAAGTACTGAATTGATGAATCAATAAACCTTAGGGTACCATCACTTAGATATAAGATCAATTCTTATCAGGTGAGATTGGTCATATTGCCAACATTTTGTCAGAAGCATATCCATCAGAAAATGGCAAGCAAGACAGCCTTTATATCAGGCCAGGCCCCTCTTGCGCCTTTATCTCAAAGCTGGAGGCGAGTGTTTTCAATTTAATGTAGTAGCCCCAAAACAGTACTTTAGATCTAAAATTTTCTTACAACCCCAACTGCAATTGAGTAACAATTTTTATGTTTATGAATAAGTAGAGGCTATTTGGCCTTTAAGTGCATTTTACCTTTGAAATCTATGTCGCCATTGAATGTGTGCGATAGGGTCAATTTTGAACATATATTAAAAACATGACTTTTGGTCGGTTGTGATTGGTCTATTTTTAAGACATAATAAACATGTGACTTGAAAAAATATACGCCTCAGAGTAAACCCCCGCTTACATTTACATAAGATGGACAAGAATGAGTTCAAATAAAAAGGCACTGGACTATGAAGTAATTTATGAAAGAAAGCAAGAAAAGCCTAAAGTTACATGAAAAAGGCAAGCAGCAAAGAAAGTCAATGAGACTTGCCAAACAAGAAAGCATGTCATGAATCAAAGAAAGTGGAAGAAAGGGATGCACTCCATTACATTTAAATAAGGTGAATTCATCGACTTTGTCAATGAAAAAACACCAGACTTCATAATATCTATTACAACCATCATTACAGGTGCAGTGGCCATGCCACTACCATTAAATTTAATCAAAATTCATATCATGTGCATGTTGTAATAAATATCCTCTTGCTATCACCTCTTCTTTTATCTACTGCTGTCGAATTTCATTTTCATTTTTTGGTGATATGGGCAAAAATAAAATGAATAATTGAATGTAAATTGCCTCATTAGACGTTTTAGTGCCCAATTGGACTACTTTTAACTAGCATTTACGCTAAAAATTTGCATTAAGCACTAAAATATAAAAGCACCTAACTGGACTGCATTTTATCTACTTAGTGAACAGCAATTAGTTTTTATTTTTTTAGTTTTGCTAAAACAGCATTTCCTTCCAACGCTGATCGTTATTCTTGGCAACTGTTTCATTGAGCCTTAGTGGAACGACTTCAGCAACAGTTGTTCTAGGTTTGATCATTTATTTGAAAAATCATCTTAAAGAAAATTGATGGAAAATTGGTGAATGCAATTATCCATTTGGTCTGCACCACAGCACATGCATTTACTATGCCAGGTTCTTTTTTTGACATCTGGCTACAAAACTCAAGATTTGATGAGCAAAATTTGATAGATCTGTCTACTTGCCTCCTAATGACATTTTTATTAAGTCACATTAATTATATCAGTATCTAAGCACCAGTAGGTAGTTATTTGTTGAAGATCTGCATTTTTTCAAAGTAAAATTGTCCACTTAAGAGAGAGAGAAATTTGTATAGTTTTGTGAGATTTTTAACACTTATAAATACTAGTACATTATGCTAAACAACGAATAAATCTTTGACATAAAAAGCCAAGAAGCAAGGAAAGATTACTAGGTTGCTGAGTCAAGATGTTCCTTGACTTGAGCAGTTGGAAGAAAACATATCAATGAATTGTTTCAAGTTCATGTACAACTCCATACATTGTACTTTATCCTAATGTTTTGACCAGACTTTTGAGAGCGTGTGTACAGTATAGAAAAATCACAAATATCTTTCAAAACTTCTAAAAATTTGGATGAAAAAAGTTTCAGTAATATGCAAGACAATAAAATTTTAAAATGTGTTTTCTCAACAGTGGTGTAGTAGGAGATAAGAAATGCTATGCTGTGCACCAGGCCTCAATCAATGTTTACCAATGATTTGTATTATTCTGTCATTGCTTCTCAGATAATTCTAAATTAATGCAATTATTCAATAATTTTGCAACAATACCGATAAATAATTTGTTTGCTCTCATTATTTCTTCTTTGGGGATTTACATCAGTTGAAAAAAATGCTTTACTTTCTGTAATCCAACATTCACTGCTCGGTGCATTTTTGGGCCAGGAAAAAATATTTCTGGATGCTTTTGGGTAATAATTTACAATTGGTTTGAGTGCTTTAAAAATATTTCTTTGGCAACTCTGATTACAACAACCCCTGTGTGAAATCGCACAGTAGAAAAAAAGCTTTTTTGCTTGAAAATAACTTGATGTTCATTTGGAGATCAGTGCAAAAATTTTTGGTAGGCACCAGAAAACGAGATCATGATTCATTCATTACATCTGTCACAGATGAAGTGTCACAGAGGAGGGTGTCCAGATGCAGAGGACTGGGTACAGTATGATATGGTCAAATTTTGAAGAAAAGTACAAGTAATATTTTTTGGCATACTACAATATGGTACAGAATTTTTTTTCTGCACTGTTCTGTACTCTTCCCAGAAGTCTGATGTAAAGTCTCCAAAAGGCTTGCTTTGTTAAAATTTAAAATCACACGAACTTCCAACTTCACAGCGGCAACAAAAATTGCATTATTATAGCATAAAATTCAATTATCACGAGTTAGACATTACTTGATTTTACTGACCCAGAACTTTCTTGAACTCTGCATTTTATGACATAGCAAAGTTTTGAAATACTTTGTAAAGACGTAAAAACTGCTGAAGTGGAGTAATTACCATCAAGTGTGCTGTTCACACATTGCAACTAAGTGTACAGGACTTCTTTAAAGCTAATTCCAGTGCCAAAGAAGTGGTATTAAAAGTGAAAAATGTCATCAAAAAGACCCATAATCAGAATATCAGAGTTGGTCAAGCACAACAACAAACCTCTTCCTAGACTGGATTGTTAGGCCTGTTGGGACTTAATGTTTTTCATGCTTGAAAGCAGGTTGCTTGTCAGAGATTTACTGGGCCAAATTTCTCTGGCAAACGAATCCCTACATTTGTATCAAACCCATACACAGCTGCATGCAATAGTAAATTGAGAAACAACTTTGTTATTTGACATCACTTTTTTGGCTGCTATTTATGTTGATCCAAGGTATCAGGTACTTCAAGTTAAATCAGTATCAAGTGAGTTGACACGACTGACATAGAATGTCTAGCCTCATCTGCAAAATCTAAAAATGGATCTACTCTTGCATGCACAGTTGATATTATTGATGAGATACTTGCCACTTTGAATGTGTGCAATGCCAGCTCATCACAATCACCAAGGGATGAGCAAAATGTAACTGAGATGATTAAGTGCTTCATCAACCAAGCCCGTCTTCTCAGGAACACTAACACATTTGAATGATGGGACAAGCAAGCAGAATCTGATCTTAAGCAGTTGCTAATCTTGCTTTACCAGTTACTCAAGCCAGCATTAAAACACTTTCATGGACTTAAGGTACATTCTAAATGAGTTGAGATTTGAGCTTCAAGAAGACATAATCAAGGCAATAATGTTTCAGCACTGTGAAACTTGAACTTTTTGCTTGCAGTATAATTGAACTGGCTTTCAAAAACGTTGAACAATTTTCTTTAAAATTTGTTCGTTCATTGCTGTTTTTGTTTTTTGATGATGATAAATTGATAACATCAATATCATTGCTGTTTTGATTGTTAAGTGTAAATTCAGCTGAGGTTTTCTACTATTAAATGAAGTAGGTGGTTAAGGGTTGATTGAGTAACCCAGTTTGCTCCAGAGGAAATGAAATTAGCGTGCCTGTCTACTTCTGATAATATTTATCTCAGCACATACATTTGCTGCAACATTAGAACAAAAATTCAGCAAAACAATTGGTACAAAAAGGCAAAGTAGTATAAAATAGAAAAAATTTCCCAGTTTACTATTACATAAGGTATTTTAGTAAAGTACAGAATTCTGGTACAATATTTTTTGGAAAAAACATTCTATACTGTACCATACCTAACCCCCTGCACAGATGTTGAAAGTCTTAGAAAAGGGTGTCACAGATGTTGAGTAAAGCAGTAGGCATATGGGGGAATGAACACAAGGAGCAATGAGCCCATGGAGCAATGCACAGTTTTTAGAAAATTTCCAAATGAAGACATTCCTAATTTTTATAAAAAATGCCGGAAGAAATTTGTTTTTGAAGTGAGGAAACAAGAAGAAATAATTTCTTGAAGTAGAGGAAATAGAAAAAGTATTTGTGGAAGCACTGGATGTCATAGACATTGCAAAGCCTACATGATCACAAAACACCAAGATATATCTTGTATTACTTGACTGACAGGCATATCTATATCTATCACTTGGCTAACAAGTAACTTATTTTGCCAATAGCTTGTATTACCCAGCTTTAGCTTGTTTCTCAAAATGGCAAACAAGTAAGTCAATTAATAAATATCAATATGCCTTAAAGACTTTCAAAATTCAGTACAATACCCAAGCTCCAAGTTTCTGCCTAATAACACTAGCAAAAAGCTTTTTTTGATCAGTTTAAAAAGTGATCTAGTGACACTATTCCAAAAACTTTACCATCAGGTCAACCATATGGTGAGATTATTCATAAATCTGCTCAGTATTTTCAGACAAAAACACTTGCAATACAGTCTAGTTTTAATACTGTTGATCAGAGAGTTCCAGCACAGAGTCATGTCACCAGACATTGTAAATGTCTGAGCGAAGTTACATCATCAAAGATGATTTTGACCCAATTCTATCTAACCTTGAAAGCAAAAATCACTTCTTAGACTCAGCCTTATTTAATTTACTAAAATTGTGTCCAGAGATTGTTGATCCATTTCTACATTATACTGCAAGAAGATACTTTGCAGATGCCATTTTCCGAAATGATTTAAAGCGTGAAGCAATTACTGTCATATTCAAGAATATAAACCTTGATAGTAATGACCTAAAAAACTATTGCCAAATAAGTAGTACACCTTGGTGCCAAAGTGTTGCAAAAAGTAACCTTTTACCAGATTAAAAACACCATTTGAAGAATGATGTATAAAATATTAATTTGGATACATAAGAAAAAAACATTCACGTGAAACTACTCTAGTTATACCAGTAAATGGTATTTTAAAAAAATTTCAAGAACAATCTTGCTGCTGTTTTGAGATTGGAATTGTCCTCAGCTTGACACAGTCCATCATAAGCAACTACTGTTAAGCTGAATATATGTTTTCACATTACATGTAAAGTTCTAAAGTCATTTGCAAAAGTTTAAGACTAAACTGCATTATAGTAAATTTTCAACTATTGCATCACATTGTGCAATCATTTGGAGCAATTGCAATCGAATTCATTACAGTAAAAAAGTAGCTTGTAACTGACAATTTGTTTCCAGATTTTGGCATGTAAGGACGAACAACATAGCTTGTGAAATCTTTTTATGAATTTGGACATGGGCAAAAAATCATCACAGACAGACGTTCAACAGGCCCAAATTGTCACCATGCATGGTGAAGACCATACAGAAACAAAAATTTGTGAGAAGTTAAAGTGCTCAAAAACAGCTGCGCCTAATGCAATAGCCAAACACAAGACAGATGGAACTTTCTAACAGAAAACAAAACGGACAACCCTGTAAAACTTTAGTCAGAGATAGTCATATAATGTAATTTGTAGTTGCACATTTATCAATGAACTCCTGCAAGGAAGTATGAGCTATTCTGCATTCTAAAGAAACTGACGTGAGCATCAGCACAATTTCCAAACGATTGAACAAGAAATTTAGCCTTCTGTCTTGAAAACCTGCACAGAAACTGCAGTTGATGCCAGTCATGTACAAAAAAGATTTGATTTTGCTGAACGTCATCAACACTGGGCTGTTTCTGAATGGTGGAAAGTACTGTTTTCTGACAAATCAATGATCCAACAATTCATGGTATGAAAGAGGCATGTGAGAAGACCTAGAAGGAAGCGTCATGATAAAAGGTATACTGTCTAGACATTGAAATACCCTTAAGTCAAATGATTTGGGGAGCAATGTTGAGTCATCGCACTGCAGGACTCTATTTTTTTCCACCAAACACCACTACAAATGGACCCAGGTACGTTGAAATGCTAGATTGCTTGAACAGAAACTAGATTTGCTTATGTACATTTGTGAATGCAATACATTCATGAATGATAAAGCACTGTGCCACAGATCCACACAAGTTCCTTAGAAAACACAAGATTCAATACTTGAATGGTCTAGGAACAATCCTGACTTAAATTCCAATGAGATTTGAGAATCTGTGGACACTCTGAAGAATAAGTAGCAGACAGGCAACCCTCCAGCATTGGCAAGTTATTAAATAGTCATGGGATAAAGATCTGACCTGTGAATATTGCTCTACATTAGTAGACAGTATACCATGATGCACCCAAGCCGCCAATGATGCCTGCAGAGGACACACCAAGTACTAAAATCTTCACATTCTATTAATTATACACTATATGTAACATTTCCAATAAAGATGTGTAAGTAAATCACTCTTGGTCTTAACCCTTTGAGGGATAATGCAACACATATGATACATGATTGTTAATTGTTATTTCATTATGACATAATTATCATTATTTCTGAAATTCATTGTAATTTTGTTGTTACCAAACAATTAAGGAATTGTCTCAAATTTTATGAAGTAGAATCTTATGATCCTAAAAGGATTAAACTTTTGCAACCAATGTATGTATTCAAATCTTCTGGTGTTGCATATGTTAATGCTTTCCACAGTTCCACACACTGTCTGGCATTCTCATTAAATTGACACAGATCAGTGGGGGAGCAAAGTTCATCTACTAATGAGCACTTTAATCTCTGATGCACAGTGTCATCGTTAGCTCTGCATTGGCAAGTTGTATTGGTTGCTTAATCAATAAAACCCCACTTCTTCAGCTCGGTTTTAGTTCTAACGACGCCTGTATGAAAATGGTTGAGACATTGCCACATTGTCCATCCTGAGTTTGATCCTGGAGGCAGCTTTTCCTCAGGTGTGATGTTTAGGCAAGTGCTTTGTGGCAGCATTTTGAGCTTTGTTTCCATGCTTCCTTTTTCCAGGTAGAGATTTATTTCTTTAGGGGTTCTGCATAGTGTAGAAAGCTCCTTCTTAATTTCAATCTAGATGGGGCAGGCTGGTGATTGAACAACATATGACAGGGGTCATAGGCCTGCCTTGAGCATTTTAGCTTGCTGATAGCTTCTCCTTGGATCTCAGGTGAAGTGATGCCAGCAAGCAGATGGAGATGATCAACGTTTGTTGGCTTTAGGCATCCAATAATCAGGCAGCAACTTCTATTTAGGACTGGGTCTAGGTGTTCCGCATGTGCTGATTGCTCCCAAACAGGACAAGCATATCCAGCAGCCAAGTAGGACAGAGCCAAAGCAGAGGTACGCAGCACATGTGGTGTGACTCCCCGTTGTGATGTGATGCAATACTTGAAATTTTATGTAATGCGATGCTTGAAAATACCAGAAATACTTAAATGTGGTTGGTCTTAAACTTTTGCAAATGACTGTAAAATAGTTGAAATCATATTTATTTAATTGCATGTCATCTGTTGTGCTATATGGGGCACACAGTCAAAAAATGCCAGTTGTATTTGGTGCCCCACCAGATTTTATACATAAACCACACTTCTTTTTCTGAACTAACTAAATAGTGTAGTAGAGAAGAATTTGGTCTTCATATTCATTCTTTTGCTCATAACACAACCTAGTATATTGGTTTTAATATTGATTTTGATAGCATCTGTAATAATATATAATGCAGCTAAGAAAAAAAATCAAACAATGGATGGTAGAGAGCTTTCTCAAGTTAAACATGGTTAAAACACAACTACAAATATGTGGAAAAAGATGACTAATAACGATATACCAATCACAAGTTATGCATTTACATGAATCATGGCTGATTAACTCTGAAGTTACTTATGGCTCCAAATTGTTGAGTATTTCATTGGATGATCAATAGTTTCACTAAAATGATAAATGTGAGATGTAGTGCACTTTTTCAAATTAAGAAAACTAAAAAATTTACATTATTTCTATCTCAAAAAATTTAAATTGTGCAGTGTTTTAGTAAAAAGTTTTACCTTTTGCTTAGATTACTGTAGTTGTTTATATCCGTGTGTGTTACAGTATCTACTAGATAAATTAAAGATAGTACTAAATGCCAGCATTAGATTTGTATTTCATTTTCCCATTGAAAGTCATATTTCTCTCTTACCTTATTGCAAACAATGTCACATATTGCCTATTGATTATCACATACAGTATAAACTCTGCCTTCTAGTGTAAAAAATTTTGAATCATACTGCTCTTGTATATTTGAAAAAATTTATTTCATGTTTATGTTCCTCATCGAAATAAAATCAGCAGCTCAAGTCCTCAGCTAATCTCCAAAAAATTACCACTAATTCAAATGGTCATAAAAGTGTATCCTACAAAATGTGATACTTGGAATTTGCTACCAACCAAATTGCGATTGTGTCCTTTACTCAATTCTTTTAAAAAAGATCTCAAAACTCATTTTCTAAGCTTGCTTTTTAAATCTGTTAAATGTCTTTATGTCCCATTACTGCAAATAAATTTTTTAGTCTGCCTAAGAAACTCTGTTAATGATTTTATTTTTTTTTGTTTATGCATGTATTTACTTTGCTGTATTATTTTTGGACATTTGCTTTATGCTTGTCACTGCTTTTGTGTTTACTATGTTAAACTGCTCTGAAATCTTAAGGACGGTCTTGGTCCTTGATACAGAGTCGTTTACAGGTATAGCCTACTAATATCGCATTATGATTACTACCGGTATCAATTGTTTAGTCTTATGCATCATGAATACTGGCTGCTCTTTCATTTATTCAATAAGCTTTTAAAAAGCTTAAAGCACGTGTATGTACATATAAATTCAAGATATCTGTTGTCACAGAAGCTCACGCAGGATCATTTTCGCTAACTCGTTAACCCAGAGGTGTTACCGTTTTAAATTTTAATAACTACGCGTCACGGTGTTTGATTACTATACAACTGTATGTATGTACAGTCATACCTCACCTTTACGAACTAATTCGTTCTTCAATGTAGCTCGTAAAACGAGAGTTCGTAAACTGAGGTTCTTTTATACACAGAAAGTAATGCATAAATTGGGGTTACGTTCTTATGAAAAAAAAATAATTATAAACTTAAAAAAGGAACAGTAAAATGCATGTATTACTTAATCCAAGCTTTTAATAAATGAAAAGAACACTTTTTTATTCTAAAAAAATGAAAACGAACACTTTTCAATGACATGATGAAGGGTAAAGTAACCAATAATAAAAATAAGTTAACAACTACTGTACATATGCACAAGAGCTTCTGTCTTGGAAGGAATGCAAGAACTTACTGCAGAGCTAGCCAATGAGCACTGAGCAGTATCCCTTTCAAGGGCCGATTTACAATAAAATCGTTTGTAATCGTTACACTACGGTTTGGGTTGCTGCTATTTGCGCTCAAAAACGTTGCAGAACGTTTCAAGACAAAGTCAATGTGTTTCTGTTTTCAATTGCGTACGTATTCTGTTGTTAACATTCAAAAAGATTGAATAGAACCAACCACACTTTCTTCAGATAGAGCTTGCTGACAGGGAGACAAGACCGCAGAAAATATTGCACAACGACTGTAATTAATATAATACTTCAGTTGTTTGATAAATGACAAAATTTGTTGGTTCTTTGTTGAAGCTGTCACTTCTAAAAATCTATTTCGTAATTCCGAGGTTTCGTAAAGCGGGAGTTCGTAAAATGAGGTATGACTGTATTATATTTATTTTTGGCCAATAAAACGCGCGCAACGCAAAAGAATACATTAAAGCAACAGCCAAAAATAGGAAACAGCAACAAACAGTATACGTTAAGATGCACAACTTTTACTTGTAAGATGCATAACAAATCAAATTAATGTGCGGTTGCTGCACCTGAAAGAACTGAAAAAGAAAAAAATGATTTGGCACTCTCCTACCTTATATGCATGCAGTAGTTTTAACTGCTATTGTAAATAGTAAGACGCTGAAAAGTTTCTTAGTGAATGGTGTCCAGAAGCCAGCATTGCCAAGAAGATGATGATGCAAGAGTTTCGTTTAAAGAAACATTGTAGGAAGGTTGCACGCACGTGATCAAACGTCATCAAAATGCGCTTTCGAAAAAAGTGGATGACCAAAGTCAGTTGTTTCGACGTCACCGAAAATAAATCGGCCTAGAGGTGTTACGAGAAGAGGCCGATCAATAAGACTACCATTGCGTTTTTGTGAGTAATTACATAAAAGCGGAAATGCACAATCGTTATTTATCCCGATCCAACCCCACCATTTTGCCGTTCGCTTACACCATTGCCACTGCCAGTATTGCCGTTTGTCACTTTTATTCGCTTATCTTCTCACTCTGCTTAACTTTGTTGTATATAATTGCATTTCATGTTTGTGATCCGCCATTATTCATGTTTGTGATCGCATTTGCTGTTTAGCTATAATTGGGAATTAGTTGGCAACATTACCTTTGTTTATATCAGTAACCCGGATTTAGTGCGGTACAATTATCAGCAAGCTCTAGTTGTTTATTTTGTAATTGAGTAATTTGGTTTAACTAGTCTTTTTAAGCTGAATTAGATATTTAGTTGTACAGTTGATGCATCAGTTAGTCTTTCTTCTATGTGATTGCTAGCTTTAACTAAATTTTTGGATAGTTTTAACTACTTACAACGTATTATTTGTACTGCATGCTACCGTATTATTCTATTTGAATAAGATTGTGATAATGTAATGGTGTTTTAATGTAAGACTGTAGTGAAGTTGGAAAGGATAAATACCGCCAAAGGTTTCTGTGCCAAGAGAAGTCAGCGCATTCCTGAGCTGCACAGAAATATCAGTGTTTTTGCATTGAATTGAATAGGAGTGATATCGTTTTTTGCAAAGCAAATGAAGAAACGTGACAGTTGTTGAATGCACGTTAAATATGTTGTTTTATTGATGTTAAGGAATGAATCTAAGGTCAAAGTAAGATAAGAGGTGCTAAGGTTTGCTTGTTATTGCTAATAGTTGGGCTAATTTTATGGGTTAAACATGCAGGCTTATTGGTAGCCAGCTTCTGTGAGGGTTTCATATTCGATTAATCAGCGTGTTTGGGAATGATGAGTTTAAGTTAATTGTAATGTGTAACTTATACAGTATATTTAGTGGCATAAGCATTCTGAAAAGTTGAAAACTTAAGTTATACTGTAGCCTAAATGACAGGGCAGACTTCTGTACCGTTTGACATATGCTGGATTAGTTATTGTTGGATAAAATCAGTAAGTTTTTGAAATTTTTTGTCAATAGTAATTGCAGGCCAGTCATATTGATATGTCAGATGTAATTGTGTGACCTTAACCACTCTTTAAACAATTGTTTGGGCTATTACCTAGGCTGCTGGACCAAGGGTAATACAAAAATTACGGTACCGATTTATTGATTCATGCGTAGAGCTCATGCTCTGTTTGCATGTCTTTTGTCACACTGGATCACCGCGACGGGTAGACTGCTTGGCCCCACCACCTGTTTGCCACATAAAGATGGAGGCATACCGTTAAATGCCTTGTTCATGGAGACAGCAAGTAGCTTACCGGCAAGCTTACCGTACCGGTAGTAATGATCAAATAATGGTTGTTTTTGCGAATGTACCGACTGGTATCTAATTGGTATTGCTTATTTTTAAGTGAGGAGCAAATTGTAGTTAGATGACACTTTTCTTAGGGGCATTTTAAAAAAAATTAGCCCACTATGCTAGGCTTATACTAGCCAACTGAAAGACTAAATCTCAACCAAATTGCTTTTGGTCAAATTTCTTTCTTTCCGAGAATCCAACTAGAAATAATTCATTCCAAATTTAAATTAATTTTTCATTAGTTTTCAAAATAACCCCAGAAGTTGGTGTTCGCCCTGTTTTTACCTCGATCACAAAAGATAAGCCTATTGACTCACAACACGTCCTTTACTTTTTTGATCATGTTCGAGAAGAAAGAAACTAAACGTTACAGCGAAAACAATAAAACACGCATGAAAGACTACGGGTGCTGACTCAGGCGGTCCGAACGTAACACGAACGGCAATTATAAGGTTCCAACACGCCCTATACCTCCCCACCAAGTTCGGATCCGTCTCATCAACCATACATTAAAGCATACGTTACATACAAGACAAGTAGCGCGCAAAATACAATCTCACGGCCAATTCGTATCTTCGATTAATCTTTGTGGTCGGTTAACGTTACGTTTTGGTCTCATCACTCCCGTCGCATGTCTGGAAGTAATCAAATCGCCCACATTTTCACTGTCATTTATGACCAGAGAAGCAGGTACACGTTTACGGATAAATCTGCGATTTCTCACAAACATTCGACCACTTTGGGTTTTAATAGTGTATCTCCTAAACTTTGCATCAATATTTACAACAGTGCCATATATGTCAAAATTGCCTGTTTCTCTATTTTGGATAGCCACGTGGTTTCCAATCTGAATGTCTGAGAGTGGGGCGGCTCCACGATTATAATAGGTTGCTGTTTGCTCCAGATGTTTATCTTTAAAATCCATCTCCCTCATTTTACTTTGCCATTCTGGGGCGAAGGCACGACGGTGGACAGGAATCGTGTCCTGAACGGGGTGGCCATATAGTTTTTGAGCTGGTGACAACTTGTCCTTTCTGGATGGAGTATTGCGATATTGAAGGAGGGCACGTGCAAGTTTGTTCTCATCAAGTATCGAATGTTTTGTAGATCTTCTGATTAGTTTTTTCATGGATTTGACCGCAGCTTCCGCTTTGCCATTTGATTGAGGATATCCAGGAGATGACATGTTATGCTTCACCCCCCATTCCAGTAAAAATGTGGCGAGTTCGTGAGACGTAAACTGTGGCCCCCCCATCGGACCAAATAACATCAGGAACAGCTGTGCGTGAGAAGTACTCTTGCAAGGCAATTATTAGAGAACGGGTCGTGGTATTTTGCCGCATCACCTGTATTGAGGGCCAGTCTGTATAGCAATCTATCATTATGAGATAGTCTCGGCCATTAAACTGGGCAAAATCTAAAGCCAAGTGCTGAAAGGGGCGATCAGGAAGGGCATGCGAAATCATCGGCTCTTTAGCCAACGAGGGTTGCTCGTCCTGGCACTCTTTGCAGGCCATTATGATGGTCTCTATATCTCGGTCAATTCCCGGCCAATACACTGCAAGGTGGGCTCGCTCTTTAGTGCGAGTGACACCTTGGTGTGACTCCTGCAAGTTGAATAACACTTGGTTACGTAGTGCACACGGAATAAACAAACGACAACCGTACACAATAAGTTCATCATCAAAAGCTAAATCGTGGCGTACATTCCAAAACGGTTTTAAATCGTCTGGCAACTCTGCTTTGCTGCCAGGGAAACCATTAAGCACAAGTGACTTAACTTTGTTATAGATAGTATCATGTAAAGCAGCATTACGTACATCTTGTAAATTAACACTTAATGCACTTCGCTGTTGTATGGCAGCGATTTGGTACGGGGAGCGTACTGGCTCTTCAGCTAATTGATCTGGCGGTACAGGATCATTAACGGGATTCCGAGATAAGGCATCAGGGGCACTGTGTAAGGATCCTTTTTGCCAATGAGCAGTAAAATGATATGCCATTAATTTAGTACGCAAGCGCTGTAATCGAGGATTTTCAATCTCATCGAGTCGGCGGTTGTTCAAAATAGATAGTAACGGATTGTGGTCCGTAATTATATCAAAATGTTGTAGTCCTGCCAAAAACTTATGACACTTAATGACTGCCCACGTGACTCCGAGCATTTCCTTTTCAATAGTGGCGTACCGGGATTCGGTGTCACTTAAAAAACGAGAACCGGCTTGCACGACATGCCATTTGTCCCCCGATTGCTGCTGCAAAATAAACCCAAGGCCTTTGTTACTCGCATCAGTTAGCAGGCGGGTCAATTTGATTGGGTCAAAGAATTTCAAGGTTGGCAAATCTACAAGCAATTGCTTGGCTGATTCAAAAGCTATGGTGTGTGCCGGTCCCCAAACAAAATCGTTTTTTGGACTCAAAAGAGGTCGAAGGGGTTGCAAGCTGTGTGCAATTCTTTCGGTGTTGCAAGCAAGCTGATTCACCAGGCCAAAAAAAGATCTCAAGTCGGTAAGATTAGTAGGCAGGGGAAAATCACGAAGAGCAGTGAGGAGCTCATCAGCAATTTTGTATCCCTCCTGCGAGATTTGGTATCCAGCAAAAGTTACTGCAGTTTCACAAAACTTAAATTTTTCTTTATGTAAAGAAATTCCTTTATCGGCGCACCTTTGCAAAAATTGCCTCACATGGGTGGCGTGGGTACGTTTATCTTCATCAAAAATGATGACATCGTCAACAATTCTACGATAATTTGTCAACCCTTGAAAAGCCTCATCCATGCGTCTATTGTAATGCTCCGATATCGAGCAAATGCCGAAAGGTGCCCGTAAAAATTTAAAACGACCAAAAGGGGTCATGAACGTAGTCAAAAGCTGGCTTGTAGCATCAAGTGGGCATTGATAATAGCCTTTAAGGGCATCAAAAACAGTAAAATATTTCGAATGTTTGTTGCTTATGTCAGCAATAGCGTCATTAGGTGTACATACAGAATATAACTCACGTTGTACATACTTATTGAGCTTAGAAAAGTCTACACAAATGCGAATGTCCTCAGAGTTCTTTTTGGGGGTCACGACTATGGGTGCACACCATTCCGTGGGCTCAGTTACAGGTTCAATGATTCCTTGCGCTTGAAGAGAGTGCAGCTCCTTCTGTACCTTGCCGCGGTATGCGTAAGGTATCATACGTGGTGCGCTCACGCAAAATGGTTTGGCATTGTCTTTCAGGTGGATGCGGAACGTTTCTCCAGTCATCACTCGCACTTGTCCATTGAATACCGACGGAAATTCGCTGATAAAGTCCTCAACTGTCAACTTTTCTACTGTAGTTGTAACACGAATTTGTGCTGGATAGTCTTTTGGTAAAATGTTCAATTTTTTAGCGGTTTTCCACGAGATTAACATGCCGCCAGGAATGGATGGAAACACTTGAAGCGTGTCCGTAACAGTGATCTTTCCCAAAGTGATCTGTATAGTCATTTGACCAAGCGATTGAAGGGTGGATCCATCTACTGAATAGGCAGTCTTGTGCGTGGAGGGCAATATATTTCCAACGTGCTCACCCAACTGCGCTAAAATGTGCACTCCGGCAGCTGTAATATCTGCTCCAGAATCTGGCAGAACATTCAATGTCGCATCACCATTTGACCCTCTCACAGATACTTCAACGGTGGGCGCATTTCCCAAACCTTTCATACGTAGGATCAAAAACAATTGTCCCTCGTCAGATTCATCATCCTGGGGTTGTTGCAGCTCATTAATTCTGGTCGATTTTGTGCGACATTGCGATGCAAAATGTCCAAGCTTGTTGCATTTATTACAAAACTTATTAATAGCAGGACATTGCGAGGGATTTTTGTGAGGCGGTTTGCCACACCTGATGCACGTGCGAGTATCAAGCTTACTCTCGCGGGTCTGTCTCCGGTTTGGACGACCATGACGCTCATGCTGTTTCGCCTTGTATGTGGATGTTGCGCTGATAGTGAGGTTACTGCCTTTAATCTGATCGCGCTGATGCTTTGCAGATTCCCGTGCTCTACACATTTGGATAGTTTTATCTAACGTCAGGTCTTTCTGACGTAAGAGCTCTTCAATAGTGTCGCCATCTTGTAAACCTTCAATAATCTGGTCTCGAAGTGCTCTGTTTACGCAGTCATCTGCTGTACAGTAATTGTAGGCAGAGACGTAGCAGCCGCCCCCCAAACCCCCCAATTGGGGGGGGCCCAGGCCAACTTTGGGGGCCCAAGTTAGTCTGAAATTGCTTTTTGGCTACTTGACTATTTTCAGTTCAGCAGACTTGTTTACAACCGATTTAAACTGTAGGAAGAAATTGGCTTGTGACATCATAAGTGAATGCGACGTCATTTTATCTCGCAGAATCTAGAATATTTCGATTGATTTTCTGGTAGAATCTTGAATATTCGATTGACGTAACAATGCCGTTGTTACGCAACAATCATAGAATGGTCTGGAATTCTGTTTGGCTATAAATACCGGGACAATATATATACACTGCAGAGTGCAGATAAAGTATTTTATTGACATTGTATAGAATGAAACGTTCAAAAAGTGGTGCTCAAAAGAGAAAAGAAGCAGCCACTGCTCGAGATGCTGTAGCGAAATTGCCCAAGATGACAGATTCTTTCAAGATTACTGAGCAGAGTAGACCTGGCACTAGTACCGAGAGGGATGAAGAAAACTATAGTGTACAAGAAAAAGAAGACTATGACGATCAGCATCAAAGTGATTGTGAATTTCCAGAAAATGTAAGTTGTGATTTACCTGCCAATACGCAACCTTCAATATCAAAAATATCTGAATCTCAATTTACCCCTATCCCTGATGACCCATGTAAATGGCCTGAAAGTATTTCTGATGCTCAACGATGTGATATAGTAAAGCGTGGACCACATCAACTAATAATGAATTTTCCATATAATAACACAACTCCAAGGCGACGTTTTTCCTCCAACCATTATAAACGTGTGTTACCTAATGGTGAAAGTGTTTCACGGTCGTGGCTAGTTTATTCTGGGGAATCAGATCAAGTTTTTTGCTTTTGTTGTAAGCTATTTGGAAAAACACTAAGCCCCTTTTGTAGTGGTATAAATACATGGGAGGGTTTTTCGAAAAAACTGAAAGACCATGAAAACGGCATTTCCCACCAAGAATGCTGCAGTCAATGGATGTTGCTAGCTGAAGGGATAAGAAATTCATCCACTATCGATAAACGCGAGATGAATATTTTTTTCAATGAAAGACGTTTTTGGAGAAATGTTTTAGAGAGACTTATCGACATTGCCTTGTTTCTATCGGAAAGGAATCTTGTTTTTAGAGGATCTGAAGAAGTCTTAGGATCTCCTCACAATGGAAATTTTCTGGGTATATTTGAGCTTTTGGCAAGAAGAGATCCGATCCTAAAAGAGCTTCAAGACAGAATCAAGAATAAAAACACTAAAGATCACTATTTGAGTCCTACCATACAAAATGAACTAATTGAATTGCTAGCGACAGAAGTTGAAAAAGACAATTTACAGCAATTGAAATTGGCAAAATATTTTTCTATAATTTTGGACTGCACTCCAGATATGTCACATCATGAACAAATGTCTGTCATTCTCCGTTATGTACTATGTAATGAAGAAGCTGCTGTTGTTAAACATTTTTTGGCTACTTGAGAATAAGTGACAGTACTGGGAAAGGCTTTTTGGACGCTTTCTTAGAAAAAGCGACCGAACTGCAACTCGAATTGTCTGATTGTCGAGGTCAGTCATATGATAATGGTGCTAACATGAAAGGAAAACATTCTGGGGCCCAAGCAAGAATGCTAGACATCAATCCCAAAGCTGTTTACGTGCCCTGTGCAAACCATACCCTTAACTTAGTTGTTGTTGACAGTGCTAATTCATCGACGGAAGCATTGACATTTTTTGGAGTACTTACAAGGTTGTATGTTCTGTTTTTTTCCTCTGCTCAGCGTTGGCAAATTTTGAAGAAACATGTGGAGCTGTCCATAAAGTCACAATCTGATACTCGTTGGGAAAGCAGAATTAAATGCATCAAATCTCTTCGATACAATTTAAAAGAGGTGTTGCTGGCACTGAAAGACTTGGAAGCCATTTCCATAGAAAGAAAAGATGGAAGAGCTGCCTCAGAAACAAAATCGTTGATAGCTCATTTATCAAAATGGAGTTTTCTTTTGTCGGTGTTTATTTGGTATGATATCCTATTCCAAGTCAATAAAGCAAGCAAGATTCTTCAATCGTATGGAGTCTCCCTTCATACAATGGAAACGGAAATCCAGGCAACTGAAAAGTTTTTGCAAAACTATCGCACAACGGGTTATGACAGTGCCACAACATCTGCTGTTGAAATAGCACAGGAATTGGATATTGATCCTTCTTTTCCTCCGTCAAGAAGTGGAAAGAAAAGAAGATTGTTTGATTACCAAGGTGAAGAGGAACAACGAGCTACTCCTGAACTGAAATTTTAAAGCAACTTTTTCTATCCATTAGTAGACCAGGCTATTATGTCAATAAAGGAACGCTTTAATTTGTTACGTGAGGTTTCTTCCGCCTTTTCGTTTTTGTACACACGAGACAAACTTTTGCTTGTGCAACAAGAAAATGCTCTTCTTACTTGCTGTAAAGAGTTCCAAAAAAAGTTCGGTGACATTGATTCTGATGAAATGAGCGCTGAGCTACAGCGGTTTGTTTTAATTTTACAAAAAAAACGCAATCTCAATACGGCTCAAGACTTTCTGAACTATCTTCTAAAGACTCATTTATTTGAATTGTATCCGAATGTGTACATCGCACTTCGAATCTTACTAACTTGCCCCGTGACTGTTGCCAGCGCTGAAAGAAGCTTCAGCAAATTGAAACTGATCAAAACTTTTATTAGAACGTCTATGACAGACAGTAGACTATCTTCATTAGCCATGTTGTCAATCGAAAATGACTGCGCCCGATCTCTTGATTATGACAATGTCATAACAGCATTTGCGAACAAAAAGGTTCGCTCCAGACTATTTAAATGATACTGTGTTTTTATAACTTTTTCATGTTTTTCAGTGTCATTGCTTTCGTTTCGCAGTGTCTGCATAAATGTCCTACTGAACTCTGGCATCGGTGCCGAATTTTTTATGACTTGCACCTTCGGTATCGGCATGCTTTATTCTGACATTAGCCTGTTTACTTATGTAGAAATTGTGGTGTATTTTCTTAATGCAGCTTTTCAATTTTACACCTCTAAAGTGATATGACCTGTGCGCAGGGGCTCTTGCGCTTGCTTTGGGGGGGGCCCGAAGTTGGAGTGCTACGGGACTGATTGTAGGTTTTAATTAAATCCCGCAACGCAACAAGAAAGTCGTCGAACGATTCTTGGGTATGTTGACGTCGCTTTCGGAAATTTCGCCTTTCCACTGTTTCATTGACAGCGCCTTCTACATGCACTTTTAATGCTTGTATAATCTTATCAATTTTCTTCTTATCTTCCTCAGGTAGGCCTAGGTTATCAACAACACTGGCCGTTTCGCGAGAGAATGCCAGGCGCAACACGTGATATTTCGTATCGTCATTTTCTTCGCTTAGTCCTGACACTGCAATATAAGCCGACCATTCTTCAAGCAAGGCTTTGAAGTTACTGCCACGGTCCACATCTAAATCCAATTTTGGAATATCACTGCGTCTAAACGTGAACGGCATACTATAGGTTCTTTTCGGTGAAAAAAATAACTCGCAGCGCCATGTATTACCTCGATCACAAAAGATAAGCCTATTGACTCACAACACGTCCTTTACTTTTTTGATCATGTTCGAGAAGAAAGAAACTAAACGTTACAGCGAAAACAATAAAACAAGCATGAAAGACTACGGGTGCTGACTCAGGCGGTCCGAACGTAACACGAACGGCAATTATAAGGTTCCAACACGCCCTATACCTCTCCAGCATAAATTAGAGCTTTTGGTCATCCACTTTTTTTGGCGCGAAATCCGTGACGTAACCTTCCTATTAGGAATGGTCGGCATTGTGTGGCAAATAAATCCAAATTTGTGGTGGCCTAAGAGGGAGGAGGAATGTTCATGTTTCCTAATATCACGATTAAAGTTCAGACAAACAAAACGGATATGAGCAAAGCTATGATCTGAGACCTGGCAAAACTTATTTCAATTCTATTGTTCATATATCCCTCAGTGAATTAAGACGTTGTTTCTAATAGGAAGGTTTTTAGTGCTTTATGAAATTCCTTAATGGGTGTAATGTTTTTGATTGAATCAAGTATTTCATTCCACATCAAAGGTCCTTTATACTTAAAAGACTGTTTGGTTGAATTTAATCGGCAGTATTTTGGAAAAACATTTGAACCATTTCTAGTTTTTCTGGTATTGTTTTTTAAAATACTTTGATCAAGAATATGTCCAAATACACTTGGTAATAGGTTATTAAAATGTCGATACATCAAGTTTGCAGTCTCAAATTTAAATAACTTTTCAATTGACAATATTATGTTTTCTTTCATTGTGTAAGTGACAGCTGTCCTATCATTCAAATTGAATATTAATCGAATAAATTTTTTCACACTGCATTGGAGTTTATGAATCATAGTCGTATTTCCAAAATACCAAGAGGAAATGCAGTATGTGAGATAGCTTTTTATCAGAGAGTTGTAAAGCATCATTAGTGCTTTTTTATTTAAAAGTGAAGACACCTTTCTTACTCTTCCAAAATTTATTCTAACCTGCTTTAAAATACACTCCACATGCATCTTTCAGCTCAGATGCTCATGGATTGTAACTCCCGAAAATTTGGTTGAATTTACGCTTTTAATTGTATTATTTCTTAAATGAAGGCTAAGATTATTTGAAGAAGCTTGGCTGTTTGGGGTGTAAAAAACTATGAAATTTGTCTTATTTACATTTAGGATTAGTTTATTGGCATTTAACCAGGAGTCAATATTTTTTAATACTTGATTGGCTATACTAAAGAGAGATTTACAGCACTTTCCTTTAAAGAAAATGTTAGTGTCATCAGCAAACATGATTGTATTTCCATTATTTGTGCAGTTGGGGAAATCATTCACATAAATTAAACACAGTAATAGCCCAAGTATTGAACCTTGGGGAACTCCATACTGTAGCAATCTTTTATTAGATAAAGTATTGCTCAATTGAACGAGTTGAGATCGTCAGCACAAATAACTACATAACCAATCACATGCCAGTTCTCAAATGCCATAATGTTGTAATTTTTGGAGTAGTATTGTGTGATCAATTATGTCAAATGCCTTAGACAGATCTAAAAATATTTCTAGTACTAATTGTTTATTTTTGAATGCTTCCACAATGTTTTCCACAAGCCGGATGACAGCATGATTAGTAAGCCTACCATGTTTTTTTCTAAAGCCAAATTGTCCATCGTAGAAAAACTTTTGTTGATTTAGAAATGACATTACACGTTTATACATAACCTTTTCTAGAAACTTAGACATAGCAGGTGCAGAGTACTAACTAAGCCTGCTATAAAACAATTCACTTTTTTTACACAAATCCACTTTCAAAGCTCTTGAGCTAAATTTCAATCAAATTACTGAGAACACATTTATTTACAAACCAGCAGTTCCGAGGAAAAAAAAAGAAATTTTATATCACTACAAAGCGTAAGCACATTGGCAGTGTTGCCACTAATTATTAGTATTATCAGAGGTTAATAATAACATGTAGGGGAGTAATCCACTACAGGCTACCCCCTTTCTTTAAAATAATAGTACTGGTACTAGTCACACAAATATATACAAAATCAGACATTTCAGTCTTATGTACAATGTGATTTCACAAAGCTGAGATACTGAACATTATGGCATTTTTTTTTTTTAATGGAACATGGCAAATTATAATTCAAGAACACTACTCATGGTGATACAATAGGAAGCAATTGACACAGGTCTATAAGAAAATGCAAAAACATTGTGATACAAATGAATATAGCTGATCTCACAGGGAGATAACAATGCTGATGAGCAAGTAATAATAATAGCAAGACTAATAATAATAATCAATAAACATTAATAACACGATGGTATCACTGTACCTCGTTCGTGTAAGTACATACACTATGAATGTATAATTAGCATCTTATGCCAATATGCAACTATAATACCATATGAGAGCATGTGTTAAAAAAGATTGCCGAGACAAAAATTATGAGGAAAAACTCAGCAAGATGCCACAACGCAAGGCTCACTACGTAAAAAAATTTTTTATCCAAGCAAAGTACAAAATGCACACAGTGCAAAAACTTATGTACAATATAATGCAAATTTGTCAATGCAAAACAAAATGTCGCAAGTGTGATGGACGACGAATTGGGCGAGCATTTGCAGACCGTAGAGTGGTTGGAGGATGTGGTTGAAAAGGAGCAAATGCATTGGGTGACTGTGATATAAAAGCAGGTTTAACATTGTTTATTGCTACATGCAAAATGGAATTGTTTTTTGCCACTTTGAATACTTTATCGTTGCGGGAAAGCACAAGGAAGGGACCAGTATACGCAGGAGTAAGGTTGGGTTTGATAAAATCATCTTTAACAAATATGTGAGTGCAAGTGCGAAGAGACTCAGGCATGTGGGTGGACTTGGATTGTTGAACTCTTGTAGGTGTTGGCTGAAGAGTGTTTGCAAACTTTCTCATTCCAGTGATCAGATCTCCATATGTTGTAGAAGGGACATTAGAAACAGATGGTACAATGATGTCTCCAGGAAGACGTAAACATTGACCATATAGTAGTTCAGCTGAACTAACTTGCAGATCTTCCTTTAGCATGGTATTAAGTGATAACACAATCGAAGATAAGTGAAGTGCCCAGTTGGGTGAATCAAGTTTAGCTGTCAAAGCTGTTTTAAGTGATTTAATGGCACGTTCAGCAAGACCATTAGATGCAGGATAACGTACACTACTGATTCTATGGTTTGCACCTAAATATTGGCAATACTGTTTGAAGGTATGGGAGGTAAACTGACAGCTAGCATCTGTGTGAATTTCTACAGGAGCACCAAAATTTTGTACATGATGGTTAAAGGAGTGAATGACTGAAGAGGTAGTTTGGTCTCGCATGGAAAAGGCTTCAATCCATCTTGTGAAGGGATCAATACAAACAAGTTCATAGGAGTTTCCAAGGGAATGTGGAAAGGGGCCAGCAATATCAACATTGACACGTTCAAAACGTTGATTTGGCATTGGTATGGAGGAAATTGGTGAATTAATGTGACGATCAATTTTTGTACGCTGGCAGTTTGTACAAGAGCGAACAAAATCTCTGACTTAAGCATTCATTTGTTTGAACACAAAACGAGATTGAATAAGTCGTTGAGTGGCTTTAATGCCAAGGTGACCAAGTGTGTGATAATGTTGCATGATTTTATGTTCTAGTGAGGGTGGAAGAAGAATGCGAGGTGGATTTGTACTAGTGTCAATCAAGAGTGGTAAGGTAGAGTTAGGTGTAGTAACTTTCTGTAGTAAAATTGTGGTGTTGGAAGGAAAAGTGAAAGCATCAGTGTTAGTATAGTGTGTTTGGGCAATAGCAATGTCATTCAAGGTTACTGGCAGATGAGAGTCATCAAAAATATGGTGAACAACAAGTCTAGATAAACAATCTGCAACAATATTGTCCTTGCCAGGTAAATGCTCAATAGTACAATCAAATTGACTCAAATAAGATAATTGCCTTACTTGTTTGGGGGTATGATTTTCAGAAGGTTTTGAAAAACTGTTGACCAGGGACTTGTTGTCAGTAAAGATAGTAAAAGGGGTGTCCAAAAGAAGATGTTTAAAATATTTGACAGATGAGTACACTGCCAATAATTCAAGATCATAAGTCGAATAACGGCTTTGAGTCGCAGTTAAAGTTTTGGAGTAGTATCCGATAACTTCAATGTTGTCTCCATCATGTTGCTCTAAAATTCTGCCAAGTGCAAGTTTAGAAGCATCAGTTTTTAAACACAAATGAGCCTGCTTCTGAGGGTGTGCTAAGTAAGCAGCATTGCAAATAGCTCGTTTGATAGCAGAAAAAGCTTCTTTGGCTTCATTATTAAGAGTGATTTTCATTGAGTTGGTTACTTTACCTCTGAAGTACATGTTCAATGGGGCTAGGATTTGAGCAGCATTCTTAATAAATCGTCTCTGGTAGTTAATAAGTCCCAAAGCTTGCCGCAGTTCCTTTATGGTTGTCGGCTCAGGAAGCTGTTGAATGGCAACAATTTTGTCTGGGGCTACAGCAAGACCTTGAGATGATAGTTGATATCCAAAGACAAGCAATTTGTCTACTCCAAAGGAACACTTTTCCAAATTGAGCATTAAACCATAAGTGTTCAGTCGATTGCACAACTCATGAAGGTGCTTTTTGTGATCCTCTACTGTTTTGCTAAAAATAATGATGTCATCAATGTAACAGAAACAATAGGCTTCAATGCCATTCATGACATGATTGATAAAGCGTTGAAAGCTGCTGCTGGCATAAGTAAGCCCTTGAGGCATTTTATTGTATTCAAAATTACCACGGTGAGTGGAGAATGCAGTGTATTGGCGATCACACGGCCGAACATCTAATTGCCAAAAGGCATTTCGCAGATCTAATTTGCTAAAAACATTAGCACCATCAATATATTGTGTAAAGTCAGTAAGTCGTGGAAGAGGGTAATTTTGTTTTTGACATCGAGAATTAACAATACGATAATCATGAACAAGACGATAAGAACCATTTTTCTTCTTGACCAGATGAACAGGGGAAGCCCATGGGCTGATGGAAGGACGGATAATTTTCTTTTGGAGAAGGTCATCCAAGAGTAAATTTAAAGCATCCATTTTCGTGGCATTAAACCTGCGTGGACGAAAGGAAACAGGAGATCCTGTAACAGTCATAGTGTGCTCAAAAGGGTGTTTTTTCTTTGTGCTGTCAACAGTTTGGGCAGTGAAGTTGGGAAAAAGCTGAATAATATCAGAGTAAGAATAGGAATTGTAATCAATAATTTGTAAGGGGGGAAGTGTAGCATTGTGTGGGGCAGAATCAGAAATGAAGACAGATTTAGAAGTAGTATTTACCATGAAGTGATTTTGAGATAAGAAGTCAAGACCAAGAATAGCATTGTTTACGTTGGCTAAAATAAAAGTGTGAGTGAAAGAAGAGTTTGGAAAATTGTCAAAATGTATTGTAAGATCAACAGATCCAGCATGCTGCAGTGGACGTCCATCAGCAGTGAACAACATGCAAGACTTGTTGGGGTTGAAAAAGGAAGGAAATTGTGCCAAAGGTAACAAAGAAACAGGGCTTGCTGTATCTACAATAAAATCAATATGATTGTGGGTATCATAAAGGCTAATGAAAGAATTGCTGTCGGTTAAAGGCGATGCATGATGAATGTTAAAAGAATTAATAAACATAGGTGCTTCATTAGCCGAGTTGATGCACCGCCTTAATGGTTTAAACGTTGGGCCATATGGGAATCATAATGGGAGCATCCCTGAATGCAATATTTAGCAGTCTGTGGATAATTGCGATGATAAAAACAAACACCATTTCTAAGTTCGGAGCGCCCAGGAATAGACAGATTGGGTCCAGGTGGACGTTTTATGGAAGATGTTACAGGTGATTGTATGTGTTGGGTAGCCCTAGGTAGGTGAGGCTGTGAAAGCGGAGAGGTGGTGGTCTGAAGAGGGGTATGTGATAGTTGAGACTGATTGTGCTGTTGCAGGTTAGCTATTTCCAACTTGATAGAGTTTAGTTCTTGCACAATAAAAGATAAAGCATCTTGATGGTTGGGATTAGGTTGAGGTGATGTGTATGTTTGCTCACTCATCATAATAGAATCTGCAATTTTTGCAATGTCCTCAAGGGAATGAGATTCAAATGCAGCCAGAATGGTTTTCACATTTGGTGGCATTCGTTTGACAAATTCAGTGCAAAGAAACCATTGTATGGTGGCAACCTCATTGTTGTATGTACCCATTATATGTTTAAAGTCACATAACAATTGTGAAGGTGAGCGATCACCTAGTTGTGGGGCATTGATTAGTTTGGTAAATTTAACATGCAAAGGGGAAGTGAAATTTGAGAGCAATATGTTTTTCAAAGCCAAATAGGATTTTTGACAGTTATTTAGGCTTGAGGAAATTTTAATTATGTGCTCTGAAGTTAAACATTTAAGTAATTCAAAATATAACTGTTCATCAGAATATTGCAAGGCAGCATAATGAGCTTCAAAGGTGTGGAAAAATGCGTCCATGTTGACCATATCAAATTGTAGGCTAGGCAGAGTATGAACTATCATAGGCTGTGAAGTTGATGAAGATGCAGAATTTGAAGGGTCAGATGAAGGAATTGAAATAGTTAATTGAGTAGAAGATGATTCAGAAGCCATTCGTCTTAAATTGTAATGGTGGATATAGATAACAAATGATGTGTGAGCAATTGCACCTAAAGTGTAGAATGGAACTAGGCTATTCTATACCAGTATGAAGAAATGTCCAATTTTTTTTTGCTTATCGGGGTCACCAGTTGCAGAGTACTAACTAAGCCTGCAATAAAACAATTCACTTTTCTTACACAAATCCACTTCCAAAGCTCTTGAGCTAAATTTCAATCAAATTACTGAGAACACATTTATTTACAAACCAGCAGTTCCGAGGAAAAAAAAAGAAATTTTATATCACTACAAAGCGTAAGCACATTGGCAGTGTTGCCACTAATTATTAGTATTATCAGAGGTTAATAATAACGTGTAGGGGAGTAATCCACTACACAGGTAACAAACTAATTGGACGGTGATTGTTAACATCAGTTGCACAGCCTTTTTTGGATACTGGTATTATTTTTGCAGTTTTAAAGCTTGGAAAAAAGATTCTTTGAGACAAGGATAAATTAACTACGTGAGAAAGTGCAGTTAATATGTTATCTGGTGCGTTTTTTAGCGCTGATGTTGGTATGCCATCCATTCCACAACTATATTTTGATTTCATTTCTCTAATAATTGTTTAATCAAACATGATATGTTGCCTGCTGTAACAAATTTGTAACCCTAAATAAAATCATTTCTGATCCGTGTTCCGCTAATCGCCATGTAGTTTTTTGTCAGCGATTTGATTTTATGCAGTGCAGTCTCTTGAGGATGTGACAGAAAGACTTCATGAGCAATTTCGTGCAAAATTCATTGATATTGTGATAAATTAAGTAATCTCGTGTTGTTTTGTCAGGAGTTTAAGTAAATATAGATTCAAATTAGAACCCCACAGCGAACCTAACAATTAGCCCCGACTCAGAAGTAGTAGACGGTTATAACCGGGCTTCCTACGGACTACTTCTAGAAACCCTCCTTTGTTGTATAGTCTTTCGTTGGTCTTTGCCCTGTGGTTATATTGCTAGCTCCAAGTGGTTACGATCGTTAAATAAGGCCACATGTTTGACTCATATATATATAACAGGTGCATCTGCTCATATATATATATATATATAGTGACCACATGTATTTTCGCTATTCTTGTCAAAACGTGAACGTGGCGAAACGAATAGCAAATTTTCGTTTCGATCTGATTATGCTTCGGATTTCTGTTTGGGCCCAGCGGCGGATTAGCCCGGTGGGAATTCGAGAGTTTTCCGGTGGGCCGCTCGATTGTAGGCCGGTCCAGCGATTCACTGGAATGCCTCAAAACTAACTTTAGAAGGCTAATAAATGATCAAGAATATGAACCACTTCCATACATAATGAATTCGCAATTATTTTTCATTAACAGTATTTTTGTATAGCCTATCTATAATTTTCTTATTGATTTGTGGCTGTCGTGACTTGACGTAAAATAATAAATAAAGCGTCAGTGGTAACTTCTTTCCCCAAATTGCAGTACTATGACGTAATAAAGAGTCGCAAGAGAACTCATATCGCGTATGCAACTTAGTTGTTTACCATCCATTCTCCAGACCTCTCTAAATTTTGAGTAATGGAAAAAGAAACGAAAAAGCGGAAAGATGAAGCTAAGAAAGAGCGTCAAAGAAAGAAAAAGAAATTGCTGTTAAATGTATGAACATTCAGGAAGCATTTGCGAGAGCAAGCACCTCAACTGAAAGCCAAACGACAGTTAATCCCGCTTTGCTATTAGAACATCAAGATCAGCATCAGTCTGTAAGTTATCACAATGTACCCGCATCAGATTTAGTTAATCAAAATTGCTCTGAAATATCTATTCCACCAGTATCAGAAAGCGAAGTCCATACTTTATATACTAATGAACCAGAACCGGACAGCTTCAACCAAGATAATCCTGAAGTATGCTCTGCTCCCTAACGCAAGTTTTAGAAGGTCAATGTCAGCAGTCTGTAAATCTTGATCCAGCAATATCAGAGAGTGAAGACTATTCTGCAATACACGCTCGAGTTTCAGAAATTCAACGAGGTCAGTCTGTAATTCCTTCTGTGACAGCGTACCACTAGTGGTTTGTAAAACCAAAACGAGATAAACTAACGAATATTTTGATTTTCACCCACTGCAACCAGAAAAAACCAAATTCAACGCTACAAATGTAGCGTGATCACTCTGGAGGTTGTTAGCAGCGATTATGGCTCTCGTATTGTGAAAAAAAAGAAGCTTTATTTTGCAATCTTTGCATTGCATATGGTACTACTAACTTACTAGTTGCAATCAGAATCTCAGCAAATTTCTAACAGGTTTTAATTCGTGGAAACACATTTACTAACGAATTGATGAACACAAAAGTTCTCAAAAACACAAGGCATGTGTTGAAGCTCACGAACGATTCAGCAGTAATAAGACAGTGGTAGACCTACTTACTGTCAGTCCAACATCATTACACAACAAACAGGTCATGCAAAGAAGGCAAATTATCGACATAGTCGTCCCCATTGTGAAAATAATTGGAAAACGGGGAACGAGCTGTCGGGAAACAGGGAGTTCGAAAGCGATGTCTACTTTATGTGATGAAAAAGTTGATCACAGAACATTTTTAGAGACTGTACTTCTTCTTGCAATTCTAGATTGTCATTTGGAAAATGTTGTTAAAAAATTTTTGCAAAACAAACCCGACAAGCACAAGCATAACCGTTCAAACAGAAATACATTTATATCCAAAACTACTACTAACTCTATTATTGCTATAATATCTTAGCTAGTGAAAGAAGAAATTTCAAACTCGTTTAGAAAAGCAGGCATTTACTCAATTCAAATCGATTCAACTAAAGATATAACTTCAACCGACAATTATTCAAATATTCTACGCTTTGTTAGGGAAACGTCGAAGAACGACTTCTTGCCGTTGTTGACAATTCTGTGTAATTTGTTAAAAGAAGTTTTGCAGAAGCAAAGCATAGACATTTCCAAATGTATCTCCGACAGTACAGATGAAGCATCAGACATGTTGCGGCAGTACAATGGATATACAGCTTTTCTTGAAAAAGAATCTCCTGGTCACATTCAAACATAGTGCTATGCTCACGTTCTCAACTTGGTTCTCTGTGATGTTACTATGACTAATCATGCATCCATATCTCTATTTGGATTAGTTCAAAAGGTTGGAGTGTTCTTTCGGGAGTCATACTTGCGAATGGGCGTGTGGAAAGAGCAGATGAACCAAAGACATAGTCATGATATGCAGAGTAGGTTAAATTTGATTGGAGCAACTAGATGGTGGCCTAAGCACGAATGTCTTCAAAAAATTTTCGGCACATTTGAAGATGGTTTTAGCGGCATGTTCTGCGATGTAATTGAAGTTCTGTATTGTGCTTCTACTTCTGAAAAGTTAAGTGTTAAAGCGCGGTTTGATGCCAGTGGCATGTTACATAAAATGATTCCATACCAACATGTTTTGACAGTCTCACTGTATGTTTATCTTTTGATAAACCGAGCCTATAATTACTTGATACCTATTTTCCATACCAATGGAAATGCTATTTTTTGACCAAAATTTTGTTTTAATATTATCATCCAGCACTTTTCGCAGGTCAACTGTGCTGATACTAATAAATTTTCTTTCATACAACTTAAATTTTAATATGTTTTTGAAAAACAGATGACAAAGATGTGAGATCGGACGAAAGCTCCAACATTCGAAAATGTCGATGCCAAACTTGTTTTCTATGCTGTTATACTGCAATTCGGAAATATAGAATGTACTGCAGAAGTTATCCTCTTGCATATCAGGCATACAAAATAACCCTTACTTTTTCCATTACGCAGTTGGTTGTGAAAAAACTTTTAGCAAGCTGAGATATGGAAAGAATCGTTTAAGAAATCAGCTAAGCGAAGATCGCTTAGATTCCCTTTTTTTGATGTGCGTCAAACGAGACGTTTTGTTACTCATTTCGAACCATACGATCATCGACGAACTAGCAAAAATGAACGCAGAAATGCGAAGACTGTTGCCCTATAAATAGTGTTTGATGATGTTTGTTTGTTGATTCTAAATATTCTTTTTCGAAATGGGCTAAACATGATGTAGTTTGTAAGATGAACCATGTAACGTTTTAGCAAGATTTGCAATAAGTTATCAAAAATGGGCCGGTTTTATTTCAAAGTTTCCGGGCCAGTTGAATTTGCTAATCCGCCCCTGTTTGGGCCTGAGTGTTGGTCCCCCTGCTTGATTGTTATTAAGGTTGTGTGGTAGCCTTTATTGTCGTGAATTTTTGTTTTGCGCACGCTGGGCGGAGCTGTGCATATTTGTAAATAAAAAACTGCAAGAAAGTTTCAAGCGTTTCCTGTTTTTGTTTGACGAAGCAGAAAGAATCCGTAGAGCTAATATTACTAGCTCTACAAAGCAACTCCACTGGTTCAGTGCTAATCAACGACGGTAGGCTTGGCGCGGGAATTAAAGAGTTGAAATTTGGTGCTGCCGCACCAAAAGCTGATGTTTGCTAGGAAATGTCGCTTTAGCCCAGAAAAGTTCAGACCTTTGTGAGATGAATTGAAACGCTTCCGCAACCAGGTAGTTCACAAAAATAGCCTCAGCTCTAGGACATCCACTATCGTTATAGTTAAAAAAAAATCAAAAGCGTGGAGATTGTTATATATCCTGTACCTTTCCTTATCTCATAGAATACTCTAAGCTCTTGCTATGTACATACTTTTAATAATCACAAAGAATAAGAAAACTACGGATGCTATACATTGCAGTGTTGCCATAAATAAATATACAAACTAAGATACATCACATCCCCCCATAGATACAAGACAACATAAATTTACCCCAACAAGCGCTAGATATCTACAGTGGAGTGCACTCACTCCATTACAAAGTCATTAAAACGGCTGGGCGCCGAGACATTCTTCTTGACCGTCGAAGGGAGGCATCTGCCCGTTCATCATGGCTCTGATCGAACGCCTGCCGAGTACGACGAGGTCCATCTTCTTCATCACCAGGACCAGAGCCAGAAAAAAAACAATTGTGGTGCTCAGTAGCACATAAGGTCAATTGTTTGCGAAGGTGGATTCTGTTTCGGCGAATAATTAGCCCTGATTCCAGTTTGATCCGATAACGTCGTTGTGCTTGATAGCATTCCATCACTTGGCCATATCTATCCCAACGCTTTGTGTTAATGTTCTGCACACAGACAGGGCCACCAACCTTGAGTTGTGTTAATGGTTTAGCACCTCGTTTGTAGTACTTTTCCTTTCTTCTGGATGCTTCCCTGTCAATTCGTAGTTTGTCGTCGTGCCAGTTGCGGGATAATGAGCTCTTATGACATGGAATAGCATCTTGAACAGGGTGGCCATATAGCATTATGACAGGGGATCGTCCAGTGGACTTGTGTGGCGTATTCTTCCATTGGAGAATTCCTTTCACCCACTCCCGATTAGTGCGCAACGGTTGCCCTCTGCCACGCCAACATTTGCGTAGCAAATCTTTGGCCCACTTCACGGCAGACTCCGCAAGAGAATTACTCTGGGGATAGTGAGGCGAAGACTGGCACCACTCGACACCCCAACGTGCAAGAAAATTGTTTACTTTCCTCGAGCCAAATGGAGGACCACCATCACTCCATAGTACGTCACAAACAGCTGTGTTTATAAACTATTTACGTAAACAACTAATTACCGAGGCGACGTTAGGATTTGGAACGGGGCCCTTGACATCAAAATGCCCCGAATACCAGTCTACAATAACCAGGAATTTTTCACATTTAAGATTAAATTAATCTGCTGATATGATTTGAAAGGCGTGTGTCGCAACTGGTAGATGCAGCATTGGCTTTTTCACATTGCTAGGCCGATCAAATTCACACTTCGAACAGCTCTTACATGTATTGGTGATGTCATTGTCAATTCCCGGCCAATAAACTATCAAACAGGCTCTCGCTTTTGCACCTTCAATGCCCTTATGTGAGGCTTGCAAATCAGCTAGCACATGTTTACTCAGGTTATCAGGAATAACTAAGCGAGTACCTTTGAGGACAAAGTCATCATCGCTGATTAATAAGTTGTCACGAACATTCCAATAAAGGTGAATTAATTCGGTAACTCATGTTTATGCTCAGGGAAACCTTGCCCAACTTGGGTTTTTAATAATTGGTATTCTAAGTCATTTTCGGTTGCGTTTCTGATACGTTCGAGTCGAAAAGAGCAATCGGCCTTTTGAGCCTGTGATAAGCGGCACATTCGAAGGAAAAGGGTTTGCTTTTCGCCATATGTTTTGTCGCTTTCATCTAGGCTGTCAACCGGGTGGCGTGATAAGGAATCCGTTGCTTTATTATGCGACCCAGGAATGTATTCCACAGTAAAATTGTAGTCCATTAACTTCAGGAGGCTTCTCAGAATTCTAGAATTACTTACATCGTTAAGTTTCCGTTTGTTACAAATATTAACCAAAGAACGGTGATCTGTGAACAGCTTAAAAGTTGTGCCTGCCAGAAAGGTGTGGCATTTTCTTGTGGCGTATACTGTTGCTTGTAGTTCTAGCTCAATGGGAGCGTATCTGGTTTCAGCAGAGGTCAATGTTCTTGACGCTGTTTGGATTGCTGTCCAACTGTGGTCAGGTTGCTGTTGCTTCAGATGAAATCCCAGACCGTTCTTTAAACTTGCGTCTGTGAAGAGCTTCAAGGGAGCTCCTGGTCTAAAATAAGCAATTACTTTGTCGCTTGTCAAAATGTCTTTGGCCTTTTGAAAAGCCAGTGTCTGTTCTTTGGTCATATTAAAAGGGTCAGCAGTCTTTTTTAAGAGCGGTCGTAAAGGCTGTAAGGCAGTTGCCAAATCTCTGTTAAAGGGGGCCAATTGATTGGCCATTCTTTGAAACGACTCCAGGCCGGTCAAAGTCTCGGGCTTTTTAAAATCTTTAATAGCGTTTAATGCTTTGTCTTGAATTTTGTAGCCACGATCATTGAGGACAATTTCAGCAAAAGTTATTTTTGATTTGGCAAAAACAAATTTATCTCGTTGTAATCGCATGCCACGTTCGCGGCATCGGGTTAAAAATTTCCTAACAAAGTTAGCGTGGGTGCTCAAGTCATTAGCTGAGTACACAATGTTATCGTCAACAACTTTAGTAATGTTCGGTAATCCTTGCAATTCTTCAGACATGCGGCGATTGTAATGCTCACTGATAGAGTTGATGCCAAACGGTGCGCGTTCATAGCGAAAACGACCAAAAAGAGTTAAAAATGTGGTCAAATTTTTACTTTCTTGAGCAAGTTCGATTTGATGATAGCCTTTCCGATCATCAAAAGTGGAGAATAAACTTGCATGATCTGCTTGGATATTTTGAACTACTTCAAGCGCACTTGGGCTTTGGTAGCGCTCACGCACACAGTATTGTGTTTAAATGTCGAAAGTTCACGCATAACCTGTCCCTTACGAATACATTTGGGTTTAACGACTATGGGGTTCATCCATTCAGTTGCTTCGGTGACAGGGGTGATGATACCTTCACGTAGAAGTTCGTCTAATTCATTTCTCAAAGCTTGTTGATAAGCAATTGGTATAGGTCGGGCTTTGGAGACACAACATGGAACAGCATTCTCCTTCAGCAAAATATTAAACTGCTCACCTTTCATCGGTGGTTGCGATTCAAATACGTCATGAAATTCTTCAAAAGATGTTGTCGCAGGATCTCAGCATCAGGTATTCGGGCATCATTAGTTTTAGAAGAACAACAATGCAATTCAGTATATTTTGCTTTTGTCGCCAGGCATCCTTTAACTTCTCAATCTAGCTCTTCTGGTGTAATCGAAAGTTTAAATGATCTTTATTTAGATTTAAAATCTACACAAAATTCACAAAAACTCGACGTTTCGAAAAACTAAAATCAGTTTTTCTTCGTCAGGAGTGACTAAAGTTGCAATTCAGTATTCAAAAATACAAGGTCGAAATCAAAGGGAAGGAGAATCGACGAATCAGACAGACTTGCTCTATTCAAAGAAGTGTGTGCCTGTTCTGGCGGGCTCACAGAAGATTCGATTCAATTAAATTAATTACAACAATGTTTATTTGCTGCAACACGTCCACAGACAACAATGGGGTTTTGATATTTTTAAACACAACTAATTTTGAATCGGCTTGTTTGCACCCATAAGAGAACCTGGCATCAATGTAGCCATCTGGGAGCATTTGTTCCCCGGTTGCTGTAACCGTGTTGCACATCTCAACGGTAGGTGTTTGTAAACAACTAGGTGTCAGCCCTAATTCACGTAAATTTTGAGGGCCAATCACGCACCAATCAGAACCTGTGTCAAGGATAAAACGCATTACTTTACAAGCACACTTATTAATTGATACACGCACCAGCACGGTTTCAGTTTTGCTACTAATCTGTGATACAGCAGCACCAGATTCCAGGGCAGGTTCAACCGTATCTGATGTTATTAAGTTAGTGGTAGGTTTGGATTGCCTTAGCTTTTTAAAGCATATGCGTTCGAAATGGCCGATACCGTGACAAAAATTATAATGTTTGCCCTCAGCAGGGCATCTGTGATCAGGAGAGTAATTGCAACCACATCGTCTACACATGGGTACTGTAGGCCTAGTAGATTAAAGGTAGGTAGGTGGACTAGGAGCACTCTGAGTTGTGGAGTCCAGATTCTGTGACTTCGTGCGCTTAACATACTGTACAGATGGACCCGTGGTCTCTGTAAAAATGTCAGCAGTTTTTTGTAGTAATTTAAAGGTCTCCATAATTCGTATAGCAGAAGCCAAAGTTAGATCAGTTTCTTCTATTAACTTTCTCTGAGCCGAGATGTCATTTGACCCAAAAACAATTTTCATAAGAAGGAGTTGGTCTACCACTCGAATCTTGTCTGCATCACAAAAATCTTTGTCAAATTGACAAAGAGAAGCCAATTTTACAATTTCGGCATAGAATTTTTTAAAAGTTTGATCAGGCAATTGGCTGTATGCATCAAAAACATATCTATCGAGCCACGCATTGTCTGCAACTTGAACTAAGGTTGCAGTTGCTTCCAACAGAGCATCTAAGTTTTTTCTTTGGTCGGCTCGCAACTGCGACTGAATGGCTTGAACTTTTGAAAATGTTGTGGTAGTCACACATGCTATAAGTGCTGCTAGTTGAGACTCCCATGGTATTGCTGTTGCTTTAATGCCTGCTTCTCGGACAAAATTATTAAACTGCCGTCTCCATGATAAGAAAGCTTCACCTGAGTGCACAGTTAAATCTAAATCTTCTTTTACGAATACTTTACGCAATGACCAGTCAATAGAAGGAGCCATGTTTTTGCAGGTTAGGCCTAGGCTAATAGATTGACTGATTAACCGGTATCTAGAGTGACAATTTACTACAAGGCTCCCAATTAAGTTTTGATAGCCAACAGAGCTTTAGCTTTGTGTCTTCTTGTTGATTTCCGACGACGCCATGTTATATATCCTGTACCTTGCCTTATCTCATAGAATACTATAAGCTCTTGCTATGTACATACTGTCAACTCCGGATATAAGAGACACGTCGGGACCAGCTCAGTCAATCCCTTGTATCCGGATGTCCCTTATAACCGAATGTACACAGTTTGATCCGATACCGCAAGATCGCAAGTTTTAAATGCTCAAAACACCCTTTTTAAGCTTTTCGTACATTCCCCGCATACAAACGTCGCAATGGGCATTAGACTGCTACCGTAGTTGAAAGCCGAAAGGCAGCTACAGAAGTACGAGTAGCCTACAAAGCTGAATTTGACATCTCGCAGACAGAAATCCCTTGGCAGAATGGGTTATCCCTTATAATCGACTGAAATTACAATAGAAAATTATGATTGGGACTTTGAAATTTGTCCCTTATAAGCGAAAATCCCTTATATTCGCATCCCTTATAAGCGAATAATTTTTGTATTATTTCAAATTGAAAATGATTGGGATAGCATAAAAAATCATAAAAATCCTGGTCCACTGTTGATCGAGAGTTTTATCCTTGCTATGCATCCATCAAACATTTTTAGTACCAATTGAATGCAAAAGAATTCATCCTTATAAAACAGATGACTGCTCTATTGTCGACAAGTTTTGTAGCAATACTTTGGCAACGTCTTTACGTCAATAACAATACTTTGATTACTTAGCGCAAATAACCAACAAAGTGCAACAAGTGGCCGTAACAAGAATCAAGCGGTTAATTGATTGATTTAGTTTTCTGGTTGGTTTCCGATTGACATATTAGAGTCTTGGTTTGTGTGATGGACGAGCGAAGGAATTTAAAGAAAAAGTTTTAAAGAAGCAAGCGAAGTTTTGAAGAATTTTGAGAATATATTTTGTTCTGTTCTTGATCGAAAAGTGTGTGGTTTAAAGTATCGTGGCCAAGCATTTAGTAGAAGCCAATCTTCACTTAGCTGTAAAGTTGCTGTCAGAATTAATTAATCGAACCATACTATAAGTCGCCTCAATTTTAAAAGAAAATAAGTTGAGATAGAACCAAAATTCTATTTGCGCAACACATTGGGTAACGTTGTTTGGATCCCCGAGCACATGTTTATAGTCTGCGGCACACAGTTCACCTCGTCTCTCTGGCAAAGCATGAATAATTATTGGGCTAACAACTACACCATGCCTCAGCATATCACCCACAAGCCAAGGGTCAAATCGAAAGCCTTAACAGGACCTTGAAAAATAGGTTAGCTTAAGTTGCCAATATGTGCTAGGCCACCCCATACGACTCCCCAGAAAAATTTTTGACGGTAATAACCACCGCGGCACTGAAGTTGATCCTGATAATTTTGTCAGCAAGTTTGGATGTAATGTACCCTCTCCACTTTTCATGCCACCCCACTTAGTAGATAAAGCCTCCTACCTGGAAAAAAAAATATTTTCGCCTGATACAACCCACGTCTACGAGTTGACTCTCATCGGTCTCCCTCGCAACCTATATACCAAAGCCCTTACAAAGTGCTTGTTAAATTTTCTAAGTATTTTAAACTCGATTTGCGACATGGCATAAACAAAGTTTCTATTGACCACATTAAACGGCTCATATTACGATGTCTCATCCCCAATCGTCACCCCCATCATGCAATCAATGATAAAGAAAATTGTTTTTATTCTGAAATTTATGACAATTTGGCCTAATCCACCATTAGTTATTGCTCGCTTTTAAACTTTTTTTGCCTTTTTCTTTCGATTGCGTAGCACGTTATTTATATTGCCTCGCTGTTGCTTTCGTTTGTTATTACTCCTGATAAAAAACAGCTATGTAGCTGTTCAAAATGTTGACGAATATTGAAGTTTTTTGCATGCTTGGTAAAAACTTGTATGAACTTGAATAAACGTTATCATTACCAGAAGATCTAGATAAAATGAATTTATCAAAAATACCTGATAGCCTGAACACCAGTATAATATAAAATATTAAGTATATCCTTTCCCCTAACGTTGTTTCAGGCCTACGCAACTCAAAACACTAAAAGGGCCACGTCAAGCAACATTTTTCACTGAGGTTACCAAACTTTTTTGAAATCACCTTGGATTTTTTAAAGAAATTTTTGTCCCTATTTTCGCGCTAATCAGCTTTTTTACCCTTGTGTTTTCAGACGTCGACTTGAGTTGAGGGCCTGGCGTGCCGCAACAAAGATTTTTTCAGGCTGCGTACGGCCTGTGAGGCGTATATTTCGTAGGCCTGTGTTAGAGAAAGATTCATCTAGGGCAGGGGTTCTTAACCGGGGGTCCATAAACCTCTTAGGGGTCCATAAAGATACTTTAAGGGGTCCGTATGATTGGATCCGCTTTTGTACTGATAAGCAAAACAGATTTCTGGCCAAAGTCGGGACATTCAGCTTTAGATTGCGCCCCTGTGGTTGGGTGGATCTCCAAAAAAAAAAAAAGGTCGCCACCTATTCCTTGTCATTTTCGGCAATTTGGCAGCGAAACCTGCCGAAAGTGACAAGAAAAATGTGGTGACCTTTTTTTTTTCTTTTGGAGATCCACCCAACCACAGGGGGGCGATCTAAAGCTGAATGTCCCGACTTTGGCCAGAAATCTGTTCTCAAGAATACACAAAGGCAATGATCAAAATGTATTGCACTTGCCTTTACTTTAACCTTGCAAGTAACCAAGTGTCAGCCAATGGCAGGGGGTGCTGGACTGCTTAGCCTTGACCGCAAGGGGTCCTTAGGGAGAAAAAGGTTAAGAAACACTGATCTAGGGTGAAGCGTAAGTTCAAAAAAACTGAAAAAAAAGTTTTTACCGCGTTTGACGCTGTTTCGCGACATCTTCTGGTACCAGGCTTCATCTCAAACCATTAAGGTCATTTTGATTTCTTTTGGTTAGGGTATTTCTCCATTAATCAAAATTGAAGCAATGTTGTGACCACAAGCGTAAAAATATAGGAGGCTAAACGTCTCCCCAAGTTTGTCAGCCCTTTAGTCCCTTCCCACGGAAATTTCAAAAATAGGCAAAATACCTATTTTGAAACGCTCATCTCCCAAAAAAAGATTTTTACTTGCGCTCGAAGCTAAAAATAGCCACTTTGCTACGTATGGGAGGTGGGAACGCGAAGATGTAAATTGTTGTCTCACTCTTCAATTTATGTTTTGGTCTTGGTACTTGGTCAACGATATTGGAGGAAGATAGTCTTAGAAAAGATCTTTTTCTGACATTTCCTATAACTTCAAAAATTCGGCCCATCAGCCTATCAACAAAACGCCTGGACTGGTCAAAAACCACCACGTTTTACAGCCTGCAGGTGTTTACACAATTCTGCTATCAAGTTTGTCGTGGGTCGGCGCAGTCGGCTGCAGCAGGATTGCTCGACTAAAGCGATACACTTTGAATTAACTGACAAAAACCCTTTATATCGGTGCTTTACCGGGTTAGAAAAGTGAAGCTACTGCTGCACCCAGCATGTCGTAAGAAGCGTCTTTTGGGTACCAGTGGCAGACGTCCTTTTTAGTGATGGAGCTACCAGTCTATAATTTGCATTAATGATTGGTTCGAGATGGGCAGTGTGCTTGGGGGAACACTTACAGCCTGTTTCGAACCAGTCATAAATGAAAAATGCTGCACGAATCTGGAAAATCGTTTCATGCCGTGGCTTCATCTCAAAGAAGAGGAGGGGTAACCACAACAACAACATGAACCCTGTAGGGCGCCGCCCGCTAATTTAATTATACATGTATTTGAAAAGCATAAAAATGTTGTAAGCAGAAACTGATCAATCAATAAATTGAAACTTCCGGTGATTTTACTGCAATATTTTCACTTTATCTTGTTCTTTTTTGGTAAATATCAATAATTGTTCCATCTTTTTTGCTCTGAAGTTGCTAAAAAAAATGCGATGCAATTGAAAACTCTATTTTTGTTTGTTTTATTACAGTCATCTCTTTTACTGGGTTAATTGTTTTCGACAACAATCTTCATTTCTGAAAGCTATCGCAAGATGTCGCAAGTAATCCGCTCGATTGCTGTCTTTGTCCAAGAAAAAAGTAATATTAAGACTTGAGCGGTTTTTTTAATTGCGTCATGTTATTTGTAACCATGTTAAAGCGGCAATCAGATAGTGGTGGTGACGCAACAAATGACGAAGATTGTGAATTGCCGGAAGTTGTTTTAAAGCAGGAATGGTTTGCTTCACTGTTTTCAAAAACATTCAGCAGTTGTGTATTTTAGGTTAGATGGACCTCAATTAGATTTTATAAACAGTGTTGTTATTTATGGAAAGGTCATAAAAGTGGAGAAATAGTAGCCTAGTTGCTCTTAATGATTGTGTAATTACAACTAGGACAGGTACCAGAAGTATTTAGCAAGGGCTATAATAGGAATACTGCAGCCCAATGGCAAGAGCCATATTTTCTTTGTACCAGTGTACTGTAGCTTTCGTAGCACAGTATTTTTTTTGAAAACATCATTCCAAAGTTTCTCGATTTAGTCGCTTATCAAGCTGTAAAGATTAGGATTATCTCACAACAGTTATTAACAAATACCGAACATGTGCAACTATAACGAGTCAAATTTAAGTTTGGAAGCAGTGTTTCTAAAGGTTGATTTGGTACTAAATGATATTAGCATGGGCCTACTATGCTGTTTATACCGTATGCATATATGGTAGGCTGTCGATCAGTGTGCTTGATCGTGTTCTCAAATCTTGAAAAGTTTTGTGCGCCCACAATAGCTTAGCCTAATATACCTTGGGGCAAAGATAGTTCTAAAAGTACATCATGTACCTCCCTCTTGATTTGATGTTAGACTAACTGGTTCCCTAAACTATTTAGTCTTATTGTTCTGTAATCTGGAGGCCTACCTCCCAGAATTCATTGAATCTGTCATCAAGGCAAAGCAACAACGATGACTTGACGAAAAGTTGAGATAATTAAAGAAATCCAATGTTCACAAAGCTTCAGTAAATTTTACGCCATTTGTGATAGTTGTGAATGCAAGGGAGGAAATAGTACAACTTCAGATCAGAAGTCGGGCAGGGAAGGTAATAAATCAGCCTGTTACACAAAAGTTGACGAACGCGAACTTGAATTTGAGCATTGCAGTTATCTTTGCGCATAATAGTTGTGATTATAGACATGGGGATTCTCTGGGGGAAGAGGGGCAAACGAGAAACTTGGCTTTTGGTTGTAACTGAATTATATCAAACATTGGGTAAAATTTCGCAAAGTAGCGTGAAAATTCCGTTTATGCCTTTTCCTGGTAAAGTTTCACCGAACGTCCCTGGTTACAGATCATTCTTTTACTTAGCTATCAATAAACTGTTTGTAAGCAGAAGTCACATGAGGTCTCATTCAAAAAACTTCAGGCTATTTAAAAGTAATTAATTTTGATTCAAGGTTAGCTTGATAAGTTTTAGTTCTATTGTGAAGCGAAGTCAATTGCTAGCTTGCAGAGTGAAGTGTGCTTTGGGCGTGGCGTGGTTTTTGTTATTAACTGCAAACCAGTTTTGGCAAGTGTGGTCACCATTTAAAATAGTATTTGTTGAAACGGTTGATGACGTCATAAACATAACCAAGCCTGTCTAGGATGATGAATTTATTCTAGTGTCATTGCTCTCGGTGATATCCATTAGTGCTTTTTGTTTTTATGGGAAACTTAACCAGGTTTCCATAAATAGACTGCGATTCTGAGATATCGTAGCAATCTAAGTTGTTGAAACAACATTATTGCAATTAGGAAAACGTAGTTTTTGTCATTTTGATAAGTCTGCTTTACATTAAAACTGAAGGTTTTCGGCTCATTGCATGGCCCCCGTCGGTATCAAAACAAGTGTGCTGACGCTTAGCAAAAATATTAAATGACGTCATTACTACTAACACCACCACTACTACTACTACTACTACAGTACTTCTGCTTTTTCGGTACCAATAAGTCCAGTTAGCTTACACAATTTCTGTATATGCCACATTGCTGCATGTATTTATTTCTAATTTTAATTGCTTTTTGTAATTTGATAAGAGTTATTTTTAGTCAAGACGTTTAGTTTTCGAATACGAAGCGTTCAACATGATTCGTCTCATCGCCTGCTGACGTTTGCAGCTTTGCGGCAAAGCCAAGAAGATGTATGCTTACGAGAGGAATTTATCTGTGCACAGTCTGTAGTTGTCTATTAGCATCTTTCTGTTGTTCTTGCTCGAAAGGAAGTTACGTGTACTGTTAGTCGACTTCCGTAATCTGGTAACGAGAGATACATATTGACTAAAAGTTTCGAACCAGTTGTTATAATCTTCCTGTTGCCACAGCTCAAAGGGAAGTCACGCTCACTCTTAGCTAACTTCCGTATCTAGTATGATTGAGAAATAACTGGCGTTGAGGCTTTAAAACATAATTTGCGTTGACGACCTCACTATATCTGAAGAAAGTTGCCGATAGAAAGTTGTTAGTAAAATCCCCAAAACACTATCTAAGCTGTTTTACCAACTCTACGATTCTTAAGGTACAAAAATGCATTAAATTCATGCTAGGCAAGATATTTAAATATGTATCCGCATATCTCGCGTGTAATTGAAGGTTGAAGAGTAAAAAAAACAATGATTTTAAACATTTCGAGTGGCAATTGAAAGCCAACTAAATGGTGAAAAATTCAAATGTTTCAATTGCGACACAGCGCTGCTTACGTTAAGTTCACATTCGCGTGTGATCATGGTTTGAGAAACACCAGACCATAGCAGTATTATTTGCCCAAGTCTACTTTGTAGAAAACATAAACAAGGATGTAGGACTTTATGTCGGTGAGCATGTGTGACCAGAAATTTTGACAGTGATTCGTAGTTGATTGTTGGTGCGCGATCTCCAGTAGCAGTAGTTGTAAGCAAATGTTGTTTAATTGAAGATGGCGCGAAACCACTTAATCCAAGTCGCTCTTGTAAAAATAGCCCATACAGATTACAAAGCGCTGGGAGTTGTGACTATAGTCGACTATAGTAGAAGTTTATTTTAGAAGCCTGTTGATAGCATCATTATCATTTGCTTAACTACGTGAAAACCAGGGTCACTCGATGAATATTTTTACTTTATCAAGCAGCTTAAAAATTGGAAACCTGATTTTGACAGGATTTGAACCTGGCCTGTGCAACTCAAAATAGTAAAAGAGCCAAATGAGCAAATCTCATTTTCACGTGCCGCTTGCCGTGGTCTCGAAGTAGACAGGACCTTTTTTTTTTGGAAATGAACTTTTTCAAAGAGTCTTGCCGGCCGGATGTTGCGCATGGTTGTTGTACATGCTGACATCAATTTTGTCTTTTGCTTTGGCAGTCATGCTATTTGCTGGTATTGCTGCGTTAATAAATTTAATGAAAATTTAAGTGAAGTTACTTCAAGTTGAAACGTATTTGCAATTTCTGTATTTTCCATTACATATTTGGGGTTAACCACCACTTCTACCATATTTCTTAACCTATTCTAACTCCCGCTCCCTTTACTAAGAACATCTGCTACGGGTATGATTTATCGTTCGTGAATAACACCTGGTGAAAACCTTTTTTCTCTGGATAGCAGTCGTATGTGTGTTTGTGGCTTCCTAATTGGTTACTTAAAGTGCTGTGTGATCTCGTACACCTAAAATCGCACGTCCTGATTCTGAAAATATGCTACTTTCCTCTTCCATAAGAATCACTAAGTGAAGCAGAAACTCAGAGACAGAATATCATTTTCTTTTTTATAAGTGCCCAAATATTCGAACTAAAAATGAGTCCTCAAAAGTAGGTGTGTGTGCTAGTCGTCCTATTCCCCAAAGTTCGGAAAGCAAATTTTGTTAAATTATTGCGCCTTTTATAACTGTTTTGGTTGTGAGCAATTGGGTGGTTATTACTGTTAATGTTAATGCATTGAGGTTTGACGTGACGTGATTAGGTTATAAGCCAGTGGTTCTCAACCTTTATTCTCACATTTACCCCTTGGCAAATTCCATAAGCCGAATTTACCCCCAAATGTATTCATATATCTTCACTTCCACAAATGGCTATTGCATTGGTTCTCAAAGTGCTCCGACCGGGGGCGTTTTAGACGTTAATTAGGTCCAAAGAGAGGCCGCTGACCTTTTTTTTTTTTTGGAGAACACGATGTCCACGTGCGGTAGAACGTCGAGGCGCGGTGGTCCCGCGGTGACATGACTGGCTAACATCAATCGGCAAGAACCGATGTGTTTCTCTTTCTAAAAATATATTGTGGGGCTCCGTAGGTGATGGTCAACCTCATCGTCAGCTCCGTATGACCAAAAGTTTGGGAACCTCTGGCCTATTGTAATGAGTAAGAGTGTGAATTTTTTGCTAACAAAATTTACCCCCAAGGCAGGTCAGATTTACCCCCGGTTAGGAACTTCTGTTATAAGCCATGCTCCAGTGGCATGTCAGGGTGGGGGGGGGGAGTGACTCACGGGCCTACCGTCTTAAGGGCTCTCAAATTATAGCCTTTTGCGTTTCAGTAGCAACTTCTTCAGTTGCTAAAGTTCATTGCAGATATGTACGATGAGTAATTTTATTTTCTTGTGAAGCTACTTTTTTAGTCTTTAGCTAGCTCTGTAAATATGTTGCCGTCACTTGGTGGACCTGCGTTGTGCTGTAATGTACGTCTGTATTGTTTTCCAAGCTGGTCAGCGAATATTTGCGAGGAACGTATTTAAGAGAAGTCCTTTTCCTTATCGACATAATGCAAATATAGGCTACATTATAGTAGGTCTACTTTTTGATAGCGGGGTCCGCGCTGAAATGGTGGCCAAAATTATTCTGGCCTCCGGCCCCCACAGAAGTCTTTACACGGCATTGCCATGCTCTGTCCTATCGAAAAGAAATGTGCTATGTCGATATACTACACATAAATAATCATAGCCAAATGCCTACTGGTAAGTTATTAAACTTTTCGAGACGCGCCCCCGTTTGTATGATCAACCATAACTTGCGCTGCCCCCCTTGGTTTGTGACAAACTTTTATTTTGTGGAATGACGATGTTATTGCATATTTACTTTCGAAACCAACATGAAGGAATACCTTTTTGTTGGAGATCGGCTGTGTTGGAGCGCCGTTTTCTCAAGTTTTTTCATTATTTCTAGGACTATAAAGCCATGGCCTCACATGCCCCTGGGCTAATTGGCAATTTGTTGCCTTTGAAAGTGAATTAAGTCACGTAATATCGGTTGCAAATGTAGACTACGTTTAAGGCTTTGCTTGGAATAAGAATTATTTTTAGTAAGTGTGTCGAACATTCGTTATGTTGTAGAATGTAGACGAACCACTATAAGGTTCCCGAGTTTGATTTTCGCGTAGATGAATTGAAGTTACTCTCGCGGCTTTTTTAAATGTCATTATAAATTTATTGGAAACATATTGGGTTCAGACGTCTACAGTCACGACCACATTCACTCTATGTTAAGCGGCGAGGCCAAAAGCTAAGGTCAACATTTACCAAATTTTTCCTTGCTATATTACGTACAAATAGGTTTGACTAAGAAGTCTAACACGCCCTCTCTGGCTATGCAACTTTGCCTCGAAAAAGGCTGAAGATCCCGCCATTTGCATTGCAGCCAACTCACCTTTGATTTGAATTGCTGCGCACACGCAATAGACTCATCTATCTAACTTTATAGTGTTAGATAATTTGAGAAAGCATTCATTCAATTATTTTATTTTTGTCCAAATCAGCATACATAGAAAATAAATTTGACAGCAGTGGACAAAAAAAGGAGACGATGGCAAAACGATATACGTTAATACATGCACATGAAAAGATTTTAGATTAAATGTGAAGATAGTGGCATGGCCATCGCACCTGTAAAATATACAGTATGTACCTGTAAAATATACAGATAAATAAAAACACACACGAAGAAAATCATATACAGTATGTACAAAGTGTCGCTAGATACAATAAAAATAAAAAACTGCCATGTTGCAACCCTAACAGGGGAGGCTATCAGGTGCTACACCTTGCCCAAGGGTGACCTGGGAGCAACGACAGCTAAGAGACAGCTCCTTTACGTCTCAAAGCACATAAACCCTGTCGCCGGTTGTAGTTTTAGACTCCTACACACCTAGACATTTTCATGTCCAATCAAAACGGCTTGTTTTGTCGTCGTTATGGTGACTTTTGTCTCAAAGAAAGTGGTGGGATAGTAGAAAGAAGATAGGCAAACACATTGAACAATGGTAGGGTTGACTTTGGAAATTGCGCTATTGTTGTCGTCAAAACAAATATGCAGTGTAATGTATGCCTTTTTTGAGCTTGTTCGTAGGCTATCAATTCCATTTGAACACCAACGCTCTTTGTGAGCGTTTAACCTATTCAGGGTTTCTTCTAAGAGCTTTAACCTGATTCTTATCTATGCAGTTTCATACTAGTGTTAGTTGAAACTATTAAAAAAGAACTCCACGTCAAAATGCGGAATAGAGCTCGAATGGAAGCTTAAGAAAATATGATCAGTTCTTTGCGTGGAATAGCCTTTAGAGTTTTAATGACGTAAAGGGCTTGCAAGCTGTTATCAGCAGCGAACCATGTAACATATAATCACTAAAATGTGCACACGACCCCAGGCAGAACTCTAAATCTGGCGTTTGAAAAGTCTTCAACCATCAATATGGTTACTAAGAATCTTTTTGCTATTGTGATCGTTTTCTGGTTCGGTTTCTTCGCCGAAGCATCTATTGAATTGAATAAAGTGTTGATTTCATACATCCTTTCATTTCTTTCTGTCTGCTTCTCATTCAATAAGTGCAAACTGTATGGAGTAAGCACCCACCAACTGCCCAAAAACAAGGGCTGATTCAATCCAAGCCTGACAGTGCATGGCAAAACCTGTTGCAAGGCATTGAAAAAAATAACCCAGTTGAAGCTGGCACAAGCTCTACGCTCTCCAGTTGTAATCTATTTGAATTTTAAATTGATGTGCGTTCTAAACTCAAAACCTCTTACTAGCCCAAAATTTTGATCAGTGCAGATTGACCTTTACAAATTCATTGCAACACAGTACAACTGATGTAAGGCATTTCGTACATGTTATATCGACCACAAAAGCGTTTCCGATTTTCCATTAGCGCTCGTATGGTTAAAACCTTGCCCTGTCTCAGTTAGGGAAAACTGAAAGTCGCAAGATCTTCTAACACACGCCGTTAATTAAGCTTTTAAATCAATGTGTCTCGTAACCTTGGTATGTGAACCAAAAATAGTCTACCTCATAGAAGTCATATGTATTACGGTGTTGTATAAAACAAAATGTATGCGTGATTGGACAAATACTAAAAGCAGTAACCTATCAATTAAGGCATCTTTTTATTAACAGCAGTGTAGCCAACCAAACCATGGCTAAAGTATTACTTACGGCGCTTAGTGATTACAGGTCGACAATGAAGTCGTTTAAATGAAAACAAGCGCGGGCTTTCATTCACATTTAATAGTTTGCGCCTGTTTGTGAAGATGAAGTTTTACTGTCGGTTTTGGCTGTTGCGATGAAGGTCGACAGATTGGCTTATTAGGGCTTGCAATAACTAAATCTATTTGTAGGACATTGGAGCAAAAAAGAATTAGTTGGACCAAAACTTGAACCTTTTGAGCTTTCAGTTAAAATGCAGTGCAAAAGCTTTAGTATGAGGCGTGGTTGTGGCAATTGAATACGGGTGATCTCTGACAAAGAGATCACCATCTTGCAATTATTTACAAAAAGTGTTACTCACTCAGCAAAAATTCTGTATTTCAAACATAACTTAGGACTTATTTGCATGAGCAAGTCTGGCAACGCTTGGTGCTTTGTGTTTTCACTTCATACTCACACGAGTTAAAACTACCCAAGAAGCTTGTTGAAAAATACGGCTGTGATTAATATCAGGTGCTATGACGAATTCGCCGTATATAGCTAGCTTAAATTCTGGTAACCAAACTCGTGCACAAAGGTGGCGCTGAAAATACTTGGCTGTGCATGCTGTGAAGTGAAAGATTCGTTTCAATTCCTCTTAAACATTTCATTTCCGGTGCATGCTTTCAGATAGTACTTCGGTTGTGATCTACAGGCAGTTTTTAATAAACAAAAAACTAGCTATTGACCTCTCCAACACTAATTTGTATTTTTAACTAAAAAATGCTAACACCATTAGCTGCATCCCAAAAAGTTAAAACATTTTTTCCTTATAGATAACGTTTCTAGAATAAATAAAGCCCTGGCTCCATTTTGCTTGCTGTCAATAATGCATGATAATCTAGACTCTAGACACAAAGAATGCGGCAGCCAGCTATCGAAGCAATACGGTTTCAGTGGGTGGCAAAAAGACGATGACTACTTTTGAAACTTTATGATGACTTCTGTGTGTGAAACTTCTTTTTTCTGCTGAGTCCTACGCGAGAATGGGTCGAGCGAGACTGCTTCTGTTTTAACTGTCTCTTGTTTTTTATGGTAGGGTGTTTTTCACTTTTTTTCCAAGTTCAAATGGCTAGTGATAAAAAGTGGCACATGCATGAGAAAATGAGGAGCAAAATATTTGAGCGAATTTAGGGTGCTTTGCTGCTCAACCGGTGGGTTAAAAATACAACTTTAAAAAAAGGGTATAATTTTGAAAATATCTGAAAGCCGATTAACCCAAAAATTTCATTGCGACTAGTGTTAATATTGGAGTGCTAGGTCCCTAGGACACGTTGATGTAGTTATTTTTGTTATGACTCAAAGTTTTCTGCTCCTACTTTACGATTTTATTATCTCAAACTATGCTCAATCTTGGTTAAAGTGGGGTGTAGACTTCAGATTCGTCTCCACCCGAACTCACGCACATGCTCATCATTATTGACTAAAATTGCTATCAAAATATTTTCGGTGTGGGTGAAAAATGCATTTTGCTTCAAAACCTTGTTAACGATATCGCGAACCGTTTTAGTTATGCTCCGAGAGAAGTTTATTAACTCGAAGAAATGCCTTGCCCTGTTCGTAGAATTGAAATGCTTTTTTGTACTACACCACACCGGAATATAAATAATAAATATTCAAGATGAATTGCACCAAGTCTTATAAGCACAGAAGTCGCTTGGGAAATATCGATGTACAGCCAAAGTATTCTGCTTGTTGCTGTTAACCACCGTCAGTCGTTGATCGATCTTGGCCATTGTGAAACCAAATGAGTAGAAACTGGCCCTTTTTTACACCTGTAACGTGTTGAGAAGATATTTTTGATTATAGCGACGATCTAATAATTTCACTATTCGCCAATTGCCATATGTCAACCGGTGTACAGACATTTGATCACCAGACATTTAATCACCCGACACTAAATCACGATAGGGTTAGGGACGAGACACTTAATCACATTCGGGTTAAGATTAGGTTTAGGGTGATCGATTGTAGTCCACTTGCAATACCGTCGTGTTATAAAGTCTACGTTATTAGATGTCTAGTGATTAAATGTCCGTGATTAAATGTCGAGTGATGAAATGTTGGTAATCCACGTCAACCACACTCAGGGTGGTTGACAGCAGCAAGCAGAATACTTTGGCTGTACATCGATACTTCGGTGTAGAGCCAAAGTATTCTGCTTTGACTGTACACCGAAGTATCATTATTAGGGACCTAGCACTCTAACATTAACACTAGCCGCAATGAAATTTTTGGGTTAATCGGCTTTCAGATATTTTCAAAATTATACCCTTTTTTCAAAAGTTGTATTTTTAACCTACCGGTTGAGCAGCAAAGCACCCTAAATTCGCTCAAATATTTCGCTCCTCATTTTCTCATGCATGTGCCACTTTTCATCACTAGCCATTTGAACTTGGAAAAAAAAGTGAAAAGCGACCCATCATATTGTTTATTGTGAAAATGGTTTCAAATTCTACCGACTTCAATAAGATAACACGTTTTGAAAAGCCTTGTTCTTAATCATGGTTACAATCACGTTATGTTCAGAGCATTTAAGTTTTAACTGATTTATACCGAGCAATGTGTGAGAGGTAGCGTTATCAGTTATTGGACGCCACGACGTTGGTGAAGATAAGATAACACCTACGACGCTTTAGATTTTTAAGTGCCATAGAAGCTGCATGCGGAACTGCTGTCAGGCTAAATTAATCGATTCGATGTCTTATTCGTGAGGCACGCTTGTTCACTTGCATTTAGAGCAAGGGGCAAGTGTACATACATTGTTGTAGATTTAACTTAAAACTAGAAGCTGTACTTGGAGCTTTGGTTTGTGCTTTGAATTGTAGATACCTGAACCTGAGATTGCTTATCTCAGCTTTAGTGCGAAAGGTGAATCGTAAGCGTTTTTCGGGGAAAGAAATAAACGATTGCAATTTGATCTTATCCTAAAATTGTGCACCTGTTGGCAAGTTTTGGGTTGTTTTTAAGCAAGGAATGGGATTTTCAGCTGTGCTTTAAAAATGGAAAAGCTAAGCTGTAAATGTTGAGTTAAAGTTAAATGCTTTATTTCTGCTGGCAAGAAAACAAAACAACTTTTGTTTAGATTACAGGCACGCTTCCCTGCTTGAAAACAGTAACCTAACCTGTATTATTTTGTAGCAAAACTACTCCCAGCTTACGTTTTATGGAGCTGTTTTTGAAGGCAAGAAGAGCTAAAGAAATCTGAAATACTTATTAAACCGATCAATTAAACCAGCTACTTGTTAAAAATTCGTAGCTCGCTGGCGACAGTTATCTCCGCTGCATTAATCAAGAAGTGATGCCGCAGCAGAATGCTTCAGGAAAAACCTACTTGTGGGTCAAGTCCGTTTTGCCGCATCTATTGGTAAAACTTTCAAGATTGACCAAGTGACCAAGAACTAGAGGGATGGGCTGCACTAACGGATTAACGTGGTCAGGGCCTGAAAAGTAAATTAGCTGGACAATGTTAAGAGTATAATTGAAGACTCCTAAGACTATTGTCTCAGTTAGTTGAAAACGTAACATTTGAAATTTAATTGTTTTTTCATTCCTTTTAGAAAAAATGAAACAAGCTTAATACACAACATGTAAATGCAGAATGTTGTCAGACTGGTTAAGATTCTTCTTATTAACCAAAGATAGGGCCTATAGGCTGCAAGGAAAGTAATGAAATTGTGGAGATCATCAAATCGCTACAGAAAAGTAGAAATAATTGCGATCGCCATCATGCTGCTAACAGGGGCAAGTCTCATGCATCTCTTTTCTCTGCCCCCTCAGAAGTAAGTAGAGCCTAGTGTATACTTGTTATACAGTGTTTTGAATATCTTGTCCAATCAATCGTATTTGTTAGATAGTAATAAAGGAAAGAATGTTTTTGTTTTCATAAGTTAAATACTGAATGTCCATGTTCTTTATACTCGCCCAAGCTTTTGTATATGTTGTTTAGATAAGCAGCATTATATGATGTAACCATCATAGATTTTTCCTGTTTTATATTTTGAAGCATTATATTGTTAAACGCAGTTAAAAATCCAGAGTTAAAATAACACTTTTTGCATCAGAACAAGTAGCTACTTACAAGCGTATTACGTCAGAGCAGTTTTGTGCTACACCCAGTTTTGGCCGGCAAAACACGATGTCACGCTATGTAAAAATCATATGACATCTTTTATACTGTAGCAAGATACTGCTACTGCATGTCTAACAAAGGTCATTTTTTAAACGCAGCACATCGCTAATGAGAAATCTAGCGCAATGCGCAATTTTTCAGAACTTACTGTTTCTGATTGCCCGTATTTGGCAGCAGTAGCATCCAAGCAAATCTTGCGTATTACCTTATTTCATTCTTAGGCTGAATTGTGTTCATAATAATCAAGTCGAAATAAGCTGCCGCTTTACCGCTGCTTTTTGACTGGGCTTGCAGTGTGACCCTGACTTGTGGAACCGTTTGTGCTTACTTCCATCCCAAGAAAGAGGAAAGGCAACAAAGAGCAGTTGTTGCCAAATGTTATTCATAGGTTTTGAGAACCGGGACCCGGTTACGGAAATTCCTGGAATTATAGTCAGTTTTCCGATTTCCAGTTCCCGATTTTACGAGTAGAAATTCTCGGTGTTTTCAGGGGAGTATCACTACGATGCAATGTCAACAATATATTGCAAAAGAATTGTTTTTTGGACTTAACAGTGAAATTGCATGTAGTTGTGTTGCTGGACTCTGCGACGGTACACTACCTTTTGTATAACTGGTTAGCCCCCAATTGGGATAACTAGATGAATCCAGTTTATTGTGCGGTTGCAGATAGCTATAATACAGCAGGAGTGGTAAAGTTTGATCCCAAATGGAACGTAATGATCATTATAAAGTGTGGAAACATATTAACCAAGATGATGACAGTGGTACTCGCGTTTATTCAAAAAACTGTCCTGTAAATGTGGGTCAACAAGTGGTCTTTTACGGCATCCTAAGACCAAGCGCAGCTTTGGTTTAAATAGTGAAGAACATGAGTGTTCTTCAAAACTAGCAAAAATTCAGCAGTAATCGATGGTGTCGTTTTTGTGAATGTTAAGATAGAAAGTTTGCTGAGCATTGTTTTTCAACTCGCAGTTGAGAATGGTTTTTCTGTCTGCTAGAGTGAGTTTCATCCGTTAGCCACTCAGTGCGAAATGCTTTCGTCTTCCTTTTTCGGAATTTAGTATTATGAACCTAATTTATTGTGAATACAAAGATATTCAAAAAGAAGTAAAAAGCAAAAATGGAAACAATACTTCCAAGGCAACACTCATTTCAGTGTGACTCTAGACCAGTGATTCTCAATCACTGTGCCGCGGCACTTTTGTGTGCCGCCTAATTTTAGATGTATAATTTTAGATATATTTCGCATTAAAAGTATTCTTATTATTTACTTGTAATTAATCCCTTAATGAACGTACTGTTATTTTTGTAGTACGTATTATTTTATTTCGCATATTTAAAATTATTATCATAAACTATGTTACGCAGTATGTTATAGGTAAGTAAATAATTTTTAAACTTATCTTTTTCTATGTGTGCCGCCAAATTTTGAAATCGTTAAAAGTGTGCCGCAGCAAAAAAAAGGTTGAGAATCACTGCTCTAGACCAATATACCTCAGTTCGTTGTCGAAGACACATAAGCGTCAACATTTATCTCCAAAACGATTGTATTAAGCTACGCCAGTGGTCTGCAACGTTTTTACGAACGAAGAGCCATTTGAGCCCTGCTTCCACAAAGAAACAATGAAAGCCGCAGAAGATTGTATTCCGGCGAATTCGCATGACAATCAAATCTCTAGGTGATCACTAAAAAGAAAGAATAAAGGTCTTTATTGTTAGTTTGTGGTAAAGAACCGAATTTCAAGACATACCTAATTCACATCTTAACCGAAGCTTTCTCCAAAAAAACGGCAAAAGAGCCGCAAGTTGCCGATTCTGGATCTAGGCCATATTAGAATGCTTGATTCATGTCGTGCTGAGAAAAATTGTACAACTGCTGGAGAAAGAGCGAGATAATTTTGAAATAATCTCATGCAGACATCTATCGTCAGTATTGTCTCTGTTGATGCCTCGGTAATAAAAAATTGGGTAAAATTTCAATTTCATTACCAGCTCTGTTACGCGCATGGCTTGCATCCGGCTGCATATGATGCATTGTACAAGAGTAGTAGTGTTGCTCGTTTGTAAGAGTTGTAGATAACGATTACGACGAGGAAATTGCGCCTTGTTTGAAGAAGGCGTTGCTACAGCAATTCAGCACCAAACAATACGCCTGCTGTTAATCTTGAGATAGAGAATGTACTCAAAGAATAACGAAAGAATGGTTAAGTAATTCAAAAAAGCTCAGTAAAAAACGAAGCCTTGCAGAAACATGTGGTGTTGGAACAAAGCAAGGAGTTGTTGCTCGTCCGTGACTGCAAATCTCGTTGAAGCTCTATATTTGAAATAATTGAAAGTTTTTTTTACTGAAAAAATGCTTTGCAACAGCTTTACTCGATTTGTCAATTCAACATGATATATCACCGACTGAATTATTGTTTCTGGACAATGCGTCCTTGAACCAATAAAACTTGGTTCAAGGACGCATTGTCCAGAAACATTGTGTCTTGAAGACGCAAAACTGGTGACTGCTGAAATCTTTTACCAGCTTTAGTTTTTGAAATAAAAAAGTTCAAGTCTTGCCAAAGATTTACTTTGTGCTATCAAAAGCCGTGTACGACCAAGACGACCAAACGATCTGGTGAAGTTGATGCGATATCTTCAAAATCCAAGTTCATTTACAGATCGTGATGAATATTTGCTCATGATGGTGATGACGTTCCGTTTAGTAGTGGTGCAAAAGGAAACTTTTTTAATAACCGCTATCACTTTGATTAACCGTTTGTTTCGGGAAGATCACGGTAATGAAGCAAAAAGCCAAGATAAGAACAGTCAAGTCATGTTGGCTAACAACAATCAAAGAGGTGATGGCCCTTTTTGAAAGGCTTCAGGCACACATTAAATATTCCACAAACTCCGCACATATGATGGAAGCAGAGTCCAAACCACGAAAAAGCAAGAGATGAGATTACTAGAAGCCACTTAAAGCAGCAAAGACAAAGACCTAGCAAATTGAAGCAGCTTTTCTATGCTTTATTGAGCATCCCACCAACGTCTATGGAGGCAGAACAAAATTTCTGCCGTAAGATTGTTTGCCACGAAACTGCGGTCACGGCTAAGTGGTAAATCTATTAATGGCCTGAATTTTTTCCGCAGTCATGTCATGAAAGATAAAATGTCAAGCTTCGACGGATTTTTTGTTTTGTTGATTGTATGTACTGTTGCTTTACTAGTAACATTTTTATGTTGTTGATTTTTTGCTATCAGTACCGGTAATACATTAGGCGGCGGCATAGCTCAGTTTCCACATTGCTTAGGTTGTGGAAGCTTCAACCACGCTTCACCAATTGTGTAGGCCATTTTTAGCGTTTACATGATTCACTGCTCGATTAAGACAAGTCAAAACAGGAGTTACACAAGACAACATTTATTTCTCCGCACCGCCTGGATACTGAGCGCCAAGCAGGATAGCTAATATTTTAAGTCTTGTTGTGACCCAATCGAGAGTTGAACTTCTGTCTTCCGAGTAGAAAGCGGACGTTCTAAGCAAGTAGCCGATTTATAATATATGTACTTTACTTAAAAACTGATTTTTTTCTGGGTTTCAGCATTGGGATAGATTTTCACGTTTTTCTGGAATTCTTTCAAAACCGGGAAATCGAAAACTAGTTATCTACAAGTGGGTTTTGCGGTGCTGAAGTTTAAAACGGAAGCACTTTGATGAAGCTTATGAAACTGAATTGCTCTTGAAGCTTGCTTGCTTCGCGCTTAAAGTAGCAAAATGAGCTTTACCTTTGAACTTGACTATAAGCACGCTTTTGCGTTTGGGCTTTTCGTAGCATTTCACTTACAAGCGATAGTTAAGCATGCGTGAGTTACACATGATTCGCAGAATCCCGAATTTGAGAATTTTAGATCTATTGTAAACTTTCTAAGGACTCCACTCGAAGTGATTATTTTGTTTAGTAGGTTTTTTTATGAAGCAAATTTGATATTGAATAATATTTTTGAATCGGTGGTGCGTGATGATTGATGAGACTGGTGTAGGCTTACACTTTTTTTATTGCGCTTGCAATGTCTTTATCAGCATTTAGACCCTGAAAAGTGTAAGGATTTTTTTGCATAGTTAATTAGTCATCCTTTTGGACCTCTAATTTTTTTCTGTTGAAGCAAAGCCTGTTTTTTAAAAACAGTTTTGAGTGCAGACTTGTCTTTGATAATAGCTATATGTTTATCACATATGTACGAACATTAGTTCATTGTTTCTAAAACCTTTTTACACCACCCTTCACATTTGTTTCAAAAAGGCACCACGTTTCATACCAAAGTCCCTTTCCCTATTTCAGGTTGATCTCCAAAACACTCTTCTCATTTGTAGTTGATTCGCCGACAAAAAAAGGTCTTCAGTCGAAAACCTCCATCCACGCTCCGCCAAAATTTTGCCACGCTCCACGTTAAAGAGACGCCACTACTTTTACGCACGAGTGACGCGCCTACGTCCTACGCTATGCATCTAACGGAAATTCTAAATTCTTTTGACAATAGTACAGTCGTACTGCTGATTGTCTTACATGAATGTATATCACGTTGTTGAGATAAAAACGTATTTCTTGAAATAGCGTAAAGTAAATACTATGCGACGCATGTGCATTGTGTGATGTCAGTAAAACCGTGTAAAAGAACAATAAATTAGGATTCTAAGTACTGTAGTACACTCAACTTTGTTACACGTATACTCAAAGCAGCTTTCAGTAATGGAGCAATAAAATTTGGTATCAATTTACTCTTGCTCTCGTGACATTATATTGTTCCAAGAAAGTGTAGCTTTGTATTAATATATCGAACAGTAGACCTATTGATATTTAGCAAATAATTGCAATCTTGGCAAACAATCAACCATGCCGCTATACTGTTTGTTTCATAGCGCGGGTTGCGTCGATATATTTGCTTTACTGCCTTCTATTTGTGGTCTACAATCGATCCTTAAGTTAGGGTTACCATATCTGATGAGGCGAAATCCCGGACACATTTTTTGGTCATGTTGACACTTTTAAATATTGACAACAGGGTTGCCAGAGTTGTAACTTTTGGTAAAAAATTTTTGCCTCTTGCAAGTTTAAATTTTGTCACTTCTGTTTCGATGCCACCAAAATTGTTACCATTTCACTTGATTATTAACATATATTTTGGGCCTAATTTAAGTAAATATTGCACTGAAATAACGGCTGGTAATGTTGGAGCTCGTGTTGTGTTACCCCAAATAGAAGTGTTCTCTAAAAAAAAGACAAAAAAGGTAATCACCTGTCTCACTGTCACCAATTGTGCTACTCGCGGTAAGCTTGATTAAATCCGTTCAAACAAACGAGCCGGATTTGGTCGGCCACTTATGGTAACTAAACACTAAAATTTCCGACATTTGTGCACTTTTTGGCATTTCTCCTTGATGCAGATTATAACAATAAAATCCCGGACATGTCCGGGAAAATCCTGACGTATGGAAACCCTACCTTAAGTACTTCCCATTCCAATAAAGCGTTGACGCCTAGAAGTGGTTGATGAGCGTTATTTTCGCGCTTGCGATAAAGGTTCGTTAATCGTCATTTGCTGCGGGCGTCAAGTGCAGGGTCTGTGGTGTTGGTACAATATAGTCTTCGCTTATTAAGTCCCCGGTAAATAACCCCACCTGCTTAATAAGCCCAATTTTCGAACACATTTGCTGGAAATTGAGTTAAAAAGCGTCCCAACTCACACTACTTTGTCTTGCTTTTAACGGTTTCGTACTACGTTACGCTGCTGACCTAGCTCTTAATTCAACTGTTTTGTCACTAATTGATTGTAATCAATAAATATATTATACAGGGTGGGCCATAAATAACGCACCAAAGCATATAAAACAATTCAGATAATAATAACAAACGTTTTGGGCCATAAATAACGCACGAAAGCATATAAAACAATTCAGATAATAATAACAAACGTTTTGGGCCCTAAATAACGCACCAAAGCATATAAAACAATTCAGATAATAATAACAAACGCCATCGGCACCAGACATTAACACTAATTCAACTCGTTCTTTAATTGTTAAGTGCATACCCTAAAAATGATATAAATTTTTTTTAAAAGGCAAATCATAACTAAAAAACTTTGATTGAAATTAAATTTAACAGTTATAGTAACTGATATTGAAATTAAATTTAACAGATACCCAAAGAAAAGATATTTACATTATTTCACATCACAATTTATTTTAAATCTTTGGTGCGTTATTTACGGCCCACCCTGTATACAGGGTGCGGCAGAAGTAACGCCCTTTTTGTTATTTAAGCTTTTTAGTTTCTGCTTGATTTGCTCTCTTCGTTTTAGAAATATACCGTTTTTGTATCGGAGTTTTCTAATTTATGATTGTCTCTTTTAGTTCAGAAATTGTATATTTATAAATAAATAAGTTCATACTTAAGAAATACAAAAATGATGTTACTTTTGCCGTGCCCTGTATAACTTAAAACCTCTGACTGGGTGTGCGTATGGCCCTTGGTACCTACATTAAACTCGGTATTTCGTTAGTCTTTGTAACACGTTAAAAATGTCTTTTCATTTAAGAGTATTCAGGCGTGCCACATGACTGTACTACAAGGTATTTTGAGGAGAATTCATCTGCAGATCAGTTATTATAATTTTCCTGGTTGCCATTATAACACAGGGTGCGGCAAAGTAACGTCATTCTTTTTTCTTAAGTATCAAATCATTTATTTATAAATATACAATTTCTAAACTAAAAAAGAAACAATTATTAATTAGAAAACTCTGATACAAAAACGGTGTATTTCTAAAATAAAGAGGAAATCAAGCAGAAACTAGAAAACTCAAATAACAGAAAGGGCGTTACTTCTGCCGCACCCTGTATATACAAAAAATACATACACACAAGTAATTATTTGTGCCGTAATCGATGGGCAAGACAACTGGTGTTCTGTAGATCTTACGGTATTTTCAAAATGGCGAAAAGACGTGGCCTTGTCCAAGAAACTTGAGATTTAAAAATTGTTTGATCGTTATCTGTAACTGTTGTGTACAGTGTGAATAAATTTAGTAACTTTTAGCCACTGTACAGTCTGCCATATTCGTTTAAACTCAAAAAGTGGCGAAAATTTGTCCACCGGTTAAAAGGCACAAAATCGTATTAGCCGTGATCTGCTGTGCTGTACAAATTCTGCAGCCGTAATAGTGGCTTGCTATCTTTTCGTTTTGATTTGCGATACTGCAAGAAGTGCTGGTTGTTTATCGTTATTTATGTGAGCTATACTACCCATCTGTTTATGGTTCGTAAAGTGCATAATCTCATTCGAAGTAAAAACGGTAGCCAATATAACCCTGCATAGCCGAACGCGAAGTGTTTACAAACTGCTTCATATAGGTCGGTAATTCTCAGCCGGGGGGGTCTGCAAAGCATATTCTGGGGTTCCACGAAAACTTCTGAATTTGAAACCAGATTCGCAAATTACAATTTTTGAAAATTCCTTAATTTCGCTTCCAAAGTAGGTCTGAAACATTTGCTAAATTGTATTGTGGCGTGATAATTATTATCACCTCACAATACAACAATTAAGCAGATGTACTGCCAAATAATACAAAAGTTTATTGTGATATTCTTATTGTAAGCCATGATAATATTTAAACTTAACAAGTATAGCTAAATCAAGAAAATACTCTGAAAGTTATGTTAAGATAAGCTTTACCTCGGTGTCAGATGGTGGCAACGAAGGCCACACTGCGTTTTATGTTATGCTGTCCTCAGCAATGATGCCATCAAAGCTTAAACGTCACTTACAGCCGAAGCACTCAAGAGCATATTGGTTAAATGGCATAAAAGACTTATCATTCATGCAAAGACAAAAAATGTCTTTGACGGAGCAACAGCATAGTACTTGTAAATATTTTCAGCAGCCAAGTACAGCAAGGCGGAAGCTACTTCTGAAATGACTTTACAAATTGCTCTGCAAAGAACCCCCCATTCGAAAGGAGAAACGTTTGTAAAGTCTTGTGCTTTGAAAATGATGAAGTTGGTTTTGAGCGATACAAAAAAGCGCTAGGAAAATTTAACGAGAGTATTCGTCTAACGACCCAATTAGAAGGCGCATTTCACTGCTGTCAACCGAAAATAGCAGATTTATTATCAAAGCTTCTTCCATGTTTTCTATGCAGTTCGACAAATCAACAAATATGGCATCACGCTTGCAGCTTTTGCTTTTTATTTGATACGCATAGATGTACGACGTCAAAAAGGAATTTTTGCATTCTAATTCTTTGGAAACTACGACTCAAGATGTGATGGACAGCATCTCAAACTTTTTTTGGCACGGAAGGCTTGTAGTGAGTAAAGCTCTGGCATAAATATGGATGGAACACCTGCGATGCTCGGATCCAGCTCTGGTTTCCTAGTGAAAGTCAAAGAAAAATTTCAAGTCAGAGGAGGACTTGTACATTGCACGTTACGTAGATATGTGCTCGCTTCAAGACTCTTCCAAGTTCTTTGAAAAATGTATTTGGTTCTGTAATGAAAATATTCAATTTTGTCAAGAAGAGTGCCACCACCTCTCTGTTCAGACAGATTTGCAAAAAATGAACTCTAACCATGAAACTTTTGTTGTATACTGCAGTACGATGGCTGCCCGCAGGAAATGTTGCTCCTCCCTGCTTTTAGCTGAAAACCGAAATCAAGCTGCTTTAGGAAACGGAAAAAAACCCTTCATCAACTTTTTCACTTACGAGAAATAGTTGCAGAGTCCGACTTATTTGGCTGACATTACTAAACAGTTGAATAGCTTTAACTTTAAGACTTAAAAGGTCCGATTCAAACATTTGAAGTCAAAAGGCGTTTTTGTGTGGCTAAGTAGAAGAAGATACAAAATCGGAATCGAAAAGTCAATCGGGGCAACTTCGCAAGGCTTGAGAACCTTTCTGATTTTGAAGATGCTAGTCTAAGTGTATGAATAAAACTGGACGTTAGCGATTGGTTACAGCCGCTTGAAAATAGTTCCAGAAGTACTTTCCCCATCTTAAAGAGGGCTTTTAGCCTTCCCACGAAATCCATTTTCTCTTATGATAAGCATAGCAACTGTTCAAGACGAACTGTCGTGAAATGAGTTGAAATTGTCATGGTCATGAAATAACTTGAGGAAAAATCACTTTCTCAGTTTTGGTGCACCGTGTTGAGGTCGTACCCAAAGGTACCAACGGGAGCACTACATGTCATTGTTCCATTCGCCTCCACTTACCCAAGTGAAAATGGATTTTCTGCTTTCGTTCACATTAAATCAAGGGCTGCTAACCAATTTAACGTCGAAGATGGTTCGCGACTAGCGATTCCCAAAACTTGACCGCGTATTTCAAGACTTGCTTGTGATATGCAACAGCAGAAATTCCATTAAGTGTGTTCGCTTAAATAAATATGTGCATATAGTTTTGGTGTTATTTTCAACGTGGGAAAAGCGTACTAGGGCAAAGTTATCTTACTTACACCACAATTTTGCATGGAACAGACGCCTGTTTGCTGTGGAAGGTTTATGTGTGATATAGCAGAACCACTGATACTGCAGTCTTGTCTTCGGATCACGGAAAGATTTTTACCAAAATACATAAAACAGTGTTTCGTAAATTTTTTTAGGCTGCGAACTGTTTTCGCGTAAGAGTGCGCGTATATATACACAGGGGTGGCCAAAAGTCACCTGAGAGTAAATCAAAACCATTTAATTGCAAGAGGTATTTAATTTTAACAACTGAATGAAGTAGTAGAACATCTAAATATGAAACATTTTTCAAATTGTTGAAACTGACGTCCTTCTTGAGCGACACATTTTTCCATTCAAATGAATACAGAGTTACAAATTTTACGACACAGTACCTTATTAGCATTAATTTGTTCGAACTCGGATTTAATGGAAGCTTGCACCTGAGACAAAGTCCTTGGCTTTCCTCCAAAAACTTTTCTTTCATCATTCCCCAAATACTGAAGTTCATAGGTGTAAGGTCACATGAACGTGGCGCCCAGTTAATAGACCTTTTACGTCCAACCCAACCCGCAGGTAAAGTGTCTAACAGATCACGAACCTTTTTGGCGTAATGAGGAGAAGCACCATCTTGCATGAAGAGCAAATTGTTGAAGTCTGGTCTGTCTCGCAGCCGCGGAAAGACATACTCATTCAGCATTTCAAAATAATTATCTCCTGTGACAGTTTCATCAAATAGATAAGGGTCTAATAAACCATCAGAACTGAGAGCTCCCCAAACAGTGATGCCAGGCTGATTCAGTCTTTTTTCGTAAGTTAAATGTAAATTTTCGGTCGCGTAAATTACATAATTGTGTCCATTAATCATGTCGTTTAATTTAAATGATGCTGCATCAAACCACATCTTATTAAATAGCTCAGGATCATCTTTAAATTAGCTAATGAAGAGTTCACACATTTGTAGTCGTCTATCAGCATCGTCCTCCAATAGACCATAAATTAATTTAGGATGGTTTACTTTATAGCCATTTTCTTGCAAAATTTTCCGAAGGGACGATCTCAAAATATCGTGTTCGGCGCTCAGTCGAGCAGCGCTTTTTTGTGGGCTTTGTGCAATAGCAGAGGACACATCTGCCATTTCAGGAGTTCTAACACTACGTGGCCTGCCTGATCGTGGTAAATCGGCTACGGTTCCATTTTGATGAAATCGATCCCTAAGATGATAAACAATATCTCTATGAGGAGGAACACCTCAGCAGTCTGTTTCGGCTCGGACTCAAAGTACCATGTTAAATAGAACTTACTGTTTTAGCAAAATCAAGTTTTGATGTCAATTTTTGCTTGCAGAGTCAATGGTACCTTGCCCCAGAATTTGTTCACGTGTTTGTCGAAGTTCGGACCAATGGTAGTGATGAACGTCAAGTTCTGATTATTATCACAACCGCAGTGTCAGATATTCAATCAGAAAATATGACATCTTGGTCACATTAGGCTACAGTTACGCAGAGTTAACTCGATTTACATTGTCACCTGTCATAGTACCTGCAAGACTGTGCTTGCAAACCCACCGGAACCTTTCTGCGGCCTTAAATCACCGCGCGGCCTTGGGATAGAGAAACATTGATGTTGAACAAATTTTGCTATTTATGCACTTCACATCAATCGGCGTAGAATGCTTTTTTCAATAGTACCACAATGTAAAAGCCCACGCGGGCGTAGAACCGCCTGCCATATCAGCACAGAAAATTCCCAATCCCACATTTGGGAGGAGCAGCTACCGCTTCTCAATTTTGGAATTAACATATGATAAGCCAAAAGTGACATCTCGCCCCCTTCTACCTGTTTCAGTTTTTTGTCTGATCACGCACCTTGTATTCCAAGTTTATTTTGGAAAATTTTTCATGGTCGTCTTTTTTATTTTAGTACTATGGAACAGACTTTGCTTGAAGAGACGTCTGAAAAAAGCGAATATATTGAAACAACTGGACAGTTAAACAAAAACCATAACGACGTTAAACAAGAAGAGAAGCTCATTTTTCAAGCCGCGCAAGAAGTATATATTCCAACTGCACATGACGTCATTATTCGTGGATTGCAAAGACTTCCCGAAAATTTTCTGCGCGCATCATCTATAAAACGCGAGCCCTTTCGCTATCGCATGCAACCAACTCGAATAATTGGTGAAAATGGAGTGCTGGTAAGGTGATACAGGCCTTATGATAGCATGCAAACCTGTACTAGTCATGAATTAAATATTACTTTTGCTTTTACAAACAAACTGGGAATATTGGTTAAAAAGCGATTTTTTCGTCTTTCAGCATGATAACCTTTATGCGGTAACACTCCCAAATTTTTTTGAAGTCATCAAATTGTATTGGTCACGAACGAAAACTAGTTTTTCAAGTTTTACTCTTGGGGATAAAACCAACATACGCTAGAGATTAGCTTCTTTTTGTTGACAACCAACTTATTTCAATTGTGATTAACGTACGCTAGATTTTAGCTTCTTTTGTTGACAACCAGCTTGTTTCAATTGTGATTAACGTACGCTAGAGATTAGCTTCTTTTGTTCACAACCAACGTATTTCAATTGTGATTGTAATAATATACGTAGTAAACGAAAAGATCGTTTTGAACCAGCATGTGGCCTTCCATATTTATAAATGCGTATTAAAATAACCGAAGTATGTGACAAGTTGTGAGCGTAGTTGACCCTGCGTTGTTGCTAGGTACAGTTATCAATACATGGATGGCACTAAATGACATCCCTCTACCAAAATTTCAATAAATATTTTGCTGGCTGTCTCTGCGAGTAGCGCTCGATATCGGGATCTGCTTTTGACCTACGTGAGGCCGCTCCAAGTGAACATCAATTGATTTTCTCTTTTTGAGTTAGTAATTGGTATCGGTCTAATTTGATAACGCAAAATTGAGTGCGTAAGGTGATCTGTTGTTCACTAGCATCCAATTCGCTTTCTTAGCCTTAAATTTGTTTGACTCGGCGAATAGGTCTTTCAACCATCTTTGAAAAGTGCAGCACTAGTACAGTTGCGTTTGAAAAATATAAATCAATACCGAACTTTTCTAAAATGTTTTTAAAACGTAAGCATTAGCGTTTGAAACTTTCCGTATATAACAGATCATGAGTGAAGATTTTCTTCGACAAATCGTAACTGATATAGCTTAAAAATTACTTGTCGTTGTGGTGTGGCTGTTAAAGCTGATTCACATAAAAAGTCTTAGATTTTTTTGAAGGCCTGGTAAATTAAAGACAAGGCTATTTAGAAGAACGATATGTACGTAATGGTTTGGCTTTAGTGAGTGATTGACTAGTTCCTAGTGCTGCGGTCAATTTTTTTGTTCAAAATAGGTCGTATCGAAAATGAACTGCTAAAGCGAATGGAAGCAGCTGCGTGCGATTGGCATAGTAACATAACTTGAGTGATTTTGGTACTAACAAAGTTTAATAGTGTCAGCATTGCCTCGTATAAAATGAGCCGTGATTTATAGTACAGTATCTTCTCATTTCCATTCTTCCTCGTCAGCTGCTGTTTTACAGGAAGTTTACTGAATTCAAGGCCGTTTGCCATTTGCGCTTTCTATTATTGTTTTTATTTTTCGTGCGCTTGTACGGTGTATGATTGAGTGGAAACTAATTTTGAAACGACCAGCTTTTCTTGCGGAAAGTGCGTTGAATTTCTGCAGATATCGTCACATTGATGAAATGGCATAAGGGCTGATGTAATTGCATTGAATTGTAAATTCTCACCGTGATTAGCAGCCGCAGAATATCTCGTGCACAAACCATCTGTCATTCATACCGGCAACCTGTCGCTTCACTATACAACTATGCATTGCCAACAGAAGGCCAGTTTCAGCTTGCACTCACCCTAGCAGCTTTCTGCCGAGCGTATGCCTAGGTGCTTGGGTTGAACTTTTCCAAAACAGGAAGATCTTTAGCAAAGCGTACTATAGCAAAATTGAGCGAGTAAAATATGCTCAGCGTAACTCGTCGCTGCAATTTGAAAACCTTAAGTCCTTGATAAGTCGATTTATCTTGTACAAAGTTGCTTCCAATAATTTAGTGGTTGCCAACGGAGGTCCACCGAGGAATTTTTGGGGGGGTCCACAGAAGGTTTGTAGAAAAGTTAATCTCAAAACATGAGGTCCTTAATTTTGTGTTGACAATGAACACAGAAGAATAATTACTCCTAAACGGTTGCTCTTAAAATTGGAATAAAAGTAAGGTCTTCTAACTGAGTTGGGGTTTTCAACATGTCAGCCAAGTCATTGAAAGGGTCCGTGGCAACGAAAAGGAAGGGAATCAGAGCAAAAAAGTTTGTATTAATTAAAATGCACTGCACTAAGCTTGATACCTAAAAGCTGTCTTGGCTTAACATATATTTTTATTTGTCGGTAACGGTAAAACCTTGTGTCGGTTATACTAATGTCCAGTAACTACAACATCTCTGGGTTTAGTTTTGCTTCGAAATATGTACCGCTTCGGCAGAGACTGTGCCTACTTAATCGAGCTAAATCTATTTGTTCCAGCCAGCATTTATTTGAAGTCGAGATTGGAAAGTTGAAGCGCTTATTTTATGATAATAACTACCCGACTTGGTTTTTTGATAAAATTTACCACAAATTTAAAGCCAAACTTGATGATATACCTGTTGATGAATTAGGTGTAGTAAATAACGTGGAATTATGTCCTATTTTTGTTCCGTATGTTGGTGAAGCGTCAATCCGTTTTGTGAACGCTCCCTCTCGATTATGTTTAAAACAATTTGATGTAAGGCTGCTTCCTCTGTATCGCACAAATAAAGTAGGACAGTATTTTCAATTAAAATCAGAGACGCCTTTGCCTCTATGCTCAAATGTTTATAAATTTACTTGTTCGTGTGATACGAACTTGACATGCATTGGTATGTCTTCCCGACATTTGATCACCAGAGTGAAGGAGCATCTGAATTAAGCAGATTCAAGAAAAAGCGCAATTAAGGATCACATTTTGTCATGCCCCACCTGCTCTAATCTACAATATAACATTAATTCTTTCACCATATTGAGGAAATGTAATTCAGATTATGAAGCAAAGATTCATGAAGCTTTGCTTATAAAACGTCATAGCCCTAGCCTTAATAAACAATGCTATGCAAGTGGAGCTTCGTTTTTGCTAAACATATACTAACAAAATTTTACAACAACTTTACTTACTGCACGTAATTGTAACATGACATTCCACATTGGATTTTCGCATAATTTTGAGAATCTTGCCATTTCTGTAAGGCTTTAATTCTGGTTTTGATGAGCTTAAAGGTTTTTGCATCCGATCTCTCCCAGCAATTATTTATTTTAAAGCTGGCTACGTTTTTACAGCCGTTAGAAGTGCTATATCTTCGTCATGTGTATTATTTGAAATTATCGTTGATTAATTTAATTTATTACGTCACATTTACAGATTTAATTCTTGAAAAGGGCTTTATGAAAGTCGAAAACGTTCGAATTCTAAGATGTTATACGAATTAAAATGACTTTTAATTTATTAAAGTTGCTTGCTTTAACAACAGTGTGGATTTTAAAATATCCACCGCTTGCAGAAGTACTACAATCAAGCATGGATATCCTTTCCGAGAGCACAACACAGTCATTGTCGTGATGTAATGCGGCAATTAAGATCTTAACTGAAGCAGCCCACCTGGCTGATAATCACTATGCCGAATGCGAAGTTTTTGTCTTACATAACTCCAAGCAATCAGTCACCAGTTTTTGCCCGAAAATGTGTTTAGTTCGATAAGTTTAAATTACCATCTTCAGTTCTTAAGTATATAAACAAGACAATAAAGGTAAGTTCATCTAGCCTCCACTGCAAAATTTTATACTTAAGTGAAATATTATCACCTGCAAAAATTGTTGCTGTTAACTCTATGGGTTCCAAGTTTCAAGCCCAGTTGATGATATTTCATTTGACCTTCAAATTTTGCCGCGAAAACTAGATGAATTTACTTTTATAGTCTTGGTTTTATGCTCCTAAGAGAGGTTTGGTGGCAGGAAGGCATCCGACCGTAAAAACAAAAATGCCAGGAAATGCTGATTACAGCTATGGCGGTCCCAAATCGGGGATTAAGCCTCCGGTGACCCCATACATAATGGGAATAAAGCCAGAAAGGAGAAAGTCTTGTTTTTATGTTGAAGAAGATGTGGAACTGAAGATAGTAATTTAAATTTACTGAAATACATTTTCCGATATAAAGTGGTGATTGGCTGCTTAGAGTTAAATATGACAAGATCAACGCTGTCATTGTGAGTTAGAACACACGATCATTGCCTCTGTGAATAGTGCTCAATAAATATTACCGGCTAGAATTTTTAATGACCCTAAAAAAGGACACGTGACGCCTTCAAGAAGGGAGCATGTGTCTTCTAGTACGCAAGTAATGGCTTCTACAATTCACGGTAAAATATTTGTTAAGACTTAATTTGAAGCTGCTCGTAAAAGAAGTGCGAGAGTTTTAAATGTGAGATTCATTCTCTGCACTAAATATTGTATAGTGTATATGCATTATTGCCTTTGAAACTGTTTACTTTGTTTTGAGTAAATAAAAGGTCTGCATGTTTGATAATCCTGGTAAATAGTAAATTGTAATGAAATAGCTTTACTATGGCTATTAACGTTTGAAAAGAACATAAAATCCGGAACAAAAGATTTTGCATTTCTGGAATCTGTTATAAATCGTTAAAAATGAATTGTGACTAAAGCGTTTGCTACTGAGGTTTCGTAATCTGTTGCTGCGAGTTTTGTCTGTTTTTGTGCAAATTACCTGTCCAATAAGTGTAATGGCTATAGTGTGCACTACTTTTAAATGCTGCGTATCTGTGTGAACCCTAACTAGCACTACCCAGTTTTGAACATATGCAAGTCACATGTTCCAAATGTTATCAGTTTTTGCCTCCTTACTGTACATTTCAATGCCAAGATATTTGTCACAATGACTGAGCAATTTTTTTTTAACATTTGTCCCTAAAGCTGAAGTTCTAGCAAGAAATTTATGAATACATTTTTTAAGAATTTGTTATAACGGAACAAGGAAAATTGAACCTAGTCGGTCAATACCAACTAGGATGCGAATACTTATTTAATTCTAAGCAAATCGATTTACCACAGTTTGGGCTCCAAATGATATTTTATTCCTAAGGGTTGTACTCTATAAAAATCAAGGATTTCAACTTTTTTAACCTTTTTGAAGTTTTGGCATAGATGCCTGATTTGCCTTTTGGGCAAGGCTAACATGGTGGTGTAGTGACTAGAGTATCCGCTTTGCAGTTGGTAAACTAGAGTTCAATTCCCTTGTCGAGGTATGCCAAAGACTTTAAAAAACGGTATGGACGGTTTTCCCTTTAGCGATTAGCAATAGGGGCAATGGAGAAAAGCAAATACGAAATCATGTTAAAATGTGCTAAATCAGGGGTGAGCAACTTTTTTAGTCGAAGGGCCGCACTGGCCATTCAAAAGTTGGCCGAGGGCCAGTACTTAAAATCTTGCAACAATTTCGAGCTTCGGTGGTCTCCACAACTAAAAAAAAGGTCATCACCCTGTGATTAGACGGAAAATGTTTCTGTGCGGACCAACAAATGCTCTTTTCATCGTGGCATGTAAAGTTTTTGGCTCTTTAACACGGCAATTCTTTTCCCTCTTATCATCGTAACTCAGATTTACTGAAGTTTCAAAAGTGTTCACGGGCCGCACAAAATGCTCTCGGGGGCCGTAGGTTGCCCACCCCTGTGCTAAATGATGATGAATATACAGTATGTCCTGGCTCTACCACGTGTTGCGGTTAAATAGCTCCAAAAAATGCAAGAGTGTGTTATGTACTGAAAAATTGTTGCTTGAACAATTGTTCTTATTAATGGCAGGTAGTCGTACGCATCACAGCGTCTTGACTCAGCACCGGAAGGTGTCAGTTTAAGCAAAGAAGACGTAAGCTACGAGCTAGTAACGCTGACACCATGAATGTTTACAGGAATTGCTGCAGAAAACATGTCTTAACAAAAAAACTTCCGTGTCCGTGCCCTTGCAGCAAAAGCCAGCATGCTTCCTGGTTTAGTTTGGGCATTTATTGAACGATTCGTATTTGTGATTTCGCTTTGCAGCTGCGCAAATAGAAATACTGTTAATTTGTCAAACTCATGTGATACCATCAAGTTTGACATTTTTTCTACCTCGAAACTTTGACGTCTGCAAACTGCGATCTAAAGGAAGAATTTGGGCAGCAAACTGTCAATACGTAAGCGGGGCCTCCATGGCAATAGGTCGTGTTTCATCTTTGCTGTTTGATCACGAACTACCGAGTTCCTAGAACAAATATTAGGTTGAACTTAACAAATCATTGTATCTTTGCTTAAATTTGAGCTTGATTACATTTAAGGCCCATTTTGAGGTGTTTTTTAGATTGAAAATTTCCCACTGCGTTACATTTTACACTATCATTGATAACATTGTTTTACATTATCATTGATAAGATTGTCGTCAACGACTTATCTAATACAAATAGCAAGTAAGGGAAAAATAAATTTTTCAAACAATTGTACCATAGCATTTCATTTTTGGGTAATGAAAGTTCCTCACCAGTCCAATAATTAATTCTTGGCCGATTTTTATGTCTGTTCGTTTAAAGTTTTATTACGTTGGTTTTGCATCTCTAAAATTGAACTACTTGTCGAAGGTAAACGATGATATGCTTATATTAAATTTAAGACTTTATAGTAACACAAAATTGATTTGATCAAACTTATATTACGGTGGGTTAAATAATGCTTACCATTTAACAAACGATATAAACTATAGAAAAGTTTCTTACCAGTTGAGTGATAGGCTTCAAAACTGAATTCGAACTCGAAAATTTTGCAGCGATTTTTTGAATTTTAAAATTTTGAATTCGAACTCTGGTTACACTATCGCCTGAAAGCTATCTTTGTACTGCCAGAATGCGCAGGCACTTCTGGTTAAGTATCCTTGACCGAAAGTATTACGCCTTTATCTTTGAGGTTAAAATACAAATTTATTGAATTGTCAAGTTGTTTTAGTCATTTTAATCATGTGATAATCGTTAGGTTTCGAATTTTTGTCTTATTGTTTGCACAAAGGTTTGCTTTCACAAAGTTTTTTTTATTGTCCACCTGTCCTGATTGCCTATTAGATTTACTTAAATACGTCACAGGGGGCATTGACTGTGTTGTTTCGATTACTTTTTACACGTTGTTATTGCTATCAAAACCTTAATTTATTAATACATATCGCTAACGAAACACCTTGGCAAACTCGAAAATAAAGCATTGTCATTTTTTCAAAATTAATTTAACAAGTATTTATCAATACCAAGCAATAAAAGCGTCTTGAACTGACAAACCGTAATTAATATTAAAACTTTTCGTAAACGCTCTTTGTGCTTGGTCGGAAGGTAATCCGTAATCTAAAGGTTCACATGCTGGCGAAACGCTATGCGAAAGCAGATGATAAGTAGTATGGGCACGCTTGATAGCACGGTGTAAAGCGAAATGTTGGTGTCTCACGCCGCAAACTTGATGGAGCTAACAGGATCGTGCTGATCGGGTCAAGTGACAAAGCGGCAACCACTTCGAACTGGTCTTGAGTATAGGCCAGTATATTCCTAGCACCAACAAGACCGACTGCCAATGATGGGAGTCGCAAAAGTTGCTTTTAACGACTTGCTTGGTGAGCAGCTTCACTGAATAATTAAATTTTACCCAGTAATATCAGACCTACATTGCAGCATCAACGTAAAGATATGTGGAAAATAGCTTTAAAAGGACATTGCAAAACTTTGGTGTCGTTTTCATTGATTTAGTTTCATTTGCGGTAGCTTTTACAAATCAAATACAGAGGTCAAACCAGCGAATCGAGCAAATACTGTGTGGAATGACAAATCAATTATTAATGGCCAGCGCAGTAGCACTTTCAACAGCTTTTAAATGAACGTAAAGTGTTTTTATAAACATACTACCACCATCAGTGCGTAAACCTTTTAAGAACATTTGGTCGAAAACAAGAGAAGTGACATTTCAAATTGTTTCCTTCGCGCTTGTGCCGTGCTTACAACTACACGGTTCCGAGGCTGAGGCAGTTTGTCTCGGACTGATTTGGCTAGTGCAGTGTTGCCCAACCGCCAGTCCGCAAGCACATTAGTTACTACAAAAAAATTTATCGCAATACCTTCAAGCAATGGTAATTTTATCAATCGAACACGAAATTTTTGTTCATTATCATCTACTGCAATTACGCACTCTTCCGTTTGTTCCTCCTGTTACGCACACACCTATTGTTTAGTATCGGCCGTAGTAATTGCCGCATATATTGAGATTAGGCAGGGACGACCTCGCCCGTTTTCTCCGGGTTAGAATAATGCTTCTCTGGGAAAGCTGTTAGTGATGGCTACTGGCAGTCTATCAATGGCAGTCCCGCATTGGTGTTGGGAGTTACCAGTCTTGATGATGGTTCGAAATGGCTGTCCCAATCAGGATGTTCTTACTCGATGGAGTGTGTGGCCTGGATGTTCCGAGTCACGCCTTTCCTTTATTCTAAGAAAAACAAGGAATGATCAGCTCCTTGAAGAAAAATTTCCCTTTAAAAAGTCCATACACTACCTTCATTAACTGTATTTATTAATGTTTAGGCGATTCGAGAGTTTCAAGGGAATTCATGGGCTGGTACTTTAATGAAAGGAGCAATCGTATTCTTTGTTCAATCGTCCGCAACACATCATAGACGGCGTCAGCTTCATAGAGCGACCTGGGCAGCGATTCGTGATATAGACGGCTGGAAGTGAGTGAGAAATACAATGCTGATGGCAAGTTTCTGTTACTAGGTACTGCTTGCTGAGAAGGAAACGTAAAGTTCGAAAAAAACATGAATTTTGAACGCAAGTCGCTTTGAACTCTATAGACGAGTAGATTCCATACAAAGCCGTATTTTCAAATGTTGAAGGATTAAACTCTTTGTAACTCTCCCCTCCTGTCAGTATGACTGTGGTTACTGCCGTACAACTTACTACCTGCCACCAACAATCCTGACGGCAATGACATTAGCTGTAAGATTTTTGGGTACTTGTGGGTTATCTGTCACCACTTTTTTTCACCAGGTATTAAATTACTATTATTTAACTGTATATACAATGTTTAAGCCTAAAATGAGTTTGTGGGACCTTCCAGATAACCCATAATACCTTCCAGATAACCCAAAAGTTCATGCCTCCACAATAAATACACTGCTGTTGTTTACTTTAGGTTTATTAGGTTAGGTTAGGTTTATTAAATTAAAAAAAAGTGGTGACAGATAACCCATAAGTACCGATTTTTGTAATCCTTTGTGACCCTCGTGTGCTAGTCAATGTGTGGCAGTCTAAAAATCCGACACTACTGACAGTTACTTTTGAATATGACACAAACAAGTCGCTCGTTGCGAACGAATTTTTCTTAAATGTTGAAACGTTATCTTTAAAGTAATCTCTTGCTTTGCTGCCGCCAATTTCTTGTCACTATCGGAGTCAAGCTTGAAGTATACGACGCAAAGTTACGTTAGCTTTAAGCACGGCAATATGATTGACTTAGATCCGCGATTATCGTGCGTGTTTGGCATCGTGCGCTTGGTGACTGGTTTGTAGGCTTCATTTGAGAGCCCTGTAACAGCTATTCAATAGAAACATTGATTGGTGTAGTTCTGGCTTTCTTTTTGGTTTAGGCCAGGAATGTGCAAACTGCTGCCCGCGGAAGTATTTGACTTTTGGCTGGCGTTCACAAGTTAGTCACCCCCAAATAAGTACCTAGTTTAAAACTCTGCCTTCTTGAGATTTATGTGCTCTGTAGAAGACCTCGCCACAAAATAGATTCAAAACAACCCTCAAAAGCGTGACGTTTTGAAAATGATCTAAAAAAACAAAGGTCTTGGCCTGTTGTATGACCAGCTTGAATAAAATTTGCTCGCCACAAAAGTAACAGACGTAGGAAACCCAGGACACTAATTTGTGGGCAATGCGATGTCATCATTGGCACGATGTCATCATTGTGCATCAGTACCGTTACCTGTCCAAATTTGGGAGCCCTTCCATCCGGCTGCCCCACTCAATTTGGCCCAGTACGTTCGACATTAGCAGCACTTTTTTTAAATTCTGAACTCTTTAGAATTGAAGTTATTTTCGTGATTGGATTTAAGCCGGCCGACACTGATTTGCAAATGAAGTTGGTTCGAGAAAATCGAAAATACGGCGATATGCTGCAATATTGTGGATCTGATCTTTTCAAGTAAGATATTGCATGCTTACTTGATGGTCTCTTGAGAGTTATTTTATGGATAGTTTAAATGCAAAGCTAATGTGTCAAGACATTTGTCTCTTATTCAAGCTGACCGGTTCAAGCGGTAAGTTTGATTTCCACGGGCATAATTTTAAGCGTAAGCATTTTGGCAAGCAGTGCTAGTGATCAAGCGACTTTACAGCAAACAAAATATTCTAGCATAACCTACACCATTGAAGTATGCAACAGAAAAGCAATAAAAGTGCCAGGTTAGGTATATGTTACAGAGCAGCTCTGTGCCCCATCATTTTCTAGCGATCGATAAAACTATTCTCAAAACCCGATCAACTTCGACGCAATAGCCAGCTAGTTACAAACAAAGTTAAACAACAAAGAATTTTAGCAAGGTATTTTAGCACCATACCTACTTTTGCGATACCGTTTGAAAGTACTTTGCAGAAGATAAACTTCTCCAATCACATGGTTGTGTAATTTTACAGCTATAATGACGAAACGCTGTTGCCTCAGGCTTTGGTTTTGAATGGTCACCAGCAGTTTACTAGCTACTATATCAACGATGTCTGGCTAAAGCCCAGATGTAATTGGTAAACAAGAAACAAACTAACTTTAATGGTTAAACGCATAATTCAGTTTTGTTTAAGAGTATTTTTGGGCTTTAGCGACATCAAGTTATCAGTGATTACAAGAAGTCAATGTTACTTCGTCATGTTTTGTTCTCGAATCCAGAGCAGAAAAGCTTGTAAGCTGTAGGCGTGCTAGTCATAATTTTTCCGTCTTGTTTTTTTTAGAGGCAACCACGACTTTAAATGTCTCAATTCAAAGCCGATTTGCCGTCAGTCGAGGGAGCGCAGTGGTTCCCAGCCCTAACTTATTCAGCAACCGCTTTGATGCTCTCTCCCTTGTTTCTCCTGAGAAGTTCTTGCCTACTACCTTTTCCTCCTTGGAACCCGCCTTCGTTCAGCGGGGAAGCCACTTTTCTTCATGCTCTCACTCTGATCTCTTTTCGCCAAGATGCTGCTTTTGCTCATCGTAATTCTCTGGAATCAGACTCTTGTGATTTGGATTGATGGCTCTTGTCCCTTTTTGTTTTAACAAGAACTGCTCTGGCCTTGATAACTGCTTACTTTGCGGCACTGAAGCCACTCTCTTCTATTTGGCAAACCCAGTTTGTACAAGTCTGCGCCAAAGTTTAAGCTCTTAGCTGGTCTTGGCAGCATCAACAAGTCTGCCATTTCTCTCTTTTTTTTCACTCTTACTCTGTCCTTACTGTTCTTCCCTCAGCCTTTCCTTCTTCCTCACACTCTCAGGTACATATGGCTGAAACTATTCACTCTCTCTTATTCCTTTAATATCAAACTGCAGTGAATCCCCGGTCACTCATTTCTTCCGGGTAACGCAAGGCCGATGAGCTGGCTAGACAAGATGCGTTGCGTCAACCATCTACTGTCATGCGTAGTCTTATATCTCTTAGCTCTCGCAATCACTTTTCTTTTCAGCTGGAGGTATACTATTATATCACAATTTTTTGACCCAAAAAGTTCCCCAGTTTTTGAAAAACTTGTGCTTTCTCGTTACACGCTTGCTGTGTTGTGTTTTGTCTCCGCTGCAACGGACATAGTGTTTTCGAAATCGCATCTCTTCAAAATCATAAGCACTGAGAATTCTTCGTGCAGCGCCTGTGGTATTGTTTATTACTATTTATTTCATCCTGTGTTGTCCTGCGGTGGACTGTCTTCGCCTCGCGCTTTTTGGCAACCAGAGTTCCCTCTAAGATTTTAGTCAGCGAGTAACCGCTGGTGCAAGTGCGAAATTGCTAGCAAATGTACAAAAACTGCTGGACGATTTGTGGCGGACATCGCTGAACAAAGCGTTACACGAGTGTAAGAAATATATTTTTGGTAGCCTGCTGCTACTGATTTAGTGTATTAGCTAAGCTAACAAAAGGTTTGATGTCGTTGGCCACGATTCCAAACTTTGGTCTTTCGTTCAAAACTTTTTCCAGGGCAGCTACACGGGATCAGATGACGGTGACCCAACAGCGATTCACAGCTACGCACGCACCGTTTCCCCGCTTTTTTTGTGCAGTAGAATTAGTCTAACGGCTTCATTTATGCCTTCAACTTGCCTATACTAACGTAGATTTTCCACCCTCAATCCTTGCAGAAATCCCATTTTTTGCATACTTTGAAGTTTGCCGATAGCGTTAATTCGCGTATAACAGCACTCTTTATTTTGTTTCTCAGATGTATTTTGTTCATTACGGCGCTGTTTGTCTCAGCGCTTCCCAGCCGTTTCTAGCATGGGTCCATTTTCAAACTGCAGGGAGGCATGTTGCCCAGTTGTATATTTTTCTCCATGCTAGAGGTAACTTCAAAAAAGTTATTGGTAAATTTCAGGGATAAGATTAAAAACAATTTCTCCAAGTTTGCTCGGCATGTAGCTGCAGGCCAAATAAATTAGATCACTGGTCTAGGGCTTTAGACCATTATCTCTGTCACAGTCCAAACAGATATTGTACAGGCATAGGTGCCGAGTTTATTTAATATGCGGGGGAAGAGGAGACAAAACTGTGACGTTGCGCTTCGGTGAAATGGTAATTCATGTGACATGCAGTCCCAAAAAATTTTAAACAAGTAGCCTACCGGTTACTAACCAAGAGTGGCAAAACACCTAGCTAAATCTGTTTAATAAGTTATTTAAGTTAAATTTGATTACATAAACTCTACGTTTGCAAGAATAATTCGCAAGTGTTTCAGAATATCAGGTTAACAGTGCATATAAATAAGATTCGTGCTATGCCAATGCCCGACATGAGCAAAAGCAATATGAACTTCACGAAACAATGGAATGTTAGGTAGGTCACCACGACTATGGCACAAAAAAATTACTTGCGAATTTCATTTGCTGCCTGATTATGACAATAATTGAACTAGTTTCATTCTCTTATTGCAAGGGTTCTTAAACTGAGGTCCAATGGAAACGTTATCACAACAACAACATTTTTTGTCGAAAAACAGCAATGAACTTGAAAAGAAACAGATCTTTTTTTTGAGATCTGTTTCTTCTCGGCGCTGATTTTGACGTGACATTTTTTCTCACATTTGTTCCCTTTGGCAAGACCTTTTTTTTTGAGATCAACTGCTATTTGGAGATGACTTTTTTGTATGCTCTCACATTTCTTCCCCCAGGTTAACATAAAGACTTTTTTTTTGAAAAGTAGTAGATCAGTGGTTAGTCAACCCTGGACTAGGCCGCAAAGAGGTCCGCACAAGCCAGTAATTTGATTTAGTGGTCCGTGTTGAAAGAAGGTTTAAGAACCACTGTCCTATCTTAATCAAAGCCTTACTTGAAAAGAGAAAATTAAGATTTTTGTACGATGTAGTAGTGGCAATATCATTGGCTTTTTTTTTCATGAAACGGATCTCAGAAAGCTGTGTTATCGACAAGCGACAACAATTTCGACAGAGTCTTGTCAACTGATTTCATAAACCAAGCACAAAAAACAAACGAATGAATTTTCGGGAAATTTTGTCCCAGATTTGAAAAAACTGTAAAACGTCATTATTTGGCTAGGTATTGCGACGAAAATAGTGGTAGAGTTTGAGATTTTTTTAAATCTTACTTTAACCGAACCCTCCAAGATATTCAAGGTAGCATAGCTGGGCAAATATTATTTGTGCTCTTATTAAGTTTTAATCATAGGATTAATGCGTGAAAAGAACTCGCAACTATTTGACAGGTGAGTTTTGATCTTTGTGAAAATAAAAGCATACGAAAATTCGTGCTAGTGAAGGAAAGAGAAGAGATTTGTGGACGCAGACGTTCTCGAGTTCGGTAAACGCAGCTTTAAAGTCTAGTAAAAAAATTGAGAAGCTAATATTTCAAAGTTCATGGAAAAACTACAGGGTCGTAGAAGAGCTTACGGCAAAAAATAGTATGTCTGTACTTCATTTAAAATCACATAGCAATAATGGGGCTGCTCTCCCCCGGCAAAAACTTTTCGAGGACTTCGTTTACTCGGTGCCTCTGCGTAGAGCTGGTGTAAAGGCTGCGATAGCCGCTCGCACACAATTTCACTTTAGAGGAAGTTTTCTTTGTGTAGTGTACTTTCTATAAGTTTTGACAATTTCGTGATTTTTTTACGCTGGTGAACCTAATTAGAAAATACATCTTTTTAGCTGAATGAGAAGACAGCTTTGGAACTGTAGATAATACGTTTAAGCGGGAATTATGTGCAGTTTCCAAGAGGTGTGATTATGAACAAGTTCTGTTGTATTGCAAAATGCCTTTTAACCAATTAACATAAAATAAAGCTACTTTTTAACATAAAACATTTTTAAGGAGATCGAAACTAGAACCAATATTTTTTCACGTTTCAAGGCTTATTTCAATCATGTCACAGCACATAGCTGTTGGCTACATTTTATTAGAAAAAAGATTTATTTTTCGAGGGAACTCAAAAGTAAAATTCCTTAAGTCGAATTCTTTTTTTCACTAATATTTTTTTATTGCTAGCAAGTGCGAGAAGGTAGTTATGCGTAATTTACAAAAACTGAACCATTCTTTTAAAAAATCGTGTTTTTCTGCTCTACGTGAGACGTTGCGCTGCACTAAAAAACGTCGACCAAGCTTGGATCCCTCTTCGCTGCCTTTCATGCAAATAGACGGTTGAAAATTTTGTTAGCAAAATAGCAAAAATTTGAACAAACTGAAAAAAGTTTTTAGTCCCACATTCCCACTGAAATGGAACGTTGTTAATGACCGCTCTTTGTTTGCGAGCTTTAGTCCAAGCCGTCGGGAGTTGCACGGCTTCTGGGGCTCCATGGTTATCCGTCTTGCCCACATTTCGAGGAGGAGTCTGGGAACAAGAACAACCACTTGATATTTTTGTGCTTTCGGACTCCATTACAATTGATTTCAAAAAGCATTTAAAATTAACTTTCAAAAATCAAAGCGTATTAATTACGGCGAAATGCAAGTATTTTGAAGGTCATTTTGATGCAGGATTTTCAATATAATTTTGTTTTCCGTTAAGGGTGGTTCCAAGTTACCTGATTACAGGTGCACTTTTTCTATGTTTTTGAAAACACAGATGAGAAAACTAAAATGTTGAAAAGATTTTGAAATGGTTTAAATTGATGGTTTTGAAATAAGAGTTTTTGATTCTCGAAATTTTCCAAAAAACATTTGCAGATCCTCTGAAACGTTACCCGGCCCAGGTGGGGAAACTACTGGTCTAGTGTTATCAGTCGTCGACATGGAGCGTCTTTACTGGGTTTGATTCTAAATTGGATCGTGTCTGAAACTGGTATAGCTGTGACTCTGTGCATTGGGTTTTTACTCAAAAAACTTGAAATCTGTTTTCAAATGCTTTTGTATGCGGACTTCAATAATTTTCGTAGTTTGATTATTGCCTCGCACGGTGTGATTCGTCCACTTGAACCAAAAAAAAGCACGAGAAATTAATTTTAAAACGTGAGCACTTGAAACGTATGCTTTTTGCGTTGGCTGGTTTGGTGAATTCAACTTCGCTTCGAAGAGCCCTGGGCGTTAGATGTTGAATATGAAAAGTATGGCTCTTTCAAATTGGCTTTCCTTCAGGCTATGTCGTGTATTTCGCATAAGAAAACCAACCAATCGAACTGCAAATATTATTGTACAAGTTTTTTAAATTTACAACTGTTCAACGCAATTTAGAAAGTCGAATTGCAGAAGGGTACTTGTGGGTTATCTGTCACCACTTTTTTTCACCAGGTATTAAATTACTATTATTTAACTGTATATATAATGTTTAAGCCTAAAATGAGTTTGGGTTAGGGTTAGGGTTAGTATTGCAAGAATGGCCACCCAATGAATAAATTTAAAAAAAAGTGGTGACTAACCCTAACCCAAACTCATTTAATTTAATACCTGGTGAAAAAAAGTGGTGACAGATAACCCACAAGTACCTGCAGAAGTTATCAAATATAAAGTAATCGAAATCTTCAATTATTTAACGGAAATCAGCTGCTTATGAAAGCTTTTGTCTTCGTTTTTGCGGCTTTACTTTGAGGGAAGGTTTACACAAGCAATAGGGGGTTACATTTTTTCTCAGCAAACCTTTTTTATGAATAGCCTTGCGTCTCGCACATTTTGCCGAAGGATTGATGGCGTGGTCACTGGAGGCGGAACAAAGATGCATTGAAAGTATAGTGTTAAGCACTGAAAAAGCGTCAAACTTCCGATGATTGTAGCTTTGCTACTGAGGAAATAGGGTAATATTGTTGTATACAACTTGCAATCAAAGGCGGCTTGCGATTGAGTAAATACGTAATACTTCGTTCTCGATATATAGCTTTAGCGAGACCCATTAAAGATATTACTGGTCTTATAGAATTTCATATTGCTTACGATATTTCAGTAAATGTTAAAATGTATATTCCCGTCAATAATTGCTCAAAGGGTCAAGATAAGCAGTATGGCTGTGGTCCGTCATTCGTCTTTTTTGTTGTCTTTGTTAAGCACCTTTTACTGGTTGAATATCAAAAACCGATTTCTTTCTTTTGATCGTGTTTTTGCCTATTATTGATTACAACTTTGTTATTGCAGCTCTACGACGGATAAGATGCTGGCAGGTCTCCAATGGGCTGTTACCAAATTGCCCGACGACTTTTACTTCGCTTCAACGACTGACGACATGCTGGTAAATGTTGCCACTGTACGGGATGTTATAGCAGCGCAAGCGTTCCATTTTCCGCCTCCTGGTCAAGTTTTCACAATTACGGCCAAAGATGGAAGCACGGTAACCTCGCCTTTGCCGCTGAAAGTTTATTGTTTCGAAAAATATTGCGAAAGCGAAGCGCCGGAACGAAATCTTGAGTTTTCGAGATCGATCAGCAGCAGCGTCTATAACGCCGAGCAATGGCCTCCATATTGCGGCGAAGGACTCTACACTTTACCGATTACGTTCGCTCGCGAGCTTTTCTTAGAGTCACAGATAATTGACGTTGAATTTCCACCTGAACTCCACGACGTTCTATTGACCGGGATTTTACGTCGAAAGACGAATAGAGGTGACGAAAACATTGCCAAAATGACTTCTGACTTTATTGGCAGAGAAACCGTGTTGCGTTCGGATGTTTTGCCTCGCTCTAGCAACGCGAAGCTAGCCAAGTTCGAGCTCGACGCAGAAGAAGGGCTTAAAAAAGTCTGGAAAGACTGGTATGCGAAGATCCGTTATAGGTTTCATGTCTTAACTCCTTTATGATCATTCGATCAGTCACCGGTATGCAAGCGTTAAAGATGTAAATATGGTAGTAAATGAGATATCAACTTTCAACTGGAGTACCAAGATACGGATGCAATGGGCTAGTTTTCGGGCCGAAAAAACCTTTTCGTCATGGCGCCATCCAGAAAGTCTGATATAAACAAGTTCCAATAAGAGTGAAGTTCCACTTTTGTAGTCGCTATCCAGAATACGGCTTAGAAATTTCGCCTTGTCGCAAACTGAAGCTGTGTTGCTAAAATCTGAAAATTGTAATTTGAACCACATATACAATGTAGCAATCTGTTTGCCTGCTCCTAGTTCGTAGTTTTTCTGGTCTCTTATGATCAATGCAATTATTAGTTTTTGTTAGTGTTTTGCTGTTTAGACCACCACTTATTTCTGTTTCGAAAAATTACGTACTTTTCCGCGCTATTAACTTCACACATCTTGTATTTTGTTAATATTTATTAATAAAAATTGCGATCACTTTCACATAATTTAAGATGCATATAATGACATAACGAGATCGCACAGTGGCTGAAGTTTACCGAAACGCCAAGTAAACGGCTGTTGATGTCGATGATTTTCTATTGATTAAAAGGTATGAAAAATGCTGCCGAGTATGGACCGGACCTTACCAAAGCTGTGAAGGTCCAAGAATGAGCACAACCTCAATTTCGCAGCACGATTTTAACTCTTAACAAGCACGATTAAATGATAAGGGTACTATTACAACTTATTATCAACAAAAATGGCTTCTTGCTAGCGGCCTGACGTAAAAATTATTTTCAATTAATTACAAACTGATGATCATGGAAATCTTCAATTGTTTGTTGTAGGCGGTGGTTACGGCGCTGGCATTTCTTACACATCGACAAATCCGGCATACAAGCCTGAAAAAGAATTGAAAAGCGCGCTAAACTTGCAGTCGAAAATCCGCGGGTTGATCACTCAATACGTTGCACGTGGCCCAGCGGAACCGTCGTTTGCTTTCATGTTCACGCTTCGATTTAAACTACGGCTTGCGACAAGCGCGATGATGACGTCTACGGGTGGTTGCTAGTGGCGCCTGCGGCTGAGTTGGTGATATCCGTGGTGGCTTCAAAATGGAAGCGATCTCCAAAAAAATCGAAAAAATAAATATAAACGTAAATTGCACCAGATATGGAGGGTATTTTCAAAGTCTCCCGGGGAAGACCGCTGATCCTAACAATGCCACTGGTAGCTGTTCAGTCATTAGTCTCTCCAACCCTACGTTAATGTTGCTTAAAGATTTGATTAAGCCTCGTATCAACATAAATACGATTCGAATTGAATACACGGATTGAAATGGTTACATTTCAAACACTTCACTGCAAAGTAGCCTAGCAGCAATCTCTTACAACTTTATGGCAAAGGTGATTACACACTCGGAATACAAAACAAATTTTTACTATCGACATTTTCACAAGAGCGCAACTTCATTACCTTATGGTAAACCGACTTGCAATCTTCGCATTGTGTGGTGGTGTCTGTTTGAAAAGGATAAATGACCTGTGAAATAGTTAATGTCAGTGAAAAGTAGACTATCTGGTGAGTGCTGCTACACAAGGCAAGCTCCATGAAGATATCTTTTCCAAACGCGAAATCGGATTCTCAAAACCGGCAGATCATAGAACAAGTTATTCGTTTGAAAAATCATACTATATCACACAAATTAGTGCTGGCATTAAAGGTCCTTTAAAAACTGTCTACGAGCGTGGTAGCAGAGTATGTTCATTGGTTCAAACAAAGATGGGAGACAATTATGGTCGAAAGCACTTTCTTCTTGTTTGCAGTGTTTGTATGGCAGAAATCCACTGTTCAGACAGTAGCGGCAATACGGAAACGGATTAAACGCAAGCTGTTGCACAGCGTAGCGGCTTTTACCTGACCAAAGACTGAAAGCAAACAGTGCTCAATGCAGTATTTCTATGGAAGCTAGATAGATGTAGTTTTTTTCGTTGGCAGGGCTCACTGGTGCTGGTTTAGTGACTTATCTACCACTATTCACATTCATTTTCAAATCAGAATATTTCTAGAGCAAAACAGCACTTCAAATTTGGACGCCTTTTCTGTCGAATACCGATAGAATTTTGCTAAAGTTACAAACTGTCGCCTGTCATTCTGAATTCCGACCAACTACCACCACACCTTGGCAGCAGACACCATAAACCTAACGACTACTGAAGCAGCTTGCCTCATTTTTCCTGCACACTTCACAAACGAATCCCTTGTTTGAACAGAGCTCACATGACGTAACATGCTTGACACCAAACGCAATCGCTTTATTGAGCGAATCGAAGAGCGAGTTGCTGCGCGATTTCACTAGATCCTGCGCTGAATATACATGAGGAGTCTCCACCATGTAGAAGCGGCTTTTCAAACTAAAAATATTTCAAATCACAATTTCTTTTCATTGCCAGTCGCCAATGCGAACCATGAAAGTTTTAAAATCAATGCAACTTCAAGCAATCGCACTTGAACTGGTACGAATTGTTAAATCGAATCCCAACCAAGCCAGGGTTGATCTGCTGACACACAAAGGTGACATATGACGACCGTTTTATAGATAGGGTGAAAATCACAGTAGAATCAAGTTCAACACAAATATAAACTAATACGACGATTCGTTGGAGCATAGCTTTATAATATACTTTAAAGTTTTTTATTGAGTTAGTCAATTTTTATTTAAATCGGTTTCGGCTTTTAACAAGCCATTTTCGGATAAATCTGAAGCACGCAAAAAGTTTGTCGTAAGCTTACATCATAATGCAAGTGAAAAAAATCTACGTAATTATTTATGATCAAATTTTGCTTCTTTTGTTACCTAGAATTATGTGGAATATTAAATGCTTTTTACAGTAGTTTTTGATTTCACTTGCATTACTATGTAAACTTAGGACTAACTTAATATGCCCTTAATTTAGATCAAACTGAAGATGGCCACTTGAAGGCAGATACTGATTTCAATAAATCAACTAGCTGAAAATTCGACCACTTCGATGAAAAATTCCAACGTAAATGAGATCCTCTGTGACTGATGGCATCCAAAGCGATCAATTAGCAAACTTTGCCTCAAATGCTTGTAAGCAGTGCAAAAGTATCAACAATTCAACATATAAACGTTAACCGAATAAGAAAAAACTACCTACATAGTAAGAAGTTCTTTCGGTTCAAACAGCCTGCACGTATGGAGGTACGGATAGATGGCGGACAGCTGCAATCGAAGTGGCATTAGCTTTAGCAATTCATTGACATGCCTATAAGCGATCGGATTGTCACGGTTGATATCGATGCAAGGATCGTTCCAATTTTCGGTAAGAAATTGCTTGGATCTGCAACGTCATTTTTTCATTGCTGCCACCACAGTTCGTAGTTAAAGTTATTTTTAAAAGATATATTAATCTGTTTTTGCTAATGATGACTTTTATTAAAATTTGACCAATTAATATCCCGTGGTCTTATTTGTTAATTGGTAAATTCACTCAGAGCAGATTTATTGCTTAATTAAGTGACTGATTAAAATTTAAATTTATTGCTGTATATGTAGACATAATTATGTGTAAATTAATTGGATCATGTGGAGCAATTAATTTGCACATGATTACGCTTACTTAGACAGCAATAAATTTGAATCTTAATAAGTCACACAATTAAGCAATAAATCTGACCAGAGAGAATTTACCAATCAAATTTTAATAAAAGTCATCTTTAATAAATACAGAATATGACCTCCGTTACTTCCCAGCAATTCGGCAATACTGCTTGTGTGAACTCATGTAATGTGATACCACACCTGGCAAATAGTTTCAATCATTTCTTTCATCGTAGAGCAGTCGATTTATGCACTCCTGCTTTGATGATCCACAGATTTTCAATTGAACTAAAATCTGGAGAATTTCGAGGCCAATCTGAGGTTGTATTCCCAAACATCTTCCATTTTTTTAGGAAGTATAGCAAGCATCTATATCTTGCAGAATGACACAATTCCTTACCCAAATATTCTTTTTACATCCGGAGCACTTTTTTTGCCGCAAAACATGAATATAGGAGTCACAGTTCATCTTGGCCTCCACAGGAAAAAGATATCTTGAAATATCTCCAAAACATCTTTTTTGCAGGATTCTTTCACCTTATATTGACACGACAAGCGTGAAATCTTTCTGTATCACTTCTTCGCACATACTCGTGCTGGCATTGTTGACCCCGCTTACACTACAATGCAACACAGAACCTTTTCAATCTCCTGCAGTTCATTTCTTGCCATCCTACCCTTTTCACCGAAAAAACTTTCGTCAAAGCTTGCTTTTTCAAGGGTCATCTTGCAAAGCGGCCGGCATCAACGAGTGTTCTGCGTACAAAACTTGAACTCCCACAAAGACCAACCAGAGCCGGATCTTTCTGTAAGTCATTGCTAGTAATCATAAGAGTTAACTTTGCTCTGATGGACAAGAAACGACTCATCTCTAGCTGACGTTTCAGTTTCGTCCACATTTTCCTACACTGTTTGCACTTATTGAACCTTCCTATTTACAAGATGAACAATCCTTAAAACTGACAATTAAGCGACTCCCACTACGTTTATACTACTTCTTGGCGACAACTGAACAATAGATGGTTAATATTTCAGTTACTTTTTGAAAGCAATAGCCATAACTTTGAACGAAGAACATCCAACGCTGCTTATAAATAAGGTTCTTAACTGAAACAAGGTATTTAAACTATAAGATGCACATGCGTCTACGACATTATGATGAGTTTTACTAGCCTACAAGCAAATTATCCTTAAAGATGCAAATGTCTTCCTTAATAAATTCTATTTCATTGTTTGTCAATTGTTAAAAGTATATATACTTAATTTGCATCTAAAAAAAAACTGAAGTGGCCACAATAAATCAGCACAAGACTGTAGCCAGCGGTCGATGCAAACAGGTTGGTATAAAAATGGATTCCAACTCCCAGACTAAGTTTTAACAGGATGGGAGTCGTAACAGCTACATAGATACCAGTAAATGCTCTTGATGCAGTAATACATCTGGTCGACAGTAAAAGAAAAAATAAAGTTAAAAAAGGTATTAAAGAAACAGTTTACGTCAATATACGAGCAATAAGAGGAATAGAAGAATGGTGTTGTAACAACGACCAACTAACTCTTACACGGGCAACACAGCTTGTTATCAGTCACCCGCGTTCCACAACGCTGTCATCACCACAAGTTCATGTGAACCTACTTGGTTAAGAGCACAGCAAATTCTCAGTTATCAACGGCCTAGCAATCAGCCAATGCAGAGAACTGAAAGGCTGAAATACAGTACATCGCATAGCATAGTACGACAAGGCTGCAATCAAGACAAGGGTTTCATCAAACAAATACGGGTTCGCTGGCAAATGGTTTTTAAGGTTGAAAACAAGCAGCATGTCACTGAAAGGTGTTTTCTTTAAAAAGCTATTTGTTATCGAAGTTGAATTTCGTTCAAGATGAAATTGACCAACCTGGCATCTTTGTTACATTATTCAACAGAATAAAAGAGCAGCACAGATCTATAATCATAAGTGGTTAGCAATGTTGTCTCATGACTATAGATTACGGTTGTATCGATCGGCCAATAGGTTTTGAATCATACAATTTTTGATATTCGTCACAACTGCTCACCTTTTTGAGACTTTGTACTTTTTAAAATCCCAGTTATGCAAGATTCGGGCTGGAATTTGATGTTCCTCATTCAAATGGCATTGCCGGCAATAATATTGACCAGTGAAGTAACAAACACGCGGGTCACCGTACAAAATACCTTTACAACACGCTCTGTTCAGCAGTATAACTTCAAGTGAGTAAAACACTCCCTAACACTTAAGTCAATTAATTAAAGGCAAAAAGACTCCAAAACAGCTTTTCTTCTTCCAAAACGCAAATTTTTAAAGCATACACCTTAAATCATAAAAAATATTCTCACCCAGGGGTGAGCAACCTTCGGCCCGCTACGTAAAATTTTATGGCCCGCGGAAAGACTTCGTGGTACGAAGTAGATGTCAAATCTATCAATTCGATCGTCGAAAAATTATTACCAAAAACAAAAAATCACAAATTTCGACTGGTCCGCAAAATTTTCTACTAGTTTGAATTTGGCCAGCCTGCAAAAAAAGTTGCAAATCCGTGCTCTTACCAATAGGGGCGGCACAGTCAGCGCATTGATAGCTTTGAAGATCAAGACCCTGTTCGTTGGCAATCCTGGTCATGTCAAGTCGCAACGTTGAACGCCAACTCGTGTTTCCACGACTCGAGTAACTGGTGTCTGAATAACGAAAAAATGTCGTGTGAAATCAAATACCCGCGTAATTGCTGCATTCGTGAAGTCACTTGGCAATCTCGAAGGTGTAATAGATACAACTATTATAAAGGATGATAGAGGTGGGAATTTATCCTTCCCAAAATTGCAGTTTTTATAAACAGCCTCAGCATATGCAACTAAAAACCATCACAATTTTTTCTGTTACCTCAGACCTAACTATGTGCGACCTCGGAAACATGTTCCGTTCTACAGCATGGTACAGCTGATCACCCAGCATGGCACAAAAGCCAACCAGTAGGCATCCACCAAAGGCCTATCGCCTTGCTGTTGGTATTGTCAACAGTTTGCGATTGTTATTAGTGACTGGTTCCAAATGAACTGCCGCTTTTCTCCAGCCCAACGTTACTCAGCCTTTTTCTATCCAAAATCGTTGAAAAACACAGTTCCCAGTAGTGACTGCGACCCACATGTAGAGTACACAAATAAGTAAACAAATGAAACGCAGAGTATACTTGGTTGGTTGGTTTACCCCGTCTTTGGGACGGAGGTACGGCGCGAACGGTAATCCAGGTTTACGCCGTCAACCTAATTGAATTAGGCTAGGGGGAAAAGTGGCAGCCCAATTAGAACCATTCATAATTACAAATTACTGACTGATAGCCCAACTACTAACAAGATGGACTGCCATTGGTAGGTACCCAAGAGTCGCCTCTTACAACATGCTGCTTCACAATTCTAACCCGGTGAAGCACGGGTGCAAAGTACACTCGCGACTATAGGCGTAACACCTTGCTTTATATGGAAGGGGAATAACCGAAGGAGACATTTCTTAAAGATCGATCTTTTGAAAGATATTCGTTGCAAATTTTGATCACAAAACAAAGTTAAAGACCGTTTTTCATTTTGTAAGCCAATGCCTGTGACCCATGATTTGAGAAATGCGGCCTAGCCCAATTATGATTGGGTTTCAGAATGAATCTACATTACAGTTTATGCCGTGTCTCCATCCCAAGAGGGGTAAGCTATAACCATGGGAAATGATATATTGATTTTGAGTGCACCGTCTCTGATTTACAGCTGCACTAGTACTTTGTCGTGACATCTTTTTAAATCCTCAAATAGTTTACGTTGGCGATTTAGACGCAACAGTCAGTTAGTGTACAAGACGAACACGATCAGTTGATACAGAGACAACGAAATAAGATTTCAATGAAAAAATGAATGACAGCTCACAAAAGTTATTACTGGCAAGCGCGAAACAATGGCAAAACCTGCTCAACCGCAAACTACATAACCGGTTGCCATGCAACAGTGTCCAGCTGGCACCACGCAAAATGACACTTGATATGTAAATGAAAATGTCAATGTCTAAGGAAATTATTCCATTGCATTGGTTTAATAGGACAAAATAGATAAACATTACTGATAATATAAAACTACCAGAAAAACGGCGATAGGAAGCAGCGAACTGACCACACAAAACGCATCGAGTCAACTGCTGCATTAGCCGTAGCCATGTATGAGTAGACGATGTCTACTGTACACCATTGCCCACCGTAAATTACCGCATTTGACAATGTTGATAATCGTAGATTTTGTTGTACTTGTAATAGTTGACGGTGACATATAGCTATAGGTTTTTCAAATCCATTTAAAGTTCCCTTCAATCGATAGGATTAAGGATCTTAGCGTTGCAGAAGAATATTCACTGCACAAGATGAGGCGAACAGATAAACAACCAGTTAGACAAAACCTTTCTCATTATTCTAATCATGTGGAGCATCAGTCAAGAAAGTTGTGAATGCCAACTGTATGAAGTCTTTGGTTATACCAGACTTGATGTTGAACTTCACACTTAACAACCCGACTGCGAAGCGTGAACTGGTTTGCAGAGTTAGCAAAAATATTACTAAACACAAAATTTTACCTTCTTCTATATCCAGATCACGAGAGTCCAGCAATACGTAAGTGGTCTCCAGTAACGTCATAGCACCGGCTACGTTACCTTTTTGACGTGCGCTGCCGATCGCACGACGGATATCGTCAGCCCATGTCTTAATGGTCCGTCTGCTCGCTGCTGCCAACTGGTGGACGTCTCCGTTTAGCATTTTGATACTGAAACAAAATTTCCAACGGCTCGAGAACAACGACAGCAATATGTGACGTGAAGCTTTTTGCCAAGGTGTAAGAGCAGGGAAGAAGTGGGACATGCAGCTACGTACATTAAACAAGTAGACGTAAGATAACTGGGTTGAAAAAACGAGATGGCCATCTCGAACCAGTCACAAATGCAAATTGGTAGCCCATTGTGACAGCGAAACATGTCGTAATGGCTTTGTATACACGCCCATTAGATAGTATTCTAGTAAGTCGTACTAACGCGAACAAGTTAATTGGCAATATCAAACACCTGCAACTTCTAATAAGCAGTCTTTCATTGCGTTATCAAATGACCACTACAAAACTGGTTGGAATGGCTAATTGGAAATCTCCTTCTACCCAGGTGTGTATCAATAAGTTGGTAGTAGCAAAACAAGAATTGGAGCTGGAAATAACTGTTGATTCCCTTGATGCATTAACAACCAACGACACGGAGCAGAGCCATTGTAGGATACAGAGTTGCCAGGAATTTCCTATTTCGGCGAGATGAATGAAAACCTTCGTTACTACAACCAGAGAAGGAAAGTAAGTCATTCGCAACCAATAACGGAAGAACCATACGAAAAGTTACCTCACGCTTTTTTGCTTCTCTATATCAGTGTCGTCGATTACTTCTATCTGTAGAAGATCTATCACTCCCAATTCATTTTTGCACTTTCTATCTGTAAAAATATGTCATTACAATACATAAGGCGTTTTCTATATTCATTACTACGACGAAAATACTATTACATGCACTTAAAAATGGCTGTTTCATGTTTATAAGCGGTATCGTAGGAGATGGTAAAATTTCGAAAGGCGTTTTAAAAGCAACTTTAGGGTGCTTGCTACGCGTCAGTTGCATCGTGAAAAGATTTAATTCTTCACTCCACTATTTAACTAAGAGAAAAAAGTCTAAGTTTGCTAGAACATTAGCCTTGCAATTCACGCAGCAACGTTCAAAGCGTAGCAATGCTGAGCGGAACCGGCGGTTGCTTTAAACACCACTCTTTGAGTTCTAACTATGCCCTGGGTTACTCGCAAACGCACAAATGGAGGGCTGCTGATTAATAGCGAAAAAGTTTATTGCAAGCCCAGTGAATCACATTCGTCTCTATCAAGTTTCAGCAGTTTTAAATTCACAGGCCTAGATCGAAGGACTTGAAATATCCAAGCACCTGGGTTCAGGGAAGTAGGAATTCACGATTTGCCGCCCACTGGGATCCCACAATCTCCCGCTATGCCCCTTCAACAAGTTTTTTTTACCTTTGTAAAAGCTTAGAGTCTTGGTAGTGAGGACAAACCATCGCGTCCTCCAGAAAAGCAAAGCCTCTCCTTTTTTTTGAAGATGTCCTTCTCGTACTCTACACAAAAGATAGACCTCATTCTCAACCAAACTAGTTACTAGCCATTCAGTACCTACACTTGCCAACTTCAAGCAGCAGACCCAGGTTTTGTCTTCAGCGGAGGATTACAGATTAAAATTTGAATATTGCAGACAACCGGTTAAGCATGGACTTTAGTAGCATGCAAAACTGCAATAAAGCCATGCTCGAGACCACGTTGTTAGCAACACGTAACAGATTGAAAAAGTAACTAACTAGCTATGTAGAGTGTCACACCAATTCGATGTACACACGTATATTGTCACACTCCGTGCTTCACCAAGTTAGAATAGTGAAGCTGCTCAACCAGCATGTCATAAGAGGCGACTATTGGGTATCTACCTATGACAGTTCGCCTTGTAGGTGGTGAGGATACCAGTCATCAGATTGCATTTATTACAGATTCAAAATGGATTGTCACCTTTCCTTAGACTAATTTGAATAGATTTGCGATATGAATCCGAAAAACCATTTCATGCTGTACCTCCATATATCAAAGAAGAGGAGAAGTAAACACAACATATTGTCATACCGGTTCGACGTAATCACGAATACTGCCACACAGGTTCGGTGTACCCAGAGCAACACCGAAAACACGGCATACACGGCTCATTTAATAAAAGAAATTTATGTCCAAACTGACTCGATTAGTTACGTAGTCCTATCCGTTGATCACAGGAAAACTTCTGCGGTTTTACACAAAGCAACGTTGTGCTAAGACCTGCTTCGGAGTTGCCAGTGCATAAGTACACAAGAGATTGAAGCAACGTATCTCTCTCAAGAAAATAACAAAGCAGAAAGGATCGGGTTCTGAACTCGCAACCTCATCATTGCAAGCACACCCCGTCATGCTCCGTCGCTCACAAATACTATGAAAAAAACAAGCAAGCAACCAAACCAACTTGAGATCGATGATAGCGTTCAAGTCGCCATTGCTGGTGGCATCAGGAGTAGAAGTGGAAGGGAGAGACTGAGAGAAGCATTCGCTTGGCGCTGAACTCACTCCTTCTTCTACCTCTGACGACCAACCCTTGCCCAATGACAGGCTGTTTCCAAGGCCTAGAAGTATCGACTTGTAACTTTACAACTTTTCGTTTTTAAATCGACGCATGCTTATTCAAAAACTTATTAATTCTGATACCAAAATTTGAGGCTTTAAAATAGAACTTTGCAATCAAGTAAAGATATAAAATCTTAAAATATAAATCCACGACCCAAAACTTAGCTTTTGAAAAGCATTTGTTCAAAACGACCAAGATATTTATTACAAGTAGCGTTTTAAAACCAACACTGGTAAATCAAATACTCCACCATAATTAACTTACTGAGAGACCGGGACAGTGACGTAGCGTGAGACGAACTTTCTGCAGGGGTAGGTCGATTTTCAGAAATATTAAGTTGGAAATTAGGAGAGTATATATCTGGAGTATGGCATGTAGGTGAACTACCTGTGGTGCTCGGTGCTTGGTCGCTGAAAGTGACACAAAGATTGTAACACAAAGTCAATACTATACAAACAGCTGCGGTGCTGTAATATGGCATTTCAGGTGTATCTTGCGGATGCCAGCTTTCCGTCTTAAAACACATTTTTGACAAGTTACAAGCAAGCAGTGACCAAGAAAGCCATTCACTGGGCATTACTGCTTTACAAACGCATTACCTACCAGGCGTATTGTCAAAAAACTAAATAACAACGTTCACTTTGCACAGAATAAATCTCACCTTTCAGCATCACTGTTAGCAGAGTGAAAGAGAAAATTAGGATCCAAAGATGGCTCCTCAAAATAGTCTTCCTGTTCGGTTCCTTCAAATGATGGTCCGTCAAGCTCCGTCATATTGAGAGGTGCCAAGAACGGATTGGCCGGGATATCGGGATCCGAAACTGTTTCTGATTGCACCGTAGAATGCGCTTCAAGTTGTTTGTCTGGATCGTGTGCAAACGAGTTCGAACCACCAAGTAGCTGGAATTAAAGTTTGCGCTTAAACACAATCAATTGTATATCTAGAAACTTGTCCTAGGAAAAGAAAATGAAGACTCGCAGAAAAGCGACAGCTGCGTTTCATGGGAGGTCGCACGAACTGCTTCGGAGTTTCCTTGGTTCCGCTTGATTGGTGGCAATCGCATTCAACAAATCTACTGCTTGCTAGCTCTCAAGCGGAAAAAATCATCGTAAAACGTTCCAAGCCCACGACAGAGCAGCCACGCTGAGGTTTCAGCACGTGATCACTGTCACCGTAGAAAGGAAGCTTCGGCCCACTCGACCACGTTGCCTTGTGATTCAATTGTAAATAGATCTAAACATGCCGAATTTAACTTTATCCTGCTAAAATACAAAACTGTTTATAGGAAGCTTCCCGCCCCAGTAGTTAAAAAAAAGAACAAGCAACTTTTGGACCAGTTCAATGCAAGTGCAAAGCGCTACGGAAAGCTCGCGACCGTAGTTTTACAGTAAAGTTTAACAAACGAATCTCTTCCAATTACGTGAAGGCACTGGATAGAAAATACTCACAGGCAAATGATCTCGCATAGAGTTGTCATTGCCGTCGTCGCTAGTATCTTTGTTTTTCTCAGACTCCACTTTCTCCTCTCGAGTATTCTTGTAACTCGAAGCGTTCGAATTTAAACTGCTATCCGACTGGCAGCGACTGCATGGCTTCAGGGGACTGAGGCGGCCATTGTCCTGCAAAACAAAGGGGCGAACAATGAACGTTATAATATTACATTGTGTCGACTCGAACTTTGGAATTCCCCATTTTACGTTGAATTAATGAAAGAAGCAGTTAGGAAAATAGTTCAATAGAAGCAGCCCTTCAAAAAAAGATATTTTACTTTCTCGGTATGGAGAAAAAATATGACTGCCATGGTACGTCAGAAACCAGACAGCTGAACCAAAAAACCGAGTAAGCATTGTCCCAGTGACAATGTTCCCGCGATCCGTCTGTATTTTTGTCCCAGTGATAATACAATGTTCACCGCGATCCGTATGTACATTTGTCCCAGTGACAATGTTCATCCGTCTCATCGCGATTCGTCTGTATTTTTCTCTCTTTTCATCAACGATTTTTCTGATTCTCTGCCTTCTTCCGTCAGCTGCTCTCTTTATGCTGACGATCTGGCCATTTGATCCTCCTCGCTCTCGGTCCCTATTGCGGTGGACGCCACACAAGGAGCTCTGTTTCGATTGGAGCGCTGGTCTGAGTACTGGTGTTTTCCTCTCAATCCGAGCAAATGTGAGGCCTCCTTCTTCTCAGTGGATCCGCACCAAGCTAACCTCGAGCACAACCTCCTCTTACTCAACTCCCGCCTCCGTTTCAATCCCACTTCAAGTTTTCTTAGGGTCATCTTCGACCGCACTCTTTTCTTTTCTAAACGTGTATCTTCGCAGAAGACCAAGTTTTTCCCTCGTCTCAAAGGCCTTACGCTGTATGTCTGCTTCCTCGTGGGGTCTCTCTAAGGAGTCCCTTTCTCTTTTGTATAAAGCTTTTCTTCGGCCCCTTCTCACTTATGCTTCACCCGGATGGTTTCCTTTCTTAAGCGTTGCCAATATCACCAAATTAAAACGCCTTCACCGAGCGGCTAGTCACGCCATCACCGACTGCCTCTCGTTCTCCCCTATCCCTCTGCTTCTCTCCGAGGCTTCTCTACCTCCCTACGAGTCACCCTGACTTATTTCACTCTTTCATTTTATGAGCAGGCTCTTCGTCTTCCATCCTCTTTTTCCATTTCAGGTTTGGCCAGACTTGGAGTGAAACCAAGACTTTGCAATCCTCCTGGAGAGCTTTTGCGTCCACTCACCCGCTCATGCTTCCTTTCTACTAGCTCTTCTGGCTTGCCCTCCCTCTCCTCCTTGGAACCTCCCTTCTTTCACCGTGGAGTTCACCCTCTCCTCTTCATGCTGTTACTCTGATTTCTCCCTTTCTCGCCAAGGTGCGGCTCTCGCTCACCTTGACTCTCTGCCCTCTCACGATCTGGTACTCTGAACTGACGGCCCTGTTCCTTTTGGCAAAGGTGACTCTGGCGTACTTGCCAACTGCTCTCTGTGTGGCATGGAGGACACTCTTTCCTTCTCAGCATGCCCAGTATGTTCAAGCTTCTCTGCTGAAGCCTGCGCCATTCTGCACGCTTTTTGCTGGTCTCGGCAGCACCAACAAATCTGCCATTTCTCTTCTCTTCTTCTATCTGACTCTCGTTCTGTCCTCGCCACTCTGTCCTCTCCTCGCCTTTCCTTTTACCTGAATCTCTCTGGCAGGAATTGTATTCTCTCTTCTGTTTTATCAGACTACATTTGGTCCCCGGACACTCGTTTCTCCCGGGGAACGATGCGGCTGATGAGTTGGCCAGATGGGAAGCGCTACTCGCGCCCTCTGCATTCCCTTGTAGTCTCTCTCCTGTTGTCTCTCGTATCCACTCTTCTCTTTTCTCGGACTGGAGGCATACTGTCTCATCGAAATTCTTTGACGCACAGGTTCCCTCGATTTCCATCAAGGAACTTGGGCTCTCTCTTGTCTACGCTGCAACGAACACAGCCTTCTGTTAAGCTCCTATCTCTTTAGAATTGGGAGAATCGAGAATCCTTCCTGCAGCGCCTGCGAACACTCGACCCAGGACACCTCTCATCTCATTCTGTACTGCCCAGCTACGGATTCTTTGCGCCGCTCGATCTTTGGTGACTCTCTGTCTCTTTACAACCTCTGGTGCAAGCCCTGAGGAGTTGCACGGCTTCTGGGGCTCCATGGTCTTCCGCCATGCCCCCATCCCTCGGAAGAGGTCGGGTAATAACAACAACATCCGTCTGTATTGCTGCTGCATTGCAAAAATCAATATAATAAATTTCTTTCAAAGGTTTTTGAATAAATGAAAAATTACAAAAAATGATCTACAAAGACGTCACGAAAAACATTTCTATTTCACATAGCAATTACTTTGTACATAAAAAATCAAGACCTCTTCTCGTTCAGCCAATGAGTTGTAACCTACTACAAAGATTTTGTTGTACCAGTATTTTAAACTAACATTTTCAACTTTAAAACAACAAAATTGATAACATAGTTTGCTTAAAAACAAAGGGCCAAAAATTTCACGAGTCATCCCATTACAATCGAAAAAACGTTCAGCAAACTCAAAATCTTTTTTTATGAAATAGTCTGACACTTTTGTCGCTTTGAAGATTAATGCTGACCGTTTTAACTAACGAAACGACAGCCTAAATAAAGAAGTTGACTTCATGTATTTTATTCTAATCGTTACAATGCATAATTCAGTAAAATCGGTACTTTGAACTCGTAAGACAAGCAACACAAAGCCCTAATTACCAAATAATTCGAGTTCAGATGAAGTTAGATGAAATAGTTACATGGAATACCGTCAGCTATAACCACTCACATGTTTATGCTTGTGCTTGCGGTGGGCCAACAACCGTTGATGTAAAATCGATTCCGAAACGTCCGAGGTTTCACTGGGATTTAAACCGTCGCTAGTTGGCGCTGGAGCCTCGACACTTACTTCGACCATATTTTCTAAGAAATAAAGACTATGATCAAATTTATTCAACAAAGTTTTTCAATCAATCACATGGTATTTTGATGACAGCAGATCGACGACAGGAATTCAAAGTTCACGTTGGACCAGTGCGCTCGGTTAAAGCTGGAAATGTAACCATGGTTTTATAATATATTAGCATTATACAAGGCTAAACACTGTTGAAGCAATGTTCGTCTAACACTAAACATCTGTTTTGAGCAAAAAGTGTGCCTTGAAATTTCAAATGTTTTTTGCAACGAATGCAGGCGACGATGACATTAACCTGTGAATCTCAAACAAACTTGGAAGGCAGAACACGTTTATTGCGTCACAAAAACAGCTACAAAAAATATACAAATCAGGATAAGAAAAAGCTCTGATCTAAATTAGATTGCACATATTGTATAAATGCCGCCAGCAAGATGGCGTAACTTGTATGGTCGGTAGCTACTTAACAACCGGCCTTCAAGTTACGCTGAATGAACATCTTCTTTATCACTGAGTGCACAAAAAGAAATCACTTTCGATTTTTCATCGATTTGAATGCGTCAAGTAAAAACAAAAGCTCGATTTGAAACTAGTATGCAATTGTCTCGTTTTCGGATATATTTTCACATAAGCACAAAATGCAACAAATGCAATGGGTTTTAAAATGTGTAAAAATCGTTTTAATAATTTTTCGGCTTCTGACCAGGTTTAAACGTCAAACGATTGATTACGGACGGCAGTGTTTTAACCAGATGAAGTACAAGTTCTACTACATTGGCTTACCTTCTTCTGTTGGAAAAATTTGTATCGTAGATACAGAAGGTGAGATCTGCGGTGAAGATCTAAAAATGGTTTGCAAACAGTTTATTTGATTAATTTATTGCATTTTATACACCAGACTCGCATGAAAGCAATAGTCGTGCAGGAAACTGTCCACACCTGCCTCGACGTTTCCAAATTTCAGCCTATCGATTGTCTTACTTGATATTGGTTTCATTAAATTTATCGCCAGATAGAATCTGCCAAGCAGAAGAAATGATCAAGGACGCGCCTTCTCCAGGCAAAACAACGTAGGCATCGCCAGATTTGAACCCATGGCTATTCAATCATCGTCGCAACAAATCGAAACTTTTAACTCATTTGATCCCGTTGCCGATTATAGTCGGCACAGAAATGAGTGAAGAAAATCTTTCGCGGCGTACCCATTATAGGTGGTACCGCCATGTTATGAAGAAATCAAAGATCCAGTGACGACCAATGCCATGCGACGATAAATAAACAAATTAGCATCACGACCGAAAGTATTATGAATAATAAAAAACGTTTATCAAAGAAACAAGAACCTATCGGCCACTATTTTTCGAGACAATTTGGTATAATGATTTACATCTGAAATTAAAATAAAACTTTCATTATCGAAATGAAACATCTTGATAAGGTGCCGATGTGAACATGGGAATCAAACCCTGGTACAGAAAGCATGATCACAGTAAAACTGGAGTATCTTCAACAAAAAAACGGTCATTTGTTTGTAGTGAAGACGTGCAATTGATTTGATTTGTGTCAGGGGTGTGCTATCACCGACGGCCGTGGTTTCGGAATAGACTGAGGCTTTTGCCACAAATCCAATGGTGAATAGTTTTAAGCCAGCTTTAAATCTTTTATTAAAACAACCTAAAAATTTTTTTGTTGATATATTTGATTAGCAGCAAAATCATTTCATTTGTTATGACAGCCTTAGCAAATGGTTCAGGGTGGTGGAAGACTGCAAGCACAAAGAGCAATAATAAAGTTTTCAAGAAAACTTTAGCCTCCGCAAAAAGCGGAAATTCCATTGTAATCAAAAAGTGAATTTGGTTTTCTAATCGACCTAGTTTTCTGCACGCCTCACGAGTTTTTTTATGCTTTCTACTTGTTTGAGACTTCAACAAGTGATTTTCTGTTATTTAAGTAGATGCATAACACATGAAGAGAATAGCAAAACAATATACTGTTTCCAGTTTTCGGTTATAGTGTCAATGCCTGCTTTCATTTCAGATCAACAAACGTAAGCTGACATGCAGGGTTTTATCAGCCATTCTGTTTCGTTTGTCACTTTTCAATTGCTTAATACTATAACTGACTTTACGTCATAATCAGGAAGTAATAGTTTGATTGGTAAAAAACAGTGAAGACGTGTAGATCAACATACGGTGGTGTTCCACTAAATCCAGTAATTTTTTATTTTGTCTTGTGCTACGTTTTTATCTTGTAATTTTCAACATCTCAGAAATGGCTTATTAAGTAAGCTAACCGAAGTTAGTTCATTTTTGGGAACATCAAGAAAAATATTCATTAGCTTTTTTTCGAATTGAACTTTGGCTGTTTTAAAGTGTAGCCGCCATGATGCGCCAACATGAGTAGTCACAAAAATGACAACCAATGACTTTTTTGTACTATTAGCTAATAGGTATCTAGGTCTACGCGCACGTAATCAATACATTGTGCATTTTAAACAACCAATGAGGGTTGCAGGAAAACTGTTACTATTAGTTGAATGCTTGCCTTTGCTACCAATTGTTGCCGTAGATGTCTGATAACTACCACTAGGTATTTCACTGAGCATATACAGGGTGTCCGTAGTCTCTTCGCAATTTAAAAAAATTATTACAAAGGCAGTAGAGGAGATATCTTAACCATATTTTTTTTTTATTTTAATCAATGTTAATTAAAGCCTTTACTAACATTAACATTTTGTGTTTTAGATATTCCATTCAAGGATATTAGATATTACAGATATTATGATAAGTGAACTTTTATAAAATGGCTACTCCTCAAGAAAAGGAAAAATATTTGTTCTAGCTTATCCAGACAAAATCGGATGCGCAGACTCAGCGAATCTACAGAACTAAGAATGGAAGAGACCCACCATCACTTCCTTCAATTCATGCAGGCACAAGAAATTTATGGTGACAGGGTCAGTTTTGGACATAGGTAGGAACGGGCGACCAAGAACATCTAAGGAAAACATTGATAGTGTAAGACAAGCCTTTGCTCGTTCTCCTACGAAGTCCATCCGCACTGCTGCCAGACAGTAAAAACTACCACGTTCAACAGTCCACAAGTTTCTACACAACAACTTACGACTGTACGCTTACAAAGCGCAACTGTTTCAGGCACTTGAGCCAAATGACAAGCCAAAACAAAAAGAGTCTGCAGTTAAGGCGCTAAAACGAACCTCTGAAGATGAAGCATTCCTCAAGGAGTTTGTTTTCGTGACAAGGCAACGGTTCATATAGAGATGTATTAAATAAGATAAAAAAAACACTTTAATACTGACTAAAATAAAACAAATCTGGTTAAGTTCTCATCCGCTGCCTTAGTAATAAATTTTCTAAAATGTAAAGAAACTTCATGGACACACTGTACTTTTGAGTAGTTTAGGGCATATCGAATTATTTTACTAGTAGGTTAGCATAAATAAAGGTAGCAAATTTCCGTCTAACTACTGGTGCAGTGCAACATTACAACCAACAGGTGTGGTTAGGTGCCAAATAAATCTTTGCGGAAAGATGGTCTCGACTTAACGACTTTGGCTCAGCAAGTATGGTAAGCTTTCGTGGTGTAGTAGTTTAAATGGTCAGCCATAGGAGAAAATAATTCAGAGAAACTACCGATACCTCGCCTAAATCTAACTTTTAGTATTCGGTGGTATTTGCTTAGCCCAGGGATCGGCAACCAACGGCCCGCGAGCAAAATCATCCAACCCGCGAGCAAAATCATCCAACCCGCGAACTGATTTGTGTCGACCATCGCTTGATTCTTTGTTGATCTGTCATTGAAATGTGCTTAATTTAAAACAGCTTCGGAAAATATTAAATCTGCCTAATTGTAAGAGACGCGCGTATTTACTAGCGTCGTTGAAGAGAAAAAATGGTCTTCTTTATAGTTACGGTATGAATTTACACTTTGAAAATACAGATCTTCTAAACAAGGCCTTTTTATGGCTACGGCTTTAGTACACACTTTGAAAATAGAAACCTTCAAAAAAAATCTTCGCAATGCATAGTGGAAAAAATCATTTATCGATAGGCAGAGAAAAGATAACGTGTGCATTATGTGGCGGTGGTAATCTGGCCCTCCAAGTCCAGCAAAGTGGACTACTGGCCCACGGCTACTAAAAAGATTGCCAACCACTGGTCAAGCCAAATCTATTATCAAATTTCTGTAATAGATTAACACATTTACCTTTTGTTTATGAAGTTTAATTAAAAGCTTTTTTTATTCGATTGGCATTTTTGCGAATTCGTGTTGTTTGGGTTCAAGTTAAAAGACTTGCATAACTTGTTAATATATTACAGAAACCCTAACCTATATGTGTATCACTTTGAAAAAAGCTTTAGGAAGCGGATTTACACAACTCTCTTGAGTGTGAGTGAAAACTTAATGCTTTAGTCTGGCTTTCAGCAGTAGTAAACGCCAGAATGAGGCAAAGAAAAAAAAGCATCGCTATTTACAGTGTTTGTTTGTTTGTGATTACCCCTCCTCTTCCTGGGGATGGAGGTACAGCATGAACGGCAATTCAGGTTCATGCCGTCAACCTAATTGAAATTAGGCTAGGGGAAAGATGGCAGCCCATTTCGAACCAGTCTTGAGTGACTGGTAGCCCCACCACCAACAAGACGGACTGCCACTGGTGGGTACCCAAGAGTCGCCTTTCATAACATTCTGGGTTAGCAACTTCACAATTGTAATCCGGTGAAGTACGGGTGGGCCACCTGTCGGCCACATAAAGGTGGAGGCGTCCGGTTAAGTGCCTTGCCCAAGGACACAACAAGCAAGCTTGCCGGCTTGTTCTTCACACTATTCCTATCGCTATGTACAGTCGGCGAAATTATCGAAATAGTTGCGTTTCGACATCGTCCGAAACCCAAGCGCTAGTGGAGCAATTGCAGTGCGTAAGTGAATTCTTTTAGGCGGCAAAGTAAGGGTTGTTTGTTTTGATGAAAGCAGCGTCAAGAAAGGCTAGCTGAAGAAAAATCTTGCAATTAACACTGTAAATTAATAGTCATTGTAGGCAGCGGAACAGTCCTCACTTTCAAGTAAATGTCGTCCAATTGCCTAGTCAGAGTCGGAGAAAGAAGTAAGCCTGCATTTTCGCAAAAGTGCTTATATTTCTTTCTTCGTGCCAAATCTGATTGATTTTGTCCCGCAATCTTTGGGATGTGCGGCCATAGTACCGGCACTCACAGTGGCACACGTATTCATATGCAACAATGCTCCGTTGAACGGAAGGCACGGCATCCTTTCAGATTGCAGGTAGAATAGATTTGGTGATTAATATTCTCCACTAAATCCATACCTAATTGGGCTCGAGTTCAGTGCTGGTGATTCTTTGCGAAGGTCAGCCCCTTGGTCTTCATGGCCAGTGTCAGTCGCGGTTATTTTGCAAGGTTTTTAAGACCCTAGGCCGAATTCTTTTTAAAGTCGCCTTGAAACAATGAAACAGTCACATGACTCACTCCAACGGCTCAAAGTTGTAACGCAGCTAGAATTTTATGACAGAACTTACTGGTTACCCGGTGACAGAGGTGGTCAGTAACGAAGTAGCTCTACTTAAGTAGGTTTTTCAATAACAAACTACTCGCTGGAGTAGTTTCAGTTTCTACTCCTTCTAGGAAGTAACGTTACTTGAGTAGTTGTAACTTTTACTTTAGTAGATGCTAAAAATTCGACGTTTATTTAACTGAAATGCAGTATGCTACCATAAAAAAAACTGTTTTAAATTAAAGTTTTAATTTGTGCAAGCCCTCTATTAAAGTAGGCCATTTTCGTTCAAACTTTGAAAACCAACTGGTAGACCCACTTCTTTTCGATGCTAACCAGGCAACGTGCGCTGAATTACTATCAGTGGTTCATTATTTTATACCGTATGATTTTTAAAAGTTTATGGGGCCATAAGTAAATTTAAATATTCTCAAATCTTTAATATTTGGACAGTTGTTTTATGACACGAAATCGCAAAAAATCTTTGAGTAAGGATTCATTGCGCTCTTTTAACGCAATGACTAAAAGCTTTAACGTTTTTGTTGGGATTTTATTGAAGTTATCGCCAGAATGAAGTAAAAAGAGAAAGCGTCGTTATTTATAGTAGGCGGGGCTATCGAAAATGTGCGTTTCGTCAGCGTCTAAAACCAAGCTGCTAGGGTACCAGTTGTAGTACATAGACAAATTCTGGCATAATACGGGTTGTTTGCTTTTGATAAATATTGCTTTGAGGGTGATTAGTTTGAAGGACATCTAGCTGTTGCCCACACTGATAATTAACTGTCATTGCGGGCGGCGGCATAGTTCCGATTTTTTTCAAAAACATGCATTTTCATTTTCAAAAACATTTTCAAAAACCCATTCGCTATCCTATGCGGTACGAGCACCCCCAACTGAAAACCAGTGATTAAGATAGGTACACGGCAAAACTGCTCTGCAAACAAAAACTATTTTCTACTTTCACTACTTTAGTTGAATTCGCAATTACTCTTACTTTTACCAAAGCAAAAATGCCTATCCATGCTTTCTACTTTTACTTGAGTAATTTTTGAAAAAGTAACAATACTTCTGCTCAAGTAGATTTTTAAGCTTCTTTGACTACCTCTGCCTTGTGACTATCAGTTTCATCAGATGGTTGTCTCGAATGCTAACCTTTCTTGGCCTTCCACTTCTTTTCATGCCTTTAGATAAGCCCTACAGTTGAAATTTCTTGACTGCTTGATGACCTGCTTCTCTAACTGACCTCGATTTCGGTGGATATCTGCAGTTCTGATAATTCTTCACGACTTAAGGGTGACAATTTGGGTCCTTTAAAACTCATTGGGAAATTTTTTGAGCTTCACTTTCACCATCCTAAAATTTCGAAAAAGGCGATCAAAAATCCACTTAGGTGTTGGCAACAGTGAAACAAAGCCCATAATAAGTGTGTAAAATAAAAATAATTATGATGCAATCACAACAATGAGGTGATCCAATATAATGTAATAGTAAGATATCCCATTATGGTCATGGGTGGTCTTAAACTTTTGGTAGGCAATATAGCACGGAACGTATGTTTATGCACAGCGCGAGAGTTTTTAAAAATTAGACGGTGTAGTTATGGATAACCCCTTAGGCCCTACGTTAGCTGAATGATTTGATAGAGTGAATGAAAAGAAAATTTTCAATCAAAACTTATCGTTTTATCCGCCTTTTATGTACGTTATGATGACGACATTTCTGCCGTCTTTAACTCATCCGCAGATGTTCAATCCTTTAACTTGCATTCCTACCTTTGCTTCACATGCGAGGAAGCTCCTAACTACCATTTCTTGATGTCGAACTAACGATTAATGACGGGGAGTTTGCTATCAGAGTTTACCGCAAACCAACTTTTACCGGTATGCTTTTGTATCTCAACAGCATAGCGCCTTTGTCCAGGAAACGAGGCCTTATTACCTTTTTAGTGCATCAAGTTAATTCACAATGATCAAACGACTTGTCATTAAAAACTGTAATCAACTTTATTATTTCTTCGTTTAAAAGTAACAGATGCCCAATATCTATTATTTTGAACGTGATTAAGCCGTTTATCAATATATTTAATAACATTCAGCAACACACAATCTCCCACCGACTCCCTAACAATAACTCCACCTTAAATCTACACCTTACTATCCCATACACAAGCAAACGCATTGCTGCATTGTTTCGCGACACACTGGGAACTGTTACAAAAAGAGCTAACCAAACTTTTAAAATAATTGCATATTTCAATCTTAAATATCCTCTACCCGCTCCATTCTGCTCAAATGTTGTCAACCAACATAAGTACATGTTCTTGAGACAAGAACACATCAAACTTCGATATGACGATTAGGCAACCATTTACAAGAATTAAAAACCACCTTTCTGCAAACCTAAGTTCCTATATTTCAGGCATCCATGCTAATCGTGGTCAGTGCAGAGCCAGCAGTTAAACACTGCCAGCAGAGCAAAACTTTACATTATTAAAAAAGTGCCGCTTTAACACCAAAACCAAACCAATGGAAGCGTCGCTAATCAAACGCCTTTTGACAGCTTTTAAGATGATAGGCGGTGACTCACCTGAAGCAAAGTCGCTTCTGCAGGTGTTTTATTGAGAGGTAATGCAGACGATACCAACTATAGTTATCGATGTACAACTCCTTAAAATTATCTTTAAAAATTTTAGTACCTAGCGAAATGTCGTTATTGTTGTTGCCCGACTCCTTCCGAGGGATGGGGGCATGGCGGAAGACCATGGAGCCCAAGAAGCTAAGCAACTCTGCAGGAACTAAACCAGAGGTAGTAGATAGACAGACAGTCGCCAAAGAGCGAGCTGCGCAAAGAGTCCACAGCTGGATTAAGAATTTTCGACTCTGCCAATTCTAGTGAGATAAGAGCTTAAAAAAACACTGTTTCCTCTGGAGTGAAGACGAGAACACAGCGAGCGCGACGAGGTAGCACAATTTCATCAGTGGAAATCGAGGGTATCTGTGTGTCAGAGAATTTAGATGAAACAGTATGCCTCTAGTCCAAGCAACGACAAGAGTGGATACGAAAGGTAAGAGAGAGACTACAAGGAATGGCAAAGGGTACGAGTAGCACTTCCCGTCAAGCCAGCTCATTAGCCGCGTCATTACCTGGAGAAATAAGTGTCCGGGTACCCGTTGTAGTCTGATAGTATAGGAGGCGAGAGCAGACAGTTCCTTCCAGAGAGTTTGAGGTAAAAGGAAAGACGGAAGAGAGGCAGCCGATGATGGCGCGACTAGCCGCTCGGTGGAGGCGTTCCAATTTGGTGATATTGGTAACGTTTAAAAAGAAAACCATCTGGGTGAAGCATACGTCAAAAAGAGCCCAAGAAAAACTTTATACAGAAGAGAGGGACCCCTTAGAGGTGTCCCATGCAGAAACATACATACAGCGTACGGTTTTGAAACGAAAAAAAAACTTGGCCTTCAGTGAAGACACACATTTAGAAAAGGAAAGACTGCAGTCGAAGATGACCCCAAGAAAAGTTCGAGTGGAATTGAAGCGGAGAGGAAAGTAAAATAAAAAGAGGTGGGCTGGAGCTTAGCTTGGTGGAGATCCACTTAAAAGGAGGCCTCACAATTGGTCGGATTGAAAGGAAGACACCAGTACTCAGACCAGCGCTCCAGTTGAATCAATGTTCCTTGTGTGGCCTCCACCGAAGCAGGGACTGAGAGCGAGAAGGACCAAACGGCCAGGTCGTCAGCATATACAGAGCAGCCAACGGAAGCAGGAAAATCATTGATAGAGAAAAAAATAGTACAGGAGATCGAATCCTTACAGAACACCTCAACGAACTCAAAAGGAGTGACTCTTGTGATTTTAATAGACCACACAAGCACGCCTATCAGAAAGGAAAGATCGAGGCCAACAAGCAAAGTTTGTTGAAAGGGGCAGTGTGCCAGACAGAGTCGAAGCTTTCGAGAAGTCGATAGTAGCAAGAATCGTCAAAAAGCCAGGCTTGGATTTGTTAAACCCATCCAAAATGGACTGACAAAAGAACAGAATTTGATCGAGACTAGGCCATTCCGGGCGGAAACTGGCCTTGCGGGGAGAGAGAATCGAATTAAAGACTCCAGTAAGAAGAGTAGACGAGATAAAATGATGCGTTCAAACAGCGTGGAGATGCAGATGGTGAGAGAGATAACGTGGAAGGAAGCAGGAAAGTCGAGAAACTTTCCCATCTTATGGATGGGAACAATAGAAGATGTCTTATAGATGGAAGGAAAGAAATACAAACACCAGGAAAGATTGAAAACGTGTAGAAGAAAATCAATGCCAGAGAGAGGAAGGTGCTTTAGCATAGGACAGGCAACTTTGTCTGGGCCAGTGGTAGTGGACGAGGAGAAGTTTGTGGCAACCAGGAAAAATTCAGCGGAAGAGGAGAAAGAGGAATGAGGCTCCTCTGGGCACATGGCTCGGCGGAGCTCGGACAAGTAGCCTGTGGCTCTGCTACGCAAGGCCTTTGGCAGGAGAACAAAAAAGTGGGATTTCAAGTAGTCGATGTACCTCGCATGTTTACAAGTGATCACAGTTAATCCGTACCACATATTAATTCTCTTGATTCATTAATACTAAACAACTTGTGATGCAGTAAAGTGCAAGCTGTTTCAACATTTAATTACTTTCGGTGTTATAAGAATTTAATATTTTTACGAATTAGAGATCTTCTGGTCTTTTTTGCTGATCTGAAATGCGCCTGGTGGCAACACTGTCAACATGTCACAATCACATATGTAACAACATGTTGCATGTTGAAATTGATAAATTTTTTATCGCATAATTTGTTTGATTGAAAAAGATTGGCGAGGTTACTTTGCAATCTGTAGCCTGCTTTGTTTGCATGCTCGATTGTAGCTAATAGGCGGCATGCCAGCATACCCCGAAGTCGAAGCCCTACTGACAACAAGGATTTTACGTAAGAAATACTCGCTATCTATCTGACAGAGGTCTTCGCGACCAATTAATTGAGAAACGCGAAGTTAAATATTGACATGCAAGTCAATGACGTGCGACTTATCAAGGGTATGGTTTTCGAATTGCTCTTGTGTAAAACGAAAATGGATTTTCACAGCTTTCGCTCTTGCAGTGGTAAATACGGCTTACAAAAAGTGTTCGCAGAATACCAGCAGGCAGTTGAGATACCTGATTCACAAACCATGCCCAGTCCGTGGTCTAATCCGCTTAGAAGCTTTTGGCGTGGTTGAGTTAAAGATTGCAGTGTACCCTTGTGATCTAAGCTGGGGCTAAACAAACTTTCTACAGGCTAGCTAAATGTAACTCAAGCGGATGATACCGAAGAGCGGACTCTTTCCACAATCTTTGCCTTTTTATATTTTTTTTTAGTTCAATCTCGTATGAGCACAGTTTTTAAACTGAAGAACCTTTTTTCCGTTTTGGACGATTGATCTGTGAATGCAGGCCTAAGCCACATTCTTCTGCAGGGTGCGTTTGGCTCGCGGACACCAGTTTGCATACTTCTGATGTCAACCATCAGCAGTTACGATATATGGCTATACAGTCATAAACGAAATCGATTTTACAAAAAATCTGACGAAAACCGGTATTTATTCCGTTTGTTTCCTAACTTTTCCGGTAGTGTTGACTCTAGTTTTACTGTATAAGTAATAAACGATACGTAATAGTTGCACTGTATGTGGCTTGGTTCTATACACAAATCGGTACTGACATCAAACGAGAGCAATTTACGGTATGTCAAATTTGAACATAAGAAAAAAGAAATTTAAGTCAGTAAAGAAAAGAAATTTAAACGCTAAATTTATTAATGGTTTACATGAAATACTAACCTCTTGGTTTGAAATAGTGTTCAGCACAGAAAAAAATACTGGTTAAAACTTGGTTAAAATAACTTGGTTAAAACTTCGTCGAAATTAGAATTGAGCTAAAAGTGCTCGTCTGTGCCATGGTGGTGCTGCGCATACTACTCCTTGTATTCGGTAGCTATTTCCTAATTAAGACTGAAAAAACGTTAAGTGCTCAACCAGCAAACTTACTCTAAATTGAAGCCAGGCACGGGTGTTGGGAGCGCGTTGGATGACATTTCGTTTTCGCTCGTCGAAGAGTAAGTTCCGCTCAATTCCAACCGTTTAAGAAAATCATTAACGTCATGCAAAGTGTTGGTGATCTCAACTTGTACGGCCGCTTGCCTGTTGCAATGCAAAACATGCTAATTTCAGGTTTTGCGAATGTAAAACGTTTTTGTGATGAATGCAGGACGTGAAACGGTAATCCAGGTAATCATAATTAAATCCACTTCACATACCCAAGTTAGTTTAGGCACGGAAAAGCGACAGCCCATTTCAAACCAGTCATGACTGCCAATTGGTGGGTATCCGAAAGTCATATCAAACCACATGCTGGGTGAGCAGCTTCTCCATTCTCGGTTGTTCAACTGCGTCTTTTATCTCTAAAGTCAGAGAAACTTTTTCTATCATACCAAGAACAACTTGTGTTCAAATCCACTCCAGCACTGCACGGCAACCCAATAAGAAAAAGTGGTAAATAATGTTTTTAAAAAAAAAGCAAAAACGAGAACCCATAGGAAATCGAACGCAAGACTTTTTGATGGTGGGACAAATGCTTAAACTAGCTGAACTATCGCTCAACACTACAGTCTACACCATAAAACAATAGAAGCAAAACTGAATTTGGTTCTGTTCAAAGGTAAAGCTGTCGTAATGTACAGGGTGGTCGCTAGAAAAGCGGAAAATTTGAAAATCAGATTAGATCATGAATAAAATGCGTGATTGACGTTTTCTGATTGGTTCTTTTGTTATCGAAGGGGCGTGTATTATTCATTTCATTAGTTCTGGCTTAATCATTTCTTCAATTTCTATTTTGATACCCACATCATGGACGGGAGCAGCAGGAAACAGATTTCAGAATTTCAAAGGCAGGTGATAATTCTTTTCAAAACTGAAAATCCGACTTGGGGACTGACAAAATGTCTAGCTGTGTTACCAAATTTTTTTTCAACGATGCAAAGCATCAGTTTGATAGTGTTGTAGCAACTTTGAAACGAAAAGGTCCTGAAGCAGCTGGTGCTGCTTTGAAGCTGTGACGTGACATAGACTCCATTAATGATCTGAAAACGTGCTTGGCAAGAGCTTGGAGTGATATCTCACAAGTTACCCTTCAAAACGCCACACGAGCTTGGATTTCTAGATTAAGACGTTGCAATGAAGTGCACGGACGACATTTTGAATATCTTTGAGTATAATATAACATTTGTTTTTGAAAAACTTTGAAAAAATTATTCTTTGTAAAAATAAATCGTTGATGACAAATTTTCCGCTTTTCTAGCGACCACCCTGTATAATCTAAAGTAGGTCACTTGATCAATATTTTATGGCTGTAATATTAACGTCTAAAACCGAAAATAAAGACACATAATTACACAATCCTGACAATCGATGCATGAACTAAGATGCGACTTTTGAAAAAGAGTTTCCATGAGTTAACGCCATTTTAGAGCAATGTCCCTTTAAGAAATTGATGACAAAACTTTTTCCCATTTTTACTCCATCCCTCCAACTATCGCAATAAGCGCATGAGGTTTATTCTAATTGCACATTACTTGGTCAATAAAAAGAAAAATGCCTGTCCGCCTTTTTCTCTGAACAAGAGCAGGGTAGCCTGTTGCCTACACAAATGTACAATCTATGCTGCAGCCCCCCAATGTTGTCAGATTGAGCTACTTTTCGCCAATAAGGCTACTTATATTTTGCACTAACGATTTGCAACTTTTAGAGCTACTTCTGAAACTGAATTTTGCTACAAATCTGCATCAGGATTGCCTGACAAAAATTAAGGCAACCAGCAATAACTATTACGTTCCAGAAGGTAAAATGCTTTTTATAATATAACTAATTTTAAAACCGCGAAGAAACGTAGATGGCGAAAAAATATTTATAGTTTTTGTCACAAAATTACAATACATGTGTATCAACTCAGCATTATCTGAGAAGCAACGGCAGAATACCTACGAATTATTGGCAAATATCGGTTGAGGCTAGGCGTAGAGTGATTACACTTCTCATCCTCCTCCCTCCTGGCCAAAAACGTAATGAAGAAAGAAGGTGATGTTCAACCACACAAATGTCTTCAATGCCATCCCCATAATGAGCAAAAAATGATTACATTGAACTGCTACTGTACTGAGGTAAGAAAGTAAGGATGATTTTTGCTATTTTCTCTGAAACTGCGGATACTGTTGACTTCATTACAATATACGTAGACTGGCTAACGCATCAGTTAGTATAAAATTGCTGTCGAAGCCATTTCATTTAATCCAGCACGGGTAATTTTAATGAAAAAGTATAAAAACATAAAATTATATTAAATACTGGTGATTTTTGGCCAAACTTTATTTAAAGTGATTAGATTTTTAAAAATTCCCCTCACATTATTTTCATGGTCTCAAGACTTCTCTTGAAACACCATTAGTTGAAACAAAGCATTTCAAAAATTGTGGTCTGGCAAATTGCCAAAAATTTTCTATCAAACAAAGTTTTCACAAAAATTTGTTATCTCCAGAATCAGGTCAAATCATCAGGACAAAGCACAATGCATGAAATTATAGATGGGCAATAATCAATTTGTTGACATTTTTCTACAAACTGCTGACGTCAGTAAGCATCTTGACACCACAGCCAAATAGTTTTCTGTGCTTCATGAGTTTAGCCCAGGTCGAAGATTAATTAATTTTTCTGGCTATTCTAATGTTACTTACAAGTATGAAAAGACTCGCAAAACCACATTAATTTCTCTCTCACAACAGAGATCACTTTTATCTAAAACAAGGCAGAATATCGACAAAAATTTACCTGCTGGTACTCTGGTATTGATAAAACTAATATGACCTCACAAAAATGTAATCGGAACACAAGTTTCTACATCAAAAGAAATATAATCTTCAAGATAATAAATGGCTATGTGTAGTGGTAAGGATGCCACAAACAGCAGCTTAAACTCGGCATAAGACTTTGATAGCACGCATTGAGCCGCCGTTGTGTAGTAGTATTGTTGCGGGCTTCGGAACAAAAGGTTTGGAGGTCCGAAATTTAAAGTGCTACGTTGCTCCAACATAAAGTCTGGCTCGAAAGCGACTGTGCAGTGGTAGACATACATTGAATCAGCACGTCTGAGCATGCAAAACGCGGGAAAAATGACGTAAAATCGACTTTCTCAAGGACGGATCAGTTTTGGTTGCACTAAGCACTATTAACATATTATCATGACATAGAACTGTTATACGACTTTTGTGTTGAACTGTCGCCACTAAAATTGGGCTAATTTTTTGATTACTTTTGAAAAAAAATTTGGCAACACGGAAGTGCCCCAAGCTAAAGACCTGTAAAAACAGCGTCTCTATTGCAGCTGGTGATCACTAATCAGAAAATCATGTGATCTTGTAAATTCACGCTTTGCAAAAATACACTGAGGCGTTCAATTGGTCATTCTTCGTGACTATGCTCAAAGTTTGAAGCTAATAACAAAAGCACGTGGATGAAAGCATTTATGAGGCGGAAATTTCTAATATTTTGAATTTCAAAAAAGCACTTAGTGTCGTAAACTTTAGCACTCGTAAACTCCTTAAATAAATGCATTGACTGAACTCGACCCACTTTTAATTATAATCTATAAAATTTTAGTACTGTCACACACACACGCTATCAGCTTTTGTTTGTTTGTCTAAAATAACGTAGCAACGAGAAAACAACGCAACCTAAATCTTGCCACCTCTGCATATTGCAGTGATAACTAGTTTAATAACCATACAGCTAAAAAGCCAATTCAGATTTTAATTTTAAAGACTTAAAAAATATCATTCAGAGACCGCCTACAAGGCGCTTACTAACAAAAGTAATGTGAACGAAATTAAAAAAACTTCAAGCTGTAGGCAGAAAAAAACTAGTGGTAGTAGTAGTAAACATAGCACTAACACATCGATACATATTCAAATCCAGATGGAACCACAATTTATCAATTAGCAACTTGAAGCGCAGTAAAAAGCTTAGCGTTGATTTTAAAATAACCTTAAAAAGATTTGTATAATTTTCTGTTGCTGTCAAGTTACAAATTTCTGTCCTGCTGCTACTGTTACTAGCTTAATAAACAAGGAACTTTCATGGCATAAACAAGCTGGCTATGCTTGCTAATAGAACCTGGCAACGCTTCCTCGCTTTAACATTTAAATTAAAATACTTACAACGTAACACGAACCGAAAGCTGAAATCTTTCCTAAAACTCAGTTACTTATCGATATGCATGTGGTTGAAGATGAAACCTTTATATATGAAATTTCGCTTACCATATTTTGAGAATTAGTTGATAGCTCCCGTGCATGGCTTATAGTAGTTAGATAGTCAGTTCAGTGAGCCTGAAATCTCACAAAGTGCAACTACTGAAAAATGAAACCGATTTTCAAAATTGACGGTTCCATCATAAATGCGCTTTACTAAATTGTAAACCAATCATGATGTCAAATCAAGCGATCAGCCACCATGTGATAGCAAAACAGATTGGCCTGGTCAAAGTCGGTGCTGAAGTTGTAAAAGCAAATAAACACGTTTACTTTTTTGCTGTAGTCGGCGTAATCACTCCACTTAATTCAAGCGGAGTTCTAGTCCACAAATTTAATATCGACGAATTAAAGACGAGATCAAATGCAAGATTTTCTGTGCCTTGAAGATAACTCAAAAAGATACCGCCCTGAAAACAAGAAATCTAAGAGCGCTGCCATACAACAGTGTTGGCCGAAACAGTAAACAGTCGGCATTACATCACTTTTATGTTGGAGGCGCATGTTTACCAAATAATGACATGCTTTTTCAAACGTACTTTAATTGAAGCAAACACGATCTAATGATGCCTTGCATGACGTATATCAATGGCACGTATAGCAGGAATAACTGATCACCTACACAAATGTGTAGAATATTTTAAATGGTGAGCGCAAGATTAGTCTTTAAACGGAAATTGCTAGAGGGTGTAGGCAGGAATCAATTTCGCATACTCAACCTTGATCTGATTAGACATTGGCTGTGGTGAACAGTCACCTTATATTGTTCACGCAAGTTTTACGCGAGCAAGTACCAACACAAACATTTTAAATTTACAATATTTAAGCTTTACAAGATTTTCAAGCATTTAAACACAGATGCATTTACTTTTTATCTCATTAATTTTTATTGCATTTTATCTCGATAACGTTATTTCGAATTTGCATTAGATGCAATAACTACAAAAAAAACTGGCATGATGTTCTGGTGGTTACAGAAGCGTCTGCTGGCGGTAGACTTGGATTGAAACCCCTTGTTGAGTCATGCCGAGCATTTTAAAAGCGGTACTTAGTGCTTCCTTGCACGAAAATGATAAAGAGGATAAGTTTGCAAGTTTGCTAGTTGTGCGCTTGGGTAAGGCAATTAACGAGATACCCCCATGTTCATGTGGCGAGGCGAAGCGGCCTACCCAAAGTGATGGTTCAGACTAACCAAAAACTAGCTCGAAAATGAGGTCGCGTACATGAACCAAAATTTCCTCACACGAAAGAAGAACACAAAACTACCTGTTCAGGATCTCGAAATAAGGCATGGCTTTCATAGAACCTCTTAAGCAAAGTTCGATATTCAGTGGATTGTAGAAGAGAAGAAAGATAAGATGACAATGAGCAGCTGTTTAACTCCAATCGTAACCAAGCCCGGCATTTACCAACTTGACTGCGAACATATTTCAATTTTTGAACCTAAAATCGCAAACTTATAACCATACACAACAGACTGAATCCCATTGAACTCTTTTTGACAAATAACATAATGAGCAGTATGTGTAGAAATTTTTCGCCCATCTGTCCTGTATTTATCAGCTAACATAATAAATCATGGATGCGCAACGTTTTGCATAAGCAGGTTATATTCACTTGACGGCATAACACTGCAGGACATAAAGGAAAGCCTTTCCCAGACAAAGACTTTTATATTTTTCAACATCAACTACAAGCGGGCAGAATTTTGACACTGGAGACCTTATATTAAGGGGATCAATCTTAAACAGGTCAAGTTTATCACAGAATACCTTTCTTTTTGGAAATCTACCACTAAAAAACAAATTTTCACACTGAAGTTTTATTTTTTGTTTGAAAAACAGCCAGCGGGCGTAAGCCAAAAGGCAAAATGTTTCACAATCTGCAGGTCGCACACCTCGTTAGTAATAAATTACGCATGTTTCAAAGATTGTTTCATAAAGCTAAATTCGGATGTGGTTTTATAAAAAAAAAGAACTGATAACCCATGTTAGGAAAGCACAACAGTGCAACACAATTAACAAATCAATGAACATTGATTACCGTAACCTGGTATATTAAATTTTGGGATAAAAAAACATAACTTTGGCAAACAGGTAAAGCATATTCAAATCCCAACTTCTTTATAGCAAGAAACATTAATAAATTAAGTCATTTTAATTAGTAAAACATCTAAAATTTTAAGGTTTTCCACTTTCATAAAGCCCTTTTCAAGAATTATGATCTGCAATTGTGACGCAACAAATTAAAACACATTATGAAGATACAATATTTCTGAGGTTGTAAAAACGTAGCCAACTTTAAAACAAATGAATAGCTGGGAGAGATAGGACGCAAAGATTTTGTAAAGGTCATTAAAATTAAGCTTGCCAAAAACTAAAACGATATTTCAAATATCATTATTTGTTACAATGCGCATTTAATGAAGTACAATGTAATTGAAACAACCAAACCGATGTTAAGTTAATACAGCTTGCCTGGTCTATGGTATTTTTATGGCTGATCTTGCATATGAGATTCCAAAATTGTGGTTTTGGAAGTTCTTTATTTGGTTTGTGATTCTCAAAATAGATACTCTGAAACAAAGAACCAATCACAGTTTACAAAATTAAACCAAGAAAACTTATCCAACTCATCAAACATAATCTAAACTGAGCGTTTAGCAGTCTTCACGTCAATAGCCACCTGCATCACATAACACAGCACATGCCATTTTGCAATAGTTTGAACACGAAGAGTCATCTGGAAAATGCAATTTGTTTTGTCATGCCACATGTAACATAACGCTCTATAACAGTGGTTCGTAACTGGGGGGCATACCTAAATTTTCAAGGAAGCTCAAGCCCTAATGGGTTTTACAACGCATTCTTTATTAATTTTAAGATTAACGTTTTCTTGTCTATTGTATGGTTGTTAGTGCATAAATACTGTCAAGATATTATTGGGAGTAATTGAAGCCTACCATTATACGGTAATCCTGTTTTGTAATCTGAATAATGTATGACGTCATAAAACAACTATACTATCAATCGTGTTTACTTTATTTCGATGATTTAGCAGTTGCAAGTCTACACTGTAGAGTAGACTGTAGCCTACCATATCATGCTAAATTCAGTCAGTGAAAAAAGTGAATGGAAATCAAACTGAGTTGAATAGTCACATCAAACTGTGTTGAATAGTCACATCAAACTGTGTTGAATAGTCAGTGTTTTTCAACCTGCACTCTGCAAACAACTAGTGTTACGAAAGATATAGACACTGTCACATGTTACAAGGAAAAACACTATTCTGTCAACACAGAGCAAATTTTAATGTAGGTAAGTCTTATGTATTGTTTTGTTACATAGTATAGTGGTGTCGCTTAGTGGATTAAAAAGGTTTGAAAAACACTGCAATAAGCAACGACATAATGATGAAGAATAGATAATAATAGTATTTATGTCAACAGATCAATTAAAAGATGAACACTGACCAGCAAGTAGGATACCACAGCATAAAATAATATGCCATCACATTTCAACATATTTTAAATGCTTATTATATCATATTGGGGTCATAGAAAACCTTTTCTCAGTTATGCTACGATATCATTATTTTTAGACCTGCTTTGAAATTACCAACACCAAACAGCTAGCACAGCACATTTCTACAATAAGCAATGCAACCTAAAAGGAAAATTGCCATAAAAGGCCTTTTAAAAATGCATAACAACATAATCATTGGGCAATCATTGTCACTATAAACAGCATTTTAACCTACTTAACCCAATAAAACAATCTATGAAAAAAGATAAAACAGCATATGATGATGCAACACTTCAAATGTTTCAAATTTAATCACCTTTAAACCATGGATAAAGCCAGCTTCAAGAACAAGAATAAACTGTTGTACAGCATCACTATCTGATTGAAGTAATGAGTCGCTGTTGTTTTTTAATGCACTTTCTTGCTGCAGAAGTTTGATTGTTCGAGACAAATCCTTCAACAACATGCAGTTACAGATACCCAGCTGAGTGATCACCTTAAAGACCTGGCATAAAGCAGTACTACACCATACCTTAAAACTATTAATTAGGATTGCAATTTACCTCATTAAGAGCATGCTTGATTATTGTTTCATCATCCACAACCTTCATGCTGTGAACAGCTTTATTGAGCTATGTACATGCAAAGAGTCTCATACTACGGCACCAGAAAATACACAAGAATTATCATTATATATCAATACAGCTACAGTAAAACAGCATGAACAACAATTAATCAATATTACAGTTAACAAAATTGTGAAATACAGGCAGAGCAACTTGTGAACGAAGTCACTTCAGACATTAGCAGATTAATATTTTCTCTTTGTTTGTGACAATTCGGCAGAGGTTCTAAAATTAAATAAACCCAACTTTAAAATTTAGTTTATTTCTTCTGGATAACTGGACTGCAATGAGCCTTTATGGCCTAAACACAGTCAGTGTAGCACTAACCATCACTACTACAACAACATATGCAAAATTACACGACTTTAGCCAATGTGTACATTTAAGGATTTTTTATTCTAGATCTATCAAAAAGTCAAGTGCATCTGCATAGCATGAGAATAGTACTGGTACACATTGGGCTATTTTGCCATTGACAACATTTTACCTATAGAATCTATTTTGCTGTTGGACATTTGCAATTGATCAATTTTGATGATGCATGAAACACCAAAATTTTACCCCTAAGTGAACACTGCCTATGTTGAAGTATCCTGCCTGTGAAGACTCAAACCTCTAACCATCACATTTGAAGGCAGTAGCACTATCCACTATACCACAGCATCACTTCCATGCATTGTAGTAAATGTGCTTACACATTAATGGCAATAGCAAAAGAGATTTCAAAGATATAATGCTGTTGAAGGCAAAATAGCCACTTCCTTTTTACAAGAACAGAAAACTGATTTCAGCCCAGTCAATATTATATACGAGTTCAACACTGATTAGATTCATGTCTTAATACAACAGCAGGTGACTACGTTTGCTCAGCTTATCAGGGATTAAAGACTCTTAAAAGTATAGGCAGTGGCTATTTGCCATTGACAGCATTTTAACCTTAGAGGCTATTTTGCCGTAAGTTGCTTGAGAATGGTCAATCTTAATAATGTATTGAACATGTGACTTTTGGTCATTTCTGATTGGTCAATTTTAATAGTTAAAAAAATTTTACACCTCCAGTGTCCACTCCCCCACCTGGTACACTCCCAATGTAAGCTACACCATACATTCACATACCAGGCCTCCTCCTCCAGTGTACACTGCGTTGCTCTAAGTGCCCTGCCTGCCAAGATTCCAACCTGAAACCATTGCATTTCAAGACCAATGGACTATCCATGCACCACAGCATCACTGGCAGAATTGTAGCAATTATGGCAATATAAACACACGTGAATGATTACGGTACTTGTGGGTTATCTGTCACCACTTTTTTTCACCAGGTATTAAATTTAGCGTGGTAAACTATTTAAGCTGAAAGGGCAGTGTACACTGGAACCCACCCTGTACTCTCCCTTCCAGTGTACACTGCCCTGTACATTTACATACCGGGCCAAAAGTGGTGACAGATAACCCACAAGTACCATGATTACAGTAAAATAGTCTCCAAGAGTAAAATTCCATTGACATCAAAATAGCTACTTTCTAAAGTATACATTTCAAGCTCAAATTATGACTTGCACCAACTTCAACTACATGTATGAAAAGCTGCTGACTTAAAGATTATATATTCACTTCTCAGTTTTCTAAAATTTGTGATGAGTTGAACGAATTCTTATCATTATAATTTGGCAAAGAATATTTTGCTGTCAATGTCAATGGCATTTTTTCCTTGGAAGTTATTTTGCTGTCAGGCATTTGTGATTTATCAATTTCAATGATGTATTACACACGTGACTTTTGGTCGTTTCTGACTGGTCGGTTTCAATGACAAATTAAAAAATTTGCACCCTTCGTGTACATACCCTTGTACATTCACATACCATGCCTCACCCTCCAGTGTACACTGCCTTTGCCTAAGTACAGTACCCTGCCAGTGAAGAATCAAACTCGTAACCACACAACCATTGCACTTCAAGGCAGGTGCACTACCCACCACACCACAGCATCACTGCCAGAAATCTAGCAAATTTGGCTATTAAAACACAAGAATGGTGACAGCAAAATAGCCTCAAAGGGTAAAATGCTGTCGACAACAGCTAAATAGCCACTTCCAATTTAAAATCGTCCCAGTATACAGCATGTAAAACAAAGAAAAACAGCCTGTTTAATTCTGCTAATACTAGATTGAAAATTTTTAATCAAAACTGTTCAGAAATACCACCATATCCACTAGCAAAACATGAGTCTCACTAATTTGATGAATTCGGAATTGTCGGAAATGTCGGAAAACTCACTAATTTGATGAAATGTCGGAACTCGGAACTGTCTGAAACGTCTGAAATGTTGCAAATCTAATTTAAGGAACAGTCGGAATTGTCGGAATAAAAGTGAATTCTGATCAGTTAAACCTATTTGTTACGAAAACAAACTGCATCATTATATGACACTGTCACAGTTATCTGAATGCAAATGTAAATATTTTCAACACTTTAAAAAATTCTAAATTATGAAAAACAAACAAACAAAACAGTACGGGAAACGAAATTCATTTACAAGCCTTTTGAACAACAACACAAACTGTAAGCGAACAACTACTGTCGCAATTTCACTTAAAACCATCTACAAGCCAGTAATAAGTGTTGGAATTAGATTTAGGAGCATCTGAAAGCGAGTAAGAACTGTCGGAATTATATTTACAAGCACCAGTAAGCGAATAAGAACTGTCGGAATTTCATACAAAACCATTTACAAGCCAGTAATAAGTGTCGGAACTTTGTTTAGCAGCATCTGAAAGCCAGTAATATGTGTCGGGATTATATTTAGAAGCATCTGTAAGCGAAAATCAACTGTCGGAATTTCATTTAGATCCATCAGTAAGCTAGTAATAAGTGTCGGAAATTCATTTACAAGCATCTGTAAGCGGACTACTACTGTCGCAATTATATTTACAAGCATTTGTCAGCCAGTAATAAGTGTTGAAATTATAGTTAGAATGATCTGCAAGCGAGTAATAACTGTCGGAATTTTGTTTAGGAGCATCTGTAAGCAAATAAGAACTGTCGTAATTTCATTTAGAATCATCTACAAGCCAGCAATAACTGTCGGAATTATATTTACAAGCATTTGTCAGCTAGTAATAAGTGTCGGAATATTATTTAAAATCATCAGCAAGTGAGTAAGAATTTTATTTAGTAGCATCTGTAAGCGAATAATTTGTTTCGGAATTATATTTACATGCATCTGTAAGCGAGTAATAAGTGTCGGAATTTCATTTAGAAGCATTTATAAGCCAGTAATAAGTGTCGGAACTTTATTTAGTAGCATCTGTAAGCGAATAGCAAGTGTCGGAATTTTATTTAGAAGCATCTGTAAGCGAATAATTTGTTTCGGAATTATATTTACAAGCATCTGTAAGCGAGTAATAAGTGTCGGAATTTCATTTAGAAGCATTTCTAAGCGAATATTAAGTGTCGGAATTTCATTTAAAGGAATCTGTCAGCGAGTTATAAGTGTCGGAATTTTAATTAGAAGTACAGTATTTGTAAGCGAATAATAAGTGTCCGAATTTCATTTAGAACCATCTGAAAAGGGATATTGGTTTAGAAGCATCTGTAACCGAGTAATAAGTGTCAAAATTTTATTTGCAAGTCTCTGAATATCCAGCAATAACTGTCGGAATTTGGTTTACAAGCATCAGCAAGCGAATAAGTAGTGTCGGAATTTTATTTAGATGCATATGAAATACGGCAATGAAATGATTGTGCAAATAAAGCATATATATTTACAAGCATATGAAATGTCTGTGGAATACAGCCTGTCAAATGTTATTTACATAAACCTTTTAATAATCTGTCATCGACTATTTCTCACAGCAATGGTAGCTTGATGCAAAAAAATTTTTATCGTCTGGTAAGCATGTTTCGTGATACCACTTGCGACAAGAAGCACAAAATATTTCTTTTGCATCTTCTTTATTTCCCGAACAGTTCTTGGCATCACAAGTTTTCCATCTTTTGGATGTTAATTCGACCGTTCGGTACCATTTATCAATTGACTTTTGTGTAATTCGCAAGTCTTCGATTTTTTCGGGCCAAGTTTTCTTCACAGCATGTTTCGCTTGTTTTAATCGTTTTGGTGGTTTTGTGCGTTGTGGTAGGCTTAAATTGTTCGTTGTTATTAATCTTTTTATCTACTGCCTTGCATTTGAGGATTGAATTTGCTTGGGAAGTGGCAGGCCATTGGCCAAACAAAACAAATTAACTACAGCATGCACTCCGCAATCGTAAGTGTTTCGTTGCTGTGGGACATCCGAGCAACAAACAAACGTCCATTCTTCTTCCATTATCTGTAGCGACGCCACACTATATGCCGCCCTTAAAATTTTGAAAACGTTTTTCATGTATTTGTGGATACTTCGGTTTGAGATCATAATGAGTGAATCAACCGCAAAAATTTGTTTACTCTTTAAGTTTGCAATAAATAAATACCAATGGGCTCCAGGGTTGACAATAAAAACAAAGTTATCATAGTTTACAGCCTCTTTCTCGCAAGCATAAGCTGCTATGTGATCATACAAGTTGCTTTCAGCATAATTCTTAAAGAACGTATCTCACAGCAAAAAGGTTTCACCACTTACGGCGTTGTGTATAACGCATTGAAGTGCGTATTCAAGTGTATCGTCAGTCAGCCAGGTTGTTCCTGATAAGCAATTAAGCATAGCTTTGTTCGTTACTTTACCAGAAAGATCAATGGAGGCAAGTAATTATAGTGTGTTTCCTTCAGATACGATTCCCATGGATAAATGCATTTTCCCGGTTTATTTCCTTCAGCCACTTGACTGATGTTTTCGGGGTCCTGGAAATCTTGATCATGTGGAGTTGGGGTAGATGAAGCGATAGGTTTTCCTAAAGCTTTTCTGTCCTGAGGACTCAAGGCATTAGGTGCAGGATCTACTTCATGATCGTAGTCTTGAGGCCTCGATCGCTTTCTTCCCGACTTTTTTCCTTTACCCTGTTTGTTTTTTAAAAGAATCGAAAGTGAGTATTTATCCTTGCGCTTCATATCTGTATCTGGTTCATCTAAACACATTTGCACTGTTAATATGTGGAAGCACAACCCGGAGCTAGGACAAGAACATTTGGATGGTTTGGAGTAGTACTTAACGCTATGTACTTTTCCTGTAAATGGGTTGATCACAGTAAATGACCTTGTTTGCGGTGAAAAACCGACAAGCCCTCTTTCAATACAAATCCGAGCAATTTCACGTTGTGTGTTCCGAAAATAAAGACCTTTTTGCATAATTGGAATTTTCGGACGTTCAGAAGATAAGATTTCTTTAACAATTTGATTCATCGATTTTATTTTTGGAAAATTAATTTCTGTACGAGGAGTAAAGCAATATTCAAATTCGGGTTTAAGTTGGAAGTTTCCAAATTCAGTTACACCGCGAAGGAAATCATAATGTAGCATATCTTGCATTTGTTGGAAAATCATAACAATTACGTCAAGCGGCGTGTCTTTATGCTGTGAAAGGCATTTTATCACATGATTTAAGCTTTCGCTTATGTTGTTAGTAGCAACCAAGCCTTCTGCGAAAGCAGCAAATTTGGACGAAACAAAACGGCATGAGTGTGAAATCAAATCGTCATAAAGATGTTTTTCTACATATTCTAAAAAAGGCATAGACCAGGTGCTTGACAAAATTTTATACATCTCTTGGAAATGTGTCTCATTTTCACACTGAATTAATCTTGTGATATCATCTTTTAATACTTTAATATCTTCCTTTCCTCCTTTATTTCGAAGCCAATATTCTATGTCACGTAAAATATGATTAGTGCAATAAACATTCGTCAACTGCGGAAAGCATGTTTTGAAAGATTCGGTAATGCCTTTTTCCCTGTCAGTTACAAATGGAATGTTAACAGCCTTGGCCAAACCGGCTGCTTCAAAAATGTCCGTCAAAAATTCTTGATGATATTTTCGAAATTTTTTATCAAGAATCAAAAATGCTACGGGAAAGATGGGATCTCCTTGAAAATAAATGTTTCTAGCGACAACTATAGAAACATAAAATTCGCCCAATAAAAAGGTTGTGTCGTAAGAAATAAGTTGCTTCAACTTCAAGTTTTTGTTGGATATCTGCGTGATATCTTTGGTGACAGACAAGATATTTTCACTCGCGAGATGTAACAACAAATCTGGATATATGGTAAATTTTCTAACAAAATTATTTGTCTGAACTGCCAACTCCATTGTGCTGTACAGTTCATCATTGCTGATTTTCTTTTTTTTGGAGTCATTGTACTTCACATTTTCGCATTGTTTTCTGTCTCTCGGACGATCAACTGGCATCCGACTTTGTGACTTTTCATTACTTGTGCTTTCCTGCAATTGATCGTATACTAATTTAGGAGTCATATTGTCTGATTTGGAGCTAATTTCTGTCATTACCGACTTTAAAGTTGGTAAATAAAACCCAGTTTTCTTCTTGGCATTTCCATGCTTGGAATCAACATGTATGGTTGAGTCTCCAACATAATAAACCAAACAAACTGGAGCTTTGCTAACGGCAGTAGCAGATGTTTTCAAATTATCGCAAAGAGTATACACGTGACGTTGAAAGTCGCAAGACAGAACTTTGCCTTTTGTGTTTGCAATTTTAATTTTATAATATCTTTTCAAAATACCGTTTTGAAAGTGCCGACCGTCAGAATAAAAACGATATTGATCGCACGTGAAATCATTTTTTGCTTTTGCTGTTGTTCCTTGGAAAAAGTATCCAAAGCCACCTTGAGGTTTTACTGCAGGTTGGCTGGAAATTTTACCAATCGAATTAAGCAACAGATTCTTAGCCTCTTTCAATGTCAGAGGCCGATTGCCTAAATTCAGCAATTCTGTTTTTGTAAAATGGTGTTCCATTTGTGTATATACAATAGGCCTAGAGCTAGTTTATCAATTTGTAATTTAATCCTACTCATAAAACTACATCTGTGACAGAGAGACCAAGATGGAGAATGTGTATGGTGAATTTTTATTCTCCAATAAGAGATAAATCTTTACTGTTATACCAGTCAGGGCATACAAAATGCCATTTCTCTCTTCCATGGGGCAATTTTGTTACACGCCTTATAGGGTAGGGGTTCTAAATTTTTTACAGACGCGTTAACTTTGACAATGCATAGTAGAAAAACCAACGCTCTCTTTATTCGTGACAATCTCTTTTGTTCTATGTAAACACATTTTTTCAAAAAAGTTATTTTCCACATTTTTTCGACAAAACAACACGAAGACCTTTTTTTGGAGTACAAGCTATTCAAAATGCTAATTTTGCAAAATTTTACTAATTTATTTATGACAGAAATTTATGCATGTCAGAGAATTCTGAATTAATTTTCGACACTTATTACTCGCTTACAGATGCTTGTCAATGAATTTCCGACGCTGATTGCCGTCTTTCAAAAGCTTCGAAATATAATTCCGACACTTATTACTGGCTTGTAAATGGTTTTAAATGAAATTCCGACAGTTCTTATTCGCTTACTGATGCTTTTAAATATAATTCCGACAGTTACTACTCGCTTGTAGATGGTTCTAAACAAAATTCCGACAGTTATTACTCGCTTGCAGATCATTCTAACTATAATTCCAACACTTATTACTAGCTGACAAATGCTTGTAACAATAATTGCGACAGTAGTTGTTCGCTTACAGATGCTTGTAAATGAATTTCCAACGCTTATTACTGGCTCACTGATGGATCTAAATGAAATTCCGACAGTTGATTTTCGCTAACTGATGCTTCTAAATATAATCCCGACACATATTACTCACTTTCAGATGCTGCTAAACAAAGTTCCGACACTTGTTACTGGCTTGTAAATGGTTTTGTATGAAATTCCGACAGTTCTTATTCGCTTACTGGTGCTTGTAAATATAATTCCGACAGTTCTTACTCGCTTTCAGATGGTCCTAAACAAAATTCCGACACTTATTACTCACTTGCTGATGGTTCCAAATAATATTCCGACACTTATTACTGGCTTGCAGATGCTTCTAAATATAATTCCGATACTTATTATTGTCTCACAAATGCTTGTAAATATAATTCCGACACATATTACTTATATTCAGATGCTGCTAAACAAAAGTTCCGACACTTGTTACTGGCTTGTAAATGGTTTTGTATGAAATTCCGACAGTTACTACTCGCTTGTAGATGCTTCTAAGCAAAATTCCGACAGTTATTACTCACTTGCTGATGGTTCTAAATTATATTCCGACACTTATTACTAGCTGACAAATGTTTGTAAATATAATTCCGACACTTATTACTTGCTTGCAGATGATTCTAAACAAAATTCCGACACTTATTACTGGCACACAAATGCTTTTAAATATAATTCTGACAGTAGTAGTTCGCTTACAGATGCTTGTAAATGAATTTCCGACGCTTATTACTGGCTTGTAAATGGTTTTAAATGAAATTCCGACAGTTCTTATTCGCTTACTGATGCTTTTAAATATAATTCCGACACATATTACTCGCTTTCAGATGCTTCTAAACAAAATTCCGACAGTTATTACTCATTTGCAGATCATTCTAACTATAATTCCAACACTTATTACTAGCTGACAAATGCTTGTAACAATAATTGCGACAGTAGTTGTTCGCTTACAGATGCTTGTAAATGAATTTCCAACGCTTATTACTGGCTTGCTGATGGTTCTAAAGTCTAAACACAATTCCGACAGTTGATTTTCGCTAACTGATGCTTCTAAATATAATTCCGACACCTATTACTCGCTTTCAGATGCTGCTAAACAAAGTTCCGACAATTGTTACTGGCTTGTAAATGGTTTTGTATGAAATTCCGACAGTTCTTATTCGCTTACTGATGCTTTTAAATATAATTCCGACAGTTCTTACTCGCTTTCAGATGCTGCTAAACAAATTCCGACAGTCATTACTCATTTGCTGATGGTTCCAAATAATATTCCGACACTTATTACTGGCTCACAAATGCTTGTAAATATAATTCCGATACTTATTACTCGCCTACAGATGCGCCTAAACAAAATTCCGACAGTTCTTACTCGCTTGCAGACAGAGACGTAGCAGCCGCCCTCCAAACCCCCCAATTGGGGGGGGCCCAGGCCAACTTTGGGGGCCCAAGTTAGTCTGAAATTGCTTTTTGGCTACGTGACTATTTTCAGTTCAGCAGACTTGTTTACAACCGATTTAAACTGTAGGAAGAAATTGGCTTGTGACATCATAAGTGAATGTACGTCATTTTATCTCGCAGAATCTAGAATGTTTCGATTGATTTTCTGGTAGAATCTTGAATATTCGATTGACGTAACAATGCCGTTGTTACGCAACAATCATAGAATGGTCTGGAATTCTCTTTGGCTATAAATACCGGGACAATATATATACACTGCAGAGTGCAGATAAAGTATTTTATTGACATTGTATAGAATGAAACGTTCAAAAAGTGGTGCTCAAAAGAGAAAAGAAGCAGCCACTGCTCGAGATGCTGTAACGAAATTGCCCAAGATGACAGATTTTTTCAAGATTACTGAGCAGAGTAGACCTGGCACTAGTACCGAGAGGGATGAAGAAAACTATAGTGTACAAGAAAAAGAAGACTATGACGATCAGCATCAAAGTGATTGTGAATTTCCAGAAAATGTAAGTTGTGATTTACCTGCCAATACGCAACCTTCAATATCAAAAATATCTGAATCTCAATTTACCCCTATCCCTGATGACCCATGTAAATGGCCTGAAAGTATTTCTCATGCTCAACGATGTGATATAGTAAAGCGTGGACCACATCAACTAATAATGAATTTTCCATATAATAACACAACTCCAAGGCGACGTTTTTCCTCCAACCATTATAAACGTGTGTTACCTAATGGTGAAAGTGTTTCACGGTCGTGGCTAGTTTATTCTGGGGAATCAGATCAAGTTTTTTGCTTTTGTTGTAAGCTATTTGGAAAAACACTAAGCCCCTTTTGTAGTGGTATAAATACATGGGAGGGTTTTTCGAAAAAACTGAAAGACCATGAAAACGGCATTTCCCACCAAGAATGCTGCAGTCAATGGATGTTGCTAGCTGAAGGGATAAGAAATTCATCCACTATCGACAAACGCGAGATGAATATTTTTTTCAATGAAAGACGTTTTTGGAGAAATGTTTTAGAGAGACTTATCGACATTGCCTTGTTTCTATCGGAAAGGAATCTTGCTTTTAGAGGATCTGAAGAAGTCTTAGGATCTCCTCACAATGGAAATTTTCTGGGTATATTTGAGCTTTTGGCAAGAAGAGATCCGATCCTAAAAGAGCTTCAAGACAGAATCAAGAATAAAAACACTAAAGATCACTATTTGAGTCCTACCATACAAAATGAACTAATTGAATTGCTAGCGACAGAAGTTGAAAAAGAAAATTTACAGCAATTGAAATTGGCAAAATATTTTTCTATAATTTTGGACTGCACTCCAGATATGTCACATCATGAACAAATGTCTGTCATTCTCCGTTATGTACTATGTAATGAAGAAGCTGCTGTTGTTAAAGAAACATTTTTTGGCTACTTGAGAATAAGTGACAGTACTGGGAAAGGCTTGTTGGACGCTTTCTTAGAAAAAGCGACCAAACTGCAACTGATTGTCGAGGTCAGTCATATGATAATGGTGCTAACATGAAAGGAAAACATTCTGGGGTCCAAGCAAGAATGCTAGACATCAATCCCAAAGCTGTTTACGTGCCCTGTGCAAAACATACCCTTAACTTAGTTGTTGTTGACAGTGCTAATTCATCGACGGAAGCATTGACATTTTTGGAGTACTTACAAGGTTGTATGTGCTGTTTTCTTCCTCTGCTCAGCGTTGGGAAATTTTGAAGAAACATGTGGAGCTGTCCATAAAGTCACAATCTGATACTCGTTGGGAAAGCAGAATTAAATGCATCAAACCTCTTCGATACAATTTAAAAGAGGTGTTGCTGGCACTGAAAGACTTGGAAGCCATTTCCATAGAAAGAAAAGATGGAAGAGCTGCGGCCTCAGAAACAAAATCGTTGATAGCTCATTTATCAAAATAAGGTTTTCTTTTGTCGGTGTTTATTTGGTATGATATCCTATTCAAAGTCAATAAAGCAAGCAAGATTCTTCAATCGTATGGAGTCTCCCTTCATACAATGGAAACGGAAATCCAGGCAACTGAAAAGTTTTTGCAAAACTATCGCACAACGGGTTATGACAGTGCCGCAACATCTGCTGTTGAAATAGCACAGGAATTGGATATTGATCCTTCTTTTCCTCCGTCAAGAAGTGGAAAGAAAAGAAGATTGTTTGATTACCAAGGTGAAGAGGAACAACGAGCTACTCCTGAACTGAAATTTAAAAGCAACTTTTTCTATCCATTAGTAGACCAGGCTATTATGTCAATAAAGGAGCGCTTTAATTTGTTACGTGAGGTTTCTTCCGCCTTTTCGTTTTTGTACACACGAGACAAACTTTTGCTTGTGCAACAAGAAAATGCTCTTCTTACTTGCTGTAAAGAGTTCCAAAAAAAGTTCGGTGACATTGATTCTAATGAAATGAGCGCTGAGCTACAGCGGTTTGTTTTAATTTTACAAAAAAAACGCAATCTCAATACGGCTCAAGACTTTCTGAACTATCTTCTAAAGACTCATTTACTTGAATTGTATCCGAATGTGTACATCGTACTTCGAATCTTACTAACTTGCCCCGTGACTGTTGCCAGCGCTGAAAGAAGCTTCAGCAAATTGAAACTGATCAAAACTTTTAATAGAACGTCTATGACAGACAGTAGACTATCTTCATTAGCCATGTTGTCAATCGAAAATGACTGCGCCCGATCTCTTGATTATGACAATGTCATAAGAGCATTTGCGAACAAAAAGGTTCGCTCCAGGCTATTTAAATGATACTGTGTTTTTATAACTTTTTCATGTTTTTCAGTGTCATTGCTTTCGTTTCGCAGTGTCTGCATAAATGTCCTACTGAACTCTGGCATCGGTGCCGAATTTTTTATGACTTGCACCTTCGGTATCGGCATGCTTTATTCTGACATTAGCCTGTTTACTTATGTACAAATTGTGGTGTATTTTCTTAATGCAGCTTTTCAATTTTACACCTCTAAAGTGATATGACCTGTGCGCAGGGGCTCTTGCGCTTACTTTGGGGGGGGGGGTCCGAAGTTGGAGTGCTACGGGACTGCTTGCAGATCATTCTAACTATAATTCCGACACTTATTACTGGCTGACAAATGCTTGTAAATATAATTCCGACAGTAGTAGTCCGCTTACAGATGCTTGTAAATGAATTTCCGACACTTATTACTAGCTTACTGATGGATCTAAATGAAATTCCGACAGTTGATTTTCGCTAACTGATGCTTCTGAATGTAATTCCGACACTTATTACTCGCTTTCAGATGCTTCTAAACAAAGTTCCGACACTTATTACTGGCTTGTAAATGGTTTTAAATGAAATTCCGACAGTTCTTATTCGCTTACTGATGCTTTTAAATATAATTCCGACACATATTACTGGCTTTCAGATGGTCCTAAACAAAATTCCGACAGTTATTACTCGCTTTCAGATGATTCTAACTATGATTCCGACACTTATTATTAGCTGACAAATGCTTGTAAATATAATTCTGACAGTTCTTATACGCTTACTGATGCTTGTAAATATAATTCCGACAGTTCTTACTCGCTTTCAGATGCTCCTAAATCTAATTCCAACACTTATTACTGGCTTGTAGATGGTTTTAAGTGAAATTGCGACAGTAGTTGTTCGCTTACAGTTTGTGTTGTTGTTCAGAAGGCTTGTAAATGAATTTCGTTTCCAGTACTATTTTGTTTGTTTGTTTTTCATAATTTAGAATTTTTTAAAGTGTTGAAAATATTTACATTTGCATTCAGATAACTGTGACAGTGTCATATAATGATGCAGTTTGTTTTCGTAACAAATAGGTTTAACTGATCAGAATTCACTTTTATTCCGACAATTCCTTAAATTAGATTTGCAACATTTCAGACGTTTCAGACAGTTCCGACATTTCATCAAATTAGTGAGTTTTCCGACATTTCCGACAATTCCGAATTCATCAAATTAGTGAGACTCGCAAAAGATACCGTAAACCGGGGTTACTTTGTACACTTTTTGCCTTTGCTGAAACTTAGCTCTTTAACGCAACCTCTTGACGAGTTTTTTTTAGCTGAACTTGGCACCTCAGAAGCATGCTTTCTAAACTTGAATTTATTTTTTTCACACTAACTTCAAGAATGGCCGGGAAGATCATATTTTGTTGCGTACAAAGTTACCCCAATATTGGGGCAACTTTGTACATTTCTTTAATCTCGATTAGCAATGTATTTTCAACACTAAAGTGAACAAACTTCCTTTTTAAAAGGGGCTATTTTGTACACTTTATTTCAATATAGAAAAAGAGTTCCAGCACATTCATTTGAAATTCATCATGCATTTTTTTTTCCATCCAACACAAGTTGGCAAAGCTCCATCATCACACCGACTCTTACTTTTCCACAAGTAGATATTATCTGTGCACAATACCTCTTAGGGTCCAGCTGCCTTTTGTTGCTTCTATTGCCATCACTATTTTTTCCAGGGTAACCTTTTCAACGATCCCTACACCGCATCTGCTTCTGTTATGTGATTCTGATCATTCTCTTTATTCACGATCACCTCCATGTAATGTTTCCTGCCTTTTTTGCTAAAACATTACTTACCGTCTTTTTTTCAAGCATCTTACTTCTTTAATATCTGGTCGTTTTTTTCATGAACTACACCAGTTTGAAGATATTGTTTGGTTTTTCATTTAATTTTGTTTATTCGTTTTCAGCTTCTTTTGTCATAGAATTTGCAATCACTTTTTTGTTCAATTTTTCTTATTCTAACATCTAAACTTGGTTTCCTCTAATCAACTCACGCACATTTTTCTATACGTCATTTTCTTTTATCGAATTCCTTTCGTCACCTACTCATTCCACCACCACGTGTCACCGTGATTCCTTATGATTTTCTTTTTTCCACATATTTTGTTACGGACGCATCATCTTTAACCAAGTTATGAAATCTTTCTTGAACTTCCAAGCATTCCATCCAACAGTTTATTCATTTTTCACTAGTTTCTTGAACTTTCTTTTGTCTGTATATGTTACCTCCATATAACCGATTTTCCTCCTCCCAAGGGTTTGGTTTCATGTTCATCAAATACTTTCTGTTGTTTTTACCAACCAACACAAAACAAATCTCAGTTTCATTTCCACTCATACCCTGCGTTGTTTTCCTCTGCTTCTTCTTTTGAAACCGTGTGCTTGCTTCACACACAACTTCTTTTTATGGCAAAGCTCAAGCAATCTTCTTCCCCGGACGTTTCTTTTGCCAATTCCATTTCGGCCACGCTCACTCTTAAAACTATCGAACTGTCCTTTAACATGTCGTTTGCAGTCTCCCAGACCAAGAAATATTTCGCTACCTTTTTGAAAATTCCACTCACTAGTCTGTTAATTGTAAAAGCGATCTTTCTCGCCGTCTAATCCATAGGATCCATACACACCTATCACTTTTTCCTCAAAAACTAGTTGTATTGCCATCACTTTTTCTTCCAATTGCTACAACCTTCTCGCGTGGTTCTTCTTTCAGTAAAATTCTTACACCTTAATTCGTCATAATTTCCAGACCACCTCAGCTTATTTCCTCCACCCATGACACCAGCAATTCGAGTTTCTTGTTCTCTCCATTATACTTCCTGTAGACAGCATATACACACTGTATTCACATTATTACATGCACTTTTTTCTTTCTTAACTGCCAACACATATTTGTATCTCTTCCACAAAAACTTCCAGCATTATAAACCTTACCTCAAGCTTTTGTAATCCGGAGATTCTTCTCCCTCCTGTCCATTTAAGAGGTGCGGGGACTAAAATCCAATTCTTTTTTGAGTTTTGAAGTATTTTTCTTCTAGAAAAAGCATGCTCTTGCACACCTCCAACTTCAGGTTTTAGACAAGAGGGATGCCCAAACTTTATTTGAAGCGTAGGCTGGCACCCAAAAGTCGCCTTCAAGACGGGCTGGGAAAATAGTTTCGCTACACTTCTCCGGCGTAGTATCGATTAGTAAATACTATTCTTTAAATTTTTGGTGTGACTACACTAGGGAATTGGACCCAGGCTACAAACTAACAAGACGACCCTCTAATCAATTTCAGCATCACGCAGTTTACGCTAAGTGTAGGAGCTTCATTTAAATATTTGTGATTAAACTCTAATTCTCCGGTTGGATGCCTTCAGTGGTCGGCAACATATTTTTCTTATGTAAAAGCATCAATTTTACAAAATAAAATTATGTAGAAGAGCGCCATGCTACAAACCTAATTTTTTGCTTTGAATGCGTATTTTGAATTCATAACTCCTATTCAAACTACAATACAAATTTCAGACTTCGCTTCTACGCCACAAGCTACTGACTAAAAATAAGACTCGTTCTGGCTCCTAATCTGCTTCATCTACTGCAATGCTGTCTCCAAAGTCAATGGTTGTACAAACAGACGCAATAGAAAAACGGTACTAAGAGCCTTTGCGAGAAGTTTAGAGGAAGTAACAAAACGGTACAATTTTAACCGTAACAGAGCATCAATGCCAATAACACTTAGCTGTAGCCTGACTTAAAAACACCCAAAGTTTTTGTTGATATTTCATTCACCTTCATACAAAACCACGAACAAGAGCAACTCTTTACTAAAGTTATTTAGAAATAGAAAAAGCACAATTTGTATTACTTTCTATAAACTTTAAGGGAATGTAAGTGCAGCGTTGCAACAACAATAAGGATTTTATAACGCAAATAAAAAGCCTTTCAGAAAAAGTCTACAGTCTACTCAAACCTAGTTTGTGGTGAATTTAAGGCAATAAATCAGCAACAAATGCTTTGAAAGACCACGAATGCACAACAGCAACGCATGGAAGCATGGAAATACGATAAAAAAATCTGTACTGGTGCAGCAACATGATACATTTGTGTAGACCAAAAACGCAACAATTTTACAGACCACGTAAAGAAATAAAGATCACATGAACCACCTTTTTTTCTTTTTTCATGACTCAAATGATTAAGGCCCGGTTGGCTGTTGTTAATCATTACACCTGGAATAACCGAAAATTTCACAAAACAAAGTGAATACGCTTAAACTTAGTGCCAGTATAAAATTATGTCCTTTTTTTCCAACAGTTTATTCCGAACTGAGGTGAAATACCATCTCCGAATTTTATATTGTTACTGGTAAGAACTTTTAACCAGATCCTTTGGAGATAATCAGATCCAGAAACATTCCTAGATGAAAGACCATGGAGCCTTTGGAAAAGGTAATTTTCCAAGACCACGACAAGAGGTCACAAACACTGATTGCGGTAAGAAAAACGGACCGCAAACAGGATAGCAATGGAAATGAATAAATGAAATAAAATTAAAGCAGCTTTTAATAGGCACAATGTTAACTGCAGCAAAGAGTTGAACTACTGCCAGGTTGCATAGCAGGGTTAGATGAAAACGATGATTCAAACTTTACACTATCAGTCTCGCTTTTAACCGCAGCAGCAGGGTTTTGATTTACTTTTGGATAAAAGTGAACTTCACTAGAAACGAATGATTGTTCGCGGGAAGTACTAAGGCTTTTGGAAGACTCGCTTTTCTGCCTTAAACCAGCAACAGTGCTACCAGCAGTAAATGAAGTGCTACGAGTTAACGTTAAAGGCTTTTTTCCTCGAACTACTGATTCGGTTTGCGATTTTAAAAACGTATTTGAAGCGTCCGAATTCGTTTGTTCCTGTGGCGAGTTTTCGCACGACTGGAATGATATTTGTTCTTCTGAAGCTGCTTGCCGTCTTTCGAAGAGATTGTTCGTAGTTGCGCAACAGCGAAAGCGTCCCGGTCGCCGCTTCTGAATTGCGAAGTTACCGTTATGTCGGACTAGCGAAGTCGAAAACATCTCGGTAATGCTGTCGCCTGACAAAGCCGACCGTTCTGCGAATTCTTTTCGCCGGCGACGAGCGTTCGAATAAAAACTGCGGAATTTTCCATTGTGGTCTTGATCGCCAAAAGTCGAGTTTGCAACCGGCGTGAGAACAAGACTTTCCGGGGTTTTTCGGAACCCTTGGCACGATATCGAAGGCCGCAACGGAATAAAAGAAGATAAAGCACTGGATGAATTCCAACGTCGATAGCGATCAAACGATCGGTTGATTGTAGCACCTTGTGAATGTCTTTCATGGCAGTTTGCTTTCGAAGACTCGTTTTTACTCAGCTCAACATTATAAACGTATCGAGTGGTGGAAGACTGAAATGAAACAGGTCTGCCGCGACACCGTTCACCCTATAAATCAACATCAAACCATTTAACAAAGAACCGCAATTTTTACCAGCATAGGTAGCAGTGTTGTTCTGGTTTCGTGAACACATCATCTGCCTGGCAGTTAGAAACATGTTACTAAGCCAGTTAACATTCAAATACAACTTTTTCACAGCTCCACTTGCGCAGTAAAGTAATTAAAAGAGTGAACACTAAAAACAGTCGTCACGTTAAACAAACATTGAACTGCATGTTCTTTATAAGTGGTAATGCGAGCAAAGTCAATAGGTGGAAAATCGCTTGAAAACAAAGGCAAGCATAGTCTGTACGTTGTTGTGCCTTCAGAACAAGTTTTTTTACAATTCCTACTGTTTGTTGTGTTTTACTGCTGTTTATCCTCTTCTTCCTAGAAATTGTGACGCGGCACCATTCCCAACTCCACTTATCCAGGTTTACACCACGAATTTAATTTAATTTAGACTAGAAAAAAGCATCCCAAACCAGCTATGAACATAAATAAAAGACTGGCAATCTAACCACAATACTAACAAGATGGACTGCCATTGGTTATTGCAACGAAAGCAGATTCATAATTCCAATCCGGTAAAGATTCTGCTACGTAATTGCAGTATTTGATGGGTTTGAATTACATTATCTATGCCGTGGTGTAATGGTAATCGTTCCGGAGTTGTGATCGAAAGGTTTGGAGTTCGAGACTTTATAAAGCACCATCAGCATTGCTCGGAAAACGCATACGAAATTTAAAGTGTTGCATTACTGCTACAAAAAGTCTGGTTCGAAAGCAAGTGTGTAGTAGTAGACACACTTGAATCAGCTCGTCCAAACCTGCAAAAACGCAAGAAAAAAGACTATCAGCTATAACGCTGACAGTGTTTCTGTCGGCACCAATCAGCAGCCGCCTCAACATGTTGGTGCGGTACCCGGCCCCGTCGGATTGGGTGGAAATGGCTGTTGGCCTACCCAAGAATCCCAGATACTCCGGACTCTCCTCAAACCAAACGTTTTTTGCAGCTTTGCCCTCTGAATGACTGCAGAAGGGCAGCACGCGCTCCCTCTAAAGTCGTTCGTCTTTTTTTGCTCTTCTGCTTCTTTCTCTCACCTTCTCATTCTGATTTCATTTCTAATGAAGGGCAACGTTCATCCAAATTCTGGCCTTATCTTTCCCCGCCCTCATTGTGCTGCCAATATGACCTGGCGGGACAGGTCAGTGCGATGCTGTACTTGCTCTAAAAAGGTCCATTTAGGGATCATCTTCCTCTCTTCTTCGGAGTTTGACTCTCTCTCAAGCCTTCACTCCTGGAGCTGTCCTCTCTGCTACATCTCGGCTTTTTCTGGGTGACTCCAGTCCATCAACACTGAGTCATCTTCTCCCGGCCCTACAACTCGTACACCTCCACTGTTTACAACAACCCACTGCCAACCTCAACTCTTCTTCATCTTTTAGAATCCTTGGATACTTACTATTCTCTGCGATCTGATCACACTCACTACCGGTCTGGCTCTCTTTCTTTAATCTGATGACTTGCATGCTAGCTACGCTGTAGTTATTTTCGTCAGACAGGGCCTAACCTATGCTGAACTAACAAACTCCTATCTCTCTTCGCTTCACCCCTACTCCGACTACGTGGAGGTCAACATCCTGCAGACAACTCCGCTCTTTTTCTCCGACTGTGCTCATTCTTATCTGCTCTTCTTCGGCGAATAGTGCAACCGAATCCTTTTTTCCTATGTTTTTCCTGCTCAAGAAACCTCTTCATTCGAGGGGACTTCAACTGCTATCACCCTCTTTGGGACTGGACAGTTATTTGAGACCGCCCTGGAAAAGAAATATTCGATCGTGCCATCTCCTCGAACGTGTTGAAGTTCCCCGACCCCTTCCGAGGGATGGGGGCATGGCGGAAGAACATGGAACCCAAAAAGCCAGGCAACTCCCTAGGGCCTGGAACAGAGGTCGTAGGCAGACCAAACAGTCATTAAAGAGCGAGCTACGCAGAGTCCGTAGCTGGACGTCGCAGAATGAGAGATGTCCTAGAACGGATGGCCGGGGGCGCTGCCTGAAGGATTCTCGACTCTGCCGATTCTAGACAGGTAAGAGTTTAACAGTTGGCTGTGTACGCTGCAGCGAAGACGAAAAACAACAAAGCGAGCGCGACGAGGTAGCACAATTTCATCAGTTGATTTGTGGTACAGAATTTGAAAATTGCAGAAAGTAGAGTATTCATTCTCGAAGCTTTTCGTCTGACACTTTTCAAAAGAATCCGTCATAAATAGAGTGAAAAGGTGAAGTGAGTCACTTATATAGAGACACAGTTGACGAAAAAGAAAAAAGGGAAAAAAGGCTCTATCATGATTGGTAAAAAGAAGCGACCAATAGAAGGAGCGGAAACTAATGTGTGATTTTTAGACCATAAACGAATTCCTTTTGTTTGCATAAATTTGGTTTGGATGTTTTAATGTACGTGGCTTCAAGGGCGGAAAGGTGAAAAGAAGTACGGCCACGGGCAAGAATAGAAAATTTGTTGTCATTATATTCGTGTGCGCATGTAGGGTTTTGTAAAAGATGTTGTCCTATGGCAGAAAGGAAGTTTCAGTTTTAAAGCTTCTGATTGGCTTGCAAGAGCGGGCCAATGTGCTTCGGTCCTGAGAAATATGCTTCTGGAGAATGGTTTTCGGCACGTGCTGCTTAATCCTCTGCTGCTTAATCCTATTGCGCTAATTGATGCTGTGCTGAGCCAGTCATTGACAATATAGGACGTAAGGGTACATCTTGTTTGTGAATTTTTGGCAAACCATACATTCGGGGCCGTTGTGAACCAGTTGGTCGAATCCTGCTGTAAATCTTAATTCACAAGCAAGATGTACCCTTACGTCCTATATTGTCAATGACTGGCTCAGCACAGCATCAATTAGCGCAATGGCTTACGTCAGTTATTGATCCTGTTCTTTCACTTTATTCTACCTACTGTATTTCCGATTCTTTTACTTTTGCTGACAAAGTCAAAACTTTTAACTTTCCTCCATCTGTCTTTCTTTGCTCCTATGACGTCTGTAGCCTTTTTACTAATGTTCCACTCGCAGAAACTATTGAAATCTGCGCTAATGCTCTGTATGATGGCGATCTTACTCCGCCTCCTTTTCCTCGTGCAGTTTTTGTTGAGCTGATGCAAACGGCTACTTCCTCCGTAGAATTCAGTTTCAACAATATAATGCACCGACAGATTGATGAATATAATGACAACAAATTTTCTATTCTTGCCCGTGGCCGTACTTCTTTTCACCTTTCCGCCCTTGAAGCCACGTACATTAAAACATCCAAACCAAATTTATGCAAACAAAAGGAATTCGTTTATGGTCTAAAAATCACACATTAGTTTCCGCTCCTTCTATTGGTCGCTTCTTTTTACCAATCATGATAGAGCCTTTTTTCCCTTTTTTCTTTTTCGTCAACTGTGTCTCTATATAAGTGACTCACTTCACCTTTTCACTCTATTTATGACGGATTCTTTTGAAAAGTGTCAGACGAAAAGCTTCGAGAATGAATACTCTACTTTCTACAATTTCATCAGTGGAAATCGAGGGTATCTGCGTGTCAGAGAATTTAGATGAGACAGTACGTCTCCAGTCCTAGAAACGACAAGAGTGGATACGAAAGGTAAGAGCAGAGAAACCACAAGGGATGGCAGAGGGTACGAATAGCGCTTCCCGTGTGTCCAGCTCATCAGCCGCGTCGTTCCCCGGGAGAAATGAGTGTCCGGGACCTATTGTAGTCTGATGGTAGAGGAGGCGAGAGCAAACAGTTTCTGCCAGATCTGCCAAAGTTTGAGGTAAAAGGAAAGATGGAGGAGAGCACACAATGGCAAGGACAGAGCGAGAGTCGGAAAGAAGAGAAGAGAAATGACAGACTTGTTAGTGCTACCGAGACCAGCAAAGAGCTTGCAGAATAGCGCAGGCTTCAGTGGAAAAACTTGAACAAACTGGGCCTGCCCAAAAGAAAAGAATAGTCTCACGATCACAAAGTGAGCAGTTGGCATGGACGCCACAGCCGCCTTTGCCAAAAGGAAAAGGAACAGAGCCTGGGCAACTTCTGGGCAGATCACCAGATTGTAAGGTGAGAGAGAGTCAAGATGAGCAAAAACCGCATCTTGGCGAGAAAGGGGAATCGGAGCGGGAGCATGGGGAGGAGAGGGTGGGCTCCACAGTGACGAAAAACAGGTTATGAGGACGAGAGGGAGGAAAAACAAAGAGCACTTCCCTAAGAGACGTAAGAGAAAGCATGAGCGGGTGAGTAAACAAAAAATCTCTCCAGGACGATCTGGAGAGTCTTGGTTTCACCTCAAATCTGGTCAAACCTGAAATGGAAATGGAGGATGGGACACAAAGGCCCGCTCATAAGCAGACAGGACGAAATGAGTTAGGGTCACTCGTAGGGGAGGTAGAGACGCCTCACAAGGGAGAATTGGGATAGGGGAAGGCGAGAGGCAGCCGATGATGGCGCGACTAGCCGCTCGGTAGAGGCGTTCCAATTTGGTGATATTGGTAACGTTTGAAAAGGAAACCATCTGGGTGAAGCATAAGTCAAAAAGAGCCCAAGAAAAACTTTATACAGAAGAGAGGGACTCCTTAGAGGTGTCCCATGCAGAAACATACATACAGCGTACGAATTTGAAACGAAAAAAAACTTGGCCTTCAGTGAAGACACACATTTAGAAAAGGAAAGACTGCGGTCGAAGATGACCCCAAGAAAAGTTCGAGTGGAATTGAAGCGGAGAGGAAAGTCTGGAGCTTAGCTTGGTGGAGATCCACTTAAAAGGAGGCCTCACAATTGGTCGGATTGGGAAGAAGACACCAGTACTCAGACCAGCGCTCCAGTTGAACCAATGTTCCTTGCGTGGCCTCCACCGAAGCAGGGACCAAGAGCGAGGAGGACCAAACGGACAGGTCGTCAGCATAAAGAGAGCAGCTAACGGAAGAAGACAGAAAAGCAGGAAAATCATTGACAAAGACAGAAAATAGTACAGGGCCAAGAGCGAAACCTTGCAGAACGCCTCGGACTCAAAAAGAGCAACTTTTGTGATTTCGAAAAACCACACAAGCGCACCCATCGGAAAGGAAAGATTGAGTCCAACGAGCAAAGTTTGTGAAAAGGGGCGTGGTGCCAGACAGAGTCGAAGCTTTCGACAAGTCAATAGTAGCAAGAATCGTCTATAAGCCAGGCTTGGATTTGTTAAACCCATCCAAAATAGACTAAGATAAAGAATTTGATCTAGAGTAGACCGTCCAGGGTGGAAACCGGCCTGGCGGGGAGAAAGAATGGAGTCTATTCCAGAAAGAAGATTAGACGCGATAGAATGATGCGTTTAAACAGCCTTGAAACGCAGGAGGTGAGCGAGATATGAGAAAGTATTGCAAAGATTGAAAACGTGTAGGAAAAAATCTATGCCAGGGCGCGGAAGGTGCTTTAGCATGAAATAGGCACTTTGTTTGGACCAGCGGCAATGCACGAAAAAAGGTTTGTGGCAACAGCAAGAAATTCAGGGAATGAAAAGGGGGACAGTCAGATAAAAGAAGAGAAGTGGCAGAGCTTGCAGAATGGCGCAGGCTTTAGCGGAAAAACTTGAGCATACTGGGCCTGCTGAAAAAATATACTGCATACTGCACCAATCAACAGCCGCCTCAACGTGGTGGTGCGGTCCCCGACCCCGTTTGGGTTGGGTCAAAATGGCTGTTGGCCTTCTCGAGGATCCCAGTTACCCCGGGCACTCCCCTCGCATTTGTGCTTCCTCATCACGCTCGTTGTGCCCTCTCTCGTCTTCGCTGCAATGGGCACAACCTCCTGTTTAACCCTTCCTAGAATTGGCAAAATCGAGAACCCTTCATGCAGTGCCTGCGGTCATTCGTCCAAGGACACTCCTCATCTCATTCTGAACTGTCCTGCTAAGGACTCTTTGCGCCGCTCGTTTTCTAGTGAATTCTTTCATACGACCTCTGGCCCAAACTTTGGGGAGCTCCACAGCTTCTGGGGGTCCATGGTTTCCAGCTGCCACCTATCCCTCGGAAGGGGTCAGGTAACAACAAGGTGTTTCCGCTACCATTACTTAAGATTATTGTGGGAGATTACCGCAGGCCAGAACAGAAAACTAAAACGGATCTAGCATTTGAACTCCTAGCTCAAATTAATGATCTGGTGTACCACATTAGTAACATTACTACAACAAATTTAATCCAAATAGCGGCAGTGGTCATTTACCTCAATTGATTCGACGACAGTGTGGGGTAATATGACCTGATCGGTGGCGTTTTCGGCGGTCGATTGTTGAAGTTGGGAGGCGTGATTGAGGACATCGTCTTCCCCAAAGCCGCTTGAGGACTCGTTTTCGTCGCTGCCGCCATCCGAATTCGGACTGTGACCATTGCTGGATCGATCGAGCTTCTTAAAACCCACAGTTAAGTTGATCATTCCTGATCGACGCTGCTTCGCACAATCACTAGCATCTTCGTTGTTGCTGAAATGGGTGAACATGTAAAACCTACAAAAAATTAAAGCTACTACAGCATAATAGAGCGATTTTGACAACTTTTCCTATGCCGTGCTTTTGGGGCAATGTGCTTGGGCCTGTAACGCCTATTCAACACTATAAGCCCACTTATTGTAAAACAACTAAAGCAAACGACTCAACGTATTCAGCGTAACGTCGTCAGCCTTCTCACTTCGCTCTTTCTCATGTAAGCATGGCAGAGCGGCAGCAGCAGCTCCACAAATTCTCTTCCCGTCTACCGTGTAATCCAGTGTTTATCAAACTATTCCTTTTGTGCGTCGTCTTTAATTTTTAAGAGCGTCGCATGTAAATTTCCTGATTACGCAAAAATAGAATCGTCTAGTTTAACAATCACTTAGCAATTTTCATTTTCTTTAGCTCGAAAAAGCAGTCAGCCGCAGAACCGCCCCTATACCCTCAATCCCGATTGCCGTTTTTGAATTAAACCGGAGCTTACTCACACCCTCTCTATCATTTCACGAATTTTATCCCTTCCTTCCAACAAGCATTGAGGCACAAAGTCAAAGTCGGGGGTAGGCGCCGTAATGGTTTTTGTTTTGCGATTTGTTTTTCAGAAATAAGCTATTTGGTGGTAAGCTTATTTTACAACTTGGTGCAACTCGCCTCGTAAAGATATTGGTGACGCCAAGTTCGTTGGCTACACTTATGTGCCTTGGTCCCCGAATAGAGCAAAACGATCTACATCTACCCACAATAGTGTTGCGTCCGGTCATCCGGTCGGCCAAATAATCCATTTCAACAAAACTTCTTCCTCCACCGGTACGATTAAAAATTTGGTAACTATGATTTTACACAGTGGTGAAAACAAATTGACCTATTTTTTCTACTGATTTCCCCTCAAACTTTGGATTTTATATACTATGCCCAGAATGCCAAACTCCCCACTAGTAAAGTAAGACTCTGCTTACTTACAAACAACAAATGATTTTACAAACTTTCATTCATTCATTTGATTAAGTGCATAGGGGCATAAATTCAAAGTTGCGGATAGACGCTGGAGTGATTAATGTATTTACAGGAATTAAACAGCAAAGTAATTGGCAAACTACTTAAAACTTTTTCGTAATTTTAGATGTAATTACAAAACCTAGACCCTCTGGCTCTGGGTATGTTCATTTCTACCATCATAAACGCAGCTTAGCGAGGGTGAAGTGATCAGGAGCCAATAGTCCAGCATCTACGGTTCAATTATTACTGTAAGCTGGGTTATGGCTCAACCCATCGACCAACATTTTTGTGCTTTAAGAAAAGGATAATTCTTTCTAAACGCTGCAACGTTTTACACTACAACTCAAAATTTTGTTCCACTTTGCCTTGGGTGAAAAAATGTTTTAGGATGACATCACTGTACTATAAAAATATTGTAACGTGAAGGCAACCCGCAGTTGAGTTGCAATAATTTTTGTGCTTGCCAACACATTGTTTACACCAGATTAAAACCGCTATGTTAGTAAGGTGACATATCATCGCACTTTAAAAGGCAGCATGTCAGTAATAAGCTCTACTATTTATGTTTGCTTTCAAAATGAGAACGGATATTAAGGACAGCTGCTGCAGCTGTTTTCACCGAATGGGTAACAAAATTATGACAAAATAAAGCTTTTTTGAAGCGTTCGAGAAAAAAACGAAAAAGCCTGCTAAAAAACGCTTAAATGGTGAATCGCTTGTCACATCGTCGATAAAGCTTAAAGTGTTAGGAAATCATTTTTCACCATTAATATCTCCAGAGAAAGCTTTGAACCCCCCTTTTTAAGGTCAGTATTTTTTGAGAAAATAAAAACAAATTTTACTATGGATTGTTAATTATGACATCACCTTACTTCCTAAAAGGGTGATATTTCTTGAAGGTAATGGGTCGAGTGCTGGCTTTTGCTTAAGCAAAACCGCTTTCCTCCGTCACGAAATGCAGATGCAAAAATTAAATTTTATTGTGACGTCATCTTACCGTTCCGGACCTCTTTCGGACGCACACCCTGGGGTGGTGATCAATCGTACCAAGTTACATGCTTGCATGTTTAGCAGTTTTGGAGGTAATAGAATAGGATCAAAATACGGATACAGAGAGAATTGCGCTTTATAATATAGATGTGAGGAGTTGCTTCATGGAAAAAAGCTTTCCTTGAAGATGAAGAGGAGAAAAAGATGGCGATTTAAAGAAGGACGGAAAGATCAATAATAATCAGAGCAGGAGTTGAATTGATTGAAAATAGGAAGAGCAAGGAACTGATGGATATGCTAGGTTAGAAAAACTGTGTACAGCCGGCAAAACCTAATGAAAGGTGATGGTATAGGCATGTTCTAAGCAGGAATGATGATGTTTTGAGAAGAGCTTTAAACTTTGAAGTGGAAAAAAGAAGAGCGCTAGGGCGACCGAAGATGACTTGGACAGGGCTGGTGGAAAAAAGATAGGACAAATTGGAATAGAGAAGGAAGATGTTATCGGCAAAGCAAAGTGGTGCAATGCTGTTCATGAAGCTGTGACAAGAACGAGGTAAATCCGACCATCTAAGTTAATAAAGACAAAACCGAATTAAAAATATGGATCTCTCTATCTTGCTCATGATCCGTGAAGGTTGTCCGTAGAGCCGAAAAGTAATTGTTCTCCATGCGAACGAATTCTGACAAAAATATTAACGTCATTTGGTCAGCAGGTTTTTCGTTAATTTTTTAGTGGTTCGTGTTAAGTTCAGACAACTTATGCATCACTGAAAACACTTCGGAATCAGTTTCACCGATAAACAAGTGTTTTACTGCCTTCAGTTAAATACAGTAAATGCGATACTTGAATTACAAGGCACTCGACCAATACTCTTAACAGGACAGCTATCCAATTGTTAGTCGGTTTTAGTCATTTGTCATGGCAAGTAGACTTGTTCCTGAGCCTTTGCCAAAGAATTTTGCTTAAAAAACAAGGTTTCTATTCTAGTACCTGTTAATTTCTTCCAATTCGAACGAATCTCTCTGATGAGCGATTAACAATGATGTTTTGAGACGGCGACTTAATCTTAAATCGTCTTCGTTAGCAGCAGCACTCTGAAAAACATGGTAAAACGGTTTTGCTACGATGAAGAGAAAATTCTGCCACTTCAGTGGGTGGAAGGCTTCGTGAGAAACGAAATAACCAAAGCCAGTTTACCTTCAACTCGCAACGGTTCAACCAAGAAGAAAAACGGGATGAAGTGCCACACAAACGCAAAACATTTAAAACTTTTCAAAGACATCCAACGCTTTGCCAGAAAGAAATCGACGTAATTTCTATTGCCCTTTTCTCTCCTCCCGCCACCTAACAAAAATGGTGGATGCGCGCCAGACCAATCAGGTCACAAGGAAAATTCGAAAAAGTTTTCCAAATTGGTTCATGCTTCAAATTCAATCCACATTCACACTTCATAAGCTCTACCTAGCATCAACAGCTTCGGAGAGTGGCGCGAGATGCGGATAGTTGATTTTTACATATATGGCAATGAAATTTCCAACTGGATCGTAACAATAATTTGTTGGATATCTGCACAATTGCAAATGATGGCTTTGGCTGCCAAATTCCTTCAAGGAGAAAAAGGATATATTTTGAAAAAGCAACAATGCAATGTTGATTTTACAACGGCTTAAAGTCGGGGTATTACTTGTGCCATTCCTTGCAATAATACAAAAAACACCTTGTGATAAATATGCCATGCCGCGTTGTGAGACAGCCGTTTGATAAAAGTTCAACGCATGTTAATGGGCAGTTACGAATCCATTCAAGTATATGGATCTAATAGTTCAAATCCTTAAAATCGCATTCATCCCATCATGCAAGCCTATAAATGCAGTTTCTCAAAATCATTGAGTTTTTTGACTTTAGAGCAGCAACAAAATGTCACTTTTAACTGGTCAGGTAAAGAGTTTTGAGCCGTCAAATAATCACAAGTAAAAAAGTAAGACTTTCTGCTTTGGAACAAAAACACGTACAACTTAAAAAGAATTCTAACTTCAAAAAACTAGTTACAAGAGGTTTTTTTGATGATTTTGAGTGACATGACTAGATTAACGTTATAATGCAGCTAATCATTAACATTTGCTTTGTTACTTATAGCTGATAGTTTCTAAAATGAGAAGCGACGCATTCAGATTTGTTGTGCCGATCGATAAAGCTGACGTTGATGGAAGAAAATTGGATTATAAAGCTTGGTTTGCAAAAGCACTCTGAACAGTGAATAGGCGAACGGACATCATGCTCGGTTTTAGAACAATCAACAATATAGACAAATGGATATAATCCATCATTTCATTGGTAACAGCACATGAGAGGAAGTAGAGTAAGTGTAACACTAACTAATGGGGCTAAATATGCTTTAAAAAAAGCAAAGTGATAGTATTATCTCAACGCGTTGATGCAGTTAAGCAGGATTAACGTGCAGATCACGATCCACCGAACAAATCACGGAATAATCGATTTCTTCACATTTGCAAATGAGAGAGCAGTGCAATAAGCGGCAGTCACTTCAAATAGCACAAGTTTTTACTTAACTGCTGTTTACGAAAGGCCCGAAACAAAACTTATACGCACTACTGTTTCAAACAATATGATTTACATGTAATTATGGAACTGCATAAGAATGTGCTTACTATATGGGATAAACCAAATGATCTGATCAGTCATTCCAGCACGAAAAAAGGTTACTCAAAGCTCTTAATCGACAAAATTAAGCTAGTGTTTTATCAGGCGTGTTTCATCAGGTTAGAATAGTAAAGCTGCTTTACTTCCTTAATGTGTGTATATTTTGAAGTAAAACAAAACGAAACTAACAAATCGATCACTTCTATATTTTTTAGAGCAAAGGAAACAATTGTGTATGAAAATAGTAGTTTTACCTAAATACAAAATTAAACAGTCCAGTTCGAGTGAGGTAATTTACCTTGCATGTTATGAGACCGACTTTTGGGCACCCTCTAATGGAAATATGATTTATTAGTAACTGAGCTACCAGTATTGATGGTTGGGCTACCGGTTTGTAATCTTATGATTATGATTGGTTCGAAACGGCCGGTGGCCATCCCCTATCCTGATTTTGATTAAGCTTGCGGTATGAATGATCATTTCAGGGTAGGAGCAAGCTGAAAACGTCCCTTCGTTTATTTCATACTTGACAGCAGTGCGCTGTACATATACATTCGGCTTTGTCAAGAATATTTCGTAATGCATCAGCAATTTACTTATGACGCCTAATAGCTGTTTATAGGAAATAAGATGTCTGTGTCACGTTTCCGACTCAGTAGAAATTGCTTGGATTAACACTGATAGTTTTGAAAGTCAAAATATCGATTGTTAAAAATCGTACGACGTACTGCTACAAGTATTCAGTGATATATCTGGCCTGCTCACCACACGTTTACACTTAATTTGACTACGATCACGTCACTGTATCTAAAAATGAACAGTGCGATATCAATTGATGATAAGATGTCTTAAAAGGCGCGAATAACAACCACTGTTCTGCACTTTAAACAACTACTTTTCTAATTATACGTAAGCCACAACTTACGTTCATGTATGTCACGTCGTTCTGCGTCACAGGGAAAGTTTGTTCTGATTTTAAATTTGCGTCGACCTCAATAACTGGTGATGATCTTGTCTGTGACGAAAAATATAATTACAATCGCGCTTTCAATTGACTTAATACGTCAGTTATTTGAATGCGTAAAAAAACTAAACAAGTAAATGGTTTATAATTTCATACGTTAGTCTCAAATTTTTAACTTCTGCATCTACCCATTCCTGACATTGAGGACAGAACACACCTTTAAGTCTCTAGTACAGGGGTCTCCAAAGTACGACCCGCCAAAACATTTACTGGGGCCCGCCGAGGTCTCTTCATTTTTATAAAACAAATAGCCATAATCTTAGCGCACAGCGTGAAAGGAAAATCTCTTACAAGGGTTGCAACTTCTCTGTTGTCTTCCAACTTTGTATCAGTTGATGACGGCAGTTCCAACGAACTTTCTCTTATTGGTGGGTGGGTGGCAGAACCAGCTTGTGATTTTTCCTTGCTTGAAGGCTCCGCTGTTAAATAAAGTAGCGTTACCAAATGGAAAGTGAATGTGGCTTAGCAGAACATACGTCTCGTTCACATTTCAAGGGCTTCCATTTAGCTTTTCAGCAGGCCTCAGGCTAATGAAATACCAGGATAGGTCCTCCATACTTGCCATCAACTAGGAAGAACAACAATACCAAACCAATTATGATTGGACGTCACGATAAAATTTCAATTAACTGTACCAAAATGTCCAAATGTTCAGCTAATTAAATGAGTTATAGCGTAAATCTCAAAAACATAAGTCTACTATCACGCAGCCAGTGACGTCCAATCAAGCGATGGTGAATGGCGGTATTTTTTCTAAGTAGTTTTAATCTAGACCAGATACTACTAAAACGGCACAGTATTGGTGGTGCTCAACAAAAAGGCATACGAACGCCAGATGAAAAGCATCAATAATTCTTATTCTCACTGATAAAGCGTAGATTAATGGTAAAGGCGACAAAGCAGCGAGATTCTACTGTGGTTGAATATTTATAGTCCCTGTTCAGCAGTACAGATAAAAACCAGTTAAAAGGTGAGAATATTGACTTTAAGACGCAATGCTTTCTGCGAGCGTTTAATCCGCCCTATCCAAAAGATGGCAAGAAGTCACGCAATCTACATCACGCCAGCACATGAACCGTCACGTCATGCAGACGTTGCCTTTGCTCACGGCAGCACAAGTTTACAAAGACGCAAAGTCCAGCATAAAGCAAACGCACCCTTTAGAAGCGAGACAATAAATTTTTATTGTTATTTGAAATAGCACTCTGATAAAAGTTAAACGACAGCTTGTCATTTGCCAAAGTTAACTTGTAACTAGGCCTTTATGCATCACGTGACACGTGCTGCAGTCAACCCACCATTTATTGGTGAACGCGATATATCAGTAAGCGGGAAAAATTTTAAAAACCTGTTTTCAACTGCACCCTGTACCAGCACACGCCGGAATGAGTTTGCTTCAGCGTGTTGCCACAAAAAGCGCTACATGGGCGACTGGGAGTGCATCGAAAATGCAGCACAAGAAATACATTAATGGAAGCTTGTAGCGAGTACAAAGAAAAAGTTGTGCTGAGCTCTAACCGGGAGCACTGGAAGCATTTTCTTGTTTTCACTTTTCTAGGGAATAAGGCACCCACTATCTTTCATTAGCCTTTCGTGAACTTCTTTTTCTAGCAAATAATAGATATTTTTTTTGTAAACTAAGCGATTTTGTTCTGCTAAGTTACTGTTTAGCACAAGCGCATCTCGTGTGTAAAACAAATTTTACCGATAACAAAGCTCTAGTCACTTTTGAAGCACTATTTCGATAAATTTTAACATAACAATAAGTGACAGGCTACATGCTGTAACATGTATTTCCATAATGGAACAAAAGCCAAACAATCTTATATTGTAGTAGTTTAAAAGGTTTTAGCTAGGGAAAGAATGTAGTTTCTAAGGTACTGTACAATAAATCAATAATTAAATCACAGAACACAAATATCAATTTTTCACTGCCTTAAAAGTCAAAAAAGGGGAAGAGAAAACTCTAATACACCTGTTGATCAACCAAAATAAATTTTTGTTCATTATCACTGTTTGCTCTTCATATACCTGTTGACGAATCAAAATAAATTTTTGTTTATTATCACTGTTTGGGTCGTCAAAAGTTCATGCCTTTATTTAAGGGACACCACAGAACGGACTTAAATGATAACAAAACATTAAATAAAAATTAAAAACATTTCTGTTTCGTTTCATGCTTTTTAGTGCTTTCAATGAAGAAAACAAAAGTTATCTAGAAGTCAAGTGATTTAGTTTTCCGCAACTTGATTGACACGGTTAGTTTTGGGTCATGACGTTCCCACCGGTTTGAGAAATCCAGTTTTGGGTTCAGCAGATGCAAGTGCGATTTACTGGCTATTAGATACTGTAAGTAAGCTACTAAAGCAAACTATTTGAAGTATAGTAGAGTTCAACAGGCCTTCCATTAAAGATTAGATTAAACATTTCGCTAGAGGAGTAGATTCAGTGTCCACGAGTTTGACACCTTAACTACAACATGTTGCACTGTTAGTTCGGCTTGAAGGATTAAATATAAGGTAGTTAAATGCCTAGTCCCAACCAACTTATCAGCTTATGCTTGCCGTACAGCCAAGATTTGCATTTACTGCATTAGTGACTAAATGTAGCTACAGCTAAATAGGCCAAGTCTAAAAATTTGCTGGCACTTTTGCAGAAAACATTTAACGCTGGATTTTTAGGTGTAAGATTGTTTAACGGGTAATCTAAAGCTAAAAGATTTCAAAATTAATACCTACATCAAAAGGAACATGTTAGGAAGAGTAGGCTAAGCTACCAGAACAAGAAAACGTAACCGTAACGCGCGAACAAAATTCACAAAACCACGTGATATTTCACCTAACTTAAAAACTATAGAACTGTTCGTTCTTTTCATTGAAGTCTTTTGTAGTTGCGGAATCAACACAGAACAAGTTTTTCGATTTTGTGACAACCACTTGATTTCGTGCCTCGCTTCACACATGATCTTTCTCATAAGCACCACTTTCTTCATTACCGATCATGGTGTATGCAGCACAGCACAAAGTTCAATAGCATTTCACGATCCCAATCTAGTATGCTAATTACGGTCCTGGTGATCAAATGACCGAGATTTGGCAACGATTGGTAAAGATACGAGGCAGTGGACAATAAGGAATGTCAAAAAAAATGGATGTGTTCTCTCTCCTCCCATTAAGGAGCAAAAGATCATAAAGACGGAGACGGTCGCTGACATTCATACACGAGCCGCTAGGTTCAAATCTTACAGCACCTCATATCAGTGCTACAGATAGTGAAACTAAAGCATGGTTTTCCTAGTTGCTCAAACCTGATCTATTTCAAGACCATAAGTCTACGCAGTACCTTCTTGGTTTGTTTCTTCTTCTTTTAGATTTGGAAGTAGAAGTTCAAATGACGATTGTCTTGATTTTGAAAACCGTCTCCATTTGGCAGGACGTGACAGTGATGCTTTCTTTCCATATGAGTGTCCCGTACCGGTAAACTGAAAATTGCAAGAGTACAAACATGTATGGGCTCTTGAACACCATGAACAGCCTAGTCCAAAAACTACTGTAAAAAATCATTGCCGAGATTTGATCAACCGAACTTGTTACACACAAAAACTATATCACTTTAACATATTGGAATGAGACTTTTAAATTCAAATAAAAAGTTACTGCTTTCCTTCCCTCACAGGGGCTTCATCAGGAATCATTTGTAAAAGGATTTACTTTTATAAATTTCACGTACAATTATTCAAGTTGATAAAGTCCACAACGAGGTAGTGCGTTTATTTTGGTTTAACTATTTTTTCTTTCTATTATTATTATATCAGGAATTATATTTTGATTTGTGTAAACTGATAAAATCTTAGAATAAAGGTACTTCTTTTCCAAAATTTAAAATGACTGTTAGAGCTACAGCTAAACAAAAACCCGGTTTTCATGGTCTACATACCTGTATACACTGGATTACATTTGCTAGTTTTTCCAAACTTAGCAAGTTTTGTGTGATCATTTTTAACAAACAAAATCTTTTCAACATACGCTGGCAGAGCGTATGAACAGAAATTCCACATAAAAGACTACAGCAGTGGTTCCCAACCTTTCTCTAGCCATGGACCCCTATAACAAAATTATCAAGCCTGCGGACCCCAAGCTATAAAATTTTCCTGGAACTCGTTTAACATACCAGTTATGCTGGCGATATGCTACTAAGCTACTAAGTGAAATTTTAACGACCAGTAGTTTTTACAACAAATTTTAATCGAATGAAAGCCGAAAAGTTGCGAAAACAAAAGTTGGATGAATTATACGAGATAAACCACGATTACCATGTGCTTATATGAGTAACCTAACGCTACATTATATACAATTTAATGAGACGGCTGCTGTTGCTTTTCCTGAACCAAAAGACTGAACTGTGGCTGAGTTTTTGACAATGCAACACGCATATCATCTTTAACATCCAAACGATTTCGGTGTTTTGTTTTTATGGTCACAAGAGCCGAAAAGCCTGCCTCGCAAAGGTAAGTGGTTACAAATGGAATCAGAGCATTACATGCTTGCTTCGCCAGGGATGGGTAGGTTTGTCGTTGTGAGCACCAAAATTGTTCCCCTGTTTTAGAATTAAATTCTATGCGTAATAGCTCGTTTGCTCTCAAATCAATAAGGTCATCTTTGTTGAGATCTTCGTCGCAAATGCTGTTTAAGTCAACGAGGAAAGGATTTCGAATCCATGTTTCACCTTCTTTCAACAGGTTATCCATATTGAAATAACCTTTAAACGAGATTTGCAGTGTATCCAAGTGTGCACAAAATTGTTCCCTCATAGAGAGAAAAAGTTCACATTCTCTTTGAGTTTCATTCGTCAAGAAAAGATCTTCTAACATTGGGAAATTTGCATAATTACCCGCTTCCATTCTACGCTTCCAAAGTGGCAATTTGCCCAAAAATGCTTTCAGCTTTTCAGTTGCATCAAATATTGTAACACCTGGCCCTTGAATGGCACGATTAACGTTGTTAATGTGACCGAAAATATCGGCTAAGTAGGCCATGCCGTATGAAAAGCTTTTACAGTCAAATTTTTCAGAAAAGGGACTTCCTTTGTTTTTCAGAAAGATTGACACTTCGTGTTTAAGCTCCTGCATTCGTTTCAAAACTTCACCTCTAGAAAGCCAGCGTACCTCCGAGTGGTACAAAAGTACCTCGTTATCTGACCCTAGTTCTTGACATAACGCTTTGAAAATACGGTGGTTTACAGCTCTGCTTCTGATGAAATTAACGATTTTCACACATATTGACAGAACGTCTTTGAGACTTGCTGGTAAAGTTTTTGTTGCTAAGGCGTACCTGTGCAGGAAGCAGTGAGTGACAACCACGTGAGGAACTTCGTTTTTGACTAAAGCAGCAAACCCAGATTTGTTCCCGAGCATAGCTGGTGCTCCATCAGTACATATCGAGCCGAGTTTCTTTTTCCAATCGAAATTTTGTTCTTCAAAAAATTCTTTTACCATTCGAAATACATCGATTGCCTTTGTAGTTTCCAACAGAGGCTCACAAAATAAAAATTCCTCTTTGATTTTCTCACCGTGAGCATAGCGCACAAAAACCAAAAGCTGGCTGCATTGGGAAACATCAGTGCTTTCGTCAAGCTGCATACTAAATGCAAATGGTGATGCTGCCAACTCTTCCATGACTTGCTTAAGAATATTTTCTGCAATATCAGCTATTCGAGACTTAATAACATTGTTTGACATTGGTATAGCTTCGATTTTTTTCCTCTGTTCTGAACCACAAACTAGCTCAATCATTTCTAAGGCACAAGGTTTTATCAGTGTTTCTGCAATCGTATGTGGCTTTTTCTCCTTGGCAATTCGATAAGCCACTTTGTAAGATGCTTCAACCAAAGGCTTTTGAGTTGGAACAAAGCCGTGTTTTACCAAAGTTCCACTTTTTTCAAACCGAGCCTTTTTATTGCGAAATGCTTGGGGGCTGTCGGAAACATTTCGTGGGTGAATAGTGCTGAGGTGTTCCTTTAATTTCGCTGGCTTCATGCTACTGTTTGCAAGAACTTTACCACACAGGAAACATTGAGGGTTTTCTGTACCATCTCGTTCCGTTGTAAAAGTGAAACCATATGATATATAATCGTTATTATACTTTCGCTTTTTTGCCATTTCAGTTAGCTAAATCCTAACAATATTAAATCTTTCGCTAAATCTTAATAATAATAATAGTCTTGTAGCTGATAATATCATTCACTGCCATGTGCTGCTTCTGCAATAAAACAACATTTGGTTACTGAAACCATGCTGTGAGTTTGGACGAAGTTAACTACGGAGTAATTCTAATTGTTGATATACATTGCGATGTCATAATGGCTACTGAAGTTATCTATCGGCTATTGATTCATTAATGACTTTTCACTTTTGCATCCATGTTGACCTTGCGCAGGTAGCCTAATTGCTTACAGTTGTGCTAAAATTCATCAAGGCATTCACGGACCCCCTTAAACCATTCCACGGACCCCCAAGGGGTCCGTGGACCCCAGGTTAGGAACCACTGGACTACAGTGACACAACCAGCAAACTACAACTCAATCATTCATGTCTATAGTTCATGCTCTATCTGCTAGCTTTTCGTCAGACAAGGCCGCCAAGACGGGTAGACAACTAGACTCCACAACTGCATGCCACGAAAAAGTGGAAGAATCCATTTTTTACACAAGCAAACAATCACCGCCGTAGCCAACATTCTGAAGCAACAACAACTATAAATGTGTAGATGAGTTACTTACCTTGGAAGGATCGTTTTTCTCTTTGACATCTTCTTCGGAGTGATGAAGAGCAAGCCACTCCTCTGCTTTGTAAATGCTTTCATTGAGCTGAGGACGAACACCGCACCAATGTTCTTCTGTATCAGTCACAAAAGTTCAATATATTTATTGGCACAATTATAAGCATTGAAAAGTTACAAAGCGACAAGTTGTGAGTAGGCCAAAATACATGATGAAACAACTTTTTTTCTTGAAATCGGAGACACGGTTTAGAGTGGAAAAAAATGTAACTAAAACGCATTAAAATTCACAAAAATTCGGTTGTAGATAAGCGGTAGCTGGCTTCGAACTAGCATTTTAAGGCAGACTGCAAACTAGTCTCCCCAGTGCTAAAACCTGCTACCATTGGCGGGTAAACAATAAATGCCTCCAAAAAGATAACCGTTATATCACTACAAAAACGTTAACATTAGTGTCAACTTAGAAAAACTAAAAATTAATTCGGAAAAGACACATCTTGTTAAGAAAAAAGCTGTAGAGAACGTAAAACTACTTCATATGAAACCGAGGTCGGAAACCTGCGGCTCCGCGGCCATAAACAATTGCTTTCAAAAAGTTATTCACTTTGAGAACGAGCAAAAACAATCATCGAATACTGGCATCCCCGAAGACTTTTAAGATTCAAAAACAAAGATCTTAACTTCAAAATGGACAAAAACCTCGTTTACAGCTTCACAAATTAGCTATCTGAATGCAAAAATAAATCTTTATGGCCCTCTTTAAAATTGACAATACCTGTGATAGTTGTTTATTCAAAGCGTGAAGGATAACAAAATAATATATACAAGCAACACAATGTTTACAGCATTCTACACATCAAAAAGTATTTGCGGTTCCCAGTGCTTTTTCCGTGGAAACCGGGTCCAAATGGTTCTTTTGATGAAGCAGATTGCCGACCTCTGATATAAAACAGCAAATATGATTTCAAACCCAGAATGGTAGTAACCAGCAGGGTACAAATAGCGATTTTGCTTTTTCAAGTCAGTAGATAACTACCACTAAGAACAAATGTTTTCTGATTTTCCTATTTCATAAAACTTTGTTAAGTACATTCCCAATGTTCCAAATTTACAACATAAGATTGATTGTGCGAAACTGAAGACAAAGGCCTAACTGTCTAACAACAAAATTAATTGCTCAATTAATTTTTAAAAACAAGCCACGTTTACATCAAACCTTACGATAATTTTGGTTCAGTGCTGCAAGAAAATGACAAACAACATATCTGCACTTGAAATGGTGCATAGGCCATACAATGCTGCAATGACTATTGATTAGACAGATCACTTACCTTGATTGTTCGATATGGCATCCAAGAATCTGTTGTCTTCATTGTTTAATAAGGGCGATGCTTTAAAACGTGACAGAATCTGAAAAACACATCAGCAAGTATTGAAAAGGCTTGCTGTTTGGTACACAAACATTAGAGCAAACGTTTAATTTATGTTCTAAACTTTACCTCGGACCAAGGTACGTCGAAATACGAAAACTATGTCAGGGCAAGAACAGGGGCGCCGACTACGGGCATGCCATGCATGCCCGCACATTTGACTGCACTCAACACATGCAGGCCAGATACGGGCCAGAGTCAGTTGAAAAACAACATAAGCAGGCAAGACTGTATATCAGTGGTTCCTAAACTTTGATCAAACGATCTCTGAAAGTTATGGGATGTAGCCCGAAATGGAGGTGATCTCAAAAGAAAAAGTCATCACCTCTCTCGCCGCAACCCGTCATGCCAGCCGCAACTTCCGGAAATTGTCGGCCATTACTTCACAGCCATTTTCACGTAACTTTCGCAGACCAACTTCGGAGACCAGGCATTCACACTGTGGCACGGAATCCCTACTTTGGCCCGCGGGCCATATGTTTGACACCCCTGTCATAGGTAATCATACGGTAATGTTTTAATTTTGGCGCCACAAGGTTTGCGCATGCCCGGTAAAATCACAAACTCGGCGCCTATGGGCAAGAATATGAATAGCCGCTGAATATGAATCGAAAAACTTGCACCAAAACTGTACAGCTAAATCCAACAACTACGTTTCAGCTGGCTTAATCACAGATGGCATTTTTAAATTCCAAGTTGTAGTTTATCAGCATAACGATAACATGTGGCATACTTTGAAAACGCTTTAAAAGAAGTGAAAATCTTTACTTTGAAAGCTAGCAAAACCTAGCAAAATTTCATTAAGTTATAATTAAAACCAAAGCAGTTCTTATTTATTGCCATTTGTATATCAGGCGTAGTGCGAAACATTTGTAAAAAACGCATTTTTGGAAAAGGAATTGTAACTTGACTTTTAATGGAAGCTGTCACTGGCTATTGCATCAGAGCCAAACACAATTATTTCGAGTACCAACTAGCAATGCTTGCACGAACAAGCGAGAATGCTTAACCAATACACTTGCGAAAGTCAAAGAATATTGTCAACACTGAGCACACAAGATGTGTCTTTACGAGTTTCAAATAAACAACATTTCGTAAATATACGCAACATCTTATTACAAACAAGTCTTCAACAACCTAGAAAAACTAGCTAGTTCTAATTTTCAACACATTGAGGTTGCAGAAATGTCTTATACGGTTTTACCAACTAATGCAGTGTATATTATAATGCTTTCTGCAACAACCGAGTAATTTCTTAACATTTGATTAGGGGAAACAACGCTTGTTAACGTGGATCGCCGGATGACGTTAAAAGTTGACGTCATGGAGCACTTAAATCTATATCTAGGACAGTCAAAAGCACTCTGAAAGACAAGTGTGTTGGCACTTGCAATAACGCTCACATGTTTTCAAAATATACTGTACTATAAATAAACTACTTTCATTTATTACCAGGCAGTTTGAGAACCAGCCAGGTAAAAGTCATTAGTTGTCATTACAGAACAAAGATGCAGTTCCAAAACAAATGCTGAAAAAATTTCGTTCTGCGTAGCCATCCCTACAGCTGTTTCAAACATTCGCCAGAAGACTTAAAATGACAACTCACATCTTTCTTAGCCACTTGATCTGCACAATTAGCAAAGCCAAGATTAGTCAAGACCTCATCAGCATCACATTCCCGAGCTTCCAGGAGATCGGTAACACTGCAACAAAAACAAAACGTGAATAACACCATCGATGAAATTTCTCTTTTTATCTAGTAACCTACAACTTCAAATGGTGTCCAGTAACAAAAAATGATCTGAAGTTCTCAAAACAAAAAGGAATTGAAACAAAATATCTAATGCTTCAGTTTTGTTTGAATTTGTTCTTCCATTAACCTGTAAAGCGTCACTTATGTAGAAGCAGGTGCATTCCAAAACGTCACATTTTTTTTTGGAGAAAATCAACTTTTTTGTAAAATTTATTTTTAATTGCTTTTTGTGATTTTTTACTGACTATTTATATTATGAATTGCTAAATATATAGTAAATAGTAATTTAAGACAATAGTAAATAGTAATTTAAGTCATTTGAGGTGAAACATTTAAAAACGACATATGTCGTTGCTGACGCTCTACAGGTTAATATGGTCAAATGTCTCGTGCTGCTTGACACAATTTTGGATCTATTTGGTATGTGAACTAGCCGGCTCTGCCGGCGTCGCCCCGTAGGGCCTTCTCTTACCTGTAACGTCGGGGTTACAAAATATCGATGCAGCCTGCCAAGCCGGCTTCACACATCAAGCACATGTGTGAACAGAAACCATAATATCGTGTTTTTATACAGGGTGAGTCACGGGAAACGGATGTTTTTAGAAAGCCCCTTGCTCTTCTAGAGTAAGTGGTTAGGGAGTGAGGAAGGGAGTCTTTAAACCTGCTTGAGATGCCGTTTAGTTTGTTGTTGTTTGTTTATCATTTATGTTAATTTTTGTATTTGTTAGTCATTAATTTTGAATTGTTTTTCTTCTTAATTTTAAATTGCTTTCCCTCATGCTACCGTAAGGTCTTGAACACCATGTGTTTGCTTGTGACACCTACGTGAAAAATGGTGAATCAATGACTGAAATCCAACGTCTCTTCAAGCGAAGATTCATTGGTCGTCACGGTAATGTACCAAGTCGCAATTCCATTTTTAGGTGGGTTAATGCACTAAGAACGACTGGTTTGTTATTGAAAACCAAACCACCCTCCCCTTTCAGAACCGCCAGAACACCAAGAAATGTGGATCGAGTGAGAGAAGCAATCATCCGAAGTCCCAGGTGCTCTGCTAGGCGACACTCTGCAGAACTGGGAATAAGCCAGAGCACTGTGCAGCAAATCTTACATAAAGACCTAGCCTTTCAACGATACCAAATTATGACTCTCCAACAATTGAATCCGCGGGATTACCAACAACGTTTGTCGTTTTGCCAAACAATGCTCGACATGTTTGAAGAAAATAAGGATTTGACCCTAATAGTGAGTGATGAAGTCCATTTTCATCTTAATGGTGCAGTTAACAAGCAAAACTTTCGATACTGGGCTTCAGAAAATCCTCGTGAATTACATCAGCGACCACTATACAGCCCAAAAGTGACTGTTTGGTGTGGTTTGGGAAAGTGCGAGGGGATATTTGGTCCATTCTTTTTCGAAGAAGAAGAGACAGCATCGGTTTCTTCAGACCGCTATATTCGAATGTTTGAAAACTGTTTCCTACCTGAGCTTCGCAGACGAGGAGTCAATAGGGCATTCATGTGGTTTCAACAAGATGGGGCCACTGCTCATACAGCGAGAGCGGCCATGACTGCTGTTCGAGCTGTATTCCCTAATCATGTCATTTCACGCTTTGGAGATCTCCGGTGGCCTCCGCGCTGACCCGATCTTTCCATGTGCGATTTTTATCTGTGGGAATTTTTGAAACCGCGCGTTTATGCTGTGAAGCCCCGCACACTTGGAGAATTGAAGACTGCAAAACGTGAAAATATCCGAGAAATAGGTGAAGAAACTTTAGTGAAAGTGGAAGCTAACTTTAGAAAGCGACTTCAAATTTGTGCTCGTGAAAATGGCCATCATTTGTCAGAAATAATTTTTCGCTCCTAAATTTTCCATAATGGCATAGTTTAGTGAATGTTTTTATGTACATTATAAAATTTTTGTTAAAATATTCGCAGAGTTTTGTCTTCCTAAAAAACATCCGTTTCCCGTGACTCACCCTGTACATATCCATAATCTCTGTACACGTAATAGTGATGATCTTAATCTCTTATTCAAAACTGCTAATGATCACAAACAATCTTGCAACAAACTACCATTAATACTTTTAATAAATGTAACAGGTAGGGATTAAAACACAGGCGAAAATGATGGTGGCGGCCAAATGGTGGTTGCTTTCAAAGTGTGCAAGAGAAAAAGTGAAGAAGCATACTGGGAAGGCTTAAAATGCTTGAATAAAGAATTACTCGTAGCATTGTCAAATGAGCTTAAATTGTTTTGGAGTTGTTTTTATTGGAAGCACGTTATTAATATCTCCTAAAAATGCGTTTAATCGCGTTTCTACCATCAGTAGTTTTTGAGAAAATACAGCTAACAAATTGTGCAATATAGCGTGATTGTGACGTCATCTAAAACCCCTATTTAAAGGATGAAATTTTGTATAAAGTGATAGGTTAGGTAGCAGCTTTCGTTTGAGCACAAAACGGTTATGCTCTGTTTAAAATTGTCAATTTAAAAAATATCATTTTTGATTGTAACGTCATGATAACGTCATAAATACTCCTATCACAATCACTGTTATGGGGTGATCAATCGAACCAAGTTTGATGTTTGTACTCCTAGTAGTTTCAGAGGACTTTAAGCGTTCATACACATAGAATTGCCTTTTGCATAATGTAGTAGCCAGCTTTGCCCGCAGGGCCCCATATAGAATGTTGGGATCGGAGAATATTGGTTCAGCCGGCTTCCTTTAATGGATAATATTTTTTGGCATAGGCATTAATCGTCACACAGCGAAAAGTACGGCTTCAAAAAGGTAATAAAGTGCAAAAACATTTGGGGGTTACGTATAGGGAGTATCTTTTTCCCAACAATTCCGCACCACGTGTTATTTGCTTTGTTTGCTGCATAGGCGTACTTTAATCGTGGACTTGCTCACAATTAAAACCGGCAACAACACCAGTTTTCTTGTTCATTTGAACATATAATATTCGAATTGGTCTTGGCGTTGAAGTGATTGATTCGTATACAGAAAAAGGAGGAAGGAATCGTAAGAAGTCACCCAGAGTGTATCAAGTCCTTGGCAACGCCTTACTTGTCCGGTTATTAGGTGTCCTTAAACTTAACAGATTTTTATTCACTAAATTCACCAAAAGCTTGAGAACATATCAAAGTTTGGGAGGTTGCTGTTATTGTTACCTGACCCCTTCCGAGGGATGGGGCATGGTGGAAGACTGTGGAGCCCCAAAATCTGGACCAGAGGTCATAGAGCAGTGGTTCCCAACCTGGGGGTAAATTACCCCAGAGGGGTAATATGTGATTCTTCGGTGGGTAATGTGACACCACCAACACGCTAAAAATATATGTTATATGCAAAAGTCTAAGAAATTTAGCTAAACGTGCATAAAACGCCTCTAAAATTTAGCTCAGCCTAAAGCTGGTCTAAACCCATTCATTTCTTAGGCATGGCTATGAAGTCACAATCTAATAAACGAGTGGAACCACACAATGCCCTTTGTGACCATTTGTGACGTATGCGCTTAGCCAGTCTAGATTAGAATATACTATGCTGGTCGGCAATTTTGTTTCTTTTTTCGTAGTTTTATCAAATTTATCTGAATTGTTGAGTTAGCTCTCTCTTGCCCATTCCACCGCTGACTAACAGAATTTGTTGTGATGGCCGGCACGGGCAAGAAGCCCAATTATTCTGAAGCTTTCCTCAGTTATGGTTTCGTCAACTTGCCTGACAAGGGTCAAGACCGTCCCCAATGTGTCATATACAACAAAGTGTTGACGAGCGAAAGCCTGAAACCATCCAAACTCGAGGCTCACTTGAAGAAGTGTCACCCAGTTTTACAAAACAAGGACAGAGATTTCTTTGAACGCAAAGCAAAATGTCTAAAAGGAATTCAATTCGGAGCTCAGGGAAGTAGAGAACAGCAACTTCTTGCTGCTGTTGTAGCTTCGTATGTAGTCACCTACAAAGTGGCTAAGCAGCAAAAATGTCACACGATTGCCGAAACGCTCATTATGCCTTGTGCAAAGGCAATGGTGGCAAAGTTGTGTGGCGAAGATCAAGCGAAAAAACTGAGTGTTGTGCCCCTGTCAAATAATACGATTCGCAGGCGGGTGGACGATATGGCTGAGGATATGCTTGTGCAGGTAACTGAAGAAGTCAAGTCCAGCCCAGTCAAATTTTGTCTTCAATTTGACGAGTCTACGGATATCGCCAGCTGTGGAGTTTTACTGGGATACATTCGTTACGTTCACTGCAACATGATAAAAGAAGAATTTCTTCTGTGCGAAAATCTTACCACGACGACGAAGGGTGAAGATGTGTTTAACACTGTGAGCCATTTTTTGTAGAGCAACGGGATGGACTGGCATCGTGTTCAACAAGTGTCAGTCGACGGTGCACCTGCCATGATGGGTGGTCAACGCGGCTTCAAAGGTTTTGTGAAGAGAGAACCCGAGTATACAAGTCGATCATTGCGCCATTCATCAATATTCACTCGCATTCAAGACACTGCCAGCTTCCTTGAAAGCAGTTTTCGACGATGTTGTCAGAATCGTGAACTTCATCAAGTCAAAGGACTTGAACTCTCGCATATTCAAACAATTCTGCAATGAAATGGGACAAAATTACGAAGTTCTATTGTATCACACAGAAGTGCGATGGCTCTCGCGGGGAAGAATGGTAAGTCGAGTAGTGGAACTTCGTGAACCCATCAAGTGTTTCGTCATTGAAAAGAAATCAGATTTGGCTGCCAAATTCTCCGATACAGAATGGCTTTCTCGATGGTGCTACTTGGCCGATATCTTTGGGGAATCAACAAAGGAAACTTATCTTTGCAAGGAAAGAACACTACTGTCCTGGACATGCGCGAATCGTTTCCGCATTTATCTCAAAGCTCAAACTGTGGAGCAGGAGGATCTCGAGGGGAGTCACGGCACAGTTTTCTACGTTGGATCAATTTCTTGATGACAACAGTTCCTAAATGAGGCAAAGCAGGAAATCCAGGAGCACTTGGACGAACTTGTCCATTACCTGGATCGTTACTTTCCAGACCGAGAAACAGCACCTCTTCAGTGGTGCGTGCAGCCGTTTTCAGTGGATGAAGACCAGGTTGCAGATGATGACTTTCCAGCAAAGGAGGAGTGGATTGCCTTGAGGCTAAACGAGAGGAAGAAAGTGAAGTTTCAAAATACTGATCTACAGGCTTTCTGAATTGCGCAACTCAGTGATGCACCAACACTGGCAGAGCGAGCGTTGAACATTTTGACATCGTTTTCGACTACTTATTTGTGTGAAAAAGGATTTTCCACTGTGATGGGTTTGAAAACGAAAAAGAGGAATAGGCTGAGTGTGCAAAATGATGCACGTATTGCACTGAGTGTTACGGAGCCAAGAATTACAGCACTGGCCATGCAGATGCAGTCGCAACCGTCACACTAAAGACAACATTATTCTTGCAGTGATTCTTTCTAAAACTAAACTTACCGAAAAGTAGGCTGCTGAAAACTATATAAATACGAACAAAATTTCGTTGAGTTCTTTTTACTGTTTTTTCTTGCTATGGTTATTCCTAAACTTACTGAAAAGTAATGAAAGCAATAAATACCAGCACGATTGTGTTCTTTTACGAAGTGAAATATTGAGGGTAATAAAGCATACTCACTACATTGATTTGGGTAATGCTTCCAAAAAGGTTGGGAACCACTGTCATAGAGAGACAAAAAGTCGCTAAAGAGTCTGTAGCTGGACAATGCAGAATGAGATGAGAGGTGTCCTGGAACAAGTGTCCGCAGGCGCTGCAGGAAGGATTCTCAATTCTGCAAATCCTAGAGCGATAAGAACTTAACAGTAGGGTTGTGTTTGTTGCAGCATAGACGAGAAAGAACATAGCAAGCGTGATGAGGGAGCAAAAGTACCTCGTTGGAAATTGAGAGAACCTGTGGGTCAAAGAATTTTGATGATCGAAACAGTACACCCCCAGTCCAAGAAACGAAAAGAGTGGACATGAAAGATAAAAGAAGAGAGACCACAAGGAATTACAGAGGGCACAAGTAGCGCTCCCTGTCTGGCCAGCTCATCAGTTGCATTATTCACTGGGAGAAACGAGTGTCTAGAGACCCATTGTAGCCTGATAGAACAGGAGAGAGAAGACAGTTCCTGCCAGATCAGTCAGAGAGTTTGAGGTAAAAGGAAAGATGGAAGAGAGGATAGGGTGGTGAGGACAGAGTGAGAGCCAGATAGAAAGAGAAGAGTAGAGACGTGGTAGACTTGTTGGTGCTGCCAAGACCAGCAAAGAGCGTGCAGAATGGCACAGGCTTCAGCAGAGAAGCTTGAGTATACTGGACCTGCTGAGAAGGAAAAAGGGGTCTTGGTGCCACAGAGACAGCAGTTGGCAAGTATACCACAGTCGCCTTTGCCAAAAGGAGAAGGAACAGTCCAAAGCACCAGATCATAAGGTTGGAGAGAGTCAAGGTGAGCGAGAGCCACACTTTGGCAAGAAAGAGGGAAATTAGAGTAAGAGCATGGAGAGGAAAGCGTGCATTCCACGGTGAAAGAAGGGGGGTTCCGAGGAAAGGGAAGGCAAGCAAGAAGAGCCTCCCTGGGGAAAGTAGAAAGAAGCATGAGCGAGTGAGTGAATGCAAAGGCTCTCCAGGACGATCTGCAGAGTCTTGGCTTTACCTTATGTCTGGCCAAACCTGAAACAGGAAAGGAGGTTGGGAGACAAAGAGCCCGCTCATAAGATGAAAGAGCAAATAGAGTCAGGGTGACTTGTAGGGGAGGTAAAGAAGCCTCAGAGAGAAGAAGAGGGATAGGGTAGCACAAGAGGCAGTCAGTGATGGCATGACTAGCCGCTCAGTAAAGGCGTTTCAATTTGGTGATATTGGTAACGCTTAAGGAAACCATCCGGGTGAAGCATATGTGAAAAGAGGTCGAAGAAAAGCTCTTTACAGAAGAGAAAGGGAGTCCTCAGAGGAGATCCATGAGGAAGCAAAGATACAGCACAAGGTCTTCGAGATGTGGGAAGAACTTGGACTTCAGCAAAGATACATGTTTACAAAAGGAAAGAATGCAGTCGAAGATCACCACAAGAAAGGTTCGTGTGGGATTGAAACAAATACGGGAGCTCAGTAAAACGAGGTTGGGATGGAGGTTAGCTTGGTGGGGATCCACTGAGAAGAAGGCCTCACATTTGCTCAGATTGGGAAGAAGACACCAGTACTTTGACCAGCGCTCTAATCAAAACAGAGCTGCTTGTATGGCCTCCACTGCAATAGAGACCGAGGGGGAGAATGACCAAATGGCCAGATCTGCACCAAGCAACAGCTGCCTTAACGTGGTTGTGCAGTCCCTGACACCGTTTGAGTTAAGTCAAAATTGCTGTTGGCCTTCCTGAGAATTCCAGTTACCTCCGGCACTTTTCAGGATTAAGCCATTAAATGTTAGGACCGCTATTTATGACTTTTTGTTACTGTAGGCGAATTCGTATGAGCTAACGCCTCTGACTGTGCGCATGTTGCTTGGCCCTGGCATAAACGCAGCTATGCATAAAGTAAACTAACCCAAAATGAAGCACTTATAGTTAAGTTATACCAATAGCAGGGCCTCCATTAATAATGTTGAGGATAAGAATATCAAATCAGCTGGCTGCACCAGCCTCACCCGATTGCAAGAAAAATTGTTTCAGCATTCAGATCATATGTTGCAAAACATTAAACAAAACCATTATTATTCTCTTCCTTTTTTTGCGGGGGATCAACAAGTATTATGTTTGACGTTGGCTACATATTAAATTTTTAGAGACTTCATTATTCCGTGAATCTGTTTGAATATTTTGATTGATAATGCCAAAGATCCACGCTATCGAGAAAGTATACACAAAATGTACCAAAGTACTTAGTTTTTCTAGAAATTGTAATTTTGTGAAATACAAGCACCAAATTTTTTAACTGGTATGCTACATTTCATTAGTGTTTAAGGACTTCGTTTTTCGATGAATATTTTTGAAAATGTCGACCGATAATGCCAAAGAACCATGCTTGTGAGGAAAAGGAGTCAAAATGTACCAAAGAATTAACTTTGGCTAATAATTGCAAGTTGGTTAGATAAAGTGGGATAATTGTTCAACTAAAAATAGAACATGATGAACGGAAACGGATTTTAGATCAGCTAATATAAACTAATTCTTAACCCAAACTAATTAGAGTCACATATTGCTGAAAAGCAAATTTTCTAAGCTTTCAAAGGGCAGTACTTGTTAGTATCTATTATTACTTTTATGTATGAAATTTTCCTGTTTTTACTCAGCTTATCACTTTTTGGGAGAGTAAAGTGTCACGCAAGCAATCATAAAGTTCAGTTTTTTAGTATAAAAACAAATACAAAAGATACATATCATATACTATCGGAATTGCCTGAAAATACCCTTTAATTTGATAAAACAAATGTGAAAATTGGTTGAGAAATAAAGTCACAAACCAAACTAATTTTGTAAAACTGTTGTAATTTCTAAAAAAGCCATCATACTATTTCTGTTCGCGAAAGACTGCTAATGATGCCAGACGGCATCATGACATCATAGAGCGAGTTTTAAGCGTGCAAACAAAAAAGAGTAGATGCATGCTGACAAGCCTTAAATAAAGAATTATTCATAGCATTGTCATATGAAATTAAATTACTTTGGAGTTGTTTTTATCGAAACCCCGTAATTAATATCTACCGAAAATGCGTTTAATCGCGTTTCTACCACCAGTAGTTTTTGAGAAAATACAGCTAACAAGTTGTGCAATCAAGCGTTGACTGTGACGTCATCTTAGATCCCAAAGGCAAATAATTTTTTGAAAGATGATAGGTTGGGTGGTAGCTTTCGTTTGAGCACAAAATGGTTATGTTCTGTCAAGAAATGTCAATTAAAAAATTATCATTGATTGTGACGTCACCAATACCCCATAACACTAACTCCGAGGTGGTGATTAATCGTACCAAGTTTGATTTTTGTACCCCAAGTAGTTTCGGAGGAGTTGAAGCGTACGTACATACATACGTACAGACAAAATCGCGCTTTTATAATACTCGTAGATGATAACTAATCAAAAAAAGCGTGTGCAAATTGAAGTCGAGCATATACCTAGAAACAGCTGCATAGGTGACATCAGTATCAGAGTTATCCAACGAACAATAAATTTGCTTCATAACAATCAAGTCACCAAACTTGCATCTACTTTTCTGATCTCTAAACAATAACATAAACATAATATTTTAAGTCAAAGCTAGTATAATATCACAAAGCAATTTTAATGACAAAAAATGCAGTAAAAGGCTGGCTCTGCAGTCGATCGTTGTGGGTTTGATACCTGCAAGGATTTGTGGAACCTCGAAACCGTTGCTGCCTAAAACCTTGATCCATAGACCTTTTTACTGTCTGAGGGGACTCCTCCTAACAACCATACCCAGTGTATATTATGTATTATGCCCGTGATGATGTGCAGCACTTTTTAAAACAAACTAACCTGAACCGTGAAAATAGAAGTTATTGTTTACCCAAATTTCCAAAATATGATTAGCCAAGCCCACTACCTTTCTCTTAAATAATAAAAATGAATAAACTCAGTAAGAATAGTCTGTTTTTTACAAGTTTATAAAAGTAACAAAATGACTCAAAAAATTAATAAGCCGAAAATTTTACACAACTTACTTGTCAATTTTTTCGGTAGGCTGGTTTTCTTCTTTTGGAACTAGTCTTTTACTAAAAGAATTGGCTGGAAAAACAACAAATATCTTGATAATCGATAACAAAATATTTCGTGGACGTTTACGAGAAATAATACACGTTCTAATTGAAAAAGATCAAAAGTCAATAAACTTGCATACAAGAAATTTCACGTTGTTTGTTAAACCTATACAAATAGCTAAAGATTATAAGCAAACATAAGCCATTAAGACTAGCTGGAAGTAAGTACACTAATGGATACCAATAATGCCATAACTATCAAATAATGGACTTCCATATTAATTTAATTATGCACACTACTGTAGAGACAAGTTATACGAAAGAATAGGTAACCCAACACATTCTTTACATAGAGCCTACTTTTGCCTGTTGACACAGCAATAATAAACATATCCACATAACACACTACAACTGCCAGCCAAAATTTTTCGTGGCACTAACACTCATAGTTGTACTATCTTACAAATCACTTTGCCGTGGTTTCAAAGAAGCAACCTCAAAAAAATTGTTCATGAAATTCTTTAAATTAAAAATTAGCCCGTCATTCTCTGGGTGGCACCCCAAACCAAACACAGCACACTGTAAAGTTTTATCTATGAAAACAAGTAACACTTATTGCACTGCAACAAGTCTCTGGCACAACAGAAACAATGCAGCATGATAACACCAGGTATGTGGAAACAAAGGAGTGTCAATACATTTCACACAAATCAGAAAACTGTGGGCCTATAAAATCGTTAAGAGTGTCAACAAAGTGTATCTGCACTCTTGCAGCAAGAATGGGTTCTAAACTGCTCAACAACAAAAATACCTTCAGCACCCAAATGTAAATCATCGCTTTCTTCTGCCACTCCCACACTGATGGTTGTAGCAACTGACGAAGAGTAACTCGTGCTATCATCTTTCAAAAGATCACCATCAAACTGTGTATACTCATCTAAAACAAACAATAAAGATCAAAATTCAGTATAATTTTGTTTTCTAAGAATAACAAAACAAATTTGGCCACGGCATCAAGAAAAAATGTTGAAGTAGCACCTAGCTTAGAATGAAACCAAAATATAGTCTTATTCAAACTAATGATTTGTATTGCACTTTACTTCCATTTGGTAGGAGCTGTAAAAGTAGTGTGTCAAACACGGAATAATTTATTCAAAACTCATCAGAGTTTTCAAATTTTGTGTGTAAATCTGATATGCTTGATATTTCTTTCAGTAAGCTATTGTCTTGATAGCATTCGCAAATCAAAGAGAAATCATCATAACAATTTTTTTTTGTACACTTTTTTTGCTTTTTACAAGTTTGCTATTCACTTTTATCCTCCCATCACTAAAAAAAAGTCTTTGCAAGGTATACTAATACAGCTGTCACCAAACCAGCTTAACAAAAGGCCAGATACTAAACAGAAAAAGCTGACAAATGCGAGGTAAACAATCACTTTGCTCAAAACAATAAAAGAACAATGGGATTAACTTAATGGATAGTGATATGCAACTTAACCACGTTATGTTAGTAAAAATTGACCATATCCTAGTCTTTAGCCTCAAGTAAAAGGCCCCAATTTGTGGGTTCACCTTCAAACAGGTCACTTTCTTTTCATGACAACATACCCATTTTTCCCAATTTGTGAATTTTTTTTCACATCCTTCAAAAGAAAAAAGTCCAGTCTTTAGTTTTCAAGGATCTTTTTCTATCTACTGGCTCTAGTGCACATTCTCCCCACCTTTAAACATGATAATAGTCAGACATACATAATCATGATATTTGAGAGCACATAATTTAACTCTTGTTGAATATTTTCATATAAATAGTTATCCTTTAGCTCAATTATATTATAGTACGCCAAGCAGAAGAACTAACTTCAAGGGTGGAGGTTTGGTGACACCTGTTCTAAAATATCTTTGAGTTCAGATCAGATTGCTTGGACCCTCCTTGTCCACTTCTACAGCCTACTGCTAATACATATTTCTACCACAAGCATGGCAAATATCGTAAAATGCCTTTTGAAAAACTAATGCAGTCATCATAAGGTTTGAATGCATGACCATGCAATTAGGTAGTGCCATGAAATGAAATTTTAACGCACTAAACTATATTGCCAACAAATATTGTGGTAATGACAAACATTACACACAAATTTAAAAGATGTCTTTCCCAAGAGCACATCAAGCAGTCATTGGAAAGTCTAAATCAGCGGTTCTCAATTGGGGGTGCGAGAAGAGACTTCTTGGGGTGCAAACTTCTCTTCTCTGATTATTGATATCAGTGATGTTAATACAAAAAAACATTACATCAAATGATGAAAGGGGTGCAAAAATGATTTTTCCATCAGGACAGGGTGCTGGCTTCAAAATGAATCAAGAACTGCTGGTCTAAACCAACAAATATTCTGCTTGGATGTCACAAACGTTAAAACCTTAGTCAAATTATCATCATTGTTAAATTTTGATAGTTGACAGCGTCTCTTAGCGCAGTGTGGTCCAACTTAATTTTATAGCAGGCTATCAGTAACTAAAAATTTATTCTGCAGGGTGCGGTTTAAACTAGGGATGTGTTACCCCAAATAAAGGTGTTCTCAAAAAAAAGGGTCATCACCTACATTTGAGCAAAATTTTTGCACAGCAATATTATCTCTGAACAAAACACCTGAATTCTGGACATGTCCAGAATTTTCGGGATGCATGGCAACCTCATCGTAATCACACTAATCACTGTAATAATTTGTGGGCCTGCAGCTGGGCCACGCTGCCTTATTATAATGAAATACTGGTGCTACCAACTGTTTCACATTAACAATGTCAAAAGTTTAAAGTTACACAATTTTTATATTATTTTGCCCAAACAAAAGGCACCTCAGTACAATTACACCCTTGTGCAAAATAATTGAAACAAACATCAAAAGCACCAACAAATTAGTTTTATTTAAATATTTTATTAACGAGTTTTAATTCATATATTAGTACATAATATGACAACTGCAATTATTAAGAAGCATTTTGATATGTTCAAGCATTGAGTCGACCAATTTTGAACAATCTTTCAAGATTTGGGGGTCCTTGTACCACACTTAAATTGGAGCCTGAATCAGCTTTTCCTTTGAGGTACAGTCCATTGTACTTGAGGTACAATGGTACTTGAGGTACAGTCCATTGTCTTTGTTTGCAAATAGACCACAAATTTTTTATTGGGTTTAGGTTGGAAGAGTTTTCCTGGCCACTCCAGAAATTTAATGTGATTTTCATTCATAAATTTTTTGACTTGTTTTGATGTGTGACATGGGGCTAAATCTTATTGAAACACACCAGCTCCATCTGGAAACAATCAGTTCATCTCTGGAATGACTCTTTGTTGGACCACTTCAATACATTGCGGGGAGCGCATTATAGCTTCAACTGGGTGCAAACTACCAATGCCATAATAACTGTAACATCCCAAAATATCCGTTTTTGAGGATGTTTTATGCACTGGTCAATGTGGGCATTGCAAATCTTTTCATTTTGTGATCTTCAAACATACTGATTTCTTTGTCCCTGGACAAACACCTGAGTTTTGTTGCTAAAAATTACATGCCTCCAGTCTACTTTGTCCAGTTTTTGTATTTGAGTCCCCATTTGCAGCGCTTTGTCTTCATTGTTTTTGTAAGGAGCTGCTTTTTAACAGGGCAGTATGCCGTTCTCCCAACCACCAGAAGGCACCTACAAACTGTTGAGGAGTTTATTTCTATTTTTTTTCCTCCAGAGTAGTTTTTATGGCGTCACTTGTTTTTCTTGGGTCTTTCACACTCTCTTGTATTAGGTAGGCATCATCTCAGGGGGTCGTTTTCCTCTTCTGACCACATTTGCCAAGGTGTTTTAGGGTAACAGAACCTGTTTCTTTCTTCATTTTCACAACACAACTTATGGTAGATATACTGACACAGTGACACCTACAATCTTTGATATCTCCCTGTAGGTGCTTTTATGTAAAGTTAAGATACTAGCATGCTTTCTAGGGCTAACACCCATCTTTGAAGAGCTTGTGGAAAATTTCCCTGTGCAAGCAGTACCACAAGTTGCAGATGTAATTTTATGCAATTTTGTAATGATAGAGATTTTCTTAGGGGCAACACCAAAATGCAAATTTACAAAAATACAAAAAAATATCATAGAATTGAAATATGGATTTAATGAATTAAAGAAATACAAAATATCATACCAAAATATGAAATAATTTCATCACAAACTTCAGGAATTCATACTAAAATATGGAATTACAGTCGAATCCGGTTAATTGCACAGTCAACTTGCCAAACTATTTTATGCGATTAATCAGATTATGCGTTTATCCAAAATTAGTATAAACAAACAAATGGGTTTGGGAATTACAACTCTTATGCAATAAAACATATTATGCAATTATCCGATATGCAATTAACCGGATTCGTCTGTACTGAATTCCAGAATATGAAAAAACTAACAACTGAAAAAGTAGACTCACACCAAATTCACTACTACAAAAATTTACAGAAGTCAATAAAAAACTAGAAGTATTACCATCCAATTAAGTGATATTGCATAGCCTAATTGCATATAAATAACTGTTACAACTGACTAGTACAAGTCCCAAATGTCCACAATGTCTTGCAATGTCAACTAAACCTAACTCTAATCAAAACCAAATCCTTGGCCCAACTTTGCACTGATGCTGAACTGACACAGCACCACTGTATTTCTGTGATTTCAGTAATTTAGTTGGTGATTTTTTAATTTCTGTTAATCTGTATTTCAGTGTTGCCCATTTCTATGTGTGTGGTAAAACTAATTGTGGCTTTGAAGTTTTTCTTCTCTCATTGAAATCACTAGCACAATTTATTTCATCTTTTGATTAAGCCTTGAAGTAAGCAATTAAGGCTAGTAATGCTATTTCAAATTGAAATCTCAGCTTCAAGCAATAAAAATAGTTCAGGAAAAACATTGAGGTTGGTCAAATTTTCATCTCGCCTGATTTTCTACTTACAAAAAGAAAAAAGTGTGCCCACCCTAAATTGTGATAAGCTAACAACCAAAGAAGAAAAACCTCATTATTTAGTAGCAGAAAGTACACAAAGTATTAAAAAAAAATCACAAAATGCACATAGGAGGGTTCAAGTCAGAGCTTAATAATTAGTAAGTGGCTATTTTGCCATTGATGGCATTTTACCCTTAAAGACTATTTTGTCACAATCATTCACATGTGCTTATATTGTCATAATTGCCGTAATTTTGTTAGTGACTCTGTGGTGCATGGTTAGTGCACCAGTCTTGAAATGCTATGGTTGTGGGTGTGGGTCCGAATCTCAGCTGGCAAGGCACTAAAAAAAAGGCAGTGTACACTGGACACCCAGGGTATGTGAATGTATGGGGGAGTGAACACTGGGAGTGCAAAATGTTTTAAATTATTTATTAAAATTGATGAATCAGAAGCGACCAAAAGTAATATGTTTAATACATCATTAAGATTGCCCAATCACAAATAATTCATGGCAAAATAGCTTCTAAGGGTAAAATGTCATTAACGGCAAAATAGCCCCTGCCTAATATTTTTATTTAGCCACTCAATCTTACCCATTCATTCCAAAACTTTGATTATTATCCACTTTTAGGCACTTTACTATGGCTTACAATAGAAAATTAAAACTAAATCTAGTCCAACAAAGTTATGCAAAATAACTATAATCTAGCAAAACTATGAATTATCATAATTACCACTAGTATAATCGTTGGAAGAATTAAGGCTGAATTTGTAAATATGATTGCTATATTAAGCTGGACCAGGACTAGTCTGCTAGTACACATCACAGATCAGACTGTTATAAATTTGCTAAGTATATGGCAAACCACTGATATTTTAGATTTGATCACCACATTTTCAGGGATCCCACCAAAGACTGTAGTACCGGTACATGTTTGTGATGTTTATTGCAACATCTTGTGATGTCAACCAATCCTAATCTTGACTCTAACCCCCACCTAAGCCTAACCTTGTACAATGTGGACATGTACCAATTAGAACAAATGTTTTTTAGAACAACTTTGTGTCATACATCATAACTATTGACTAAGACAAGAAGTCGGGCATATTGTCAGGTGACTGAATGGTGTTAAAGAGTTTATTGCTTAAATTGCAGTTGCCAGCAACCCAACACCTCACCCCTACTACTAAAAAAGCAGGTGTTTAGCCATAAAACGTTTGCATACACAGATACACCAAGTTATCCCGAAAAACTGTTTGTTAGAACTAGAATAGTATCTGTACAGCTGTACGGTACAGTATATTTCGAAAAGTTAGGACCCTATTCAACAACTTGAACTTAAGTTAGCTAAACTGGCTCATTGTCAAATACAAGTAAACTGGTTTAGCTACACGATATTCATTACAAACTTCATCTTCTTGCGAAGATTCGACTCTACTTCTAGAATCACAGTCATTCTGGCAGAAAAAAAGATCCGCTTTCACTTGCAGACAAACCCGCGATAAAAATTGACCAAGAATAACCACAAGAAAACAGCTCTCTCGTTTGCAAATAAAAATGACAATCAACCATGAAAACATGTGCTCGGTCTAAGCCCAATTGAGCATCTTTCCAACCAAGGGATTTCGATATGATTTTGACACTCAACAACCATATCAATTGGCTAACATATTGCAAAGTTTCATGGAGGGACCGCCATAAACGGCTCATCAGAATAACTACAAACTCGAATCATAATCGCCGGATGTATATTGCTCGCCAAACAAAGTAGCGATCAACTATAAAAACATGTGCCCAGTCTAGGTCGAATAGAACATCTTTTCGATTAAGGGATTTCGATATAATTTTAACACTCGACAATGATATCAATTGGCTAACACATTGCAAAGTTTCATGGTGGAACCGCCATAAACCGCTAATCAGAATAACTACGAACTCGCGTCATAATTGCGGGATGTGTATTGCTCGAGCGATAAACGCTCGACGATTATGACCCCAGTTCATAGTGTAGCAACCTCAGCAACTTCAACAGCAAACCACAAACAGAAAGTTGCCAACAACACTTGGCTTTATGTACGGATATCCATCTACGCTCACTAGCTATCATGATGGAAGTGACTAGTCGCCACACGAAATGCACTCATTTTAACTTGGATTTCTGTCGGATGCCTGTCGTTGCGCTACAATGGTGACCCCGACGTGATGCTACATCTCCCCCGATGCAATTGGACGGCAGCTTCTTGAGTCAAGCAGCATCAACCATGGTCAATTCGCAGTGCCCTAACGTTAAGACCGCCTTCCATTGAAGTCTTGGAAGGAATCTCAATTACTTCGGCCGGCAAACCACACTCTCTCAGCGTTGGCATAAAAGGTATGTTGCGACCTCAGCAACTTTCTCGGTCCTTACTCACGTGCTTTCTCACGTCCTTACGAACGTGTCCTTCCGCTAGCTGCGCGTGCTTGAAGAGGGGAATTGTGTAGCAACTTCAACTACAAACCACAAACAGAAAGTCGCCAACAACATCTGGCATTATACATGGATTGCCATCTACGCTCACTAGCTATCATGATAGAAGTGACTAGTCGCCACATGAAGTGCACTCTTTTTAATTTGGATTTCAGTCAGATGTCTTCCGTTGCGCTATAAAAGTTATTCTGATCAAATCAGAGGGAGAGCATGGAGAGGAACGGGTGGACTCCACAGTGAAGGAAGGCAGGTTCCAAGGAGGTCAGGGAGGACAAGAAGTAGGGCCTCCTTAGGAAAAGAAGAAGCATCAGCGGGTGGATGAACACAAAAGCTCTCCAGGACGATCTGCAGAGTTTTACTTTCACTCCAAGTCTGGCCCAAACCTAAAATGGGAAAGGAGGTTGGGAGAGGAAGAGCCCGCTCATCAGATGGCAGAGTGAAATGTGTCAGGGTGACTCGTAGGTGTGGTAAAAAAGCCTCACAGTGGAAAAGTGGGATAGGAGAGGACGAGAGGCAGTCGTAATAGAGCGACTACTTGCCCGGTAAAAACGTTTCAATTTGGTGATATTGGTAGCGCTTAGGAAAGGAAACCAACGGGTTGAAGCGAATGTGAGAAGGGACCGAAGAAAAGATTTACACAAAAGAGAAAGGGACTCCTTAGAGGGGCCCCATGAGGAAGAAGAGATGCAGCGTAAGGCCTTGAGACGTGGGAAAACTGGGCCTTCAGTGAAGATACATGCTTAGAAAAGGAAAGAGTGCGGTCGAAGATGACCAAAATAAAAATAGGAGTGGGATTGAAACGGAGGCGGGAGCCGAGTAGGAGGAGGTTGGGCTGGAGGTTAGCTTGGTGGGGATCCACTGAGAAGAAGGAGGCCTCACATTTGCTCGGATTGAGAGGTAGACACCAGTACACAGACCAGTGCTCCAATCGAAACAGAGCTCCTTGTGTGGTCTCCACCGCAGTAGGGCACGAGCAGGAGGACCAAATGGCCAGATCGTCAGCTTAAAGGGAACAGCTGACGGAAGAAGGCAAAGAAGTAGGAAGATCATTCACAAAAAGAAAGAAAAGTACAGGGCCAAGAACGGATCCTTGCGGAACACCTCGACGGACTCGAAAGGAACAGCTTTTGTGATTTTGGTAAACCACGCAAGCGCGCCTGTCCGAAAGGAAAGATTGAGTCCAACGAACAAAGCAAGGAGGAATGCAAGCCGAAATGAGTTTGTGGAAAAGGGCAGGGTGCCACACCCAGTCGAAAGCTTTCGAAAAATTAATACTAGAGAGAATTGTTCGAGAGACCAGCCTGGGTTTGTTAAACTCATTCGAAATGGATCGAAAAAGATAAAGAATTTGATCAAGAATAAACCGTTTCGGGCGGAAACCTGTCTGGCGGGGAGAGAGAATGGAATTAGACTCCAGAAAGAAGAATAGACGAAATGGAATGATGTGTTCAAAAAGTTTTGATACGCAGGAGGTGAGAGAGATACGTTGGAAGGAAACAGGAAAGTCGAGAGGTTTTCCCAACTTATGGATGGGAATAATGGAAGATGTCTTCAAGATGGAAAGAAAGAAATGCGAAGTCCAAGAAAGATTAAAAATGTGAAGAAGAAAATTCATGCTAGAACGAGGAAGATGCTTTAGCATGGCATACGAAACTTTGTCTGGGCCAGTGGCAGTGAAGGAGGAAAGGTTGGCGGCAGCTGCAAGAAATTCAGCTGGGAAGAAGGGGGAGCAAAAGGACGAGTGAGACTCGTCAGGCACATTGCTCGGTGGAGCTCGGAATGGTAGCCTCTGGCTCTGCTACGCAGGGTCTTTGGTTGGGAAACAAAAAAATGGGATCTCAGTATTCGGCGAAGACCGATGCCAACTCCCGGGAGAGAAACATTTGGCGAAGTTAGGAGAGGAGGAAGAGGAGAAAGAAGAGCCAGCGATAGAACAAAGGAGAGAGCATGCAAATTTAAGGTCAGATTTGGGTGAGATGGAAGATCAAGTTGCCTGCCTTGCGTCAGCAGCCTTGGTTTTGGCGATTACAGACGAAGCACGTTAGGAAGCGGAGATGTAGCCTAAGCCTGACGATCTTTATCACTTTTATAAGCGACAGCGAAAGCTTCAGGTTTTTCACTAACCGCTTCTTCTGCTTCAGCGGACCACCAGGCTTTAAGATGGCGTTTGATGCAGCCGAAAGGAATGGAAGATTTGGCCGCATTCAGTATCAGAGAAGTAAATAACTTAGTAGCTGAGTGAAAGAAAGAGATGGGCATTCCTCTGCAGAAGGACAGTGAGAGTCGAAGTAAAAAGCAATGTCATCCCAACAAGCTTTCTGAAAATTGAAGGATGGAGACATTCATTGAGGCGAAAGACCGGAAAAAGAGGGATGGTTAGTAGAATTGGTAGGTAGTCAGAACCCAAGTACTGAAGCACCTCCCAGGAGCAAGAAAGAGCGAGAGAGGAGGGAGCAAAGGAAATGTCAGGGGAGGAGCGACTGCCAGAGGGGCAATGGAGAAGAGTAGGTATGTCAGCGTCATTGAGAAGAAGGTCAGAGGAGATGACCCAATCAAATACTTCCTCCCCACGGTGGTCGGAAGTAAGTTTTGAGTCCCAGAGGAGGTGATGGGAGTTGAAGTCTCCCAGAATGAAGAAATTTCTGAAGAAGAGAAGAATGGAGGGAGAGAAGGAGTTGGTTCTGCCATCCGTCGGAGAACAGCGAATAGGGGAAATAAACATTAAGAAATGAGAGCGAGGAGGAGTTGTTTAGAGAGATGTTGACCCCAAGATAATCAGAGTAGGGGTCAAGCGAAGAAAGAGAGGAGGTAGAAAGTTTCGAGAAGAATAAGCCCTGCCTCAGCCTGACGAAAATGATGATGCCGCCGCTAGAGTGCGTGGTATCAGAAGAGAGAATGTCAGACCGAGAGTGGGTGCAATCAGATTACAGAGCAGAGAATCCAGGGATCCGGAAAGAGGAAGATGAATTAAGGTTAGATTCCTGGAAACAAATAAGGTTAACGGGATGAGATAAAAGAAAGTGTAGCAGTCTAGTGCTCCGGGATGAGAAACCTCCTGCATTCCATTAAAAAATCCCGAGGGAGTCATGAAGGGAAGAGGAAGCAGGAAGTGTAGAAAGACAGCCAGGAACAAGAGGCGGTAATGAGGGTAGAGAAAGAGAAGATATAAGATGGGTGGAAGTGGGATAAAAGATTTGAAGGCAAGGGTGGGGCGGAAGTGCTGCATTAGCAGAGGAGAACTAGATTGAACAGTGGATATATACAAGCTGAAGGAATCCGAGGAAGAAGTCACAGTAGTAGGTCACAATCTTTGTGACTGAAGTCACAGTGTCAAGTTTCAGTATTAAGTGTTAAGTTAAGTTGTAAATTGTTATATCACTGTTAAGTGTCAAGTCATAGTCACAATGCAGTGAAGGACTTTAGATCTAAACGAGCGTGGACTTGAACAATTGATCAACCTAGGAAATATGATCAACTGAAACAGAGTATTCAACAACAATCAATATCCGCCACAACGTGATGGGGCAGTCCCCGACCCCATTTTGGTTTGGTGGAAATAGCTGTTGGCCTTCCCAAGGGTCCTATTTACCCCGAGCACTCCTCTTCATAGTTGATCGCTGTTTTGTTTAGCGAGTAATAAACGCACGACCATTTTGACCTGAATTCGTAGTTATTCTGTTGAGCGGTTTATGGCGGTCCCACCGTAAAACTTTGCAATGTGTTAGCCAATTGATATCGTTGTTGAATTTCAAAATCATATCGAAATCCCTTAATCGGAAATCGCAGTGGATGTGCTACTGCAGATTTACACTCGTTGTGAAGTTCGTAAACGCCATCAGCCGCACTACGCGTTGTCATGATGCGCAACTGACCTTCTGCAGCTTCCATATATTAATCGGTAGTTGTTACGGATATACATCTCCGGTTTAATGTTTATTTGTAATTGGCAACACTATTTGCTTGGTTTTGTGTTGTTGTTAATTGACTGGTTTCCTTTTTTTAAGCTTGGTTACTGGCTAGTCGAGCCACTAAGTATTTTGACATCTTGGATAGGTCGAATTTAGTTGTTTTAAGGTGAGCGATGCTTATATTTGTCTAATGTTTATGTTTCACGCTGAGTTTATCATTTGTGTTAAGTTTTGGTTGATTGGCAAGTAGCCTGACACTTTGTATCCGTATTGAAGAAAACCGGTAGCTGTAGTGAGCCTTTAGTTATTGCTGGATGTCAGCAGTGTATTTATTGCCTTTGAACTTGTTGCCAATCTTCGCCTACTTTATGATATCTTTGCCAGTAATATTCCGTTATTATGTTTTCGATTTGCCAATTCCTGGTCTTTACCTTAATAAGTCCCATTTAGTGTTAGTTGACATAAGCTGTGTTTTATTAATTCCCTTTTTGTATTCAGCTTTGAAACTTTGGAGTTTGGAATTTAATTATTTGACTCGCCACATCGTCAGGTTGGTTATTTGACCAGTCGCTCGCTTACTGCTTCGCTGCTAGTGTTAATTTGTGTTTGTTTATTTTTGTGTTTCAGTTACCGCAACGCAACGCAAGTCAACGCAATCACACGTTGTCTTGTCTAACATCAATACATCATTTTCTTCAAACGTTGCGCGTTCCTAATGAGCTGACGTAGGCAGTTTAATGATTTAAGGATCCAACAACAGTAGTTATAAATAGGCATACTGGTGATAGCTTGAGCTTTCAATGTGAAATCTCATTGCACCTCCTCAATACTTAAATCTAAACTCATAAAATTAATTTTTTTTGAAAGGAAAGAGGTAAGGCTTTTTTGTATTGATACAACTGGTTTTCGGTCGCACACCTCCCCTTCTATCTTTGTACCGGTGTGGCGACCTTACGGGATACAAACTGTAGATCATTGATGTTTTGCTGAAATTATGTGGGTGATTCATAAACGTTCTCGTTCTGTTCGTGCGCTCGACGTTGTACTGTGATCGTAATTGCAAATCATCCGTTGACCTACAAACGGGTCATAAAAGAACATGCATAGCTATCGATCATGATGTAACAATACTGGGTGACTAAGCCGTATGGCCCGGCGTGGTTCCGTCTGACGTGCGGCGGAGTGACCTAGTAAACAAGCATATAAAAAGAAGCATTGCTATTTTCGTTGAGTTGGTTCGATTAAAATTAAAATTCATTGGCTTCAACTGAATTCGATTCGCTTAAATTCAAATCAAGATTCGTGCATTCAACGCTGTGTTGTGATTACAATATATTCGTTCTTGGAGTCAGACGTACTGTTGAAATACGATCCCCACAATTTTGGAGTCCGACGTGATCGAAGTTTCATTTCCCCATATTTTGGTGACCTCGACGAACTTATCTTCCACACTGGTACTATGCCTACTATACCTATTTATAACCACCCTATGTTAAATAGCCTTAGATAATGCAAAGTCATCTTCTAGATAAACTAGTCATTGCTAGCCTCTTGCATTACTTTAAGAGCTCGTAAAGTTATCTTCTTCCAACATTCTCTGCCTGGATGTACTATCGTTAATACCAAGCATTATTTTATCACGTAACTGCCGGTGCCTAGAAGTCCCAAATTCAAAATTGCTCGCAATAATTCTCAATTCAGTTGACAATTTATCGAAAGGCTCTCCCTCAGCTTGTTGACTTTGCCAAAACTTATAACTTTCAAAGGCTGGCTTTGCAGTAATCTCTAAATTTGACTAGGTCAAAGTCACAGGTACCGGTAGTGTCTGCACCATCAAGCACAATACCAAAGCTATTAAAAATATCCTTCCCCGCTTCACCAGTGCAATTTGACAAATTGGCTACTTGCGTAGTAAGTGTCTTCGAATGGAGCTCAGCAGTAGCATAATATATTATAAAAGACTTTTCCACCCTCGCCACTCTTCTGCTAAGCTTTCAGCATTAAAATTAAGTTCCCCCGGTGTGTGCAGTAGACTCATAATTTGCTGCTAAGTTTTGAATTACTTCAAACCAACGAAATATTTCGACACGCAGTACCGTATAACAAACGGAAGTCTACAGTAGAATTCGTCTATAACAGCTTCGCCTATAACGTCAATTCGCCTACAACATCACATTTTGCTTGGTCCAGGCAAAATTCCTATCTTTTGTGTACATTTCGGTTCGCCTATAACGGCATCGCTTATAATGTCAATTCGAATATAACGGCACCCTTTTTTATCCCCCAGACCTATTTTGTTTGCTTACAGCGGCACTCGAGCCATTCATCTCTCGCAGGAACAGTCGAATGCAGTTAACACTTTCGCTCCCGCACTGGTATTATATTTTTTTGAATTTTTGATGGAAGCTTTGTTTACGTGCGCTCCCGTGTTACAAAATGGCGCGAGAAACTTTGTGGATTAACTCATTAGCGCATCACATGTGTGCGATAACTATTGGAAGCTGCAGTGTTAGTTTGATCACGAAATCAAGAAAGCAAAATGCCAAACAAACGAAGGCATTTTCCTCTTTGGAAAAAATATGAAATTATTAGCTGATTCAACAGCGGTAAGGCTACAAATGTATCCCAACTTGCAAAAGAATATGATATTCCAAGATCATCGTTGCAGACAATCCTAAGCAAGAAAGATGAAGTAATTTTAGAATTTGAAGCAGGGCGAAATGCAGAAGCAAAAAGAAAGCGAAAGTATAACTTCGATGAGCCTTTAATAAAATGGTTCAGGTGTGCAAGGGATCAAAAGATACCAGTGAGCGGGGAAATGTTGTTGTCAAAAGCACAAGAGTTTGCCCGTGCAAGTGGATATGAAAACTCGGAGAAGTTGGATATAAACTGGGTGAACAGATGGAAAGCAAAAGAGGAAATTGGTTCTTCTTTCGTGTGGGAGGATTTTTCAGCCACGTAACCCTGTTTTGTTGAGCTAAAAATGCAGTTTTAGCACGATTTGGGCAGTTCGGCTATAACGTTAATTCGTCTATAACGGCAGTTTTGTGAAATCCCCTTGAGGTGCCGTTATAGGAGAATTCTACTGTATTTTCATACCGGCGCGATGTTGTAGTGGTGAGAGCGTCCGTAGTGGCGCGATGGTGTAGTGGTGAAATTTTCATACAGTCGGTAGACCTGGGGTTTATTCCCTTAGTCGAATCATACCAAAAGACTTTAAAAAATGGTATTCGCAGCTTCCTTGCTTGGCGCTCAGTATAAAAAAAGGATAGTGTGGAGAACAAGCAGGCAAGCTTGCTTGTTGTGTCCTTGGGCAAGGCTCTTAACGAGACGCCTCTATCTTCATGTGGCAGAACGAGCAGCAGGTGGCCCGCCCGTACTTCACCAGATTACCATTGTGAAGTTGGTAACCCAGCATGTCGAAAAGACGACTCTTGGGTACCCACCAGTGGCAGTCTGTTTTGTTAGTGGTGGGGCTACCAGTCACTCAAGACTGGTTCGAAATGAGCTGCCATCTTTCCCCCTGGCCTAATTTCAATTAGGTTGACGGCATGAACCTGAATTGCCGCTAATGTCGTATCTCCATCCCGAGGAAGAGGAGGGGTAACCACAAACAAACAAACAAGTCTATTTACAAACCGACACTACACAAATGAACTTACAAATTCATAGCGCAAACCGCGACTTGGTTATGACGTCACAGAAACACATACACGATGTTACCATCTAATGTATAAATTGCAATTCTGTCTGTACGTACTTATGTATTTACGTACGCTTTAACTCCTCTGAGCCTACTAGGAGTACAAAAATCAAACTTGATGCGATTAATCACCACCTGTTGTTGATTACCCGACCCCTTCCGAGGGATGGGGGCATGGCGGAAGACCATGGAGCCCCAGAAGCCGGGCAACTCCCCAGGGTCTGGACCAGAGGTCGTAAAGAGACAGAGAGTCGCCAAAGAGTGAGCGGCGCAATGAGTCCGTAGCTGGACAGTGCAGAATGAGATGAGAGATGTCCTGGGACGAGTGTCCACAGGCGCTGCAAGAAGAATTCTCAATTCTGCCAATCCTAGAGAGATAAGAACCTAAAAGAAGGCTGTGTCCATTGCAGCGAAGACGAGAGAGGATACAGCGAGCATGACGAGGGAGCACAAGTTCCTCAGTGAAAATTGAGGGAACTTGTGTGTCAAAATACTTGGAAGAGACAATACGCCTCCAGTCCGAGATAAGACGAGAGTGGATACGAGAGGTAAGAGACTACAAGGGATTGCGGAGGGTGCAAGCAGCGCTTCCCATCTGGCAAGCTCATCAGCCGTGTCGTTCCCCGGGAGAAACAAGTGTCCGGGGACCCATTGTAGCCTGATAGAACAGGAGGAAAAAAAAGACAGTTCCTGCCAGATCTGCCACAGAGTTTGAGATAACAGGAAAGGTGGAAGAGGGGACAGGATGGCGAGGACAGAACGAGAGTCAGACAGGAGGAGAAAAGAAGAAAAATGGCAGACTTGTTGGTGTTGCCAAGACCAGCAAAGAGCGTGCAGAATGGCGCAGGCTTCAGCGGAAAAACTTGAACATACTGGGCCTGCCAAAAAGGAAAGAGTGACCTCAATGCCACAGAGAGAGCAGTTGGCAAGTACGCCGGAGCCGCCCTTGCCAAAAGGAAAAGGAACATAGCCGTCTGTCCAGAGTACGAGGTCATGAAGGGGGAGAGAGTCAAGGTGGGCGAGAGCCGCATCTTGGCGAGAGTGAGGGGGATCAGAGCGAGAGCATGGAGTGGGAAGGATGGACTCCACCGTGAAGGAAGGCAGATTCCAAGGAGGAAAGGGAGGACAAGCAAGAAATGCCTCCCCAGAACAAGTAGAAGGAAGCATGAGCGGGTGAGTGGACGCAAAAGCTCTCCAGGACGATCTGCAGAGTCTTGGTTTCACTCCAAGTCTGGCCAAACCTGAGATGGGAAATGAGGTTGGGAGACGAAGAGCCCGCTCATAAGAAAAAAAGAGTGAAGTGAGTCAGAGTGACTCGAAGGGGAGGTAAAGAAGCCTCGGTGAGTAGTAGAGGGATAGGGGAGGACGAGAGGCAGCCGGTGATGGCGCGACTGGCCGCTTGGTGAAGGCGTTCCAATTCGGTGATATTGGTAGCGCTTAGGAAAGGAAACCATCTGGGTGAAGCATAAGTGAGAAGGGACCGAAGAAAAGATTTATACAGAAGAGAGAGGGACTCCTTAGAGGGGCCCCATGAGGAAGCAGACATACAGCGTAAGGCCTTGAGACGTGGAAAGAACTTGGCCCTCAGCGAAAATACATGCTTAGAAAAGGAAAGAGTGCGGTCGAAGGTGACCCCAAGAAAAGTTGGAGTGGGATTGAAACGGAGGCGGGAGCCGAGTAGGAGGAGGTTGGGCTGGAGGTTAGCCTGGTGGGGATCCACTGAGAAGAAGGAGGCCTCACATTTGCTCAGATTGAGAGGAAGACACCAGTACCCATACCAGCGCTCCAATCGAAACAGAGCTCCTTGTGTGGTCTCCACCGCAGTAGGGACCGAGGGGGAGGAGGATCAAATGGCCAGATCGTCAGCTTAAAGAGAACAGCTGACGGAAGAAGGCAGAGAGGCTGGAAGATCATTAATGAAGAGAGAGAAAAGTACAGGGCCAAGAACGGATCCTTGCGGAACACCTCGACGGACTCGAAAGGAACGGCTTTTGTGATTTTGAAAAACCACAGAAGCACGCCTATCAGAAAGAAAAGATTGAGTCCAACGAGCAAAGCAAGGAGGGAGACCAGCCGAAATAAGTTTGTGGAAAAGGGCGGGATGCCAGAGAGAGTCAAAAGCTTTGGAGAAATCGATAGTAGACTGGATCGTCCGAGAGCCCGGCCTGGGTTTGTTAAACCCATCCGAAATGGACTGAGAAAGATACAGAATTTGATCAAGTGTAGACCGTCCAGGGCGGAAACCGGCCTGGCGGGGAGAGAGAATGGAATTAGACTCCAGAAAGAAGAGAAGACGGGATAGAATGATGCGTTCAAACAGCTTTGATACGCAGAAGGTGAGAGAGATAGGCCGGAAGGAAGCAGGAGAGTCGAGAGGCTTTCTCATCTTATGTATGGCAATAATAGAAGGTGTCTTCCAGATGGAAGGAAAGGAATGCGAAGACCAAGACAGATTGAAGATGTGGAGAAGAAAATCCATGCCAGAGCGAGGAAGATGCTTTAGCATGGCATAGGAAACTTTGTCTGGACCAGTGGCAGTGGAGAAGGAAAGGTTGGAGGCAGCCGCATGAAATTCAGCGGGAGTGAAAGGAGAGCAAAAGGACGAGTGAAACTCCACAGAGCACGTGGCTCGGCGAAGCTCAGTGAGGTAGCCTCTGGCTCTGCTACGCAGGGCCTTTGGCTGAGAAACGGAAAAGTGAGATTTCAAATAAGCAGCATAAGCCGAAGCCGATTCCCTGGGAGAAGAACAGTTAGGAAAATTAGGAGAGGAGGAAGACGAGGAAGGAGAGCCAGCGATAGAGCGAAGAAGAGAGTGCACAGATTTAGGATTAGATTTAGGTGAAAGAGAAGTGCAGGTCGTCTGCCATGCCTCAGCCTTGGCCTTGGCAATGACTGACGAGGCGCGTCGAGAAGCGGAGATGTAAGCCTGTCGATCTTCATCACTTCTGTGAGCGGCAGCGAAAGCCCTGCGTCTTTCACCAACCGCTTGTTCCACCTCAGCAGACCACCAGGCTTTAGGAGGGCGTTTGATGCGGCCGAAAGGAATGGAAGATTTGGCTGCATTCAGTGCCAGAGAGGTAAAGAGAGCAGCTGCAGAGGAAAGAGAAAGAGACGAGTATTCCTCTGCAGAAGAACAGTGAGAGTCAAAGTAGGAGGCAAAGTCATCCCAGTGAGCTTTCTGAAAATTGAAGGAAGGGGGACGCTCGTTGGGACGAAAGACCGGAGAGAGAGGGATGGAAAGAAGAATTGGTAAGTGGTCAGAACCAAGGTCCTGAAGCACCTCCCAGGAGCAAGAAAGGGCAAGAGTAGAAGCAAAGGAGATGTCAGGAGAGGAGCGATGGAGAAGGGTGGGTGTGTCAGGGTCATTGAGGGGGAGGAGGTCTGAGGAGATGACCCAGTCGAATACTTCCTCCCCGCGGGGGTTGGAAGTACCTCTCGAGTCCCAAAGCGGGTGATGGCAATTAAAGTCCCCCAGAATGAAGAGATTTCTGGAGGGAAGAACTGAGGGAGAGAAGGAATCGGTTCTGCCATCCGTTGGGGAAGAGCGAATGGGGGGGCATACACATTAAGAAATGACACCGAGGAGGATTTGTTTAGAGAGATGTTGACCCCTACATAATCAGAGTAGGGATCAAGCGAGGAAAGAGAGGTGATAGAAAGTTCAGAGAAAGATAGGCCCTGTTTGACGAAAATGACAACGCCGCCACTGGCATGCGTTACATCAGAAGAGAGAATGCCAGACCGAGAGTGGGTGCGATCAGAACGCAGAACAGAGAATCCAGGGATCCGGAAAGAGGAAGAGGAGTTAAGATTGGATTCCTGAATGCAGATAAGGTCGACTGGATGGGACGAAAGAAAGTGGAATAGTTCAGTGCTCCTGGCTCGAAGACCTCCAGCATTCCATTGAAGAACCCTGAGAGAGTCAGGAGGTGCAGAAGTATAGCCAGGAGCAAGGGACGGTGGTGGGAGGGCAGGGAAAGGAGATATAACATGGGCAGATGGGGGATAAGAAGTTTGGAGACGAAGGTGGGGCAAGAGTGCAGCATTAGCAGAGGGGGGCCGGATTCCCAGTGGAGGTATACGTGCCGGAGGAGTCCGAGGAGGGGGGAGTCACAATGTTACGGCAGGGGGGGCAGCTCCAAGAGTGAGAGCTGCCAAGAGCTCTGAATTGAGATAAAGAAAGTTGTGAGCACCTTAGATGGACCGATTTGGAGCAGGTGCAGCATTGCACTGACTTGCCCCGCCAGGTCACATTTCCAGCGCACACAGCGCAAGAAAAGATGGGGCCAGGATTAGGATGAACGTTACCGCTCATCAGGAGAAGAAGAAGAATGAGGAGACGAAGGAGGGCAAGAATAGGACAGGAGAGAAGAAAAAGTGAGAACAGGCGACCGATTTTAAAGATGCTGTGTGCTGCCCTTCTGCGGTCGTTCAGGGGGCAGCATAGCGAAAAAATGAATGGGGAGTGCCCGGGGTAACTGGGACCCTCGGGAAGGCCAACAGCCATTTCGACCCAACCCAAACGGGACCGGGGACCGCACCACCACGTTGAGGCGGCTGTTGATTGGTGCAGGCGGCGGATTATAAATTATATATTTATAATCACCACCTCGAAGTTAGTGTTATGGAGTATTGGTGACGTCACAATCAATGATAATTTTTTAAATGACATTTCTTGACAGAGCCTAACTGTTTTGTGCTCAAACGAAAGCTACCACCCAACCTATCATCTTACAAAAAATTATTTGCCTTTGCGATATAAGATGGCGTCACACTCACAATCAACGCTTGATTGCACAACTTGTTAGCTGTATTTTCTCAAAAACTACTGGTGGTAGAAACGCGATTAAACGCATTTTCGGTAGATATTAATTACGGGGTTTCGATAAAAACAACTCCAAAACAATTTAATTTCATATGACAATGCTATGAATAATTCTTTATTTAAGGCTTGTCAGCATGCATCCACTCTTTTTTGTTTGCACGCTTAAAACTCGCTCTATGATGTCACAATGCCGTTCTAGTACCATTAACAGTCTTTTGCGGGTGGTAATAAATAGGCATAGTAGGCTTAGTGCCGACAGAGTAAGCACGGTACAGGTACAAAAATAGTAGGGGAGGTGTGCGACCGAAAACCAGTGGCACCAATGTAAAGAAGCCTTACCACTTTCCTTTTAAAAAAAATTAATTTTATGAGTTTAGACTAAGTATTGAGGGGGTGCAATGATATTTCACATTAAAAGCTCTAGTTATCATCATTATGCCTGTACTATGCCTATTTATAACTACAGGTCTTTCGCTAACAGAGATCTTAATATGATGGCTTTTTTGGAAATTGCAAGTTTTACAAAATCAGTTTACTTAAGGTTCCTCGCTGGTGAAAATAACATTAAATAGCGAATTTTTCCAATTTTTTATTCTCCATCATTTTGACTATACTGAATTCGATTTTGCTATCAGATTTAAAAAAACAACCGGAAACACAGGTATTCTTACTCCAAGGACACACTATCTACTTTCAAATTCCAATGCAGTCATTTTGTTATCAATTTTATGGTCTTGGTATCGAAATGGCAAGAAAATTTCAGTACAGGGAGTCCTCGACTTACGACGTTGATCCGTTCTTAAGAAACGGTGTAACCCGAATTTCAGTGTAAGTCGGAACATCATAAATAAATTATTCTGTAGGTACTGCACTGTAAAGTATTGTACTACAATAAAAGGTAAAAAGTAATTAAAAAAAGTACTTTATTAGAAAAAGAGAAAACAATTCCATACCACATGGATTAAAGTAAATATTAATAAGATGGTGGAGAAGCTGGAATAGTAGAGGCAGCTGAGGTAGACGGTAGAGGTTTCTAGCAATAGAGGCAGCTGATGTAAAGGGTTGTTGTTTGTAGTGCCATCGCAATTGTCCTTCTGAGGTAGTAGGCCTTGAACGAAGCAATTACTCCTAGGTCCATAGGCTATAAAAGGTCCGTGGTGTTAGGTGGAAGGTAAACCACCTTGACATTAGGGTAAAAGTCTTCCGGCTGGGCAGGGTGTCCAGCGGCATTTTCCATTTTATGGGGCGCGCTCGTAACCTCGAAACAGCTTAAGTCGGGACCGTCGTAGCCCGAGGACTCCCTGTAATGTTTTGCTGCTGTAAATGGCTTTCGGTACTGTATCCTGTAACTTTGGATGTCGGTGAACTGAACAGCTCTTTTCCAGTTGTGACTAGTTAGTTTGCAGCAGGCTTAGGTCTACCGTATAGCTTCTCTAACGTCAGACTTGAAATTTTTCAGTGAAAATAGGTGTTTCAGTGGTGTTGACCTATCGTACAATCAGAGAAATTATTTGTTGCTCGTCTATTACTGTAAATATGCCTAGACTGAAGAAAGTGCCTGCTAAAGCGATTGCCAAGATTAGAATGGAAGCTGGAAAACAAAAAGAAAAAACAGAGCAACCGCAGGATTCCATTTCCTTAGGTATAAACGTTGAAGAACCTGCAAATACTGAAGTGTCTAACCCTCTCACAGCTTCTGAAACGAAATTGAGGGGTTACAAGTGCTGCAGAGCATTTGTCTTCACCTGAAGGTGGATATATCTTCAGTCCCGTAGCACTCCAACTTCGGCCCCCCCCCAAAGTAAGCGCAAGAGCCCCTGCGCACAGGTCATATCACTTCAGAGGTGTAAAATTGAAAAGCTGCATTAAGAAAATACACCACAATTTGTAAATAAGTAAACAGGCTAATGTCAGAATAAAGCATGCCGATACCGAAGGTGCAAGTCATAAAAAATTCGGCACCGATGCCAGAGTTCAGTAGGACATTTATGCAGACACTGCGAAACGAAAGCAATGACACTGAAAAACATGAAAAAGTTATAAAAACACAGTATCATTTAAATAGTCTGGAGCGAACCTTTTTGTTCGCAAATGCTGTTATGACATTGTCATAATCAAGAGATCGGGCGCAGTCATTTTCGATTGACAACATGGCTAATGAAGATAGTCTACTGTCTGTCATAGACGTTCTATTAAAAGTTTTGATCAGTTTCAATTTGCTGAAGCTTCTTTCAGCGCTGGCAACAGTCACGGGGCAAGTTAGTAAGATTCGAAGTGCGATGTACACATTCGGATACAATTCAAATAAATGAGTCTTTAGAAGATAGTTCAGAAAGTCTTGAGCCGTATTGAGATTGCGTTTTTTTTGTAAAATTAAAACAAACCGCTGTAGCTCAGCGCTCATTTCATTAGAATCAATGTCACCGAACTTTTTTTGGAACTCTTTACAGCAAGTAAGAAGAGCATTTTCTTGTTGCACAAGCAAAAGTTTGTCTCGTGTGTACAAAAACGAAAAGGCGGAAGAAACCTCACGTAACAAATTAAAGCGCTCCTTTATTGACATAATAGCCTGGTCTACTAATGGATAGAAAAAGTTGCTTTTAAATTTCAGTTCAGGAGTAGCTCGTTGTTCCTCTTCACCTTGGTAATCAAACAATCTTCTTTTCTTTCCACTTCTTGACGGAGGAAAAGAAGGATCAATATCCAATTCCTGTGCTATTTCAACAGCAGATGTTGCGGCACTGTCATAACCCGTTGTGCGATAGTTTTGCAAAAACTTTTCAGTTGCCTGGATTTCCGTTTCCATTGTATGAAGGGAGACTCCATACGATTGAAGAATCTTGCTTGCTTTATTGACTTTGAATAGGATATCATACCAAATAAACACCGACAAAAGAAAACTCCATTTTGATAAATGAGCTATCAACGATTTTGTTTCTGAGGCAGCTCTTCCATTTTTTCTTTCTGTGGAAATGGCTTCCAAGTCTTTCAGTGCCAGCAACACTTCTTTTAAATTGTATCGAACAGGTTTGATGCATTTAATTCTGCTTTCCCAACGAGTATCAGATTGTGACTTTATGGACAGCTCCACATGTTTCTTCAAAATTTCCCAACGCTGAGCAGAGGAAGAAAACAGCACATACAACCTTGTAAGTACTCCAAAAAATGTCAATGCTTCCGTCGATGAATTAGCACTGTCAACAACAACTAAGTTAAGGGTATGGTTTGCACAGGGCACGTAAACAGCTTTGGGATTGATGTCTAGCATTCTTGCTTGGACCCCAGAATGTTTTCCTTTCGTGTTAGCACCATTATCATATGACTGACCTCGACAATCAGACAATTCGAGTTGCAGTTCGGTTGCTTTTTCTAAGAAAGCGTCCAACAAGCCTTTCCCAGTACTGTCACTTATTCTCAAGTAGCCAAAAAATGTTTCTTTAACAACAGCAGCTTCTTCATTACATAGTACATAACGGAGAATGACAGACATTTGTTCATGATGTGACATATCTGGAGTGCAGTCCAAAATTATAGAAAAATATTTTGCCAATTTCAATTGCTGTAAATTTTCTTTTTCAACTTCTGTCGCTAGCAATTCAATTAGTTCATTTTGTATGGTAGGACTCAAATAGTGATCTTTAGTGTTTTTATTCTTGATTCTGTCTTGAAGCTCTTTTAGGATCGGATCTCTTCTTGCCAAAAGCTCAAATATACCCAGAAAATTTCCATTGTGAGGAGATCCTAACACTTCTTCAGATCCTCTAAAAGCAAGATTCCTTTCCGATAGAAACAAGGCAATGTCGATAAGTCTCTCTAAAACATTTCTCCAAAAACGTCTTTCATTGAAAAAAATATTCATCTCGCGTTTGTCGATAGTGGATGAATTTCTTATCCCTTCAGCTAGCAACATCCATTGACTGCAGCATTCTTGGTGGGAAATGCCGTTTTCATGGTCTTTCAGTTTTTTCGAAAAACCCTCCCATGTATTTATACCACTACAAAAGGGGCTTAGTGTTTTTCTAAATGGCTTACAACAAAAGCAAAAAACTTGATCTGATTTCCCAGAATAAACTAGCCACGACCGTGAAACACTTTCACCATTAGGTAACACACGTTTATAATGGTTGGAGGAAAACCGTCGCCTTGGAGTTGTGTTATTATATGGAAAATTCATTATTAGTTGATGTGGTCCACGCTTTACTATATCACATCGTTGAGCATCAGAAATACTTTCAGGCCATTTACATGGGTCATCAGGGATAGGGGTAAATTGAGATTCAGTTATTTTTGATATTGAAGGTTGCGTATTGGCAGGTAAATCACAACTTACATTTTCTGGAAATTCACAATCACTTTGATGCTGATCGTCATAGTCTTCTTTTTCTTGTACACTATAGTTTTCTTCATCCCTCTCGGTACTAGTGCCAGGTCTACTCTGCTCAGTAATCTTGAAAAAATCTGTCATCTTGGGCAATTTCGCTACAGCATCTCGAGCAGTGGCTGCTTCTTTTCTCTTTTGAGCACCACTTTTTGAACGTTTCATTCTATACAATGTCAATAAAATACTTTATCTGCACTCTGCAGTGTATATATATTGTCCCGGTATTTATAGCCAAAGAGAATTCCAGACCATTCTATGATTGTTGCGTAACAACGGCATTGTTACGTCAATCGAATATTCAAGATTCTACCAGAAAATCAATCGAAATATTCTAGATTCTGCGAGATAAAATGACGTTGCATTCACTTATGATGTCACAAGCCAATTTCTTCCTACAGTTTAAATCGGTTGTAAGCAAGTCTGCTGAACTGAAAATAGTCACGTAGCCAAAAAGCAATTTCAGACTAACTTGGGCCCCCAAAGTTGGCCTGGGCCCCCCCCAATTGGGGGGTTTGGGGGGCGGCTGCTACGTCTCTGTATATCTTGGTTGATTCAAGTATACTGATAGATTTTCTAAACAAAACATTGCACTGCTCAGTGTGTGATGGTTCAGTAAACACTTTTGTGGACTTCAAAAATTCTAAAGGATTTGCCATGTCTGTATTTTCTCAATGCAATCACCGCACCAAATTCAAGCCATCTGTCCTATTCTCCACATCAAAAAAAGTTTGTGAGGAGCAAGGAGGAGAAAACCTAAAAGGTTCTTTTGAGGTGAACTTACGAATAGTTACTTTCGTGCGTGAACTTGGGAAAGGACACACTGCATTGGATACCTTTTCACGTATGATGAACACAGAAACAATGAGTCACTCTGCATATGATGAATTGTTTGCCAAACTACACTCTGCCCCTCTCTCCATGGCGAAGGAAGGCATGGCACAGGGTGGCATAGAAGTAGACCTACCATACGTCCCGGTTTGGCCGGGCAGTCCCGGAATTTAAGGTCTTGTCCCGGTCAGCTGAGCGAAAGTCCCGGTTTTTCATGGAGTCAGCTAGTTACGCTAGTTTGTTGAGGCAGAAGTTCAGTTATTGACAAATAGTGAAAAAAACGGGTGATCTCCAAAAAAGGTCATCAGTTGGTTGGCTGCACGTTTTGCGTCATTTTCAAGCCAACAACTGGACAAATTCTGCAGCCAAGCAAGTGATGACCTTTTTTTTTTTTTTTTTTGGAGATCACCCGTTTTTTCACTACTTTTTAATAACTGAACTTCTGCCTCAACAAACAAGTCTAGACCTGCATCTCAGCGTCCCGCTTTTGTTCAAAAAAAATTGAAGTGGCCATAAATTTAAAGCCCTCTGATCAGGCCTGTTGTTCTGAAGCGTCCCGGTTTTTCATTGCAAAAATATGGTAAGTCTACATAGAAGTGAAAGAAGAAGTGGGTAGCGATACAATTGTAAGCATCGATTGTACCTGGCATCGGAGGGGGCACAGCAGCCATAATGGAGTGGTGGCTGTTATCAGTGGAGTAACAGGAAAAGTTCTTGATTTTGAAGTATTATGTAACTACTGTAGATTGTGTGAAAAGGATTCATATAGTGACCACAGCTGTACATGAAATCATGCTCGCAGTGCAAGCGTAATTGAAGCAGCAGGTGCCATCAAAATATTTTCTCGATCTACTGAAAAGCATGAGCTGCGATACTTAGAATATGGGGATACTTCTGCATACAAGAAGGTTGTGGAGTCAAACCTTATGGAGAAGATACAAAAATAGAAAAAAGAGAATGCATTGGACATGTCCAAAAGAGAGTAGGAGGGCGATTGAGGAAACTCAAAGAAAAATACCAGGGTGTGGAACTATCGGATGGAAAAACTATTGGAGGTCGTGGTAGATTGACATATGGAATGATAAATAAGTTATAGGTTTATTATGGCCTTGCTGTCAGAGGCAACTTGGAGGACATTTGCAGTATGCAAAAAAATATAATGGCTGGATTATATCATATTTCTAGCAGTGCTGATGCCCCAAATCACTCAATGTGTCCAGATGATGGCTGGTGTGAGTACAACAAGGACCCTGAAATTATCAGCACCATGAAGGCATCCCGATGTGTATTGTAGACCTTATAGAATCGATCTATGTTGACCTTTCCGATCCATTGATGCTATGACGTTGTGCTGATGGCAAGACTCAAAATAGTAACGAGTCTTTCAATAAATTTATATGGGACCACTACAGTAAAGAAGTCTGGGTGGGAAAACCGGTTGTGGAGCAGTCTGTCAGCATGGATGTTGGGCAGTTCAATGATGGTGCCACAGCTTTAGTGAAAGTTCTCAAAAAAATGGGAAGAGAACGTGGACATTTTATGTCAAAGGGGAAATCATCTCATATTGCCATTCAGAGGAGAAAGGTTCTTAGAGCACTGAAAAAGGGTTTCATTGACAGAAACAAAGAAGAAGGTACTTCCTACTCTGCTGGCGAGTTTTGAGTTGTTATCCAAGCCAACATGGGTACCATAACACAAATAATTAATCTCCAAGTGAACGCACTTTTATTTTCCATATTATGTTTGTTTATTTTACACTGCAGCTTTTTTGCCTGAAGAAGTTGGCTCTATGCCTACGAAAGCTCGCATGTTTAAATAGAAATAGTTAGCTCGAGTAAGGCACATAGGTTGCACTTTACTGTTTTGATGAAAAGGAGGCCTAGTATGGCTCATATCAGTGAAAAACTAGCTTTTCAAGCTAAATTTGCAAAGATCCTTTTCTCCATATCCCTTTGTCATCCTCCACCGCAGAGCGGCAGAATTGTTTCGGCCTAGCCTTGAGCGGGGCAGATGACTTTGGGAACCCTCACTGAGGGAAACCGCCCTGATCCTTTTGGGACCAGCAGAAGTTTCTGTGGCGCCCATCTCCCCGTCATCAGTGGGGTTTACGGCCCGAAGCCGAAAAGCTCTCCTCCGCTAAGAACTGGCGTTAATAGGAGGTTCCAGTTTAATTTATACAGCCCAGTTTGGTCTCTGGGCTGCATGCTTTTCTCCACAGTCAAAATACGGTGCCAGCACTTTGGCTTTATTTTTCTCGTAATTGTGTTTTTCGCTATGTTCTACAATTCAAATCATTAACACTGCCACATTTCTGGTGCTATCATGCCAAAATTTGGTATACAGCATGTGGAACATATGTGCTTCATTTTCTAGTCATGATTTTGCTCTACCACAATTAGTTTTGTTGTTATACTGGATATGCATGTTAATTAGGCGTAATATTCATAAATCATTAAATTGATATGCCACTGGTGATTTTTTTCAAAAATGCTGACTACAGTTTGTCATATATGTTGTTATGATGTGAATCGCAGAATTTGAATGCGTTTTATTGACAATTACAAGAAAAGTATAAATTTTTGCTAGCGTACTCAATTTCTTCTCAATCCGCCATTTTGGATGCTAATTTGTGGAAATGACGCAAATGCTGCCAACAACTTTCTATCACCAACTATGTGGACAGACAATCGATCTTTGAACATGTTTCAAAATTACCACATCACCAGGGAGGAACCTAAAAACTGATTTGTGACCTCCTTTCTCAACCGATTTTCACATTTGTTTTATCAAATTAAAAATCCAAATTTTGAGTGTTTTTGACCGGTACTGAAAACAGATTAGGCCTACGAAATTTGCCAATTTCATCAATCATTATAGAATAACCCTTAGCCTCAACCATGCAACAATATGCATTTTTGGAAAGAAAATTTTTTCAACATTCCGATAATATGTAGTTTGAGATAAAAATTTTGTTGCTAAAGATGATACAGGACTATGTTGACACCCTCTTTTTTAGCAGAAAATTATCTGTTCTTTGCTTGGTGCCGGCTATCTATCAAAAATTCCACAGACTTCATTTTTTGATCAATCTTTCTGAAAATTTAGATACAGACAGCTAAATAACCATGGATATCAGGAAAAATAGCCAAAATGTAGCAGAGGAATTAGTTTTTCTACAAATTGTAATCTTCTGAAGTACCGTTGGAAAATTTTTCAACAAAAAATGAAAAATTGTGTACGCCTACATTTTTTTATCAGCCATTATAAAGTTATTCCAAGCCTCAACTATTTAAAATTATATATTGTTGAAAAGGTAATGTCTTGAGCTTTCTAATTATATTAACAGTTGTCAGGTTATTACATTGTTTTTGTATTAAATTTATGTTTATACTAGATTACCAAATTTTAGGGGGGTAAAAAAATTCGACTACAGATAATATAGGTCAATTTTTTTAGAATAAAAACAAATAGTTAAGGCAATTGTGAAACATCATCAAAACTGCCTTGAAACAACCTTTAATTTAAAAAAAAATTGTTGAAATCAGTCGAGCAATAAAGTCACAAATCAATTTTAAAATAAACTGATTTTTTAACTTTTGAAAAAAATCATCAATTGATGATCTCGCGGGAGCGAAAGCGCAAAAATCATTAAATGATAATCGCCGGAGCGAAAGAGTTAAAGGGTATTTCAAGGCAATTTCGATAGTATATGATATGTATCTTTTGTATTTGTTTTTATACTAAAAAACTGAACTTTATCATTGCTTGTGTGACTCTTGACCCTCCCAAAAAGTGATAAGCTGAGTAAAAACAGGAAAATTTCATACATAAAAGTGATAATAGGTACTAACAAGTACTACCCTTTCAAAGCTTAGAAAATTTGCTTTTCAGCAATATGTGACTCTAATTAGTTTGGGTTAAGAATTAGTTTATATTAGCTGATCTAAAATTGGTTTCCGTTCATCATGTTCTATTTTTAGTTGAACAATTATCCCACTTTATCTAACCAACTTGCAATTATTAGCCAAAGTTAATTCTTTGGTACATTTTGACTCCTTTTCCTCACAAGCATGGTTCTTTGGCATTATCGGTCGACATTTTCAAAAATATTCATCGAAAAACGAAGTCCTTAAACACTAATGAAATGTAGCATACCAGTTAAAAAATTTGGTGCTTGTATTTCACAAAATTACAATTTCTAGAAAAACTAAGTACTTTGGTACATTTTGTGTATACTTTCTCGATAGCGTGGATCTTTGGCATTATCAATCAAAATATTCAAACAGATTCACGGAATAATGAAGTCTCTAAAAATTTAATATGTAGCCAACGTCAAACATAATACTTTTTGATCCCCCGCAAAAAAAGGAAGGGAATAATAATGGTTTTGTTTAATGTTTTGCAACATATGATCTGAATGCTGAAACAATTTTTCTTGCAATTGGGTGAGGCTGGTGCAGCCAGCTGATTTGATATTCTTATCCTCAACATTATTAATGGAGGCCCTGCTATTGCTATAACTTAACTATAAGTGCTTTATTTCGGGTTAGTTTACTTTATGCATAGCTGCGTTTATGCCAGGGCCAAGCAACATGCGCGCAGTCAGAAGCGTTAGCTCATACGAATTCGCCTACAGTAACGAAGTCATAAATAGCGGTCCTAACATTTAATGGCTTAATCCTGAAAATACGTATTAATTACGTTGGCGACCTCCCACGACTTTGATATGCTTTCAAGCACTTGCTAACAAATAAAAGTCTGTTAGTTTAAGAACGCCTATAGTGATAACAGGGCAAATAGCCCGCACGCGATAAACTTGAGATACATGTAGTTGCTATGCACGTCCGCCCATACTGTTTTTTAATGGATTGCGTTTAAGGAGGCATTAATTTTTGACAAAAATGTCTCTTATAACATCTGACGCTGTATCAAGATGCAAAAAGCGATTATTTATTTAAGTGGTTTTAGCATGCATTTTTATGTGTTTTGAATCCTTTTACAAATCAGCGTCCGTCATAATCTGGAATTACGTCACAATGCTTGCCGCTATGTATTGAGCAGCAGCAGGCGACATAATTATCCAGTATGATTTTGATAGCAAATATAAACAGTAAAGCCCATTACTGATATTTGTAACTGATAGGCTATTTGTATCTGTACGAAACACTGATCTATATTTAAAAGTAGGGAGGTCTAAATTAGGGGCAAAGTTTGCCTAAAAGTAATAAAACACAAAGTTTAAAAAAGGTCAAAGTTAAACAATAATAGCATAATTTCGTAAAATTGGATTTAGTTGAAGTTTTTGCTTGAAAAGAGCTTAATAGGTGCGTATTAAAATAGGTTATATGACTTTGGCGAAAACATGGCCCCTTTTCATGCTATGGCCGCATTAAATTATGCAGTGCAGCCAAAGAGCTTAATGTCACAAATGCAAATACGTAAGGGAGCCCACTAAATTGTGAAAAGGGCCTAATACTACATACCTGATTTCTTGGATTGTTAAAACTACCAACATTTGGGCGCTGGCGTCAATTTTGACTATGCTTCACTCTTCCCTCACTTACAACTTCAGAAAGGACCAATGATAATTTGTGACATGTTGTTGTTGTGGTTACCCCTTCTCTTCATCACAACATGTCGCAAACCATCATTGGTCGTTTTTGAAGTTGTGGGTGAGGGAAGAGTGATCGTTCTTTCATTTTGAGTACTACCAATCTTGATTCATAGACCAGCATGATCACCATTGTGGGTACAGGAGTTATGGCCGACATATTCTAAAACTTTCTGTTGCTGCTTTCACAAATGTACGAGTATGTACGGTGCAGCTGCCTTAAATGATACGTTTTAAATCGGCACAGGAGATGGCATGACCTGCCAGGATAAAATCGCACCATACTTAAGAGAAACATTTCTTCTATTTTGGTTGATAATACTTTTATAAATCTACCGGAAAGTCAAAAATTTTGGAAAAGCAAAAACTCTTTTCACTCTTCTGAGCACACCAAAAAAAGGTAAAACGAAGTAGCAACAAACCGGTAATGTGTAGTCAGCAGTGACTAAAAAAAAAACATCACTGAGTCAAATCGCAACACCTGGTATTTTGCTTTATAATAGCTTTATAGAGTTACTGGGATCAAACCAAACAATCAGGGAAAAAGCAAGGACTCTTTTAGCTCTCCCTGCATGCCAAGTAGAGATAAGAACATGCCACATAATTCGTAGCCAGCGAGGACTTGAAAAAGTTTGAGAAATCAAGAGAAAACAACGTCCCTGTGTGAAATCGTACCACATAAAAAAACATTTTGCTTGCAAATAGCTTAATATCAGAAATGTGTTTCTAACTTTCAAACTCAGGAAAACGCAAGAGCCCCTTGGGTTCACTTAAGCAATGAACAGAGCACATAGATCTAAGACATAGCCAGAACCTTAAAATCTATCATGAAGGGAACGCACCAAGTCGTGAAAACCCCATGTACAGAAAGAACATAACATTTTCGTTCCTATTCACTCAAGAACCCGATGGGTGAAGCAGGCTTGGCCGGCGGAACCGACACTTTCAGTTCCGACATCACTGATGGGCGACCTTCGGGCGGCGCCCACATACACTATAAAGCAAGGATTTTTTTCTTTTGCTGATATGTTGCCTCTTAAGTTAACTATTTCTACACTTCAAAGCAATGCAATAAAATCCCAAGTTAAAAAATCAAAATACCTAACAACTTGAAAAACTAATTTAACGGGAATATTTTGGTATAATGGGCTCGTACTAGAATATAGTGAATGATTTTGGGGGAAGGCATAGTCGCTTTTATCACTATGCTGGAAACAAGGCAAATAGCGCAGCCAAGAAATTTCACATTGTAAATATAAAGAAAAATGGGGCCGCACCAAATCCCCAAATAGGCTTACCACAAAATAGTTGATTTCTGTGATTGTGAAAACAAACCCTTGGCCGCCACCATCATTTTCAACTGTATTTCAATCCCTCAGTTAAATTCATTGAAGTATTAATGGTAGTTTGTAGCAAGATTATTATAAGATTATCACCATTACGTATACAAGAATTATGGATGTGCATAAAAACACGATTTTATGGTTTCTAATCTCACAAGTGTATAGTGATTTGGTTCCCAAACACTACACGTTAATCTGAATCCTTTAGAAACGTCATGCTCCGCCGTCCACTATTTCACATGCTGATTAAACACTAAAGTTGAAAGAAAAACTGTTGGTACACATAGATCAACGCTGACTCGTTTCTTGAGCGGTATTAAATTTTCATTCAAATACAATCTCGTATGTCATTGATTACCCGACTACGTCCACATGCGGATGTCATATTGCATACTATGAGCAACAAGCTAAATTTTGCTTCTATTGACAGTGCTAATGAGGTTTAATAGGAAGATACGTGTTAAAAGTGCAGGCGTTTTTATTGCCGGGGTGAATAAGAACATCAATTTCTTGTCCCAGAGAATCAAATACAGTTAGTTTTTAAATGGATGTTGTTTTTATCAATCGGCCACGCACAACTATTCGTCTGTGGCATGCGTTAGCCTACAGCCCATGGTGTACAAGCCAAGTATACTATCGCTTTATTGAGATGGTGTGGTCTGATTACAGGCCAGGAAAAAGTGCTGTTCTTACCGACCCCGATCTCAAACCTTCTTCCAATTACAAGCTACACTAGGGAAAAGAAAACTTCCTTCTACTTCCCCTAGGGAGGCCCTACTTGCTTGTCCTCCCTCGCCTCTTTGGAACCTGCCTTTCTTCACTATAGAGTCCACCCTTTGCTCTCCATGCTCCCGCTCTGGTTTCCCTCTCTTACCAAGGTGCGGCTCTTGCTCACCTCGACTCTCTCCCACCTTACGATCTGGTACTTTGGACTGACGGCTCTGTTCCTTTTCCTTTTGGCAAAGGCGCCTGTGGCGTACTTGCCAACTACTGTCTCTGTGGCAATTCTATCCTTCTCAGCAGGCCCAGTATGCTCAAGCTTCTCTGCTAAAGCCTGCGCCATTCTGCACGCTCTTAGCTGGTCTCGGCAGCACCAACAAGTCTGCCATTTCTCTTCTCTTGTCCTCCTATCTAACTCTCGCTCTGTCCTCTCCTCCATCTTCCTTTTTACCTCAATCTCTCTGGCAGGAACTCTCTTCTCTTTCTTCCTGTTCTATCAGGCTACAATGGATCCTCAGACACTCGTTTCTCCCAGGGAATGACGCGGCCGATGAACTGGCCAGACGGGGAGTGCTACTCGTGCCCTCTGCAATTCCTAGCGGTCTCTCTCCTCTCATCTCTCGTATCCTCGTCTTGTCGTTTCTTGGATGGAGGCGTACTGTCTCATCTAAATTTTTCGACACACAGGTTTGCACGATTTCCATCGAGGAACTTGTGCTCCCTCGTCCCGCTCGCTGTGTCTTCTCTCGTCTTCGCTGCAACGGACATAGCCTCCTGTTAAGCTCTTATCTCTCTAAGATTGGCAGAATCGAGAACCCTTCTTGCAGCGACTGCGTACACTCGTCCAAGGACACCTCTCATCTCATTCTGTTCTGTCCAGCTACAAACTCTTTGCGCCGGTCGCGCTTTGTCGACTCTCTCGTCCAGGCCCTGGAGAGTAGCCTGGCGCCTGGGGCTTCATGGTCTTCAGCCATGCCTGCATCCCTCGGAAGGGGTCAGGTAACAACAAGAATAACAAAAGAAAAACCTCCATAAAAAAATTGGAAATCTTGTTCTTTTTGATCTCCATAGAAGTCCTACAGAACTGGTAAAATACAGTGGGACGTACATCAAATGGTCTTGTTCAACAAGAATGCTAGGCATTAACTCCCAAAATTACACCAAAATTTCTGAAAAAAGGTAAAATTTAACTCCTTTTCCTGTATCAAAATTCTCATTCATCTCATGATTATATCAAGTGCGGCACCAAAGCCATTAGGAGCCAACTATAATCAAATTTGGATATTTTTCTTTGTTAATCATCAATTATCAAACAATTTCATCTCCGAATCATCTTTGCTTGATGTTGCTTCCACACCGTACCGTATTCTCACTTTTTCAGGCGTATTTTGGAATTTCGCCAAGTTTTCATTTCTTGACTTCATAAAAATAAACCCTCAAAATAATCGTCGAATTCTTCTTCCCTGTGAAGATATACAAATAAATCTCCAACAAAATTTGCAACAGCATTGATAAGAGATATCATAGTTTAGTCACCGACTATGCTTAACTCTAGACTCAAGAAATTCCTTTTAATTTAACAGTGATACGCAAAAATTTAAAAGAAACACAACTGAAACATTTAAGTTTCTAACTGCAATCTTTAGGTTGAGAAAGCGCATACACAAAAGGCAGACTGCTATGTTGTTTTACTCAAGATACTGTGATACAAGGGTACAGCCGTTGGTATGATCAGGGTAAATTTTACTTCTACGTTTAATAGTAAGGTCTGCGCTATGACTGGAGCAAAATAATATTTTTAGCATTACCGGGATTTTTCTGTATCTATTGTAAGTGGCTGACTCCAGATCTTATGTTCTTGTTCTTCCAGCGAGATATCATCTTTTTTTGAAGTTGAAGATTGGTTATCTTCATCTGAACTGCTTCCTGCCAAGGAAACAAAACAATTAACACAGTAGAATATTAACAGTCAACTGAATAAATTTTTCCAAACCAAATGGCCACGGCAAATGAACAGCTGAGTAGTAATGGCGAATCTCAAACTTCGTTTGAATGAAATCATTATTAAAAGCAGAAAGAAAATTAACTGTAACTAATGTTGTGACCACATTCCAAAAGGTCAACAAGCCCTAAACTGAAATTACTTGATTTCTTTTTGCGTTTTTTCTTTTTCTTTTCTTTCGCTTCTGCTTGTTTTACTAATCCAGTAACATCCTTTTTTCTGCAAAGCAATAAAAAATATTTATTCCACCTCGTCTATTGAAGCAACCCAGTCAACCTTCAACTAGTTTGGTTTACGTTGACTACCAGCGATCTTGCAAGACTACTTTACATCTGAACAAATTTGCTATATTTTTGGTGGGAAGACAAACTGATCAATAAAAGAAATAAGTTGCAGTGTTCAAGAAAGGAAGAATTTGTTGCTTGACAACACAGACTTGGCAAAACACAACAAACTTTATCATGTACATTAATCACGTTTGGTAGATGCAGAAGCCCTAATAGACTGTAATAGAGCAGTTCAAGTGCTAGCGCACAAACCACATGTAACCCTGAAAACGTGCTGAAATAGGCAGTAATAATTTCATATTAATCTAATGAGCATTACATTTGTAGATTCTTTATTGAAAAAGCTCATAAACGTCGTTACCTTCATCGCCAAATAAAAGAAAAATGGATTCAGTACCCCAGTAAAGGCTACATTTAAGATGGCTGCCTAGTTTGTGTAGTGAAAGTGCTGCCCTCGGCATTATAACTCATAAAAATATTTTTAGTTAAAGAAAACAGGCACTTAGATTGACAAATTAAAACAATGTCAACGTACTTGTGATAGTAATTAAGTTTGTAAGAACATTCAGCGCATAAACGACATTTCACCAGAGCATTTTTCTTCTCACCATGCTCCACATAAGCAAAATTTACTTCCCAGCTTCGTAAGCCATCCTTTTCATTACAACGTTTATTGGCACAAGAAAACTGTCCTTTCCCACTTATGACCTAAATTAATAATATTTGAGCTGTTCTCGAATGAGCAAAGCAAACAAAAGCAAAACTGCAATTAAGGCCGTTTAATCAATCGTAGCAGATATTATGCTTTATACAAATTTAAAGTAAAATCAAACCACAATAAAGATTTGTGGTGGCGTATTTAGTCTGTAGACGAGCCTAAATCATAATTCACCAGAACCACCACTCACCCGCACTTGAAAAACAATTCTTCTAGACACCAATGAACTATTAAAAACTTTTGGTTTTGTTGGACTAAATGTTTAAAAAGTTCAAATAGTGTTAAAGAGTGTGCTTTTAATAAAATAGTGATCAAGTCAGCCTGCACATTTATTTGCTACAAGAAAAATCGATTTCGCTTTTTGTTGTAAAAATACAGGGTGGGCCGTAAGTCGCGCACCAAAACTTTTAAGACAATTTTGATTATATAAACGTTATTTTATTTAAAACAAGGTTTATCCAATGAACTGATGACACGTTATACACGCTGATACAATCACAAATGCTCAAAGTAATCATAAATACTAACTCAAATCGCTCGTCTATTGTTAAAGGCATAATGCAAATCATACCTAAAAAAACTTTGATTATAATTAAATTTGACAGATATAATGACTGATACTTTCAAACAATGGTAAATTACTCTATGAAAGAACATTTATTATACATCAAAAGAAAGGAAAAAACATTCTACCCCATTAATTTTACATTGTTTCACATCACACTCCGCGTAATTCCTTGGTGCGCGACTTACGGCCCACCCTGCATATGTCTAGGCTGACTTTTATTACTGCTTTATTGACGGCGGACTCTTCAAAACTCACTGACGTGAAGTAAAGCAGTTTAGATAGGCTATCCTCCAGGGGTTTGATTACTGTTTTTCCACTTTAAATTTTGTGAAAACTTCACATACAATTTTACAGCAAAAAATCATTGAAAAGATTTTCAACACAAACTGAATTACTAGAGTGCACTATGCAGTTTACCTCTTTCTCAATTCGCCATCGAAATGCAACTTTCTTTTCTTTGTAGCGAGACAAATCGCAAATGGTGTATTCTTTATACAACTTATCCCAGTATTTCTTAGCCAATCGCTTTCCCCATGATGAACTCTCATCATCCTCCCATAAAAACTGATGATTCTCTCGAATGACGTCAATATCTGTGCGATCTTTTGAACTGAAAAGAAAAAGCGTCATATGAAGTAACAATGAACGTTTTACAACTGCATCCCAGAGACAAAATGACCCTTAGCTATGCAATTACACTATTGGCAACAATGGTGTAACATTAGAAATAACAAAATTGTCAACATTACAGTTCAATAACGCTATAACTTACAATTATAAACAACGCTACAACTTACAATTACAAAAAATGGTCAATATTACAGCTCCATAACGCTATGATTTTTTGCAAATTTCACTGGGGTGTTGCGGTAAAGACCTTTTTTTTGAGATCAACGTTCTCAGTGCCACATCAAGGGACTTATTTGTTACCGTAACCAGCATATTGGCTGAAAATGAGTACAAGTTACTGTAGTCAGAACTAACTATACATAGCGTGATTAATTATGAGCTACAATACAAATATGAGGTACAAGTTGCTGTAGTCAGAAAAAACTTTACATAGCGCTATTAATTATGAGCTACAATACAAATATGCCATATTCAAAAAGTCTATTAGTTACAAACAAAACCGATTTATGAGAGTCTTTTTAAATCAAAATTTTTGCTGCAAAAATTAAAAGTATTCTAGTTATTAAGGGCAGTGCAAATAAAGATATTGTCAAAAACAACAGCACAATGCATAAATAATTACTTTACAAAATTACCTGTCTCTTTTAAAGTCAGACACTTTACCACCATACAAAAACAAATAATCATTCACCAATCTTTTGTGCCTGGTGTACTGCTCAACAGTTAAGAAATATAATTACCGTAGTTATAAATGTTTTTTGTTCAAAAGTTAATAGCGGTTATACAAAAATTATCAAAGCTTTGGACACAAAACAAATGCTCTAGCTCAAGCCTAGTCGAAATAATTATTGATAAATCAAAAAGATACAGCATCCATAGCAAGCAGACCATGGTATCTCATTCTTTTTCCTTCTTCAACATCTAATAAATCATGTGCTGTTCGTTTTGCTGGCTTTTGAACAGATTTACCTCCGAAAAAAAGACCAACTCTTCCACTGCAAAAATTTAGAAACAAAATAGCAAAAGGTTCAAAAACTGCATGCACAGTGATAAAGATTTTATACAGGGTGTTCCAAAAGAAACAGTGCAGTAGAAATGTGCTAATAACCCAAAGAAACAAAACTCACAGAAACATACTATTTATTGCAAATATTCACAAATCCAATACCTTATCAATTCAACAAAAGTGCGATTGAGGCTTGACTCGTGCAGTAAGATATGATCTACAATAACTGCTGCAAGTGTGCACCATTCACCTGCAGACATAACCGAGCGCGACGCTGCGTGTTTTGAAAAACAAGCTCAAGTTCATCAGGTTGGATGTTTTGAATAACACTTGTTATTTTCTGCTTCAGTTCATCCGTGGTTCGAGGATTGTCTGCATACACCGAGCCTTTCAATTTGCCCCACAAATAAAAGTCAGGAGGCGTTAAATCCGGTGATTGAGGTGGCCACAAACCACGAGAGATCACACGATCCCCAAAGACTTCACCAACTGCAGCCATACTAACACGAGCTGTATGTGCAGTTACACCATCTTGCTGGAACTAGCCTTGTTGCTTTTCTTGCTCCGTCAGTTGATCAATTGTGTGGGGATTGTTTTTCATATTAGTGGTATTTAGGTTACCATGGAACTCTGTATTGTGACATCATAATATTATGATGTATACTTATAAAAGTGCTCAGTGCACTGTTTCTTTTGGAACACCCTGTATATCTAGCCAACAAAACTAAAACTTACACATCTGGCTTCTTGTACAAAGCATCAATTTCTTTTTTTTTGTGCGTTTTGGCACACTCAACTTCACTGCTGTAATCACTGAACTCTGATCCATATCCTTGTATGTTCTAAAAATAATCACCAAAAAGTTGTTGAGCTCACAACAAACCTGTGATTCATTTATGAATGTGAACTCATTTTGTTTGCAAGTCTTCAACAAAATCGGCCACCACAACAACTAGACTGATTGTCTCCATTGCCTATCTGCTGCATGTAAGTGAAGGAATCCAGTTGTGTGGCTTTCCCAAGGTTACAACATGCAAACTTGCTAGCTTTCTCTTCCCAAAGTACTTTCAGCTAAGCGCCATGCTGAGAAATTGCAAACACTATGCTTCAAGTCTTTGGTATGACTCAACAAGAAAATTTAACACAAATCTACTTAGTACAAGCAAGGTTACTCTAACCAGTACTTCTATTTTTTTATTTTGCAATTAGATTCATAACAACAAGTAATAATCAATAAATTTTGTTCAAAATTTTGATCATCATAACCATTAAGTATTACTTGCAATTGCAAATCCAGTTGTAAAATAATAAAGCTCATTTGCTTTGATATAAAATTGTTACATTAACAAGGTCACACAAAAGATTAAAAAAAGACAGTTAAAAACCTACATGGCTTTTACATGTAACAGTTTTAATGGATCCATTTTGCTCATTTATTCTGAATCTAGGTTTCAACGATTTAGAACACAATTAAACTCATATAGTGTATTCATTTTGATTTGACCAAACATATGTTTGATTGACATTGGTAATCTTGTTATCAAATTTAATGCAAAAATATTCACTTCACAAATTGCTATTGCTTCAGAGTTATTTTCATGGGCATATAAAACTGTTTTAAGTATAAGCAATGTAGTACATCTACTTAATCTACTATGCCGGCATCAGAGCCAACTAATTAAATCAGTCTTGATAATTATCTGAAAGCAATAGAAAACAAAAAATATAATGAAAAGCAATTCATGCACCTACTCAATGTAATACTTGATTTAATTCTATTTGTTTATTTCTGACTACTTATCAATTATATGCTTTTTTTGGTTAGCGGAAGCAAACCCATGCTGCACCCTATAAAATGGGTTAATTTTGCATATGAGTCAAAAATAGTATACTTACGTCTAAATTCATTTTTCAGATTTCTTATCAATTTAAATCCATGCAAACTGTGTGCAGTAAAATACAATTTGGTTTTAACTGTACAAAAAGCCAAACTATCCTGTACCACAGTTGTAATTTATTGTTTTTCAGTTTAGTCCTGCAAATGTAGTTGCAAGTGCTGCATAAAAAGCAAGTTGACTTGGCCTAATGCACTTTTACTGTTATAGTACAAACTGTAGAGAAAGCCTACCACCATAATTGATAAAAGTGCATTTTAGGTGTGTAAATTATTAGATTCAATGCACAACACTAACATGATATTACTTGCTTTTGTAGCACACATCATTACACCCAATGTACAACAATAATACATTAATACTTGCGTTACGGTTGGGGCATCCACATTTAGGCAGCATTGTTGACTGCATGGACACACCATAATGTTTCTTAATAATCCAATTGATCTTGAGATTAGATCTTAGATCTAAAACCTGGCGACAATACTTGATGCATCATTTGAGCTTAATAAATTACACACCTAAATTGCCCTTTTACCATCATATTTAATAGGCAGTGGCTATTTCGCCGTCAACAGCAATTTGCCCTTGAAATCTATTTTGCCGTAATCATTCACGTGTGTTTATATAGCCGTATTTGCCACAATTACACCAGTGACACTGTGGTGTAGTGGATAGTACGCTGGGCTTGAGATACGATGGTTGCGGGTTCAAATCTCAGCTGGCAGGGCATTAAAAGAAAGGCAGTGTACACTGAAGGGGCAGGCCTGGTATGTAAATGTACGGGGCAGTGTACACTGGAAGGGAGTGTACAGGGTGGGGGATAGAGACCTGGGGGTGCAAAACTTTTTAATTGGTTTTTAAAATTGACCAATCAGAAACGACCAAAAGTCACATGTTTATAAGATTGACCAATCATAAATAACTCACGGCAAAATAGTCTCTGAGGGTAAATTGCCGTCGACGGCAAAATAGCCACTGCCAAAATTTTAAGAGACTGGCCAAATGTGACAAGCAAATTACAGCTAAAGCCACATTAAAAAAAGGAGTGGTTATAAATAGGCATAGTACAAGCATGGTAGGCTTAGTTCAATAAACCAAGGGAAATAGTAAAATACCTCAAATGCCAACTATTGAAGAATAGTGAAAAGCAGAAAACATGTAACAGCAGCAGGGACTAATGGATATAACTGTGCGAAATGAAGCAATTATCATGAGGGGCTTACATAAGGTAGTAATGACACATCTCTCACCGTGACAAAGGGATTAAAATTTCAACTATCTTACTACCATAAGACGGGGTGACTTCGATCAGCGAGGCAACTTCGATCACTATGAAGCAACTTCGATCAGGCGTAATATAAGGCTTAGCTACTTAAAAATTATTAATTTTACTCAGCAAGTTGCAGTCAAAAAAATTGCGGCCTAAGTTTGCGGAAGTGCAATGTGCATTTGCGGTTGCAGAAGTGTGAAAAGTTACCGCAAACTTGCAGATTTGTGGTTGCGGAACACCTCTTGCAGTTTTGCGGAATTTGCGGTTGCGGAATTGAGTTTAAACCCTTGTAACTTTTTAAAAAATTTTTAAATTCATTGATTTTGATCAAAGTTGCCTCATATTCTGATGACTTGGATCAAATCAATGTTTTGAAGCAGTTAAATCTGAGTTTTGTTAGTGATTGAAGTCGCCCCCAAATAGCCCTGACTTCGATCACCCTTTGACTGTGGGTTTGCTCGAGATCGTGATGTCACAGAAAAAAAAGCGACAGTCAGTAAAACAGATGAGACCTAGAATGTTCTAACCAGAAATCTAGTAAAGGTGCGGGGGTAGATATGAGATTAAAAACGTAGAAAAAAGTTGAAATTTGATCGAAGTCGCCCCCTTTTACAGTACTTCAAGCCAGTAGGAGCAACCAGTTTTTCCTCTAAAAGATTTATCAAAGTTTTCATTTTAATTAAATTTCTAAGAACACTTTCAAATCAAAAGTAACCATTTAACCTCAGTACATGTCTCTAAAATTTGCTCAACATATCCGATTTTTGTCCTAGAGTACAAAAAAATTTTTGAAGAGAGGGAGCATAATAAGGAAGATTAAGCAAATTTTTGAGTAAACACACACCAAGGCCAAAATTAGGCATGTTATAATAGTGGATTAATTACCCTAGTAGCTCTTACCAAAATCTTATGGAATCTTTTAAAAAAGACATCACTAAAAGTAATCCTTCATTGGCCTATAAAGATTTTTCTCAGGCCACAAAATTTTGGAACGCTACCACCTTGATTTTAGCAATTAATGAAAGCTCTTTTTTTGAAATATTTTAACCTTGATCAAAAGCAAACCAAGATACTGTAGGCCTATCACCATGGTTTATTTATTTCTGTATCAGACCACACATAAGCAAATGAATGTTGTCAATGTAGAACAATAAACTGAAGTCGGCCTATAGCAGCCCAAATATATTGCAAATTTTAAAATACTTAACAGTGTTCTTTACTTTTTGAAGACTCGACTACAACATTTTAAACAAATATTTTACTGGTCTTAGTTGCCACTTAACATGACTAAAATAATATAGAAACTTGAACAGCGATCCACGATTCCGCCACTCAGATCATAAATTTTAAATGCGATTGTAACAACAAGTGTAAAACTGGATGACTGAAAATTCCATTAATCACTTTTGGTCAGGTCACTATTGTCGTTGCTGCCCGACCCCTTCCGAGGAATGGGGGGGGGGGGGGGGGGGCAAGGCGGAAGACCACGGAGCCCCAGAAGCCAGGCAACTCCCCAGGGCCTGGACCAAACAGAGAGTCGCCAAAGAGCGATCGGCGCAAATAGTCCGTAGCTGGACAGAGCAGAATGAGATGAGAGGTGTCCTGGGACGAGTGTCCGCAGGCGCTACTGGAAGGACTCTCATTTCTGCCAGTTCTGAAGAGATAGGAGCTCAGCAGTAGGCTGTGTCCATTGCACTGAAGATGAGAGGGAACACAGCGAGAGTGACGAGGAAGCACAAGCTCCTCAGTGGAAATCGTGCGAACCTGTGTGTCGAAGATTTTAGATGAGACAGTACGCCTCCATCTGAGGAATGACAAAAATGGATAGGGGAAATGAGAGAAAATAGACTACAAGGGATTGCACAGGGCACAAGTAGCCCTCCCCGTCTGACCAGCTTATCAGAAGCGTCGTTCCCCGGGAGAAACGAGCGTCTGGGAATTCATTATAGCCTGATAGAACAGGAAGAGAGAGAAGACAGTTCCTGCCAGATCTGCCAGAAAGATTGATACAAAAGGAAAGACGGAAGAGAGGATAGAGTGGCGAGGACAAAACGACAGTCAGATAGAAGGAGAAGGGAAGAGAAATGCCAGATTTGTCGGTGCTGTCGAGACCAGCGGAAAGCATGCTGAATGGTGCAGGTTTCAGGGGAGAAACTTGAACAAACTGGGCCTGCTGAAAAGAAAAGAGTGGCCTTCGTACCATAAAGTGAGCAGTTGGCAAGTAGCCTACACCACAGGCACATTTGCCAAAAGGAAAAGGAACAGAGCCATCAGTTCAAATCACCAGATCGTGAGTTGGGAGAGAGTCGAGGTGAGCATAAGCCGCACCTTGATGAGAGAGAAGGGGATCAGAGCGGGAGCATGGGGGAAATGGTGGACTCCACAGTGAAGGAAAGTAGGTTCCAAAACGGTGATTAAGGGCAAGCAAGGAAGGCTTCCCTAGGAGAACTAGGAGAGAGCATGAGCGGGTAAGTGGATGCAGAAGCTCTCCAGGATGATCTGCAGAGTCTTGATTCCACTCTTTGTCTGGCCAAACATGAAATGGGATAGGAGGTTGGAAGATGAAGTGTCTGCTCATAAGAGAACAGGGTGAAATGAGCAAAGATGACTTGTAGGAGAGGTAGAGAAGCCTCACAGAGGAAAAGTGGTAGCTTATCGGGGAAGTCGAGAAGCAGCCGATGATGACGCGACTAGCCGCTCGGTGAAGGCGTTCCAATTTGGTGATATTAGTAACGCTTAAGAAAGGAAACCATCTGGGTGAAGCATAACTGAGAAGGACTCGAACAGAGCGACTTTTGCAATTTTGATAAACCACGCAAGCATGCCTGTCCAAAAGGAAAGATTGATTCCTACGAGCAAAGCAAGGAGGAAGGCAAGCCGAAATGAGTTTGTGGAAAAGAGTAGAGTACCAGACCTAGTCGAATGCTTTCGAGAAATCAATAGTAGAGAGGATTGTCTGAGAGTCTGGCCTGGGTTTGTCAAACCCATCCGAAATGGACTGAGAAAGATAAACAATTTGATCAAGAGTAGACCGTCCCGGGCGGAAACCGACCTAACGGGAACAGAAAATGGAATTAGATTCCAGAAAGAAGAATAGACGAAATGGAATGATGCGTTTAAATAGCCTTGAGACGCAGGAGGTGAGAGAGACAAGCTGGAAGAAAGCAGGAGAGTCGAGAGGCTTTCCCATCTTATGGATTGGAATATTAAAAGATGTCTTCCAGATCGAAGAAAAGTATTGCAAACACCAGGAAAAATTGAAAATGTGTAGAAGAAAATCTATGTCAGAATGAGGAAGATGCTTTTGCATGAGATAAGCAACTTTGTCTGGGCCAATGGCGGTGGACGAAGAACGATTTGTGACAGGCGCGAGAAACTCAGCTGGAGAAAAGTGAGGAGCAAAAGGACGAGTAAGACACCTCTGGGTACGTGGCTCAGCGGAGCTCGGAATGGTAGCCTTTGGGTCTGCTGCGCTGGGCTTTCGGCTGGGAAACAGAAAAGTGAAATCTCAGGTAATCGGCGAAGACCGATGCCGTCTTCCGGGAGAAAAACAGTTGAGTTGTTAGAAGATGAGAAAGAAGAGCCAGCGAAAAAACTTAGGAGAGAGTACTTAGATTTAGGGTTTGATTTAGGTGAAAGAGAAGAGCAAGTTGCCTGCCTTGCCTCAGCAGCCTTGGTCTTGACGATGACAGACGAAGCACGTCAAGAAACGGAGATGTAAGCCTGACGATCTTCATCACTTCTGTAAGCGGTTGCGAAAGTTTTAGGTTTTTCACTAGCCGCTTCTTCCACTTCAGCGGACCACCAGGCTTTAAGATGGCGTTTGATGCAGCCGAAAGGAATGGAAGATTTGGCCGCATTTAGTGTCAGAAAAATAAACAGAGCAGCAGTAGAGGAAAGAGAGAAAGACAGGTAGGCTATTCCTCTACAGCAGGGATTCTTAAACTGGGGGGCGCGCCCCCCTTGGGGGACGTGAAAGCTTCACAAGGGGGGCGCAAGCATGACAGTGACATATTGATGAAAAGCAGCTCCAAACTACAGTCAAATCTCGTTACCACCTCGTTACTAATCCATTACATTAGAATCTGTGACCTAGTTTTAAAAAACAATTTTGTCTGTACTTTGATTCGTTACTGTTTTAATTTCCGCTGTCTTATTTACATCGACACATCGTTATATGCTTCGCCTTCCTTTCTCCGCGGGAGATGTCACTTAGCACGTCGATTTTGTACTTTTTCATTTATTCGTTCTTTTCTCCCCCACGCCGTTAAACCGTATTTTCCAAACTTTTTGAAAGTTCACGGGCGAGATTGATTGTTAACGTTGTTGTGGAGTGGACAGTACCTGGTTGTTTTCAGTTAAAATTCTTTGCTGGGATTTATTAGTAGTTTTCTTAGTGTTGTGACTTTTGTTTGCTTTTTTTTAAGAACTGATGATGCTTTCTTAAAGCGAAATATATTTTCTTTTTGTTTTTATATTTTGAAGTTGATTAATTTTAACTTTTTCAAACTTGTTAATCCCCCGTAATTTACAAATTTTAGACCTTTGAAAAATAAGTGGGATTTAATTTAGCTGCAGTGATAAAAATGAGTGCAAAAAAGAGGAAGTACAATGAAGAATATCTGCAGTATGGTTTTACTGATGCAGCAGTGAATGGTCAAGTTGTACCACAGTGCGTTATACAGGGTGGCCCAAAAGTAGGTATACAGTTATTAAACTATTTTTTATGTGCTTTGAAGTTACCAGCAGCAGAGACGTAGCAGCCGCCCCCCAAACCCCCCAATTGGGGGGGGCCCAGGCCAACTTTGGGGGCCCAAGTTAGTCTGAAATTGCTTTTTGGCTACGTGACTATTTTCAGTTTAGCAGACTTGTTTACAACCGATTTAAACTGTAGGAAGAAATTGGCTTGTGACATCATAAGTGAATGCGACGTCATTTTATCTCGCAGAATCTAAAATATTTCGATTGATTTTCTGGTAGAATCTTGAATATTCGATTGACGTAACAATGCTGTTGTTACGCAACAATCATAGAATGGTCTGGAATTCTGTTTGGCTATAAATACCGGGACAATATATATACACTGCAGAGTGCAGATAAAGTATTTTATTGACATTGTATAGAATGAAACGTTCAAAAAGTGGTGCTCAAAAGAGAAAAGAAGCAGCCACTGCTCGAGATGCTGTAGCGAAATTGCCCAAGATGACAGATTTTTTCAAGATTACTGAGCAGAGTAGACCTGGCACTAGTACCGAGAGGGATGAAGAAAACTATAGTGTACAAGAAAAAGAAGACTTTGACGATCAGCATCAAAGTGATTGTGAATTTCCAGAAAATGTAAGTTGTGATTTACCTGCCAATACGCAACCTTCAATATCAAAAATAACTGAATCTCAATTTACCCCTATCCCTGATGACCCATGTAAATGGCCTGAAAGTATTTCTGATGCTCAACGATGTGATATAGTAAAGCGTGAACCACATCAACTAATAATGAATTTTCCATATAATAACACAACTCCAAGGCGACGGTTTTCCTCCAACCATTATAAACGTGTGTTACCTAATGGTGAAAGTGTTTCACGGTCGTGGCTAGTTTATTCTGGGGAATCAGATCAAGTTTTTTGCTTTTGTTGTAAGCTATTTGGAAAAACACTAAGCCCCTTTTGTAGTGGTATAAATACGTGGGAGGGTTTTTCGAAAAAACTGAAAGACCATGAAAACGGCCTTTCCCACCAAGAATGCTGCAGTCAATGGATGTTGCTAGCTGAAGGGATAAGAAATTCATCCACTATCGACAAACGCGAGATGAATATTTTTTCAATGAAAGACGTTTTTGGAGAAATGTTTTAGAGAGACTTATCGACATTGCCTTGTTTCTATCGGAAAGGAATCTTGCTTTTAGAGGATCTGAAGAAGTCTTAGGATCTCCTCACAATGGAAATTTTCTGGGTATATTTGAGCTTTTGGCAAGAAGAGATCCGATCCTAAAAGAGCTTCAAGACAGAATCAAGAATAAAAACACTAAAGATCACTATTTGAGTCCTACCATACAAAATGAACCAATTGAATTGCTAGCGACAGAAGTTGAAAAAGAAAATTTACAGCAATTGAAATTGGCAAAATATTTTTCTATAATTTTGGACTGCACTCCAGATATGTCACATCATGAACAAATGTCTGTCATTCTCCGTTATGTACTATGTAATGAAGAAGCTGCTGTTGTTAAAGAAACATTTTTTGGCTACTTGAGAATAAGTGACAATACTGGGAAAGGCTTGTTGGACGCTTTCTTAGAAAAAGCGATCGAACTGCAACTCGAATTGTCTGATTGTCGAGGTCAGTCATATGATAATGGTGCTAACATGAAAGGAAAACATTCTGGGGTCCAAGCAAGAATGCTAGACATCAATCCCAAAGCTGTTTACGTGCCCTGTGCAAACCATACCCTTAACTTAGTTGTTGTTGACAGTGCTAATTCATCGACGGAAGCATTGACATTTTTTGGAGTACTTACAAGGTTGTATGTGCTGTTTTCTTCCTCTGCTCAGCGTTGGGAAATTTTGAAGAAACATGTGGAGCTGTCCATAAAGTCACAATCTGATACTCGTTGGGAAAGCAGAATTAAATGCATCAAACCTCTTCGATACAATTTAAAAGAAGTGTTGCTGGCACTGAAAGACTTGGAAGCCATTTCCATAGAAAGAAAAGATGGAAGAGCTGCCTCAGAAACAAAATCGTTGATAGCTCATTTATCAAAATGGAGTTTTCTTTTGTCGGTGTTTATTTGGTATGATATCCTATTCCAAGTCAATAAAGCAAGCAAGATTCTTCAATCGTATGGAGTCTCCCATCATACAATGGAAACGGAAATCCAGGCAACTGAAAAGTTTTTGCAAAACTATCGCACAACGGGTTATGACAGTGCTGCAACATCTGCTGTTGAAATAGCACAGGAATTGGATATTGATCCTTCTTTTCCTCCGTCAAGAAGTGGAAAGAAAAGAAGATTGTTTGATTACCAAGGTGAAGAGGAACAACGAGCTACTCCTGAACTGAAATTTAAAAGCAACTTTTTCTATCCATTAGTAGACCAGGCTATTATGTCAATAAAGGAGCGCTTTAATTTGTTACGTGAGGTTTCTTCCGCCTTTTCGTTTTTGTACACACGAGACAAACTTTTGCTTGTGCAACAAGAAAATGCTCTTCTTACTTGCTGTAAAAAGTTCCAAAAAAAGTTCGGTGACATTGATTCTGATGAAGTGAGCGCTGAGCTACAGTGGTTTGTTTTAATTTTACAAAAAAAACGCAATCTCAATACGGCTCAAGACTTTCTGAACTATCTTCTAAAGACTCATTTATTTGAATTGTATCCGAATGTGTACATCGCACTTCGAATCTTACTAACTTGCCCCGTGACTGTTGCCAGCGCTGAAAGAAGCTTCAGCAAATTGAAACTGATCAAAACTTTTAATAGAACGTCTATGACAGACAGTAGACTATCTTCATTAGCCATGTTGTCAATCGAAAATGACTGCGCCCGATCTCTTGATTATGACAATGTCATAACAGCATTTGCGAACAAAAAGGTTCGCTCCAGACTATTTAAATGATACTGTGTTTTTATAACTTTTTCATGTTGTTCAATGTCATTGCTTTCGTTTCGCAGTGTCTGCATAAATGTCCTACTGAACTCTGGCATCGGTGCCGAATTTTTTATGACTTGCACCTTCGGTATCGGCATGCCTTATTCTGACATTAGCCTGTTTACTTATGTACAAATTGTGGTGTATTTTCTTAATGCAGCTTTTTAATTTTACACCTCTAAAGTGATATGACCTGTGCGCAGGGGCTCTTGCGCTTACTTTGGGGGGGGCCCGAAGTTGGAGTGCTACGGGACTGACCAGCAGTGCACTTTATGTGGCCCAAAAGTAGGCATACAGTTAATGGAGAGAACTATTTGGAAATTCTTTGTGAAGTGGTAGTGCCACAACTTCAAACTAAACCTAACTTTGATGAACTCTTCTTTCAGCAAGATGGAACTTCTCCACATTATGCGTTAAGAGTAAGAGATTACCTTAACAAAGTCTTTACACAGCGTTGGTTCGGAAGAACAGGTAGCATTGAATGGCCACCATGCTCACCTGACCTGACACCAATGGATTTCTTTTTTTGGGGTGTTGTAAAGAACAAAGAGTATGTAAAGAACAAGGAGAAGAATCCCAAAACAGTAAATGAATTAAAAGATTGCATTTATGACGCATTCAGAGAAATTGATGCAAATTGAAATTTGTGCTGCACGGTATGTCAGAGTGTTTTGAACAAATGTAAAGAAGGACATTTTGAGCACTAAAAAGATTAAACAGTTTCCATTTAAGATATAACTATCATTCTAGAGGTTTAAAAGTGCCTACATAAGAACTACAAATCTACTTTTGGATCCAAACCCTACTTTTAATAACTGTATACCCACTTTTGGGCCACCCTGTATGTTTCGAAAAGTTGAGCAATGATGCTTTGAGGCCAAATCGCTTGAAGCGTCATCTTCAAACAAAACATCCTCTTCATCAAACGAAACCCTTGGCTTTCTTTCAAAGCAAGAAGGATTCTTTTAAAAAAATGAAAATCGCCTGTGCGGAGAATTTTAGCCAATTATCATCTGCGGAGCTGGTAGAAGCATCTTTTGAAATTCCTCAAATGATAGCTCAAGCGAAAAAACCTCATAATATTGGCGAAACTTTGATAAAACCATGCATGTTGAAAGCAAGTAGCCTTGTTTTGGGGGAAAGCAACAGCAAGAAGTTAGCAAAGATTTCTCTTTCAGATTCCACTATTAAGACACGAATTGATGAGCTTGTAAATGATATTGAATGTCAAGTTCTTCAAAAGATACACGCATCACCTTATTTTGCCATTCAGTGCGACGAAACGACTGACGTAGCTCAATTGTCACAGTTGATGGTCTATGTTCGTTTTGTTGGATCTGCTACAATTGAGGAAGAAATGCTATTCTGCAAATCGCTTGAAACGACCACTAAGGCAGAAGATGTGTTCAGAGTTGTTGATGCATACTTTCACAAAAACGGCATGAAATGGGAGAAACTTGTTGGCGTCTTCACTGATGGTGCACCAGCGATGCTTGGGTGTCGGAGTGGATTTATTACCAGGGTAAAGCAAAAAAATCCGGACGCAGTTGGAACTCACTGCGTAATCCATCGAGAAGCTTTGGCCTTCAAGACTTTACCTGCTGCAATGAAGAAAAAGCTTGCCATAATTATACGAATTGTTAACTTTATCAAATCAAATGCTGTCAATTCCCGGTTATTTTCCCAGCTATGTAAACACATGGATTCCAATCATGAAAATCTGTTGTTTCATACAAATGTTCGATGGCTATCAAAAGGTAATATGTTAGCTCGCGTTTACGGTTTGAAAGATGAAGTAAGTATATTTCTTGAATCTCAGGGAAAACAAGATCTCCTGTTACCATTCCAATCATAAGAGTTTCAACTGGCAATGGCATATCTTGTTGACATTTTCGAAGCTCTCAATTGCCTCAATTTACTGTTGCAAGGAAAGAACACGAACCGTATGAAAGATTACGATGAGATACGGACATTCATAGTGTAGCGTGTCGCGCCTCGCACTTCATCGAGCTGCCATGCCAAACATCTTTTTGTATTTTTTTACATTTTTTTTATTAGTTTGCTTTCGGCGGTTTAGCACCTTGCTCCCGCCAATGTGTGTGTGATTCTAGTTCTTTACTGTTAGAGCTGCGTTTGCTAGTTTGCAACTTCGTGCGTCCCCAGTTTGACGCCCAGCTCGCGCACCTTTGCTGTTTTACCCTATGATTTTACTGTAATATTAACTGACGAAGTACATACCGTCAGGTTTGTAGCCGCTCGGCTATCTCCGTTTAAAGTACATCGTGCTCCTATAGTTCGCACGCCTGGCGATGTAACCTCACGCCAGGAATCTAGCCTGCATGGCTTTCCGGCAACCTAGCCGTGATATTGCAACGCATATTGTTATTGTTATTGTATGCGTCTAAAATCACACACATTTATTTTTCTTTTTTTATTAGGGCTAGATCATGTTTATTTTTACCTTCTCTTGGTAGCTCGGTGATCGGCTTGCTTTTCCCGCCATTAGGTTGTTTATCCGTTATTTTTTGTTAATGTGACGTGTGCAGTGTCCTGTTTACATAGACATGTGCAGCGACCTAATTCTTGGTGTCGCGTGCAGATTTTGTTACCGACCATGTGGTCGGAGATATTGTGCTCTCTTTCTTCGTCGATCGCCGTGGCGGACGGACGTGTTCTGGTTGTCTGTCATGTTTCTCGTACGTTGTTGATCGTCGTGGCAAAAGGACGTGATTTCTGATTATCTGCCACAGCTTGCGCGAATTGATGGAATAAAATATTGCTGTAGTGCTTTCTTCCTTGTGACTGCCATAGTTCCCAGCAATTGGGATTCAGTCAGCACGTTATTGCTCTAAGGAACTTGTTTCCTACATTGGTGTCTTCAACAAAGCCTCGAATTAAACGACTAGTTTCCCAAAAACAGTTGCATCCTTCACACTAAGCAGGATAGTGGCAAATAAATTATTGTTCTATTTTTCGTGAATTTGATTTTTGAGGCTAGGTGAGGCGTGAGCATGAATGCAAATGTCAAGGGGGGCGCGACTAAAAAAGTTTAAGAACCACTGCTCTACAGTGTGATAGTGAAAGTCGAAGTAAAAAGCAAAGTCATCCCAACAAGCTTTCTGAAAATTGAAGGATGGGGACATTCGATGGGGCAAAAGATTGGAGAGAAAGGAATGGTTAATAGAATTGGTTGGCGATCAGAATCCAGATCCTGAAGCACCTCCCAGGAGCAAGAAAGAGCGAGAATGGAGGTAGAAAAGGAAATGCCAGGAAAAAAGCGCCTGCCAGATTAGCGATGTAGAAGAGTAGGTATGTCAGAGTAATTGAGGTGGAGTAGGTTAGAGAAGATGACCCAGTCGAATACTTCTTTCCCATGGGGATTGGAAATACGTTTTGAGTCCCAGAGAGGGTGATGGGAGTTGAAGTCCCCCAGAATGAAGAGATTTCTGATGGAAGGAAGAATGGAGGGAGAAAAGAAGTCGGTTCTACCATCCGTCGGAGAACAACGAATAGGGGAAGCAAAAACATTAAGAAATGAAAGCGGGGAGGACTTGTTAAGAGAGATGTTGACCCCAAGATAATCAGAGTAGGGGTCAAGCGAAAAAAGAGAGAAGGTAGAAAGTTTCAAGAAGGATAAGCCATGCCTGACAAAAATGATGATGCTGCCACTAGCGTGCGAGGTATCACGAGAGAGAATGTCAGACCGAGAGTGGGTGCAATCAGATTGCAAAGCAGAGAATCCAAGAATCTGGAAAGAAGAAGATGAATTAAGGTCAGATTCTTGGATACATGTTAGGTAAATAGAATGAGGCAAGATAAAGTGCGCTAGTGCAGTGCTTCAGGCATGGAGACACCAGCATTCCATTGAAGAACCCTGAAGCAATCAGTGGGAAGAAAAAGCAGGAGGTGTAGAGAAACAGCCAGGAGCATGAGGTGGTGGTGAAGGTGCTGAGGGAGAAGATACAAAGTGGGCGGAAGGAAGATAAGAGGTTTGAAGGCAAGAGTGGGGATGGAGCACTGCTTTGGGCGATGGTGCTGGATGGGCCAGATTGAACACTAAGGTATACAGGATGAAGGAGCCGGAAGAGGAAGACACAGTTTTAGTAGGTGTGGGGTCTCCAGAAAAAGCAGGGATGAAGGAAGGATGGTCGCTCCAGAACTGAGAGCTGCCAAGAGTTTTGAATCTAGAGAAGGAGAGGAGTGAGCACCTTTAATGGACCCATTTGGAGCAGGTTCAACGTTGCACCAACTTTTCTCCTCCAGGTCACATGGCCAGCACATACTGAATAGAGAAAGACAGAGCAAGGTTAGGATGAACGTGGCCACTCGTCAGGAGAAGAGAGAGAACACTTGACCGATTTCAAAGAGACTGCGTGCTGCCCTTCTGTGGTCGTTCAGAAGACAGCACAGCGAAAAAGTAGTTGGTGTGAGGAGAGTGCACAGGATAACTGGGACCCTCGGGAAGACCAACAGCCATTTTGAGTCAACCCAAATGAGGTCGGGGACCTCACTACCCCGTTGAGGTGTAGCACAACGGCAGGCATCTGGCTGAAGTCCGGCATCAAAAGAGTGTACTCCATATGGCGACTAGTCACTTCTATCATGATAGCTGCTTTTGTAGATTTCGTTCCGTTTATAAGTTAAGACTGCTGTTGTTGACTTTTGACTTGTGGTTTGTAACATCGAAGTTGCAGTGGCTGCAACAGAGGCAACTGTTGATAGGTGCAGTTGTCCGGTGCAATTGTCAGGCCATATCAGGTCGCTTGCGCTGATTAATGACTATACAACTAGCTTTACAGTCATTTGGCTTACTAGGATAGTTTCTGTTATTGGACGAAATTAACATGCGGAAATCCGCTAAAAGCTTTTCCTAGATCTCGTTTCTACTGAAACAGCAAAATTCCAGTGCGGATCAGCGTTTAGGGCATAGTTGCCAATATTAACAATTTAGGATTTGGAATCTCGAAATTTCTAGGTGTTTGAAAAAATTTGGGCAAGGACCTTTTGTTAACGTGATTTATGAGCCCTGTCATTGGTTTAGTTGTTTTTGTGCCTTTAGTAAAGTGACTGTTAATGTTCTTGATGTCATAGTTGTTCGGAAGCTTTCGCCTTCTAAGCTGTTGTGTTTGCCGCCTCATTTAATAGATTGACATTTGTAATAAGTGAGGAATAGGGATGTTTTGTAGTATGTGATGACTAATGAATTGTTTTATATTTCCCAAATTGTTTTCTATTACGTTCGACCCTTAATGGAAAATCGTAAGTTTGGCACAGTGAATCATTTATAAATTAATACGGCAAGTTGTTTTCTCTTTACTTAACGCCTGTTATTCTCGTTTCTTGTTAATGGTTATGTGACAATTTCGTTGATTGATCTCATATTTATTTGTGGATATAAATAGGCCTATTGACTGTTTATGAGTTTACTCTACTTTGGCAGTGTTTAGTATCGGGTGGTAGCGAATAGAAACCTAATATTTCATCACCAACTAATGCTAGTGGCAAGTTGTCTATGTATTTTGAAAGCGCTTGTCTGTGTCTTAAATCAATTGGGAAACAATAATCTGCTTGTATTGTCAGCTAATGCTAGCCTTAATTGATAATATACCCTTATTTCGCATTCGCTTATATCTTTATTTGCATGAATTGTATTTAGGAGATCTCTCAGTAGTCTTTAATATCTTGTAACAACTAGAGCCAGATACGTCTAGCGTGTCGCAATTGATGCGTGTGGTGCAGCTAATTTGTGAGCAAAATTTTCTGTTCTCCTTTAATACAGTCTTCATGTTCTGCAAGTTGGTGTGTGCTCGTGCGTCGAGGACCTCTGGTGAGCAAGACAATTAGAGACAGGATCTCCCAAATAGAAGCAGCAGTGAAACGGCTGGTATAGCGGTTCCTCACTGCAACACCTTTTTTTTTTTTTAGAGATCAACACTTTAATGAGGAATATTATTCTACGAAAATCGCAAAATTATCATAATAACTACAGCAAAAAGAAATTTAAAATAAAAAAAAGAAAGTTAAGATATTTTTCAAATGGACCGCTTGCGCTCACGCTAGCAGCAAAACAAGCCTCGCAATTACCACTTCCGGTCTTCCGTTGACTTCTGGAATGTTTGTGTGGCATATGACGTACTGTACCTAAACAGTTCAGAATTTTGCGCCTATCTAGCATCTATGGTTTACATTTGCGGTTGGGGTTAGGGTTAGGGTTAGGATTGATTGAAGTTGGTTAAGATTAGGGACGGCGTTAGGTTTAGTGATAGTATTTCTGTGTAGCTCAGGAATGCGGTGACTTCTCTTGGCACAGAAACCTTTGGCGGTATTTATCCTTTCCAACTTCACTACAGTCTTGCATTAAAACACCATTACATTATCACAATCTTATTCAAATTGAATAATACGGTAGCATGCAATACAAATAACAGGTTGTAAGTAGTTAAAACCAGGGATGTGAAAGCGGTTATTTTTCAAATGCTTCCGCTTCCACCAACAAAAAACGAAAAAACGACCATTGACAATTTTTTTTAACTTTTGTGGCTTTGTAGCCTGCCTTCTCCTACACTTCATCATTTTGAGAAAACAAAAACCTTCATTTACTGCTATTACTTTACCTACTTCGCTTGAGCTTATTATTTTGAACTACTCTGTGTTTGTTTTTCTTAGATATCAGAACTCGTGCTGAATGTAGAACAGTACTTTTCAATCTTTTTGTCATCGCGGAGCCCCTAATGTACTTTCGCGTTTGTCATGGAACTCCCACTAACCAAAATTTAGAAATCACGAATTGCTTGCAAGAAAATCAAATATTTCGTTACTACAATTCAAAAAATAATTAAACACTTCAACAAGTAGACAGTTATTACAAGTTCCTTCACTACTTACAACTACTTTTACAACAGTTAACTTAATGCTGCTCAGATCTAAACCGTATGATTCCATATTACAGCTCTCGACAATAACCTGTCGTCACAACAACGAATTACACCGTATAGCGTTGATTTTCCTCTCTATCCTCAACTACCTCTGACTTTGAGTTAACTTGAACTCTAATCATCATTACGAACCTTCTGTCCGTCCTCAAAACACGTATTGACTCCGATCTTTTTGGATAATGAAGTGCGAAATTTCTGTCGTATATGTTGTATGTAAATGTAAAGCGAGCAAAATTGAACTGTACCAATCAACAGCCGCCTCAACGTGGTGGTGCGGTCCCCGACCTGTTTTGGCTGGGTCAAAATGGCTGTTGACTTTGCCGAGGGTCCCAGTTACCCTGGGCACTCCCCTTACACAAACCACTTTTTCGCCGTGCAGCCCCTGAACGACCGCAGGAGGGTAGCACGCTGCCTCTTTAACCTGTTAAGTGCGGAATTAATTTTTCTCTTTTCGAGTTACAGTGCGTATTTAATCGCGCGTTTCGCTTTTTTTTCTGTCTCGATTATTTTCGCAACAGCGAAGTTTTGCGGGAAAGTCCCTGACGGGCAGTTTCAATTCGCGGGAGCGAAATTTTGCGTAGAAATCTTTGACGAAGTATATAATTGTTGCAGTTTCTGTATCCGCTGTGTTGGAATGGTTAAGATTAAGATTAAGGCGCATGACATTGAATCTCGCTCATTGTGAGATCAAGTTCGATCCTGCTTGAAAGCATCACTGATAACCGGCAGGAAAGGTATATTACTACTACATGTCTCTTTCTGGCTGGTAAATGCTAGAAAATTTTGCTTTCATATGTGTCAGAATAGGCCACGATTTGAACAATAATTTAAGGATATAAACGTTTGGGTCAAACTGCTGATTATTGTTGAAATGAAAAAATTTGCTAAACAGAAAAAGGCGGTTTTTATCCATGACCTCAGCAAAAAATGGTCTACATAATGATGCTTTTTTGCTAAAGTAGTGATGCATTTCGGGCTGGTGATTAACACCTTGGATAAGCAGCAATACTAGAAAACTCTTATTTTATTGCTGTCGGTGTCAATCTACTCTTTCGAACGTAAACGCGCCATCAAGTTGGCCAAGCGTTCCTCCGAGAATTGCCTGGTGTATCGATTGGTGTTTGTAGCAATTAGGTCTACAATTTCGTTGTCAAAAATTTCAAAAAATTCCAGTGGGTCAGTTACATCGTTCAGGCTACTGGTATGCCTGGGTTGCCGGTAAATGAAAACCTGCTTCGTACTTGGTCGTTAACGGTTCACTGCAGATTATCGTTTTTAGGAACACTGCTGCTAGCTTGATCAGTGTCGCTATCAAGTATGTCGGCATTTTGCAAATACCCTATGTCAGCACTGTTACTTTCTGAGTCGTCAAGAGAAGACAAATTATCCCTAGCATTACGAATATGCAACAAAAGATCATCGTCTGAGACTTAGAAAACTTTGCTTGGTGTCGCCATTTGTATCAGCTAAAATACTCTTATAAATATATTCGGAAAACTAAAACCAAAAATAAAATAAAATATCGTAAATAATTATCCGCAAGACTCTCGCAGTGATCATCACGTTAGAAATTGTCTAAATGCTATTACAGAATTGTACTTTTAGAGCATTTGATAAATTGGTCTGAACTCAATGAACAGATCTAGCCATAAAAGTGTTTTACGCAACAAAACTTTGCTATTAGTGCAAAATGCTTACTCAGGATTTTCTCACCCTGGCGCGCGACAAACGCCAGGCGAAAGCGAAATAAAACGCGTAGTTAAAAGCGGTGGCGACTCGGACGGAGTCTACTCCTGCCTTTCTTTTGCCCGTCTTCTCATTCTACTCCTTCTCCTGATGAGCGGCAACGTTCATCCTAACCCTTGCCCTGTCTTTCCCTATTTAGTGTGCGCTGGAAATGTGACCTGGCGGGGTAGGTCAGTGCAATGCTGCACATGCTCTAATTAAGTTCATTTAAAGTGCTCACTACTCTCGTTTTCTAGATTCAGAACTCTTGGCAGCTCTCACTCCTGGAGCTGCCCTCCCTGCTTTTTTTGAGATTCTACACCTACCAGCACTGTGACTTCCTCCTCGGACTCCTCCATTTGGTATACCTTCACTGCTCAATTTGGCCCCCTTCTGCTAATGCAGCACTTGCACCCCACCCTCATCTTCAAACCTCTTATCCTTTTTCTGCCCACTTTGTAACTTCTCCCTCTGCATCCTCACCATCGCCTCATGCTCCTGGCTGTTTCTCTTTACCTCCTACTTCCTCTTCTTCTCCCTAACTCTCTCAGGGTTCTTCAACGGAATGCTTGGGGTCTTCAAGCCAGGAGCAATAAACTAATACACTTTATTTCGTCTCATCCCGTTGATCTTAAATACAGGGTGTGCCAAAAGAAGCTGACGGATTTTAAATTTGAATAACTTTCTCAATATTTAAGTTATGCTTACCAAGTTTCATATGTAGGTAGATGAGCCTCTCCGTAATTTTTTGAGATATAGTAAGATATAATAGTCTACTTATTCTAATTTTATTTAACCTGGCGAGCGGGGTGGCCAATTTATCTCACAGCCACGAGAAATTATTCGGTTGCCGAATATGTTTTGGAGCAGATTTAATGTTTCTCGTGCCGTATGCGCCGTTGCACCGTCCTGCTGGAACCACATTGGTGGTTTGTTTTGTACCCAAGGTCGAACAAAATCTTCAAGCATCTGGCGGTACCGATCTCACATGTACAGATTTCTTTCTTTGGGGTTACCTCAAAGAGCAGGTATACGCAAACAAACCAGCCACAACAAATGCCCTTAAAAACAATATAGAGGAGGAAATTAGGGCCATAAGCCCTGAAACATTGAGTGATGTGCTGGACAATGCCCTGCAAAGAGCACATGAGTGTGAAAATGAAAATGGTGGACATTTGAGTAACATCATTTTTTATAACTAAAATTAGACCTGGTGAAAACATACCCTAGATTAAGTTGTGTAAATAAAATTAGAATAAGTAGACTATTATATCTTACTATATCTCAAAAAATTACGGAGAGGCTCATCTACCTACATATGAAATTTGGTAAGCATAACTTAAATATTGAGAAAGTTATTCAAATTTAAAATCCGTCAGCTTCTTTTGGGACACCCTTTATCCAGGAATCTAACCTTGATTTTTCTTCCTCTTTTCAGATCCCTGGATTCTCTGCTCTGCGATCCCATAGCATCTACTCCCGATCTGGTATTTTTTCTACTGATGTCGCAGACGCTAACGGCGGCGTCATCATTTTCGTCAAGCAGGGTTTATCCTTCTCTGAGCTTTCTACCTCCTCTCTTTTTTTGCTTGACCCCTACTCTGATTATGTAGAGGTCAACATCTCTCTAAACAACTTCTCCTCGCTCTCATTTCTTAATGTTTATGCTCCCCCTATTCGTTCTTCTACGAAGGATAGCAGAACCAATTTTTTTTCTCTCTCCATTCTTCCCCCCTATGTGGAAGCGGAAGCGGGGGAATTTTCGCGCTTCCGCTTCCACAGAAAAAGGACCGCTTCCACTACTTCCGCTTCCAGCTTCCGCTTCCGCTTCAACATCCCTGGTTAAAACTATCCAAAAATTTAGTTAAAGCTAGCAATCACATAGAGGAAAGACTAACTGATGCATCAACTGTACAACTAAATACCCAATTCAGCTTAAAAAGACTAGTTAAACCAAATTACTCAATTACAAAATAAACAACTAGAGCTTGCTGATAATTGTACCGCACTAAATCCGGGTTACTCATATAAACAAAAGTAATGTTGCCAACTGATTCCCAATTATAGCTAAACAGCAAAGGCGGATCACAAACATAAAATGCAGTTATATACAACAAAGTTAAGCAGAGTGAGAAGATAAGCGAATAAAAGTGACAAACGGCAATACTGGCAGTGGCGATGGTGTAAGCGAACGGCAAAATGGTGGGGTGGGGTTGGGATAAATAACGATTGTGCATTTCCGCTTTTATGTAATTAATCACAAAAACGCGATGGTAGTCTTATTGATCGGCCTCTTCTCGTAGCACCTCTAGGCCGATTTATTTTCGGTGACGTCGAAACAGATAGAGTTAGGATCACGATTGGGTTTAGGGCTAGTAAGTGGAATTTCCGCGTTTTAGTAGTATTCTCTGTTATTTTAGAAGTTGGCGTGTTTAATTTACCTTGTTTATGAATTCACTTGAAGATGACAAATCAAAAAGTATCCCAATCCATGTTGAAGAGTATCACAATGAGGTTTGTGCTCAGCTCTTATAAAAACTGTAGGTTGAAATGTGAATTTATTAAATTTATTGTAATTAATTTCAATCATTTAAAAAATTGTTTTTTTTGTATTTAGGTTCTTTTTCATATCTATCGTGGAATTGGATCAAAACTTCTTCCTTTTAGTGGAATAACTTTGCTTCATTTTGATTCTCATCCAGACTTGGGCATACCTCCAGACTTAAAAGCAAAAGATATATTTCAAAAGGATGTGTTGCTGGAGTATGAATAGTATTTATTTTTATACTTGATATAATAGTTTGTATGCAATGATTCAAGTTGGCACTACTATCTACACTTTCTGTAATTTCAATTGTTATCACATTTTTAACAAATTTAGTACTTAAACTAAGTACTGGTGTAGATATGAGATGGAGTATTTTGGGAGACTGCAAAAAGTCGTGTGGTTTATTGAGTCAGCAATCACCAATATGTGTCATTCCAATCAGCTCAGTGTTTATTTTTTTCAGGATAATGTTGCTACAAAATGACTGCCATGGAGTACTATTTAAATGATAAAGTACAATTCCATCAAGATTGTATTTTTTGGTGCCTATGCAACTGATCTTTTGAAATGTTACATCTTATTGAGCTTGTGTAAATTTAGGCCACTCATATGAATTGGCACTCTGATTTGTATCATTACTGTTAAAAAATGTTAACACATTGACTGCCAAACTACAATGTACTTGTAGTTGCGTTTGGCATTTTACTTGGCAAAAGCCAGTCAGCATTCAACGTGTTAACTGTTCTGCTGATTACTTATGTTTCATAAAGTTTTTTGAATACTATTGGAATCAAGTTAGTGAAACATTTTTTTCCAAAACTCTTCACTTGTTTGTACAATTTCAGTTCATTGCAAATTGAAAGTTGGATTTTACCTGCAGTATTTGCTGGTCACATCAGCAAAGTAATATGGATTAAACCTGAATGGTCCAAACAAATCCCTGAAGGAAAGTACGAGTTTGCAATTGGAAAAGACCCACAAACTGAGGGTATAAGGTAGCAAACTGTGTTTTCTAGTTTAAGTAATGTCATATTGTGAAAAATAATATTTTAGTTTAGCTGTAATGACCCTGCTACAGGCCAGTGATTCATGTACTACCGCTTTACTAATTTGTTTCATGTAGTGTAAACTTTAAGAACACTATCAGTGATGAAAACAAATATATTATTACATGTTATACAGTGTAAAAATTAGGGCTTATTTCTGACTGCATAACAAAACCAATAAAAATACATCAGAAGGTATAGATATGGCATATTATTGTATCTCAAACATTTCAGGACGCTACTACAATGCAGAAATTCCACAGAATTTCATTGGCTGGCCCTAATCCTAATTGTAATTCCAACTCTAACCCTAACCCGACGGAAATACTGTTCTACTGTGGGGATTTCCCTGTTTCAATGGAATTTAAGTTTATGGAAGACTTTCTGTGGATTTCTGCACTTTAGTTTCTTACAAAACTTTGCCATGTATTTACAGAGTTTCATCTACTCTTCATTACTTTGTCTCTGATGGTTTGTTTGTGGCAGAAAATACTTTAGTCGAGAAGAAGATGTTAATATTGCATGTAATTACACTTGATACAACTAAAAGTAAAACAATGTGAGTTGTGGTCACATTTGATGAATAGAACTTCTAGGACTAATGTAGTTGCTGTTACCTATTTATTGAATGAAGAGGTGCCCAAAATGATCTGAGTGGAGTGGTTGCTGCATTTGATTAGAACATGTGCAAAATAATGTTAAAAATTATCGTTCTAGTTGCATCTGTCATTGCTGAGAATTGGGGGCTACCACTTTCTGTATTCACCAATGACAGATGGAATTAGCAATGTTGTTAAGCATCGAAACGTCTTTTAACTCTGTATATTGCACAATTATGTAGCAGTGGTTTTCAAACTGTCGTATGCCAGCTCTTTGCATAAAGTACTGTAGTAAATATAGCTCGTATGCAAAGTTTAGTACGAATTTATGTCATCTACTGCTGTAATTATCACTAAAGTTAATTAATTGCTGTTTTGAGCTAAATTTTTTAATATCAAGTGCTATACAGGCACCTAAGAATGACTTGTGAGGGAATTTGCCCAAAAACAGTTATTGGTACCTACAAAAGATATTTACAAGATATTTAGCTACATATTTTATTGAGTTCCTAAAAAAAGGATCTGTATTTGATTTTTGAGGCAGTGTGTGGAAATATGGCCTACTAAAGGGAACTCAAGCCATGCTCCTGTTAACCACCTCCAAACCACCCGAAATATGGCTAACTACCGGGAACACATGCCAGGCTTATTTCCGAAAAACTACAAGATCATGAAAACAGCAGTTTTCACAACAAGTGTTTTAGTCCAGAGGTTCCCAACCACTGGTCCATGTAAATGCTTTGTGAGTATTCAAAGTATCTGGCTTTCTGCCAAGCTAATTTTAATGTGGAATCATCAGCATTGCAAAGTTATTACTAAACTAAAACTTACTCTCTGTAGAACTTACATGGTGACGCTAATGATTGTTTTGTCATAAGCTGCGTCTAGTTTTGAAAAAGTTTTGTAATGCAAAGTCATTCTTCACTTTTGAGTTGCAGCTGCAATAGCTTGTCTTGTTAAACTGCTGAATGATTGATATGGAATATACGAAACAACAAAGTATTGAGATGTATTTTAACAAGGATAAAAGGAAGACTTTTGAAACAGATAATTCTCAAAATGGAAATGGAGCAAGTATAAGTAAACCTACTGCAAAAAGAGCTAACTACAAAAATAACATATGCAGATGAATTGATTATCACAGGTGGAAGTAAAAAACGAAAAGTAGAATTGGTCAGGCAATATGATAAAAGATACTTGGTTTTACTATAGCTCCGTGTAGTGAGTAATGGCCACGGCCTTTATGTTTTGTGTGCTCCCAAATCCTCTCAAATGACGTTATGAAACCTTCCAAACTTGCTCATCACTTTCATTCCAAGTACAGCAATCTTGAAGGCAAGCCACTTGAATATTTTGAATGACTACCCTCTAATATGAACGATCAAAAAAGCAAATGAAATAGATGACCACTACCGAAAAATCTTTTCTTCATGCATCCTATCTAATTTCTATACAAATAGCTAAAACAAAAAAAAACATACACGATTGGGGAAGAGTTAGTAAAGCCGTGCATCTTATTTGCGGTGGAAGAAATTTTGGGTTCTGAAGCAGCTCGAAAATTTGAAGACATACCCCTCTCCAACAACACATTTCAGCGAAGGATTCAAGATATAGCAATGAACATCAAACAGCAAATTCTAGAAGAGGTAGAAAATGGCCCTATTTTGCTATTCAACTCGACGAGTCACCTGTCGAAAGCAATTGTGCCACACTAATTTGTTTCGTGCTTTATAAAGGAAAAACAGATTTTTAAGGAAGAACTTCTTTCTTGCATTGACTTAGCAGGACGTACGACCGGGTCAGAAATATTTAAGCTTAGCAAATGCTTTAGTGAGAAAGAAATAGACTGGGGAAATTACATCGGGGTGTGTACTAATGGAGCTGCGGCTTAACTAGTTATCTCTCTAGTGTGGTTGCAAAAATAAAAAGTGCTGTTTACTTAAAAAAGCTTATTCCTGATTTGATTAAACGTACTTACTAACGCTGTGAAAATTGTAAATGCATATAGAAATCGGCCCTTGAACTGCAGACTTCCAAGCATTGTGTGGATCATGATCATCTACTTCACGCAGAAGAAAGATGGTTGTCACGAGGACGAGTTCTTTCTCGTCTATTTCAACTCCGTGAAGAAATAACATTTTTTGAGAGAAATAAACTTCCCATTAGCAGAGAAGTTTTGTTGGATATGAGGTTGTGTAAGCTTGCGTACTTGGCAGGAATATTTGGCCGTTTGAACTAGTTTTATACTTCTGTGCAAGGCTTTTGCCCGAATATCTTTGTATTGAGAAATAAGACAGATGCTTCCAAACTAGCTGGCACTTGGGATAATCCTGCGCAAAAGGAAGATATATTTATGTTTCCAATGTTAAACGAGTACTTGACAATTGTTGATGTTAATGGTAAAGGGTTACCAAGCATTGTAAGTCACTAAAAGTCACTAATAATTTTGACCATTTTTTTCTGGAACATGAATACCATTGACATGGAAACTTTTGGATGAACAATCCATTCATCGAAGATGTCAACTGGCAGCGATACTAACGTTGATTTTGTATATAAATGGATTGTCATTTTTTTTGAGTTTATTTGATTGCCGTTTAGTTGTGAGTTTTTGTCTGAATTACACAGCCCATGTCAAAATCTTGCATTATCTTGCGTAACGACAACTTTTGGTTGACAAAAAGATTACAGATATCTGTACACTAAGATCTCTTGTTGCCGGTCCGTGAATATTTTAGAAATATTTACTGGTTTCCCGTTGTATAAAGTAGGAAACCACTGTTTTAGTCATTGTATGTTGCTCAAAGAGGAGATTCGCAAACAGTTTACCACTGTCGCGCAGGAAATATCGCTTTTTCTAAACAAACGAACAATTTAGAGAAATGGGCTAGAGCAACTTATTGATATCGTAATTTTCTTGTCCGTAAGAAATTGGCTTTTAGAGGTTCCAACGAATTATTGGAATCACAAAATGGAAAGTTTGTAGGACTATATAAATTATTGGCGAAGAGGGATCCTGTTTCGAGTGAATTACAAAGTATGGTGATCAGGCACTCGGCCAAGCAACACTATTCAGAACGAATTAATTCATGTCATAGCGTAGGAATTTGGAAATAATCTAAAGGCCAATTGTTTTGCAATACTTGATTGCACTCCAAGTTTACGTCATCCGGAACAACTGACTTTTTTTACGTTTTATTCAATGTAAGAGCAAGGGGTTGATGTAAAAGAAGCGTTTTTGGGCTTGTGAGATTAAACGACTGTTCTGAAAAAAGGTTGTTGGAGACTTAAAGCGGTCTGAAGAACTGTTGCTAAATCTCTCTTACTGCGGAGAGCAATGCTACTATAATGGTGCAAAAAAGGAGGAAAAGGGTTTGGGCTTCAGACTAAAATCCCAAATCATTATTTGTGCCGTGCGCTAATTACGCAATTGAAGCTCTGTTACTTTTTGGTGTGCTGACGCAGCTGTGCACATTATTTTCATTTTCTACTCAGCTTTGGACCATACTGATAAAGTATGTCTTGTTAATACCAGGGCGTCCAAAACTAATTTATGGACTAGAGGGGTTATTTAATGAAGGTATTTGTATCAGGTTAAAACTTATAACTTTGAAATCTGCCTGATAATTTTCAGTGATGAAATGCTATTTCGGTTAATAGGCAATATAAAATAAAAAATCATATAAAAATATTAAATTATTATTTTATTAAAAATAGGAGTCGGTTCTTAAGAATTATCGGATGTTCGGAGTCCCAACTGCCCAGCCCTGGTTAAAACATCCTTATGTTACTCGTTGGGAGAGTCAATTAATTGCACCACGCCACTACGTGATTACTACTCAGGTGTACTGGCAGCATTAAAAGAATAGGAGAGCTATTAGGAAATATGGAGAAACTGCTACAGAAGCTGTATTTTTGGTAGTCCACAGCACGTAACGGAGTTTTGTTTTGACGGTTGTCATTTGGTATAAACAAAACCAGCAAACTTATTCAAACCTACGGTATTTCGATACAGGTTTTAAAAAGAGAAATCAATGTTGCAATAGTGGATGCAGTACTGCTATAACAAACGCTCGTGAAATCCCCAAGAAGTTAGATATTGACAGCACTTTTGCTGAAACCTGGTATACCGACCGTTTGATTGTAGAAATGAAGATGAAAACAGTCATGTTTCTGCGGAGATAAAATTCAAAACCAACTTTTTTCTGCCGCGGGTAGATTGCGCAATTGACTTTTTAGAAATCGGTTGGAGAAAACGCGTAATGTGGCTGAAATCTTTAATGTCCTATTAAATCAACAAAATCTTTAGAAAAGTGTACTTAACTTGAACAATGCTTGCCACAAATAAGAAGAGCTTGGAGATGTCGACCCTCTCAAAATGAAGGATAAAGTAGTGCGTTTTCTGTTTGTCAAAGAAAATAAACTTAAGACTTAAAAACAGCAAGAGACTTTGAACTATATTTTCACAAGGCAGTTAATGGAAGTGTACCCTAACTCATTTATTGCTCTGAGAATACTGTTGACATGCCCGTTTTCCGTAACTGCTGCTGAAAGAATTTTCAGTAAACTTAAGTTGATCAAAACATTCCATCGATTAACAGTAATGGATGACAGACTCATCATAAGCAGTAGTTTCAATTAAAAGAGCTAATGTATAGACTATATGTATAATCTAGATTTGAACCACGCAGTTGATTTGTTTGCGGCAGGGAAAGCTCGCAATAAATCGTTTTAAAATTTTGCACGCCAAAATAATCTGACAAAATGTTCACTTCGCCTCCAACTATCGGTATGCAGTGCGTAAATTATGCGATTTGTAAGTTTGAAAAAAGTGCAGTGTTACCCCCTTATTTTATCTCGATTTTAATGCAGAACTTTAGCCAGGAGTCTTTTCTGCTTAACTTCGCACTAAAAACTTAAGTTACTATCACACATAACTGTTATTGAGCAAAGTATGTATGATTCCACCCTTCCAAGAATAGGGGGCCCCACTTGTGGGTTTCGGTAAGGGGGGCGTGAGGTGTGTTTCATACGGCACTGGCATCAACCCCCCTCTTGATTGCACCTTTAGTGGTATGTGTGACATCTAGATATTATGCCGACCGAAAGATTTGCAATTGCTGTTAAGGTCATATAGATTTATTGAGTGAAAAGACAGTGCTATGTTTCAAAGTCATGCAAAATTGTAATAAATAATGATGGTAGTAGCAGCTTCTATTCTAAGAAATGCTGAAAAGGTACTAAATGGCACAACGTTGTGTTGTTTTGCAGATCGCTTGTTGATCTATTTACAAAAGACGAAAAGTATATACTTGATATCGATTTGGATTTTTTTTCAACATGCAATCCTTTTCGAAAAATGTTTTCAACAGAAGATTTGATAACTTTAACTGAATTGTATTGGTTTGAGCCCCCACGAAGTAGCAGTGTAAGTGCAGTGCCATTGTCTCAGCAATCAACCGATTGCGTCGGTAAGCGGTTCGCCTAAAGTTAAGTAATTCCTCCCAAAAAAGGTCTATATTGCGTAGTTGGTCGAAAATATTTTTCGCTCGCATATAGACACTGCAGAACTGCAGCCCCCCGTTTCTACTTGATATTATTGAACACATTTAATATGAGTCCTACAAAAATCTAAGGAACTGTGCATTTAAATAAGTTTTGTGACTGTTTGTGATCTTCAACAACTTTTCATTAAAAAGTTACAGTAAAGAAAAGAGATCGTTCAACAAATGGTGGCTCGTTAGCACTGCTGGTCTTGCTGTTAAAATAGGTGTGCAGGCGTTGTTTGAAATAAGGATTGATAAATTTCAAAATAAGACGATAACGGAATGTCTGCGCACAACTTGCACTCCAACAGCTAGACTGGCACTGCTCAAAACGCAGTGCTTCCGTCACCTCTACGCGTGGGTTGGCCATTACATTATTGCCCCGCCCTGCCAATAAAATCTTAACTGCTGAGCAACACAGTTTCTATTCAGTCTGAAGCTAGCAATATCGACGGAAATGCTTAGCTGGAATTGTGTTGTCAATAATATACAGTTTTGAAAATTATAGGCGAAGATATGGAAATTGTAAACCTTGCACCTAATTGGCAAAGCAGCATACGGGCGTAAGGGGCATTAACAATTTATTAAAATGAATATGCCAGGAAACAATAATGAGTATACCACCCAACCAATTTAGACGAGACCATCCCAGGACGCGCTTCAGCGATGGTCTCGTCTAAATTGGTTGGGTGGTATACTCATTATTGTTTCCTGGCATATTCATTTTAATAAAATTGTTGGATCAAGTGCATAAATTTCCCCATGTGGGGAAATTTATGCACTTGACAGAGATTAAAATTTCCCCCCTATACAATTTATTTTTCAGGTCCCTTCCAGTGTACACTGCCGCGTACATTTACATACCGGGCCTGCCCCTTCAGTGTACACTGCCCTTTCTTTCAATGCCCTGCCAGCTGAGATTCGAACCCGGATTTGATGCTGTTCTAATGTTCTTAAGAATAAACTTGATAACTAACTGGGGAAAATTTTGCACTTGTTGTTGTCTTGGGGAAAATTTTGCACTTGTTCCAAACTGTTAATGCCCATTACGCCCTTATGCTGCTTTGCCAATTAGGTGCAAGGTTTACAATATACAGTTTATAAATGTGTGTGTGCGGGCGCATTTATACGGTCAATAATAATGTAGAAAAATCCTATAACACCACCCCTATCAATAATAGCCGGGAGCCACCGCTGCTCCTTTGGCACGACTGGTAGATACAATTAAACGATTTATTCAACTTACTAAACATTTAGGAAGACGACGTAAAAATCTGTCAAGACAATAGAGTGCTTCAATTAAACCAGCTAAAAATTTGGTTACATCAAATTCTAAAAGAAGAATCAATTGATGACGAAAGGTAACTTATTTAACTTTCTGAAGGTATAAAACTTTTTTGTTCTAACTTATATTTCTTTTTGCAGGTTTGTTAAGTTGCAACAGGTTGTCAAGAATTATAAAATGTCACTGGACCACAACATGGATGAAGAAGACATAGAAATAGTAAAGTTTATGTTTTGCAAATGAATCTCTCTGTATGTTGTTGTTTACCCGACCCCTTCCGAGGGATGGGGGCATGGCGGAAGACCATGGAGCCCCAGAAGCCGAGCAACTTCCCAGAGTCTGGACCAGGGGTCGTAAAGAGACAGAGAGTCGCCAAAGAGTGAGCGGCGCAAAGAGTCCGTAGCTGGACAGTGCAGAATGAGATGAGAGGTGTCCTGGGACGAGTGTCCACAGGCGCTGCAGGAAGGATTCTCAATTCTGCCAATTCCAGAGAGATAAGAACCTAAAAGAAGGCTGTGTCCATTGCAGCGAAGACGAGAGAGAACAGCGAGCATGACGAGGGAGCACAAGCTCCTCGGTAGAAATCGAGGGAACTTGTGTGTTAAAGAACTTCGATGAGATAGTACGCCTCCAGTCCGAGATAAGACGAGAGTGGATACGAGAGGTAAGAGACTACAAGGGATTGCGGAGGGCGCAAGTAGCGCACCCCGTCTGGCCAGCTCATCGGCCGCGTCGTTCCCCGGGAGAAACGAGTGTCCGGGGACCCATTGTAGTCTAATAGAACAGGAGGAGAGAGAAGACAGTTCCTGCCAGATCTGCCACAGAGTTTGAGATAACAGGAAAGATGGAGGAGGGGACAGGGTGGCGAGGATAGAACGACAGTCAGACACAAGAACAGAAATGGCAGACTTGTTCGTGCTGCCGAGACCAGCAAAGAGCGTGCAGAATGGCGCAGGCTTCAGCGAAAAAACTGGAACATACTGGGCCTGCCAAAAAGGAGAGAGTGGCCTCAGCGCCACAGAGAGAGCAGTTGACAAAAACGCTGGAGCCGCCCTTGCCAAAAGGAAAAGGAACACAGCCATCAGTCCAAAGCACCAGATCATGAGGGGGAGAGAGTCAAGGTGGGCGAGAGCCGCATCTTGGCGAGTGTGAGGGGGATCAGAGCGAGAGCATGGAGTGGAAAGGGTGGACTCCACCGTGAAGGAAGGCAGATTCCAAGGAGGAAAGGGAGGACAAGCAAGAAATGCCTCCCCAGAACAAGTAGAAGGAAGCATGAGCGGGTGAGTGGACGCAAAAGCTCTCCAGGACGATCTGCAGAGTCTTGGTTTCACTCCAAGTCTGGCCAAACCTGAGATGGGAAATGAGGTTGGGAGACGAAGAGCCCGCTCATAAGATAAAAGAGTGAAATGAGTCAGGGTGACTCGAAGGGGAGGTAAAGAAGCCTTGGAGAGAAGCAGAGGGATAGGGGAGGACGAGAGGCAGCCGGTGATGGCGCGACTAGCCGCTCGGTGAAGGCGTTCCAATTTAATGAAATTGGTAGCGCTTAGGGAAGGAAACCATCTGGGTGAAGCGTAAGTGAGAAGGGACCGAAGAAAAGATTTATACAGAAGAGAGAGGGACTCTTTAGAGGGACCCCATGAGGAAGCAGACATACAGCGTAAGGCCTTGAGACGTGGGAAAAACCTGGCCTTCAGCGAAGATACATGCTTAGAAAAGGAAAGAGTGCGGTCGAAGGTGACCCCAAGAAAAGTTGGAGTGGGATTGAAACGGAGGCGGGAGCCAAGTAGGAGGAGGTTAGCCTGGTGGGGATCCACTGAGAAGAAGGAGGCCTCACATTTGCTCAGATTGAGAGGAAGACACCAGTACTCAGACCAGCGCTCCAATCGAAACAGAGCTCCTTGTGTGGTCTCCACCGCAGTAGGGACCAAGGGGGAGGAGGACCAAATGGCCAGATCGTCAGCTTAAAGAGAACAGCTGACGGAAGAAGACAGAGAAGCTGGAAGATCATTGATGAAGAGAGAGAAAAGTACAGGGCCAAGAATGGATCCTTGCGGAACACCTCGACGGACTCGAAAGGAACGGCTTTTGTGATTTTGAAAAACCACAGAAGCGCGCCTATCAGAAAGGAAAGATGCCAGACAGAGTCAAAAGCTTTGGAGAAATCGATAGTAGACTGGATCGTCCGAGAGCCCGGCCTGGGTTTGTTAAACCCATCCGAAATGGACTGAGAAAGGTACAGAATTTGATCAAGTGTAGACCGTCCAGGGCGGAAACCGGCCTGGCGGGGAGAGAGAATGGAATTAGATTCCAGAAAGAAGAGTAGACGGGATAGAATGATGCGTTCAAAAAACTTTGATACACAGGAAGTGAGAGAGATAGGCCGGAAGGAAGCAGGAGAGTTGAGAGGTTTTCCCATCTTGCGTATGGGAATAATGGAAGATGTCTTCCAGATGGAAGGAAAGGAATGCGAAGACCAAGAGAGATTGAAGATGTGAAGAAGAAAATCCATGCCAGAGCGAGGAAGATGCTTTAGCATGGGATAGGAAACTTTGTCTGGACCAGTGGCAGTGGAGAAGGAAAGGTTGGAGGCAGCCGCATGAAATTCAGCGAGAGTGAAAGGAAAGCAAAAGGACGAGTGAGACTCCACAGGGCACGTAGCTCGGCGGAGCTCAGAGAGGTAGCCTCTGGCTCTGCTGCGCAGAGTCTTTGGCAGAGCAATGGAAAAGTGGGATCTTAGGTAAGCGGCATAGACCGAAGCCGATTCCCTGGGAGAAGAACAGTTGGGGAAGTTAGGAGATGAAAAGACGAGGAAGATGAGCCAGCGATAGAGCGAAAAGAGTGTACAGATTTAGGTGAAAGTTTTGTTTTATTTGCCATATTTGTCCTCCATTCACGAGAAAGCGAATCGTATCGCTATACTTTGGACGGGAAGTCCGCAATCGCTTGGGAGTTGCCTTTTTTTTCGAGGTTTATGGGCCACCTGTCTTCTACATAAAGGTGGGGCGTCCCGTTAAGTCCCTTGCCCAAGGACACAACAAGCGAACTTGCCGGCTTGTCCTCCACAACCTCCCCTAAATGCCGAGCGCCAAGCAGGGAAGCTGCGGATGCTTTTTTAAAAAGTCTTTTGGTGTAACCCGACAAGGGGAATGAACCCCAGGTCTACCGACTGCGAAGCGGACGCTCTAACCACTACGCCATCGCATCAGAGAAGAGCAAGTCGTCTGCCATGCCTCAGCCTTGGCGATGACTGACGAGGCGCGTCGAGAAGCGGAGATGTAAGCCTGGCGATCTTCATCACTTCTGTGAGCGGCAGCGAAAGCCTTGCGTCTTTCACTAACCGCACTTTCCACCTCAGCAGACCACCAGGCTTTAGGAGGGCGTTTGATGCGACCGAAAGGAATGGAAGATTTGGCTGCATTCAGTGCCAGAGAGGTAAAGAGAGCAGCAGAAGAGGAAAGAGACGAGTATTCCTCTGCAGAGGGACAGTGAGAATCAATGTAAGAGGCAAAGCCATCCCAGCGAGCTTTCTGAAAATTGAAGGAAGGGGGACGCTCGTTGGGGCGAAAGACCGGAGAGAGAGAGGGATAGATAAAAGAATTGGTAAGTGGTCAGAACCAAGGTCCTGTAGCACCTCCCAAGAGCAAGAGAAGAGGGGGAAAAGGAGATGTCAGGAGAGGAGCGATGGAGAAAGGTGGGTGTGTCAGGGTCATTGAGGGGGAGGAGGTCAGAGGAGATGACCCAGCCGAATACTTCCTCCCCGCGGGGGTTGGAAGTGACTCTTGAGTACCAAAGCGGGTGATGGCAATTGAAGTCCCCCAGAATGAAGAGATTTCTGGAGGAGGGAAGAATCGAGGGAGAGAAGGAATCGGTTCTGCCATCCGTTGGGGAAGAGCGAATGGGGGGGCGTACACATTAAGAAATGAGAGTGAAGAGGAGTTGTTTAGAGAGATGTTGACCCCTACATAATCAGAGTAGGGATCAAGCGAAGAAAGAAAGGAGGTAGAAAGTTCAGAGAAAGATAGGCCCTGCCTGACGAAAATGATGACGCCGCCGCTAGCGTGCGTGGTATCAGAAGAGAGAAAGCCAGACCGGGAGTGGGTACGATCAGAACGCAGAGCAGAGAATCCAGGAATCCGGAAAGAGGAGTGAGGATTGGATTCCTGAATGCAGATGTCGACAGGATGGGACGAAATAAAGTGGAGTAGTTCAGTGCTCCTGGCTCGAAGACCTCCAGCGTTCCATTGAAGAACCCTGAGAGAGTCAGGGGGGGAGTGGAGGCAGGAGGTGCAGAAGAAAAGCCAGGAGCAAGGAACAGTGGAGGTGGGGCAGAGGGAGAAGATATAGAATGGGCAGATCGGGGATAAGAAGTTTGGAGACGAGGGTGGGGCGAGAGAGCAGCGTTAGCAGAGGCGGGCTAGATTGCACAATGGAGGTATACATGTCGGAGGAGTCCGAAGAGGGAGTCATAGTGATTCGGCAGGGGGGGGCAGCTCCAAGAGCTCTGAATTGGGATAAGGAAAGTTGTGAGCACCTTAGATGGACCCCTTTGGAGCAAGCGCAGTATTGCACTGACTTGCCCCGGGTTTGGGTTGGGATGAACGTTACCGCTCATCAACAGAATGAGGAGACGAAGAAGGGCAAGAGAAAAGAAAAAGAGAAAACAAGCGACCGATTTTAAGGATGCTGTGTGCTGCCCTTCTGCGGTCGTTCAGGGGGAAGCATAGCGAAAAAATGAATGGGGAGTGCCCGAAGTAACTGGGACCCTCGGGAAGGCCAACAGCCATTTCGACCCAACCCAAACGGGGCCGGGGACCGCACCACCACGTTGAGGCGGCTGTTGATTGGTGCAATCTCTCTGTATCGCTAACATTGCTCGTAAACTTGCAATCTTTTAATTACTAGTACATGTAACGGAAATCATTTGTCAGTTTCATGGTGCTGGCTGTACAACTGATGATCCTGAACTACCACATCATGTAAGCACTGATCAGGAAATCTGTGATTTATTAAAAGAAGTAAAAAGAAACCTTGACACGTTACAGTCTTGGCCACTAATGATTACAATTGCCAGGTAAGTTTTAATCATCAAATGCGTCGACTTTTCGAATGATTGTTTTCGCTTTCGTTTAGATCTACCGAAGATGGATATTGTCCCGCTTTTCAAGTGGAAGACATTGAAAAACTTAGTGTAACTCTTCTTCGACAGCTTTACACTTCTGTGTTTCTCTATAAACATTATCTTGATTGATGCTTTTTACGTTTTTTTTGTTTCTTTTTGCCAGTACCTGAAATAGTGCAAATAGATGTTAAAATAAAATTGTTTTTTCATGTGGTGTGTGCTCACTTGAATCGCTTGACAAGAATTCGTCAAACATTTGTCTCTTTCTTTCTTGCTGTGTTTGAAACTTGCGCCACTTCTCCCTATTTTCACTAAAATCTCTCAGTCTGAAATGAATTAGAACATATTTCCCATAGATATCCGACTTCAGGTTCTCGTAAGACACTGCAAAACACAACTCATTTTTACATAAACGTCTTGGCAAACATTAAGGCAACTAGATAAGTGGCTTCCAACCTGGGGTGCGCGGACCCGTTGGGATCTATAAGTGCTTTGATGAGTTTTGATACAGCAAAAACGATTTAAGTGCTGATTTGTTAAATTTTTGATTGTAATTATTGATGGTTCGCATCGTAAGGTACTTGCAGCTTATCAATGCCGCTATTTTTAAATTCGCGTATCTCAATCAATATATTTAAACTCTGTTTAGCTGTTCGACAGAGTACGATCACAAATACAATCCAATTCTTCAATTAGCTTGGTAAAATCACTTATAAACAATTTGAAAAATGAAAAACTTTCTCGGCCTTACTACCTTCATATGCCTCAAACAAGACCCTACGTAGCAATGTACAAAACACTGAAATCAATCCATAAATAGCATATTTGGCGAAAAGCTTTGATTCAAGACCAACTTTCACTCAAAGGGGAAAAAACGTTTTTCCATCATTTCAGCAATTGACATTGGGGTTTCAGCTTTTGTCCACCCAGGAGATCCGGCGCCTGGGCCTTATTGCCCCCTAAACTATGACCAACATAGCCAAAATGTGGGTCACGAACACAAACTGAAGAAAACATTTTCACATCTACCTGTGAATGGTATATCCATCCAGTTCCTAACATATAGGCAGGGGTCCATGACTGTAAAAAAATTAAGAACCACTACGATAGACTTACCCAAAGACTCCGCTATCTTCGTTTTCATTTCATAGGTTGACTTAGCCCACATATTCCACATCACTTTGCTACCGTATTTGTCTTGAGCCAAGATGTGAAATTTTTCCTGAAAGTAAGCAGTCCAGTAATTACTAACCTGCAGATCACTTACTTTTTTTGCATGTACCTTCCGAAAGAGAGGAGAGGATTAGGCTATATTTTAACCATAAATAACGTAGAAAAGCAAAAACATAAAATATCCATGTTCGTTCAAGGGTTCGTACTCTGTTTATCATGTTGAGCCACAGTGATGGTACCACCTTTTCGCTACATCGTCGTAACAGAAACTTTCAGGCCTAAAATGCTGAATGCCAAGCAGGAAAACCGCCCAAAATATTTTGAACAGCTTGGTGATGAACCCATGTATAGAGTACGAAACGGACGCTGTAAGTACTACACCGATATGGGGGACTTAGATCGCGCAGAAAAATATCTTCTGTTCGCAATTAGTTTATTGGAATAGAGTGACGCAAGAAATTTTGAAAGGGGGTCGGTCACAAACACAAAAACTTTGGCAAATAGCACCATGCTTTTAAGCCACTATTACCGAAGTTTGAGAAAGTAAATTATTGTGCAATAACAGAAACAAAAACACGTGTAATTTGAGAAAACCTACGTAATAGATTTACACTACCAAAATAAAAAAATTTAATATAATTTTTTGTGAATGATTTTACGTTCAAACTTCATGATGATGAACACAGTGCCCCTGGTAGTAGCACTCTGCGCTCACTTCCTCTGCCATCTGCCGTGATACTGTAAAACCTAACTACAAAAATCATGTTTTTGAGAATACTGAGATGTTTAACATTGTTTAACAAGGGAACAACTGAACCAATTTTTTTTCAGTTTTACCCTTAAGCTGTTAATTGTACAAACATCAATTATTTCTTCGCTATTGCTGATCAGTAGCTTCACATAAACGAAAAGAAATCAAGGTTTTTGTGACATTTGAAATGTAATTGTTAAGTTTTGCAATATTACGGTAGATATATTTCAATGTACGCCAACATTAAGCTGGCCAAGTGCAATATTGAAACTTGGAAACTCCAAGCTACATCAGTACAATTGTCTTTTTCTTAGCTCCACTGTTGCCTCCGTGGGAGTCTGAATGATATATTGTGCTGTTATTCGATTTACCGAAACCAAGTGTAGATATCGATTTTATATGTAGAGCAATTCTGTCTGTAACTGGGTTCGTACGTACGTGCGCTTCAAGTCCTCCGAAACTACTGGACGTACAAACATTAAATTTGGGACGATTGATCACTATCTCGGGTTAAGTGTCAGCGGTTTGTGACGTCGTCATGACGCCATACTTGAAAGATATTTTCAAAATTTGCATTTCTTAAAGAGATCCAGTTTTGTCCACGTCAACGCAGGTGGCCGGATTTACCTCGTACTTCTCGACAGTTCGTTAACACCATTATACCACTTCACTCTTTAAACGGCATTCTTCCTTTTCAGTCCAATCTGATTGATATGCTCTTTCACGTCATATTCGGCCGCCCACGCCCTCTTCTTCCCACCACTTCAAAATCCAACGCTCTTCTCAAAACACGCCCATACCATCGCACTCCAGTCGCTCCGGCTAGTCCATCCAAAGTATCCTTTAAACCCAGCAAACTCATAAGTTTTTGGCTCCTTTTCTCAATGATCTTAACTCCACACATTGCTCCCATGGCTTTTTCAGTTCTTCTCAAAATCACCACGTCTCGCTCCCATGTAGTATTGCTGATCTTACGCAACTCTGATAAATCCTTTTATTTTTAACGAAAACTTTCTCCCATAAGGTAACTCCCCACATTCTCTAAATTTTATCCATCCAATTCTCGTTCTTGCTGTTACCGCTGCTTCACTTCCACCACTGGCGTTCAACCTGTCCCCCAAATAACAAAAGTTCTTCACAAAGTCAACTTTCCCTGGTTCCACAATTCCTTCCTTTGTAGAAACAAATAGTTCACAAGCAAAACCTTTTGCCAGAGTTAAGGTCACCCTCTTTATTTTCGCGCATCTACCATGTACCCATTTGCCACCCTTTGTACACATCACTGAATTTGCCATCATCCTCTTGCCGCACTTGGCACATGGACCATCTTTACTCTTGAGGACCTCACCTTTCGAACCGCTCACCATTACTTTGGTTTTCTTGAGGTTCACCTTCAGCCCCTTGCTTTCAAATGCCTCTTTCCATTTAAAAAACTTCTCTTTCAAATTCTCTATATTTTCACTCATTTAAACCAAGTCATCCGCATACAAAATTTCATTCATCAATCCTTCTCTCGCATTCTCCGAGATTACATCCACTGCTATTGCAAAAAGCTATCTATGTTAGAAGGAAAATTATGTTTGTGCGCCAACAAAAGCCACCTCCCGACTTACCACGATACAACAAATTTTATTCTTTTGGGGTCCAAAGGACATCACAATCAACGCTTGATAGCATAATTCGTTATCTGTATTTTCTCAAATCCTACTAATCATAGAAATGCGATTAAAACCTTTTTCAGGAGATGGTTTCGATGAAAACAAATACAACTAAAATTGATTTGACGATGCAATGAGCAATTCTTTTCTGAAGCATTTTAAGCCTTCTAGGTATGCTTCTTATTTTTTTCTATCGCACGCTTAAAACTCGCTCTATAATGTAGTCTGGTACGACCAATACAGTATTTCGCTACCAGAGGTCATCAATATTATTTTTTCAGAATATCAAAATTTTTACATCAGTCTACTTAAAAACTGATTTGTGGTCTTATTTCTTAACTGATTTGCAAAATTTTTTTAATGAATTGAAGGTTATTTCAAGGCACTTCCGATAATAGATGATATGTACCATTAGTATTGTTTTTGTATTAAACAAATTGAACTTTATGACCTGTTGTGTAACTTTTTATCCCTAACAAAATGTGGTAAGCTGAGTTCAAACAGATTAGTTTATACAAAACGATTATCATAAGGTACTAACAGTTAGTGTGGTTTGAAAGCTTAGGAAATTTTTTTTTAGCTATATATGACTCCAATTAGTGAGGGCTAAAAATTAATTTATAATGGCTGATCAAAAATTAGTTACCAAACATCATTTTGCATTTTTAGTTGAACTATTATCCTAGTAGATCTAACAAACTTGTAATTATTAGACAAAGTTAGTTCTTTGGCACAATTTGACTACTTTTCATTTTTTGATGCATCTTTTTGAAAATTTAGACAGACAAAGCTAAAAACCATGCTTATGAGAAAGTCTCTAAAGATATTGAAAATGTATCCTACCGGTAAAAAACACTCAGAAATTTGCTGACTTCACAAAATTTTTTCTAAATAGCGGTGGTAGCCAAAGTTACTCCGAATTGGTGTTATTTTGGCTATGTATTTAATCAGCCCATAATTCCAAACTTTAAGAGCATTAAGTAAACTTTAGCCACAGATGAAGTATTAACAATTGGTTTAATAACCGTTTAGGTGTCTGATAGTCACAGTCGCATGGAAAAATAGTTAACGTAAACTAACTTCACAATTAGGAGAGAGCATTTTATAATCTGCTACTTATAGTATAAAAATGATTCAAAAATGTTGTTGCGAGACTGAGTGCTTCGGTTATTTGAATCCCATCTGGATTAGATGCGGAATCAAGTACTAATGATTCTTTACCAAAAGTACCTAAGAAATCTACTTCTGCGGCATTCTATCCTTTGATAGAATTGCCACAGGAAAAAGCCATCATCAGTCAGTGCAGAAATTAATATAATGCTGCGTACAATACCAAGTTCGGAACAGACTGACCGCTGGTTTTCTTCCGCGGCAAATTTACCAAGATTTTTTCGAGTTTTGTTTCATTACATATTCTGTACTTCCTTACCCTGGTTTAGGTTTGCATTTTCTTGGCATACTGCTGACTTTGAGGTATTATTCACGACAATATGTCCAAATAGGGAGTTGGAAATAAAAGAAAATAGCCTAATGACTGAAGACCTGCAGGTAACCAAAGTTACCTCAAAATAATCGTGCTTTCTGGGGATACTTGGGCCACTCATTAAATTGATTATAACTAAACACAAACACCATGGTACTTATTTCAACTAAACAATACTTAATTTCAGTCGCAAAAAAAGCGAAAAACAAAAAACTAAACTCATTCGGTTTTGATGTGAAAATGAAAGTTATCAGCCAGGAATTTTCAAGCAACCTTTAAATTTTGAAATAACTCAGCAGCAAAAATTTTGCAAAGCTATAGTCCAATAGCATAAAACCTTTAAAATATAGCATAAAAGCAGAAAGGACAGTTTCAGTTCTACAAAAAACCAACAAAAAAGTAAAAGCTTACACATAGTTTAAGCTGTGGCTAAGTTTCCCCGTTCTATGGTATCGCATTTTTTAAAAAGGTTTGATTGTTTTAACCGATTTGAAATCAATCATTAGTATGGTTTCTACCAGAAACAAAAACAAATTTTTATAGTCCAATTTTTAAACTATTCCGTAAGATGTAGAATGGTTTCAGCATTTCGCCTATTTCTGAAAATCCAAAACAGTTAAATGATATAGAGTTTGAAGCAGGAAGTTGATTTCTTATGTTTATATACAAAACAGTAAAAGATTCAGAGTGATAGGCATCTTTTACCATGGCAAAATACATAATGTTGAGTTTACGCGGGGTTACATCGTTACACAATAAGGAGGCGATTTACCGAAATCCTTTTAATAATATACGGTTTCTAAGATCTCCGAGATCTGGGCATCCTAAGATCGCAATCAGTCTCTCTTGACAGAAAAAACATATTCGAAGCAGACCGAAGATTTTATCCTTTCACCATCTGCTGCAGTCAGCCGCAATCCTCGACAATGCACTACCTGCTGGCCACATAAAGATGGAAATATATCATAAAGTACTTTAGCAAGAACACAACAAATGAACTCGTCAGCTTTTCTTTCACACTTAGTCTATCTGCAGAGCGTCAGAAGGGAAGCTGTAGATACCGGTACCATATTCTATCACTTTTTGGTGTGGCTCGAGACAAGGGAATTAAACTTATGTCTATCAGCTGCAAAGTGGACATTTTACCCAGTGGTTTCAACTTTTTACTGCATACATCCCTTATACGATTTTGAAACTTTTAATTTCTCCCCTTTCGAAAAAAAATAAACACAAGGATTGGTTTTTACATCTTATACTGCCCCAACTCCAATATAACTGGGTGGAACACTGGATCTCTGCCTGACTTGTAAACAACACATTGTCAACGCCAAACCAAAGATTAGTACAAGGAATAGCATCACGAGAAGATTGACCACGATGAAGTTAGGTGCCACCTTATCTTTAGCCTAAATAAATCGACAACCATTTCTTTGTGTCACGAATGAGGAAATTTGCCTTGTAAGAATTGTTTTCATGTACCTGTTAAGTGCTGTGCCATTTGTTCGCTCGGCTACTGATTGAAAAAAAAAGACCTTTTTTCCTCGCAATTGAATTTTGCTGTAAGTACGCCTTTATTACGTCACACTTGTTATTACGACATAGTAAAATTCCAGATTGATCTAGTGATTCTAGCTTCTTTGAAGAATTTCGATAACTGATTACATAACTTGAAATGCTTTTTTCTTTTTTTGACGTGATTTCGTTCTAGCGTTTTCTGGATTGTTTTTTCGATTTATACATGTACAGGGTGTTTCAAAAGTCACGCCCGATTTTTAATATGAAAAAACGTGCTTAAAGAACGAATTTATATATCTGATAAGTAGTATAACTACATAACAATGAAAAATGGAATTACAGAAAATTATAATGATAAGAATAAATCAGAAAATAAAATAAAGTTAATTGTACACATTTTATTCATAATGTTCAAACACTTCTCCTTCTACCTGAATGCATTTCCGCATCCTCACAATGACACTTTGACAGGCTTTTTCACATAATTCAATGTCAATACGTAAACATTTTTGTCTTATAATGTCTTTCAACTCAGGAATAGTGCGATGTAATTTCTATGTTGTTATTTCTATGTTAGAAATGATTAGAGAAAGCATAGATATAGAAAATATCATAGAAAAATATCCATTGACTTTTTAACTGTATAAAATCGGGCGTGACTTTTGAAACACCCTGTATAAAAGGTGACGGGATTTTTTTTGAGGAGAGTAGTAGAGAAGCGTTGTAACGGGGGGGAGAGGAGAGAGAGAGATTGATTGACAGAGTAAAGAAGGGATAGGTATTGTTTTTTGTATTAATTTATTGTGGATTCTGTGGACGTGGCGAGTATTAAGCAGTTATTGGTGAAATTAATTTTGGCGGTTTTCTGATTGTGTGGTAAAGTGATTAGTTCTGAGATTGTTGAGCGAAGAAACTTGAAGTCGTGAAGGTCATTTCTGTGAATACATTATTCTGTTCTTAACGTGGTTTAGGTGTTTTTAGTGGAAGCCAATCTTTTCCAAGTTTTATTAAGTTGCAGTTAGACCTAATTATCCGAGCAATTATCATACGTCGCCTCAATTTTAAAAAAATTTAAGATGAGATAGAGCTGAAAGTTCTATATTATGAATCAAAACAGGACACTTTGAGCTATGCAACAGCGGAATATATCTGCCTAGTGGGGTGAGATCTTGCTATGCCAAAAAACTGGACTTAGCTCTTAGGCCTCATGACTGGCTACCTCAATTAATTAACAAAAAATTTTCAGATATAAGCCAGAATTGCCCCACCTAAAATAGGAAGGAAATATACCAATAGTATGGATTGTCAAAGGTAGGGGTTCTTAAAACTTTGTGAGTCGTGCACCCTTTGTCAAGATCAACAAAAACTTGTGTCCCCGTGGTAAAATCAACAAAACCTCCCGTGCCCCTTTATCAGTGACAACATTTTTTTTTTTTAGAATGACAGCCATATTTGCTCTCGAAACAAACAAGATCCAACTTCCTAAAAAAGTGAAATTCATTAAAGTTGATAAGTGTTGTTGTTACTTGACCACTTTCAAGGTATGGGGGCATGGCGGAAGACCATGGAGCCCAAGAAGCAGGGCAACTCTCCAGAGCTGGGACCAGAGGTCGTAGAGAGACAGAGAGTCACCAATGAGCGAGCGGCGCAAATAGTCTGTAGCTGGATAGTGCAGAATGAGATGAGAGGTTTCCTGGGGCGAGTGTCCGCGGGCGCTGCAGGAAGAATTCTCGATTCTGCCAATCCTAGAGAGATAAGAGCTTAACAGGAGGCTGTGTCCATTGCACAGAAGACGAGAAAAAACACAGTAAGCCTGACGAAGGAACACAAGTTCCTCGGTGGAAATCGTGCGAACCTGTGTGTTAAACAATTTCGATGAGACAGTACGCCCCCAGTCTGAGAAAAGAGAAGAGTGGATACCAGAGATAAGAGTGGATACCAGAGATCAGAGAAAGCCTGCAAGGGATTGCGGAGGGCACGAGTAGCGCTCCCTGTCTGGCAAGCTCATCAGCCGCGTCGTTCCTTGGGAGAAACGAGCGTCTGGGGACCCATTGTAGCCTGATAGAATAGGAGGAGAGAGAAGACAGCTCCTGCCAGAGATTGAGGTAAAAGGAAAGATGGAGGGGAGGACAGAGCGAGAGTCAGATACAAGGAGAAGAGAAGAGAAATGGCAGACTTGTTGGTGCTGCCGAGACCAGCAAAGAGCGTGCAGAATGGCGCAGGCTTCAGCGGAAAAACTTGAACATACTGGGCCGGCTGAAAAGGAAAGAGTGGCTTCACTGCCACAGAGAGAGCAGTTGGCAAGTACGCCAGAGCTGCCTTTGCCAAAAGGAAAAGGAACATAGCCTCAGTCCCAAGCACCAGATTGTAAGGTGGAAGAGAGTCAAGGTGAGCGAAAGCTGCACCATGACGAGAGAAGGGGTCAGAGCAGGAGCATGGAGAAGAAAGCGTGGACTCCAAAGTGAAAAAAGCAGGTTCCAACAAGGAGACGGAGGGCAAGCAAGAAGAGCCTCCCTAGGAGAAGAAGAAAGCATGAGCAGGTGAGTGGATGCAGAAGCTATCCAGGAAGATCTGAAAAGTCTTGGCTTCACTCCAAGTCTGGCTAAACCTGAAATGAAAAAGGAGGTTGGGAGATGAAATGTCCGCTCATAAGATGACAGAGTGAAATGAGTCAGGGTGACTGGTTGGGGATGTAGAGACGCCTCACAGAGGAAAAGTGGTATAGTGGAGGACGAAAGGCAGCCGGTGATGGTGCGACTAGCCGCCTGATGAAGGCATTCCAATTTGGTGATATTGCTAACGCTAAAGGAAACCATCTAGGTGAAGCATGAGTGAGAAGGGGCGAAAGAAAAGCTTTATACAGAAGTGAAAGGGGCTCCTTTGGGGGCCCCATGAGGAAGCAGAGGTACAGGGTAAGGTCTTGAAACGAGGGAAGGACTTGGCCTTCAGCAATAATACATGTTTAGAAAAGGAAAGAGTGCGGTCGAAGGTGACCTCAAGGAAGGTTGGAGTGGGATTAAAGCCAAGGGGGAGTTGAGTAAAAAGAGATGGAACTGGAGATTAGCTAGGTGGGGATCTACTGAGAGGAAAGAGGCTTTGCATTTGCTCGGATTGAGAGGTAAACACCAGTACTCAAGACCGTGCTTCAATCGAATCAGAGCTACTGGTGTGGCCTCCACTGCAGTAGAGACCGAGGGGGAGGAGGACCAGATGGCCAGATCGTCAGCATAAAGAGAGCAGCTGATGGAAGAAGGCAGAGAAGCAGGAAGATCATTGATGAAAAGAGAGAAAAGTACAGGGCCAACAACGAATCCTTGCGGAACAACTCAGCGGACTCGAAAGAAACGGCCTTTGTGATTTTGATAAGCCACGCAAGCGAGCCTATCAGAAAGGAATGTTTGAGTCCAATGAGCAAAGCATGGAGGAAGGCCAGCTGAAATGAGTTTGTGGAAAAGGGCAGGGTGCCAGACAGAGTCAAAAGCTTTCGAAAAGTTGATAGTAGCAAGAATCATTCGAGAGTCCGGCCTGGGTTTGTTAAATCCATCTGAAATGAATTGAGAAAGATAAACAATTTGATCTAAAGTAAACCGACTAGGGCGGAAACCAGCTTGGCGGGGAGAGAGAATGCAATTAGACGAGATAGAATGATGCGTTCAAAAAGCTTTGAGACGCTGGAGGTGAGAGAGATAGGCCGGAAGGAAGCAGGAGAGTCTAGATGCTTTCCCATCTCATGGATGGGAATAATAGATGCCTTCCAGATGGAAAGGAATGCAGAGACCAGGAAAGATTGAAAATGTGAAGAAGAAAATCCATGCCAGAGCGAGGAAGGTGCTTTAAGCACGGGATAGGCAACTTTGTCTGGGCCAGTGGCAGTGGACAAGAAGAGGTTTGTGGCAACCGCAACAAGTTCAGCGGGAGAGAAGGGGGAGCAAATGGATGAATGAGACTTCTCTGGGCAAGTGGCTCGGCTGAGCTTGGAAAAGTAGCCTCTGGCTCTGTTAGGCAGGGCCTTTGGCTGGGAGACAGAAAAGTTGAATCTCAGATAATCGGTAAATACCAAAGCCGATTCCCGGGAAAGGAACGGTTGGAGAAGTTAGGAGAGAACGATGAGGAAGAAGAGTTAGCAACAGAAGGAGGCACAGGTTTAGGGTTAGATTTGGGCGAGAAAGAAAGGTTGGTAGTTGGTAAGTCGGGTGCTGGCTTTTGTTTCAGCCTAAAATCGCATTGCTACTTCAAAAAATGCAATTATTCAAGAAAAATCTTTATTGTGACGCCATCATGACGTCACTAACCTCTTATGACACTAGAGCCAAGTGGTGATCAATCATGCCAAATTTGATGCTTGTACATGCAGTAGTTTCAGCTAAGTTAAAACACATAAACGGCGCGATGGTGTAGTGGTGAGAGTGTCTGCTTCGCAGTCTGTAGACCTGGGGTTTATTTCCTTAGTCGAATCATACCAAAAGACTTTAAAAAATGGTATTCACAGCTTCCTTGCTTGGCGCTCAGTATAAAAAAGGGATAGTGTGGAGAACAAGCCAGCAAACTTGCTTGTTGTGTCTTTGGGCAAGGCACTTAACGGGACGTATCGACCTTTATGTGGCAGACAGGTAGCCCACCCGTACTTCACCAAAATACAATTGTGAAGTTGCCAACCAAGCATGTCGTAAAAGACGACTCTTGGGTGCCCACCAGTGGCAGTCTGCCTTGTTGGTGGTGGAGCTACCTGTCACTCAAGACTGGTTCGAAATGAGCTGCCATCTTTCCCCTAGCCTAATTTCAATTAGGTTGACGGCATGAACCTGAATTGCCGTTCATGCTGTATCTCCATCCCGAGGAAGAGGAGGGGTAACCACAACAAACAAACACCTGAGATCCCACTTATTTTTGTTTCCCAGCTAAATACCATACATAGCAGAGCTAGAGACTACCGTACCTTCCTTCCAGCCTGTCTCTCTCACCTCCTGTGTCTCTCAAAATTTTTGAAGGCATTATTCTATCGCGTCCACTCTTCTTTCCGAAGTCTCATTCCATTCTCTCTTCCCGCCAAGCTGGTTTCTGCCCTGGACGATCTACTCTTGATCAAATTCTGTTTCTTTCTCAGACCATTTCAGATGGGTTTTACAAACCCAAGCCGGACTTTCGAATGATTCTTCTACTATCAACTTTTCGAAAGCTTTTGACTCTGTCTGGCACCCTGCCCTTTTCCACAAACTCATTTCGATTGGGGTCCCTCCATGCTTTGCTTGGTGGAATCAATCTTTCCTTTCTGATAGGCTCGCTTGCATGATTTTTCAAATCACAAAAGTTGCTCTTTTTGAGTTGTCGAGGTGTTCCACAAGGATTCGTTCTCGACCCTGTACTATTCTCTCTTTTCATCAATGATCTTCCTGCTTCTCTGCCTTCTTCCATCAGCTGCTCTCTTTATGCTGACGATCTGGTCATTTGGTCCTTCCCTCTCGCAGTCCTTGCAACAGTTGAGGCTACACAAGGAGCTCTGATTCGATTGAAGCACTGGTGTCTACCTCTCAATCCGAGCAAATGTGAAGCCTCTTTCCTCTCAGTAGATCCCCACCTAGCTAATCTCCAGTTCCATCTCTTTTTACTCAACTCCCCCTTGGCTTTAATCCCACTCTAACCTTTCTTGAGGTCACCTTCAACTGCACTCTTTCCTTTTCTACACATGTATTATTGCTGAAGGCCAAGTCCTTCCCTCGTTTCAAGACCTTACCCTGTACCTCTGCTTCCTCATGGGGCCCCCAAAGGAGCCCCTTTCACTTCTGTATAAAGCTTTTCTTTCGCCCCTTCTCACTCATGCTTCGCCTGGATGGTTTCCTTTTCTTAGTGTTACCAACATCACCAAATTGGAATGCTTTCACGGAGTGACTAGTCACGTCATCACCGGCTGCCTTTCGTCCTCCACTATACCACTTTTCCTCTGTGAGGCGTCTCTACATCCCCAACCAGTCACCCTGACTCATTTCACTCTGTCATCTTATGAGCGGACATTTCATCTCCCAACCTCCTTTTTCATTTCAGGTTTAGCCAGACTTGGAGTGAAGCCAAGACTTTTCAGATCTTCCTGGATAGCTTTTTCCTGGAAAGCCTACTCCAAGCAAAAATTAGTGATCCTTCTACAAAAAAAAAGGGGGGGGGGTTCAAGATGGTCTTGTTTTATCTTTTGCAACAAAGCTACAAATCGTCTAAATGTTGAAGCAATTTCCTTTCCAACTGTGTGAACCTGGCGCGGTTGGTTGATTTGGTGTTCTTTAAACATTGACATTAACCCATTAGTGCCTGATGGAAACAGTTGTTGCCAATAAGGGTTTTTTTGCTGTTGGATTTACTTAAATTAATCTTTTCACAGCTTTTTTGCTTAAAACTGTTGTGCAATATTTTTAGAGAGTTTCTGTTGCTGAAAGTCGGTATGGCGCAGTAAACCACGTAAAATATTACTACTCCAATTGCAATTTTTTTATAATAATGTGATTTAAGTATGGTTACATTCCTATTCTGATATTTTGACGTGCTTGCATCATGATCTTGTCTGTTTTAGTTACTTTTTTATTCAAATATTTTCCTTTGGCAACAAATGTTGCCACTGGACACTAATGCAGTCTATTCCTTTGAAAAGTTTACCGCTGTAAAAGCGTAGTTACTGTAACCTACGAAAACTGCTACTGCATCTGCATATTTATTTCTAACTTTTCTGCTTGTGTTTAACTACTCAAATTGATATATGGCCTTCATTCACTGCGAAATATTTATATGCATCTGCAGCTTATACGATTGCCACATTTGTAGCAAAACAGTTTATAAATAAGTATTCTCTGGATGATTTTAAGTTTATTTTGAATAAAATGCTAACTTCTTTAGAGGAAAATCATTTGACGTCAGTGAGAATGAGCATGAAATTCAAGTTACACTTTTGCCGCCAAGTGAGAATGGTCTCACCGACCAAGATTAAGATGAATCTGATAATGAAGTTACAGGGACGTTTTTGCACTTTCCCAAACTTATATTGACCACAGAATCTAAAACACGCGCTGTTACTGCTTCGCTTCTTGCTAGTGCATGCGGGAGTCCAACACGTCCGAAGAAGAAACTTGAGAAAGTGGACAACCAGCATCATCACTACTACTTGAACCACCGCAAAGTTATAGCCCGAGCATAGATGACTTGCTCGATTCCAGCATTAGCACTCCTTTAGATGCTTTTTTCAAGCTATTGTCACACGATTTGATTAAGAAAATTGTCACTCAAACCATTATTTATGCTCAGCAAAGAGGAACCATAAACTTTTCCTTAACAAAGAAAAAGATGATTTGCTTCATAGGGATTTTGCTGGTGTCAGGATATCATCCCCCTCGATTTCGTCCCTTGTATTGATCAAACCAGCCTGCTTGTAGCAGAGTCCATAAGAAACAAGTTTGAGAAAATATTACAACGTTTACACTATGCAAACAATTCTTGCATAACTTCAGACCATTGCTATAAAATCAGACCGCTTTTCACAGAAATCAATAAAAGATTTAAGACTTTTCCTCTCAGCCCTGACATCAGCATAGACGAAACGATAATCAAATACTAGGGAAATTACGGCTCAAAAAAGTTTGAGAGAAACCAATTAGACTTGGTTTCAAGATGTTTTCATTAGGATTTCCAAACGGTTACTTGTGCCATGTAGAACCCTACTGTGGTGCTGATGCCCAACTATCAGAAATATTGTTTGGTCTCTGAGGAAATACTTTTCTTCTTTTGTCACAAGTTTGTAATGTGCCAGTTGGAACGAGGCTGCACTTTGATAACCGGTTTAGAGCGATTCCTTTGATAGATAGACTTAAGGTCAACAGGATTGGAGGGACAGGAACCATATATGCGGACAGGTATGAAAAAGCTCCTCTCGCACCAAAAGCAGAGCTTGAAAAGCAGGAAAGAGGATCAAGCAAGTGTTGAAGCAGTGTGGTACCATGGACCAGAACTGGACCTAAAATGTCTTACAATCCAAACACAGCAATAGCTATTCGTTTTGATAGAGTTGATCACTGGCCAGTAGCACTGCCTTCTGTTGTTGTTGTTACCCGACCCCTTCCGAGGGATAGGGGCATGGCGGAAGACGAATGAAGCTCCAAAAGCCAAGCAACTCCCCAGAGCAAGAACCAGAGGTCATAGAGAGACAGAGAGTTGCCAATAAACGAGCGGCGCAAATAGTCTGTAGCTGGTCAGTGCAGAATGAAATGAGAGGTTTCCTGTGACAAGTGTCCACAGGCGCTGCATGAACGATTCTCGATTCTGCCAATCCCAGAGAGATAAAAACTTAATAGTAGGCTATGTCTGTTGCAGCCTAGATGAGAGAGAACACAGCAAGCGTGACGAGGAAGCACAAGTTCCTCATTGGAAATCGTGCAAACCTGTGTGTTAAAGAATTTAGATACGACAGTACACCTTCAGTCTGAGAAAAGACAAGAGTGAATATGAGAGATCAGAGGAGAGAGATTACAAAAGATTGCGGAGGGCACAAGTAGCGATCCCCGTCTGGCCAGCTCATCACCGCATCATTTCCTGGGAGAAACGAGTGTTTGGGGACCCACTGTAGCATCAAACAACAGGAGGAGAGAGAAGACACAGCGAGAGTCAGATAGAAGAGAAATGACAGACTTGTTGGTGCTGCCGAGACCAGCAAAGAGCGTGCAGAATGGTGCAGGCTTCAGTGGAAAAACTTGAGCATGCTGGGCCTGCTGAAAAGGAAAGAGTGGCTTTGGTGCCACAGAGAGAGCAGTTGGGAAGTACGCTGGAGCTGCCTTTGCCAAGAGGAGAAGGGACAGAGCCGTCAGTCCAGAGTACCATATCATGAAGAGGAGAGAGTCAAGGTGGGTGAGAGCCGCACTTTGGCAAGAGAGAGGGGGATTGGAGCAGGAGCATGAAGAGGAAAGGGTGGACTCCACAGTGAAGGAAGCAGATTCCACAGAGGAAAGGGAGGGCAAGCAAGAAATGCCTCCCAAGGAGAAGTAGAAGGAAATATGAGCAGGTAAGTGGACGCAAAAGCTCTCCAGGAAGATTTCCAGAGTCTTGGTTTCATTCCAAGTCTGGCCAAACCTGAAATAGGAAAAAAGGTTGGGAGATGAAAGGCCCGCCGCTCATAAGACAAAAGAGTGAAATGAGTCAGGGTGACTCATAGGGGAGGTAAAGAAGCATTGAAGACAAGAAGTCGGATAGCGGAGGACAAGAGGCAGCCGATGATGGCACGAGTAGCCGCTCAGTGGAGGCGTTCCAATTTGGTGATATTGGTAAGGCTTAAGAAAGGATACCATCCAGGTGAAGCATGAGTGAGAAGGGGTTGAAGAAAAGCTTTATACAGAAAAGGGACTCCATAAAGGGCTCCATGAGGAAGCAGAGGCACAGCGTAAGGCCTTGAGACAAGGAAAGAACTTGGCCTTTAGCAATAATACATCTTGGAAAAGGAAAGACTGCGGTCAAAGGTGACCCTAAAAAAAGGTTGGGTTGGAGGTTAGCTTGGTGGGGACTACTGAGAAGGAGGCCTCACATTTGCTCAGATTGAGAGGTAGACACCAGTACACAGACCATCGTTCCAATTGAATCAGAGCTCCTTGTGTGGCCTCCACCGCAGTGGGGACTGAGGAGGAGGAGGAGGACCAAATGGCCAGGTCATCAGCGCAAAGAGAGCAGCTGATGGAAGAAAGCAGAGAGGCTGGGAGATCATTGATCAAGAGAGAGAAAAGTACGGGTCAAGAACGGATCCTTGCGGAACACCTGAACATACTTGAAAGGAACGGCTTTTGTGATTTTGATAAACCATGCAAGCGTAGCTATCGGAAAGGAAAGATTGATTCCAATAAGCAAAGTAAGGAGGGAGGCCAGCCGAAATGATTTATGGTAAAGGGCGGGATGCCAGACAAAGTCAAAAGCTTTCGAGAAATCAATAGTGGAAAGGATTGTCCGAGAGCCTGGTTTGAGTTTGTTAAATCCATCTGAAATGAACTGAGAAAGATACAGAATTTGATCGAGAGTAGACCATCCAGGGTGGAAACTAACCTGGCGGGAAGAAAGAATGGAATTAAATTCCAGAAAGAAGAGTAGACGGGAAAGAAAGATGCAGGAGGTGAGAGAGATAGGCCGGAAGGAAGCAGGAGAGTTGAGAGGCTTTCCCATCTTGTGTATGGGAATAATAGAAGATGTCTTCCAGATGGAAGGAATGGAATGCAAAGTCCAGGAGAGATTGAAGATGTGAAGAAAATCCATACCAGAGCGAGGAAGATGCTTTAGCATGGGATAGGCAACTTGTCTGTGCCAGTGGCAGTGGAGGTGGCGAGGTTGGAGGCAGTCGCAAGAAATTCAGTGTGGGAGAAAGGAGAGCAGAAGGACGAGTGAGACTTGTGGCTTGGTGGAGCTCAGAAAGGTAGCCTCTGGCTTGGCGGAGCTCAGAAAGGCAGCCTCTGGCTCTGCTACGCAGGGTCTTTGGCTGGGAAACGGAAAAGATCTCAGGTAAGCAGCGTGACAAAGAGGGAAAGCTGTTTGCATCTTAGATGGATCCATTTGGAGCAGGTGCAGCAGTGCACTGACTTGCCCCGCCAGGTCACATTTCCAGCGCACACAGAGCAGGAAAAGATGGGGCCAGGGTTGGGATAAATGTTACTGCTCATCAGGAGAAGAAAAAGAATGAAGAAACGAAGAAGGGCAAGAGAAGGGCAGGAGAAAAGAGAAAACAGGCGACCATTTTAAGGAAGCTGTGTGCTGCCCGTCTGCAGTTGTTCAGGGGGCAGCATAGCGAAAAAATGAAGGAGAGTGCCCAAGGTAACTGGGACCCTCGGGAAGTCCAACAGCCATTTCTACCCAACCCAAACGGGGTTGGGGACTGCACCATCACGGTGAGGCAGCTGTTGACTGGCGCAGCACCGCCTTCTCGCTACTCTAGATACCGTGAGTGTGGAGGATGATGCTCATTGAAATGTGAGAAGTGTGACTCACCACTGCATGTGCAGTACCGAAAACCTATGGCAAAAAGCAACTTTGACATCGAAAATTAACAAACCTTGCGTGGTAGTTAAAACTACACGAAAACTTCTTGAAAATAAAACGTTTGCAAATAGAAAATACGTGCATTTTATTTTCATATGCTGACATCATTAGTGACCAGTGGCAACAATATTGCAACCTGTTTTTTAACAGACAATGAAAAAATTTTCAAATGATAGCATTAATATCATACTTTTTACCACTTAAATACGTGCTAGCAAAAATATTACTGAATTTAAACAAAAAAAATTCTGGGTAGTAATGGGTTAATGACGGGGGCCCTGTAATTACAATAACTTAACTGTGAGTGCTTCATTTCGAATTAGTTTGCTCTTTGCGTGGCTGCGTTTATGGAAACAACATGCGCGCAGCCACAAGCGTTAGCTTATACAGTACAAATACGCTTACAGTTGACAAAAAAGTTGTAAGTAGTGGTTCTTATATTTAATAGCTTAATTCTGAAAATATGTTTCAATTACCTAGGAGTCCTTCCACAACTTTGATATGCTTTCAATTCAAGCACTTGCTGAATTGAACAGATGTAAGTGTGTAACGTTTAAGGTCGTTTATGATAAAAACTGGGCAAGTTAGGCGTTGCCAAGGACTCGATAAACTCGGAAAACATGAAGAGGTCATGTGCAACTCCCATGTTTTTTAATCGATTGTGTTTCACTAAACGATAGTTTTGTTTCGAAACAAAATTTGGTTATGTCAAAAGACATTATCATTTTATTACTGTTTTCACAACTATCCATAAGACGGCTTGGCTGGTTGAACCGATATTCTTAACCTCGACATTACTGAAGGTGCGCCCTGGAGGTGATGCTGGCAGAGCCAGCTAGTGTTAATATAAACCATTTTAGTTGAATTACTGCGCGAATATTCATTTAATAAAGTGAATATTAAGTTACATTCCAATATTTACACCTGGTTTCGGTAAATCAACTACCCCTATACTGTATTTTGCAATAAATAATTTTTAAAAATTAAAGACCGCGTGATAAACATTAAACGATTCACCAATGCTATCTCGTTTTGATTTATAACTACATTTACTATTCGTAACTCAGCCAGATCTCTTGTTCAATAATTTCTTATGGCCTATGTATTCCAGCGTTTTCTTGACTGCTTTTATCCCAGTTTATCTCGTAGTAATCACTTGCTTGTGGATACACCAACTTAAATTATCTTGAGTCATGCAGCACAGATTGAAAAAACAATTTGTATTACAATAATGCAAAAAACTGATTTTCATCAAAACCACATTTTTTTTTCTTTTCAAATCAAATTCGTTCTGAAGGGAAAGTTTAGCACCATAAAAATTGCGTACTTACCTTAGCATGTTCTATAAATTTCATCTTGTACTTTTGTTTAAGTGTAGTCGAATTAAAAAATGCATCAATTACATGACTTCCAGATAGATCAGAAGCAATCTTGGTCACATGGTCGATACTAATAGACACAAAACTTTTTGCCAAAACAGAAGGATCATCAAAACGCAGCAAAGTTTGCAAAAGTAATGAGCCGTGGTAAGTGACTTTAAGTGAGGGACACTGAAAAATATAAATGCAGATTAAACATCTTTTATCAAAAATGAAGAGGGTTAAAATAATAGCTCATTACGCTGACTTATTGTTTCAATAGCTACATATCCGCTCCCTAATCAAACCTCTTCGTGCTTATTGCCACTGCGCCTAAAATATTAAACAATGTGGCATGTATTGCCGTCTAAAGTTTTCTTTTTTTTTAAATAAATGTTACCTTTATTTCACCACGATCGAAAAATTGGTCATAGGTGGTGAAAGAAGCAATTAAAGGTACAATAAACATTGCTTGACTTTCTTCAGTACAGTGAAAACTCTAAAATCGAAAAGAATTTAGTATGTCACATAATTTACAAGGATTGTGACGCATTGTTACCTGTAATAAACAGGCCACAAACTTGTTCTGAAAAGTTTTGATTTGAAGACATTTTTCAGCCAACTTTTGCACAATTCCATATTTCTCTTCAGCTAAAATGTCTTCTAAATCATTTAACAAAGCATTGAAAACTTCATCAAACTGAAAAAGAGATTAATTTTAAAATACCGTTGAGTTAAAAGACAGAGAATAGGTAGCTATGGTAGGCAGACGCACAACAAGCATTGATCATTCTTGCATTGCAACGTGAAAGTGTTTACAATTACAGCTGACCAAATTGCTTTAGAAGTGGCTTTAACTAATTTAGACTTTGAGAGCATTGTTACTTGCACATTTAGAAATGTTTTTTGAATGGCAGTCCGAGCATTAACTGAGCTTAATACCATTTAGTGTGGGTTATATTTGCGACCTACAACCAGAAATTTTTCTGTAGCTTACGAGTTGACTTTTGCCTTTTCTCTAGCTCAGGGGTCGGTAACCTGCGGCTCCAGAGCCGCATGTGGCTCTTTTGCCTTTTTTTAAACCAGGCGAGCATGTGTTGAAACTCGCTTCTTTTCCACTAATTGAGGATGAGGACCTTTTCTTGTTTCCGGAGTACACTTATTGGGAAATAAAGTCAACCATGCCGGTTGTTTGCACTGATTGAAGACGATGATCTTCCTTTTTTTTTGGAGAACACTTGTAGTAATGAGCCATACAGCGGCTCTCGTTGTTCTCTTTGGTGTGAAAATCGCGCCCAAATGGCTCATTGGTCATGATAGGTTGACGACCCTTGCTCTAGCTGAACGTCTTTCTTTGAAAATCAACTAATGAATTTCAAAGCGGCTGTTTTGCTTATTATAGTCATAAATGTGGAAACCTTTATTTTTTGAAAATCAACTGTTCGAAAGTGATTATTTGCCCTTATGGTCTCAAAGCAACTTTTTGAAAACGATCGTTCAAGCCATTTTGCTCTTAAACACAGTAGGTACCATTAAGAATCACAAATATTGTTTATTGATAACTTACTTGCGATCAACAACTAGACGCAAGCAACTGGACGCAAACAAACTAGGCGCTAGACAAGCTAGACGCGGAATAAACTAGGCGCCAGGCAAACTGGACGCCGGTCATACTAGGCGTCAATAACTGTAAAACTTGCAAACTTAAAAAAAAACTGCTAAGCGTGCCTTTTTAATCAGGGCTTATCAAACTGGGGGTCGCGTAATGATGTTCAGGGGTCGCAGAGAGTATATCAATTTTACACAAAGTACTGCATATACTATAGTTTCTGTAGTAACTGCACATACTATAGTAACTATAGTATATGCAATACTTTGTGTAAAATTGGTTTACTCTCTCCAACCTTTGATGGTCGTTAAAAACTATTGCAATTATGCAAAACATCATTCCTAACTTAGCTGTAGATTCTACGTAAATAGGCGTAGCTATAGTATCAAATAGTGGGACTTTGTTAATTGACAGCGGTTGGACTTTTGCGCATTCGTATCACGTGGAATAACTGGATGCATAACTCTTTTTGTTTCGTCACTTCGGTATCATGTGGCACAGCTGGATGCATCACTTTTTGTTTCGTCACTTCAGTTTATGACGCCATTGCGCTGTGCAGACGAGAGGATAGTAGCTAAATATCAAAAAAAAAAACGATCTAATCAATGGATAGCTGGTTAAAAAAATCGAACGATAACGGTAATAAGCCTACTGCAGATGATGTTGAAGCAACGGCAGAGGTAGATGCAACACTGACTGGCAGATCGATGAAAGTTCAATGAGAAAAACGAGGCTAGTTATATCAAAAACCTATAACCGCAGTTTTTTGCAGTATGGTTTCGCTTTCATATCGGAAAACAATGAACACCGTCCTCTTTGTTTGATTTGAAAAAAAGCGTTGGCAAGCGAGAGTCTTAAGCCGGCCAAGTTGAAATGACATCTTCACACCAAGCATGATTCTCATCGCAACAGGCCTGTTGAGTTTTTTCATCGCTTTCTGCGAGCATCGAAAAGACAAAGAAAATCATTTGAAAGTGAATGTACAAATGAAGGGAAGTATACACAAGCATTGTTTGAGGCTTCCTTGTTGATTGCAAAGAGTAAGAAACTTTACAATATTGGCGAAATTTTCTTCTATCAGCTGCAATTGAAATGAGCACAATTGTTTGCGGCAAAAAAGAGGCCAATGAAATGCGAAAAATTTCATTATCAAACAATACTGTGTCCAAGCGAATTTCCAAAATAGGCAAAGATCAACGCGAGCAACTCATTCTACGAATTAAAGAAAGCCGTAAATTTACCATTCAGCTTGATGAGTTGACGGACAAAGTACCGAGCACCTCTTTCTTAAATTTCAGGAAGAGTTTGTTGATCTATCTTTTGAATCTAAGTTGCAGCTTGAATTTTCTGAAAACAGCTTCACACTTTTTGGCTTAGCGTTAGAGCGGAATATCCATCATTATCTGACTCAGCAGCAACCGCACTCCTGCCATTTGTCTCGACGCATCAATGCGAGTCGGCGTTTTCAACGTTGAGGGCAATCAAAACAAAATACCGTTTCAGCCTAAGCAATATTGAAACCGCCTGAGACCAGTATTAACAGATATTGAGCCAGGGCTGGACTTGCTTTGTAGCAGAAGGTAGCCGCACTCATTACATTAAATGTGTTTGCTTTTAGTTTTGTTTCCAATAAGCTACCTAAGTGTAAATTAGAAGGCTTTGAGTACTGGTAGCTTTTTTTATTTTTCGCCTTTCAATAATTATCACAAACGCATATTTTGCACTGTTTATTATTTTAACCGTGAAGGGTCGCGGAAAATTTTAGTAGATTAAAAAGGGGTCGCGAGCGAAAAAGTTTGGGAAGCCCTGTTTTTAATCACTAAAGACATAAGATTTCGGATGTACAAACAATCAAATGACAATTAAGACGCCTAGTTAGAGCGATACTTTTTTTTGCCTGGATTGTAAAGTTAATTATTGATGTGAAACCAAAATTCTATTTAGTGACACTATCGAGATCTCAATTTATTTACTAATCCACCTAAAGTCCAGAAAAATGTAAACACTACTCTCGCCTCAGTTTTTATATGAATAGCGACAACATTAATTTGTTGGTGTTCACTAGATTGCCGTTGATTGACTTTCTACAGAAGCCATGATGCTACAAAAACGCGTTGTTACAATGTTCGACAATAAACAATGTTTGAGGCTTGCGATTTCATTTCAAAGGCAATGTCTTTGATATCGTTTAGATTGTGGTACCGACTTTCTGACACACAACTTCCAATGACGCTAGTGCAACAGCAATGCCATTTAGACGGCAACATCTCTAATGCCATGTTTATTGAAACTCTGACTTTTGCACGCACTGCTTCTGGTGACATGAGTGCAAAAAATGATGTAGAGCCATAACCATTACGATGAGCAAGGCATTCAGAATGATAATTGGCAAATACTGGATACCCTCGGTTTTTTTAAGTTTTTAGCCGGTCTGGGTCACAACGATGTAAAGAATGCTAGGGGTTATTAACAAAGTGTCTATTTTGAGGAAAGCAACAACTTACGCTAGTGCGCAGTTTGGATACCTACCTACATCTACGTTTTGGCCAATTCTAATATACTGGCACCATTCAATGCAAAATCTATAGCGAACCTAAAACAATTTTTTCATGCAATGGCAGCGTTTACCACCAACACAAAAGCACGAAACTAAATTTGAAAAAGCAAAAATTTTGCTTTTTCTGGCGCTATAGATCAAACATATTATTTTGAAGGTATTATACTACATATCAATAATAATCAAAAAACAACCAAATCTTCCGATTTTTGCAGCAACATTTTCTGATCTGATCGAGCACGTCCCTGATTCAGTACCAGAACAGTCTAAAGAAGGCGGAGTCGAAGTGATTGCATATAAACTTGAGTGCTCTGTGAATGTAATGAGTAGCCTGATTTAAATAAAGGTGTTAATTTTTGAAATTATTTGTAAAGTAAATCAATTCAAGTGATTAAAAAGTTTCTGACTAGTACCACATATTTTCTTGCTTTGAAACGACAGTAAACGCTAAAAAGCATACTAATGTAGTGCGTAATTAATTGGATGAATAGGCTTTATGTTGTAATTAATAAGCAAACATATTGCATATTTTAATGAGCTAGTATATTCAAGTGCTTCACATCATATTAAATAAAATTATTATAAAACAAAATTAAAAAACTCCAGAAATTTAAAAATAGCCAACTTTATTTCTTACACAGATGCCTTAAATTATGTCGTGATATCTTCATATGTTTTTGAAAATTGCCATTTTAATTCTTGCGTAAATTCAAAACAGAAATTAGAAAACGATTGATGAAATTTAAGTGCCACGTTTGGTCATTGGCAAGTACATCCGAAAGCTAATTACCATTTTCGCAGGACGCATTAGGTTCAGTTAATATTTTTGGCTATTCTATGACTAGTATTGTGAAAACTTTTTAATCAACGACATCATCTGCCTAATAAAATTGAGATTGGCGCGGCTCCTTGTTAGTTCCGTGCTTAATTTGTTCGGCGCCTAGTTTGTTCGGCGTCTAGATGCGCGCGCCTATTTTGTTCGCGTCCAGTTCTCGCGCACCGACTTACGTGATCATCTATGGCTGAAGTTAATAACAACTTTTGAATGACATGATTGGCAACAGGATGACAAGCCAAAGAAGCAAGGTTAGCATTTTCAGTAAGTATCTTTATTATTTCCAAGCATGTTACTTTGTCATTGCTTTCCAGTAAACTGTCAATGATATGACTCGCAGTTCGATCTTTGGTTAAAACTACAAAAGTACTAAAAAAAAATTATAAATGATGAATACAAAATCAATTCTTGTCCATAACTTTCGACTATGTCATTCACTTTGTTTTTAACATGAGTAAGTGTCAAAATACTAAAACTAACGAATTTATTTATGCCAGGTCCTGCTGAGAGCATCCATACTATATTTTTATAAAGATATTGCAATCTTTTTCGAATGAGATTTGCAAAAACGCAAGCGAAATCAGTCTTTCAACTGCAAACTCGTTTTGTAAAATACGTATGTAGCCTAATAAACAATCACTTAAACAGTTATCACCTGTAGTCATCGACCTTGCCGCCTTTACATATAGCCATTAGCCTATTGCAAATTTTCTTCAGAGCTTTTTTTGACCGCAAGCTTGCAATCCTCAACATGCAACTTATACAAGGTGCAGCTTTTTCATTGCTGAGTAATTCTACAAAGAAATAGCTTGTAGAAGAGCAGTTAGTAATGCCAAGTATTTAAAACAAAAACAAGGACCAAACGTACCTACAGTTTTGACTTTATTCAAGGAAAGAAAACAAGATATAAATTTTTTAAATGTATCCGTAAATATTTTCGGAATCTTCTCGCTTGACACTGTTACAACTTTAGAGGTTGCTAAATAAAAAAAAATTAATAACGTTTGTTCGTTAATTAATGTCATAACGTTTGTAATGGAAGAATAGTACAGTGCTTGAATAGACTCCGCTGCTCCTTTGTAAATTGCACATCACCACTGCCACAACTCAGGACAGACAAACAGTAAGTGGAGCCCTGAGCTAATTTGGTTTCAAGGCCCTTTCAGCACAATGAATGTCCCGGGACACATAAAACCAAAGAAAACACACGAATCATTACATTAACCACACAAATCGTGATTGCATAGAACCTGTACATCATCCAAATTAAAAATTTTTAACTCCCTTATTCATCCAAATCTGGGGTGAACAAGCTGCAGCCTATGAGGTAAGGTTGTGGGGCAACCGTAGTATGTCCCTTGTTGCCCACATCCAGATTTATCACACGAAATATAAAGTCTTGGATTTAAAAACTTAGCACTTTTAGGGAAATTTTTCTAAAAATTAAAGGTATTAGAAGGGGTTTGCGTAATGCATATGGCCCATGATATCATTTGATTAAATAAAATTGGCTCACCTGCAGATAAGTTTGAACACCCCTAATCCAAACAACAGCAATATTAGCTTTCTGGGCTAAATCTTGAAAATAGTCTCAAGACACGGAAATTGCAAGAACACCAACCGATTCAAAGTCTTATTAACAGAGACGAGTAAACATGCAGCACGCGAAATTCTCACCCATGTTCTGCTTCAAGAATAGCAGGACAAGTTAACTGTAACAGAACCCATCTTACGGCAGCAAACGTCGTTAAGTTAAGCAACTTTGGCCTACGGAGACCAATGACAACGAGCAAATAAAATTACTACCTTATATTTGGAAAGCCAATCACTCAGACAATAGTTTATACCTATCACTATCAGTTATGGTCATTCAATAATCAACGCTGGTAATGCTAACTAAGTCGATCAAGAAGGACATCCAGACAGCTTAGCCTAGGAGGCTAACTAAACTGGTAATTCTATGTTTGCATTACTAAAGACTATGGCTATAAGCCATTAGAGTAGCCAGAAGAAAATTTGGGGGAACCAAAAACACATTTTTTTGGTGTCTCAATTTTCAAAGATCATTTTTTTCCAGATCAATCTTTTTACTTATTTACTATAGATCGGTGGTTCTTAACCTTTTTTGGGTTATGAACCACCAATTTCTACGACGATGGGCTTGTGAGGCAGCTCTCACTCTTGGAGCTGTCCCCCTGCCGTAACACTGTGACTCCCCCCTCCTCGGACTCCTCCGGCACGTATACCTCCACTGTGGAATCTTGCCCCCCCTCTGCTAATGCTGCACTCTCGCCCCACTCTCGTCTCCAAACCTCTTATCCCCCATCTGCCCATCTTATATCTCCTTCCTCTGCCCTCCCACTACCATCCCTAGCTCCTGGCATTTCTTCTGCACCTCCTGCCTCCTCTCCCCCCCTGACTCTCTCAGGGTTCTTCAATGGAATGCTGGAGGTCTTTGAGCCAGGAGCACTGAACTACTCCACATTCTTTCGTCCCATCCTGTCGACCACATCTGCATTCAGGAATCCAATCTTAACTCCTCTTCCTCTCTCCGGATTCCTGGATTCTCTGTTCTGTGTTCTGATCGCACCCACTCCCGGTCTGGCATTCTCTCTTCTGATGCAACGCACGTCAGCAGCGGCATTGTCATTTTCGTCAGACAGGGCCTATCCTTTTCTGAACTTTCTACCTCCTCTCTTTCTTCGCTTGACCCTTACTCTGATTATGTAGGGGTCAACATCTCTCTAAACAAATCCTCCTCGGTGTCATTTCTTAATGTGTATGCCCCCCCTATTTGCTCCTCCCCAACGGATGGCAGAACCGATTCCTTCTCTCCCTCAGTTCTTCCCTCCTCCAGAAATCTCTTCATTCTGGGGGACTTCAATTGCCATCACCCGCTTTGGGACTCAAGAGGTACTTCCGACCCCCGTGGGGAGGAAGTATTCGACTGGGTCATCTCCTCTGACCTCCTCCCCCTCAATGACCCTGACACACCCACCCTTCTCCATCGCTCCTCTGGCAGTCGCTCCTCTCCTGACATCTCCTTTGCTCCTTCTACTCTTGCTTTTTCTTGCTCCTGGGAGGTGCTTCAGGACCTGGGTTCTGGCCATCTACCAATTCTTCTTTCCATCCCTCTCTCTCCGGTCTTTTGCCCCGAGCGCCCCCCTTCCTTCAATTTTCAGAAAGCTTGCTGGGATGGCTTTGCCTCCTACTTTGACTCTCACTGTCCTTCTGCAGAGGAATACTCGTCTCTTTCCTCTGCAGCTGCTCTCTTTACCTCTCTGGCACTGAATGCGGCCAAATCTTCCATTCCTTTCGGCCGCATCAAACGCCCTCCTAAAGCCTGGTGGTCTGCTGAGGTGGAACAAGCGGTTGGTGAAAGATGCAGGGCTTTCACTGCCGCTCACAGAAGTGATGAAGATCGCCAGGCTTACATCTCCGCTTCTCGACGTGCCTTGTCAGTCATTGCCAAGGCCAAGGCTGAGGCATGGCAGACGACCTGCACTTCTCTTTCACCTAGGTCTAACCCTAAATCTGTGCACTCTCTTCTTCGCTCTATCGCTGGCTCTCCTTCCTTGTCTTCCTCCTCTCCTAATTTTCCTAACTGTTCTTCTCCCAGGGAATCGGCTTCGGCTTATGCTGCTTATTTGAAATCTCACTTTTCCGTTTCTCAGCCAAAGGCCATGCGCAGCAGAGTCAGAGGCTACCTCACTGAGCTCCCCCGAGCTACGTGCTCTGTGGAGTCTCACTCGTCCTTTTGCTCTCCCTTCTCTCCCGCTGAATTTCTTGCGGCTGCCTCCAACCTCTCCTCATCCACTGCCACTGGCACAGACAAAGTTGCCTATCCCATGCTAAAGCATCTTCCTCGCTCTGGCATGGATTTTCTTCTTCACATCTTCAATCTCTCTTGGTCTTCACATTCCTTTCCTTCCATCTGGAAGACATCTTCTATTATTCCCATACATAAGATGGGGAAACCTCTCGACTCTCCTGCTTCCTTCCGGCCTATCTCTCTCACCTCCTGCGTATCAAAGCTGTTTGAACGCATCATTCTATCCCGTCTACTCTTCTTTCTGGAGTCTAATTCCATTCTTTCTTCCCGTCAGGCCAGTTTCCGCCCTGGACGGTCTACACTTGATCAAATTCTGTACCTTTCTCAGTCCATTTTGGATGGGTTTAACAAACCCAGGCCGGGCTCTCGGACAATCCTGTCTACTATTGATTTCTCCAAAGCTTTTGACTCTGTCTGGCATCCCGCCCTTTTCCACAAACTCATTTCGGCTGGCCTCCCTCCTTGCTTTGCTCGTTGGACTCAATCTTTCCTTTCTGATAGGCGTGTTTCTGTAGTTTATCAAAATCACAAAAGCTGTTCCTTTAGAGTCCGTCGAGGTGTTCCGCAAGGATCTGTTCTTGGTCCTGTACTTTTCTCCTTATTTATTAATGATCTTCCGGCCTCTCTGCCTTCTTCCATCAGCTGCTCTCTTTACGCTGACGATCTGGCCATTTGATCCTCCTCCCCCTCGGTCCCCACTGCAGTGGAGGCCACACAAGGAGCTCTGTTTCGATTGGAGCGCTGGTCTGAGTACTGGTGTCTTCCTCTCAATCTGAGCAAATGTGAGGCCTCCTTCTTCTCAGTGGATCCCCACCAGGCTAACCTCCAGCCCAACCTCCTCCTACTCAGCTCCCACCTCCATTTTAATCCCACTCCAACTTTTCTCGGGGTCACCTTCGACCGCACTCTTTCCTTTTCTAAGCATGTATCTTCGCTGAAGGCCAGGTTTTTCCCACGTCTCAAGGCCTTACGCTGTATCTCTGCTTCCTCATGGGGCCCCTCTAAGGAGTCCCTCTCTCTTCTGTATAAATCTTTTCTTCGGTCCCTTCTCACTTACGCTTCACCCGGATGGTTTCCTTTCCTAAGCGCTACCAATCTCACCAAATTGGAACGCCTTCACCAAGCGGCCAGTCGCGCCATCACCGGCTGCCTCTCGTCCTCCCCTATCCCTCTACTACTCACCAAGGCTTCTCTACCTACCCTACGAGTCACCCTGACTCACTTCACTCTTTTATCTTATGAGCGGGCTCTTCGTCTCCCAACCTCCTTTCCCATCTCAGGTTTGGCCAGACTTGGAGTGAAACCAAGACTCTGCAGATCGTCCTGGAGAGCTTTTGCGTCCACTCACCCGCTCATGCTTCCTTCTACTTGTTCTAGGGAGGCTCTTGTTGCTTGCCCTCCCTGTCCTCTGTGGAATCTGCCTTCCTTCACGGTGGAGTCCACCCTTTCCACCCCATGCTCTTGCTCTGATCCCCCTCACTCTCACCAAGGTGCGGCTCTCGCCCACCTTGACTCTCTCCCCCCTCATGATCTGGTACTCTGGACAGATGGCTCTGTTCCTTTTCCTTTTGGCAAGGGCGACTCCGGCGTACTTGCCAACTGCTCTCTCTGTGGCACTGAGGCCACTCTTTCCTTTTCGGCAGGCCCAGTGTGTTCCAGTTTTTCCGCTGAAGCCTGCGCCATTCTGCACGCTTTTTGCTGGTCTTGGCAACACCATAAAGTCTGCCATTTTGCTTCTGTTCTCCTGCTGCCTGACTCTCGTTCTGTCCTCGCCACCCTGTCCTCTCCTCCACCTTTCCTGTTATCTCAAACTCTGTGGCAGATCTGGCAGGAACTGTCCTTTTTCTCCTCCTGTTCTATTAGACTACAATGGGTCCCCGGACACTTGTTTCTCCCAGGGAACAACACAGCTGATGAGCTGGCCAGACGGGAAGCACTACTTGCACCTTCCGCAATCCCTTGTAGTCTCTCTCCCCTTACCTCCTATATCCACTCTTGTCTTATCTCGGACTGGAGGCGTACTGTCTCTTCCAAATATTTTGACACACAGGTTCCCTCAATTTCCACTGAGGAACTTGTGCTACCTCGTCATGCTCGCTGTGTCCTCTCTCGTCTTCGCTGCAATGGACACAGCCTTTTTTTAGGTTCCTATCTCTCCAGGATTGGCAGAATTGAGAATTCTTCTTGCAGCGCCTGTGGACACTTGTCCCAGGACACCTCTTATCTCATTCTGCACTGTCCAGCTACGGACTATTTGCGCCGCTCACTCTTTGGCGACTCTCTGTCTCTGTATGACCTCTGGTCCAGACCCTGGGGAGTTGCTCGGCTTCTGGGGCTCCATGGTCTTCCACCATGCCCCCATCCCTCAGAAGGGGTCGGGTAACCAACAACAACAACAACATTGGCTTGTGAGTTGTGAACCCCCAATATAAACAAAATAAATTAACATATTTCTATATTCAAGTGCTAAACAAAATGAACGTGAACTTCTGAAGGTCAGTTACTTCCACAAACACAAAAAAGTAATCGAAGAACTGCTTCTGTTGCAAAGTTTATTTTATGTTTCGTCTCAACAACTAGCTACAAAGTCAATAAAGTTTCATCATTTGTGCTCAATCTTATTGGGATTGCTGCTGCTGTTTTCTTTCTATCTATTGCTTTATTCTCGGCTTGATCATTGATACTGAAGACACATCTGACAACTTGGATCCAGTCGAATTCACTTTTTGGTTCTGATGTCTACTAACATTGAAAATGCAGATTTGCAAAAATATGTTGTAGGAAACGGAATTATAGAATGCAATGCTGCTTTTGCAAGGTGAAGATAAGCCACCAACTGCTTTGTCCAAAACTGCAACAGCGTTGTGGCTTGGAACGTGGTGTGGGCAGCAGAATTTACTTGTAGCTCGATGAGTTCTTCTGCCCGCATTTTCCGCATCCTCCACTTTTGCTATAAACGGCTGTTGTATCCAAACGGTTAAGACTTTAATTCACCAAGGTACCAAGAAATATCATTTTCAAGTTGGCTTAGATGGTCAGCTACATCCGTAATAAAATCTTGTGCCAGAGTTGCCCCCTGCACTCTTTCATCCACAAGAGGAAAATTTGCCATGTTACCTTTAAGACACACGACCTTTCCATAATGACAGCTTTTCCATAAAAGCATGAACTTTTTCACAGCAAAAAATTAGATTGACATTCTTTCTTTGAAGTAATACATTTAGCGCATTAATATGGCCAAATACGTCAGCAAGATCAGACGATATCAACAAGAATATTTCATCTTTAAAATCAATAGCTTTTGGATGGCCAGCTTCTTGCAAGAAAATTCTTACGATAACTCTACCACTCGATTTAACACATGCCACCTGGACAGTGGACAGCCATCTCACCTCCATATGCAGCAGAAAAACAGAGTAATCTGTTCCCACTTCCTGTGTGTTTACCCCTCCTCTTCCTTGAGATGGAGGTACGGCATGAACGGTAATTCAGGTGCATGCCGTCAACCTAATTGATATTAGGCTAGGGGAAAGATGGCACCTCATTTCGAACCAGTCTTGAGTGACTGGTAGCCCCACCACCAACAAGGCGAACTGCCACTGGTGGGTACCTAAAAGTCGTCTGACATGCTGGGTTGGCAACTTCACAATTATAATCCGATGAAGTACGGGAGGGCCACCTGTCTGCCACATAAAGGTGGAGGCGTCCTGTTAAGTGCCTTGCCCAAGGACACAACAAGCAAGTTTGCTGGCTTGTTCTCCACACTATCCCTTTTTATGCTGAGCGCCAAGCAGGGAAGCTGTGAATACCATTTTTTAAAGTCTTTTGGTATGACTCGACTTAGGAATGAACCCCAGGTCTACCGACTACAATGTGGACGCTCTAACCACTGCACCATCGCACCAGTATGTGTTTTAATGCCTTGAGCACTCGATGTCGAAGTGCTCTTCCACGAATCAAGCTTACACCAGCACAATGGTGTAGTGGTTAGAGTATCTGCTTCGTAGTCGGTAGACCTGGGGTTCATTCTCTAGATTGAGTCATACCAAAAAACTTAAAAAATGGTATTCACAGCTTCCCTGCTTGGTGCTTAGCATAAAAAGGGATAGTATGAAGAACAAGCCAGTAAACTTGCTTGTTGTGTCCTTGGGCAAGACACTTAATGGGATGCCTCCACCTTTCTGTGGCAGACAGGTGGCCTACCCGTACTTCACCGCGTTACAATTGTGAAGTTGCTAACCCAGCATGTCACAAAAGGCCACTCGTGGGTACCCACCAATGGCAGTCTGTCTTGTTGGTGGTGGGGACAACAACAACGAAGCTTAGAGCTTTCACAGCAGTAGATACAAATTCTTTGAAGACCTCTGGGAATGTCTTTGAGGCAAGAGCATAGCAAATGGATGCTAATAATATCTGGAACTACTGTTTTCACCAATGCTACAAAGTCAGATCGATGGCCTAGCATTGGGAGCCCCATTGGTACAGACTGGCCCTACCTTTGTCCAGGCAATATTATGTTTATTGAAAAAGTCATGAGTGATTCTAAAGATGTCAACAGCCTTTGTTGTTAATGCTAACGCCTTGCACAGTAAAAATTCATCACAGATTGAATCATTTGCCTCATACCTCACAAAAACAACTAAATGACTGATGTTACCTACATCAGTTGATTTATGTAGTTGCAAACTGATGTAACCTGGTCAACAATATCGCAGCTCATTTTCGCAATTCATGAAGTAACTACATCATTTGACAATGGAACTTGCTTGATCTTCTTCATTGCTTCTTTGCCCAAAATTATTTTCAACTTAGCTGGTTTGATTGAAGTTTCTCCAGTATCACAAGATGCTCTTGTTTTTCCAATTGTATATGAAACTTCATACGAGGCCTCCAAAATAGGCTTAACAGGTGGTGTGAACCCCAGCACAGAAAGAATTCCTGTTTGGTTAAGCCGAGCTCTTTTTTTTTAACACATCTATTTCTGTTCCATTTTCATCATGAGCAGACTGGAAGTGATTATTTAGCTTTGATGGTTTTAGGCTTGCATTGCAAAGAATAAAACCACATTCCATGCACCCTGGGCTTTGACTTTGCCTTTTTCAACAACTTTAGTAAAACCATATTTGACATAGCCATCATTCCATCCTCTTTTTGATGACATATTTGCAGGACAAACTTGTCAGCAAAACGTTTGACAAACTGCCAACACTAGGCTACCGGACTCAAAGTTAAACTGATAAGAAATCCCTATACAACACTATAAAACACAACTCGAAACCTTTTTGCAGAAAATACTGTCTCGTAGTTTAGCGAAAGCATCATCTAAGCTCAAACAAGGTCTCACAACAGCTGCAAAGTTAATTGTAAAAACAATGGCTATTGTTATGATATAAAAGTACAGTTTAAACTAAGCAGCCTATTTTGTCACAGAAAGTTGACAGGCCATCGAGGTGAGGTAGACAGCAAACTATCTCATTAATTTTTTTAGATTAAATGAAACATTGCTGGCTACACAAACATTACGTCATTATGGTCACTATTTTGGATTTGGTAATGCACGTTTCGTGGACCCCTGGGGGTCCATGGACCACAGGTTGAAAACCTATGCTTTTAGTTCAGTTTTCTAACCATCAATTTTATCAATTTGCACCTCAAATTGTTTAATGACTTTTTTACAGATTAGTTTTTTGTAGCTATAAAAACTGAAAATAGTTTATTTTATAATTGGTTTCCAGCAGATTGGAGGAAGGTAATACCCCTGGGGTACCTGGTAACGTTAATGTTGTGAGCTACTATACCTTGGTTGACTTGCATATTTCTAAACCCAAGTTTTTATTACCAGCAATACTAAGCTCTGACAGCACATGATTTTTGGCCACTATCATTATTATTGTGAATAATAAGACTAAATTTGTACAGACCCTACAAAATGCACTATTTTGACATTTCACCAATCATTCTATCAAACACTCAATGCTGTGGTCTAAAAGACCAGCTAATATAGTCTGGCACCCTGTTTCACTACATCCTTTCAAATGCTATGCTTCTTAACAGTTGAAGATTTGTGTTTGCTGACAAAATTCGTCACTGAATTATTTACTGTGGGCCTACACGTAACACAACACAAATGCAAATTTTGCAAGGCCCTGCACTTTGGCCCAGTCTGGAGCCCCCTACCCTCTAAATCTGCCATTAATCACAACTCTCAAAGCTGTCTAGCTAGCATCTTTTCTGATGTAACTGCTAGAAAATACCAGTATTTACAAATGAAAATGAAGAAGTAATAAGAAAACTGTGCCATCATGTGCCAAATATATATTCAACCAAAACTGCTTACAAGATTTTTTGGATTCTTCTTGGGTTGACGCAAAAGTAGCAGCAGTAGTTCCACCTAAAGTTATAACCAAATAACGAAAGAGGAGAGTTTGTGACCCAGCACACATCCATGATACAAATTCCTCTTGATTGTTCAAAATACGATAACAGCATGATACCACAACATTAAACACCTCATTCCAAACTTCTTTGCTTAAATCTACATAACAACCACAAGTTATATGCATCATATCTAAAAGCTGTATCCTATGTAATAAAAATGAAAGCATGGAAACACTGATGTAGAAGAGATGAAGTACTCAGCCTAATAGTTTTGATAGGTAAACAGTTTATTTACATGTTACTTTTTCAGCCTTGTATCAGTTCTATATCAACCATTTCAAACAACAATGTTACAAAACATACTGTGGTAATACCTGAGCATTCCATTAAAATTACAACTCTTCTTAAGCATTGCTTGAAAACGTAGGGACTGTTAAATATTTCTTCTAAACTGTTATGACAAACCTGAAAAGCACAATTTTGTAAAATCAGTACACTTTTAGATCTGATCAAAAATCACAACGCCATTTAAATTGTTAGCATGATAGCCTACATATAGATCAGTCAACATTTGCTGTGTTGTTGTGCATTTTGAAAATGAATAAGATACTTTAAAAGCTTGAATGAAGTGCTTGTGACTTAAATATACTGTGCCAAAAGTATTGGCTAGGCAGGGGTGCAAATTACAAGTGGGCAGGCAGTGATGCCTGCTTGATAAGACTATTTTTGAACATGCAAACAAATTGAAAAATACCAAGTAATCTCTCTAACACCATTTAATCAAACAAATTATGTGATACAAACTCGTCAATTCTGACAGATATTATAATATGTTGATCTGCCTGTCTTCACAATGATTTTTATGATCAAACTTTAATGTGTTAATTACGTCATAAAGTTGTGCAATTCCCTGTAAAATCCCAAATTCAGTGTCAATGCTGGTTAGGCCTACTGGAAACTCAACAGATGTTACAAGATGTAACAAATAAATCATTAATTACATCAACCATAAAGAGAACAAAGTAGTGAGGCATAAGCATGGGCTACAAGAAATTTTTATACTGTACAAGAAAATGGTTCAGAAAATAGTTTTGTTTTTGAGGCTAGGATTATCTCCAAATATCTTTGAAATAAAGTACCAGAAGACCTTTTAAATTACTAAGAGCCACTACAAGCAAGGTTTAGCACAAAAAGCTTGAACAGAAAAAGTAATCCAAAACATTTTGGTCAAAAAGTTTGAACCACCATTACTAAAGACATGCTATTCCAGTGTTTCTAGTTGATATATGCCTGTGATGACCCCAGTGCAAAATTAAGTTATGCTTTATTTATCAACTTTTAAAATGCAAATATGGAAAAAACATGCCTTCAAAAATTTAAAGCTTCTAAATGAGTAGGGCTAGTATAATACTGCTGGATCTTGCATCAAAAATGTTACCAACCCACCAAATTTTCAGCTGGCCACTCCCTTGATTCCAGACCAGGTTGCACTACAAGTTTCCATATGCATTATACTACAGCTTATAAAAGTAAGTTAGCAGCTTGAATCTGCGCAGTTAGTGTGAACTCAACAAATGTGGGTTAGTAAATATAGTAGCCACACAATATGTGTATCACTAGAAACCTACTAACCTTCAGCAACTGCAAAAGATTTTTAGTTGATGCTGCAGCCACAAATTTTTCCAAAATATAACTGGTAGATTTCATCTGAATTAATTTTAGCTCTCTTCCTGATATTTCCTCAAAGACATTGTGTAAAAAGATTTGTCTTAATTCTTCAGTTTCAAAGCCATTGTGAAAAGATGTATCTGCTTGTCTAAGATAAGGAACTACATCTTCTTTAACGCAGCCAATTTGTTTAATCATCACAACCAATAGAAAGCACTAAAGACACAGTAGCTATTTGCCTACTAAAGCAGACAGAAACAGTTCTCACCAAATAATCATATCCCATTACACTTGGAGCATTCAGAAAATAATGCAAGATTTAATTTCTTGCAGCAATAATTTAAATACCATAACATCTGATTCTTCTAGAGATTATTGATTGGTAACTAAGGTTTACATTTTTTTAAAAATAAAGTTGAATTTGAACTACCACAATCTACAATCCAAAGTTTAAGCAACTTCTCTGTGTCTTCTTCATAAAAAGATAAAGCCAGCATGATTGCCAGCAAGCAATTTTGGCAAAAGCGGAGTTGACACTAAATTTCTATTGTTGGAGGGAGAAATAGCTTTTAACATAAGTATAAGTGTATGGTGATGATGCAGTAGACTACAACACAGTGATGAGTTGGGTCAAGCAAATCAATGATGGACAAAAAAAACCTGGTGAAAGTGGTCTTGGTTGAAAATGCAATCTGTAGAATTTTACCATGAGGAAATATAAGCACTAGTTAAAGGGTGGGAAAAGGCAAATCAGAATGCAGAAGAATGCATTGAAAAGTTTGCAATTTGTGTACCTTTTAAACTAAATCTCATAAAAATAAATCTGGTTGCATTACTTTCTGAACAACCCTAGTGTTTACTAATCATAATAACAATAATAATACCATATTTATTCGAGCATAACACACACTCGTGTATAATGTGCACTCCTAATTTTCAACTAAAAATCAGTACAAAATTTTGTTTTACTTTTTCTCGATTCAGACCAAGCATTGTAAGTGACAAACATGCCTGAACACTTTCGGCCATAATAAAAATCATTTATTGACAATGTAAAGTACGTGTAAATTATAAACACATTACTGAAATTAAATTTAGAATATTTATTCAAAATTATTCAAAGTCCGATTCATCATCAGTTATACCAAAGTATGGAATACCATTTTTTTAGCTAGCCCAGCCCTCGTATATAATGTGCACCCAGACTTTGAGTTTTTATTTTAGTAGAAAATTTTGTGTTATAATCAAATAAATATGGTAATTATAGCAACAGTATTTATACGGAAGTAGCTATTTTTGCCATCAATGGCATGTTACCCTTAGAGGATATTTTGCAGTCATTACTCACGTGTGTGTATATAGCCATAATTGCCACAATTTTGGCAGTGATGCTGTGGCCTGTGGATAGTGCAGCTGCCTTGAAATGGAATGATTATGGGTTGGAATCCTCACTGGCAGAGCACTTAGACAAAGACATTGTACACTGTGAGGAAGAGTACAGTGTGGCTTGACATACTCTTATTTCCTTATTTCAAAATTAAATTTTCTCTTTAATTTTCTCATACACTTTTCTTCAACAAATCATTTTAAAAGGGATCATTTTTTTGCATGGCATCTAAAATAGTCTACAAAGGTTACCGCACAAAAATTATATAACTTTAACAACTCAACCCTTATGAAATCATCACCATTACAATAAACAGTAAAATAACTCGGCAGTGGCTATTTCGCCGTCGACGGCAATTTGCCCTTGGAATCTATTTTGCCGTGATCATTTACGTGTGTTTATATAGCCAAATTTGCTATAGTCGCACCAGTGACTCTGTGGTGTAGTGGATAGAGTGCTGGTCTTGAGATACCATGGTTGTGGGTTCGAATCTCAGCTGGCAGGGCTTTAAAAGAAAGGCAGTGTACACTGAAGGGGCAGGCCCGGTATGTAAATGTACGGGGCAGTGTACACTGGAAGGGAGTGTGCAGGGTGGGGGATAGAGACCTGGGGGTGCAAAATTTTTTTAATTGGTTTTTAAAATTGACCAATCAGAGACAACCTTAAGTCACATGTTTAGTACCTCATTAAAATTGACCAATCACAAATAACTCACGGCAAAATAGTCTCTGAGAGTAAATTGCCATCGACGGCAAAATAGCCACTGCCAAATAGCTCAGCACAGGCCGTATGATATAAACCAGGGGTTCTCAACCTTTATCCTCTCATTTACCCCTTGGCAAATTTCATAAGTAAAATTTAGGCAGTGGCTATTTTGCCATCGACGGCAATTTGCCCTTGGAATCTATTTTGCCGTAATCATTCACGTGTGTTTATATAGCCAAATTTGCTATATTTGCACCAGTGACACTGTGGTGTAGTGGATAGAGCGCTGGTCTTGAGATACCATGGTTGTGGGTTCGAATCTCAGCTGGCAGGGCTTTAAAAGAAAGGCAGTGTACACTGAAGGGGCAGGCCTGGTATGTAAATGTACGGGGCAGTGTACACTGCAAGGGAGTGTGCAGGGTGGGGGATAGAGACCTGGGGGTGCAAAATTTTTTTAATTGGATTTTAAAATTGACCAATCAGAAACGACCAAAAGTCACATGTTTAGTACGTCATTGAGATTGACCAATCACAAATAACTCTCGGCAAAATAGTCTCTGAGGGTAAATTGCCGTCGACGGCAAAATAGCCACTGCCTAAAATTTACCCCCAAATGTTTTTATATTTTTTCACTTCTACAAATGCCTATTGTAATAGATAAAAGTGTGAATTTTTTGCTAACAAAATTTACCCCCAAGGCAGGTCAAATCTATTTGCATTGTCATGTGGGTTTATGTTGTCTGCCCATGTAATCATGTGCTCTCAGCTTAGACGCATTGCAAGCATATAATGTTCCGTGCCTTTGATAATTGTTTGCAGCGCACTGAGCACTACAGGATTAGATTTGTTAAAATTGAAAATAATTAGAAGCATAAAAGCGAGCTTTCTTTACTAATCTGAGTAGAAATTTGATAGCCAGTAAACTAGTGAAGATTTTATTTTAAAACATTTTGCCTTATACCAGTGGTTCTCAAACTTTTATGATCCGTGGCCCCCTTACAATGACTCTTAACACTTGTGGCCCCCTGCTCTTTAATAAAAATACCTAGTTTTGCCTCAAACGAGCTTCCATCACTTATTCCATTGACCACGTTTAATACATAAAAAAAGCCAATAAACGAAAGTAAAAGAAAAAAATGTGTTGTAGTCAAAGAATTAAACAAATCACAGTCAATTTACTTTATATTCACGTTACCAGTGCGAAGGGTGTTCTTGTACTCGTCTGACGAGACCTTTGATACTCAGCTCCGTCTCCGACTGAGCAGCGAGGATTTCACTGCATAGGTGATTTCTGGATTTTGTTTATATGAACGCCGGTTGGCTTACGCCTGGCTTTACTGAAACACACTGTTGCAGCCACAGCAACTTCGATGTTACAAACCCCAAGCAAAAGTTACCAACAGCAGTTATAAATTATAAACCGAAAAAACTTATAAACCGAACGGATTCTGCGTAAGTAGCTATGATGATAGAAGTGACTAGTCGCCGTATGGAGTGCACTCTTTTGACGCCGGACTTCAGCCAGACGTCTGCCGTTGCGCTACAACACCAACAAACCCACACTATCAAATAAGACTGAAGCTGCCTTGTTTAGAACGCATGTAAAAAAGACGGTAAAACATTGTAAGAACAGTAAAATATGAGGAGCCTTATTTTTTTCAGAATTCCTGTATTTCAACATAACAAGCTGGAAGCTTTATTTTTTCAATATTTTTGGCATTTTTTTATTTCCTCATTTGGACCATTTCCTCCCCAATATTCCCTTTCATAAATTACTCTGGTAAAATTTCTTCAGACGAGGAAACGAACGATGTCCTCATTTTTTCCTCAAACGAAGCAATTTTCTTCAAAGTGGAAGCCTTGTCATACGGAAGTTGGTGACGTCATAATGACTTTACAATAAAAATATTTTTTGACGGAGGAAAGCATTTTTTGTTTATGCATAAGCCAGTACCGATTTACCAATTTCAAGAAATTTTACCTTTCAGGATGTAAGATAAAATCATAATTATCGGCTAATTGTAAAATTTGTTTTCCTCATTTTTTCAAAAAATATTGACCGTAGAAACGCCGTTGAAAGCTTTTTCATAAGGCATCAACAAAGTGCTTCCAATAGCAGTAATTTTGTAACAATTGATGGTTTATCGACGACGCAACAAGCGATTAAACATTAAAGCGTTTTTTTGAGTAAGCTTTTTCCTTTTTTCTTGAATGTTTCAAAAAGCTTTACTGTCTGATACCACTTCACTAAAAGTGTTGCATCTACTCCTGGAATCGAGCCGGTGACCTGAGCCAGAATGAGAGGCTTAATTCTTACTGTTTTGTGTTTGCTCTGAGCCGGCTTGCTTGCTATTTGTTCATGTGTGTGTGTGTTCTTTTTAGAACAGCTAGTAAAATTACCACCCGCGTTGGCTATTTTTGAAAGCTAAATATGAGCAGCGCAGCAACAAATGCTGCAATTGTATTTGCCAAAACATTCGTATCAATCAAAATATTTCAACTTTGGAACTGGGCAAAAAACTTCTTTGAAACCGTTTTCTATGTTTGTTTTTTTTGGAATATCAATCATTTTAGCTATATAACCCGTTTTTGGCTGTGCTTTTGCCATTCAATAAAAAGGTAAAACGATACGAGCTGCTGCGGTTTTACCAACTGAGTAAAACAGAGGAAAACGCGTTTGGGCTCTTGTTTAGCGAAACTGATCAGAAGACACAATTCTGACGCTACATAAAAGTTTCAAAGAAGTTTCTACACTCACCGGAAGACTTCAAGTTTGGGAAAATATCGAATCCATTTAGCGGAAAGATTTCAAGTTCTCGAAAATCACAAATCTCTTTCTGGAAGACATCGAAATTTAAAGGGCTTCATGTGGCTTCAACTAAGAATCTCTAAAGAATTCTGACAACATCCAAGTTAAGTGAGTCTTTATTATTTGATTAAACTGAATTTAATTTTCAGTATTACCTTCGCGCAGAAAAGTGCGGAAGTGTATTGTTTGTTTCTTGTACTACCTTAAGTACAAACCTTCGTTCAAGGATGTCGGGCCGCTATTGCAGCCTTTGAACTGGTTTTGCCTTGAAATTGAACTCACCTAGATCAGTAATTACTTATTAAAAAAAAAAAATTAATTTTTGCTGGTCTCGTTATTTAGCTGTTTTGAATAATCTTACTTGCAGCTGCTAATAACTTATTAATCTATCTATCATAGATCGCCTTAAAGACTTATTTTTTGTGACAATGAATAGCAGCAGTTATTGCTTTGATGCGCCTTGTGGTTAGGATTAGTGTGTGACGTCCCCAGATTCAGGTCAGTACGATAAATCTGCTGACCGGGATCAGGTGGGGGTTGCGGCTGCTGGTCAAGACCAGGTTGGGCTTGCACAGATTCAGCGTGTGGGAACGTTCAATCAGACCCAGCAATTACAGCAATTTCTTTCCACACAATACACCTCAGTAGAGAGGCTCATATCACTAAGACGCCGACCCCACACTGTAGACGCAGTTAAAGCATTGCTTCCTGCCATTGAACAGTCCCATCAGAACTTGATGCAATTCTTAGCTAATGAAGTTCCTGTCATTTTAAGCGCTATTGAAAGTGCAAATAGAAATAAAGATGAATTTGATACACGAGTTAACGAATGGTTAACATCGGAGTCTCCTGCCTTTGATACACTTTCGGATGTTAGCAACCCATCTACCAGATCATCCAGTTCCAATGTAAAATTACGCGCAGCAGAGCTGAAGGTCTCAGCCTCTAAGTTAGCTCTTCCGCAAATTGCAGATAGGCATAAAGAAGAACAAGAATTAATTGCGCTTAAAGCTAATCAAGCACGGCAAGAGGCTGCTTTAAAAGCGAAGCATCAGCAGCAAGAGGCTCAACGCGATGGTGTAGTGGTTAGAGCGTCTACTTCGCAGTCAGTAGACTAGGGGCTCATTCCCCTTGTCGAGTCAAACCAAAAGACTTCGAAAAAAATGGCATCCACAGCTTCCCTGTTTGGCGCTCGGCATTTTAGGGAGGTTGTGGAGAACAAGCCGGCAAGTTCGCTTGTTGTGTCTTTGGGCAAGGCACTTAACGGGACACCCCACCTTTATGTGGAAAACAGGTAGCCCAGACACCTCGGAAATGGCAACTCCCAAGCGAGTACGGACGTCCCGTCCAAAATATAGCGATGCAATTCGCTTTCTCGTAAATGGAGGATAAATATGAACAATACAACGATACAACAACAACGCCAATATCAGTTAGCTTCGATGGAACTTAAGGCATTGCTAACCAAGTCGACAGTTTGAACGAGACTGGCGGCCCGCCTGATTACAAAACCTTAACGACGCCTTGCTCGAAACTCACGATAGTTCAGCGCCTATGGATTCGATCGTCAATTTTCCATCGACCTTTGAGACCAATCATTTTAGATTGGCTGGTTTTGACCTGAATGTTGAACTCAAGATAAGTATTGCGTGTGACGTAGCTCCACATCTACCAGGTTTGCCTATTTCTTTTTCAGAATTCACGTCACATCATTTGCCCACGCTGTCGAATGAAACGCCCTTCTCTTCCGCACAGGTTCATCCGACGCCGTCTCGGGCAGTGCCGGTGTGCGCGACGCAGACTACTGCAATTCTGCCTCGCTCAGAACGGTATTGCGAGTCACGGCCTCGTGTGAGGTTTCCTAGGGTAGATTCTAGTCATGGGACGCAGTGTGGATCGACACAGGTGCACATGAAACCACATATGGGTACACAACAATCACGTACGATGTTTCTTAATGATCACTCTGACACGACACAATTTCATATCACACAACCCCTTAACACTCTTGGTACTATTATTTGCACCAGCAGCAATACGCCCTTTTTTCATTGTCACCCCGATATTGCGACTCCACTATCTCACACAGAGCCCCCTCCTGGGAAACCTTTGCATCAGACTTTCTCTTCGCCTTCTTGGGCCTTTGATGACCGATTTCTACCAAAGCCAGAGATTGGCAAGTTCGACGGGGACCCGCTGAAGTATAGATCCTTCAGAAATAATTTTGAGACCACGTCGAATCGAAATTTCGAGATTCAAAAATCTTTCTCTGCTTACTTCTGCAGCATTGTGAGGCAAAGGTAAAAAACTGGATAGAACACTTCTCTAATAAAGGAATTGATGGCTATGGCTTAGCTCTCGACAGACTTGAAAGAGAATACGGTCAGCCATGGGTGATAGCTGATGCTTGTGAAAGGCGTCTCCGAAAGTTTGTCAACGTCAAATCTAATGACTTGAAAAACCTGAGAATGTTTGCGGATCTTTTGGAAAAAACAGAAGTTCTTTTAAAGGACATTCAGTGCTATGAAAGCCTTAACTCTTTAGAGTCCATAACCACGCTTGTAAATAAGCTTACTTACGACATGAGAAGAGCTTGGGTTAGAGGGTCTGTCACTATTGAAAATCGAACAAACAGAATTGCTACCTTCAGTGACTTAACTTCCTTTGTGATAAACAAGTCAATGGAGGCCAACTCCTTGTACGGACGAAGAATACTTGCTTCTGCAAACAAGCCTAGTAGCAATAATGAAACGTCGCAATTCTTTTCATCAAACTCTGAATCGGCAGATTTTCCGCTATCTTCGACCTTGGTTTCCTCTTTTGCTTTAGCTTCTTCTAACCTTTGTTTTCTTGCGATTCTCCTAACCATTTACTTTTAAACTGTCCCTAGTTTCTGAAAGCCCCGGTAGAGAACAGGAGCAAGTTTGTAAAATCAAAGAAACTCTGCTTTAAATGCTTAAGCTCAAGACACAGAACCTTTCAGTGCAAAAAAACAAGGCACGTGCTCAGTAAAGGGATGTACTGGAACCTTTCACAACACGCTTCTCCATAAAGATAAAAAGGTGTCAGAAATCACAAATTCCTCCAACGACAGCAGCATTGATCAAAAAGCTGTTTGCACCGCAGGCACGTCCACCAACGTCGACACAAATTCTTTAAATTCCTATTCATCAGAAGATGTTTACTTGTGCGTTGTTCCTGTTCGCGTTCGTTACGATAATGCGGAAGTTCATACTTACGCGTTTCTGGATTAGGGTTCAACCCATACCTTTTGTGACACCAAGTTAATCAATGCGTTAAATGTGTCCGGCGAAAGTGATAACATTTCAGTAAACACTTTAAACGGTGTCACCACCCGTTCTGGAGTTTAATGTTCTCTTTCTATCTTGCCAATCAAGGACGACGACAAATTCATCTGTCGGTAGACCTGGGGTTCATTCCTAAGTCGAGTCATACCAAAAGACTTTAAAAAATGGTATTCACAGCTTCCGTGCTTGGCGCTCAGCATAAAAAGGGATAGTGTGGAGAACAAGCCGGCAAACTTGCTTGTTGTGTCCTTGGGCAAGGCACTTAACGGGACGCCTCCACCTTTATGTGGCAGACAGGTGGCCCCACCCGTACTTCATCGGATTATAATTGTGAAGTTGCCAACCCAGCATGTCAGACGACTTTTAGGTACCCACCAGTGGCAGTCCGCCTTGTTGGTGGTGGGGCTACCAGTCACTCAAGACTGGTTCGAAATGGGCTGCCATCTTTCCCCTAGCCTAATATCAATTAGGTTGACGGCATGAACCTGAATTACCGTTCATGCCGTACCTCCATTCCAAGGAAGAGGAGGGATAAACACACACACACACACGAAGTCATCTTGACTGATGTGATTTCACTGGATAAAATTCCCGTAAAACTCAATATTCTGCCCGCAAAAAGGTGATATCGCAGAACTGCCTTATTTGCGTGATATCGAATTATCCTCTTTAAAAGGCGGTTCAGTTTCTTTACTAATCGGTGCAAACCTCCCAGAGATGTTTATCATGAAAGAATGTCGCAAGGGTTTGCGAGGACAACCCATCGCAGTAAAAACACCGTTAGGCCGGTCTTTGCTAGGGTCTTCTCTGTCATTTCCATCTTCCACAAACTGCCAAGTAAACTTTGTGGACAGCAAGGTTGAAAAACAAATTAAAAGTCTTTGGGAGACCGATTTTCAGCCTGAAACCAAAGTGTACGAGATGCAAACTTCTAGGGAGGACAGAATTACCCTTGCTCTTTTAAAAAACTTTGTAACACTTGTTCATGGTCACTACCAACTTCCTCTCCCTTGGAAGCCAGGCATAAAATCTCTTCCTAACAACTACGTAATAGCACAGAACGCTTAGTCAGCTTAAAAACACGTTTACAAAGGGACGATTCACTTAAAACCGCATTTTCACAAACCATTGACACTTACTTGAAAAATGGTTATGCTCGCCAGGTGTCTACTGATAAGATTAATGAGAACCCTCTTACTTGGTATCTTCCCCATCACCCGGTACAACACCCACGTAAGCCTGGTTAAATACGGGTGGTGTTTGATTGTGCTGCCAAGTGTGCAGGGCAGTCGTTAAATGAGGCGCTAATGCAAGGTCCTGATTTGGTAAACAACTTTTTAAGTGTTTTGGTTTGTTTTCGGCAAGATTCTATTGCTTTGGTAGCAGATATTGAAGGCATGTTTCACCAGATTAGAGTGAAACCTTCCCATTTGAATGCCCTCTGCTTCCTTTGGTGGCCCAGTGGTAACTTAGACGAAACTCAGCAGGTTTTCCAAATGACGGTTCACATTTTGGGGGCAACTTCGTCTCCGGCGTGTGCAAGCTTCTGTTTAAAACAGACAGCTATGGACTTTGGTCATCTTTTCGATCCAAAAATAGCTAAAATTGTTCAGGATAATTTTTATGTCGACGATTGCCTGGCTTCTGTGAACTCCGTTTTAGAAGCAAATTTGGTAGTACAGTACAAGAGTTAGTATCCCTCTTGAAAAGGGAAGAGCTTAGACTAACCAAATGGCTTTCCAGCAGTATGGAGGTGATTGAGCATATTCCATTAGAAGAGCGTTCTAGCTGTCTCGAAAGACGTCTTTTTGCTGATGATACTCGCGGTCATATTTTGGGGATACTATGGGCAGTGGAAAGTGACAAACTATCAATTTCTGCAGACTACCTTTCTTCTGCACCTACGACACGCAGACAACTGCTTTCTGCAATCAGCTCTATCTTTGACCCACTAGGCTTGGTGGCTCCCGCGTTGCTTGCGCCAAAGGTTCTCCTCCAGGAACTGGTTAAGAAAGGTTTAGGCTGGGATGACTCTATTTCATCAGACCAAACTAAAGTTCTACAATCGTGGGCACGCGAATTAGCACTTCTTTCCACAATATCTGTTTTTAAATGTTTTAGGCCAGCGTGGTCCAACTGCAGGCCCGCGGGCCAATTTTGGCCCGCGAAGCACCAGGAACTGTTACGGCAATTAGAACGTTTAGATCTATAAAGTATTTTTAAGGCTTCATTTAATAATTTAACTTCAAAGCTATTTTATAACTTCTGTGGTAATGTTTTATATTTATACAACGAATAGCAACCGATTGTTTTTCACTTTGATAGCTGCTGCTAATTTTTTCATAATATCTATTATCGAAAAACAATGACACGAATTATCGTATAATGATCTTTTTATTGTGTAACAAACAGCTATTTACTTCTATTTTTATGGGCTTGTTTAGCAGCCATTGAGCAATGGAGTAAGAGGCTAGTTTTGGAAGTTCAGACTAAATATTCCACTTTAATCAATACGCAGCTTTATAAAACTAAGAGATGAGTAGTTGCAAAAAAAGAAAAACAGAAGAAAGGACATTTTTTAAGAAGTGGGAGGAAACTTATCTATTTATTGAAAACAGTGGAAAACCACTGTGTTTAATATGCCAAAAGACAGTTTCAGCTACAAAGGAATACAATCTAAAGCGACATTATGACACTCTCCACAAACATAACTTTGAAAAATATGAAGGAAATGAAAGAAAGATTATTTTGCAGAGTCTCAAAACCAAATAAGAGAAGTAAGTCAGTAAGATGTTAAATTTTGTAAGCTGTCAAAAGACTAGCTTAGCAGCATCATATGAAGTTGCACTCCTTCTTGCCAATAAAATAAAACCATTTCGAGAGGGTGAATTAGTAAAAGCATGTGCAATTAAAATGGCGGAGGCGTTTGGTGAAGAAAAAATAGCAGAAAAATTTAAAACAGTGTCTTTATCCCATCAGACAATGGCAAGTAGAGTAGCGGATTTAAGTCAACACGTTACTTCTAAAGTGAAATCTGCGATGAAAAATTGTACCTATTTCTCAGTGGCTTTGGATGAGAGCGTTGATGTGACTGATGTTAGTCAACTAGTGATATTTGCTCGACTGGTGGATGAAAGTTTTGAAGTGCAGGAAGAATTGTTAACACTTCATCAATTAAACGGTGGAACAAAAGGCTCTGATATATATGAAGCGATAAACACCGCTGTTTCCGAGTTCGGAGGTTTCAAAAAATGTTCTTGCATAGTTACAGATGGCGCAAAGGCCATGGGGGGAAGCAAAACTGGTCTAGTTGGATTGCTGAAAGAAAATGGAATTAACTGCGTTACTTTGCATTGCGTAATTCACCAGGAAGCGCTTTGCGGAAAAGTACTGAAAATGATGAATGCAATGCAAAGTGTTGTCAAGATGGTCAATCTAATAAGAGGCGGAAATAAATCTCAAAGACACCGAAGGTTTGTTTCATTTTTGGATGAGCTGAATGCTGAATTTAGTGACCTGCCCCTATATACGAGTATCAGATGGCTGAGCGCAGGCAAGTTATTAACACACTTTTTTGGATTGCGCAAAGAAATTTTTTCATTTTTTGAAGAAGAACTAATGGAGAGCACAAACACTTTTCAAGCGCAGTTGCGAAGCATTGAATTTCTTTGGGACTTAGCTTTCTTAACAGATATGACAAATCATCTGAACGTGTTAAATTTGAATTTGCAAGGAAAGGGACAAAGCATTTCTCATTTAGTGGGACACGTTGAGTGTTTTCGCTCAAAGTTGGTTTTGTTCACAAACTGCTTGCAAAACAACAATCTTGCTCATTTTCCGTCCTGCTCAATAATCAAGGAAGAATACTCCAATGCTGATTTCACACAGTTTGTAAGTAATATTACTTCACTGTCCGAGGAATTTCAAAATCGATTTCAGAATTTCGAGAAACTTAAAAGTCCTCTTGCACTATACAACAACCCCATGCAAGTGAGTGTTGCTATGCAGCCATCTGAATTTCAACTGGAATTATGTGAGCTTCAAAGTGATCAGTTTTTGTCGTCAAAAAGTCGGTAAAAATCAGAAAACTTTTGGAAGTTTGTTTCACAGGAAAGGTTTCCGATTTTAAAGAATGCTGCTTTAAAGTTGTTTTCTATGTTTGGAAGCACATACATTTGCGAATGTGCATTTTCAGCAATGAACAATATCAAAACGAAAAATCGAAACCAACTGGGGAACAGTACTTTGGGTTTACAAGATTGTCTTCGCATGGCCACAACTAACATTTCGGTGGATACAAACGCAATTGTGAGAGATGCATCTCGACCACAAACATCCCATTAATCGGCAATAAACTATGAACAATGAAATTTATTTTGTGTGCTTCTATGCTTACCTTCTGCAATAAATCCTTTTTAACCAAAGAACAACTTAATGTTACAATTAAGTTTTCGTTATAACTAATAGTTTTGTTGATCTTCTGGAATTGGCCCGCGAAATAAATTAAGAGCTTTTTTGGCCCGCGATAAAATTAAGTTGGACCGCGCTGTTTTAGGCCATCAGGATTTGGAAACTTAGTAAAAATGCAATTGCACCACTTCTCAGATGCTTCCCAGCAAGCATATGCAGCGTGCTCTTGCCTTCGAATAGTCGACGAGCACGGCTCTGTGCATTGTGCTTTTGTAATTGGAAAATCTCGCTTGACTCCGCTAAAAAGTATCACCATTTCCAGGCTAGATCTCTACGCAGCCGTCCTAGCCGTAAAGTTGGACATTATGCTGCGAAAGTGTTTAACAATTCCTCTCTCTTACCCGTCCATGTTCTGATGCGACTCGACTGCTATTCTGCAAACAATCGCGAATAACACCAAACGATTTCCGACCTTTGTGGCAAATCGAGTAGCTATCATCGAAAGGAACACAAATCTAAGACACTGGCGTTACGTTCCTACGAAGAAAAATCCCGCCGATTTAGCTACTCGATGTGTGACAATTAGCTCTTTCGCTGCATCTTCATGCCACGTATGGCTAAACGGGCCTGAATTTTTGACGAAACCGGAAGATTACTGGCCTGCAAATGTTGGTCCTTTAAAAGACCTGCCAATCGAGTTTACCTTGAAAGAAAAATTGGCTAACGTTACCAGTGTTTCGTTTGGTGGTAATACAGCAATTGACCTGCTACTTGAACATTTTTCCTCTCACCACTCTCTTCTAAAAGCTACTGCATGGCTGTTCCGTTTTAAGTCCCACTTAAAGACAAAGGTAAAAAACCCGCAATCATATTTTTTGAAGACTTCAGAATTAAAACATGCCGAAAAATGTTTGATTATTTACACACAGCATAAATCATTTCCAATTTTAGTTGACAAGCTGAAATTAGGGAAAACTCTTAGCAAAGAATGTCTTCCTTCGATCAAAAAGTTGCATCCCATCTTGGTTGACGATGTCATCCGTGTAGGGGGCAGATTAGAAAAGGCCCCCATTAGTTGGGAAACAAAACACCCTATCATTCTTCCAAGCAAGTCACCGCTTAGTAAGTTACTAATATTTAGGTGCCACCAAAGAGCAGGACATAATGACATGGGCCATACCTGGGCGTTGTTGCGACAGCAATTTTGGGTTATCAAGGGCGCCGCTACGGTGCGTCAAGTAATTGGTAAATGCGTATTTTGTCAAAAGCGCAATGTAAAAACAGGAGAGGAGTTGATGGCGAATCTCCCCGAAGGCAGATTAAAGGTAAATTTTCCCCCTTTCGCTCACGTAGGCATTGACTATTTCGGTCCCTTCTTGGTCAAGCAGGACAGAAGCGAAACAAAGCGATATGGTTGTATTTTTTTCTTGCCTTACTGTTAGAGCAATACACATAGAGGTAGCAAAGGATCTTTCCACTGATGCCTTTATCAATGCCATGAGGAGGTTTATTGCTCGCAGAGGTAATCCCCTCTGCATTTACCGCGATAACGGCACCAACTTTGTCGGTGCCGAAAGAGTCTTAAAAAAGTCTTTGGAAGCCTGGAATCAAAACCAAATCTATGACCATCTTCTTCAAAGGGGCATTGAATGGCACTTTAATCCTCCATTTGCGAGCCACATGGGTGGGTCATGGGAGGGATTAATTAGATCAATCCGTAGAATCTTATCGGCAATACCTCAAACGCAACTCACCTCCGACAACGTCCTTACTACCGTGATGGAGGAAGCAGAGAGCATTCTAAACTCCAGACCATTGATTCCAATCACTCTTGATCCAAAGGATGGTCAGCCCCTCACTCCTAACCATTTGTTACTTCTACGTGAATCCATTACTTTGCCGCCTGGTCTTTTCGATCAAAGGGACAACCACGCCAGGCGACGCTGGGCTCAAGCTCAGTACTTGACAAATCAGTTTTGGCGAAGGTTTGTAAAAGAATATTTACCAAGTCTTAACGAGCGCCAGAAGTGGCAAAAAAAGAAACCAAACATTATGGTGAACAACAGCCGCCTCAACGTGGTGGTGCGGTCCCCGGCCCCGTTTGGGTTGGGTCGAAATGGCTGTTGGCCTTCCCGAGGGTCCCAGGTACCCCGGGCACTCCCCATTCATTTTTTCGCTATGCTGCCCCCTGAACGACCGCAGAAGGGCAGCACACAGCATCTTTAAAATCGGTCGCCTGTTCTCACTTTTTCTTCTCTCCTGCCATACTCTTGCCCTCCTTCGTCTCCTCATTCTTCTTCTTCTCCTGATGAGCGGTAACGTTCATCCTAACCCTGGTCCCATCTTTCCTTGCTCTGTGTGCGCTGGAAATGTGACCTGGCGGGGCAAGTCAGTGCAATGCTGCGCTTGCTCCAAATGGGTCCATCTAAGATGCTTACAACTTTCTTTATCTAACTTCAGAGCTCTTGGCAGCTCTCACTCTTGGAGCTGTTCCCTCTGCCGTAACACTGTGACTCCCCCCTCCTCGGACTCCTCCGGCACGTATACCTCCACTGTGGAATCCGCCCCCCCATCTGCTAATGCTGCACTCTGGCCCCACTCTCGTCTCCAAACTTCTTATCCCCCATCTGCCCATGTTATATCTCCTTCCCCTGCCCTCCCACCACCATCCCTTACTCCTGGCTATACTTCTGCACCTCCTGCCTCCTCTCCCCCCTGACTCTCTCAGGGTTCTTCAATGGAATGCTGGAGGTCTTCGAGCCAGGAGCACTGAACTATTCCACTTTCTTTCGTCCCATCCTGTCGACCTTATCTGCATTCAGGAATCCAATCTTAACTCCTCTTCCTCTTTCCGGATTCCTGGATTCTCTGTTCTGCGTTCTGATCGCACCCACTCCCGGTCTGGCATTCTCTCTTCTGATGCAACGCATGCCAGCGGCGGCCTATCCTTTTCTGAACTTTCTACCTCCTCTCTTTCTTCGCTCGATCCCTACTCTGATTATGTAGGGGTCAACATCTCTCTAAACAAATCCTCCTCGGTGTCATTTCTTAATGTGTACGCCCCCCCTATTCGCTCCTCCCCAACGGATGGCAGAACCGATTCCTTCTCTCCCTCAGTTCTTCCCTCCTCCAGAAATCTCTTCATTCTGGGGGACTTCAATTGCCATCACCCGCTTTGGGGCTCAAGAGGTACTTCCGACCCCCGTGGGGAGGAAGTATTCGACTGGGTCATCTCCTCAGACCTCCTCCCCCTCAATGACCCTGACACACCCACCCTTCTCCATCGCTCCTCTGGCAGTCGCTCCTCTCCTGACATCTCCTTTGCTCCTTCTACTCTTGCTTTTTCTTGCTCCTGGGAGGTGCTTCAGGACCTGGGTTCTGGCCATCTACCAATTCTTCTTTCTATCCCTCTCTCTCCGGTCTTTCGCCCCAACGAGCGTCCCCCTTCCTTCAATTTTCAGAAAGCTTGCTGGGATAACTTTGCCTCCTACTTTGACTCTCACTGTCCTTCTGCAGAGGACTACTCGTCTCTTTCCTCTGCAGCTGCTCTCTTTACCTCTCTGGCACTGAATGCGGCCAAATCTTCCATTCCTTTCGGCCGCATCAAACGCCCTCCTAAAGCCTGGTGGTCTGCCGAGGTGGAACAAGCGGTTGGTGAAAGACGCAGGGCTTTCGCTACTGCTCACAGAAGTGATGAAGACCGCCAGGCTTACATCTCCGCTTCTCGACGTGCCTCGTCGGTCATTGCCAAGGCCAAGGCTGAGGCATGGCAGACGACCTGCACTTCTCTTTCACCTAAATCTAATCCTAAATCTGTGCACTCTCTTCTTCGCTCTATCGCTGGCTCTCCTTCCTCGTCTTCCTCCTCTCCTAACTTTCCTAACTGTTCTTCTCCCAGGGAATCGGCTTCGGTTTATGCCGCTTACCTGAGATCGCACTTTTCCGTTTCTCAGCCAAAGGCCATGCGCAGCAGAGCCAGAGGCTACCTCACTGAGCTCCGCCGAGCTACGTGCTCTGTGGAGTCTCACTCGTCCTTTTGCTCTCCCTTCTCTCCCGCTGAATTTCTTGCGGCTGCCTCCAACCTCTCCTCATCCACTGCCACTGGCACAGACAAAGTTGCCTATCCCATGCTAAAGCATCTTCCTCGCTCTGGCATGGATTTTCTTCTTCACATCTTCAATCTCTCTTGGTCTTCACATTCCTTTCCTTCCATCTGGAAGACATCTTCTATTATTCCCATACATAAGATGGGAAAGCCTCTCGACTCTCCTGCTTCCTTCCGGCCTATCTCTCTCACCTCCTGCGTATCAAAGCTGTTTGAACGCATCATTTTATCCCGTCTTCTCTTTTTTCTGGAGTCTAATTCCATTCTTTCTCCCCGCCAGGCCGGTTTCCGCCCTGGACGGTCTACACTTGATCAAATTCTGTACCTTTCTCAGTCCATTTTGGATGGGTTTAACAAACCCAGGCCGGGCTCTCGGACAATCCTGTCTACTATCGATTTTTCCAAAGCTTTTGACTCTGTCTGGCATCCCGCCCTTTTCCACAAACTCATTTCGGCTGGCCTCCCTCCTTGCTTTGCTCGTTGGACTCAATCTTTCCTTTCTGATAGGCGTGTTTCTGTAGTTTATCAAAATCACAAAAGCCGTTTCTTTCGAGTCCGTCGAGGTGTTCCGCAAGGATCCGTTCTTGGTCCTGTACTTTTCTCTCTCTTCATTAATGATCTTCCGGCCTCTCTGCCTTCTTCCGTCAGCTGCTCTCTTTACGCTGACGATCTGGCCATTTGATCCTCCTCCCCCTCGGTCCCTACTGCGGTGGAGGCCACACAAGGAGCTCTGTTTCGATTGGAGCGCTGGTCTGAGTACTGGTGTCTTCCTCTCAATCTGAGCAAATGTGAGGCCTCCTTCTTCTCAGTGGATCCCCACCAGGCTAACCTCCAGCCCAACCTTCTCCTACTCGGCTCCCGTCTCCGTTTTAATCCCACTCCAACTTTTCTTGGGGTCACCTTCGACCGCACTCTTTCCTTTTCTAAGCATGTATCTTCGCTGAAGGCCAGGTTTTTCCCACGTCTCAAGGCCTTACGCTGTATGTCTGCTTCCTCATGGGGTCCCTCTAAGGAGTCCCTCTCTCTTCTGTATAAATCTTTTCTTCGGTCCCTTCTCACTTACGCTTCACCCGGATGGTTTCCTTTCCTAAGCGCTACCAATCTCACCAAATTGGAACGCCTTCACCGAGCGGCCAGTCGCGCCATCACCGGCTGCCTCTCGTCCTCCCCTATCCCTCTACTACTCACCAAGGCTTCTCTACCTACCCTACGAGTCACCCTGACTCACTTCACTCTTTTATCTTATGAGCGGGCTCTTCGTCTCCCAACCTCCTTTCCCATCTCAGGTTTGGCCAGACTTGGAGTGAAACCAAGACTCTGCAGATCGTCCTGGAGAGCTTTTGCGTCCACTCACCCGCTCATGCTTCCTTCTACTTGTTCTAGGGAGGCTCTTGTTGCTTGCCCTCCCTGTCCTCTGTGGAATCTGCCTTCCTTCACGGTGGAGTCCACCCTTTCCACCCCATGCTCTCGCTCTGATCCCCCTCACTCTCACCAAGATGCGGCTCTCGCCCACCTTGACTCTCTCCCCCCTCATGATCTGGTACTCTGGACAGACGGCTGTGTTCCTTTTCCTTTTGGCAAGGGCGACTCCGGCGTACTTGCCAACTGCTCTCTCTGTGGCACTGAGGCCACTCTTTCCTTTTCGGCAGGCCCAGTGTGTTCCAGTTTTTCCGCTGAAGCCTGCGCCATTCTGCACGCTCTTTGCTGGTCTTGGCAACACCATAAAGTCTGCCATTTTTCTTCTCTTCTTCTCCTGTCTGACTCTCGTTCTGTTCTCGCCACCCTGTCCTCTCCTCCACCTTTCCTGTTATCTCAAACTCTGTGGCAGATCTGGCAGGAACTGTCCTTTTTCTCCTCCTGTTCTATCAGGCTACAATGGGTCCCCGGACACTTGTTTCTCCCGGGGAACGACACAGCTGATGAGCTAGCCAGACGGGAAGCGCTGCTTTCGCCCTCCGCAATCCCTTGTAGTCTCTCTCCTCTTATCTCTCGTATCCACTCTCGTCTTATCTCGGACTGGAGGCGTACTGTCTCTTCCAAATATTTTGACACACAGGTTCCCTCAATTTCCACTGAGGAACTTGTGCTCCCTCGTCATGGTGGCTGTGTCCTCTCTCGTCTTCGCTGCAATGGACACAGCCTTCTGTTAGGTTCCTATCTCTCCAGGATTGGCAGAATCGAGAATTCTTCTTGCAGCGCCTGTGGACACCCGTCCCAGGACATCTCTCATCTCATTCTGCACTGTCCAGCTACGGACTATTTGCGCCGCTCACTCTTTGGCGACTCTCTGTCTCTGTATGACCTCTGGTCCAGACCCTGGGGAGTTGCTCGGCTTCTGGGGCTCCATGGTCTTCCGCCATGCCCCCATCCCTCGGAAGGGGTCGGGTAAACAACAACAACACTTAGTATTGGTTGTAAATGAAGCGGTACCACGTTCTCAGTGGTCCATTGCTCGTGTCATTGAGACCTATCCTGATGCCAGAGGTGACGTACGCTCAGTCATGGTAAAAACGCCACATTCAATTCTAAAGAGACCAATATCAAAACTTTGTCTGATTGAGTCTGCACATGCTGATTGAGTAGTTTTTTATGTGACTGAAGTAGTTTGTAGAGCATTTGCTTAATGTTTGCTTGCATATTATGTGTATACGATTAGTATGTTATTATGTTAACAACACTATGTGCATTTGTTTGATAAACTCGTTGATCTCTCTACACTAATTAACCGTTTGTTTTTCAGATCCGACGCTACTACGCTCTTGGAAAATGCCGAGTTCCGGATAGGCATTTTGTGGGGGGCGATGTTGCGTCTACTCCTGGAATCGAGCCGGTGACCTGAGCCAGAATGAGAGGCTTAATTCTTACTGTTTTGTGTTTGCTCTGAGCCGGCTTGCTTGCTATTTGTTCATGTGTGTGTGTGTTCTTTTTAGAACAGCTAGTAAAATTACCACCCGCGTTGGCTATTTTTAAAAGCTAAATATGAGCAGCGCAGCAACAAATGCTGCAATTGTATTTGCCAAAACATTCGTATCAATCAAAATATTTCAACTTTGGAACTGGGCAAAAAACTTCTTTGAAACCGTTTTCTATGTTTGTTTTTTTTGGAATATCAATCATTTTAGCTATATAACCCGTTTTTGGCTGTGCTTTTGCCATTCAATAAAAAGGTAAAACGATACGAGCTGCTGCGGTTTTACCAACTGAAAAAAACAGAGGAAAACGCGTTTCGGCTCTTATGTAGCGAAACTGATCAGAAGACACAATTCTGACGCTATAAAAAAAATCACTAAGGAGCAGCCGTACCTATGAGCCACTATCATTTTTAAAGCGATCGTAAACAATAAAGCCTACTGCTGTCATGCTGACTCTTAAAGTAGAATGATACATTAAAGCAGTCCCGTAGCACTCCAACTTCGGGCCCCCCCCCAAAGTAAGCGCAAGAGCCCCTGCGCACAGGTCATATCACTTTAGAGGTGTAAAATTGAAAAGCTGCATTAAGAAAATACACCACAATTTGTACATAAGTAAACAGGCTAATGTCAGAATAAAGCATGCCGATACCGAAGGTGCAAGTCATAAAAAATTCGGCACCGATGCCAGAGTTCAGTAGGACATTTATGCAGACACTGCGAAACGAAAGCAATGACACTGAAAAACATGAAAAAGTTATAAAAACACAGTATCATTTAAATAGTCTGGAGCGAACCTTTTTGTTCGCAAATGCTGTTATGACATTGTCATAATCAAGAGATCGGGCGCAGTCATTTTCGATTGACAACATGGCTAATGAAGATAGTCTACTGTCTGTCATAGACGTTCTATTAAAAGTTTTGATCAGTTTCAATTTGCTGAAGCTTCTTTCAGCGCTGGCAACAGTCACGGGGCAAGTTAGTAAGATTCGAAGTGCGATGTACACATTCGGATACAATTCAAATAAATGAGTCTTTAGAAGATAGTTCAGAAAGTCTTGAGCCGTATTGAGATTGCGTTTTTTTTGTAAAATTAAAACAAACCGCTGTAGCTCAGCGCTCATTTCATCAGAATCAATGTCACCGAACTTTTTTTGGAACTCTTTACAGCAAGTAAGAAGAGCATTTTCTTGTTGCACAAGCAAAAGTTTGTCTCGTGTGTACAAAAACGAAAAGGCGGAAGAAACCTCACGTAACAAATTAAAGCGCTCCTTTATTGACATAATAGCCTGGTCTACTAATGGATAGAAAAAGTTGCTTTTAAATTTCAGTTCAGGAGTAGCTCGTTGTTCCTCTTCACCTTGGTAATCAAACAATCTTCTTTTCTTTCCACTTCTTGACGGAGGAAAAGAAGGATCAATATCCAATTCCTGTGCTATTTCAACAGCAGATGTTGCGGCACTGTCATAACCCGTTGTGCGATAGTTTTGCAAAAACTTTTCAGTTGCCTGGATTTCCGTTTCCATTGTATGAAGGGAGACTCCATACGATTGAAGAATCTTGCTTGCTTTATTGACTTGGAATAGGATATCATACCAAATAAACACCGACAAAAGAAAACTCCATTTTGATAAATGAGCTATCAACGATTTTGTTTCTGAGGCAGCTCTTCCATCTTTTCTTTCTATGGAAATGGCTTCCAAGTCTTTCAGTGCCAGCAACACCTCTTTTAAATTGTATCGAAGAGGTTTAATGCATTTAATTCTGCTTTCCCAACGAGTATCAGATTGTGACTTTATGGACAGCTCCACATGTTTCTTCAAAATTTCCCAACGCTGAGCAGAGGAAGAAAACAGCACATACAACCTTGTAAGTACTCCAAAAAATGTCAATGCTTCCGTCGATGAATTAGCACTGTCAACAACAACTAAGTTAAGGGTATGGTTTGCACAGGGCACGTAAACAGCTTTGGGATTGATGTCTAGCATTCTTGCTTGGACCCCAGAATGTTTTCCTTTCATGTTAGCACCATTATCATATGACTGACCTCGACAATCAGACAATTCGAGTTGCAGTTCAGTCGCTTTTTCTAAGAAAGCGTCCAACAAGCCTTTCCCAATACTGTCACTTATTCTCAAGTAGCCAAAAAATGTTTCTTTAACAACAGCAGCTTCTTGATTACATAGTACATAACGGAGAATGACAGACATTTGTTCATGATGTGACATATCTGGAGTGCAGTACCAAATTATAGAAAAATATTTTGCCAATTTCAATTGCTGTAAATTTTCTTTTTCAACTTCTGTCGCTAGCAATTCAATTAGTTCATTTTGTATGGTAGGACTCAAATAGTGATCTTTAGTGTTTTTATTCTTGATTCTGTCTTGAAGCTCTTTTAGGATCGGATCTCTTCTTGCCAAAAGCTCAAATATACCCAGAAAATTTCCATTGTGAGGAGATCCTAACACTTCTTCAGATCCTCTAAAAGCAAGATTCCTTTCCGATAGAAACAAGGCAATGTCGATAAGTCTCTCTAAAACATTTCTCCAAAAACGTCTTTCATTGAAAAAAATATTCATCTCGCGTTTGTCGATAGTGGATGAATTTCTTATCCCTTCAGCTAGCAACATCCATTGACTGCAGCATTCTTGGTGGGAAATGCCGTTTTCATGGTCTTTCAGTTTTTTCGAAAAACCCTCCCATGTATTTATACCACTACAAAAGGGGCTTGGTGTTTTTCCAAATAGCTTACAACAAAAGCAAAAAACTTGATCTGATTCCCCAGAATAAACTAGCCACGACCGTGAAACACTTTCACCATTAGGTAACACACGTTTATAATGGTTGGAGGAAAAACGTCGCCTTGGAGTTGTGTTATTATATGGAAAATTCATTAGTTGATGTGGTCCAAGCTTTACTATATCACATCGTTGAGCATGAGAAATACTTTCAGGCCATTTACATGGGTCATCAGGGATAGGGGTAAATTGAGATTCAGTTATTTTTTATATTGAAGGTTGCGTATTGGCAGGTAAATCACAACTTACATTTTCTGGAAATTCACAATCACTTTGATGCTGATCGTCATAGTCTTCTTTTTCTTGTACACTATAGTTTTCTTCATCCCTCTCGGTACTAGTGCCAGGTCTACTCTGCTCAGTAATCTTGAAAAAATCTGTCATCTTGGGCAATTTCGCTACAGCATCTCGAGCAGTGGCTGCTTCTTTTCTCTTTTGAGCACCGCATTTTGAACGTTTCATTCTATACAATGTCAATAAAATACTTTATCTGCACTCTGCAGTGTATATATATTGTCCCGGTATTTATAGCCAAACAGAATTCCAGACCATTCTATGATTGTTGCGTAACAACGGCATTGTTACGTCAATCGAATATTCAAGATTCTACCAGAAAATCAATCGAAATATTCTAGATTCTGCGAGATAAAATGACGTTGCATTCACTTATGATGTCACAAGCCAATTTCTTCCTACAGTTTAAATCGGTTGTAAACAAGTCTGCTGAACTGAAAATAGTCACGTAGCCAAAAAGCAATTTCAGACTAACTTGGGCCCCCAAAGTTGGCCTGGGCCCCCCCCAATTGGGGGGTTTGGGGGGCGGCTGCTACGTCTCTGCATTAAAGCACAAACATATACCGGTATCGGTTTAGACCTGGTTTTTGATGATGGTATGGAAAGTACAAATGATATAAATTAATTATTAACTAAACTGTAAGTGACTCCACGTTAGTATATCTTTGTATTGCAATTATGCCCCGTGCTTGAATGATCTTAGCCCCTAAGATGTCTTCATTATACTGCATATAGCAGAGTGGAACAAAATGCCGAGTTTTTCAGCGAGTTTTCACATTTAGAAAAACTTTATCGTTACCTTTAGCTCAAAATTCTAGTCGGTTGGTTATCCACTTGTGCCATAATCTCACTTTTTGTAAAAACCCCACTGTAGACACAGGATTCTGGGCTCCAGGTCAATTTGCCTTCCTCTGGCTGCGTTTATGTGGTAGCTAGAACCATACGAGGAGCCAGAGATTTTAAGTTTTGTAGCGAGGTCTACAATTACGAAAAATTTGTGAGTATTCATAGCTTGATTCCTGTGGCCTAAACGCATCAATCACTGCGGCATCCTTCTGCGACTTCAAGAGTATGTCCCTGTGCACTTAGTAAAATGATTGCTCGAAAGTTTGTAAAATTATTTGCAATTTTTAAGTATGCACATTCTTAATAAATATTTATTAGTAAAGCCTAAGGAGGTCGGTAATATGGGCATAGTTTATCAAAAATTTCAAGAAAAATTAACGGAAAAAATCGAACAGTATTTCTGCACAACTGTGTGAAATCATAATCATCAAAAGACAATGGTAGCCTACTTATGAAGAAAAAATTTTCCTTCAAAATGGGTTATTAGGCAACCGGATGTTCGGATGCAACACATTTAGGGGAGAGGTATAACCACTTTTTTCATCTATTTCGGTACCAAGGTTCATAGGAGTAATCACGGAGCTTAGTGCCTCAAATAATTTATAAGTAAGCTACTACTGTACGTTTGGTAACTATGATGTTACCCACTGGTGTAAATTTGACATAGGGTGCATCGCGTGAAATAACTCTATCACCAAATAACTTATTTCTGTAATTGTAAAACAAAAATCGTTACTGCACCAACTTTGACTTTTGTATCCTTACGTTTATTGGAAGAATCGGATAGAATTATTGAAATGATAGAGGGCTTGTGAGTGACACCAGTCTTGATTCAAAGTACGATAATTAGGATTAGGTGCATAGGGGCGACGTCCTCATTTATACTAACTATTTGTTATTTCTCTCAGTAATGTTATTTGGGTAAAGGCGAGGCAGCCGGCTGAACTGCTATTTCTAACCCGACATAACTGACCAGAAATCGGATGAACGTTGCCTTTCAATGGTCTGGAGTTCCATGGTCTCAGGCCATGCCCACATCCCTCGGAAGCGGTTTCGTAACAATAACAACAACAACCACACATAGGCCTAACTGACTGGTAACCCTGCTGGCAGATATAATAACTGGACTGTAGCGCTTCTTATGGCCTGCGTGCAGTACGTCAACACCACTTGGTTCGTTCAGTCTGATTTTATTACCGGTCGACAATTCTCTCACAAGGAGCAACGTTGGGCTCACAGGTAAGTCACGTAGCAAACGGAGGGCAAAACGTGCCAGCAACGCGCTTATATACATGGCTTCAGGGCTCTTGAGCAGTAAGTCTACTCCGAAAATCTTATTAAAAAGCTTTTGCTTATGCCTGCAGTGCAGTGTTACGCTTGAATCTGAAGCTGTTGACTCGCGCAACACTTAACGCAGGTGACGCCAATGATTGATGAAACAGAATGCAACATAAAAATGGGATTTATTCGCAATTCTTAGTAAAAAGAATAAAGCCAAAATGCTGGTAAACATTTTATTAAAACGTTTCGCTTTTACACTAAAAGCATCATCAGTTAAATAAATGGTCACCTAAGGCTAGGTTAAACAGATACTGATTAAACAGACGTCGCCCCTATGCACCTAATCCTAATTATCGTACTTTGAATCAAGACTGGTGTCACTCACAAGCCCTCTATCATTTCAATAATTCTGTTTAACCTAGCCTTAGGTGACCATTTATTTAACTGATGATGCTTTTAGTGTAAAAGCGAAACGTTTTAATAAAATGTTTACCAGCATTTTGGCTTTATTCTTTTTACTAAGAATGCAACACTTTGCTTCGGTAACCGCTATATGTCGCTGGAGCATTAATAATTTTTGACTAACACTTATACGATATATAACCATTGCTGTTTTTATTCATTTGAAGCACTCAGAAAATACCGTAACATGTGTTGCATTCCATTTTTTTTGGGAGGGGGCTGTATGTTCAAAATGGCAACGACTTTTCTGCAAAAGCGAAAATCTGGAATCAAATGATTTTTGATCACATTTGCTTGTGACATCACACATTCTGCATTGTTTCTAAGCAATGGTAAAGAGAGCAGGTCAGCTTCATTCAGTCGAAAATATATTTTGTTACAGGAGGAAACAAGCTTGTGATTTACAAGTACTGTAGAGCTTAGTGAGCAAATCAAACAATAATAAATTGGTTTTGACGTAAATAAATCGAGACATCTCCCAAGTTTTTTAGTGTCAAATTGAAACTTTACCAAGAGTAAAATGTTTTTGTTGCATCAAGTTAATTCTTTGTAAATCGTAGAAATTGGACGCCGGCTGGAAGTGTGAACAAGATTAGCCAGTTTGAACATGATTTCGTGAGATGATGGGGGGTTACATGTTAAGAAAATATTTGAAGGCAAATGATTGAATTATCAGTGCCTTCTTGTTCTTTGATGTGAATCTATTACACGTACCAGTACAGTTAAAACAAGTATTAGCCTAAACACAAGCAGCTTTTCTACCTGTGTGCAGATATATTCCTAGCAATCAATGTTGCTGTAGAGAAGATAAGAGTGAAAAATAAAGTAGGTTACCGTAAGTATTAGTCTAAAGATAAAAGAGCTTATCATGTTATTAATGAAAATCTTTTCTGTGAAATAACGTGTTTTTACTTTTTAACTGGTAAGAATGTGACTAGCATGTTTAACGCTGTGGCCTATCATTGTCACTAAATTATTTACATAACATATGAATAAATATTTCATTGTGTTAACATGGGAAATTGTGCGGGAAAAAGCAAAGTTAATTTCGACGTTGAAGCAAGAAAGGCTGACTATGCAGCAGGTTGTATGAGTTTGAATTTATAAATAAATTTCAACCTAATTATTTTTGTGAAACGACTGAAATGCGCTGATCTATGAGTTTTCGAGTTCCCCGTAAGCCCAATGCCTACTAAGGCTGTACATCGTTTAGGGTATGGGAGAGGGTTGAATTTGAATATTTGAAAAGATGCCGTTTTCTAAATGGCTAACTGAGCGTTAATTTCTTATTTTTTTCACTTTCGCCTTGCATCTTTTACCTGTTATGTTTGTGTGATTCGACCACAATGGTAAACTATGATGAATACAGCATTTCAACAAAAAGATCCGTCTCAAGTAGCCAAAAATGTAAATTTATCAAATCTTTGTTTTCGAAAAAGTTGGTCGTATTTACGTAGGGTATGGGTGGTGGGGTTGAAAAGAATATTTCGAGATTTTGGCTCTTTGTGTGGAGACTTAGTCATCATATAAGGGCGTTCGGTTCAATAAATGGCTATCATGCTACCTTGCAACAAGCGCTAGGTTCTGTTGATTGTACAATAGTTTCATGGTCTTCGGTAGATTATGAAATAACAACAAAGACATTGTGAGAGCAAACAAAGTAGAGAAGAAGGAAGAAATCTAGAATGTGAAGGTTTAAAATAGTTATTTTAGGCTATAGAGGTAAATTGTATGTGATCCTCTTTACAGCTATAGAAACAAGTTAATTAAGCAAAAGGCCGGCTTGTTTTTGAGATTTGATGATTTTTCAACATCATTTTAAATCAGAGATACAGAAAAGTGTGGAGAGGCCGGGCTGTGGTGCTCAAGAGGTGTATAACCTTCAAAAAAACATGGTTAAATAGCAAGGTCAAAGCTGATGATGGGTTCAATGTGTTAGCGGACTTGATCACGGTTCATAATAGAGAGTGGCGGAATAGCTGTTCCAACTACTTTCGTGCCGGAAAATGCCGTATAAGTCGGGTAAAAATGCAATTCCGGCATGTAAAGATTTTTGATCAGGGGATTAGGTATGGTACGGAGTAGTTTTCCGTGCTTTGAAGAAATATGGTACCGGAATTCCGTACGTTACTAAAATACCGTACACAGTAGTACGGCACAGAATTTTTTCCCCTACGGTAATGCTGTGCCGTGATACCGCATCTCTCCGTACCAATTGTTTTGCTGAGTTTTTGTTCTTACGTAACAGTAAATGTGCTGAGATAACTATCAGTAGAAGTAAAGAGACTACGCTAATTTTACTTCCTCTGGAGAAAACCGGATAACTCAACTAACCTTCAAGCAACTACTTCATTTAGTAGTAAAGGACATTAGCTCGAAAACATACTAAATGAATTTACGCTTAACGATCAAGACAACAGCGATATTGATGTTATCAACTGATCATCATCAAAACACAAAAACAGCAACGAGCGAACAAATTGTAAAGAAAATTGTTCAAACGTTTTTGAAAGCCAGTTTAATTATACGGCAAACGTAAAGTTCAAGTGTTGCAAAGCTGTAACAATATTGCCTCAATTTTTTTCTGTTAAGCCCAAGTCTCTACTCGTTTAGAATGTACTTTAAACCTGAAAAAGTTCTTTTAACGCTGGCTTGAGTGACTGGTAAAGCAAAAGCAACATTAGCAGCGCGTTTAAGATCGGACTCCGCTTGCTTGCCTCGCCATTCAAATATGTTAGTGTTCCTGAGAAGACGGGCTTGGTTCTTGAAGCACTTAATCATCTCAGTTACCTTTTGCTCACCCCGTACTAATTGTGATGAGCTGGCATTGCACACATTCAAAGTGACAAGTATCTCATCAGTAGCATCAACTCCGCATGCAGGAGTAGATCCATTTTTAGATTCTGAGGATGACTCTAGACCAGTCGTTCTCAATCGGTGGGCCATGGCCCATTAGAGGGCCACAGCATGCAAGTCGGGTGGGCCACGGATGCCTCTGTACTTTGAAAATGGGTTTGCATGCCGAATGAGGTTGAGAAATACTGGCCCAAATGAACAGCGATACGGACCAGCATCTGTGCACTAGAGGCGCAATAACCTAATATTTATTTTTTTTTTGAGATCTGCTTCACTGCCATGATATCTCATGTTTATCCCAGTGACACTGTAATTGTCACATCAAAGTTCTTATTAAAGTGGGCCACGGCATGACAAAGGTTGAGAACCACTGCTCTAGACATTCTACGTCATTCGTGTTGACTGACTCCTGCAGCATTTGCGAGCGCCAATGCTGCCAAATGGGCTTGTACAACTCTTTCCTGAGAATATTTTAGAAGTACCAGATACCTTGGATCAGCAAAACGTGCAGCTAAAAAAGTAGCGTTAGGTAACAAAGTTGTTTCCCCATGTTCATGGCACGAAGCAGAGCCAATGCCAAAGAAGAAGCATAGTTTATTATTTCACACTCTTGCGCTGCAGTGGAATTTACGCTTGAACTACAGGTTTTAAACATTCAGTAAATGGTAAACCCATCAATGACTGACAAAAGGAGAACTTCATTCGCCCGAGCGATTTGGCCCAGTAAATCCCTAAAAAGCAACACAATTTCAAGCATTGAAAACGTTAAATCCCAACCGGTCTCACAATCCAATATAGGAAGAGGTTTGTTGTTGTGCTCTTACAACTCCTTGATAGGCTATTCTGCACGTAGGTCTTGTTGGCAATATTTTTCACTTTTGACACTGGTGTAAAAGTGGTCACTTCTTTGGCGCTCAAATTAGCTTTTAAAAGGTCATACACACTCACTTGCAATGTGTGAACAGCACTCCTGACGGTAATAACTCTATCTTCAGCAGTTATTACGTCTTCCCAAATTACTTCAAAACATGTTTGTTACGTCATAAATGCAGAGCTGAAGAAAGCTCTAGGTCAATGTTTCCCAAACTGTGTGCCGCCGCTAGTTTGCAGGGTGCCGCGGGTGCCGGTACTAGTTTGCAGGTGTGCTGCGGGTTTTTTGAAATACTTAATATTTAAGCAAATTTTTAGCCAAAATTGAGTATAGTAATGGTATGGTTGATAACGTCGGAGATAGTGTTATGTTGCCGGAGAAAGTAGTGATCCAAAAAAAGAGGTCATCACCTTTGTCGCTTTCACCAATAATGCTATTCGCGATTAATATGAATTGATTGATGTGGCTGTTGTGCCGCAGCATTTGTTTACCTTTTTTACTGAACCGGATGACAAAATAGTTTGGGAAATACTGCTTTAGGGCAACAACCTCAAGTAAGGTTAAACTTGTGGCAATTAATTGGATTTTACGCAGTAATAATGCCATTTTTGTTACAGCTGTAAAGTTGGAACTTTGTGTAACTTTTGGCTTCAACAAAGCAAGCTATTTGGAGACTTAATAGGTTAGGCCTCAGAGAAGAGTACAGTACGGTACAGAAAAAAACAACGCCGTATTTCCGTACCGTATTATGCCAGGAAATACCGTTCGTACATTCGTAACGTACTTTTCTTCAAAATTTAACCGTACCGTACCCAATCCCCTGCTTTTGATAAGACATAGCTCCATTAGTAGCACTACGCGAGGTTTTAGAGCGGCAAGTTTGTGCTCGAAGTGCTCAAATTTTAGTTGTTTCAAGAAAAAGGAACTGCTGTTTACTTGAATCATGTTGAAGTTGCAACTGGCTATTTTAGGCAGTGGCGTCACTAGAGCTCATGACTCCCGAGATAGCTCCGAAAAGTGTCATTACTAAAATCAAAAAGTCACCCGGCGAGACTTTGAAAAATGTTCTTCAAATTCGACAATATTTTCTAAAAGATTTTTTACGTATATCCCAATTTCGCTGAAAGCATTCTCTAAAAAATAAAAAAGGTTCCTGAAAAAATGTTACCCAAAGTTGAGCAATTGCGATTAATCTGCCACAAACATTATCTTCAAAGTATGACTTACCATAGATCAGTGTTTGTCGATCTTTTTTGTGGCGATGCAATCTACTTTTACTTTGTGAATCTGTAAACCCTAAAATTAGATATAGGCCTAAACGTTAAATAAAGATTGAAAAGTAGAATATTTTATGCCATGGCTGCTCCTCATGTTGAGGTTGAACTCCGAAAAACTGTCTAAAAAAACTGGCACACCCCATCACGTTTATGCATCCGGGGGTTACAATACACATGGTTGATAAGCACTGATTAACATTGGCGTCGCTAAATGGTAACAGCTCAATAAATATTTCGTTCGCTGACATCTTTCCCTTTAATCTTTTACAGAACCAGAAAATAATAAAATCCATAAATCTCAATCTTTTCGGCGCAGTAAGAAAGTTGCAGATAGTAGTCCAAATTTACCTCGAGCAGATTCAGCGTCTTTCGGCAAGCGCGGACGACTCAGCGGCAATTGGTCAACAAACCGTTTGCTTCGTTCCACTTCTATTAGTATTACCGCCTGCGGTTCGAATGATTTTGTTCCAGTGGCTAAGGACGATGCTTTAGATCATGCAGCATTGAGGTGAGCACTTTTAAATGATGTCTTAAGTCCATCAGACATCTGTTGAGAATAAACATACTGAAATAATTTACTATTGCAGAATATTTAGAAATACTTATTTTGAATCTGGAATCTTATTTTAAAATAACAAACAACACAGTTGTGGAAAAACACTTTTACTCTAGCCAGGCTTTGGCATTAAATTCAATCGGTATTTTAGGAACGATTTATTGAGGTTTGACAATTACGACAGTTCGCTTATAGCTATGCTGTTTCATTGGTCTGGAGTGGTGCCATAGGCTTGTTCTGCTGTAATTACGCAATGTATCCTTGGTAGCGGATTAATGGGGAGCGGGCTAAATTTAGGTACCTTACAAAATTCAAATTTACATTGGGCTACTTGTACTGAATTTTATCTGCAGATCGTTAACACAAGAAGCACAACCATTTGAAATTTTATTGTAAAATAGGGTGCAGTATCTTGTCTTGTAAATCAAAGCGTTGATTGTTCTATTTTTGATAGATATGCCAATGGAAGAGTTTTGATATGCCATAATAGCAAATTTTTAACCAAACGGCTCTGCCAGTCTACTGAATGGAATGGACTTCACTGTTCTAAAGTTTGAGTTTAAAAAGCAGAACGCAATAATATATCTCATGCAACACACTGTGAAGTGGTAGCTTTACTTTTATCGTCCATGTTACAATCACGAATTAATCCCGAAGCAAAGAAATTTTAGCAAGAACAATCAGTCAGTAATCGATACGTCCAAACTGTACGGCTACCACTCGCATTTTACTGTTGGAGGCTGTTTTGCTATAACCGTTGATGTGTGTTTAAATAGCATTATTTGCTACAATTTTGGGAGTAATAATGTGGTGTAGTGGATAGTGCAGCTGCCTTCAAATGCGATGGTTACTCCAGTGTACACTGGAGGGGGGCTGGTATGCGAATACACGAGGGAGTGTACACTGGGGATACAATTTTATCTTAATTCATCATTGAAATTAATCAATCAGAAACGACCGAAGGTCACACGTTTAAACGTCATTAAAATTGACCAATTACAAATGGCTGACTGCAAAATAGCTCCCAAGGGTAAAATGCCGTTGATGGCAAAATAGATTCTGCCAAAATATAGTTTAATTCATGTTGGTTGATCATAAAATATTATGTTTACAGGCTTCGAAAAATAATAGACGTCATTGACCATGGACGCACATTACCTAGAAATACTTTGCGTAATAATTTACATTATTGCGCTCATGTAATGGAAGCTACATATATCAAAATAAATCGGTAAGTCTTAACACATGCTAAACTTAACTTTATACTTACAATAGGCTACAGCAGCAGCGATAAATCGATTTGAGCTTTGTCACATAACGCACCGTTTTGCCGCGATAATAATTAAAGGGTCATTAGTAGGGGAAGTTTTTGTTGCAATAAAATTGTGAGAAATTTGCATTTATTTTTAACAAAAGTTGCATTTATTGATTGCTCTATTCCGTATACCAGTGGTTTTCAAACTTTTTTGCAATCTGGGCGCACTTTCAATACTGCAAGTAATTGCAGGCAATTAATTCCATGAACTTGGAGCCCTTGATGAATTTGCAGGAAGGTCGGTGTTTTTCAAAAGAAAAAAATGGCTGACAGAAGCGAAGTCGACGTAAGCTGTGACATTGACACTGAACGCGTGGCAAAACTGAATGACTTTACGAAAAACACGATTAAGACTTTTTTTAGAGGTCAGCACCATACGGCATCGGTATTAGTGGTACATAGATAGCGTCATAGAGAACATTGAGATGCCGCTAGTCTGTCACATAGCTCTTTGTCATGCAGATCGACTGTGAATAGAACTATGCTGAAATAATTTTATAGCATGTTTTTGAAATCACACTTTTACGTTTTGCGCAATACTTGGTAGAAGTTGCATGTAAAAAAAGAAAAAAGTTGCAAAAAGCTGTACTATAAAATTCCTGGAAACAGCTTAAAACATCGTACTACATAAATTCTGAGTATCTAGAAAGCTGTGAAAAAGTTGCAAAAATTGCACAAACTTGCCTTAGTCATTAATTTAAACCTGCCATTGGCTGTGTCATTGCACTCCTTCAAGCAATACTTTAAGATGATTTCCTCAGCTTGGCGAATTTTAACAAGCAGTAAATTTACGGAAATTGATATACCAGGGGTCGGCAACCTGAGGCTCCGTAGCTGCATGTAACTCTTTTTCCCTAAGAGTGCGGCTCTCTTGCTTTTTTTTAAACCAGGCGTGCGTGGGGTGAAACTCGCTCCTTCGCCACTAATTAAACTTGTGGACCTTTCGTTGCTGCCAGAGTACAGTTATTGGAAAATAAAGTGAACCGTGCTGGTTCTTTGCCGCTGATTGAAGACGAAGACCATCTTTTTTTCCGAGAGCACTTATAGTAAGCAGCCATACAGCGGCTCTCGTTCTCTTTCCCGTGGAAATCGGGCCCAGATGGCTCTTCGGACATATAAGGTTGCGGACCCTTGTGATATACCAAACGTTTTAGGCGGAGTGCTAAAACCAGAAACTATTACGCTGGTCTGTGCAATGTAGTTGCGCCGCTGTCACGGTCTTGCAGGTTTGGATGGTGAAATTGCGATACACGAAGCTTTGTGCAGTTGCGCATTGACTCACAATCATACAGTTCTGAGTTCAGTGTAAGCTTATTTTAGAAGATACACAAGAATCACTTTGGCAATTCCTTACAACTTTACAGTTATCCTTCCTTGCAAATGGTCAAATAAACGGATAAAATTTGCTAAATGATTGGCCGTTTCAAAAGTGAGCAAGTCCACTTTTAAGTACATGCTGGAAACAGGGCAAAAAAGACGTTGCTAGGGACTTCAAATACTTTGGGAGAAATAGCGGTTATGCCAGTGGTTCTCAACCTTTTTCTGCCTCAACCCAAGTAACAAACGTAAATTTAGAGCGAAACTTTGGTGACCCTATTTCAAAAACTACATTTCACATAACTGTTTGTGACCAAGAAATAAACCACGCAAAAATTGACAATTTAGCACAAATATAAAGTTCGAGTTTAATTAATTTGAGCAATTTACTTTGTACAATTTCAACAACTTTTTCAAAATAGAAATCAATTTTGCTTAGTGGCAATGTCAAGCCATCTTCATTCTGAAGACAGTCTCTGGTCTTTGTTTTGATACGAGTAAACGCAGAAAACCCGTTCTTACCTGCAGGTAGTAACAAATGGCAAAAGAACCTTTACTGCGTGCATGTTAAAATGCTCCTTTTATTCTTGATGTTTGTCAAAAGTTGACGAAGGGTTTTTTCTTAAAAGTATTCATCAATGAACTGTAGCACCAAATGTCAGCCAATATCTCTTGAAATCCAGAGAGACGTAGGCAGCTTTCAGGCAATGTATCACCATCAATGGCAAATAGTTTGCGTACCCATTCCAAATCTTTTACATTTTTACTGATGATCAAATCAAATTTTTGCATCAATAAAAGGTTTGGGCAAGTATACATTTACGTTGATATGGAAATCAGCCTTCGGCTACACGTTGTCGAGACATTATTTAGAGATCGCCATGATTATGAGAAATCACTGCTAGCTCATTGCTTTTCAAAATCCAACACGCACGGTGTTGTAATATCACTGAAACTTTCTACAAGAATTTGCAAGTCAGAAACGGCAAACGAATATGCAATAAAGTATGGCGGCCAGTTATGGAAAGGCTTCGTGAACTACTGCAGTTGGCGACCCAACCAAATCGAACGGCGACTCACTTTTGGGTGACAATTTAGGGTTTGAGAAGCATTGGTTTATGCGCCACCCCTTTATGTTTTGCTACTCGATTCATATTAATAACACTTTTGATTTTGCGATGAGAATTGGCTATATGAAAAACATGTTGAATTTTCATTATGTTCTCACAGCTATCCTTATTCTTAACCTCGACATTACTGATGGGGGCGCTGCAATTGTAATAACTTAACTGTAAGTTAGTTTGTTCTTTTCTTGGCTACGTTTATGCCAGGAGGCTTTTGGTCGAACAAATAGGCATACAACTACAACAGAGTCGTTAGTAGAGATCCTAATATTCAATAAGTTATTCCTGAAAATACATATGCACTTTAGCGCTTTTCCACAATCTTAAAATTGTGCTTTCATGCACTTTATCAAATAAACGTGTAAACGTTTGTGAAATCGTTGGCTGTTTCAAGTGTGAGCAATTCCTGTTCCCAACTACACGTCTGCTGGAAACACTGCCAAAATCAAAAGTAGCCAGAAACTCGAGATATTTGGGTGAAATATATAGCGGCTCTCCGCAACCTCTCATGACGATTTTTTTATCGATTTGAAACGAGAATTGGCTATGCGAAAAAAATAAACTTTTTATTATTGTTCTCATAAATATCAATTGGATAAAGCCGGCGCAGCCGTCTGATTCAATATTTCTAACTTCGACTTAATGATGGGACCCTTCAGTTGCATCAGTTAACTGTGAGTGCTCCACTTCGGGTTAATATCCTCTTTCCAAGCTGCATTCATGCCAAGATGAAACAACATCCCCGAAGCCAGATGCTTTTGCTCACACGAATTCATGTATAGTTACGAAAAAAAGTCATAAGTAATGGGCAAAATATTTTACAGCTTATTCCTCAAAATACATGTCAATCTCTTTGGCACCCCTCTACAACTTTGATATGCTTTTAAGCACATGCTGAATTGAACGGATAAAAGTTTGTTAAGTTGAAGGTTGCTTGTGATGAAAACAGGGAAAATGAGAGGACTCGACAAAACTTTGAGACATGTAGTGGCTCCACGCAGCCCCCGTAATGACGTTTTCTATCGATTGCTTTTCAAAACCTCTTAGTTTTGTTTCGGAACTAAATTTGGGTATGTCAAAAAATTTAGAAGTTTTTGTTGCTATTTTTACAACTATTCATTGGGCGAAGCCGGTTTGGCTGACTGAACCGATATTGTTAATCTGTACATTACTGATGAGGGCTCTGTGGGCGACGCCGGTGGAGTCGGCTAGTTACATATGAAAAGATGACTAAATGATATATAGCTGTACAGTATATAAAGCTATGTAAAAGTATTTTCTGGATAGCCTGGTTGGTTTGTTTCCGATCGTAAAGATTTAGTGTGTGCTACCAGTAATGCGTTGAAAGCACGAACGCCTCTTTCCCCCCTTAGATCATTCTCCGAAAAAAGTTCATTTTACGTCATTTTTTCCCACGTTTCTCAGGCTCAGACGTGCTGATTCACAGTACGTCTACCCTTGCACACTCGATTTCGAACCAGACTTTTTGCTGGAGCATCGTAGCACTTCAAATTATGGATGTCGTTCCTCGCAAGTAGCAGACGTTTCCATCCCAAGCCCGTAATAATTACCATCACATCGCGGCGGCTACTACATTACACTGCACTACGACGGCCAACCATCTACACCTTGTACTCCGTGATTTATTTATTTTGTATACAGAATCACACTGAAGGTGTATTTGGTTTATGTTTGCTTGTGTATTACATTTCAAGGCCTACTCCATATCCGTCGAATGAAGAGCTTTTAAGTGATAGTTTATCAAGCGCTGCCGCAGTTCCACATCAACTTAAAAGTTGGATCGAGGAAACATTTTCAAACAAAAGTGAGTTAATGATGTGAGCGCTGGTTATTTATCGCTAGGTCTCTAAATCTAATAGGAGTGTGCCTAATTAAATCACCTTCGATTCGGGTGGCAAAAAGTTTTAAACATATAACATATCAAAAGCGCTTAATCTACTGCAATGTTGTAAAAAATAGTTCAAAAGCACCAAGATTACCTCTACATCGATGTAGATGTTTCGCATAAGTTAGAACAGATCGAACTAGAAAAACTCATCTTTGGAATTTTTCTTCACACATCAACCCAATTTCTTACTGCCTACAAGCATTCAAGGTTGATGTCAGTGCCTATTTTTTGTATGAATTAAAGTATGCTTAGTAGCTTTAAAGATGAGATAACTTTTTTCTTAAAATGCTAGCAATATTTAGTTGATTCAACCATTATTGTGCTCCTAAATTAGAAGTATAGTTTTCAACAAAGACTTGTGCTCCTTATTCCCAATATAGATACAGAACATAGAAGAACTAGTAAAGAATACAAAAAGAGAAAGCATCATTTGCGCTCAATTGTTCGAATGGTACAAGCTAGCATTGTTTTCGATAAGATGTTTCAAAAGTTCCCTGAAGAACTGTTGCAACAGTCGTTTTCGCCGGTCATTTTAAAGGAACTAAAAGTAAATATCAAAAAGAAATTCAGTTGTTTGCGATTATTTTATATTTTAACGAAAAACAATAAAATACTTATATCAGTATAGCACATTTTTCTTTTTTTCTTATCACGTTCATTAGATAGAACAAACTTTGTTCTGCTGAATATGCTAGAACAGTGGTTGTCAACCTTTTTTGCATGCAGGCACTATGTAGAGCTTTGGCGGGCCGCACTAATACAACTTCAGATATGTTGATTTTATGCTTGAAAATAACGCATTTTGCACTCAGTATCCAACGCTACATATTGCTAATATGCACACAACCACGCTACATATTGCTAATATGTATCTAAAAATACTGCAGCAACAAAAATAATTCAACAACGTTAGCCAGATCAAGCTCCTTTAACAATATCGTTGACTTTTTTAACAATGCCTAATGAATAAGAGCACTTGTTTGTGCACATACGAGAAATTATAGCACCGCGAGCGATTTCATCAGAATATTTATTGCCAAGCAAAAGTGGTGTGGTTTCTTCACATGACAAATGATATCTTGCAACTAACAGCTTCAGGAAAGGAGGAATTTTTGAACACATTGCAGTACAAGCAACAATAGTGACTTGGAAACATTACCTGCGTAGAATAGGCTACCGTAACAGGAAGAAAGGAACCAGAAACTATGAAACACAAGCTTATCGAAAACACCGAAAAAACGTTTCTAGCGTAACTCATGAAAAACGGAAGTGGTGGAAAGTACACTAATGTTTACATGACTATACAAAGTTAAAGAAAGCAACCCTGCGCTCACAGCTAAATTTTGGTAGATCTTATTGAAATGTATGTAAGTTTTGGATTGAGAAGCAAAATAAGCTCAGTAAAACAAATAAAAATTTCGACGAGACCCTTGTTGTTGAATATTTTTGCAAAGAACATCAACGTTTACATTGAAATTCGTGACAGACATTCTCAAAATATCACGCAAATATTTGTCCGTCAACCTTGATCAGATTTTTGATTTTGCAATCTTTATTTGTAAAAGCGTTTGTTCACATATGTAAGTACTATCAAAGACTGTAAGCATAATAGCAGCGTTTTCCTTCAGCAGGCAAAATCACCAGGAATTTGTGAATAAAACTCTGCTATTTTGCACTCCTTATGCAAATCTTGCCACTTTAAAGATGCTTGCAAGCAGCTCTGTCAGTTCCAGTTGAAAGCATGAATCTACATTTGTAGGTAACACAACAAATGGATTTTTAAATAATCTTATCACAGTTTCATACTTTTGGAAATCACAGAAACTGTTGGCAAACTCACTTTGCAGTGTTTTATGAGTTTCAGTGCTTCAGTATACTTTTCTAAGTCAAATCCCAATTCAGTTTCATTGTCAGAAGCCAGTGTTTTACCGTTACTGAAATGTGTAAAGTTGCCCTTTGCAATTTGGTTCTTGAAAAGGTCAAGTTTAGGCAAAAATGCTTTCAAAATAGCAAACATATCTGAGATCAGATTTTCTTTGCCTTGCAGTTTCACATTTTAAATATTTAGATGCTCTGTGATGTCACTTAAAAAAGCAAGCTCACGGAGCCATCTTGGATCAGCAATCAAATCAACCTCTTTCTTTTTTCCTTTCTCTTTCACAATTTCATTTATTTCCTTGCGGAGTTGAAAAAAACGTCTCAAAACCTTTCCTCTGCTAAGCCAGCAAACTTCATTGTGGTACATCACATCTCCGTGTTCACAATCTAAATCGGCAAGGAAGGTGTGAAATTTACGGTGGTTTAAAGCATGATTTTTAATAAAATTCACGTTTAATACAACCACGCTCATCACATGCCTCCAATTAAGTATTTTTCCGCATAAAGCTTGTTGGTGAATTATGCAATGAAATTGCATTGGTTGCCCACCGTTTGCCTCCAGTACCTTTTCATTCATGAGTGCTGAAACTCCCTTCTTCTTGCCCACCATATTTCTTGCCCCATCTCTTGTGATGCTTTTCAAATTTTTCCATGAAAGACCTAGGCTGCTCAGAGCTGTAGTAACTTCTGAGAATATATTTTCAGCAGTTGTTGCGCTTTTTAAACTCCGCAGAGAGCATAACTCTTCTGTGATTCTGAATTTGGCATCAATACCACGAATAAAAATTAACAGCTGGACGGTGTCAGTAGTATCGTTACTCTCATCTATTGCAAGAGAAAAGTACTTACAGAACTTTGCGCTTTCTTTTAGTGTTTCGTGAAGATGTTCGCCAATGTCTTCGATTCTTCTTGTAATCGTAGAAACTGATAGACTAACGTCCCTAATGCAAGGTAGCTTGTCGGCACACGTTTCTTGCACCTTTATCAAGCACTTCTTGACGAACTCACGATCTGTTAAGGGTCTACCATTCTCCCCTATAAACTTAGCCACGTAAAAACTTGCTTTCACAGCTGACATCTTGCAAATTCACAAACACGCTTTGCTGGTGAAAAAGATTTCTCTTCAAAGTAGCAATCTTTTGATTGCATACTTCTCCACTTAGCTGCTTGAACTCTTTGTGGCAACTTTTGAAATGGCGTTTTACGTTGTACTCTCTCTGCGTAATTACTTCATTGCATATTAGACAGGTTGCTTTGTTTTTATTTGGAACCAAAAAGTAATCATTCGTCCGTTATTCATTAAAATGTCTGTCTTCTTCCGTTATTTTACGCTTGCTATAGTTAAACTTGGGAACCGATATTTTACTACGTTTCAACTTTCCAAGAAAATTAGTCCTGTTTTTTATACTGTATCACGTTGGGTGCCAGCCACGAATTTCATAGCGCGAAATTCTTTCTTTGTACCCCAACTCGGTTTTTGCGCGCAAACTTTATCGAAATGCCAATTATGATGTGACAAGGGAGTCTTTGTCTTCATTTCAACTCCTTTTACAGTAACTTCTAACTCCCCAGGAAAATTACCAAAAAAAAGGCCAGAAAAGTATCTTTGGTTATATTTGTATGCTGATGCCTTCAGCGGGCCGCACTAAACAGCGTGGCGGGCCGCCAGTTGGTGACCCCTGTGCTAGAATGATGGCGAGAACTTATTCATCTCATCGCACGCCAGAAGAACGAAAAATTTGAGGAAAGTGACTCGTGTGGTTTTCGAGATGAGCCTAGTAGTCATTCATGTATGTGTGTGTGTTGATGTCCTTGTCCGACACCTTTCTTGATATGAGCGCATGGTAGAAGACCATGGAGCCCAGAGCCAGGCACATCTATTATACAGGGTGAGCCAAAAGTAGGTGGACAGTAAAAAAACATTTATTTAGAGATCACGTATACGTACAACCAGATGTAATAAAGCAATTATATTAATGAAAATTTAATGGTGTTAACGCAAATGCTCAAACTGTTTTCCTTCTTGATTTACCCAACTTTGAAGTCTGCCTCTTACGCTTCGACAAACTTTTCGCACAAGTCACTTTGGGCATTAATTTCTTGAAATGCATCTCTTATGTAATTTATGTCATTAAAACAAATTTAGTTATAAAATTGTAATTATATACCACAAATAACATCGTTGTAACATAGTTATAATAAACAATTACATTAGTATAACTGATACATAAATCTCTTCCAAATGCTGTCCACCTACTTTTGGCTCACCCTGTATATGTGTGTGAGTGTTTGCGGTCGACACAAACCTTAAGTTTTAACTTGAAGGAATGCTTAAAAGCGAACAACTGTTCTGCACTGGAGAGAAATGTAAATCCCACTATTTTTATTTTATAATCTTTCCTTTTTATTTGAGAAGGATTCCGAAAGAAATGAAAGTACTTGAGAACAAAACTGTTTTTCAATATCTTTTTCGAGTATTTACGCCAATATTTGTTTTTTGAAACCCTTCACGACATATTAAAGCTATCAAGGACCAGTTTTAAGTTTTCATCTTGTTTCGTCTTTTATTTTGTTGACAAGGAAAACCTGCAATTTTTGAATGGAAAATTATGATTTTACTGTAAATTTTGGTGTTATAGAAAATCGATCGATGGACGTTCAATATTTTTTCTTTAAATGATATATCTGAAGAACAATCACTGCTGTGTGTTCTGTACGAACTCTTTGCGAAACATGATTTTATCAGAAGATTTAAGGTAGGATTTCCTGCTGACAGAATGATATAAATCTAAAATTGAGCAAACCAGAATTAATTCAAATATTGAACTAATTTTTTTCAAGGTCATTTTTGTAGCTCTAATGTTGAGATTGTTTTAATTTTCGCATTCAAATGCCTTTGTTTTTTATTCTTCGACCAAAAGGATGCAAGTAATAAACACAGGCGTAAATTTGGTTATGGAAAGATGGGTAGGGACATAAAAAACTGAGCATGATTTGTTGCGTAAACGCAGATTAAGCTGATTGTTTGGCTTTGTTGTCAAGTCCAAAGTGAGGAGGAGGGAGGGGTATAGCACAATGCTTCTCCTTATATAGGCTACGCTAAAGATAATAAACTTTTTTGCACTAGACAAACGACGAAGTTAAAGGTCAGGTTCGGAACATCGGCTATACTTTGCTAATGACTTTCTAGCTTTACATTCCATATACAATTCTTAAACTTTGACTGTAACCACGGTACGGCGCAATTTTTTTACATGCACTTGAATGCTACTCCCAACTTGAAGACAATTTTTAGCCCTTTGATTTAATTGGCTATGTGCAGAAGCGTGTGCGAAAAAGATTTGTTAGAGGTGAATCAAGTTGCATTCAGACCCGCTTCTTGGAGGATGTTAAACGAGGCGCATGTGTAAAAGATTGCAGATCGAAGTTCTGCGCGCTCTTTTTTAACTTTTCTTATAACTTGCATTGAAATTTTTTGTTGTCCGCTTTGTTGGTTGCTACCATCCGTAATTAGCACTCATGACTGATTTGAATTGGAGTGCTACTTACCCCAAGCTTAGTCTAGATTAATCTGCACTATGAATCTAAATAAACATTTCATGCCATGCCTCCATGCCAAGGAGTAGGAGGTAGGAGGAGAACTCACAACATTACTAATTGTAATCATAGTTCAATATCTTTAATTTCACTTTCATTTCTAGATTCCCATTAAAGTTTTGAAAGATTATTCTACAAAACTATTGGATAGCTATGAAAAGCATAAAAACCAGTATCACAATCAAATGCATGCCGCCGATGTAGCGCAGACTGTCCATTGCTTGATGAACGAAAGTGGATTTATGGTAAAAAGACACATTGTTTTTTTGCTTCTTTCTGTAAGCCAATGTAATGGTTGTGGTGAAAAACGCTTTGCCTCTATTTTACTCTTAGTATGTTTTGAAAAAAAAGACGAGGGTTGACTAGATGCTCTTTTAACAAACGTTTAGACATTTGGTACCAGTATTTTTTAATAAAAAAAGGAAAACTTCTTGTTCTAAGGTGCATTGGTGGACATCCTCCCTAACAAACTTTAGCAATATTTGCCCCAATTTTCAATCCCGTTGATTAGGCAATTACGTTTCATATAATTATTTTGGCTTTTTGGTCTACACTTTGTCGTTAAATATTGACAGAATGCCTTGGGTTATTGACATATTCTATTGTTGCAGTTGTGGATGTCTGATGTGGAAGTGTTTGCTACTATTTTAGCTGCAATTGTGCACGACTTGGAACATACAGGAACCACAAATGCATTTCATATCAATACCAAGTAATGCAACTGACCTTACGAATATTTAAAAATCCAAAAGCTATTTCGTACTAACTTCATTACCGAAGAAACAGTAACCCTTTTCCGAAATATGTAAAAACTGTTTGGTGGTACGCACCTTTGTTTGTTGTGTTTATTCCTTACTTTCTTGAGACGGAGACACGGCATAAAACGATAATATTTTTAATTCCAATCAGAAATCTAATCAAGACCAGGCTAGGTGAAAGCGGCAGCTTATTTGTAACCAGTTTTAAGTATCGATTGCGGGCTGACACCCCATCACCAACACGGGATACTACCATTGATGAATGTCCAAAAGTGGCCTCTGACAACGTGCTGGGTGAGGATGACATCGTGGTGGGTGAGGATGACAATGTGGTGGGCGAGGAGCTTCTCTATTTCAATCCGGCAAACTATCTGTATGCGCTCTTCAAGTCATCAGTTGATAACATTGTCGAGAAGTTGGTTGTTTGTTAAAAGCCTTAAAACGACTATATTTGTTGCGTTCTTAGAGTAGGTTCTTAGAGTAGTTACGACAATTTCACATGCTGGTGGTAAAAATGCTTTGTGTTAATATTACTGACAACTTCTTAGCGGGCCCAAATTGAAGTTGTTATTTGTAACACTAATAAAAAGTTTACCGTTCTCGTAGAATTACAGTAACTCAACATCCCTAATGACATATCATTTTACGGAACATTCCCTTTCATCAAATTGACAGCTTTTCCCTTTTCCAAAAAATATAAACCTAATACATTTATATCTTTATAGGAAGGAGGAAGTGGCTCGTTTCCTTAAGATTGGCTTTTGTTAAAACTATGCGATATTGTTTTCCAGATCCTCGTTAGCCCTTTTATACAATGATAAATCTATTCTTGAACAACATCATATCAGCACCGCATTTCGATTAATGCACGAAGGAAATTGTGATATAATGCGAAATTTTTCGAAACAAGATTACAAGTAAGTCCAATAGTGCAAGAGTTATTGCGTAAGTGCTCAATGTCTTTGACGCCCACGTTATCCGCAAGCTGATATTCTTTGTCTTGTTGCTTGGTATCCCAACTAGGGCTGTTCGAGAGGTGGTTCACCTCTAGAACAGTAAATAGCTGACTTAACTCAGTCCGACAAAAAGAGAAAAGAGAATTTTATTTTTTCTATCAAACAAAAAATACAAAGCAATTTATGAGGTGGGAAAGCATCGGCCACCTTCAAGGTTTACTTTTCAAGATGCTTCTTGGGAGGAGTGCAGGTGCCAACATACTCGATTATATTCAAGTGCGAAAGGGACAAACGCGATGACGTAGATAAATAAAAAAGATTTACAACGTGAATGCCTAAAAAATATTACCCAAAAACAAACATTGACAAAATCGAAGGAAGAAATGACGACATTACAGCAAAAAAGCGATGCTTCTAGATATGTATAGTGCTTTTGGAAAAGGCAGTTTATCACTATTTTCTTGGCTAATCGTAACTTTGCTACAACCTGAAAATTTAGTGGAAAACTATTTGATTGTTAAACAAAACGGTAGCCCTACTGGCAGCTTCACGGTTTTGTCAGTTGGCCTACGAACACATGCCAGAGGCTCATGACTTGTTGATGTGTTACCCTTCCTCTTGGTGTGAAGGCACAAGATGGAACGGTTATCCGGATTTACCCCGAAAATCAACTCGAGAAAGAATAAAAGATATTCGCAGCTCACCTCGAGTTACTCATGAAAATGTGTTATAGCACAATGGCATCCCCACCACAAACAAAGAAGACTGATATTGATGGGTGGCAGAAATCGCCTCTCACGACATGCTATAGGAACTGTTCCCCTCTTCTTACCCGGTAAAGTACTGATCATTGCTGCACCCCATTGCAAAGTTTCCGGCATTTTATTGAAGCATAGGGCAAAATCTATCGTCATAACATATTTTGTTCAAAAACACTAGCAACGCTATGTTAAGATTGGGCTTAGGGTTTAATTAAGAGTCATTGTTGTCTCAATTCAAGCTGTTTACCCAGCTAAAAGCGAAAATAGATACTCGGAGAAAAATAAATGGCTGTCAATTTTTTTATTATTGGTCCATTTTCTGCTGAATAGGTATTGATTGTAACCTTTTATTAAGGGATTGTCGAACGCTTATGATTGAAATGGTTCTTTCGACAGACATGAGCTATCACTTTGACAATCTCAAGCAAATGGAAGGATTACTGACGCGGCCTCACTGGTGAGGATTTCGGCGTTATTTTGTTTATATTTTTGGCTATAGGCCTACAAATTCTGAAAATAGACAAGGAGGTTTAGGGAGACTGTAGCTTCTTTCTTACCTTTGTCACATTGACCCCAAAAGATGAGAAACTTTTAGAAATACCCAGTTTCAATCTCAAGTTTACCAATACTCAAAAAGTCATTATTGTTTTGGCCTGCCCTTTTATCTTACAAAAATCGTATGTTCATGATTCTAGAATGTTTAGGCTTATTTCTTATTTTTAGTCTTCAGTCATGGCAAAATCTTTGCAGTGTGCTGGGAACATTTTGAGATCAGACCCGCTTCGGAGTCACCGGATTGCTGGCACAGTGCATTTTTACCACAAACCTGCGCTCTGTTCGGGAAAATAGAAAAACAGACGATGGTCAGAAAGCATAAAATAGTTTATGATTTATCAAGATAGGTCAGTTATACTAATCCGTCATGCTTAAAACGAAAAATTCTATAAGGTATAAACTCTTTAGACGTCGAAAAAGATTATAGACCTACTTTAAAAGTAAGAAATTTGACTATTTGGAAAAGGTTGTCATTTTAAGTGTGTTCATACCTTTTTAGTATAGAAAAAGCAAAGGCAATGTGTTTGCTCATACACGCTGCTGATTTGAATCACCCGGCAAAACCATGGAAATTGCATTATCCGTAAGTAAACGTGCGTGTTAACTATATGTCAAAGTGCAACAATTTGCTGCGCTATCAAAAACTTTTTTGTCAAACTGCAGTCATTTTTGTGCTTCCAAGATTGTCTTTACGGGGTTTCATTGCCCTTCATTCTAAAGTTGGCTACTCATTCTGTCGATTTTTGGCATATTTTCTTACATTTTTGTTTTCATTTCTCTACGTCAGAGCATGACACAACAATTAATAGCTGTAATCTTGATTGCGGCCGCGAGTACCTAATGGTAATTACACCTGACTTTGAAGCAAAATGCCGGGAGCTCGAAATTTCATTGAAGCTACTGGTATTGGTGAGCAATTGCGTCTGGAATTCAATGTCGTATTGTTCCAGCAAAATGTCTGGCTCAAAAGCGAGTAGACAGTGATAAACACTCTTAGCTCTGAACCAGCACGTCAAGCCTGCAAAGCAGGAAACGAAGGACGAAAAATCTAGTTTATTTGTATTAAAAAAACTTCAGCAAGGAATAGCAGAACGGTTGGGTATTGACATTGGTGATGGCTGCGTGATTGTGCCCATGGAAAGGCACTTCACGCTCTAATTTTTTGCTGGGCTGATTCCAACAAGCAGCAAATGTATTGGAAACAATCTCAAGTTTATTCAAGCGGAGTGTGGAATCTCCGAAGCAGGTCTGGGCAACTTGTTCTGATTAACGCCACCGCTCTGTCTTGCGAGCCTAAAAGAGAAAATGCAAGCAAAAGCAAGCTTGATAATATAACGATCTGCAACTCGCCGTTTGCTTAACGTTGAGAATATTCACCATAAACATGCTTGGAAATGATGTTTTGTATGTCTTAATATTTTGCAAGATTTTATCAATGCATTTCATGATTATCATGCAAAATCAAAGGTTTGATGTGCATAAAAATCACAAAACGTTTCTTTTGCGGTTTGTAGCCGATTCATTGACTTTTGAAATATTATTGCTCTTTTACAACACAGTTGGACAGAACGAGTCCTATCGGAATTTTTTAAACAAGGTGACAGAGAAAAAGAACTAGGATTGCCGGTTTCCCCATTGTGTGACCGCGACTCTGCAATGGTAGCTCAATCACAAATGGGTAAGTTTCTTGCTTGTCATAGGCTTACCGTTATAGATAAATTCTGCTACGTTTTGTAGCCCTTTTATACGAGCTACCAGACCTACAAACTCTTCAAAATGAAAGTTAAGCCAGCTTTCGTTGTAGGCCATTATAGCCATGTTTGTCTAATACAATATTGATTTATTCTTTTCAAAAAATGCTAAATTACCATCTCATAAAATAAATAGTCTGTATGCAAAGCTATCACCGCATGGTAATCAGAAAGTGTCTTTACCGTAGTGTAAAGTGGTCTCAATTAATTGTGTTCATTTTCCGGCCTATGAAAATAAGGATTTCTGTTCGGAGTCAAGGGTATTTTTTCACAGAAAAAGTCATTAGAAACTATCAGTATAAATATCAAAATATCGCTGGCAAAAAAATGGCCTAATCGAGAGCTTAGCCTACATTCTTCAAAATCAAAGGAATTTAATTTTTTGAGGGTGCTCGATGCTCAGATCTACATAATTATGGAATATTATTCCTGTTGAGGAGTTGTATATTTTGCAGGTTTTATCGACTATGTTGTCACGCCCACATTCACTATTTTATTTAAAATGTTTAATGAAGCAATTCAACTTCGGGAAGACAAGCCTGATGAAAATTTGGACAATAACGTTCATAAGACCGTTTTGAAACAGAATTTTGGTGACCTTCTCTTAAAGTGGGCTTACTAGTATTTTATTTTTTGTTATATATGAGATATGGTTATCCTCCTGGAACTAGAAACCTTTGCAATTATTTGTAGAACATCATGTGTTGCAACCCGCTTTGCGGAAGCACCAGTATTGCTGGCACAGTGCATTTCTATCACAGGACTGTAGCTAAGCAAGGGAAATTGCCATTATGTGCTTTTCCTCAGGACACAAACGTAATCTTGTGAAGTTTGATCGTTTTCTCCATTAACCGCGCTCTAACCTACTCGACCACTTTGCTGACAAACGACTCACAGAACCAATCAACAGCCGCCTCAACGTGATGGTGCGGTGCCCTACCCCTTTTGGGTTGGGTCGAAATGGCTGTTGGCCTTCCCGAGGGTCTTAGTTACCCCGGGCACTCCCCTCGCACAAATCATTTTTTCGCCGTGCTGCCCCCTGAACGACCGCAGAAGGGCAGCATGCAGCTTTTTAAAAATCGGTCGCCTGTCTTTTCTCTTCTCTTGTCTTTCTCCTGCCCATTTTCGTCTCCTCATTCTTCTTCTCTTTATGAGCGCCAATGTTCATCCTAACCCTGGCCCCGTCTTTCCCTGTTCAGTGTGCGCTGGAAATGTGACCTGGAGGGGTAGGTCGGTGTAATGCTGCACCTGCTCCAAACCGGTCCATCTAAAGTACTCACTACTCTCCTCTAAATTCAGAACTCTTGGCAGCTCTCACTCCTGGAGCGCCCCCTATGCTTCTTCTGGAGACATCACTGTGACTTTCTCCTCGAATTCCTCCAACTTGTATACCTCCACTGTTCAGTCTGGTTCACCTGGCCCCCCTCTGCTAATGCAGCACTCCCGCCCACCCTCGACTTCAAACTTCTTATTCCCCTTCCGCCCACTTCGTATCTTCCCCGCCTTCACCACCGCCTCATGTTCTTGGCTGTCTCTCTATATCTCCTGCTTCCTCTTTTCCTCTCACTCTCTTAGGGTTCTTCAATAGAATGCTGGGGGTCTCCGAGCCAGGAGTACTGAACTACTACTATTTATTTCGTCTCATCCCGTTGACCTTATTTGTATCCAAGAATCTAAACCTCAATTCATGTTCCTTATTCCAGATCCCTGGATTCTCTGCTGTACGATCTGATTTTTTTGGTTGGTTGGTTTACCCCTCCTCTTCCTTGGGATGTAGGTGTGGCGCGAACAGCAATCCAGGTTTTCGCCATCAACCTAATTAAATTAGGTTTGAGGAAGAGTGGCAGCCCATTTCGAACCAGTCATGAATGCAAATTGTTGACTGGTAGCCACACCACTAACAAGGCGGACTGCCATTAGTGGGAACCCAAAAGTCCCGTTTTACAACATGCTGGGTGAGCAGCTTCACTATTCTAACCCTGGTGAAGCACGGACCCACTACATTCTTTATCCAGATGCCATGCACGCTAGCGGGGCGTCATCATTTTCGTCAGGCTGAGGCAGGGCTTATCCTTCTCGAAACTTTCTGCTTTCTCTCTTTCTTCGCTCGACCCCTACTTTGTTTATTATGTAGGGGTCAACATCTCTCTAAACAACTCCTCCTCGCTCTCATTTCTTAATGTGTACGCCCCCCCCCCTATTCTCTTTTCTCCGACGGATGGAAAAACCGACTTCTTTTCTCCCTCCATTCTTCCCTCCTTCAGAAATCTCTTTATTCTGGGAGACTTCAACTGCCATCACCTCCTCTGGGACTCAAAACTTACTTCCGACCCCCATGGGGAGGAAGTATTTGATTGGTTCATTTCCTCTGACCTTCTTCTCAATGACGCTGACATACCTACTCTTCTCCATTGCCCCTCTGGCAGTCGCTCCTCCCCTGACATTTCCTTTGCTCCCTCCTCTCTCGCTCTTTCTTGCTCCTGGGAGGTACTTCAGAACCTGGGTTCTGATCACCTACTACTTCTACTAACCATCCCTCTTTTTCCGGTTTTTCACCCCAACGAGCGTCCCCCATCCTTTAATTTTCAGAAAGCTCGTTGGGATGACTTTGCTTTTTTACTTCGACTCTCTGTCCTTCTGCAGAGGAATACCCGTCTCTTTCTTTTTCCTCTGCTGCTGTACTCTTCACTTCTTTGACACTGGTTGCGGCCAAATCTTCCATTCCTTTCGGCTGCATCAAACGCCATCCTAAAGCCTGGTGATCGCTGAAGTGGAAGAAGGGTTAGTGAAAGACGCAAGGCTTTCGCTGCAGCTCACAGAAGTGATGAAGATCGTCAAGCTTACATCTCCACTTCCTGACGTGCTTTGTCTGTCATTGCCAAAGCTGAGGCTGAGGCATGGCAGGCGAATTGCTCTTTTCTCTCACCCAAATCTAACCCTAAATCTGTGTACTCCCTCCATCGTTTTGTCGCTGGCTCTTCTTCCTGCTCTCCTAACTTCCCCAACTGTTCCTCTCCCAGGAAGTCAGCATCGGTCTTCGCCGATTACCTGAGATCCCATTTTTTTGTCTCCCAGCCAAAGGTCCTGTGTAGCAGAGCCAGAGGTTACCTTTTTGAGCTTCCACGAGCCATGTGCCCTTAGGAGTCTCACTCGTCCTTTTGCTCTCCCTTCTCCCACGCTGAGTTTCTTGTAACCACAAACTTCTCCTTGTCCACTGGCACTGGTCCAGACAAAGTTGCCTATCCCGTGCTAAAGTACCTTCCTCGCTATGGCATGGATTTTCTTCACATTTTCAATCTTTCCTGGTGTTTGCATTCCTTTCCTTCCATCTGGAAGACATCTTTTATTGTTCCCATCCATAACATGGGAAAGCCTCTCGACTCTCCTGTTTCATTCTGGTCTATCTCTATTGCCTCCTGCGTATCAAAGCTTTTTGAACGCATCATTCTATCTTGTCTACTCTTCTTTCTGGAGTCTAATTCCATTCTCTCTCCCTGCCAGGCCGGTTTCCGCCCTGAACGGTATACTCTTGTTCAAATTCTTTATCTTTTTCAGTCCATATTGAATGGGTTTAACAAACCCAGACCGGACTCTCGGACGATCCTCGTCACTATTGACTTTTCAAAAGCTTTTGACTCTGTCTGGCATCCCGCCCTTTTCCACAAAATCATTTCGGTTGGCCTCCCTCCTTGCTTCGCTCGTTGGATTCGATCTTTCCTTTCTGATAGGCGCGCTTGCGTAGTTTATCAAAATCACAAAAATCGTCCCTTTTAAGTTGTCGAGGTGTTCCGCAAGGATCCGTTCTTGGCCCTGTACTATTCTCTCTTTTTATCAATGATCTCCCGGCCTCCCTGCCTTCTTCCATCAGCTGCTCTCTTTTTGTCGACAATCTGGCCATTTGGTCCTCCTCCCCCTCCGTTCCTACTTTGGTAGAGGTCACACCAGTAGCTCTGATTCGATTGGAGCGCTAGTCTGAGTACTGGCATCTTCCTCTAAATTCGAGTAAACATGAGGCCTCTTTTTAAGTGGATCCCCACTTTTTTATTTTACTCCCCCTTTGGCTTCAATCCCTGGAAGGCGTCTTTACCTTCCCTACAAGTCACCCTGACCCACTTCGCTCTGTCATTTTATGAGCAGGCTCGACGTCTCCCAACTTTTTTTCCCATTTCAGGTTTGGCCAGACTTGGAGTGAAACCAAGACTCTGTTGATCCTCCTTGAGAGCTTCTGCGTCCATTCACCCGCTCATGCTTCCTTCTAGTTTTCCTAAGGAGACTCTCCTTGCTTGCCCTCCGTCTCCTTCTTGGAACCTGTCTTCCTTCACCGTGGAGTTCACCCTTTCCTCTCTGATTCCGCTTTCTCTCGTCAAGGTGCGGCTTTCGCCCATCTTGATTCGCCTCCCATCTTACGATCTGGTACTCTGGACTGACGGCTGTTTTCCTTTTCTTTTGAGCAAAGGCAGCTCTGGCGTACTTGCCAACTGCTCTCTCTGTGGCATTGAGGCCACTCTTTCCTTTTCAGCAGGCTCAGTATGCTGAAGTTTTTCCGCTGAAGCCTGCGCCATTCTGCACGCTCTTTGCTGGTCTCGGCAGCACCAACAAGTCTGCCGCTTCTCTTCTCCTTCTATCTGACCTTCGCCCTGTTCTCTCCTCCATCTTTCCTTTTACCTCAAACTCTGTGGCAGATCTGGCAGGAACTGTCTTTTTTCTCCTCCTGTTTTATTATTCGGCAGGTTCAGTATGTTCAAGTTTTTCCGCTGAAGCCTGCGCCATTCTGCACGCTCTTTGCTGGTCTCGGCAGCACTATAAAGTCTGCCAGTGTTCTTCTCTTCTCTTACTATCTGACTCTCGTTCTGTCCTCGCCACTCTATCCTCTCCTCCATCTTTCCTCTTATCTCAAACTTCGTGGCAGATCTGGCAGGAACTGTCTTCTCTCTCCTTCTGTTCTATTAGGCTATAATGGGTCCCCGGACACTCGTTTCTCCTGGGGACGACGCGGTTGATGAGTTGGCCAGACGGGAAGCGCTCCTCACGCTTTCTGTAATCCATTGTAGTCTCTCTCCTTATTTCCATTCTTGTCTTTTCTCGGACTGGGGGCGTACTGTCTCATCTAAATTTTTCGACACACAGGCTCCATCGATTTCCACCGAGGAATTGGTGCTCCTTCGTCACGTTTGCTGTGTTCTCTCTCATCTTCTGTGCCACGGACACAGCCCACTCTTAAGCTCTTATCGCTCTAGGATTGGCAGAATCGAGAATCCTTCTTGCCGCGCCTGCGGACGCTCGTCCCAGGACACCTCACATCTCATTCTGCATTGTCCAGCTACAGACTCTTTGCACCGCTATTTCTTTGGTGACTCTCTGTTTGTACGATCTCTGGTCCAGTCCCTGGGAAGTTGCCTGGCTTTTGGGGCTCCATGGTCTTCCACCATGCCCTCATCCCTCGGAAAGGGTCAGGTAACAACAACACAAACGACTCAACTTAAGCTAATAGGTCTAGCTACAATTTGTTTATAAAAAACTGCGAGGAATTGTGCAAACTGCCTTTCCTGTTTTTTTAGTTGCGCAGAATGCATTCGAGATGCTTTGCGGTAGTAGCCCACTACAGGCAGACTCAGTAACGGCAATTTAACGAACTACAAAATAGCTTATGGTAGTGGTGTGCAACCTGCTGGCCAAATGTGGCCCACGACTTGAAATTTTGTGGGCCGTGGAAAGCATTGAATGAGAGTTTTTTGGAGATCAATACTTTTAGAATTTCCAAAGTTTTCTATTTTTACGAGCGTAAACCAATTTCGTTTTAGAGATTGGTTTGAAAATATTGTCATGTTGCTTGGAAAGTGTTAATCCCCCACTCAAAAAAAGTGTTTCACACCACTAGATGAACACAAATTTTGACAAGCCCGCAAAGATTTTACGAAGTCTGAAATTGGCCCGCCTGCAAAGAAGGTTGCACACTCCTGGGATATAGATTTTTGCAACCTGCAAGGGTGCAAGCAACTATTTAATCCACGATCTTTTTTCTTAAACGAGGAGTACTTAAGCCATATTGGAGAAAACCCCAAAAATTTGGGATAAGGATATCAATGCTAACAAAATATTTCCTAAAAAAGTTGCTTTAAATGAGAAATTTAACCAACGGTAATTTAAACGCCCAAACGTTTTGCGCGTTACACTTGACAGGTTTAGTAGTTTATTTGACACCGATACGGACCCAACTACACAGTGCACATTGACTTTTTCACACTAGGTATCAGAAACTGACTACGCGAAAGTGGTGCCTGATACTGCGGTGCGAAAAAATGCGTGGTTTCGAAAACATGGTTTGCATTACTGCATTTGTGAAGTGAAATGATGACAATCATAATCTTTTCATTGTTTCTCTTTAGACCTAGTATTGAATATTATCTTTCGGACATATGAATTTATTATGTAGCAAACCCGCGTTTGGAGACATCGAACTCGGAAAACGTCGACTTCATGACCTTAAAGAAACTGTATTTGGCTGCCTTTCCTTCAACAGAGAAGAATGGGGAAATAAAGACAAAATTGGTTAGCAATTAAGTTTTGGAATTTTTCGCACTGCTCGTTCGCAGATGTGGGAATGAGCGCGCGCTCTTTGTTGAACCTTTTCCTCGCAGCACTGCTTCCTTTTTCTTAACAGTAATAACTTTGCAGTTTCTCACACGTGATGACTACTTTTAGTACCGATAGGCGACTGCTACTACTCCAGGCTTACAGTGACAGTAATTTAAATCTGCATAAAGCAGTTGTCAAAATCAATTGACTTCTTAATTTTTACAAGTTTAATTGATAATTTTAAACCTTAGATGGGGATAAAACCAATTGTTTTGTACTTACAGTAGGCCGCATTCCTATTATCTGCCGATTCCGAACTTAGCGTTACACTATCCTAAGCATGAAAATGATGTTTTATGTTTCCCGACAATGCAAAGATTATTGCGGGTAATAATCTAAAGCAGTTTTTAGGGTGGGCTACCACAACGTGGTGACTGTTCGGCCGTGGTTAGTGTATTGTGCGCACAACTTTTAGCTCATTCGTGCTTAAGTACATGAAACTATGGTTCATTCAGTACTTGTATTTCTCATTGATTACCGACCTGTTTGTACAGGCTTGAAGGCCACTAAAGACTTATTTATTGTTAATAACTTGCTGCAGAACGAGAACTCAATTTGATTGGAGATAAAGCTTTGCAATACCATCAAGAATTAAACCAACGAAACCCTATACCCGAAAGTGAAGTTGAATCTTCCTACCTGTCACCTTGAAACCGACGACTTCTAATAGTCAGTCTTAAACTTTCTGGTCAAGAAAAATCGGTCGCACATAACGCCAACTTTAGATGAGCACTTCATGCCTATTGGGAAACTTGGAAGAATGTTATAACATCACACCTACCTATATTCTTGCCAATGTAACAAAATTGTTTTGAAATTTAACTTGCAACTACTTTTTCAAAAATTACTGGTTTGCCTTTTTACGTCTATTTTTTCATATCGAAGTTTTAGCAATAACACGTATAGTTGCAGCCAATGTGGCTATGATAATAAACTTCGCTAAATCAACTTCACAGTGCGTGCAAATAAACTGCAGCCCCGATACTTTAGTATAGGCTTAGTGAGCAACCCCTCAGCTGAGAAGTGTTGCAAAAAGACGTTGACTTGTCTGCTGTTAAAACAATATACAAGGTGGGCCAAAAGTAGGTATTCAGTTATTAAACTTAATAGTTGCAGGACATGTTTCTTTTATGGAAATGTGAATGGAGAGAGCTATTTGGACAATGTTTCGCACATTGGTAACCACAAACCGAACTTGGATAAACTGTTCTTTCAGCAGGATGGAGCACCTCCACAGAGTTGGTTCGAAAGGGAAGGGTAGTATCGAATGGCCACCAGGCTCACCTGAATTGACGCTGATTAATTTTTTTCGGAGCGTTGTAAAGAACAAGGTGTATGAAAAGAATCTCAAAACAGTAAATGAATTAAAAAATTACATTCATGACGCATTTGGAGAAATTGATGAAAATCGAAATGTGTGCCGCACTGTGGGTCAAGGGTGTTTTGGACAGGTGTGAACAATGTTGCAATGTTTGCTGAGGGCATTTTGAGCACTAAAGAGATAAAAGGTGTTTGTTAGATATCACCAGCCTTTAAATTTCCTACATGAAAACTACAAATCTACTTCTTGACCTAAACCCTACTTGTAATAACTGTATACCTATTTTTGGCCCACCTTTTAGTGGAGTAGGATTGCTTTTATAACAGAGAATCTGGCATGCCTTGTTGCCAATATTGAATATCCATACTTATTTGAACCCCCTTCATGCATTCATTTAAGTAAATTCTTATGTACGAAAAAACAACAACCACTTATATGTATTTAAACACAAAGTTTTCAACAATCATTTCTTTATTAAACCTCATTTGTAAAAACGGAGCAAAACTTTCTTGCCAACAAGTGTTTAAAGTCAATGACAGTTGAATTTTTCAAAAAATTATTTCGACCTGGCACGCATCTTCCTTCGTTTGCGCTTCAAACGTCGCATACGTTTCTTCTTCCACTAAAAAATAGAGCGATTAAGACATATCAAGGCCATAACACTACACCAGTCTTGTCTTAAACAAGGCATGTGCCTAAAATTTTTTCTATAAGTTTTGAGAATGTGTAACCTGGTTAACCCTTTCAGTATCATAAGATTCTAATTCATAAAATTTGAGACAATCCCGTAATTGTCTGGTAATAACAAAATTACAATGAATTTCAGAAAAATGGTTATTACGTCATAAAGACATAAAATTAACAATTATGTAACACATGTGTTACATTATCCCTCAAAGGGTTAAGAATGAATTTCCACATCTTTGGCCATTAGTGCATGTGTTGCCTAAAACATGCAACTTGACCCTATTTCTCACCCAGCGACTTAGCATGTTTGAACACATGCCAAACAGTGCCGAAGAACATGCTTCTAATACAACAGCTAGTGCACTCTTACGGCACAGGTTTCTAATGCAGTTATTTTCAAAGGCACTTTTTAGCAGTAACGTAAATAGTCCTGTTTCTTAAAAATGCACTTAATCTTTATCTACACGCCAATACTCTTGAACGCCACGTTATTAAAAATTTGGCAGCAAAAACGGTAAGGTGAAGATTTGCATTTGCCCAAATAAATCTTCCATTAGCCACAACATAACAGGTTGTTTGTGTGAAAGACCTAAGGTGTGTAAAACCTTTATCTCTAGGCTTACCATATTTTTGATCGAAAACCGAGACAATTCAGAACAAGCTCTATCAGAACGGTTACTATATCTGATCAGGCAAAATTCCGGACGCACTTTTCGGTTATGTTTACACTTACACGTGTTGGCAGTCAGTACGGCTATATTTGATGATTGACAAATGTTTTCGCCTAAGACATCTAAACAAATTTACCCAAAACCAAGGTGTTCTCCAAAAAGGTCAATACCCATTTTGCTGCCGCCACTTGTATTGGTCGCGGCACAATTTAACATCGTACGAGAGTTGATTTTGATAATTCCACTGGAGTGAAAAACCGGGACGGCACACACGCTTAAAACTGGGACCGTCCCGGCTAAAACGGGAAGCATGGTAATTCTATTATCTCAAACTTTTCACATCTATTTTTCTTAGCTGTAACATTAGGCAAAGTTATCATTATTTTGTAAGCGCTTGTAACGCAACTTTATTTTAATAGACACAATTCGATTTGAGGTGCTTGTTGCAGTAGAGGTAGAAAGGTAAACGTAGACAAAACTGTTTTAATTTCGATAAAAAAATCTTTGAAATAAAACGATTTGACGAGTAACACCATCATACGAACGAGAGTCAATGATATCTTAATAATTGTGATAACGTCAGGTTCAGAGTTAATAATGATCTGATACAGCTGTTTAAGTGTTTGTATACTTCTTTCTATTATAGTAACCTTAATTATAACTATAATCTCTTAAGGCAAACTCTTAACTAACGAAATGTTTTTACGTTCGTATATTTGCTACTTTAAAGTGGGCACACTTGCAAATAGCAACAATTTTTATGCACATACCAAGCTGTCACAAATTTAATGGAAACCATCTACATAAAAGTGTTCTAGCAGTGCAACAATTGATGTAAGGCTAACATGCATGCAGTATACCACTCTCGAATCTAGAATTTGCAAAGTGGAATTTCTGGGCCGACTAAAAGACCACCCATAAAATTAATGGATTTCGTACCATTGCATTACCTCATTGTCGTGTTTGCAGCATTGTTGTTTTGAATGCATACTCTCATTAAGCATGTTGTTTGGCTGCTTTTAACATCCCAAGTGAATTTGTGATCTACTTTTACAAAATTTGAGGATAGTAAAAATGGCGTGATACCCCCTTAAGTGAGGTTACAATAATCCCAAACAATAACCCACATGGTGAAGGATTATATCAGAACGGCAGATATCAATCAAAATCAAGTTCAGTACGAAAGCAGTTTATCAAGCTACCAAGAAACTTTATTTGTACAGCTCGTATAAGGATCTGAAGAGAAGTGGAAGAACCAGAAAGACTAGCGTTTAAGATGACCACCTAATTAAATCGAAAATAACACAGTCGCCAATATGTTCTGCCAAAAGTTGCACACTATTCCTGGTTAGAGGCATTGGAGTGATATGCCTGCTTAAAGGCAACTTTTAAATTCTAAAACATAGGAAACTTTTAAAACAAAATCATTTGCTTTAAAATTTCACAAACCTGCAAAAAAAAACATGAGTTACACTGACCATGAAGACCGTGCACTTGGCCTTCGCCAAGAAACACCAGTACTGGACTTGAGTCCAATGGGGTAAAGTCATGTTTTTTTCATGAGCCCACCTTTTAGCAATTTGTAGTGCAATTGCTGACCACCAGGAAATGGTTAAGATGAGAAACATACAATTTTTAAGACAAATATTCTCGAAGATGATTTGGGATGCAATTTCAAATTGCATTGACTGGACTCTATTTTTTTGCCTTTTGGAACGACAATAAATGGTCCTCCATATGTTGAACTGTTGTAATACAAGCTAAAAATGCAAATGCATACCCACAGATGCACGCACATCTTCATGCAACATGGTGCCCATCGCCACCAATCAAAAGTAGTGATAATGTTCTAGCAAAAAGCAAGGTCGAGGTCTTGGAATAGCAAGATAACAGAACTGACATTGACCCAGTACAGAACCTGCAGGATCTGATACGAGTCATAAAAGTAAGGTAGAAAAAGTTGTCAAAGTATTACTATGAGAGCCTGATCTACATATCAAGGCGACTGAAGAAAGTAATCAAGGGCAGTGGAAGATATGCAAAGTAATGAATTTCAATAGAGCATTGGCCAATGTATATAAAAACAACTTCCAATTTTCCTCATATGGGCAAAATCTTTAATTATTGGAGAAGCATCTCTGGTTTTTAAGCTTCTCATTAGCCCTTATTGCTTATCCCTAGTTAGACAGGACTACTGTGATGAGTAAACTGCTTGGCCCTGCCACCTGTTTGCCCCATGAAGATAAAGGCATCTTGCAAAGTTTCTTTCCCCAGGACAAAAGCAAGCTGTGAATACCCTTTTAAGCCTGTCTTTTGGTATCAGTCAACTTTGCAAAGGAATCTCAGGTCTATCGACTACAAAGCAAATCCTCTTAACCACAACTTTCAATAAACTCTGAAAACATGAAATTCACTTGAAAACTCATTTCTTATGAAGTTAAAATACTTGATGCAACAAAGATATGCTATTTACTGAATAAAAAAAATTGTGGGCAGTCTTAAACCTTTTGTAGGCAGCATAGTATACCATTCTCAAATTTGTTGATGACTATGTGAATCAGCAGGTAGTTGAGCAGATTGGCAGTTTTGGTAAGTATTGCCACTAATGTATTATGTATGACAATAAAAACATCAATGTCTACTATATGATTAGCATCAGTTTACAAAATTTGCACATTTTGTAGTATCCACCAAATAAATTTACAAGCTTACACACAACTTTGCTTAAAAAAGTGACTGCCCAGACATTATTAATGCACATTTATGCTATTCTTGTAAGAAAGACTAAAGCTTTATCAGAAAAATGTTGTTAATTTCCATATTATTTAGTGATAGATTTACTTTTTATTATTTTAACTTGTTAATTACTTAGGTAAAGCAAATACTAATAACACACTGCTTTTATTTTGCAATATATCAAAACTTGGAAAGTTTTCTTAAGGCAGTGGCTATTTTGCCGTCGATGGCAATTTACCCTCAGAGACTATTTTGCCGTGAGTTGTTTGTGATTGGTCAATCTTAATGACGTACTAAACATGTGACTTTTGGTCGTCTCTGATTGGTCAATTTTAAAAATCAAAAAAAAATTTTGCACCCCCAGGTCTCTCTCCCCCACCCTGCACACTCCCTTGCAGTGTACACTGCCCCCTACATTTAAATACCGGGCCTGCCCCTTCATTGTACACTGCCTTTCTTTTGAAGCCCTGGCCAGCTGATATGCAAACCCAATACCTTGGTATCTCAAGACCAGCGCTCTATCCACTACACCACAGAGTCACTGGTGCGACAATAGCAAATTTGGCTATATAAACACACGTGAATGATCACGGCAAAATTGATTCCAAGGGCAAATTGCCGTCGATGGCGAAATAGCCACTGCCTTTTCTTAATGAATACAACCGAAATGCAAAAATTTTGTAAAATTGCAGGTCAGCATTTGAGTTGATTAGGTAGTTCACAGAATTTCCATGCAGTAAAAGTTAATTATTTACTTATAGCGCCATCAACCTACTAAATTTGCAACCTTCACTTTCAACTAGAATTCTTTCATTTGACCAGTAGGGCATGAATGTACATGCATGATGTCTACAAACATACAGTTGCCAGGTTGCTTTCCTCCAAAAGGTATGTGTGTGGAAGCAGCAATTCTCAGCGGTTGTAAACTTTAAATTACACTCTGCTAAAACTACAGACATCAATTTTTAAACAGTGGTTATTTTTCCATTAACAGCATTTTATCTTTGAAACCTCTTTTGCCGTTAAATATTTGCAATTAGTCAATTTTGATGATGTACTAAAAACATGACTCTTGATTGTTTGTGATTACTTTCTATAAAGAATTAAATTAGTGACTTGATAAAAATTATTATCTCCAGTGTACACTCCCCTTTACAATTGCATACTATTCCCCCCACTGTACACTGCCTGCTAAGACTTGCATCCATAACCACCGCATTTAAAGTCAGCAGCACTATCCACTACCGGTATGCCACAGCATCATTCTGTGCACTATAGCAAATGTGCTTATTTAAAAACACACACAAAAGCTTAGCAGCAAAACAGACTCCAAGGATAAAATACCAGCAATGGTAAAATAGCTACTTCCAAATTCCAATTCACGTCATGGATTACATATACAGTACAATATATAATTATTGGTTCAGCAGCAAAAATGTAAATTCAATTTAATTTAAACAACTGGCTTGTTGTGCGCTTGGGCAAGGCACTTAATGGGACACCCCCTCTTTTATGTGGAAGACAGGTGGCCCAGTTTTCTTTCCAAAGAGAGGGTTGCATATAATTAAAGTTTACATACGTAAATTATTTAAGCTGAAAAACAATGGAAAAAAAGAATATCTACGTTTATTATTCGGTGTACACTACCCTGTACATTTACATACCAGGCCTCTTCCTTAAGTGTACACTGCCAGGTTGAAATCTTGGCTGGCAGAGCTCTTAGAGAAAGGCAGTGTACACTGGAGGGGTAGTGTACACTGAGGTAATTGAATTTTTAATACTTTGAAGAAAGTTTGAATATGATTCATGGTATTTATCCCATTTAAATTTGCTGTACATATAGATAATAAACATAGATATTCTTTTTTTTCATCGTTTTTCAGCTTAAATAATTTACGTATGTAAACTTTAATTTTACCAAAGGTTGGTGGCAAGAAGAGCATTTGACCGTAAAACAAATGCCATGTTATAAAAATGCAGATTACCTGCAATGGCAACCCTAATCAAGAAAAAGCTGAAAGACAAAGAAGAATTGAGCTGCAGTGTTTATAAGCTAAATTGAGCAAACCTTAACTATATCTTTTAAGGTATTAAAATTAATAAATTAACCGATTAACTCTTTTGTCAAGCAAAAATAAAATGCATAGTAAATTTAGGTAAATACAGTTGACCATTTGAAAGCCAAAACAATGAAAATAAAAAGTAAAGACCAGCAGTTATTGCTACATATATCTATAAATTTCACTTGTATGAAATAAGCAGACCTAGCTGCTTGAAAAGGTGCCAGCCAACTTAAGCTGCCTAGGACATTAATGTGAAAACAGTGAAAGCTTGGCCTACGCAGTAATCCGTAATGTTTTTTTCCCAAAAATTAACTCACTGAGATAACTTTGACGATTAAAACTGCACGACAAGATGTAGAAAAAAGTGAACTAACAACCTAGTTTGTCAAAGATTTCAGCAATAAGAAATACTTCATTATTATGAACAACACTTACCTTTCCCCTCATATCGAAAAGTTATTCCAACGATAAGATATCCAAAATGTTACTTTCCTTTTTCAAGTTTACGATTAAATTAGATTTTCGATAAAATTTTGATCCCACCGCCACATCAAATTGTCTAAAGAGAAAGACTGATTTTAGATATTCGCTAGAAGAACTTTCAATATTTTCATTTTATATAGGGACTGCAAAAAATGCTGAAAAGGTATGAAATTTAACAAATGGAGAAAGATTCACAGTGTTTTTTTAAAGTCGTTAATAAAGTAAAATAAAACATGAAAATTGAAAAATAAACATATACCCCATAATGCAAGGCTGACAAGTTCCAAAATAACCGGTGCTCAATTTATATTTCAGCTATGATTGTGAAAGGATATTTCAGCTAGATCTACTGAAAAGCTTGAAAAGTTATCTCTGTCATTGAAAAAATTGTATAAAATACAATACTTGTAATATTCATTAGAGAACAGGGAATAACTGCTTCTTAACAGGGGTGATAACTGCAGAATCTTAAACATAAATCCTCAAAAACTCTTAAAGCAGAGCAGGCAGGAGGGTTGAAAGGGGGTCCAGCTGGTACCTTTGATATTAGGCCCAGATATTTTTGGGAAAGCCCAGAATTACTGTTGGTACAATGTTTCCAGATTGTTGCTGGTGCTTTTCCTCAACAATGTCTGAAAATTCCCCGATTGACATCAAATTTTCCCAAAGAAGGATCGTGGCCGAAATTACCTGAATCGTAAGGCAAAACATCCATAGAAATAGCGATTAACAGGCGTTGACCTCAAGCACATGCCCGAATCTATCTAAACCGTGAGAGTTCACCTTTTTTTTCTGTACCCAACGTACCTCTGCCACCTTTAAATTTCCCAATTTTTCTTTGGGAAAATCTTCAAAAAAATTTTCCCCACGGACGTTCGAATTTTCGCAATTAAAAAAAAATGGGGATGAATTTCCCCATCTGGTAATACTGTGTTGGTACCGGGCCCGGACTGTTCTTACGGCCCTGTTCTTCCAGCATAGATTACAGCTTTTGGTTATCCTCTTTTTTTGCGCCAAATGTGCCACTTCATGTGCGATCTTCCATGTGTAATCGTCACGTATGCATACGCGCAATATCCGCGTCGCTTGTGCAGTGTCTTTACCTCACTTAGTCGGGAAAGCAATCGCGAAATTGTTCGAGGTTGTGTCGCTTGTCACTTTGCAGCAATACTTTGTAATGGCCTATAGTAAAAGAAGAATGTAATGAAAGTCTTCTGCTACAAACGACAGTCTTTGCAACTCCAATAAGTTGAGTTGCAGATTTTGACATGGTTATAGAAAAAATAATAGCTAGTGAAAGTCTATCATTATTGCGGAAAAGAAGGTTAATTTGTTGAAAGGCTGTGAATACAATGCCAGCTTAACCCTTTGCGGTCATAAGGCGTCTATAGGTCGCCCAAACAAATTTCGCCGTTGTGGTCGGAAGGAGTGTATAAAGCACCATTGTTAAATGCGTTCTTATGACTAGTTTGATCGACAAATGGAGTTGTTGCAAGGCACTCACAGTTCACCAGAGCAAAATTCCGTCACATTTGTACTGTATATTGTGATGGTGACAAACTGTTGAACAATAATGTCACAGGGATGTTGGCGCGAAAATGCAGGCAATTTTGTACAAATGTCAGTTTATGAGCTTTCAAGTCAGCATCAGCACATGCGTTAAAGCAATTGCTTAGTATCGCTTGCAGAAGTGAAAGTTGGTGCGATATTTTGATACAAGAAAGTGATTGTGACCTAGTGGTTTGCTAAAGGGCAGTTTCAGGGCCGCGGTAAAGGGAGGTAAAGGGGTGAAATCATTCTGGGGGCTATGCTTATTTAGGTGCAAATTGAACTGGACAATATAGCTTGTAGAAGTGAAAGTTGTGAAATTTTGATGCAATAAAGTGATAGTAATTCTGTAATGCGTGAAGGGGTGGTTTCAGGACCACAGTAAAGAGGGCGAGGGAGAAATTTTGATTTGTATTGACTGAAATTTTTCAAATATAAAAGAAAAGAACAAAAATACAACACATTTAACAAATTTTGTTAAAGTTTCCAACATTTAGAGTTTAATTTACATGCACTACTCTTTACAAATTTTTGGTTAACAAGCCAGTTGCATAGGCAAAAACATGCTAATCATTTTGATATGAAAATTGTCACAATTGATTGAAATTTAGTCAATTAAAGAAACATTTAGTAACCGCTACTGCCTTGAGCTGGTAAAACTTTGTCAAAACGCGCCAACATATAACAATCAGCGATAGCAACAATGGAAAATTTATTGCGACCGCAAAGGGTTAAAACGAATTGGCTGATGCCGCAAAAACCCATTGCCTCAAAGCACCATTAAATAGAGAGGCTAACCAGGCTCAGGCTGAGTTTTGTAGTCTCTAGCCAGCGTCGACCGGCAGGGCCTCCGTTCAGTAATGTCAGGTTAGTAACATCGGTTCAGCTGGCGCACCTGCTTCAGCCAAATTATATTTTTAAGACAGATTATGAGGAATAAATTGGTAGTAATGGTGACATTGCTCCTATGGCCCTAATCCCGATTTTAGTACAATTACTTTGAATTAACAGAAATCTTAGAAACTCTCTGTGATTTCACAAATTTTATCTGTTCCTTCAAATATGTCTTGGAGAACAGAGGCAAAGCTGGGAGTGGGCGCCGTAATGGCTTTTCTTTTACAATTACAAAAATCAGCTTTTCGGTTATGCATATTTTACTGCTACCAATGTGGCAAAATTTGAAATTTTCAAGAAATAGCAATTTCAACGATATATAACACTTGATGTGGAAGTAAACAGATGAGTAGTGATTTACAAACAAGCTTGGGGTATTTTATAACAATTAATTATGACAAATTATGACAGTTTTTTGCACTGCCACCTTACGGAAATTTTTTTCGCTTTTCACTTGGTAGCGAAAGAGTTAATCGCGTTTGTACTTCGGTCAGTATTATTTGGGAAAATGACGAAAAAAGCTTTAACGATCAATCATCAATTATGACGTGATGTCCAACAACAAACAAATGAAATTGTTGATATTTGGCGAATCGGATGCTGGCTCTTTTAAGTGCAATAGCCTTTTCCTCTGTCAAGCGATAAAAATTTTAAAACAAAATTTTCCATTTTAACGACATCATGACACCACGAACCTCGTTATCACACTCCCTGCAAACAAGATAGCACTGATTGATGTTATGAGATTGCTTGATACTACAATTGAGTTTACTTAATGCTCCGCCCTTTCGTCGTTTCTGAAAAAAGAGATTGCTTCTATATACCTCACTGATGAGAGCCATCATGCTCTTGTTAGTAGCTAACGTTTTTAGTTATACAAAGAACAGAGCATGGCCGACAAGACAAAGGCCTGTATTTGCATTGTAGAGTTCCTGGCTACGTGTTGACTTTCCTGTTATCAGCAAAGGCGTACTTCGAAACTACATTTCCTCTCAATTGAAACAGTTAAAGATTTCAAAGAGTTTTAATCGTTCATTTAATGAAGTACATGGAAGCATAATTCTAAAGTTGTGGGGGAGGAGGGGAACGCTACAGTGATTAATATGTATTTTTAGGAACAAAACATTAAATATTAAAACCACTCTTTACAACTTTTTGTAACTGCATGCTTATTTTTTGACCTAAAGCCTCTGGCTACAAGTATGCTGCTTGTTCCTGGCATAAAAGCAACCAGGGAAACAGGAAATAGCCCGAAGCAAAGCACTTACATGGCAGGGTTGGCTTTACCCAATGCGTAGTTGTGAGAACACCATCAGAAAGTAATTTTTTTTGAGGCAACCAATTTTAGTTTCAAAATAAAAAATGCAGTGTTACAAAGAGTAATCGAGTAGAAAAAAATGGGAGTGGGGGGCTTCCCAAAGTCGCTATATTTCTCCCAAAATATTTGAAGTTCCTAGCAACGTCTTCTTTGTTCTGTTTCCAAAATGTACGGTACTTACAAAGTGGACTTGCTCACAATCAACATCACCTTCTTCTTCACGATGGCGATCGCAGTATGCGCGATAGCGTAGAAACTAGAGCAACCGCTTTGCGGTCGTTAGACCTGGGATTCATTTCCAAAGTGGAGTCATACCTAGGGTTACCATATCTGGAAAAGCAAAAATCGGGACATTGGATGGCGACTTTTCACGAGATCAAATTTGTGGCCTTATTCAAATATTGTTTTAGCAAAAGCGGGACGCCGAGATGCAGCTCTAGTCTTGATGGTTGAAGCAAAGGTGCAGAGTAAAAAAGGTAACGGAAAATAGAGGTGATCTCCAAAAAAAAAAAAGGTCATCGCCTCCTTGGCTTCACGATTTGTGTCAGTTTTAAGCCCGAAACTGCACACTTTCTGTGGCCAAGCGGGATGTGACCTTTTTTTTTTTTTGGAGATCACCCCCATTCTTCCTTAACTTTCCTGATCTGTCCCTCTGCTTCCACAATCGAGACTGGAGCTGCATCGCGGCGTCCCGCTTTTATTAAAAAAATTTGAAAAGTCCATAAATTTGGTTAAGTCCGTTCTGTTTCACTGAAACAAAAAGCGGGATTTTCGATGAAAAAAGCGGGACAAGGCCTCAAAAAGCGGGACGTATGGTAACCCTAGTCATACCAAAAGATTTTTAAAAAGTGTATTCACAGCTTAATTTTGGACATTTTGTGTTCTAAAACTTACAAAAATTGTTTTAGGAGCAAAGAAGCCAGAAAATTAATATCATGGCTACCAGTGTAATTTTAGCCGACCACTCCGATTGGAAGCAGAAAACATTTCAAGATTCAGTGTTACTTTGCGCGAAGATTCCACAGTCCACAATTTTCACTCGTGTTGAATTTTCGATGAAAAACGAACTTCTTTGGCTAGTGCTCTTAAATCCCAAAAATTTAATCAGTTAAAATGTTTTGACTTCACGTACCATTTCCAACGATTTCTACTTAGAATAATGTACAACTTGCTCCTATTTTGCTCTCATCCCAGTAGAATTGAGAATTCAAAACAAAGTGAGAACTAACTCACAATCCTGTAAAAATTTAAAACAAAGTCGTAACAGATTTTATTTCTTTTATTAGTTGTCATAACATCCATCGCACAGCACTGTTGTTGAAATACCACCTCAAAATAATCTTCGCCTTCGTCATCTTCTTCGAAATGATCTTCCGAAATTGTCTCAACAGAGACTTTGTTAAGAACCTCTGCAAGTATATCAGCCTTGACCACTGAATGCAATTCTTTACTGAGGTGCAAAATAACAGGAAGACAAAATGCAGGATGAGTTGCTAGTCTTAAGTACCTATAAATCTTCAAAAAATGATGCACATATTTTGTTGAAGCCTTTGAGGAAGTACTCCACAAGAGTTCCAACATGTTTCAATAGGTAAGCTCTCAACTGTTCCAGGTTTCGTCTAAAAACAATTGCACTAGTTTAATTTTTCTGATACAACATAGCATAAACATATAAACTACGTACCTTACAACAAGCAATATGTGCCGAAGAACTCCCATATAAGCGCTTTTTCTGCCTGCAATTTGTGTAATATGGTACAGACCGAATTTATAACCTTCAAGTGTTCCGCCGTAACCTCTATATCCATTGCCGTAAAAGTACCGATGTCCTCTGAAATTTGATGACATTGAATCGCCAATATCTAACGAATATGCGCTGAGTAGAGTCGATACAAGGGAATGGGGAAAAGGGGAATTTCTTTTAAACTTTGAAAGAAAAAAGTAATGCAAATTATCATTTTTCCGAGTGGAACAAATCCAATGCTCAACATCTTCTTCTTTCGTTTGAGGGCTCATCGTAGGTTTTTGGCTAGATGTTGAAGCCAGTTCTTTGTATCATCAGTCACGTTAATGAGGTTCTTGACGGTGTTAGGTGGACGAAGGAGATTGCAATCGAACAGGATGTGCTCTGCATTTTGGGTGGCAGCTCCGCACGCACATGAAGCTGATGTTCTGAGTCCCCATTTGTGCATTTCTGCGCCAAACCGCCCCACTCCAGCTCTAAGGCGATTTAGGATAACCCACAATTTCCGAGGTAAGTCGGATCCAGGTGGTGCACTGGTGTCTGGAGTAAGTGAATCGTGCGAAGCTATCATCTAATACCATCCATATGACAACCCAGCTGTCTCCATCTGACTCCAACCTTGAGCAAGCGCCCTTATTAGAGCGGACAGAAATCTCTGTCGTAGAGGAAGGAGTCACGTTGTTACAGCTCAATGTAGAAGGCCTCACAAAGGCGAAGATCAACGTTATTGAACATCTGGCGCAAAAATACAACCCAACAGCCATACTACTTCAAGAGACACACGTAAGTGACACCTCTCGCCTCAAAATATGCGGATACCAACTTGCTGCCCATACTAAAAGCAATGCTCAACATGATTCGGCACCAATGGACAGCGATAGCTGAAGTGGCTGGCTTGCTGCTTCGGAGACCATAAGATACTGAATTTAAAACCCCATGAAAGTTAATCATTGTTGGGCACTTGGAAAAGTCACTTTATGATAATTTCTTCTGCTTGATGCATGCTAGAAAACAACAAATTCATCAAAGGCAAAAGAAACAAACAAAGCGAACGCAGACAAATGCTCTAAGAAAAAGCCAGCGACACTTTTCCCTGAATGGAAGATAAGAATGAAGAAAACAAGCACAGTTTTCGCTGTTTTGCTGATCAATGACAAAGTACCATATTGTAAAATTGCTATCAAGTAAAGGTGCCATTTTTTCCGACTAATGTTTCATTTTATCAGGATAGAAAACGTTTTTTTTCATGCAAATGCTGTACATTTCTTTGTGATTTTTTTAGCAAAACCCAGTTCAAAACATCACGGGATTATTATTACTGTTCCGTCTTGTGGCGCATGGTGTTAAGAACTTACGTCCAAGCTAACTTTTAATTGATACAGCACAAGCAATCTTACGGTTTTGTCAGTTCCACAAACCTTGGGCTTTTGCCATCGCTTGCAAATCACAAAAAATCACAGTTGTTTAAAACTTAACAAGTTTAGTTAATTATAGGCACTGGTGCATCATATAATTCAGCACACAGCTACAGTCACAGCATTGAAAAGATACAATGAATTAATACTATAGCTTTATCGTAATTGGTAAACTGTAATACTTCATCCTTCTTTAAACTAACGTCAGTGTCCACTGCAGTTTTTGATGTATGTACAAAGTTATAATATTATAAAAAAATATTTATCCTAAATAGTTTACCTTTCTGAAGTATGGTTGATATCCTATGGCCTATCCTGTGTTTTCTTTATATCCCGAGTAATAAGTACGTTCAAAGTATGAGAAGCATTTTGGTAGTGGTTGGGAAGCTAGCAATCACTAACAATTTGAGCTATTTATTCGTGTTGAACCATTTCAGCTTCTTTGAAGTCGCCAATGTTATTCTCTCGAAGGTCTTAATAGCAAGCTCCAAGGTCGATAGAAATTGCTTCATGTTTAGCTGGACCATAGATTGAAAAGGCTCTAACAAAATTGGTGCTATTACTGGTAGTTGTTTTAATCACCTGCAGGCGTGATTCAAAATTTATTTATTGTTGCAAGACTTTTTTCTTACTTTAGAAACGACCACAACAACAGGCCAATACAGGACGAATCACTTTGCAATTACTTTTTAAAAGTAATAACATACTCATAACATTTTTGAATTCGCCTAAATAGGCTATTAATATATTAGTTTCACTTGTACATGTACCTTGAAGGTATAATAATAATTTATTTCAAGCTTAAAATGACAACTAGTTGGTAATCAATCTCAATAATTCTTTCGAATTAATGCTTTATGTGTCGTTGAAATAAGTCTACAAAAAATAAGTAATTTTACTTCTAAAACAAAAACTAGTATCAAAATCTTAATAATTTTTGCAATTAGGAACACAAAAAATTTTTAAAAGCACATTTTTGTGTATTGTTTTTTAATCACTGATTAGATGCCCTTTAATGTTAAATTTAGGAGTTCATAGCCTCTTCTTTCCCAGTACTCTGTTGATTAATTGTTATTGACTGCCAACATGTGAATACCTATCTAGGCTTAAAATCGAATTTGCAATGAACAAAATCACTAACGGCAGCAAGAACGTCACGGGTAAGATTTATGTCTACTTCCCGGCAATAGAGCTTAGCATCCTTTGTCAAAAGATTACTAGGACATATCCAGTGCAGTCATCCCCCAAAAAAGAGCGATCTGCAGTCGTGGTGAAATACTTGAGATCAGATAAAACAAGGTGAAAGCGGATTGAGATGGACGAAAGCGCTCCGCTAAACTGGACATAACAGTTTAGCGACTTGGTAAATTGAAAATGAAGTTGCTCTGTATGTAGTTGAACCACTTTCAAAATGCAGGCAATTGGGTCAGGGAGCCAGGCATCATGTCCTCAATCACAAATTTGTAATACAAAAAAACTGAAATTAATAAACAGGAACTGTTGTACGAGTAGTATATGAAAATATTAATATCTAATGTTCAATTTCGGGGGGTAACAATTTAAATGCTGCAAAAGTGAGAATGCCAACTATTCAATAGCAGATACCTAATAGCAGTCTTTGATTTCGAAACTAAATCAAACTACAGTTTCACCTCGTTAACACGGACCCTGTTAAGCCGGATATCGTTAACTCGGACCATGATTTTATTTTCATAAAAATAAAAACAAAACAAATAAATCTCATTTACAGTGACAGGTGTACTATACATTAATTATTTACATGTTATGAAGGTGAGGTAAAAGAAAATAACCTTGGTAATAGCCGATAATAACAGTCGATATCGGTACAGATTTGTTTGCTAGGCTAGGCTAGCCCAACGTGGCCTTGGTCAGGTGATTTACTTGAATAAACAAAATAGATGAATATATAAATAAATAAATCTGCTCTTTCACATGTTATGAATGTAAATGCAGTAAAACAAAATAGCCTATATGATAACGGCATTTTTAACTAAACTTCGTTACCTTAGGCATGTTTATAAGCTATGGCCTATAGGCCGTCGGTTAAGTTGGACAATCGGCTAACACGGACACCCTTTCCCCCGAGCTGTCCGAGTTAACGAGGTGAAACTGTATATTGCTTAGCATAATTACGATATTTAAACTTCGTCACTTCTACACTAGCCTGCGGATATAGGGTAGCAACATAAAGAAATGATATCTTAGTTTTGACCGACCGCTGGGCGCTATTCAATACTAGATATAACTTACTCTTGAAACATTTTTTCAGCAGTTATTGTATTGAGGCTTGAAAGGCCAAAAACGATATTGCTTTGTTTCATTTTTTGACTGGGCTTCTTGTTTTAAAGTATTAGCTTTACCACACATTGATACCTCTGCAATAGCACCTTCTCAATCCTTGTGCTTTACAAAATGTTTCTGAAATAAGTTTAAGATTTAGAATTTGGCCAGTTTTGTTTCATAGTCTAACGCAGGGCTGTCAAACTTGTGGGCTTTTGGGGGCCACATTGCACATGTGAGTAATCGTGCCGGGGGCCGCATGAAGTTTTCGATTCGGAGATACCACTTCTCTGGGTAACGATCTCTGCAATATAGCCCGAAGTGAGATCGAGCTCCAAAGAAAAAAAAGGTCATCGCCCCGCCAGTATCTCCGCAACATCGCTCTCCACAGGGTAACCAATCGAGTTCTGTGGTTGCACCACGTCAAGTTATCTCCGAATGAAATAAATCTATACCTGTCAAGCGTGGCCTGAAATGAGGAGTTCAAACGTTTGTTTGACGATGATCCGTTGCGATACTACCGAAATTCATTAGGAATTTTAGAATCGTCTCGCGGGCCGCATTGAAAGGCTCCGAGGCCCCCGAGTTTGACACCCCTGGTCTAACGCACACTACATTTTACTTACAAAAATTTACTTTACCTTTTTAAAGTGCAACTTCAAATTGAACAAACTTTCAGCGCTGAAAAAAATGCTGCTTTACATTCTTTGCATCGAATTTTACCTTTCACCACCATGGTACACTTGCTATTTTCCCGTTTTGATGCAACTTTCCGAACAGGCCCAACAATGATCGAGAAATAAGGCTGTCGATGAAAAGTTTTCTTTTCATTATCAATTTTTGAACAACTTGGTAGAGTCATTATACAGTCTGGAGCAGTTCTTAACTGAATTCTACCAAAACTAAAAACAATTAATTATTATTTTTTTATGTCTCCGTTTCATAGAGCCTAAGAGTCCCACTATAACATGACATAAATCCGCTCATATTATACTTTCAAAAAACCAATAATTTATACATCACTGAACTTCCAGACATAAATAAAATTGATTGGCATATCCTGCAACATCAAGCACTGACCAAAATGTGCCAAATGCTATAAAACGAGAAACTGGGTGTCTGTTTTCGGTCTTTTAAAAAAAATTCACTCGTTGGGGCGGCACGTCTTTACACAAAGAAACATGACGTTTTGTTTGCAGAAAGAAACCTCAGGTTTCGTTCCCACCATGAAATTCCTGAGTTAGGTAGAAGTCTTAGCACGTGCGGTGTCTTCTAAACGCAAGTGCGGTAACTTCAAAGTCTTGGGTTTGTGATTGATAAGTTTTTGCAGTGGCGTTGCAAACTTGCAGTCACCTTCACTGAAGTAGATCAGCACAATACCAATTAGCAATTACGACTGCGGTCATCAAACGTTCTTTTCAAGGTATGGCATAATTGAAAGCGTGCGAACATTCAGTTACCAAAACGATTTCACTTGTAACGTTTGTTTTATCTTTTGAAACAACAATTCTTGTCTGTCTTGAAAATGTAAAAATTTTATTATAGCTTTGAAAAAACCTGTTTGAGCCATAAGCTTTTCGTGACGCTCTCATCAGTAGCGGTATCGCGTCAAAAGGGAAGATCTAGAGTGAATAAGTGTTTTATGTGAATAATTTGGACGTTAGGCAATCAAGACAAGCCAATGATTGCGCTATTAAAATTCCGTACCACCAGCAAGATTTTTGCAAAATTTTATTCTTAAATTTTTTAGATTTGAAACTGTTGCGGTTGCAGAATATGCAATCTAATACTTCTACCGCAAGTTCGCAATTCGCAACCGCCAAACTTTTTAGAAGTCCGCAATATAATTTGTAAATACGCAATTGCAGACTTGCCCAGGACTGCTTTTTGGTTATCTTGCGGTTTATTAAAGGATCTTTTGGTTTTTAGAATGTGGCCAGATGGTCATTCTGCCAGAAAAAAAGATCTGCTTTTACTCTTAGGCAAATTCGCCATAAAAACTGAACGATATCAAGCAGAAGAGAAAAGTGCTCTCGTTTGCTAGGGCTACCATATGTCCTCTTTTAAGAGGATTTTTCCTCTTTTTTCAAAAAAATGAATGGTCCTCCGAGGACCTTGAAAAGTAGCCTAATGTCCTCATTTTTACCATTTGAATAATATAAATATTATAAGGTAAAATTTTGTAAAGCTAAATAAAGTTAAGTAATAATACCAAAGAGAAAAAGTGTTTTTTAATGAACTACAGCAGAAGTATCCTTGTTTCAAAAAACGACGTAGCGATTTTGAACCTGAATGCATTACTTGTGGTTATGGAACATTTATTTCTGTGGTAAACAAAGGCAGTATTAGTCTCGATGACCATATTAAAACAAAAAATAAATAGATTAACAGAGGGGAAACCTGATCTTTTAAAGTGACTGACTATTTTTGGAAACCTGGCACGAACTCAGAAGATGAAGTCGCGGCTGCCAAAGCCGTAACGTTTGCTGAATATAGCCTAGTGGGATGGTCTCGTCCTACTTGCAATTTACTTGCGGACGAAACCTGTCTTCTTTTTGGGCAACGAAAATATGCTAGGCCTATTGTTTGCTCACATCCACCCGATTATATAGGCTTTACAAAAGTAATTTGTGGAAGCACTGCAAGTGCAAGATTATTAACATATTGCAAAGTTTCATGGTGGGACCGCCATAAACCGTTCATCAAAACAACTACAAATTCGCGTGATAATGGCCGGGCATTTATTGCTCGCTAAACGGAATGACGACCAACCATTAACAACATGGGATTAGTCTAAACAAAATTTAACACCTTTCCATTAAGGGATTTCAATAAAACTTTGAAACCTGACAATAACATGAATTTCATAACATATGGCAAAGTTTAATGGTGGGGCCGCCTTAAACCGCTCATCAGAATAACTGTATAAACTCGCATGATAATGGCCGGGCGTTTGTTGCTCGTTAAACGGAATGTCGACCAACTATCGAAAACATGTGATCAATGAAAACAATTTAAGCTATCAATACCATCGATGTTCTAACGAAGACTCTGTATTTGACAAAAGAACGCTAATTTTTGTGACATAATGGCTGATGAGTGCAGTTTGAGGTTTGCAAAATATGCAATTGGAATTCGGTAATGGCTGCAGTGCATGTGGATAAATGACCCATAAGCGGCTCGTTGGGAAATTAAAGAGCGCGACATCACTAGTCTGTTCGACTGTTGTAATTTTGATAAGGTTTTTCTTCGTGCCTTTTTAAAGTAAATAATTTTTATGCTTTTATGTTTATTTTGCTAGTGTAGCTGTGTAGCACCGGTACTTATTTTGATTGTTCGATTTATTTTTGTACTATTTTAATATGTATGAACTGCTCTGCTTTGTTGACAGTTTAGAATTGAGTAATCAGGAGCTTCAATCCGGTTCTAATTTTGAGTTTGGTGATTTTTGCTCGATTCGTGGCGCAAACTAATTCTTTCAAAGTATTTGATAGCTCAAAGGTATATATTGATTACCTAAAGGTATTTGATACGGTTGGCGGTATTACCTTTTTTGTATGAGAATTACATTTTTATTACCATCATTTTCGTTATTGTTTAGTTTTTTATACTTTTTATACTCTAACAAGGCTTACGCACCAGCCAATTGCATTTGTAATTCTAATGAGAGGCTTTTATTTTTTTATTTTGATCACTTGCCATTTGTTTAGCACTAATGATAAAAGCACTAAAACAGAGGTTCATAAAGTGGAAGGCGGAATAAGTTCATAGGGAGAGCGCGAGGTCAAGGTAAAAAAATCTTTATGCTCTAAGGGAGCACTGGGCTTTGTTTGCATTGTCAAAGGAGTCGCGTTTCAGAAAGTTAAACAACCCCAGTACTAGAAGGCTTGCCTATATTTTTCTATAAATTTTAGTCCAAAAAATCAAAGATGTTTATCATAAGCGTTTTAATTTGGAAACTAAAAAAGTTTGACCACGAACACAACTTTGTCAAACACGTTAGGTTGTGCCGCCACGCTTCAGCAAAAGCGCTTGCCGTTACTACCTACTTTATTTGACAGATCGCGACCTCGCTCCAGGGTTGCCATATTGGCTTTTTTAACGCCAAATTTGATAAATCTGGCTTTTTTAAACACGTTTGGCGTCAGAATTTCAGTTTGACGTTTTGGCTTTTTTTAGATTTCTATTCTAGTTTCTATTTTTTATAATTATATGAATAACAATATTTAGTCTGCAACAATATTGCTTAGCTACGTAAGACTCGTACTGTACGTATTCTGTTGTGACTTGTAGCCAAACTGAGGACAGCACCGCAGCAGAGCTGCAAGTTTCCAGATGCTTGACCCTTTAGTTATCATTACAGTGTAGGTGTGACAGAAACAGATTGTAATGTATATTACATTGGATTGTAAAATATTGCTGTCCACTTAATATTTCTTTTTATTTATTTTTGATTTTTGTATAGATTTTTTATACAGATGTCAGTGTTGACTGTATAGCGTCAGGGGTACATTCTGGTTCTGCCATTTAATAATTACTTCTTACTTTTTAGCCCTTCATCAAGTAGCCGTAGGATAACTTGCATAAAAACTAAAGCAAAAAATAGACTTCAGTTGTCTCTGTTGGAAGCAATCATTAGAATTAGAGCAGAACTCCTATCTTCAAATAAATGCTGCAAGGAATTTGTTCCTTCAGCCAAAATGTTGAATAGATTCAAAGCTGACATATTATATTTTAAGAAACCCTCCATTGAATCTGTCAGCAATGAAGAGGACAAACTTTTCGAAGATGAAGTTTTTATGTGATATACGTACATTTTCTAAATAAAATTTCAATTTTGTAGTTAGCAAAATTGTTTGGCTCTTTTCGGCTTTTTTTTTTTTATCTTGGCTTGGTTTTATTTTATCACTGGGATCTGGCAACCCTGCCTCGCTCTCAAGAGATGAGGTTGTCGCGATTGATTGGCCGAAAACAAATATGATTTAATTTACCTCCTAAAAAGTTATTATCAGTATCACTTTCTAGTCACTAACCTTCACAAAAAAGACAAAGCTTTTATCAAGAACTCATTGTAAACGTACTGGAAATGTAGAAAATAAGTTCTTTTGAGCAAGAGCGTGCTGACTGAACCCTAATTGCTGCGAACTATGGCAGTCACAAGTAAGAAAGCACGACAGTAATGTTTATGTTGCATTGATGTTAAACTCCGATTACTCAGTTGTGTCAGACAATCAGAATCACGTCCGTGCTCTACACCAGGGGTGGCCAACCGTGGCGCATTGCATGTTTAGAGGTGGCGCATTCCAGGTTTAAGATTTTTCGGGCAATTTGGGTAAGTGTCCCTTCATCTGGCCGAAAAATTTGTCACTCCAATAACATCTCCAAAAAAAAAAAAAGTCCGCACTTGGTTGGCCTCACGTTTGGTGGCATATTTAAGCCAAAAGTGATGGAAAAGGTGCAGCGAAACAGGGGATGACCTTTTTTTTTTCTTTGGAGATCACCGTTGCATATGGCCTTGTTTTGACTTCAAAGTATAAATATATTACTACACGTTTGAGAGCAATGAAAAGCTATGAATGTTTGTGTGGCGCATCTTCAAATGAATGCTTGTGTGGCGAAAAATTTTGGCGCATGGACTGAAAAGGTTGGCCACCCCTGCCCTACATTTATGGCGCATCCGACACGGGTTGGTAGAAGAGTTGGCGCTTTGCATAAAAAGCTTGGCCACCCCTGCTCTACACGATCAACAGCGAAATAGAGCAGAAAATCTCCGACCGCATTGGATGGTCGGCAACAAAATACTGTACACGTCACCAAAAAGTAGATTGCTGTAGACGTCTATGCAAACTAGGACACTGCGCATGTCACATGAATAAAAACAATAGAACAACAATATAATGGCGGGAAAGGCAAGCTGATCAACGAGCTACCATGAGAAGACAAAAAATAAGCATTATCTAGCCTTAATAATAATAAAAAAATATGTGTGTGTGATTTTAGACGCATACAATAACAATGCACGAATACACACAGTAAAAACAAGAATCGCACACAACGGCGGGAGTAAGATGCTGAGCCGCCGAAAGCAAACTAACAAAAAAAATAAAAACAGGACAAAAAGATGTTTGGCATGGCAGCTCGATGAAGTGCGAGGCGCGACATGCCGCACAATTCCCCCCTCAAGTACGCACAGCCAGCGGTGACGTGCGAAAGGACGGAAGAAAATATTGTCGTCGATTCGGGCTTGTTTTCGAGGCATCCAAAAAGTGAAAAGCGCAACGGCAGGCATCTGACTGTAGTCCGAGGTAAAGCGAGTACACTCCATGTGGCGACTAGTCACTAGACATCTGACTGTAGTCCGAGGTAAAGCGAGTACACTCCATGTGGCGACTAGTCACCTCTATCATGGTAGCAATTTATTGAGGATGGCGTTTCATATATAAATCCAAGTGTTGTTGGTGACTTTTTGTTTGTGGTTTGTAGTTGCTGAGGTTGCTACAGAAAGTTTAAATAATTATAACAAATCTCAATGTTCTGTTATTCTGGCTACCAGGTATTTTTGATAAATTCATTTTATTTAGCTCTTCTGGTAATGTAACGTTTATTTAAGTTGATACAAGTTCTTATCGAGCATGCAAAAAACTTTAATATCCGTCAACGTTTCGAACAGCTATACAGCTGTTCTTCATCAGGACTAATAATAAGCGAAAGCACGAGTGAGGCAATATAAATAGTTTGCTACGCAATCGAAAGAAAAAGGCAAAACAAAAGGTCTGAAGGCGAATAATAAACAACTGTAGATTACGACAAATTATCATAAATTTCAGAATAAAAACAATTTTCTTTATCATTGATTGAATTTTCAGAATTATGAATAAAAAAAGATTCAAGAAATCGGCGTTTGGTAAAATCTGTTTCAAAGGTTAAAATTTTGCTATGATCCCAGTCAACTCGGTGATCTTTGGTGATGACATGCTTGACCAATGCCGTTTTTTTATTAAAATTGTTGTCATCAACTTTTGCCAGATTTGCTGGCTTTAAATCCCTTTTATGTTCAGCCAATCTTGTTTTGTAAGCCCGTCCAGTTTCCCCAATGTAGATACCAGTGCAATCTCGACAAGGAATCTGGTAAACTACACCAGGTCTAGACGACCTTTCAACCGAGTCTTTTGCCTTTGGTAACATGTCTTTTAAAGTTAAATGCGGTTTGCTACTAACCAAAATTCCCACGTTTCTTAAAATTTTTGACAAAGCCTCAAAGTATCTAGGAACATAAGGCAGCACAACACGTGTTTTAATTTCCTTTTTATCCGCTAAAGATAAATTTGTTTTTGTTTTCAAACTTCTAACTGTGCGTTTTAGAAACCATTTGGGATAATCATTCTTTTTCAAAGCTTCCATAATTTTTGAAGTTTCTAATGTTTTATTTGCCCGCTTGGAATTTAATTGTGATTGAGCTCTTTTTAAAAGACACTTTACCAGTCCTTGCTTCTGACTCATAGAATGCGCTGAGTTGAAATTTAGATATCTGTTAGTGTGCGTTGGCTTTTTATAAATCTTTGTCATTAACCCCCCACTAGCTTCTAGTATCAACTTAAATAAACGTTACATTACCAGAAGAGCTAAATAAAATGAAATCTCAATGTTGTTAATAGGCCTACTTCTTAGAGCAAAATAAATTTTTAGTCATAAGCACAAAATATACCCTACTCAAAGTAATCTCGATTGGAATAAAAAAATCTCAAAACATGCATGAAGCATGATCAAACTGACATGGTTCTAAAGTTGCACAAAGAACTTTTATAACGAGTAGAAACCTGACCCTCAACCTCAGCTATTATGGTCGCGTGCAGTGATCAACTATCTGTAAGAAATAATTATCGTAACTTTTATTAAAAGTAGCAAAGTGACAGAATTTTATCTTTATTTCGTCCAGGCAAAATGCTTTTAAGCACACAAGTAATCAGACGTCCATTATCAAAATGCAGTCATTATTCGGGCATGTTACCATAGCAACTGTCTAGTGCTTATTTTCCGCAAACTGATTTTTTGAATTGACTTGCGATTGCTTCATATTTTAGATTTTTGTTTGACCATTAACTCTTGAGATCATAGTTTGTGGGAGAGGGTTGCAGAAGCGAAATGTAAAGAGTCTGCACCAATCAACAGCCGCCTCAACGTGGTGGTGCGGTCCCCGACCCCGTTTGGGTTGGGTCGAAATGGCTGTTGGTCTTCCCGTGGGTCCCAGTTACCCCGGGCACTCCCCTTCATTTTTTCGCTATGCTGCCCCCTGAACGACCGCAGAAGAGCAGCACACAGCTTCTTTAAAATCGGTCGCTTGTTTTCTCTTTTTCTTTTCTCCTGCCCCTCTCTTGCCCTTCTTCGTCTCCTCATTCTCCTCCTTTTCTTGATGAGCGGTAACGTTCATCCCAACCCTGGCCCCATTTTTCCTTGCTCTGTGTGCACTGGAAATGTGATTTGGCGGGGCAAGTCAGTGCAATGCTGCGCTTGCTCCAAATGGGTCCATCTAAGATGCTCTTTCTGGAGTCTAATTCAATTCTCTCTCCCCACCAGGCCGGTTTCCGCCCTGGACAGTCTACACTTGATCAAAGTCTGTATCTTTCTCAGTCCATTTCGGATGGGTTTAACAAACCCAGGCCGAGCTCTCGAACGATCCTGTCTATTATCAAATTCTCTAAAGCTTTTGACTCTCTCTGGCATCCCGCCCTTTTCCACAAACTTATTTCAGCTGGCCTCCCTCCTTGCTTTGCTCGTTAGACTTAATCTTTTCTTTCTGATAGGCCCGCTTCTGTGATCTATCAAAATCACAAAAGTTGTTCCTTTCGAGTCCGTCGAGGTGTTCCGCAAGGATCCGCTCTTGGCCCTGTACTTTTCTCTCTCTTCATTAATGATCTTCCGGCTTCTCTGCCTTCTTCTGTCAGCTGCTCTCTTTACGCTGACAATCTGGCCATTTGGTCCTCCTCCCCCTTGGTCCCCACTGCGGTGGAGACCACACAAGGAGCTCTGTTTCGATTGGAGCGCTGGTCTGAGTACTGGTGTCTTCCTCTCAATCTGAGCAAATGTGAGGCCTCTTTCTTCTCAGTGGATCCCCATCAGGCTAACCTCCAGCCCAACCTCCTCCTACTCGGCTCCCGCCTCCGTTTCAATCCCACTCCAACTTTTCTCGGGGTCAGCTTCGACCGCACTCTTTCCTTTTCTAAGCATGTATCTTCGCTGAAGGCCAAGTTTTCCCACGTCTCAAGGCCTTACGCTGTATGTCTGCTTCCTCATGGGGCCCATCTAAGGAGTCCCTCTCTCTTCTGTATAAATCTTTTCTTCGGTCCCTTCTCACTTACGCTTCACCCAGATGGTTTCCTTTCCTAAGCGCTACCAATGTCACCAAATTGGAATGCCTTCACCGAGCGGCCAGTCGCGCCATCACCGGCTGCCTCTCGTCCTCCCCTATCCCTCTGCTTCTCTCCAAGGCTTCTTTGTCTCCCCTTCGAGTCACCCTGACTCATTTCACTCTTTTATCTTATGAGCGGGCTCTTCGTCTCCCAACCTCCTTTCCCATTTCAGGTGTGGCCAGACTAGGAGCGAGACCAAGACTCTGCAGATCGTCCTGGAGAGCTTTTGCGTCCACTCACCCGCTCATGCTTCCTTCTACTTGTTCTGGGGAGGCATTTCTTGCTTGTCCTCCCTTTCCTCCTTGGAATATGCCTTCGTTCACGGTGGAGTCCACCCTTTCCACTCCATGCTCTCGCTCTGATCCCCCTCACACTCGCCAAGATGCGGCTCTCGCCCACCTTGACTCTCTCCCCCCTCATGATCTGGTGCTTTGGACTGACAGCTCTGTTCCTTTTCCTTTTGGTAAGGGCGGCTCCGGCGTTCTTGCCAACTGCTCTCTCTGTGGCGCTGAGGCGAGGCCACTCTCTCCTTTTCGGCAGGCCCAGTATGCTCAAGTTTTTTCGCTGAAGCATGCGCCATTCTGCACGCTCTTTGCTGGTCTCGGCAGCACCAACAAATCTGCCATTTTTCTTCTCTTCTCCTCCTGTCTGACTCTCGTTCTGTCCTCTCCTCCATCTTTCCTCTTATCTCAAACTCTGTGGCAGATCTGGCAGGAACTGTCTTTTCTCTCCTTCTGTTCTATTAGACTACAATGGGTCCCCGGACACTCGTTTCTCCCGGGGAACGACGCGGCTGATGAGCTGGCCAGACGGCGAGCGCTACTTGCGCCCTCCACAATCCCCTGCAGTCTCTCTCCCCTTACCTCTCGTATCCACTCTTGTCTTATCTCGGACTGGAGGCGTATTGTCTCATCGAAGTTCTTTGACACACAAGTTCCCTCGATTTCCACCGAGGAACTTGTGCTCCCTCGTCATGGTCGCTGTGTCCTCTCTCGTCTACGCTGCAACGGACACAGCCTTATTTTAGGTTCTTATCTTTCTAGGATTGGCAGAATCGAGAATCCTTCCTGCAGCGCCTGTGGACACTCGTCCCAGGACACCTCTCATTTCATTCTGCTCTGTCCAGCTACGGACTCATTGCGCCGCTCCCTCTTTGGCGACTCTCTATCTCTTTACGATCTCTGGTCCAGACTCTGGGGAGTTGCCCGGCTTCTGGGGCTCCATGGTCTTCCGCCATGCCCCCATCCCTCGGAAGGGGTCGGGTAAAAAACAACAACAACAAATGTAAAGGGTAATTTTCAAACAATCACGCCAAAGCCAAATGTCCAAAGTTTATTTTTATGAACAGACCGTGTCGCGCGACAGGTAAACTGCTAGGCTTCACCATCTGTGTGACACACAAAGAAGGAGGGAAGATGTGAACGTTATTTATAGAATCTTGAGGAGTGAATCGACAAAAGAATAAAGCCCAAGTCTATCTACTGCGAAGAGGACGCTCTAACCGCTACACCATTGCGCAGACTTAATTTTCGTTCGGCATTTATGGGAGGTTGTAGAGAACAAGCGGCAAGTTCGCTTGTTGTGTCTTTGGGCAAGGCATTTAACGGGACGCCTCCGCCTTTATGTGGAAGACAGGTGGCCCAGACACCTCAAAAATAGCAACTCCCAAGCGAGTGCGGACGTCCCGTCCAAAATATAGCAATACAATTCGCTTCCTCGTGAATGGAGGATAAATATGAAATATGAAATGAACAAATTGCATAACCAAACAAAAGTAACTCTCGTTGGATGCTTTACCATTTTCCAAACAACAAAGATAAAGTTTGTACGATCAAAATGTTAATATAATAATAAAATTCTATTTTTCCCAGAAGTAATCCATTCTTTCAATCCTGTCAGTAAGCTTGGTAAACTATGCAGAAATGCAAATAAAGTCAGCTTAAAAATAACTACCGGTATTCAAGGAAGTTGTCAACTATTTCAACAGTCAAAACGCCCGGCCATTATCACGCGAGTTTATACAGTTATTCTGATGAGCGGTTTAAGGCGGCCCCACCATTAAACTTTGCGATATATTATGAAATTTATGTTATTGTCAGGTTTCAAAATTTTATTGAAATCCCATAATGGAAAGGTGTTTAATTTTGTTTGGGCCAGGGGTGTGCAACCTGTTTGCTATTTCCGGCCGCATTACGTTTACTTCTAGAAAGTACGGCCGCCAGTAAGTTGAAAACTTTCGTGTTGCGTTCGTTAAAAGCATAATGTAAAACAATGTCAAGCAATTTTTAATGAATTTATTTGGTACAAAGGATTTACTAGTTACAAAGCTTGACATTCATTATACATTAATGACTCCCTTGGTTTTGCATACGAGCAGATAAGCTTGCAAGGTCGGGTGTCTCGTTGGATACCATCAGCCTTAGTTCAGACTCCAAATTGCTGTCTAATAAACGAGTTTGTTACTCGTTTTTCAGATACTTTATCTTTGAAAATGCTGATTTGCCCACATAAGTGCTTCCAAAAAGAGCAAGTGTTTCTCTTGCCAATTCTCGTTGCATAGGATATTTAATTGCACTTTTCCAGGTTTCCAGCAAATTTTCTTCGTCCTCAAACTTTTGTACAAGCTGCTCATCATTCTTTATCTCTACCAGTTTCATTTGGAGATCCATTGGAGGACTTTCAGATTCCATCAGATGTGGAAAAGCAACAAGTCCTAAAATTTTTGAAATTTTCTCAAAATCTTGAAAACGTTTACAAAAATCCTGTGACACAACATCGAAAACATTACAAAAAAGAGCGATTGGAACTTTGTCAACTTGTATTTCATTGCTAACAAGGAGAGCCGTCAATTATGGGAAATGGAAGAAATTATGCTGCTGAAGAAGATTTTTGAGGAGATGACATTTGTCTTTAAAATCCAGTGCTTTCTTGGGCATGAAACAAACTGTTGTTCCTTTTCCTTGCAGACTTTTATTCAGATTGTCAAAGTGCGTCAGAAAATCAACCAGAAATGCCAATGATATCACAAAGTCGTTGATCAGTTAGAACAATCTTTGTCTTTTGTGGAATAGTATTTCACTATTTCTTTGCGAAACTGCAGAACACGTCGAGATGTTTCTCCCTGAGACAGCCAACGAACTGCCGTGTGATAAGGAATATTCTCGGCAGACGTTTTGCTCAAATGCAAAAGTTCCCGAAATTGCCGGTGATGAAGAGGATTTGAGCGAATGTATAAAATAATGCCATTCACTTCTTTTAAAGTGGCATTTAAAGCAACACATTTGATAAATAGTGCTTCCTGGTGGATAATACAATAAAGGTTAGTGAGCTGTTTGTTATCATATTCTTTTGATACATACTCTAAAAATCTTGCCACAAAACCTTCTAGATAACCAATCATTGCAGGCGCGCCATCTGCGCAAATGCCACGAAGATTTTTCAAGTCTAATCCATTGCGAATACAGATCTTTTTAACTGCAACAAAGATATCTTCTCCACGGGTGCGAAAAGAGAGTGCTTTCATGGAAAGATTTTCACACGGATCAAAACGTGGAGATAGAGAACGTATGAATACTAGTAGTTGTGCTGAGACCTTGATGTTAGTTGATTTATCGACAGCGAGTGAAAATAAACTTGCTTCTTTGTTAACCTTTGTCTCCAGAGAAAGGGTCAGCTGTTTGGCAATATCATTTTGTCGGCGTTGAATCGTATAACGCGAGAGAGCAATTAATGATTAGTCAGTTTCCTTACCAGGATGAATGCACTTAACCACGTCGATGAGACATCGCTTGACAAGTTCCCCATTAGAACAAGGCTTCCCCGCTACGCCAAGGGGATATGCCACTCCGTAAGAAGCTTTGCAGCGATTATTATCAGACTTAGTGAAAGTAGACATGCAAGATGTCTGTTGGCGTACACTTTTCTTCAAATTTTCTACACAGATCTTTTTGGGCTCGCCTTTCAATTTCGCGTAAGCCTGTGACGTGTGACAACGAAAATGTTGCTTTGCATTATTTCCTTAAACAGTTTTAACAATTTGACTGCATATTAGACACATCTTGGTTTGTGCTGGTGTCTCGATCATGAAATAGTCCAACTTCCACTGGGCATTGAATATCCTTTTCTCCTCTTTTAGAGTTCTTTTTCGTTTCAACGACATATTACAATATACTGTTTACAATATTTAAAATATTTCTACAGTTGATGATACACTATCCCTGTAATAAACACGACACAACGCAATATTAAAAGTAGATGAATGCAAAACTCAACGTTCAGCTATTAACTCTTTTGCTCCCGCGTGAATAGCGAAAAAAAATGTCCGTAAGGTGGCAGAGCGAAAAACTGTCATAATTTGTCATAATCAATCATAATTAATCATCATAAAATTCCCTAAGTTTGTTTGTAAATCATTACTCATTTGTCTACTTCTAGATTAAATGTTATATATCGTTGAAATCTACATTTCTAATGATTGAGGATTTCAAATATAATAAAAACAAAAAATTTTTTTTTTGAATAAGCAAATTAACCCCCCAACTGGGGCTGAGTTGTCTTCAAAATTAAAGAGGTACCCCCACCTCAAAGATCACTACAGATTTTATTTTCTACCAATTTCTTTAGAAATGGTCGCAAAAGGATGCTAAGGAAATAAGCTTTCAAGGTACATCAATCAAAACTTACCTAAAAGCCTAGGTTTTCTACAATTTGCAATTTTCTGAGGCACATGATCTTTTTTTTGACCGGTACCAAATTTTGGTAGTTAAATTTAGTACCTAAAATATGATCAGTTATTATCTGCTAGAGCTTAGCCTAAACCATGTAACATTAGATATTTTTGAACAGGGAATTTCTTCAAGATTCAGAAAATATCAAGTTTAAATAGAATATGCTGTCACTGACAATGAAGCAGCCGCTTGTTTACACCCTTCCCATTTCTTGAGAAACAAGGGGGATACAGCAAACTTTGATTTAGAGAAGGCAAACTTCTGCTAGCTTTTAAACTTGTATTTCACTTCTTGTCTCCTTGGAAACTTGATGCGAAATGACAACTTTATTGGTGAAATATTTGCAATTTATTTTATTATTTGAAAGAGTGTAGTTTTTGTACAAATTATAATTTAGTGAAGGTAAGTCAAAAAATTTTGGGGGTTTTGAACTGACATGATGTACAGTACTCATTTTTGATCAGTAAATATCATATACCACTTAGTCTAAACTATTTAAAGTTATATATTGCTGGAAAGCAAATTTCCTAAGCTTTCAAATGAGACCAGTATTTAGCAACATATCATATTTTTTACGCACTAAATTTACTTTTATCTACTTACCATTCAAATTTGTTTGGGGGAGTTTTGAGACCCCTAAAAAATTTGGAAATTCAAAAAAGTAAAATTTATCCTTATTTCTTGAAATTTTGTCAAATGATGCCCCAAAAGAGTAGTTTTCAGACTGTGTTAATGATGAAGGGTTTGGTTATGTGGTAAAGATGTAATCTCAATTTGATTTTAGCATAGTTGGCATGTGCTGAGAATTTGGCCGATTTTGTCGTCTGCAACTGGGTTGTTGGTGTTTTTAACCCTTTTTGATATAAAAATCCCAGAATTAGGGCACAAATTATACATGTTCCGATGCGTGAGGAAATAAGTGTAATCTTTTGAAAATTTTACGAAAATCGGATGAAAAATAAAGTCACAAATCGATTTTTATTAAACTAATTTTGTAACTCAATTTGAAAAAATTTGAGGTAAACACTGAAAACACGAGATCATCAATCGATGATCGCGGGAGCGAAAGAGTTAAAAACAAAATGATTACAAATGCCTACTAAAAAATATCTAACAGTCTTGAAAATCTTGTTGTTAACAACAAGATTAAAATAAGCTTCAACCCTGATTTGTTGTTTTACCATAACTGAACAACTTGCTTATACGCCCACTCAACCAGTACTAAAAACTATACCTTGCCTGTAATTTAGAAGAAGCACAGTTAAAAAATAATTATCTATTGACCATGCTGCCGATGTGGAGCACAAACTCATTTTAAATAAAAGGGAGAATTTACTGAAATTCCATCACCTGCTGGATTAAATGGAGCATGACCATTGACTAATGTCAATATTTTTAAGAATTAAATTGCGTTTCTGCCAGACTTCTTGCATCGGGTTTTTACACATCCTGTCACAAATGTGTTTTTGCATTTTTTCTGTTTTTCGTTGATATACGCCAGCATCTGCTACTGTATCGTGTCTTTTTAATTGCATGTGCACGGCCGCCTGTTGCACGTTGTTGGTTTAGACTAATCCCATGTTGTTATTGGTTGGTCACCATTCCGTTTAGCGAGCAATAAATGCCCGGCCATTATCACGCGAATTTGTAGTTGTTTTGATGAACGGTTTATGACTGTCTCATCATGAAACTTTGCAATATGTTAATAATCTTGCACTTGCAGTGTTTCCACAAATTACTTTTGTAAAGCTTATGCAATCGGGTGGATGTGAGCAAACAATAGGCCTAGCATATTTTCGTTGCCCAAAAAGAAGACAGGTTTCGTCCGCAAGTAAATTGCAAGTAGGACGAGACCATCCCACTAGGCTATATTCAGCAAACGTTACGGCTTTGGCAGCCGCGACTTCATCTTCTGAGTTCGTGCCAGGTTTCCAAAAATAGTCAGTCACTTTAAAAGATCAGGTTTCCCCTCTGTTAATCTATTTATTTTTTGTTTTAATATGGTCATCGAGACTAATACTGCCTTTGTTTACCACAGAAATAAATGTTCCATAACCACAAGTAATGCATTCAGGTTCAAAATCGCAATGCATTCAGGTGGATGTGAGCAAACGAGAGTGCTATTTTTCTTCCGCTTGAGATTCAATTTTTATCGCGAATTTGCCTAAGAGTAAAAGCGAATACTTTTTTGGCAGAATGACAGTGGTTTTTGGCAGTAGTGACAATGCTAGTCACCGATTTAAGTTTTTTTTGATTCGTTTACCTCTGCAAGTACAGAAGTATTGGGTTGGTATTGGTTAGTTAGGTACCATTCTGTAGTGTAATATATTAAAACGATTTTATATTGATATTGGAAAATGGCACTGTGAAGTTTACTCTACAAGGTTTGACCACAGGCTAAGTGATAGAAGCTTTTTGGGTCAACTAAAGAATCAGTTCTTCTGTTTCAAGTAGCTTTAATCAATTTTAACTCTAAGCCTGACCTTAACTATAACTAACTCCAACTCGAACCTTAAGTTTTGACCTTAAAATGCTAATCTGTAGCTCTGCATTTCAGTTTCATGAAATTCCACAGATTTAGCAATAGGCTGTGGTCATGGGCGTATGAGCTCAAACCAATTTGGGGGGGGCACCAAATTTTTGCCCGAAAAATTTGTCACTGCAATTGAATTTTGCCCAAAAAAATTTTCAACACATTATTTACGGTAATGGAATAAAAATTACCAATTTTGGACCACAGATGCTAATAGCAAAAGTTAATTCATTAAGAAATAAAATGGTACTTCCAAAAAATGGTCAAATAAACAGGATAGCATTAAGGGTAGCATTTTTTAAAGCCCATTTCTACTTTTCAAACTTACTTTGGCATATAGTATAACTAAATTTCTAGTGTAAGAATCTAACCAAACTCACCAATCTGAATCCAAAATAAAGCAAATTTTTTTAAGCTAGTACTTTGATATTTCAGTAATAAGTCTGCTGACTCACGTAATCATAGCAATTGTTCTATAAAGAGTTGTCTATAATTGTACCAATATGCCTTTTCCAAACACCAAAAAATCCAAAAGAAATAAATATTAGACCAATAAATAATAATACTTTTCTCACCAAATATTTTTATTCAGTCATTAAAAAAATCCCTAGCAATTATCCTGAATAAAAGGTCAAAGCAATTGGAAACTGGCGTCCATTAAATGTTCTTTACTATTATCTTTATCTTTTGAAATGTTGCTGAAATTATTTGATCTCACTCTCACTATTTTGACACTTTCAACTTGCACATTTTCTTTTTAAACAAATGCTTTTTGTTGAATGACTTTCAAAGAAAAAGAACAATAAAACACTAGTTAGAAGTTACTACAAAGTATTTGATTCCGTGTACCTACCATTTATTTCTTTAGAATCACAATCAGACTTGCATCGCAGATTAAAAATAAATAATAGGTCCACTGCACTACAAAATACTGTGCGAAACACTGTAGCATTTGACACGTGTTTATTGCATTGCACACTTGTACAAATTATATAGCAGTACTTCTTTAATTTCTAGTAGTGGTACTGGTAATTGAAAGTGCTTTAAATTAAGTTTTTTAAGCCTTATGCATTTTGGTTCATTTGCTTTTAAAACATTTTAATAAAGAAGTCATAATTTGGGTTTTACTATCACTTTCTTGTATACAATTAAAATAATTTATTCATTTTTTTTCTCAAAATACAACTAACTGTACAAGTGTAACTTTGCAAACAATTCAATTGTTATCACAGTTAAATTTCAAATTTACTAGTACTTGATACCAGACTTACTGCTAGTAAATTCTTAACGTATATGCATAAGAAACATCATGCTAGCAGGATGAAAAGCAATAAAAGCACTATTGGTTTTCTTGAACTTGGCTTGCACATAAATTTACCAACGTAAAATATAAACTGCATAAATAGCGTTGTTCTCAAAATACAGCTAACTGTAAAAGTGAACTTTGCAAACAATTCATTTACTCCCAGCAGCATAAAGTTTGGCACTTGGAGATAGAATTATTACTTGTAAAGGAGGTCTTAATTCATAAGTGCGGGTAACATTATTCCAGCAGTAATAGATAGCATCTGTAAACATTGATGACTTTCTGGAACTTAGCTTTGCACAAAAATTGTGTTTTCTGAATCATGCTCAAGAGATAAGTTGTCATCATCAGATTCAATTGTAACACTTTCAACTACCGTATATACTCGTTTTACCGCCCGATCTTGATTAAGGGCCCGTTTGAATAGCCGCCCGTGTGAACAGAACATAAAAATAAATAAGGGCCCGTGCTTGAATACCCGCCCGATGTAAAAGCTGATTTTTCAGTTGTAGAGAACAATAGGAAATAAGAAGCAGCTAAGAAGCGCTTGTGTCACAACTGTTAATAATATTAACTAATATGAGGGAATTACTCTTAAGACGTGAATAATTGCGTTTGACGTGAATAAATTGATATGGAAAAAGGATTAATGTCGTGAGATATAGTCTTCAACGATAATTTTTGTACATAATTTTACTTTGAAAATAACAAGCGCCCGTGCTTGAATAAGGGCCCGTTTGAATAAGGGCCCGGTAGTGAGTTCGGTTGAAAAAAATAAGGGCCCGGGCTACAAAACGAGTAAATACGGTATGTCGGCATTGGCAGAAAAAGTTAAAATTTTTTGACTTGCGGTTGCAAAACTTTGTTCAACTCTATCGACCGGATGACCTTCCTCTGTTCCATAATCTTTGTCTTCAGATTCATTAGAAACATTTTTAACCATCTCAGAATTAGCAGAAACAGTAAAAATCTTCCTCTTTGTCTCCAGCATCACCATTCATAACTTCATGCAAGTCATTATCTTGATCTTTCAATTGAACTACCGTTTCATCCAATCTTTCTTGCACTTCAGTGGCTGTGGTAAGTTCAAACACATTTTTATTTGGCAACACACTTTCTTCACATTTATCTAGTTCACATCAGATACTACCAGTTATTGCTAAACTTGCAGAAGTTAAGTAGGTTGAATTATCTGCTGCTATAGAAGCACTAGATGAAATAATTGTAGCAGTAGCAAAACATAGTTTTTTCTGAAAGAAATCGACTGAATCTTCTTTGACTGAAACAAATTTCACTGATAAATTGTTGTTTTGCTTTCTTTTAAGTTGATCTGCTTTGTATTCTGAATATATGACTTTATTGCATGCAGTACATTTAATTTTCTTTCTATGCAGTCTTCTGCAATGCATTGCAAAAAGCACTAAATCAAGATCCGGTGCCAAAACTTTCTACCTATAAAATACAAAATATCACAATCTATCTTTTAGCTTCAAAGACCAAAAAGAATAATAGCATTTAGTAGGATAAATAAAAAGCCAAACTTCTTTATTTTTGCTTAGACAAAAAAACGACAAAGATGGTGTGAAAATAGCTAGATATTCTTGTCTTGCAGACTGGCAGCTACATTGACTTAAAATTACTAGTAATAAAACAACAAATAGACTACTGATCAATGCAACTAGATACTGTTCTCAAGTTCAATAGCTGAGCATATACTGCTTTGGTTACTTTTTCTTTCAAACGAAAGTTTTCTATTGCTTAAGCTAATAACCTACTGGTACTAAATGCCATTTAAATTAAGCTAAAAGTTCAATTGCCCAAAATTATCTAAATTTCCCAAATAGTTATAAAATCAAAAATATCTCTTTTGATTCAATTAGTTTAACCTGCTAGGAACCTGCAGTATAGCAATGGTAATTGCCCAAAATTTTAAAAATGCTTGAATTGTCACAAAAGCATCAAAAATGTCTATTACGAATTGATTTAACAGATAGCAGTTTAGCCTGCCAGTACCAGCAGTAAAGTAATCATAATTGCTCTTGTATGATGCCCAAAAATCACAAATTTAAGCTATAAAAGTGTAACTTACTAGATGACTGGTGCAGTAAGCAACAAAGAAAAAGGGAATTTGATTCATAGGACGACACCCAAAGACATTACCTATGATTTGCTCAAAAACATATACAATCACAAATTTTAGGTTATAGTATGGTGCATTATAAGGGCCTAAAGTTGCAGCAAAATGGTTGAAATTGTACTTAGTAATGATTGAAAGTAAAAGGATTAGAAAATATAAAAACACTTACTCAAACTGCTCGAAAAATCAAAAATTGCCCGAAATTTTGTCACAAAATCAATGCATTTTGACAAGCAGGGGGGCCAGTGCCCCCCCGGACCCCCCACTTCTTACGCCTATGGCTGTGGTCATTTTGGTGTCATTGGCATTTTACTTTCGGAGGCTGTTTTGCCGTAGTATATTTGTAATTGGTCAATTTTAATAGGCAGTGGCTATTTTGCCGTCGATGGCAATTTACCCTCAGAGACTATTTTGCCTTGAGTTATTTGTGATTGGTCAGTCTTAATGACGTACTAAACATGTGACTTTTGGTCGTTTCTAATTGATCAATTTTAGAAACCAATTAAAAAAATTTTGCACCCCCAAGTCTCTATCCCCCACCCTGTACACTCCCTTCCAGTGTACACTGCCCCATACATTTACATACCGGGCCTGCCTCTATGGAGTACACTGCCTTTTAATGCCCTGCCAGCTGAGATTCGAACCCACAACCATGGTATTTCAAGACCAGCGCACTATCCACTACACCACAGCGTCACTGGTGTAATTGTAGCAAATATGGCTATATAGGCACATGTGAATGATTACGGCAAAATGGATTCCGAGGGCAAATTGCCGTCAACGGCAAAATCGCCACTGCCATTTTAATAATGTGTTGAACATGTGACTTTGGTCGTTTCTGAATGGTCAATTTTAGTGATGAATTAAAAATATTTACACCGGGTATACACTGCACTTTTTACATCCTCCCAGTGTACAGTACCCCCACTACATTTACATATCTGGCCCCCTCTAGTATACCCTGCTTTTTGTAAGTGCCCTCCCAATTGAGATCCGTACTCATAATCATATGAATAATTGCATTTTAAGGCAGATGCATTATTCACACACCACAGTGTTGCTGCCAGATTTTATGCTATTATGGGTATTCGAACACACATAAATAATAATGGCAAAATAGCTTTCAAGGGTATAGTGCCGTCAACAGTAAATTTACTATTTTCTTGGCAATATGACTAATTCTACAGAAGACCCAACCTTTGTTATTTAGAGATGATGCTGTAGCTCAGGCTACTTCTAAAAATTGCATGTTAAAGAATGAGCAAATATGCCTTTGCATAGCAAAAAAAGAAAAGCCTCAGGTTCAGAAGATGGCCAATCAAGGAAATTCAAGAAAAGGTAGGTATAACTTGGTTAAGTTACAATAGTAGAATAGTATGGTACTAGTAGATTATTGATACAAAGATGTAGCTCCAGACCTGCGTTTGCATATTAGTAGAGCTGGGTTTGCCAGCATAGCCTGACTGGGCCCCCATCAGTAATGTCAAGGTTAACATCATTGGTTCCCTGGGCAAGCCAGGTTTATGCAATGGACAGTTTTGAAAACAATAATGAAAAGTTAACGTTTTTTCACAATACCAAATTCTATTCCAAAACAAAACTATCAATTTTTGAAATGCAATTTGTTAAATACGTTTGTGGGAGGTTGTGCATAGCCACTTTATGTCTTCAAGTTTCTTGAGCCTCTAACCACATGTTATTTGCCCTCTTTTCACCATGGGTGTCCTTAAACTCAAGTAACTTTCATTTATTTAACTGTGCAAGTTCTTGAAATAAAACCTGTCATGACTGTAGAAGGGTACAGTGGTACCAAAGTAATTAATATGCATTTTTAGGATTAAGCTATTAAATATTAGGGGCACTACTTAACAAATTTTTTAAAAGTGTGGCAAATTGACATGAGCTAATGCCCTCTGGCTGGGTACATGTTGCTTGGCCCAGACATAAATGCAACCATGCAAAGAGCAAACTAACTTGAAGTCAAATGCTCATGGTTTAGTTATTACAATATCAGTACCCCCTTCATTAATGTCGAGTTTGAGAATACTGGTTTAACTGGCTTCAGCAAATAGATTTTTATGAAAACAGTAATAAGAAGTTACTATATTGTTAACAGAGCCATTTGTTGTTTCATAATCAAAAGCACTGTTTTTTAAAGGAAATTGATTAAGCCTTAAAAACATTACAGGGGATTGCTCATAGCAATGATTTTTTTCTAGAAGTTTCTGGAGTTACTGGCTACATTTTACTCGGCCTTGTTTGGTACATAGAGAGTTGTGGGTCTAGTAAAGAATTGGCTGCCATGCTCAATAAAAGGCCATCATGTGACGAGCGTTGCATGATGTATTGTATGTGGCAAATGCAATGTGTGTGAATGAGATACTCTTTGTTTCTTTATTATTGCTAGCTTTTTTATAAATAGAATTGTTTGTTACAAAATTGGCTTCAGAATAATATTAAAAAAATATTTTTAATTTTTGTAGCTAATCTAAACTCGTGCTTTTTAATTATTTTTTTAATGGTATTAGGTAGGTTGAGGTTGAAGTGCAGCTCTTGTACATTTTGCCTAAAACCAGGCGAGTTTTACATTTGATTAGCTGGCCTCTTGCTCCTAATGGTAAATAAGTAACGTTCTTTCGTTTTTGAAGTAGTTGCTTATTTGTTGCTGCACAAGGGTTCATTTTGTTATTGCATTCAATTTATTTTTATCAAGGAAGCCCTTTCTGAATTTTTTGTTCTTTGTTTTTTATTTGGTATTGGAATTATTTTAACTGAGTTTTGCATTTGAATTCTTTTAACTGAGTTAACCACAATTAAAGAAGCTCTTTTGTACTTTATATTGGAATTTATTTTAACTGAGTTTTGCATTTCAATTCTTTTAAGTAAGTTGACCTCAATAAAAGAAATTTTTTACTTGGTTGTTGTTGTGAAGAAAGAGCAAAGGTCGTAGAGTTCCTTCCTGTCACTTGTGGACAAGTTTTCCTTGTCTGAAGATTTGTAACACTGTTATAAACAAGATTTTGGTTCTGAAGTGCTGATTGCAGAACTGGGTGACTTTCAACAGTTGAGCATGCTCATCAATGCCAGGTGACATCATAGTGCCATCAAAATGTGTGTGAAATGCACACTTTGTTAGTAAAAAGGTTTTAAAAGGTAATGTGTTGGCTGCAAGTGCGTATAACTTGGAACAATGATCTTGTCTCCAAGTGGACGTGATAAGAGGCCTATGATGTCAGAATTACATTAAGACATGAGTAAAATCTGTACCTTTTCAGAGACAAGGTGGTAAATTCAAAAGCGCTGTTTGCAAGCACATCAAACTTCCAATCATTGATTAGCCTTTTCCAAGTGGATGTGAAAAGAGACTTATAATGTTGCAAAGACATCGTGACCACCTAAAATGGGTGGGAATATGCACATTTTTGGTTTTGGTGTAAAGGCAATCTAATGTTCCAATCAAACTAGTTCCACCACAAATACGAGATTGATATAATGCAAAACAAGCTTGGGGTACAACACTTTTTAAGCCTAAGTCCCTTCAGAGTAGTACAATTTGAGGCTAAAATGCACAATGCTATTGTATGCAGACCCAACTAAAGCATAAGCCCCCAACAACAAAATAGAACTTGATTGCTTGACTATCTGTATACCATGCAATTTCATATTGATCATACTAAATTTTGAGCCCCCAACAGAAAACCACAGCATTTTGAGGATACATGCCATGTTATTGCATATAGGCCCTATGAAGTACTACCCCAAGCAATAAAACAAAATTTATAATAAAATACACGTTATTAAATATTGGCCCTACCTAAAGTGTAAGCCTTCAGCAAAAAGCACCTTGATACTGAGATTTGCAATGTTATTGCCCATAGATTGTACTATAGTTTATGCCTTTAACAGGGATGAGTATAAACTACTGCAATATAAGCCCCACCAAAAAAACAAAAATTTGTAATACAATATGCAACTTTTTTGCAAATCGACCTAAGCAAAATATAAGCCCCAGCCAAGAAAATCGACTTTGATGCTGAAATAAACTTCTTCCATATCTACCCTAGTAAAGCATAAGTTTCAACCATGAAAATCTATTTCTTAGCTGAAATACACCATGCTTTTGCATATCAACCGTAGTCAAGTATGAGCCCCAACCATGACACAGGTCCATGCAAAAATAACTTATGTAACATTTCTGCATGTGGACGCTAGTCAAGTATGAGCCCCCAGCAAGAAAATGCAATTTATCATGAAACTCACAACATTATTGCATATCAACCCTAGTCAAGTGAAAGCCCCAACCATGAAAATGCAGTACCATGCTAAAATAACTTATGTAACGTTCTTGCATATTTTTCCTAGTCCAGTATGAGCACCTAGCAAAGACAATGCAGTTTATCATGAAATGCACAATGTTTTTGCATATGGACCATAGTCAAGTGTAAACGCCAACCATGAAAATGCAATATCATGCTAAAATAACTTATGTAAAGTTCTTGCGTATTGATTCTAGTCAAGTGTGAGTTCCCAACAAGAAAATGCAATTTATCATGAAATACGCAACATTATTTCACCTAGATTCCACTAAAGTATACATCCTCATCATGAAGGGGATCTTTATGTTGAGATGCCCATAGTTATTGCATACACGCTTTAGTAAAATATGAGTCTCTACAAGAAAATGAATATTGCAATGTCTGTTCAAAAAGTTTGAGACTCTTTTCTCTTGGCAATGGAGTATGAGCAAATTGTCCATGCAAGGCACATCTGCACAGTTGTACATTCATGGGTAATTGTAAAACATTTCAGGCTGATTCATTGTGCCATTCTTTCATTATAATGCAGTTTTTACTTTAGTAGAGACTGAGTGAAATTACTTGTATTTCACGATAAATTGCATTTTCATGCTCAGGCTCATACTTGACTGCAAAAATGTTATATAAGTTATTTCAGCATGATACTGCAATTTCATGATTGGGGCTTACACTTGACTAAGGTCAATATGCAATACAGTAGACGCCGCTTAATATGACCACCTTGGGACCAGACCATTTTGGTCATAATATCTGAATGGTCATAAAAGCCGAAGCCTCCATAACAGCTCCTGAATCAACGCCGTAAGCCACAAGAAGTCCAAACACCCTCAAATTCATTGTTTAACCAAAGTAGCAGTGTGACGTTGGCAGTAAAACAAAGTACAGTACTGTGACAGTACAAGTGATGGTAAAACTAAGTACAGTGTGTGACAATACGTTGAAAAGGCAAAGTTACAAGTGCATGGCGGGAAAAAACACTGTACTGTAATAAGAGAGATGGAGAAAATGTTGGTCATATTATCTGAAATTTGGTCATATTAAATGGAGAATTTTAAATGGAGAAATTCCGGACTGTACCAAATTGGTCATAATAAGCAGCTGGTCATATTACTCATGGTCATAATAAGCAGCGCCTACTGTAATGTCATGAGTTTCAGGATAAATTGCATAGTACCCACCAGGCATCGATGCTGAACTGTTGCAAGTCATCCGGTTCTGCAAACAGTACTTCTGAACCCAAAACATGTTTATAACAGTTCTATTTATAAAAAAGCTAGCGATATTAAAGAAACAAGGAGTATCTCATTTGCATGCTTGCGTTTGCCATGTACAATATGCCATGCAACCCTTGTCATGTGATTGCCTCCTATTGCGCATGATGACTGATTCTTTACTAGATCTAAACTTGCTTGTGATTAAAACTGCCAACAATTTCCAAAAGTTTTATTTGTTTATGTTATGATGAGTATGGAAGTAAAATTCAAAGTTATGGGTAGGAGAAGTGCCAAAGTAATTTACATGTATTTTCAGGGATAATCTATCAAATGTTAGCACCACTAGTTATGACATTTTTGCAGCTAAATGCTTATTTGTTTGACCTAAAGCCTCTGGTTGCATGCATGTTGCTTGGTCCTGTCATAAACGCAGCCATGCAAAAAGCAAAGTAACTCAAAGTTATGCACCCAATGTTAAGCTATTACAATAGCAGCCATTAGTAATGTTGAGATTAAGAAGATGAAATCATATGGCTATTGGCTTCACCCAATTGCACTAGAAATGGCTTCAACATTTAGATGATATGTAGCTTGATACTAATGTTTTGTTGCAAAAAATAAAACAGGACTATCTTTATCTCCAAGGGTTTGTAAGGGGATCATCAATTTCTTTGCTTGGAGTAGACAACATTTTAAAATGTTTAAGAGACTTTATTTTTAGATGAATCTTTTAGAAAATTTTGATAGACAGTGTCAAAGATCCTGGCCAGCAAGAAAAAATAGTCAAATGTACCAAAGAAATTAGTTTTTCTTGATATTGCAATTTTGTGAAATCCAGACATGAAAATTTTTGTGACTATTTGAAGTAGGCTACATTTCAAAATTTTTAAATCTTTATTTTTGATGGATCTTTTTGCAAATATAGACTGATTGTGCCAAAGAATTATGTTTGCTAGGAAAAATAGTCAAAATGTACCAGATAACTAACTTTTTTAAAAATACAAGTTTCTTTGGTCTAGTAGGATAATTGTTTAATTAACACTTTCGTTGCGGAAGGACGTAAATCTATGTCTTTGGCAACAATACGTTGGGTGCGAAAGGACGTAGATTTACGTCCGAGAAAAAATTTCATCGGTTGGGTGCGGGTATCAATTCAAATGCTTCTGCAGGGACGTAAAATCTACGTCTTTGTGCTTTGTGAATGATCGACGCTATGAACTTTTGTAGTGTAAAGTTTTGCACATGGTGATTTGCAATATAGAAGAACATTCTTTACTTTATTTTTAGACCGTATAAAATGGATGCTAAAAATGTTAGTGAGATTATTATGAATGATGACTCTGAATTTAGCGATTTCAGTGACAGTAATGATGAAGAATATGATGATTTGGACTTGTGTGATAGCTCCGACAGTGACAGCGGCACAGATACAATTCAGGTACCAATGCAATCACCAGTTGAACAGCCGGGCCCATCGCAGTTGAGAGCTATGCAAACTACAAAAGGCCGGTAAAACAGATTCAGATTCTTTGTTTTTGACCGATAAACAACATTGTGCAATACAGCTTGAGAGAGAAGAGGCCAAAAAAAGGAAGCACGCACGCAAATTAGAAAATATTGCTTTGTACGCTTTATCTCAACAACACACTGCGTGCACGTATAAGCGAAAACTGTCTGCCCTGCAGACATGACGTCTCGAAAACATGACACAACAAAAGTGTTAAAAATGTAGCATGATGTGTGGGAACCAATTTTTTGATCAGCCATTGTAAACTAATCCTTAACCTTAACTAATTAGACAAAAACATATTGCTCGAAAGTGAATTTCTTCAGCTTTGACATGACACTGATTGTTCGTATCTTGTCATAACCTTTATACAATAAACTAACCTGATATTACTCAGCTTACCAGTTCTTTGAGGGAATAAGAAAGTTACACTGCAAGTATTAAAGTTCAATGTTTTAGTATAGAAGGTAATATTAATAGTAAGTGTAAACATCATATATTTTTGGAATTGGCTTTAAATACCCTTAATTTTTTAAAAAAAGTTTGAAAATCGGTTCAGAAAGGAGGTCACAAATCAATTTTTTGGTATACTGATTTTGTAAAAATGTTGCAATTTTTGAAAACGTCACAAAATTATGATCTCTGGTAGTGAAAGACTATGTTAATTGTACCAGACAGCATTGTGAGATCTAAAGCAAGTTGTAGGCATGCAGAAAAAAAGCAACAAACATGCTTAGAAGGCTTAAAATGCTTAAATAAAGAATCTGTTGTTGCATTAGCAATTGAGATTTAGTTGTTGCAAGTTCATTTTACCAAAATAACCTTGCTAAGATCTTCAAAAAAGGCTTTTAATTGCGTTTCTATAATCAGTGTGTCTTGAGTAAATTAAGAAAACAAATTTTACAGTTAATTGTTAATTATGACAGCATGTGACGTCCTAGAGACATAAAATTTTTGAAGTTGGTTAGTTGGATACTGGCTTTTGTTTTAGCCAAAAGCCACATTTCAAGGTCCAAAAACACATTTTTAAGAAAACTATTTTTGATTATGATGCCATTGTGACATCACAATCCCCCTTATAACAGTCACTTTGAGGAAGTGATTGATTGTGCTAAGTTTGATGTATGTATGTATGCCAAGCAGTTTTGGAGGAGTTAAGACAGACATAAAGACAAAATTGCGCTTTATTAATTTGATTTATTTATCTATCACTGTTTTGTAAATAGCAACGATTGTGATTCCACTCAAAACTTTTAAGAATTGTTTTGTTTTGAATCAGAAGCCACCAGTAATCGTTTTAAACATCCATAACCAACTTGAGTCTATTTTCACTTGTTTTGGCATGAATTATTAGAATTATGTTGCAGTCAACTGCATTTTATTTTTAAAGGCTTTTTTGCTCTTAATATGCTAACTGGACAATTGTTCACTGCTCAATCACGTTGCAGTATCCTGTAATTGCAACCTTATTACTCGCAAAAAATATCAAGCAACATTGTGGTAACTACCAATAGCTTAGATCCTGTTTGGACTGCAGCTAAGCTGCTTGATATTTTGGGTAAAGTTGAAGGCAAACCGGGATTCTAATATAAAAAGTAATATAGATTTTCAGCTCTAGATATAAACAAACGCTGGTTACTTTTATTCTTTATCCATAGATAAAGATGTTTGATATTGGCAAAAAATTTCATCCATTTTATTGTTTTTAAGTAGTGTAATGATGGGTGCTAATCATGTGATTTGATATTCTGGCATTAAGGAAAGTGATTCAAAATTATCATATCACTAAGCTATAGAAGAGCAGTGGCTATTTTGCTGTCAATGACATTTTACTTTTGGAAACTAATTGCTTCAGTTTCAGTTTATTATTTGGTTTGTCTGTAGAAAATTGCATGCAAATATAATATTATATTGAATATGAAGATCACACAAAAAAGTATTTACAGACCAGGAGATACTGAAAAAACCGTCAGGTTGTCAAGTCAGGTATCTCCTGAAAATATTTTACAAAAGCAGACATGTGCAATTTTCAAAGAGCTAATCAAAAAGTGAAAAAAGGAAAAAAGTACAAAAAGCAAGCAAAGGAAACCTATATTGGATGGAAACAAAAGTTTATATGTGCATGTAAAAAGACAACTGTAGTAACAATAAACAGTGATTCAAAGACACAATGTAATAATATAAACCTAGCAATAAAAGGTACGATCTGGTCAGGAGAATTAGTCCTCTGTGTTTATTCTCCCTAATGTTCATGTACATGTTCCCCACCAGGGTACACCTGCGCATTAGTGTACACTGTGTTTTACAAAGAATTGAATGCTCAGCTATTGAGGTCAAATGCAGCAAAACTAACCATTACACCACAGTACTACTAAGTACACTGTAGCAAATGCGCTTATTTACAGACACTCTAATCATGTATATCAAAATGGCCTGTCAGTATTTGGGGTGTTTCATCATTTGACATGTAAATATCATAGAAACTACAAAGTCAAATCAAATGAAACTAAACAGGCTTAATATTGAGCAATATAAGATTTATTTCTCTAATTTTGGATAAGAAATTCAAAAGTACTTAAATTCCATGAAAATTTTTACAAATGTTCAATATGTACAGATTCTTGTGCCTTGAACAGACCACCTTTGTCTGTGAATCTTTTTAGCTAAGCCCAAACTTGCAATGCTGTTGGTGACTTTTTTGAAAAATCTCCAACACATGCATGCTACTCAGTCTTGTGTGGCTTTGTTTCAATATATTCCAACACCCAAAACGCCTTTCGTCCTTGTGAATGCCATTTAAACACACAAGTTTAAACCTAGTATGAATAATGTATCAGTCAAAGATTTGTACATCTGAAAAGATAAAATATCAAACATTGAACCTAAAATTTGTGTGTGTTTCTATGCATGCTGCACAAATTTAAAGTCATTTAGATGGATTCGTACTGGCATAGTTATTAAATTCCAACCTGATATCAAATTTTTTAAAACATCCGTATGTTGCCATTGATGACAAAATAGCTTTTTTTTATGCTGAACCAGTGTGATTAGAACAGTGGTTAGAGCATCTGCTTGCAGCTGGTAGACCTGGGGTTCATTATTCCAAGGTGAGTCTAACCAATAGACTAAAAAAATGGTATGTACAGCTTCCCTGCTTGGCACTCACAAAAGGGATAGTATGAAGAAAAAGCCGGCAAGCTTGCTTGTGGTGTCCTTGGGCAAGACATTTAACGGGATGCCTCCATGTTTATGTTGCAGATAGGTGGCAAAGTTAAGCAGTCTACTCATTGTGATGGCCCAGTATACAATATTTGTAACTGAAGACTTGCAAACTGAGCATGAACTCTTATGCAGTGTATGTACATCTTACTGCATAATGCTCAGAATGGTAGCCTAAACAGTGACAACAACAAAATAGCTGCTTCCTTATAAAAATTTGCATCAAAATATGAAAATACAAAAAACTATAATTTAAGGAAGTTCAGAAATTGAATGATTTTCCACATATTTCCATATTTCTTCAATTTCTGAACTTCCTCAAGTTATAGGTTGAGCTTAAAATTAGACAATTGAGTAGAAAATTGGATAAAATAAGATAATTGATTGAGCTAGACTGTGCATTGGAAACTTGTTGGTTGGTCTAAAGATTGCTCATTGAATTTTTGCAAAATTTTATATTTTTGTGATTTCTGTTAGTGTTGTTTTGTTTTCTGTTAATCCATATGTTAGTGCTGTCCTTGCTAACTTGTTGCTAACACTGGTCTGCGATATAATTGCATCAAACATGCACAATCTATTGAAAGAACTAATTTAGATGCAGAAATTAATCACACGTTTTAGGTTATAGCCAAAAAGTTTTGATGTATTTGTTTTGGTTTATTAAAAGTTAATTTTGATTTAAATCTATCATAAACTATTTAATATGCTCTTTGCCCTGTAAAGAGATATCCATATTTAAACAGCGATTTGATGTATCATCACCTTGTGATGACTGAATTGTTGTGCCTTTCGAACTCCATTTTGTGATATTTTTTCTGCGTGGCAACTTCAAACAAGCGGTAAATTGATTTAAAGTTGTACCAAGTTCCTCAAGTATAATGAACTTATAACTTGGAAACTCTACAGCAAATTTAGAAATAGCTCAATGCTTGGCATGACTGTTGCAAAGTTAACTTTCAGCTAAACCGCCTTTTACAAATAAGAAACTCTCCCATTAATTGAAAAAAAATATGTTGTTAGAAAAGATGCTGTAACTTAACACAAAAATTATTGCATTTTCGACCTACCTAGCATTACTGCAAGCAGTCAAAATGACCATTTGCTCAATTACAAAAAATTCTTAATAATATAATTAGGCAATATTTTGTGTTGTAAGTTCCTTTTAACTGTTGTGTTAGACTTGGTAATGTCTTGAATCATTGTAAGTGGGAGGTTAACAAGTTGAAAACTCCATTATGTTTTGGAATAAACTGTATGGGTGCTGATCTACATAATAAGTTGAAGGTCTTCAAGTTTTTTTAGTTGCATTTCTATTAGTATCTTTGGAGCTTGTGATCTACCTCTCAATTCTGAAGAAAATTAGTTGCATTTCAACTTTGATTTATCCTCAGCAACCAATTTAAATGAAATTCTGCTGTGTCAGATGTAAAACTATCACCTAGCACTTGTGCTGTAGTAGCTTACTTGTATCATTATTGCCTCTCTTTCACTGCCTAAGCTGACAAATATGTTTGTTGCTGAAATCAGTTATCAAATGCAGTCTCTGAATTAGATTGATTTGAAAAAGATCATTTCCCATGTGTCACAAATTAGTAAATTTGCATTAAAAGAATAGTTTTTATATATGCATAGTTATTGTTATCTGTTGTTAAATAAATAGACTCTGTAAAATATTTAAGAGTGCTCAATAACAAAAACAGTTAGAGCAAATTAATATATATCTTTATTAGCAAAAATACTACAGCCTGTTTCGCTGTTAAGGCTCAAACATAAAAAATTTTTATATTTTTAGCCGTATCTTGAGCAATAATGAAACTTGCTTTAACACAATCATCATTCACTCCAAGTTTTGTGATAGTGGTTTGTTGCCGGTGCACCAACTTTGCCAGTTGTTTAATTTCTCGTTCTTGGCCTCTGATGCTGTTATACTTGGCTTCACGTCAGCTTTGATAATGGCGTTTGAGGTTATGTTCCTTCAAGACAACTGTGGTTTCTTGACAGACCAGGCATACAGGCTTCCAATTACTTTCAACCAACAAAAACTGCATAGTCCATTACTTATTAAAAATTCTATTCTTATCACAGTATTTCCGCTTATAGGTATGTTCATTTTTGCTAAACTGATTGCTAAATGCTGCTAATATTTGTTCTGTACTCAGAACTGTATCTCACCCAACTAACAATAACTGCAAATGAAGTCCGAGATTGGCGACTTAAAAGGTTTAGGCTTTGTGACGTAACAAATCTTTTTTGATTTTTCATGAATATTGTGCTGTAACAGGAAGTGATAATGAATCACTTTTGCCGGAAATGTCGCTAACTGGTATCAATTTATACCAAATTTGAAAAACTGGTGTATTTTCAAAGCATTTGGGGCAGAAGTTTGTGACTAATAACCTTATACCAGAAACAACTGCTACAATTTTGGTGTGTTTAATGACAAAAATAATTGGGCATATAAAAATGTTATAAAGAGCTTATTAAATATATAATTTAGCATGTTAGTAAATTCTAAAAGTTAGTTACAAACTTATTATCCCGCAGGCCACTTCAAACAATTTAGAGGGCCGGGGGTTGGGCAACCTAGGCTTATTTAAAAAATTGATCAAGATTTGCATTTTTTTATTGCATTGCTATGATAGCATCGGGTTGGACTGTAGTACCTGTGGGTCGTGAAGTTTTTTAACACATTGTCTGCCAGTTTACTTATGTAGCTTTAATGGCAGACTTATCAGGATGACAGTATAGGCTTTTAACATTTTCTTGAAGATGTGTGGCTGTTGAAAAAAGTAGTGATGTCAGCCAGTGTCTTCTAACATGAAAAAATTGTAATTCTATCTAACCTTTAGTCTTAAGTCCATGTTCCGGCACAGGGAGCCAGTTGGATGATGGAACCAATTTTTTTCCTTTGTTTTTTTGTATTTTTTTTCTTTCTTTTTAGGTTTTTTGAAATTTTTTTATGTTTTTATTTTTTCCAAAAATATGATAATGATAATTATAAAGTATAAATAAAAAATTTTATGAACTGCAGCAAAGCAAGGCTAACACATGAATGGGTTATTAAGAGAGGTGTCACAATAATATAACATTCATATTTACCAAACTTTAAATTTGAACGCCCAATGACCTATACCATGCCAATACATTCACTAACCCCTACAAATTTCAAAAACAAAATTTGGCTTCAGGGGATGTGCCATGAATTTGGGCTTGGCAGTCAATATGTTAATGCAGTGTGACATTTTACTGCAAAAATTTATGAGGTCGCAAATAATAATTATAGCAAAGGAATAGGTTTCTGTTATTGTGGTATCATGAAAATTAATTTCTGTTTTTTTTTCCTGTGAATTGATGTACACGTCTTGTGCAGTTTAGCATGCAAACTGTGGTCAGTAGTGTCTACTATTAGACATAGCTAGTGGAATAAATGCGATAGCTTTATGAAATACATAGTCATTTAATTGAGACGCACTTGAAACACAGTTCTAGTGAAAAAATTGAGCTACAAATAGTAGAATACAAACATTGAATATAAGTGCTGGTATCAAGGGTGTAGCAAGGAGAGACAATGCCTTGTTTTTATAAAAATATAAAAAGAAGATGAACTTGCATGTATGAAGTCAGTTTTGGTTAACTGTCTGCTGTTACTGAGCTCCTACAAATGGAAAGGCACTGCTTGCAATGTAGCCACAAAAAGGTAGCCACTACGAAAATTCTTGGGACTAAATTTTAGTTTCCTTTCAAGTAAATCTTGATGATTGTGTTGTGATTTCTCATTAAAGGTTAGATTTCAATAGCTTCATCTTAATTTATGACTATAAAATTATAATAATTCTAAGATACAGCTTAAGCCATTTCATTGAATTAGACCCGAAAATTTTATCTAAAATTGAAAAAATTAACAAATTCGGCTAATAAAATATTGAAATTTTTTTCAAACTTTTTAAAGCATCAATAGTTCATAGAAATGTTTGCCTCTACCAAATGGTTTTTGCTAGGTTCCTGTGGATGTTGTTTTGATTTGAAAGGTTCTACTGTCAGTATTTACTTTATGAGTTGGTTTCACTCTAAAATATTGTTTTGAAAACAATGCTTTTGCTTTTCTTTGAAACTGCATATCATGTTGCTTAGAAGTCAAAGAATGTAGCTTACAGTGCATACTGCATAAAAGATTAGGCTGGAATGATAGAAAATGCAAAAACTAGTAAGATTTAAAAAAAATGCCAATCAGCAAAAATAAAACCTGAGAAATCTTTAATCAAGCACAAATTTTAATTTAAGTTGTATCTGTGCAAACCAAGGTTTCACACTTCAGGAAGCAGTGCTTCCCTTTAAATGAATTTAAGCAGCCCAAACATGAAGCGTAGTGTGACTATTTTTCTTGACTAATTTTTTAATTACTGGTAGCTTTGTTCTTAAACCAGGTTTAGGTCATTAGATCTGTCTCTCATTCTTTTTCGATAGTTCGCCAAATGTTCAAAAAACGCAGACCTACTGGCTGTATTTGTCTAAGGGGCATTCAGAAAGTAATGCAACTGATTTAATTTCTTGCAGCATTCATTTAATTAACATTTGATTCTTTTACAGATAATAGATTGGTAACTAAGTGTTACTTATATTTTTTAAAAACATAAAGTTTGAATTACTGCAACCTGCCTTTCAAAGTTTAAGCAACCCATCAGTGTCTTCTTTGTTATAAAGTAAAGCTGGCATGATTGACGCAAAGTAATCTTGGCAAAATTAAGAGTTGTTATTGAATTTCTACTGTTGGAGGGGGAAAACAGCTCTTAACATAACCAGAAGGCCAAAACAAGTATATAGTGGCAATGCGGTAGGCTACTGCACGGTGACGAGGCAGGTCAAGCGAATCAGTGATGAGCAGGAAGAATCTAAACATGTCAGAAATTGGTTGTAACTGCAGACTGTGGAATTCTACAGTGATAGAATATATGCACTTGTTAAAAGGTGAAAAAAGGTAGTTCGGAAAGCAGGAGATTTCACTGAGAAGTAACTCTTAAATGCTCATGCTACATACTTTCTTTTGACATAAAATTTGGGTACCTTTAAAATGAAATCTCATAAAAACAAATCTGGTTGCAGTACTTTCTGTATGTCCCTCGTAATTGTTAGTTTAATAATATGTTTTTGAGATTAGAAAATCTCCAAAACTATGATAAGCTCTTAATTTTCAAGTTGTGCAGTAATTTTTTACAAAACAAACTGATAAAAATGTTACTTAGAAATGTGTTTATTGTACTAGTCCAGTGGTATAGTGCTTAGAAAGTCTGCCTTGCAGTTTGTAGCCCTGGGTTAAATTCCCTTGTCAAGTTGTACCAAAAACTTTAAAAACAGCATTTACAATTTCATGCTTGATGTTTAACGGAAAAGGATCAGTATGGAGAAGAAGCTGGTAGGTTCAGTTTTGGTGCCCTTGGGTAAGGTACTTAACGAGATATCTCCATCTTTATGTGGTAGACAAGTGGTGGCCTGACTACTTGACCAGCATGGTGACAGCAACTGACGGCTAAAACGGTGCAAAAGCATGTTGTTACCAGCAGAGCCGTAGTGGCACTGGTCACACAAGGTGATATTCAATGTTGTTTTTTATATATTGTATTTGAAAATAGCTCAACTGTTCCAGTCTTATGAATAGACGTAATGTGACACTACAGACAAAATCGGTTAATTGAAAACTAGATGGTTGCATAATCTCTTTTATGCAAAAAAGGATCATTGGAAACCCTAAATCATGTGCGAATATCATGTATTTATTAATTAAAGGATAATCGTATATTTCGATTAATCATGTAAGATTGGTAAATTAACAATGCGTTTTACTGCATTTCTCCATACTAACTTTTTTGATATAAAACAGTTATTCTTTTAAGTTAATCTGTAGTCGTTGATTTAAAATGCTTTTACCATGCTTTAATTATTTAGTCAGAAACCTCAAATGAAGATTGGTGAAATGTTTTCAAACAATCTTTCCCACATGTATTCATCAAAGACTAAATCTGAACCATTCTCCTTTAAGAAATGCATGCATTGGTTTAAAGAATATGCTGGTTGGTTACTTGAATTATTTTTCTTTTAAAAATAGTCATTAAGTCGAAAACTTTATTTTATTATCTGGTAATTTATGTTTTTCACAAAGTTAATGAGGTTTTTTTGTTTACTAGCCCACGTGGTTTCATAGTTGACTTCACCTATCATTTTGTATGGATTCTACTTAATTCTCTATAATCTGTTTCAAATAAGTTTACTTTTTGATGCATTTTTTTATGCTTTTGATATCATCTTATAGCGACGCCAGCCAATTAGGATGAATCAAAAAAAATCAGTGTATCCTTTTGAGTTTCCATAAATGGATACCTTGGGGAAACTACTGGTGTATTGCATTTTTTATGGCTGTTAAGCATATACAACCTAAATGGCAACCAATGTGATTCTGCACCAATCAACAGCCTCCTCAACGTGGTTGTGCAGTCCCTGGCCCTGTTTGGGTTGGGTCAAAATGGCTATTGGCCTTTCCGAGGGTCCCAGTTACCCTGGCTACTCCCCTCTCACAAACCAATTTTTTGCTATGCTGCCCCCTGAATCAAAGGGCAACATGCAGCTTCTTTAAAATCAGTGGCCTGTCTTCTCTCTTCTCCTGTCTTTCTCTTGCCCTTCCTCGTCTCCTCACTCTTCTCCTGATGAGTGCCAACGTTCATCTTAACCCTGGCCCCATCTTTTCCTGTTCGGTTTGTGCTAGAAATGTGACCTGGCGGGGTAGGTCAGTGCAATACTGCACCTGCTCCCAATGGGTCCATCTAAAGTGCTCACCACTCTCCTCTAAATTCAGAATACTTGGCAGCTCTCACTTCTGGAGCTACCCCCCCTGCTGCATCTCTGCTTCTTCTGGAGACATCACTGTGACTTCCTCTTCGGATTCCTTCAGTTTGTATACCTCCACTTTTCACTCTGGCCCATCTGGCCCCCCTGTGCTAATGCACCACTCCTGCCCCACCCTCGCCTTCAAACCTCTTATCCCTCTTCTACCCACTTTGTATCTTCTTTCTCTGCATTCTTGCCACCGCCTCATGCTCTTGGCTCTTTCTCTACACCTCCCGCTTCCTTTTTTCCCCTGACTCCCTCAGGGTTCTTTAACAGAATGCTGGTTCGTTTCATCCTGTTTACCTTATTTGTTTCCAAGAATATAGCCTTAATTCATCTTCCTCTCTGAATCCCTGGATTCTTTGCTCTGCGATCTGATTGCACCCACTCCTGGTCTGGCATTCTTTCTCCAGATGCCACACATGTTAGTGGCTGCATCATCATTTTCGTCAGGCGGGAGTTATCTTTCTTGGAACTTTCTACCTTCTCTCTTTCTTTGCTCGACTCCTACTCTGATTATGTAAGGGTCAACATCTCTCTAAACAACTCCTCCTTGCTCTCATTTCTTAATGTTTATGCTCCCCCTATTTGCTCTTCTGCGACAGATAGCAGAACCGCCTTCTTTTCTCCCTCCATTCTTCCTTCTTCCAAAAATCTCTTCATTCTGAGTTCAATTGCCATCACTCCCTCTGAAACTCAAGAGGTGCTTCTGATCCCTGTGGGGAAGAAGTATTCAATTGGGTTATCTCTTCTGATCTTCCCCTCAATGACCCTGACATACCTATATTCTCCATCGCTCCTCCTCTGACATCTCCTTTGCTCTCTCCAGGTGGAAGGAAAGAGGAGAGGACAGGGTGGCAAGGACAGAACGAGAGTCAGATAGAAGGAGAAGAGAAATGGCAGGCTTGTTGGTGCTGCCAAAACCAGCAAAGAGTGTGCAGAAGGGCACAGCTTTCAGCAGAAAAACTTGAACATACTGGGCCTGCTGAAAAGGAAAGAGTGGCCTCAGTGCCACAGAGAGAGCAGTTGGCAAGTACGCCAGAACTGCCTTTGCCAAGAGGAGAAGAAACGGAGCCATCAGTCCAGAGTACTAGATCATGAGGAAGGAGAGATTCAAAGTGAGGGAAAGCTGCACTATAGTGAGAGAGAGGGAAATCGGAGCAAGAGGATGAAGAGGAAAGGGTGGACTCCACAGTGAAGGAAGGCAGATTCCAAGGAGGAGAGTGAGAGCAAGCAAGAAATGCCTCCCTAGAAGAAGTAGAAGGAGGTATGAATGTTTGAGTGGATGCAGAAGCTCTCCAGGAGGATCTGCAGAGTTTTAGTTTCACTTCAAGTCTGGCCCAACCTGAAATGGGAAAGGAGGTTGGGAGACAAAGAGCCCGCTCATAAGATGAAAGAGCGAAATGAGTCAGGGTAACTTGTAGGGAGGTAAAGAAGCCTCAGAGAGAAGAAGTGGCATAGGAAAGGATGAGAGGCAGCTGGTGATGGTGCGACTGGCTGCTCAGTGGAGGCATTCCCATTTGGTGATATTGGTAATGCTTAAGAAAGGAAACCATCCAGATGAAGCATAAGTGAGAAGGGGCTGAAGAAAAGATTTATACAGAAGAGAGAGGGACTCCATAGGGGGTCCCATGAGGAAGCAGAGATACAGCATAAGGCCTTGAGATGTGGGAAGAATTTAGCCTTCAGTGAAGATACACGTTTAGAAAAGAAAAGAGTTCGGCCAAAGGTGACCCCAAGAAATGTTGGAGTTGAGTTGAAATGGAGGTGTGAGCTGAGTAAGAGGAGGTTGGGTTGGAGATTAGCTTGGCAGGGATCCACTCAGAAGAAGGAGGCCTCACATTTGCTCAAATTGAGAGGAAGACACCAGTACTCAGACCAGCACTTCAATCGAAACAGAGCTCCTTGTGAGGCCTCCATCGCAGTGGGGACCATGGGGGAGGAGGACCAAATGGCCAGATCATCAGCGTAAAGAGAGCAGCTGACAAAAAAAGGCAGAGAAGCCAGAAGATCATTAATGAAGAGAGAGAAATGTTCAGGGCCAAGAACGGATCCTTGTGAAACACCTTGACAGACTCAAAAGTGACGACTTTTGTGATTTTGATAAACCATGCAAGCACATCTATTAGAAAGGAAAGATTGAGTCCGATGAGCAAAGCAAGGAGGGAGGCGAGCTGAAATGAGTTTATGGAAATGGGCAGGATGCTGGACAGAGTCAAAAGCTTTAGAGAAATCAATAGCAGAGGAGATTGTCCGAGAGCCTGGTCTGAGTTTGTTGAGCCCATCCGAAGTGGACTGATAAAGAAACAGACTTTGATCTAGACTAGACCGTTCAGGGTAGAAACCGGCCTGGTAGGGAGAGAGAATGGAACTAGACTCCAGAAAGAAGAGTAGACTGGATAGAATGATGCATTCAAACAGCTTTGATGCGTAGAAGGTGAGAGAGATAGGCCAGAAGGAAGCAGGAGATTAAAAGGCTTTTCCATCTTGTAGATGGGAATAATAGAAGATGTCTTCCAGATGGAAGGAAAGGAATGCGAAGTCCAGGAGAGATTGAAGATGTGAAGAAGAAAGTCCATGCCAGAGCAAGGAAGATGCTTTAGCATGGGATAGGAAACTTTGTCTGGGCCAGTGGCAGTGGAGGAGGAAAGGTTAGATGCAGCCGCAAGAAGTTCAGTGTAGGAGAAAGGAGAGCAAAAGGACGAGTGAGACTCCACAGGGCACATGGCTTGGCAGAGCTCAGAATGGTAGTCTCTGGCTCTGCTACGCTGGCCTTTGGCTGAGAAATGGAAAAGTGAGATCTCCGGTAAGTGGCATAGACCGAAGCCGATTCTCTGGGAGAGGAACAGTTGGGGAAGTTAGGAGAGGAGAAAGACGAGGAAGATGAGCCAGCGATAGAGCGAAGAAGAGAGTGTACAGTTTTTGGGTTAGATTTGGGTAAAAGAGAAGAGCAATTCGCCTGCCCTGCATCAGCCTTGGCCTTGGCGATGACTGACAAGGCACATAGAAAAGCGAAGATGTAAGCCTGGAAATCTTCATTACTTCTGTGAGCAGCAGTGAAAGCCTTTTGTCTTTCACTAACTGTTTCTTCCGCTTCAGCAGACCACCAGGCTTTGGGATGGCATTTGATGCGATCGAAAGGAATGGAAGATTTGGCCGCATTCAGTGCCAGAGAGGTAAAGAGAGCAGCAGCAGAGGAAAGAGAAAGAGATGAGTATTCCTCTGCTAAAGGACAGTGAGGGTCTAAGTAGGAGGCAAAGTCATCCCAGTGAGCTTTTTTAAAATTGAAGGAAGGGCAACGCTCATTGGGGTGAAAGACCAGAGAAAGAGGGATAGATAGAAGAATTGGTAAGTGGTCAGAACCCAGGTCCTGTAGCACCTCCCAGGAGCAAGAAAGAGCGAGAGAAGAGGGAGCAAAGGAAATTCAGGAGAGGAGCGACTGCCAGAGGAGCGATGTAGAAGGGTGGGTGTGTCAGGGCCATTGAGAAGAAAGAGGTCAGAGGAGATGACCCAGTCAAATACCTCCTCTCCACGGGGGTCGGAAGTAGCTCTTTGAGTCCCAGAGGGGGTGATGGCAATTGAAGTCCCCCAGAATGAAGAGATTTCTGGAGGAGGGAAGAATGGAGGGAGAAAAGAAATCAGTTGTGTCATCTGTTGGAGAGGAGCAAATAGAGGGGGGGGGATGGAGCATAAACATTGAGAAATGAGAGCAAAGAGGAGTTGTTTAGAGAGATGCTGACCCCTAGATAATCAGAGTAGGGATCGAGTGAAGAAAGAGAGAAGGTAGAAAGTTCTAAGAAAGACAGCCCTGCCTGATGAAATAAATGATGCCGCCGCTAGCGTGTGTGGCATCAGAAGAGAGAATGCCAGACTGGGAGTGGGTGCAATCAGATCACAGAACAGAGAATCCAGGAATCCGGAAAGAGGAAGAGGAGTTAAGATTGGATTCCTGGATACAGATAAGGTCGACAGGATGGGACAAAAGAAAGTAAAGTAGTTCAGTGCTCCTGGTTTGAAGACCTCCAGCATTCCATTGGAGAACCCTGAGAGAGTCAGTGGGAGGAGAAGTAGCAGGATGACAGCCAAGAGCAATGGGCAGTGGTGAGTGGGCAGAGGGAGAAGATACAGAATGGACCGATGGGGGATAAGGGGTTTGAAGGCTAGGGTGGGGATGGAGTGCAGCACTAGCAGATGAAGGACACTCATTTCTCCCAGGTAAAGACACATCTGATGAGCTTGCCAAACGGGGAGCGCTACTTGTGCCCTCTGCAATTCCTTGTAGTCTCTCTCCTCTTATCTCTTGTATCCACTTTTGTCGTTTCTTTTGTCGGAGGCATACTGTCTCATTGAATTTTTTGGACACACAGGTTCCCTCAAATTCCACCGAGGAACTTGTGCTCCCTTGTCACGCTCACTGTGTTTTCTCTCGTCTTCGCTGCAACAGACACAGCCCACTGTTAAGCTCTTATCTCTCTGGGATTGGTAGAATCGAGAATCCTTCCTGCAGTGCCTGTGGACACTCGTCCCAGGACACCTTTTGTCTCATTCTGCACTGTTCAGCTATGCGCTGTTCAGTTATGGACTCTTTACGCTGCTCACTTTTTAATGACTCTCTGTCTCTCTAGAACCTCTGTTCTAGGCCCTGGAGAGTTGCCCGGCTTCTGGGGTTCCATGGTCTTCTGCCATGCCCCCATCCCTCGGAAGGGGTCGTGTGTCAACAACAACACTTAATGTAATTACTTATTGGCTATGGGAGTTTTTTGCTTTATTACGTCTTGTTGAGCAGCTATAGCATTAAGTTTTCTTTGTTGCTTTACTCTACTTAAATAGTGATGTGCTATTTCTGTGCTTGAATTATAATCCAGGTTGCCTTTTAAATAAAAGTCTTTTTACGTTATGTGTAATGCAGAAAATGACCAAATTGAACCGGAAGGAATGGAGCGTTTATGCAAAGCGATAGGTGTTCAACCAGACGATATTGTAATGCTTGTTCTGGCTCAGAAATTAAATGCTCAAAGCATGGGCTTCTTTACTCTTGAAGAGTGGACCAAAGGGATGCAAAAGTTACAGTAAGCTTGATCACAACCGCTACGTTTAACACTTTTCCTGACCATTCTGTGACGTCGCAAAATACATATGGAAAAAATATCGGGCCTGTTAAGAAAAATTGTTAGTGCATTTGCATTACTTAATGAAATTGCCGGACATGTTAGTATGTTTCATACGATGTGCATTCTGCTTGTTGAAGTGGATTGCTTTGTAATATTTTTACATTTACATCTATTACACATGTACATAGTGAAGCACAACAGTTCTTGCACTACTTTTTAGTGTCATTTCAAAGTATTTATGTGAATTGCTGCCCTATCAGTCCAATTTTCCAATAGCTTGTAAATGCTAAAGCCATCTGTCTTGACAAAGCCATTACATAGTATACTGCATAATGGAAAGCATAGTGCCTTGTAAACTTGAAACAAAGCTGAGCGTTTGAATTGAATGTCATTAGTGAACAGCGTATCTAACAAAATTGCTGTACAGTGCTTCCTCGTTTATCCGTACCTCGTTTAACCGGCATTCAATTATCCGGTCGCTCTATTTTGCTACAGCATTTCAAAATTAGATTGCTTTTAACTAGATGTTGCAGGAATAGTTTCCGGGAAACTTTACGCTAAATCCCACTAAAAAAAGCTAAAATACTGTATTGTCGGCGAATTTTCTGTGGAAGGAAACGCAATTAGTTCATATAGAGGGCTGAATGACGATTTCGTAGAACAATTTGTCGCACTTAACATTGAATTGACGACCTCTGATATTGATGGCTGGTTTCATGCTGATGGGCCAGGTTATAAATGTTTGGATGAGTAGGGAATAGTTGGTCTTGTTTCAGTAGCAGAAGGGAACGAACGTGATGAAGAAGAGGGTGCATACAAGAGTATACAACATTCAACGCAAAAAGCACAATGCTCTTTTCCTCGTGCAGAGGCAATGCAAATGTTTGACCATTGCCTAACGTGGCTCCATATTCAGCCGTAAGCAACAGTTTCAAACACTTCCACGTTGGTACGACTTCGCGAGTTTGCTGCTGAAAAACGCGAATCTTTCCGCAAACAATCTAAAATTGACTCCTATTTTAGTAGATCTAGTGTTGCAAGTGTTAGTTAAGCGGGAAATTTTTTAGAATATTGTGATGATGAACTTCTATCACTTTTTAAACCATGAATGTGTTGTGTTTTTGTTTGTTTCTGTTCCTTTGACTTGAACGTTATGAATTCAGTTATCCGGTTTTTTTGCTTATCCGTTCAGATTTCTGAAAGTATTATCCCAACTAGACCGGATAATCGAGGAAGCACTGTACGTGTTTTACTCCGTGAGCTTGACTAAACCTTAACCAAGTGGTTCACAACCTCTACAAGTCTACTTCACCCTGCAAAAGAAATGATTGTCTTCCTGTGCCAAATCGCAATGCCACTGCATAAAAAGGTTATATCAGCGTAAACCTAGTAGAGCGATGGACTGAGTGCAACTTGTCATGGACAGGTTGCGAGTTAAGCGATCAGAGCGTGCGTTGCTCTGCGTGCCGCATTAGGGTGTCTACTTTTTACACTTTTTGAAAAAGCAAGCGATTATATATATGATTTACAGGGACAAATTCACCCAGAAACACAAATACAAAGATTTTTTTCGCAAATTATCTTCAATAACGTTAGTTAGCCCTAGGTACAACAGAAAAAAAGTTAGTTTGAAAAACGATATTTAGTCTTTAATTAACTGCTGAACATGACTACTGCCACCTTTTATTTGGCCTTTATCATCATACTATCATGCTTTTCCATTATTGTGGCGTAAAATGAGTTATTCTAATTTGGGATCCTCAATTAGGCTGGTCTAAGTTAATTGCAAAGATCAGAAGGAAATCGCTGAGTGCCAAAAGTGTCCAAAAATGAGTGTTAAAGAGTTAATGAATAAATGCAGTTTGCTCAAGAAATGAAGGGCTACATGTTGCCAACTAAAAGCGATGTGATTGAACACAATTATTATGACAGGAATTCATTGATGATAAAAGAAAAATTTTGTCCAAAGAAACGGCCACTCTGCAACGTTTGCAAAAAAAAATTGTAATTTCAATTAGCAATTTTGTGAGGAAGAGCTTGCCTACAATCAACAAAAAAATCAATCGGAAAAAAATTAGAAAACCTGATAACAGATTATGCAAAAGTTAAAACCAAACTACAGTATTTGGTATTCTGGAATTATACTTGAATGGATTACAGTATTTGATGTTTATTCTTGTACATGCAGTCACAATAATGCTGCTCAACAGTTCGTTAAGCTAATGTTGTTGCTGTACTCCGAATAAAAAGATTCCGATTAAAGGTAGGATCGAGCGCCAGTATGCCATAGGTATTTCAGTTCACTAAGATTAAAAAACTTAAACAATTAGTGTACAGTCGACTCCACTTTATTCGGACATTTTGGTCATGACTGTTTTTGTCCGAATTAACGAGAGATACGCGGCAAGGAGCGAATACGCGTAACTTTACTATTTATGCAGTAAAATTGTAGTAGGAGCCAATAAAAACTTCCAGAAAAGCAAGTCTTAGGCCAGACAAAGGATTATTTATGTGCAATGAAAACACTTAAAATACAGTAAACATATAAAACAACAAGCGCTATAACTCAACATTAATGCACGAAACACCGCTTCATCATATTATTCACGCAGCCTTGCCTCATTTTCTTGCGAGTCGTGTAAGGTGCATTACGACAAACCAACAAGTGCAGCCATCTGTTTGGTTGCCAGTGACTGGTTTTTCTCTTTTTCTTCCTGAACCTCGTTTAGTAACTTACTTCTTCAACCAATGTTTTCTGTGCCATCGCTGATTAAACAGAAAAAAAGTAGCGTAATACAGTTCAAAGAATGGGCGGTGAAGTTGGTTGTCTTGTTTCTGTTGGCATAATAGCGTTATCATTTTATTGTTACATCACAATCACTCAAAACTTCCCGTTGTAAATGTTAATGCGATAATACAGTCACATTCATTGTCCGATTTAGCGAGATAATTATATGTGTGATGTTCACTTTTGTTCCGTTCTAGAATTAAGCGGTTATCCGGTGTCCGAATAAAGCGGAGTCGACTGGATAAGTTTTTTAACCTCAGTTTACTGGAACACCTACAACGTAGTGGTTTACGTTCATATATTTAAAGCCCGGATTTACGAATTTTCTTTGACAAATGGTTAAAAGATTTTTTGAGGAGGGTCAAGGTTTTCAAAATCGCACGACTTGCAGTATGGCAACCAGAGTTATACTCTAGCTAGTTATCCGAACCATAATAACATATGATCAAAAATTTAACCCAGTGAAGTTTGTGAAATTGATCTTCAATATTGTGTAACTTTGAATATATCTAAATTTAAGTAAAACCTATTTTTGAACGTGAAGTAGTTGTTGTTTGGTGTGAAATGTATTTTAGTTGCACTCTCAACCGTGGCTTGATAGATTGCAAGTTTTATGCAATTTTCATATTGTTTTAGGAAGTGGGACTATTTAGTCCCATTCGGTTTTGTATGTACTTTTCATTTACCACTATACAGTATTATATGCAGATGTCAAACAGGCAAATTAGATCAAGGAAATTCATTGTAGGCGTTGATCAGGTAGTCCAGCTAACTACAGCTGATAATTCTGATTCATCTGATGGAGATGATCCTATTGATGAAAAAGACATTGTTTTTCTTGAAGAAGCTACTCCAGAAACAGGCTCTGAAAATGAGGTTTTGGTTACTATTGATGATGCTCGAGCAGACACACAAATTCCAATTGATTCTTCCCCATTAGACTCTGTATTTTCTTGGCAAAAAATTACTTCTGGCAGTAATACTGTTGATATTCCTGTCTGTACTTTATCTGGTGCTGTCAATTTAAAATATGATCACAAGCTACAACCTGCAGATGTGTTTTTGGATGTGACAGATCTTAATACTTTATTGGAGTCCGTGATTGTGCAGAGTCAGTTGTACATGCAACAAAAAGGAAAAGTCTTCCAGATTGATTTGGAGGAGATGAAAGGATTTATTGGCATTACCTCATTTATGGGTTACCATGTTGTTCCATGCCTGCGGGATTACTGGAGTCAAGATCCTGGTCTTGGGATAAATGTGATTGCTAATGTAATGCCTCGTGATCGCTTTTTGAGATACGAAGAGCATTGCTCTTTGTTGACAACGAACAGTTACATGATACAAAAGATAAAGCCTGGAAGATGAGACCTGTAATAAAGCATTTTATTTAACAATTCTTCTTCACATGCTATGAGCCCAACTGCCCAGCAGGCTATAGATGAGTATATGGTGAAATTTAAAGGGCAGCATGCTATGAAGCAATACATGCCCATGAAGCTTATCAAACGAGGATTCAAAATGTGGTGTCGCAATGACTGCTACTGGATATCTTTTTCAGTTTGATATGTATGGCGGTAAGCAGGAAAGCAATGTGGGAAGTTTGGGTGAAAATGCCATAATCCAGCTTTCAAGGTCATTGGTGGGTACAAATGTGAGGTTGTTCTTTGACAACTTTTTTACATCACCAGCCCTTGTACACAAGCTACAACAAGAAAAAATATTTTGCTGTGGGACTGTTCGGCAAAGCAGAAGAGGCATGCCGAAAGATTTGAAAAAAGACAAAGACATGGCAAGAGTAGAGATCAACCGAAGAAAATCTCAAGGCCTACACCTTGTAAAATGGATGGACACTAAAGGTGTTGTTCTGCTTTCCACTATAGACTCGTGTATGCCTACTGTGAATGTAAAGCGACGGGTCAAAGGACAAAAAGAAAAAGTCACTGTACCATGTCCCATTATTGTAAAAGTGTACAATCAGGGAATGAAAGGAACTGATGTTATGGATCAGTTAAAAGTAACATATGAGATTGATCGAAGGTACCACCGAAAATTCTATCTTCGTCTGTTTTTTGACCTCATTGACATTTGGTTTGTGAATGCTTTTATTGTGTATACAAAACTGATGGAGGAAAACTTTCCACACAGCAGGCGTTTGAAGACACTCAAGGACTTTAAACATGGTGTGGCTATGCATTTGATAGGAAGCTTTTCATGTCGCAAACGACTAAAGAAATCTTCATCCTTGAGACTGCCTATGCAAAACTCTAGTGAGCATCATATAACCAGAGTTTCAGTCAAAGAAAGAGGACGGCGCAAGCTTTGCACCAAACGCAAAATTGACTCGTACTTGCATTCGTTGCAACAGTTGCAACTTGCATATGTGCCAAACAAGCAAGAAAGACTGCTTTGAAGAATGACACAGTGGTGTCCAGCAGTAATTTCATTTTGTAATCTTTGTGGATGATTTTTGATATTTTTATCACATTTATTCTTTACTTTTGTTAGATTTTTGTGTTGTTAAAAATACAACATTATGTAGCCGAAGCGAAAATACGTTGTAGTTTTATTTTGAAAATAAAGTAAAACTGTTCTCAAAACTAGTTTTGCTTAACGTCATAATTATGAAAAGCCAATGCATGAGTGTGCCTAGATGCCGATCTACTGACGTCAAAGTAAAAACAAATGTTCCAGTTTGCATGAAACGTCTTTGAAGTACTGTTAAGGCAAAATGATGTAGGGCCTAGCATCAATATTATGCATTTTGCTGCATGTAAAAGCATTGCATCTCATTCGTCGACTATTTCGCATATATGATTGTGACCCATCATTATGTTGCAAGTCACAATCATATAAGCGAAATAATTGACAACTGAAATGTAATTTTTTTCATTCAGCAATGCTAGCTCCTAAGACATTTAGCGCCAGCTGATTAATGTGCAAATTTTCAGTACACTTTTTACACCGAGTAGCTTTTGGCGACCTGTGTTAATCGTTGAGCTGATGTATTTTTAGATAAAATAACAAAATTGAAAACAAAAGCTTGCAAATTTGAGTTTTGAAACATAAGACAATAGTTTGCGTATTTTTTGTCCGAGATTTCTTGCATCAAAACGAAAAGATTCAGATTTTAATAAAAAGCGAAAAGTACACACGAGACCCTTTGGGACTAATAAGTCCCAATTTTTCCGACGCTTCTCCTACTGCAGGGGTGTCCAACCCGTGGCCCTGCGGCCACATGTGGCCCGCGGGAAGGTTCTGTGTGGCCCGCACGAGTTTTCCGAAATGACCAATATTGTCAACTTAATTGCTACGTAATTTACGGTGAACTTACATTCCGAGAAATTTGTATATATTGTTTGCTTTCTTTCAAGTTAATTTTATTGTATCACAATGCACATTGTTTCACATCACATTTCCCATATTGTTACGTCCACATCCTTTCCACACAATCGTGCTCGTGCTTCAAGAGTCAGTCAGTCAGTAATAGGCTAGGTTTGGTCGTGATGCGAATTTATGTTCGACGTTTGAGACGTAAAAATCTCGAATTTTTTGGTCGGAAACCGACTTAGTCGAGAACAGAATTGTTCGATAACCGAGGTTTGACTGTATCTTTTGCACTCTGCAGTAACATAGAATATGTCAAATAGGAAACGAAAAGCAAGCAATGCTAGCACTAACAGAATATTTCAAGAGAGGTGGACATATGACTACTTTTTTGTGGATGTCGAAAATAAGCCAATTTGCCTGATATGTAATCAACCTGTATCAGAATTCAAAGAATACAACATAAAGAGACATTACGTTAGTAGACATTCATCAGCTTATGAAAAATACCAGAATGAGTTCAGACAAGATAAAGTGAAAGAATTAACAAAAGTTCTTCGTGGACAACAAATAGTTTTATCGAAAGTGTCTTTGCAGCAGGAGTCAGTTGTGAAAGCGAGCTACTTGGTGGCAGAAATAATTGCAAAAAAATCGAAACCATTCGCAGATGGAGAATTCATTAAGGAATGCATTGTTCGTGTTGCTGATGTCATATGTCCGGAAAAGAAAGAGACATTTGCCAAAATATGTCTGTCAAGACAGACCATAACTCGTCGTGTTGAAGAGCTTGGAAATTTTATAGAGGAAACTTTAATTGCAAAAGCACGAAAATTTTCATCGTATTCTTTGGCGCTTGACGAAAGCACTGATGTCAGGTCTGCTGCTCAGTTGGACTCTTTGTGCGAGGAGTTGATGACGATTTTGAAGTTACCGAAGAACTTGCAGCCATTGTCCCAATGAAAGGCACGACTAGAGGCATTGATTTGTTAGAAGCTGTGATGAAAACAATCAAGCGCCTTGGCTTCCTTTTGTCGAAGCTTTCGGGAATTACAACTGATGGCGCCCCATCAATGGTGGGAAGACAGCAGGGTCTAGCAAACTTACTTCAACTTAAAGCAAGTAAAATCGGAAATGACACTATCATGCAATTCCATTGCATAATACACCAAGAGAACCTTTGTGCCAAGTCAGTGAAAATGCAAAATGTCATGTCAGTTGTTACTAAAACGGTCAACTTCATTCGTTCCAAAGGGTTGCGCCACAGGGAGTTTTAAGAGCTACTGCATAGCATGGATGCTGACTTTGATGACATTCCATACTACACCGAGGTCCGATGGTTGAGTCGCGGCAGCATGCTGAAACGAGTGTTTGAACTCAAGGATGCAATACACACCTTTATGGAAAGCAAAGGAAATAGTGTTGATGAATTCATGAACGAGGAATGGATAGAAGATTTTGCATTTCTGGTGGATATAACTACCCATCTAAACGAACTAAATTCACGTCTACAGAGAAAAGGGAAACTGATACACTCCGTGTTTGATCATGTCAACGCGTTTGCTGTGAAATTAACCCTGTGGGAAACGCAGATATACAACAAAAACTTCGTTAATTTTCCTTCTCTACAGAGTCTTCAAGTTCAAAACTCTCAGAAATACGCAAAAGTAATAACAGAACTAAGGAACGACTTCGACCACAGATTCGCCGACTTTAAAAAGTCTGCAATGCATTTCAATGTCTTTTCCTGCCCCTTTTCTGTGAAGATAGAAGAGGTACCTGAAAACTTACAGACGGAGTGCATTGATCTTCAGTGCTCATCTGATTTGAGGGAGAAGTTCAAAGACTTTCCACTGCTAGAATTTTACAAAAAGTATGTCTCTAAAGAAAAATATCAGAGGATTCACAGATTGGCAGTTTTCGTGACCTCATTATTCGGCAGCACTTACTTGTGCGAGCAAGTTATTTCGCGGATGAACCATATCAAATCCCCTGTAAGATCGCTACTTTCTGACAGCCATATGGAAAATTCGCTTCGGATTGCTACCTCGTCCTTCTTGCCGAATATTGCCAAACTTGTTAGAGAAAAACAGTGCCATACTTCACATTGAAATGTCGAAGTGTAGTAAAAGCTTTGTTGACTTTACTGTTGGTATGTTTATTGTTCTTATAATTGTAAAAGAGGATAATACAAATTTCTAAGATTAGAGTTTTAGTGTGAGGGTTTTGTCTGTATTAGCAGTAAACAATCAAGTGGCCCGCGCAATCATTCGTAAATTGCATGTGGCCCTTTGGCCAAAAAGGTTGGACACCCCTGTCCTACTGTACGTCTGTGGATGCATAAAAATTATTTTTGTCTTTCTCAGCTGTTTTTGAGTTGTCAGAAGCTCAGTAAAATAAAAAAGTTCCAAAAATTTCGGCGAAGCAAAAGTACCGGTCTGAAGGGGTTAACAGTATTCCGTAATATTTCACGATAATAAAAAAGCATGTTAGCTTGATGATAAAGGCCTAATAAAAAGGTGGCAGTAATCATGTTTAGCAGTTAAATAAGGACTTAATGTTTTGTCGAAATAGTTTTTTGTTGTTGTACCTAATGCTAACTGATGTTCTGAAGATAGATACAAAGTAGGATCTTCTGAATCTTTTGATACCAGTATTTTGTTTCTATGTGCTGTGGTTCTTGAGTTGTATCAAAATGGAGGCTAGCGCCTTTCCATTTCTTTATATTTCCTCGTGGCATCGAAGCATTAGTGTTGTTGAAAAATATTTTTTTATTGTGTTTCTGTGGTGAATTTGTCCGTTGTAAATCATGCAATCGCTTCCTTTTTTAAGTAAAGTGAAAAAGTAGACGCCCTAATGCGACATGGCCGATTGGAACTGGCGTTTGAAACCAAGCTCATTGTTCGAGTTTAAACTATGGCTTGTGCCAACCGCAAGTAGACGTATGAGTGACTTTTGACTGGAAAAGCATATGGCAATGGTTCTGAAACATTTTTATACTCTGCAACCCTTTTAAAATTATTGCTTTGTTTTCTTAGCCCTTACTAAGACTAGGCTACACAAGCTTCTCATTCTATGTATAGGTGAAAATGCCAATAAAAAAATAATGAAACACACTCGAAAGTATTAAATTTAGTTTTAATAACTTTTTTGTTTTTGGTGTTTGATTATTAATTTCTCAAAATGTGGTGCTTTGTTGCTGTGAGTGATCTGCATGTCTGCCTGTGAGTTTCAGCAATTTATTGATTTTGTCTTGATCGATAATGGAGTACTGTATCCAGGCCCACACAGGCAAGTTATTGCGAATGGAATGAGGACAATTGGTGCTTTTTCAAAAAGTTTTCAATGCTGAACACCAATGCTCTTTCGAGTTTTGCTTTCAAATTGCATTTCAAGAGTACGATTTGTCCTCGGTTCAATCAGTTTTTCTTGCAATTGTTCATCATCAGGCATGTTATCCAAACTGGAAAAATATGGATTCATGATCTATTCCTCCGAAACCTCTAGTTCTCCAGCTGTAAAATATCCATCAAACACGTTTGAAGGAATTTTCAAATGAACCAGCATAGCATACTGCAAATGGCATCCCAATTAAAAATCACTGCATTACCGCCATTCGAGTTCAAAAGCTAGTTGGTTTGAAAATATGTTTTTAGATGCGATTGCACGACAAAGTTGTCAAGCAAAGTAGATTCATTGCGAGCGTCTCTTGATGAACCATCTCAGTTTAAAACCATTTATCGATATGCCTTCGATTTTGCCAAGGTAATTTTTGCATAGAAATTGTTTTTTCTTTTTTTACTTTATTATTTGTCTCAGGAATCTGGTCAAAGAACACTTGACGTTGATACTGCAAAAGCAATGCTTGATCTACTTCTCGCGGGTAAATGGATGTTACATCCTCAATTTCAACTCTACCTTAAGGTATGTTAAGAATTTAACTTGCAAGATCAAGGTAAGAATGTGTTACCAATGTTGACGTATCTCGACATTCGTACTGTTAAGTTTCACTAATACCTGACACAAAAATGTTGATTCTTGGTTTGTATTCTCGGTGTGCTTCTGAATTAAGTATTCAATGTCTCATTCTACCGTACAGCGTTTTGTGGTTTTTAATATTTAAATTTTGCTCTGGGTACTTCACTAAAGTTACGTCACAACGATTTTTCCTGCTTCGTGATTGCAGTCAGCAAGTATTTTTTGAAACCTCATCAAGCGAGCCTATGGAAAGGCGAATTAATGCAAGAGTTCAAGCATCATCGTGGTTTTGGGAGAGGTACTTTGCCGCGATTTCTGATGCTTAGTTACAGTGCTTATGGTGCGAACATACTGTGCACGCTGCGCTGGCGAAGTGATATGAATACAAGTTGTTCCATTGCATAATTTGAAAGGTTATCTTGTCAGAGGATGAAAATACAATAATGTAACTAACTAGTACTTATTACGTTTTAGGAGAGCAAATGTAAAGCAATTAATCGAGACCAATGGAATAATATTTTAGAATTCAGCAAATCAATTCAACCGGATTTATTAAATTATGATATGGATGGAGCGTGTGAGTTATTTTGTATTTTAAAAACAAAAACTTCATTATAGGGATAAAAAAGGCTTCTTTTTTTGAAAAGAAAACTTGCTGCCATCGAATGCAAGTCAAATACAGGAAAAGCTACAAAAATATACAGGCGAATTTGACCTTGTTCAGTGTTGTTGTGATTACCCCTACTCTTCCTCGGGATGGAGGTACGGCACGAACAGTAATTTAGATTCATGCGGTCAACCTAATTGAATTGGCTAGGGGAAAGATGGCAGCCCATTTCGAACCAGTCATGAGTAGCCTCATCACCAACAAAGCGGACTGCCATTGGTGGTTACCCAAGAGCCGCCTTTTGCGATATGCTGGGTTAGCAACTTCACAATTGTAACCCGGTGAAGCATGGGTGGGCCACCTGCCTGCCACATAAAGATGGAAGCGTTCCCTTAAGTGCCTTGCCCAAGGAGACAACAAGAAAGCTTGCCGCCTTGTTCTCCACACTATCCTTTTTTTGTATTAAGCGCCAAGCAGGAAAGCTGTGAATACCATTTTTTAAAAAGTCTTGGTATGGCTCGACTCGGGGATTGAACCCCAGGTCTACCGACTGCGAAGCGGACGCTCTAACCACAACACCATCGCGCCGGTTAACTTGTTCAGTCGTAGTGTTAATTTTGTTTTGTTCGGTTAGTTGTTTAAAAATTAAAATTTGCACTACTTTTGGTGTAAGCCGATACTGCTGTTTCATGGCGATCTGATCGCCCTCAGCTGTACACATCTACACCTTCTTGTGGTCTATCTGTTAAAGACCTGTACCGTATTTATTAAATATTGCGAAGTGGAAATAAGATTATTATGACCGTAGCTTCACTTTTTTTTTAATGTGGCAAAACTGATATCAATGCTAGATGCTTATCTGTTGTTATTGATAAAATTCATTTAAAAACTTGTTTTGTAACGCAGGGCCAGTTTTGATGGACGAATTTGTTGAATTTGTCAAAAAACAGAAATCTGCCTCTCCCAGTTAAGAGGTGGTTACTGTTACAACTTCTTTTTCTTTCACAAGGTTTCATTGTACGTGCTTCGCTATTGTGTTTCTATTTCTGGTTAATAGTTTTCATGCGTTTATTTGTTTGTTTTGGTTTTACGTCCACCTCCTTTTAATTGTCATGCGTGCATTGTCAACAGAATGCTCAGTGTGTTATTAGACAAGTTCACTTGCAGCACCCTATTGAATGGCTTGCACTGATGATCAGTCACTACTAAGGACTGCTATGGCGCACGGGAATACGCCACAATTAAATTTATGATTTTTAATTTTGGAATTTGTCTTCCTTTAGTCGTACAGTACACCTCCCATATAGCGGGCAACTCGTGACCAGCGATATTTATCCGTTATATGCAAAATCCGTTATGAACCAAATTGACCCTAGTCACCGTGCAGGCTCACTCTGCCCTTATGTATAACGTTTGGCACTACTGAGTTAATTACAAGGCATATTCTAGTCATAGACGACGTATTTTGGTCCTTCTATTCCGTTCTAAAAACAAGTACACACAGTCAGACGATACTGCAGAGGAGAGCGGGTGTGGTTGTAACGTCTTATTAATTTAAGGGCTCTACGCCGGGCACACTAACCACACGAAAAGAAGCTAGGACGCTAGAAGTCGCTGCAAAACACCTGAAGAATTTATCCGTCATATACGATTACGGAGCCATTATAGGCGAGGTTCAATTGCGCATAAAAGAATAGGAGGCCATTCGGACTAGAGTTTTCATCCGCTATAAACGGTTATCCCTTATATACGCGCCCGTTATATGCGAGGTCTACTGTATTTTTAGACCAGCCCAACTTTAGGATACATAGGTAAAGAACGGTTTTTAATTGTAAACTTTTACAAGAATAGCCGAATTATTTTTCTTTATTTTTCAAAAAAGCGAGCTGTGTTGTGTATTTTCTTCAAAGAAAAACACTTGCATACGATTGTTAATTGTTCAAATGAAAACTGGTCTTTACGTTAAGCACAGCGTAGACAAATAAGGTCTTCACTGAAGTTTAATTTACTTGTGATGGGGGACCTTAAGTTTGTGCATAACCCAAAAACTAAAGATTTTTGCAGACCCCTTGAAAATTACTCACGGACCCAATTGGAAAACCATTGCACTAAGCTTATAAAACCCTGTCATTAAATGTTGCTCTGCAGCAGAACAATCTGGAGTTCCTTTCTAAACCAAATGATAAATTCTAACCGTCAACTTTGCCTAAACATTACATATAAGTTGAATGTTCCTTTGAACTTATTGCCAACGTCATGCGCACGAGCAAAAGGTCTATTACAGCGCAGAAGAAGCTCCCTTTTTCAGTGTTTATACGTGCCATTGTTACTCATTTTCGATGAGATACAATGCGCTTTCTTTCCATTACAGTATATATCTCATTGCAGGTTTTATGCATAGTTGGTTTTGTTTGTTTGTTAATAGGCTGAGTTCAATTTTTTGTGTTCCAATCTGTGTGCTTAGATAGCACTGAAGACTAGTTTGCTTACGAACTGTAGCTGTTTACTCGTATATTAGGGAAGGTTAAATTGTTAAAATCAACCTTTCAGTTTATAAAAATACATTAATTGTTCTGTGCTTCAAATGTTAAAAGTAAATTTGTAAATTACATTCATACAAGCCAGGCTTCATTTTTGAAAAAATTTGTTGCAAGTTTGGTTTCATATTTTTACTCATTCTCTGGAAAAATTTTTGTCAGTTCCACGACATTGTTGTCGGACCCACATTGGAGTACAACAGTAATACTTCTGACATATTGCCTTTCTGCCACAAGCATAAGAAATTTTTGTGAAATTGCAAACACTTGTGTATTTCAGGAGGTAATGCCTTTTTTTGCGATGTATTTTTATCTTTTGGTCACTGGAAAACCTTTTGCCGGGTATGGTAAGACATGTTTGTGTTAAGACCCGCTTTGGAGTAGCTTGTGCTGGCTTAATGTGAGTCCACCTCAAGCAACCAGCAAGCAAGAAAAGTTGCCGTAAAGTGCTTTTCCCAAGTGCGTAACATCTTAGCTGTCGTGAAGTTCAAGCTTACAGTCCTTGTCGTCTAGGTGGCCTTTATAAAGGTCTTCACTTCCATCCGCAAAGTGCCTATTTTGTGTGGCCACTGCAGGAAGATGATCGCCGAGTTAATTAAAGCATTCATGCCCTTCCACCCTTGAAATTCTCGGTGCGGTACGTTAATGGTGACAGCAAAGTGCTCTTGATAAGGCTTGTGCACGCAATTATTGCTGCCACGAAGTGCAATTTATACTACTCTATCATATGGTCCAGGTGTGTCGATGCAACAGCAGCCAGTAACCTCTCAATTGCAAAAGATTTTTTTCTTACCCTTTCCCCCAATTACAAAAATTAGGCTCCCTTATTTATTTCCAACGCTGGGTAATTGGCCAACGATTAAGCTTGCTTAAATGTGCAGACTCCCTGTCCCCTTATTTGTTTTCAGAATACACCACCAAATGTTGGCCTAGTGGTCCTAGTAGTTTGTAAATCAGTGATCCAAAACTAAACAAATCAGCCAACCGCTACTAAAAATGCGAGACCCTCGCTATGAAAGCAAAAACACAGTACGGTATTACAAGAAAAATGCCCTAAAAACTTACTTTGCCTAAATAGTTAACAAGCCTACCAAAATACAATAACGTTACATTTAGTTGGACTTTGGTCAAAGTCCCTATGCACAGTATGTATATGTTGTCCATCTATCCTCCGGTCACGAGAGCAAATTGCATAGCTCTAGATTTTGAGCTGGACTACGCACTCGCTTGGAAGTTGCCATTTTCGATGTGTCTGGGCCACCAGTCTTTCACGTAAAGGCGAGGGCGTCCCGTGAAGTGCTTTTCTCAAGGACACAACAAGCGAAGTTGTCGGCTTGTTCTCCATAATCTTTCTAAATCCCGAGCTCCAGCCAGGGAAGTTGTGGATACCATTCTTTAAAGTCTTTGTATGACTCGACAAGGGAGATGAACCCCAGGTCTACCGACTGTGAAGCAGATGCTCCAACCACTACACTATCGCGTTAGTTAATCCAAGCCCTATGCAAACACTTCTGTCCACGTCTGCCAAGTAAATGCTCCGGTTCAAATATTTTTCTTGTTCTAGCAACAACCGGTCAGCAGATGGAGTGGGTATAGGCCAAGGCTGCAAACTATGAATGTGATCTTTTTTGCCCAATTCTAAAAATTAGGATTCCTAAACTTTTAACTCTAGCGCGAAAAAAAATCGATCGAGTTGGTTTATTATTTGCGTGATAAGTAGAATCGTAAATATTTCGCAGTGAGGTAAATCTTTAGACTGGTGTTTGTCATAGGGCGGTTGGCGCGTAGTTTAGACATAATGGGCGTGGTACAGGCAGGCACTTTCAATTCCGCCAATGCTACAGAATTTACATTTTCGTAGTAGGCTGCGTACGTTGCAGCGAAGACTAGAGAAAAACCAGCGATTGTCACGAAGCACAATTTCCTCCCTGGAAACTGAAGAAACCTGTGTGTCAAAAAACTTAATAAGCTCTTGTTTTCACAAATTGTGGCGCTATCTTGTTGCGTGTGCGTAAGCGATGAGACTTTTAACCCTTAAACTGTAATTACGGGTCTGGGAGGCCCGGTGAGAGAGAAGACTTGCATAACTTTTTTGTTTGTTGATGTTGAAAGCTGTTGCTCCTGAAATGCCTCAAATAGTTCCTACTGCAAAGCTTGAAACTAGAGTTCAGATTAAGAAATCAAAAAAAAAAAATTTAGAACACGAAAAAGGTAATACACCATAATTGTAATTACGGGACTCCCAGGCCCGATTGTAAGCTACTGTAAGCAAAACTTTCGAGTTCGATCTACATGTTGCATATTCTACATATATATTGAAGAAGAGTTCTTTTACAGGTGCTCTTTATTGTTGGCATGTGCACTGCATCAGCGTATCTCAATCTTTGCTAAAAAAAATGACCGTACTAGTTGTTTGATTCATCACGATTATTTAAATTTGACATAAGATAGGCAGAAGATAAGAATGTCATTGTTTATCACAGGTGAATATGATCTAAGATTAGGTTTCAGAAAAGGAATAAAGATAAAGTGTTAAACAGAAACATAACTCACTCGTTTTTTTTTCCTATATTTTAGTTTTTTTTCATCTTAGGCCCGTAATCACTGTTTGTGTCACAAAACAGTAGCCTAATTACAGATAAAAGGACATGACAAAGCAACAGTTTTTCCTGCTTCCGACGAGTCTTTCTAAAATTCATTTTCATTTCCTTCTCAAAGTTAAAGTATGTCATTTCTGGAGGTTGTCTTCCTTGCTTAATTGGTGTTTCTACTGGAAATAAACTTTTATATTAGTCTGCCTCTTTGTAGTGCCCCCCCTCGTAGCCACAGGCCCGCATACTTTCAATCTGGGTTGTAGCTCCGCTAACCCGTCTACTCTCAGGGCGGTTCATCTCCTCCACTTCCTTTCGTTGACCTCCAATATTCTCTTTGTGCGTAGACAGTAAATGAGGCTTCCTGGTTTACCTCGTGGCTTATTGAAAATAGACTAATACCAAGCTATTCAAGCGGAATGTTTACCCTTGGTAGCTCCGAAACCAATCTGGACAATTTTTGTGTGCTTAGCGCTTCATGTCACTGTCCTACCGGTCCGGAAGATATAACATAAAGAATGTGATACAAACGCTATAAACAAAATAATCTGCCCACCAGTGTAGTGATTTGGTACCCAAACACTACACGTGATACTAAATCCTTTAGGAGCGTCATGCTCCGCCGTCCACAATTTCACATGTGCATTTGAGTTCGATTAGTTGTAAAGACAAGTAAGGTCTAAGCCAGTGGTTCCCAACCTATGCGCCGCGGCACACCAGTGCGCCGCGAGATGTCATCAGGTGCGCCGCAAAAAATATTGAAGTTAAATTCAATCCAAGTACGCTTTAAAAAATTCCACGCCGCCGACGTTAATCAGTACGGCACACTAACGATATTGTCGGTAGTAATTGAGTTGTTTTTGGTTGGTGAATGTATCATTCAAGTTTATTTACGCTTGAATAAGGTTCGTTGTGTGGCTGCATTGAGCAAAATAATGCATGAAATAAATAGCGATTGTGACATATACAAACACTGACACACATCTAAGCCAGTCGACTGTGCCCTAAATACTACCGTACGATACTAAACTAAATTGTTTGCACTCGGTCAAGATATTATACTTGTCGCGCTTTAAGTTACCCAATAAAATGGATAAATTTATCAAGAGGAAACAAAGTGATGATAATGAATCAGAAAGTAAACTTTCCAAGGCAGCAAAGCCCTGTGATAAAGCACCAAAAGCTCGACCAAAACGTCAATACTGCGATAATTATTTGAAATATGGATTTCACTGGACTGGTAGTGAGGATCAACCTTTCCCACTGTGTGTCATTTGTGGCGAAAAAATGTCAAACGAAGGTATGGCGCCTAGCAAGTTAAGTAGACATTTTGTAACCAAACACTCGCAGCTTCAAGATAAAAATCTGAACTATTTTCGGAGACTACTAGAGCAACAATCCAAACAAAAAACCGCTTTTCAAAAATTGTTAACTGTTTCTGAAAAGGCACAAGCTGCTTCCTATGATGTCGCCGAAATGATTGCGCAGCAAACAAGATCACATACTTTGGCTGAGTCGATCATCTTGCCTGCTTGCAGAAAGATAGTAAAAAGAATTCTGGGTGACAAAACCGAACAAGAAATACGCAGGACTCTCATGTCAAATAATACAATCCAAAGACGTATTGTGGATTTGTCTGCTAATATCGAGAAAACTGTACAGACTAAACTTCAAAGCACCGTTGAATTCGCTTTACAAGTTGACGAATCAACCGACATCAGCGGCAAACCACAGTTACTTGCGTTTATTCGTTTCGTTGATGGAAATCAAATAATAAATCAATTTTTGTGCTGCAAGGAAATGTCACTCACTACAAGAGGCCAAGACGTCTTTGACATATTATCTGCTTACCTTGAAAAATGGAATTTATCATGGAACTCGTGCATTGGAAAATGTACTGATGTGGTGCCATGTATGGTTGGCAGTATTAAAGGTTTTGTATCACTCGTACAAAAAAAAATCCTAATGTTGTACAAACCCACTGCTTCCTCCATAGGGAAGTACTTGTTTCAAAAACAATACCTGATGACTTAAGTCAAGTTTTAAAACAAGTTGTTCAAATGGTTAATTTCATCAAAATGAGGCCCAAGAAGTCTCGTTTTTTTGAGAAAATTTGTGTTAATATGGACTCTCAGCACAAACGTTTGATTCTGCACACTGAAGCGAGGTGGCTCTCAAGAGGAAAGGTGCTATGCCGTGTATATGAACTTCACAAGGAACTTCATGCATTTTTCAAAACAGAAGAACATGAACACTTCTGTGAATATCTTGAATGTGAATTCTGGCTTTCAAGGCTAGAATATTTGGCAGAAATATTTGCACATCTCAATGGCCTCAACACAAGCATGCAAGGCACAGAAAAAAACATTCTGACTTCATTAGATAAGCTGATTGCATTTAAAAAGAAAGTTGCAATTTGGAAAAACAGAGCTAAAGATGGTAACCTTGAGATGTTCCCTTTAGTACGACAAAGCTGCATAAAGAAAATTAGCCCCGTTGTATTTCAACACTTAACAACTCTGGAAGAAAAAATTAACTTTTATTTTCCATCACTGAAGGCCGATGAGTATGACTGGGTTCGAAATCCTTTTATAGAAAATTCATCTAGCACTGGTCTTTTATTATGTGAAGAAGAGGAGTTGGCATGTGTTTCCAGTGATCGTGGACTTAAAATCAAACATGCTGGGTTATCAATAGATACATTTTGGATTGCTGTCAAAGAAGAATACCCTTCATTAGCTAAAAAGGCTTTGACCATTCTGATGCAGTTTTCGACATCATATCTATGTGAGCTCGGATTTTTAACACTCCACAATATGAAGTCCAAAAAACGAGAGCGGCTTTGTTGCATTGAAAAAGAAATGAAGGTTTGTCTCTCTGAAATACGTCCTGACATTGAAATGGTTGCTAAGAAACATCAAGCACAAGTTTCTCACTGACAGAATTGTTGCAATCCTGTCATAAAGACGCAAGTACAGTGAATTTCCTGGATACAAGCTTAATTACGGTTATTGCCTCAATTTTTCGTTGTGACATGTAAAAAACGGTCAATTTGAATAAATTTTGTATTCAAAATATTCGAGTTGTGCCAAATAATTTTCTTTTTTTTCTAAAATGCGCCGCGACAGAAAATAGGTTGGGAACCACTGGTCTAAGCCTACAAAACTGTAGATAGATTGAGTGTTTTTCTCTCTAACGATTCTATTTGAATAAGGTTTTGTCGCAATTTGTCAAGAATTGTGTAAATATACATTACAATAAGCTTTTAATTTGTGCATTTGCTGAGGAATTCCTACACCAGTAGACGGTTTTTAAATACAGAGTGTTTCATCTCCATATGTCACTTTAGAAAATCTCAGTTACTGGCAAAAGTAGCAGAATAAAATTGGTTTCGTTGGAAAGGTAAAATCTCCAATTTTGTTGCTGCGGTGGTTTCGCCAGACCACTGTTACGTCACAATCAAAGTTTAAGCTTTTTGCGTAAAATGCCATTTCTACCGATTTGCCTCTTATTTGCTTAAAATATTTTTTACTAGAATGCAGAAAGCGTTTTGTTTTAAAATTTAATAAAAACAACTCGTGGACATGTATTCAACGTAAATTTTGGACAAGTTTTTCAAAGCAGTCACCAGACCGACGTACCATACAGAAATGGCACGCGAAATTTAAGGAGGAAGGATGTTTGCGCTCCCGAAAAAGAATTGCTCCTTCAACTAAAACGATCGAAAGAGTTCAAAACATCTTCCAGCGGAGCCCCAGGAAGTCAATCAAAAGAGCTAGTCTTGAACTTCAGATGCCTTTAACAATCGTTTAGCGAGTGGTAAGAAAACACCTGCATATGATACCTTATAAACTGCATTTGCTCCAGCATTTGAAAGACACCGACCAATCAGCTCGCGAAGACTTTTGTACCCAAATGCAGGTGATGTTGGAAGAAGACGGATTTGATAACCGTCTTGTGTTTAGTGACGAAGCAATCTTCCACATAACTGGCAAAGTCAACAAACACAACACACGCATATGGGGAACTGAACATCCTCATGCAATGCAGGAGCATGTGCGAGATTCTCCTAAGGTGAACGTGTTCTGCGCCATATCGAAGAAGTGTGTGTATGGACCTTTCTTTTTTGAAGGAACAACGGTAAACTAGTGAAGCGTACCTTGCTATGTTTCAAAATTGGTTGATGAAACTTTTGTTTGAGGGAGAGCGAGCAGACTGTATTTTCCAACAGCATGGGGCACCACCTCACTGGAGTCTCAATGTGAAACAGTATCTGAACGCTACTCTGCATAACAAATGGATCGGACGTGCCGGAAATGATGATTGCGTGCTCCTGCATTGGCCCCCTAGATCTCCAGACCTAACGCCGTGTGACTTTTTTCTTTGGGGCTATGTAAAAGGCTTGGTCTACGTTCCTCCTCTTCTAACATCAATGGCTGATCTGAAGACTCGGATAACTGAGGCCTTGAAAACCATCGATTCCGATATGCTTGTTCGAGTTTGGCAAGAAATGGAATACCGTTTCGATGTGTGTCGTGTAACTAAGGGCTCGTATATTGAACATTTATAAAAAGTTTAATAAAACGTTTATTTCTTTGATTTTTGAGTTTAAATTTTTGCTGTGTAAACTTAAGATCATTAGTTTTCAAAAAAAAGTATGGTTTCACATCTTCTACAGTTATTGAGATATAAATTGTCATAAAGTGACATATTGAGATGAAACACTCTGTATATTAATGAAGCTATAGGCAGTAATAGAAAGTTTATCGGAAGCGTGATAGGATAGGTAAAGCTAAGAAACTCTGGCTTGGCCAACCGCAACATATGGACCCTTGATGAAGACCGAAAGACCACTTTGCAGTCTTGCAAACTCTTTATTTTTTTGGTGTCCGATGGATTCAGTAAGCTAAGTTCTTATTCTTTTAACCCTCATACGTTGATTACGTTTTGTAACGTTAAAGGTAATTGGGGTCACATTTGACCCCAAGCTTAAAATTGCTTTAATCATGATTTTAAGCAATGTTTCGTTTGTTACAAATATCAATCAAAGAAGCTGTAAGAATATCAAAACAATTTTTTTTGCATAATTTTAGTAGCCTACATTGTCGATATTCAAACATCAAAAATAACACGGGCCAATTTTTCTCCTCAAATAAGCTTTAGTGAAATTGTAAGAAATTTGAACATAAGTGTGATTTATGATAGAATTAGAACTTGATCTAAGTTGATATTTTAAGTATTTTGATTCACAAACATGTTGTTACATGAATCTAAACTGCATGTGATGTAAAGAATCTCATTGGGTAAAAAAGTTGGTTCCTGAGAGGTTAAATGCAATAAACACTAAACTGAATCAATCGACCACAGTAATTCTGCTGAGTATAAGAAAACAATTCTTTATACCAGGAAACTTAAACAATTCTTGAACACAACCAGAACAAACTTGCAATGAAATTTCGTATGAACAAGGACTTCAATTGACATACATAAAACAGAAATGAGAAACTAGTTCACACAAGAAACTAGTTAAAAAAAGCTGCCGACAAAAATTCTGATACGTAAACAACAATCATCCTAGAAAACACATTTCTATTTCTCTCAGCCATTGTTTTTTCTAAAAGACCTAAAAGGAATCGCTGGGAAAAGAGAAAATAATTAGGCAGTTATCAAAAAAACATGAAATGTAACAACCGAAGAACACAGTATAAGACATAACATTTCGGGGTCGATTTTGACATCAATTACTGTTTATGGTATAATTTTTGAAAGCATAATATAAAAAAGAAAATTAGCGTTTTAAGGGGAACATCATTCTTATTTGTACAAATACAGTCTGATTGCATTTTGAAGAATTCAAGAGAGCACAACTTGAACAACCAAGAATAGAAAGAGCTACTAGTTACTACAAATTAACTTCTCTTGGGGTCAGTTTTGACCCCAATAAGCGTATGAGGGTTAATGTCTTCAAAATATCCCTCGTTATTACAACGTAATAAATTCATGAAAAACTTTGCATTACGGTACAGCATTTTCATCTTTACTACGTAAATATGTTTACAGAGTTGAGAAACCCTGCGACCTTTCCAATGACATGTTAGCTTGGTCGTTAATGACAGCTTTAAGCTCACGTTCACCGCACAGTTATTAAGTAACCTACTACTACTAGTTTATGCTTGTATATGTGTGTTTTTAACCATTGTTTATAATTTTTCTCAGCTTGTGCGTATTCCGCTTTTTCTTGGCGCTGTTGCATGATACAGAACAGGGATTCTGTCATGTGTTTACGACTTTGCTAATTCTACATTAACAGTTCTTTAGAATCAGCTTACTAAAACTTTGATTTATTGAGGCACATACCCAGATCTCTCTTTATTGTACTACCTGTTAATTCCAATTGCAAAAATAAAGAGAAAGGTTAGTTTCAACTACAACCAGTAATTATCTTTAAGATATTTATAAGGGCATACCAGATTTTTAACGTGTGAGAAATTGCCCAGTGTAGAGGAATAACGAAGGCTGCAGGTGGAAAGTAGAAGGTCTTTTAAAGCAGAAGTTCCCAAATGGATAGCTGCAATCCCACGTTGTATAGTTTTTAGACGGCAGGGGCGTTGCAAGCTTACATCCCTTAATTCTTCGTTTTTAGAAATCAGCCTGAGGTAACATGATGACCTTTTTCTGAAAGTCAGTTTGTGTGGAAAGCTTTTTCTTTCCTGTTTTTGACAAAATAATTCTTTTTTTCGGACATCAACATCTGCAGTGTGTCATTAGCTCTTAGATTTGTATTGAATCAAGGCCTTCTAAAGCCTTGCTTGAATAAATGCTTGAACTACGAAAATAAAATTGATTCAAATAGGATTACGTTTCTGGGAAATAGAGATTTGGTCAAAGCTAGTAATGCGTAAATCTTTGAAAGACTTGGACATTTTAGGATGCTCGAGTATAGTCCGTGTCTGCCAAAGCTCGTGCCCAAGTTCATCAAAGTTTTAGTCTTTTTGAGTCCGAATTCTCAGAACTCCAATTTACAAAAACTTTGTACAAATCCACTTCATTTCTGCATTGCATAAAATTCTGCGAAGTTATAGCACACAAGTAGTCTCTATTGGCAGTTATTGAAAACCGCTTTTCATATGCCCGCAAACAATTAGCTATTTCAAAATTATGGTAAGCTTTTCAGAAAAGATTGGAAACAAATGGCAGAGTACTAATTACTAAATACTCCAGATGGTCGTGTCATTAATAGCCTATCATCATGAACAATTGCCCGAATCGATCAAATGTCAAACACAATTCAACAAAAGCATTTACCGGTAGCTGACAACAAAAATCGGCCTTTTCAGATTTCATGACCCTAAAATCTAATGAAAAAAGTTTGTCTATCTTTTGTAGGTCTGCCGTAGGCTAGAAGTTTCATATTTTAGTTTAACGTTATTGCTTGGCATTTTAGATATCATGCAACTCAAAGACTTGACGAGCTAAAAACATTTTGGGCTACAAGCACCACAAATAAAAGCAAAAAACATTTAGCATAGTTCGACCAATGCCAGCCTTTAAGAATGTGTTGCTGCTTGCATAAAATAGGAGAGATAAGAAAATGCTTAAACAAAGAAATAGAATGGGAGTGCAATAATTACAGCAATTTCGTTCCTTCTTGTCTATTTCCGGTCTCCAGCCATTTCACAAGTTGCAATTATAGCGTTTTAAATGCTTTAAATCAGACAGCAGTTCATTTGACAATTGTAGACGATGTGACTTCATAAAGAGACCTCCATGACTGCAAAACATCCCCATTGGGGAAGAGGGAGGAAGGCTCCGTGAGGACGTGGTTTGCTTGTGGAAAGAGTTACGGGGAATTTAAAGTTTAGTTGCTAAAAATAGAAAGATGGGAATAAGCTTACAGTACTGGTACTAATATGAAGTCTAAAGAGTTTGTGTTGACAGCCACGAAATGACAATAATTTAAAGTTACGTAATACATATTCACTACATTCCTGTAATGACCAAGAGCTGCGAAGAGTAATTCTAGCTTATTTACTCTGTAGGGTAGGCTACTCTATTCTCAGTAACAAAAGTTATATCAGTAGTAACAATGCATTTATTTTTGGCCAGTAAAGCACGCGCAATGCAAAAGAACACATCAAAGCAACAACCAAAAATAAGAAACAGCATTAAACGGTATATGTTAAGACGTTATAGGCTACATTAATATTAGGTTTAATGGCTACGGTATGAGTTCGGCAAGGCAAGTTGACAACCCTACCAATGTTTTTGGACAAACACGTCTCATGTCTATCGATATGGAACCTTCTGTCAGGTGTAAACCTAATGCATGTTTTGTATTAACTGTTTTGTTTTTGCTCTATTTTTGTCTTGACTTTCTTCCACATATTCCTACTTTGTAAATTATTTCGACAATAGCCTAGTGCATTTTTCGACGGTCATGAAATAAAAAAGCACTTTGTTATTAACGCTAGCAAGGAAGTAGCATGTGAAAGGATACTACGTTTGACACTAACACCTCAACTACACATCTATACCTTCTACAGACTATCTGATAAAGCAAGTGCAAAGCCCGCACCGCCAAATCAATAAACGCACTGGCGCACTGCAGTGAAAACTGTTGCTTGGAGTCTGTCTGGCAGAGTGTCTGACGACTTTAAGTTTTCTTTAGAATTATGTTAACAATTGCAATGGTTCAGTCTTTCGTATAACGTGAGTGTGTCACTGGGCTTTATTTTTATGATTGGAATTGAGCAAAAAAATTTTAGTTTATTGACTCTAGTTATTTCTTGACTGGTTTCGAGTCAAGTGTTTTGCAAAGAAGACTCCAATGAAGTCCGAGTCGTTCTAAGATTCTTCCGAGTGGACTCAAATCTTTGAAAACTGGACTCGAGTCATTACAAGTGTAGTGAGTGATGACGAAAAAGGGGCAATAAACTTTTGGTGTTTTGACCACTAATTCACTTGGTTTAAAGTGTTGCCAACCTATTTTTCAAAATTTAGAGATCAAAATGTCACTAAAAATAGAACATCCGCTCCACTGCTGCGACTGTAGTACTAGGTTTGTGGGATTTGCGTTCACTTAAAGAGTAAGTAGTAAAAGTAGTATGAAAAGCGTACGCGTAGGTTTTGTTGTTTGCATGAAAGAAATAGCTTAAACCACTGCAGTCCCAATCGCCCTTTGATGACTAACTATATCAGATTAGGCCTACTAGCACTGTAGCATATTACTTTTTTTATCTATGCCTATTCTGTACAGCAAGTGTAATAATTTATTGAGTATAGCATGGTATAGTTTAATGAGCTTAGTATAGACTTGGCCTATGACGATGCAGATAACTCTATGCAAACTGGTTGACTAATCAGTGCTGATGAAGCAAATAGTGCTTTTTTGTTTGATACCCCAGGCTGATATCTTGTATGAATTAGGCTGATTTGTACCCCAGTGTGCACTTCACTGTACATTTACATACCGGGCCTCCCCCTCTTGTTCACACTGCTTTTGTCCAAGTACCCAGCCAGTGAAGATTCAAGCGCATGATCATAATATTTTAAGTTGCATTCTATCCAAGATGTCATTTCATGGTTAGGAGTTTCACTCAGGTTTTTTTGGCTATGCCTAGAATGCCAGCACCAGGTTTTTGTTTCCAACCGTAAAGCGTGGGTAAAAGATTATATCGGTTATGTTTCCCACATAATATAAACATTGATTTGTTGGTTGTGCATCATCACATTATGTCTGCCATGCATCACCTCTTGTCCAGTCAAGCAAAACTGTTAGAAACTTTTGATTGATAGAAATACTCTTGTATGGAAGAATAAATGATTAAGTGAAAATGGTTTTAAAAAAAGGTTTGAAATTTACTGGTTGGTCTTTGGAGGAATAATTAAATGCTGTCAATGATTATGATAACAAAAAAAGAGTTGGTTGTTGGAGAAGAGACTTGAGAGCAGTGCATTAATTGCATAAATTCCGTCAATACCAAAAAATTGAGAGGAGACCCCCAAGTTTCACAGGCTTGTCAAAAGAATAATTTTTTTTACCAGCAGTATTTAGAAATAGTTCCCCCCTGGCTGATTGGCAAGCTGCTAATATTCCTCACAAAGCAGTCTTGAAACTCTCAATTTATTGTTGTTCTTTGTGAACAGAAAGCTACAGGACATGTGGACATGTTGTGACAAGTTCTTGTCATGACAATAAAGGATACAGGATTGAAGCAAACTTCCAAAGTTAAAGCGTTTTGCAGAAAGCCTGATTTTTGTTGATTATTTGGTTTTTCTATTTCTTGTTATAACAGTCTACTGATATTTTTTGGAAATTGCTTGCTTGTTTTAGTTTTTTTATTTCCAAATTTGATGCATTTTCTGGTGTTACCATGATGTAGACCACTCTGTCAAGCCATTTTCATTTACTGTGATACAGCAAAATTAATAACTGAATTGTTCTTTGGTTTCACTAAAATATGTGGTAATCCTGTACTTTAGCGCGATAAATTATTAAAGCTGAAAGGGCAGTGTACACTGTAGGGCCAGGCCCGGTATGTAAATGTACGGGGCAGTGTACACTGGAACCCACCCTGTACACTCCCTTTCAGTGTACACTGCCCTGTACATTTACATACCGGGCCTGGCCCTACAGTGTACACTGCCCTTTCAGCTTAAATAATTTACCGCGCTAAAGTACAGGATTACCAAATGTGTTTCCATAAGCAAGGACAACTTGTTGTGCATGATAAGTTCTCCATTAAATAAATTCTTCAATGTTATGTGATTTGCAGTCCCATTCTATGGAACAAACTACTAGTTTCTTCTAAAAAAAACTCATGGGCCAAAGTGAGAATTAAAATCTCTTCAATAATTGTTGTAAACCTGTAAATCAATAACCAATGAAATGCAACTTCATAGCACATCAATCCTTTTTAAGGTTTCACTACTAGAAGACATTTTGGAAGATATCAAAGCCATCGTTGATTACTGGTATTTCAATTTTGGTCAATCAATTTATGTGATGAACAAACTTTAAGCTAACACAAATGATGTTGGTAAAGCCACAAAAATAATTTCAAGTTTAATTTACTGGCTGTTTATAATATGCATTTCTTCAAGGACTTGCAAATTTTTAGTGTAGATGTCAGTCATAGTAGATTTAGTGGTAGGTATTATTTGGAATAAAATTAAATATTTACAATTTCAAGATTATTAAAGCTATTTCTTGAGAAAACTGTTGAGTGTGCATTTAAATTTTTCCCATCAAGAATTGGACAGATAAAATGTGGGGAGTTGTTTTATGGAAAAAAGTTTTTGTTAAAAGATGAAAGAAAGAATTTATCAGAGTTGCATAAGATCAGCAATGCTGTATGGGAGAAATATTAAGGAGGCATGAGATAGTAAGTACTTTTGAGTAGAACTGAAAAAGCAAGGTGAGAGGAATGTGTGGAGTTAAGTTGATTTGAGAGAAGGAATTAAGAACTTAAAAGTCAAGAACTCATCAAATGACAAGCATGATGCAATGGACTCAAAACGTTACTTTCTGGGCTCATAATTCATTCTGAGCATTACACTGTTGTGTTCTTGGCAATAGAGATAATATAAAACAGTTTCTTCAGCTGGATAAAGCTGATTGATATGTTTACAACATAGCCTATTGCGCAGAATAAGCTAAAACGTTTGAACACTTTTTTGATGTTAAATCTTTTGAGTTGAAAAATTGCAATACTTGTATGGTAGTGAACACATTCTCCGAATTCCACTGCCAATGGCTGAACAAACTTTTAATGCCATAGGTCAAATGTTTGATCGCATTGCTTTCTGGTTTGGGTATAGCAATTTCCTGTGTATAAGTATTCTGTACTGTTCTTATGTCTCTTCTCAAATTACAAACTTTTTGTTTGATATCATAATCGCCAACAGCAGTTGATAATTCCTCCACAGTTTTTAATGGCAAACATTTTCTTAAATCCATTTTTAACTCTGCTGATTATTTTCATGGTAATTTGGCATTTTTCATCACTTGATTATTCTTACCAACCAAAAGTTTCTGACAGTTTTGCTTGGCAATTGCATGGTAATGTGCAGTTGCTGCTGACATTATGTGGTGATGCTCAACCAATATATCAAAGCTTTCATCATTTGCTAAATGCGACCTGTAAGAATCTTTTACTAGCACTGTAGGGTTAAAAGCTAAAAAGCTCATGATGGCATTCTAATCATCAGTAGTTCTAATAAGCACATCCCAGTGATGTCTTGCAGTGTTTCCTTTAAGCAAGATTAGGACTAGGGTTATAGTTATGTTTAGGATTAGTTGACATTACACCACATTGCAAACAACATGCACATTGCAATCTTTGTGGTCATTGCTGACATGACAAACATTATGAACATGTACTATTTGTTAGGACTCTCCTAGCCACTGCATTTTTGTTTAGAATTTGGGTTGGACTCTCTTAGGATAAATGGCAGTAATTTTATGTGACATATGCAACAGCAGTGTACCATGGGGGGGGGGGGGGGCAAATATATGAAACGTAACGAGATGTTTACTGAGAATATAATTTTTTTGTCCAGTCACATTTTCAATACGTCATAGAAACTGACCAATCACGAATGACTAAATGTCACATTTTTTTTAAACTTCAGCAACCTGTCCAATCAGAAGTGTTTAAGGGTAAATGGCCACTACCTTTTTATTAATGCTAGAGAAATACAGTTTTAGTATATGTATTTAGACTTATTAATAGAAAAACACAGAAATTATGAATGAGTATTGCCTATCCTGTGGGTAGATTTTAAAAAACAAAACTGTTTAAAGGTTAAGTGACTAGTGTATGTATACTTGCAGCACTCACAACCTCATTTATTTTTCTGTCCAAACTTGATGTAGCTTGAAAAAATTGAATGGTTCTAAACTTACAACTCTAGGTTCTTTTTTTGTTTTCTATGGTAAAGCAGTTCTCAGATCAGCTGTGCCCTAATCTGTAGATTAGGGGTTGGCAACCTTTTGTATAGTGCGGGTCAGGTTGGTTTTTAGTGAGGTGGCTGGGGGTCATAACCTGGCGTGTACAGGAGAAAAAAGAAGTTTGATTACCTGAGCACAAATAAAGTACAACAGTGTGTTCTACACTAGTATCCCAAGGACAAATGCATCTACAGAGTAATTCATTAAAACTTTATTTGAAATATGAAAGCTCAAACATGCACAAACAATTTTTTATTAAGAAAAGGGAATTATAGCAAATCAATGCGACATGTGATGCTGCTTAGTTTTAGACAACATCTCTACATCTGTTGAAATATTGGTGGTGGAAAGCAACCAAATATCTTCCAAGTAGTCATCATGCAGGCTTGATTTTAAATAACTTTTCGTGAATTTCATTTAAAAAAATAATTGCTCGCAGCAATATGTGCTTACAAATAGCGAAGTCATTATTTTGGCATTCTGCAAAAGATTTGGAAATTTCTTGTGTGGTGCAATGCACTTTTGGTAGAATTCAACAGTGGACACAGAATCATGTCTGGCTTTCAAAAATTCGTCATATTGCAAATCAATTAACTCCAACTGATATTTTTCTTCCACTTCTTTCACGTTTGTTTGGAATGGTGTACCAAACAATTTAAAAGCATTTGCATATTGCCGAAAGTCCACAAAGCGGAAGGAGAATTCTTGTATCAAATCTTGAATTGTATTACAAAGTTGTCTGGTTTGATTTCTGTTTCCTGCTTTTGAAGATTTGGAAAATGAGAATAATTTCCATTCTGAATTTGTACTTCCCATAGCCGCAGTTTTTGTCAAATGCAATGAAACAACTAAACATGTCAAAGACATGCTTATTCCTCTCTACAAGTTTTTTATTCAAGCTGTTCATGTGGGTTGTGACATCAACTAAAAACGCTAAGTTAACCAGCCGTTCTGCATTCTGAAAGTGAGAGCTGTCTTGCTGCTTGCTATCCAAAAACATAGCAATCTCTTTTTTCAGTGCATATACTTGCTGCAGCATTTTTCCATGGCTAAGACACCAAATGTTAGAGAAATACGTCAAGTCTCCTAACTCTGCTTCTGTTTTTCTCAAAAATTCTTGAAATTAATGGTGATTTAGTCCTTGTGAAATTATAAAATTCACCGTTTTGATGGATAATGCAATAAAGCCTGTACAACTGTTGCTCATTACCAATGTGTTTTTGGAGCAGGGCTACAAACCCCTTTTTCTCTCCAGTCATCACTGGGGCTCCATCTGTAGTTACCCCAATAAGCTTTGATAAATCAAGAATCGTCTCTGTTCTCCATTTTCTTACACTTTTAAAAACGTCTGCTTCAGTGGTAGTGTCATAGGAATCAATTGAACAAACTCTTCCACAATATCAAACGTTGGTGTTACACCCCTTAAGAATAGTGCAAGTTTCACGGTATCTGTCATATCAGTGTTTTTGTCAATGGCAATGCAATAGTACTCCAAATTTTTCAAAACATTCTCAAAACCACATTTCACATTTGCCGACAATTTTTCAATTCGCCAGGTAACAGTCCTTGCTGATAGGTTTATCCCTGAAAGTAAATCCTTTTTTTTTGGGCAAACAACATTTACGAATTTCAACATGCATTCTTTGATAAATTCTCCATCACAAAAAGGTTTCATTTTTTCTGCGATGAGTTTTGACACCTCATAACTAGCTTGAGTATTCAAAATGCTTTCATGTACCTTTCTAATAAAAAATGACAATTACTTCTTTAACTCTTTTTTAGTCATTCAGCTTTCCCACTCTTGCTTTTTCAACAAAATTGTGGTAATCTTTTTCATGACATGTTTCGTAGTGTCTTTTTACATTTGAAATCTTGAAAACGGCAACAGTGTCTTGGCAAATTAAACAAGCACATTTTCCAAAGTGCTGAAAAAAAAAGAAGTCAACGGTCCAGCTTTTTTGAAAACTTTTTTTTTGATTCTTGAAAACTTCGTTGCTAATAATCCACCTTTCTTTTCTTTGTGTTCATGAGCAATATTAGAATATTCTAACAAATCAACAAAGAATTCTACATAGAACTGAAGCAACAGATTTGTTATTAACAAATAAGAAACACAACACCTGTATTACTTAACAAAAGCCACGTAAAAATTCTATGTCAAATAGGTATCAATACCTGCAACTATTAATCATTGATAATCTAAAAAAAGAAAAGGAATTTAAAAATGGAGTGTGGTTGTACACCAGGGTTCATTATTGACTGTCTAAAGCTCAACTGGTGCTAGCAAACCACATGGTGCAACAGTAGCCACATTCTTTGATGCCTCACAGGTCCCCAGCCCATTTCTCCAAAGCAGAGCACTGCGCCACTCCATAGTGAGAAGCCCACAACAGAACCAAAGCAAAAAAGGGGCTTGAAAATTTAGCTGATTTAATAATTGCTAAATTTCTGAGTTACTTTCTTGCCCAGCTGCCCCAGCCCCAGTGCAAGCCCCCTGCTGCAAAGTGACACAGCACCCCACTGCAAAAAAGTAGGCCGGAAGACCAGAAACTACAGCTGCTAATGCACCAGACAGCCCGTTAACACAAGTTGAGCTTTAGACAGCTGAAAAGGAAAAGTGTTGCAAGACAAGATGGCAGGGACAGAGAAGCCAGCGCAACAGTTTTATACCATGAAAGAGTGCTTTCACAGCAAAGCCTTAGCAGCTTTAGTGGTCCACTGCCCTGGTGTTCGTCATTTTCTGGTTAATAAACTTTTTTTTCTTTCCTCTACTGGCCATCAAACTAGGAAAAATTAGCATGATTAGTCTCTCAATGACCCTCAATTATTATGAATACCACTGTTTACTTTACAGCAACAGGATGATTACAAATCAAGCATATGGGTTTACCAAAGTGTTTTATGTAAAAGTACCTGCCTTTCTATAGTTCACTGAAACCTCAGCATTTGACGTCAACTTTCCTACGTTTTGCTAACATTGCAAAGTTGCTGAAAAATATTTGTAACAGGGCTACTAAGACTTAATTCACTTGTAAAATGATAAAGTTATGTATTAGCATTAGCAAAGTACCCTAAAGAGAGATTGTTACGTAACAAAGAATGGTGATGGATTAGTTTCCTGAAGCGCTTTCAAATGGATAGAAACTTACAATCTAATAACATTATAAGCAAGGCGGCAGGCCATACGGCTATGACAATGTACTGAATGGACACGGCCCAGAAGATTTGACTTGGCAGGCTGGAATCGGCCTGTAGGCCATAGGTTGCTGACTCCTACTGTAGATTAACCTATGGCAAAGGGTAAATGACTGAAAATGGCCTTGCATGTACCGATGGGCTTAGAGAGTGACTGCATTGACACAGATAGACATGCGTGGTTGCCGGACAGAGACTGTGGGGTCAAGCTGTATCAGAAAATTTTGTTGCGTGAATATTCCAAATTGATCAGTTATTTTTTATCATATAAACATGTTAACTATTTTGGTAATATTAATAGCACCATGTATTTGATTGTATTTAGAGCTGTCAGTCTCTCAAAACGTGTAATCTAAACCTTCAATTTTAGTTTCTCTGTCTGTATGGTAATGCATATATGTGCATGCTTGATGATACCTGTATTAACACAGTTGTTCTCACTTAACCACTTCCATGCGGAAGCACCACTCATCGTTTCAGTTTTTCTCGCTTTTAGTTTTCCTTGCTCTATGATATTGAGGAGTGACATGTGGGGCTGTATCTGCTCTAGAACCCAATCATTCATTTTTTTGCAGTCCATGGAATCTGTAGTAGCCGTCTCCAAGTTCACATTTCAAATGCATTCAGTCTCCACTGATTCGCCTTAACATATTGTCCAACTTTTGCTTGCATATGTCACTACTGGGAACACAAGGGAATAAATCAGTTTTGTTTTTGTGGCTACAAATATGCCCTCATCTTTCATTATTTTTGCCAGTTTAGTCATCGTACTGCGACCTATGGCTAGCCTTCTTCAAATTCTTTTCACACAATCTGCATTGTCACAAATAGTTAATCCCATGAAATTGAAGTTGTGTACAATTTTGATGTGATCATCTTCCAGTTTGAATTCCAGAAGTTCAACTGTTGTCATCACCTTTGTCTTCTTTACATTTAATCTCAAGCCTGCTTTTCACTAGTTTTTTTGATTGTGTTTATGAGCATTTTCAAATCATCCAAGTTTCTAGTGATTAGTGTTGTATCATCTGCGTATCTTGAGTTATTTCATGTTTTTCAAGAAACCTGTGTTCAATCTAACATAACCTGTCTTGCTCACTACTTTCTCACAATTTTTCTGATGACTTTATTAGCTACTTAGAGTAATTAAAAACATAGCAAGCCTTTGGAGAATTCAAAAAAATTTACAATTAATATTTTGTGTGACTGCCCTTGTTTTTGATTACTTCTTGCAGGCGGCTTGATGGCTGTCAATTAGTTTGCCGCAATAATGTGGAAAGATTTCTTTCCTCAAACTTTTGTAATGGCTGTTTGATATGTGACAATGGGATACTTTCCTGAATGTTTAATCTTCATATGGTTTATAGATCTATCAAATTTAAATCTGGACTGTTTCCAGGCCACTCCAAACTTTGGGTACTTTTTTGCTTTACTAATTTTTCCCCATCTTGCTTCATAAATATGGAGCACCATCATGATTGAATATGTGGCGTTTTGGACTTTCATGTGGAGCTCAAGCTTGCTCTCAAACAAATTAACATTTTTTGAACCATTTATGGTGGTTTCTGGCAGCAAAAAATATATGTTCAGCTGTCCCCTTCAAGGGCATTGCTCCCCAAATCATTTGGCTGGGGAGGTGTTTCACAGTTGGGATAGTATAGTTTCCTTCCAGCAAGCTGCAACAGGCCTTCAAACCTGATGATTTTGAACAGAAAACTAATTTACCGGAGAATATTCTGAAAAATGTGCCCTTTTCCACATCTCGATGTCCTAAGCAACACATCTATTGGCAAAGTCCAAATGTGCCTTCTTCATCGCTTATGTCAAGTGTAGTTTTGTGGCTCGCTTGCAAGATTTGAGGCCAAATTCAACAGACGGCCTGTATTGAATAGTTTTGGTATTGACTACTGTGCCAGTTTCTATCAAATGTAAGCGTGAATTTTTTTGGAGTAACTTTTTGGACAGCAAGTAACCATATTATGCATGAGGTGGTCTTCTCTGCTGCTGGAAACCTTGGTCAGCCAGAGCTTTTTTCTGTCTTTGAAAATCCCTTCATTTTGGTATTTCATGATAGCATTGTGCACAATTGTTTTGTTAACTTTTATCTTTATTATTTAAGGTACAGAAAACTTTAAATTGCTTAAGATTACGTTTTGAGTGCGTTTTCCTGTGCTGAAATGTGGCTTTTCGCCCATTTTTTACACCTATGAATTTAACTGATTTTAACTATAATGCGTTTTTTACTGAGCAGAAAATGAAAATATATTGGCATACAAAAATTTTTCATTAATCTAGTAACTTAATTATGCGATATGGCATGACAATACCAATTATTCATTGAGATATGACCATTTAAAGGTTTTTAGAAAGTGTTTTTAAACTTTTGTCACAGGCTTTACAGATAAAATCTGCAATACTTCTGTGTGCCTGCTTTATTTTCACCGTCTGTTAGAACTAATTATGGCAGCATGTTGTGGCCTTCCAGTTTGAATGAAAATAACTAATTCTATACATCTCTACCAGTGCTTATTTTCAAGCTGCTGATTAAATGAGTCTACCACAGAATCAGCTGTATCGTTGGATATGTGGAATTGAATACAATTGAAATGCGAAATTTTGGATCAGTGTTTTACGGTTGAAATTAGGGTTAGGGTTAGAATTGGGATTAAAGTTACTTCAGGTAATTTGGCCGATTGTTTAGAAGACCCACAAAAGTATGTTGATAGCCTACTGCAAATCATGTAATCTCTTATTTTAAACTTAATTATATTCCTACTTCACATTTCTGGCCTCTTCAAGCTGAGCTGTATTACACATTTGTTGATGATGTAGCCAATATTGTGTGAAATTTTTATCAGTGTAATCAACTATGGTGATGTATCGATAAAAGACTTTGTTTTCTTTTGGCAGCCGTTCTTGAACTGGCCAACTGTCTCTGTTTTAATGCTATATTTTATTTATTGTTGGTCTTGGTAAAATCATAATACTGCTCTGTTCTATGATTTCGAATTTTATCAAAAGTTTGCGTGTAGCATAACTTCGGTGTATTGCCAAAATTTAAGATTTCTTTGTCTTTGCAAAAGGTAAGGCCTGCCTTAAATAACTTAAAAAGCACAAAAGCAATAACTTTTTTAAGAGTTTTCTGCCAATAAAGCCCAAAGTTTCATTGGCGTCAGTTGTGTTTAAGTTTTACAATGATTGCATTGTTGTGTCTGTAAGGAAATGCGCTTAATAGCATGTAATTATCCGTGCTTGGTAGCAGTGCTGTAGCAGCCATAGTTTCTTCAGATTTTTTCAGTAAACTGAATACATATTTGGACACGCAATGTTTATGTCCAGGCAAATATTTTCAAGCAACAGCACACTTTCCTGTGATATTTTCTGACACAACTGGAATCAAAGACTTTACTGGTCGATTCAAGTGTCCTCTTAGCCGGTGGCACAGATGGCCATGGACCAATTCAAAAACTGAGTTTTACTGGCTGAGTTGAATTTACATAAAGTGTGTATTATGAGGAATAATGAAGAAATTAAAGAATTCAACAAAAGCGATACAGTCAGCAGAACCTGTTTTTCTAGGCTTGGCGCAAGGCCATGTTAGGTCGTCAGCTAAGTGTATTTGCAAATACTAAATATGCACTTTGGCAAAGCTTTTGTAGCGAATGATTTAAAAAGACCCAAGTGGTTGCCAGCAGCGAAATTTTTTTGACATGAATTGGCAATCATTAGTGTTTTTCTGTTGTTTAGAAGAATATTCGGGGGGAGTTCTTCTAAACAAGATAAAAACGCAAATGATTACCAATTTATGTTAAAAAAGTTTTGTTTAAAATTTATGCTCATGCGACATCAATAACTGTTAGGAAATACTGTTATGCTTTGTTAAAAATTTGTAATAAATTTACTTCATTTTTCCTTCATTATGTTCAGGTTGAATTAATAAATATCAAAAAATACACAAAAAGATGTACCCTACCCGTTAGCACAAAGATTACGATGTAAAACGATATATTTAAAAAATAAATTTTATGGAAAAGTTTTATCTGAATTTTTTTGTTCAGCAAGTAAAATTTTCTGTAAGTTTTCATCTCATAAAATAGGGCAATACTCAAAGTGCCTCTTTTCCCACTTTCAAATACCTCTATGCTAGACACATAAGGTACTTTGTAGTGGCGATCACCTCAATGGGTATGTGGTTAAATCCAAATGCCTCTTTTCCAGTTTTTGTGTCCAAGGAGCATTGATTTACCCGGCAGAAGTTCCTTAACCCTATGAGGGATAATAAAACACATATGCCACATGATTGTTAATTGTTATATTATTATAACGTAACAACCATTTTTCTGAAATTCATTGCAATTTTGTTGTTATAAAACAACTGAGGAATTGTCTCGGATTTTATGAATTAGAATCTTATGATCCTTGAAGGGTTAATGCTGATTTTACAACAGTTTGTAAAAACGACAAAAACATATTCGTGAAGGTAAAAGCTGCCAAAAATTTGCTGTTTTTTGTGATTTTATTTGCGCTCAATTGCATTTTCTGACTAGGCCCAGAATTACTGCATTATAAGAATCAACAGTGAAATTTAATTCTAGATTAGTAGTTTCCAACATTGGGCGTAGCAAAATATTGTTGGGGCGTAGAAGTTGAAGACCTAATATATCAATTTGCTTACCTACTTAATTACTTTTATAGTATTTCATTCTAAATCAAGGAGAATACATAATACAAATGACTTTGTTCGCAATGGAATTGACTGGTAGAAATGTCAACCCCTTTCATTTGTTTTGTTGTGGTGAATTTGCTGCAAGCTGCAAGAAATCAACTAGAAATGACAACATGTGGTAATTTGAGACTGAAACCAACTAAACTGTAACTTTGAATCAAACAACTGTGTCACCAGCATCAAGCTCTGAGCTCCCTATAGCATTATTTCTAAATATAGCTATAAATTTCGTTACACTTCGTGCGTTTATAAATCCAATCACATAGTAAACATTGCACCGGCTTATCGGAAACAAATGGTTACGACAAGTAGTGATTCTGTCGGGGCCTGAAACTTTTTTGAAGAGAAATGTGGGGCTTGAGTCAAAAAAGGTTTAGAACCTCTGTTAGATATTAAAATTCCCAACTCGTTTGAATAATGCTGGGAGTGTAAAATGAGCCACATCCTTAACTAGCGTTTTCTGTTAGCATTTGTAACTGTAATATCTGGCTCATTTCTAAAGAAAAATGTCATAACTTTTTTTAAACTGCAAATTAAAACCTATCACAGATAATTGCACTATTGTTGTCCAAAAACGTAATTCTATTGTAAAAGCTAGTTTTTGTGCCTCAATTTAATTTTGTTCAATACTGGCTTAGGAATGGATGCTGATAGCTACCTCGAGATCAGCAGACATTAGGCTGAGTTACAACATTACAATTAACTCACTACCTGTCGACGTAACCTTAAATTAAAAGGCTTATTGCAAGTTTTTTTCAATGAAGAAATTAAATAATTGTCTTGGCTATTCTACATTGAACCAGTGTTGCAGCATAAGTTGGCAGAGCTTTTGTCTTTAAGGTGCGTAAACTCGTGCTTCTTGACATGTGAACTTGCGTTGTAGTTTTGCAGATTCATCAACATAGGCATTCATTTAAAAGTGGAAAGATTTATTAATCACTTGATATTTTTGCTTTGTAGATATAGAATCTTGCTAATTATTGTTTTAAGTAGTTCATTTTTTTATCGGAGGTTTGGATTAAAATTCAAAAACATGCAAGTAAGCAAACGCTTATTGTGAGTAGAACTACATTGATGAACTTAAGTTTACATTGGTATAAAGCTTGCTATCCCAGTAAATTTTGTGTAGATTCGTAACTTATATTGTTCTCATTTGAAACTGTTTAATTGGTCGAGAAGAATGCTTAAATTTAAATAGCTGGAAAAACCGTCCATCTTTTTGCACTAATTACTAATTATACACTATTTACATTTTAAATTGTGTAAGCTTCACATGCTTAAATATAAATGGTTATATCAAACACTAAGCAAATGCAGGAATACTGTTTTGCTCTCTTGAGTTCTATTTATAAAATGGTTTTGGCTGTTATAAGCAGTTGCTGCAATTTCAATTTGTCAACAGGCAATCAAATGCGTGGTTGTTGGTGATGGCGCTGTTGGTAAGACTTGTCTGTTGATCAGCTACACTACTAATGCTTTTCCGGGTGAATATATTCCTACGGTTTTCGACAACTATTCAGCAAATGTTATGGTGGATGGCCGACCTGTCAACTTGGGCCTTTGGGATACTGCTGGTCAAGAAGATTATGACAGGTCAGAAATAATATTGCCGTTTGGCTTCAACCAGCCAAAGTTGACGCATTAATTGATTTGGCTTGGGTCAAATGTTGTTTGAGATATGGTGTAAACGTAAAGTCTTGCGGTACTCGTGGCTGGTTTTTTTGTAGTGCCATATACACAAGTGACTGATACTTTGTGGTTTGTTACGTTACTATCACCTTAGGTCAGCCGATTCTTAAAACGTTGGTTGCTGGTGTTTATTTAACCCACTCATATACAGTGATTCTCGCTACTTCGCGGATCACCTGTTGCGGATTCACCACTTCGTGGGATCGGCCGACCCGCATATATGTATACAGTACTTCCTCTTCTTTCATACTTATTAACAATATTTTTTTTCTTTTATATTAAGTGTTACTTTCTTATTTTCTGTAATATTTCGTGTAATTTCTTATTCTTATTATTTCCGGAATAGTGAACAGTATTGTAATGGGAGGGTTAAACAATGGCACAGGGAGGGTTTTAAAACTCTAAAACACATAAATATATATGTTAAGATTGGTGATCCCACTTCGCGGATATTCACCTATCGCGGGGGGTCTTGGAACGCATCTACCGCAATAAACGAGGGATTACTGTACAGTAATTAAAATTAAAAGAAGTTGCTATGCAAAATGTTTCTATTTACATAAATTATTGAACGTAAATATATGTATAAAACAGATATTACATGTTGGTGTGTAACTGAAAAAAAGTCCGATGATGGATTAGAAGAAGGCGAAACATATTGTGTATCAAATTTTTGATATTTTTTTAGGTACTTATGGGTTATCTGTCACCACTTTTTTTTAATTTAATAAACCTAACCCTGTACACTCCCTTCCAGTGTACACTGCCCCATACATTTACATACCGGGCCTGCCCCTTCAGTGTACACTGCCTTCCAAACTCATTTTAGGCTTAAACATTATATATACAGTTAAATAATAGTAATTTAATACCTGGTGAAAAAAGTGGTGACAGATAACCCACAAGTACCTTTTTTTAATATGTAGTTAGAAAGTCGTGATCCCGTTTTTTTCTTCGAATACTGCAAGTAAACCTTCCTTCCCAAACTTAACTATTTTAGTTTCTGTCAATATTTGATACTTTTAGACTTCGTCCACTTTCCTATCCACAAACTGATGTGTTTTTAATTTGCTTTTCGCTTGTATCGCCTGCATCATATGAAAACGTGAGAGCAAAGTGGTTTCCAGAAGTTTCCCATCATTGCCCGAACACACCCGTTATATTGGTTGGGACTAAGCTTGATCTACGGGACGATCAGGTACAGTTATATTGTCGCAAGTGGAAAATCCTCTGTTTCAAGAACTTGCCTAATTTTAGATCTTCAGTAATTACATTTCCTGCTTGCACACTGTGTTATCATACTTTTAACAGAAAGTGTTCTTTTATTGAGTAATTACATCACCACAACAAGAGACTTTGACCTATTACACTACTTAATACTGCAGCGCTTAATTTAAATTTCCCTATTAGACATTCTTCATAACCTTCAATAATGTCACTCGAAATTTGTCTTCACGTTTGACCTTTCCCACATTCGAGCAAATTTCCCTCGTAAATAGTAAATACACAATCTAGAAAAGTTAGTTGGTTGAGTATTGTGCTGTGTTGAAAATGATTACAAGGAAGTCTGGTTACAATGCTTCGACTTTCTGTTTTCCCATTGGGCGTTGTCGTACAGCATCTCTTCAAAGTAGACTGCACATGATTGCATTATCAAACTTTTTTCCAATTTTATTTAGGAAACGATAGCAAAGTTGAAAGAAAAGAAATTAACTCCTGTCACTTACCCTTCTGGATTACAAATGGCTAAAGAAATTCGTGCCGTCAAGTATCTCGAATGCTCAGCTCTTTCTCAGAAAGGTTTAAAAACCGTTTTTGACGAAGCCATACGTGCTGTTTTGTGTCCTGAAAAACCCCGAAAGCAGGCAAAGAAATGCACCGTGGTTTAAACAGTTACTATAAGATCCGTGTTTGTTTTTCCCTTGAGTTTACGCATTAGGTAAGAACGCGCACAAGCTATGTGCCCACTCACCATTAAAGACTATTTAACTTTTTATGACGTCAAAAAGGGCGTCACTTCAAGTCGGATAAGGTCCCGTAAGGTTTTCTTCGTTCAGTTTTTCTTTTTGGTTCTATTGCTCAATAGCGTGAGGTGGAAACTGTTTTTCGTGTATTACGTCATTGTCAATTTCATTCACTTGTATTAATCAAGCATGGTGTTTTCCGGATGAGATCAGTTTCCGCTTTTAGCGTTGTTATGCTTCATAGGCCACAATCTCCTTATGGCATCGTGTTGTTCGATATACTGTATAATAGTAAGTGCAACCCCAAGTAAGATGACCTCTACTTCGAATTTTTTTGTTTATTTTGGATGTTTTTGGTCTATACTCGGGATTAGTCTGTGTATTGATAATAATCGCGACATGTTGTTTTACTCTTGCGCGCTTGCGTCACAATTGACACGACATATACAAAAGTCGATCACAAATCATTTTTCTGCTGCCGTCTTCAAAAACATTACAACTTGTTAATAGAGAATAGCCCAATAGTGGAAGCCTTCTGTCATGTTAACCGTTACAGCACAGATCAGATATCTATGCGCTGTTCTGTCTTCAGGAAGTGACGAGTTTAATACGTTTTGCATGCGTCGTGTAACTGCCTTAGAATGCCTATTAATGCAGAACATCTATTTTTCTCTGTACGACCATTTTGCAGCTGTTTTCTCACAGTTGACCTACTGCTGGTCCAAATGAGGAAGTAAATGCTCTCTAGAATGACAGTTTTAATCTTTTTCTGTGTGTCAACGAGTGCAGTTTCAAATAAAGTTTAAGATAGCCTTTTAACTAAAATTAATCATTTCTACTGTACATGGCTATTACTGAATTAAAATTGATCTTCAAAATATAATCTGAGGTGATATGCTTTGTTATTAGATGATTATTCCATGTGTTATTTGTTATTCAATTGTTATTGTGTTCGTTGCTGTCTTAGATAATTTAATTAATGACCGAAAGGATTGTAGTTTGTTGATGTGCAGAGCTTTAGTAGGCTCTTTGTGGTTGACACCGATAATTACAACCACGCGTAATTGGCAAAGAGATGTTTTAACTGTCTGATAGCTCAACAAATACTTGAACAAACATCAATTGATACTAAATACTTAGATTTACTTCTAAATAGGGTGCATTTTTTAACTTCAGTTTCCATTACCAGCAATGTTGATTATTGGTTCGAGCGGCTGTTTGTTGTCATGACCGCCATACTATTCCAAATGATTTTGGATAAAATTGTGGTTGACGTGACGACAAATATGCCCGGTCTGAAAACAAATAAAATTTTTACAAATAAAATTATACTGTTTATCGTGACGAGCAACGGGTCCTATGACGAAAATAAGGATCTAGTGTGTGATTTGCTCTGTCATGCTGTTATTAACTTTGTCATCGGTGTTTATTGTAACAAGCCGCATGTTCTTGTGCGTTCGAAGCAAAGGTTACTTTATGTTTTTGTACCTTTTTATGTTAGGTGTGTCTGTGTTGCATGCAATGTTGCATCAGCACTTTGCAGTGAGTAAATCAATTAGAATAAACAGTAATCCAGTTGTATCATTAAGAGTTTTGTGATGGTTAAATTGTTAGATGACGAGTGCAGATCAAGCCTGTGTAGCAGACATCTCCAAAGTTTCAAGTCTACATTACAAAAACTCTTTGTTTCGCTGGCGCTCAAAAAATGAGCTCCCCGACGCTGCAGGCACATTTGGATCCGGCGGGCAAAGTTCTCGATGACCCTCCCGCATTCCTCCCTTGGGACCGCTCTTATTGCTGCTGTGATTGCTGCCTTCAGATCAGGGTTTGTCTGGGGGTTGTTACCACATACCCTGTCCTTAAGGTATTCCCACAGATAGAAATCTGAGGGGTTCAAGTCCGGTGAATGCGGCGACCACTGCTGGTCACACCTGCGGCTGATCAGTCGGTCAGGGATACACTGCTGTAACCATACCAATGATTCATATGAGGTGTGGACGCTTGCATCATTCTGCTGGAACCACTGGAGGATCCTGACGATTTCTCTCCAACTGTGCAACTCCCTGACCAAGTGCTGTCCAGAACTTGCCAAGCACTTGGACATATCGCTCGGTGTTGATTGTCACAGACCGCTCATTGTCGTCCTCGAATTAGAATGGTCCAATGATGCCATGTTTGGAGATGGCAACCCAGGCAGTGCACTTCGCAGAGTGTAATGGCCTTTGCAGACAGTGCTACCCCAGAAGATGCTGTTCTTGGAGTTCACCTGACTTGACAACAGAAAATGTGCCTTGTCCGAAAACCAGACATTGTCAAGAAAGTCTGGCACAGCATCAATCTTGTCGCAAAACCGCTAGCACATTATCACTCGCTTCCTCATGCCATCAGGCGTAAGCTTTTGTTTATTCTGTATTCTGTAAGGATACCTGTGGAGATCTGCGATCAAAATTCTCCCCACGGACTCCCGGTTAATTCCAAGCTCCTGACTTCGTCGACGCACAGACTTGCTTGGACTGCGGACAACATGGTCTCTGACAGCAGCAACGTTGTGTGGTGTCCTTGATGATTTCAGTCGTCCAGAGTGTGATTGTCTGTTAGTGTCTTTACGATTGAGGTTATGCACAGCCCCATGGGTTCTGAACTTGTTGACCCATCTGTAGATCCTTGAGTGGACAGGAAATTCACGATATCTGAACTGTTCTTTAATTTGCAATTGAGCTGCCTGGATAGACTTCTGCCAAATATATGCCTCAACTATAAATATCATTTGCTCAGTGGTCCATGGCCTCTTGAAAATCAAATTAGGTAGACTCTTTGAACATTAATTCTTCTTGGTAAATCTGAAAAATAAAAAGAATTGATTAATTATTTCAAAAGTTATTCAAGTTTAGGTGATGACCGTTTTTTTGTGTCATCCGGTATTGTGATAATCTGATTTAAAATCGCTTCGAAACGTAAGCTTTCGTGCTTGATCAATCGTCGGGGTGAATTACCGTAAGTTGCTACGATGTACACTGGCTGTAATTTTGTAAGATTACAACCGCAGGGTAACGCTATTTATCTACAGGTGAACAACACATAGGATAAGCATGCTATTTTTCTAGAGGTGACCACAAAGGTATTTCTGTAGATGGTTTTTGGAACCGCGACGTTCAAACATTTAAACGGCATATGCATTTTTTGCACTAAAAACTTACATCTGACAATGCAAATTTTGTGTGAAGCACAAAAGCCTTCAGTTTTCTATAGACTGATTGAGTGATTTAAATCTTAGATTTAAATCATCACTGGACGTGAAGTGAGGCATTCTTGCCAGAACAATCGTGACAACCTTGCGACTAATAATATAAAAATTCACATGTCCTTGTGAAGCCTACTTGGCATTATACCCTGACTGAAAGTAGGTTGTAAATGCGGATATGCAAAAAATTGGTTGAATTTGTTTCAGAGCTTTACGGTGATGCAATGGCAGGTTGGCTCGCTTTTTGACCGGTCAAGTGTAATCTCTGCAAAGAATCATAGCCGACGGTGAGCGTCACAAATCCCTGCCATATGACACCAAAAACATTAACTATCATGAATTGCAGCTTTTTTATCATCTATTTTCTTCATCACTCGCTCGACTTTTGATTTTTAGGCAGCGACGCGAATGACTGTTAACGTCGGTTGCCACGCCTCGACAAAAACATTACAGTGTTCAATTATAAATTGCGATTTAGCCGAATACAATGTTAAAGGAAAAAGTAGAATTACCCATATTGAAAAAATAGCAAATTTAGCAGAAGCAAGTTACTTTCTTTTAGATGTTAGTCCAAAGCTTACCGTGGTACTGTTAAGTTCAACTGTATTATTAAATACTAGCCCCCGTCAATCATCGCGAGGTTAACAATATTAGTTCACCCAGTGGATAGCTGTGATGACAATAATAAAAAATTATTGTCTTTTTGACATGGACAAATCTCGTTCTGAAGCAAAACCATCGCTTTTTGAAACGCAATCGATTTAAAAATATTATACGGGGTTGCGCGAATGCACTTATCCATTACATGTTTTCCAAATTTCTCGGCAACGTCTTATTTGCCCTGATTTCAGCATAGCGCCCTTTAACTTGACGAGCTTTTATCGGTTCAATTAAACAAATGATTGAAAACATATCAAAGTAATTGATATGTTTTTTCGGGAATAATCTATCAAATATTGCGACTATTTCGTAACTCTATGCGTATTTGTATGAATTAACGCCTTCTTGCTGCGCACATGTTGCTCGGTCCTGGTATAAACGCAGCCAGGCAAAGAGCAAACTAACCCGAAATGAAGCATTCACAGTTAAGTGATTACAATAGCAGTGCTCCCATCAGCGATGTCTTGGTTACGAATATTGTTTCAGACGGAATCACTCAATTGATTGGCATATTTCTGAGAACAGCAATAAAAAGTTTCTGTTGTTGGCATAGTCAATTTTTGTTTTGAAATCAAAGTGTCGTCTTTTTTAAAGAAAATAGCCTAAAAACAGTATAGGGGATTGCGGATAGCCGCTATATTTTTCCCAAAGTTTCTCGAGTTCCTGGCTACGTTTTGCTTGCTTTGCTCGAAACTGAACTTGCTGACCACTGAAACAGCTAATGATTTCAAAACGTTTTATTTGTTCATTTTGCGAATGCATAAAATCATAATTTCTAAGTTGTGAGGTAAGGGGATACGAAAGTGATTGATATGTATTTTCAGGAATAGCCAGTGGTGTAATTCAAATTTTGGTCAGCCGGTTCTATTACAAAAGTCATATTTTCCAGCCGGTTCTGTTACAAAAAGTCATGTTTTCCAGGAAATAAACCTTCTTCTTGGCCTAAAACGAATTCTCGACGTTTTGAGTAAGCAAAACAGTCTGATCCACGGTTGACCTTCCCCGTCGGAACCCAGCCTGCTCCCTAGGGAGAAGTGGGTCAACAATTGGCTCAACACGAGCGTGTATGAGCCTCTCGAGGATCTTGTAGGGGACGCAAAGCAAGGAGATGGGGCGATAGCTTTTCGGGTCCTCTACAGGCTTATTGTGTTTAGGAATTGCCCCTACAAGTGCTCTTCTCCAGACTTTGGAATTTTGAGGTGCCGCAGGCAGGAAGAAAGGAAGCCACACAACCAGGACTTCAGTGCTGCTCCAGCATGGGTTATTAGCTCCGGGAAAATAGAATCTGGGCCTGGAGCTTTTCCTGGTTTCAGATGTTTGAGGACAGCAGCGGACTCCTGAGAGGTAAAACTTTCAGAGATGTTCACTGGACTTGCTGGAATGGCCCTCCGAAGATCTGACACTTCTTGCGAGATGAGTCGAGATGACTCACGGTCAATACCCTTGTATTTGTCGTTTCTAATCAGCTGGGACGCAATAGCGTTAGCTGAGACGACACAGTGACGAGGGGAGCGCCGTGATCTACCAGTTAGGTTGTTCAATATACTCCATGCTTTTCGGTTAGAGTGCAAAAAGACGATAGTCTGAACTGCCTTGAACCATCGATCTCTGCGTTTGTTCTCGAGCCTGAGGAGCAGGAAAGTGGCAGCCCTGTCAGAGTCGCTTCCTTCAGGCGACTGCAGAAATGCACGGTACAGGTTCTCGCACTCAGCATCCCAACAAGATATGTGGTTATTTCAACGACCGCGTGGGATAGAATTTTTGGCTGCTGTTCTTATGACATTGCAGAAGTCCTGGTAGGCCAGATCCACATCCGGTGAATCTGGTGGCAAAAACTCTAAGCAAGTTTGTTGGTTAATGCATTGTAGTGGCTCCAGTTGGCCTTGCGGAAGTTCTATCGCTTAACAGGCTTGCTCGGAACAGGCAAAGCAAGTCTTGGTAGAAGAATAAGAGAGGGTCGATGTTGTGTCCTAGGGAACTTCTCTAAGATGCGTTTGTCAGATACACAGCTGTCTGGACCAACACTGACAAATGTCAGATCAGGGTTGGTGCCGGTGTTCCAGCGGCCAGAATGAAAGGTGTCCACTTCCTTTGGGTCGTAGAGAGGGACAAGGCCGTTAAGGCTTGCCCAAGCAACAAGGCACTTTCCATCGGCACTGCTGGTTCTATAACCTCAGTTGACATTTAAAATCGCCAGCATAGAAAACGTGGTGAGGGAACACTGGGAGATCAGACGCTTGCAGTCGCGTAGGTGGTGGTTTGTAGACATTGACGATTCTATAACCATCAACGTCCACGCACAACCACTCAGTCTCCGATGCAGATGGAGACTGATCAACACGGGTCCATTTTAGCCGGTCGTGGACAAACGTGGCAAGGCCATGCTTCCTGCTTAAAGAAGACCCAGCTAAGGCAAAGCCTGGTATAGTTAGCTTATCTGCAAAAATGCAGTGGGTCTCCTGAAGAAGAATGATGAGTGCCTCATACTGCACGGCGAGATGATGAAGTACATTCATCTTGCTTGCAGTAAGGCCTTCGATGTTGAGCTGCAAGACTGCTGGCCCTCGGAACTTGTTGACGGTGTACTCTGACAGGGTAACATTGTCCCGCCCTGAAAAGGGCGTTTGCCGAGCAGTAGGCCCAGGCCGAACATCGGGGCGAGGGGTTACCCTTCCAGATTGGCAGGTTCGGTTTCTGTCTGACATTTCCGAAAGACATACTAACCGCCCAGGCTGCGAGAAAGCATCTGCCATCTAGGCCTTTAATAAACTGATTTTTTAATAATTGTGCAATTTTTGAAAAAAAATCATTACCTGATGATCTCTGATAGCGAAAGACTGTATTGATCGCACCAGATAGAATTATTATTTTATGGAGAGAGTTTGTAGCATGCAGTAAAAAAAGGGAAGAAGCATGCTTAGAAGGCTTAAAATATCTAAATGAAGAATCTGCTGTTGCATCGATGGTTGAGCTTTAATTGTTGTAGAGTTATTTTAATTGAAACCATCGTTTCAATGTCTCCCTAAAAACCGTTTAATCGCGATTCTACGTTGAGTAGTTTTTGAGAAAGTACAGAAAACAAGTTATGCAATCAAGCGTGAGCTCTGACGTCATTTTAGGCCCGAAAGAGATGAAATGGTTTGCAAGAAGGAAGCTGGCTTTTGCTCCGAACAAAAAACCATTTTCCTCTGTCAAGAAATGCACATTGAAGAAAATTATGTTTGATTATGATGTCACAAATCCCCTTATGACACTCACCCCGGGATGGTGATCAATCGTGCCAAGTTTGATGTTTGCACGCCCACTATTTTCGGAGGAGTTAAAACACACAGACGCACAGAAAGAATCGCGCTTTATGGTACAGATAAATCAATGCTACAGCACAAGCCATATGCAAATTGCTCAGGCTTTTCCGTTGGGACACTGTTGAAAATTTGAGATAAGCACTGTTGGCATCACGGGCAAGTGAAACAAAATGGTGTTTACCGTCTTGAAAGCACAATTTTTACCGCGTAATGTGGCTTAATACCTTGCAAGGTTTAGAAATTTACCCAAAGCATAAATCATTGGAGAATAACTTGTTTTTTTTTCATTTTTTATCCAGAAACCGGATTGTCATTTCTACTCCATTTCACTTTTAAGTCAAGGGTACTAAATGCCTTGACTTAAGCAGTGCTTCTGCTTATGCTTTTAGATTACTGATTATGCTAGTCACCAAGCGGGAAGATATATTAAAAGGCATTGTTGGAAATTAAAGGTTGAGCACTGTAGGCGCTCGGAAAACTGTCCCCTAAAGTGCGAGGCAGAATTTTTAAGGACGCAAACATTTCTGCCAATTTGTAGCTTGATTTACATTTCCGGACAAGTTAAAGTTTTTCGTGAATGTTGCATGCAGTGGCGTCACTATACAAGGAGTTTTTCCTCGGGAGATACTACTATTGGGGGTGAAGCTATTCTTAAAAAAATCTCAAAAGGGATTACCTCAATTCGGGTTGATGGTTTTTTGAGCAACACTTTAAAAATTTAGGTTGACGAAATTTTTAGAAACATTGCTTCGATTTTGGGGACACTTATGAAATCCTTCTCGAGTGTTAAAAATTATGATAAAAAGAGGAGCAAAATCAATTTTTTGATGCAAGAAATGCAAGATCGCAAATAAATCAATATCCGCTGATATATCCCTAAATAGTATAACATCGTACAGACGCGTTGGCCTCATTATTCTAATAATTATTTTTCTTGTTGTTCAATTCGATTATATATTTTTGCTGTTGTTTTAGACGTTTTGATTGAACATTTGCAAACACCTAAAAGTTGCTCAACGCGGAGCGACCAAACGAGAGTAATGTCTTTTACTTCTAGTAATAAAAAAAAAATAGGGAATAAAAAAAAGAAATGAAAGCTTTATGATATTTAATATTTAACCTACGAGAGCATGAGAATATTGGCATAGGCAGCTAAAACTTTCGAAGGTAGGAGCGGCAAAATTTTTATACCTTAGATAACATTTATGGTGATGACCTTTTTTCTATTTATTTAAAAGACCCACCAATTTTTAGCAAGAATCAGTGCTTTTTTGAGCTAATTTTAATGATATTTTCTAAGATAAAGCTTTCGTAATAACCTTTTTCATAAGGCACAAAAAATTAAGCTAAAAAACATTTTTTGTAAACCTCTTTAGAGAGTATCATTCTTCCCTTTGTCTCCCCTGGCTACTAACTTGAGAAAAGCAGCAGCTAGTTTGTGAGCTTACCACTATATCCTTGAAAAGACAAAACAAACAGAAAAAACTACACAGAGGAAAACATAAATTTACTTTGGGCGCTAAAAACTTTAAAATTAAGAAGGTTTATGACAACACGACCCACTGATAATAACTCACCGCCTGGTTAGTGTCAAACAGTAATAGTTAGTTTTAAAAACTGGAACCAAAATTGGCACAGTTCAATAAAAGATTTTCAGAAAATAAAAATTTGTGTCCAACACTGTTTTTATGCTAACCTACCGCATCCCAACTCAACAAGCGTTGAATTTCTAGCATCTACTTAAAGTAAAAGTTATAACTACTCAAGTACAATTGCTTCCATTGCAAACCCACTCAAGTAAAGGTAGAAGTGGCAAAAAATGAAACAACTCAAGTAAGTAGGTCGTTAACGGAAAAGCTACTTAAGCAGTTTACTCAAGTGGAACTACTTTCTTATGGACCACCTCTTTCTCACCGAGAAGTAACACTTTGTTATGTAATAGAAAGGGAAGTATAGCAAGACAAAAATGAAAACCATTTTTTTGAAGATCAACTTTTGAAAGCGATCATTTTGCCGATTTCAACATTTGTGGGGGCTGCGGACTCCAAGCCTACTCCTTTTATGTCTATGGTCTCCTGTATTAGTGGATAATAAGGTTAAAACTACGTGTAATAATGCGCTTTTTGTGAGTTCACTTTTAATGTAAGAGAAAGGAGGTCAGAATGAGGGGTACTTGGGCGGCTACTTATTTCTCCCAGATGCGTCTATGTAATATGTACATCACCCGGAGGTAATCAATGTAGCCTAAAAATCTAGCCTACTTTAGTAAAAGTATTTTTACTTGCTCTGAAAAATACTCAAGCAAAAGTAAAAAGTAGGTAATGATAAATATATTTACGTGAGTAAAAGTAAAAAGTAATCGAGAATCAAACCACATCAGCGATGAAAGTACAAAGCAGTTTCATTTTTTTAGCAATTTTGCATGGCGGTATCTCTCTAAATCAGTGGTTTTTAATTGGGGTGCCCCCCCATCACAAAGGATACCAGAAGAGGCTTCTGAAAAAGCGAACTTTTCGGCTAACTTGTTGCTTAATGCATTACCGACCAAGTTAAAGGTTTGCATGTATGATGCAGGCAATGATGTCTTTATAAAAAATGTTCCGTCTCGGAACACACTGTATGAGGGGGTGACATTAATTTCAAAAGATTTTTGAAAGAGGTTACTGTAATTTAGGTTGATAACTTTTTTCGTTTGAAGAACTATGCAAATGTAGGTTTTTCGGAGAAACTTTTTCGTTTGAGGTGACATTTGAATTCCGTCCCGGTTACACAAATTATGATAGGAAAGAGAGTGAAAATTGAATTTTTTTTTCGGTAGTGCCAGATGTAAAATAATAAGTTGAGATTCACTGATCTAGACCTAAATTGCACCATATAGAACAGACTCATTTGCTTAATTCTAGTTATCACTACTATCTCTTGCTGGTCAATTTGATAATGTTTCGTTGATGTTGTCTTACCCTCACTTTTGCTGGAAGGTTTATTAATGTTAGAGAGTCGGTAAAGTTATGACAGCACGGCTCGTTGATAATAAGTCATAGCACCTTACCGAGTTGGCATTTAACAATGCTAGGCCTACCAGTTGTGACACTGCTGACGTCTTGAAACCAATACGTAGCGCTGGCAAAGCAAAATCGCGAAAAATAGGAAACCTGCTGTTCGTGGTCGTTTATGTCATTGATGACGCACATTTACGTCTATTTTACATAAGAAATCCACGCTTAGTGCAAGAAATATTAGGTTAACCCCATTGTTTGAAACGCATTAACCTACATCAAAATGACGTTTTGATTAGGTAAACTGCCTTACCCAAGAGAAATTAAGCACTACACATGTAAGTTTAAAAGCCAAGCGTAATTCAACATGTAAAACAATAGTTGTGTATTACAAGAAGCTATATAAGCTAGATAATGTTGTTTAAATTTAAATAGCCTCGACAGCCCGGCCGTAGCAAAAACAGAATATAACTATCTCAGTAAGCGTTTGTTCTGACAACAAAGGCCTGGAGCAAAATGCCAAGAAATGGTTCGATTCATGGCATAACGGCATGTCAAAAGCAGTGTTAAGTTCGTAACGCCTTCAGGTATAGTGAGGGTTAGAGAAGCCTTTCTACATAAATCCATCGTTTGAATCTCTCTCATCAGAAATAGCCGGCATTTTTCTATTTAGCGGCCTTCAAACAAACAAATAAATGCGAAAACACCAAGGAAAATTAATTATTTTGCTCTTCTCGACATAGCCTAGTTAACTTTGATAATGTATTATGTGTGACCGTTGTCACTAAATGCACATGGTCTAACTTCACCTGTGCATTCAATGTTACCACTGACGACATCTTGTACATGATGGCGTGATTTGGCGTGTTGCATTAGCTCAGCCTGTCGTATTACTGAAAGCTTAGTATAGTGAGGTAATATAGCTGTTATAAAATCAATTAGGCTATAAGTTAGTGACTTTTTTGATTTAAAATCAGTAAATCAATCGAGAATTTTACTTGTTTCAACGTTTATTAGACTACCATTGTTGTTCTACCAAAATGGCCTCCAATGAAACGAAAGGCTAAAACTCATTTTTAACTGATTAACTGATTTTCAAACAAAAAATGGCAAACTTTGAAGCCAACCCATTTTGTACCACCTAAATTACCGAGCTTCATCAAGCTTCAAATGAAACTAATGGCTAAGATTATGTAGCAAACTGAATAACGACATCATAAACTAGACGGCGCAGGTGGAAACATGAAACCAAAATTTTGCACAAGTGACATTAGACTCTATGTATTTAGTGACTGTGGTGTGAGTTTCGCACATCATAATATTGCTCTAACAATTTCCACTATGCCGTGTACCTTAGAACAATTTAAGTGGTGCAACATCCCCTCAAACATTTTATCACGTTTTCGTCATCAAAGAGCCAGAATGCTTCAGTTTAAGCCAACGGTCAGAAACTTTTTTGGATATTGGCCATTAATTTTTTCAAGAAAAATTTAGTTTCTCCTCAACTGTTCCAGTACCGAAAAAGAATATATCCTAACAGGATCTGAATTGTACAAGCATACTGAAGACCTTTTTTCTGGAAATTAACATTATGAAAGCGATTGTTTTGCGTATTTTTGAGAAGCAGCTATTTTTTTCGGTAAAATTTTTGGAGATCGCTTGTTAAATCAATTTTTTTGTAAGCTACTTTTTTCTCTATTGGCAAGAATTTTTTTGGAGATCACTCTATGTAATTGAATTTTGTGTCCTAAGGCCTTTTACCCCAAAATTTTTCACTTTCACTTGATGTGGGGTAATTTACTGCTGTTTTCCCCATTTCGGTCTAGGGCTCTAGGCCAAGGGCCATGTAAAACTCTGTTTTAAGCCTGATGTTTTTAAGTGTCACCCAAAAGGCGACCATATTGATTTGGTTTGTTGAAGCAAGATTAAGGCAGCGCAGTAAGTCCAGTTTCTTATCCTCATCATTTCTCTGCAGGTTGAAGTCGGGTAACAATTGCATTAAATTGTTGCTTGTTTTTAAAATAAAAAATGGAAATGGGACCAGCTATTTTGGTAAACTCGATTTGGATCATTTTGATGTTTTTGAAATCGAGTAAGTAGCCGTCTTAAATTTTGTTGCACGACAAAAGCGCAATGCGCGCCTTAACCAACATACACCTGACCCAAACACGAGACAAAACAATGACAAAAGCCTCCATAGCCATAATCGTATGCAGAAGCAAATTTTGGGAAGAGCTCAAAATATATGTTTTGGTTGTCTCTGAAGAGCGACTGATGATATTTTTTTGGAGATCGACTTGTTTTTCCGTCATACTTGAAAATGCTTGTCACGATTTCGCTGGATCGAAATCGTCGGGCAGTCTTTGAACTCAGTAGAGGTCACCGTTTTACAGTACCCCGAGACGGAGTGAAAAATTATTTAAACGCGCGCAACCACTTTCTTTCTCACTTCTTTCTTTTTAGCAACTCTTATGTAATAGTGTTTGTTATCAACGACATACGGAGTGCGACAACGAAAGACGAGATTATGTAAATCGCAATACGGGAAAGCGCAACAAAATATACCGAAACGTTGAGTAGCGATGGCAAAAACAGTTGTGAGCTGAAGCAGCTACTTCGTCATGACGATAATTTAGAGAAATCGACTTCTTATTGAATTGGTGCTGCAGAAGCCTCTCTTCAAATATCTAAACTCAAAAACAGAACTTAACAAATCAAGCAATATGCGGTCATTCTTGCTAAGGTTCAACTTGAGAGTGAAATAACAAATTCATTTTAGGGGAGGTGCTCCTACATCGCTTAACATGTAATTATTTGATAACCAAATTAAACAAAAGTGCAGGGATATGGTGGAAAGCCGCTTGTCTCAAACGATAACAATTATACGTGACAACGATATAGGACTGCTTCAGCTCCCACATGGGCTACAAGACAAACTACACAATTGAAAGATTCAGCAACATAGACATTGTATCATCATATTTTACAATATTTTCTTACCTTAATCGGATTTTATAAATTGGGTAGATCCAAAATCTTTGCCACAGAAAATTAGTTTAAGTTAACATTTCCCACTTGCAAACGTTTTGTTACGATACGTACCTAAGCCTATGCAGCATGCCACGTAGCACATAAACTGCAACAGGAACATTTAAAATAGCAAAGTTATAAAAATATACCGAAAAATCAATTTTCGACAAAAGATGAGAGTTCTGAGGAGCCATGAGGAAGAGTTTGACAAAAAATAAAAAAGTAAATTCTTTAGCAACAGATAATCTTAAAGTGTTTTGAGAAGGCGTTCTCCATGATATCCAGGGTGCCATCTCCATAAATATGATACTGCCATACGGCTGGCTTGAAGTAACTCTAGTTGGCAATTTAGGAACACGAATACAGTTTGATCAAAAAAATATAAATCAGCTATTTCATACAGTTTTTAAAAAAAGAGCATTGAGGAACAGTTTAGCAACAGCGCTTTACCGTGTTAGGATTGTGAAGCTATTAACCTTGCAAGTTATAAGAAGCAACTTTTAATATCCACTGATAACAGTTCACCTTGTTACTGGTCGGGCTACCAGTCTACAATTTGCATTTAGTGCTGATTTAAATGAACGGTCGCTTTCTCCTCGCATGACCTTTATTTGGTTTGCGGTTTGAAATTAGATGTAACCGTTCATACATCCTAAGGAAAATGGAAGTAAACACAAATTAGAAAAAAGTAAAAACAAATCTTATAACTTTCAGACGCTCAGGAAGCAGCTATCTGGAGTGAATGGAGTGAATATGGAAACTGTAACGTGAATTGTGGATTCGGGTATTCATACAGGTAGCACCCATCAAAATGATGTTTTAAGTAACAAAAAAAAATGTCGTCAGCCTCGCTTGGTAAACGCTTTAACAACATAAGTGATCTCATAGAAAAACAGTAAATGTGCCAAATAAAGTTGTATTTTAAGATCAGGTTTAGAAAGGGATTACTGAACTTGAGGAGGGTTGTCAAAAAAAAAAAACATTAATAAAGCCCTGCTTTTCATTTTTCACTAAATTTAAGTTGGGTTTGAAAAACAAATAATATGCACGCGCTTTAGGGGTGGGTGGCAAATTTATGGCAAAGTTTTATACATTAATACACATTTCCGCGTTAAACTAAATCTTTACAATATTTAGGAGCATACTTTTAGTCTTCCCCTCAATACCAAGGTGCCAAATTTTTTTTATTTAAAATACTAGATTAAATGCAAGAGTCAATCGTTTTTCATCTTTTTCCCTCATAGCGCTATTATTGTGAGGTTGATCTACGCATGCAATTAAAAGTAGTTTTTTTGATTTCTAACATCAGATCTACAGGCCTATTATAAAGCGCTGTTCTGTCTGTGTTTGTGAGCTCCTTCAATGCTACTAAAAGCCTAGAAGCATAAAATTTGCACAACTGATCATCAGCCCACGATGAGTGTCATAAAAGAGCTGGTGACGTTACAATTGAGGGCAATTTTTCAAAAGTCGGTTCGCTTGACGAAGGAAAGCAATTTTTCTCAAACGGAAAAACCATCATCCAACTTACTAACTCGCAAAAACTATACCGCCGATCTTCCACGGTGGCATAGGCGTAGCCAGGGGGGGCCAAAGGGGCCATGGCCCCCCCTGAATTTTAAGTCAAATTACAAAACAGTATCAAAAAAATAAAAACATAAATTTTTTTGCGCCTCTGCAGGTACATTAGAGTTTATTGTTGACTTTTAGCGAGGGAGTGGGTCGGGAGTGACTTTTTAAGTTTTTAAACTTTCAAATGTTATCAAACAAGATGTGTACGTTTTACACACTAAATATCGCCGAAGTTTTTCTTCTATGTCGCAGTCGAGTGATGAATTGATATTCCAAGTTATGGTAATTGCAAGAAATAAGGGTCTCGCTGAACGCTTTCTTGTTTTATTGCGATGCGGACTACCATAAAGACGTCGCTTCTTTTATCAGAACGTTCAACCTACCAGTGGGAGTGGTTTCCTTGAAATTCCTTACATAGTGCGTTATACATCACAATTGAAGTTGAACTATTAAAGCCGTTCTTGATAAAACTAAATTAGATTAGTGAAATCGCATTCGCACTTTCGCAGTTTTATACAGAAGTTTTTGTAGTAGCGACGAACGTAGTTCACGAAAGGCAAAATGCCGTTATAAGTAAATGACGTCACATTAAAAGTTGCAAAATTTGGCCCCCCTCTCAATTTTTTTCTGGCTACGCCCTTGCACGGCGGTACGATGGTCAAAAACTATTGACCGTAGAAACGCAATGAAATTTCTTGTTTGGAAATATTAACAAGCTGCTTACTCTAAAAAATTTCAAATTGGGCTTTATTTGCAACGCAATTAGGATCTTTTTTTATTCAAAGCGTACTTTTTTTAACGCTTCAAGTATAGCTCTATGTAGTCTAATATCATTTTAGCAAAATCAGCATCATCTGTAGTTACCAACTTCTGTTGTTTTACAAGCAAAGAAAACAGTACACTTGTTATTGACACGGTGCAGGTTAAAGCAGAACAGTATCAACGAGTCGGTTCCACCGGCACGACTGCCCGTCAGGCTAAAAATTATTGGTTTACTCTCAGAACCTTTGTGAAACAATAAGAAAAGTTGTTATAAATGGGAAACATCGCTCTGTGCATCCAATCCGAATCATCCTATTCTAAAGTAGAGACTGGTTTACCTCACAAACAGCTAATCATGACCAAAGTTTTTATCCTTTCCTTTGAATAAGCACAGGAGGGAAGCCCAAAGTAAAAGTTGGGGATGACGCTAAAACGATGGCCGTTTTTACCATTGCAGAAATAAACTATTACGAGGTAGGCCCGAAGACCTCACGGCTTGTGCGCTCTCTTTCGTAGTTACATTTGCGACATTAATTTTCTTGGCTGCGCTCATGTGTCAAAGTTTGGACATTCCGAGAAAGGGGTCATACCTCCCCCTGAATGTCTTGCACTCGATCCCGTAGCTCTAGGGATATTGTTTTCTACTGATATCCCTTCCAACTTAAAATTTTATAACTATGCCCATAATTCCGTCTTCCTTAATCATACAGCAAGGTCTTTTTTTTATTCACAAAGAACGAGGGGGGCACAAACCCAAAGTTAGGTGAGCGCCAAAGTGATTAATACGTTCACAGAAATAAGCTATGAAAGGGTAGGCTTACGAATTTTTCGTAATGTATTTGTGACTTCAATTCAAAGCTGTGTTTGTTTTCGGTTCCCGCCATAGGCGCATTTAAAGGATGGCAAAAGGGGCTATGTCTCCTCCCAATTACCAACGTCAGGGTAAACAATATCCGTACAGATAGTCTAACCCGTACTCTAGCACATGCAGTTCAGTTATCATACGAGGAAATGGCTGGAGTAGTTTAGCCACTTGACAAATTTTTGAGCTAATTAAGCAGATATTTTTTCTGAATCTTGCAGGAGCTTACGTCAAAACATGGCATCTTGTTCCACTTCGCTTCAAGTGAGCAATTCGTCAGACGTGCAACACGACTGTGCAGAGGTGATCTAATCCGGAGACCCACTACTAAAATGACAGGCTGTTTGCGAGATAGACCAGCTTTTACTCTGGGATAACCCGGGCTTGCGGCACAGGGTCATGCCCCTGATTTATAACTACTTTTTGATGCTGCTCTCACAAATGTGCTTAGGGTAAAGTCAGCGCAACTGACTAAAAGCTAAAACCAATTTTTTAACGTGATTTTACTGATTAGTAGCCCTACCGGGCGACAACCTTTATTAACAATAACTAACTGCAGCATCTTGCTTAGAGTCAGAGAATGCTCTTCTGGAAATTTAAACGATTGTTCGGGATTTGCTTACGACTATACTCGCTGCAATGCAGGGCCATGTGCAAAAGGTAAGGGTTGGGAGACATTAGAAGGGGAAATATTGTAATAGGGCCTACAGAAGTCGGCGCGAAATCATACAATATGTTGGGAAGGACGAAAGTTGATATTTTGTTTTTCACAACAAGACAATCATTTTTTAAAACACATGCATATCCAAAATTTGATAAAGGAAAACCAAATATAGACCATGCTTATAAAAAAGATAAGCAAAATCTCCAAAAAAAGATAGAAATATTTTTTGGGCAAGCGTAGCAATAATGCATCAAACTGACTTTTATGACGCTGATGTCTGTAAGTGATGACGTCAATACATGGAGTCCATCCATGTAACTCTATTTCAGAGGACAATTTCTTTCTAAAAGCAGTCGTTTGAATAAATCTTCTAATTGATTCTATGTAAATTAGAAGATAAACGACGCTATTTATCAGTAAAGTCGATTTGTTTTAATAAATTGTGAGCGTACTTTAGACTGACTTCAGCTACAGCTTTACTTTAAAGTTTTAGGCTCTTAAACAACTCTTATTTGTTTGGCTGCTGCACCTTGTTTGGCAAAATATTTTTTTGACACAGAGAGTGCGTGTCTATCTTTTTACCCTCCCTAGGCTGCTTCCAGATCTGAACAGTCAGCGATGTTTATATGCCAGTTTCTAGTTTCGACATCAAGAGTCCATCGAGCTCGTGTTCCAGCTAACGCCCGACGCGAGAGACATTCTGAGTCGATTCTTTAGATTGCACCTCTACGCAACACTTAAAAGTCACAGACAAATTGATTTTCCATATATGCCGTTGTGCATGCATAACCTACGCAAAAACAGCCAAAGTCAGTTTGGAAGCGATTGACCACAACCAAAGGCTGACCTAAGCCAGCCAATTTGTTATGAGTTTAAGATAACTCTGGGAGAAAGACTCAGTTATGCCGCTAATCTAACTGTTGCTGAGAGTCATTTACTAATTACTTTAGATAAAACGTTCTGTGGCCAACCCTTGTCTCACGGATGCTGGTCACTGCTTGCCAAAAAAAAATTAGTTTGAGGTTGGTAGTTACCTCGTTTATAGTAATATGACATCAAGATTTTTAAAAAAAGACTCTACAAGTTGGACGACTTGGGAATCATCATCGTGCGACAAACCTTGCGGGAGTGGTGTGAAGTACAGAATACGACGTTGCATTGCCAATAAAGAAACATCAAATTGTATCGGTTCAGTTATGGAAAAACACGACTGTTTTATGCAAAAATGTCCGCTGTGTGAGTATTGTTCAAGAATGATTTCAGTGTTATATCATCCCAAGCTAATCAGATTTAGGAGTCTCGAAATTTCTATGCCGGCTAAATGCTAACAAACCAAAAGTAAAACCTCGCGGGATGTTTTACTGTTATATAGCCAACCACAAAAAGCAGTTACGCAGCAGTGCAGTATGGATTGGTTAATGAGGCGAGGGCGTACAACGTTCGGAATAATTTTGAAAAAGTGCTAAAAATCAACTTAATCTTGCAATAAAAAAGCTGCTTTAAAAAAGATGATGCACTTTTTTCTGTATTTAGATAATGGAGGTGAATGCTACGATTTCAATAAGCCAAACGAATATCGAGGTTTAGTAAATAAACCTTTATTTAGAAGAAAATGCTTTAATTGGGATCATGTTCGATCGGCGTAGTAAGTTGAACTGAATATACGCGGCTACTCTCAAAACAGTCAAGATTGATTTTTATGTTTTAAAGGACTGCTAATCAAAACTTTTTCATAAACAGTTCCTAGTCTATAAATAGAATATATGGCTTGCTATTTTTCTTGTCCTTATTTCAAGGAAGAGAAGTACACATCATTAGATCCTTTTATTTTGACTGGTGTGGTAGTTTAGTGGTTGTTGCATTTGCAGTTTTTGACCTGGGTTCAATTTCCTTGTCGAGTCATACCGAAGACTTCAAACACGTTATCCATAGCGTCTCTGCTTGGCGCTCAGCATAAAACAAAAGGTGAAAAAAGTGCTGACAAGCTTGCTTGTAATGTTCGTGGGTAAGGCAAATTACGGTATAGAGCACAATCTTTATGTAGGAGACATATGGTGGGGTGAAGAAGTCTGTCGCCTGGCCCAGCATTGCAAAAGACTTCCGTACAGAATATGAACTCAAACGCATAAATGATTGAATTATTCATTTTGCCCCTAAACACAAGTATATCTCGTATTTCTGTTCAAGTTTGAATTGCAGTTCACATTTGCCAGTGTATGAAGAACTGACAAACGTATTGTTTTACTTTTGTTATGATTTAGTCGCCCATCAAATTATCCAAACTCTGGACTGGAAAAAAACTACTGCCGCAATCCAAATAACACGAGCAATGCACCGTGGTGTTATTCCAACGAGAGAAGAACGATACAAAGTCATTGCAATGTTTCTTTCTGCCCTAGAGATAAAGGTGAATGCACTCTCGGATACTACATGTCAACCTTGAACGTGGCATCAGACTAGCGAACAGGAAATTTTTTGGTCTGAATCTCTTAGACCACGCGTTTACATGCAAGCGGTCTACAAAATTTGCTGACTCAAGATTGCACTCTCAGGAGCATAAAGTTTATGGCAACTAAAATATAAATACTGTTGGTCAAGCAATTTGTAAACTAACGATTTGCAGGCCAATTCGAAACCACAGTCTTTTGATGGCCGGTCAAACGGTCGGCCAAGTTTTGTTTAGATGCAGATGAAATTGTCATTCTTTAAACGGAAATCGTATGGAGCATTCAAATAAGAAAACTGTTCTTGATCCCTATCATCAAGGAGGCGTAGGTTTAGAGTACCCTTGGAGGGCAGGTAGATGGGTACTTCTTAATGATGCAATTTTTGGTTTGTCTACTGCCTAACAACTTTTACCTTAGATCCTTACATACTCTCGATACATTCAGTCTTCAATTATACATTGAAGCAACCGGTTCTACTTTGTCCTCAGTTTGCACAGAAATTTAGTTTGGGAAAAAGTTCATAGCCTGTGGATCTGTAACAGATAATAATCTGCTTTTTCTTTTAGAAGTATTTTGGAATTATTGGAGCCTATGGTCAACCTGTTCCAAAAGTTGTAGTGTGGGGTTACGGTATCGGGTTCGAACCTGCTTCGGAGGTAGCATAACCCAAGGAGATTGTAAAGGAGATGTGGTGGAAACGAAAGAGTGCACGCAGCCTGCATGTCAAGAATGTAAGAAGTTAGTGTATTGTCACAATAAGATCTGCATGTATACACTGTGATATCAAGCTAAATCAGAATGTGTGTTTAGTAAACTGGAACAAGTGCAAAATTTTCCCAAAGACAACAACAAGTGCAAAATTTTCCCCACACTGTGGTGTAGTGGATAGTGCGCTGGTCTTGAGATACCATGGTTGCGGGTTCGAATCTCAGCTGGCAGAGCATTAAAAGAAAGGCAGTGTACACCGAAGGGGCAGGCCCGGTATGTAAATGTACGGGGCAGTGTACACTGCCGTTTTTTAATCCTTGTCAAGTGCATAAATTTCCCCACATGGGGAAATTTATGCACTTGATCCAGTAAACTTTTTTTGGTCACCTTTAAATTTTGTATTTCAGCCGTTTCAGATCATCTTGAAAAAGAATCGGACTGTGCTGTTTTGGGAGAAACCTCAAAATACCGAGGGAAGATCAACTACACCATGGCAGGAGTGGAATGCCAGAGATGGGACACACAATATCCTTATAACCACGACTTTGTACCGTAAGATTATTTGAACTAAAATGCATTCTGCGAGTTTGAAATGCATTTAAGATTTATTAAGAGCTGTTAAACGGGTGTAAAAAACTTTAAAAGCAGCTTTTGAGAAGTAATTCGCTAAGCAGTCTTCAGGAGTGGTATCCGGTCACACAAAAAAGAGTTACAGAACTGTAGTTGCTAATTGGTAACACAGGCCAACAAAAAAAATTTTGTCAAAGGGCAAAGAATGTTGAATCGTTTTGGGGTTAAAGCGGAAGTTGGTAACTAATAATTTGGTAAACTAGCTTACTTTTACAAATGCTAGCGAACTTTAAATGCAACTTTGCACGCAGAATTAAATTACAAATAGCTCAATCATTACATTTTACTTGCATTCAAGAACCATCACAAAAGTAACTTCAAACGAATACAGGTGCATTGGTGCAATTTAATGAGAAGCCTATTGTTGTCTTTTTTGCACCAAAACACTAAACGTGTGGGTCTTTGATAAAGCTACACGCATATCATGTTGAACGTCCAAACGATTTCTCTGTTTCGTTTTTATAGTAACAAGAGCCGAAAATGCAGCCTCGGAGCGGTAAGTAGTAGCAAATGGAATCAGAGTGCTAATTGCTTGCTTCAGAGACGTAGCAGCCGCCCCCCAAACCCCCCAATTGGGGGGGGCCCAGGCCAACTTTGGGGGCCCAAGTTAGTCTGAAATTGCTTTTTGGCTACGTGACTATTTTCAGTTCAGCAGACTTGTTTACAACCGATTTAAACTGTAGGAAGAAATTGGCTTGTGACATCATAAGTGAATGCAACGTCATTTTATCTCGCAGAATCTAGAATATTTCGATTGATTTTCTGGTAGAATCTTGAATATTCGATTGACGTAACAATGCCGTTGTTACGCAAGATTCTTCAATCGTATGGAGTCTCCCTTCATACAATGGAAACGGAAATCCAGGCAACTGAAAAGTTTTTGCAAAACTATCGCACAACGGGTTATGACAGTGCCGCAACATCTGCTGTTGAAATAGCACAGGAATTGGATATTGATCCTTCTTTTCCTCAGTCAAGAAGTGGAAAGAAAAGAAGTACCAAGGTGACCAAGGTGAGGAGGAACAACGAGCTACTCCTGAACTGAAATTTAAAAGCAACTTTTTCTATCCATTAGTAGACCAGGCTATTATGTCAATAAAGGAGCGCTTTAATTTGTTACGTGAGGTTTCTTCCGCCTTTTCGTTTTTGTACACACGAGACAAACTTTTGCTTGTGCAACAAGAAAATGCTCTTCTTACTTGCTGTAAAGAGTTCCAAAAAAAGTTCGGTGACATTGATTCTGATGAAATGAGCGCTGAGCTACAGCGGTTTGTTTTAATTTTACAAAAAAAACGCAATCTCAAAACGGCTCAAGACTTTCTGAACTATCTTCTAAAGACTCATTTATTTGAATTGTATCCGAATGTGTACATCGCACTTCGAATCTTACTAACTTGCCCCGTGACTGTTGCCAGCGCTGAAAGAAGCTTCAGCAAATTGAAACTGATCAAAACTTTTAATAGAACGTCTATGACAGACAGTAGACTATCTTCATTAGCCATGTTGTCAATCGAAAATGACTGCGCCCGATCTCTTGATTATGACAATGTCATAACAGCATTTGCGAACAAAAAGGTTCGCTCCAGACTATTTAAATGATACTGTGTTTTTATAACTTTTTCATGTTTTTCAGTGTCATTGCTTTCGTTTCGCAGTGTCTGCATAAATGTCCTACTGAACTCTGGCATCGGTGCCGAATTTTTTATGACTTGCACCTTCGGTATCGGCATGCTTTATTCTGACATTAGCCTGTTTACTTATGTACAAATTGTGGTGTATTTTCTTAATGCAGCTTTTCAATTTTACACCTCTAAAGTGATATGACCTGTGCGCAGGGGCTCTTGCGCTTACTTTGGGGGGGGGGGGCCCGAAGTTGGAGTGCTACGGGACTGGCTTGCTTTGCCAGAGATTGGTAGGAATATTGTTGAGAGCACCAAAAATTTTCCAGAGAGGTGGCACTAAATTCAATCTGTAAAAATTCGCTTGCTCTCAAATCAATAAGATCATCTTTGTTGGGATCTTTGTCATTAATATTGTTTAAGTCAATGAGAAAAGAATTTCGAATCTATGCTTCATCCTTCAAGCTACCCAAATTAAAATAGCACTGGTCGACATGATTTTTATTTTCTGGCTAAAATGGTTGCTTCTAAGACAATTTGCATATGCTGACTACGAATCTGAAATCCCTTTTTTTCTATCACGTCAGGATTTTTGATAATAATCTGCAATTTAAATTTTTTGCAGCACACTAGTGATAACAGACTATTCTAAGAAACATTCCTGATTGTTGCGTCATTGTTGTTATTGCTGTAGTCGTTACACCTCATTGTGATGTCATAATCGTTACATTGTGGCATCACTGAAGGGTTTTACTTTAAAACAACTGAACTAGTCTTCGTTGACCTAGTCTTGTATTTGCTTTTGAACAGGCTGTCGTTTGAGTTTTAGAGCCCAAAATGTCATCTAAGCGAAGAGGCTTGCATCAATGGCCCAGATATATTTTGCTACATATGCGGAAGCTTTATTCCATCTGTTCAATGGCAGAATATAACACCATTTGTTAAAAATGTCTATTATGCTTATTTTGTTGTTAAGTTAGGGGACCAAGACAAGCATGAGCCCTGCATAAAGTTTGTTGTAATTGTGTGTCGTCACTGAGGCAGTGGAGCGTTGGAAAGCAAAAGCCTTTAGCAATTGGTGTTCCAATGGTTCCAATGGACATGGAAAAAATGTTGCTTTTGCTCATGTGTTGTTGCTGGACTCAATGTTAAAAATAAGCATAAAATTCAATATCCTAACTTGCCTTGTGCCATACGACTGATTCCTTATGGGCCAGGTGTACCAATTCCATTGCCTTCAAGAAATTTGCAAACAGTTGAAAATTCTGTCAGTGAGGAGTCTTTGTCTGATAGCCAGTTGACGGAATGCTCAGAGTATGAGTATGATTATGATCAGCAGCCAAAGCCACTCTAAATGACCTTGTCAGAGATTTGAATTTGCCGAAAGCTTCTGCTCTTATTCTGGGCTCCAGATTGAAAGCAAAACGTATGATCTGCACTAATACCACTTTTGTTTGGTATGAACGTTGTGAGAGAAAATGTATTTGCTTCTTTGCCATGGAACACTCTTTAGTCTATTGCGTGGATATTCAAGGTCTTGTAGAGAAATTGGAAACCGTTTACAACCCCAGTGATTGGTGTCTCTTTATTGACGCATCAAAATCAAGCCTGAAAGCTGTTTTATTTCGCAATAGAAATCAGTTTGCTTCTTTCCCTTTTGCTCATTTGACTTGCATGGAAGAGTCTTGAGAAAATTTTGCTGTCAAAGTTATAATATGGTACTTACACGTGGAAAATCTGTGTTGATTTTAAAGTCCTAAATATGGCACTGGATCAACAGCCTGGATTTACAAAATACCCTTGTTTTATGCAAATGGGACAGCAGGGACAGGAGTAATCATTGGATTAAACATGATTGGCCATTGAGAGAATCCTTTACACCAGACTATAGAAATATTTTACATCCTGCTCTTGTTGGCAGATCCAATGTGATACTTCCAACACTACATATTAAACTGGGCCTCATGAAGCAGTTTGTTAAAGCTCTCAATAAAAAAATGCCTGTTTTAATACATTTGAGAAAAGTTACTTAATTTAAATGATGAAAAGAGTAAAGAGGGTGTATTTGTTGGACCTCAAATTAAAAAACTTACCAAAGACCTTCAATTTCTATCTACCATAACAAATGTGGAAAAAAACTTTCCTTTGCAGAAGTAGTATCAAAGTTTCTTGGCAACACTAAAAATTCTGATTACCAAAGCATTGTAGGAAACATGTTGGCTTGTTTTGAAGCGCTTGGATGTTGCACGAGTTTGAAACTTTATTTTTTGCATGCACACTGGAACTATTTCCCACAAAACTTGGGTGAAGAATATGGGGAACGCTTTCACCAAGGCATCAAAGCCATGGAAACTCGGTATCAAGGGTGATGGGATGTATCCATGATGGCGGACTACTGCTAGTGCCTGAAATGCAGCTGTAAGAGTAGTGAGGTTGCAAGAAAAACCAAAACAAGAAAATTCATGCCTCACAACAACAAAGAAAAAAAAGTAATTTAGTTTGAAAAAAATTTTATTGAGCAAATGAACAGAAATGTGCGTTTGTTGGGCTTATTAAACGCATTTTTAAGTAAAATTTAAACTCAATTTTGCAAAAAAGTGTGACATGATGGGTAAATTCTGATTGCAAATTCGGAATCAGCGTAGTCAAATTAGGTAAACTCATCTAATTGTTTAAAAAAATAATAAAAAAGTTGCAAAATGTTGCCTAGTGTAGCCTTTGAAGGAAATTTGTTGAGTATCCAATTACGAACAAAATTCCTTCCTCATAGAAATAAAAATGTCTCTTTCTGTCCGAGTTTCATCCTTCAAAATAAGATCTTCCAACAATGGAAGGTTAGCATAATTACCTACTTCCAATCTGCATTTCCAACGAGACAACTTGAGCAAGAACGCGTTCAGTTTTTCAGCTGCATCCATTATTGTCACACCTGGTCCCTGCATAGCACGATTAACGTTGTAAATATGACCGAAAATATCTGCCAAGTAGGATAGGCCGTACAAAAATAATTCAGACTAAATTTTTTCAGCAAGGGGACTGTTTTTATTTTTCAGAAATAATGAGACCTCTTGTTTTAGCTCCTGTAATCGTTTCAAAATTTCGCCTCTAGACAGCCAACGCACTTCTGAATGATACAAAAGCACCTCGTGATCTGACCAAAGTTCTCTACAGAGAGCTTTGAAGAGACGATGATTAATGGATTGTCTTCTTATAAAATTAACCATTCCATACAATATGATAGAATTTCTTGTTAATGGCAAACTTTTTGCTGCTAAGGCACGCCTGTGCAACATGCAATGAGTAACGGTTACATTAGGAGCTTCTTTTTTGACTAAAGCGGCAAACCCGGATTTGTTTCCGAGCATCGCTGGTGCTCCATCCGTACAAATTGAGCCTATTTTCTTTTTCTAGTCAAAATTTTGCTTGACAAAAAAGTTGTTTCCCTTTTGAAATACATCGCTAGCCTTTGCAGTTTCCAAAAGAGGTTCACAAAACAAAATTTCAAGCTCAGTACCGATTCCATAAGAGAGATTTTACCAGGAGAGTTTATGAAGCCTACTTTGGCATGAAGTTAGGGGCCCAAGACAAATCTTGGGCACTCCGCATGGTGTGCAAACATTGTACAGGAACGCTGCGCTTTTGGATCCAAGGCAAAGTCAGTTCGATGTGATTTGGGGTTCCTATGGTATGGCGTGAGCCTAAAAATCACCATGATTATTATTATTTTTGCATGGTGGATATGTCTGGATGGAATCAGCGAAAGATTGGTATTACCCTGATATTGAGTCTGCTCGACGACCCATACCACATTACGCTGAAGTTCCAGTTCTAGTTTTCACTTCTTTACCTGACCTTACCGCAGATGAAATGCTACTGGAAGCGATGGATGTTACTGATAGCAGCGACAGTTGTATTAGTTCCCCTTCCAGCATGGCTGCTGCAGCATCTTCGCTCAGTGCAAAACCAAAACCTTTACTCAAGGCCAACTGAATGGCCTAGTTCGTGATTTCGGCCTATCCGAGGAATCGTCTGAGATTTTGGTATCTCGTCTTGCTGAACATGGTATACCTGATTCGGGAACTAAAATTACATTCTACCGTGATAGGGATGATTTGTTGATTCGTCTTTTTTACTATGGAAGATGACTTTGTTTATTGCAACAACATCCAAGGCCTCCTTTCAGAAATGGGTCTTCCAGAGTACAACTCAGATGACTGGAGATTGTTTATAAACAGCTTCAAACGCAGTTTAAAATGTGTTACTTCATAATCGCAACAAGTTTGCATGTATTCCAATCGGACATTCCGTCATTGCCAAAGAATACTATTTAAACGTGAAGATGGTATTGCAGAAACTGCGCTACAGTGAGCACAACTGGGCCATATGCGTAGACTTTAAAATGGTCAATTTTTTGTTAGAACAGCGAGTGGGGTATATCAAACATCCTTGTTTTCTCTGTTACTGGGACAGTCGCGCTACTGATCAGCACTGGGTAAAGAAGGATTGGCCGGCACGAGAGGATCTTGCAGTAGGCGATGAAAATATCATAAATGAGCCACTGGTTAATCGGGATCGCATTATCCTGCCTCCGCTTCACATATAGTTGGGTCTGATGAAACAATTTGTGAAGGTTTTTGATAAAGACGGTGATTGTTTCAATTATATCCCAAAACCTTTCCTGGTATCAGCAGGAAATTTTGATGGACCCAAAGTTCGCAAACTGAAGCAAGGTCAAACCTTCACTGCTCGTATGACAGTGGCTGAGAGGGCTGCCTGGTGCTCATATGTCTCAGTGATACAAGAGTTTCTAGGTAACACAAAAACTAGCAACTACCGGAACTTTGTAGATATGATGCTTCAAGACTTTCAAGCTCTTGGTGCAAGGCTGAGCATCAAACTTTACTGTCTATTTAGCCATCTACACTATTTCCCAGAATCTTAGTGATGTTAGCGAGGAACAATAGGAGAGGTTCCATCAAGACATTACGACGATGGAAGAAAGATACCAAGGTTGTTGGAACTCTCACATGATGGCAGATTATGACAAGACATTAATCCGTGATTGTACTGAACAAAGCTATGGCCGAAAATCATATAAGCGAACTTTTCTTCAAATCAACAGTAAAATCCAATGTGACATGCTACTTAATGTTTCTTTAAGTCTATGAACATCCTCATGTAACTTCTTGTTAGTGAGGCTGTGTTTTCCAAATGATGGACCGATACAATTCTTTGCAGTTTTTTTTATGATGTTGAACATTTCGTGTTTACTACATAGCATGTTTTATTCATTCCGTGAATTAAGGGCTTTGCCTGTTTTGGCTCAGTAATCATTCATATCGGACCAATATCGGTCAGTTACACTGAAAATACATTTTATTCATTGACCAGCCCCATATAAATGTCCATTTAAAAGTAGCCCTAATTACGGTAAAAAATAAATGAAAAATTAAAAATATCTCAAAAACTAGAGCCAATCTGCCAAAAATAACGTCATTTTCGAACTCAGCGCCCCTAATTTACCCATAAGCCGCTTTCACCTTATATGCCAAAAATTTTTTGTTGGCCTGTTAGAACGGATAAGTGAATCCGGGTTTAAGTCCACACCTTAGAGTAACTAATGCAGATCGTGGGTTCGAATATCACCTGAAGTAACTTGTGATGCTGCCCTTATGGCAGTAACGTACTGAACTGTTTTCAAGACATATATCGCAACTGGGACAGATTTGCTCTGCAATCTGCATTCCCACTATTCAATTAATTAGCGCGTAATAAAATTTTAGCGGAACAACACAATAGAAATTTAGCAAACTGCAGACAGTTACACTGTTTCGACCTATCAGGTCTCTTCAGCGCAGTTGGTGACCGACAACAAGCTAGAGACTTTTAATAAAGCATAGCTTAGACTGCCACACTTGTGGGACCTATACTAGATCCACTTGGTGGAAGGTCTGTCAGTACTCTGCGAAGCCGTATCACTCGTGAATGAGTGGCGGTGATCGCAGGTGCACTAAATCTAGCAACTGCTAGAGCAATAGTGCTGTCACAGCCTAGTGGTCCCAAGCTGAATTGTTTTACAAGATTGCAAATATTAACCACTGAAATTGTTTTACAAGATTGCAAATATTAAAAATCTATTTTGCAGAGAATTTTTTCCGGGAAAGGATTTGAAAAAAAACTTTTGTCGTAATCCCGACGGAGATAAATGGCCTTGGTGTATAACAACTGGAGATAAGTTTTGGAGCTACTGTGATATTCCTGAATGTGAAGCAGGTGCACATAAAACAAGTTATTTGTAACTGCATAGGTAAACGAAAGCTAGATACAATCAATACCAGTAAACGTTAGTAGAAACGACAAGCTTACATATGCAGGCTTCATATTTATAAACAATGAAGTCAATTACAATCATAAATTTTACCAAGTCAGCAAGGGTAGCCAATCAACCACAGGGAATTTTATCCAACGTATACCACTGCTTAACAACACATTACCTCTGGAAAAGAAAGTTTTTGTGGCTATAACATCATAAAAGTATTTCCAACTACTCTGCTAAGTGGTTTTGTAGTGTAAACTCTTCAACGATGAGGGTTCCATATCGCTTTGTGCTTACAACAAGAACCTAGCCATCACGTCCAAGAGAAGATGAAAGATCTGATCAAAAATACGCTTGCCTACAGAAACAAAACACCAAAGTTCTTGTGGCAGCATAGGTTTATTGCCATTGCTTGAAGTAAATTTTTTTGAACAATATATGGAGAACGTAGCTTTAAAGTTAAGCTAAACTGTTCTCTTAGACCTAACGGAACAAGAGCATGAAGTCGGGTGTTATGATGAAAACAACGCTCAGCAATACCGCGGAGCCATGTCAGTTACCAGTTCAGGATATGCTTGTCAGTTCTGGGACGGTAATTTTCCAAACCAACACGAATTGTAAGCTGTGAAATGGTTATGCTAAGATGCGAAGAGATATAATCACTAGATTTTAACTTAATCTCAGGGTTGAAAAAGCAAATTACAGCCACTAAGTGTTTATTCCTTTATGACATTTAGATCCGTGTTTGGTCGGAACGAGCTGCATCCCTCAATGTGTAGATCTCGTTTTCTTAAAAATTGCACCTGTAACCCCCTTGGCAATATAATTAAAAAGCATCTTTTGTTTGGTTTGATATACTAGGGATAACCAAATTTTAACATCTTTTTCAGCAAATCGTTTCTGTATCCTGACAAAGGACTGGGCCATCACAACTATTGCCGAGCACCGGATGGTGATGTCACACCGTGGTGCATATCCACTCGTCCAGGTTACAAATGGGAGCATTGTGAGATACCTCAATGTCAAAGTGGGTCATTTGGTTGTTTCGTTAATTTATTGGCTTGGAGACATTTAAAATACGGTGACCAAATGAACATCAAACAATAATCAAGCCCGGACTCAAAGCAAGCATTTTTTTCTTGTAACAACGCCATCTCGACTGAATTTAAGGGAAGTTATGCAAAATGGAGGGTTGAATACGTGTCTTTTGCCTTCTAAATAACGAAAAATAATTTTTTATTAACTTTTTTCTGTAGCCTATCCGTTTACCGTGGGTTAACTGTGCTGACAGGTCTTCGGAACTCCCGTGGTTAACAACCGAAATTTGAGTATTTCGAAATACAGTAGACGCCGCTTATTAAGCCCACGGTTTACGAGCCCACCCGCATATTAAATCCAAATTCGTCCGGCCCGGAATTCTTCCATTTGACTGTGTATTAACAAAACTCGCTTTATACGCCCAAAAACCCCTTTAATAAGCCCAAATTTTCTACGCAATTCTTTTAAATTTGTTCAAAAAGCTTCACAACTAACAAATTTCATTACGTAATTCTTGATTTTTTCTCTGTATGAATAAACATCAAGCGTTTTGGTTACTGTCTAAAATTTTTCTGTTTTGTCACAAACCCTTCACGTCTAAAAACTGATTATGTTTTAAATGGAGCAGGCTGCACCTGCACGATAATGCGAGAAAAAGGAAGTCAATGAAATAATGAAACAACGTCACAATACACAAATTACGGTCAATCAGTAAAGCGGCAGATATCAAAGGGAAAACCCACTGCCAAAAAGCTAGTTGATCTGGCGCCATGTTCCAAAGAATTTGACGGCTCGAAGCAATTTAAGATTCTACTGCACAGAAAAGTTACATTTCTAGATTGGGTGGCGCCCGATAGGAGATTACATTGCGAAATATATTGCGTCACCATAACGATTGTAAAGCGTTCGGACCACTAAGTTTAATAAATCTGTTTCGTCACAGATGTTGTTTAGCTCAAAATATTTGGCAAAAGTCGTCCGTCAGTTAGCAAGCCCAAAATCGTCCGGTCTCGAGGCGGCTAAGCGGCGTCTACTGTACTATCAACTTAGCAGCATAACTGCATTTTACTGCTATCTCGCCATGTGGTGCTTCAGTGTTTTGAGTGCAAACTTTTTGTAGTAAGATTGAAAAACTTTGTTTGTAGAGCATAATGGCAATTCAGAAACGACTGCGTCACCAGCAGATGCTGGGGCAACGTTTACAGAGTGCGGGAACCCGAATGTATCAATCCGACAAGAGGCAGATAATTCTGAAATTAGTGGTGGCGTTCAGAGAATTATTGGAGGTATATTAAAAGTCATTTTTAAGTCCTTCTCGCTGGCTCGGACGTGCTAATTCAGTCTGTGTCTATTATTATACACTTGCTTTGGAACCGCACTTTTTGTTGAAGTAAGGCAATGCTTGAAATTCCGATTGCCCATACTGAAAAATACCAACAGTGATTTGATTTAGCTTCGAGCTACAGACCTTTCCTTCCGAAGTTCGGAACGATTAACACTACACAATGGTAACTGTTGTTTAAATTATGCCAATGTACTCTATTTCCCACTGCATTAAGTACAGCCAACACCAGAAGCACTTCTATGAAATTAACCATGAGTCGTTTTGATAGTTTTGCCTCATCTGCATTAGATTGGATATGAAAGCATGCATTAATTTACTTAACAAGTTTCCTTACCAACATCCCATTTAAAACTTAAAATTAAGTTGCAAGGCAACTAGCACAAAGCAATGCTATGCTTGCTTCGTGCTTAAATGTAGTTGCTATTTTCCGGTTACGCATGAGTCTTTACAACTGCACAAAAACCAGTGTTCAATTCTTCTTTGGAGTTACCGATAATAAAATTTTTATCAAAAATGCAACCTTTGTCTCAAAATGCAAAAATTAGGTAAAACTAAAGAACACTGACTTTAAAGCCTTCAGAGGTAGCTGTCAGAAAGGCAATTATCTATCTTGCTCTAAGGGTTTAATTTCCTTCTGAAAGTTTAATGAGGTAAAATTTCTATGGTGTTGGATCAGTATTTTTTTTGTAAGAATGGTACTTTTAGGGTAGTGGTGAATTAAGAATTTTATGGGCCTGACACAAGAATTCACGAGGGGCCCTCTAATTGCTCAAGTTTTCAATGAAAACATTTTTTGGAGATTACCATTTTTCCCAAGGGTTGAAACAGCTTATCGGTCCTATCTGAAAAAAGGGGCCCGAGGCACTGCCTCATCCTAAATTTACCACGCTTCTGGATTACCTGTAAGTTCACAGATCTTATGTGATTGATTGCAAACAGGTTACTAGTTGTTGCCGGAAAATTTACTAAGTGATGATATCTAGGTGTAGCAGCAAGAAAAGGGAGTCTTCCTTGGCAAATCGCTATTGTAGCAGCCGAAAGTCACGGACATTTATGTGGAGCAACTATTATAAGTAGATGGTGGATACTGACCGCAGCGCATTGTATAGTGTAAGTTGAGATTACAGGATTGTTTACTTACAAGCAAACGATGCAACAACCAAAACTATTTCACGTCAATTACCTCTGCTAAAGCAGTTTTTGGATAATCTCCAGTACAGCATTTTTATTTCTTTACTACTACTATTTTTTCACCCTCTCTTTCTTCAGCCATCGCGATTTGATCCACACATACTTCATTCTACACAAAAATTTGCAATGCCGATTTCTACAGCTTTTACGCCTAAACCATGAGCCCCAAAGCTATGATAGGCTATTAATGGTCAAATGATTTGTAACTGAAGTATAACATATTTACTTACTAACTTACTGAAACTCACATAACGTGTGCAAATCGTACATATTTTACAATAAAAGTTAATGGACTCTATTTTCAACCGCAATGACACTTTATGCACTGATTGATGTCCTCATTCCCACTCAATTTCAGAAACTCAAAAGTAGAATATCACACCCAAAATGAACTGTGCCACAAAGTAACAAGACTGACCAAATGATGGATATTGTGTAGGTATGGGGCTTCACCAGCCTCAAATTACTACGGCGCTGCCGGCCGCTATAACCGAAGTGGTGGAGGAAAAGAAGAAACAAGACTGGACTTTCAAAAAATTTTTGTTCATGAATCGTATGACAGCATGACATTTCACAATGATATTGCGTTGATGAAGGTGAAAGTAACAAGCATAATGAACCTAAGATATAACCTAAGACTGATAAAAAGCTACAGAACTGTAATGCAAGGTTAGATGAGGCTCTATTCGTAAGTATTTCCAGCTACTCAAATTAAAGTTTTGCAGCTATTTTCAAAGACGAAATTATTTAATTGAAGGTTACTTTGACAATGATTTAATTATACAAGAGTTGCAAAAATTCTTCGTGCAAATGTTGTGCATGATATTAATTGTGCCTTCGTTTACCAGGTCCGTAGTACCATAAAATTCAATGCATTCATAAAACCTATTTGTTTGCCTACTTTTTCAACCAACGATGATTACGAAGTCGGAAAGCATGTCCTAGTGAGTGGATGGGGAAGAATAAAATCAAGTGAGAAAAATTAAACCTACATCTCTCTTTATGTCCTTGACGTGTATCTTTCTTTTTGCTGCCGTAAACGTACCATTGCCAGCAACATGGCACATAATTTTCTACTGCAGCAAATAACAATGCACAAACCGACTTTCAACATGAGTGTATATTTTAAGATCAACCATAAACACTAACGTACCAACGATGTTTGGAAGAGGGGACACAAAAATTGCTTACTCCGATTTAGAGGCCACTATAAATCTTTTCAGAAAGTTTTTTTTGAAAAATAAAATTAGGGCAAAGATTTTTAGAAGTCACATTGGTTGTCAAGGTCTGAGGGTTTTCCAAAATAGTACGTTCTCTCACTAGGTAAGCAAGTGGCTACAATTGGTACCAGTAAATCGGAGCTACAACTGTATTCACAGCATCAAACTAAAGCGAAGTAAATGATGGTAAATGAAGTAAATCAAAGTAAATGAGACATACTAGTATGCCATTTTTGTTTGCTTTCACCTTTTACGTAGAGAAAAAGCATGCAGAACTAGATAAAACTAGTGATTTATCAGATCAAATATTTTCAGCGCGTCCAGTTTATTCTTCTGTGCTTCAACAAGTTTACTTGCCTTTGGTTTCGCGTGACGTCTGTGAAAAAAGTTATCCGAAGCAGATTTATTCTGGAATGATATGCGCAGGGTTTATTGAATCCGGAGGAAAAGATTCGTGCTTGGTAAGCAGATATTTGCTTATAGATAGCAGCAGCAAGAGTCAAGACTAGCAGGAACGGTCTTCTCTCTCCTCCTGTTCTATCAGGCTACAATGGGTCCCCGGACACTCGTTTCTACCGGGGAACGACGCGGCTGATGAGCTGGCCAGATGGGGAGCGCTACTTGCGCCCTCCGCAATCCCTTGTAGTCTCTCTCCTCTTATCTTTCGTATCCACTCTCCTCTTTTCTGGGACTAGAGGCGTATTATCTCATCGAAATTCTTTGACTCACAGGTTCCCTTGATTTCCACCGAAGAACTTGTGCTCCCTCGTCACGCTTGCTGTTCTCTCTCGTCTACGCTGCAACGTGCACAGCCTTCTGTTAAGTTCTTATCTTTCTAGGATTGGCAGAATCGAGAATCCTTCCTGCAGCGCCTACGCACACTCGTCCCAGGACACCTCTCATCCCATTCTGCACTGTCCAGCTACGGACTCATTGCGCCGCTCGCTCTTTGTCGACTCTGTCTCTCTACAATCTCTGGTCCAGGCCCTGGAGAGTTGCCCGGCTACTGGGGCTCCATGGTCTTCCACCATGTTCATACCCCTAGGAAGGGGTCGGGCAATCAACAACAACAGTCAAGAATGGATGCATCGACCTCAATTTGCAAAAACGGAATTGTGGATTGGAAGCAAGGCAAAGTTGAACGCCAATAGACACTGAACTACGAATCTAAACTACAGAGCAGGGACATACTGTCTTTTCGCAAACAGGTCAACTGCAATCAACCGGATACCGCATGCCAGGCGCGCAAAAAGGTTTCAAACCGAATTGAACGGTTTTAAACTGATCTAAAGGGTAAACAAGCAAACAAGAGATAGTTTTCACAAATATTTTGTTTGTGAAATTAATACATCACTTTAAAATTATATATATACGCCTAATAAGGTTATACTTGTTCACTCAGTTAGAGCTCAACCTTCAAAATACCCAAAAAGTAACATTCTTACGTATCTTGTAATATTAGACGTTGCTAAAAAAACCACTACTGTAAGTTTGCTATCTAGAGGTAACTTAAAATAGAAACCAGGGTGTGTTTCAAAGTTTAGACATCATTAAAAAGATGCGTCACAGCCAGATGAGTCTTATTTTTAAGAGTGCTCGAATGAGTTTACCATATAGACATGGGACGAGAAAGTTTCTATAGTTCTAATAGTGCAGTTTCAGTACTTTACTCCAATTAACTACAAAATTTTTGAACTAGATTGTTTCTTGCAACAACTACAGGCTTGTAAAACGCATAACGTATATATTTTTTTTTCAGGGCGATAGCGGTGGTCCGTTAATAAACGTGCAAACTTACGAACAACTCGGCATCGTATCATGGGGACAAAGTTGCGCCTTGCCTGGACTTCCTGGAGTGTATACCTATGTGAGCTTTGTGCTTTGAAAATATTTAAAAATTGTCCAGACACGCTTTAAAATTTCGACACTTTGTTTGAAATGCTTTATATTTCTATGGGTAGATAAATTTACCGTGAGAGTTGAACACACGATCATTGTCGCCATTACATTTGCGCTTTAATCCACCAAACTACATAGCCGACGATCAGACAACTGAGGTTACAACAAAATTGGCCTCTACTGCAATTCAGTGCGGCAATCAATAAGTACTAATGAGATCTGGTTGAAAGTGCCAGATAAGTCGGTAGTAAAGCCTAACGTGATCGTGAAGATACGAGTTAAATGACCGCCTGGTTTCTGCGTTCTTGAGAAGGCAATTTCTCGATCGTGCAGACATTGCGGTAGAAATACATCCTGCCTTAGTGGTGAATTTAGAGAGGACCAAGATGCAAGTAGTTCTATCTATCACATTATTGTACCTGTAAAAAAGTGTTCCTGTAATCGGAGACAAAATATGCACAACTTTTTATATGATGCTAAGAAATAGAACTACTTACTGATTCGTTTATTACAGGTGCCTTACTATATGAACTGGATAAACACAATCATTGAAACGGAGTGACTTTAACTAGACATGCTCAAATTTCTTCGACAGTCTTTAACGCTACAATAAACAATGCTTGAATCTTACAGCAACAAAAAAAAGAGAATGACCATTGAATTAAAAGTTGTGATACCATGTGTTTCATAAACGAGCAATACATTTGAATCAGTACGACTGAGACTGCGAAACGTCGGAAAATGCAAAATCGACTTTTAATGTATCATTAACGAAATAATATAGGCTTGCAATAAAATTCAGTCAAACATTTTCTATCAGAATCTTATATTAAATATGCAATGCATTCAAACAGTGCGATATAAGTAACAATAACAAACTAAAGCAATTTTACGACACCATACTGCGCATTTTTCACATCGCCATCACAACAAAATCATCTAAAAATACATACCAAAGTTTGAAATTACTTATGTTGTATGGCATAATGTCAGCGTTTAGGAGATGTCTTTCCAAATTTTCTGTTATGAAAACAAAATATATTAGCCTACTGCACAGTTACATCAGAGGTAAGATTTAAAGAGGAAACTGATTTCACATTTAAAGATTTTGCTCTTAGTTAAGAACATTTCCCCACTTAAGCAATTAACAATCGTTTGGCTCAATGCCTTTTTTCTATCCGGTAAACAGTTCCTATTCAAAGACCTTGAGTGTTGTTGCTGCCAAATCAAGCTAAGTCTTTTTTCCTGATTAGACGCGCTGGTTCAGTGAGGGTCTGACATTGTCCCTCGCTTTCGATGCAGACCCTTGTACATTGCAAACATCCCTTTTCGGATAAATGCAAGTGGCATTTTTATTTCCAACTCTTCTTTTTGTTTTGAAATCCGGAAACACGACTATCGAGCATGGTGTAAAACTTGCTTTAAAATCAGTTTTCAATAAAAACATATAATGCACCTCTCTTGAAATCAAGCCAGGGACTTGAGATTACACATATAACTAAGAGAAAGATCGTACCATTTGTCATGTATGCCAACCATTCAATAGCTTATTTCAGCAATCGTATCTAAACGAACAACATTTTGGCGCCCAATCATAACTTTTACTTTCATCCTCATATCGATTGAAAGAACAAAAAAATTTTCAAAATGATATGCTGTTCGTGGAACCAGACTTGATTCATACTTCGAAGTCAGAATTAGTGGCATAGCTAAAGATATCCAGTTTAAAGGAAAGGATGCAAGACTCTACAAGGACTCATAGCCTCTTCGCCTTTCGTAGGCGTCAGGAGACACCGGCACAGAGTGACAGAGAACTAGAACTCACGAATATAATAACGAAAGTGATCGCAGACGTCGCTAAGTAGCTATGTAATGTTGTTGTTGTTGTTGTTGATTACCCAGCCCCTTCCGAGAGATGGGGGCATGGCGGAAGACCATGGAGCCCCAGAGGCCGGGCAACTTCCCAGGACCTGGACCAGAGGTCGTAAAAAGATAGAGAGTCGAAAAAGAGCGAGCAGCGCAAAGAGTCCGTAGCTGGACAGTGCAGAATGAGATGAGAGGTATCCTGGGACGAGTGTCCGCAGGCGCTGCAGGAAGGATTCTTAATTCGGCCAACCCTAGAGAGATAAGAACTTAACAGAAGGCTGTGTCCGTTGCGGCGTAGACGAGAGAAAACACAATGAGCGTGACGAGCACAAGTTCTTCGGTGGAAATCGAGGGAACCTGTGTGTCAAAGAATTTAGATGAGACAGTCCGCCTCCAGTCCCAGAAAAGAGAGTGGATACGAGAGAGACTACAAGGGATTGCGGAGGGCACGAGTAGTGCTGCCCATCTGGCCAGCTCGTCAACCGTGTCGTTCCCCGGTAGAAACGAGTGTGCGGGGACCCATTGTAGCCTGATGGAAAAGGAGAGAACAGATTGCCAAATCTACCAGAGAGATTAAGGTAAAAGGAAAGATGGAGGGGAGGACAGGGTGGCGAGAATCAGATAGGAGAAGTGGCAGACTTGTTGGTGCTGCTGAGACCAGCAAAAAGCTGGCAGAATGGCCTAGGCTTCAGTGGAAAAACTTGAGCATATTGGGCCTGCTGAAAAGGAAAGAATGGCCTCAGTGCCACCGAGATAGGAGTTGGCAATTATGTCGGAGTCGCCTTTGCTAAAAAGAAAGGAACAGATCCGCCTGTCCAGAGCACCAGATCGAAAGGGGGGGGGGGAGAGTCATGTTGAGCGAAAGCCGCACGTTGGCGAGAGAGAGAGGGATCAGTGCAAGAGCATCGAGAAGAAAGAGTAGATTCCGTAGTGAAGGAAGGCAGGTTCCAAGAAGGAGAGCCTCCCTAGGAAAAGTAGAAGGAAGCATGAGCGGGTAAGTGGAGGGAAAAGCTCTCCACTGGAGGATCGGCAGAGTCTTGGTTTCGCTCCAAGTTTGGCCAAACCTGAAATAGAAAAGGAGGTTGTGAGACGAAGTACCTGCTAATAACATGAAAGAATGAAATGAGTCAGAGTAACTCGAAGGGAAGGTAAAGAAGCCTCGGAGAGGAGTGAAATTGGGGAGGATGAGAAACAGCCGGAGATGACGCGACTAGCCGCCCGGTGAAGGCGTTCCCATTTGATGATATTGGTAACGCTTAGGAAAGGATACCATCCCGGTGAAGCATATGTGAAAAGGAGCCGAAGAAAAGTTTTATATAGAAGAGAGAGGAACTCCTTAAAGAGAGGGGGCCCACGAGGAAGCAGAGATATAACATAAGGCCTTGAGACATGGGAAGAACTTGGCCTTCAGCGAAGATACATGTTTAGAAAAGGAAAGAGTGCGGTCGATGATGACCCCAAGAAAAGTTGGGGTGAGATTGAAACGGAGGCGGGAGTTGAGTAAAAGGAGGTTGGGCTGAAGGTTAACTTGGTGGGGATCCACTGAGAAAAAGGAGGCCTCACATTTACTCGGATTGAGAGGTAGACACCAGTACTCCGACGAACGCTTCAATTGAAACAAAGCTCCTTGTATGGCCTTCACTGCAGTAGGGACCGAGGGGGAGAAGAACCAAATAGCCAGATCGTCAGCGCAAAGAGCGCAACTGACGGAAGAAGGCAAAGAAGTAGAGAGATCATTGATGAAAAAAGGGCCAAGTGGAACACCTCGTCCAACTCGAAAAGAACGACTTTTGTGATTTTGATAGACCACAGAAGCGCGCTTATCAGAAACGAAAGATTGAGTCCAACGAGCAAAGCATGGAGGGGGCCAGCTGAAATAAGTTTGTGGAAAAGAGCAGGGTGCCAGACAGAGTCAAAAGCTTTGAGAAATCAATAGTAGAGAGGATCGTCCGAGAGCCCGGCCTGGGTTTGTTAAACCAATCCAATATGGACAGAGAAAGGAACAAATTTGATGTAGAGTAGACCGTCTAGAGCGGAGAAAGAATGGAATTAGATTCCGGAAAGAAGAGTAGATGATATAGTATGATGCGTTCAAAAAGCTTTGAAACGCAGGTGAGAGAGATAGCTATGTAACCGTAATAACGATCGTTATTTTGGCGTACATTCTAAACTTTGTCTTCACGTCCCCGGTACTTAACAAAACGATGTGCTGTAAAACTAAACCCACTACAAATGATACAAATTAGCATGATCGTTCAGCTCCATCGCTTCATAACTTTAAGCAATCTTCTAGTTTTAATTAAGCGTCTTCTCCTTATTTTGGTTGAGTTTTAGTGCAACAGTAAAATGCAAAGTTATAATGAAAACAGAAACTGTACACTTTTTTTTATCTGTGCTATAATGTTTGTCAAGTAAGGATTTGACTGGTTATTTTGTTTGGATATGTACTTTGGTTTTTCTGTTTTGTATAGCTCTGTTTATTATTGTAAATAAATTGTGTATAAATATTCTCGGTATTGCACGGTATGACAAAAGTTTGTGAAACGATACAATGCTAGTAAAACCAGCCATGATTTATGGGTGAGATAATCGGGAAAGGAGCACAGGGGATATGTTGCCCAGTTTGTGACAACTTTTTGTCACTGCTCTCACAAATGCTTGTAGCGTTTTTTTTTTCTCCAACAAGCGAAGCCGGCTGGTTCGATAATTATTGTTACACCCACATAATTATCGTGTAGCCACCGTCGTGATTTAGTTGGCTAAATCAGAGCTTGTCAACACTGAGTACACACTGTATAGTACACCCTAGAAAGTACCAGAATTTCGCAATGATGGCCAACGTGTACTAGTTGTCGAAGTGAAGACCTTTTTTACAGAACAAATTCAAAATGAGCAGAAGCTATTGCCAAAAATGCTGTTCAAATTTCATTTACGTGCTTATACAATTGAGATATGATTAGAATGTATACATTTTTTCCTGGAAGTGAAAGCGGGTAAACTGCAGCATAAAAGGTTTAATAGCTTTGGGCTAAATAGCTTTCCTGATAAACAGATGTGGAAACCAATACAAACAGTTCAGGATTGTGAAAACAACCGTTGTCGTGTCATTGTAATTGTTTTGCGCATTTGCGAACAAAAATCTGTGATACGACCTCCATTAAAGCACCATTAGTATTCAAAGCTTTAAAACGAATTATGAAACCCAATGTTGCTTCACTAAAAAGTCTGGTTCGAAAGCCACACGATAGTGGCAGACAAACCATTTTAAGTGTGTATGGAACTCTTCGTTGGAACTTAGCTCATACAGATCTTTGACACAGTCAATGTGCTTTTTGGTGTCCAGGGCATCAACATAGGCAATACAGAGTGAAGAGCAGTAATACCTCTACCAAATTTTTATACTCTAATGAAAAGCATAATAACATACGCTTCAGAAGGAGATTTCTTTCCAGCTCTTACTTTACTGTTAGGCGAACTTGGTGCTGTGTTGGATTTGTGGGCAGCTAAAATAAAATTAGTAAATATTTTTTCTTTTTTTAACAAAGTTAGTCGAGAGTGTAAAACAATAGTTCCCAAACTTTATACAGTGTGGGTGCACTTTCAATACTATAAATAACTGCAGGCTCACCATATACCATAATATTGTGATTACAACTTATCAATTTACGAAAAACAGGGTGAAAACCTTTTTTGTTTAAAGCCCCATTTTTGCATTGGTATTGGCGGTCCTGGCGTTGTTGGATGCGATTCGCATGTCACACATTTGCTTTTCAGGAATGCTTTGGGGTGCACCACTGTGCCCGGACGCATTCTTAGAGAACCACTGGCCGAGAGGAAAAATTTCTCTGTTCTAAAAATCACATCTTTTTTCTATTTATACTTCTAGTCGGGCAAAAAAACTGCAAAAACCATATTTGCAGCTACTTTTTAAGACTTATTTGCACTTAGAAGACAGTGGAGTTTATTCCAAATCGATTCAAAGCAAGTTCCTTTATAATTATCGACAAAGATTGACATATCTCAGCACAAAAATATCTAGTCACAGCAGTCTTAATAAATGGGCCAAAGATGGAACTATAAAGAACAATGACTGTATCCGTAAGTCCAAAGACAGAATGGCTTGCAAGACTACTCATGTCAAATAAATTGGACACCTAACCTTATCTCAAATAAGAATCATGCAATGCTTTCCAAGTACACAGAAAATGGAACGCTCGCTAGTTTTGAACTCGCGTAATGTCAAAACTTAATTAAAGACGTAACTGCAGACAGGAACCACTGTTTCGACTTATCAGATTTCATCATTGCGCACTGCCTACAATTACGCTTTTAAGTAAATCGCTGGGCTCTTGTGTGAATACGACAAAAACGTTTTTATTTGGCATAAATTAAAAAAAGCCCATTATTCGAGTTGAAAAATAGATTCCTTTTATATAAACTAAAAAAATCATGAACTTTTAAGTCAAAGAATTGAAATAACTCTACAACTTTAGAAAAAAAATTACAACCTGGTGGGCTTGAAGGACCGGATACTTGCCGTCGCGGTTTTCTGTAAACACATTCAGCTTTTGACCAGAAATTATTTAACTAGTCGAACACACGACGGGCTGCGTGAAGCGATGGCTGAGCTTCAACCTTGCAAGCCGGTTCAGCACAGCACTGGCTAGCGTCTGACGATACGACACGAACGTCTGAGGGACTGATTTAAAGATCATACTGTCAATTGACAATCTCGCATGCACTCCATACATCTCGTGTTCCACGAGTTAAACTAGTTCTCATCAGCTGCTTTTTGTAATCGAAGAAATACCAATTTTACATGTATTTATGATAATCAGAAAACTGCGGCTATATGAGCTTTAGCTCTTACTTATTTGATCTAAGAGACACTGTTGAATGTGTGTTATCAACTGCTTTCGGCCAAATAGTTTATTCGGAGGTATCTTGAAAGAGCGCTATTTACAGACGAGTGATTTCTAAACCTACGTTCAAAGCTTACTTTTCAAATGATGGCAAGAAGGTATGGAAGTTTGAAGATTTAGATGCTGCAACTTTGATCGCGCGAGGTGTCGTGGGATCATGTTTGCCTAAAAGGGAATTGTTAATTTTATATCATTTAGCAATGCAAAAAAATCGTATTATACACAACTAGTGTTCAAATTTGTTTTGATTTTAACAGTACTGTTTGCAAGGTGTACATCTCAAAACCACAACAAGCCAAGTACCTATCCTATACGTACACAGTGCAATTGGTGATCCTAAATTTTGCCCTGAAAAATCTATGAGACATTTCACCAAGTTGGAAGCAGAAAAGTGGCTCATGTCAATCTAAACTGAAATGCACACCGCAAACAAGAAAATCTACAATCTTGTTAAAAAGAAGTTTTATATAACTTACTACAATGTAAAGAAAAGCTTTGTAGTTTTGTGTACGGCACTAAGGGCTTATAACAGCACAACTCCAAAATACAGTTAACTTACTAGATTTATCATCCTTTGTGTCGTTTGAATAAACTGTAGGCTGCTGACCCGACGAAAAAGACTTTGCTGTGTCTTTTGTGTGTTTTGCTAAAACACAAAGAATCTAATAAAGTTATAAAAAAAACATTTGAGACGCACCAACCAGTGATAGCGTTGCGTCGAATAAAAGCTCTCGACATTTTGTTTGAAGCAACGCAACAGTAATAAGTTTAAAGCCACATCAAAGTCACAGCAACAAACTACACGAATTCAGATGAGGCAACTCCACCTACTGTAGTCAGCAACGTGGGCGCGACGGACCGTGCCCGACTCGTCGATTGACTGAAGTTGCATGCAGCATAGCAGAAAACCGGCGTTGCATTAAAGCTCACGTTTCGAGTTCAAACTATGGCTTGTTCCGATCGCAGGGACATGTATGGATGGATGACTGCTGATTTGAAGACCGCAAGGTCACTTCGCAGTCTCCCAAACTCTCCGTTCATCTTATTTTTGACAATTTAAAGAAATTCTCATCATTTTACCACACAGGTGTTATGCATTCAGACATCTGCCGCTTCCGTTTATAAATAAGCAAAGTTTGTTTCCAGTCATGCGAAAACGAAAAGGCACACTATTCAAAAATTCCACGCAGTAAAACCAGTCAATTCCATAAAAACGTTCACGGCCTTACTTTGAGCAACCAGATTGGCAAATTTGATTAGTTTTGATCCCCTTTAAAATGGAGTTCAAAAGCGGCAAGTTATTTATAAATTGAATGCCAAATCAGATTAAAAACCTTTTTAACTTTTTAATTTGAACAATTGAAGTAAACTATAGACCAGTTGGCAACAGCGAATGGAGTTACATGGTATGTACATGTGCTGAGGAGGGATGATGATAGTGTTTTTAAAATTGCTCTGGATCTTTAGATGAGTGGCAAGAGAAGGCTAAGACGACCGAAGAAGACCTGGAAGAAGCAAATGGAGGAGGAGACAGAGAAGATTGGTTTGAAGAAGGAGGATGCCCTGAATCGAGCAAAGTGGTAAGACAGAATGCAAGCAATCGCAGAAGGAATGGGGTGCATCTGGCCATCTCTGCTAAGGGGACAATACCGGATAAAAACAGAATAACTACAGTTACTTTTTGTCCCCAATTAGCAAAACTAACTCATTTTTTTATTTCTGTTATCGGGTTAGTAAGCCCCAAGTTCGTGGTCGATTATTTTTGAGGGCAAGAAATTTTATATTTTGAGTTCAGCTAGATGACGTCCGTATAGGCATAAAACTAACTGCTCCAACATAAAAATGCATGCGACAGAAGAATCATAGTTATCAAAGTTCCTCTTCGCTGACTCCTAGGGCATTGAGCGCAAACGTAGCCACTAGGAAAAAGTTAAACTTATGATATCACTGGGGAAAACCCACGGAGAGACCAACAGATTGGAGGAAACTTAACTAAAAAATCTTAAGCAAAGCTAGACTGCCCACAGCCAACTCTGGTACAAGGATGGAAGGTGCAGAAGTTAAGGAAACCAACAGACGACAAGTGGATGCTGTGGCTTTGCAGGAGGTGCAGTACAGAAACGAAGGAGCAAGAAAATTAAGACGAGGGCACTTTAAATACAAATTGTATTTAAAAGAAGAAACTGGACTAAAGTCCAAAAAGGAACGTAAACAAGACGAAAGCTGTCTATACTGGAGAAAAAACTGCGAGGATACAGGCTTGCAAGTACCCGTGTTTTGTATGTGAAAATTAGGAAGGGATTTTGTAAAGTGCACAAATTGTGAAAACTCGGTGCACAAGAGATGCTCTGGTGACGCATAAAAAAAGGAAAAATTTTATATGCAAGAGATGCCGAGGTCTGTTGGACAAAAATCTTGATAAAAAAGTAACACCAGATGAGGATGACATAGAAACTGTGCACAGGTTCTCCCACCTCAAGCTCTGAAAGAGGAGTAGAATAAGCTGTAACATAAAGGATGAGATCTGCATGGAAAAAATTCCAAGGATTTCTCCAGCATTTTATGAAGAATGGCAAGTCACCGAAAATCAAGGGAGCCTTATACCAAAGCTATGTGTGAAGCATTCTGAGTAATGGTGCTGAACGTTGGGCGATCAGGGGAAAGACGAAAGAAAATTGATAAAACAAAAACAACAATGTTGTCTACGTTTTGCGGAAAAACCCCGAAGGATAAAACCAGCAATAAGATTCGTGAAATGACGGTAGTGGAGAGTATCAAAGAGTTCGCGCGATAACAAAGACTGTAATGGGTGGGACAAGAGGAGAGAATGGACAGAGAAAAGAGACCAATAAAACACTGCACTTCAAACAGGATGATTCAAAAAGTGTCGATCGAAGCAGAAATGGGGACAGATGATGGAACGAAATATGACTGCCAGGGGACTACAGAGGATGAATGCACAAGATCGTACAGGATGGAAACTCGGTTGCAAAAACCGGATGACCCCTGATTGCGGGTGAGACCGTCCACACTTCAAGTGGAGGAAGAAGACGGACCATCACCTTGGATCAAAATGATGACGATGATGAATTCAGTTTCATAAACAAGATCTCTTAAATTTGCAGTCTTAGTTCAAACCCAACACCGACTCAGTGTGTAGCTGAATCAAGCACCGCAATCATGTAGGCATTGAACACAAAACCTGTCCTGTGTGAAGTGAACACTTAATTGAGTTGAGCTAGCAAAGAGTAATTGTGAACAAAAACTAACCTTTAAGTGTAAGAGATGAATGCATTGACACGCTACGGCGGTGGACGCGTTTTACTTCATGACCATCTGTACGAGAAGACGGTCCAGGTCGGTGTACGCTAAAATAAAAATAAAGCTTTAGTTGATACAATATACAGCCTTCTGTACCAACTATGAAGCCTACGAGGCTATCGTTGGTGTTTAATTTTACTCTCCCTTGTAACGACGACGCGATGTGAAAAGGATTATCTAGGTTCAGAAGCAAACACACGTTATTGCCAATTACACATGTAATTTTTCGTCACTAACAAACTTCCCGTTGGTGGGTGGCCAAATATACCATCTTGAAACACGCTGGATTGCTAGGTGAACAGCTTTACTGGTATAATTTGGTGAAGCACGGATGAAGGTCAGTTGAGATGGATAAATTTTCGAAGCCAAGTGAGTTTGGCAGACTAGAAATTCTCACCGTCTGGACAAAAACCGAATTAATTCTTTTGCTGCATTAATGTCATTTGATACCACCCTTAAAACCTCGTGGAGAAGTAATTCTAACAGTTCTTAAACGTATTTACGTACATAGTTTCTTGCCTGTCACAAATAAGTAAATTTGCTTAGTTTGAATAGTTATTGTATGTATAGTCTCAGTAATTTATTGCTTTTATTCTGCTGTAATTATTTTATTTGTGAATCTAGAATTGTCTCGAATCTAAACTTGCATTTATATCTCCGTTGTTTTTTGCAAAACCTTTTTTCTTTTGAATTACAATTTGTATTGTAACACGTCTTCTTTATTACGTTACAATGGTAAATCATACTATTACGCTTACGACTGACCTAGAATACACTTTTGATTCTCGAAAGCTTTCGATTGCCGATATGATGTAATTTATTAATCGGTGCTTTTTTTGTCATATGATGTCGTTCTTGATTGCGTCCAATTTCCATATTCAAGGCGACGAGATTTCTACACACGGAAAGGCAAGAGAGTGTAGAGTAATATAGAAACGGATAGCGTATTTTTCTGTGGTGGTTTGATGTGGATATTGTTATGGAACATTAACGTGGCGAGAATCAAGTGGTTAATCGATTGATTTAGTTTTCTGCCTTGATATTAGAGTACAATAATTTTGCGTGATCGACCAGTGAAGGAATTTTAAAGCCTCCAGTTATTCTATGAATATATCTGTTCTGTTCTTCACCAAGAAGTGCTTGGTTTAAGGTATTGTGGTTAAGTATATAATAGAAATCAACGTTCACCTAGCTGTTTAGTTGCAGCAACAGCAGCAGTAGTAGCAGTAATAGTAGTAGTAGTAGTTATTCCGTTTCTATCCGGTGTTATCCCCTTAGCAGTCAGATTGATTATTCGAGCGATACTATAAGTCGCCTCAATTAAAAAAAACTGAAGTGGAGATAAAGCTAAAATTCTATTTACGCGACATTGCCACATGTGTTAAATCTAGTGGTTGAAAGGATTAGTCGCGCCACTAATACCCGAGCAATTACAAACTTGTCTTTGCTCACTTATTTACTTCCAACTCCAGACTTCGTTCATCTTCTTCTTTTAGATTGTCATCAACATCAATTATCACTGGATGGGCAACCTTGATATAAGCCAAGAAAAAAAAATCATTGACCATAGTTGACAAAAATAATTACCATTAAACATTTTGTACCTTCAGTGGCGGTAATTTTTGTACCATTTTGTGCATTTTAAATTCACAATTTGTACCTTCAAAGATTAGAAGAAAAAAAATATATGGTATTTCGATTTCGCGATACCGTACTGGGGAGAGGGTCGCCAAAAGCATTTATGAAATGAGCGTTTTTACAATCTATTTCACAGCAAAACAAGCAATGTAATTACAAGCGCGGTAGCGTAGTGGTTACAGCATCCGTTTCGTAGACCTGACCTCATTGTTCAATTCCCTTACAGAATCACTCAAAAGGGTTAAAAGGGTGATACTGTATCAACAGATCTCTTGCATTTTACAATGAGATGGCAATTCTGAGAAGAACTAAAAAAGCCATGATGAGACCAACGTGTGGAGTTAAGATCATTGAGAAAAGAAAGAGCCAAGAGCTCATGAGTTTGCTAGGTTTAAAGGATACTTTGGATGAACTAGCCAGGGTGAGTGGAGTGCGATGGTATGGGCATGTTTTGAGAAAGATAATGGCGATGTTTTGTGAACGGCGTTGGATTTGGAAGTGGCAGGAAGATGAGGGCGTGGGCGACCGAATATGACGTGGAAGAGACAAGCGGAGGAGCATATCAATCAAATTGGACTGAAAAGGATGCCACTGACAGAGTGAAGTGGCGTAATGGTGTTAACGAGCTGTTGAGAAGCACGAGATGAATCCGGCCACCTGCGTTAACGCGGACAAAACCGTATATAAAAAACTAAATCTCTCCCTCTCCTGCATGGTGCTCAGCAAAAAGAGTGAGGTGGAGGATAATAAATGAAACAGGCTCTAAGTAGTCATGATATAAAAATGTCTTGGCAAAAAAAACCGTCGCAGTTGAAAAGTGCAAATAAAGTTAATTTTGTAAGTACTGTACAAGTGATCTATTCTGCACGTTTTTTCTTTTGATATGCTTCTTTTAACAAATGTTATCACAAACTTACGGTTTCCACTTTAACTTTAACTTGGTCCATTTTAAAGATTGCTTGATGCATTGCCATTAACGCATCACGATCACTTTCAGAAGCGAGCACTTTACGAACGTTTGCTTCCAATTGTCCGTGAAGAATTCGATCTCGTGGAAGTTGAAGCATGCTTTTAAGTCTAGAAACGAAATAATCTAGCTTCGAAAAACGCCGTCTTGACAGCTTTTTGTGACACTTCCATTGGCATTGATATCATTGATATCGTCACCGATGAAAGCGTCACGAAAAACTTAGTACAAGGTAACTTTTTCAACAGCATTTAAATTGACATAGTCTGCACATACAACAAATTAAGCATTATCACCACCATCACACATAAGTCTAAAGTCCGCCTTGTAAGAAAGCACCAGTGTTGTCGGTAGAACATTTTCACACTGGTTTCTACACAGGCACAACAAGTTGGGTCAAAGGCCAAGTTGCTATTACATTAGAAAGCATATCGAAATTTTCACAACAAGCGATTGGTTATCTATAAGTGGCAATATAAACTAAGCTAATAAGTGTACTTTATGAACTGAGTTCGGAAAACAACTCTAGGTCGGTTTGCACACGGTTTTTTCAAAGTTTATACAGCAGTTGCATTCTTTATTTGATTTGTCCCAATGCTTGCTGAATCTGAACAAGCTATCACTGCTGTTTCAAAAAGACAGCTCTAAATTTTCTCACAATTTTCTTCCATTATGCCAAAAAGCATTGAAAAATGTTACCAACTAAGATCAAGTGGTTGCGGCCCTACAAAGTTTTTAGGGATCACCAACGCCAAACCTTAAAAAACCGTGGTAGTGCAACATGGAAAACCAACTTTTTGAACTTGACCCTGACATTTAATCTGTGAGAATAAAAGTATTAATTAATATTATCAATTTAGTATTTTATTGAGATAAAAAGCAATCCAAATATATCTGCTAATAAATTAGCCATAAGATATGGGTGCGGTCTTTTTTGGAGAGAAAGTTCTGGTAGGAATCATAATAATACTTTATTTTCTATGATTTCATGCCCTCACTTTCTTGAAATCAACGCAAAATAGTCCCCACACCCCAAAATACGCCACCACTTTTTATCAAAATTAAATTTATAAAAAGTAGTCCAATGGATTTCAAAGTTTCAGATGGTACAATTTGATTGCAAACGCTTCCAAAAAGTAGCCCGATTTGCAACTTTCCGCCCAATGTAGCATCAATGACGTAAGCTTACCTTGGCAACATGCGATATAAACACATACGAACGTTGGGCACTGGATCGTCAAAAAGATGAAGAAGATGGCAAAAGAAATGCTCCTTAAAGTACGCGCGCGAGAACAGTTTGATTAAGTGATCGCAGACAGTAAAAAACATGATGCGATTTCGGAAACGCTTTGAACAGCACAATTCTAAATACAATTATTGTTACAAGATGCATCAGCTTTTTCTATTTTAAGCCAGGAATACTGTACAAGGTTATTCAACACTTCAACAGCTCAAGTATTAAAATGTCTTTAAAAAGAGTTAGTGGTTGCAAATTTTTGGGAAGCATGACATAAAAGCTGTGCTTTGGAACTGGTTGTCGAGGTAAATTACTAGACCGAGAAAATTGATACAAATTGTGCTTCAATATTCGCAGCCCGACTCTCGCACACTTGAATTATCAAGGTAATTCTTGTTACCGTAGAGACAAATCGGGCTAATCAGGTATAGAACTACGGTAAACCACAAGGGTGTTAGTCAAATTAACATGTGCTAGTTAGCGAAAATTAAATGCAAAACTTAAAAAAATATGCCATAAATATTTAGCTATAAGTTTTCCTATAACGTCACAATGCAAGCGTACCACCTACAAGACGATTTCCAATATCAATTCGATGTTCATGACTACGAGTACTATGTAGAAGTGTACAGACGGACGAAGCAGCACCAGCACGAACCGGAAAGTATGCCTTAAAGAATAATGAAAATTAGCATAAAGTATCCAAAGCTGTCAGAAAAAATCGCGATGGCGTACTTTCCAAAACTGTTGCTAACTTAACAATCTCACTCAACCTTTTAAAAAAAAACATAACACCAAAGCTGTTGGTCTCCTAACAGCACTGAGCAATCATTCATCACAGCAATTCAACTAAAATCTTTGTGTTAACAATTGTTTGTTTGTTTGATCAAGTCGTGGAAGACGCAAATACTCCTTTTCCCAAATTTAAATGGCACATTAGTTATAAAAAAACGAGACAGGATATCACGACCAATTTTAAGCGGAAAAAATGAAAAATCACTCCAATAGTTACTAATCCTAGGGCAAACACGTTTAAAACCCCACAAGAAAGCTTGAAACCTGTCTTGAATAAATTCTTCCTTGGACTTAAAAGGCATAAACGAAAGATGAGGGAATAAAAATCAAGTGGACGGACTCCAGCTATAATTACAATACAAATTATTCAAAAATAATGGAGTCTGAAACTTCACAACCCGCAATACCAAATGTAGGTAAATTACTTACATTTAAAGTAAGAAGTTTAAAAGCAAATGGGATAAGCTTATGGTATATCTGTTCTTGAGTAAAAACTCTTGAAATTTCTCCAAGAGATAATGAAATTTTCGCCAGGGGACGCCATTGGAGCGTCCATTGCTGTTCTAGTTTAGAAATAGCAAAGAGAAGAGCGTTGCATATATCAGCCACGCCTGATGTCTGCAAAAGAAAAACTTTTACAGTTTCATTGCAAACGTTATCAATTGTCTTATGCCTAACAATTATGACAGCACAGATATCATTCGTATCTTCATGCAACGACGTCCGTGACATCACAGCTCTAAAGCAAACGCCAAACCATAGTTAGGAATTGGAACATTGTATTTGTAGACTTGGCAACAATCAAGGAGATTGTTAGTTTTACAAAGCAACCCAGCTGTTTCGAGGACTAGCACCGGCGGTTGAAAAACATTGATATAATTAGGTGAGTGTCCAGTAGCCAATGTTGATCATTCTTAGCATATCGAACTCAAAAACTTCGACCGCACTTGAAGAAGGTTTTTGTAAGCACAACAACAAAGAAACCATACTGGAAATGAATCGCAAACTCACGACTAACAAACCACAGGTAGGTATCAGTGCATTCAACAGCGTGCCGGTGCGGGTATTCACCATTTGAATCTTGAAGTAACTTGTTTCCAGCACGTTGTCCTCATTTCAAAAAGTGCCGAATTAATTACTTCGGCGGTACTCGGTACTGCTACTCTTTTGAGTTCAGTCTAATGAAAGAGGCATAACCTGGAAGCGTTGCAAAGCAATTATGTTTTGCAGTAAAAGATTACTTCAATGATTATTACATCTTGTGGTTGCTTTTTCTTTCTTTTTGTAGTGGTGCTTCGGCACTGAACCAGATTTATGTCAATTTGCTGCGTTGCCAAAATAAAAAACGCAAAAACAAAAGTACAAACAAAAAGTAGCGAATTTGCTTCAACTAAAGTAATTTGCAACCGGTACTCATTTTCATATTCATCCCCGGTACTTGCATCAGTACTGAAAACGTAATTCGGTTCACCTTTGCAAACAACGTTATCATGCCGAATGGCAATATAATCTGCTTTAAATACGCCACCGAACAAAACAAAGATTCAAATATTTTTATTTACTTTAGACTCAATCAAATTTCCTTGAATAACTATTATGAGAAGTGTATTCGGTAAAACATCAAATAACGATTGAAGAACTGCAGGTGATTCCGTTTCTCGCAGAAGATGCACAACATGAGGTTGAATTAGGTTGGCGTGAACATCCAAAATACGAGCTACCTAAATTAAAAAGTATATAACAGTCATACTAGAAATATCAAATATGGGACACTCTTCCTGACCAAATGTATAAGAGAAATTATTGTTTTTCGTAAATGTTGTTGTCTACTCCATCACGAGCTGCTGCATCAAGAACAGGATTTCAAGTCGTGATGCTGATGCTCTTTGGACCTTGTTGGTAGAAGTAGTGCTGTTAGTATTACCACATTAGAATCTGTACTGTACCATACACACTTCAACTCGAAAATGCATATCGCATAGTACAGCAATAGACGTATTTTATTTACAAAGTATAAAAAAGGGTGCTGATTTTTGCTGCACTCAAAAACAATAGAATACATCATGACGTATTTTGACACTTTGTACGACTAGGTAAGTTATCTGCACCAATCAACAGCCGCCTCAACGTGGTGGTGCGGTCCCCCGACCCCGTTTGGGTTGGGTCGAAATGGCTGCTGGCCTTCCCGAGGGTCCCAGTTACCCCGGGCACTCCCCTTCATTTTTTCGCTATGCTGTCCCCTGAACGACCGCAGAAGGGCAGCACACAGCTTCTTAAAAATCGGTCGCTTGTTTTCTCTTTTTCTTTTCTCCTGCCCTTCTTCGTCTCCTCATTCTCATGATGAGCGGTAACGTTCATCCCAACCCTGGCCCCATTTTCCTTGCTCTGTGTGCACTGGAAATGTGACCTGGCGGGGGAAGTCAGTGCAATGCTGTGCCTGCTCCAAATGGGTTCATCTAAGGTGCTCACAACTTTTCCTCTCCGAATTCAGAGCTCTTGGCCACCCTGCCGAATCACTGTGACTTCCTCCTCGGACATGTATACCTCCACTGTGCAATCTAGCCCCTCTTCTGCTAACGCTGCTCTCTGGCCCCACCCTCGTCTTCAAACCACTTATCCCCCATTATATATCTTTTTCCTCTGCCCCCCACCGCCGTCCCTTGCTCCTGGCTTTCCTTCTGCGCCTCCCGCCTCCACTCCCCCCCTGACTCTCTCAGGGTTCTTCAATGGAATGCTGGAGGTCTTCGAGCCAGGAGCACTGAACTACTCCACTTTCTTTCGTTCCATCCTGTCGACCTTATCTGCATTCAGGAATCCAATCTTAACTCATCTTCCTCTGTCCGGATTCCTGCATTCTCTGCTCTGCGTTCTGATCGTACCCACTCCCGGTCTGGCATTCTCTCTTCTGATGCCGCGCACACTGGCGGCGGCGTTGTCATTTTCGTCAGGCAGGGCCTATCTTTTTCTGAACTTTCTACCTCTTCTCTTTCTTTGCTTGATCCCTACTCTGATTATGTAGGGGTCAACATCTCTCTAAACAACTCCTCCTCGGTGTCATTTCTCAATGTGTATGCCCCCCCCCTATTCGCTCCTCCCCATCGGATGGCAGAACCGATTCCTTTTCTCTCTCCATTCTTCCCTCCTCCAGAAATCTCTTCATTCTGGGGGACTTCAATTGCCATCACCCCCTTTGGGACTCAAGAATTACTTCCGAATCCCGCGGAGAGAGGAAGTATTCGACTGGGTCATCTCCTCTGTCCACCACCCCCTCAATAACCCTGACACACCCACCCTTCTACATCGCTCCTCTCCTGACATCTCCTTTGCCCCCTCCTCTCTTGCCCTTTCTTGCTCCTGGGAGGTGCTACAGGACCTTGGTTCTGACCACCTACCAATTCTTCTATCTATCCCTCTCTCTGCGGTCCTTCGCCCCAACGAGCACCCCCTTCCTTCAATTTTCAGAAAGCTCGCTGGGATGGGTTTGCCTCCTACACTGACTCTCACTGTCCTTCAGCAGAGGAATACTCGTCTCTTTCTCTTTTCTCTGCTGCTGCTCTTTTTACCTCTCTGGCACTGAATGCGGCCAAATCTTTCATTCCTTTCGGCCGCATCAAACGCCCTCTTAAAGCCTGGTGGTCTGCTGAAGTGGAAAGCGTGGTTAAGGAAAGACGCAAGGCTTTTGCTGCCGCTTACAGAAGTGATGAAGATCGCCAGGCTTACATCTCCGCTTCTCGCCGCGCCTCGTCAGTCATCGCCAAGGCCAAGGCGGAGGCATTGCAGACGACTTGCTCTTGTCTTTCACCTAAATCTAACCCTAAATCTGTACACTCTTTTCTTCGCTCTATCGCTGGCTCTTCTTCCTCGTCTTCTTCTTCCTCTCCTAACTTCCCCAACTGTTCTTCTCCCAGGGAATCGGCTTCGGTCTATGCCGCTTACCTGAGATCTCACTTTTCCGTTTCTCAGCCAAAGGCCCTGCGTAGCAGAGCCAGAGGCTACCTTACCGAGCTCCGCCAAGCCACGTGCCCTGAGGAGTCTCACTCGTCCTTTTGCTCTCTTTTCACTCTCGCTGAATTTCATGCGGCTGCCTCCAACCTTTCCTCATCCACTACCACTGGCCCAGACAAAGTTGCCTATCCCATGCTAAAACATCTTCCTCGCTCTGGCATGGATTTTCTTCTTCACATCTTCAATCTGTCTTGGTCTTCGCATTCCTTTCCTTCCATCTGGAAGACATCTTCTATTATTCCCATACACAAGATGGGAAAGCCTCTCGACTCTCCTGCTTCCTTCCAGCCTATCTCTCTCACCTCTGCGTATCAAGGCTTTTTGAACGCATCATTCTATCCCGTCTACTCTTCTTTCTGGAGTCTAATTCCATTCTCTCTCCCCGTCAGGCCGGTTTCCGCTCTGGACGGTCTACACTCGATCAAATTCTGTACCTTTCTCAGTCCATTTCCGATGGGTTTAACAAACCCAGGCCGGGCTCTCGGAGATCCTGTCTACTATCGATTTCTCTAAAGCTTTTACTTTGTCTGGCATCCCGCCCTTTTCCATAAACTCATTTCAGCTGGCCTCCCTCCTTGCTTTGCTCGTTGGACTCAATCTTTTCTTTCTGATAGGCGCGCTTCTGTGGTCTATCAAAATCACAAAAGTCGTTGCTTTCGAGTCCGTCGAGGTGTTCCGCAAGGATTCGTTCTTGGCCCTGTACTTTTCTCTCTCTTCATTAATGATCTTCCGGCCTCACTGCCTTCTTCCGTCAGCTGTTCTCTTTACGCTGACAATCTGGCTATTTGGTCCTTCTCCCCCTCGGTCCCCACTGCGGTGGAGGCCACACAAGCTCTGTTTCGATTGGAGCGCTGGTCGGAGTACTGGTGTCTTCCTCTCAATCCGAGCAAATGTGAAGCCTCCTTTTTCTCAGTGGATCCCCACCAGGGTAGCCTCCTACCCAACCTCCTCTTACTCGGCTCCCGCCTCCGTTTCAATCCCACTCCAACTTTTCTTGGGGTCATCTTCGATCGCACTCTTTCCTTTTCTAAGCATGTATCTTCGCTGAAGGCCAAGTTTTTCCCACGTCTCAAGGCCTTACGCTGTATGTCTGCTTCCTCATGGGGCCCCTCTTTCTTCTGCACAGATCTTTTCTTCGGCCCCTTCTCACTTACGCTTCACCCAGATGGTATCCTTTCCTAAGCGTTACCAATTTCACCAAATTGGAACGCCTCCTCCAAGCGGCCAGTCGCGCCATCACCGGCTGCCTCTCGTCCTCCCCTATCTCTCTGCTTCTCCCCGAGGCTTCTTTACCTCCCCTACGAGTCACCCTGACTCATTTCACTCTTTTATCTTATGAGCGGGCTCTTCGTCTCCCAACCTCCTTTTCCATCTCAGGTTTGGCCAGACTAGGAGTGAGGCCAAGACTCTGCAGATCGTCCTGGAGAGCTTTTGCGTCCACTCACCCGCTCATGCTTCCTTCTACTTGTTCTAGGGAGGGTCTTCTTGCTTGTCCTCCCTTTCCTCCTTGGAATCTGCCCTCGTTCACGGTGGAGTCCACCCTTCCCACTCCATGCTCTCACTCTGATCCCCCTCTCTCTCGCTAAAGTGCGGCTCTCGCCCATCTTGACTCTCTCTTCCCTCATGATCTGGTGCTTTGGACAGACGGCTCTGTTCCTTTTCCTTTTGGCAAAGGCGGCTCCGGCGTTCTTGCCAACTGCTCTCTCTGTGGCACTGAGGCCACACTTTCCTTTTCAGCAGGCCCAGTATGTTCAAGTTTTTCCGCTGAAGCCTGCGCCACTCTGCACGCTCTTTGCTGGTCTTGGCAGCACCATAAAGTCTGCCATTTCTCTTCTCTTCTCCTCCTGTCTGACTCTTGTTCTGTCCTCTCCTCCATCTTTCCTCTTATCTCAAACTCTGTGGCAGATCTGGCAGGAACTGTCTTCTCTCTCCTCCTGTTCTATTAGACTTCAATGGGTCCCCGGACACTCGTTTCACCCGGGGAACGACGCGGCTGATAAGCTGGCTAGACGGGGTGCGCTACTTGCGCCCTCCGCTATCCCTTGTAGTCTCTCTCCTCTTACCTCTCGTCTTATCTTGGACTGGAGGCGTACTGTCTCATCGAAGTTCTTTGACACACATGTTCCCTCGATTTCCACCGAGAAACTTGTGCTCCCTCGTCATGCTCGCTGTGTCCTCTCTCGTCTACGCTGCAACGTGCACAGCCTTCTTTTAGGTTCTTATCTTTCTAGGATTGGCAGAATCGAGAATTCTTCCTGCAGCGCCTGTGGACACCTCTCATCTCATTCTGCACGGTCCAGCTACGGACTCTGCGCCGCTCACTCTTTAGCGACTCTCTGTCTCTTTACCTCTGGTCCAGACCCTGGGGAGTTGCCCGGCTACTGGGGCTCAATGGTCTTCCGCCATGCCCCAATCCTTCGGAAGGGGTCGGGTAAACAACAACAGGTAAATTACACACGGATTTATAAGCCATATTCCACATTGACCCAATTGCCGAATGCTTAACAGATCTGTGAACACGATTTTTAAAATCTTTAGAACTTGACCATGAAATGACTGCGAAAAGGGTTAACTTTAATATTAATCATCTACATATTGCCTTTTACACATTAAGCGCTAAGGCCTTATAAGGTTTTTCTAATATATCAATACAAAGCGCGATTCTGTCTGTACGTTTTAACTCCTACGAAACTACTGGCCACAAAAACATCAAACTTGGCACGATTGATCACAACCTCGGGGTGAGTGTCATAAGGGTGTTGGTGATGTAATCATGATTTCATAGTCAAAGATAATTTTTAAAAATTTACATTTCTCCTAACAGAGCAAAACCGGTTTGTGCTCAACCAAAAGCTAGTACCTGATCTATTACCTTACAAAAATTTTCATCCCTTTGGGGTCTAAAATGACGTCGCAATCAACGTTTGATGGCACAATTTGCTAGCTGTACTGTATTTCCTCAAAAACTACTAGTACTAGAAACGTGATTAAACGCTTTTTTAGGAGATATTGATAAGGTGATTTCAATAAAAACAACTCTACAACAATTTAAGCTCCTTTGACAACGGAGCGAGCAATTCTTTATTTAAGCATGCTTCTCCTCTTCTCTCGCACGCTGATTCTGAAGTTATATGATTGATATGTGTCTTTAGTATTAGTTTTTATACTAAAACAACTGAGCTTTAACACCTGTAATGTAACTTGCTATCCCTGCCAAAAAGTGTTAAGCTAAGCAATACCAGGTAAGTTTAATGCATCATGGTTATAAGGCACTAACCCCGTGATTCCCAACCTTTTTGATCCCATGGACCACTAAAAGATAATCTACAGTATGTCGCCTTGGACCACTACCTTCAATCTTCCTACATATAAGCTGTAGCACAATAAAATTCAAAAAACATTTGAGATAATTACATTTACAACACGATTTATTTTAGACAGTACAAACTGCCACTATCAATCAATGTTTAATGACTTTGTTGTATCTGAAGGTTTTCAACTAAAATTTCAAATCGAGGAATGCTATTTGAGACACACTCTCATTTGGTTATCAACTGATTTCAGCAGATTTTGCAGCTTGGTTTTGATATGCATTAACGTCGAGAATCCTTGCTCACAAAGATATGCAGTAGCAAAGGGCAGGAGATGGCTCAAAGCAATTCTACTGATAAGTTTATTCACTTCAGCCTGGAATAGCCAGAATTCGGTAAATTGCTTGCAGTAAACATTTTATTTGCGGTCCCAGATGCCTTTAGATCAACCATTTCTTCTTGGAAGTTTTCCTCCAGGTCATTAACATTGGCCAGAAATGGATTCTGAACCCATGACGGGACAACGTTTTCAGCAGGAAAAATATAATCAAGTTTTGATCTCAGCAAAGTTATATGATCTGCAATGGGTTTAAACTTCAAGTAGCATTATAGCAACTTTTATTGGCATTAATTACAGCTTTATTAACAACACAAGAAACTGGCACAGAAATAGACTGTGATACCTTAACATTAGGTCGCACATTAAGCGATTCATTTCAATTAACCTGAGTTTCAGCGTGATTATCAGTTAAAACATTGTACTTGGATTTGAAGTGCGACTACCTTCACAGATTTATTAGCATTAAGCGAAGTATTACCGGCAGAATGATCCTTAATAGATTTAACATTAATACCATTTTTACACAAGATGTTATTGTTAATTTTCTTAATTTGCAAGTTCAATATTAGAAAATTGGGTACCTAACTCAGCTACGGCTTCGTTTAGCTCCGCTTGAAGATGGGCGTGTTCAAGTTGTTGCTGGAAGTGTAGCTCCTGTTTCTCTCTCATTCGCATCAGACGGAACTCTTCTTACTCGGCATCACGTTTCATGCGTAGCTGTTCTTCTTCGGCTTCACGTTTTTTGCGTAGCTGTTCTTCTTCAGCTTCACGTTTTTTGAGTAGCTGTTCCTCTTCAAGCAGAAGGTGCTGGTGCATTTGCTGCTGTTTGATCGAGTCAATGTTTTTCTGAAACTTTATTGTAGCCTCAATGACCGTTTTGCGAGTTTTGGCACTGCTGATGGAAGACCATGACCGACCACTTGTTCTTGATCGTTCTGAAGTTGTTCGCCAGCGACTGCTACGATGCAATGGAGTGGCTGACGGGTATCTTGCTAAACTGGCTATTTTCCTTGTTTTGGACCAAGTGACGATTGCGCTTTTGGACAGCTTCGACCTTTGGTCAGCCGAAGTTCTTGGGCGCTCTATTCGATTTTTGTCAAAAACTGGGCTTCCTCGGTTCTTGGATTCAGGAATTGCGTCTGTCTCAGGCACTGGATCCACCACTACTTCATCCAATGTGTTTGATGGAGATTGAACATCTTGAATAAGACCTTCCTTTGGTTCAGGAGGCCATGATTCGGAATTGAAGACTTTTAGGATAAATGAAGATTGTGCAGCAAAGCCAATGCCACAATCAAAAACTTACGTGGAGCAAAGTCAGCTACAGTCAAAAACTTTCGTGTGACTCCTGCTATCCCAGTCACACGGTTTGGGGGAAAGGTCTTGGCGCACAGCACAAACTCAATCGTGGTATCAATAGGCACTCTTGACGTTGGAATCAAATTGAATTCAAAAGCGAAAAAATCCGATCGATTATGCAGGAATGGCGTCGATACTGCGACAGGTTTTCGACGGTATGTGACTTCCCGAAACGATTCAAACTTTATAGCAAAGATTTACACTTCGATCATATTTTTGATTTTGAGAAGAGATAAAATGAGTGAGGTGCTGCAGTTTTGTAGTGCTGCATATCTACGAGATTCTCACGCGAGTACGTGGAAGTAGACAATGAAAACTTCACAGAATTGGTTGTTCTAGATATTATTACTTAGAATTGCCAACAGCACAAAGACACAAATTATAAATGTAGGTCTCAGCAGCTCTATGTGGTTGATATAGAAAGAGGCCTTGCAGTTTTACCAGGGAGAGAATCAGTTTTTAATTAAAATTCTCACGAGAAGATTTTGTCTGCAACAGGGACATTTTGACTACTTTTACTCACAAGCATGGTTTTTTGGCATTACCTGTCTACGTTTTCGAAAACATTCATCAAGAAATGAAGTCTCTAAATGTTTATTAAATGTTAAAAACATTCAAAATTTTGGTGCCTTCACTTCACAAAATTGCAATTTCTAGGAAAACTAAATCCTTTGTTACATTTTGACTATTCTTCCTTGATTGCGTGGATCTTTGGTATTATCCATCCAAAAAAAAGAGGGGAATAAAGATGGTTCTGGTTAATCTTTGAAGCAAAATATTAGTGTCGAGCTACATATCATCTAAATGTTGAAGCCATTTCCTTTCCAATTGGGTGAAGACGGACGCAGCCAGCTAATTTGATATTCTTAACCTCCACATTGTTAATGGAGGCCCTACTGTTGTAATAACTTAACTGTGAGTGCTTCATTTCGGGTTAGTTTGCTTTATGCATGGCTGCGTTTACGCCAGGACCAAGCAACATGCGCGCAGTCAGAGGCGTTAGTTCATACAAATTTGCCAACGAATAGTGAAGCTGTTTACCCAGCATGTCGTAAGAGGCGACTATTGGGTACCTACCAATTGCAATCTGACTGTTAATGGCGGGGTTGCCAGCTTAATTGCTTGGTTGGACCACTCATGTCAGAAAAATGAGGTTAGGGATAAGCAAGGGTATGCTCCCTGTAGAAGAATTTTGCTCCAACAAATCCCCATAACCAGAAAAAATATACAAATGGCCCCCAGTCCCCGGCAGTTCTTAAATGGACAGGGGGTGCAAAGAATTTCCGGGTTTAAATCTGAATGTCATGGGATAAGATTTGGTACATTAAATGTGGGAAGTCTTTGTGGAAGGAAAACGGAAGTGTGTGAAAAACTGAGAAAGAGAAAAGTTGGTGTGTGCTACATCGAGGAAGTAAGATGGAAAGGCCAAGGAGCTCGTTTTGTGGGTACTTCGGGAAGGTATAAACTCTGGTGGTCAGGAAATGATGTAGGATTCGGAGTTGTTGGAATTTTGGTGAAAGAGAAAATATCTGGGAACGTTGTGGAAGTTACAAGAAAAAGTGACAGAGTAATGGCGATTGTGCTAACTTTAGGTAGAGATAAGGTTCGCATAGTATGTGCGTATGGGCCACAAAGCGGAAGACCAGATGCAGAAAAAGTTCGTTTTTATGATGAAATGGGTAGTGAGTGGGACTTGGGAAGTTCTAGTGAAATCATTGTTTCTTTTGAGGATTTCAATGGACATGCGGAGAAATGTGCTGAGGGTTTTGAAGGTGTACACTGAGGGAATGATATTGAGAAAAAAAATGCAGAAGGAAGAAGATTGCTGGAGTTTTTTGATGAAAGAGAGCTGTGCGTGGCAAATACTTGGTTTAAAAAGACAGACAAAAGGAAAATCACTTAATAGTGCCGGTGGATGTGAAACAGAAATTGATTTTGTGCTTGTAGGTGAAAAATATAGAAAGTATATAAGGGATGTAAAAGTGATTCCATGGGAACTTCAGCCCAGGCTGGTGGTCGTAGATATAGATAAAAAAGTTCTAAAAAAGGTTGGGAGAAAGGAACGGATCATAAGAAGAAAGATTTGGAAGTCGAATGAAAACCGAACAAGATTAAGACATGAAAAAGAGTAAAAGAACTAGTAAGCACAGATGCGCTTGATTTGTGGAAAACTTTCAAGAATGTCATTCAAAAGGCATGTGATGAAGTGTGTGGAAAGAAGAAGTCTAGGAGAGATCAAGGGGGCATGTGGTGGTGGAATGAAGAGGTCAAGGATACTATAGCTAAAAAGAAGGCGGCATTTAACCTGTAGAGCGTCAGCAACGACATATGTCGTTTTTAAACACTCTACCTAAGTGTAAGTAAAAATGAGATATTATTGTCTTAAATTACTATTTACTATATATTTAGCAATTCATAATATAAATAGTCAGTAAAAAATCACAAAAAGCAATTAAAAATAAATTTTACAAAAAAGTTGATTTTCTCCAAAAAAAAATGTGACGTTTTGGAATGCACCTGCTTCTACATAAGTGACGCTTTACAGGTTAAAGAGCTGTGCAGGTTCCCATCAGAAAAAATAAGACTCAATACAAACGTATAAAAAATCAAACGAGAAAAATTGTTGCTAGTTATGAGAATGGAAGCTAATCAGGAGTTGAATAATTTATATCAGAATTCTTATAGTGTTTTCTACTTCCTTAGAAGGATGAAAAAGGAAGAGAAGGATGCGGAAGGTGCTTAAGAGGAAGGGACGGACGATTGGGTTTTATTGAAGAAGATAGGGCAAAAATTTGGAAGGAACACATGGAAAAGATCATGAATGAAGAGAACGAATGGGACCACATGGTGGACACTGATGTAGTAGAAGGACTAGTGGAAAAGGTGGCTCGTAATTGAATTGTGGAAGCAATGCAAAGGATGAAATCAGGAAAGGCAACTGGACCATCTGAAGTAAGTTTGGAGATGATACTTGCAAGTGGTGAAATCGGGGTTAAAATGATGATGGAACTGTGCCAGCGTGTATTGGATAGTAGAGGAATGCCTGATAAGTGGAAAACAAGTGTGATTGTACATATCTTTAAAGGAAAGGGTGATGTGATAAGCTGTGGATCATACAGAGGAGTGAAACTGCTAGAACATGCCATGAAAATTGTTGAAAGGGTGCTAGAGAGGCGAATACGAGCACTACTCAATTTGAATAAAATGCAGTTTGGATTTATGCCAGAAAAAGGAACAGTGGATGCGATATTCCTTGTGAGAAGAATGTAGGAGGAATATCAAAAGAACGACAAGAAGTTGTATATGTGTTGTGTTGACATGGAAAAAGCTTTTGATAGAGTGCCAAAAAAGGTGATGGAGTGGGCCATGAGAAAGAAGGGTCCATCAGAAGTAATAGTTCGGGCAGTTATGAGCTTATATGATGGTGAAAAGACAAGAGTGAGGATGGGATCTGCATATTTAGAGGAATTCGAAGTAAAAGTTGGTGTACATCAAGGATCTGTGCTGTCGCCACTATTGTTTGCAATAGTGGTGGACGGTATTACAGAAAATGCAGGAAGGGGTGTGGTTAATGAATTACCAAATGCAGATGACCTTGTTATCATGAGCGAAGTCATGGAAGACTTGAAGGAAAGGGTTTGGAATTGGAAGGATGCACTGGAAAGTAAAGGTTTAAAGGTCAACATCACAAAATCAAAAGTGATGGTAAGCGGGTCAGAAGGAGAACTATACAAAAGAAAGATAGATCCATGTGGAGTTTGTGCGAGAAGAGTCATGGCCAATTCAGTGTTGTGCACAAAATGTAGAAACTGGGTTCATGGCAAATGTGCAAAAATAAAGAGAGCTACTGCTAGGTTGGCAACGCATTTTGTTTGCTCGAAATATAAAGGAATAATGGAAGAAACAGTGGATTCGATCGAGTAGTTGTGCGATTAAGTGGAGAGAGTGAATGGATTTTGTTATTTGGGAGACAGAATAAATGCTAGTGGTGGTTGTGAAGCGGCAGTTACAGCAAGAGTAGGAATCGGTTGGGTAAGATTCAGGGAATGTGGAGAGTTATTGCTTGGAAATAGGTTTCTTCTGAGGATGAAAGGTAAAGTTTATCGTTGTTGTGTAAGATCAGCAATACTGTATGGAAGTGAGACATGGTGTCTAAAAGAAAATGAAAACGCAATTTTAAGGAGAACGGAGAGAGCTATGGTGAGAGCCATGTGCGGTCAGAAAGTTGTAGACAGGAAGACGACTGAAGAAAAAATAGGTTGGGGTTGAAGGAAGCTATAAACCGGTTAGCACAGCGAACGGAGTTAGATGGTATGGACATGTGCTGAGGAGGGATGACGATAGTGTTTTGAAGGTTGCTCTGAATCTTGAAGTGACTGGCAAGAGAAAGCGAGGACGACCGAAGAAGACCTGGAAGAAGCAAGTGGAAGAGGAGACAGAGAAGATTGGTTTGAAAAAGAAGGATGCCCTGAGACGAGGCAAGTGGAGGGACGGAGTGCGAGCAATCGCAGAAGGAATGGGATGAATCCGGCCATCTCTGCTAAACGGACAACAACGGATAAAAACTAAATAACTAATACTACTTACAAAAAAGTGGTAAGTAGCGGTCCAAATATTTAATTGCTTAATTCTAAAAATACAAATTAATACTTCTACGCCCTTCCACGACTTTGATACGCTTTGAAGCACTTGCTGGAATATAACGGATAAATGTGTTTGGTATAAAAACGCCTATGGTGAAAGCAGGGCAAATAAGACGTTGCCAGCACGCCACGCACGACATGCAGTGGCTATGCACACCCATTTCTTTTAATCGACTGCGATTAAAGAACTTGTTCTTACTAAAAAAAATCGATACAAGATGTTCAAACTTTGATTAAGTGGTTTTGATAAGCTAGGAGTTCTGAACTGCTACACGCGATATTTCAGTTAATTCAGCGGGACCAAATTTCAAGACTGTAACATAATAAGCACCAATTTAAGCCTGGCTTTTGGCAAGCTAATGGTCATTTAGATAAAATATATTTTAATAACACCACCTAATAACACATTTTATAATCATTTATTAGTTTCGAATGTTTTTAAAATGCGCCAAGTTGAAATATAAAGAAGTCTTATACAAAAAGATGAGTGGCGTTTTTGCTTTTGTTAGAGCACCAAAACTGCTCCCGGACTTAGACCGCGACCGCTAAGTTTCAACTTACTTCGCTGTTACATTTATTCAACCACACCGCTCCAACTACAGCGTATTGTAAGATTTTGCTCTTTTATTTATGTCTAGCCTAAACAGGCACAACATATGACGTACTTCCCTAATCATTAAAAAGTGCAAAATTAAATTGTTTGTACATGTATGAATAAGGCTTGGTAAGCTTACCTTCAGTACTGATGCTGAGAAAAAATTTTTAGTTAACTGTTTCACCACAAAATATTTCTTAACTACTAACTGTGAGACAAAATATTTGTGGAGTTTTTGCTTACCTCATACATTCCAGAAGCAGTATGTTGCCTAACCACGAAATAAGGATCAGTGCAAAGTAATGACAAACAACTGAAAAGATTTGTTTTAAACGATGCTGCTCCACAAAAGGACAAGACAGCCTGCAACATGTTAATGAGTCATTGTCATCAAACGCAATAACGTATAAAAGTAGAGATATGATCTGATGAGTCTAGTTAGTGTTTCCTAACCTTTTAACGCCCCACCCCACGTTTGCATTTAAAGGAGAATCGTGCTACACAGAGAAACAATTCCATTAATTTGAGGCTGATCTTCTAAATTAAAAAGCCGTTAGCATAAAAATAACGCCACTCCTTTCAGGTTTAGATCAACAAAAAAATTCCCCTGCGGAAAAAACCCACAGCATACCAAAATTTGTCACCTAACGCCTAAATGGTGGGTGTGCGTCACAGGTAAAGAACCACTGGTCTAGACATCGATAATGCATATTGCACACGCAACAAGCCCGCGTGTACTTAAATAAGACGGAAGAGTGCGACGATGAACCATTTCCGCTAGCTAGTGTTCCAAACAGTTAGCTCACCATTTCAAAATAGTTACTATTGTAATCTCTTTACTTTTTTTTTACTATACAATCCTCCAAAGGCCTGACGTATTTTCACAAAGAGGTCCACCACTAACCAGTTTCTGTCGTATTTCATGTTCCTTACTTTGAAATGAAAAAGAAATTGCTAAATATTCTTCAAAAGTGCATTGGCATAAAGGTCAATCAATGACAAATTGCACTAACCGGAAAATTATATGCACAGTGCTTTCTACAAACTTCGTATCTTTCCTCACTCTTCCATTTTTTTGAAGCTGAGTTTACGATTTCCAAATTGGCAGATGTGCACACAACGTCAGCATGTTCACCACGAAGGTTAGCGATTTTTTGTCGGCCGACAGTACAAAGTTGACGATACAAATCAAACACACGTGCGCGTTGCTCGCAGGTAAAAAAGGCTAAAAACAGTGTTGGTTCAAATAACAATTGATTACAAATACCGGAGTTAAATCGTATCGGCTTCAAAGGCAACATGTAATTTTAATAAAATTTTTGAATAAAATAAAAAACATGCAAATAATAAAAAATTTTAATAAAAGCGTCATTGTTCAATACAGTAATGCAAGACACGAATATCACTATAATTTTGCAGACAAATTGTTTATTTAAAAAAAAAAGAAAACTACACTAGTAGCTGGTGCAGAATCATTTTTCAAGCGATTATGATAAGACAGAATATGGTCATTGGTCAACAGCTCAGACAAGAGTCCAGATAGAAAAATTAGGCTGCAGACGACAAAAAAGCAAAAATTTTACAATTCTTAACTTGCAAAACCTAGTTCAATTCGGCAGTTAAAAACATGATTAAAATATATTTTACACTTCACAAAATTTTGAAGCAGATAATTAACAGTAGAGGCAAGGCATGCATAAAAATTTTGCATTTACTTCTCAAAATTTAAACCAGTGAATAAAAAAACACCACAATTTTACATAAGATACACGCATATCAAAGAAAATATCTAACATAGCCGGAAAAATGGGCATTTTTGTTGATAGCATTTTACCCTTCAGACTCACAGGATAAAGGCAAAGGCGCCAAGCACAAAAATATTATCCAGATCTTACAAGTTAAACTTTCTGTTTGTACTGCCAAAAAAAATCACTGCTCGCCCGGATATATCAGGCACACAAAAGTTATGGCAAAGCGCCCTTCCTAAACGTGAGTTTTGAACGCATGACTATTCGATCGCTGCAATATTACAGCTCTAACTCAATTGATCACGCTGTCAACTAGAGTTAGAACTTGTATTTCACCGGGTAAGGATAGTGAAGCTGCTGAGCCAGCATGTTGTAGATGGTTGGCTATAGGCTATCGGGCGTTTGCCGACGGCAATCTGTCTTTCTGCTGGTGGGGCTAACAGTTGGCAAATGCGCATTCAGTACTTGTATGAAACAAAGCTGCCACTTTTCCCTATAGCGCAATTTCAATTAACTTTGCGGTATGACCTGGAAAACCATTTGGTACGGTGCCTCCAACTCAAGGAAGAGAAGGGGCAATGAATAACAACTAGTAGTACAAATCACCGAATGGCCTAATATCAAGTAAAATAGAAACAAGGCGTAAATAACATAGCTGTGCTTATACGATGTTACTAACATACATACCTGAAAGAACGTGACAAAAACGTCCGAAATTTTCGGCAACTTTAACCAGATGATTTTCAAGTCGCCCAACAGCAGAGTCGCAGTAATCAAACATGAGGGGAACAACGTTGTTTGTTATAAAGTCTGTTTATATGTGTGGTAAGTGATTTAAATAACAATAATCAATTTTCTTCTTTCAAAGGAGAGCAACAGTAGCGCTAAACAAAGGACCAATTTTCTAAACCTGTTTCAGAGTTTCAAAGCTTCAACATGCCGCTTGAATTGCATGATACTGCGTCCGATGAATTTCCTACATCTTAGAATCGGGTAAGCAGAGGAATTTATCAAAAAGTTTATCTCATCAACTCAGGACACAAGTAGTGCTGTCGAAGATGATCCTGAAAAGAAAACAAGTGGATCTGAAAAGCAAAGAGGTGAAGCCAAAGTTTGCTCGGATTAGAAAGATCAAAAAGAGGTTTAACAAACAAACAGCAAGGTAGCATTTTTTTCATTGCAGTTCTTTTTCGGTAAGAGAATTTACCACACATTTTACTCGGCTGCTAAAATTGTGACATAGCTACCAAATTTACATAATTGACAATTGTTATAAACAAGTGTTAGACAATAGCTTTGATAAAGTAAAAACATAAACAACCATTCAAAGAACAAATGCTTTACTTTTATCTAGCAAAGCAGCTATCTTTGTGAGACAATCAAGAGCAGCTCCTTGAACTTGTTTCTCTTCGTCGCCCGCAAGTTCAAGAATATCACCTAGAAGTGTGTGCCGTGTTTCTTCAGCCCTGCTATGCAAGTATTATTAGGCAACAAAAAAAATATTGTATGAGCCCAGGCGCATGTTGATTGTAAAACCGATAAACGTAAAGACTACTTTCACAATACCAACAAAACACAGAGAAAAGAAACTTATTGACCGGTATTCATTCAAGAAAACGAAGAAAAATTTTAAATACAACGTTGAAATTTTTTGACCCCTCACGAAAATTTGGTAAGAGCGAAAACTTAAAAATTTACCAATACCAAATATCTAATGAGCAGTAATAGTTGTGATAATCGAGAGAAATGCTCCTTTGGAACGGCACTCTTGAGCAGTGCCGTACTAAAAGGTGTGCATTCAGCACAGAGCGACCACTTACAGAGGATAGCTCTTTTCGACTTCCAGCACTGACACTTATATTTTTGCTTGATCGGAAATGAAGCGCCACTTTGCTTCTATGCAGGTCTGCCAATACCCAAGCTACGCCACTGCTCTTGAGTCTTTATTTTTGTTAAGTGCTAAAACTTGTTTTAGATAAAACCCTTGTAAAATAAAAACCGAGGGCTTTTGTTTGTACCAATCAAAAATCACTGACCCAAGTTGCTTTATGCATAAACGTACGAGTTCTCCAGTTACCGTAAGCAAGAATCCTTGCCGAAAGACAGAGCAATTTAGATTATATACACTGAAAAAGCAGGCAAATCTCTCCCAAAATGTTTAAAGCTTCTTTTTAAGGGTCATATCTTTGGATATCTGAGCACTTTTTCAGTAATTTTTTTTACTAGCTTCAAACTCTCTTTGAAAGCAATTTCTAAGACATGGTTTAACTATCTGTAGAGCGATCATAGCTCACCCCAGTGCTTCAGCTACTAAATGCAAATGTTCGCACATAGAAAACCGAACGTAAAAATCGGTATCCTGACACAGCTGCTTGACAGTCGGAAGAATATCTTTTTTCAATCTAAAATATTAAAGAATGAATCACTCTGTTGAAGAAATAGAAAGCACTGCACCAGGTAAGTATTAAATTTAGTAATTTCTAAACCTCCATTAAATAGTTTATATTCCACAACAGGCGCATTATTCCATAAATTTGGCTACACAGATCAAAGAATTAAACATTCCGACCACCATATATGCATAACTGACCATGCAGTACGTCGATTAGCAGCGTTTACTAATCAAGGCCGTAGCTGGAAAAAATATTTGCCTTTCCACTCATCCCTCTAAAATGCACAGAAACTGTTGTGCCGAGTGGCCTTTTCCACTCACATAAAAACGCCATTTTTTGGGATATTTGTTGTGTTAGTTCAAACCCACATCCCTGCAAGCGATTAGTATACTTACATTAATGCCACGTAAGGTGATCTCACCACCAATTTTTGATTGTGAAAGCATAGCGTTACTTCGAACAGACAATACTGCTCTAGCTAGATCTATACAAGATACAAGCATCAAATCATACTAACGAATAGAGATCAAATTTTGAAACCGCTGCTCCAAGCATTTTGCAGCAAGAAATCCGGTGCGATGATGGCTGTAAAAAATGTCCTCTCGCTAAAATCATTCCTAAAATTTCTTTTTGAATAATATCTCTAGTCAAACAGGGAATTGTAGCGATTACGCAATCGATCCAAGCTTGAGCAGCAACTAAAAAACAAATCGTGATCGAATTAATGGGAAGTCGAGCTGATCGAAACACGATGAACACACTATCTTTTTTCTATACTTTCTCAAAATGAGTAACAGGCAAACTGTAAAATTGCCAATAAGTGAAAAGATAATCAAATGCACGTAAAAAATGATTGTTTTTATAAGCACAGTTAGTAGTGAAAAAACAACTGAAATAAACTTATAGGTGTTATGCATCAACTGAAGAGCTTTTCCCACTAGTCCAGCACTTCTTGACTTGGGGAAAATTTCATCATATTTAAGGAACTTTTCTTTATTACACTCCTTTCGGTGACATCGTAGCAATAGCAAATTAATTACGTTGTGATAGCATTTGCTAACATTTGAATGTTTTGGGGGTAAATCTAGTCAATTGAATAGGGAATAAAGTAAAAATGAAAGGTTATGATCTATTGTTCTATGCAAAACGATGGGATCAAAAGTAGAGTTCCGAAAGTGCCCTAAACCTATACAATATAGCGGAATTCTTTTTGCCCGCGTATGTGCGCTTGAACTTCTACCAAACTACTGGGCGTACAAACATGATGGCACAATTGCCTACCTTCCCAGGGCGAGTGTCATAAGGGTTTTGATGATGTCACAATGACGTCACAATCAACGATAAATTTTTTAAAAATATCATTTCTTGTCAAAAAAAATGGCTTTCCGCTTAAACGAAGACTAGACTCAACTTATCAACTTCAAAAAATGTCATTTGTTTTGGGAACCAAAACAATGAGATTGTTTTCTTTTTCTTAAAAAGTAATGAAAGTAGAAACGTAGTTTTAAAGATATTTTAGGAGATGTTGACAAGGCGCTTCCAATAAAAGTAATTTTCTAACAATTTGAGCTTTATTAGAATGCAAGAAGCGATTATGCACTTAAACGTTATTTAAGCATGCTATTTTCCTTTTTTTTCTTCAACGCATTCAAAAAGCACTGTTTTGCCATAATGCTGCCTGATAGCACTTCGGTGATAACAGTAGCAACCGTGCTTATTAACCACTGGTTTTTGAAAGCAAATATTTTTACCAAAGCTTATTTCTGATATGATGCCTGTTAAAACAAAATGATGTACCGGTATTACAGTAGGTCTACAAACATAATGTTTTTCATCTGGTTTTCAATAACGTAATGACAAATACAAAAATCATCATAACTGAGCTGTACGTGGGCTCCACGTTAATGTCCTTTGCAGTAGGCCTACAGTCATATCGCGCGCCTTAGTACTCTTAGCCCCTTTGACTTTTGCCAGGAGCAGCACATTGAAACAAAAAGGCCAAGTTTCAATCTGGTCGGCAAGTTAATCACTTAATCTATAACCTAACTTATGGTTAGAACTGAACAGCAAATGCAGGACTCTCGGCCCTGGGTCACTTCGCCCTCTCCAGGGTGCGTTTGTGCCCGCAGCAAGGAACATACGCGGAGCCAGAGAGTTTAAGTTTCACAGCTATGCTTACAATCAAGAAAAAGTTGTAAGTAGTTCGGCAATTATTTCATATCTTTATTCCTGTAAATGCATCAATCGCTTCAGGGTCGTTGCTTAACTTGGTCTTTGTTTACCTCTTCACTAACTCTAACAAACGCATGAAAGCTTGTGAAATTATTTGCTATTTGTAAGTAATCACAGTCTTCATTTATAAATGGTAAGTTCGATATTACGGACATTTTTTATGCAATCCCTAATTTTAAGGAAAATCAATACAAAAAATAGGTCAGCATGTCTATACTTTTATACCAATGTGTAAAATCATAGTCACCAATTGATCAACCGTACCTATGGAGGGAAATTTTTTTCTTGAAAATGTGATATCAGACCAACAAAGTGAAAATTTCATGAAAATGGTGATACATCAGGTATAATAGCGGATCTCGATAATTTTGGAAAAAAATTGTGAAATCTAAATTGACGCAATATTATTGGTGGTAAAGACCTTTTTCTAACTTTCCCTATGTGGAATTTTTTAAACAAAGTTCTTTTACCAGACAAACGCAAACACAGAAGTTTAGGAAGCCAAGACTAAAAAAGACTGGTGGGACAGATGTATCCCCCCACTTTTCCATCATTTTGCCACTGAGCTGTGACCCCTTTCGCTCTTTTCCCGGACCAAGTCACAGAGGTGCAGTTAAGAAACTTGATGTTACAAATATCATTACAAAGAAGGTTTTATCAAATGGTGTAATAAGCCTTCCATCAAATCCCTTCTATCTGGAATCGTAAAACAAATACCGTCGTGGAGCTCACTCCCAACTTTGACTTTGTGTGCCCATTCTTATTGGGAGAAACGGATCGAATTTGTGAAACGATAAAATTTGTCAGTAATACCAATCTTAATTTCAAGTACTGGTATGATGATCTGGAGCAGGGGCGTTGAGGTAATGCCCCCATTTGCTACAACTCAGCTTCTACACTGCTTCCACACTGCTCTCAGAAATTTTGTTTGGACGAAGCCGACGTAGTTGGATAAATCAATATTTCTATCACAACATAACTATATAACAGCCCTGTCGGGCGACACCGGCAGAGCCTGCATGTGTTCACAACACTAGACATATATAATCACCAACCACTCTACGTGCATTTCAATTTTCTTTACAACTTAACATTCTGACGTAACATGCTGAGCAGGCTGACAAAAAACAAAAATAAAATAAAAAAAGCAGCGACACGACATTTAATTTATCGGGAAAATGCCTATTTTCCATTCTAAGGTTTGAAACACGAAACAAACTAAAGCAATACAAAGTCAAGATGATATAACCGCCTTGATTTTTAAGGTAGCAGATTAAAACTTAGAATTGGCGCTCGTAGTTGGCTTGCAATGTGTTATACTGCATGCTTTTGTAAGCGAATACTTACATCTTTTCGCAAAATAAAAGAAATAAAAAATGAACTAAAATTAAACAAATAACTATGGTAATATAACTAACGTTAAGAATATGCACTACGACAGTGTTCGGCGAGTGGCGTGCTCCGGCAGACAAATGTGCCTCGAAACGATGCTAAGTGTGCAGGTAGTGCAACTGCAATCTGAACAATTTATTAACCAAAATTTTTTATCCTTTGAAAATTTGAATGTTTTGATACCTAGAGCTCAACAATTAGCAAATTCTTCTTGCGTATGAGATCATGTGGCTCAACGTGCAGTTTTTCGTGATACTGGGCCACCGCGGCGGGTAGACTGCGTGGCCCCGCCACCTGTCTACCACATAAAGATGGAGGTATCCCGTTAAGTGCGTTGCCCTAGGCACAAACAAACTTGCCGGCTTGCTCTCCACACAATCCCTTTTGTGCTGAGCGCCAAGCAGGGAAGCTCTGAAAACGAATTTGTAAAGTCTTTTGGTACGACTCGACAAGGGAAATGAACCTTACGTCTACGGACTGCGAGGCGAACGCTGCAACCACTACGCCATTGCGGCGATAAAATTTGCAAATTCAAGCTCCAAACTGCCGATTGCGCATTGATGACGTTTTATAACGTCAAAACAGTTACATGATTTCATCTTCAGAAACCGCTTTGCTGCCAATAGTTAGCACACTTTAATGGTTTGTGCGTTGTCAAACATCTATCCTTAATCTATGTACTTGTATTTTGTTTGATGACTTCTACTTCGTGTTCTTGGAGCTAATTCATTTATTTCCATTTATTAGAAGTGCATAACGTAAGTGAAATCAGAAAAAGGTTTCTAGAACATAACTGTATTATGAACAAATTCAAGGGTGCTGGAATTTCCAGAAAGAGGAGTTAATTTTTAGAAAGGCAGTTACTATTGTATAAAAAGCGCTTTTCACTTTGCTGTTGTCCCAAAATTTTATTCCTATTTTGCAGCTTTCCAAAAATGATTATAAACAGGCTACTAAACTTATCAACGCCGTAGGTAAATCTTTATTAATCTAATTACACTTAAAAATAAAGATCTGGAAATGGGCCTGTGAGAGGAGGCCTGAGGAATGAGTGTAGGAATATGGACTATGTCCATTGGACTTGGGCAATATGCGTGAAGGCGTGGGCGTAATTAATTAGATACCGACAAAAATCTGAACCTTAATTAACTGCAAAGCTGTAGCGCGCAAAACGTATTACTAACCTAACATTTACGTTTCTCTCGGCCACTGCAGTAAATGAGTCTTAACCATTGCAGATTCACCTAACGTTCACAAAGATAAAAAAATAAAATTAACATCTGTTTTATTGCGATGAGCATGGGTGTGTTGGTACAAATGGCTCCAGTCAAGTCGAGTCTGTTTTTACACTGACTCGAGTTTCCCCCAACACTGATTGATGCATTTCAATTAATACGGATTGTAGGTGATAACCTGGTGGTGGGGCTACCAGTCATTTACGACTGGTTCAAAATCGGCTGCCACTTTTCCCCTAGCCTAATTCAATTAGGTTGGCGGCGTAAACCTGGATTGCCGTTCGTGCCGTACCTTCATCCCGAGGAAGAAAAGGAGTAACAACAACAACATAAAAATCTCAATTGTGAAAACTAGCGCAATCAAACTGGAAAAATTTTGATATTGACAGAGACATACGGTTGACTTAACTACCCGATAGTTTGGAAGAAGCAAGAGCAATAACCTATTGAAGACCGCTCATCAAAGTGCTTTTTACAAATAAAATATACACAGTTCCTACCCGGATCTTTTAAGTTTATATTTTGAAGAGCTGTTTTTAGAAAGTACTTTGTAAAAGCTACCACTGGAAATATGCTCTTTCTTGCAATGGTGGTAAAAATTTCAGCAGCAACTAACTGAACATCAATTCCTAAAAAACATATTATGTCAGTCCAAAGCAATTACTAGATTATTTGTCATATTCAACAACAATTGCACTTTTTTCACATGTTATTTAACCTATTTAACACAAAAACAGAAAATTTGGAACAAATTTATTTCCGTATTTGGCCTGTTGCCATCAATGCATGACATTGCAAAAAGTGCAAGCCACTTCTGTGCACAAAACGTAAGCTTGAAAGCACATGATAATTCTGTTTGACCTTGCTACATGCTGAATGCTTTAAGCAAAACAATAAACTGCAAACTTTTAATTACATATTTAGTTTATATAATGGTGATGCTTGGTATGATTTAAACACATAAAATTGTAATGTTTTTACCTGCATTCTTCAACAAATATGTCAGTTTAGGAATAACTTTCTGAACACTTTCACTTTGCCAATTTTGTAATAAATGAGGTAGACTGTAGATAGCACTAATGCATTGCACTTCTTGACCAGAACTAAGCAACAACATAAATGTAGATAGTTAAAACGTTGCATTTAACCTACAACATATTGTAACTCGATAACCTGCCACAATTTTTTTGGCCACAAATAAGTAGATAAAACTTCTTAGTACGTAGTTAAACAAAACTTTTAAACAGGGTGCCTCTTACGTATCATATGCCAGCCCTTTAAAGTTGTTTTTTTACAGAATAAATAACACCAAAGGTTTACTGATTGTGTTAAGACACCAACTTTAGAGTATAAGCCTTAATACAAGGTCAGTTTTGAAACATTTTCTTTAAGCTTGTTATTAAATTTAGCATTAAAAGATCAATTCTGTTTTGGCAAAGTTTTAGAGATCTGTCAAATAAATTTTCTAGAAAAATTTTTGGTTTGTTATCCATCGTTTATTCATTCATTTATTCATTTGTATGACAATCTCATCAGAAGTTGCAGTTCATCAGATATCGTTTGAGCATAGGGTTGTCAAGGATAGGAGCTGCTTTATGCTCTTGTCGTCCACCCTGAGCAGTTGGTAAACTGGCAAAATTTGTAGCAACTCGACTATCTCATCTCATCGTTTATTATACTTTTTAACAATTTATTACCATTAGGTCAATATTACACAACCTAAACCTTGATAACAACAGATTTGCTTACCTAAAAATATGTACTGCTCTATCAACATCATTCAACGTTTCATCAACTGTTAACCTATCAAGTTCTTCAGGAGTCTACAATTTATTACTAGCAAGTTAGATTTATTTCTCAAACATAAAAAAACTTTTTTACGGTAATACTAGAGCATTGTTGTATGCAGACCCTCGTAATCATCAATATTGCTGATACGGGCACAGTCCATTTCTACCAGGTGCTGTTTAACTAAGCAGAGAAAATTGTCATACAATATCTTTCCCCCAAAATAATATTGCAGCCTGTTGTTTTGAGGTTTTATCACACTCAGTATTACCATTACAAATAAAATTCAAATCGTACACTTTTCTAAATACATCCATGTAATTGCACACAAGTTCTAAAGAGCTTTGTTTCCAAATATCACCTTCACTGAAGTTTTCACATCTTTTTCAACATTAAATTCTTTTATTGCCTCTTCCAGTGATAAAAATTCACTGTTTAACAAAGGCATCTTGTTGCATTATTATCCGTAAAAATTACAAAGTAAACATCAATTAGATTCCTACAAACACATTTTCATAGTCCAGTGCTACTTCAACAAACAATATTGCACTAAGCGAAGGGCAAGAATTTAAATTATTCTATGTCATTAAAAAGGTACTGGTATTGAGGTGTGGTGTAAAACCCTCATTATTTCATTTATCATGTTAAAATGCATTTTCTAGATTTTTGCCTTTTTTATAATAATTATTTGGACTTGAGTTCAATAATGTGATCTTAACTCTTACTCGTACGTGATCCCAAAATCAAAATGATTTTCAAGTTAAATAAAAAATTTAGGTAATGTAATTTATTTACTGTAAATAACTTTATTAAAGGCTTAACAATTTTTTTCTTTGCTGGCCCCCTATTAATGTAGCCTATGCTTTGTCAGTAACACAGGATTTGCAGCTACCATAACGTAAGGAATGCATGAGGAGTTAAAACGCAGGCATTAGATTTCTTACAAAAAGAATGTGATAAAAAGTTAGATAACTCTTAACCAAGTCATTCTCTTTCTTGTCTTTTGCATCTTCAAATATAAACTGGAGTTTTTACATTATCTCAAAATTATTTTGATTTATTTAGTTTGTTTATTTGCATAATCATATTGCACTTTGGCACCGAATCTTTTTAGGGTAATCCTGTACTTTAGCGCGGTAAATTATTTAAGCTGAAAGGGCAGTGTACACTGTAGGGCCAGGCCCGGTATGTAAATGTACGGGGCAGTGTACACTGGAACTCACCCTGTACACTCCCTTCCAGTGTACACTGCCCCGTACATTTACATACCGGGCCTGGCCCTACAGTGTACACTGCCCTTTCAGCTTAAATAATTTACCGCGCTAAAGTACAGGATTACCCTCTTTAGACCTATTTTTGGGAAGAATTTAACTAGAAACTTTTGAGTTCTTTGTTACTCAGATTCTTCCCAATTTATAAAGGCTACTGTTACACTATCACTTGCATTTTCCTCAATGTAAAGTTGACCAATTCTGCTGCGTCTTACATATACTAGCGAAGTAATCAATCATAAAACATAAGGCAGAAGATAAAAATACGGGGTATTTAGGAATGGGCTTCATTCTACATAGATACGATCACAGACTTCAAGCAGACCATTCTACTTAGCGATACAATTACTCAGAAACATGTTTATTGTGATTTCATGTCATGAGTTCACAGACGACTAGGTAAAATCACTCAAGCGTCAATATGATGTTAACAAAAATTGCAGGGAGTCGAACCGAACCCGAACCGGAGTTTTATAAACAAGTTTTGTGCAATTTTTGCCGAACCTTAACCAAACCCAAACCGTATTTTTAAAAATCACAAAGAGCGAACCGGAACTGTACCGAATGATTTGAGTAATCATGAGCCTTAACCGAACCCGAACCAGTTGAAAAAAGCAGTTCGCTCCGTGACGTCACACGTATCACTTAGCAACTGGTCTGAAATCAAAATAGTGTAGGAAATCCATGAGTGGTGAAAAATTTTTTATGTTTTAACATTTTTGGAAAATTTGCTTTGTATGAAGTTCGCACTTTCATCGCATAAAACGATTCAGTTGTTTCCATGATGTCTGTTACTTGTAGCTTGTAGGCTATGATTTAAAGTAGCTGCAGCTGGTTGGGCTTTGGGCAAGTTCATACAGGTTATGCTGTTGAAAACACAACAAAATTTATTTTGCATGCATTTCAAGAGCAGTGCTTAAAATGCATAATAGGAAGCAGTAAAGAAGCAAATTGATTACCGAGAAACTTGGTTAAAGCGAAAAACTAGTATCGGTACATAACAGGAAGTGAACTGGTCCGTTAAGATGTAAAAAGCTAGGAAGATGAAGACGTTAATGATAGGGTGACCATACGTCCTCTTTTTGGAGGACATATCCTCCTTTTTGGTAAAAACTAATTGGTCCTCCGAGGATGTTTAAAAATGTCTTTTTCGTCCTCCTTTTTAATAAAAACTAATTTGGTCATTCAAAGTCGTTCAAAAATTCCCTTTTTACGTTTACCCTGTGTTTAAAAAGTATGTCACTGCATATTAGTTCAAGAGATAATAAGTTTGACTGGTAAGGAATGATAAAAGGGAGTTTCCTAACGGTCTACCTCAGAATGACTGTTGCTTTAGGTTTGAAAGAGTAAGATTACATGGAAAACGGTACAAATACCGGAAGGTTTCTAAACTGCATTTCTTGTATTTTACGCAGCGGAGATACGGAGATAAATTTTGCTATGTCGTTCTAGTCAATTGACCTAATTTCATAGAAACCATTTCGGTACATATGTATTTTAGTTTAAAAAATCAAACAATATTTTTGGTTGAACTGTTTATAATTATCATTGCTGTGATTTAAAAAAAAATAAAACAAAAAGCTAAAAAATAAATGCGGTATGCCAAAAAGAAAATCAAAGTTTTCTAAAGAACTTCAACAGAAGTATCCATTTTTTAGAAAAGAACGAGGTGAGTTCCGAGCAGAATGCATTGCTTGTGGCTAAGGAACTTTTGTTTCTGTAGCAAATAAAGGCAAACTTAGCCTAGACATGCATGTAGACCATGCATGGGCAACCTACGGCCCGCGGGCCAAATCCGGCCCGCCAAGGCTTCTCATCCGGCCCGCCAAGGCTTCTCAAAATATGGTGAAAATGCTGTCTATATCAATATAGGTACACATTTTTTATGGATATCCCTGTGCAAACAAAATTGAAAACAGATTGCATGTAAAATAGCATTACATAAATGCAATCCAAACCCCACAAAAATATGTACCTAGATTACACTTAAAATCACTATTACGGCTCCGGCCCTCAGTCAAGTTCCAAATGCACATTTTGGCCCCCAGTGACAAAAGGTTGCCCATGCATGATGTAGACAGTTCAAAGCATAAAAAAGCTGTCCAATTACATTTTGTTGTTCATTGGCATGATAAATTTAAAAAATAAACTACTGTGTTTGTACTAATTATCAAAATATAATTATCAAAAGCGGTCAGTGTCCTACAAATGTCCAGAAAAATTTTCCCAGCCTTGCACAACAACTTGTAGGACTGATAACACTTATAATTAAAAAATGTCCTCCTTTTTGGTAATGAAAATATGGTCACCCTAGTTAATGATGTCTAACGATAGTAACGTAATAACAGTGGTATACTGCTTTTATTTTACTTGAGTGCTTTGTGATCGAATTTTGTGCTTAGTTGAATAACGCCGTGACTTTTTTTTATTTTTAGAGCACTGCGCTTTGTTTGATCTCAGACAATAAAAAGCGCAATTCTGTCTGTGTGTCTACTTTAACACCTCCAAAACTGCTGGAGGTACAAGCACCAAACTTGGCACAATTGATCACCACTCCGTGGTGAGTGTCATAAGGGTACTGATGACGTCATGATGACGTCACAACCAAACATAATGTTTTTAGAATTTGCATTGACAGAGGACAATCGCTTTTTGCTTAAACAAAAACCAGCTTCCCTTTTACCACATTTCAAAAAATTTCATTTGTTTGAGGTCTAAAATGACGTCACAATGAACGATTCATTGAACAATCTGTTTTTTGTTTTATCTCAAAAAGTACTCAACGCACAAATGTGATGAAACGTTCTTTTAGGAAATATTAATAAGCTGCTTTTGATAAAAACAACTTCACAACAATTAATGTTTATTTGATTATGCTACGAGCAATTCTTTTTTTAAGCACTTCAAACCTTCTAAGCATTTTTTCTTATCTTTTTCGCTTGCAAGTTTATGCTGGCTCTATGACGTCACAATATTATCTCCTACGATTAACAAAAATGTTTGCTGCCGCCGATCATAATATCAAGATGTTTTCAAAAATTGCAACCTTTTTACAAAATTTGTTTATTAAAAAACTGATTTGTGACCTCATTTCTCAACCGATTTTCAAACTTATTCAACAAGTTTTTATTAAAAAGGAGCAATTGACCAAATTAGTTTTTATTAAAAAGGAGGACGAAAAAGACATTTTTAAACATCCTCGGAGGACCAATTATCTCTACACTAGACCTGCACACTAAATAAAGCACATGGGACAATTCTGTCGCAGAAAGCATAAATGAAAAAATTGGGCAGTGGAGCAGTACTTTTTAAAAGACACACTGACCCCGTCAAGTCGATTTGCACAACTTTAAAACCGATCAAATTCAAAAAGCCTGGGTCAATATATCAACTTGAGCTATCATATATTTTGAGAAAAGTGCACTCGATAACTCAAATTGGAATCAAACTGAAGTCATTGAATCTACAGACTCAAAGTACTTCTAAAGCTTTATGTCGATTTTACATTCTTTCCTCCAACGTTTGGCAAACGTAGACGTGCTAATTCAATGTGGGCTATGTCTATGATTACAGACTATCTTTGAAACCAGACTATTTGCTGGAGCAGCAAAGCACATTAAATTCTGGATGGCCTGGCAATGGCACTTTTTTAGAATTTAACTCCAGGGTTTTCGACCGAAAGCCCGAAACAATTGCCACTAGGCGTACACCACGGCGGCTACATGATAATTTGTGATACCATAAAGGGAGACCCCACTACTACTACTACTACCAATCCACGTATGAATACCTTTGCAGTACAGTGATTTTGCGCGCCTGACTAATTTTAACCCGTGAGACATTTTATCAAGAGTAGCAAAGTAGAAGAAAAATTCAAATTTCAATCGGAAATCTTGTAGAATTTAAACAGCTTTTTACTATTGTTTTCGACGGTTAATCTCGACAATTGAATGTGCAGAAAAACACTAACACTATTATAGCTGCTGCTCAGGCTATATGGTTTGGGATAGGGAAATTCACGACAAATAGCCGCAAACTCAGTCGCTAAATCAAGTGTCCACAAAGTGATGATGTTGAGATACGAAATTTTATTACAGCTCCGATATCCAAAATGACCACATGGTATATTTGATAGGGCGACAGGTTTTCTAAAACACAATGCAAGTGTAAACAAACAGCTACGATAAACACTTAACTAACTTCATAATGTAAACATATTAGAAATAGGGATTTCGATGCAAATTCGAAGATCAAAAACGGCGTTGCGACGGTGTAACATATGTTGTGATGGAAAATTTACAAATACTACGTCGCAAGCCAACAATTCACATTCAAACTTACTAAGTACATGCAAGATACATACAAACTTACTGAACTATTTGAGGTCCCACGCAAATTATTAATTTTCAAGATTGTCGTCAGCAGCAAAACACTGTTATTTCCTCTGGTTCAAACTTTTTACAGAACCGAAGAACTACGCTCTTAGGCCTTATATACGGTAGCAACAGCCAATCAAAATTCACGATACAAGCCACGTGTAGTAAATTTTCTAGAATAATCAAGCCGGAATTTCTCAGATCTTGTTCTATAGATTCCAATTGTCACATTTCGCAAGTTAAACAGTAGGATCACAGTTTCGAAATTAAGTGGTGCGTAGAGCGAAAAGTAAAGACACGATTAGATTGTCTGGTGGCAGAACAAAGCACTCAATTGTTACGTATGTCCAAATTTGATGAAGGCAGTTACGGGGGTTCGTCTTTGTGCAAATAAATACTCCTAAAACAAAGCGAACAGATAAACGGCGAAATAGTTAATTAGCACATTCGGTTTTTCTTTATAGTTAAAAACAAATATCCAACAGCCGGCAGACAGTTTTGGACCACATAAACTAAAGGTCTCCAGCAGAGTGAAAATCAAGCATTGAATTCGAGCAAACAGCACATTTGCCAAAATAAAAATTTAAGAAATGTTCGATCCGTGACAACTATTGTTTTTAGAACTATCAATTGGGAGAAACTGGCGCAGCCGATTGAACCGATATTCTTAACTCCGGCGTAAGGGAAGAGAACCCTGCGGGCGACGCCGGCTAGTCATAAAATGAGCGTAGAGCAGGAGTGGCCAAACTAAGGCTGGCCAAACAGTTTAATCCGGCCCGCCAAACACCTTGCCAATAAGGTGTGATATTAAAGTTTTTTGTAGTTCAATCCATTTTAACAACTTATTTTTGCATAGATAACTAAATCGCACTGCATCCGGCCCTCCAGTGGCCAGGCAGTTGCAAATTCGGGCCTCGGTGAAAAAGTTTGGCCCCTCTGGCGTAGAAGAAAGGATTTGCAAGGTAAATTTAAAGGAGTTTTCAATTATCGAATGTAAAGATAGAGTTGACTTCAGCAATTTACGCATCCTCTAGACCAGGGCTACTCAACTATAATCAGGATCGGTCCTGTTAGACCACTTCAATATTTGCAAAGGTCCAGAAAACAATTTTATGTACGGTTTGATTCCAGCATTTATATTTTTTTCAATTTTTGAAGTTATTAGGCAAAATACAAATTTCATAAATCAATTAACAAGTGTAAAAAAACGATTTCTTGTTTTTTTACAGATTGAGTGATATCGGTTAATTGTTTTTATAATGTGGGTGTGATGACCTGGGTTCAGTTCTAACTAAATCGCATAAACCGCGTTGCGACGAGAGTTTTATTTGTGAAGACGGCAGACAGGAGAAAAAATTTAAAAATTGAATAAATTAGAACACTGGTATTATTTTCATTTGGTTCTTTACTACAGTTATTGATATATAACAAAGTTGAAAAAAAATATTAATTGAAAAGCAATAATCACGATGTTTAGGGAGAAACATTGCACTTTTTCTTTTTTGCCAACTCTCGAAATCTTGGTACCAATGGAGTAATAGTGAGTCGAAGACAGAGGTGAAGATGTTCGTTCGTCAAACCAATACGGAACTTGTTCTTAACAAAGTTCATAGTTGAGAAAGCGGACTCACAGCAGTAAGTGGGGCCGAACATTGTTAGAATTTGAACTGCTAATTGAAAGAGCGGGAAAATTAACATTAGATACTCTGCTTGCTCAAAAGGTTTCCGGTGTACCATCACAGAATGCTTGCTTCAACGAAATGTTCTCTTAAAAATCAATTATTTCAACATCCATCCACTTGAATGTGAGTTTTGCTTCCATCAAAAATCCTGCAATATTTGTTAGATTAAAAGGGTTTTGAATAAACAGCACAAGCTGTTATCTAGGAAGAAAATCATCAAAGCGTCATTTAAAGATACCGATTAACTTCTCAATAAATTGGACGTATTTTAAATGAGTATTGTCTTTGCGCTGCTCCAAAAGTTTGGGAAAGTGGAGAAGTTTACACCGCATATCAGTAGCAAACAATTCCACCTTTTTTTGAAATGCACGAGCTGTTGAGATTAAGTTGAAGACTAAGTGATTTTTTCCTCGCAGTTTAACGTTAAGATCGTTTAGATGTAGCATTATGTCTGCCAAAAATCCCGTAGTTTCCATTTTCACGTCATCTTCCAAAAAATCCGAAAACAACTTTGCCTTCACACTACTTTGATCCTCCAGGAAAGTTTGTAGCTCCTTCCTAACGGCCCAAAACCTCTGCAAACTTGTTCTTTACTTAGCCATCTTACATTGTTGTGCAAAAGCAAATCGTCATAACTTGCATCAATCTCAGCGAGAAAGCTTCAAAGCAAACGATGTTGTAGAGCTGACGTTGACCGAAGGAAGTTTACAATCTTCATAATAGTATTCATAACTTCGTAAAATTTATCTTTCATACTAGCGCACAACACGGATTGGTGAATTATGCGGTGGTAATTGATCATATCGGGATTGTCTTCCTTCAATCGTGCTGTCAATTCCCGACCTCGACCAATCATAGATGAAACTCCATCGGTAGTCACTGAAATGATGGACTTTGCATCAATATTTCTTAAGTCTAACATGCTTTTCAATGCTTCAAAAATATCCTCTCCACGTGTTCTTTCTTTAAGATTAGTCACTCCCATCAAGTCCTGGCAAAACTCTTTAACTCCAGCAATATAGTACCTTACAAATACCATGAGTTGAGCATTATCTGTTTTATCAGTTGATTTACCAATGGCTAGTGAAATGCCGTGTGCATTTTGCAGGCCTGCATCGAGTTGCGACATAAGATCACATGCCAATAACTCTGTTCTCCTCATTGATGAAGAATCAGATAATGGAATCTTATTTATTTCTTCTTTTATTTCAGATTTCATTTTATCATCCAACAACGTCTCAACAGTTTCAGGCATAAACTCTTTAACAATTTCTGAATCAGTAAAAGGCTTCTTGTGTTTTTCCAATATCCCAACAATTCTTAAGGAACATCCTGTTGCTCTCTTTTGAACTGTCATGAAATTGACTAAAATTGTGGCAGACCTCTCATACTGCAATTTCAGCTGATCTATTTTGTTTTTCCTTTCTTCAGTTTTTTGCTAAAACATCGATTCAAATTTACTGTGCTTAGTTTCATAATGCCGTTGCATGTTACTGCTCTTCACTAAGGCAACGCTTTCATTACAAATACGGCAAAGTGGTTTTGAACCTGATGGAGGCAAAATAAAAGCGTACTGCTCTGTCCATTCTTTCTTACAAGATCGATTTTCTTCATCAAATTTTCTTTTTTTAAAACGCCATGTCTTGCTTGCTTAAGTTAACTTAGTAAATTCTTTATTAATACCGGAATAACTTTATTTTCACTTAAAACATGCAATAAAAATAATTATTTTTAACTCTCAAAACAACGTAAAACTAAAAAGCGTATAAGGATTTGAACGTTAAAACCATCGATCTTACTAATTAAAAACTGAAAATTAATAATTAATTCAGTCTACATGAGTGTTTTTCCAGTACCACACTATATAAATGAGTACCGGTATATGGACAAGTTAATGATGGAAATAAAATGGAAATGATTTTATAAGTTTGCGTTCTTAAACACTTTAAGTTTCCTTAATTTTGCTGATTACAGAAATCGTGTTATTCGAATTATGGCGAATTGAACTTACTTTGTTTTATCTAAATATGCCAATACCGACACTTATTACAAAAAATCTAACGTACATGCAAACTAAAATTCTTACAATCTCCCTTAAGGTGCCTCACTGATGAAAAAAAATAGAATGACCTTATTTTTTTCGTTTTTTCACTAACCACGGTTTTAGGTATTTTGAGATAATGCCAATCCGGCTGAGTAAACAGAATTTGTGAAAATAGCCTATAACTGCCCGAACTGAGAGGTCAAAGTTGCCATGTACTATTATCTGTTCCATAGCAGCGGGCCTTAGCAACGCCTTTCACAACCTCTCAGGACTAAGTCTGCTGTCATTTCTATAAAATTTCGCGTTTTGTACCTGACCAGGATATCACCTAAGCGACCAGAAAAAAAGAAATGTTGAGTTTTCGTGAAATAATTTTGATTTTTCGCAGCCATTATTTATAGATTTTTGGTGATTGAGGAATTACAGTTTCTCCCTTTCTGCCATTTTTCTCAATTTCAGGATTTTCACGAAATTTCTATACTAAAATGCTGATAACTTTCTTAGTATTGATAGGAGCTTCATGAAATTTCGGCTGTATATTATCCAATGAATTATCTTGAAACGCTATTCACGAATTTGGAAAATATTTAATAATTACAAAGTTATTGAAGATTTGCATAATTAATTAGGCGTTTAAACCGTAATTTTTCGAAAAAGTGCCACTATTTTTTTTCTGTAAAATCTTTTCAAATTCTCTGACTAGGAAATATTCATTAGTCTGTTGTCTATCGATTCTGTAAATTTCAATAAATTCCGTTCTTATATGACAAAGTTATCAAAAATCTGTATCTGCTCTATTTTTTGGACAAAGTCGGCCATTTTGAATGCTAATTAGCATAATTTATGCAAATTTTTCAAAAAATTAAAATAACACTTCAAGGGTGTTCCGACACTAATAGAAACATTTCCCTGCATAGCATTGCTCAAATTTAGATTTTTCATCAGTGAGGAACCTTAAAACACGACGAACACCGATGCTATCCATCGCATTTATCTTCATCTTTTTACATACTACTGTGTCTTTCATTGCGATGCATTATTTCTTTAAATACTATCACTAAATTAAAAGTGCTTACAATCGCAGTTAGTTTCAACGCGCTATAAAGAAAAGTTTTGGTTAAAATTAGATGTTAATTATTGCGTAATAATAATACTCTGATCACTCCACGTGAAAGCTTACACATAAAAGACTCGAGTATTTTTAAAGTTTATTCTGTGGTATTTATATTAAAGTTTTATTATGGTATCACCTGGAAAATATTCGGTTTGCTAAAACTTTATTGGGGTCCAGCTGGAGCACTCAGAGGTTTGGATTTGGACCGCGGTCCGCCAGTTGAGTAGCCATGCTCTAGACCAAGGGTAATCAACCTGGAGCCTGCGGGAGTCAGATCGCCCGCGAAGACGATACGAATCGCCTGCCACCCTGCTCTAAAAATACCTCAATGATTTCGAAAATGAGCAGTGCGAAGAGTCGATCACGCAGGAATAGGGTTATCGCCTTCAATGTGGCATATAGAGATGTGTTATTTACAGCCCAGTATTTCTTCAGCGCAATGAACCCATAATTGATCTTCAAAAAAAGACTCTTTGCATTCGATTTGGTTTAGATATACCAAAAATATCAGATTGGTCGCCCTTTAAATTAATCAGTACCTAGGAAGTAGGTACTAATCTGTTAGTGCACTGAGTTTTTCACGCAGTCATTATATGAAAAATAATTAAAGCAAACTTGATGCATTTACGATTTGTTGTTTGTATTTTATACGATCCGGGGTCCCGGGATTGGGTCAGACATTAACCGAATTTCCGGATTTTTTTCAGAACCGGAAAATTGGAAACCGAAATTTTCACTCCGCCTACGCCAAGGGCAAAGCTTTGGCTGCTGAACATTGATATAATGGGTAGACTGATGTAGATCTTTTGTTTCGAAAGCAGTGTTTGTAGAACGGTAAGGAGGTCCGCTTGCGCCTAATTGGATTGAAAGTTTTTTTTTTTAGCATAGAAATGTGAATCAAGCGAAAACCACAGTGTCCTGAAAAAAGTTGCTTTATTTGAACAAAGACCAAATCTAAACCAGCGATTCAACTCGCCCATGCAAGAGTTTACAAAAGGTCACAGCAATATACCCCCTAAGACGCATTGAGGTAAAGAGCTTTACCGTGCTAATTGGAAATTGAAGCATCGCTGAAAAATCTGTTTTGGGTTAATGAACAACTCAAATCGTGATCGGGTCGGACAGCTATAACTGTGCAATCCAAAAATCACCTTTCAGTTTCTAGCGCAACAGCATCAAGTTTATTACGTTTTTTCGTAAAGGCATTAGATCCCATTTAAGATCAGATCCTTTTCAAGCATCAGATGGCATAGGATTTTGCAAATGCAATAGTTATTTGCAAAATCTTTTTTAGTCAAACTTTTAGCACTATCCTTACACTGGCAATGCAGTTTCTCAAAACAGTTTAAGAATGGTTGCACTTTATTTACTTTCAATCTGATGCCGCAGCTAGATTCAGGAGAGGCCAGTTTTTAGTAAATAAAACATAACGACATGCGAGTTAAAATTCATTTTACCAACATGGCAACACAGACACTGACTATCATAGTGTTTGCCGAACACAATAATTTGATGGAAATTGATTAAAACAAAGTCGTGGCTTTTAATTGACCATATGGCAATGCAATGCAGTTTCTCAAGAACAGTTTAAGAATGGTTGCACTTTATTCACTTTCAATCTGATACGGCAGCTAGATTCAGGAGAGGCCAGTTTTTAGTAAATAAAACATAACGACATGCGAGTTAAAATTCATTTTGCCAACACGGCAGCACAAACACTGACTATCATAGTGTTTGCCAAACACAATAATTTGATGGAAATTGATTAAAACAAAGACGTGGCTTTTGATTGATCATAGAACAGCCGACAAATCGAACATTTGTCAAAAATATTTTCCAAAGAAAGAAAATGTTCTAAAAAGTCTGTGCCAAGACCAGCTAGAAAAGTCTTCTTATCCCTCTGCTTACGCCATTAATTCGGATTCAAATGTTGAAAAAGTGAAGGCTGGGTTGCTGTTTATTTAAAAAAATTCAAAGAAACGAGTGATTTGACAGCCACAAACTTCCGGTCGGAGTAATTTTGGTTTCGAATCCTTTGTGAACTGCTGCTGGTTGCTAGTGTGGCTTAATAAACCTACAATCCTAAAAAACGTATTTTTGATTGTTTGTGGCCTTATTTCTATAAAGCGTATTGCGGTTTCTGAAACGGTGGCGATTCAAGGTCTTTATTGTCCAAATACTTTTCCTGCCTTCTCGCAAAGCTTTTGACCTATTAGTCATGAGATGTTTGATTTGATTGATTTGATTGTTTAATGTATTTTTTCATAGTTTGCAAATAAAATCGATTTTGTCCTTTTTCGCTGGCTACGGTTCTTTTAAAAGTTCTGGGAAGCAGCCTAGTTGCTCGTGATTCTTCAGTGGCAAATATCGTCGTTTTTGCACTTTCAGACACTGATAATTGTTGACTAGGCACAAAACTTGACTTCGTGGCGCCGATATGTTTTCGGCAGTGAAACGTAGCTAAAAGAAATTGATGTTTCTTGTTTTATCACCTTCACACTTTTTTGTAATTCAATCGCAAAATCGTCTATGTGAATGTAAATCTTGCCGCCCAGAACAAGAGTATCAATTACTTTTTCGTATCGAATTTGAGGCAGAACAAATATAGGGCGGATTGCCTATTAGCATAGCCACGACTTTGGCCAATTGCTTGGGCTATACAGCCCTTCTCTTCTTTTCACCCTGCCCATAATTTTTCTCAACAACATTGTGGCCGACAACGATATATCTGATGCAGCAATATCCTCCAATTGTTTTCTAATATTTCTGAATACAATCATGTCAAAAAATCCAATAAAGATTTGCTGGTATGTATTCGTTTTATGTATGTTTTTGGGAGCTGCTCCAGTTTATATATTTAAGAGAGGAAGAAAAAGGGATTGCAGAAATTTTGACGTCATGCAGCACCCGGACTACGACATAGATTGACAGCTGATGGTGCTACAGGAGGGATTGACACATGTACGTACGAACTTACTCTGTCATTCTTTAGTGGCAATGACAACAGTAGTCCATATCCTGTACACATATCCTACAATCACCACGTGACTGCATGGCATACATAAAGAATTCCATACATTTTATGTTTTCTTTAGGTTTTTAGGTAGATCCCAAATCGCCTTGAGCAGATCACGGTAATCGAAAAACTTCGAACAGCGTGTTTTCAATTTTCGAATCAGTGTATGTATAATCCTGTTCTTATCAATCGCTTTTTTTGTTTGTAGGCCATGTGAGGGTTTACCAATATTAAAACTTCTAACTCTACCGTTCTTTGTGTTTCCGCTTTCGAATCTGCCATCTTTGCAGGTCCTGGGATAAGTCCATTCAATATGTTTCGAATAATTTTTTCAGCGTCTAAATTACAGGGATTGCTTAACTGTGGCATGTGCAGTTTCCTGTATCTGAAACACCTCGTTCATATATCCTGCATCGTGCTTGCTCTGTAAATATTCACGTATAGACTCCCTTTTGCGTGCTCGTATAAAAATTGTCTTTCGGTTCCCAGTTCTTCAATCCACCGGCACAATAAAAACAAACAACTTTATTCGTGCATATTGCTTAGGTAGTCAAAGCCAGGGTCTGCCATTTCTTGCGAGGTTGGGTGTTCCTTTGCCAGCCAATTATAGGTGAAATGGACAGCACAACTAGCCATAGTGATTTTGGCTTCAAAAGTTAAGAGAACATCTATGTATGTTTCGACATGCAGCGTACACAATCTTTCAACATGTCCTATAGTGACACAAAATACAATTGAATACTCAAACAGACATCAATTTGTATTCCGGAATTACTCCAGCAAGAATTGTGCAATGGGGTGGCAATACTAAAAAAGGTCGATAGCTGCAAAATGGGAAGCCAATTGTATACTCATACCCCGAGTAGTTGCAACATAACTCATTACAATAGTCTTAAACAATTGCACCACAACTCGTTATCGTGATTTCAAATTTTGCACCAAAACTCATGACAGTAGTCTCAAATCGTTGCGCCATAACTGTTTGTTTGTTTGTGATTACTCCTCCTCTTCCTCCGGATGGAGGTACGGCATGAACGGCAATTCAGGTTCATGCCGTCAAGTCTAGTAGTAGGGATAAAATAAACTTTTGAAACTAATACTATAAGCAACAATAAAACAATTACTTTTATTCAGCAAATAAAATATCTCATTGTACATTATACTTTTTGATTGTGTCATTTGTGTGTACAAATATTTTACTTCTTCTCTCTTCCGTCTTTTGCCTGCACCCATACTTTGTACACACAATCTAAATCAACCGCACCATTACTTTGAAGATAGCTCTTAATTCTTACACTCATGTCCAGATGTACATTACCCATTCCATTTCTTTGCTTCGTTATAATAGAATTCATTTAATGAAAACCCCTTTCACAATCTCCACTTGACGCCATAAATGTCTCACCAATGTCCAACAACTGCCAAATCAGAATATTCTTAACTTTTACAAGCAAGTTGCACAAGTTCTGGAAAACTGTTCACAGATTTTGATTTCAATTTTCTTTTGGCATAAAACTTGAAATTACTGTACTGTTTTCCTATAGCTCGTTCTGGTGCAGTAAAAAATCAAACATTTCTTGCATAAAGAAGAAATTTCCTCATTTTCAAACTCAAAGTCGCAAGCTGATTTCAACTTTGTCGCATTAAATGCCATCTAATCTTAAATTTCATTTTCTGGAAATCTGTCTTCCAAATGACAACACAATCTTTCAATAAAAGTTAACATAGGCTTTAAATCTATTGAAAACCCTTTTGCTGCGTATTCTAAAATCTTTGATTTGACCTTCTCACTCCAGTTAGGAACTTCCCCAAGGTACTGACATTTGATTTTTCGTATCTTTGATGTGACATTCCATTACATCAATGGGTGTCAATCCACTTGTCTGTAAAGCCTTACACAAGGCAGCCCACTCAACAGACACATTATTGACAACTTCTAGTGTAAAATAAATTTGTGGATCACTTAATTTTTTGTGGCAAGATTTGCAATAGGGTCATTCAATGTTTGCTGAAGTACTGAATGAGGCTGTTATAATTTCTTACAATAGCATTTAAGCAAAATGTCTTAAAAACTATCTCACTTCCTTCAGTGATCTAAATGCAATAGCCTCGTGTTCTAAGGCAGCAGCGATTTCTTTAAACTTCTGTTTTTGTTGCTTGAGTGGCTAAACATCGTGTAAACCGTACGCATTAGTATTTCAACATCACACAGCAGTTTAATTTCTTTCCACGTATTAGTAATACCTAAATCCTCCCTATGTGCAACACAGTGCTGTTGTGTAAGATGTGGGATTTCTTTCTTGAGTTGTACTGCAACTCCATTATGTCTACCGGGCATATCTGAAAGGGAGTGCCCGGGGTAACTGGGATCCTCGGGAAAGCCAACAGCTATTTCGACCCAACCTAAACTAGGACCGCACCACCACGTTGAAGCGGCTGTTGATTGGTGTAGGAAAAAATCTCACATCTTTCTCTTCTCTTCTCTTCCTCTCTGACTCTCGCTTTGTTCTCGCCACCCGGTCATCTCCTGTGCCTTTCCTTTTACTCAATCTCTCTGGCAGATCTGGCAGAAACTGTCTTCTCTCTCCTCCTGTTTTCTCAGGCTACAATAGGCCCCCGGACACTCGTTTCTTCCGGGAAAAAACACGGCTGATCAGCGGGCCAAACGGAGGGCGCTGCTCGTGTCTTCTGCAATCCCTTGTAATCTCTCTTCTCTTATGTCTCTTAGTCACTCTTCTCTTTTCTTTGACTGGAGGCGTACTGTCTCATCAAAATTCTTCGACACACAGGTCCCCTCGATCTTCACCGAAAAACTTGTGCTCCCTCGTCACGCTCGCTATGTGCTCTCTCTTCTTCGCTGCAACAAATACAGCCTTCTGTTAGGCTTTTTTCTCTCTAAGATTGGCAGAATAGAGAATCATTCATACAGCGCCGGCCAACGCCCGGCCCAGAAAAGCTGCATTTGTCAATTTCCAATAACTCTTTCTCTATCACACTATTGATAATTTCAACAAATTCAAATCCGAAATTTTGGCTTCGTGAATTATCTGGAAGACTCGTGTGCTAAGCCCTATGATTGTTGATATGTTGCACAAACAATATGGAGTTATTCATTTTGACAGCTAAAAGAGTATTGTCATTTAATACTTTTACTTGATTACTATTTGTTTGTTTTCGTTGGGTATAGTCTCTCTTACTTTCAGAATCCACCCCTGTTTGGCTTTGGATAAGATGCAACAACCCTTTTTGGTGGCAGTGAAGGATTTTGACTTCTCAGCTTTTGAACACTATCGAGGTGAACCTTAGTTCCTAAATGCCTTTTCAGTAAATCAAGCCTCCAGTTGTTCTCATACATCTTTCCTGATGCAAAGTCTACTTGTTTCTTCGCATCACAACAGTACAAACAAGTAACTCCAGTATCTGGGTCATAAACAAAAGTATCACTCAGCGCAGTTCGACGTAGGTCAAAACAGTTCTGTCAGCCAATGTTTTTTAAAAAACATCTAGTGCAGTCAAACCTCGGTTTTCGAACGTTTCGGAGTTCGAACAATTCGGTTTTCGAACAAAAAATTCGAGATAATAACCATTTGGTTCTCGAACGAAAATTCGGTTCTCGAACAACTCAAGAGCAAGATTAACCTGAACCAAAGAGATAGACGACAGAAGAAACACTCCTACAGTCAAACTTCGATGTTCGAACGTCTCACTGTGCCAACAATTCGGTCTTCAAACGGATCATTCAAGATGAAAATCACTCGATCCTCGAACAAATATTTGATTGTCGAACAACTCCAGACCTGAACATATCGCATGATCGTGTTCTGGGCCGTGATGGGGATGATCTCAAAAAAAAAGGTCATCACGCTCTTCATCGGCGGAAAATGCGTCCCGGCCAGCAAACAAATGCCTCTTTATTCGTCGCATGCAGAGCTTTTCGTTGGTCGCACGGGTATCCTGTCATTTAAAAAGGGTTCGCGGGCCGCACAAAATCCTGTCAGGGGCTGCAAGTTCCCCACCACTGATCTACAGGGTGTAGTGCAACCAGGTAAATAAGTCATTCTTTTGGTATACAGAACGAATTAATCTCGTTTTCATTATTTCTAATGATTCGGTTTTCGAACAAATCGGTTTTCGAACAGCCTTCTGGAACGAATTGTGTTCGAGAACCGAAATTTGACTGTACTTCTCTTTATTTTGAGCTTTTGATTTTGAATAGCAGATGATAAAAAAAATTAGGATTTGCAAACGGTAGCTTCAAACAAATTAAATTGGCAAATGTCAGAACTTCTAGTAAAGAAAAATACGTACTTGAAAAATCATTAAAATTATTTAAACAATTATAAAATTGCAGACGCTGTTTCGACCTATCAGGTATCTTTAGGGCAGGTGCTGACCAACAAGAAGGTAGAGGCTTTTAATAAAGCATAGCTTAGACCGTCACAAAAAAGCCTTTAGCTTCTTGTCGGTCACCAACTGCACTGAAGAGACCTGGTCAAAAATGTGTCACCGTCTGCAGTTTGCTAAGTGCATCGCTAGCCTCTTGCATAATTATAAAATTATTTATGAGTTATTATTTCTACATTTTTCTAGAATATAAAAAGATATAAAACTTAGAAAAATCGAAAATATTCTTGCGCTTATATCATCAACACAGATTTTTGTTAAAAAAAGCTTTTTCAAATCTCAAATTTATTTGTTCTGATACAAGATACTGATTGAGTGATGACATTAAACAAGATATTTCTAAGAATGAGTGCAAGATTTAGAAATAATTGAAAACATATATCCTTTGGAAGACATATTTATACTAATCACTGCTTGTGTGATCAGCTTTACATACGGTCATCAGTAGGGCCATTTTTTTCGACCTAAAAAAATATATTTTTGACTTTATTTTAGCAAAATTTTGACTTTATTTTCACCTAACCGCTTTCGCCTATTATTTATGTCTTGTTGCACTTTTTGATTAAAAATGTCTTATAATCCGCAATTTACAAAAGTTTTTAAAAAAGAAGAAGGTAGCCTACTTTAAACATTTTCTCAATCACTCAGTCTTGAAGCTAATGCAACAAAGCGACGCATGACGTCAAAACTTAGGATAACGAGCCATTGTGTGTACCGGTATCAATTAGTGTGTAATACAAAAAATGCGTTGTTGTCGCAACTGTACTGTACATTAACTGTCTGTCTATGATGTTTTTAACGAAAGCCACACAGTATAATTACCAGGACTTTTCATTGTAATACAGCATCATATATTTTTTTATGTTCTTAACATCAAAATTTCTGTCTTTTCTCAGTAATTTACTGAGCATAGAAAACGACCTCTCAACAGCAGCAGAGGTTGGCTGGGCTTTTTGCAATAGTGCGTAGCTTGTTGGGTCAATTGTGAAGTTGGTACAGTTTATTATTGTTTCTAAATCATAGTTGGATAGTCGTTTTTAATGTAATTTTTAATTGCGCACGAATCATCATCGAATTGCATATTCTTCAGCAGTCCGTATGCTTCGGTTATCGTGCAGACACTTCCTTCTAAGAACTCTACGTTGGCTGCTAGAGTCCGGTATTGATTTATTTTAAACAAGTCCGGCACCAAATCTTCCACATTGATAGCGTCTTTTGCTCTGCTGACTAAGAGGCCTGCACTTGTCCAATTGTTGACAACGTTACGAACAGCTGGAAAGTTTTCACTGTAATATAAGGCAGCTCTAAGCCAAGTTGCCCATCTTGTAATTACAGGGTCAGGAGGAGATGGCAGACCAGCATCATGAAAATCTTTCTTGCGGTCTTTGTTTTTGATTGTTGCTGCCTTGATTGTTGCTGTTACTTCATCAATATTTTTAAAATGAGCACGCACACGCATAGCGCAGTTATGTAGTAAGTGCGCAACGCAGGTGACATGCATCAAAGAAGGGTATAATTCCTTTTATGTCTTTCCAGCCAAAGACATGTACCGAGCAGCATCAGTCAAGAACAATGAAAAATTCTCGGGTTTTATTTCAAGTTGTCGCAATATGTCATCCACAGTGTGCAGAATAATACTGCTATTAACATTGCTACCGCTGTCAAGTGGATGGCAATCAACGAGGAATGTCTGATTTGGGGCATCTAAGCTGCCCACAAGCACACTAATATACTTTTGTTTAGCAATCTCTGCTTCATCCACAATTAAAAAAAATTTTTTGTCACGAAGTAATTCTTGAATTTGTTCTTCTTTTTGGGATGCTAAATTAGCAACACATGCACGGGCTGCAGTCTCCGAAGGCAATACTTTTCCGATTGTTGCAAACAGAGACTTTAAAGAAGGATGATTCAGTTTATGAAGTGGAATATCTGCAGCTAAGAATAAAAAGATAACCTGTTCCTTGAAGTTTACTTGATCGAGTTGTAAAAAGGTTTGCTTACTTTGCTTTTTGTCTCCAATTGTCTTTGGTGTTGCTTACTTTTTCGGTGGCTTTCCACAAAAAACTTTTTGTCGCATTTGACTAACACGTCGCAAAGGTTGCATCGCAAGTCGCGGGCAGGAGTCGCCGAAAACTCATCCGGATATTCCTGACAAATTTGCCTAACTTTCGCTGTAGAAGATTTGGCTTGTTTGGGCATTCTTTGCTTTGCGAGCTACCACTTAAAAAGACCACGTGTAAAGAGCGCAAAGATTTTATAGAAATAGATTAATTGTCTAACAATTATGCGTTTATGCATCAACAATGACGATTTCATGCATAATAAGTGCTATTTCCTTCTCAATTACCGCACGCATTTTTACCATTGCAACTATTTGAGAAGTTTAAAATCAAATAAAACTGCGCAAAAAATTTTAATAGCAGCTCAAAAATTGAAAAAAATATAAAAAAGATATAAATTTGTTCGTTTTTGTAAGGAAATTTTTGATGAAGACAGTTTTGACAAGTTTTGACTTTATGCAAAATTTTGACTTTATTTTGACTTATAAAATCTGCCAAAACACACTCCTGAACACCTGAAACGAACGTTAGTACACGTTTGATCTTGTAACAAGGTCGTGAAAAAATTTTGACTTTATTGACTTTAGCGGGCCCTAGTTATCAGTTTTAGTCCATAGTTGAGCGTCTAGCAGTACGTCAAAACGAATCTCGTTCAAAAGTAAACGGCACGCAAGTCTTGTGCTTTGTGTTAGTTTGTTTTATAAAAGTCAACGTTAATGTTATTGGGGGGACATCTTGGCCCTTGGCAAGCCCTGCTGATGAGTCCAAAAGGACGAAACGCGTCCAGGGATGGCTTTGTAAATTTGAAAATATCTCTCAATAGCATTGCTCCCTTCGGAAGCCTCGCGCCTTCAGCACTCGCTTGGTTGTTTTGTTTCTCGCTTATAAGACGCTTACTATCGATTGCAACCACTTGGAGCTAGCAATAAAAAATGAAATATATATCAGGAAGAAAAAATCTCACGTTGCTAGCACAGTGCTCGTTAACAACCAACCCTGACGTGTAGTGTTTAAAATTATATATATTTATACACAGTATTGTATTAGATATTACTCACAGATATTTAAAGTATATTTCAGAGACAATCATACTTTAAACAAACCTGGGTATGGTTAATATAAAGCATTTCCGGTCATAAATCAATTCATAGTTTTGTTGTTAAGCAACTCACTGAAGCACGCAACTACAATTTTTCAAAATTTTTGTGCGCTGACGTTTTTCCTTTGTGTGCGCAGACATTTTACAACTGTGCCCAGATTTTTTCCTGTGTGCACGCGCACACGCGCACAGCTTACACGGGACATTGCTCAATACCACTTCTTGGTGTTCTAAACATTTACGGATATTAATCTACCACCAACATTGCTTCCACCTGATAATTTTTGGCTCACTGCTTAGTAACCATAATCATTAATATATTAATAAACAACACCCCATAAAAACCTATTTCTGACGTCAGATAGTTCCGTCGGAAACACCTTCGCCACAAACGGCTAAAATGATGCATCACATACTACTGACATGCACCAACAACTTTAAATTAGTTTTTTCCTTTCCCGACGCAGAGAAAAAAATAACTTAATTAAATGTTTGTAAAAAAGACCTGTGATCAAAAGGAGGTTAGGTTAGCATTAGATATATAGCTGCATGTAATCAAATTCCAAGTTTGAGGCAATATCTAAGTCAGAAGCAAACTTGGAAGTGAGGGTAGGGGCGGAAAAATCTTTTTCTCGATTCTACTTTCTTTTAGTTTTGTTTGACGTTTTTTTTAGAAATTGACTATCTCCGCTCAATTTCTTTTTTGGAAATTGACGTTTACTTGCGATTATGCTCAAAAATATCTTCTTTTCTTCATCTTGGAAGAAATTTGGAAAAGTAGCATAACCCATTCGACCACCCCCACGACTATGCTTATGATTTGAGGAGAAATCAAAATAAAATATGAGGCCTGCAAAATAATAATTTAGGCCTATTATTTTAATTTTGATTTTTTATATATTTTTGATTTTTTGATTTTGATTTTTTATATTTTTGATTGGTAAAAATTTCTCCTAGAACAAAAATTGTTGCTTGGCAATGCACAATAGACTTACTATGGTGCTGTGGCCAGGGGGCAATTTTTGGGATGGAAATTCGAAATATGATGTTGACTTTTATTTGAAATTCGAAAGATTTTGACTCCCAATTTTGTTAAGCTCAAATTAGTTGAATGACGCTTTGGTCTTTTGAGATCGACCTTTTATAGCCGTGATAACTGAACACATCTTCATTTCTTGATGATATTTTAAAAATTTGAGGGTTTCATAATCTTTAAAGCTCCCCTGGTTATGCCTATGAAGCGTTCTAAAATCAGATGAAAAAATATGTGGAGAAAGTCATAACTTTTTTCTCGCTATGCTGAAACCAGAGCAAATAGAAACAGCTTTGTAACCTGATGCTACAAATATAATTACGAAAAAGAGCGTCCAAGTCGTGAAATGGGCCTACTACCAAATAGTTTGTTTCTGTAATCATTAAAACGATCATCGTTTCGGGTCCTAATTAAAAAATAGATAAGTCACTCCTAAAAAGATAGAGACTATGGCTCTCATTTGTAATAACTTTTGTTACCACTCTCCAAACATTTTTTTTATCCGAAATAAGTTTTTAACCCGACACAACTGATGTGTACCCTTGCTGGGCGACCCCAGTGGAGCTGGCTGCGTTTGATATAATCTTTAACAAAATTGACTGGCTTTCATGCAAAAAAATCTTACTTAGAACTTGAAAAATATGAAGGATTACAAAGAACAAATAAAATTGTTTGTGAAGCAACATTTCACGAAGAGTTCATTCAAAAGAACTGACATTTGAAATAAAACATCAAGCGTTTTTTGTCACATGCCTGTGCCTGTTAAAGTTTTGCAAACACAAAAGAGGCTGAAGAATCATTCAAAGTTTACACGCAAAACTTTTAGATAAAGTAACAATTGTAACAACTTTGAAACAGTCTTTTCTTTAAAAAGTTGTACTCCGAGGCAAAATGTTTGGATATACTTGGATAAACCACTTTGTTTCTAGGTCATTAAGATCTTGTAAACCAGGTGATCAGTTTAACCTGACAGAGGAGCGACGAAAGCGGCCCTGTCCCCCCAAATTGCTCTCTTGCCCCATTGAGTAAACCTTTACGTGACTGTCGAGTCACAGAGACCTGTTTTACTCCGTATGCTTAAAAAGAGCGATTCTCAACCAGCAGGCCACCAAGCATTTTAAAATTGTTATCGTGTTCCTGGTTTACGGGATTAACTTAAAAACTTTGGTTCATGGCATTATTTTTAAAAATCTACCTGTATTGGGAAAACATTGTTCCTCAGCGAATGGTTCGTTGGGAAATTGGGTTGCCAGTTTTTTGTTCCCATAAAAGTGGCTTGCGAGCAGTAAAAGGTTAAGATGCACTGCTCTAAAATATGTAGTCAAACATCATTCTCTTTTTGTTTAGGCTTCGTCCTCTCGATTATTTCGGCACTGACATTTTTGCTGCATGCTTTTCCGTTATTTCTTCCATTTTTATTCAAATTGTTAAATTGGAGTGGATCTCCTAATTATAATATCATTGCCCTTCGGTTCCTGTTTTGTTGGTTGGCACGAATTGGATACGGGGACTGATAAACCACCGACCAAACATTTGAATGATTGCGATTTAAAACCAGTTAGTTGAGCGTAGATTTTTCTCTAAATTAAAAATGTGCAAATTAATTTAGTGTTTACAGCTTTGAGAACTTCACATGGCGGGAAGAGCTGGTAATTACTATCTTTGCTTGTCCTTTGTTTTACTGCTGTAAATGAAGATGCGATTACTTAAATGAATAAAGTTTTTACACTTTTTGAGTTAGAGTATGAATCTTTCAAGTAATGTCCATTACATGAAAGAAATAAAGCTGTTTCTATAGACCTTATCTAAAATTAATATCAAACGCCGTAGTGTATTGTTGGCAGGTATTTCGTTCGTTTAAATAACTACGCCAGTCTTTTGCTATTACATCACGACAAGCTCTTGCGATAGATTGTACTAAACCTCTATAGATTTGGGATCGATTACTATCCTAAACTTTCTGAAAGCAGCCTATGGTTAAATAGCTGAGCAATCCTATTTTATAAATCAATTTATCATTATCGATTAGACGTGAGAGCCACAAACACTTATTTTCAAGCTCTTACATATGTTTCCGGTGACGAGTTTTCAAATACTTTAAAGTGCTTATTCCGAATTGCTTGAAAACGCATGCGTATTGTGTAGCTGCTGATCTTTGCTAAATGCAGTAGGGACTGCTTTGATCCGTACCTCGTGGGCTTAAGTGTTCAAGTGTCAAGTCGAACTCGATGTTGTTGCAGGAGCTATAAGTGACGATGATTGAAAAAATTACACGGAACGCAACGGTTTCCAAACTTGTTGTGGAGTCAAAATGGAACGAGCTTGTCTAATTCTCATTTCTTGTGTTTGTTATAACGTTGCGATCTCATAAAAGTTTTCTTTCGATCGCCTTTGGGCTGCTTTCATGTCAAAAGTGGTTCATTCAGGGCTCAAATCGTTCCACTAACTAAGTTAATTAACAAAAGTCAATACGCATCGCACAGCGTAATCACAGAGCGCAAATCAAAGACAGTGCAAATTGTAGATCGAGGCCCCGACTGATCACACAGTCAGGAAAAATATGAACATCGGTATCGGCGCAGCCGTGCGTATTGTAATTGAGTGCTTGCTTTCCTTACCAATGGGCCATCTTCCCATTTTTGCAGGCATCCAATTCGCTGAGTTTTTCCGAGAATAATGCCTCTGTTCTAGCTCAAAGGGCACTGCTGGAGCCAAATCTTCTGCTCCATCTCAAGGTCATTTTCGCAGCAAAAAAGCAGCCTCAGCGACTCGTATTAAGCTGTTTATTTACCTGAGCAGCACAGTTGCTGTTAGAAATAGCAAATAACTTAGAAATCAGTGCGGCGTATTGGACGGTCCTCAGATGAAATGTGGAATGGCAAATCAGTATCATCAGGCTTCCACTTTCATCCCCGACACTCGATCTCATAACACTGGAATGTTTCTGGCACTTTCTTTGAGAGTAAGGCTAAATCGGCTTTTCACTGTCATTAGACGTTTTCACTCAAGCAAGCATAATGGTTAGCCGCACTTGTTGCCGCCTGTGAACACGAGGTGATGAACCAAATTGCTAAGCGTATTGCCTCGCCATTCTTCATCTGTTGATCTTCAAATGAGGCAAATCACGGTCTGCGCATTATTGATGGCAGCACTAACGAATGCCCGTTACACACCGAACCCGTATAGTTCGGTGTGTAACGGGCATTCGTTAGTGAACTCGGCATAGTTTTACCCTTGGCCTAAGAAATTGGCAAGCACATCAAACTCATGCAAAAAAGATGTGTATAAGTTTTAAGACTGTGCTGTAAATTGTTTGTCACCAAATATAATTAACTTCATTTGATGAGCCATTGAAATTGAAGATGAAGACCTTTATAAGAAAATCACGGCTGTTGCGAGCTTGATACAGTCTTTTAACTATGATTTTGAGAGTCAAAACCAGTGGCATAAACAATTGAATTCTATTGGAGGGCTTGTTGTTTCCAAAGAAATTTTTTTCGTTAGGAGAGCTATTATTTGAAAGCGAATTTTTTTCTGCATTTTTTGTGGAAATCAACTTCTTGAAAAGAAATGCTTTGCTGTTTTTTGCGTTACAGACATTTTTTGAAAATCAACTTCTGAAAAACGAATTTTGTCGTTTTTCGAGCTAAAGACTTTTTTCTAAGATCAATTTCATGAAAGTGAATTTTTTGCCGAGTTTGAGAAAACCTTTTTCGTGGTCAGCTTTATGAAATCAGTTTTTGCTGGGAAAGAAATTGTGGGGGCGCATCAACAGATCTCTAGTTTGAAGATATTTCCTGAACGCCCTGTAAACGTCACTGTGCATCACACTCGCTTGTAAAATAAATCCTTGACATCGAGGTAAAGACTTTATTAAGTGGCATAGATTGGGAAAAAAAGGTAGTTCAGAGCTCTTTAATAAGCGGTGGTTTCGGCCAAGACTGGCTCGATCCAGCTCTGCACTATACGGATATATAATTGATCAAACAAATAAAGAACTTCTTGATATCTAATCTTTCAAACCAACGTGGTGGTGTAGGAGCTAAAGTATTTTTTTGGTAGTTGGGTAAAATTTTTTTCGGATCACAGCAGACACTATAAAATTATATTCTCAAATTTACTGCTTGGCGCTCAGCAATCAGAGTGGAGTGGGAGATAAAATATAAAACTGAATGTACTCAATCAAGGTCAACAACAATGCAAGCTCCTATGGCCTGAGTATGTAGTTACTGTTGTCCTCCTAACAACAACATCCCTCCCATCTCACGATGACAAATAAAAAGATTGCTTAAAAACAATCACCAACATCGTACTGTACCATAGAACAATCTATTACAACATGCTGGTGACCCGCGATCGGTTTCGATCTTACTGGATCTCATTAGGCGAGTGTAAAAGATACCCAATAATAAAAATGCTAAGTCAAGATTACAATAGATTTCCTATTGCGTGCAAAATATTGATGCAATAACAGAAGTACAATACAGCAATACCTATACCAAGGGGGTTCCATTTAAGGACACACACATATGATATAGACAAAAAGTCACATCGGTAAGTCCTAATAGGGGTGCTGTTTAATACCGTATGATGTTAATGATTGTTTTTATGTAAGTTTTTTATTTACCTTAGTGTGTTGCTGAAGGCAGATCTCTCTTAAATAGGTGATCGCCTGAAATTTGCTAGCTAGCAACTAGTGCTATCAATACCCTCCTATCTCAAGCAGTGAGACGTAAAATGTTACTAAAAGATCGGTAGGTACCGGCAATTACCTGAATAAAGAGATTCGGTGTTTTACAAATGTTAAATTTCAATTATTTGCTAGCGAAATAAAATTGATTGAAACTGTTAAAAATTCCTGCCATATGAATTCTGATAACAAAAATATTTAAAATCTAGTGGCAACATAGCTGTAAAAGTCATAGAAGAATACTATGACGCATCAGTTCCTGTCAAGCTTTGCACGACCAAAGAGAAGCAGCGTATGTTCTAAGCAACTGTTACTAAAAATAGACATGCTTTTTGCTTGATTAGTTAGTTAGATATCAAAAATTCAGTTTCAATATTAAACAATTGGCTCAGTTTTCCTTCTTTAAAAAAGACGTTAAATTTAAATAAACAGTTGTAGGCGATAGCAGTCATTCCTAAAGCTGTATGCTAGCATATACCTCAGAATCATTTTCAGTCGTCATGAGACTATGCTTAATTAAACTAGAATAGGCAAAGTCAAGGATTCTGCTAACCTATTACTTGATTTATTTGCCTGCAATATCCAACAAAGCAATGCAGAGTCGGAAAGCACCCCCTTTTCAAAAGGGTAAATAGCCTACCTTGCTTTTTTAGAAAATTGCTTTTTCTGAACATAAAAACAACCAAGTAGGAGATCGGATAAAAAGGATGTTTTGCTCCTTTTGGGTAACTTGATCTCCCCAAAACAGGTTCTACACTCAATTACAGAATCGAAATAAGGTTATCTTGTTCTGCCCAATGACATTATTACCCGTGATTTCTAAAATAGTTACTGCCTTTCGAAATTGGATGAATGTTAACTTTCAACTTTTGTTTACTCTCTTTTACAAAATCCTGATTGTGGGCCTGCTTTAGATTATTGATCACTTTTTTCACTGGTTCGAAACGCCCAGAAACTGACTCCTAATACGGCCTTAAAGCTAATTGCAAGGCCAAGATCTTAAAAATATTAATTTTCAAAAAGCGAAATTTAATATTTATTTTAGAATGCAGATTATTGAGTAAAAATAAATATTTTTAAAAAACTTCTGCTAAAAATATCATTGATGCAGTGAGAAATTTAAAAAATACAGGCGAAGCAAAAGTCTGAACACATTGGAAATTTATAATATAAAAACGAAAGTTTGCTTTAAGCTATTTTTGTCATATAGCATATTATTTATTGGTAATTTTATTTATTACTTTTTGAGATTAGTAGCAATGTCATTCAATTAGCAACTGCAGAGAGATTAGAACTTCTTTTACTGTACGCAAGATACAGCAAGCAAGGTACCAGAGCGCGTGCCGTCGCAGATAAATTTAATGCTAAGTACCCGAATAAGTAACCAATTTCGCAAAGAACTGTCACTAACGTGCGAAGATCATATGTATCTAGAGTAAGAAAAGTGTTTGAAAGAAGGTGGAAATCAGTTTTAACACTTATTGTAAGCATTAAATTATGCTATGTTTCAATTTTAATAATCATTCGTTATATGTAAACTTTCCATTTTATACGGTATAATAAATGTCCAATGGGTCAAGACTTTTGCTCCACGCTGTATCCTATTTAATGCAATCCTTGAAAAACAGACTGTTTTGCGAGTAGGTTTTGAAATATGGAAGGTTTTTGGAGGTGGCAAACAGTTTTTTGAAAGTTAAGTTCATGACGTAGTCTACAAATCTAAGCCGTTTTGAGCATACGACTTCCGCTTTTTGGTAATGCGGTCACTCTGTTTTGCCCGAGATATTTTTGACATTTGATTTAACCAAACTGTTTTTTTCAAACCGACTGGAAAGTTTCGATTTACATGTAGTACAACCACCTACAATATAAAATTCGGTACGTGATAATGAAGCGTTGCAGGCTATGTAGCCCAGAAATAGACTTATAATTTAACTATAATAAACTTATAATTAGCAAAACGCAAACCAAACAACTTTACGTAAGTTAAATTATAAAATAAAGTAGGCTTTGCTGATCCAGCAGCTTACAAACGAGTAGTGACGAACTTTTGTTCTGAAGTGACATTAAATGGCTACACAACACGGATAAAGCTATGCTACATGCTGCTTAGCTTGGGTGGCAGGTTTTGTAGAAAGGGAAGGTCTGAGGTGAAACTCAATTCCTTAAAACGCAAAAAACAATCGTTTAATGTACTGTTGTACACCGTAAACTTATATTGTACTGCATTCAAGCCGTTACTGAATCAGCTTATTTAGCGACTTATCTGTTTAACTGAAGTAATCAAATCTTATCGATATCACATATTGGCCTACCGTTAGGAGAAACTGATGTCGATGTCAATCTTTAGATCGAACAACTTTCTGCATGATAACAACAATGGTTTGTGGCTTACAGGTGCAAGTTCACCAGCTCGCCAACGCTAAGTTACGAGCTCTTGGTGTGAATTGACGTTAAGTGGCTATGCAACGTGTATAAGGCTATGCCACTTGCTGCTTAGCTTAGGTGGATAGCAAGCGAAGACTTTTAAGAAAGGAAAGGTCTGGGACAAATCTAAATTTCTTAAAATACGCAAAAAACAGTTTAATGTACTGTGTATTACTTGTAGTGCATTTCAGCAGTTACTGAGTCAGCTTGTTTGGCAAAGTGTAATTGAAATGATCAAAGCTTATCTACATCACAGATTAGCTTACAGTAAGAAAAGACCGATAACGCGATCAATCTTTAGATCAAACAACTTTCTAAGTGATAAAAACAAAGTTTAGTGACTTTCAGGTATAGAGCACGACTTAACCGGAGTTGCCATCTTAAGCACTCTGGCCATTACCCAACTCGCCTGTTGTCACTGCTAATCTGACTACTTAAATTGACTAGAATCTAAGATCAATGGCGCGGCCAGAGAACAAATTTTGGTTGGAGGAGAAAATTGTTTTTGAAGCTATTGGCTGTCTTTTCTTTTCAAACTTTTAGCTAATCTCAGAAAACAGGTCATCACCCTTAATTTTGGAAGTCTCCTTTGCAACTACGCGTAATGAATACGATATCAAGTTCAAATCGCTCATAAAAAGAGAGAATAATTTACACATTCAAACACGCTGAAAAAGTGATTACTCGTCTCAATTGTGTGGCCTTGCTTGACCCTTTCGCTGTCCAAGGGATTTTCCTAAGAATTCCTCCTACGTCCAAAATGTTTCTGTGTGGTTTAAAAACATAGTCTTGTGCATCACATGTGATGCACGAACGTCAAAGCAATATGTCCTGTGTATCATATGCAGGGTTGCCATCGACTCGGACTCAAAAATAAGGACAAACAAAAAATAACAAATTCAGCACATTTTTTTTATTTAAAATGCTCGTAACACCTTACTTATTTAGTGGCATACTTTGCCCCCGAAACAATTTGTTTCATCAATTTCTCGTTCTTTGATATCACTGAGTACATTTGGCGGCAATTATAATCCAAATTTACTTTAATTTGTTGGAGAGATTTGACCGTTTTTTCATAAAGCCTGTTTCTTTCATCAGTCCATTGACCTGATACAAGAGAAAACACCCGTTCGACGAATGCATTACTAACTGGAAGAGAAAAAACGATGCTGACCAACTTGTACAGGAGCGGAAAGGAGTCATTTCCATCAAAAATTTTCATCCATTTGGTTTCGGCTTCATTTTTGCAGAATTCATCGTCCGTAATCTTTTTGAGGAGATCATTGAGAGCCGAAACCTCATCAAATAGCTCATCTTTGGTAGCCATTGGTGGATCAACTTGCTTTGCTAACTCTCTAACTTCCTCATACTCAATTGTCTTAACTCTTAGCAGGGGGCGTTTAATGTACTTTGGATGCTTCTCTAATCGATACCACTTACTGATGTATTCCAACGTGATGGTGTAAAATTCTAGAAAGCTTGATTTAAGAAGATTAGCTCTCTCTTCATCAACTCTCTTTAACAGATCAGCTGTGGATGCACCGAAAAATTCAGAAAACTGACGCTACAAAATTTTGCATCTAAACGAGTCAATTATCTCAGTCAGCTCAGGAAAAAGCGCATCTGCCTTCTGCAGAAGTAATATTGGTTTCTTGAAAAGTTTGAGGGTACTGTGGAGAAATGTCACGATGACCAGTGACGTTTCACTTTTGAAAAAATTCTCTAAAATACGAGGTGGTCGTTTTAGCGAAAGGAAATGCGCTTGGAGTGGTTCCCAGAGTTCGATCATACGTTCAAGCACAGTATCCAAAGTGAGCCATCGAGTAGGCGTATGGGTTGGTAGAGTTGAATAGTTTGTATTCAGTTGTTTACAAAATTGTTTGAGACTATTCGTCCTACCGGTTTGATTTTTGAAGTGGCTGCCAATCTTCAACACAATTGTTTCTATGTCAACTGTGAGACGTTCTGCTCCCTTTTCTGCAGCGTTATGCAAAATATGGGCAGGGCAACCAACTGGAATCAGACAAGTTTTTCTCTCTGAAAGATGATAAAACACATTGTTTTTTCCTCCCTGATTAGAGCCTCCAAAGTTCACTGGTGCATTATCAGCACAAAATGGTGTCAGTTGCTGCAAGTCCAGGCCATTCTCTTCCACATTTGAAATGATAAAGTTCACGATTTGTTCCGAGGTCTCACCTGGCATCGATCGTAAATCAAGAAGATGTACGTTAATTCCAGCTTTGGCACTGAAGAACCTAATAACCAGCGGAAATAATTTCATTTCGTTGTGATTGGAGACATCAACCGAGATCGAAAAGGGTTGGGTACCAAGGTCAGACAAGACCTTTTGTTGAGCAAAGGGAGCAAGAACGCCGGTATTAATGCTCGTTACCTTTGTTCTAGCAGAAGTAAACTTTTTAGCAACGTCTGAATCGGGAAAAATTTTTTTGAACAATTGGGACGTGCAGTCATTTGAATCAAATGATTGATTGTGTTTGACAGTGTGGTATGCCCATGTACCCTCAGCAGCAGCTGCCGTATTATCTGTGGTCGTTGGCTGCGATGGCCTTGTGCAAAACTTTTCCATGGATTGATTCGAATTTATCATTTGAGCACATTTTTTATGCTTTTGGGTATCATTGTGAACAGAAACAGCTGTCTTTCCTATCGCCTCCAAATTAATTTCACAGTCACACACGTTGCAGTGCGCGAAGTAAACGCCTTTAAAACTTCGTTTTATGTTCTTAAATTCTTTCTTGAACTCATCACGAAACCTGTTTTTGCGCTTGCTCATTTTCTTGTTCTACAAGTAGGTGAAAATCTAAATATTTTAAGACTAAAATCTAAAAATATGGCATCAGACAAATGACAGCCTATAATAAAATCTGTGATGTTTTTTTTAAGTTTAGCTAACTATTTCTTTCAAAACTGACAAATTACTGAACTATCATTCCCTAATCTTAACTCTGCTTGTTTATACTGTAAAATGTATTGCTACAGATAGCAGCTAGGCTAGCCATTCGCTTGGCACCCAATTCTTACGTAACAGTAACGCAACAATTTTGGAAGACAATAATTATTGTTGCAATAATTTTAGACATTTTTGCTAAAAATAAGACAAAATAAGAACAGATGTCCAAAATAAGCACATTCCTTAGAAATAAGTAAAACACATTTTTCTAAGACACGTGATTCCAAAATAAGGAAAAATCTTATAAATAAGGACGGTATGGCAACCCTGATCATATGTGATGCACGGGACAGCGCAGGGGATTTTCCTAAGAATTACTCATACGCCCAAAATACTATTTATACTATAAAACAGCTCTTGTGCATCACATGTGATGCACGGACGTCAAAGCAATATGTCCTGTGTATCATATGTGATGCATGGGACAGCGAAAGGGTTGATAGATTATTGAATGCACTGCCCTTGAATACAACAACTGCGGCTACACAACATTTGCTGGCCATGCAAGAATAATGCAACCGCAATTCACTAACATGTGTTGGTGTTTCTTTATGTAGGTTGATTTAACAAAAATTTAATAATAACATCAAAGTGCTTTGGTTTCAAGAAGAGAATAAAGAAAACACGTGATGCAGGTAAGTTCACAGGATATTCTTTAACCCATAGGGGGAGAAACCAACAAAAAAGTGCCTCAGAAGCTTTTAAGGCGTGACGCTGCTTGAAAAGAAAGCCGCTTTGAGGCAAGCTGAAGGCATTTGGCGTCATCACTGTTTACAATTTTTGTTCATAAATTTTTGATCGCAAGAAGCCGAAACATTTTTTGCAGTAGAATACTTTTTCCAAGGTAGCAACTTGGAACAAAAGTTACAAGATGTCAAAAGAAATATCAAAAAACAATACCACATGAAAAAATTGTGTTTGTTTATTCGTGGCATGTATGCAAGGATAGTAGTGTTTACACGGAGTTTATATAATGCATCTCACTATTATCATCACGGTTTTGTGTAGTATTTGAAGTTTGATTGTTGAGTGAAAAAGGCCTTCCTGTAATATTTTAAGTCAGTTTGCTAGAACGCACATCATTTGCATTTGCTAACTATTTTTAGCAGGACAAATGGGTTAATAAAAATTTAGCATTAAAATGGTGTGAACGGATTTAGTCTTGACAGCGATCAATAAATGGCGCAGTTTGGTTAAAGATAATTTGGAATGTAGTGATAAAAAGAACTTTATTATTGAACCTCTTCGATTGAGTCTTGAACCTTTTTCATTCGAGTTGTTTCTCGGTTTCTTTTTCAAATCATTGTAGCTTAACTTCAATTTTAAAAACAATTGTGTGGTCACACTTGGCAATAGAATGAAGTTACAGAACACATTGTGACATCATAACAACTTCCAGCAAATGCAAGTCATAAAGCTGCATGAAAACGAACTAATGGAGTCTTATTGATTTAATCTGGGTTTGATCTTTGCTATAAACCTTTTTGGATAAACCAAGTTTAACGGTGGTAGCTGACTATGCACCCTCTCGATTTTTAATGCCATTGAAATAGTTAAGCTTTCCGGTTACTTTTAAAGCATCTAATATATAAAGAGCAATTCTGTCTGTGTTTTTACTCCTCTGAAACTGCTGGAGATACAAGCATCAAACTTGGCACGATTGATCACCACTCCGTGGTGAGTGTCATAAGAGTGTTAGTGACGTCACGACAAAGTCATAATCAAAATTTTTTTAAAATTTGCATTACTTGACAGAGGACAACCGCTTTTTGCTTAAACGAAAACCAGCTTCCCTTTTACCACATTACAAAAACTTTCATTTGTTTGGGGTCTAAAATGACGTCACAATTAACTATTCATCGGGCAATCTGTTTTTGTTCTTTCTCGAAAAGTACTAATTGCACAAACGCGATTAAACATTCTTTGAGGAGATATTAATAAGGTGCTTTTGATGAAAACAACTTCACAACAATTAAAGCTTATTTTACTATGCTACAAGCAATTCTTTTTTTAAGCACTTTAAACCCTCTAAGGGTGCACGTACCTTTTAGCAAAGGCAAAGGAGACATCAAGGAGTGTGGAAATTACCGGGGGATCAAGTTGATGAGGCACACTATGAAACTGTGGGAGAGGGCAATAGAAGCAAGGAAAAGGGAGGAGGTAAAGGAGTATCACCGACGCAATCTTCTGTTTGAGGATGCTGTTGGAAAAGTGGACTGAAGGGCAGAAGGCGGTGTACTGTATCTTTATTGATTTGGAGAAGGCATAGGACAGGGTACCCTAAGAGGAACTGTGGGAATGCTTGCGGTTAGCTGAAACATCAGAGTGTTACATAAGGATTATTAAGACATGTATGACGGAGCGACAACAACTGTGAGAAGTGCAGCAGGGTTGACTGAGGAATTCAAGGTAGGTGTTGGGCTTTACCAAAGCTCAGTACTCAGCCCATTCCTTTTTGCCGTCATCATGGACAAGCTGACGGAGGACATCAGGAAGGACGCACCATGGGATATGCTGTTTGCAGATGACATAGAGTGATGTCTAGGCAAAACCATAGGGAGCTAGAGGATGATCTGGAGATTTGGAAAAATGCACTGGAGAGAAGAGGCCTGAAAGTGAACCGGAGCAAGACCGAATATTTGAAGACTGGGGGTGTGGATGATGGAGAAAAATTGAAGCTGCAAGGAGAAAAGGTAAAGAGAGTGAAAAACTTCAAATACCTGGGTTCGATAGTTAGTAGCGATAGAAGATGTGAAGAAGAAGTGAGGAGAAGGATCCAACCAGGCTGAATGAGTTGGAAGAAGGTGTCTGGAGTTCTGTGCGACAGGAAGTTATCAGCAAGGGTTAAGGATAAAATGTACAAGAGTGTTGTTAGACCAGCCATGCTTTATGGAATGAAAACGGTGGCAATGACGGAAAGACAGGTGGGAAAAATGGAAGCTGCAGAGTTGAAAATGTTGAGATGGGCACTGGGAGTGACAAGAAAGGACAAGATAAGAAACCAATACGTGAGAGAAAGTGAGAAAATCGCAAAGCTAGGAGACAAACTTCGGAATGCAAGGCTAGGCTGGTATGGACACGTGAAAAGAGAGAAGAAGGCTAAGTGGGAAAAAGATGATGGAGATGGCAGTGCCAGGTGGAAAAAAATAGGAAGGCTGAGGAGAAGGTGGATGGATTTGGCGAGAGAAGACATGGAAAGGGTTGGAGCTAAGGAGGGAGACGAAGTCGATCGGAAAAAATTCAAAGTACTTTCGCGCTGTGGCGACCTCGAATAGGGAGAAGCCGAAAGAAGAAGAAAAAAAGCCCTCTAAGCATTTTTTTCTTTTCTTTTTTCCTTGCACGCTTAAAGCTGGCTCTATGATGTCATAATATGTCACATACGATTAACACAAATGTTCGCTATCATAATATGAACATGTTTTCAAAAATTGCAACCTTTTTTGCAAGATCAGTTTACTACAAAACTGATTTGTGACCTCGTTTCTCAACTGATTTTCAAGCTTTGTTCAACAAATTGGAGGTTGTTTCAAGGCGATTCCGATAGTGTATAACATGTACAGTTAACATTAGTTTTTATTCTAAAAAGACCGAATTTTTACCCTCCCAAAAGGTGGTGAGCTCAGAAAAAACAGGTGACTTTAGTACAATAACATTTTAATCAAGTGCTTACACTTACTGTCCTTTGAAAGCTTAGGAAATTTCTTTTCCAGCAATATGTGACTCCAATTACTTAAGGCTAAGGATTAGTTTATAATGGCTGATCAAAACTTGGTTGCCATACATCATGTTTTATTTTTAGTTGAACAATTATCCTACTTTACCTAACAAACTAGCAATTGTTTGACAAAATTAGTTCTTTGATACATTTCGACTACTCTTCCTCACAAGCGTGGTTCTTTTGCATTATCTGTCGACGTTTTCAAAAAGATTCATCAAAAACTGAAGTCTTTAAATGTTTATGAAATGTAGTCTATCGATTAAAAACACAGACAATTTTAGTGCCTGCAGTTCACAAAATTGCCATTTCTAGAAAAACTAAGTCCTTTGGTACATTTTGGCTATTCTTTCTCGATAGCATGGATCTTTGGCATTGTCCATCAAAATATTCAAAACGATTCATCGAAAAATGAAGTCTACAAATTTTAATATGTAGCCTACTCCAAGCCAAACACTTGGTAATCATCCAAGATATAGACGAGGGGGTAAAGATGATCCTTTCTTATCGTTTGCAACAAAATGTAAGTGTCGAGCTACATATGATCTACTTGCTGAAGCAATTTCCTTTGCAATTGGACAAGGCTGCCGCAGCAGCTAGCTGATTTGTTATTCCTAATCTTGACATTATTAATGGGGGCCCCCGCTACTGCTATAACTAAACTGTGAGTGCTTTATTTTGGGTTAGTTTGCTCTTTGCATGGCGGCGTTTATGCCAGGGCCAAGGACCATGTATGCAGTCAGAGATGTCAGTTCATATTACTTCACCCACAGTAACGAAAAGTGGTAACACTAGATTAAGAGGGAATGTTTTTGTTTGAAAAGAGTTTAATAGGCGCCTATTGCAATAGATTATATGACTTAAAGGAAAGCCATGGCCCCTTTTCATGCTATAGCCGAATTAAAGTAAACGGCGCAGGCAAAAATCTTAATGTCACAAATATAAACGCAAAAGCGGGCCCTCCAAATCGTCAAATAGGCCTACCTCTAAATAGCTCATTTCTTTAATTGTCGAAATGACCACCACTTGGGCGATGCCATTCAATTTTTACTATGTTTCACCTCCCCTTTACACTTTTATAAATTACGAATGGTAATTTGTATCAACGTTCTTTCTTTTTGAACATTTCCAGTCTTGATTAACAAACCGACATGATCACCATTACATGTACAAAACCTATGGCTTATATTTACTATAACACTTTGTCATTGCTCTCATAAATGTTTGTACGGTGAAGCTGACGCAGCTGCATTAACTGATACCGGTACGTTTTAAATTGGCACGAGTGATAGTATGCCCTGCCGGGGTTAAATCGCACCATACTTGGGAGAAACATTTTTTATTTTGCTTGATAATAGCTTTATAGAGCTACCGGGACCAAACCTGAAAATTTGGGAAAACAAGGACTCATTTAACTTCTATGAGGATACCTAAGCAAGGAAAAACTAATATGAATCATCATGCGTAGCCACCATGCACTTAAGAAAGCTTGAGTGGAAATCAAAATTAGCAAGTCACTGTGTTAAATCACACCACAGGGAAGATGTTATTGGTATTTTGCTTTATAATAGATTTGTAGAGCTACCTATTTATATTGTAGTTTTGCTTAAGAATAGCTTAATATCAGAAATGTGTTCCCTACTTCCAAACTATGGGAAACGCAAAGCTCCCTTGGGTTCGTGTCAGCAATAAATGGAGCACATAGACCTAAGGCATAGCCAGGATCTTGAAATAAGATATTCTATTAGAAAAAGGAGCACAAAATGTCGTGAAATCTTTTGTGCAGAAAACACATACACTTTTGGCAACTCTTCATATAAGAGCCTGATAGGTGAAGCCGGCTTGGCCGGCTGAACCGACACTCTCAATCCCGACATTACTGCCGGGGACTTTTCTGATGCCGCCGTTGTATATACTACAAAGCAAGGATTTTTTTTCTTGTGCTGATATGCTACCTGTTAAGGTATTTATGTCTATACTCTATAGCATTGTAATAACTCCCAAGTTTAAGAAAAATCGACACAAAACCATAACCATAATAATTTGTAAAACTGAATATAGAGAGAACAATAGCCGTTTTGGTCGCTATGCCGGAAACAAGACCAATTGCGCAGCCAAATTAGGAACTTAATACCACAAATATAAATAGGAAAACGGCAGCAACACATCGCAAAATAGGCTGACCATTAAATAGATTTTTCCTTTAATCGTGAAAGCAAGCACCATTTTGCCGCTACCATCAGTTTTGATCATGTACAATCCCTTCTCTCTCACGAGTATTAACGATAATTTGTGGCAAGATTCTTTGTGAGCATTGCCAGTCATGATAAAGAGAATATGATGATCACAATTTCATGTACAAGAATTGTGAAAGTGCATAAAATTCATTAACTTTTTGTTACTGCGAATACAAGAGCCCGATGAGTGAAGCCAGCGCAGCTGGGTAAACCGAAATACAAAACCCCGACATTGCTGATGAAAGGCTCCTGCCAGGTGACGCCGGCAAAGCTGGCTAGTTTCAAACCTAAATTACAAGGTGGATAATGATAAAGGATTCGTCCATTTTTACTGGCACTCAACAACAAGCATTTTTGAAACTTTCGAAGTGGTACTGGTCATCGTCGACGCTTTAAAATTCCCAGATTCATTTGCGAACTCAGCCGGTGTGGGGCCACCTTGACCAAGTCAATTGGCTTAATCGTCCACCTTGTTCTTGGTTAATTTCTTTTGACGCTGCAAAAAAAATAGATGACTTCCTAGAGGTGCTACATTTTTTTTTTCAGTCATTAAAGCTAGTGGTTGTTGGAGATGGTGCAGTTGGGAAAACTTGTTTACTGATCAGCTACACTAGCAACGCTTTTCCTTACGATTACGTTCCTACAGTGTTCGAAAATTATATGGCAAATGTCACATACAATGGAAATCCGGTTAATTTAAATCTTTGGGACACAGCAGGACAAGAAGATTTTGATAGGTGAGAGAACTTGAAAATGTTTTTGGTTGTTTTCGATGACTTTTGTAAATTAATGGGTACAATTGCTGAAGCCTAAGTTTAGAACTGTAGTAGCAAAAAAAATAATTGTGGCAATGCTAATGTTAATAAATTTTTCAATGCATTTTAGATTTGATCCTTTAATCGAGTTCATTATCATTTTAAGGTTTAGAGAAGTTAGCATTCTGCCAGTTGACAGACAGAATTCGCGTTGCTGCAGTTAATCGGATTTAATTTGGGTCGCAATATTTTCTTATAACTGGCATGTAATGCCTGCATAAATCTGAAGTAGCCCGGTTAAGGGGAGGGGAGAGGGGAAGGAGAGATTCAATTGCTTATTCTCTGCCTGGTTTCGCTCGTGCAAAACTTTATAGAAATTAAGTAAATGAATATTTTTTGAAGAAGGGGTCAGTTCTTTCCAGATTCTATTTTTCTGCGTCCTGCCACTTAAGTTGTTTGATTTCATGTTAACTTGTAATTTTGGTATTCCACATTATCAAACAAAAGAAACCAAACGATTTCCAAATTAAGCGAACTTTACAGATATGACTCATAGCGGTGGAAAATGTCGTCATTCTTTTGCAAAGCACTTTATTCTGTGAAAAACTGACCCATTTATAGCTTGTAATTGCTGTATCAAACATACTTTGTAAAAGTGGAACATATAATCATCACAATGCATGCCGAAAAAGGAAATCTAGTAGATAAAACGGAAATGCTATGAAAAATCAATTGACTTAAGTGTTATCGCAGACAACATTTCCTAAAATGATGTTCAAACTTCATTTTACAAGTTTATTTATTTTGGACATGATCAAGGTGCACAGATTTTTCGAAAACTGAAGTAGGGTGCAACGGTACAATGACAGTTGACAAGCAGTGATCCTAAACTAGGGTTACCATATCTGATGAGGCAAAATCCCGGAGGCACTTGTCGGTCATGTTTCCACAATTATGTATTGGCAGCTGGTGTCATTACACTTGATTATTGACATGTTTTGGCCTTGATTATCACTATACCGGTATTTTACCCAAATAGTTCTCCAAAGAAAAGGTTATCACTTGTGTTGCTGCCACCAACTGTGCTACTCACGGTAAGTTCCATCGAATTCAAATGGCCCGTTCAGACAAACGGGCAGGATTTAGCCAGCCACAAACGAGCCACTTGTGGTGACTGACGCAAAAATCCCTGACATTGAAGTACTCTTCTCTCTTGCAACGCTAAAATCCCGTACATGTCAAGGAAAATTCTGACGTATGGCAGTCCTATTCTAGACTACTTTGCACTTTGTGAGCTCACAAGCAGCCTGCAATTCGTGCGAAGAGTTTTTGAGACTGTTGACCGGTCTTGTTAGAGTTTTTGCTACCCCAAGTGAAAAAATCAAAATTTATGCAAGACCTAGCCCATTCACTCCATTGCAATAAAGTAACACTCGTTAGACAAAATCAAGAGAAAGTTTCCTTACAACAGTAAAATCACTAGAACCCAATACTAACACCAAGTCAGAAAAAAGTTATAGATCAGCCGGGTTATCGCAAAACGTTACAACTGCATTACATTACATTACATTACAATCTTGACGTTTATTTTCAATTTATGTGAAAGTACCACCCAGCAAACGCAAAAAATAATTATTGCTCTTCTACTGAGAGGTTAGATCCAAAGCTGAAAAAAAGTAAGACAATAGTTTCCTTGTTGAACAATAGTAAATGACAAAAACGTCAAATTTTTTTAAAAACATGATTTTAGTAGTTATCAAGTTTTACCATATCACGGCAGATGTGGCAAAGCCAAATTGTCTAGAAAACGATAAAAATTTACTTGTTCAGCAGCTGCAGAAAAAACAGCACAGGATACGATCAAAAACGTACAAACTAGCGGTGCACAAACAGAATAAGAATTGGATTAGGAAAGGCAAAAGTAACAACACCAAATTGGAAATACTTACCTCATGAAACTGATGCATCCTCATGCGGTAAGCAAGAAAAAAACTATGGAAAATGTCTTGGAAGATAAGCAAAATTATAAAACTTCTATGAATCAAGGTCTCATAAAAATCACAGAAAAGCAAAAATTGACGACAAAAATTTGGCAATAACATTGACGGGCACGACAAAGAAGAAGAAAGTTTTATAATTGCCGTTGATGCATTTGAATCCGAAAGGAATGTAAAATAAAAGGCTTATCAAGAAAATATTACGTCCAATATTGTAGCCGTGTAACCCTAATCTACAATATTTACAACCAAAAGTATATAAAAAAATTTCTGCCCGCATAGTCTTAAAAGTTGTGCTGTAATGTGGTCATCACCTTAAAAACTGGTACTCCCCGTTTCTAAATCCTCTTTTTGTTTAAGAAGGGCTGCTGAGCCAGCTGTGCACAGAGTTTTTGATACACCCCAAGGTCTCCAACTACATCTGCTCTCTCAATCAATTTATTTTCAACTCTAAACAGTGTGATGATGGTAAAAACCAATAAACCGCATTGTCTCAGTGAGTCCTTCGCATTGAGCACCAGCTGGAACAAATGGTCTGATGATTCTGGATTAAAACTCAAGAAATTGGCTCAACAACTTCAATGACAGATTCTAATAGGGTTACAATTTGAGATGGTGAAAAATGAAGATTTGATTCCGATGATGATAAATACTATTCCAAACGCCGACAAATAAACGTTGTGCCTTATGCCACTCATCCACCTAGTTTTTGAGAGGTCAAAATATGCTGTCGGTGAACTGCTTAATAAGCTGTTACAGCGCGATGGAGGAGCGGTTAGAGTTTTTGCTCCTCAGTCAATAGACCTGAGATCCTTTCCCAAGTAGAGTCATACTAAAAGACTTAACAATGGTATTCAAGCTTCCCTGCCTGGCGCACAGGAAAAAAGGAATAAAGTGGAGAACAAACTGGCCAGCTTGCTTGTTGTGTCCTTAAGTAAAGCACTTAAAGGGATGCCTCCATTTTTATGTGGCAGACAGGAGGGAACGAGCTTGGAGAGGGGATGGGCGTTGCTAAGCTCTTATAAACCCCCTGTAAGGATATGAGAAAGAGGAATAGCTGCCTCTGCTCTCAGATCTCCCCAACGACTCACTAGCCATGGGTTGAATTGACCTTGAAACTGCTTAAAAAGAGGCGCAACCCAAACCATCTAAATAGTTATCTGTGCGTAGTCATTGTTTACTAGAAAAGTACAAAGTTTTGAAGTGTTTTGACAACGTTTTTTAGTTCTTTGACTATTCTGTTTGACAATGTATTTGAAAATAGCAGATCTAATGACAATTAACTCATTAAGAAATCATTTCGGTCATTTTTTTAACCAGTAATAATCTTGCTCAAATACAGTATTCATTGAATAATTTTATTCAACAAAATCAATCTCACAGATTGATGCCACTTAATGCTGGAAAAAGTGCGGTCAAAAAAATATATGAAATGTTTCTCGTTTACAACAAATTTCAACTAAAAGTGACTCTGTTATTCTAATTATTGATACAGTATGTTAAATCTTGTGCATGAAACCTAAATGCCTTGCCAACGCTCAGTTTAGTAGCCGGTAAGTCATTAGGAAGTCATGAAAGTAAAAAAGCCGTATAATGAACTTAAAGAAATAGCCTAAGTGCTGGCTACTTCTTGCTGATATGTTTACCTCTACATCGTTCACGCGAAATCGACATATCAGCTCACGTTCTTATACATGATAGCTTTGTCACATTTAATGATGACGTAAATATATTTTTACGTGACAACAAGGTACAAGCACGGATGGTGACGCAAGTTGGTTATGGCAAAATTAACCATCAGTAACAATTCTTTAAAGTTTATCCCTCGTCATTTAAGCCAGTTATTTTATTGTATAAAGCAATTTTTGTTGCAACGATTGATTATTTTTCATCATTTGTTACGCCAAGAGCAGTTGTTTTAGTCAAATTGAGCATGCGAGTGCTTAAATGGACACCAGATTTCAAACTTAAGCTATTATAGTGAAAGCCGTATCCTTCATTTGAACTCTTATTTAGATTTCATATTAATCAATACGTTTCAAAATTTTGCTACAGCCAAACTTCCTTTCACATGAGCAACAACTCTGCTCAATAAGTAGGAAAAGAAGCAGCAACGACTTGTATTGTAGTTTGGCTTTGGAGTTTGTTATTGGATTAGCAGTCACTGCTTTGTCCAGATTTATGCGTTGTACCTCAACTTCATTTTCACGACTTGATTTCCTTGCCTCTCAAGTTTTACTATCTTCGTTTGGCACAAAAATTAAGCAACCTTAATAATACGATCGAATATAGTTTGTTTCTAACCCGGAAGTAGCGCGCCTTGCCCTTACAGTAGATTTGAGCAACTGGAGTTTTTTCAGCTTTTTCAAATTGAATTACAAAGTATAGTGGTTGCTAGTTGCTAGCTAGCAAATTTCAGGCAATCTCCTCTTTAAAGTCAGCAAGGTGGAAACCGGTCGCGGGTTATCGACAGGTTGTAATGGATTGTTGTATGGTATAGTATAATGTTGGTGATCATTTTAGATCAAGTTTTGGATTGTACCTTATCAAATTGGATTGCAATCAAATCTAAAGCTGCTCAAGCTACCTATTTAGTAAACTTTGATTTGCACAAATTTTTTGATGATGTAAGCAAGTGATTGAAAGCAGTGTAAGGAAAAAGCAAAAAAGTGTTTAATAATCAATGGCTTATGACGAGGTCAATAGAAAACGCCAAGGTTCAAAAGTGTGACATTTCTTTCACCAACATCAGGTTTGTCACATCATTTTAAAAGAATTCAAAGACCTTTTTACGCCCAATATTTCTTGAGAAAACAAAAAATAGTCATAAAAACACAACTTCTTTATGAATTATGACGTCATTTCGTTACTAAAAAAGATCAAGGCGATGACTGCCTTTTTAGAACCCCTTTGGTCATTAAATAGAAACAAATTTGAGGTATTTGTATTTGGTGGTGACGTCATTGTGATGTCATCAATCCTTATAACATACGCTTCGCGATGATAGCAAACCGTGTGATTCGCTGCCTATAGTGCTAAGATGGCGAAATGCATACACAGCCTACCTAAATGCAAACCTATTAAAGAAGCCATTCCACGCTATTCGCATGATCCCCCAAATTTTTTGATCGACCGCAACGTTCCCGAGCGCGAATTAAAATGTTCTGCCGAGATAATTTAACGCAGCGTTCGCGATTTCTAGGATTCCTAATTTAGTAAAAAACAAATGAAGTTAACGACGCAATAAATGCGGTTATTGGTAGTCAACTGTTGAAAAAAATTACGCAGCATTCTAATTAAGTTCTAATTTTAAATAACATTTAATCATTTTGGGTATGCTTTACTAAATACCTAATAAAATTTTGTTTATAATAATTTAAAATCCTTGACTGACAAGGATTATGAAATATCTTGGAAAATAGCATACCATTAAAGTTCAAAATCCGTCCAGCTTGCACAGCCAATGTTGTGTATGAATAGCTGTTGTCCAAAACAGCAGACCCACGTTCAGATGTGAACGTCATTGACAAAAAACGGTTCGGCATGGCCACGAGTAGTCAATAAAGAACTCTTTGGTGATTGGTAAAAAGTTCAAGAAGGTATTTTGCTTTCAAATCTTGGCTACAGAATAAATCTACATCTTTTTTGCGACTTCGCTATAACCGGGCATAAGCTGCGGCAATCTGGTTCAGAAATGCGATAAAACAAATTTGGAAGAAATTAGGAGAAAATTTGGAATCAGTTCATAAATCGGCAAAATTAAGTCTATTTTTGTGCCCTCTTACTTTCCGCTTGTGCCCCACCACTTCGTTTGCTGTAGCGACGGCACTTCTGTCTTCTTCACAATATTTGCTGCGACCGTGGAACGCTCCTAGCTGCTGACCGCCTTTCCGAACGAAATATGCTTGGTGAAGATAAATTTAGTAGACCAACACAAATGCTGCCTAATGGGAATAAGCAACGGTTTGCAATATTTCGATGATGACTGGTGCTTAATTAGATTGCTTATTTTGAGCGTCGTGTTGGACTGAACTACTTCAATTGTTGTGACAATTTATGTGCAATTGCATTGCTTTTGTTTACAGTCGGTGGTGTACTCCTGCCTGAATTTTGTTGGAGACGTGTTTAGCCTGTCATTGATTATAAAAATTATGCGTCGTTGTTTTTGACGGAGAAATTCATCTATAAATTGTAAAAGCGAAACAGTTATTTACTTTTCAAGCAAGCCCGCACGAAATGATTTAAAATTATTTAAAATTAAAACTTGAGTTAAGGTGGGCATTGTTTCTTGCAGCAATTGATAACCATCAATGAATCTATTACGTTGGAATTTCAATTGTGCTTTTAATGAAATAAGGAATCCACCAATTCCCTTACGCTTCATTGAATCACATCGGCAGAATGTTCTGAATCGTGCTTGGAAGTGTTTGCTCGGTCAGAGAGTTTCGGGTTTCGTGCGAATAACGTGGAATAGTCGTCCGCTTTGTAATACAATAGCCTTTTTCCCTAAATGATCCCTTTAGGACATGGCCGATTACATGCCATGGCAGCCAAAATAAACAAAAGTTCTACTGCTAAAAATGATGGTTGCTATGGCAACGGTTGCTCCATGGTGACCTTAGCCGGTAATGAATATAGGCTTAAAAATAAACTTGACATTAATATAAAGGCGTGGCCTAAAAAAAATATGAGAAGCCAGTTTTCTCTTGAAAAAAGTGTTGACAACTTTTTTCACAAGTGACCATCGACAAATAGAAACCTTGCCCTAATTTTTCAGGTAGTCTCGAACAAAAAAATTGTTCGAGACTTGCAAATTTTTCAAAAACTTGAGGGGTCAATGTCCTTTTTCGCCTTCCCTGACAGTATTTGTGTTTTAGTGTGCAATTTTCAAGTGATTTTAAATGTATCGGAGAGCTTCGATAACATTGGTTTTCGTGTTATCGGGATGATGGTGCCGGTCTATCACTACTTTATTGTGATCCATTAAAATGAAAAACAATAGCAAAATGCAAGGTACTGTTGTGGTTAACCGACTGCATTAACAGGCCCGCATCGTGTAAAACATGTCAGGCCTGTAAAATCAACAAAGTATCGTAGCCTGGCACTCAAAAGATTTATAAAACAGCTTTTGATTGTTTGCCAATTGATACGTTTTGAAACTGTTTTCAAGCGATAGTAAATCTTTATGCAGGTTGCGCGTTATGTTGGCTTGGCGGTTTTATGCTAGCGAGTAAAAAGTATTTTTCTGGGAACTAATAAAAAGTTCTGATAAAATCTGTATGAAGCAGCGATTCGTGCCATCTACTTTGCTAAACGCAAAGCAGGTGTTGATATCTGTAGCTAGCAAGAAAATAGGCTATCATGCACGCCTGTAATTTTTAGTAAAGGCATCCAGTGATACATCAGAGCTTGGCCAACTTAAAAGATTGTGGGGTGGAGCAAGGTCATTTCACCTTCAAAAAGTTTTGGTTAAGCTTCATTTTGTCATGAATTGGGGAATGGGTTTTACTGTATTAAGAAATATTTTTGGAAGAGTTTTAAACCAGCAAGAAGAAAAAATTCACCGAAAAGGCTTTTGGTTTTACATATTGTAAGCAGGGCAATTAGGAATATTAATCTCTCCCCCTTACAAATAGGTCTTGGCGCTTCTCTTCTAATCCTTGCATCATCACTAGCGTGCTTCAGATGAACATAATTGTTAAATTTTTTGTTTAGGCTTCGTCCTTTATCCTATCCGGACACTGATGTTATTGTTTTATGTTTTTCTGTTATTTCTCCCGCTTCTTTTCAAAACGTCAAATTGAAATGGATTTCGGAATTACGACAGCATTGCCCTTCGGTTCCTATTATACTGGTCGGTACAAAACTGGACATGCGGACAGACGAGCAAACAATTCAACATTTGAATGATCGGGATTTAAGTCCAATTAGGTGAGTGAAATTCAAGCTTTTTGATTTTTTTACACCTAGGCCTATATTCGTTTCCAAACTGAGTTACACATGCAACGCGGGATCAGGCCTATCGAATCTTATCTACTGTAGTTCAAAGTTTGCATGCATTCTGCATACCTGCGCACTAAAAGTATTGGGTAAAGGGAAGGGACACGAGCCACAGTCCGTGAAAGAAATGCCTTTGACTTCTGGTTAAAAAGCTATTAGAACTTTTTTTTCAATGAAGGTACACTCGGACCCTAATTGATTTGTTCTGCTTTGTGTACTTGTAAGTAATGCTGATCACTTCCTTTACTTGGTTGCGTAATTTGCTGCAGAAACAGATCTTCCTTTAGCTCACAATGTTGGTTGCTTTAAAGCAAGTTTGAGCACAAGTTGCCCAATGATTAACCATAAAAAGACTTTTCCGTGTTCGGAAACTCAAATTATAATTTCTAGTAGCTTTACCACCGGTGAATTTTCTGGTGTATTTTCAGCTTCGCGGATGGCCTCCAAATGGCAAAGGACATACGAGCTGTGAAATACCTGGAATCGTCTGCTCTAACCCAAGAGGGCCTATCAACTGTGTTTGAAACAGCAGTAGAAGCGGTATTAAATCCATCCAAACTAAAAGAACCAAAAAAAGCATCCTGCTGTGCTTTAGTATAACAACGGCACGTATCACTATCAGTAATAGTCCTAGCCAGCAAAACTCTTCAAATTTGCTTATTCACTGTATGACGGAAACTTAGTAAAACAGAAAGGTCAAAAATTACATTCTTGTTTCAAATGAAAGTCCGCTCTTTCAGAAGATGCCAGTCTAAAGAATTGGTAAGAGTGTCTGCACGTTGCTCGATTAATACTTTTTATTCTTACTTTTACCATTCTTCCGTTCCTTTTTCTTCGTGTAAGAGAGAGCAATTTATTTGTACTTCATTAATGAAAAGAGCCCGGTTAAACAAAAAACGATAGTAACTTTTCGAAAATTGATTTAGACGCTTTTAGCGCATGGAATTATAAATTGCTAAAATTTTAAGTTGTAAATTGAATTTAGGGCTACTTATCTTGAAGGTTTTAGCGTCGCAGGCAGGCTACTGAATAAACATTGCCAGCTGATAGTTATTTATATATAATCACTTATTTCAGTGAACTTTTAGAAATTATTTTTATCATCATTTTAATTTTTCAATACGCCGAATATAGACAAAATAGTTCTAAAAAGCACTATAAAATAGCTTATTTTGACCGACCACATAGCAATACCAACCCGAAGATTGAAGAAAATGATTTATAAAATTATGGTGATAAAGTTTTTTTTATAAGAAAGACAAAAGTTTTAACTTTACTAACACAGTAACCTAGCATCCTCAGAGGTGTTTTTTGCTTAATTCAAGAAACTTTGTATCGTAACAATGTCTCATACTTTTTGTTTTCAAGGTAGCGCTCTTTGTAATTGCTCATTGCACTCGAGAAATAGCTTGAAATAATTCTGTTTTTATATAAATGCAACATTTTTTGTCATCTTGGTCTTGTTTTGCAATTTTGTAATTTGCCTTGTTTAGTAGGTTTGTGCGTTTGCAGTACTACAGCGTTACGTATTTTTTAGTAATCGTTCCTGTGTTTGAACAAAGGAGCTCATTTTTTTGTTTTCTTGTACTTTCAACATTATTCTTTGCTTAGTTTAAATTGATGCCACTATTGATGTACCAGTAAAATGAACTGTAAAATAAAAATTTTATAATTCTACAATACCACTATAAGACTCATGAAATATTAACTACTCACAAAACTAGAAGAGTACTAGATAGGAAAGTAAACGGCTATGCTATAGTGTCGGAGACATTTGGAAAATTTAAGAACACAAAACAATTTTCGAAACAGAAACTCGACCAGAGGCATGAGTGTAGAACTGTCCTTCAAGTTCAGTACGCTTTATCTTCACAACAACGGTAGTTAATTTTTTTTTGTAAACTAAAAATCACGGCTAGGCCGCAAAACCCACATGAGCTGTTCAGATTGATAATTTTGCTCTTGCTCGAAATTCATAATTTCAGGGTTTGTCAGTAACGAAGTAGTTCTACATAAGTAGGTTTTTCAGCAATGAGCTACTTACTAGAGCAGTTTCATTTTTGCTACTTCCACTCTTACTTGAGTAGATTTAGTATGAATTAACGATACCTGAGTAGTTATAACTTTTACCTAAGTAGATGCTAAAAATTTGATGTTTATTAAAGTGAAATGCAATAAGGTAGCATAAAAAAATAGCTTTCAATTCAAGTTTTTCTTTTGTGCGTTTGTGAAAACCCTCTATTGAAGTAGGTCATTCTTGGTTCGAACTTTAAAACCAATAGTGGACCAATTACTATTTGATGCTAATCACGCAACGTCAGCTGAATTACTATCAGCGGGTTGTTATTTCATACCGCATGACTTTATAAAAAGTTTTTAGGCCTAGAGAAGGAAATTCCATTGTTCTCTGGTGTTTAAATATTGCATTGTTGTTTAGTGATACGAAATTGCAAAAAATCTTTGAGTAAACATTTAGAGAACGGATTCGTTGCACTCTTTCAACGCAATGACCAAACTCTTGAACGTTTTTGCAGGGCTTTTTTCACAACTTATCGCCAAAATGATGTGCAAAAGAGAAAGCGTCGCTATTTATAGTAGGCAGGACTATCGAAAATGTGCGTTTCGTCAGCGCCTAAAACCAAGCTGCTAGTGGACCAATTCTAGTGCACAGACAAATTCTGGCATAATACAAGTTGTTTGTTTTTGATAAACGTAGCATTGAAAGAAGCTAGATGGAAAGACGATCTAGCTGTTGTCAACACCAATAGGTAACTGTCATGGTGGGCGACGGAATAGTCCTGATTTTCAAGTAAATATTGTCCAATTGCCGAGTCACAGTAGGAGAAAAGGAATTATCTTTTTATTTTTATATTGAATCTTGACTTTTTTTTCATATCAAGCTTAATTGATTTTATCACATGTTGGTTGATTCTTTGCTGTTGTCTTTGGGATGTGTGACCAACGTACCGGCAGTCACATCGGCACACGTATTCATATACGACATTGTTTCGTTGAAGGAAAGGCACGGCATCCATGTAGATTGCAGGTAGAATACACTTGGTGAAAAATTATCATACAAAATTCAGTTACTCTGTAGCAATTTTTCACCATATTTTTGATTACCTTCTGGAATTTAAGAGAAGTTTTACGAATTCAGAGAAGTGTAAGGCAGACAAGGCGTTTTTGGGACCTTCTTTCTAGTGGTCACTACATTTGGCGATGCCCTTGGACATACTCATTTGAATAACACTGTCTGGGTAGCCATTTTTGTGAAGAATAGTTTTGATTTTGTTCAGCTCTTATATCAATATGGGTTTGGAAAAGATTGAAAAAATCCTAGTTTCCAGTAAGATTTGTCCTCGGTTTCGGGGCCAAAAAATTCCAACGTGTATATTGTCCGGTAAAAGTCGTTTTTTGATGTAAGAACATATAGAATTAGAGGTCAGTTTTCTTTACCAGAAAGTCTAGAAAGAAAAGTTTGCCAGGAATTTCTTTTCAAGGTAGAGGTAAAGCAAGGGTACTGTTGCGTTTCAATAGAAATTTGATTCTATTTCAATTTCAATTTACTTTTTAAATTGAAGCGACTTGCAGTATCAATCGAATAATTAAGTTTGGTTGCAACTTAATAGCTAGGAAAAGATTGGCTTCCCTAAGATACTTTAACCCGCACACTTCTCGAGCAAGAATAGAACAGTATATTCACAAACCACTTTATAACTTTAAATTCCTTCGCCTTCCAAATCACAGAACTAAAGCACTTCAATAAATAAATATCAGAGACTAACTAAAACTAAAACCACCAAAATATTCGCTTGATTCCTGTCACAACAATCACCACGCAACAACGCCTTTAACTAGGGTTACCATATGTCCCGCTTTTTGAGGCCTTGTCCCGCTTTTTTGATCGCAAATCCCGCTTTTTGCTTCGGTGAAACACGACGGATTTAACCAAATTTATGGACATTTCAATTAATCCTCCAACAAAAACGGGACGGTGAGATGCGGTTGCAGGCTCGTTTGTGGAGGCAAGGGTACAGATGCGAAAACAAAGACGAAAATTGGGGTGATCTCCAAAAAAAAAAAAAAGGTCAACGCCTGTACGATTGCAAAATTTTTCCACTTTTCGGCTTGAAAATGACACAAATCTTGGAATTATCAGGCGATGACCTTTTTTTTATTTTTTTGGAGATCACCCCAATTTTCGTCTTTGGTTTCAAAGCTGCACCGTTACCTCGACAATCAAACCTGCGACCGCATCTCACCGTCCCGCTTTTGATAAAAAAAACGTTGCGGGGACCATAAATTTCGTCTCGTGAAAATTCGTCATCCAATGTCCCGATTTTTGCTTCTCAAAATATGGTAACCCTACCTTTAACAACGCTCTAATCTCTACTCTCATCTACTGTTCTCTGAATGAATAAAACCTTGCTGCGTTATAGATACGACGGAAAATATTCTAGAAATTGCTAGAACATCACGTGACACAAGAAAAACACCGTTAATAAATTACGTAATCGGTAGTAATAAAAAATAAAACGAAATCTTTGAGAAGAAACAAGAATCCCTAGAATACGCTAGAAAACTAGGTCACGTTGACAGTCATTGTGACGTCAGAAAGGCATGTGAGTTACAAATCTATTTATAAATCCGAAAGAAAAAAGGTCTTTTTTTAAAACAGTTTAGCAAGTTAGGGCTGTAAACAATTCAGATTTACAATAAAAAAATTATCACTGCAAAATAAACAATAGATTACAATAACTGTGCATACATAAAAACTATTCTTTTAACGCAAATTTACTTATTCGTGACGGGTACAAAGAGTAAATTGATTGCCGTAAGAAAACTAGAGTACTAGAGTACATCTAGTACTCTAGGACTACTAGAGTACTAGACTACTACAGTACATCTAGGACTGCCTGATGGAGACTTCTAAGATATCTTGCCAATTTATGATGAGCACATCCAATTAGACTGAGATAACTTTTGATAAGGCCAGACAAAAACGTTGCGGTTTTAACTCACTGATTAAAGTGAGTGCAATGAATCGGTTTTTTAAAGCTTCATTCAAAGTTAATTTGATTAATTTTTGTTAACCTTTTTAAGCTTAAATTAGTTTGTTTATATACCACCTACTGCTCTTGTCAAGGGAGTAGCTAGAGGAACAAAGAGAGCAATCACCCTCTCCGAAAATTTATAAAAATTGTGTTTGGGTTAAATTTTCCCGTGCCCTTCAAAGTAGTTTGTCATGTAAGCTTAACTTTAAAAAATTTCTTTCAAATTTGATTAATACCTCTCATTTATTTAATATCTCACAATAATTCCATCTCTCATTATTGTGTAAGGTATTTAAAATAAACAAAAATGGTCAGGACTGAAAATGTAACCCTAGATAATGAAAAAACTTCACCTAAATACCCCCCAAAATCTTTAGTCGACTACATCAATTGGTTTTGTTTTTTTTTAGACTAAATTTTAAATATAGTAAGATTTTAATTTTTTATTTTGAACAGTGATTCTCAATTTTTTCTACTGGCATACTGCTGGGAAAGTTTTTACTGTCTTTGCGCACCACTGAAGGCGCTATCACAAGGGAGTAAACAGATCCCAACGACTTTTCACGAACTAAAGCCTTCTCCGAACAAACTTCGGCTATCGAGGCTTTCATTCCAAGGGATTCGGTGGCTTCATAAGGTTTTACTTAAACCCAATTTAATGCTGCTATATTAAACGCTTTAGTTTGGTTTTGAATTCTTCAAAAATGAAAATGTACGAAATGAAATCAAAAACAATGAAACTGGCATGTCAAAACGTCAAAACGAACAGCTCTTGAAAACAGCAGGATAGAGCACGCCCAATCGGAGAGACACCATGCTCTGTGGCACGAGTCCTTGGTCGATGGATTTCGATGGCTCATTTGCATAACTCGACATTTATAAACTTTTCGAGCGAGGTGCCAGGTCATTTTCTGGCAAAAGTTACAAAAAAACTTGCTAAAATTAAAATGGCTGCTTCCAAAAGTAGCAAGAAGGCTGCGCCGGCCAACAAGCAAAAGAAGAAACGCTCAAGGTGCAACGAAAGCTTGAGGTCTTATATTTTCAAAGTGCTGAAGCAGGTGCATCCCAACACTGGCATTTCAAGCAAGGCAATAAGCATCATGAACTTGCTCGTCAACGACATATTCGAACGAATCGCTTCGGAGGCGTCGCGTTTCGCTCACTACAACAAACGCTCGACGATCAGAACCGCATTTCGTCTCTTGTTGCCTGGTGAATTGGCAAAACATTCCGTATCGGAAGAATCCAAGGCAGCGGTTTCCCTTTCGCCTAAAAAAGAAAAAGCAAGCAAAATTTACTCGGCCGAGCGCGTCTTCAAGCATCTTTTGATTTTTGGAAGTACGTATCGATTAAAGCAACTGCGCCGGCTTCACCATACAAACATTTGTATGAGCAGCAACGAAAGGTTGTAGAAAGTTTAGGCGGTAGTTCCTGTACACGTAATGGTAATCATCTTGATCTATTAATCAAGACTGATAGTACTCAAAATAAAAGAATGATGTCACAAACTATTATTCTCACTTTTAAAAAGTGTAAGGAGGCAGCAGGGAAACATTGCCAAAAATGAAGGCAGCTCTCATATGGTGGTCATTTTGACAATTTAACAAATGGTACGTAGTGGTGGGCCTATATGACGATTTGATGGGCCTCCTTTTGTATATATATTTGCGATCTTTAGTTCTTTGGCTACTCTGTTTGCTTTAATCTTGCCATGACATGAAAAGGAGCTATGCTCTTTTCCAAAGTCATATAACCTATATCAATAGGCGCCTATTGAGCTTTTTTCGATAAAAGACTTTCCTTCCAATAATCCAAGAGGATAGCGATGCACTTACCAAACTGCAGACAGTGACGCTGTTTCGACCTATCAGGTCTCTTTAGTGCAGTTGGTGACGAATAAGAAGCTAGAGGCTTTTAGTAACGCATAGCTTAGACCGTCACACTTGTGGGGCCTAATTCCACTTTTTCAAATTAATGCTATTATTGTTTAATTTTGATCTTATCTTCAATTTGGGATTTTGTTACATTTAACTTTACCCTAATCTAGACCTCCCTACTTTTATTTGAAGATCAGTGTTTTGTTTGCCGATTTTGGTCAAGAAACAAACTTGGAAACTTTCTTTTTATGAGATTAGCTTACTTTTTGTCACCAAACAAACTTTGCTTTTTTGGTTCTGTCTAATCACTTGAGGAAGGGGGCCATTGCCCTGTATCCGGCCTCCCACTTACGTACGCCACTGCTTTGACATACAACTCTAATGAGACATGATTGGTCAAACGAGTGTGCACTGTTTGCAATTATCTTTCTCTTTGTGCATTTTGTAATTTCATATAGCGTTTCTGTAAGCATATATGCGTACGGTTGATAACTACTGCACTTAGATTGCCTCTCAGACCAAGATGCAATCGTCCACATTTGACAGAAAACCAAATCAAAGTTTAAGAATAGAAAAAACAATGCAACAAAATCTCGGAGGATATTTATAAATTGGCATTTTGTTGTTTTATGCTCTTACTGCTTATCAAAAAACATGGAGTTGCAAGTATTACTTTTGAGGCCCACAAGATCCAATGTTAGAATTTTCAAACCAAGAAGTGTGGTAGACATAAAGTCCACCATGCTGATCCAATGATCTTTGCTCTTCAAATTATTCCTCATACATTCAGCAACTTGGACATTCTCAGAAGGAGAGAATGATTGATGTGGAATGTTGTTATCTTGTGAAATATGTTAATTAACAGTAGTCTACCACTTCCTTAAGCCTATATGCTACAACCAGCAGTTACTGAATCAGCCCATTTAAGGATATGCTCGGTGATAACTAAATGGTCACCATTATTTCATATCACTCGTTGCGGTATCGAGAGAAATGATAGTTGAATCTATCTCTAGATTTTAATTTCAACCTGTTGAAAATAAGGCTGACGTTAAGGTTCAAATTCACATCGATACCAACCAATTGAACAATGGTCACTAGTTAATAGTCACGGCTTTTGTCACTTTGACCGCTCCAGCTCGATGTCTGATATTACTAATTATCGATGTAGGGGGGGACTCCAGTCAATAACTCGACTCGGATCGATGAAAAAAATACTCGATTTGACTTGAGCTATTCCCTGGAAATAAGTCGACTCGGGACTCGACACAAATGACTCGGCTGCCATAAAGAGAAAAGAAGGTAGCAGCCTCTCTGAAGAAAAATCAGAGAGCTGTCAGAAGAAAATCAGAAAATTCGTGAGGAGCCTCCTGACTGACCAAGTTCTCGATAAAGACCTTTTTCTTTAGAGATTATCTCTGTTTCGAAGAGCTGAAATAACTTGTCGGACCCAAGGCAGCTGCCTCACCCTAAATCCACCACTGACTACGAGCAAGATTCGAAGGGACAAAAATATACAACACTTGGTATAGTAAAACTAATGCGCTCAAAGCAGCGTTTAACTAGATCCATCGCTCTGCGTTCTTCTTAGCTTGGGTCCTCGAAAACTGCAGGAGACCACCATGGTCGTAAATGTATAGCTTTTGTCGCATAGTTTCATCCACTGCTAACGAAGACAGCTTTTGTCGAGTACGCTAGATCAAAGTTGTTTCCAGGCCCGCTTCGGAATTGCTAGCACTGCTAGCACAGTGAATTTCTACCACACGCAGTCGCAAGTGAGCAGCGCCAATACCGGTGGAAAAACTGAAAACCAGCATTAGTACCGAATTGCTCTTTTGCTTGCATTTTTTGTTTAGCAACGTGACAAATTGGCATAAAAATTCAATTCATCACCAAAGCGCTGCTCTAATAAAGAAAGATAATAGCACGACAAGATACGATGGTTGTTGAAGTAGTTATTTGGTGCAAAAAGTAATTGCTTGCAACGCTTTCACAATGCCCAGTTTATAGTTGATAGAAATCAAAGAAGTATAGGCAGTGATCAGTGCCGTAGTTTGGTAGTTTTACAAATGAGTGCCGGGTCAACTTTGGAAAGCACGGCGGCAAGCAGTGCAGCCAAGCAGAGAAAATTGCGGTAAGGTGCCTTGTCGTAAATAACGACAAGTTGAAACGCATGGACAAGCACTCCCGGTAAACTTAGCATCGAAATTAAGACTTTGACGATTTTCAGCAGACATTTAATGTAAAACGCTAATTAACACACAAAGTAAAACCTTCTCCAAACAAACTTCGGCTATCGAGGCTTTCATTCCAAGGGACTCGGTGGCTTCATAAGGTTTTACTTAAACCCAATTTAATGCTGCTATATTAAACGCTTTAGTTTGGTTTTGAATTCTTCAAAAATGAAAATGTACGAAATGAAATCAAAAACAATGAAACTGGCATGTCAAAACGTCAAAACGAACAGCTCTTGAAAACAGCAGGATAGAGCAAGCCCAATCGGAGAGAAGTTATTTTAACTGAGTTTTCTACATTCCATTTTATTTAACTGAGTTGCCCGCAATAAAGAAGTTTTTACTTAGTTGTGTTGAAGAAGGAGCAAAGGCCCTGGAGTTCCTCCCGGGCACTTGTGGACAAATCTTCATTTACCGAAGATTTGTAACAGACTTTATTCCTCGATAGATATTTTGTGAAAACGTTGACAGATAATGCCAAAGAACTCTGCTTGTGAGAAAAAGTAGTTAACATGTACTAAACAACTAACTTTGTCTAACAATTGATTTATTAAGTATACTAGGATAATGGTTCAACTGAAATTAGAATATACAAAATGGCAACCAATTTTTGATCAACCATCATTGTAAAATAACTCTTAACTCTAACTAATTAGAGTCACATATTACTGAAAGAAAATTTTCTAAGCTTTCAAAGTACAGCAATTGTTAATGCTTGAGTATAATCATTATGTATTAACTTACCTGTTTTTACTCAGCTTACAACTTTTTGGGAAAGATAAAAAGTTACACTACAGGGGTTAAAGTTTAGTTTTTTAGCATAAAAGCTAATACTAAAGACACGTATTATATAACTTCGGAATTGCCTTGAAATAAACTTTAATTTGGTGAAAAAAGTTTGACTATCAGATGAGAAATGAGGTCACAAAATAGTTTTCAAGCAAACTGATTTGGTAAAAATGTTGTAATTTATGAAAAACTCCTATTATGATCTCTGCTCGCGAAAAACTGGGTTAATCGTACCATTAGGACATCATCAAACGAGTTGTAAACGCGCGAGAGAAAAGCAAAGCAGCATGCTTGGAAGACTTAAAATGCTTAAACAAAAAATTGCTCGTTGCATTGTCAAAGGAGCCAAAACTGTTGCAGAGTTGTTTTTGTCAAAATCACCTTATTAATATCTCCTGAAAAAGCGTTTAATCGCATTTCTAGCGCCAGCAATTTTTGAGAAAATGCAGCTAACAATTGTACAATCAAGCGTTGATTGCAACGTCATCTTAGACCCCAAAGAGATAAAATTTTTGTAACGGGATAGGTTGGGTGCTAACTTTCGATTGGGAGCAAACCGGTTTTGCTCTGTCAAGAAATGTCAATTAAAAAAATTATTATTGATTATGACATCAAAATAATTTTTTTTAATTGATTATAACATATCATCATCAAAACTAGTTTGAGTTTCAATAAGTAACCCTGCTAAAAAAAATTGCTAATTACTTTAGGCCTCATCTCAATCACTAGTGTATTTAAGGTAGGGGCTAGTTAACCAGCTAGTGTTTTGAACGAACTACTAAAGTCCTAGTGATACGGAAACAACAAAGAATTCTATAAGAACAAAAGGGGCTAGCAGAAAAAACTTTTTTGACCTCCAAACAAATATGCTCAAAGTCAAAAGCACATTATAATGAGTGTTTCTAAAAACAGATATTTACTCGGTTTTCGAGAAAGAATTGTTGAGCGTATGGCTCTAAAAATATGGTTAAAGGGCTGTAAGAATGTAGCTCAACGGTCAAGTACAATAAGAAATTTTCACCACATATGTGCGCTTAAAAACCAATCACTTTTTGAAAACTTGATATTAGACTTATAGTTCACGCTAGCCTTCAGAGGGTTTGCGAAAGGAGAGGATGGCATACAGGTAAGTAACGGGATATTTAACTGTAAAGGAGCATTGTATCAAAAGCATAAGACAAAAATAAAAAATATCTAATCAAATAGACCAGCAGGGGAAAGTAGCGGCTACTCGAATAATTAACCTTTCTTTACTAAGTTTTTGCAAAAGAAAAATAGTCATGAACTAAAATCATGTCAATCCCTTTCGATAGCCTTCCAAAATGGTGTAACCGTTCAATATACAGTAGTGTCTCTTGGAGCGGGCCCCTTTTTTTATAGAGACGCCGTTGCCAGCAAATTACACGTGAGGCTTTCACTTGGTCGGCAATATAAATTCAGTTGTAAACAGACAGAGAAGTTTGCATTTTCATAAACCCATTCGCTTATTCTATGTCGTACGAGCACCTCCAACTGAGAACTTTTTACTTTTACTGCTTAAGTAGTGAATTATTACTTATTTCTTTTACTCAAGTAAAAATACCTGTTATTACTTTCTACTTTTACTTGAGTAAGTAACAATACTTTTGCTCAAGAAGATATTTATTAAGCTACTTTGACCATCTGTGTATAATTTGCTACTGAACACACAATTAAAAATATTTTCTCTAGAAACTCTTATTAAAGTAGTAGCAAAAGGTTTTTAACTACTCGTAACAACATGTTTTGACTCAAATAGCATGTGCAACATAATTTAATCTGAATACAAGAAAAAACATAGAGGTTGCTACATGTATTTGCTAGGTATCAATTTTTAGGCGATCTCCTATTAAGAGGAATCTGCCTCCAGCATCACACAAAGGTAAAATAGAAAGTTTTGCTCAAAAATGATCGCCAACATCACACGGTATTGCATAGAAATCTATTACATAGCGCTACCTAGCAGCTAGCAACCTCTATATTTTGTAAAATGATAAAGTCTTAACAATGATCCTATACCTCTATTAGGGCTTACCAATGTGACTTGTTGTCTATGACATGTGTGTGTGTGTCCTTAAATGAGACTCCCATGATATAGGTATTGCTGTATCATATTGTTTTGTATTGCATCTTTTTTTCACCCAATAGCAAATTTGTTCTTTTTCAGCATTTTTATTGTTGAGTGCTTGTTACACCCGCCTGATGTCACCCAAAAAGGTCGAAACGATTGTGGGTTTTTGACATGATGTAATAGATTGCTTTATGGTACCACATGATGTTGGCGATCATTTTTGAGCAAAATGTTCTATTTTACCTGAGAATACAAGAAAACAAATGAGTTTATCTTTAGTCGTACAGGCACATAACCAAGATTTGGGTAAGGGTCACCCATTATAAATCTCTAAAAAAAGATCTTTAACTTACATGATTTAGAGGCATATTTTATCTTTCTCGAAAAGATTTCTACACCAAGGCTTTAAGCAATATAGCCAGGGGTGCTTTACCCTCTTTAAGACCTTTTCCTGGTTGAGCGCTTTACTGCCGTCTGTTTGAAAACCGACCACGTTTTACAAATGCAACCGTATGTCCTAAAATTCAAAGTTTCGTCCCAAAAACGGTTGAATCAATGAAAAAATGGCAAGAATTATTACACAGAAGCACAACTCACGAGTCTATTTATCGCAAAAGCTAGCTAAGAAGGTTGATTTTAGTTTCTTTCACATGACCTAGTGATTTCAAATTTCGGACGGCTAGCATGCATTTTTCTGGTCCTAACTTCATCATGCAAACTTTGAGCTTATTTTCACTTTGCCTAAGTTTAATATCAGTTATGTACACACGCAAGTAATTGGTAGATCCCACAGGACAAATATACTAAACGAGCTACGTAACAAGAGCTAATTGAAGTACCTATTCTTGCATTGTTTTAATGACAAAACATATAGTCTCTTTTTTATGAAAAAGATAAAGCGGCTTCAGTGGCAGATTTTTTCAGAGGAGACGAACTTTTAATCATTCCTGCAAGCCGAGAAGGCCAACACCACCGACATAGAAACTGTTTTCCCGGATTTCTTTTGTTCCTATAGGAGGCAGTGCAATCATCGCAGGTAGGTCTAAATAACAAACTGTTGATTTGTCCTGCAGACGCAAAAATAAGCATATAAATTATTCTTCTTGTTCTTCGTGAGGAGGGGCATCAATTTGCTGTCGGGATCAGATGCTGGCGGTTGTGGTATCAAGCCAGAATTGAGTATAAATTAATAAAAGTCATGGATATTTGTGGTCGCCAACAATGGGGAACTGGTAGTGGAGTTGAGTTAATTTATGATCTAATCAGTATTCCTGCAAACTATCTTTTGAAACTTGTTCTAAAAAATCGCCACTTTGCATCAGTGGCCACAATTTTTATCGACCGACAGTCTAGTTTTGTTGTTTTAAATCTCTTTTCGATTTAATATATTCTTTTGTAGCTCATATGTAAAAACCCTACTTTCAATCCGCTGAAAACTTTGGCCGCTTCCGCTGAATATTTTGGATTATGTTAATGGTTGTGACAACTGAGGTCTTTTGAAAAAACATGGAAAACTCTGGTTGCTATGGCAAAGTGACGTCGAGTAGGCCAAAGTCAGAAAGGCTTAAGATCTCTCAATGTTTGGAAACCTTATTGTTTCAGAGAGTTGCTATTTTCTGTGCGCAGAGGTCTTTTGAAAGTTTTTTTTCTGTTTGAAAGTTAAACCTGCCGAAAGTAATTCCAAGGGCTTTGAAATAACGTATTTACTTTTTTAATAGTTTTAAGTATAAGCACAAAGCTATAAGCGTACTAAAGGGGGACCACAAAACTTATAGCCCTATCAAATTTCTTGAATCCGATCAAGACGAGCACGTATTTTCAAGTGATAGGGCAACAAAATGTCTATCTCCAAACGAAGACATCAAGCGATTCAGGAACAGAAAGTTTAAACAAATTTTAATTCTCTCAAAATTTGCTTATGGCAACGACAACACCCTAGGCTATGTTAAAAGAAAAACAGAACTTCGAATATATCTTTTTTGAAATTTGCACATTTCTGGTGACCTTCAATTAGCATTAACAATAAACGGATTTTTTGAGCGTAAAATAGAATTTTGTTTATGTACAAGTAGGAGAGTACATAGTAATTGCAATCCCTTAAACTTTTCATAAAGTGGTAAGAAAGACTAAAAACAATTACGAAGGAATTCGAATTTACTCACAACCTTCTGATTACCGTCAGCATCCGACAGGTAAACATAAAAAGTGCGAGTTCGAATCTCACGGGAATTGTTTTTTGTCTTTCACAATGTTCCATTACTGGTTTAAAAGTAAAGTTATACAGTATATATGTAATTCCTCACACGATTCCGAGATTTAAGGATGGGAAGATTAAAGCTCCCATTTCGTGGACCTTCGACACTGATGAGACTGGGAGAAGGCAGTTTCTTTTTTTCAGCCGCCTTCCCCTTCAACCCAAATATCTACTGGTGTCATCACACTGAGGGTATGGGTGGCGAGCAGTTTTTGAAATCCAACACAACCAATACAGCCACAATTCGAACTTGGGTCTTATGCCTGCAAGGCGAGTACCTTGATTTTTATACCACTGAGCTCACACGATAAGATTTAGTGGTCCCAATTACTAACTGTGCATAAAGCATAAGATAAACTTTTGCAGATCACTTTTTGTTGTAAAGCTTTTTGTTTGTTTTATTGTTCGCACGCGTATAGATTGGACAACGCATCCGCATTTTCAAATTTAATTTCTAATTAGCTTTGACAAAAACTTGAAAGAACGGATTCATGGCACTTTTTTAAGTAATAATTGTAAGCTTGTACGTTTTCATTTGGCTCTCTTTTTTTTCGAGTTATTACCGGAATGAAGCAGAGAAGAGAACGCGTTACTACTTGCTATTTTTAATCGATGGCCCTGTCGAAGTTGTTGTGTTTCGCCATTGTCCGAGTTCAAGCTTTAGTGGACCATTTGCAGCATATAAACAAATTTTTTTGGCGGCAAAATGCGGGTTAATTGCTTTTGATGAAAGTTGCTTTGAGAGTGAGTAGATGTAAGGAAGATCTTGTAGTTGCCAATACTATAAATTGGCAGCCATATTTGGCGTTGGCACAACCCTGATTTTCAAGTAAATCTTTCCTAAATAAGACCTTGTAAAGAATCGATCAACATTGGCTGGCTTATACCTATATTTCCCATCAGGTGCGTAATCAGACAAAAATGTTGGGGGGGTTAAAATTTGTTTATGCTGGTTCAGTTTTAATGATTTTTTTTAGAAACCATACGTAAATTTGGTAAGAATCAGGAGTTGCAAACGTGTGAAAAATTTTATGATTAAAGCATTGGTGATGAATTTATTCTTCAAGGCGTTTAAGAAGTAAGTACAAAATAAGGTTTTAACAACCTTTCAATTTGGGATATTTGTTCCCTTTTAATTTACTGATTTCGCCTTAACCATAGCAACAACTTACCGTCGACATAGGTATGAATCTTTTACAAGGTCGGCCACAAAACGAAAGTCATTTAAAGTACTATCGAAAGCAGCTAGCTTGCTGGTTGCATTTGAATCAGCAACGTTTGTCAAAAAGACTTGAATAAATTGATTCACAGTTACTTCAGAACATTGTCTTTGACCCGGCGACAATCGAGCTGAAAAAAGATATACCTGTTGTACAAAACTTTATTGTAGGATTCAAAAAATTTGTTTTGACAAAACTATTTGTGATGCAATCTTCTGTAGCGATATTACGTTAAATGGACGAAAGCCTCTGATCGATATGTTGCGAAACACTTCTAGCGAAACAACTTTTCGAAATTTTATTACACAAGCACTTTCGTAAATAGTTGATTTCTACTTGACCCACAGTTTGATCTCTGAAAATGAGTTAGCTTAAGTTTTCATTACGGCACCGATGCAACTGCAGAAGTGAAATATTTTTCACACTCACACCCATAGGTGGTTACTCTTTAGCAAAATCTACGCTAAAAGGTTTCTACAGTGAAGAGTACCAGCCTTTTGGTGTTGTATTTTAACTCTCCACATTTGCAGGACAGTGACAGTTGCATAACCATAGGATGAGTTGTGGTCTTGTTTCCATCGCAGCAACACATGTGAGAGGCAGCTGACTCAAAACCCGTAGCTTCACTTCCGCAGTCTCTCAAACTCCGGTTTAACCTATGTTTGATGAATTTAATAAGTTCTCGTCTTTATATTTTACTGTATTTCCACGTTCCCAAGCTCTAACGTTACCCTTGAGTTGCTTCATATTACGTAAGATAGATTTAATGCTAGTGAGAATCTCTCAAGCAGAAAAAATGATTGTTCGGTACTTTTCTCAAAGTACACCACAATGCAGTCATCATGAGGTTAGAACACATGACTATTAAATCATTGTCGACGTGAGAGCGGCGCTCCAGCTCACTCGAGCGCGTAACCGAACTCTGGAAGAGATTGTGGTTATTTAAAGACGCTTGAGTAGGCGACCAATATTGAGTCTATTGGTAAATACAAGGCTTCTGCTAGTAACACAAGCATAAACCTACCGTAATCATTTTTATTGTAATACTTATCAGCTTCTTGCTCTTCCTCATCATCAGCTTCCAGATCGTCGCTGTCTAAAGCACACAACTTGGTTGACGTCTTTGTACTTTTGTGAACAACAGCTGCATGGTCAGAAAAAGAGAGCAGTGTCACCTCTTTCGCTCCTAATCTTGAACTTGAAATATTAAAGACTGTAAACGATGCCATCGTAAAAAGAAGGTTTAAGACTTTCGGTTTACCCAAATTTATTTGCAGTCCTAGTTGCAACCATTTTTGTTGTTGTTCACCTACCCTCTTTTTTTGCTTGAAGGCACTGCATGCGCTATTTAGGTTCATGCCGTAAACTTAATCAAGATCAGATTAGGAAAAAACGGCAGTTTTAAAAACAATTTTTCTGATTTTGGTTACAATCAGGTTCACATGTTCACAGAAGAAGTTGGCTAAAAAATATACACATCCAGCTGCACTGTACGCCTTCTAAAAGTGGCTAGGCACGTGACGCTAGAGCAGTGCACCACACCGCCGATTTAACGAAACGCATTGCATGCTCACATAACAATTAAAGGTTTAGGAATAATTTAAGCTGCAGGTTTTGCATATTTCTGATATCTTACAGAACATAGGAATTTCTCAAAGAAATGTGCTTTTTTGCTTTTGGAACTCCAATTAAGATCTACTGATGACGGTTGGTGGGTGGGGTGGCGACAATTACTTTCTACTTTTCTTTAAGTCATCGACACTTAAATGCGATACTGAAACCATTTAAAGCATTCTAATATTGCGGTAGAACTATGGAAATACATGGCTGCCAAGAATCGTCTGCAGAGGAAATCAATAAACGTTGAATGCATTTTTTTGACGCTGTCAATATCTTCGGAGATTTTACTAGATGTCCATATGCTCTTCTCCAACAAACAATTCGTTCTTTAAGGTTGGTACTGCAAAACATTCGATAGATTTTTAGTAAAACGTTACTTGTCTGAAATTCATGCAAGAGGCCAACGATTCACTTTAAGCGTAACTGTAGACAGTGCATACTGTTGCAATCCAATGGCGTATTTAAAAATTTTCTTCGTGGGTTAACTCAGTTCAACAGCATTTTTTTGCCCTTTCTCAACTTGAACACTTTTTTTAAAGATCAACTTTTCGAAGATAATTGATTTGCCGATTTTGGTCAAGGAACAAACTTGGAAACTTTCTTTTTATGAGATTAGCCTTTTTTTGTCACCAAACAAACTTTGCTTTTTTGGTTCTGTCTAATCACTTGAGGAAGGGGGCCATTGCCCTGTATCCGGCCTCCCACTTACGTACGCCACTGCTTTGACATACAACTCTAATGAGACCTGATTGGTCAAACGAGTGTGCACTGTTTGCAATTATCTTTCTCTTTGTGCATTTTGTAATTTCATATAGTGTTTTTGTAGGCACATATACGTACGGTTGATAACTACTATACTTAGATTGCTTCTCAGACCAAGATGCAATCGTCCATATTTGACAGAAAACCAAATCAAAGTTTAAGAATAGAAAAAACAATGCAACAAAATCTCGGAGAATATTTATAAATTGGCATTTTGTTGTTTTATGCTCTTACTGCTTATCAAAAAACATGGAGTTGCAAGTATTACTTTTGAGGCCCACAAGATCCAATGTTAGAATTTTCAAACCAAGAACTGTGGTAAACAATAAAGTCCACCATGCTGATCCAATGATCTTTGCTCTTCAAATTATTCCTCATACATTCAGCAACTTGGACATTCTCAGAAGGAGAGAATGATTGATGTGGAATGTTGTTACCTTGTGAAATATGTTAATTAACGGTAGTCTACCACTTCCTTAAGCCTATATGCTACAACCAGCAGTTACTGAATCAGCCCATTTAAGGATATGCTCGGTGATAACTAAACGGTCACCATTATTTCATATCACTCGTTGCGGTATCGAGAGAAATGATAGTTGAATCTATCTCTAGATTTTAATTTCAACCTGTTGAAAATAAGGCTGACGTTAAGGTTCAAATTCACATCGATACCAACCAATTGAACAATGGTCATTAGTTAATAGTCACGGCCTTTGTCACTTCGCCCACTCCAGCTCAATGTCTGATATTACTAATTATCGATGTAGGGGGGTGGGGGAACTCCAGTCAATAACTCGACTGTGATTGATAAAAAAAATACTCGATTTGACTTGAGTTATTCCCTGGAAATAAGTCGACTCGGGACTCGACACAAATGACTCGGCTGCCACAAAGAGAAAAGAAGGTAGCAGCTTCTCTGAAGAAGAATTGGAGAGCCTTGTCTTAAAACAATCTTTTCTCTGAAGATTAGAAATAGATCAAAAGCTTCGAAGTACGAGTCTCAAGTATATCTTTAATAACAGTCAATGAAATTTAACACTGGATAGCGGTAATTTTAATTATATCGGTTTTTGAATTAAAAGTTGTAAAACCTGGTAAGATTAATTTCTTTTTTGTAAACGTTTAAGTGCTGCAGTCCAGCAAAATATTGTCTGACAGTTTTCTGGAGCAAGATTATAATTGATCTACTGGCAAAACGAAGATAAGCGATTAGTTTTCTGTTTGGCAGCAGTGTTTCATGAGTGCATAATATGGACCCACAGTCATGTCAAAAACCGAAGATCTTTATTTGTGATGCTGGCTAAATGTGAAAAGGCGGTGTCTGTGACCAATAGATTTCGAGTTTAAGCCCTTATGTGCACCTTACGCAGATATGTGTTTGAATAAAGCACTCAACGGCAATACTTCCTGCTTGGCACCGTGCTTGTTGTAAAAATACACTGTTTCAATATCCCATGACCTCGACTATAATTATGAAAAAATCACGGGAAACTTAACACTAGCAATTAAGCGGTGGAAAGTGTCGAGTCGTCGTAAAAATTTTTTTCGAATTTGCTGTGGGGTCTTCTCCACAAAATGACTCGACTCAACTCGAGACTCGACGTCAGCCACTCGCGCTAATTCTACTCGCTTTGAATTTTTCATCTACATGCCAATCACAAATGGGTATCTCTTATTTAGTTTATGCGGTGGACTGACTGTATGTACCACGCCTCCCATATCACTTTCAATATCGAATGAGTAACCGCTGTATATCGACGCTTACGCTATGGACCGAGGTAGTTTAAAGGCCCATCCACTATTCAAAAGAAAAATTATTTTTTGATTTTGAGCTTACACAAAACGATGCTGCGGAACATCAAGCCGTAGAATCGCAGTTAATTGCCGACTTTTGTTTCTACAGGAACGATCAGTATTTTGATCTACTTTTGTAGTTGTGCTACATCTAAAATGATTGTTATTTTATCCTCCCTAATTTTGACTTTGTTGCTTTGCTAATTCTGGTGATGGCACTGCCCTTCACCTATAAACTGATGATCATTGTTTAACTAGCTGGTATGGATGCAGGTTCGAACCCCAATTACCATCCTGGTCTTTGGCAGATTGGTAGTTATAAGATCTATAGATGGAAGCAGCTATTTTGCTTTTGATGATTCTAAAATATGAAATAAAATATTAAGTTATTGCTCTTAAATTATTTATGCAGTGGTTTTCACGGTAGGCTATATGTGCAGTTTGCAGGCATACATTTCTTAATCAAAGTTGTTTTAAGCTGCACCTATGTTGATGGTATAGAGTGGGGCAGACAAACTTCATCTACTTTCTAATCACTACTATGTTTAAAGGTAAGACCAGAATTTGATTTAGAAAGAGACAAAAAAATTGTGATGTAGATTTTTGTACAATTAATCTTTTCCAGCATTAGTACTTCCAAATTTAGAAGCGGACTCCAGAAAGAGTCTTTAAGCATAATTTTTCAATTTCAATATCCTGAAACAAGAAGCTATTTCCGAAAGTGGTCAGAACATGTTTTTCTTTATTGCTTTCACATTTTCTCTTCGCCCTTAGCTGTTTTGGTTGAAGCTGTCAAGCCACGCAGCTGTTTTTTTAAACTTTTGAATATTTTGCATGGCAGGTTCGGTCATGTTTGTGTGATAGTAGTTCAAAGAGAGTTAGCAGATAATTGACCACCGAAAGCTACATGATAAGTTGATCCATTCTCTCTAACTAAAACATCACACTAGGCATGATGTTAGTTTTGATCTCTAGGGGTACTTTGGGGTCTAAAATGACATGTGTAAACACATCATCGATGGATTTTTGCCTATGGAAGCAATGATTGCGCGTTCACGTCTCACCATGATTGCCTTGCGTTCTTTACGTCAACTTTCTCTGGTTTGTTGAACTGCTTCTAGTGGAAAAGCACACTAGACCAACAGTGCCAATGCATCACTAGCAATTTCTGCAAGTCTGGTCTAAAAGATGTTCTAGCCTAATCGACAGTCAGGACCAAAGCATAAAAATATATAACTCTACTATTTGTTTTTTTAGCAATAAGAGAGTGCTAAAGACTATAATTACAAACACTACGATTACGTAGATAGCCATTGTCAAACCTCTCAAGTTATAACCAAGTGTTAGCTTTATACTCCTTCAATCGGTTATTCCGAGCCGAATTTTTCTATTACCTAGTTCGACGGCCACTTCAGACACGATACTTTTAAGAGAAGATGTTGCCTTGATCATTCCAGCCAAACGAGTCGGCCAGCATTTGTTGCAGGGTACAGACTTTGGAGGATATACAAGTGGGATGACATAGTTGAGGTTGCATTGATCGCAAGAGGGTCTGCAGTAAAAATACGAAAATATATTTGGTTTATTTGTCGGCAACGCGATCGAGTAGGTTAAATCGTTGTTTTTTGGCGTCAATAATCGCATGATCGTGAGCTCAAACCTCACTATCACGAGGGTTGTAGTATCCTTAAGAAAGCCACATAAAGGCAGTTTTTCTTGCTTGGTTACACTCTAGGCTTTATTTCATTACAAGTGCGCTGTTTCAGCAGTTTCCTCATGACTCTAAAGTGCTTGCTTTACTGGAGCCCATACATTACAGACAACAAGATTTTCAGTTCTTCTAAAGCCCAAAAATATAAGAAGTCATTTGACCAGCTATGAAGAAACCGCTTGATATAGCTTTTGTCAATTTGGCTGTTTAGTTGAATTACTCATAGCAAAGAAAATCGTAGTAAAGGAAACTATTGGGAAATCTTTCTCAAAAGCATTCAGCTAGAAGTAAAAATAGCAAGTTGGAATAAAATACTTGAGACAACTTCGGATTTCCTTTTTTTAATTAAAGGTTTTGAATTTCTTCTCTCATGCTCCGCAACTACAGTAAGATTATATCCCAGAAATTGCCATTTACGTCTGGTTTAATTCGAGTTGCGAGGACAAGCTCCAGCCCAACATTTTAATATCTTACATATTTCTATAACATTTTTCGCGTACAAAAAAGCCTTACTCTTCGCATAGAGCTGCTTCTCGTACAAATTCAGCAACAGAAGTAAAATCTTGCAAGGTATGGTCATTAGCTCCAAGTTGAATCGATTTTTTCCTTGCTTTATCAAGAACTTGCTCAGCAAAATCGGTAAGATTGACGTGAAAACACGTTCGGCTGTTTAAAGAGCTTTTGTAACGGACATTGGCAATATCTGTGATTAACAGTAAACACATTAGTTCTGATAAACGCTGCGTGCAGCAAAAAATAACTGCACCCACACATCAGTGGTGGGTTAGGGGGTCATAGCGTGTACTTTTACCAGAGCCCTGACGTCGAAGTGAAGACTTTTTTTAACTATTGTGCGCTTACGATAAGATTTTTTCCGGTAACAGTGCACACGGGCTCCCTTGGCTTTGATCTGTCCCAGCATCTACTCGCAAAAAAAGTTATAAAAGGGGTAGATTGCCGGAGCTAGTCCATGTAACGTCAACCATGGGCGCTGGAAACCACAAAACAACATCCGTTGTCAAAGAGGCATAATGTACAGAGGATGAATGTGTAGTACCGATATTTTTAGTGGAGCACGTCACAAAGTTTCTCATAACTGTTTCTTTCTTTTTTTGTCAAGAAAGGTGTCTTGGCTGCATAAAATATTATAATTACATAATCATAAAAAAGTGCTTTTTTGCGCAACTCATGCCGCAGTAGGCCGCATGGTTGAGTGAGTTAAAGCGTCTTTTTGTTGCGACAAAAATCGCTTGGTGAATGCTCAAAATTCATGATGACTGTGTTGTTATGCTCTTTGGCACTTTGCGACATTCTCTCTACTTGCTGTAGAAGAGCTCTGTAACAACTGTGTTAATAACTCCATATTAGGTCATCATCCGAATCGAATCGGGTCAGCATCTATTATAACGAGATTTAAACAAGATTTAAATACCTGAAGTGCTGCTCGGAAATGGAATCGATCGAAGACCTGATGATATCAGAAAGATAATTATTGTCAAACAATCTTAAAAAAATAGCTGAGACGTTCCAGTGCTTCACCGGATTAAAATATCGAAGCTATTAATCCAGCATATTTTAGGAGACGGCTTTTGATTATCTACCAAAGGCAGTTTGCCATGTTGGTGGTGGGGATGCCATCTGCAATTGGTAATCGTGTCTGGTTCAAAATGGTTTGCCGCCTTCCCTTGGGCTGGCTTCGATGAGGTTTCCGGAGTGGACGGAAACATAACTATTTTATGCGGTGCCTCCTTCCCAAAGAAGAGAATGGGTAAACACACGCATCACACTCACTCAGACGCATACACTCACATACACGACAAAACGCGCTTGCAGTGCTGGCGATGACTACATGTAAGTAGCGATTGCAATTCCCTACGCGTTTTTGGTTTTCTGATCATTCGAAAAAGGAACTTTCGAAAATTTTCCTTGCTCATCTGCAAGGCTGATAATAAAGATGGATACACAGTCTCTTCCAGAAGGGTAGCCAGTGGAAAAAATTGATGTGGAAAAACAAGGTTTGATCATTCACTTGCCATAATGACGTCATCATACTTTAGTATTGTTTATAGTTCAAAATGAGGAAAGGGGGCTCTCTTTCTTGGCACGCCACTGTTGCTGGCTTTACTAACAATCCAGAACCGGTTTGGAGTGCAAGTTTCTTTTGTGCATTTATGACAGGAAAAACTTCATGGCAGCGGAATAGTTTAGGTATATGCATTATTTTTCTTATTATCTTAATGACTTACTACGAGTAATTTCCACAAGAAAATCAACACACTGTCGGGAAATTTCCAAAAATGGAGACTTCTGGGTTATCAGCAGCTCAAATGCTCTTTTCCAGCAATTTGCTTCCTCAGTTACGTTTGGGCTAAATCATGAGTCGTAATGAGAACAAAAGATTGAGCCGTGTTTTAGGAAGAGTTGAAAGAGTGGCTGAATAAGTTTCCAAGTAAAGGGCTTTCAAATGCTTGGATAGGCCAATAAAAAGTTTTGCCAGTTTTGAAGAAAAGTGTTGGCATCCTCATATTCCTTAACTGCACCCTCTTGATGATTACTTAAGCCTGTGCGGGTTTTAGCCTGTTTTGTTGACGTTACCCGCAAAAGCTACCATTCAGTTATGTCCTGCGCCGACTTCACGCAAACAACGTTCCAGAGAGCAGTAGTGAAAAGTTATTGTAAAAACATAATACCCGGCGTTTTGTTACACGTGACAAAAATGTTTTCGGGGTTAAGAGTATTCAGATGGGCAACATGATTGCGTTGACTACAGTTCAGTTATTATAAGTTTCGTACTTGCCATTACATTATTATAAAACAGATTTTAAACGCTATGTTAGTACTGTAGTATATCATTCTACTAAATTAAGCAACATAATGACGTGACCAACCCCTTCTGACGCCCATTCCGAGGTGGGAATTAATCGTGCCGAGTTTCCCTTTTTTTCCATCCAGTAGTTTCGAAAGAAGGTAAAATAAACACACGCAGAATTGCATTTAATAGTATGGAGCTATAGATAAAAAGAAATGGCATAAAAAAGACAATAAAAACAAAATGATAATTTACTTTCCAGCGGCACAGGAACCAACATCTGAATTTTCAAACCAAGATGTATGCAGAATCATAAAATCAACGACGCTGTTCCAGTTGATGTCACTGCTGTTGCTGAGGCTTTCGAAACACCCGGCAAAAATTTGATTGACAAAAGCAGGTGGTGCCTGAGCTCTGCCTGTTAAACAACAACTATGCCGTCTCCATACAGAAAAAAATGTTTTTGGATGCCACGTTTTTAGGATACACTGTGTTTTCTCAGTGGCGCTCAATAGTCTGCGTGGGTAAACTAAAGCATTTAACATCCAACACAGTAGCGTTGCAATCGCTAATAAGTGGTAGCAGCGCTTGGCTTATTTGCTTAATTGAGTGAAGGTGGCCATGCAATTCACGATACCGCCTTTAAAGGATTAACCATAAACTGTTTGAACTATGCAATCGCCGTCCCTATAGGTACTATAAAGATGCTAATCCATGATGTAGCCCACCCATAGCCAAAATCAAATTTAGGAAAGTTTATTCATCCATTTACACCTCACACCTTTTTGGATTTTGAAAACTCATTCCAAAGTTTTGTTTTCACTGACTCGGTTCTTAAGCCAATTCTACGCTTTTGCCAAAACCAATCTTCTTACTGCAAACAAAACTCACCGCCAGAATTTTGCAATAAAACTACAAAAATCAAGCATCCGAGAAGAGCATTCATTTTTCCCATCAATCAATTTTCTTTAATAATAAAAGTTACTTCAAAGCTTTGAAGTACTATACATGTAGAACAAAACTTACAAAAATTATTTTATCAACAAAAAGGTTTCTATAAAAATGATTAAAACTATATTTTTGGGGGAAATTAGGGGGAAGGGAGAGAAAGGGCGAAAATATCATTACTCAAGGGCAAAAAAATCATTTTGGTGTTTTTATTTTATCTGCTCATTGTTTTTTCTCCCCCGAATTTTCTTGTCAGGTCAGACCCCCCAAGTTAATAGACTTTTTTTCATATCAAGTCAAAAGGCGAGTTCAATTCAATGACCGGAAGGCGTGACAAGCGGGATCAAACATTGATTTGAAACGCAATGCTGACGTCAACAAAGTGCATCACCGTAAGGTGGCCTAAAGAAGGGTTATCAGAAGATCAAAAAATAGTTTTGAGGTTGTACGAATCAAGGATAAACTAGTGTTTTGGAGACAAATTGCAAAAATGTCACTCCCTAAAACAGGTGACCAGCCCCTTCGTAATAAAACATTCCCTGGACTTAGCAATACTTAAGTCACTTTAAAGTAACTTCCTAAGCATATAGGCTGCCTACTAAAATTACTCAGAATATTATTTGCAAACACTGCTTCCTTTCAATTGAAATTTAGCTATTTACTTGAAATTTATTTGCACAAACGCAAAACAGATCATCAAAAGTCGCAAAAAATGATATGCAGTTTGCCTTGTAAGATTGTAACTACATTTCAATGCAACTTTTTACTTTATGAAATATTAACCTTCTCACCCAACTTGTTGCACATCGCATGCGCACAAATAAACCAAAAAAATGTGACTACAATTCAAAACATGGCTTTAAAATTATTAAAAATGTAAAAAGGAGATACTGAATTTTCTTTAAAAAAAGCGCTGAATTTTGTAAGGAGAGGAAGCCGCTAAATTTTGTTTTAAATGAGTGATAATTAAACCGCTTCTTTTTGTGCCAATAGGCCTGGCAATACAATATGTGTGGGTGTAATCAGATAGAGGCAAAAAGGGGATTACCCCCAACGAAAATATTCATCAAATCCTTTTTTAGAATTAAGTAAACTCCACGAATTTAGAGTAATTCTCTACGCAAAGAAATTACTTCATATTTTGCCTCAAAATGTTTTAGTGCTCCAGAATGTTACTCCAAAATTTTATAGACCTTATACAAAAGATCTTTATCAAAAATGTTACGATTAGCCTCTCTGAACTTTCGAAAAATTTGCATAACTGCCTTTCTAAGCATAAACATTTCATGTACAGTATATTTTAACAAATAAAGAATTAACTTTGTTTTATTTAGCAGTGCTTTGTTTCTGTTGAACTTGTTTCCGCGCTCTACATCGCATTAACGCAAAAACTAAGATAACCAGAAGCTTACTAAGCCTATCATCATAAGCATTGTGGCATATACGGCTTTAGACGAACTTAATGCTGCTTCATACTTCTTGCCCGTGTTCGCGATGTCATGCACTGTCTTACGGATTTTTCAGTTGATTGATGTTTGTATCTCTAAAATTATGCAAATATTTTTTGCGTTGTTTACCGCATACGTGCTTGCTAGAGAAGCGACCACTTAGGCGTAGGCTCCCTAACTTTTTTCTTATGACGGGTCCCAGAAATTTGAACCATGATGCAGCAAGTAGAAAGGTCTATTGTGTAGGATGTTTATTTTGGTTTAAGCAAAGCCCGGAGAAACTTAAATTATTTCAGTGCTTTTGCACCCAACAAAATTGTGACGTAATTATGATGCATAAATAGTAATAATGCTTTTGTTTTGAAGTATTTTAATCGTGGTTGTAGAAGTTTTAGACTATTTGATTACTAGTGTAGGTTATACAAGCGTCTATTGAATTGATGCATGCGTAAGCAAAATGCGTAAAACGTTAAATGTGGTTTGTTTTTTGCTCGGGACGACATGAAAATCTGAAAGAACAAACAGCAACAAAATGGGACAATCTAAAAATAAAACAAAACTCACTTCAAATAAAAAATCTAAAACTAAAAAACAAACATGATGCGCTGCTTGAAGTACCAAATTTGTGGTTTTTGCAATCTCACCGAGCTAACATTTTGGTTTTGCTTCAGCGAAATAGCTATCGTCTCTCCGCAGCCTTATTTTTAAATGCTTTAAAACTTGGCAATAGCAATTGCAGGAAGAGGAAAGACAATAAAAAAGCTCAAATCTGTAAAAAAGGCAGCAATCTTCTGAAACTAGTTCTTTTATTCTTCAGAATTCCATTGATGAGCCTAAAATCTTCCACTTTTTTGCAAATGATAGTAAAAATAAAAATTTTAATCATTTGTTCATTACCGCTGATCTTAAAAAAAGAAAATAAAGGTCTCCATTATTTATCATGGTGCCTTTTTTACCTCAGACCTTGGTGCACGTTTACCCTGTGCTTCTTCTAATTCAAAGCTATCTAGCTCTCAAAATATTTTATTGTCGCATTGTTATTTCTACTTTCATTATTTTATCACAAGTTCAATGAACAAAGCTAATAACCTACGGTAATCTGTGATTCTCCACTGAATTATGTTAAAGAAGTTTCTGGTTTAAAGCAAAAAATGTTGTGTGAACACACTTGTTCAGCATTTATCGTTGAGTTTACGATAAATTGAGTCATTTCTCGTATAGGGAACGCAAGTGCTAATCGAGTGTCATGACGGTCGATCGCCGACTTCCGTTCTTTGAGTTGATAAAAAAAATCGACACCTTACTCAAAATTAATTTAAAGAAAATATTTCTGCAAAAATAATCGTTTTCTTTGTCAATGCATTCTTGGTTGGGGCTTGTTTTTTTCGATTGCTTTTTTGTTTGTGTTTTTTTGGAAAATATTAAAACTTGTTGCAGTTAAGAATGATAAAGTTTGTGCTGTGATTGCGTTAATACAAACAGCGGAGAGAAAATTTCCGAGTGTGGAGTAGTATTCCTTCAAAAACATGGACACTTAGGTAGTAGAAAGAAATAGGAGCTAAGTTATACAGACAAAATCCGCGTTAACCTTTCCTTCGAAAAATTATGCTGTAAATGAAGTTTGCAGTAAGACTTCTCGTGTTTTGACTGATACATAAACTCTTCGTTATTTTCACCGATAATGCCAGATTTTGAAAGCAAAAGTTTTCTATCGTATAATTCCTGCAATTTTTAGAACGAGTTTTTGATTCGAAAGGTTTTTTTGCAATTTCGGTTTCCATTTTTAATTTAGAAGTTATTAGATCTGGATTAGGGACATTAAACATATTTTTTTCCTCCAGAATTTTTTATTATTGCTTAATCTGATTTTTTTACAATATTGTATCACTTTTTATCTATCAAACAGCTGTTTATTTAAAGGCTGTTATTTCAGAAAGATTACCAGTCAAAACCAGATAGTCATCTGTATGCGAGGTTGCCACTTCTCATTTTCTAGACTCGACGGACAGCGACAGAAGCGCTAAACAACAAACAATTTTTCCAACCTCCATTGTGCTTCATCAGGTTAGAATAGTGAAGCAACTCCCCCAGGATGTCATGAGAAGCGACTTTTAGGTACCCACCAAAGGCAGTTCGCCTTGTTGGTGATGGTGGGGCTACCAGTCAGTGATTTACATTCATGACTAGTTTGAAATAGGCTGCCGCTTTTCCCCAAACCTAATTTGAAAAATTTTGCGAAAAAAACCAGGAAAATTGTTTCATGCCGTGCCTCCTCCCGTACAAGAGGAGAGTAAACACAATAACAACAACAATGACCTGCATTGCAGTTTAAAAGTTTCTATATTTTGCTGAATCGCTTAGTTATACTTGAAATAAATTTGCTGTCTGTACCGCCAATCATAGTAGTTGTAGTAGTCGGTAATTATTCATAGTTAATATTCGTAAAGTGCCTTTATCAAAGACACAGTAACGTAGGTATTACGAGATCGAAACCCATGAACATGCTGTTATAGTGGCCATTACCATGTTGCTAACTTGAACGCGTTGTCCAAATATTTGCTGCGACGCCTGCAAAGCGAAGTTTATTTCTCCTGAAAAATCAGATATATTTATAACTTTTTCGTCAAAATTGGTAACGATAACAAGATGAAGCGGAAATGCCGTTATGCTTTTTTCGGCTTCTTTTACTAATATTTTAGGTGTGTCTTTAGAACAAGATCATATATCTAAAAACGATTAGGATTGATCACACAACATTTTTTTAAAAATATTTGGTGTGGTTGCACACTAGTCCCCCTGGTTCCGCCAATGCGTGAATGGTAGATTTTCCTGTATGCCAATGATTGTGTAAACCGTTCATTTTGGTATAGCTTCCGGGGTTTTGTTGTGAAACCTCTATAACTTAGCCCCTATTATATTGAAGCTAAGGAGAAATAGAAAACAATTTACATTTGTTTTTATGGGCGAAGATTGGTGATACTAAAATACTGGATGGCCTAGCAAAAAGCAGTTGATTTAACAAATACGGTTAGAAATGATTAGCTTATTGGATCAGAAAATTCTAACTGCAATAGTTATCTAAAATGATAGTCGTACGGAGAAGAAATAAATAGCATTTTCAAATTAGTTCAAAGCAAGGAATTTAACAGCTAAATTACAAGTGCTTAAGCTGAAAGTAAGCCATCTTTTTGCCTGCCCTTGGCCTATGGGTAGCAAGTAAAAAATGTTAAAAAAAGGGAATGGAGACTATTTCAAAGAATTTTGAAAAAAAAAAAGATTTCAAATTTTTGTTGAGTTTTCCGAGCTGCGGTTCAAAGTGGAGCCTAAACGTAAGCATGACCCCACCACACTCTATGGAAGAGAAGCGGAGCAGCAGAGGGTTTAGTCATCTTCAAAAAAATCCCATCCCGTCTTATTCAAAGATTCGAAAAATCATGGCAATAGAAACCCACTTTTCTAAACTTTTTTTTGTTTTACACCTACTTTTCCTAAAACTTAATTGTAAAAACAACACGGAAATTCATGATCGCCGCACGCAAAGATGCTTCTTTTTCATCGGATTTTGCCCAATTGATTTCAGAAAAATGACCTCCCGACCACTTGTTTTTATTGTCTATTAAATCTAGTCATTGAAAACCATAGCGAGGTAAACTAAGCATTAAAACTTGGCTTTTTCAGCATTTTGCACGAGTTCAATTATATAAAAGTGCTAAACTGAACATTTGTCCTCTAGATGTCGCTCGTAATCATTAAAGTATTTTCTTGTTTGTATCCCATGTAATTGATTGGTCGACAATTTATGAAAATAACTACTATGCAACAAATAAAATTACGCTGCGGTTGCTTCAAATCGGGTTAAACTTCAGATCTAGTGATACCAGTGTGCAACTGCTTGGTCTTGATATTGCTTCTAGTAATTTATGCTGGTTCTGTCTTGAAGAACCCGAAACTTTGATGCATTTAGTTTGTAATTCCAAAATTGTAGATGTTTTTTGGAATGATGTATTTGATTAGATTTAACGAGATTTCGTATTTGTGTTCCTTCAAAAAACTTTCACAAACTCTTTGGTTTTATGAACGAAGTTGTACTTTTCAATCATTCAATACATTGCTTTTATCAGCAAGATTCTTGATTTCCGATTTAAATATTCGAATGCAAAACCTAAAATGCTGCAATACAATTTCTGCAGTGAAATCAACAAAAAAATAAAAACATTACGTGGTTTAGGAACAAACAAACCGAAGTATCCTTTTTGAGAAATGGTCGCAATTAATTTGGAGATGTTAAAAAAGCGCTTTATGTTCTGGTTTTATTTTTGTGTTCTTGCAATTGTGTGTTTACAAGAAAAGAAAAATAACAAAAGAATTCATGTTTGTCCCAAGAACAAAAGCTTGTATTTAAAGCCAGTCTAACCGATTATTTTACTAGGAAAGGTAAGGATAAGAGAGGCTGTCTTGCCTACTGTACAACCGGCGCTGTCCTGCAGTGGTTAGCACGTCCATTGTGCAGTCTGTCGTGAACCAAGGCCGACAAAATGACACCTGGCTTTATTCAACTAATAAAGCACTCATCACAGTTAACGACTGTATAAAACATATCATTCATCACAGTTAACAAACCGTAAAAGAAATAGCCGTAAAGTAAAACGTTATAACGAAACCAAAATATAGCCTATAAAACCGAAGATTTGTTAATACGTAGCCTATAAAATGTAGCCTATAAAACCGAAGATTCGTTAACACAATTAAATAGCTTACTATTGCCGCACTGCAGCTATGATTACACTGCAGCAAACTAATTGGTTGCACAACCCCGACAAAACAATGCAATTGCTTACAGGGCTTAAAGGCATAAGAAAACTACGCTATTAGTAAATTAGGCACACGAGTGGTTGTGTACTACAGTACCAACATTTACTGCACAGTCTACGTGAGCTCAATTCCCATCAGAGTGGTACCACCTACTTTAATAATAGCCAACGCAGTAGGGTGTGTCATATTTTGGAAAAATTTTCAATTGGGTGCAAAAAACTTGTGGTTGCTTGACAAAGTGCAAAATCTAAAATTATATTAAATTCAGACAGTATTTAGCTACCTGGAAAGAGCTTTGGAATTTGATGAAAATGTCCATTTTGACGTAATTTGCTGATAAATCAATTTACCAAAATGCGACAAAACATGCAATCTCAAATATAATACAATGTTGTTATTGTACATGATCAAATAAAGTCAATTTTAGTCATTTTGAAAGCGAAAGTGCGTAACTAATCTTGCTTAAATCATTTTTTGACATGAGTTCCCGGGATATTTCCTAGTTTCTAATCCACCCATCTCTTTTTTCATGGGAAAAGCGTTCAATGTTTTGGGCATGGCAAAACCAATTAGGCACGGCCACGGGCTTGGAAAAATATTCTTTTAATTGAACTGTGGTGAAGTGACAAGTACACAGAGGTTCATATGCATTCTTCTAGGCAATTACTTCATTCAAATTTGTAGCTGTGGGATCGAGTTCAGGCGCTTTTCTGATTCGAACTGACTTATCTCCAAGATTACCTTTACATCGGTTTTGTCTAGTTTAGATTATTCTTTCTATGCCTTCCCTTATTTCTATTTCATTTTCTGAACACAGCATAGTCTGAAGAATTTTTTCTGAGAATGCATACCAGGTACCCGCTGTGCAGTTGGCATTACAATATCAATTATAGGTCTGGACTTCTTCCTCAACTGCATCAGCTGATACAACAGATGTCGAGGGCTTTCCGTCCAATGATGTTTCACTTTTATCAAAAGCCAAGTTGGTATATAAACACCAACTATAAACTCAAAAATCATTTTTAAATGATCATAGTCTTGTCTTTCAGTATGTGTTTCGAAACCCATAGACGACAAATGCGATTAGTGGTTGCAAGCCATCTGGCGTGGTTTACTGGGCCTACTTCCAGCATAGCTAAATCATTAATAATAGCTCCAGATCTGATGCCTTCAACTATATTGTAGGCATAAAACTGACCTGAGAAAAGATCTTCAACAACCTTGAGGGACAACGAGATTAAAAGTGTCGCCAATGTTAACTCTTGGAAAGGAAGGATTAATAGGTAATTCTGTCACTGAGTCAAGCTGTTTGCCGATTGGTCCCATCCATCTGTTACTGCTTAAAGCTCTTTCATCAAAAGCAGTGATTCTCAACCGGTGGTCCATGAAACTTTTCAAGTGGTCCTTTCGTGAAAACGGAATATTTACCATAAAATGCTTATTCTACAGATCTACAAGAGTCTTTCTGTCATTTTCAACAATAGGCATTACTGCTTTTGTTTTTGATACAATACTGTCGCGCAGTAGGGCCGTTGAGAGGGGGGCAAGGGACACAGCATACTCAGGCCCGGGCTGCTTCAGAGGGCCCGCGCTGTTGTCAAACGCAACGCCGATTGGTTTTGGTTGCCCCATGTTTTGTATTGTTTTTGGTATTTAGATTGGTTTAGGAAGTTTCCCATCGACACGGAGATCAAAAACAGCAAGTGGTTGAGTTTGATCTTCAAAAAAGAAAGATCATCGCCTGCTAATCGCTGCGTTTGTGGATGTTTTGCCTGGTGCTGCAGGCAATTTCAGCCACGATCTTTTTCTGGGAAAATTTTCAGACTTTTTTCACAACTTTCAAAGTTTTGTCTAAAGTTTTGTCAAAATCGTGTGACGTCACAAATCAACTTTAAGGGGAGTGGCGAAGGACCTATTCTAGAGTGGTCCGGGGGTATAACCCGGGAACATTTTGCAAAATTACACCTAAAAATACGCATTTTCGTGCATTCTGGAAGCCAGTTTTTGTATAATGTTTTTACGAGACTTATTAGAAGAATGAAATCGTAAAATGAAAATCAAACATAAAACAAAATCAGTTTATTTTAAATTGAGGCGACGGTCCCCTTTCCCAAATTGGTCAATCACTTGACTATAATCAAGTTTAATGTCGTTGTTTATATACGAAAGAGCCAATGCATTGAGTCGATTTTCTTGGATGCTCGTTCATAACTACGTTTTGATTTGCTTCAAGGTGCTAAATGACCGTTCGCCCGTTGCCATTTTAACTGGCAACGTTGCGAAAATTTGCAGCAATGTTTCTGTGATTGAATACGTCCCAAGTTGTCTCACAGTTTAAGAGTTACTCTATTTCAGCTAAAAATACAACCAAAATATACTTTCAAATCGGAGCGTTTCTTTTGTTTGTTTTAGAAATGCTAATGTAGAGTCCCTAGTGATACCGATCGCTCTTTATTCTCGTACAAGTTGTACAATTTTCTTTAAAAACGTGGCTGCCACAAATTACTCTGTAGAAAGCTGGTATTTCGCATAAGTAGCAGAGTTAATTGATCAAATATTGCTTTCGAAATAGTGGTTTGTGCGGCAATATATCTTCTCTCTACAAGGTTTTGTCCGCCCTCTGCAACTTTTATTCACTTTCAAGAGCATAACAAATTTTGATAACTGTTTTATTTAAACCAGATAGTCCAGTCCAGATTTCTACCAGCAAGTGGTCTGAGCGACAAATGGTGTTTCACAGAAAAATCGAAATTCAGGGTGAACCCCGAATACTCGCGAAAAACCAGCTTTGCTTTTGCTAAAACTGCTTGTTTTTGCTTTACATTTTTAGGATCTGAGGGGGAGAGCATGGCACAGTGGCCTCCCCCTCGGTACGCTAGTGCCTAGAATTAATATTTGTACCGGGCCCGGACGGTTCTCTCAACGGCCCTGACACACAGTCAAGGCTAGCTGCTAGTTAGGCTCAGAGTTTATGAATTAGGCTACCTTGTATCGGTTGTCAGCATCGATCAAATTAAAATTCTAATGCCTCTTGCTTTCTGGCTTAATATGTATAGCCTAGAATTTTCTATTAAATATCAAAGTCTTTGCAGGCGTTGAAGTCCAAACTGAATTAGCAACTCAAATCTCATTAACTTTTTTGAAGTGCTACAACTTATGTGTGGGAAGTTTGGAATAGTGGTCCAAGGCAAATTTGGATTATCTTTTAGTGGTCCATCGGCTCAAAACGGTTGAGAATCACTGATCTAAAGTAGCGACAGGGCCGGATTAAGGCGGGGGCTGATGGGGCTGCAGCCCCAGGCCCACCACTATACCAAGTCAATGAAGTCATAAAAGTTACTGATACGATCACTTTCAAAAAATAGTGAAGGTTTAATTTAGAAGTATCATGGGCAAGGCGTTCTCCATTAGAGGCCTCGTCATCGTGCAAAGCACAAGCGAAACTGTGTCATAGTAGGAAGTACTAGCAATATTTTAATTGTATTTTCTTTGGATAAAACATTGTAACCGAAATGTAAACACATTTTAAAATCTTAATACAAAATATATCATTATTCCTTAACAATGGCTTTTTCTAAAGCTCTGACATGTTCAATTGTGGCCAGTTATTTCGAAGTTTTGAAAAAAAATGCAGACAGGTTTATGCTGGACAAGAAAAAGTTTAAATAAAAGCAAGTATATTTTCTATAGTCCGGTATTTGAAGAAGGAAGGAGATGAAATTTCACCAAATAGTTTAGACCAGAAGGAAGCAGATGAAATAGTTGAGTGAAATCTCAATTCAAGGAAATTTTTTCCTTAAAATATTTACTAAAAAATTACTTCTAAATTAATTTACAATAGCTAAATGAAATTTATATTGATTCCACAAAACATTTTCTTTCAATATTAAAAACATAAAAGAAAATAATTATTTTTTTCTCTTTTGTTATTGAAAAATATATCGATATTGATATAAAATGGGGGCACATTTAGAAACGATTATTTGCAAATTTTAACTTTTTTTAATTTAATATATATCTTTATTAGCAAAAATACTACAGCCTGTTTCGCCGTTAAGGCTCCTCAGGTATTTCTGCAAAAAAAACGAAAAATGAACCCAAAACAAACAGAGAATGCAGTATTACTTACGGTTGTTCGGGGGGAGTAATCAGAAATAGTATGGTAGCCAGCAGAAACTATACTAAAAAATAATCTGCTGGTTCTCCTGCAAACAGTAAACTCATCTGGGTAACTAAGAACTGTGGAAGTTGGTATGAGAGTAATAGTGACGTAACAATGGGAACAGGTATATACTTAATATGGTAAACGGTAAGTTGGGAAAATAGACGGAAAAGAAAGGATAAAGAAAAACGGCAGAAGTAAAAGAACAAAACACGCAAATTACAACGAACCGTCCAATCTGATACTTTTTAATTTAAATTTTTTCCTGTGGCGGCATGTGTTCACTATTTCTGATCGTTTATTTAGCATTATTTTTCTGTCGCCGCTTAAGATGGCAAGTTTTTCAGCCAGGCACAGGTTACATCTGCTCCCTCCGCATTTGTATGATGATGCTGTGGAAACAATGGACCATTTTATAGACGGCTCAACGCCATTATCCTTTGCTCGCCAAACTTCTTTTGATAGCTAGGTTGCGTTTCTTTTGTTACGGTGGGTAAATGAATGCTTGTGATTGCTAAATCTCGCTTTGAAATCAGTAGAGCAGGATCCATAATATAATTTGGTGGTATTGTTGGAGGATATTTCTGCTTTATATACAATAGATTTTTGTTTGCATTTGCCGTCAAGTGGGCAAGCTGTTTTTATTCTGCAATTACATTTTGGATCGGCAGTGGGAGGTCTATCGGTCTTTGGCAAGGCGGAAAGAAGCTTTTTGTTATGGAATTGTTTTTTTTGTTCTTTTTTTAATTTAAATATTTTTGCATTTTAAATAATAAAAATGGATTAGATACAATTTCTTGGTATTTTTTGCGTAAATAGTGCACCGCAAGTATTTATAACTTTTCAAGGGCGCCTTCAGTAATTAGTTTTTGGAAACTACTGCTTTAGAAAAAAATATAATAGAAAAGTATATTCAAGGAGCAAATTACCTTGAATTGATATTTCACTCAAAACTAAATTTTAAGTGTATAAATTCAGACCGTTCTTGAGTAAACGAAGGTCTATATTTTACAACAGAAATTTATTAGAGAATTCCTCTGTATTGAAATCAAAAAGGTCTGAAATGGCTGTTTTGAAATCGATAGGGAATAGCCACTTTAGGGGAGATAGCCAACTACACTTATACCAATATTAACTAATCTAAACGTTTCTAATCTTAAAACTTTAGCCAATTTAAAAATAAAAATGAGGAAGTACAAAAGCGGTTTTGAAAAGGAGAAATGTAGAAGAGAAGCAGAAGATACATTGAAAAAAGTTGCAGCAAAATCAAAAAAGTGACTAATTTTTTTCATATAAGCGAAAGCAACATTGTAGAAACGACGTCCAGTAATGCAACTGCTTTGTGGTCATCTTCTAGTGACTGTATTGCAGAGCCAGAGCCAAATATAAAAATTGTTTCATGGGAACAAATTTGTAAACCAAGTCATCTAATGTTGCTGAGGATAAAGCGGATGGGGTAAAAGAAACTATTTAGCACGACATGGATGATAGATGCTGGGGTGTAATTTCTGACCATCTGAGAGATTACTGCGGCCAAGTAGGAAGTTTAGAGTTTCAACATCTTGATGCAGATTTTTTTACTTTGAGGCAGGTTTTACTGGCGATAAATTCAAACGACATTGTTCTAAATCGCTATTTTTCCGAGAACAATTTAATTGAACGGCGAAAAAGTAAAACGCGAATGGTTGTGCTATTTACTTTCATCAAAATACTTTACTGCTTTGTTTGCAAAGCTTTTGCGTTTGATTCTGAAAAAATAATGCTGGCATCAGTTGGTTATGGCGACTGGAAGCATGCACCAGGCGACCTGGCCAGGTACGAATCTTCTAACAAACACTTAAGTTATCTTTCAACATATATCTCTCGAAGAGCGAAAAGAATCTGACAGAAAATATTCGTACAAAGTATTGGCTCGAGTTTTAAGTGTAATAAAATTCCTATCATCGAGAGGGCTGGCCTTCAGCGGAAGTAGTGAGTTGGCTGGTTCTCCACAAAACGGTAACTTCCTCGGAATTTTGGAGTTGTTGGCAGAATACGATACTTTCCTTGCTGAGCGTATTCAAAAGAGAGTCAACAAAGACAAGAGACATGTTTCGTATTTCTCATCAACTGTACGCGAGGAATTCATTGACGTAATTGCAACAAAAGTGCTAGATATTATTATTTCTGAAATAAAACAAGCAAAGTATTATTCAGTGTCCGTGGACTCAACACCTGACATCACAAATGTTGACCATTTAACAATATTTTTTCGGTATGTTTTACCTGATGGTCCCGTGAAACGATTTGTCAAGTTTATACCCGCCCGTGGACACACTGGCCACCAATTGGCTGATTTTCTTTTCGAGTTTATAGAAGACATGGGGTCAGTTTGAAAGATCTCAGAGGGCAATCTTATGACAACCCTGGCTGAAAAGAGCGGAAAATATAAAGGTATGCTAGCTATAATAAAAGAACGCAACCACCAAGCGAAATATATTCCTTGTGTAGCACATTCCTTGAATCTTGTAGAAAAATGTGCTGCTAAGTGTTGCCAATCCGTGGTCCGTTTTTTAATGTTTGTTCAAGGACTCTATGTGTTCTTTTCAGCTGTAACACACAAGGAAATCTCCTTACTGATGCACTGAAACTACTTCAATGTCCAACAATTAAGCCTTAGTTTGATAGACGTTGGGAGGCGCGATATGATGATCTACATGCATTAGGAAAAAGTTACCAAGCGGTTCTTCTAGTCTTGAAGGCAATGTGTGATGACAATGATGAAAAAAATCAAACTAAAAAAACAGCCAGGGGTTTTATTTCATCAACGGAAAAGCTTGAAACTGGTATTTTATTCAAAGTATGGTCGTGCATAATGGAACGGTTTCGTAAGACCGGTCAGACTCTGCAAGACAGCAAAATGACTTTAAATAGGGCAACAAATTTGCTTCAGGGTCTACCTGACTTTATTACACTTCCTAAACCCCAATTTCAAAAATTCGAAGGAAGAGGTCAAGTATTAAATGGCTGTCATCATTACACTGAAGAAATTTCAAGAAAGAAAAGAAGAAAAGTAAGGTTGGATAGCGAAGGTGAATCTGAAGTCACATCACTTGATTTATCGAGCAGATTCAAATTAGACTCATATTTGCCGATCATTGACCAAATTCTTTCGTCTATGAAAACCCAAATAGAAGCTTACAACCATCTTCAAAGAAAATTTTAGTTTCTGATGGAATTGAACACCATGCCTAACTGCAAAATTGAAGCAAGTGCGAAAAAGTTACTTCCATTTTATCCAGATGATCTGGAGGAGTTATTGCCTGAGGAGATGATTCATATCTCTACACTGATAAAACAACAGCATTTTAACAGCAAATGCAAAGAAATTCTGATGTTTAGGTTCATAAATAAAAATGAATTCATGCATGCATTTCCTAACGTATCTGTTGTTTTCAGGCTGTAGCCTATCTTTGTCTGATGATTTCTAATTGCTCGGGCGAGCGCTCATTTTCAGTTCTAAAACGAGTAAAGAATTAACTGCGTTCGTCTATGGGCCAGAAAAGATTGAATTCCTTAGCTCTACGGTGCATTGAAAACAAACTTTTGGAAAAAATAGACACCGATGACATTATTAAAAGTTTTGCATTGTCTAAATCCAGAAAATGTGTTATTTGGATGTGTGCGCACCAAGTAAATACTTTGTTTAAGTATTTGTTTTTCGTTTCAATGGTGGTCAATTTTTAGTACAACGAATAGAATGAAAAATAGCCCTCTGATTATGATAGAGCCCTAGGCCCATAAAAAGCTTAATCCGTCACTGAGTGGCGATGAGACGTCGAAGAGGTAACTCATTGGTGTGCAAGGTACAAACTGACCAGTTTAACTTCCTTTAAGTTTTTCCTCGAAAAAAATGAATGACATCCCCAAGACCTCCAGTGTTTACGTTAGTTGAATCACATCCAACTGCTAAGAGTGTTTGATCTATACCTCTCTGAATCAGAAGCTTGTACATACAGTTTCACCTCGTTAACACGGACCCTGTTAAACCGGATATCGGTTAACTGGAACCCTGACCGAGAAAAAAATGTCGATATTGGTACAGGCTTCTTTGCTAGGCTAGGCTAGCCGAACGTAGCCTTGGTCAGGTGGTTTACTTGAATAAACAAAAATAAATGAATATATAAATAAATAAATCTGTTTTTTTACATGTTATGAATATAAATGTAGTAACACAAAATAGCCTATATCAGAACGGCATTTTTAACTACAACTTTGTTACCCTAGGCATGTTTATAAGCTATGGTTTATAGGCCGTCGGTTAAGTCGGACAATCGGCTAACACGGACACCCTTCCCCCCAGCTGTCCGAGTTTACAAGGTGAAACTGTATTATCAGTAATCATTTCAGCACACTTCTTCCCATCTGCTGTCTTGTTTAGAGTAAAATGAAAAAGATATTTTCTCCCAGGTTCGGAGAATACAATATAGCGCTCTTCTTTTATAGTTGCTGGATAGCTTTTTACTGAACCTTCTTCACGTAGCAGGTTTTGGCCACGTCCATTCTATCGTCAAAAAAACACAATCAATGTTGGCAGTTGAGACAAACTTATTGAATTGTTCAGATGCTGATTTCATCAGTTTTTCTTGTGCTCGTTTGATTTTGTTATCAATTGCAAGATTTGTGCTACCTTGAATAATTATAATTACTCTGGCATCTATTCATGCAGCAATGGCAATGGCAGCAGCTGCTTAAAGTCCAACACCGTATCGCATAGCTGCCAAAGCAATATTTTCAACCTTTTCTGTGTTTCTTTCCGATATTTCAAACTGGGTTTGGTCTAAAGCTAACTCACAATATGATCCAACGCTGCTATCTTCTTCAGTGGAACTTTCTTCCAATAGCACGTCTTCTGTAGATGTCGATGTCTCTTTTTGAAATAGCGTTTTCTCGCGTTTAATCGCTCTTTGCTTTCTCTGGGCTTTGGCTTTGAGTTTATTGTGTTCTTGAATATCTCGCAGTCCAATTTAAAAACAGCTTTACAACCCAGTTTTTTGTCTTTGGTATAAATGTGTAACAGCTCAGTTTTTGGAATTTTCATCTCTTTTGAACAGCAATAGTTTATGTGAGCATTTCCATACCATTTGAAGAACAGGAATTTTCAGAGCATAATTGAATCACACATTTGCAGTTCAAAATATCAAAGAGTTTGTTAAACTTGCCAGTAACTTTATTTTTCACATGTTAACTTGAATTGCCTTGTGCAACAAGGGTTGTTTCTTCCCATGCTTTCTTAAGTTTGTTAAAGATACATTGCTCATCATCAATTACAGGTGTTATGAAAAGAGCATTAGCTTTTTGCCACTTTTCAATAAGTTTTGGATAAATATCATCGATAACTAATTTTGTTGGGTAATTTCGCGCATCTTTATTGCTTAATTCTCACAATAAAAGTCCATACCTAAAAATTAATTGCAATTATTAGTTTCATAGCCAACATAATTACGGTGGTGCTTAAACTAAATGAACAATGAACATTCTTCCAGAGAGCAATGTCATCTCTATTATACTGACTCATGCTAGAACTGCAACAACTGTCCGCTCACTTAAAATTACAGTGGGTAGCATTGGCAGGTATGAAGGCTGTTTATTTCAACAATGACTTCTACACCTTTTATTGACTTACCTTAAAATATCTTTCAAAGTGGATAATTCAGCTGTAGATAGCTCCTTTCCTTCTCCAATCAGATGGGTCATATGACAACTTTCATTTTTTGTGGTTTGCCTTGACAGTCGTTTCACTGCAGTCATCTTGCATGCAATAGCTGAACAATTCTTACAACAGATACTTTTTAAATTTAAAGAGGCACATTTACATTTGAAGAATTGATTTGTGGTACAGAATTTGAAAATTGCAGAAAGTAGAGTATTCATTCTCGAAGCTTTTCGTTTGACACTTTTCAAAAGAATCCGTCACTCTATTTCTGACGGATTTCTGACGGTTTAGCAAATCTGATACAATACTCTCTGTTTACGTAGCACAGGTCAACTAAATTATGCTTGTCCCAGCAATCTAATACTGTTATCTATTTCAAGGAAATTAAAGTTAAGCAAATGAAATGCTTTACAATAAAAGTACTAACCTAGAGTAGCTGAAACAGGACTCCTAAAAGTTGAGTCGGCATATTTTGCTGCAACTAGTGTAATCAAACTTCAGTTGATCTAATTTTATGGGCCAAATAAAAGATTTAAAAACTTTTTCAGAGAGATTTTTGAAATGTTAAACAAACCATATGCCAATTTCTGTTCTACGAATCGTGAAAGTGTGTATGTTTACGAGTAGCTATGGACAAGCATCATATGACAGTAATTATTGCAATAACATAATCATCTTGTTTTTGTGAATATATGCTTGGCTGCAGTTTGGGCAGTTTCTTGATATACGTGGCAAATTACGTCAAAATGGACATTTTCATCAAACATCAAAAGTTAAAACCCATCTTACCCTTCTATTTTCTTTGCATCTAAATTCCAATTTTACTTCAAATAAACTCATCCGTTGGAAAACCGATACTTTCTTGATGAGAGGAAATGAATTTTGTATTTCAATAAAATGCACAAACGATTTTTTTAACTTTTACTACTTATTTACCTGAAATGATCGATGTTTTTGCAGTAATTGGTTTAAGCAAATGCTTTTTGCTTTTGTTGCCAGGTGTGTATGCTTTATGGGTCATGCTCTATTTGCTGCTCTAGAATTTAGACAATGAAGTGCTAACTTCAAAGCAAGTAAAATTTAACAGTGATTAGGACATATCATGCTGCAACGAAAATGCTATTTCTTCTCAAAGACATATTATACTGCAATGAAAGCCTTTTTCCTTTCCTAGCGCATATCATGATGCAACAAAAATATTTTTCTTATTGAAAGACGGATCACACTGCAACAATAACATTATTCCTTCCCAAGAATATTTCGCACTGCAACAAAAAATTCTTCATTTCCAAAGGCGTATCATACTCCGACAAAGTCATCACTACTGTTCCAAGATAGATCACACTGCAAATAAAACACGGTGAAGCATCAATTGCAAAATAGCGCCACTTGCAAGCTAGCCCTACTTGCAAATATGTTCGGAAACATTTATGGTTATTGTTTCTAGGCAGGCCTAGGCTTTGCGTTGCAGTCAACCGAATCTCGCCACTTCTCAGTAATCGCGAAGTTTTCCTGATACTTCCAAGTAGCCATATTTTGCAAACGGCGCGTCACCGTATTTTCGTTGCAATATGCTTTATCTTGGTAAAGTGATAATACTGTCGTGGAAATTTGATATGTTTTTGAAAAGGAAAAGTGTTTTTGTTGCGGTATGACACGTCTTTGGAAAAGAAAAAGGCTTTGTACCTGTATGATAGTCTTTGGAATGAAAAATATTTTCGTTGCAGTGTGATATGTCTTTGAAAGAAAAAAAGTTTTGGTTTCATTGTGATACGTTTCTAGGAAAAAAATAAAGTTTTGTTGCTGTATAATATGCTTTAGAGAAAAAATAAAAATTTTCTTGCAGTATGATATGTCCAAATCACTACAAAATTTTACGTAAATACCATTTGCTTTGCAATTGGTGCCCCTCAAAAGGCAGGGTTACCGCGATTAGCAGACTGCTCGGTTTGTTCATCAGTCTGCCACTTAAAGATGAAACAATTCAAACAATCCCATTAACGTTTTTATTCACTAAGTTTCTCATATGTTACACACAATGAAATTATATTTCGAATAGTGTGGAACTCTTCTTCCTTGGTTTTAACAGCTAAACCAATACAATATCCATTACTTTATTTAGCATAATCAAGCTAACAAAAAAAACACCGAAGCTTTTTTTCCCCTCTGGGACTTCGCTAGGGCAATATAAAGCAGAGAGTTTGAAGGTAAATTTAAATTTCACAGAACTGAACGCTTATAACTATAGTATCGTTTTGACAATGCATCTCTCAATGAAACACATGCAGAAGCGACTTTGCTCCAAGTAAGCAACCGAGTTCTATGTTTAAGAATGGATGTCTGATATGGAGATTTTATATTTAAACGAAATTGATACCCAACATCTTTTATTTTACAAGTGATTAACGTGTTTATGAATAAATTTAATTATCACCACCAACAATCTCCCAACGCCTTCCCAAATGATACCCCTAACTTAAGTCCTTATTCACCCCTCCCGCACATTGGTACTTTATCTATTAAACTTGGCAAAAACATTGCTGCATTGCTTCGCGACAGAATGGTCACGGATATAAAATTAGTCTACCAAACTTTAAAAATAATTTCGTATTTCAACTTGAAGTATCCTCTACCCGCTCTATTCTGCTCGAATGTTGTCTAGCAGTATACTAGTTTTTGTGAGAAAAACACTTTATACCAGTGGTTCTTAACCGGGGGTCTATGAACCCCTTAGGGGTCCGTAGAGGTACTTTAAGGGGTCCGTATGATTGGATCCGCTTTAGTGCTGATAAGCAAAACAGATTTCTGGCTAAAGTCGGGACACTCAGCTTTAGATCGCGCCTCTGTGTTTGGGTGGATCTCCAAAAAAAAAAGGTCACCACCTACTCTTTGTCACTTTAGGCAGGCTGCCGATTTGCCGAAAATGACAAGAAATAGATGGTGACCTTTTTTTTTTTTGGAGATCCACCCAAACACAGAGGCGCGATCTAACGCTGATTGTCCCGACTTTGGCCAGAAAGCTGTTCTTAAGAATATACCAAGGCAATGATCAAGATGTATTGCACTTGTCTTTACTTTAACCTTGCAAGTAACCAAGTGTCAGCCAATGGCAGGGGGTGCTGGACTGCTTAGCCTTGACCGCAAAGGGTGCTTAGGAAGAAAAAGGTTAAGAAACACTGCTTTATACACTAGTGTAACAGATCTTTTAATTCAGCGTGGGCCAAGTGCTGATTCTGTCACACGCCCGGTTGAAGCTCTTAGTCAACGCGTCTCAAGTTCGCCTCCCTTCCTTGCCGCTGTTCTGTCAAGCGTACGCGTCTATGCAACTTCTTTATTCCAAATAAACGCGACAGTCACACTGGCGACACACAACGTACTCGAAAATGGTTTCTGTTAATGTAAGAAACAAAGCATGAATGATCGTAAAAATGCGGTGGCTTGCCTACAACAGAATAATATTTACCTAACTAATTAAGCTTCCAAGAACTTGAAATTCCTTAATACTCTGTCGAGGGCAAGTAACACGTCCGTTCGCTGGCAACTCAAAACAGCAATTGATAAGCAAGTGTAATTGCGGCGGTCTGAAGGCAGCTTAAAGCTTATCAGGCGAGAAAAAGCCAAATGAATAAACTCCCTTGCAGCGGCACAACAAAAGGCACGAACAATATTTAACAACTAGTATGACGATTAGACAGCTATTCGTAAGATATGAAAACATATTTCTAATGACAAAAGCTCATCTAATTCCCCCAACAAATTCCATCGCGACAGGGCCGGAATAAGGTACTGGAAACTTGGGCAACTGCCCAGGGAGCCATGAACTAGGGAGCAACGTTGAAGATCCATTGAAGATATCCCTAAATATAAGCGATTTTCATCAAATTTTATAAAATGAGTTTTTTCGCTATTCGTTATCATACATAAATGTATTTTCATAAAAAGTTATTGAAAACACGATCTGAACGATTTAAAAAGCGTAATCGCCATCTGATGAGACTGTATCCCTTTCAATTTTCCACGTGGTCTTTAGACGCTTTGACGTTTTACACCTATGCACTTTTATGCTCCTGTTGATATGATGCTAATATGGCAGCGTCCGCGGAGTAAGAAAATTGTGAACGTACTTGAAGCAATTATAATGTATATCTATGTCAAAACTTGCCTTTTTTTTGTCATTTTCTAGACATTACAACTCTATATCATTCGGCCGCTATGCAACTAAAAGTTATAACATTATAACTAGAAGTTACCCGGTCGAAATTCGATTTTACTAGCTAGGCTTATCATCTACTACCAGCCTGTACTTATTCGACTTTGGACTGAATACATATCAATCAAATAACATTTTTTATACGATGAAATGCGAAAATAAAATAAATGTGGCCTTCACAAATCAGCTTTTTTATTTATGAATTTAAGCCTATGAACTCGGTTTATAATAAGCAATATTTTTTATGAGAAAGACCATAGGCATGGCCAGTTGATTGATTCGTATTCTTAAAGTTATTTTTCTATTCAAGTTCTGTTGTAATTATGTAGATCTTGTGTAATCTATTTTCTTTGAGATTTTAGGTTAGTTATATTTATAAACAACAAATAAAAAAATATTTATTGCTCAAAAAATTACAATATAATGCTTTTGTCATTAGAATGAAAATACAATTGTTGAAAATAATTATTCTACTCCCATAGAAAATGCCTCCAAAAAGTAATCTGGCCATAAATACAGAAAGAGACACATTCAACAAGAAGAATCAATCAAAAAGCACTCAAAGTTTTCAAGTTTCTTAGTCCTCCTAAGTCAAACAGTGGAAGCAGTGAGGTCTCTACTTCTTTATCAGCTACATACGAGGTGTGTCAGAAAAGAAACAAGACTGGTGTTATAAAAACTTTATTGAAAAATATTGAAATATACCAAAGTCAAATTCCTTTTAAGTAATCCCCTCCACTTTAAAATACATGTGCATTCGCCTTTTCCAGGATTCAGTACACTCTTGGACGGTATTTTCTGAGATCTTTTTGAGCTTCGTCATCGCGGCCATTTTGATAGAATCGATGTCAGAAAAAATAGGTTCCTTTAGGACAGGTTTGATCTTGGGGAAAAAGAAAAACTCAAGGGGGCCAGATGGGGGAATTTGGGGGTATTCCAAAGTTACAATGTTCCTTTCTGCAAGAAACTGACGAATTCTCAGGGCTGTGTAAGCAGGAGCGCTATCGTGATGGAGAATCCATGCGTCAGCGTTATGGACCCTCAAGGCCAGGGGAAGCAAGGAAGTCGAAATTGAAATTAAAATGATGCTCATTGTGTTCTTCAATATTCAAGACATTGTTCCTTTCGAATTTCTACCCCAAGGCCAAGCAGTGAACCAAACCGTCTACAAAGACATTCTTCGGCGCCCCGTGAGATCAGTGCATGACAAGAGGCGGAGCCTTCGGGGATCCATAACGTCCACGCATGGATGCTTCATCACGAAAACGCTCCTGCTCACACAGCCCTGAGTATTGGTCAGTTTCTCCAAGAAAGAAACATTGCGGCCGGAGATTGTATAAAGGTATACTTGATTTTTGAGAGAGAGCAATTTTGACTTACATAACTGTAGGGGTCAGGACTACAATAATGTTTCAAATATGAAAGGAAAAAATAATGGGGTTCAGGTGCGGATCATGGAAAAAATCTACGGGCATTTTTTATGCCATGCGGATGCCATAATCTTAGTTTAGTAGCTGCTGAAAGTGCAACAAGTTTCCTGAGTCTGCTTAATTTTTTAATGCTGTCCCTCGAATATATGTTTTTTTTCTGCATCTTCTGACGATGGCAAACACTTAAAAAAAACATGTTAATAGTCTCATTGTAAAACCAACATGCGAGGCTCGATGGTAGTACAGAATTAAATGTGTCAAAGCCATTAAATACGAACGCACAGAAATTAGAGAAGTTCATTGTGAGCCTGCAGAAGCACCTTCTTTTGTTCCTGCAGAGCGACATGAAGTACAAACTCCTGTGGCACAAATAGAGGATTATGAATTTTTTGTGATGAAAAATGTCGGGTATGATGTTTTAAGCAGAGCAAATGTGGTCAGTAAAACTAAGCAGAATACCTCCGAGGAATTACCTACCGCAGTTTCACTAACGAATAATGTTAGTGATTACGTAACTAATTGTCGTGCAAATGGATATGAAAGAGCATTAGAGTCAGCAAAACAATTAGCTACAGAGTTGGACGTGAAGATCAATTTTAAACGCAAAAGAATTCGCAGAAAAAAGAGGCTTTTTGAATACGAGTCCACTGATGAAGTTTCAAATGCATGTGAACCAGAAAAATGTTTTAAAAATCATGGTTTTAATGTGATAATAGACAGTGCAATTAATTCTTTATCAGAAAGATTTGAACAGTTGAAAAGATTTTATGACATATGAGAATTTTTTAGGATCTAAAAGATTTGCCAGAGAAAATGAACTCAAAGTAGCTCGGTAAGGTGTGGAAAATGAGTTAAGGTACAACAAAAATAGTGATATTAATGAGTGTGACTCTTGTCTGAACTATATGTAGCCAAGGAATTGTTTCCTGATGATGTAAGGCTCCCAATAGAAACTGTTAGGTTCATAAGCACTAAAAGGTTGGAAGATGTTATGCCGAATCTTTGGATTGCATTAAAAATAATGCTCACAACACCTATTACTGTTGCTACCGGCGGAAGAAGCTTTAGTAAGCTAAAGCTTATAAAAACATTTTGCGGTCGTCCATGTCGGAAGATAGATTGAATTCTCTGACAACTTTGTCCATTGAAAATGAAATTAAAAAGAATATATATAAAGTGCAATGAAAAGATTTACTAATTTAAAGGCAAAAAATATTTCAGGTAGGTTGATTTCCTGCATTGTCCCAAACCCAGGTTAAGACAAAAATATGATTTTCGTTGTTAAAAGCCAACAAAGATGTTAAACTCATTTCTATTAGTCTATGTATTTAAGCTCGTTTTTGTAAAAAGTTTATGAATGCGCACTGCATAGAAGCAGTGTTGTTATTCGTGGTAAAACAACAGGTTATAAACTAAAATATAAATTTTCAGTTTTTTGTCGTGCATTTTTTAATAACTGCACTTGTAACAAGGGCGTCGAATTTCCGTTTGCCCAGGGCGCCAGACACCCTAGAGCCGGCCCTACATCGCAGTCAGGGGGCAGAGAGACAATGCCATCAGAACAAAATTCACTTTATTAAAAAGTGCAGTTTTAACAATGAAAGCGCTGGTAATCAAACGCTCTAAGTCTAAGCCATTCTTAAACAAAAAACTCGGTTGTTTATATGGAGCGAAGTCGCTTCTGCTGGTGTTTCATTGAGAGATGCAGTGCCAAACGATGCTACTCTCGTTATGGGCGTTCACTTCCGTAAAATTTAAATTTTCCTTTAAAACCTGAGATTGATATTGCCCTGGCAAAGTCCCAGGGGGAGGAGGAAAAGCTTTGGTGTTCTTTTTATTAGCTTGATTGTGTTAAATAAAGTAGTGGTTGTTGTATTGGTTTGGTTGTAAAAACTACGCAGTGAAGTTAGCGTAAATATAATTTGATTAATAAAACTTGAAACTTAACTCTTAAGTCCTCAAATCCTTTGTATCAGATGCAAAATAAGGCTAATTTGCATGAAAAAACAATTAATTATCTTTATTTTTATCAATTAATGGTTATCATTCAATATTATCAAGTAGTGCACTAGAATGGTCTTCTGACTATTAAGAAAAATTAGTCTTTACGAAGCTTTATACAATCAGGAATATAGCCGCCGATTACTCGATGTGGCAGCTATAGGAGTTTTGTATGACCTATGGAGCCTCACACTGGATTTGAATTGTATTCGGTTTATTGTTGACGAACTTGTACCCGTATTCTACAAATAAATTTTAACGCGTTAAAACACAGAACAATATTATAAATAATAACTACAGTAAAGTCCGAGAGGATTTAAACGGTAGTAAACACGATTAACTTACTGGCAATTCCCGGAGTCACTTTGGTAAATTGGCAATTTCGAATTGTAAGTTAATATTTTACACACTCATTGATTTGTATTAATAAACAAAGACACGTTAAAATAAATTATAATGAAATTTAAGAAACTGCAAATGCGTAACACTTAAAATTAAACGCTGCTCAACTAAACAAACTAAAAGCTATTTTGAATAAAGACCGCTGAAACAAATTGCAATGGCAGTGCTAATTACAGTGAAGAAAAACAAAAGGCGCGCTTATTTTCAGGCAAGTGATTAATTCAACTGCACATATTGGTGACTGATTACATTGAAACAAGATTTATAAAGAAAAGTTCGAATCCTGAATAGTGAAAATTTAGTCGAGTGTAATTTGGCGCTCACATACCCGACCCTTTAAAGCTTCCAACGTAAACACAAAATTCTAAAACCAATAATTATAAACGCACATTGATAAATGGCAGTGATATAATAGGCTACATAAACACGCTAAATGCAATTACAGTTAAAATTACAAATAAGGAAGTACAATTACAAGCATTAGGGCTAGTACGTAAATAATCATATAACATGATATTTTATTGAGTTTAAGCTTTCTGTGGCATGCAAAAGAGTAAGTTTAGTAACTGACCGTGTAATGTACGACTGCTTCGTTCGCAATTTAACAGTAAGTACGAAGCCGAATGAATCGGGGTAAACTTTTACAATGTGTCCTAATAGCTTCGTGTTACGAGACAACCCCTTGTCATGCACCAAAACTACGTCATTAACGGTGAGGTTACGAGACGGCCGGGTCCATTTTTGTCGATGTTGCAGTGTGGGTAGATATTCTTTTATCCAACAGGACCAGAACTTCTTCTTCTTCTTTGTCTTTCGGCTTATTCCCGATTAGGGGTCGGCACAGCAGATATCTGCATTTTTATAACATGGCATTTGTTTTACGGTCGGATGCCCTTCCTGCCACCAACCCTCTATTCGGAGGGAAAACTGGGCCACCTGTCTTCCACGTAAAGGCGGAGGCGTCCCGTTAAGTGCCTTGCCCAAGGAAACAACAAGCGAACTTGCCGGCTTGTTCTCCACAACCTCCCCTAAATGCCAAGCGCCAAGCAGGGAAGCTGTGAAAACCCTTTTTTAAAGTCTTTTGGTATGACTCGACAAGGGGAATGAACCCCAGGTCTACCGACTGCGAAGCGGACGCTCTAACCACTACACCACCAAACCATAGGGACCAGAACACATTGGCTAAATATTGGACTTGTCGCCATTGTTTTCTGTACTAGAGATCCCGTTTGTCGAATACTCTTGGGGAAGCAATCCATTAGGCTTGAGTAGCAGAAGGTGATAAGGGGTTAAGGGTTTTATGTCGTAAAGGTCATTGGAGACGGTTGTGAGTGGTCTACTGTTGAGAATACTTTCTATTTTACACGTAACCGTAGAAAGAAATTCGTCAGTGAGAATTTGTTCATTGCAAACAGCTTTAAATGCTTGCGAACTGATCTGATAAGCCTTTCCCATGTGCCTCCGTGGTGCAACGTCCCTGGCGGGTTAAAAGACCAGGATATGCCCTTCTGCGGAAGGAAGTCACTGATTTGTTCATTATTCCAAGTTTGAATTTCCTTTTGCAGTTCACGCTCTCCTCCAATAAGATTGGTTCCGTTATCGGACACAATTTTGATCACCTGTCCTCTCCTAGCGACAAATCTCCAAAGGGCTTGTATAAAAGAATAAGTATCCAAATTATAGGCTACTTCCAAATAGATGGACCTTGTTGTGAGACAAGTAAAAATTACTCCATAGCGTTTGATATTGCTTCTACCCTTACGAGTAAAAAAGGGTCTGAAAAAATTAACACCAACAAATGAAAAGGGTGGTATATTGGGTATTAATCTTCGTGAAGGTAAGTCTGCCATTTGTTGTGTGCATGAAATAACAGAACGCTTACGACACACTACACATGAGTTAAGGATCCTCCAAATGGCTGCATTAGCCCTGACAGACCAGAATTTTTTCCGAATTTCCGCCAATACATGCTGTCGGCCTGCATGGCCTAACTCGGTCTAAATATCCCTAATAATAAAATCAGTAACATGATTTGAATGAGAGAATGATCTGGTGTTTTTGAAGAAAGAGTAAAGATGTTGCTAACTTCAAACGCCCTCCGACATGCATAAGACCGTTTAGAGTTTGTACAAGGAGCTAGAGATTCGAATAAACTTTCATTTACGGAGATCATCCATTTCTTCTTTACAGTATTTGTGTTGAAGATAGGAAAATATCAGCATATCGGCCTATGGCATTTCTTCTGACGATAGACAGGTTGCAAGCTTTTGTGAAATACGAGGTTTAGGTTTGGTTACGGTAGCGGTATTCTCGGATTCTTTGGATAAAATTAAACTCCTGAAGGGCAGAATCCAAGCACATACCCTAAGTAACTTTTGCCAACTAGAGTAGCTTGAAATCAGGTCATCCAGAAAATGAGGCAATTCGCAAAGTACAGCCAGACAGGAAAGCTTTTGTATGTCGGTTTTTGCTCTGGGAGGCTTTCCTGAAGCAAGGTTGGTTGAGCTGGCCAACTGTCTTCTGTTTTCCATAAAAGTCTGAGCCAAGTTTTCCACCGATCACAACGAAGGAACTCGTCAATGGTGAGACCAAGGCTGGGATCATCTGCTGGGTTTTGTTCAGAGCTTACATAGCGCCACCGTGATGGTTTAGACGAGTTTCGGATCTGCTGAATGTGATTAGATACAAAAGCATGGAAAGCCTTCGTTTCATTGTTAATATAACGAATTACTGTGGTACTATCCGTCCAAAATATAGATAGGTGCAGTTTGTAGGGTAGGTGAAGTCCTTTCCGGAAAACATTATCAAACCTAACAGAGGTAGTGGCGACGCACAACTCCTGATTTCTTCTTTGGAAAATCGCCAAATACTAACATAACCGCCGATTACTTGATGTGGCAGCTATAGGAGTTTTGTATGACTTATGGAGCCTCACACTGGATTTGAATTGTATTCGGTTTATTGTTGACGAACTTGTACCCGTATTCTACAAATAAATTTTAACGCGTTAAAACACAGAACAATATTATAAATAATAACTACAGTAAAGTCTGAGAGGATTTAAACGGTAATAAACACGATTGACTTACTGGCAATTCCCGCAGTCACTTTGGTAAATTGGCAATTTCGAATTGTAAGTTAATATTTTACACACTCATTGATTTGTATTAAAAAACAAAGACACGTTAAAATAAATTATAATGAAATTTAAGAAACTGCAAATGCGTAACACTTAAAATTAAACGCTGCTCAACTAAACAAACTAAAAGCTATTTTGAATAAAGACCGCTGAAACAAATTGCAATGACAGTGCTAATTACACTGAAGAAAAACAAAAGGCGAGCTTATTTTCAGGCAAGTGATTAATTCAACTGCACATATTGGTGACTGATTACATTGAAACAAGATCTATAAAGAAAAGTTCGAATCCTGAATAGTGAAAATTTAGTCGAGTGTAATTTGGCGCTTACAAGGAAGTTACTATTGAGCAGTATGATAATTAAGATGATCATTAACTGAAATAATTTTAATTAAGTTTGTGATTACGTGTATCGGAATAAAACGTGAAACTAAACTAATCCAATCAAATTTTAATTGCTCTGAGTTGTGACGTATTTAGACCATTTTGTAATTCCAAAAAGTCTAGCTGAACAGATCATTTTAGATCGGTTTATTATTACACCATATGCGGAGCTGATGTTATGAGGAAGTATGGTAAACAGAAATGCTTGCATTGTGGGAAAGCAACTGGTCGTCTTTACTCCAGTTGCAGCCAGAAAAAATACTGTAATAAGGGGTCGCACATTTTTCTAGAAATATTTGATACTTCAACAAACATTTGACAAGAATTTTAATGCATAATGATGATTTTGTAATTTTTTGGGTAAATTTGAAATCTTAAGTTACAAAAAAATTACTTTGATTACTGCCATTTCATGACAATATATCATGACAAAGGTAATTAAATGTTATGGCACCGGAAAAATCATAACAGGAAAAACACCTCAGTCGCACATTCGGCGCTAAACAAATTCGCTCTCTTGCCCAAAAAAGGCAAAATATGAGGACTGCGTAAAAAACGATAACAAAATCACTGTCTCTCTGTCCTGCTGCTTATATCTAACTACCTAATCTTTTGAACAACAACAGTTCACGCATTGAAATAGCGTTTGTGAGCTTTTGCCGTTTATCGTAGGCCTATAGCTAGACTGCTATACGTGACTTCGAGAAAGTATTTTAATTAATTAAAATTATTAGTTTTTAGCGGAATATTTAAATTTTGCTTTTGAAAAGGGTGGGAATAGATAAAGAAAAAATTGTATATTACAGCAATCGAAAATGTACTTCTCTGCGAAAAATTAGACGTTAAAAAAATTAAAAAAGTCAGGTATATTAATTAACGTGGGCACTTTTTAAAGCATTACCTACTGACACGTATGTGAGATAAAAACGGAGTTTCATCAAGTAGTCAATGTATAATGACTTTGAAATGGTTAGATTAAAGTCAATTTTTTCTCAGATAATTGAAATCAAATCTAGCAATCCCTTTAAGATAAGGTAGGAGTTAGTTACTTGAATACATTGTATAGTATCATACGTAGTCGGAAAATAAGGTTATTCAGACGCTACATAACCTATTGCATTCGCAATCATAGGTCGAACCGCTCACTTTTTGTTTTGGCAAATAGAAAAAGTGCTTTGTAAACTATGAAATAATTTGAAAAACGAAGCAATTGATCATCTGGTTGCAAAAACAGTGCCAAGTGCAATGCAATAGCGTACAATGCTTGCAAGTGAAAGTTTATGAAAAAATAGCGAGTGTCTCCTTTAAAAATTGGGTTTGTTTTAACGTTAAAAAAGAAATAATTTTTTTTCTGCTACTGATAGTATGCAATACAGCAGAACAAAATTTTTTGTTGCTTAATTGCAGATCTAAATGACTTTAGAAAATTTACCAGTTCGATTGGAAAAGGAAATTATTTTTCGTTTTTGTAATTCCGAGCAAGTGCTGAAGCGTTTCCTAATAGCTTTATTTGCAGTTGACCTTTCGCACAAATAAAATTGCCAGCATTTTATTGCTTAAAGCTATAAAAAGTTTTACTGATTTTCTAACGAAAGTAAATTTGCCAATTCATGATTATTTACTTGTTTGCTTGTACTGATATATCTTTAGCCGATGATGGTTAATTTACCAAGTTTATTTTTAAGGATTCTTTGAAAAGTTTAAAATTTCCAAAGGAAAACTTCTCTGAATATTTACAGTATTTTCCTCGAGCATGCTCATGAGCGAATTTCCGCTTGCCTTTGCGGAGTGTGGCCTTTCATAACGTATCGGTATTCAGAAATTTTTACAACCAGAGCTGTAATCACTCAGAGGAAGTTGCCATCAAGTGCATTTCCCAAGCGCGCAAAAAAGTAATTTGCGGCCAGTATAACTTTTAAATGCAAGCTACACCTTATTGTTAAAAAATGCTTAAGTGCTGTCAATTTTGCATAGCAACACTAAACTACTTTTCATTTTTGATGATTTATTTATATATTTACACGCACTCTTAGCTGATCGTTTTCGGCTTAAATTAAGTACGAGGGGTCTTCAAAAAATATGCGGAATTCTTAACCCTTTGGGATAATGTAACACATACCGTATATACTCATGTGTACGTCGATCTCATGTATAGGTCGATGTGTATTTTAAGACAAAAAATTACATCATTATAAGTATTACTCGTGTATAAGTCGACTCCGCATTATAAGATATTTTGATGGACTAGTGAAATTCAGGAGTGGACTGGAGTGGATTTATGCATGAGTATATACGGTATGTTACATGATTGTTCTAGGACCAGGGAGGAGTTGTGGTAGGCAATTTCTTAGAAGGTTGAAAAACTGTCACAGGATCCTATTATGTTGAAGTTTTAAAAAAATTAAAGACAGAATTAGATAAAAAGCGCCCAGGAAAGCTTCACCGAAGAATCCTCTTCCATCATGTCAATGCTCCAGCGCATTCTGCAAGGATGACAAAGGAAACTTTGAGAGAATTTCGATGGGAATTGCTGCCACATCCACCTTATAGCCCAGATGTAGCCTTATCTGATTTTTTCCTATTCCCAAAACTTAAAGAACATCTGAAAGGAGTCCGTTTCAATAGCACTGATGAAGCAAAACATACCGCAAAAAACATGGCTTAGAAATCAGTCTGCAGAATTTTTCAAAAATGGTACAAATGGATGAAAACACCACCTGGGAAAGTGCATCGACCGTGAGGGAGGTTATGTTGAAAAATAAATTCATTGTAAATAGAAATCAATGAAAAATTGAAAAATTCCGCGTATTTTTTGAAGGCCCCTCGTACTTGTCAAAGCATCTATAATATCTAGGGCTTGATGTAAGCCGAAAACGATCAGGTTAGAGTGCGTGTAAATATGCAAATAAATCATCAAAAATGAAAAGTGGTTTGGTGTTGCTATGTAGTGTCGTTTTATGGATTCTGAAAGTTACCTCCCTTCCTCAACTATATTGTCCGTTTGTGTTTCATTTGTTTCAAATTAAAAATTATTGAACTGCCCCCCCCCCCCCCCCTAAAAAAATACGTTTCTCTTACCGATTACTGCTTACGGAATAAAACATCAATGCAACATACTGTAGAAAATTTAAAGCAGCGTTGGTTTTTCAAATTTAGTTTTTTTATGAGATTTTAAAAATTCGCTCCCGGATTTACTTGTACTAATATATTTACACTAAAATATAAATAACCAAAAATGTAAACACAGTATACCACAAAACAACGAAAATAAACTATAAAAAACTTATGAATAATAATTAAAATACACATGAATACACTAAAAACAAAATATTTTCAACCATGAAGATAACACTGCATTTCATGTCGCACCATTTTATACATTTCAGCGATGATGCCTACTTGCCTTGCGCTTGAAAAAGAAAGTTACGATGTTTATATACCTTGGAGTTGCATGTGGGTAATGGTATCATGGCTGCCTAGTTGTCTCAGTGGCCAGGTCTGACTGAAGATCAGCAAACAGAGCATGACCTTGTACCCAAGGATGAATAAATGAACAATGACGGTCAGGTGCCAAATAGCGAATTAAAAAAGTAGACAAAATTGAAGATTAGTCGGTGCTACTATAGCGTGAGTTCTACCGACATAAGTCACCCACCGAGATGCAGGGTGAGGTCTACCGCTTGACTCACACCTACCGAGGTGCAAACCGCGTGAGGTTAGGGTTAGGGTTAGGGTTAGAACGACTGCCCCAATCCTAACCCTAACTCTAACCCTTAACCCTAACCCTAACCAATGATTTATTTGTGTCATTTTTAGAAGATGTACAAAGTGTGTATCGTTAGAATAAATTTACTTTTGTGTGTGGAATGTATGTGTGGTGTTTGGAATTATTATAGCTATAGTAGTAAGTGTGTAGCTATAGTGTAGCTATAGAGGGGTGAGGGATAAATATTTCAGTGGTATACCTCACGCTATAATAATAACCGGAGGTAGATCTCACGCCATAGTGTGGTAGACCTCACGCTTTAGTAGCACTGATTAGCCAAAGATTGACACAAAAATATGACAATTCTGTGACACTACGTAGGTTAACCCTCAAACTCTCTTACAGCCATTCTCTTCCTTTCACCCAACCAAACCACTCGACACCCTCTTGTCTACAGCAGTGCTGCACGTCATTGTTTCACAATTGGCACTAGAAATAGACTAATTGAGGATGTAGATCGTTGTGGAGTTTTTGTCATGACTTTTAGTCTGCTGTCGAGAATCTTTTCCGAAAATTTCTATCGAGTCAATTTCTTGAAATGACATCAAACCGAAAATAACACTTTTGTGCAATTGATGTTAAAGTTTTGCTTCATTCAAATGATATAAAAAGAAAAATAACCTTTCAGTCAAGTGTCGAAACATGAAAGGATACCTGAAAGTAGTGAAATCTAAGTACAACCTTCTGTGTAATTAATGTATTAACTGCTATTAAAAATTCAAACTATCTGTTATTGATTACAAAAATACAAAAATGATATAAAAAGAAAAATAACCTTTCAGTCAAGTGTCGAAACATGAAAGGATACCTGAAAGTAGTGAAATCTAAGTACAACCTTCTGCGTAATTGATGTATTAACTGCTATTAAAAATTCAAACTATCTGTTATTGATTACAAAAATACAAACTGCTTGCGCCTAATTATAGGTCAGAAGATACGCCATAGTTGTGGGTTGGGTAAAATTAGTTACTCGACGAAAACGATCCCACTGACACAAAACCATAGTTTAAAGCGACGATATCTAGATAACTTAATAAAGCTCATCAATCGGTATCACACAGAACAACTTGTTCCGTTTAAACAACTCGCTTTGAAATTGTCATTTCTGCCGACAGAAATACAGTGACGAAAACTTGTTTAAGTCGTCGAACATTAGACAAACGGAGAGTTTGGAAAACTGTAAAGTGACCTTACGGTCTTCAAGTCACCTATAAAATGTCATTGCGGTCGGCGTAAGTCAAAGTTTGAACTCCTAGCTCTAACGCAATTGATGATTCCACTCGACCATGCTGCATGCAGCGTGACGCTCTGAGCGTTGAGCCCACAGTCTTTCTTTCTCAAATCCGACGCTTATTTTCCTGCACCAGGCTGCCGACGAATCGTTGTGTGTCAAACACAAGCGCTAAAACATGAGAAAAAATTGCCACAAGTTTTTACCAAAGAGGTGATGAACTACATATAATTTCAAGCGGACGTTGTGATTATGGCCTACAGATCTACTATTTTAAAAAAGCAGTGTCGGTGCCGTTGAGCGCAGTAAGCAAAAAAGTTAAATTTTACGTTTTTACATCCCTTTTGAGAATTTAAACGTTTTTGGTTTAATATGTTTCTGCCGCTATCCACTCGCTTTCGTAACGGACATTTCATTGGAGATCAACAAAGTACTTTGAATTTTGGTTGTCATTTTTATTGAATATCAACATTATTTTGATGGAGTTTCGAGCTGCCAACTTATATTCCAAAATCTGAAATAACTGTCACTTTACCACGACTGCTTTACTCTGAAAGATGGGACAAAGTAAGCATGAACGTATTTTCGCTTAGCTGATTATTACATTCAATCGCTCTGGCCTTACCAACATCCTAATTCTTGTGGGATCTTGATGTGTTTTTAAATTCATACAATAAGCCAACGGCGCTCTTTGAGCGAAACCCAAACAGTGACACTGTGTTGACTCATCAAGCCTGATCAGTCCACTTGTTGACCGACAAGTGACTAGAAACCTTAAATAAAGATCTGTTCTTTTTGCCAAGGTGAAGAGATTTGTATTTTCAGGACTTGGAAATCAGAGTAATAAGAATTTTTCTGTTTAAATCCACAACAAGGTCAATCTTTTATTGATGTGATCATAATTAAAGATTTGTCTGTTTTTGATTTACGACGTGCATGATTTTAAACTTCTCAAATGATTTTTGTTATCATCAAGTCAATGAATATTTTTATGTCTTTGTTTAGCATCGGTTAATATGCAATTAAAAATCGCTTATTTATTTTGAAAAACAAATAATCAGTGTTGCGCATAATGCAAATTAAAATAAGTATTTCATCAATTGATATTCTAACAATCTGCATGGAGCTGCATTAATGTCTCGGTATGACTTACAAAAGTATTTTAAAAGCAATTTTCAAGAACTGATATCAAATTAGAACAAGTGTGGACAGTTGGGTTAAAAATATTAAGCATTTGACAGCGCATTCTACGACAAGTGACGTCATGCAACGTCATCCACCGACGTTAGTACAATTGCATAATAAAAGTGTTTTTTTTGAGATTCTAAAAAACAGTAGCCCTACTAGTAGGCGTGTGTTTTTGCCCCACAAATTCGCAATTACGACCTATTTCGTAACATAAAATATTTTAAGATAATTTATTCGCTAGTGGTTGTTCAGATTAATAAACATTCACTCTCCTACGGCACGAAATGTCACTTCCGCTACGTCTTGATACTATTTTTCGAACTTAGCTTTTGACGCATGAGCATTTTGCAGCATGATGACGTACCAGCTACAAGGCTATAAAATCGGTAGTTGTTCTCACAGTCATCGAAGTCGGGTAAGAGCTGTTATTGAACGAAAAATAGCTTACTCTAGATGAAAACAAATGGGCTTTGTACCACAATGGCCGGATATACTCTGGTGTGTTATTAACCTAAGCCTAAGTTTATTCCCTTTGTTTTGACAAAACAAGACATTAACTTTATGTCGGTTTATCAAAACGTTATAATGGTGTTAACACCGATAAGCTATTTGCATTTAGTGCTTTCGACATCAAGCACTCTAGTTCAACCCACATTTTGTGGACCGTTAACTGTGATCATGTTTATGTTAAGTAGGTGTTAAGAAATATTTATCATAAACATATAAAATAAATTGTACAACTTATTATAATACAAAAGTAATTTTTCTCAAATAGTAAAACATCAGTTATAAAACGGCTACGTTTTTTAATTAGAATTATTTGTTATTTTTATCATCATCGTAACCGTAATTTGATTCTCACTGAAATCTACAAAAATTACCCTGCAAAAATTGTTTTCGATACTTTTTCACCAGATGGAGGAAAATGTTTTTAAGGATGAGGTTTAGGCAATAAAAAATAGAAATCTTTGAAGGAACTCATGACTTTATACCTTTCAACCTTTTCCTCTAAATAGCGCACGACCATAAACATGATATTTATAATTATACGCTTCATAAGCTTTTGCGCATTTATTTAAATTCGTGGAATCTTGTTAGATTTTTCTGCTAAAAACTGCAATTCAAATATACTCGAATTTTTAATAATTACAACATTCAGCTATAAATAGTCAAAAATAGTTTTGTTCATTGATTTACTTTTGATATACAGCATTTAATATTTATAGAGCTGTTAAAACTAATATTATTTTGCTACAATTAACCATGGAGAAAGGCGCGATTGCTTATTTCTTTCTTGCTGCAGCGTTGTTCAACCTGGGTAAGTCAAGCTGTTTACAATGCACTGTTTAAACCAAAGTCTTCTCTCGAGTCTGTCATTGTCTGGCTGTCTAACAAATCGTAAAAATTAATATTTTTTGAGAGAAATGAGACTACAAGAATGTCATACCTCCAAAATACGACCAGTTTATTGACCGCTGCCCGCAACAGTGACGCCACTGGAAAAGGGGCAACTTCTGCCCCATCAATACCTAAAAATTAATTTTTCTCGTATTTGATTTAAAAAAATCATTTAATATCATTTTGCTTGTCATGAAAATAAAAACATTGTAAAAATTAAATCTGTATTTTTCTAATGGAAAAAGTTTTTTTTTCATGCTAATCAACCCAAATATAGTAAAAGAAACTTTTGTTTTTATCATAATAAGCTGGTATTTTGCTCGATACATTCTGTTCTTAAAAGTTTAAAAAATGTTAAGCGTGCAATTTGCAGCTTTTTTGCGACATAATTTTGCATCAAACAAAATTTTGTAGAAATAAACACAGAATACTTTTTGCGGTGTTGAACTTCAAGAGTTGTTGCAGGTCATACTCAAGAAAGCGCTGGTCCTCCCCCAGCTTTGGTCAACCGGTTTTTTTCCCGTTGTTTTGATCAAGAATCAAACAAAAATTTAAACTGGGCAAGCGTTGTTGATTTTATCATTCTACACACGTCATGGTTTGAGAACTCAGATGTTGGCTCTTGTTCGGCGAACAAGTAAGTAGGTTTTAGTACGACGCGATAAATGGTGACGCTGCTTTCCACTATCGGCGTGAAAACAGGCAAGCGTCAATCGCCATTAAACGTCTTAAAATTTTAAGGAAATAACGCCAGCCCGATCTCAACACCGTGAAGATTCCCCACTCAGAATCACTGACGTCGACCAAAACTGTTTTAATGGGGAATCTCGTCCAGTGTACAAACTCTTACGATTCAGCCAATTTTTCTTTAATTATGTAAAAGCATTTTTGGCAAACTTGTTTTCCCCTTGTTGATTATATTTTTCCCAGAGAAACCAAGTTCAAATACTGCCATGTCGGTTCCTTTTTCAGATTTTAATTTTAATCGTTAGAGTAAGGGACAGCTAGATGGCTAATGCGTTGCATCAATACCAGTGTAATCCGGGCACAAAATGTTAATGACGCAGACTGCAACGTAGCCGGTGTGTGTCAGGGGGAGTGATGGGGTGATAATCAAGAAGCGCAGTTGTCTTCCACCCAATTTTGAACTTGTAAAAGTGCCCGAGATTGATGAAGCTACTAAGACAAGCAAGAAGCCAAGTATCCTCCTCCCCAACTTTATTTCTGGGGTATACGCCTGGCTTCAGACGACCGGTGGTGACAAGTTACAACTTAGCATGTTTTCAGTCCCGATGTAAACGATGAAGCAAATTGTTGGAAAAACGCTTTTGCTGATTTAATTTCGAGAAAATCTTCTGCCCTCACCGCAGCAAGGAAGTGCGTTGACAAGTTTGTTGCGTTTACCAGAGGTGAGTTTAATTTTGACAGACTTATTTGAATTCTTGTCTGGCAAAACACTTTCAAAAACAAAGATCAAATATCTTTGAAGCTCATTAACTCTGCACTGGCGTCATGGCGTGATCGTCTAATACAAGTTAGTTCAAATTTCGCTCAAAAAGATTATAAATCTGTCATCTGCATGTTGTATTTAACATTTTTGCAAGCAATTTACTGTATTCATATCTTCTGCAGCTCATCGCCAAAAGAGAACAACAAGAGGCCATCATTTCAGTAAGTGTGTTTCTACAAGTTAAAAATGATATCGTTCTATATCTTGATTTGAATTATAAAAAGCGGGAAGAAGGCCTGCCAAAGATGCTCTTAACCAATGGCATATTCAAAGAGGAACGAGGCAGTGGCTACAATCATCGCCAAACATTTTGAAAAAACTATTTGCACAATTTCCTCAAATTTACTTTTAAGGCGCATCTTCAAAATGAATGAGAAGCTTTCTTTTATTTCACAGGCACTCCTTATATGGGTTGACTGACCTCTTTGAATAAGATGCACCGTTTTGTCATAACTCTTTAATAACGTTTGCCTCCGTCCTCAAAAGTAACTTCAATCTTTTTTCACTGTTTTACTGAGTCGTAGCGTTTTGTTATCAAATTGCCTACATGTTGTCCGATGGCTAAGTCCAGTAGTATTTTGTCACTTAACTTCTTTGCTACATGCAAAACTCAAAAGGATTAGTTGATCTTTGGAGTGTAGGTAAACACTGAATGTTAATTTGTAGACACGCCAATACAAGCTATAAGCGTAATAAAGAGAGAATAGTTTATCGGATCGGACTCTTTTGATACAGGCTCATAAAAAAGCCGAATCCTGTAAACTACAAACGTATATGGGGAAGCATGCATGCAGTTGGAAGTCGGACTATGTGTAAGTCTTTGCTGAGCCACTAATGTTTTTCTATTCCCACGTTATAGTTTCAGGGTTTTCGTCGCGATATAGCAAATACAACCCATTCCAGAGGCAATCACTTGATAATTTGTTGTGTCCAAATGTGAACCGCACGAAGTTTGTTGAAAGAGTTCTTGAAAAAGCTGAAGAAGCTGGACTTAATCTTACACGTGCAGATAAGACCTTGACCGATTTAGACTCCGTAGCTCAATTTGTTGAACAAGCAGCCTTATGTTCAAGGTAAGCAAGAACAAGCAGTCTTATGTTCAATGGTTCTTCAAGGAAGAGGCCTCACTAGAGTTCGTAACACTCGACGCGTATTCTAAAAATACCCCTAGATCTTTTATCAATCACTACTTAAAAAATCATAGAAGAGTATAATGGCCTTTATTTTAGAAATGAGTCAGTAGAGACACCTCTAAGGGTGTCACTTTACAGACCTAAAGTGTCACTCGGAGCGAACCATACTGCATGTAGGACACGGCTTTTTACCGATTTCCCGCAAAAAATAACCAGGTGTTTTTGTGAAAAAGCATGTCTTTGCCGAAATTGAATGAGTTTTAGTTGAAATAACTTTCTCGTAAACTATTCGATATATCAATTTTTGTGATTCGTTTGATGGTGTTTTAGTGACTGTTTAACTTTAAATGTGTTCCGTAAAATATAAAAGTTTGAAAATGCTGTTGCAAGCAAGTTTGTAATACCATTGACAGATGCTGGGAGGGGGTGTATCCTCACCCAGGAGTCAGGAGATCTATCATAAATTTAAGCAAACAGTTGTTTGTAATCGGCCAAGATTTTTTTTGAGGTGCTTTGAACACGAGGTGGAAAAAATCTGTCTATTTGTCTGCATAAACGTAATCAACTATATCGTGATAAATCAATTTTTAGCTCAACTTGTGACCGGTGCACCATCAACTACGTAAGCAAAGGCATTTACCCTGCATTTAATCTTGCCTGCAGGCAGTGCTGGGCAACACGCTTGGCAGGAATGATAAAATCGTCATCACCCCTTAAAAATATCATCACTGAAGTTGCAATTGAACTAGGTATGTAATATCGTAAGGTGTGGTTGGAGTGTGTGAAAAATCGTATATACGAGAGAAGCCAGAAAAAAATCTCGTGAATTTCATATTCTTATCTCCCACATAAATGTGCTCAGCCCAAATCATATTAAAAAAAATTTTAACCACTATCTTCTCTCTGAATGTTAAATGCAGTCAGGGTGGGGGTAAGAGGCCGAAGGTCCTTTTTAGCCAAAAAACACTCATCATCTGCCTCAAAAACAGACTAAAGACCTTTTTACATTTATCTAAAAATTATGTGTAATGGTTTGTTTTTCGTTACAAAAAACCTGGTTGCGAAGTTGTACATATGGCTTTGAGTGAACGTAAATATTTATTTAAAGAAAAGGGTGAGATAAACAACCAATCAAAGGCTTTAAAATTTGCCATTTTACGCAGAATCTTGATATCAGGCGTAGATTACAAGAGAAGTAGATATCACATATCCAAAATACTTCCAACGAACTATTGATGGCTTTTCTCTGTACAAAATATCTTCTGTTGCTCTCCAATAAAGTCAACCTGCTGGAGCTAATTATATTTTCACTTAGGAAACAATCACCCATCAAAACCTCCTCCCCAACAATTGAATTTGTTTTTGTCCTCCTGTCTTAAAAGAAGAACAAACAACAATGATTCCTGGAGAAGCTTGATAGACTTTGTTCTGTACCACACATCGTGGTACGAAAACTCTAACATCGGCTCATGCAGTCCACAAACGTAAGAATAGACCTTCGCGGTAATTTTTGAGTGTTCTTGTTTTAAAAGTTGTTTAAACAAACAACTGGACATAACTTAAGACTAAGACATCTGTGCATAAAATTTGTACATTTAATGTATCGCAAGAATAACGTGACGTAAAGAGGTGATAGATAACGTAATATATCTCTTTATAAATAATGACCCAAGCGTATTTACTCCACCTCCATATTTTCTTTGGATACAATGCTGTTAATGATGGAAGCATCAACAAAAACTTAAAAAAATTTTTAAGCTATTTTAAATTGCTCATGCATGTGCCTCAGAAAATACCATTGTTAACTCATTTAAGAGACATAGTTGAATAACAAGTTAGGTCTATGACAGACAGTTTAGTAGTGCGTTAAAAATTGTTTCTGAAAATATGAAAGCAAAATTTAAAAAAATTGTTCAAAAGCAATTTTTCTACCTTTCAGCAAGATTCATCAAAGTTGCCCTTTTTTATAACTAAATTTGATTTTTGATTTTTGGGGAGAAGGGAAAATCCCATACTTTTGTTTTTAATCATTGCCGATCACAATTGATTCTTATGCTTTGTTTTAGTCGTGATCTCAATGAAGAAACACGCTGCTGGCTCGCTGCTTACGGTCACCTCATCAGCTCATATTCGCCGTTGCTGGGAGCTGTAAGGTTATGTGTTCGCGATTTAGCCAGCGCAACAGCCAAAGCCAAAGGTGAGTTGAGTCTGCATTTTTTCATATTCCTACTTTACCGCTCAATCACAGTTTTCAAAATTATTTGAAATAGCAAATTAGATTGTAAGTTTTTGCTATTAGCTAGTGGCTTTAATGTAGTGATGAAGCGGGTAACATTTTTTTTTGACGACGCTCTCAGTAACGAATTGAGCACTTCTTTTTATTTTTCGAAAACTTTGAGCGTTATTTTTCGAAACCCGACCCAAATTTCGAAAACTCAAATCACGTCACTGCTCTTGGGTAATCCACACATTGATTGTTTTCAACTGAATAAGGCAAAATATACCACACGTAGCAAAATATTAGAAAATAATACCGGAAAAAATTTGTAGTCTGATTTAACTCGCTCTTAAATGGAATTATTGGTTTTCAATTTATTAAATCTCAATAAACTGTCCCAAAAATTAACTCCTTGGTTTTGCAGGTAAACGTATCAGAAAAATCTTTTCCTATAGTACTGAAGGAGTAATTCAAAATGATGAAAAACGAAGTGAGTAGCTTTTGTGATATGAGCATCCTCGATTTGTAGCGGTGGCTGTTTTGCTGTCGTTGGCAAAGAAAAAATGATTTCAGAGTCCCTTGCAATATAATAACAGAAGCACTCTAAAAGAGAGGATAAGAGGTCTAAATAGAACAGTTCTTTTAAATTTCACGGTTTTTGAAGGGCTCGGAACTATGGCCGTTTTAAGTTTTACGAATTTTGTGTTCTTTTCACGTAAGAATAGGTCTGCTTGGATTGCAGGGACCAAACCTGTTGTCGAATGTACAATCGACTACAAGCAGTAAGATTGATAGAAGGTGGTCCACCCCAAGTGACACCATTTTGAGGGATAACACTCCACCAACTTGTTTTTAACAGAGAGGTCCTCGCTTTATATTTGTAGGTGGTGAGACATATATTTTGAAATTTTGGTGCAATCTTTTAAAACATCCCCCAGATGTCGTGAACTCCGGTTACTTTGCTAAATGTCAGACCAACAGTAATATTTATGTGTGCAGAATTAAGTGTTTTGTTTTTGTCTAGGTCTTTACCTTAACAGTCGTAATTGTCCTGCTGTGAATCCTGAGGATTTTGCAAACATTTTTATACAACACGTGACCAACAGCACGAACAAGCAAAATTTCTTGCCCGGCGATCAAACCTTACAAGATTTTCATTTTGTTATCCAACAACTTGTGTCTTCTTTGATTTGTAGACGGTGAGCAATGAAACTTTCTTAGAACTAATCTTTACATGATTCTAGGCAAGGTTCTATTTATCAATGCTTAATTAAATAGTCACACGAACAATAAGGAAGCACCAGACCGGTTTCGCCGTTATTGGGGCTCTTCAGTGGCGCGTATCCGACCAACAGGGAACTGAACCTTCAAAATGTAGACCGCATGTTAAGTACCACTCGACCACCTGGCTGGACGCCGCTGCTGAAGTTATAGCTGCTTTTGTAAGTGAGTGACCGGATTTTCTGGTTTTGCCGTTTGTGGAGTGCAAAGAATCCACTCTGCTGTAACTCCACAGCAGCACCTCAAGAATAAGACTTCAACACAACAAGATGTAAGCATCGCGCTATACAAATACATTGAAGGACGGAACTTATTGGCCTTTTTGTTCGTGTGTGACTACTTAATTATTATACAAATCCATACTTTCTCTTTATTAAATACTTTGAGATTGAGAAAAGAGAGAAAATAAATTCTCTTAAAAAGTTTTCTCGAACTATATGGTAGAATTTTTTCATATTGAAGATTTTCGAATTTCTTGGGGTTACTCCCACAATATAAATCTAAAATATCAATGTAGCGATCCTCAACGACCGGATCGCGGGCCGGTGCAGATCCGTGAGGCATTCGTTTCTGGACCACTCAAAAACCACTCAGAAGTCATACTTCATCAATCCAAACTTTGAGCAATCGGAATTCTCACTATCCGGAAAAACTTCTGGACACAAAATTTTCCAATGTATTGTATCCCTTTGCATCGTGAAAGCCGGTCCAAGAAAATAATGCGTACATTTAACCGGTGCATTGCGCTGAATGGTTTGAGAATCATCGTGTTAAAGCATCACTTAATGAATTCAATTTATGTACTTGCTGCCACTTGATATCACTATAGAGCTGAGCAAAAAGTTGTTGCTGAGTGCCTTATGATTTGGGCTCAAAAAATGATACAACTTAATTTATAATACCCAGGTTCTGTGTTCAGAACTACACTGAATCAAAACTTCGATGACATATTTAGACCTATCTAGTTTAGGCATTATAAAAAACGATCTATTGGTCAAGCTTTTAACATTTACACAGTGCAGGCTGTACTTATACTGAAAAAGAAACACTCACTTCAAAAAGATAAATTGGCCGTTTAACATGTATCTCATTAAATATATCATTTCTCATTTATTCTAATAAGTTTGGGGAAGTGGGAGACAAAAAGGTAAAGAAATTATTTTCAAAAAATTCATCACCTAAAGTAAATCCCTGGTAAAGCGAAGTTTTTACCAATTCGGAGGGGCAATTACCAAGCTCTTATCTCATTGAATACGACTTGGATTTTGTCAGTGGTACAGCCAATAGGTAATAAAATCGTCCCCTGTTTTTGACTTGTGACAGTGCAAATGTACAATTTCATCATAACACGCACAAAACCGAATAAGCTATGCTTCCCCCTGATATTTTTGCCTACACGCCTTAAATGTACGACATCTTTCAAAACCTTATATTTTTTTTCAGTGGTACCTGCGACGCCTGTTCGTATTCGTATTTGTATTCTTACCATTCTAGACACCGTCATTCCAGATATTTTATACCCTGCCATCTTTGCTGGCCGACTCGACTAGCAGGAATGATCAAAAATTCTTCACCTCTCAAGCAACCAGCCATAAAAGCTGCTCAATCATTTGCGCACAAAAGGATGTAATTTATTGTTTTTTTATTTATTTTATACTTTTTTTTCTTTTGTCGTACTAATCATATATCTGCTTGCCACCAAAATTTTTTACTTCGAGTTTGGTTCAATTCTCTAAAGCAGCGACACCAACATGCTTGTTGTTACAAACTGTACAGAATAACACAGTAAGAACTCATTCAACTCTAGACGATAAAGTAAGAATTTGCGTAATTGTGAAGAGATCTTATGGGTTTTGAGTGAGAAGTCACCCACAGACGTTGATGTAGTGGACCCAAGCTGTAGTTCGAACTCGTAGCGTGAACTATGGATGAGTGAACTGAAGCAAGCAATTATTTCGCTCGCAACTTCTGGCTCTGAGCGCTGAAGTCACAGGTTTTTATTTGCAATATTGACGACAGTTTACTGTGTCGCGTTACGGGCAGAAAAATACCTGGGAAACATTCGACTTGGGCGATGTTGTCAGCTCTTAACCAAAGTAACATTTATCATTTATTTTTGTGTAAGCAATGATCAGGGTTTTCTGTTTTTTTTGTGATAGTTATTTTCAAATTTTAATTCTACCTTTTGGGAATGGTAAAGTTGCAAACTTGTACGTCTACAACTTTTTCGATCTTTTAAATTGAATTATAATTATCGATGTGTTGTTGTAGTTAGGCAATTAGAATTATGAAGTTGTCTGTGTCTGTTATACGCTCGTATCTTATCACAACTTTTCGTCAATATTCGGCAGTGTGGTTTAAGTACCTTGGATACAATACAAGCCAAACCAACTCCGATGTATTCGAACAATTCCATTGTTTTTATGAACTCATTTTGGGTAAGATCCAGTGAAACAAAACTAATTAAGCATGAATTAAAGTTAAAAATGCAACAAAAATGTATTTCACAAAAATAGCATCTTCAGTGCTTACTCAAAAAGCACTGCAACCATTGAAAATGCTAATTTGATAAAATGCATTTGTTCCGTTGCATATCAAATTTCAATACGTGCTGAGCTAACATGGTTTATTCAGACTTGCTTTGTTCAGTAATCGTCAGTTTTAGCTTTATTAGTTAAGCAGCTAAATTTCGAATAAGAGATTTTTTCTTCCAATATTTGATTTTCCAGCTGCTTTAAAACGCAACTTTTTTATTTGAACTTTATTTAAACATAATATATATAATTGTTGTGAGTACAATCTTGTTGTGATTGGTATGGAACGTAGACCTACAAGACAGCATCAGAATTATATCTAATAGGGTAAAACGACTACCCAGCTCATACGCATTAGCGTTTGATATATCAAGAGAGGGAGTTAGATATATTACATTTTTATAGTTCTATTCAGACCCCTAAAAACTCTAATGAATACAAGCTACTGCAGCTTTTTTTGCACAGAATGCTTTGAGTTAATATTCCCTTCTAAGCTCTTACAAAACAAAGTATTTCTACCACCTAAATTCTCAAGAGTACGATAGTGCCAAAATTTAACTCACAAAAACTTTTGGGCTTTGTGTCTCTCCCCCCTTCCAAACAACGATGACGATGATCATATTTCAAGACGTAGTCTTTCCAGAACCACACAGTTTCTTTGCAGTGATGTGGTGGACTGAAAGATTAGTTAGCCTGTGTTATTGTGGGATTTGAGAACATCGGAGAAGATATTCCATCGTCTTTTTTGTAAACCACACTGGTATTGGATGGGATTATTAAGAAGGTTTTATTTAGCAAAAGCGCTTTAAGTTTTGATTACTCCCCCAGCCGAATCAGTCTTAGAAACAAATTTATCCCCTACCCCTTCATAAAAAATCTTTTGTACTACTGAAAATGCAATTTTTACAACACTTGTTGCAGTCAACAAATGCTTGGGTTTATTCAAAATGACTTACTATCTGCGTTAGTGTCATTTATGACACCCAATACTTTAATTCTATTTAATGAGATATTAGGCTCGCAGCTTTGTTTGAGAAAAATTTCAACGCTGAGCTAAAGATGTGGTTGTTGACTGCGTTGTAAAGAACGAGATTTTACGAATTATTGATTGTGTGTAATAAGGTTTTCCACTCACAAGCAGTTGGTAACAGCTTATTCATTTGATACGTAAAGCCATACTGTCAAAACATTGATAGTTTTACTACATGTAGGGGCGCGATTTATCGAAAAACAGGATAGACTAACAAAGGGTTTCAAGTCATGCTGCTTCAAAAATCAAAATACCTTATCAGTTTTCTGTTTTGCAAAAAGTTTTTCTTTGCTTTTTGGCAAGAGTATAAGATATGGTTGGATGTCAGATCTACTGTAAATAATTGGTAAATTTGGCCCTCTCAGCTTCTCTGTCACTGGACATGCGAATGAAATTTTTGTTTTAATTGTCCCATCTATTACGATTACTGAGATAAAATAAAACCAAGTGGTTTTACTTTCTCTAGATCTCAATTTCATATCATGGTGTCTAATGAATTATATTTGCCATGTTGTAATCGATGGTGTCAACGTTCTTCTGGTGCTATACAGTATAACACACCACAATGCTTCCTTTTACTCGTTTTCAACTGCGTTCAGGTAATTGCTGTTCAACCACACAAAATAGTATCGTCTTTTCAATATATGACGACCGTGAAGAATGAAGATGCTTGAGGCATAGCTAAAACAAGAGTAAGTTAAGCCCAAGTAAGCCTACAATGAATTTCGCTCATCGCTTTAACGACAAGTAGTGGACTCAGAATTGCCGTTTGATTCGCAGTGGCGGTGTTTTCAGCCGTTTTAGACGCACGGTCCATTTTCGAACTAAACAGGGACCTGCAACTTTGTGAAACGTTATGACGTTTTAGTATTGTTTTCAACAAAAAAGGCAAATGACAAATTTTTCAAAAATATTTTCTTTTTTAATAAAATTACAATAAAGCCGGTCACTTGGTAAAACTACAAGAGGAAGAGGAAAAGAGAAAGACTGAGCTAGAAAGAGAGATTTTTATCCTCGGGCCACCAAAAAATCTAATGTTGGTTGTGCGGAAACTTCTTTATGTTTAGATCCACATCGAAGTGGCCAGCAGCACTGGCACGATGTTTTTCACGGGAACCAGTGGAATACTGCAATAACATGCCTTTTAAAAAGACTCAAAGACAAAGTCATTGTGAGATTTAACCGCGTGATCAAAGATTACATGTACTTTAAACTAGAATTTGAGAACTTTCCATATTTCGTAACTGCTGTTCAAAAAAAGAATTTACTTCAACTTTTGGCATATTAAATCCAAAAGTTAATACTATATTTTTAAAGTTGGTAGCTTAGTATAATTGGGTCAATTTATAGAAATTTATGAACCAGCAAACTGTACAAAACGATTTGATAATCTTACTAAGAGTAATAGCATGCAATAACAAACTGCTGAACAAGTACAGGGAGTCCTCGACTTACGACGTTGATCCGTTCTTCAGGCGCGGTGTAACCCGAATTTCAATGTAAGTCGGAACATCATAAATAAATTACTCTATACGTACTGTACTGTTAAGTATTGTACTATAATAAAATGTAACAATTAATGTAAAAAACGTATTTTATTTGAAAAAGAGAAAACAATTCCATACCACATAAATTAAATGAAATATTAATAAGATGGTAAAGAAGCTGGAGTAGTAGAGGCAGCTGAGGTAGACGGTAGAGGCTCTGTAGCAGTAGAAGCAGCTGATGTAAAGGGTACAGGTCTTTCCACTTTTTTAAAATACTGCTCCAGCTTAGACTGGACAGACAGGATCCTCTTCCCATCCAAGATCTCTTTTTAACACTGCAGTAAATCTATGATGCCTCTGGAAATCTTAGTGAACCTTTTCATGTTAAGATCCTGAGCCTCAAAAGTTGCCAACGCTTGCTGTATCTCAGCAAAACCTTTTGTCAATCCCTGACTTGTGAAAGCCTTAGGCTCTGGGGTGGGGGGTTTCTTCTTCCTCCCTATAATCTGCTTCTCCAGTTGTATCAAGTCCCCAGCAGATAACTATTCTCCATGAGATTCCAGCAGCTCTATTTCACATCATTTTCTATATTTTGATGGGGCGCGTTCGTAACCTCGAAACAGCGTAAGTCGAGACCGTCGTAACCCGAGGACTCCCTGTATCTTAACAGCATCGTTAAATGTATGTTTAAACAGCGATAGTTTTCCACAGATCACTTTGTTTATTTAATTATTTGACGAACAGCCATTGATTTCATATTGTCGTATGATGAAGCAAACCAAACGATTCCCTTTGTGTCACACTGGGGAGCAACAGCAATAAAAACTACCATCTCATAACTCTAAAACTTTTTTTTAAAAAAACACAGAAAACTTTTTCATTTTTTCTTTTTTGAGCGCTCACAACTTCACCACAAAAAAGCATTGACAGTTTTGTTACTTCCCCTTTTCAAAAATCTGTGTCTCGCACCTGGTGCTGCACTAAACTACGTCCGTGTAAAAGGCGCATTGGTTGTAAACTCAGGTTCAGTACTGCTTTGAGTCTACTCTAAACCAGCAATAGTTGAAATCGAATTTATACGTTTTTATCACCAGACATAACTTTGCTACGTCCCATAATAAAGCAAAACAAGCGATGAAATCTCAAACTTTTCCAAGTAAACGAGAATTTAATTTGCAACAACTATTGAAACAAATTGTGAATTTATCGGAACTTAAATGTGCGCCTTGAAAATTTAGACAATCAAAATACAAAAGATTAGCGATAATAAACTGTGATAGCCTATGATTAATGTGTTGTTTGAACTTTCAAACTTAGTGATCATAAAACAGTTAAAATGCAATACAAAGAAAGCCGATGTGTAACAATTTTACCCATATTAAATTAATATTTATTTACCCATATTAATGTAGTACTTCTTAAAAGTTACGAGCGTCAAAATTACGTCAGCATAAAATCTAACCAATCGTCATTTCATATCGCTCTTTTTCGATGTTAGCTTTCACACGTCACAGTGACACAATAAAAAGTATGGAAACAAAACAAACTGCAACAAATAATGGCTATAAGATATATGCAATCGTCTTCAAAATAGAGTAAAACTTGTTCAAATCAAGTTCTCTTTACAATTTGACATTCAACACAAAAAGGCAAAAGACATATGGGCAACCACAAAGTAAGCGAATTGTACACATGCGTTGTCAGCCAAAAATTTTGGTGATATGCGGGAGCAAATTTGTTGTACTAAATCCTGATACATTGTGGCAATGACCATTTTCAAAAGTGCAACAGAATTTGGTAACAATTAAGAGGTTTTTGGTGAATTTTTTTTATGATTTTGTAAAGGTTACCTGGAATTTTAGTTAAAATCGAGAAGTTTAAAAAATTTAGATATTTTAAGTCGTAATCGAATTAAGCATCTTTTTTCAAAACTTCAAAATACTTGGGCCATAAGCTTGCCCGCACCAAAGGTTACAAGATTTGCTTTTTTGATAAATATGCCTTAAGGGAAAGGGAAGTTGGCTCTTTGCTCCCCCCCCCCCCCCCCTGGCTACAACCTTTTCTTTTTTTATTTAGCAGCCAGGGTTATTAGTTAAAACTTACAAAAATGTGTTTAGAGAAAGTGGATCGGATCGGATCCGACCCTTGACTTCAAAATAAAACGAGAATTTTATTCGTTCAGGCAGCTCTCGACATAAGACGGGAAAGGGGAATTGCAATTCCTTCCAAAATATGTTTCAAAATTTCGCTTTTTCATGCAGAAAATATCTCTCCCCAAAGAGAAACATTGGTATTGGCGATCAAAATCTGTCTCAAAATTAGAAACAAAGTCAAATGTGAACAGATTGATTTATTTTGCAGATGTAAATCGATTGATTGCGTAAACTTTCAAATGTTAAGGAAAAAACATGCTCAAAAATAACTTCTTTAAAGCAAAATAAGATTTACTGCAAAATATTTCAAAGTTTGCCTATAGAATGACATCTTTTACAAAGTTGTATCTTGCAATTATCTCGTGCATCAAAATGGCAAAAACCATTAAAATTCGAAGTTTATGAACTGCTGAAACGATATCAGCAAACTAAAACCAACTTGTACGGTAAGTCTTCACTTAATTAAACCGCTGAACTTCCGCTTGTAGTACCGCTAGTTGTGGCGATAGCTTTGTAATCAGGCTTAAAACACGGAAAGAGTCTTTGTTTCCAATCAGCAAAAGAACAAATCACCGCAACAATGTTGCACAGTAGATTAACAGTGTAGATGTTGGCCCAGAAAAATACGGGCGATGATCCATCGTTGACAAACACCAGCAGATAAGAAGCAATACCATCCGATATAACACACACAGTGGTGCAAACGGATAAGCGGACAATTGTCTTCTTGATATTTCGGTGGGTCTTTACTTTTGATGCTTCCGATCTGCAGCAAACTCGATAATGCTTGATTAACGGATAAATAAGTAAGCCAAGTAGTGAAAATTGAAACACAAACGAGATTGTAAAGAGTAAAATGCCGGGCAGACTTGATGGAGGTCCATCCGGAAAAGAAAGATCATAAATACATCCAACAGGTGATGCTAGGAGTGTGAAAGTGACAAGATAACTCGTGGCACTTGCTATTGAACACCCAAGGATGCCAAAGAGCACTAAAAAGCTTGTAGCACGCAAAGGACCCGAACTAAGGTGTCTCAATGCGCGGTGTCTGTACATCTTCACTTGTCTACTCCATAATAGAAGATACAAGCAGGTAAGTGACAAGTGATACACTTCTACCAACTCATGTTGATAAATGCGACACGCCAAGTCTGATATAGTTCCCAATCGGAGCTCAATTTGCTCACAAAAACAGCGAATCACGCAAAAAATAGATGAAAGCAGACAAAGAAATCCACCTGATAAAAATTTTTCGATTTTTTTTCTCGATTTGATTTCCTTCGGACTGCTTTTACTTTTGTCTCTACACGCAAATATAATTAAACTCGACATCAAGTATATTGAGGCCACTGTAACGGAAGCAGCAAAAATCTCATCCCTCAACCAAGCTCGCACATATGATGGCCTGGCGCTATTTGAGCCTTCAGAAAAATTCATCTTCGACAAAAAAGTATCAATTTTTGCAAACAATCATTAATTTAGCAAAAGCAATAAATCATTAATTGGGCAAACTTACATAATATACAACCAACATACGCTCAATCAAAGTGCAAGTTTCAATGCAAAATTACAAGTAGGTTACTTCTTTATCAACAGCAGTGATTTTTTTATCCAACCTATAAAGAAATAAACATATTAACAATTAACCCAGGCAGGTAAAATTCGTTACATCTTAAAAAAGGCAAAGCATTGGTAGATTATAAAGTTGGGGAAGTTTGAAATGCGGAAAAGGAAAGCAGTTGTAAAACCACCTATTTAAAAAGGGACATTATGCCATCCCTTTCTTCTATGGACCAGCTTTTTGGGGTTTGTTGGAGGCATTTAAAACAGAAGACCTTCATTTCAATTTACTTCTAAAACACTCTTTTTTGGTGAAAATCTTGATTACTACAAAAAATTTTACGGGGTTTATGTTTTACATGCAGCTTCTGCGACGTCCCTCACAGGGCGTTTGTCAATAACGTGGGGTTTAGGAACATCAGTTTAACTTGCGGCAGTGCTTACATCCAATGTGCGGTTGTGAGGATTGAAATCAAACTTTGGTTTTCAATACAGACAATTCTAGTATCAAAACCAAGTTGGTCTATTAAATTATTTTTAAGCAAAATAGCAAAAGTATCTCCCAATGTACGGAGCGATTTTACACAAAAGTGTTGCTTTCTTCGGTTTAAGTTTTGGACTTTATTAACCTTCCCTTTTTACATGATCATTGAAAAACAGAATTATTTGATTTACTTGTCTAAAACCAATTACAAATTGTAGTCAAAGCAACTTTCATGGGTCTTTTAAAATGCTAAATTAACCGTTTAGAATATCAGAAATTGCTGGTAAAAGTGCTCTTTCATAAAAAAAGTTGTTTCTAGCACCGTGTCTTTTGAATATTAGTGTATTTCCACTAAAAGGTAAATTGGCCTTAGTTGCTATATAAATGAACGCCAATTAATCGATAAAATCCCTCAATTTTAATCAAACCTTGTGTCTGATTCATTTCCAAATTATTCAATGTCTTGTGCCATAAAGTCAGAATTAAAATTGGCTTATCATTTTTTGCTTTTTTTAAAACAAAAAAGCTGCGGTCATCTATTCATTCTATTGTAATAACTACAATAAATAAATTGCTCGCCTTTCTTTTTAACTTGGATGCAAAGCTGCCTGTCATAATAATAACGGTGCCGTGTTTGCCAAAATCGTACAAGGCAACGTTATGAGGTAACAGAGTTATATTTAAAGCCGTACAATATCCTACAAAGAAATTGCTGGCTATGTCGCCAACGAAGCTCAAACTTTTGGAGAATTTTCAATCAAAAGCACCTTTTTAGCATCTCTTACAAAAGTGTTTAATCGCGTTTTTACGGTCAGTACTTCTGGAGAAAATGAAAAAACAAAATCTGCAGTAAGAGTTCTAAATATCTTTACTTCACTCTTTAAAAAATGCAGTTCTTCCGTGTTGATAAATCGCGTACTAGCTTTTGCTGGAGTTCAAAATCGTTTTTCTCAGTCAGAAAATGCGGATTAAATTTTTTTTGTATTGACGTACATCATGACGTCAGCAACCCCCTTATGATACAAATTTCTGGGCAGTGATGAACCGTACCCATTAGTTTTAGAGGAGTTAAAGCGTACAGAAAGAACTTTGCTTTTTGCACTAGATTTTCCTCAACCTTTTTCAAATATTCTTGGTGCGCTACCAGTATCGAAGGTAAAACTTATTGCAAAAGTTAACAGTATCACACCCTTCTGGCCGTTTTGGTCATACCAAAGATTTTTGGGAGGAGGTAGGGAGATGGATATATGAACAGACTTTTAAAACAGGTCTTTTCTTTACGTACAATAAAGTTGTGGTCCCCCAAACTGTGGATCGTGATTCCCAGCAATTTTTGGGGGTTGCCTGTAGCTTTAATAAACATGACCTTAAATATTAAAAAATAGTCTTCACTGTTGTTGAGATCACAAATAGGCCTACTTGCAGCTGGGACTTTTGCTTCAATTAAATGGTCTAAAATAAAGTTTGAAGACAACGGCTATAGTGTATAAATTGCCTTCCTCTCCAAACTTAGTTGCTGCTAATGGACATTATTTACTCTGGTCCAACGGCTGTTGCATAAGTGACAAGTGATTAAAAACTTATAAAACTGTAATAATAGATTTTTCCGATAAGTCTTAATTAAAATTGTTCAATAAAATAAAATTCTAACGCCGCATATGCATTACAAACTGTATTGATTTTATATCAGGCCCTTTAGATTGGTTATATTTTTATCTTGAGGAAAAAAATCGATTTTTTGATGAAAAATATTATTTTGAGGAAAAAACAGAACAAAGCTAGGCACCTAAGTTTCTAGATGGCTAAAATATGCATTGTATATACACGATCTTATTTTTTCAGTAGACTACATATTTGTCATCACAATGCCAAAATTAATTAGCTAGATCAAAAAATTATTAACAAATATCCAACTCAGATGTAGAATTTTATGGCATTTTTGTTTTATGGTGATTGCTACAAGTTTATCCTTAAGGTTGGAAGAAGTACCTTGTAAATTTGGAACTTATTTGACAAGCAAACAAAAGAATAATACATTCATGATTAGCGACAGCCAGCGTTGAACAGCTGGTACTACTGCTCAGTTGTTACGTAGTTTGCATGCATGTGTGCGGTTCGTGCTGCCTTTCTGTTTGTTCTTTGTATCCAACACTCCATAACACGCCTCCCAAACATTTAGATGTAAATGACTGCGTACAATAATGGGATTATCTTTGTTTACTTGTTTTTTCACATCAAGTTAATGTGGAGCTAATGTGCCGACGACTTAGAGCGTTATATTTGAAACTGTGGTGATTGGTTGTGTATTTGGCTTTAATTTAATTTGTGTTTGACTTTGGTTTGATATTGGCCGCAGTATTTTCTATTCCAGGTGTCAATATAAATGTTGACATTTGAAAAAGGAAATTGCCTTGCTTTGATATCAACATTACCTTGCGTTGTCAATTTCGCCTTGCTTTGTCGTGTCACGTGATTCGTGTCTACATATATATATATATATATATTTCTATTTGTACAGCTAAAGAATAGACATTTAAAACGTTAAAACCGGCTATACATGTTTTAGTTTTAATGTCTATTCTGTAGCTGTACAAATGGAAATATATTACGACTCCGGCAAACTTGCTGTTGAGCACTGTAAAGCTAATTGACTATTTTATATATATATATGTTCGCGTTTGCCGCTTAGATGCTGATTATTGCTGATCATTTATCCGCTTCGTTCATGCGTTAATTCAAGTTAGTGCTGCTTTGCCTGCTCTGCCCGTTCACGTCATTATTAGTCATTATGTCACCAATAACCGAGTCAAATGAAGACTAGTGTTATTATGAAGTTTAACGAACTCACAGCATTGATATTTGACACCCGGTATAGGAAATACTGCTACCGATATCAAACCAAAGCCAAACACAAATTAAATTAAAGCCAAATACACAACCAATCACCACAGTTTCAAATATAACGCTCTAAGTCGTCGGCACATTAGCTCCACATTAACTTGATGTGAAAAAACAAGTAAACAAAGATAATCCCATTATTGTACGCAGTCATTTACATCTAAATGTTTGGGAGGCGTGTTATGGAGTGTTGGATACAAAGAACAAATAGAAAGGCAGCACGAACCGCACACATGCATGCAAACTACGTAACAACTGAGCAGTAGTACCAGCTGTTCAACGCTGGCTGTCGCTAATCATGAATGTATTATTCTTTTGTTTGCTTGTCAAATAAGTTCCAAATTTACAAGGTACTTCTTCCAACCTTAAGGATAAACTTGTTTATTTCTATTTTCCAGAATTACTATCACACTTTCACTAATTTTGTTTGCTCATATTCTTTTTGATATATTTTTTTACCTTTTATTACTGATAAAAATAACCCAAGTGACGTTGCCGTGTCCTGTCTTAACCTTATAATTTTTGTAAATATTTACCTTTTGCACGTTTTAACGTGCTTGATGCTGCCGCGTTCTCTTTTCCTTTACTAAACCATGTTTGTATTGAAGGATATAACTAGAAAAACGTACGGGAGGGCAAATTGCTGAACCAGAAAGTTTTACCAAAAACATGATAGCTTAAGTCACGTTTTTTAATTCTTCGGTTAGACTTCAAAAGCTACTGCAAAAAAGTTGTGTAAAACGACTTTGACTACAAGCTTATAAACAAATTTCATACAAAAAATTCCGTTTTTCGATGATAGCAAATGCCAGCGAAAGTAAACAAAACCCTAAGATTAGGAAATTGAAAGCAAACAATACCCGACGGGAAAAGTGTTGGCTACTTCACTTGATAAAAATTAAAATTGGTAAAACAGTAATCAAACTCAAGCAGGATAGTCTATCCAAGCGACTTTACTCCACATCAGTAAATGTTGAAAAAGGGTCTGCTATTAATAAACAGTAATAAAGTCAGCTTAGACATTTATTTATCACAAGAAAAATTATTTCGCAAACGCATCCTCAGTTTCTTATTCTTATAAGAATGTCTAAGCTGGCTTTATTACTGTTTATTAATAAAGACCCTTTCACTTGAAAATAGCTTATCACAAGGATTAGATAATCCAGGAACGTAGGGGGAGGTACCAGACTGTTTTTTACTCTATTCTTGTTACGCCTACGTCTTGTGGTGAAATTGTATTTTGACTTGGTAATGAAAAATATAAAAGAACTAAGCTGGCTTAACTGATGGCGCTACAAAACAGCCATTGCGCACAAAACATCGCTCCACTTATGTAATCACTCGGTCAGCTGTTCAAATAAATCCCTTTTACCGCGCCACTTTAGCCCGCGTGATTGTGCATGTATCATTGCAATTTTTAAGTTCTAATAAAGTTTAAATTAAAAAAAAATTACCTACAATCAACACAAAGTAGCACCTAAAAAAGACAAAAAAAGTAAACCACTAAAATAATAATCATTAAAACACAACTATTCTTAATGCTTGATAGATTGCGTAACCCACCTATCAGTGCTATTAAACGCATATCTTTTCGTGTTTAGCGCAGCGTTCACCTCTTGAAACAACAAGCAGTCGAGAGCATCAGCACAACGTTTCAATGACAAGTAAGTACAAAATCTCTTCGTGTTTGGCCTTCGAAAATTGAATTATTTGTTTTTAGCAAAGGTTACTAAGCTCGAGATTTTGAGCATGGCCACCTTAAATAAATTAATGTGACAGAGCTTGTTACATAAGTGGCGATTTAATCACATTTCTTGACCATTTTTGCTTATCGGCGGCAGGGTTTAATGCGCTTTTTTGCTAATTTGACATCAGATTTATCCCTTCGTTTTACAAAACCTTTTTACGATAATTTGAACTGTACAACATTTAATGTGATCAGGCCCTGAAACCTTCAAAACACTAAGACGTAATTGCTTATTGATTCTCAAGTGCAATCAAGAGCACAGCCAGGAGGGAGGGGATAAAATGCCCTGGAAAACCTTGTTTTTTTCTGAAGTCCTACGTACCTTCCAAAAAAAGATGATAACGCAAGCTTAATCTCAAAAATGCATTTAAAATTCACTTAATGACATTGATTCTTACCAAAATTCTGTAGGGTTTCCAAAGCCATCATCAAAAACGATCGAGCAAGTACGATGTACTTAACAGATCGGCTCAGCATAGAGCAAAAAGACCTTTCTACGCGCTGGGTGAAATAAAGAGGTCAAATACCACGCCAAAATTGATCTCGCCGGTTCGTGCAGCGGCAGCGTGATTGGAGTGAGTAGTTTCAGAGACCGACTTGGAAGTGCCACTTCTCCCTAAAAGACTGGAGGATAGGTTTGAGCTTTCATCTACCACTGATCACTTATTAAAAAAAAGTGAAAACTTTTTTGTTTTTTTCTTTTTTGAGGCGAGCTGCTAAAGTGTCACAAAATAATGCTAACCAAGGAGGATCGCTCTACTCCATTTGTGATGTCAATGCTTATAAACGAGTATTCACTAAAGTAAAAGCCTAAAAACGAGTTTTTGCTAAAACTGATTTCCAACATACTTTTCAACTCCACATTAGTTATAAAAATTTCTTGCAATGCAGCACATAAACTGTTCTTTATCAATTAAATTTCACGCATTTTGACTGTTCTTTTTTACCTGCTGGCTCACTAAATGGCTGCTGCTTCATTGTGTATGCGTGCGCGTTTTTGTGTCTTAAGTGGGGGGGAGGTGGGAGTATGTGCATGTTATCACACTTGGAGATCTACAGCTTTCGTTCGTTGGTAACTTTGTTTTATGCTTTTTCCATTCCATATTGTTGTCAGCAAATGACTGCAACTTGAAGACTTCGCAATCATTCAGAACATGCTTGATGTATTTGTTACATTTGATTTAGGCTTTTTCATAATTAATGAGATAGATGTCATGAGAATAAAAGGGAAACTTTACCTTCACCCAACCTGTAAACTTGCGTATAGCTTTAGCGTGGAAAAAGATAGTTCCACACTCGATTCGAGCTTTGGAGATGGAAAAGACTTCCCTTAAACGGGTTCATGGTACTGATGAAAGTAGGGGGCTAGTTCTTTTTTCTTGGCTGCCTTTTTTTCGACACGAATGCATATGTGTTGCCCTATCCTGAGTACGAGTAGCAAGCGGTTTTTGTGTGATAGCATAGAACAAGTTTGTTTTGAAAACGACGTAGTTTGACTTAAACAATATTTTTGTAACAGCCGTTATTGTGCATTTTCTGGGAGAAATAGCTTTCCGTTTCCCTATAAACAGCGCTTGCCATCGTCTTTTAGAACAGAAAAAGTACAAGTCTGTCAAATAAAAACTAAATTACCAATAGGATGTCGCACTGCTTTATTACATAAAAATTTGCTTTGCGATTGGTTAGAGAGTATCAATATTCGCTATAACGTAAGCTTTAGCCTTTTCATTAACTAAATATTGCCATCTTACTTTTAGTGATCTTTTTTAAGAAAGATAAGTTTTACCTCAACCATACAAGAGTTTGGGGCGAAGGGCAATAAAAAATTAGCAAAGTGTAAAGTTGTTCCGAATTTCCCATATTTTTCAAAGCTTTAGTGACTTAAATGACTTCAAAAAATGAAACATGAGATTTATGGCAGAAAGGCATGTCTTGCGTGCACTCTCTTTCATACAAATGTTAGGATGTTCCCGTATTGACCAAAACGCATAAATTGTCGAAAATGTAATCACACTGTAATCTATTTGATTTGAACAGCAACTTGCAGGCTATACGCAGAAAGAACAGCATTTACCTCAAGCAACTAAATTAGCCTTATTGATTGTTGTCGTTTAAAAAAAATACCAGATTTGAAGTCGGCAATACTAACACCTGCTCTTCCGACGCCATTAGGATCAATACTCTACTTTAAGCTAAGGAAAGAAGCCTACAATCATTTGCTTGAAACTTACAGCCACTCTTTTACAATATACTACTTTTGTCAGAGGCTGTGCGTATGGTCTGTCGTATCATTATTCAATAGAATCTTTGTCTAGTAATTTGAGCCTCTTCAAAGGCACTCATAATAGCTTTTGAATTACGCCTAAAGGGCCAATGTGACGGTAGACAAAACTATGCTAAAATGACATTGACAACTTTATGTCATCACAGCATTTGAAAATAGGCCACCACCGCCTCCGTATTCTCTTTAAAATATGTTGCATTGCAAAAAATACGTTTCTCCTGCCTCTTTTATGATTTTGTCTCCATCTTTTCGATTAAACTAGGAAAAGCGTCCTCCTCAATCATAATAAATTTACTGATACTGGTACTCCATTTTTCCAAAAAAGTTGTAGGAACTATTAATTGTAGTTTGTGCTTGGCTGCTCTTGGCGAGTTGATCATACATGAGTGACGTAGCAGAAAGATAACTTTGTGATCATTTTAAGAAGAGTAAAAATAGCCAATGCTGGAATAATCATGATAAATTGATCACCGTACTTTACGACCCTTCTGCTACTTTGACTAACTCTACTTTTTTGTATCTTGTCTAGCTGCGTTCTCTTCTTCCTATAGCCACCATTATTTTATCTCCATCATAAATCACATAAAGGTCTCTGTGTGTGTATCTGTCCGTTTTAACTTCTCCGAAATTACTGCTCGTAAAAATATGAAACTTGGTACGATTAATCACCAGCTCGAGGTATCACATAGAGATTCGTTACGTCACGACAACATCACAATGAAAGACGACTTTTAAAATTTGCATTTCTTGACCTAGGAAAAGCAATGTTTTCCTTAAACGAAAGCCAGCACCGGACTTACCAACTTGAATTTTACTTCTTCAGCAAGTAAGATAATGTTAAACAAACAATTAATTACAGAATTTGTTTTCTTCATTTTCTCAAAATATACTCACTGTAGAAATTCGGTTAAGAACTTTCTTGAGAGATATTAGCTAGCTGCTTCCGATAAACAAATTTTAAAAACGATTTGCCTTTCATAGGTTATGCTTCAAGGGATTCTTTTTTAAGCACTTTAAATAAGCACGCTTTTTTTTCCATGATTCACATACAGCAAAGCATTATCGGTCACCAGTAGCACTTTTTTCTTTCCTTCAAATACAGCACTGTCGCTCGCCAACAGTTAGCTGCTTGTCGGTCACCAACTGTACTGAAGAGACTTGTTGCACCTAAGCAGTGTCACTGTCTGCAGTTCGCTTCAAGTGCATCGCTGGCATTTTGTATTACTTCAAATACAGGAGTGTTTTGTCATAATGCTAAGTAACGTCATAATGCTGACTGCAGATAGCATTTCAGTCAAGCCAGCAATATCTGCTGTTGTTATTATGAAAATCAAACAAATATATTAAAGCTTATTATTGATACATGAATACTGTCAGTTAAAGCATATAGCGGTAACCTATAACAATGTTATTATGAACTTCTGCAGCTTTCAGAAAACAATATCGCCTCTTTACTTTTAAGATTTGGTCGGTGAGTTATCCTCTAAGCCCAAACCTAACTTATTGTATTAGCTTAAGAGCAGCATTGGTGCAGGACTTTCGATTAGACTTTCCAACCTTACCAACCGGGCGGGAATCTGGCTTTAGTATTTTGGAAGAGGTGTAGAGTCCTTTTGTCTGTGCCGGTTGCGTCTATGCTGGGACTAGAGAGCAAAAAGGCAGCCAGGAACTTGAGGTCACAACTCAATTAGAAAAAGTCGTGAGTTGGCCTACCTCGTAGTAGTTTATTTCTCTTTGAGTATCAATTCATTTGGCGCCTATTTCAGTTTTGAATGGTGTCCTCCCCCAACTAGTAAATGGAAGGCTTAAAAAATCTGTAAAACAATATCCTTTTAGGGAATAAGACTACTTTTGGTTTAAGTTACGGGAGATCGAGGTTGAGGGTAGTTTGATGTTCATCCACAGCTGTAAATTAATACAATCAAAAACAACAACCTAAACGAATTTTTATAAAGTAATTGGCTGTTTGTAGATAAGAGCGGTTAAAAGCAGAGATGTCGGGATTATAAGCATAGTTAAGTGAAATGAAACTTCAAGGTTAGGGCAATGGAGTTGTCAAAAGCAAATTTCTTTTGAAGTGAAAACATTTCTTGGGGTTTCTGTCTCTCAATTTTGCTTGGTGACCTCTTTTGAAAAATGACTTTTTGTCCCTCAATTTGTTTTTGGATATCGACGCTTTGTTGGCGTTGTACTTGAAAACATATTCTTTCCTTGATTAGGTTGAAGAAATTTTGGGGGTATGCTTTACCCAGCTACTCCAATTGTTGAAGGGCAAATCAAACTAATGCAATAGGCCCATTGATTTGTAAAATAGCACCTAGAGGAGACATTGTTGCTTGAAAATAGATAGCAGTCAACTTTAGATATAAGAGACACGTTGGGACCAGCTCAATCAGTCCCTTATATCCGGATATCCCTTATAACCGAATGTACACAGTTTGATCCGATACCCTAAGACCGCGAGTTTTAAACGTTTAAAACACCGTTTTTGAAGCTTTTCATACATTTCCCGCAAAGAAAATTGATGAAAACACGCAAAACAAACTCAATAAACAATTTGGTCAAATTTCGATTTCAGCTTTATTTGCCAGTTACCACATAATCCACATCAATGTTATACTGTACTTTATGCACTGTACCGTATCCATATAAAGCTGAATTCGACATCTCCCAGACAGAAGTTCCGTGGCAGAAAGGGCTATCACTTATAACCGACTGTAATTACTATAGAAAATTATGATTGGGACTTTGAAACTGTCCCTAATATCCGAATCCCTATTAGCGAATACTTTTTGTGCTAATTCAAATTGAAAATCATTGGGACCATTTGAAACCGTCCCTTATAAGCGAAAATTCCTTATATTCGCATCCCTTATATCCGAAGTTGACAGTAATAAACGTACTAGGATTGCGTGCAAAATATTTGGGTAGACATCACCTCTCTTTTCGCTATAACAGAACCAAGGTAAGTAGGCACAGCCATGAAACTTGGCGTCACAAATACCATTACAAATAGGGAGGTAACAAGCCATGAAATAGCCACACCATTACTGTAATCGTTAAAACGACTACCATTGTGCCACTCACACCCAAATTTCACTTGGAAAGAAGTGATACAACTTGGTGTAACGATGTTTGTTAGTGAGTTAGGCAGACCAATCATAATTAAAGAGCATAGGATGATCACCATTAGGGGCACTGGGACTATGGCTCTCATTTACAACAACTTTTGTTTACTGCTTTAGCAAAACTTTATAAAGTTTAAACCAATAAATTTTAGGCAGTGACTATTTTGCGATCGGCGGCATTTTACCCTTAGAGGCTGTTTTGCCGTGAGTTATTTGTGATTGGTCAGTCTTAATGACATATTGAATACTTGACTTTCGGTCGTTTCTGATTGGTCAATTTTAACTCTTTCGCTCCTGCATCATCAATTGATGATTTCGCGTTTTCAGTGTCTCCCTCAATTTTTTAAAAATTGAATTACAAAATCAGTTTACTAAAAAATGGATTTGTGACTTTATTTCTCAGTCGATTTTCATAAAATTTTCAAAAGATCACGCTTAATTCCTCACTCATTGAGAGATGTAAAATTTGTGACCTAACTTTTGGATTTCCTTACTCAAAAAGGGTTAAAAAGACCAAGAGCCCAATTGCACACGACAAAAATTGCCAAAGTCTCAGCAAGAGCCAACCACCTTAAAATCAAATTGAGATTACGCATTTACCACAAAACCAAAGCCGTTATCATTAACACAGTCTAAAAACTACTCTTTTGGGGCATCATTTGACAAAATTTCAAGCAATACTAATGAAATTTACTTATAAAAATTTTCAAATGTTTTTGGGGTTTCAAACCCCCCCAAACAAATTTGTATAAGTAGAAAAAAGTAGATTTAGTTTTTAATTATTTGATATGTTGCCAGATACCGCTTTCATTTGAAAGCTTAGGAAATTTCCTTTCCAGCAACATATAACTTTAAATAGTTTAGGCTAAGCGGTATGTGATATTTACTGATCAAAAACGGGCACTGTACATTATGTCAGTTCAAACCCCCCAAAATTTTTTGACCACGATCACTAAATTATAATTTTTTGAAAAACTACACTCTATAAAAACATAAAAAAAATTGCAAATATTTCACCACTAAAGTCGTCATTTTGTATCAAGTTTCCAAGGAGACAGAAACTAAAATACAAGTTTGAAAGCTAGCAGAAGTTTGGCTTCTCTAAATCAAAATTTGCTGTATCCCTCCTTGTTTCTCAACAAATGGGAGGCGTGTAAAAAAACTTCTGTTTCATTGTTAGGGACAACATATTCTATTTAAACTTGATATTTTGTGAATTTTGAAGAAATTCCCTTTTCAAAACTACTTAATGTTTCATGGTTTAGGCCAGGGGTGGGCAAAATACGGCCCGCGGGCCGCATGCGACCCTCGAAAGCATTCTGTGCGGCCCGCGAACACTTTTTGAAACTTTGCCATATTTAAATGAACAGGACAAGCGGACTGACAAGGCGCAAAAGCGACGGTATCTCTAAAAAAAAAAAGGTCACCGCCCTTTCCGTAGACGGAAAATGCGTCAGAGCTTACAATTGCTCCCATTCACGCATTTACCGTCTTCGGAAAAGATAATGACCTTTTTTTTTTAGTTTTAGAGACACCATCAGCTTTGTGGCCTGTGATGCCAAATTGCTAGGGCATATCGCAAAATTTTGAGCTAATGCAATTTCTTTATTTGTGTGCAGGTATACAAGATAACAAGCACTGGCCCTCGACCACTCTTAAATGGCCAATGCGGCCCTCCGACTACAAAGTTTGCCCACCCCTGGTTTAGGCTAACCTCTAGCAAATAATGACTGATCATATTGTAGGTACTAAATTTAGCTAACAAAATTTGGTACCGGTCAGTACCGGTTAACAAAAAGGTCATGGGCCTGAGAAAGTTGCAAATTGTAGAAAACCTAGGTTTTTAGGTAAGTTTGACTGATATTCCTTGAAAGCTTGTATTCTTAGCATCATCTAGCGAACATTTCCAAAATAAATTGATAGAAAATAAAATTTGTAGTGAGCTTCGAGGTAGGATACTACTGTAACTTCGAAAACAACTCAGCACCTATTGGGAGGACTAATTTGCATATTCAAACAAAAAACTTTTTTCTCTTTTTTATATTTGAAATCTTCAAGAAATAGAGATTTCCAAAATATATTACCCTGGATGTAGAAGTAAGCAGATGAATAATGATTTATAAACAAACTTGGGGTATTTTAGGAGGATTAATTATATTATGATTGATTTTATCAAATTATGACAGTTTTTTGCTCTGCCACCTTGCGGACATTTTTTTTCGCAATACACGCGCAGTAGCAAAAGAATTGACGGAACGCTTCTATCTTTACGTGGAAGACAGGTGGCCCAGACACCTCGGAAATGGCAACTGCCAAGCGAGTGCGGACATCCCGTCCAAAAAGACAGCGATACAATTCGTTTTCCCTTGAATGGAGGATAAATATGGGCTAATAAAAAAAATATGGGAAAATATTGTAACCAAGAAATTCAAATTTTGTTTTGTTAATGTGTGACTCTCTTCATATGTATCATAACATGATGTGCGCAAAGAACTATTCCGATAAAAAATTATTTTGTGAAAAACATTTTTTCTTCTACGTGCGCTAAAGGTTATTTTTAGGCCGTTACCCCTAGTCGTAGACATTGATCATCAGCGCAGAAATTTGTGGATTTTGGAGAAACATTGTTTGCAACAAAAAGGAAAAGGTTTATTGCCAGTTATTGTCTATTATAGAAGCTGAAAATGTGGACTAAACAAAATAATTCGAGAATGGTTTTGGCAAAATAAAACCGTTAGGCATTAAGCGATCGTTGCTTCAAAAATCAAGCAAGACTATAATTAATAAATTCTTTGGTTGTTCGCTGCAACTGACTTTTTATGAGTAAAACGTAAATTTGGGAATGAAATGTCGTAAAAAGAAGTTTCAATTAAGCTCTGTTTCTGCTTCTGTTCTTCCACCCAACATAGGCATAGCGCAATACACACTATGCAATGTTGTCTCAATTGACACTATCCAGCTCCGGCGGCATTGCCCAGCAGAGCTCCTCGTCAACAGCTATGTGGGGTTAAAAATTAGGAAGTGGCTATTTTGACGTCAGCGACACTTTACCCTTGAAGACTCTTTCGCTGTAATCATTCACGAGTGTTTATATTGCCATAATTGCTATGTTTCTTCCAGTGAAGATATGGCGCGTGGATGATGCACCGATATTGAAATGCAATGGTCGCGGGTTGGAATCTTGCTGGTAGGGCACTGAAAGAAAGGCAGTATACACTAGAGGGGGAGGCCCGGTGCAGGTTAGTGTACATTGAAAGGGAGTGTAAAGGGTGGGAAGCAGGTACTGGAAATGTACACTTTTTTTATTCAGTTATTAAGTGCTATACCCAATGACACAACAAGCGAATTTGCTGGCTTGTTTTCCACAACCTCCCCTAAATGCCGAGCGTCAAGCAGGAAAACTGCGGATACCATTTTTTAAATTCTTTTGGTGTGACTCGACAAGGGGAATGAACCCCAAGTCTACCGACTGCGAAGCGGACGCTTTAGCCACTACGCGATCACGTCGGTTACTACGCCATCATGTCTTGAATGGTCGGCTAAGCACGAGTCGAAAACCTTAAAACTTATAACTATGCTTTAGGTATGAAAGGTGTTTTCGCATTGGTCATTAAAGCTACTAGCTACCGTGACCAGAGCAATATCAACTTAAGTATAATATTTACAATTATGCTTTGCCATTATGAAGTTGATGCAGCTGATCAGCCTTTGAATGACCTATGTACGTTGTTACAAACATTAAAACAATAATTGGCCAAAGGATCAATGAGCGAGACAGTCAGCTAGGCTGTGGTCAGAAAACACATAGGAAGGAATAACTGCCATTGTAACAATGAAAGTTTGACCAAAATCATAACAATTTGATCGGTTCCATGATTTTGAGTATTTATAGTAATGTTGTTGAACATCGCTAAATGAATGCATTCGTGATTAGCAACGGAACGCGTGGGCTAGCTGGTTGCTACCAACTTGCGCTGTTGATACATTAACTCTTTGAGTCTTGAATTAAATTTACGTTTTACTCATTTTTGACTTGCCTGTTTATGCTTTTCGGAATGAGCTGTAGACTGTTGTTGTTGGCAAAGATTAGTTTGAGTTACAATATGAGCAAAAACACCATCTGTGAAGAAAGGCTGAAAAATCGAACGCAGTTTTGTCTTTCGCCTCCTCTTCTGTCTGTACTTCAGTAGGCCCTGCCTGTCCTCCATAGAACCAAATAATATCTCCCATGGCATCATTCTTGGATTTATCTGATTCACATCGCTCTATGCCTGCCATTTTTTTGTAATCAGGCCTCTGCTAAGCTCTCTACAGTCTCTCACGAACTAGTGCATGATCACGTCTGCTGGCACCTCTTCTTGCTGCAGGACAGCCCTTTGCTACCATAGGCCTAGGAGCAGGGACCACAGCATCTCTGTCACTCATCGTGATCACTATAGCTACCAACTGGTCTACTTGGAAGTGATAAGAAGCGATTTTTGCTTGCACTGGTACCATGTTGGGGGCCAATGATCTGAGCAAGGGTCCCTGTCTTGAGACTCCTCAAAATGCAAATCAACTACTTCCTTGAGTGTTGTAGCATTCAAGAGCGTTGTAATGTATGCATTCACACAGTTGTTAACTGGTTCAAAATCAAAATCATCGTCGCCAAGCTAAATTAACTTTCCTGCTACCACTCACTGTCCTCCAACAGTCTCCGAAACATTATCTAAAGCCAGTCTTGCCTTCATAGCAGTCATTGCCAACTTTAGAAATTCGTTTTTCATTTAGATTTGGCGGAAAAATATCGGCATGCAGTGTCGACATCGTGCAATCAAACTAGACATGTAGCGTCGATCTGCGGAAGCTGCATGAGCTACGGCCGCCTATTAAAGCTACGATAAACCAAATGGACTCGGATTCAAAGAGTTAAGAACCGCAGAATGAACAACCCTTAAACTATTTCTATGCATATCATCTTCTCGTACATTGTTTAACTCCGTGCTACGATCAAGCCGAGCTGCTTGTGCTAATCAATCATCTAGTTTTTGTGAGGCCGGTTTTTCAGCTGGTGATGCAAAAAAATTGCTGGGAGTATCTTTTTGATTTGCGTGGCCGAAAACCGTCTTTAAGATCCCTTAATATAAAAAAGCAGGGACTTGATATTAAGAAATTTTCTGACTTGGGACCAAGGAATTTTATCTATTTAATGATAGACCATATCTTTTCCAAATCACGCTTTTCAGCAACTTGCTTTCGAAGCCGCATTCGTTTGTTCTTTATTCATAATTCATGACCAGTCGACAACAGGAGAGAGTCTAGGTCTCTAGGAGGATGCGGCCAACCGTTTGATCTGCTATTTAGGATTCTTCACCAAATAACTGATGGAGGCAACCCCATGCCTTGGATTAGCTAATTAGGTATTTTTTTCAAATAACTTTGTACAATCGTTTTCAGATAAAATGAAAATATAACGCCACGTTATTTGGTAGATCCTCTTTTTCCGACTTTTTGTAATACGAGATGACAAGCACTTTTTGCCAATTTTTTAGTATTTTTTATAGCTCCGTGATCTCTGAAAAAAAAATGTTTTACAAGAAAATTTTTTTTCCGTTCAACGTTTTCAACATGTCAAGCCGGATGTCATTGTCCGACTTGAAATGCGATACCTTTCTTGCTTTGTCCTGCACCTTTTTTAATCTGCAGTCATAACTGCTTAATAGTTCTTCAAAGTGTTTTTTCCATCTACACAAAATTTCTTTTTCTTTTGGAATTACAGTACCCGGTAACGCAGATACGACCATCGTTCTGTGCGGTTCGCTCGCTATGTTGTTCTTCATGTGCTGTTCGCTCGCTTCATGGCTCAGTGCGACCCGCGTGATATTTATCATAATTTTAAATTCTCCGTCAAATTAATTCTGTAACATTATTTGTTACTTAAAAGATAGAGCCGGATTTAAGAAAAGCGGAGCAAATGTTGTCCGAAAATTTTGAAATGAATTCTAACAATTAACCATAAAACAACTATCCCTGACGATGAGTTTGTACAAAACTGTCAAGTTTTCAAACAAGAATAAGCGAGTGCTAGACAAAAACTGGCTTATTTCTTGACAAAGCTAACTACTTTTATGTAGGCGCGTAGCCACAGGAGCCTGGGGGGGGGGGGGGGCAGTTGCTCCTACACTTTAATTTTTTCCCAAACAAATCTCACCGAGTAGTGCTTTTGATACGACTTTCTATTCGGTGGCAAAAAAAGCAGTATAACCTAATTTAATTATCTTAGCCATATTTTTCATCTGCATTTTTTTATTTTTCAATTTTAATTTGGGTTAGTCAGGTGTAGATTATACAGACACAAACATTAAATTAAAAGATAAAACACACAACTAGAGGTTTAGGCGTGCGAAAAAAAACAGATTTATAAGCTTCAAATGATTATCACATCACAAACAAACTTTGCTTCCTCGCAGTCACATACCTGAAGCGTGTCTGTCAGGTGCGCCGTCATCATCTTGACAAGAGATATTAAGCAGAGCAGTAATTTGGAATGACCGCCGAAGATTGCATCACTGTTAGGCTACTAGTTGTTGGCAGGAAGGAAACAAATTTACCAATTTTTAGTCTGCGAATACAATATTACCGGTAGTTGAGCCGTATCTCGTTCAATTGAGTATTGCAATCTTGCAACTGAAACTGATAGTTTGATCCACGTTGTAGGCATGCAAGATTTTCCATTCTAGTTTTAGTAAGTGGCGCATTATAAAAACCCTCTTCGTAGCAGTGACCGCAGTAATTGGTCTGCAAAAGGACTACACAATATGTATGTAGAAAAAAACGTGAGTGTGTGTAGTACATACATACACTGAATAAAACTACAGCACAAAACTACGAAGTGTATGTAGAGAAGAACGAGACAATTTGAAAGTTTCTTTTGCATACTGCCTACAGAATAATAGATCATGATTAAGTATTATTTCAACTTTTTAATTCTTAAAATTTTGTCATCAGGAGTCACTTCTGGCTTGGTCAGAGGTGGGAGGAGTGCTTTTGTTGACATCATAGTTATTTTTATTTGTTTATGCTGTTCTAGTGCCGTGTGCCCAAACTGTTAAGTTTTGAAAATGGTAGAGCGATGTTAATTTATTTTTGCGTGTGTTTAAAAATACTGAATTGGTCTTGATTGCTGGTGAATAATGAAATCGCTATGAGCAAAAAAAAAGAATACCCAAATTTCTGAATAGAGCCAGTTTTTTCAACGTCGGACCTGGTCGCCGAGACAATTTAAAAGAAGACAGTATTGAGCAAAATGAGCTATTTGCGACGGTTCTAGGAAAATTCGCCGTAAACAAGTTTGCCGTAGAAAAACTCGCCACAGGAATTTTCGCCGCAGTCAAATTTTGCACCCCCAGTATCTACCCCCCACCCTGTACACTGCCCCGTTCATTTACATACCGGGTCTGCCCTTTCGGTGTACACTGCCTTTCGCCTGTTAGGCGAAATTTCCTGAGGCGAGTTTTCCTACGGCAAACTTGTTTACGGCGAATTTTCCGGACACAATTTGCGACCTAGGTTTGTGCACTCAAATGTGACTAACGCTGAGCCATTCTCAGCAGAAACCAATTCAGTTGTTAAAGATCACAGCGAAAGCAAAGAAGTTGAGAAATTTGACTTGTTGCCGCAGCCTATAGTGGGATTTCCTTCGGCAGTCCGGCGAAAATTTTCAAGCAATTGATATAACAAATACGAATGAATCGAATACAGTGTATCTAAAAATCGAATCTCCTGCCAAACTTATTTTTTGCAAGCAACTAAAAACAAGAAGAAAAGTTTGCAGCCATAGGTTCTTAACTGGAAAAAAATTGAAGATTAATGCAAAAAGCATAATAAAAGCAAAATTCACCAATTGGCTGATGGAAAAAAGAAATTCTACTTTCTGAGTGAAAAAGCAGAAAAAAATAGATCACCTACTACGGTAGAATCAAATTTTCGAGACGAGAGAATGACAAACGATAACACAAAATATTTAAAAAGTTTAGTCCAGACATTCAAAACGAGCTACTTCAGGCGTCCAAGTAAGAGTTGTTAGGGCATATTAAGCTAGAAGTTTATGCTGCTCAGGATTTCTCAATTTTAGCTGACGAGTAAACAACGTCTCTAAAAAAGAATTGTTGGGCGTCTCTTTGTGCTGTCTTTTCGAGGGAACTATTCGAGATCAGACTATCGGATTTGTTGAGTTACCAAATGTGGACGCTATTAGCATCAACGACGATCTGCAAAATATCTCACAACAGTTCGACTTGTCTCCAGAAAATAGAGTTGGCCAAGGTTTTGACGGAGCTAGCTTGATGGCTGGCAAAGATGGTGATGCTTAAGCGCTGCTGAAAAGTTCTTGATATAAATTTGCAAACTATTTTTATTGCGCTGCACATCGTTTGAATCTTGTTCTGGCAACAAAAGCAGAAGTTGATTAATAGCCAATTTTCTTGTAGTAGAGAATAACAAAAAACATAGAAACCTCATAGTCGGTCGCAGCATCAATAGCAGCAAAACTACAAAGTCATTTTTTTGGTTGGCACCAGATAAAGCGCATTTTGTTGCAATTTATTTTTATACTTTTGCTTCTCAATTTTTTGAAAAGCCGAGTAATACTGCATCTTACATTGCGACCGATCGGCTTGTACTATTTGCATCAACCACAGCATTTTGATTATTTATGAAAGCCTAATACATTTCTGGCGCAAAATATTTTGGTAAAAAACATGATTTTAGTAAAACGAGAATTAAAGGTGTATCTGAGTGTAAAGCACCTTTCAAAAATTTTTTGGGGAAGTTTCAGCTTGAAAGCTGTTGGATCTCTTTTCCCTATTAAAGGGATAATGAATGCCAGCAAATGCACCAAAATAGTTCCACGTAAGTGGTGACAGACATCGAGGGCATTTTCCAAATAGAGGAGGAATTTTTTGACAAGACTCCCTGTCATACCGCAAAAAAGCAAAAAAAGTTTTTGAATAAAATCGCATCAAAATTCTTGACTGGTCTGGGAATTCGACAGACTTTGAACTCAATAGAAAATTTGTGAAGTATAGCAAAAACTAAGCTCTTAAAAAGGATTGCACAACCCAAACGAAGCTCATTAATGCTGTAATTGATGTATGGTACCGAGACCAAGAAATCGTTCAAATGGTACCGAGACCAAGGCTTGATGTGTGGTACCTAGACCAAGAACTGCCAAAAACTCGTAGAATCTCTGCCGAAATAGGTCAAGGAGTTGATCAAAAATAGAGATAGCCATATCTCCTATGGAAACAGTTGTTGACGCTTTAAAATGAAAATAAACCATAAAAAATTTGTTTGTGTTTTTTTGCAGTGAGTTAGTTAATTCTGCACTATACTTTTTTTTTAGTTTTTACAGAGTCATGATCCAAACAACGTTCGTATGGGAAAATAGGCGGGACTATTCCTCAAATACGGGTAATAAAGACGCATTGTAATCACTGGGACTCATGCCAAGTTCTTAATATGGCACTTGGCTAGCCCTATATTCTACATAGGACTGTATACGAAGCAAACCCAAGCAATCCAACACAAAGCACAAGACTTACGTACCGTTCACTTTTGAACCGAGATTCCCTTTGACGTTACTGCTAACCGTGCACGAATGAACTAAAACTTATATCCTTGGATTGCTGTTTGCAACTTCTTTTGTTGGCAAACACAAAGAATAGTTATACACTATGTGGCAACATGCATTATAGTTTTACTAAAAGTAATTCACGCAATTAAGGCCTACAATTGAGATCAAACTACGTTACTTTATTTGGGTAAAAATCTAAACAACGTCGAAATTTTTTTTATTTGCCATATTTATCCTCCATTCACGAGAAAGCGATGCATCGCTATGATTTGGACGGTAAGTCCGCCGTCGCTTGGGAGTTGCTATTTCCGAGGTGTCTGGGTCACCTGTCTTCCACATAAAGGTGGGGCGTCTCGTTAAGTGCCTTGCCTAACGAAACAACAAGCGAACTCGCTGGCTTGTTCCCCACAACCTCCCATAAATGCCGAGCGCCAACCAGGAAAGCTATAGATACCATTTTTTAAAGTCTTTTGGCATGACTCGACAAGGAGAATGAGCCTCAGGTCTACCAACTGCGAAGCGGATGCTCCAATCTCTACGCCATCGCGTCGGTTAAGTGCAAGATACACAAATAAACCAATTTGAAATTAACTATTGGCATTAAATCAATCTTGAATGTAATTTGACACCATCTGATAGCAATTAGCATGCATTTTTAATGCTTCGAAATTTTATTACGCATAGTTTATTGCATAAATTGGCAAATACTTTCTTTATTATAATGCAAAATTGACGTCATTAATACTTTGTGGACAAACGACCTTTGCGGTATAACTAATTAAAATTTTGAAATTTCCTAAAAGCTTGATGGAAAAAGAAAATGTACGTTTTTGCCATTTAGTTGCTAAACCCCATTTCCCCATTTGTTATTCTTTCTTAAAGATAATTAAAAATGGGTTTTACTCGTCACGGGTTTTCTGAAAATCATTGTCTGGAAAAAATATAGCGAGGGAAGAGTTTCGGTCATTATCTCGGAGACAACTTCCTTTGGAAACAGTCTTTTGTCCCTGGAGTATCTCTGGCCATTGTCACAAATTGATTTTTTTTATATTGTCATAATGCAATTTTCTGCTCCACAATGCGACATGATATTGCAATTAAATAATTTGTTGTTCTTCAATACGCACTATAACCGCTATTTGAGTTGATAAGCAATTATATGAATTCAGGCTGCTAGAAGACTTGTTAGCTGTCTTCTCTAATACTGATGATTTTCACACAGGCAATATCTTGGCATTGGCGGATTGAGATCGACGTTTTCGACAATTCGTTACTGCTATTTTCGACAATATCACTTTGATTATTTAAATTTAACTTAAATAAATCTTGTCCTATCTTAATCAAATAGAATACAAAACAAAAGATTATTTCATAAAGTGAGAACAAATTAACAACTTTACAACATAAAACTTAAGATGGCTCCCACGCCGATCCACGCCTGTACGCCGATGTGTACTTGCCCATACTGACACGTCGGTATTTAATTCAAATCAAAAATTGCAATAACAAGTGATGCGTGGAAATTATATTAGTGGGTAAAAGCTAATTAGGCGGAACAAAGAAAACGGAAAGAAAGAACCAAGAAAATAGAATTTTAGTAATTTCAGGGCTTTAACATGCATAAAATTTAGATTGACTAGTAAGGAAGAGTTCGTGTATCTGCAATTAAAATTTGCTGATCTACAAAATTATGGCATAGTAAATACATCATTAGTTTGTTTAATTTACATATCAAACTCGAGAGGACAAAAGAGGAAGAAATATCGCAAGATAATTTTATACGGCTTTTTAGCCAACAGCCACCCGTTGTTTGACAATTACTTTTTTTATGTATTAGTTTGATTTTCAACAACATTTTTGAAATCTTAAAGTTTCCAACCGACGAAAAATTAGATAGGGGACGATTTTTATTTTACTGCAAAGTTTTTTTAATTTTACCTGATTCGGGGTAACTTACTTCAGTTTACCTAGTCTTCATTATCAAACGCTGTTGCCAAAATAAAACGCTGTTCAGACTCACTTCGAAGTTAGTAATACTGCCACCATAACCAAAGACAATCGAAGAGGGGGGAGCAGAAAAATGGGGCAAATGTTTTCCTTAAAATTAAAAAAGTCAGCATAAAGCATCTTTGTAGAATTTAAAAAAACAATACATCGAAACCAAATCTAAATTCTCCGCTAATTCTGTTCAAGCCAATTGTGTCGCCATGTTGAAATTGATTTGTTGCTGGCAATCTTTCGGGCCCGTTGTGTTGTCACAGCAAAATTGTGACGTTTATAAATTATCTCCCTCACAAAAAGAAGACTGGTATGAAGCTACTGCAATGTCGTTCGCTCCAAGCGTACTGTGGATTTAAAAAGAGGGGGACGTCAACATAAGTAGCGCTAATTTTTTCACTATGTTTCCGAGGCCAAAAAAGAAAACCCTGGCACAATCTTCCCCATAAAGGCTGTCACGAATAAGTAAATTTACGTTGTAGGATTAATTACACTGGTCAACAGCAAATTTTAATCAGAGAAGTGATCCAACTATTCTAAAAGAATTTTTCGCACTGTTTTCAAAATGCCTTTATGTTTTCCCTAGCACATCAGGTTTTCGAGATATTATGCTTTTTTGTTTTTAAAGTTTTACCTACGAAGTTTGCGTTATATAGACGTTGCTTTACATTATCTATGACGTCATAGAACACATTTCAAGAGTTTCGAACGCTATTGATAAGGGAGTATTTACAGATAAGAGAGGGTATGTTTTGCAGAGTAGGAATTATAGCTCTTTGTTGAAAATGAAAGTGGCAGGTTTCAGTATCAGTTTTAGAAGCATCTTTAATTGTTTTAGAGAGAGTCTGCTAATAAAGTACTAAATTTTAGTTATTTTTTTCAGTTTTGTGCTGAACTCTAAGTTTATCTTTAGTTTCTTAATCATCATGCCAAGGAAGTGTAAAAATAACCCAGACTTGTTTTGTTATCTATGTGGCAGCTTTATAATCAAAGCCCAAAGAAGAGCAATCACACCAGATCTGAAAAAAATCTACAAATTGCATTTCGGGTGTCCTTTAGGAGATCAAGATAAGCAGTAGGCCCCGCATCAAGTATGCACCTCTTGTTCCAGTGGCTTGCAAAACTGGTTGAATAAGAAAACGCCAGCAATGCATTTTGCTGTTCCAATGATATGGAGGGAACCTAAGGATCATTTTCAAGATTGTTATTTTTGCCTGGTGAATGTTGAAGGGTTTAGCTCGAAACACAGAAGCAAGATTACTTACCCTAATATAGACTCAGCATTAAGGCCTGTTCCACACGACCCCTCAATGTCTGCACCAGTTCCTCCTGAAGATGCACTTGCCAGCCTCTCTGATGAAGCGGTTTTTGACGATGGTCACGGCTCTGGTCCTAGCGATTCAGCAGGCTCTGAGTATGAGCCAGAAAAAAATTTGAAACCTATTCTATTTTCCCAGGAACAATTAAATAATCTGATAAGAGACCTAGCACTTTCAAAAAAAATCCGAACTTCTTCCATCACGGCTGTAAGAAAACAACCTACTTCAAAAGGATGTTTTGGTAAGTCTTTACAGAAAGCGCAGTACTGAATTGTCGACAGTATTCAGAGTGGATGGACCACTGTCCTACTGTTGTGATATCACAAGCTTATTTGAAAAACTTGGAGAGGACCACATAGCAAGTGAGTGGCGCCTCTTCCTAGATTCCTCCAAGAGAAGCCTTAAAGCAGCCCTTCTCCACAATGGCAATGTAAAGCCATCTGTTCCCATAGCACATTCCGTGCAATTAAAAGAATCTTATGAAAGTATTGAAATCGTCCTCAATGCCATTCAATACAATAAATACAAGTGGTCCTTATGTGGAGACCTGAAGGTCATCGGCATTTTAATAGGAATGCAAGGAGGATTCACGAAACACTGCTGCTTTCTCTGCCTATGGGACAGTCGTGCTACTGCAGAACACCATGTCAGAAAAGACTGGCCAGCAAGAGTAGCATCTATTTCAGGAAACACAAATATCAAAGAGGTCCCTCTAGTTGACCCCAAAGATGTATTATTACCTCCTCTTCATATAAAATTGGGCTTAATGAAGAATTTCGTCAAACAGCTGGGGAAGAGTAAGTCCAATGGTTTTGCATTCCTGTGCAACAAGTTTCCCAAAATAAGTGAAGCAAAACTAAAAGAAGGTATCTTTGTTGGTCCACAAATTCGAGAAGTTTTGAAAGATCCACACTTTGAGAAAGAGCTAACTTCGGTGGAACTCCGTGCTTGGAAAGCGTTTAAATGGCTTTGTGCAAACTTCTTGGGCAATAAGAAGTCACCCTCATTTAAAACAGGAGTTGAAAATTTGCTTGAAGCATACAAGGAGATGGGCTTCCGGATGTCGCTAAAAATCCATTTCTTGCATTCTCACCTGGACTTTTTCCCTGCAAACCTTGGCGCTGTCAGCGACGAGCAAGGTGAAAGATTTCACCAGGACATTCAAGCAATGGAGGCACGCTATCAAGGCTTTTGGAATGAAGGGATGATGGCAGACTACTGCTGGATGCTGTATCGTGACGATCCGACGCATTCTCACAAACGAAAATCGTACTCAAAACATTTTTACGTGTGTTTGGCCATATGCACATTCCTTTTTTGTATACATAAACAAACCATGCACGTGATTCTGTATAAAATTTGGATAAGTTGAGGGGCTAATAAAGTTTATATAAGTTCGAAACAGCAGTGCGTCATGTATTGTGTAATGTATCTATGTAAATGTGTATAAGAAGAACAGTTAAATTACCCACAAATGCAGTACATGTAAGAACATTTCATGAAAATAGGTATTGCTAATTGTATTGTTTTTTACCTTCATTGATTAAAACTGTAGTTTATTTGTTTTAAGAGCTTTGCTACTAGACATTACAAACCTTATGAATCCATAGTATAAGATTCATATCATAATTTAAAACGCTAGTGTGCCATTAAGCTTGGGCTAATTCATTAATGCTACTAAATAACAAAATGTAAATATCTTGAAAACGAGATGTGCTAGAGAAAAAGTGAGCACAGATTCGAAATCAGCGCAAAAAATCCATTTGGAAAAGTTAACTTATATCTCTGATTAAAAAGTTAAGTCAAAATTTGTTGACCAGTGTTATTATACGGTATATAGATTGCTAGCTCCAAGTGATTACAATCGATAGAGAGCATCTTATAAGCGAGATTTGTGGTTTTGTTCTGCCGTGATTGTTTTAATTGTAAATCTGAATTTGTAAGCCCAAACTTGGTTTTCGAAAAAGCCCTTTTTTCGAAAAAGACCTTTTTTCTTTCGCATTTAGAGTTGCAACTCACACGTCTCTTCTTACGTCACAATGGTTGACTACGTGACTAAGTTCCAGACCATTCTAGTGAATCTTGGTTCTTCTCAAAGATTTCTTTTTTTATTGCCGATTACGTAATTCATTAACGGTGTTTTTTTCTGTGGCACGTCATGTTCTAGCATTTTCAGGAAGACTCGTTTCAGTATACAAAAGGCGGCAAGATTTTTACGATTTTAGAGTGGCACAGTAGTAGAGAAAAAAGTGTACTGATATGTCGTGATTTATTGTAGATTTCTATTAGTGTGACAAGCGGTTAATTAGCGGATTTAGTCTTGGTTGGGTCTGATTGTTATATTAAAGCGCATTGTTTTTTGGTGTTCGACGAGCGAAGGAATTCAAAGTTTTAAAGTGGTGTGTGAATATATTTGTTCTGTTCTAGATCGAGAAGTGCGTGGATTAAAGCATCTTAGTGGAAGCCAATCTTTTCCTAGCTAGTAAGTTGCAACCAGACTTAATTATTCGAGCGATACTACAAGTCGTCTCAATTTTAAGAGGTAAATTAAAGTTGAAATAGAATCAAAAATCTCTACTGAACACGACAAACGCTAACAGAGCCTTCGAAAAGCTGACCTGCGTCTGATACCAAAGCAGGAAGACTGTATTCTTTTTGCCTTTGTCGAGTTAATGATTTTGTTTTTGAAGATCAACTTTTTGAAAAGGCTTGTGTGTCCAGTTTTCGAGCCACAGACCTTTTCTTGGGAATCGATTTCTTTAAGTCAATGTCAATACCGTGGATTCGCTTTATAAATCCACGAATAAGTAAAACCAACCAAGCATTAATTCCAATTTACTTTGGGATGGAAATTTTGCACTGAAAAAGAGCAGGATAATAAATCAAAAATTCGCTTTATAAATTCGTTTTACATCGGTTTTCGCGAAAAAACTTTTAATTAATGTAGTCCTCATCGGTTCAAAATCTGATTTGTCAATGCTATTAAATCACATTTGCTGTGTTTTCAGTTTCTTGTTGGGTAGTGGTTTACATTCGCCCCACAAAAGTTAACCTCGATGTGCTTCAAGAACATTTTTCAAACATGCCATTTTTTTTTTAGGCAGTGCAACGAACTCCTGTTACATCGCGCAATAAAAAGGTCGAGACGAGACAAAACAAAGGCTGGAAAGCTAGAATTGTTCAATCGCTATAAACCTTTGCCCTCAGTTAGTCAAAGAGAAGCAATTAAAAGACTTCGAATTTCAAGAGGATTTCTACAAAACCTATTAAAAAATAAAGTTTCCGTACGTGATAAAAACCAAGGCATGGGTGAAGCAAAATGTGAAGTACTAGCAAAAGATGAGATGGAAAAGACTCTCTATGAACGATTCAAATTTTCTTCCAGTAGGAATATTTCCCTCAATGGGCGACTTTAATGCAAAAAGCAAATAGCATTACTCAGGCTACATTACATGAGGATATCAAAGCTACTTATGGGTGGTGTTCTCCGTGGAAGAAGCAATGCAGTTTGACATTTACTGCTTTAAAAGATTTGCGAAAGCATTTTATCAAGCTTTATTTAAGAAATGTTCTCTTAGCTACCTTTAGAATTTTCTACGAAGCAGACATCTCTAGAGCCAAAAAGTTTCCACGTACAATCACGCAAGAATAGCTTAAAAATTATTTACCGAAAAACATTTGTAGCGCGCATGATGCGGCAATCTACTATCGAGCCCTACCAGAGAGCACATACAGTGGCACGCAAAAGTATTCAATATATTGGATATCAGTGTAAATATCAAGATATTATTAATATTTCATCGTGAAAATCGCACGGAAAGTTCATTTCAGTGTAAGAAACAAGTTCTCCGTAATACATTGAAAAGTTAATGAATAAATTAATATTTAATCACAAAAATGTTAAAATTGGTAACGCAAAAGTATTCAACACCAGGGGTTTTTTTCGGACATTTGTCGGATATTGACCGATTTTTTTGCGCAATATCCAAAAGTTTTTGAGCTATTTCGGTCAGCATGACCGAAAAATATTTAAACGCTATTAAGAGATAGCGAACAAATTTCGTAAGTCGTTTTGCCTAAATTTGTTTAAAAAAGTTCTTCAAAAAACCACAAGGTAGTTTTAACAATCGGTTTCACGCAACATGAATCGTTTAAAGCAGCTATGTCCAACCCGCGGCCCCCGGGCCGCATGCGGCCCAGTTGAAGATTTTGTGCGGCCCAGTTGAACGTTTTCGTTTTTATGTATGTACAGTATAATGACAATTAGTAATTAATTTTGATAACCAGCAAACATTTTCAGGAAAACTCTGGCCGATGGGAATTGAATAAAACAGACCGATTTTATCCAAGAACGACGTACTGACTTGGTTTGCCAAATTCTTGTTTTGCTAAAGCGCTTTTGTAGAGCCCTGCTGCCGCATTCCATTGACTCATTGCTTGCCTATGACATCATAGTTAGGGAGTGAATAGAGGTGCCAAATCGTTGTTATCATTTTGATTATGGATCAAACGCTTTCAGTAGTTTAAGCTAAAGAGTTTACTGAGAATAAAGTATAGAAACACATTAACTGTATGTCTCTAAAGTTGAAGAGAAAGCTTGAAGATGAAAATCGACAGTTTCAGAAAGAGTGGGAAGACTTGTACTTTTTTATTCAAGTTAAGGACAAAGCTATATGCTTAATATGCCGTAAATGTATTTCAAGCATAAAATCTTGTAATCTGAAACGACACTACGAGCAAAAACATGATAAAATTAACGAACTTAGTGTTGGTGAACGAAAAGCCAAGCTGCAGTTACTCAAAGCCGGGTTAAACGCTCAGCAAAATGTGTTTCAAAGGCCTACAGGTGAAGCAACTGCAGTTGTAAATGCTAGTATGCGCATATCTCATATTATTGCAAAGAAAATGAAACCTTTTACGGATGGTGAGTATATAAAAGAATGCCTTCTTGCTGCAGCTGAAGAAATTGCACCAAAAAAAGTCAAAGATTTCAGTCAAATCAGTCTCTCACGTCAAACTTTGTCACGAAGAATTCATGTCATATCAAATGAAATTTGTGAGATGCTAGAAACAACTTTAAAAACGTTTATCTATTTCTCACTGGCTTTCGACGAAACAACGGATATCGTTGATACATCTCAACTTGCTGTGTTTATCAGAGGAATTGGCAGTCAAATGAAAGTGACAGAAGAATTCCTCGATGTTGTAAGCTTAAAAAACACGACTACGGGTAGAGACATTAAAGATGCTGTGATAAAATGTATAAAAGATCATTAACTAGATTTGAAAATTCTTATTGGCATCGCAACAGATGGAGCACCCTCAATGATTGGAAAAAATGTTGGAGCAGTTACTTTGATTCTCAGACATATAGAAGCTTTGGAAGGATGTTCCAGCTCTGAAAAAGAAGTGTTTCTTTGTCATTGCTTTTTACACCTGGAAAACTTGTGTGCCCAAGTACTAAATATGTCCCATGTTATGACAGTTGTAGTTAAAGCTGTCAACTCGATAAAAAAACAACTCGCTGAAACATCGTCAGTTTCAAGAGTATCTTAACGAACTGAAGTCAGAGTACAGTGATGTGCTTTTCTACGCGAAGATTCGGTGGCTGAGTCGTGGGAAATGCTTAGAAAGATTCTGGAATTTAAAGCAAGAAATTAAAAATTTCATGAAAGAAAAGGTTTACGATGTTCCTGAACTCGATGATGACCAATGGCTTCTAGATTTATGTTTTCTTACTGACATCACGAAAAAATTAAATGAACTCAATCAAAAACTTCAAGGTGAAGGCAAACTGATTACAGACTGTTATGAAGATATACAAGCATTTGTCACAAAACTTAACTTTACGAAAGTCAACTTAAATCGAAAAATGCATTTCACTTTCCACTATTAAATAGCTTCAAGAGTGATAGCAAAGATTTTTGTAAATACGCCAACGAAATCACAAAATTGTTGAAAGCATTTCAAGAGAGATTCGCTTACCTACAAAAATTTGACAATTTGTTCAAAATTTTTATGTGCCCATTTGACGTTCAGGTAGAAAAGGCTCCAGAGTATCTGCAACTTGAATTGATTGATCTTCAATCAAGTACAGAGTTGAAACACTTGTTTCAAAGAAGTGAAAAACTTAAATTTTATAATGAGTATATCCATGAAGATAAGTTCCCCATCCTGAAGCAAATGGCAATGCGTATTGCAGCGGCAATAGGAACAACATATTTGTGCGAATCTTTCTTCTCAAAATTGAAGACTGTCAAATCGAAGAATCGAAATAAGCTGACGGATGAAAACATGACAAACCAGTTACGCTGTGCAGTATCAAAATTGCCCGTTGATATTAGAAAGATGAGCAATAACATTCAAAAATAAGTTTCACATTAATTGAGGAAATAAATTGGTGATTCTTGTTTATTATTTTTTGTCTATATATTATTGCTTGAGAGTTTGCCGTTGACTCTTTTTGAGTTGAAGTCACTCATAAAATTTGAGTTGAACTTTATACTGTTTAATTATAGGTTATTCAAAGTGCGGCCCTCACTAAAATAATGGTACAATTTTTGGCCCAGTATGGCATTTCGGTTGGACATAGCTGGTTTAAAGTCTTTCCAAAAAATTTGCGCGCTTGTCAGATCGACGCTTTTTCGCAGCACCTCTGAATTTTAAAAGTGCTAGCGAGGAAAAGGGCGCCACAGTATTTTAAGAAAAATCCGGAATACAGTACATTGTATATGCTGTAATTGATCTCTACATTTCTTTTGAAGTTTCATTGCGACTGCTTCATTTATCATTGGACTTCCGCTGCAAAGCATATAATAACCGCACTATCGTAACTTGAATTTTTAAAAAACTTATTGGCGGCTAAAAATCAAAGATACTGTCTGTAGATACTGTAGGAGGAAGTCAATAAAAGCAACTAGTCAAAAAAGCAATCGACTGATTATGAAATCTACAGTATTTCCACAAGTTGCGCTTCTTTAAAATTGCAATGATACTGTACCTTTTCTTCTAACACTCGACTTCGGTTTAACCGCAAAGCAATAAATGAACTGATTGAAAGGAAAAAATCAACGTTGAAGCTTATCGGACCAGGACAAACAATCACTTAGATTCAACCACTACAAAACTCCTTTTGGAAAAATTTGTGAAAGAGATACAGTAGTAAACAATTTAAGCGAACGCTTTCCTGATTACAGCAATGAGTCTGTGTTGGGACAAGCTCAGGTTTTTATACAGTACCCGAAAATTTTCCAACTGTTAATGCAGAAGTTATCAATTATGGAAATGAAAACGTGAGCAAATTGGCTGACTTTTACAACGTGGATAGGGAGGGTGCTTGTGACGAATGGCGAAATTTCAAGTACGAAGTACAGTAATGCTCAATCGCCATTCGGATGACAACGCCCTTACGTATCGAGACATTTTGAATGAAAAACTTTTGAAATCAGTTTATTCGTTCCAGTTTGAAAATGGTTTTGTCTTTCAACAAGACAATGACCCAAAGCACACCTCTAAGCTGATCAAGAAATGGTTGGAGGATAAAGAAATTGATGTTATGAAATGGCCCAGCCAATCACCTGACTTAAACCCGGTCGGGAATTTGTGGAGGATTCTCAAAATCAACGTCCACAATAGGAATCCTAGGAATATTGAAGATTTGAAGGCTTTCTGCGTTAAAAAATGGAATTGTATAACACATGAGAAATGCAAGAAGTTCACAAAAAACTATGCGAATAGACTTCTTGCTGTAAAACAGAATAAAGGATTTGCAACTAAATATTAAATTGATGTGTTGAATACTTTTGCGTTACTATTTTTGATATTTTTCTGAATAAACAATAAAATACTCATTGATTTTCAATATCCTTCAGAGAATTTGTTTTTTACAATAATATGAATATTTCATGCACTTTTCACAATGAAATAATAATTATAACACGAAATTTAAACAATAAACTAATGTATTGAATACTTTTGCGTGTCACTGTACGCTGAAAAAGCAAAAAGGTACGCAAAAATGCTTCAAAAAAGCAAAAGATTGAGTTACACCGTTAGTGGCTTGCAAAATAAATGGTGATAAAGAGACATTTTTACTCATAGAAAAAGCAAAGTCTTCCAAATATTTTAAAAACATACTAAATCTACCTTCCCTTACAATTTTTTCTCAAACGCAAGGATGACAAAATCCATCTTTAAAGAATGACTCGCATCGTGGAATCGCCGTTTGCAGAGGGAAAATAGCTCTTTGGGTGGATAACTTCTTTACCCACAGTTCTATTGCAGATTTCAAAACATTACTGAGCACTTTCTTTCACCAAACACAGCATCTGTTTTGCAACCCTGCGCTATTGAAATCATTAGCGCACAAAAAGTATACTTCAGGCGTGAGATGCGCAAAAATATCACTGATGCAAATGACGATAGCAAAAATCAGCTGACAGTTCTAGCTGTGGTGAAGCATATCCACTTGTTGGATCCAATGTATATGCTCAAGGAGGCCTGAGTCAAGATTTCAAGAGACACTATTCAAAACTCCTCGAGGAAAGAAGGTTTCATTGCTGAGGAATTAATAGAGAAAAAAACCGTTCACTTGCCTCCTCCTCCAGTGGGGCTAGATGCTGAACAGTTAGAGAAATGGATTAAAATTGATGATAAATAAATGTGTACAGTACAATGTACCAAAGTATGGTACTATATCTGTGTTTTTTATATTCACATTACAGTATTCATTTTTATTGTGATGGTAGGTAAATTCACCGCTTGATGAATTTGAAATCGTTTAGGACCGGGGTGGATTTATTAGGCGAACTGTACTCTATTGCCTTTTGTCGAGTTAAAAACTTTTTTTTGAAATCAAATTTTGTGTACTTTGTTTTTGGAAGGGATTATAACATACCACTTTACCTTCTAAAAATTCCAATCCGAAAATACTCCTTGAAATTTCTGTCAACGCTAGTGCTAGTAGCTTACCTGCAATTGATTAATTACTCATGAAAGTGCATTGGTAGTTTGTCAGCAAAAAACGATGCAGATGGCAGTTTAGTCAAATTTTTATGCAAAAAAAGTGGCTGGTTGTGTTTCGAAAGCATAGTTTCATCAATGCATGTTTTTGTGTATTTCTGTTTAATATCATCGTTCAAATACCCATCGTGTTTTGTTGTTGTTGTTGTTGTTGTGATTACCCCTCCTCTTCTTCGGGATGGAGGTACGACACGAACGGCAACTCAGGTTCATGCCGTCAACCTAATTGAAATTAGGCTAGGGGAAAGATGGCAGCTCATTTCGAACCAGTCATGAGTGACTGGTAGCCCCACCACAAACAAGGCGGACTGTCACTGGTGGGTACCCAAGAGTCGCCTTTTGAGACATGCTGGGTTAGCAACTTTACAATTGTAATTTGGCGAAGTACGGGTAGGCCATCTGTCTGCCGCGTAAAGGCGGAGGCGTCCCGTTGAGTGTCTTGTCCAAGGACACAGCAAGGAAGCTTGCAGGCTTGTTCTCCACACTATCCCTTTTTTTGTACTGAGCGCCAAGCAGGGAAGCTGTGAATATCATTTTTTAAAGTCTTTTGGTATGATTCGACCAAGGGAATAAACCCCAGGTCTACCGACTACGAAGCGGACGCTCTAACCACTACACCGTTGTGCCGATTCTAGGTCGTGCCGGTCTGATCGTGTTTTGTCGGACTCAGCGACCGTTCCCAAAACGTAGTTTAATGGATTATGTTGCTATGTCACTTTTTTGATTTTTAAATACCAACGTATAATTCACTGTAAAAATTTTAGAATTTTGTATGTCGAAAATAAAAAATTGGGCTACTGCTGTATATTTATAAAATTCCTTCTCCCTTTAACATTACGATTCGGATTCGGGTGCAACGAATTAATACCGCCAGCAGTCCGTGCACGCAGAGAAAATTGTTAAAATGTCTTTAAAAAGATCATAAAATTTTAATTACCGTAAAGATTTGAACTAACAATCATGCAGCCATTGCTGCTAAGATGCGATGTTCAGCCCTTCGATTACGCTAACTGTCATATTTAAATTTGTCAAACACTTAGTAATTTTTACTTTACACATCAAAAGTGCGATATTAACATACAAATTTTTACAAATTTATTTAGTCGATTTGCGGTGCGCTTCTAAAAACAAAGATAAATGAAAAACAGCAAATAAATAATTGATCGAATTTCGTTCACTTTGTGTCACTCTTTGAATTTATTGATTAGTGGAAAAGATACCATCTAAAGATAGGGCGTGGCAGGCAAGCCTAAAACGTACGTATCAGAAACGCCATCAGCATCAGCGTTAACCCTTTTTTGCTGCATTAAATATTTATTAGAAATCGAAATTTCCATTTTAATGTTTGCTTGAAGGCCTGTTTCTGGTTATTTTCAAACACTCAAAGATTTTAATTTCTCAGTACTAGATCTATAAAAAGATTTTGGACTAGACAAAATGTCATAGGTGCAAGTCCTATCAGAATTAACCCTCTCGTCCATTCATTGTTTAACATAGTTCTTCTGGCAAATGGGAGTAGAAAATCATCTCACTTTTTTGAAGAAGAAAAAGCATCAACTTTTAAGATTTTCGAAACTTTAAAGCATTACAAGCACTTGACCGAATACATAAAAACAAAATGATAAAAGTTGGGCATAAATGATTATTACTCTTCTATGACGCTGTATAAACCAACGCTCACACACTAATGTAAACAAGCTAAGTGATGCTACGCTGTCTTTTTGCTTTAGCTGTCAAAATTATCAAAATATAAAATTCAAAATATCGACTACTCGCATATACGTCTGGAAATTTCAATTAGGGCGGTTGTGCCAGCTTCATGAAAAAGATATTTCTGAGACCAGTGAAGTTTGTTCAAGCATTATTGAATGTTTTTCAAAAATGATCAGTCCTCATTCTCCAGATATGAATTTGGCCTCAGTGAACTGAAAAGTGTTCTTGCAAACTCAACAGTCAATTCGAAGTTAAGTTTGGTACAATGCAGTACGAAATTGGTAAGTATGAATACGCATTCTCACGCTTTTTAAAATTGTTCATCCCAGACATGCACAGTTTGATGTACATTTGTCAGTAGTCGTTATCAATTGTCTGCGTGTGAGGCATAATGCTTGCGAGCAATAAAATGAATTTATGCGATTAGAAGTACACCAGCCGCGTTTTTGTTCAAGAATGAATAGTTTACGGTCTTTGACCGGAGCATTCTTCCAATCTGTCCTGCTACGCTGACCAAGTCCTTTATTTATCCGGGATTTATTTTATCAAGCGAAACAGCCCTTCCGCAACAGCTAGACTTAGCTGAGAGTAAATTAAAACGCGTTTGTACAAATTTACCTATTATACCAAAGCAAAAATTGATGAAATGCAGAACCAAACCTCAGGCGTTAATTCGGATGCTCGTTGAGCTCAGTTTATTCATTTCCGACTTCCGCAGCACGTATATGTCAGACCTGCGAAGCATGTACCTGTACATCTCATACATAAGCAATTCGTACCACTCACATTTCATGAGACTTAAAACTATTTTAGCTCAAACTGCCGAGCGTTTACCTTTAAGATAGTTTGGCAACTCGCAATGTTTAATTGCACGTGATCTTTGACTTAGTACGCTTCTAACCTTCGAGGAGCTAGAGCGCAATCTTTACATATTGAATGTACAGTGTTACTGGCAAGTATGAAATATGAAGACTATTGAGCACATTCATTTTGGAGCTCGTACATTAATGCCATGTAGCCTCATTGGGTCATATATATCACTCATTAGCGGATACATGGCTGCATGTAAATAAAAAAAAGTGCACTGTTTATGCTAACTCACATGTTGCGTCAAGCGAAAATCGCTGTAATGCAGAACTAAGCCTCACCGTGTAAAAGTGCATAATGAGATAATTGATAGGTCATTCATCTCAAACTTACACAGCTTGCTCATCCCAGATTAGCGCATTTTGTTTATGTCAGACTTGCGCACTCGTACATCTCAGACATGCGCAACTCTTATATTTCAGACTCCCTGAGAAATCAGATTATTTTAGCAGGCATTGCCACACTCCATCGCTTTTTCTCAAGTATGTCATAAATTGCAGCATACAGGATGAGTCAGAAGTAACCGGGCAGTCAAAACTACACAAGTTATAAAAATTCAATTTATCATTACATGATTATTATTACATGCACATAATCTAACGGAGTAAATGCTCAAAATGTCGGCCGTTTTCCTGAATGCATTTTTTATTATTTAATATTATTTTTTATTATTTATTTATCATTATTATTTTATTTATAGTGCGTTTTTTCCAATAAATAATGTCTTATGTATCTCACAACACTTTTCACTTGGCCACTCCTGTATCTGTGATGTAACAATGTTTTTGTTATTACGTGATTGCCTGCCCTGTTGATAAATAATTTTTAGTGTTTAGTAATACAGGTAGTCTTTATATGTTTATGTTGTACAGTTTGTATGTTACATTATTAACAGCTACCGTTTTTCTGAAGAAGCTCCCCGGTAACTACGGGGAGCGAAACGTTAAATTTGAATAATAAATTGTCGAAAGAACGAATTGATCTGGTTGAAATTGTAAGATGTGTTCACATTGCTACGTTGTGTCAATGCATTATTTGTTCGTTTTAATTAGTATGTACAGTAGAGTCGAACCAGCGTCCTGTAATCTTTACTCGTTCTTTGTTAAACGTGTTATCGGCTTACTGTTATGTGATTTACTCGCTTTTAGCAGCCTGTTACCGCCTTCGTTGGAGCTGCCACATATTCAAAACTTTTAGGTATATCGGTGTTGCTTTCTGGCTGTAAAATCATTCTTAATTTAATTGACTAGTGCGAAAGAGTGTATGAAGGTTGTGACCGTCTGTATAAGAAAACTCTTTGAAAAACGAATCAATCGAAATGAACTGGCAAAGGACAATATATCCATATCGAAGTCAGCAAACGCGTTTACAGAGCTTATGTTGAGCCAGTGGTGAGCAGGCGCACCGAAAGGAATCAACACACGTGACCTTCTTTATAAATTGACAATTTGAAAGATGTGGTCAAATGACCTTCTTAAATTGACAATTTGCAAGATGCCTTCACATGACCTTCTTCATTGTTAGTGAGTTTACACCAAGATATCAACCCACTAATCGATGTAAACGCATTTCAGTACATTTAGATTACGAATATCATGACTGCCCGGTTACTTCTGACTCACTCTGTATAATTGTACAACACAAGGTCGTTAACTGGTAGGCCTATGCAAGTAATCTTTGAGCCGCTAGTGCGACATTGTTAAATATTGAGCTCGCAGTCTTCGTCTCGCAAGCGTGAAATGAGAGAGTTGTTCATCACGGAGCACATCAATGCCATATAGTTTTAGTGTGCCATATCAACCGCTTTTAACTGCAATATTTTAACGTGAAATAGTTTAGATGAATTTGAAGAAGATAGTACTAAAATGCAAACAAACTTAACCGCACCTCAAACCCTAACTCAAAGATTCACCGAAAAACGTTTATAAAGTGTTAAAATTCAGACAATAATATTTATTAGGGTGCTGCGATTTATTTATTCTAGCCTATGCTATAGATGCTGTAGCAGCATTTCTGGCAGTGCTGGATTTACTGTATGTTGGGACAAATCGGGACACATGCCTAAAAGTCTCCACATGCGAAGAGCCTCCACAAAAATCATTAATTTGAGCAAAAGGAAAAAGCTACGAGGTCAACAACTACTATCAGCCAGTGGTGGGCAAGTTGCTTTTTGAAAGTAACCTAGCTACAGTTACCTGGCGAAAAAATTAACTTACTTACAGTTTTAGTTGCAATCATTAAAAAGTTATTTACAGTTACTTTTAATGGCCAAAATTGTTAATTGAAAAGCAAGAGTCACCTATTTTCAATGCAAGGCGAAAGAGCCAAACCACCATTGAAAACGCGGTCTAATTTGCTCACTCTTAAATTCCTAGTGCAATATCGTTTCCCTTTCAATATTCGAAAGCTATCTGCATCTTTACCAAAAGGAAGTGGTAGCCAGCAAAGGGAAAAAATACTTCCAGTGGGCACCTCCTACAACAGCCTTGTCGGCGATGTTTAGAGATTTTCCTATAAACGCGTCAATCTTTCCGAGCTTTGCAATGTCTGCTAAAGTTCGATGGTAAATGTTTATTGCAAAAATGCATAGCTTTAAAAATCAACCCCAAAAGTTCTGGTCCGTAAAAATTGCTATGAATGGAATTCGAACCAATGCCCATGTCAACCAGTGACACACGCTGGTTTTGAGTTCGCGGCAGCCCCTTCTCCGTGGGTTCTGCAAACAACCACTCCACTATCGTAAGGCAGTGTTGAACTGCTGATGCAAGCACGTTGGGCGTTGGTATACGTGAACTGTTGCGCCTATACGTTTGTAACATGTTTGTGTTATTTTCACATTTGCTCGCTGACACGACCAGGACTAAGACATAATATTTAGGGTGGCCATACGTCTCGTTTTCGCCGGGATAGTCCCATTTTTAGGCTTTGGTCTCAGTGTCGCGCCAGTTAACCACTTTGTCCCGGAATTTTCGATTAAAAATTTGCTTTTATAGGTCGACAACGCAAACGAGCCATTTGTTATATTAACTTGCAAGGCATAAATTTCTAGCTTTGTGACGTCACGAATTGGGTGTGTGCAAAGAAGTTAGAATTTCTTCACCGCAGTGTCACGATGGTTGGAATGTAAAGTCAGGTAGAAACTGAGAAAGGCAGGGTAGGCTTAACGAGAAGGTATGGCCTCGTAATCACTTTTGCCGAACCTCTTGTGTTAAACAGTAAGTTGTTGTATATCCTGTCAACTTTCTTTTACGAGCTTGTATCAGATGCTAGGTAGCTAACGACTTGTCAATATTTCCATTTTCCAGTTTAATATTTGGGTCTTGCTTTTCCCATTTGCTGTTTGTTAGAATTCCATGAAAAGCTCCCAAAGATTAATATAGTGAAGCGTCAACGCCAATCCAATTTAAGACAAAACCGCGGGATTTCGGTAAAACTTGACAGAGGTCGATGTAGCCGCGTAACCTATATTTTGAAGAGAAATTTCAGTTAGTGATAGATTAGCAGTAACTAGATTAATTTTCAATTTTTAGGATTACCATTGGACATTATGCTCAAAAGAAAATGTTAGTTTACAGATGAGCTGAAGTGAGAATTTTCTTATCTAAAAGACACTGGAAATGGTAACGTGCTGTGCAATCGTTGTGGTTCTGTATTTTTAATAGCCCATGGTGGATGTGCAGACGTTAATAACTGTTTAGGAAGCAAAAAGCACAAAATCTCTCTTGAAGCAGCTGCATCCTCATCTCAAGGGACCTTTTTTTCAAAAATATTGGCTCCAATGCTGCTCTAGCTTCAGCTGCTAAAGAAGCAACTTTTGCTTATCACACTGCTACTCACAGGCAAAGTTTCAGAAGTTCTGATTGTATTTCCAAGTTGGTTTAAAACTGTGCGAACCTAAATTCTCGTTAAGGAAAACCAAGTGTGAAGCTATAGTTGTTGCCCCGATGTGTACTCATAAGCTTCACCATGTACTGATAAGCTTCATCATTTAGATCGAATTGACTTTGTCCCTGTGACAATTGATGCTTCGAACATAAAAGTGAAACTTGCGCCGATTGTGGTTCGCTACCTTTTACCAGAAAGTAGCTGCAACTTGTAACTTTTGCAGTGACTAATTGAGAACTGGTTACAAATTTCGTTACTTCTTCGAAAAAGTAACGAAGCTACAGTTACGGTTGCTAAAAAAAGTAAATAGTTACAGAACTTTTGACAATAGTAATTAGTTACTGCCCACCACTGCTATTAGCTGCTCGGATGAAAGATCAATGTGGGAAAGCAAAGCCAAAAAAATGAAAAGCAAAGCATCAACAATGTTATGAAATGAATAGGCAAGCTATGGCCCTAGATTCAATCCGCAGCTTAGCAACTACCGGTTGAATATCAAAGCAGTAGCGATGTGCAATCTTGCCCTAGTGTATATATTAACTTGTTTTGATAACTTTTATGTAATATACCGATATCCGATCATAATTCAGAGTGATAATTGCTCGGTTTTGATTTCACTTGAACAGTTAGTCGTTAGCTTTGTGTATATTTGTGCTATCATTTCTTGCTTTTTATGCTTTGGTTTTAGTTTTTAGAAAACCGTTCTTGGACTAAACAATTTAGGTTTATTTCGCACTAACGTTAGGTTTCTTTCCGAAGTTGTAAGCAAGTAATTCAGAAGTAAAGCCGCTAAATTTTCCGCCTGTTTTGAAAGATCATAAAAAGCCCACGCGTTTTTTGGAGCCGTCGTTATTCCTCACATTGTGCTCATTTTCCTTTCGTTTGCATTATGATCTTAGCTTCAACCATGCGACTAGGGGCCTCCAAATGGCCTAATGCCCAGGGGCCTCCACAGAGCTAAATCAAGCACTGATTTTTGGGTACTTACGTATTATCGGGAGGACCTTTAAAAAAACGACTCAAAATCCTTGCAGTGTACACTGCCCCGTACATTTACATACCGGGCCTACCCCTTCAGTGTACACTGCCTTTCTTTTAAAGCCCTGGCCAGCTGAGATTCGAACCCGACCTTTAAAAAAACGACTCAAAAATTAAGGTCCTCCCGATAATACGTAAGGACCGATTTTTGGTATCTATTGGTTACTGATAAGCTGTACTTGAAATCATTGGAGGTTATGGAAATTATTGAGTCTAGGAGATTATCGACTGCTGGCACTAATGGCTCAAAGGCCACTTACTCTCAGTTAACGACAAAAGTTTCAACTATTTCAATCAGGTAAAATCAACTTGATTTTTCTGATATATCTCAAAGTAACCTGCTCCAATGACAATTAATGAACTACTCTTAACAGAACTACAGTTTTGTTTGAAACTAAAAACATCTTAAAAAAACATTTAAACACTGGGTAATTTTGTAATTCTTCATAGGTCCATGCGCCTTACTGCAGGAGCTCATAGCAAAGCTTTTCACTTTATTTCACTTACCTATACGTGATCAACATGTCTCAAGAGTTAAGATTTGTCATGTGAGAAATGCAACCAAATAAAGAAATCGCAAGTTGCAGTGACCAACAGTTCAGGTATTGAAATAATCATATCAGCCTTTCCATTAATAAAAAAAGTAGATTTATGCTGGTATGTTAATACTATAATATGCTTTCACAATTATCAATTTCAAAAGTAACAAACAGGCTAATTACAATACATGTAATACATTTTCACGGTTACAGAAAAAAGCTATTTAGTGGTAGGCTTATTTCACGACTTGGTGAGCACGGTCATGTGGTTTTTATGTAATATCAAGTTCTTTGGCTGCGCTATTTGTCTTGATTCCAGCACAGCGAGAAAAAAGGCTACGACTCCACCAAAAGTCATGCAATTTTTCTTAGTGCGCTTATTAAGTTATTTTCAAGCAAAAATATTCCCTCTAGATCCAATTTTAAGCATTGATAAGCCTATTGTTTATATTTTAATTTTTTAAACTTGGGATTTTGTTACATTTAACTTAGCCGCTAACTTTTACTTACAAACGAGGTTATTTTACTTACAAACAGTATGCGCAGGGACGGAAATCAATTAAAAGTAATGTTTGCGCTCAAAATTGCCCTAAATGTCGACCTCTCTATTCATAAATTTAGAGTAGTTTTATTTCCAAAAAGCATATCGTTTAACAGATAACCAGCTCCAATGATAAATGATAAATAAACTTCAATTACCTTTAATACAAATACATTTTTTCATAACTAAAAACGTTATAAGCAACACCATAAAAAACGCTTCCACAAATACAGTGAAGAATAAGTGCAACTACAGCGTGCAGCTGCCTTCCTTTAAAATCGTACCAGACAGCATCCAAACGTCACATAACTGTTTTTAAGCGTTCAAGAAAAAATGGAAGAAAGAATGTTTAAAATTAGAAAAACCTCAAAGCAAAAATTGCTTATTGCGTTGTTTAGAAAGCTCAAATATAGTAAAATTTTTGTTATGAGAAGCAGCTTGCTAATATCTCAAAAAAGCTCTCAAAAGCGGTTTTACAGTCATCTTTATTTGAGAAAACGAAGAACACATAATCTTCAATCAAGCGTTAATTGAAATGCCACCTCAACCCCTAAAGGATAACAGGTTTTCGCGGTTGCTAATTGAAAACTGGCTTTCGTTTTGGAAAAAAAAACTTTTCCTTGTCAAGAAATAAAAATTTTAAAAACTTTCTTTTGTTATGACATCATCATGACGTTATAAACCCCCACATGACACTCAGGTCGGGACAGCGACCAACCGTTGTGAGTTTCGTGTTTGAACAACCAGTGGTGTTGGAAAAGTTAGAGCAAAAGTTACGCACTCACGTACATACAGGGAGAACTCTGCTTCATAATATTAATGCAGATTACACAGCTGAGCGACTGATAGTTTTGGTTGCTTTGGTTGTCAAAATAGCTTTGTAGTCCGGGTTATAAAATGAAAAGAGTCTTTGTTTCCAATTTGCAAAAGAACAAATCACTGTTATAATGTTGCACAGCAGATTAACAGTGTACATATTGGCCCAGAAAAAAAGAGGAGTTGATCCATCATAAACGTAAACCAGCAGATAAGATGTGAGGCCATCTGAAACCACACAAATTGTAGTACACACAAAGAGGCGAACCATTGTTTTTCTTACATTCGTGTTAATCCAAACTCTAGAAACAGCTGATCGGCAGCAGACTTTGTATTGTTTGATCATTGGGTAGACTAACAATCCAAGCAAAGAAAATTGAAAAACAAGGGAACCAAAAAATGCTATAACTCCGGGAAGAAAGGAGGGAGGCCCGTCTACAATGGAGCGGCTGTACACACATCCATCGGGTGATGATACAAGAGTAAAAAACACAATATAAGTGACAATATTGGTTAGAAAGCATCCCAACATTCCAACAAGTACCATAATACTTGCTACTTTCAGCGCACTGGAACGAAGATGCCTCAACGCTCGGTGCCGGTACATCTTAACTTGTCTAGCCCAAAGCAAGACATATATGCATGAATCAGATATATGGTAAGTTATTATGAGTTGAACTTGGTAAAAGCGACAAGCCAAATCGAAAACAGTTCCCAGTCTCAGTTCTATTTGTTCGAAAAAAACACGAATTACACAAATAAAAACAGCAATCAGACAAACAGAGCCTCTTATTAAAAATGCTTCTAATTCTCTCCAACCAAAACGTCTTAATTTCTGTTCATTCTTGTGTCGTAATTCATACATGCTCAGAGTAATTGCCAAGTAAATTGTAATTGCAGTTGAACAAGCAGCCAAAATTTCATCACGAAACCACGGTCTTTTATATAAACTCTCGGTATCGTTTGGAGGTTGTGAAAAATTCATTTCAATGATTTTCAAACTATGAAAAGCTTAAAATCCCAGAAGCAAATTCCAACGCTGCCACAAATGTATAAATACAGTACATTTTAATATGAATATCTCTCAAAGAATATTTTGTACCTTTAAAGCAAATTTGTTAAAGTAATAGTTGCTATAGTAGAAATAATCTTGGAAATTTCAACATAGGTTTTATTTCATATTTTTTTTATTTGTCATATTTATCCTCCATTTATGAGAAAGCGAACTCTGTTGCTATATTTTGGACAGTATGTCCGCACTCGCTTGGGATTTGCCATTTGCGATGTGACTGGGCTACCTGCATTTCACATAAAGGTTGAAGTGTCCCGTTAAGTGCCTTGCCCAAGGACACAACCAGCGAACTTGACGGCTTGTTCTCCACAACCTCCCCTAAATTCCGAGCAGGAAAGCTGTGGATACCATTTTTTTAGTTTTTTGGTGTGACTTGCCAAGGGGAATGAACCCAAGTCTACCGATCGCAAAATGGACACTTTAAACACTACGCCATCTTTGAAAAAAAACTATTTTGAAAAAAGCTTTTGTTGATGCTCTTGTCGGTGGCGGCATCACTTCAAATATCAAGACCTAGATTGTGTAATTTTGCTTGAATATAGCTAGTTTCAATTTACTCCAATAGCTGAGTCCTTTCTTTGGGTGCGATGTTTCCACTAACGAGTGCGTCATGAGAAGCTTTAGACAATGCGTCTTTTTGGAAAGCTATTTGCGGTATGCTCCTAAGCAAGGGTTCTTAAACTTTTTTTAGACGCGCCCTTCTTAACAATGTCAGCAAAAACCCGTGCCCTCTTAATACGTGAATCTTTTTTTGGAGATGATTTTGTTTCCTGCTGTCGTTATTTTCCAGCATTCGCCCTTCAGAATTGAGTGCCTTTGTTTTTGGAGATCAGCTTCTTGAAAGTGATCATTATTTGCTCTCCAAAATAACATTAAGATCTTTTTTCATTTTATTTTTTGGAGATCAAGTACTGCCAAAGTTCATTTTGAAAAATTTTCTCAATCTCTTTAAAAAAGAACAATGGCATCGTGGTTCCGCTCCCGTTTTTTCCATAAACATTTCATGTAGCCCAGTTTCTGCAACACAGACAAATTACTTCTGAGGAATTTTTTGCGGAGGTTTGTACTTTCAACCTTTAATTTAATCAGCTGAAAATCACAATACACACTTACAGATTAGGCTAGTAAATGATAAAGCAAACTATTGATCTACAATGGTACATTACGATCCTCAGTGGTTCGGCTAGAGAGCAAAACATGGTCCGCGGGTTGCTCAATGCCAAAATGTAGCTTTTTATCAACCACCAATTAGGCATGACCAAAGTTCTGAGACTTGTCTACTAAATTTACCCTTTTCCCCATAAATTATACTCCTGCAAAACAGAACGTTTCAGTCAACCTCCTAATGACGCAAGTGCCGGGTTAAGTTCAAGTAGAGCCTGATGAAAAAGGCTTTTTTTGCAATTTTGATCCACAGCAGCTTATAATGCCTACTCAAATTTGACGCAGCCGCAGGCGCAAAGCCCCAACTTGCGTTATGGAAGGTCATACAAAAACCAAGAAAAATTAGATTGTAAGATGATAACATGTTTAAAATATTAAACAACAAACCAAAGTTAGCAAGTTTTGTGTAGTTCGATTTGAATCAAATCAAGCGCTCGCGGTCGTCAGAGCCACCAACAAATTACAGTTTTTGGCTCTTTTCTGTTTAGAATTCCCTATTTTGACTACCTGTGACTAAATTAAAACTAAATGGAACTGATATATCTCCAAAATTTTGTGTAAGTCCTGTTTAGGTTCTTTGTGGCACAGGTCTTATTTCCACATAAAGCTAATGCTGCAACATCAATAGCACTCACCATAACACAACTCTGAATAACGCCATTCTACTATTTTCTACAACTTGCTTTATAACTCTTTTTGTAGCCTTTTTTCGGTAACTTTGCTTTTACTGTCACTTATTGACAACTTCTTTCACTTGCTTTTTTCTTTACAATCTTAATAAAGACGCCACTTTTAAGCAAACTTGTGGCACAGTAGTGCAGAAGGATTCGATTGCAAAAAGGCTAACAAAAGTCCTAACAAAGAAATTGAGTAATTTAAACCGTTTCATATCTTGTAATTGATGTAAACAATGATTCTGTTGTATTATAGGTAGTATGTTTCAAACCATGGATCTAACACTTTGTTTTGGAAGGAGGTTTAAATCAAAATCAACACCTTCATTTTGGAAGATCAAGTTTTGTTTGGCTCTTTTCAGCTCCAAATCAAGAGAAAATAGTTTTTTGGAGACTGTGGTTTTTTGTGCTTCCTCTTTCTACATTTTTTGTCCAATTTTTAGCTCTGAAAGGGTAGATTGCAGAATACTTTTTGGGGAAGAGGCTGAAAAACGACTTGATGGGGGTACTATTATGCTTATGTTTCAAACTATCTATCATAAAAAAAACGTAATATTCATAGAACCTGGCCAATTTTCACAATGCTTTAAGTGCCAAGATTCTTTCGCTAAAAACATTTGAAGTATAAACATCTTTCACAGAAGTTGTGCATTAAGGTGGCCCTTATATGGGGCAAAATTTTACAATTTTATATGTTTGACCCTTCTAAATGGTTCCATTTTATTTATAAATTTACTCATTTGAAATCATTTTGCAAAATTTTGTTTATGGAGCAAATGCTTCAAAATTGGCGAAATAAAGGTAAACGAAATTTTTTAAGCAGCACGACAATCGTGTATACAGTGATTGCTGAAGTTGAGTCGATTTCTTTATATTCGGAATACTTACCCGGCTCTGTTTTACAATTTGTAGCGCATACTGCAATTGTTTTTCATCTTTGAAACAACTCGCTAAAGTCATTTGCTGTTTAAAAGCCCCACTCTTCTCAGCGTAGTCGTTAGTAGTTACAAGGAAGAAAATACCATCATGAGCAATTTTAAAGTGTCCACTTTTGTTCCAACTTTCTGGGTCCATTTTAACAAAGGTGTCAGGCACGCCCAGAATACGAAACAACTTCCACCTGTTTTTGGTGACAAAATCACGGAATGTTTTGTCTTTGATATTGGTCATATCTACAGAGGCTTGAAGCAACGGTTCTTCTTCTTCAAGGTTCTGCAAAGCTTTCTGCATAGCTTGTTTTGTAGCCAGATCTGCGTCAGGATCAAACCATCCAAGAAGAATTAAGTCCTTTAAAAGGAACCTGTAGATTAAATGAAACAAATGAGTTGTACCTTAAAGATTTAGAAAGGCTAAAAAACAAATGTATGGACTCCTGTTTCAACAAAAAAGTGGTGGAGAAAATCATTCATTTAGCAAAAACATGGACCGATCGTTTTGGACCAAAACCATTAAATAAAAACAAGATTACAGACCCTATGCTGATTTGGGCGTCCGCTTTTTCCAATTTACCGTATTTACTCGTTTTGTAGCCCGGGCCCTTATTTTTTTCAACCGAACTCACTACCGGGCCCTTATTCAAACGGGCCCTTATTCAAGCACGGGCGCTTGTTATTTTCATAGTAAAATTATGTACAAAAATTATCGTTGAAGACAAATATTTCACGACATTAATCCTTTTTCCATGTCAATTTATTCACGTCAAACGCAAATTATTTACGTCTAAAGAGTAATTCCCTCATATTAGTTTAAATTATTAACAAGAAATAACAAATCAAAATTTGAGCTGCTTCTTATTTCCTATTGTTCTCTACCACTGAAAAATCAGCTTTTACATCGGGCGGGTATTCAAGCACGGGCCCTTATTTATTTTTAAGTTCTGTTTACACGGGCGGCTATTCAAACGGGCCCTTAATCAAGACCGGGCGGTAAAACGAGTATATACGGTACTCCAACTTACTGCCAAAGAGAAAAGCCTAGTTCAAGCTACCGTCGTGAATAAGCGTCCACCTACCCTTTGCAGTATGCTTACTAATTAAAAAAAGGTAGCTTATTCAACCACTGAAAATATTGGTCAAGGAAGATCCCAACCTTGCAAGAAATGTGCCCTTTGCGGCCATTTCAATCATTATAAATCTATGGTACATCAAACTAGTACCATCACAGCAGCCAATGATAAAATTTTTGCATTGAAGCAAACCTTGGATTGTTAAAACTATGGCATATACGTGGCCACATGCCGTTTAAGTAACAAACAATATGTTGGTCAAACCATAAACAAGTTTTCAAAACGCTGGTGCCACCACAGATTTATTTGGAATCAATTTAAATACGACAATATTGACGATAAAGCAGCATTATTACATCATTACCACACTTTTCATCGACTCGCATCACAGACAAAACCAAATATTGCTGATTGTTTTTCTGTAACGTTTTTAGATCAACCGCCCAAACATCTTTTATGTATTTACGAAAACATATGGCTAGACAAATGAAACGCCACTATTAACATAAATAAAATGCTCTTGCCCTCAATTAAGTGACTTTGTAACTATTTTTTTGTTTTTGAAATACTGTTTTAGTTTTATTTCCTCTCACATCTCAGTGTGTTATCTATCACTTACGTCACTGCTTCTATAGGTTATGACCCTTCACTCATTTTTGATATACTGCCCTTTGTTTATTTAGTAATTAGACGTCTCTTTTTAATAATTAAATGTAATGTAATTATTAATGTAATTATTAATGTAAAATGTAATAATTAATGTAATTTAAAAATGTAATTAGACGTCTCACATCTATATCTATATAACTCAACCTATGATATCAGTTTAAATGTATTTTGAAAGGAGTCGGAGCTAGTTTTATGGCCTGTAGTTTTGATAGCTATTTATTATTATTGTAGACCCTGTGCACATAAATATTTTTGTTTCTTGTTAGGTTTTGAAGATTTTATTATCTAAGTACAGCCTTTTCTTTGGTATAGTATTAGTTTGTATGAAAATATTTAATATGTTTGTTGCGCGATTTTTATTATTTTTTGCAGAAACTGAGAATGCGTTAGCGAAATTAATTTTTCTTATGGCAAATAAATGTTTAAACTGACTTTATTGCTGTTTATTAATTTATTGCACTTTTGCTTTGTTATTGTTTACTTTGGTCAGAATCAGCTCTCTCAGAGCTGCTTTCCAATACTGCACTTTCAATCAATTATGATTTTTCCAGCTGATAACGTTATCTTCTTTCCAACAATTGTTTGTTGCTCTCTTGCTTTGCCTGTTTTTGTAAAAGGACTTTGTCAAACCCTGCGATGTGGTGCTTTAAGTTATAGTTGCCACCACGTGGTCACATGTCAGTGAGCCCGAGCGCGCGATAAGTTTCGCACGAAAGACGCGGATTCGAACCCCACAGAAACCAGACACGACGCAACACAATTCTGGACAAACATTAGTTTTTTGCAAAAGTTCACAATTCGAACAACGTTAGTACAGCGAAATAGGCGGTACCATCCCTGGCTGGACCCACGTTTCAGCCTTTTGGGCTGATCAGCAAGGACTCATCCCACCCAATGCAGCGCCCCCGGAGGGGATGTTGTGCGCATAGAATTAAAAATTAACGTTGTTTCTGCATTGTAGAAGCACGCGATGCGTGACTAGAAAATGACTAGCTACGGTATCGAAGTAAAACAATGTGGTATCACAAACCATAGCAGCGCATAGGCCAACGTTAGAGTGTTACAAGTGTAAACCGCGGCGCTAGTAAAAACAAATCATGTTGTCAGAATCTGCCTAGCCCGGAACTGTCATAAAGCGGCAGTCGGGCACGCGGTGTTTCAAATTTAGGCGGATGTGCGAAAGCAATGCCTTTACCCCACTCGAAAACGAGGATCGAATGCCTCGCCCCCCTATACCCTGTTTTTACCGGTTATGCGGGTTCAATCTAGGGGGAGTCGTAAGGAGTTTGGCCACTCTTGATTAGTCGCGTACAGCAGCAAGATATCCCCACGCGGTGCTTTGGCAGGGTTGTTTGGCGATACAGTGCGCAATCCCACTTTTAATCCCACGCAACCTAATAGCGACATTCCGGAGGGCTTCACAAAACGATGAACTTGTTGACATGAACCGTCTCCATTAGGCAATGATCAGGGGAATTCATCTTGTAGGAGAGCTTTGGGAGTGAGTAATATTTAGTTTTTACAAAGAGTCACGATCCGAACAACGTTAGTATGGCAAAATAGGCAGGGCCATCCCTAAAGTACGGGCAATAGAAACGCATTGTCATCACTAGGTCTCATGTCGAGTGCAAGACAGTTTGCGTGGCCCCCGACCTACCCAATATCCTACATGTTGCTGGATACGAAATAAACCCAAACAATCTAACACAAAGCACAACCCATTCTGTCATACCATCCCAGCACAAACTGTTTGTAATATCCGGCTTCATGCCAACAATACTGATAAAAGAAACGGATATTTTTTTCTAGCGGATGCAACATTGGAGCGTAAAAGTAATTTTTTAGTGGGCACTGTATAGAATGCCATTTTTCCATGCCCCATATTACCAAAAATCTTTCACACCATTCCATTCCGTACTCGAAATTTTCCAACCATTTCATACGTCAAATCTTCCATACCATATTGCATACTGATTTCATACTAAAGATATTTTGGGATAAATAGCAACAAGGGCGCAACCAAGGGACAAGGAGGTCAAAGCCATGAAATACACTATCAAAGTTTAGCTTTGATCAAGTTTCGCTAGATTTTTGTTATAAAATTTATGCTAAAATGGCCATTTTTTTGTTCTAAAATGCCAATATTTTCTTTTTCCCAGTCTCACCAATCAGTCCCTCATTAGCAAAATCCTGGTTGTACCACCGAATAGCATCATTTAATGCCTCGTTGTCAGATAAACTGACTCAACCAAATTAAATGCTTTCAATAGTTAACGATTACAGAAGAGCCAACGGCGATTATTTTTGACCGTTTGTGTGACTAGCTAGAGCACTTCATTGTCTTCTTTCTGCATTGGAACAGATTAAAGAGTTTGCGCCACATCCAAAGTTCACAGCAAAACCTCAAGATTTTATATATATCATTTTTTTCATCAAATAGAACTGTTTGAAATATTCAGAGGTGAAACTTTTTGAATGTCAAAATAATGGCCACTCTAGTGTGCATGAGCTAGCTAAATTACTGTTGTTTGATCACTCTCTGTCAGCTGTTGAAACCTCCAAGTGGAGCTTACCTCCAAGTTCGTTAACAAAGTTGTTGCTTCTGAACACCATCCTCTGCACTGCCGCATTCCCTCTATCCCAGGAAATTTTTTACCCAGGCAACGGCTCCTCTCCCGACAACCTTTCACCCGTCATGCAGCGCTATTACATGGTATACCACAGTTCAACATCATGGAATCCTGGATGAACATCTGGAGCTCTGCGCGTTCCCGCCTTGTCGAATTTGATTTGTTACCTGCAAACAAACTCCCCCCAGGGTCAGATCTCTCCCGCAAGGAGTGGTCTACCCTGAATCGTCTTCGAACAGGAGTCGGACGTTTCAGCTACTGCTTATCTAAGTGGGGTTTAAGATCATCACCTAGTTGCAGTTGTGGTCCAATTGACCAAACTGCGGACCACGTCATAGTCTGTCCCTTAAACCCAGCTCCAAGTGGCAAAAGGGGCCTCATGCAATTAGATGAACCAACTCGAAGATGGCTGAAAGAACTCCCTTCGTTTTAAATCTTCATACGAACGACGACGACGAGCTGTTGAAACCATTCTGATTATAAGCGTAGCTAAGGTGAGGTCATAGCCCTCAGAAGGTAGGGAAGGCTATGGCGCTCTGGCACCACAGCTCTTCAAAGTTTTTGGTATCTCATGAAGGAATAAAGGTGTTTTCAGCTATTGCCGCTACCAAACGTCCATCTCCAAACAAAAGTAATCGAAAAAAATTAAGGTGAAGATTGGGGGTCAGAAAATATCCACCTCCAAAAAAATCCATTCAACAAATTTCATACTTTTGGCTCCTCAAAAATTTGCTTTTGGCTACGGCACATATTCTGATTGAAAAAATAAACATTTTTTAAGATGCAGCAGCAGCTGCAGGCAATTTAACACATTTTACCATGACATTGACTCTTAAAAATATCTGCAAACACGCTATACCACATTTCCTGGATTAAACCTTGCGTTGCATTATATTCGTCGATTTCCAAAGGAAGTTCAACAAAGTTAATCATCTGTTGATAACTTTAAACTTTGTTTCAAAGCTTATTTTCGAAGTGATGTAAATTTGTAGCGGGTCAGGTTTAAATGTTGTTTGTAATTTGCTGCTTGTTAACTGCGCGTTAGTTTAATGTTAGCCCGAAGCACTAGGATCCAATCATTGTTTTCTGTTACAGTTGCGTTTCTTATCAGTTCAGTGTTGAGTCGCTTTTGTTAGTCTTACTAGTGCTTCAGTTTAAATCTTTAGTTTAGGCTTTCTTGTTTGTATATGTTCTATTTATTTTTGTGTTTTTAGATATCAAGCGTCTTAGTTGATTAAAGCCGGATTTATGAGGCTTAAGGTATAATTTGATATATGCGTCGAGGTAGCTAGAACGCAACACGAAGTTAAAATAATGCGTTTTTTTGAAACAACAGAGGAGAATCCAGGGGGCATTCCCTGCACAAAATATCTATTTAATCCAGTTGCAATGTTTAAACAATCTAAAAAATTATCCAATAAAAATTTTAAAAGCAACTCCAAGCACTCAATCGTTAACGTCGTTGCGATTAGATGGGGTGCCAACATGATTTGCAATGTACTGTAATAGCTTAAACCTAGTGTGCATAGAGGTGCTGTGAAACCCTTTGCAGTGTTTCTCTAATCGTAGTTTTTAGAGTTCTTGATCAATTGACTCAAAATTTCCTGAGTGTTATTTTTTTAGGGATGGACTTTGTAACAACGAAAACTAGAAACAGAGCAATACTAAAAATTAAGATAATAGTACTTACTACATCACTGCTTGACAGGAGTATCTCAGACCCCTTTAGGCTTTTTATGGAAAATAGTCATTTTTTATGGCTACAGTCGTTCAATTGACCAATTCTATTCCACAAAAAATCTGAAGATATTCTCTAATGCAACGAAACTAAGGATAGTTTAGATGTTGTATATAGAATGATTGGAAAATGCTCCGTAAAGAACAAATCTAGAAGATGACATGTTGTGGCTTTTTGCAACGTTCCGGATATAGCATTGTTACAATTCATTTGTCCTATTTTCAGAAGTGTTTTCAGAATATGAAAGCAACAACTGCTATAAAAGAAGGCTTTTTCTGACTGCCTTAGGGACAAAGCGGTGCTACTATAGCGTGAGGTCTACCACACTATAGTGTGAGATCTACCTCCGGTTACTACTATAGCGTGAGGTATACCACTGAAATATTTATCTCTCACCCCTCTATAGCTGCACTATAGCTACACACTTACTACTATGGCTATAGTAATTCCAAACACCACACATACATTCCACACACAAAGGTAAATTTATTCTAACGATACACTCTTCGTACATCTTCTAGGAATGCCACAAATAAATCATTGGTTAGGGTTAGGGCAGTGGTGCTAACCCAAACCTCACGCGGTTTGCACCTTGGTAGGTGCCAGTCAAACGGTAGACCTCACCCTGCATCTCGGCAGGTGACTTATGTTGGCAGTCCTCACGCTATAGCAGCACCGACTAAGCTCTCTGCCAGCAATGCAAGAGCTCGACAAAGGTTAAAATCACCGATTTACAACGTCCACTATCAAGATGCGGTTGTAAAGAAGAGGAAAAGAGGCAAGATCTGCTTAGAAAGAAACAGAAACAGAAAGACTGCTTGCTGTTGTAGGCGCTGTAAACGCCTATCAACACTTTGTTATATATTATTCGTAATTCTTTTTGATAAGTCAGCCACTCAACGTTTACTGACAAAAACAGAACTTTACCTGAGTAACTGGTTTTCTACTTGACATACAAGGTAATGTGGTAATAATACAGAGAGAAACAATATGACTTTCAAACAGGATCTTTTAGGTTATGAAATTTAATTGATTAGCTCTTTTAAAAGCTTATTGTGCAGTTGCAGGTTACCCGCTGAAGCCTACTTGTAAAAATGCAAGTAGTCAATACGAAACTAAACACTGCCACGAAGTGTTGGAAAGACTCGAATTGTAGAAAAAAATAGACTCAACTTGACTTGAGTCGTTTGGACGAAATGACTCGATTTGACTCGAGATTCGAACTAAAGCGACTCGTTTCCAACGCTGGTTTTGCTATAGCTGTCTAGCTTATTGAACTGACCATATCAGCTAACGGTCCTTCATAGGTGCATTGTAAGCCTAAACGTGTCCTCCTGTACTCTTTATCTTTATTTTAAACTATACTCTTTATCTTTCAGACAATGGCTCGTTATCCTAGGTTTTGACGTCATGCGTCGCTTTGCTGCGTTAGCTTGAAGACTGAGTGATTGAGAAAATGTTTCAAGTAGGCTACCTTCTTCTTTAAAAACTTATGTAAATTGCGGATTGTAAAACAGTTTTAATCAAAAAAGTGCAACAAGACATAAATAATAGGCGAAAGCAGTTAGGTCAAAATAGAGTCAAAATTTTGCTGAAATAAAGTCAAAAATATATTTTTTAGGTCAAAAAAAATGGCTCTAGCTATTAGTGTTACCCGCAAGTCTTAAATTCTTCTTCTTCTTCGAGTCCGTTTAAGCGAGATTAAGTTGCACCAAGCCGTTGCGATTTTTTGGCATTGCTGTTACATTGTGATAAGTCATCCATGGTGCCGGTTGTTCCAGTTTTAAATTGAATGAATATTACAAGACAATCGAATAATAGCAGATACGCAGCTCGCAGTAAAAACGTCTGGCACACAACGTTAATGCGGGCAATAAAACGCTGGCAGCGAATGTGTTAATAAAATGAAAAAAGAAGCGTTTTGTTACGTTTAGCCGTAATCGGGCATTAACACGAGTACAAAACCATGATAATTGACAATGGAACTTGTAAACCAATATAATTAGTCTTACGAAAACCTGGAAATTCAAATCTAACTTTTCTGAGGCTAGGGTGAAGCAGCCTATTAGTGATAGCTTCAGAGTTGTTCTTCTTAACCTGGAGTAATTTTTTTCATTTTTCGTGATACATTTTTTATTTATTCCTTTTTGATGATAAAGATATTGGTAAAGCAACGACTCAAGTCAAGTTGATGATAAAGATAAAAATATTGGCCCGCATGGCACATGCTTTCACGCAGCGCGGGTCGTGAGTACACCTAGCAATTGGAAAGTCTCTCTAATGCTCTGTGGAAACCGAATGTGCCCACCCGGAAAGGTATTCACTTGTTCCGATGTTCAAGGGCCTGCTAATCAAACGTCCTTTTCAGGACGGAATGATGAGTGCGTTGCACATAAACTGCCTTTTTCAGGGCACATCATCAAAAAGTTCCGTGGGCCCTCAATCCTACAACTAAACATCGAAGGCCTCACAGCTAGCAAGATGAACGTTCTTCATAACCTTGCTATTCAGCTTGAGGCGTTCGTCATCCTTCTACAGGAGACCCACTGCATATCTGCAGAAAAGCTAGTGCTATCAAACTATCAACTAGCTGAGTTTTCCCTAAGCAAAAAGCATGGCCTTGCCACGTTTGTCCATGAGCGGCTAAAATGGACCTTATACGATCAATCTCCCACGACATCGGAGACTGAGTGGTTGTGCGTGGATGTTGACGGTTATAAAATCGTTAATATCTACAAATCTCCACCAACGCGGCTGCAAGTTTCCGACCTTCCAGTGTTCACTTACCCTTGTCTGTATGCGGATGATTTCAACTGCCCCCCATGTCGACTGGGGTTATAACACCAACAACGCGGATGGAGACTGCCTACTGGCCTGGGCAAGCTCCAATAATCTTGCCCTTTTTCACGATCACAAGGATGAACCTAGCTTTCATTCTGGGCGCTGGAACACTGGCACTAACCCGGATCTTGCCTTTACCACCGTCGGTCCTGATAGTCGCTTGCCTTACAGACGCGTCTTGGAGAAGTTTCCTAGGTCACAACATCGACCTTCGCTTATAACACCACCAAGGCTTTCCCTCCCAGTACCGGGAAGGCCTGTAAAGCGATGAAACTTCCGCAAGGCCAACTGGAGCCACTATAACTCCTTGACAAACAAGCTTGCAAGGAATTTGCCATCACCTGATTCAACAAATGTGGATCAGGCCTACCAGAACCTTTGCAATACCATCAGCAAAGCAGCCAAGAAAGCTATCCCACGCGGTGGTCGTAACACCTACATACTGTGTTGGGACGCTAAGTGTGAGGCCCTCTACCAAACGTTTCTGCAGTCTCCTGCTGGAGACCAGTCAAGCAGGGCTGCTACAGCCCTAATAACTTGGCTTGACAAGAAACGCCGAGACCAATGGTCGGAGGCAGTCCGAAACATCGACTTCTCACACTCAAGCAGAAAAGCATGGAGCACAATTAACAACCTTACTGGCAGGTTGCGACACAGCCCCCGTAACTGTCCTGTTTCAGCTAACGCCATTGCTGCTCAGCTGGTAAGAAACGGGAAATACGAGGGTGTTGATCGTGAGTCGTCTCGACTCATTTCTCAAGAAGTGTCTGACCGTTGCAGGGCTTTGATACCATCTCCAGTGAATCTCTCTGGCGACTTCTCGTCCAGAGAATTCGCTGCCGCTCTCCAACACGTTAAGCCAGGGAAAGCTCCGGGCCCTGACTCTATTTGTCCGGAGCTTATAATCCATGCTGGAACTGCTTTGAAGTCCTGGTTACGTGGCTTCCTCTCTTCCTGCTTGCGCCAACTCAAAATTCCCAAAGTCTGGAGAAGAGCACTTGTAGTTGCGATCCCAAAGCCAAACAAACCTGTAGAGGACCCAAAGAGCTATCGTCACATCTCCTTGCTCTGTGTCTCCTATAAGATCCTCGAACGACTGATCTGAGCTCGTATTGAACCTATTGTCGGCCCCCTGCTCCCAGGCGAGCAGGCTGGGTTTTGACATGGTAAATCGACAGTGGATCAAGTTGTTTTACTAACACAAAACATCGTGGATTCTTTCGAGGCAAAAAAGAAGGCCGGTGCTGTGTTTGTAGATCTGACAGCTGCACATGACACTGTCTGGCATCGTGGCCTCACCTGCAAGCTGCTGAGACTTCTCCCGGATAAGCACATGGTTCGTATGATCATGGAACTTGTCTGGAATAGAAGTTTCACCCTTACTACCGGTGACAGCAAGCAACGCAGGTTGCGACGTCTGAAAAACGGCGTCCCACAGGGATCGGTATTGGCACCCCTTCTTTTCAATATCTATGTGTACGATCTTCTTTCAACGGTCTCCAGAAGGTATGCTTATGCCGATGATCTGGCACTGTTATACTCTTCTGATGACTGGAAGGATCTGGAGGGGGTCTTAAGCCAAGACATGACTACAATCTCAACGTATCTCCAGACTTAGAGGCTACAGCTCAGCCACACTAAAACGGTGACGACGGCCTTTCACCTGAACAACAGAGAGGCCAAACGTGAGCTTAATTTCCAAAAGAAGAAAAAACAATCTTTGTCATGTTTTCGCTCTTTTTTGCCCTTAAAAAACAAAGTATTTCGTCTGTGGAAGTGATGGTTTATTAGTTGCATCATAAACAGATTGGCTGATAGTTAAAAATTTTGTGAGTTAACCGAATAATTTGAATTGGTAAAAAGATAGAATGTAGAAAAAGTTTAAAAATCTCTAGGCTTTCTTCTAAGCTTGCTGTAAAAATTTTATTTAGCAATTTGATTCTTCTAGTTTATTTTGGGCTTCAACTTACGCTGATAATTTTGACGCAAATCGTTAAACTTCTTGAAGTCAGCAAAAGATATTTCCTACAAAATGATAGCTTTTGATTATTTCCTTACCACTTGGACTTACTGGTCAATGCTAACACATTATGGAGTTTGAGCGAGACACAAAGCAAATTTTTGATCGCTTATTACTATTTGCCGGTTCTTAAATATATTGAATTTAATACATCGACCTTTTAAGGCAGTCACGATTTAGCTCAATCATATCGAACTTGCTTCAAAGTCACTTCCTTTCAAAGTTTTTTAAGTAACTCATTTTTCAACTATCAATTTGTGGTTGAATTTCATAAATTTTCAAAATTATTATTGTTTACAATCTTTTTTAGAATTGAAAATTGCCCCCACAATCTTTCCTTTAACAAAAATTTCTGGTTTCGCCCCACAAAAATATTGTATTTTTTTATTCATCTACCTTCAATAACTTAAATAAGCCTGCTGAATTTTCCTACGCAAATGAAAACCATTAACGCTCCTTGACAAGACTATTTAAGAAAATCGAAGAATTTGCGTCATAGAAGGGAGAACGATTAGCGTTCCTCTCCCAAGTGACACCACTAAAATTTGCAGTAGCTTGCTGAGTAGAACTCTCCCTCCCTATCTTGGGTAGGACCAAAAGGTTTTCCTGACTAAGGTTATAATTGTGCCCTCTCTTCAAATTTTGTTGTTTAGGAAAAGAAACAATGCAAAAATAAATATATTGGACATAGCTTTTATTTTTTCCTCTACTAACTCTTTTCGCAAAAATCAAAACCCAACTATAATTTATCTCTTTTTTTCCTCGCAGAAATTTTAAATAGTCCTCAGCTTTAGACCTATCTCTCTTCCCATAGATTTCTAAAGCGAAATATATTGGATAATTTTTTTGTGATTTCCAATTTGCTTGAAATAATAGTCCATTTTAGTGATGATGTTGAAAAAAATTTCATTCAGTAAAAGATTTGAACTAACTGTTTTCATCATGAGATATTAATTTTTGTTTTTGCGCATTTTTCACATTATAATTTCGAAAGAAAAAACTTTAGATTTGCGTTAGCTTGACATTCCTGGACATGCAATAAAATGAGAATATAGTTTTTTAAAGCAGTGACTCATCTGCCCACATATTGGTATTGACGTTACAGACGAACTCCCGCTCACCTAATAATTTGTTTTGTTTTTATTGTCGACCACGTCCTCTGAACCTATGTACAAATCTACGCGATGAAATGTTTTTGTTTCTCTGCTTGTCGCACTCGAGCTTCTAGCCGAAAGTACGCAATGTCAAGCAAGGTAATAGCCAGAGATCAAAGATGGCAACTGGCCTTTTCAACTCAGCTTTTTATGGTCTTTTAAAAAACGATTAAAACGGTCAGGCAATTAAATTAAACTCAACAGCGTTCCTTTAAATATATTTGATTTTTGTGATAACTAAGTGGAACAAAAAAAAATTTCCCTTCCAAAATTTTTGGCAGTCTACGTTCCTGGTGTCAGGTAGATCATTTCAGATTTTCTTTGTCAATAGATTTGCTTGTTGCAGTATCAAGTACCAATTCAGTGGGCTATGGACTGAGTAGTCGCCTCTTTACGTTAAACTGTGTACATCACAATTTTTTCTACATCACAAAAAGAGAGCGATAGATCGAAAAAGTCGACTAGACGTCCTTTGAAGGAAGGCACACTTTGGGATAAGCTGGTAATGCGGTCCCTTCAACAGAACCTAGCAGAGATATGTATTCTTGCTTCATCAGCTTTCTTTTCCCTTGCTTTAAATGAATTCAACCTCCAAATTTTTTTTAAAACCAATTTTGGCTTGGCATTTTGCTATTCAGATTAAAACAAGGCAAAAACCAAACATTTTTAGCTTGTTGAGATGTTTTATCTTCCTCAAACATACCTTCGCTTCTGTGACTTATGGACAGTAAGCACAACAAATGCCAACTTTCAAAAATATCATCGAAAGCTTTTTAATATCAGCGTTACAAAATTACAGCACAAAATCAAGCCATTGACAGCTTGATCAGACAAAAAAAGCACAAAGCAGAAGATCTAGGCCAGAATTTCTCAAACAGGGCCTTCCCCCCCTTTGGGGGCCACGAGCAAAGACCTTCACCATGTAGCTTCGCAGAGGTCTTCACTAGTATTGCAAAACCTAAGTGTCTCGATATTAAGTATTCTCCAGTTAAACTTAAATTTATAGTTTTCATTGTTTTGTCGCACACCTCACTTATGACGTTCGGTGACGCATTTTTAAGGAACATTCTTAAATTATCCGGTACATTGTTGCTTTGTTTTTAATTTGTCGCATTACATAACTTAAATGATTAATTCTTTATAAACAGTAATGGAATCTTGTGATGGCGCGCAGAAGATTGTGGCGTAATCCTGTTTACAACTTTACAAACGTCTGAATTTGCTAACTTCTTTCGTTACGTAATAGTCCGTCTGGTAATACCAATTTTGCTAGCTTTATATGTGTACGATCGAAATTTCGCACTTCGCTATTCAGAAGGATTAGAGTCGAAGCATGTTGTGGGGATAAACAGAAGGTCTATATTGATGATTAGAGTTAACTTAAGGTGAGAGTAAGTTGCGGACAGAGACTGAATATCCGTGCTATATCGTTGTTCTTACGAAGATAGTGGTTATAAAAGTGGTTGTAAGTAGTGGAAGCAGTTTGATGAGTCTTGCCCTAGAAAATATAAACTTGGTGAATTACGAAAACAGAGTAATTGTGACTGTTGTATTAAAAGAAATTTAACTACTTCTTTGTTTGTATCCTGTTTAGACTCTAGACTTGAAGTTTTACATATCTTTGGCTTAAACAAGATTATCGTGTTATTAAATGTCGAAAATTCGCAAGCGGAGCGAGAGCTACGTCTTAATTGGCTTCACAAAAGTCACTCGGAACGGTCGTGATTGTGCGCAGTGTGTTCACTGCTTGGTCGTGGTGTCAAATGCGTCATTGCGACCCTCCAAACTAACAAACCATCGCGATTAAAAACATCCCCAAAGGAAGGATGATGATATCGATGCTCTGTCTGCCAAAAGAGCACGATACGACTTGAAAGCGACGCTACCTCATTTGGGATTTACGGTAGAAAAAGCCTACTCTTCAATGCAGCTACGAGGTGACATAGCGAATTGCGAAATGCAAGAAGCCGCATACTATCGCTAAGGAACCTATCCAGCCATGCGTAGAAAAAATGGTTGAAATAATAATCGGATCAAGGGCGAAAAAAAAATCCAGCAAGTTTCGCTCTCTAACGACACCAGTTGCCGACATATTGACCACATGGCTGCTAACGTGTGTCAGCGAGTTTGCTCCGAAATCAAGCAAAGCACGCTCCATGCTAGCATTCAACTGGACGAGTCTACCGATAGCGCTATAGAAAGCCACTTGATCACCTTTGCCCGATACGAGAAAGATAAAAAGATAAAGGAAAAGTTCTTGTTTAGAAATACACTGTCAACCACAACTGCTGCTGATGTCAAAGCTCTTGTGGACTCTTTTTTTGAAGCCAACGAGCTCAGCTGGCAGAATTTCAAGCACATCTGTACTGACGGTGCCCCAGCGATGATTGGCATCAAATCAGGGTTTGTCACACTGGTGAAGAACGAATGGTCTCATGTGACGTCCTCGCACTGTTCACTACATCTATACACTCTAGCTTCAAAGACTCTTATCTCTACATTTGACGGAAGTTATGGGCGTTGCGGTCAAAGTGATCGACTTCATTCGTTTGAGAGCTCTTCCAACTTTTGGTCAAAGAAATGGGAGCGCAACATATGCGACTTTGGCTTTACACAAAAGGCCGTTGGTTGTCGAGAGGCAAATGCCTCTCTCAGTTGTATGAACTTAAAAATGAGGATGAAATCTTTTTCAAGGAAACAAAAACAACTTCCAAGTCCAATTTCACAATGAAGAGTTTGCTGTGATGCTTGCGTACCTGACCGATGTATTCGGCCACCTCAACAACATGAATTTGTCTTTGTAAGGCCGTGGTGTGACAGGCAGCAACGTTAAAGACAAGCTGGCTGGGCCAGCTGCTTGAATGGGGGTCTGGCAAGGACAAATGAAGATAGAATTCACCGCCTCGTTTCCTTTGTTGGAAAGGGGTCTAAAAATGAATAGGCTTGATTTGCCAGATAACATCAAAACTTACATTGTAGAGCACCTTGAAATCGTCTCTGCTGAGTTTCAATTATACATTCTTTCAAGAATGACATACGGCATGTTTTGTGGTACAGAGACCCGTTAAACACTGAAAATGACCCTAATGCTGAAAAAGCAGTGGAGTTGGCAGAGTTCAAAGTTTCGAATGCGCTGACGCTGGCATTTAATAATAAAACTGACTACTCCAGCTTTGGGTTGTCTCTTCATGATACATATCCACTACTAAGCAAGAAGCCTTCCATAATTCTCGTTCTATTCGCAACTACCCATCTTTGCGAAGCTGGATTTTCTGATCTGGCGTCCATAAAAACAAAATCTAGAAATTGCCTCAATGTATGCAGTGACATTTGCCTTGCTCAGTCATAGACGGAACCAAATATCAAAAATTTCCTAAGGCGGAAACAAGAACACGCCTCGCACCGACTACGTTAATTTAAAGTAAATTGACTCATTTGTTTGTTTCTTTGGCTGTTCTTTTACTTTTGTTTGTTGGCTTTTTTATTATTGAATGCGGCGAATACAATAACTGGTGGAAACCCGTTGAGAGCAGAGGGCAACAAGTGTTAAAGAGTCTTTGGAAGGGGTCCATGTTCATGAAAGTTTGAGAACCGCTGATCTAGGCCTTTACAACGCATGAATTGCATAGGATGATAAACCAGCATTGCTGGCGTCGCCCTACAGGGCTACCGGTCAGTTGTATATTGGGTTATCATTATCAGTTCGGTTCTCCAAAAAATTATATCTGAAAGCAATAACAAAAAATTGTCCCTTTTGAGCACATCATATTTTGCCGTTGCATTAATGCTGCTATTTTGTCACAAATAAGTAAAGTTGCGTTGAAAGATAGTTTTTATATATGTATAGTTCTTGTAATTTGTCGTTTTATTTTGCCGTGGTTATATTATTTGTAAATCTAAATTGTCTTAAGTCCTAAACTTGATTTTTACATCTCGGCTGTTTTTGAAAAAAAGACTTTTTCTTTTACATTTAGATTTGTAACTCACACGTCTCTTCTTATGACACAATGATTGATTGACACGTAATTAAGTTCCGGAGTATTCGGGTGAATCTTGTTTCTTCTCGAAGATTTTTTTGATTGCCGATTACGTAATTCATTAACGATGTTTTTTTCTGGATCACGTGATGTTGTTTCGGCTTTTTCTGAAACGCCGCCCATTTATATCTAACGCGGCGAAATTTTTTACGCATTCAGTAGTAGAGCAGTAAAGTAAAGTATGGAAAGAGTAAAAGTATAGAGACGGCTAAAAAAAAGCGTTTTGCTCTGTGGCGATTTCTGTTAGCGTGACAAGTAAATGGTGGATTTAGTTTTAGTTGGTTTCTAATCGTTATATTATAGTGCTTTTGTTTCTGTGATCGACGAGCGAAAGAATTAAAAGTTTTAAGTCATTTTATGAATATATTTGTTTTGTTCGTGACCGAGAAGTGCTTGATTCAAAGTATTTTAGTGGAATCCAATCTTCACCTAGCAGTTGAGTTGCAGCCAGATTTAACTGTTCAAGCGAAACTATAAGTCGTCTCAATTTTAAGAATAAAAATAAAGTTGAGATAGAACCAAAATTCCATTGCACGCGACATATTTGTTGGACTGGAATATTTCTTTTTCTCATAAATTTTCTATATTGCATCCCATATTGCAAAGCCAAATTAAAAAGTCTGCCATTTGGTTTCAATAATCCTTCCTTTTTTTAATTCTTAAAATGGGTTAAAAAGGACAAACTTCGGAAACATGACTTTTGCACCATCTGCTTTAATCTTCTGAAAATTTTTTGAGTCCCATTTTAAACTAGTTCCAGCAAATATTGCACAATATCCTCATCAGTGCCGGAAATCCGGAGGTCTTTAGCTTTTGTGATGTCATTGTGTTGTTGAAAAAGCAATGTTAAAACTAGTATTTGAATAACTCTCTTAGCATGTACCTTTTTATTAATGACTCTGTCAATTAATGCATATGGTTTTTGCAAAGCAAAGACATAGTTTTGGACTTTTTGTTTTTAGTCAAAAAATCCATAATTTCCAGATCGGGGAGAACTTCGTATTTAAAAAAACAGTATATTTCTGAGGGTCCTAAGGCTTCTACTGCATGTGCAAAATTCTCATGAAATTCGGAATTTGATTCATCAGTGTTTAGCGGTATCTCATTCTCATCAACTTCCACATCTTCAATCTGAAAAGTAAAAATATAAGCGGAGATATTTTTGCACAGACTATGTGTTATTGCTGGTAAAATACTCTTTAACATTTCACTGCTGAACGTATTTAACCAAATCACTCATCTGTTTCCAATATAATGTTTATACATGTATAAGCTGTTGTTGTTGATAGATGAAACAGTAAAGTGCTGTATGACCTTCAAAACTAAATTGTTAAATATTTTATTAAAAACGTATCCCACTTATTTGATCATCAACATGAAAGTAAGCTCAAAAGCTTGTTTTTTCTTTCGGCTGGTCAGAAAGAATTTATCAGCCAGCAGCTTCCTTTCGAGCTCATGGTTTTAGTTTACACCTAGCAGTATTGTTTTAACACCAACCCTGCCTTGGTGCAAGTTAGTAGTCTTAGATAATTGTACATTTTTTGATTATAGATTCCTCCTAATGAGTTGAAACACACTATACGGATTTTTAGTTTCTCTATCAGATAAAATTAAACCGAAGACTCCAACAGCCTGTTTTATCCTTCAACTTGTTAAGAGGGATTTACAATTTAAAAATGTCCAATTATCTAAGAAGATCAATGCATAAGTAAGGCTGGTGCCAAAACAAAACTGCAATAGGCCTACTAGTAAACCGTCTACTATTGAATGTTCAGCAAGTTGCCAATTTTAAAGAAATTAACCTGTTTCTTCACTTTCCACAACGGGGTTTAACGTATCCAATTGTCTACAAGTTATCTCAAGATGAAGTCACAAACTTAAATGTACCGTCTTGTATAGATACTTCAATAAAACTTATTAGCCGGTTTAAAAATATTGAAACTCGTGCATGTTCATACGCTTTTGTTTTCTAATGCATAATTAAACGTGCTATTGACCAAGCATAATTTTCAAATACGCTCATTTAAGTAATTCTATAAACGAGCTCTTCGAAAATTGTACATTTATAATGAGGCCGATGGCTCTTGCATAAATTTGTTAATGCAGACAATAAAAGAATGTTAAAATGGATGAAAATTGGCACTTGTCCATTACAAACAATGGCAAAAGTACGCCGTAGACTAGAATGTTCATGTTTTTGTATTCCTTCGATCTGAATAGCAAATGTCAGGACAAGAGTTTTTAGTAATGGATTATCAGAAAAAATTAGGAGCGCAACTGAAAAAAAATAAAGCTGTTATCGAAAAAATACAACTTTGGGCAAAGTTGTTTGGAGCGGTAGATCAACCTCTCCCACCGTTCCTTTCTTGTGACATAAGATCAATTTTTCGGAGTAGAAAATTTTTCTTTTTCCAGATTATACACGAATAATGTGAAAGAAACTCTATTAACTTCGGAAATATTGTGAGCTTTTGCTTTTAGAAAAATGTGTTTAAGTGTCTACAAGCGTCATAGTAATAAACCCTGTTTTTTAAAAAACTTCAAATTAAAATCTTCAATCAGGATTCAATATTTTTCTGGTCACTTTTTTGCAGAATTGCAGGTGGCTATGGGAAGCGATAGCGAGTAGCGACCGATTTAACTACAACGAACAGTCTCATCGGCGACAGACTTCATCAATTAGCATCTACAAACTTCAAACAAGTTCTAGTCGCGAGAGCGGCAAGATACTGATAAAGGCTAAAATCTTGCTTATTTATTTGAAAATGTTGCTTGCTAGTCATGTTTAGTCCAATGCGTTGCTTCTACTTGATGTTCTGAAGACAAAGAAATTTTTAGTATCTACAGAAGTTATTTCAATAATATTTTTTTTCAGGTGCAATTAGTTCATTTCAACTTGCAATTGATTATTACAGCATAGTAGATTTAAACTAAACGTTATCGAATTTTTAATATTATTCAACAAACAATGGCAAACATTCAGTTTGAAGATGTAATCAAGGATCAAGCCTGCGTCAGTAGAGTCAGAGAGGGCGGGCATTTTCAGCCATGGGATTATTCATCACGAAATTGAGAAACAGATTGAACGATAATAGTAACGACGGTTTGATTTTCTTGCGTCAGTATTACAAAAATAAATAAAAACTGCATACAAAGTTGGACATTCAAAAAAACGTTAATAAATTATGAATTTCAAAATGTATCTGAGTGACTTACCTACAAAATTATATTTATTTTAAAACCCGAAAAAACCCGGGTTTTCCAGGGTTTTTTTATCAGGTACCCGAAACCCGGGTTTTAAATTTTTGTACCGAATTGAAAACACTAAGGGCAACAGTCTGAGTTTAGAGAAAAAAGTTAAACTATGTCTCCTCTTCAAACGTTTCGGTCTTTGTTATGGCAGCAGGTGGCAGGCGAAAAACAATTTTTTGCTGCTTTGATTTGAAAACTGGAAGAACGTTTTTGAAACTCTAGACAAATTTTACACAAATCCAATACAAAAAAGAATGGAAGACTTTTTTATTTTTTTATGCTTTTGATGTTTTGTAGACACAACTCTTTTCTAGGCATGAGTGCCTGCCTACACCTCTTTGTCTAGCCCCATCCCCCATTGCAAATTTTGGATTGGTAATAAAAAAATAGAAATACATGATGGCGTCTTCACGACAAGCGAAAATTGTAGTTTTGCTCTCATCAATTCTCAATTTTCTTTCTGTGCTACTACTTGGGCAAATAATTGCAAGCAGTTGATTTTGAGGAATATTATGATAAATTTCGCATTTGAAATATGGTCACGAACCAAACACCAGTTGTAAACGATGTAAAGAAAAGTGATCTGAGTTCAAATTGAAAAATGGAGGAAAAAGTGTCCAAACAAATTTCTGCTAATTTTGGTGGCGGACAAATTGCCCCGACAGCGGCGTCAGCGAAAATGGCCGCACTGTCTGCCGGAGATCTCACTGATTTACAAGACGCCAATGCTTCGACCTCATTAACTCTTTTGCTCCCGCGTGAAAAGCGAAAAAAAATTTCCGTAAGATGGCAGCGCGAAAAACTGTCATAATCAATCATAATTAATAATAATTATGTACCTCAAGTTTGTTTGTAAATCATTACTCAGCTGTCTACTTCTACATTAAGTGTGATATATCGTTGAAATCTACATTTCTTGAGGATTTCAAATAGAAAAAAACATTTTTTTTTGAATATGCAAATTTTATGCAAATGAAACCCCCCAACTGGGGGGTAGTTGTCTTCAAAATTAAAGTAGTACCCTCACCTCAAAGATCACTACAGATTTAATTTTCTACCAATTTTTTAGAAATAGTCGCAAAAGGATGCTAAGGAAATAAGCTTTCAAGGTACATCAATCAAAACTTACCTAAGAGCCTAGGTTTTTTACAATTTGCAATTTTCTGAGGCACATGACCTTTTTTTTGACCGGTACCGACCGGTACCAAATTTTGGTAGTTAAATTTAGTACCTAAAATATGATCAGTTATTATCTGCTACAGGTTAGCCTAAACCATGTAACATTATGTATTTTTGAACAGGGAATTTCTTCAAGATTCAGAAAATATCAAGTTTAAATAGAATATGCTGTCACTGACAATGAAACAGCCGCTTGTTTACACCCTTCCCATTTGTTGAGAAACAAGGGGGACACAGCAAACTTTGATTTACGAAAGCCAAACTTCTGCTAGCTTTTAAACTTGTATTTCGCTTCTTGTCTTCTTGGAAACTTGATACAAAATGACGACTTTATTGATAAAACATTTGCAATTTATTTTATGTTTTTATAGGGTGTAGTTTTTCTAAAAATGATAATTTAGTGAAGGTAAGTCAAAAATTTTTGGGGGTTTTGAACTGACATGATGTACAGTACTCATTTTTGATCAGTAAATATCATATACCACTTAGTCTAAACTATTTAACGTTATATATTGCTGGAAAGCAAATTTCCTAAGCTTTCAAATGAGACCGGTATTTAGCAACATATTATATTTTTTATGCACTAAATTTACTTTTATCTACTTACCATTCAAGTTTGTTTGGGGGGTTTTGAGACCTCTAAAAAATTTGGAAATTTAAAAACGTAAAATTTATCATTATCGCTTGAAATTTTGTGAAATGATGCCCCAAAAGAGTAGTTTTCAGACTGGGTTAATGATGAAGGGTTTGGTTATGTGGTAAAGATGTAATCTCAATTTGATTTTAGCATAGTTGACACGTGCGGAGAATTTGGCCGATTTTGTCGTCTGCAACTGGGTTCTTGGTGTTTTTAACCGTTTTTGGGTATAAAAATCCAAGAATTAGGGCACAAATTATACGTCTTTCGATGCGTGAGAAAATAAGCGTGATCTTTTGAAAATTTTATGAAAATCGGATGAAAAATAAAGTCACAAATCGGTTTTTTAGTAAACTAACTTTGTAACTCAATTTAACAAAATTTGAGGGAAACACTGACAACACGAGATCATCAATCGATGATCGCGGGAGCGAAAGAGTTAAATACGACTCTGAATTAAACTTGCAGCTCTTCAAATGTACAAGAATCTGTGTTTGAGAAGATTTAAATGAATTTTTTTTTGTCAAGAAGTGTTAATAGATTGTAATTGCGCAAAATAATGCATCAGCTTGATCTCGGTTTGCAAAATAATAGAATTCAATGAATAATAATAACGACATTTTACCTTTGAAAATACTCTGCGAAACATTTTCAAAAATTAACAATTTACTGTAACACTGGCAATTGACAAATACATCGTGACAAAATATTCTTTGTAAACCAACAAAAAGCTATCAAGCTAGTCTAGTATCAATATTGTTTCTACAGGGTCCGTCAAAATGATCTGACGCATTTGTAGGTTAAATAAAAGACAGAAAATGTAAATAAACAATAAATTGTTTTTATTTTTGAAAAGTACATATAATGCCATTTTGTTTCATTTAGTTTAAAATATTAAATCGGTCAAATGGGAACCGTTATTATCCACACACTGTCGAAGACGTTCACGAAAGTTGTCTATAACTCGGCGGATCATTTCATGTGGAATGGAGGCAATTTCTTGACGAATCGCATCTTTCAGTTCTTCAATAGATTGAGGACGATTACTGTAAACCTTTGACTTGAGATATCCCCAGAGAAAAAAATCGCAAGGATTTAAATCAGGTGAACGGGCGGGCCAACCAATGTCACCACGCAATGAGATCAAATGACCGGGGAACATCTCCCTCAAAATCCCCATCGCACGTCGAGAAGTGTGGGCCGTTGCCCCATCCTGTTGAAACCAAACGTTGTCCATATCATGGAGCATATTTAATTTTGGTCTGAGAAAAGTCTCTAACATATCACAATATCGATTAGAGTTTACAGTCACTGTAACATTGTTTTCTTCGAAGAAGTACGGACCCCATATACCGAATTCTGCCACGGCACACCATACAGTCACACGAGGACAATGCAAAGGGCGTTCATGCAACTCACGAGGGTTGTTCTCTGCCCAGTATCTGAAGTTTTGCTTATTCACCGAACCACACAGATGAAAATGCGCCTCGTCACTGAACAACACAATTGCTGCATGGGGGACATGTTGTTGAATTTCTAAACAACATGTTCTGCGAGTTTCAGTGTCTCTTTCGCTGAGTTCTTGTGCAAACATCATTTTGTATGAATGCATTTGAAGATCATTATGCAGAATTCTTCGCAAACTTCTTTCGGAAAGCCTAAGAGCCTGGGCGCGTTTTAATATCGAACGGCGTGGAGACTGTTGAACTGAAGCTCTTACCACTGCCACATTTTCTGGAGTTCTGGCGGTGCGAGGCCTGCCGGTTGATTTTCGTTTTAAATTCAGATCCAGTAGCTCTGAAGTTGTTAATCCATACCAAGATCGTGTTTCGGGCGGTACGGGATCATGTCTACCAAGCTTAAAGTGCACGTGGAACGCTCTTTGTGTTGCAGTTACAGATTCGTTTGTTTTGATAAATGTTTCCACAGTGAAAGCGCGATGCTCACCAGTCCAATTCATGGTATCAACTAAACCACTAAAAATTTTAATAAAATTACAAGTACAACTTATGGTATCAACTGAAAAAGAAAAAAACAAAATGGCATTATATGTACTTTTCAAAAATAAAAACAATTTATTGTTTATTTACATTTTCTGTCTTTTATTTAACCTACAAATGTGTCAGATCATTTTGACGGACCCTGTACTTTTTAATGCCTGCCATAAAAGTTTTTTACTGCTTCTTACGCTTAGCATTTTGAGAAAATAAAGGACACAAAATAGCAAGAGTAGCTCTATTTGAATTTCACTCTTTTGGTGGACAACGCTAATAGCGTTTAGCGAAACGTCGTAGTTAAAATGTGTGCAGCAGAAAACTGGTTCTCGTTTTTTTTTTGCTGAAAATAACAAGAGTTTATTGTGACATCATCTAATCACCTGAAGTTTTTGCACATAAACGAGTCGGTTACTGGGCTTGTGTGAGCTCAAAATTGCCTTATTCCGCACAGAGATATTAGTTTTAGGAAATGTTTTTTTTGACTTATTTTGTGACGTCTTCGACTTCTTGTGACACTCACTACAGCGTAAGTATCAAGCGTACAGAGTTTCGTGTTTCTATGCCGAGCAGTTTTACAGGAGTTAAAAATGTTACATACACGGATAAAGTTTTCCTATGAAGTTCAAGAAAATGGAGTTATTAGAAAGTTATTCCGTTCCAAAGATCATTATAAGAAAAGTGCCAAAAGGAAACCAAGCGACCACATTAGAAAGAGTCATTGGACCAAAAGTTTCTTTCAAAAATTATATTAATAAATAATAATATAAGCAAATGTGCGAAACTGCCATCTGAACACATCAAACGCTAAAAAACAATTTGTTTCAGGTATCTTTTTAAGTAAGTAATGGAAGTCATTCTGAGGCATTTGTAGCGTAAAAATTGTTAAAATGAATCTTACAAAACCTCCAAACGATACCGAGAGTTTATATAAAAGACCTTGGCTTCGCGATGAAATTTTTGTTGCTTGTTTGACTGCAATCGCAACTTATTTGACTATCACTTTGAGCATGTATGAATTTCGACAGAAAAATGAAGAGAAATTAAAGTTGTTTAGTTTAAAAGAATTAAAAACATCTTTGTCAAGAGGGTCTCTTTGTTTAATTGCAGTTTGTATTTGTGTAATTCGTGTTTTTTTTGAACAAATAGAGCTTAGATTAGGAACTGTTTTCGATTTGGCTTGTCGCTTTTACCAAGTTCAACTCATAATAACTTACCATACATCTGTTTCGTGTATATATATCTTGCTTTGGGCTAGACAAGTAAATATGTACCGGCACCCAGCGTTGAGGCGTCTTCGCTCTAGTGCGTTAAGAGTGGCAAGTGTTGTTGTACTTATTGGAATGTTGGGATGCTTTCTAACCAATATTGTCACTTATATTGTGTTTTTTACTCTTGTATCATCACCCAATGGATGTGTGTACGACAGCTCAAATGTAAGCGGGCCTCCCTCCTTTCTTCCTGGAGTCATTATGTTGTTTGGTTCTGTTGTCTTCCAATTTTCTTTGCTTGGCTTGTTGGTTTACCCATTGATTAAAAGATACAGAGTCTGTCGCAAATCAGATGCTCCTATATCCGGAGTTTTGATCAGTACACATGTGAAAAAACCAATTGTTCGCCTCTTTGTTTGTGCCACAATTTGTGTGGTTTCAGATGGTGTAGCTTCTTATCTGCTAGTGTACGTGTACGATGGAGTAAAGCCTGTGTTTTTTTGGGTGAACATCTATACAGTCAATCTGTTGTGTAACATCGTAGCAGTAATTCGTTCATTTGCCAATTGGAAACAAAGACTCTTTCCGTGGTATACACCAAGCAATAAAGTAATTTCAAAAATCAATGCAACAACAAGAGCTGGTTGTTCTGCTGTATAATGTGCATAAGCAATGCTTTGATCTTTTAAGTTAGATGTACTCAGTACACGTTACTGTACGTTTTTTGTCCGGGTTTTGTGCGCTTTTCTCTCATGCATGCATTTTGCCAAAAAATTTTCGTCTACTGGATATTTATATGCTCCTACACAGTATACGTTGTTGTCCGAACATGTGATTTTGCCCGCAAAGTACGTGTCAAAAATGTCTTATACGTTTTTATTCGCAACAACCTATACACTTTGGGTACGCTTTTTCGCAAAAACCTATATTCTTTGCATACAATAACGGATGTTCAAGCAACAATATATATTGTAAAGCAGCATACAATTATCCAAGCGGATGAAAATTTTCGTAAAAAGGCATGAAAGAAAAAACGTTTGAAAAAACCGAACAAAGTCGTACAAAAACGTAAACTATGTACTTTTACTTTACTTCTGATAATTGTGTGTCAACTTTCTAAGCACCATAGTGCATCATATATTGTTGAGGTTTCCTGCGTTGGCGTATTTGTAGATTAGAATGGTGTCATTGCAAAACAAGAATGGCGTTTATTCAACTTGAGTAATCTTATTACACTTGCATTTGATTTGACAGGTCTTAAAAATTCCTGTAAGCAGAAATGGACACTGTTTACTTTAAAATCCCCCGAGAGAGGTTCTCGATACATGGCAAAAAAAGGGCCGGCGTCCCGGCATCAGTACAGCCTAAAGTACAGCGTTATTTGATGTGATACTTTCAAGATAAAAATATTTTTGCAGATTTGAATTAAAGGAAATTTTAGATGTTACATGACACATAAAGAGGTTATTCTAAAGCATTTGAATGTAGTCTATTAACATTGCTTGTGAAGAGACACAGACACAAACGTAAACTACCTAGAATTTTTGATTTGGAAAAAAGATATAAACAATAAATCCTGTAGAGGCCTTTTTAAGAACACCAGAATATGCCAAAAATGATCGCTGTTGCAGTAAATTTTGATGAAACCCTTTTAATTATTTTCAAAGTTCAACTTATAAACGCTAATTATTGCAGACAATTTTGGTTTGTGGTCAAAAGCAAATAGGGAGACATGACTCAATGCTCCGTCCTCCACAGCAAATTTACCAAGGCGGATAAGTTCAAGCAATCATCAGATATGAACTTATTTCTGTAGCCTATTTTATATGATTAAGGCAGTAAAATAGCGTAAAAAATATTCGAAAAAAGCGTTAGACGAATGCCATACAAGGGTTAGCATTTTGTTCCATTAAGTTATATTAAACCTTCCAAAAGATCAAGTTCAACAATTGTTTTAGGGAGTCTATTTTTTGTGCTCTTTTTTATTTCGAGATAGAGATAAGAAAACGCTGAAGGGTGGGAAAATAGACCACAAGTTTGTCAGTGCCGTCATAAAAGAAGTAAAGAGTTAAAATTAAGCCAAAAATCATCGCATAATGTTTTAAAATCTCTCGAGACAGTTAAATTACTTTAATAGCTTATTACTTACATTTTTCATGACAAAACTCATTTTCAGGTCTCCCAAACAAATTAAAGTAAACTGTATAGCAATATTGTCGATTAGTATAGCAATATTGTCGATCACTAACAAAAAAATATCAATAATGATGAAAAAATTACCTAGTTTAGAGTAGAAAAGAGACGGAGATTTTGGAAGACTGCAAGTGGCCTAAAGCTCATTGAATCAGCGGTTACTCATTCATGTCAATGCCTTTGGGGCAAGCCAAAGCAGTTTGAACCCCAAGTAAACAATTGATGGCACACGCCGAAGCCGGTCGGTTATGCGCCGCATACAACGTATCGCTCAGAGCGTTCAACCAATAGTTTTTTGATCACAAATCTCACACTCAGTCCATCGCGACACACTGCTAACCAAAATCATTTAAATAAATTATAATAAGCAGTTATAATTATGATAATCAGCGATGGGCGCGATACTTTAAATTCTTTTTAAATCGATATCGATAACCAGACTGTTCAGCATGTTAATTCAATACAGATATTTGATACATTATTTTCAACTTCATTTGATATCGATACAGTATCGCTGATACGCGTATCCAGATCAGAGGTCACACACCGCATGCCTGCGGGAACCACGTTGCCGCCTGCCAGGCTGTTTTAAAAATTTTCAAAAATTGTTTCAAAAGTCAATGGGGGATTTCTAAAGAAAAAAATAGGCAGGCACCCCGAATTCTGCTTGGGGAAGCATAGATTTTAAGCCCAGTAATTCCTTAAATCGTTGATTTGCCACTTCATCTCCAAAAAAAAAGGTCTTTACCTACTATTCGGACTAGACAAGTGTGAATTTTAGCTCCTAGAACAGCTCAAAGTTTTTATTTGATGCTTGATCTCCACACAAAAAGGTCTTCACTGTTGCTTCAGAACAGAAATGTCAATGGTATCAACCTAATAGTCCTCGCCATGATCAGTATCCAAACAATAGCCCGGGGTCCAAAAAAGTTGGTGATTCTTAATCCAGCTACTTTCTAAGTTTTTTGCAAGAGCGGTCGAAATGGCCGTAAATGCGTGATAGCTGCTCCTGCTCTAAGCCACGTGGATAATAGTGGGGATGGTAAGCCTATCGTTGAATTCTGCAGCAGTGAAATTCTGCACCACTTGACAGCGGATGACGTATATATACGCCTATTTATTTATAAGAGACCCCGATGTTTCCTATTGCTTTTGTCACCGTTTAGCAATTTAGTGATGCCTAACATCCAATCAGCAAAAAGATATTCTAATTGGCGACACATTTTCAATTTTATGAAATTTTTCTAAAAAAAATCCGCTAGCAGTACATAGAAATGCTTTTAAAAATCCGCTGTCAAGTGGTTAATGACATAGCGAATATCAAGTTCTATTCAATTAATGAGTTTTTTGAAAGAAGATGGCACATTAAGCAGACAATTTAACGCAGACGGCAAAACCAATACAATGACCAATTTAGGCTTTCATTAATCCTCAACAGGCGCAATCATGTTTGAACCCGGTGCGTTTGGCTTAGCTTACCTTCTCCAACCGCTGCGCCACCTGGTTCCTGTTTGTCAGAAAGAGAATTTCTACTATTTCAAGCCAGCTACGCCTGCTACTAAAAGCTGATTATCACTGGTTGTATAGTTACAATTAATTCCTTTTTTTTAATAGTTGTAATTAATGAAACGCTTAATGTTATCTATAGATGATAAAAAAAAACGTTTTTGCCAAAGTGCAGGCATACGCTTGGCATCCGCGTTCCAGATATCAGTTCAGATGTTGCACAGTTTGGCTTGCATTGTTGATGCTAATTGAGAAAAATAATCGTTCAATGAGAAAGCTGCTAAATACTTAACATCTTTACAGGCCTAGGACGCGCATATGACCTGTAACAACTTGGCATCAAATTGATATTACCCACCATGGAGTGAAAAATCACATAGGTTTAAGTGAACGAAGGGTTAAATTAACTTTGTTCTGATTATGGGGAGTGAAGCTTTACAACATGCAATAAATGATAAGTCTTGACCAGACAAACCAATGCCGATCTGAAAGGAAATTTGTGATGTGTACTCGGGTAAACCCGGTTGATAAACAAAAATATGAATCTATACCATAAAGTGCAATTCTGTCTGTCTATCTGTGTGTATGTTTTAACTCCTCCAAAGCTGCTGGGCGTACAAACATCAAACTTGGCACAATCGATCGCACTCTGGGTTGAGTGTGATGGGGGTTTGTAATATCATGATGACGTATCTATCAAATACATTTTTTTAATTTGCATTTTTTTGCCACAGGAAAACAATTTTTGCTCAAAAGAAAGCTAGCACCCAACTTACTAACTTGCAAAAATTTCATTTCTTTGGAGTGAAAGATGGGGCTACAGTTGATGCTTGAGTGCAAAATTTGTCCTCTTATTTTCTCAAAAAGTACTAACCGTTGAAACACAATTGATAGCATTTTCAGGTTGTATTTAAAATGTGCGAAAAAAATCAACAACGACTTAAGCTGAATTGACAATGCAGCTAGCAATTCTTTTTTTGGCATTCTAAGCTTGTTTTTCTTTTTTCTTAAACGCTTTAAACTACCTCTATGATGTCATAATGTTGGCTGGTACCATTCAAGTGAAAACATAGGACCATCCAGGAACTGCTCTTGAAGTAGCAATACATTGGAATCTTAAAAGTAAACAATTGATAAACTGCCTTATGAGAAGATTGACACATCACAGTATTGACATATCTGTAGGCTTGAAAACCTGTTGTTTTTAGTAATGCAATGGCAAGTTAGAATACCTTTGTACTGTCGCGTCACTAGCCTGGCAAATCGTAATCCCTAAGACATAAACTGATCAGTCAAGCGCAGCAAAGTTAACAAATTGCCTATTTTTCACTTCAAATCTTGCAGGAATTACAAAAATTATCCCCCTCTTTAGCACAAAAACTTAGTTAATGGATTACACCAGGGGTGGGGAAAGTGCGGCCTTTTCGAAGAGTTTGTGCGGCCTTCCAACTGTTTGCTCACTTCACCATATTTTTTGAATTATGTTTTGCTCGTGTGTATAAGTCGTACTCTCAAATAAGTCCAGACATGGTCATTTAATGCTACAAAATTGCTTTTGTGTATTTTTAACTTGTTTATTATTTTTTATGCATGACAAATTTGTCTATGTGTACTGCTGTTTTAAGTTGCGGCCTAACTGATTACCTGTGATTTGAAAAGCGGCCTTCGACTTACAAAAGTTTCTCCACCCCTGGATTACACTCTTGAACCATAACCTAACTTACTGCAATAACTAAACTGTAAGTGCCTGACTTTGGGTAAGCTTTCTCTAACTGCGAGTATGTCAGGACCAAACAACATACGCGCAGCCAGAGATTTTAGGTCATACAAGTAGGCTAACAACGACAAAAAATCGAAAGTGGTTTGTCTAATATTCAACAGCTTATTCCTAACAACACACAACAATCACTTTGGCGCCTTACCAAAAGTAAATTTGTGCTTTCATGCGAGTGGTGAAATAAAAGTTACTAAAATTATTACCTGTTTCAACTATCAGCAAGTTCAATTTCATAGTGCGCCTATACTGGAAGCAGGGCAAACAAGACGTTTCTCGGGACTTCAACAACATAGAATCAATCGCTCATAAAGGTATTCTACTCGATTTTCTTCAAACAAACGGTACTTAAAATTTTGGCAAAAGAATTGTTCATGGCAAAAATCATTAACTTGTTGTTAATATAGCTTTGAAAAAAGCTTTTGGTAACGCTCTCATCAGTGACGGCACACGTCAAAAGGAGAAAAGCTAGATTGAACACGTTGTTTTATGTGATTGGTTTGGATGGTAAGCAATCAAGACAAGCCAATAATAGCGCTAGCATTGCAAAGCGCGTCAAAGAATGAGATTTCGCAATAGCGAATTGCAAGAGAAAGTGCAGCAAGCGGCCAAATAGGAACGCCGAGATTATCGAAAGTGTAAGCAAACTCTTTCCTCCTGCATAACACCGGGTGTTGAGTGTTGATATAGACAGCCTCTAAGACAGTGTTTCCCAAACTGTGTGCCGTGGAAGATTTGCAGGTGTGCCGCTGCCATGAAGCAATGGTTGATAACGTCGGAGATCGTGTTGTGTTGCCCGAAAAAGTGGTGATCTCCAAAAAAACAAAAAACGAAAGGCCATTACATTCTTCGCTGTCACCTGTAATGCTACTCGCGATCAACATAAATAGATTCGTGTAGCTCAGGCCTGCCCAACCTTTTTGGTGTTGCGGGCCACTTTCAGATGTGGAAATTTATTGCGGGCCACAAACGTTTTTACCAAACTTAATTACTAATCAAGTTCTAGTTTACGTAAGAATTTACAAATTTACATATTACATAAAAAGCAAATTTATTTACATAAAATCAATCAAGTCAATAATTACTGGTTAATGAGCCACTTGACTTTGTTTTTCTCGAACTAAAGAATCTATTTCGGGATCCAACAATGTAATCATGCATTGCTCCAGATGACCATCAGTGATAGAAGATTTAATCTTGTTCTTCACGTGTTTCATTCGAGAAAACATCTGTTCGCAAACATATGTGCTACCAAATAGAGCAGGGGTGGCCAAGCTTTTTATGCAAAGCGCCAACTCTTCTACCAACCCGTGTCGGATGCGCCATAAATGTAGGGCAGGGGTGGCCAACCTTTTCAGTCCATGCGCCAAAATTTTTCGCCACACAAGCATTCATTTGAAGATGCGCGCACACAAACATTCATAGCTTTTCATTGCTCTCAAACGTGTAGTAATATATTTATACTTTGAAATCAAAACAAGGCCATATTCAGCGGTGATCTCCAAAAAAAAAAAAAAGGTCATCCCCTGTTTCGCTGCACCTTTTCCATCACTTTTGGCTTAAATATGCCACCAAACGTGGGGCCAACCAAGTGCGGACTTTTTTTTTTTTTTTTTTGGAGATGTTATTGGAGTGACAAATTTTTCGGCCAGATGAAAGGACACTTACCCAAATTGCCCGAAAAATCTTAAACCTGGAATGCGCCACCTCTAAACATGCAATGCGCCACGGTTGGCCACCCCTGAAATAGAGAAATTATTTGTGCTGCATTCTTTTTTCAACTTGGGAAACTTTTCAGAATGCACGTATTTGCGATAGAATTCATCTACTGAAATTTCACCAAACTTCTTCTTGATAAATTCGTCGCATTGCAAGTCGATTAGTTCCAGCTGAAGCTCTGTTGGTGCATCTTCAGCTTCAACAAAAAAAGGTTGTGTAACAAAATTAATATTTCTCTCCTATAAATGGAAATCAAACAAGCGCTCACTAAATGTGTTTTGCAATTCAGAAATGCACTTCACAAAATTCGGTGCGTACTCTTTGCAATTCGTGTGAGCCATTATTGGGAAATGGCTCAGATCTTTCTTGCCAAGCTGCTGTTCAAAAAGTTTCAGTTTAGCTTGAAATGCTCTCACATGACTGAAAAGAGCATTGACCAGTTGTCCTCTTTGTTGCAGTTTGAAATTGAGAGTCGCCAGGTGAGAAGATACATCAGTGAGAAATGCAAAATCTGACATAAATTGCGGATCGTCAAATTCCAAAATTGGTTTATTTTTCAAGGTCGTGAATTCTTGGATTGGATCTTTTAACTCAGCAATTCTTTTGAGCACGTTTGCACGACTCAACTAGCGTATATCGCAATAGTAAATCACGTCGCCATGATCTGCTTTCCATTCGGATGTTAAAAAGTTTTGAAACTGACGGTGGTTCAAAGCCTTTGCCCGAATAAATTTTAGAACGATATTAACCACCTTTACTACGGCATCAAATCGTAACGTTTTTGCACACAAGTTTTCTTGATGGATAATGCAGTGGTAATCGATGAATGTGTTTTTATCGATTCCATCCTGCTTTTTTAAAAAGGCTACCAAACCACTATGTTTACCGATCATGGAAGGGGCTTCGTCTGTAGCCACGCCTGCAAGATTTTCGAAACGCAAATCGTAAAACTCCATCACGTTCTTAAGTGCTTTAAACATATCTTCACCTGTAGTGCGATCTTTTAACGAAGCTATGCTCAAAAGTTCTTCAAATATATCAAAATTGCTATCAACCCCTCGAGCAAAAATAGCTAGCTGAGCAGTGTCAGTTTGATCGGTACTTTCGTCCAAGGCTAATGAGTAAAACACAATTTTTCCTTCAAAGCGCTTTCAACGTTGCGAAAAAGGTCTTTTACCCTTCTGGTGATTGTGTTTCTTGAAAGACTGATTTTTTAAAATCATTAACAGTTTTAGGAGAGACGCATTGCGCTGCATGTATGATGCAGTCTTTTATGAAATTTCCGTCGCTAAATGATTTCATATTTTTAGCAATGTCTAGGGCAATCATGTAACTTGCTTTGACAGAGTCATCAACCCCTCCAAGTCTGGTGATAGGGGTTTGTTGCCGACTCACCGACTTTGTCAACTGCTGAATTTTATCTTCACGTTGTTGGCCTCTGATGTTGTCATACTTGACTTCATGTCGGCTTTTATAATGGCGTTTGAGATTATATTCCTTCACAACAGATATTGTTTCTTGACAGATCAGGCATAGGGGCTTACCATTGCTTTCAATAAACTAATATTGCATAGTCCATTGCTCATTAAAAACTCTGTTTTCGTCGCAGTATTTGCGTTTTCGTCTTACAGGTGTGCTCATTTTTGCTTAATCACTTGTTAAATTCCGCAATTATTCGTACAGTACCGTACTAAAAAGTATACCTCGCCTAGCTAACGCTAACAGTAACTGCAAGCAAAGTCCGATTACTGGAACATAAACAGTTAAGCTTTTGTGACGTGATAAATCCCTTGATTTTGATGTTTTATGTGATACACGAGGTGATAATGAGTCGCTATGGCTGCATGCAGTGTTGCCAGGTTGTATGGATCTAAACCAAATCTAAAAAATTGACATATTTTCGAAGCGTTTGTTACACAAGTGTTCGGGGTTGTAGGCCCACAACATAAACAACAGGTATAATTTTGGTGTGTTTTGATGTCAAATATACTTGAGCCTGTAAAAACTACTAAAAATTTTAAAAAGTCTGCTTACGAACTTATTACATCGCGGGCCACTTAAAACAACCTCGGAGGCCGCATGCGGCCCGCGGGTTGGGCACCCTTGATGTAGCTGTTGTGCCGCGAAATTTGCTTAGCTTATTTACAGTGCCAACAGACAAAAAATTTGGGAAACATTGCTCTAAGAGATTAAGGTGGAAAGAGCTGCGTACTGTGGCGAAGATAGAAAACCGCTTGTTGTCATAATTTCATTTATATTGTTCGGTTTCCCCAAACATGCTGACCTACGGAAAAGTCACAGTCGGGTGTAGTGTCGTTTCGTTTCTACGATCTGTGTGGTTGAGATCGGCGTGGACAAGTCAATTGTTGTCTTAAACATTGTTGACTTCTTTTTCCTAGTTTGTGGAGCGCTTGTCTATTCAAGGAGCCCTCAAGCACACAGGGCACTTTTCAGGGCCGAATCGCTAAAGGGTGGAGAATTGAGCGATTTTCTTTGCGATCTGAGCGTTGACGACGTTTTTAGTATAGGCATTGTCCAGTAATATTTTCTTAATCCTCTCTATTTTTCTATTAAGTCTACGTTTGGTGCATTAATTAGGGCTCGATGCACCAATGTAAATATTAGATATCAAAAGCGTTTGAACGTGCACGAGTTTCAATAATTTTAAACCGGCTAATAAGTTTTATTCAAGTATCTAAATAAGACGATACATTTAATTTTGTGACTTCATCTTGAGATAACTTGTAGACAATTGGATACGTTAAACCTAGTGATGGGATTCAGGGGGTTCGCACGGGTTCGGGCGAACCCGTTCTTGGAGTGTTGTGATAATCAGCGAATCCGTTCTTGTTTTTTGCTAAAGAACTTAGACGATTGCAGCAAAAGGGCTTTCTAAAATGAGGGAACCTGTTGTTAGTGAGTTTGATACAAAAGAGAATCTGTTCTTAAACTTTTGAATCCCATCACTGGTTAAACCCCATTGTAGAAAGCGAAGAAACAGGGTAATTTCTTTAAAATTGGCAACTTGTTAAACTTTCAATAGCAAGCGGTTTACTAGTAGGCCTATTGCAGATTTTTCAGTACATTTCTTAAACATTAAACAGCTTAACCAGTAACTAGCCGGCTCTGCTGACGTCTCCCGTTGGGCCCATTAGTAATGTCGGAATTCATGATATTTGAAAATCCGGCTGCGCCGGTTTTATTCATTTTGTAGCTGTGAAAACAGTAATGAAAAGTTAATGTTTTTTTGACATAGCGAAATCTTGTTTCAAAATAAAAAGTAGCGTTTTCCAAAAGGAAATCGAATCAAAAAACGCTATGGAGGTTATGCATAGCTACTATAAGCCTATATTTCCTCCACAGCTTCTGAAGTCACGGGTAACGTATTACTTGTCCTATTTCTATCACAGACCTACTTAGGGGCTGTATTTGTTTGCAATTCAAACTCCTAATAATGCACAAGCTTTCAAAATGCTTTTATTTCACTGAGTGCATTGGAGCGCAATTCACAAGTTTTGGGAGGACGCCAAAAAAAACTGGCTGTTAGGCCTAGCGATATGTTTATACATTAATGTGTAATTCTATTTTAATCGACAAAACATCAATTGTTTGCTTTCAAAATGACAGCCGACAACAAGTTTAAGCGCAGCTGCTGTTTTTACAATAATAGTACCATACAGCATTATGACGAAACAGATCCTGTGTCACTTCCATGGCTCTCTTCTGTAACGTAGTAATCAAAAATATTGGTTCAGCCGGCTGTAGCGGCTTTACCCAGTCAGTAGTTGTGAGAACAGTGATGAAAAGTTAACTGAAGCATAGAGTATGATTTTCGACTGGGTTCTTGTGATGCGGGTCAAAGGTCAAAAATTGACCTTGTGGTTATTTTCTAACCCTTGCGTTATCCCGTGTCACATGTCTATAAACTGCTTATTTATTTGTTTAATTTATTTTTGCGGTTTCCTGCTAATCTTTGCAGATACCTTCTTGTCTCTTGCGTACTACCTTGCGGTCACCCCATTATTTCTTGATGTTGAAATGCTTATTTGTTTGTTTGATAGTGTATTGTGGTTTTCCCTTAGCATTGGGTACCCTCTTGGGCAACATCTTGTCCCTTGCGTACTCCCTTGCTCCTTGCAGAAAACTTGCAGTTATCACTTATCCCTTGCCCTAGCCCTCCATCCTTGTGGTTACCCCTTATCTCTTGCGTACCCTTTGCTGTTAAAATGTTTATTTATTTATTCACGGAACGTCATAGTTTTAGGAATGGATCAGCGTTGTAAAACCCACGTCATAACTTGTCAACGTATCTTCCACTCCCTCATTTTGACGTAAAACTCTCAACTTAATGCTTATTTTATTGACATTAGATCATAGTTTAAGGATTGTCTGAAATGAGGCTTTTCTCGGCCCGCAGTTTAATATAAATTAGTTCGCTCTGATGCGAAGAGTTTTTTTCAATATTGCATAATTACGGTATGAAGATAATATTAAAAACGCTTTACGTCATGTAACGTTTGGACACGTCCAGAAACGAGCAGGCTTTTTTCGTCTTTTGTACGGCTATCTGTCAGATCTTCATACAGCTTTATCGATTAGAAAAAATTATTTTTTCACCGTTAATTAGAAGTGCTGCTCACCAATGAAAAAATACAGTAATTTAACAACTTAGTAGAACCAAACCGTGCGCGACCAACTTCAAGTTTAAAAAAAGACCAAAAAAGTAGCTTAGTAGTATATCAGTAGCTTGAGCACATTAGGGTGGAGTGAATTTCACCCAACATTTTGCATCTTGATTTATGGTATTTGAACACTTGGCTTTGGGCTAAACAACAATCCCAAAAGCAATTTTGATCCTCCTACCCCTAAATTGACCTTCTTATCTAGGGTCAAAGGCTGCAAGAAGTCAAACTTTGTCAAAATTGCTGTATCTTCACACTTATTGGTATTAGAATTACAGTTTATGGCTTAAAATTTCAAAAGCAGTGTGAATTAAGAATTTAGTGACTAGAGGCAAGATTTTGTGAACGGGTCTCTATCGGCCAAGTACTCTTTAGAGACTTTTAATTTTTCTTTTAGAGATTAAATTAAACTCAAAGGTCCGGAACTGGTAAATTCGTTGTAAACTAGGGATTCGGCCCTAAACTTATATATGAAGACCTTTTTTGGAGATTACCACTATTTTGAAGGGCCTAAAAGCAGTTTATAGGACTTATCTGGAAATTGAGATTCCTATTATTCATGAAGAGCTTAAAAAGAGAGAGCGCGAGGTCACTACCTCACTTGTTTCACCGCAAATCCACCACTGTTTAGAAAACCTATATTTCTATTTGTTATGCGACAACTTTTTCCACTATTTTTGCAAGAATTTGACTAAAAAGCAAATATCTCATGTAAGTGTGCATTTGCACAAGCGGCATTATAGCTAATGCTCTTCAAAGGCCAAAATACTTCATATCAGTAAAGAAATTATGCATCACTATCCCACATTTTTAGATTATAATAGCTAATTATGAATATTCTTATCAAGTTTGGCATTTTATCAATGCTATTTAATGATCAATATATTGATAACTATTAAACTCTGCTGATTAGAGCAGACACAATAACAAGGACTTTTACTGTGGAACCATGGTTCAAATTCCAAACTACGGACTATTTTCCAGACGACCTTCTTCCCACAAAACGAGATTTTTTACAAAAATTGCTGCATGAGCAGAATCGGCAGAGCCAAGATGAAGTCAAGTTGTGTCAAGGAAAACTTTTCCAAATAAAGGCTGAGGCAAACGTTTACCCAATTTTGCAACAAGCAATTTGATAAAGAATTTTCAATTTGGTAAAGAATTCAAGGAAAGCGAGCATTACCTTACGTCCAACAGAAGATGCATTCCAAAAAACTCCATTTCAAAAAAAGGTGCAAAAGTTTATTAAAAATATCGATCAATTGTACGATGTTTTAAACAGGAGCCAACAAGAAAGAAAAAAGATGAAAAGTTGGATTGGGTATGAATAAAGCGGACTGGGACTTTTATCATGATAAATATTGTTTGATAGACGGGGGATATTGTCAAATTGATTGGTCTTAAACTAAGTGTATGACTTAAAACTACAACCGGCGAGAGGGTTTATATGTCTTGAGACATAAAGGTGCTGTCTCTTAGCTGTTGTTGCACCCAGGCTGCCCTTGGGCAAGGTGTAGCACCTGATAGCCTTCCCTGTTTGGGTCACAACATAACAGTTTTTTTAATGTATTGTACAGTACCTTGTAGATGATTTTTTTTGCAGGTGTGTTTTGATTTGGCTGCAACGATGGTCATGCCACTATCTTCAAATTTAAACAAAATTCTTTTCATGTGCATGTGCTAACGTATATCTTTTTGCCATCGTCTCCTTTTTTTCCACTGCTGTCAAACTTCATTTTTTTATGATGATTTGGGAAAAAATTAAATGAATGATTGATGAAATATATTTATAAAAGAAATCAAGAGATTAAAACCAAATATGATTGTAATCAGCCATCTACACCAAGGTCAGATGCAGCTGATGAACTGGATGCATTTAGCAACTCAGCTTTTAACTCCGCCTCCTCAGAGTTCTCACCTCTAGCCAAACAACCAAACTACAATACCAACAAGATTTGACCAACCTTGCGCTTATGTGCAAACGTTTTGATGTTTCCGACAGTGCATGTGCTGCCATTGCATCAGCAGTTTTAAAAGTTTTGAGGGAATTGATAATAAAAATGTGGCGAAAGCTATACACCGAGGCAAATTGTGACGAATGCGCAAAAAACTAAGGAAAGAAGAAGAATGCAATTTTGAAATTGTTGATGCAAGCAATGTTGACGGCCAAAAAGGTGCTACTGTGTCTACTAACTATAGCAGTAATTCTAAATTTTATCCAAAAATTGAAATAGACAAACACTACATCGTTGCAAGCGAACCCGGAGACCTGTATCAGACCCATCTAAGTGTTGAAGACAGCAAACACCAGATAATTGGTCAAGCTATTTACAAAGCACTGGAAAATACCGGCCTGCAGAACAGAACAGAACAGTTTGTCAATTATAGGCTCAGATGAAACTCCTGTTATGAAAAATAAACACCACAGCAGCATTGCCCTTTAGAAGAATTGCTGCAAAAGCTTTTGCAACGGGTAATCTATTTCCTGCATACAAACTATTTGCCTCTCATGATCGTGTTTAAGCTCCTGAATGATGTCTCTATTAGCCCCTACTCATTTTCAGGTCTAACTAGCAAAGAGCTAAATGATTTATTGTCTGATTAACAAGTGCTTCAGTTCAGACCAATATCTTCTATTAAACTTCCTAAGTTGACCAAAAAAGTTATTCAAAGTTTGAGCTTTGATCAATGGTATGAATACCAAATTTGTTGGGCGGTCACATTGGGAAAACTTGAAGTTGACTTAGCGCAGCTCAAACTAGGTGGCTTGTCACATGCACGATAGTTGACACTTGCACGTCGCATTTTACGACACTACACTTCTCAAACAAAGCCAAGCAAAAATTTGAAAAATTTGGTTGCATTTGTCGGAAGGTCTATTTCTCAAGTTAGTTTGATATCAAGCTTTATTCGAAAGTAACTGAAGTAGCTCTCAATTATTTTTGCATGCTCAAGTGGATCACACAGCTTCCTTTCAAGCAAACAAGAGACATTGCAATAAAACTTCAATACCTAATAACTTCTCAGCCCACCCTGAAACATTTTTCGTTCGATACTAGCTGACAGTAATGAAACTGTTTGATCTCTAGCCGTTGATCTTGTGCTGTCGCTCAGCAGAGGGAAGGCACTGAAATAACCTTGATGCGTGATGATGAGTGCGCCAAGGCTAAATTTATTGCAGAGAAGGTAGTTACTGTTCGTACATTTAGCCTACCCATGATCAAAATTAATGCTGATTTCTACCACAACATGGTAAGTTTTGATGAAATTGTTATCAGAGAACCTCTTGCAAGTAAATCGATTCATCATACATCATTACAAAATTTCAAAACAAACTAGCTTGCACTTGATCACCCCTGCCACAGTCAAGCTGCAGAGCGTCATGTGAACCTCGTAACAGAAGCTTTTACGCATATGGCTGGGCTCGAAAAGTGGGTCGGTATGATGCGATAAAAGATCAAATCGCGAAAGTTGATGCCCTTTTTCAGCACCAAAAAGCTGTTTTACAGCTGATTACGATTGCATAACCATGATTTGTTTTTACGTCATAGTTACACAAGAGATTTTTTGATTTGTATATTTTGTTACATTATCACAGTTTTAAATAGCGCAATGGGTTTTCTGAACAGTATTATGAACCATGCCGGTCATAGGCTTTCAACCATTGAAATGTCATCTTAAATGTTTGATTTCAAACTAATGTTCCTAATCAATTCCATAGATAAGTTTTTTTCGAAGAGCATTTAGCTATAATGCTGCCCGTGCAAAACAAACACTAGAATGAGATTTTTGTTTTTTAGTAAAACTCTAGCAAAAATAGAAGAAAAATTCTTATATAATGAATAGAAATATGGGTTTTCTGAATCTTTTTGGTCGTCATCCAGCTTTCTAGTACCAGTAAGAGTGAAGATACAGAAATTTTCCCAAAATTTGACTTCTCGCAACCTTTGACCCAAGATAAGAGAGTCAATTTAGGAATAGAAGGATCAAAAATTGCTTCTGGCGTTGTTTTTAAGCCCAAAGCCAAGCATTTTAAGTTCAAACACCTTAAATCAAAATCCAATACATTAAACAAAAATCACTCCAACTTATGAGTGGCCTGTTTTAATGTTTAAGCAAAATTGAAAATTGTATATGAGCTTTTCCAAATCAGTCGGCTGTAAGGTTGTATGATGTAAAATCTGAAATTTCGCACTACGGTGTGAAGTGCTCACAGCAAAAAAAGAATAAAGATAAACCAATGAAGTTTGTTCTAACTCAGCAGTTTAGAGCACTACCATTACCCTTATTATCAACATGAGTGTAGTAAGTCCACGAAGATTAAGTTTAACTAGATTAAAAAGATTATTGAGTACATGTCGTTGGAGACTCTTCTTCTTCCTTCGACTTTTTCCATTAAGGATCGCCACAGCAGATCAACCCTCTCAATCTTGATTTATCTCTTATTTCTATCAACTTCATTTTTCTCATATTTTGCTTTACACGGACCAATTTTACTTTGATCTATCTTTCTTTCTTATTTCCGCTGAGCCCATATTTAAAACTCTTGACAAACACATTTTTTCTCTACACATACTCAAAACAGTGCCATTCGTCTCCCCTGATCTTTTCACCATGAATTCATACATGAACTATTTCTCATGTTTAGTTTTACATCTTATTCTTTTCAGCCACTTCTAGTCAAAACATCGGTATTTTAGCTCATCCACTTCGAGCTCCAGCTAGTATTTTTTAGTTACTAGTGCTGCTGCAAGCCATAGGCCATAATTGATTTAATCACAAACTTGAAGATTTTACCTTTTGTTTAGCTGCTATCTATTTATCTCATATTGCTCCAGTTACCTTTACCTCACCTACACTATCCTGTTTGAATGCTGCTCCTAATTTCTCTTCTACAAGCACAGTTTCCTAAAATGGTCGATTCCAAATACTTAAATTTATCTACTTTTCTGAATTTGGGTTGCGCAATTTCTAAATCGTTCTGCAGTCCTTTTCATTAGCACAGAGGTAGGGAAATATCGGGGTTAAATTAGTTTTGGATAAAAAATGGTTATTTTCGTGTAACTTAAGAATGATTTCAGATACAGAAAATATTTCTGTATCAAAAAATATCACATTTATTTGGTCATTTGAGCACATTTTAAAAATTAGCTTTTTGGCATTTCTTTTTTGCCTAAAACTTTGCTCAAAAAAGTGCTGTCAAATTGACTATTCAAGCCTCATGCGTAGGTATGTTGGACAACCAGGTAAAGTACTTTGTGCATGCATGATGTGTGGTGCACACGTGCAAAATGGACCAAAACTAATGGTTACATTTTATGCGTTGTGTGAGGCCAAAGTATAAACAACACGACCCCAGGTTTTCTAGCCATATCTAGAACTTTAATTGTGATATGAAAAAAGTGGTTATCGAAGCTAGCAAAGTAGAACTTTTTGTCGCATTGGTCTTGATTGCAAAATGTTTCAGCCATGGCAAACAAATTTTGGTGTTTATTCAACCAAAATTCAATGCAAAACCGATGAAACCAAATGAGGCTGCTCCAAGAAAATATCCTAGAATCGTCTTTTCAAACGTACCGTATTAAAAATGGTGGTAAAAACCCACTTTTTGCATTAATGGTGCGTAAAACTGTTATCAATTCACTGCTCTCATCATGTGAGGGAGCGCCAACTTGTATTTTTTCTCTTTAGCATACACAACTGCTTTAGATTGGAAAACAGTTTTTGATGCGATTTCTGCTGTATTCCAAATCTGCAATGGGGTAATTTTGTATTTATTCATGAAATGCGTTGTAATTAGATCAGCGTATTCCAAACTGGGTGGGGCGGACTTGTCTAAGGGAAGGCGCGAATATTAGCCACGGTCATTTAAAAATAGTTTAAGTGTGCGAGAGTGCCGTCGGTTATGAAAGTTTTACGTAAAATTATGAAATAAGATTTTAGTTTAAACTGATTTAATAATTAAATGAATATATTTTCATTATTTTAATTCTATATTTTATAAGTAAAAATTATGAACATTAAAAATAGTAAGTAATGAAGAAGTTAGATTTCAAAGAACAATATATTGATAGTCCTAATATTTTTAGAAAAACGGATATGTTTTTGATTGGATATAAGAGAAAATCTACTAATAATGAAAATACTGATGTTGGCACAAGTAGTGGGAATATAAGAAATATGGAACAGGAAGGAAGAACTTTCGAGAAAAGAAAATACGATTCATCCTATTTATCGTTCGAATTTACAAGTGTTATCAATGATAAGGTGAAAAAAACAATGCGTTTGTTTTGTTTGAAAGTTTTGGTTGCTGATAGTATGAGACCCGGAAAATTAAAGTGGCACCTTGAAACTGCGCATTCTAAATACGTTGATAAGACCAAAGAATTTTTTCAAAGAAAATTGGAGGAATTAAATGAACAAAAGCAAACGTTCAATGAAGTAGTTCATTTTCCATCAGATGCATTACTAGCATCGTACTTAGTGTCTTATAGAATCGCGAAATGTAAAAACCCACACGCGATAGCAGAAACTTTAGTTTTGCTAGCAGCTATTGATTTGGTCAAAACAACGTTTGGCGAATCATATGCGAAACAGCTGCGACAAATACCGCTTGCTGGTAATACAATTGGCAGAAGAATCAATGATATATCTGAAGATATTTGCGATTAATTGGTTTCTCGAAAGCGTACTTCAAAATTCGCCATGCAAGTAGATGAAGCAACTGATGTTGTTAACGACGCACATTTAATTGCATATGTTCGATATGTTGAAGAGACAAATATAGTTGAAGAGATATCATTTTGCAAACCCATTCCTGACAAAGCCACATCCAATGAAATTTTTAATATAATAGACAGATTTTTTGATGAGAACGACACAATGTGGAATAATTGCATTGGGCTTTGTACTGAAGGTGCGCGGTCAATGTCGGGACGCAAAGCTGGTCTTCAAGCACTAGTTAAAAAGACAACATCCAACGTTCTCTGAACGCACTGCATGCTTCACAGAACAGCTCTCGTATCAAAGAATATAAGCGAGGAAATAAACAACGTTTTTACAAAAGTAACGAAAGTTATAAACTACATAAAAAACAGTCCATTAAAAGTTAAATCGTTTACAAAGCTGTGCGAAAACGTGGGAACCAATTGCACTTCGCTTCTGCGCTATATGTGAAGTGTGCTGGCTCTCTCGTGCAATAGTGATTCAGAGGGTGCTTGAACTCAAAGAAGAAATTGCAATTTCTCTCGATAAAAATCACAATGAGGCCAAAATATGTTTAGGGATGATAATTTTATTGTCAAACTCATCTATTTGGCTGAAATTTTTGTAAAATTGAGTGTTTTAAAAAATCAATGCAAGGACAGCAAATGCATTTGCTGATTCAAAAAGACAAAGTATAAGTCTTTGTAAAAAATTGGACCTATGGAAATCAAATTTGCAAAAAAATAAGTTTGATATGTCTCCACTTTTAAATCTGTGCGCCCGAGTTTATGTAGAAGCCAACAAATATTTGTTTGTCTTGAATGATTTGTTAATTCATTTTTCGAATTATTTTGATGATCGTGATTTTACAAAATTTGCGTGGATACAGAACCCATTTATCGACGAAAAAGATGACGAATTTGGATTGACAAGTATTGAGAAAGAAAAATTGATTGAATTTTGATATAATACTACATTATAACAAAAAACTTCTGAATGTATCGCTGGTTCAAATTTGGCTGAATCTTAATACAGTATATGATACAGTACTTTGTCAAACAAAGCTTTAAAAGTACTGCTGCCGTTCGCAACATCATATTTATGCAAACAGGATTTTCTGCATTAGCTGAATAAAATCAAAATATCGAGCTTGTTTAATTGTGGAAAAAGAGCTACAAGTGGCTATCTCGTCAATAACTACGAGAATTGACAAATTTTACGCTAATAGTCAAGCACATTCATGTCATTAAAAGATAATAATAAATTGTTATTTTATTTTTTTGTTTGCCATAGTTTGTATTAAAAAATTTTGTGTTTGTATTATTTTATAAAATGGGGGAGGCGTCATGTGATTGAATATTTTTAAGGGAGGCGTAGTAACATAAAGTTTGGAAACCACAGATTTAGATAATTCGACATTGTTTAGCAAAGAGCGTTACGATTGCAAGCGAATTAGCTTTGCTTTACAAAACATAGTAAATAGATGGCAATCAGTTTTTACCAGCTCTTGAATTTATTGACCAAAAAGCGGAACTCAAAACATCCTCGACAGTTGCGAACTAATTAGCTAACTTGCTAACTACTATGCAAGTTAATCCATGAAGTTTGTGTAGCTGTCCGTTCAGTGTTTTGCATGCTGGAAGAAAAAAGTTTGGAAATTGTTTTCGGCAACCTATTGCTGCCTTTTCAAAGTCTGCATTTTATCTTATCTAGATAGAAGTAAAAAGAACTTTTTTGCGTGGCTGCAGATAATTGCTCACATTCTTTGCACTTGCTTATTCAGAAATATATTGATTGCTATTCGACTTGATGAGAAGGCTAATTTCCCCTTTTTTTGTTTTCAATAAGAAGCCATTTATGGTGTTTCCAAAGTAATAGGTTGTAATTTCATATGAAACTTGGAAAATGCTTTGATAAAGAAGTCTGTAACGAATAGTTCAATAATCTTGCTGGGCCAACTATTTAGTGATGGATGATAAATGCTCCGTTATTTTCATTCTCAATCCCTTTTTATAAAAAAAACGACCCAAATTAGGTAAAATTTTAGGGTAGCAGGTAACATTTAATTACAAATGATGATGCTTTAATTATAAAGCAAAACATTTTGAAATATAATGCTTACTAGTTTACTGGATGTCTAAAGTATTTCAGGGAGCTTTATAGATCTTTTGATGAGTGATGCTAATAGACAACGAATAAAATTTTTGGGACTTTGCTGCAAATACAAAACTTTTTCTTCTTAAAATTAGTCAAAGCAAAAAGTAGTCTCATTGGAGCTATCTTAAATTTATGCAGAAGCAAAGCCAATGCTGTGATTACTCGCTCATTGCGGCACGTGACATGTGAAAGAGCCAATTAAAAATCGCCTATTCCCAACACATCTTCTTTCCCAATTAACCCGATTCTTCTCTATACTGTCTTGCTTCTATTAAACCTTATTAGATATAGATCTTTTTTACAGCATTAAAGTAAATACTTTCTAAAACATATTTAAACATGACAACTTTTTGCTATCTAAAATCAAATAATCAAACTCAAAACTTTTATTATTTTTCAGTATACATAGCAACGTAAAACCATGAATAATAATCCAAGCTCGAAAACTATTTTTCAATAACCATGAAAATTTTTTTACTTAGCCTCGAATTTAAAGCTGCGATTATTTTATTTTTACGGCGCCAGAAAACAAAAACAGAAAATTATTGTCAATCTAAATCTTAAATTAATTTACACTTTGCATCTAAAATAACCATTCAAGAATCAAGCTCACAACGTTTAATTTGTTTCAGAATACATATCTAGGTAAAACAAAAAACACAAAATTACAGCTTATTATAACAATTGATAATTTTCAAAGCGTTTTATTTTTTGCTATCCAACACGATTGTCAAATATCAAACCTACAACTTTAACACTTTTAGATAAGAACTTTCAAGTCACTTTCATAACCTTTGTTTTTCCCAGGCATAGTTGAATGTGCCGTTGATCAAGTTATTTTGTTAATGAGCTCATTTCGAAATTATGCGTATATGATGACAGGTCATATATAAATTCGTTAGTGCTGACATTAACCCTTAGTATACCAAGTGGGGTCCTTCAAGGACCCCAAGATGGCAATTTGTTAGATTTTTACTAAACTTGAACAAATAATGTACTCCTAATTTTTATATGTGTAGTTCATAACTCTCCTATAAATTTTTTGTGACTGGACATTTAAGAAATTTTTCCAAACTTAAAAAAATAACAAAAAACTGACTTGGGGTCTCATCAGAACCCCTCTTGGTATACTATGCCCCAATTGTGCTACTTTCATTATTATCAATTTCTGCACTTTTTAAATGTTTGAAGTCTGTACAAATGTTTTAATTGAAAAAATAAACCCTTTTCACAATTCTACTTACTTCTTTCAGAATTTTTTGAAATTGAATATATATCTAATTTGAATGTAACTGATACATATAATTTGAATATACAATATATATAATTACATATAACACCCATTATATATTCAATTATATTCAAATTATAGGTATATGTAATATATAATTTGAAATATAACTTGATACATAAAGTGTTTGTAACAGAATGTATAAGTGGAACAACTTTAGCAAAAAAGTAAATTTTTACAGTTGCTTATAATTAAAATTAGCATAGTTATGATTTCAAAGAGGTTTCTTTTTTCAAAGACTAAAATGTCTTTTTTTGGTTTCAGTAAGGGTTGTAGTTCAAGTTGTTATACCAACTTCTTCAAAAACCTAGTTTGAGCGTTCTGTTTTATCAAGAAGTGGATAAGTACGATATAAATTGATTGATTGTTAACCTCTTGATAAACAACGTTGGTCAATTTACCTTGGTATACTAAGCGTTAAAAGGATTTTAATGGTTTTTATAAATTGGCACTTGTCCCTTACAAACAATGGCAAAATTTTGTCAGAACTAAAATGTGCATATTTTGGCATTTCTTTGATCTGAATAGCAAATGCCAAGACAAGAATTTTTAAAAATTGCTCATGAGAAAAATTAGAAGAGGGTGGAATTAAGTTTTAACTGATGAAAATCAAAGCTGATACCAAAAAATAACATTGAAATTTAAAAACTTTTTTCGAGATTAATCGCTTTTGAAAGTGTCTTGTTTGCACGTTTTTTGCTGTTATCATGTTTAGGGGCCATTGCTTTTGATTCCTCACTAAACAAACGGCTGCCCATAAGGTATAGTGACGTCATTTCTAGGCTAAGAGGTCAAGATTTTTCCAAATATTATCAAAAAACTTTTTTTAACTTCCTCCTTTGAGAAAATTATATCGTGTAAATAATATTTTAATTCTTCATTGCAAAATTTATTTTACTAAAGCGAAGCTCTTTCTTGAGATTAAAAACAACCGCAATGTTGGACAGAAATGAGGCGTTTACTTCAAAAACCATTTTTTAAAGACATTGTTTGGGAAACTGTAGTTTTTACTTATCTTAAGCACTCTCTTTTAAAAACCGGTTTAGCATTTTTTTCCGATCTGATGTTCTTACAGTAGGTGCATTATGTAACAACATAAAGAAATTGTAAGCTTGATGCTGGGAATCAGACCTAGTGCTGTTACTTCCCGCATTGAAATCTACTTTAAGATTTTCCGTCAAGCTCCACATTGAGCTGGCAAAAGTGGTTATTATTTTATTCGGTTGGACCAGTTCATTCAACCACGGTGGTCAGAACATTCGAAATTATGTACAGCAAAAAACTCAGGTTGTCTTTTCAAAAGTAATGGTACTGGCCAAAAATATGCAAAAGATACCCTGCGGTACCGGTACAATTTTTAAAAAGTACCTTCGCTACTGATACGGACAAAGTACCGCAGTGCTGCCCGTCTCTGCCTTTTGGACTTACAAGATAGGCGCCAAGCAAAAGGTTGCCTTGACCTGCTTCTGAGTTTTCAAGTTTTGAGTTTGGCCTGAGTTTCAACATTCATAAAGTTGGAGTTTATTAGAATCATGTGCTTCGACAAATTTATCCTAAAGCAAGTTACCCAAAACGCAAACAACACAGCTCTAATGATGTTTGAAAGCACCGCTTTTGTCACCATAAGGCGGCGCTGCGTCCACGCAATTACTTGCGGTCGTCATTTAAAAATCCCAAGGAGGGCTTTGCTACTACGTGCGAAATTATACTGTTTTGATAAAAAGAAAGACGCCGCTGCTTGTTTTAAATGCACAGGTACAAGTAAATCTAACCTACGTTTTAACGTTTGTTCACCATGCAGTAGGCAATTTTAAACGTAATTAAAATATTTGCATGTTATATATAGCAGGACGTGCAGGAAATAAAAAGATAAAAGGACCATTGATGAAATTGCTACAAAAACAGGTGTAGAATCATTATGTAAGGTGGCCTATAATATAATTCATTAATTGCTAGCTCCAAGTGGTTACGATCGATAGAGAGCGTCTTATAAGCGAGAAGCAAAACGACAAAAGCGAGTGCTGAAGGCGCGAGGCTTCCGAAGGAAGCAATGCTACTGAGAGATATTTACAAATTTACAAAGCCATCCCGGGACGCGTTTCGTCCTTTTGGACTCATCAGCAGGGCTTGCCAAGGGCCAAGAGATCCCCCAAGAGCATTAAGGCTGACTTTTAAAAACAATCTAATGCAAAGTACAAGACTTATCTGCCGTTTACTTTTGAACCAGGTTCGTTTTGACGTTACTGCAAACCGTTCAAGTATGGACTAAAACTGATATCCTTACCTAAAGCTGATCACACAAGAAGTGCTTTGGCATAAAAAAAACCTTCAAAAGGTTGTAAACTAAACGCGGTGCTTTAAGGCATAATTGGCAGTACGCGGCTGCATTTCAGCGGGCGTCGGCGCGCGAGGAGATCAGCTCTAAAAACGCGGGATCGAATCCCACAAGAACCAGCCACGACCCAACACACCTCCGGGCAAAAATTAGTTTTTACGCGTAAAGTTAAAAGAGTGCCTAACTAATTTTGGTGGGTCCCAAATGACTGCGCCGCGGTTTATATAATGCACGGCCGCCAAGAAGTCAACTATTTCGCCTATTCCACTCCGAGCATAGTTACCGATTCAGGCAACTAGCACAACGCACGGTTAATGACTAGTGCAGGGGTGGTCAACCGTGGCGCATTGCGCCAAATTTGGCGCATTGCATGTTTAGAGGTGGCGCATTCCAGGCCACCCGATAAGCAACGTCACTAACGCCAGATACCCCTTAAAAATCACACACGGAGATCCCCTCACACAGTTCTTTGGCAGGGTTTGCGCGATTACAGTGCTTGAGCTAGGTACTAACAGGGCCCCCGCACCACAGGACCACACCGGAAGCATATTCTTTTGACGCACCAGAAGCATATGCGCTATTCATATGAGGCATTACCGGTAATCAATGAAAATTTTAATGATGTAGGCTAAAGCATATTATTGTATATATTTTGCCGCAAAAGGCGAAGAAGTAGCTGAAGGTAGTTTGCTACGTTATTTTGGCTAAAAATATGTGTCTTAGATTTTTATGTATAACACTTGTATGGATCTTCTAACGCGAGAAATTAAGTGGGGTCTCATTAGCACGATAAATCAAGTGGGAACCCTGGGCATTTGCCCATTTTGTCCATACCTAAGGCCACTACCGCAAAATATGAATGATATCTAGAACCATTGGCATAAACAAAAAAAGTTGATTTTGCCACCTCTTTAAGAACCAACAATTTACAAATACTATAATTCTATGGTCATCTTTATAATTTAACTTTGCGGTTCTTAACAGTGTCCCCAGAGAAAAATCTGGCGATCCCCAGAAAAAATACCAAACTGTGTTCTTTTAACCCTCAAATGCACAAACAACAACGACCACCACCTTGACTAATAACAGTGGTTTTACAGTAACATGGTATCTATAGTCAGACGTATGCAGTATCACATTGTTCTAATACCGAACAAACCATTTCTTTTAGTCTAATGCAATAGGCCGTCATTTTTTGGTTTTGACAACATATTACGATGCAATAGACTTGAGTAAGAAAAATATTCTCACTGGTACACCTGTTTCAAGGTTTTGTAAACGAAAGATTAACGTTTTTTGCTTCCAGATTTAAAAATTGTTTTTTTACCATATTTATCCTCCATTTACAAGAAAGCAAATTGTACCGTCATGTTTTTGGACGGTATGTCCACACTCGCGTGGTAGTTGCTATTTCCGAGGTGTCTGGGCCACCTGTCTTTCACATAAAGATGGGGGTCCCATTAAGTGCCTTGCTCAAGGACACAACAAGCGAACTTCCCGGCTTGTTCTCCACAACCTCCCCTAAATCCCGAGCACCAAGTAGGGAAGCTATAGAAACCATTTTTTAAACTCTTTAGGTATTACTCGACAAGGGTATTGAACCCCAGGTCTTCCGACTACGAAGCGGACGTCCTAACTACTACGCCATCGCGTCATGGTTAGGTGGGTAGAGCTATGTAGTGGTGATTCTTTCATCAAAAATGCAGTTATATAAACTTAGACAGTAGCATTGAAGTAGTAGTTGAAAACTGACGGCAGTAGCTAAGATACTTCTGGTGAGAATGATGCAACTAACGCCTTTGAAAAAGCATATGATCATGCAACTTGTTGTTTCTATATTGCGGGCTAAATATTAAATTCCTAGCAAAGAGAGATAAGGTTCAACAAGACATCTGAGGGTTGAGTATAAGAGTTACAGATGCGGCACTTTCCCTTCTAGCTCTACCCACAACCCCACAGCGTGAAAGGAAGAAATAGAAAAGTTTAGGTACCGCGGAATACCAGAGTGTCTAATTTTCTCCCAGCAGCTTTCTATTATCTGATAGCTAATTGCTACCGGCCTGGTTAGAATTTTACAACCTGAGCAATGAAGGAGCGGAGGGAATTTAAGACAATCATTATACCTGTTTCCTTTTAGTATTTGCTATATTATTTCGACGTTTTACATGCGATTGCCACGAAAGTGAATTCGTATGATTTAGCCGCTTTTAGTATAATTAAGACTTTTCAATTAGTCATAGACATTATTTTCTCTTTCTTAGGCCATAATCATTTTGTATACTAATGCCTGCGCAAAGAGACAAAAATTACGTTTCTGGGACGATTCTTGCGTTTAGTATGGTTTCACAAAAGTTATTGGTTATGATAAACTTGACAATGCTCAGTGCACATTGTGCAATACCATTTTGGGCAACGATTCTTAAGACCTTTGAAGTTGAAGAGGCACAAGGAACTGAAGTATAAAGAGAATACGGACTCAATTGAAACATTCGAAGAGAAAAGAGCTCGTTGTGTTATGAGAGGAACGTTCCCTGCGTTACGCTTCTGCCTAACTTTTCAACCACTCCTTCGCGCTTCATATATATTTTCTTTGATAATAGAAAAAGCAAAAGCACCTCTCACCTAGAGAACTAATAAAGCCAAGCGCGGTAAAAATGGCATAAACTTTACAACATTGCGCAGCGCCGTTCAGATCATACTCCATGTCAAAATTATCCCTGTTTGGCTTTCCAGCCGCAAGCCTACTTCCTTATTTTCAGCTACTACTTTCTGATAAATGGCCACGAGCTAGCTCCGTGGGAGCAAACATTGTGATTTAAGTTTATTTCGATATAAACGTGAGTTATTACAATTTATTTCAGTTGCAAGAATTACTTTTTGCCAAGCCCTTCGCGTGCCCTGTTGTGCACCCCTATTGCAGCTTATTGGCAGCATGACGCGATGGGCTGAGCGCTTATCATCACACGCTAAGAGTTGAGCTCTGTGAGCATTTCGCTGCTTGCGGCAAGCACTATTGAAACAGTGGTTTGTTTTCACGCTCACGCTTGGGGTAAAAGTAATGGCTTCTGCAAACCGTAATGGCGTCTACAAGTGGCTGCTGACGCAAGGCTATAAAATGATTTTGCTGTCTTCCACTCTACTCGTTTATCTTGAACTTAATGAGTTTAATAAGTTCTCATTATTTCATATTACAAATTGTCGATAAAGAAACTAAACAACCCCGGCTCTTCTATGATAAATACGCTGCTGTATAAGTCCAAGATAACGTCATGCTTTTAAAAAGAGCAATTAAGTGATTAGTTATCGATTAACTCACTTTTGGTTGATGGTTATTTGTTACTTTAACAATAATTGGTAGTTTTGATTGCTTGAAATTATTCAAAAGCGTGGGAAGTTTCGCAAATAGCGGTTAAGAAATCGATAATTAACCTAACAGAAGTTAAAATCCCAATCTAAATAAGCAGTAAGAATAAATTGTTTTAATAACACGTTGTTAAGAAATAATGCTGCTAGAATAACCAACGCGTTACAACTTGAACGCTATTATACCAAAGGTGGCGGAAGAGTGGATCGAGCTCAGATCCCATTTACACTTAAATTAAAAGAAATATTGTTGCTGTTAAACAACGTTTCTTTACATGACGAAGAATGTACGCCATCATATCTTGTTTTTTAATTAGTGATGCAATATCACTTGATTTTGTTAACGACATTTTTATCGTTCTTTCGGTATTGGATAAATTTTCTCCTCACATGACTTTAGTTTTGGTTGGCAACTCTGCTCATCCAAGTTGCTAGATTGTGTGATTGCATATCTTTGTTTTGAGCTGATAATGCGTGGCTCACACTAAGATTGACGGTCAAATCGTGATCCCATCAAGTTAGGGTTTGTAAGGTTTTCAGTTGGCTAGATAGTATCACAGAACTTTGTGCTGTTGTTTAAATTCATAGGTTTGCTGATTGTTTTATGCTGAATAGAAACTTGTTACATGATTGCGTGTGTTAGTTGTTTCCTATAGCTTGATCAAACAGTTTTGGTAAGTTATGTTTTTATTGTTTCTAGGCGTAGTTACGAGCCGATTCTTAATAGTTTTGTTTCAGAAATCGTCACAAAATAACATGAACACCAGAGTACAATACACGGCATCGAATTTGGTGAGATTGTTTTTTAAATTCGACAATTTTTTTCAATACGACATTGAATTTGGTGAGTGTTGCTTTTTACTGATGGTGATGCGTTGAAGATCGTAGGCCAAGTACACCAACCCGTGTTACAGATTTAAGTGCGCCAAGCCACAATAGAATAAATTTATAACATTTGGTTTTCCTTTGTTTTTTAAAAAACTTTTAAATTCCGTAACCTGAATTGATCAACTTGATATGGTTTTTATGTTTTCATGCTCGCCAAGACGCCAACTACAGGCATTCTGTCATAATCACTCAGCTTTTATTACTTTTTCGCTGAAATAAAAACCGTTACTTCAATTACATATCCTCTTCAAAAACCATTAAATCATCTCCCAACATGCTAATCAAAGTCTCCCAGACCAAGAAATATTTTGCCAGGGTTTTGTAAATTCCACTTGCATGACATTTCATTATAAAAGTAACTCTTCCCGCTTGAGGTGCATAGGCAGATTGGACTCTTATACGTCCTTCCTCAAAACCAGCACCATTTTCATCACACTGCCAGTTTTTCCTTGAACTTCTACAACCTTGTCGCATAGTTCTTTTTTCACAAAAAATCCAACATCTTTTATTCCATTATTATCTCCAGACCACCACAGCTTTAATCTACATCCTTTGGCACCAACAAACAGAGTTCCTAGTCCTCTTCATCTTACTGTATGTAAACAGCATATATTCATTTTACTTTTTCTTAATTGCTCGCACACTTCCGCATCTCTTCCAAAAAACTTTTAATATTCCAACTTTTAAATCTAACCTCAAATTTCTGTAACCTGGTGATTCTTCGCTCATGTTGCCCATTTAAGAGCTGCCGGGGACTGAGGGGCCGTTTCCTTATCAAACTTTTTCATGAGGTAAGTTTTCGGAGCATTTTTTCTTTCGCAAAACCATGTCATTGTTTACCTTCAACCTCAGGGGTTTGGACATGTGGGATCCCCAACTTTAATTTGAAACATAGGTTGGTATCCAAAAGTCGCCACTGACGATATGCTAGGAGCAGCCTCACTGTTCTATCCCAGTTTTCGTTCATGCTCGGTTTGCATGTCTTTAGTCAGACTAGGCCACCACAAAGGGTAGGCTGCTTAACCCCACAACCTGTCTACTACATAAAGATAGAGGCGACCCGTTAAGTGCCTTGCCCAAGGACACAACAAGCAAGCTTGCCAGCTCATTCTCCACACTGTCCCTTTTGTGCTGAGCAAAATTAATGTTAATAAAATTAATATTGGTGTTAAAGTATTAAATTAAATTTTCTAATATAACCGACAAATATTAGAAAATTTATGCTCCTTTTTTCAGTTTTAATCTAAACTGCATTACGTATTTTTCTTTTTTCACGTTCTTTTTGTCATGTTATCAGGGACCTTATTTATTTATGTTGCACATAGATGCATGGCAATTGCTTGGGCTTGTGACGCCGCGTGTGCGTTGATCAATTGGGCTCAAACTGCAGTGATAGCGGTTGCGAGCCCAGTTGCGGTCGGTTGGTGTGTGCGTGACCTTTTGAGTTCGTGTAGGCTCACTGTCACTTTTTCGTTCGTATATTAAAGCGTCGTGATTGCATTGTACTTGTTTTGAATCTCTGCACCATTAGGAAGCAACTTTGACTAGAAAACCTTCTGATTCTTCGTTACTTCCGAGACTATCTCCTACATGGTCGCTTGCGCTTCTTTGTAGCACAATAATGTAAAACATTTTGCGTGTGTTGTACGTTGTGAAACAAACGACAATCGATCAATCAATTAATCGAACCCAGGTCTACCGATTATGAAACAGATCTCATGTAAAGTCCAATCACTACGCCATCACACCGCATATGAGAACCATAACGATATATTATATTGTATATAACTACGACAAAAAAAAATTAGTGGTTTTTATTGTTTGTTTATTTCATGTTTGTTCACTTGAAAAACTAGCAAGAAAACAACAGTGGTGCCAAGTAAAGCAAGCTGCCCAGGTTTGCTTCCGAATCTTCAGGTTTCAACTGTTTCCTTAAATTGCGTACACTAAGTGTGACAGTTGTCAAATTCCGCACAGAAGGAAGTCACCACAAAAAAAACAGCACAGTGATGTAGAGGTTTGAACAACTAACCCTTTGATCATAGTCGCAAACGACGTTCTAAGCCACTGCATCACGTTGTTGACGAGCAAATTATAGAATTAGTAACAACAATCATTAAAATTGTCAGTCTGAAATTGTCAGTCTGAGCTATAGCAAATCCATTATTGTACCTTCGATTCTTAGCTAGATTTCACCACTCATCATGACTTTGCTTCATTGATATTCAAAACTGTCTTGTTGTTTCGGTAAAAAAAACAATTTCACTACAAGAAATTATAACAAATTCAGGTGATAATCACAAGTTTTAAAATTTAAATACAATGAAAAGTCGCCCTGACTTGTGGGCTTTATGTGGCAAGTACCAGTCAATGAATTACATATTAAAGTGTTAGAGATCAATTTGAGCCCAATTAACTTGAAGTAGTTTTGACGATTATCTTGTTTTTACATGTAATCATGATACCCAATCACGATTCAATCATAATCAATATAGCCAACCTAGCAATATTTTGAACGTTTAAAGCTTGGGTCTATTGGAACAAAGGAACATTAAATCCACCTCCGACATCAGTGACGAAGTTGTACTTTCTCCTCTCTACGCATGTAGTGTAGTCTTACTCCTGTAGGCCTACGTCAATTGCTCGTCTGATTGGCGCAGTTAAGCATCCCGCTCCAATTAAACCCCTGTTTTCAACACGTTTGGTTATGTAATATCCAAAGATAGATTCAATGATGTCTAGCGATGGTGAAGAGCAAGAGGTGCCACTATCCTTCTCCCCTAATCAATGCAACAGTACTACATGTAATATATAATGTTGTAATGATGATAAACAAAATAATCAATCTCCTCGCTTAAAATTTTTTTGGCTGCCTACCTGAATAAATGCATTTTATTGGTGCATCAATTCTTGCTTCTTCAACAAGATACAGCTCTTCTTTTTAAAATTCTAAATGAAACTGTCATTTTCAAGGCGCAAAGCCTGTCGATAAGTCTACTTGCAGAACAAGGAGTCTGCGTTGCTGCACTTTTTGAAAAAATTAACGAAAACTCCTTGAAATCATCGGTATTTTCTAAATGCAGAGCTTTAAAATAATTTGCGGTGAAATGGTGAAACCTAGTAACTACACTAATCACGTCATTCAGAAAATTCACTTTTGTGCCATTTATCATTGTTTAACAAGGAGTAAGCCATGCCTTTAACGAATTAATTGTGCAAACAATGATTAATTCTTTGCGTTTGCTGATCAAGTGCTTCATATAAATGAAAGAAATGTCAAAGTTGTTCACGAAATCTGAAAAATTGTTAAGTTTCAAAATATCACGGCAGTATTGGACACGTCCGTTTTTTCCCTGCGATAAAATAAATGAAGTGAAAAAACAAAACGCATTATTAACGTAAGGCAAGTTTAATTCGACACTTAATCGACTTTTGGAATTTAAGCAGGCATTCGCCATGTTCCTATAATCGACTTAAATTTTGAGCTTACTGCTTGCTCACGCAGTTAATCGCAAAGATTAACCGAGGGTATGCTCATCGCTTTTTTACTTTCAACAAAAAACTCATTACTGAATTAAAATCAGTTTTAATTGGCCGACAATATATTTTTGAATTAAAGTGGGCATTCACCATGTTCTTATGAATTGATTAAAATTTTGAGCTCATTGTTTGTATGCAGTAATTGCAACAATCAACAAACCGTATGCTCATTAATTTTTGGTTTTAAGCAGTTAATTAGGGTGGCTTAAAAATTGACGTTTGCGTAAATACAGGAACAAGCAATAAAGCATTTTGTGTGGTAGTAACTTACCAGCAGAATTAGAAGAGACAGAATTGATATTATTTCAATGTTAACTTACCAGCAGAATTAGAACAGACAGAATTGATATTATTTCAATGTTACTCTGTTTAGTTGCAGGATACTCTTATAATTGTTTAAAGCACCAGTCTATTTATCATTGCTACTATGCGTTTTATTAACTCAAACGTAAGCTACAAAACAAATTATTCAAACGTTTTCGGAGATCAGAAATTTCTTGACAAAGAAATGCAAGACAAAACAAAAACTGCTCAAGCTTTAATGATCTTAAATTAAGATATCTAGTACATTGTTCTCAGTTACTTTTTTAATATATTTTTTCAACTATGTGATTATGGCATCGGTATACAAAAATCATCTACCCAAAGTTTTATCACTTGCATAAGCTATCAACAAAAATTTCTTGGATAGAAAGCATTGTTGGTGCTGTTTTAGTACAATTTGGCTTAGCTCATCAAAACAAGTGTAGAGCAGGATTAAATATCATTTTGATTTCAATTATCAAACCGCAATGAATTGAGTCTGACGAAACTTGTGATTAACAAAGATGTTATACAACTAAACCGCAATTTGAATTATTGCTTCTTGATATAAAAGATTTTTCTTATGCCGTATAGGTCAAACTTAAACTTCCCAATACCCATTCTCACAATTAGTCTGCTTGCAAAGGTACTCTATGAGAACACCGAGAGAGAAGACACAGTGACAATACCAAAAGTAGGTGACTTTAGTTTCGGCAAACGAAAATATTGAGCATTTTGAGCACTTTTTAGACAAGATGAAATTATGATGCTCATTTTTGCTATATCTTGTTTTCTTTTACAGTCGTTGCATGCAATCGCCAATAGTGCTGATAAGAGGTTTTAGGAAATGCTGAAGACGGGCTTGGGATAGTTTAATTTAGGGAGCTTACATTTTTTGGAAATGCGTATTACCGTATGGTAATACGGTGAGTCAAAACGACCACTATTTGGGTGACCCCATCAATTTTGATTATTGTTCACCTCCCCTTTACACTTTTAAATATTACGAATGGTAGTTTGTGTCCTCGTTCTTTCTTTTTGAATACTTTCAGTCTTGATTAATAAACCATCATCATCACCATTACATGTACAGCAACTATGAGTTATATTTACTAAAACATTTAGTTGTTGCTCTCATAAATGCTTAAACGGTGAAGCTGGCGCAGCTGCATTAATTGAGACGTTTAAAATCGGCATGGGTGATAGTATGCCCTGCCTGGGTAAAATCGCACCATATTTGGGAGAAACATGTTTTCTATTTTGCTTGATAATAGTTTTATAGAGCTACCAGAATCAAACCTGAAAATTTTGGAAAAGCAAGGACTTATTCAACCTCCATGAGCATACCTAAGCTAGGAAAAACAAATATGAATCATAATGCGTAGCCAGCAGAGACTTGAAAAAGTTTGAGGGGAAATTAAAATCAACAACGTCACTGTGTTAAATTGCACCACATGGAAGATACTATTGGTATTTTGCTTTATATCAGCTTTATGGAGCTACCGGGATCAAACCAAACATTTGGGGAAAAGCAAGGACTCCTTAAACTCCCCAGGGCACGACAAACAGGGAGAAAAGAACATGCTACATAATGCGTCGCCAGCGAGGACTTGAGATATTTTAAAGGGAAATCAAAAGAAAAAAATTGTGTGAAATCGCACCACACGAAAGACATTTTTGCTATTTTACTTAGAATAGCTTAATATGAGAAATGTATTCCCTACTTTCAAACTACAGAAAACGCAAGGCTCCCTTGAGTTCGTATCAGCAATGAACAAAGCACATAGACCTAAAACATAACCAGGATCTTAAAATGAGATATTCTATTAGAAAAAGGAGCACAAAAAGTCGTGAACATCTTATGTGCAGAAAACACATAAACTTTTGGTACTTCTTCACACAAGAGCCTGATGGGTAAAGCCGGCTTGGCCAGCTGGGCCGGCTGAACTGACACTCTCAATCCCGATGTTACTGACAGGGGCTCTTCGGGTGACGCCGTTGTATATACTATAGAGCAGGGGTGGGCAAAGTGTGGCCCTCGAGAGCATTTTGTGCGGCCCGCAAACACTTGTTGAAAATTCCATATCACTAAGATGATAAGGGGAGGAACACTTACTGTATTACAGAGCCAGAGACTTCAGAAGCAACCATTAGGTGAGCAATTGTTAGTTTCCACAGACGCATTTTCCGTCTAAACCAAGGGTTTTTTTTTAGCGACACCGTTATTTTCACACTCTGAAATTCCACATTGTCAGGTGTTATCGCAAAATTTTAAGCTGACGCAAGCTCTTGCATTGCATACGGTTATTGCAAGATTTTAAGCACTGACCCTCGGCCATTTATGAATGGTCAATGCGGCCCTCGACCAACTCTTGAATCCTCAATGCGGTCCTCCCAATGTGTTCGTTAAAAAGTGCAGCCCTCAGCTAGCATCCGTGACCGCGGTGCAGTCCGCAAGCCAAAACAATTGCCCAGCGCAGCTATAGAGCAAGGATTTTTTCTTATGCTGATATGCTGCCTGTTAAGGTATTTAAGGTATAAGAAAAAATCAACATAAAACCGTAACTATAACAATTTGTAAAACTGAATTTTGTCGCTATGCCGAAAACAAAGCCAATAGCGCAGCCAAATTAGGAACTTAATGTCACAAATATAAATAGGAAAGGGGCAATACCACATCGCAAAATAGGCTTACCATTAAATAGTTTTTTTCTTTAGTAGTAAAACCAACCATCATTTTGCCGCTACAATCACTTTTGATTGTGCAATCCGTGCTCCCTCACAAGTATAAACAATAATTTATGAGAAGATTCTTGTGAGCATTGCCAGTCATGATTAAGAAAATATTGTGATCACAATTTCGTGTACAAGAATTGTGAAAGTGCATAAAATTCATTAACTTTTTGCTATTGCTCACACAAAAGCCCAATGGGTGAAGTCAGCGCAGCCAGTTGAACCGAAATACTAAACTCCGACATTACTGATAGGGGGCCCCTGCCGGGCGACGCCGGCAAAGCTGCCTAGTACCAAATAAATAAAGTTACCAGTTGCACACTTTGAGGTCAGTAGCCTGCATTTCTTCCATAAAGTTTTTGATGAGGATATTTTGTTTCCAACAGTAAAATTAAAATCAATTTCCAAAAAAACAAAACAAAATTGAACTAAAACAATTAGTTCAACTTATGACACAAAACTATTAACACAGGTTTGGAATTATCTGTTTTGTTTAAAGCTTAATCATAATGACCCCCATGTTTTATAACTTGTACCCCTGTGTGGTAGTGGTGGTAATGTATTTTTATATCTTTAAGTTTGCTTGAAATAGAGAGTACAAAGAGACCCGGAAATTCATCGATGGGCATTTTCTTTGACAATCATCCGTGTAACTTTAGAAATTTTAAAAAGATGAAAATTACTTGTCCAAGACTATCAAACTTTTGGTGGTCTCCACTTGATTTTGTTATTCGTACTTTCTTTTTTAACACTAAAATTACCGTAGCGGTCATTTTGACGGTTTTTGATTTCTAAACGTTTATATCTCTGATTAGGTACGTGCAATAACACTGAAACTTCTTGACTTTTCCTAAATCTTGGATAACTTTTGGCATGTTAATTTTCATTGCATCGCAATGAGCACAGGGTGCGATGGAAAATGGATTTACCTTAAATTACCGCCAACGATCATTTTGACCGTACAGAAACCACTAATTGTTTTATTGTTAAAATTACCTTTGCAATTAAGAGTATTTTGTTGTGCTGTTGTGTCTAAACAATCTTGCAACAATGACTGCACCAACAGGTACAAGTTATGCGCCAGTGTGAAAGATAAATACGTTTGCCAACATAGAGGTAATAGTACGGGAATTGGTGGCTGAAGTCTCCAGACTGTTTTCTGCCTTGTTCTAGAAATTTCAAAGCAGGGCAAAATACTTACTTTTGAAAAGTATATTTCCGAAAAAAAAAGGTCTTCAACTTTGTGTGGAGCAAAAAATAGCAAAACCTCACTCTAAAAAACTTGATCTCCCAAAAACACAGATCTTCAGCTTTTCTATGAGACAGAAATGCTTTCAGCTCTCTGCCCATGCAATGCAAAAGAAAGCGCTACAGTTAGGTTATGTTACACTTTGATCAGGTGTAGGCATATTCAGACTCAGTTCGACTTAGGTCTACAAGGGAAACGATTTTTTTATAACGAAGCGAATTCACAGACAGCAATTGATAACGCGCATCAAACTGATTCAGAATCATGTAAATTTGTTGGCTTTGGCACTGGGACAGTGACAGTAAAGATGCAAGTAGGCTATCACAACCAGGGATGTGGAAGCGGAAACGGAAGCTGGAAGCGGAAGCGCGAAAAATCCACCGCTTCCGCTTCTACATAGAAGGAAAGAATCGAGGGAGAAAAGAAATTGGTTCTGCTATCCTTCGGAGAAGAGCGAATAGGGCGAGCATAAACATCAAGAAATGAGAGCGAGGAGGAGTCGTTTAGAGAGATGTTGACCTCTACATAATCAGAGTAGGGGTCAAGCGAAGAAAGAAAGGAAGTAGAAAGCTCATAGAAGGATAAGCCCTACCTGACGACAATGATGACGCCGCCGCTAGCGTCTGTGACATCAATAGAAAAAATAACAGATCGGGAGTGGGTGCCATCGGATTGCAGAGAAGAGAATTCAGGGATCCGGAAAGAGGAAGATAAATTAAGATTAGATTCCTGAATATAAATAAGGTCAATGGGATGAGACGAATTAAAGTGTGCCAGTTCAGTGCTTTTGGCTTGGAGATCCCTAGCATTCCATTGAACAACCCTGAAGGAGTTAGGGAGAACAGGAAGTAGGAGGTAAAGAGAAACAGCCAGAAGCAAGAGGCGGTGGTGAGGGTGTAGAGGGAAAAGATACAAAGTGGGCGAAAAAAGGATAAGAGGATTGAAAGCGAGGGTGGGTTACGAGTGCTGCATTAGCAGAAGGGAGCCAGATTGAGCAGTGGAGGTATACCAGCTGGAGGAGTCCGAGGAGAAAGGCACAGTGCTGGTAGGTGTGGAATCTCCAAAAAAAGCAGGGACACAGCAGGGAGGGTAGCTCCAGAAATGAGAGCTGTCAAGAGTTCTGAATCTAGAAAAGGAGAGTAGTGACCACTTTAAATGAACCCATTTAGAGCGTGTGCAGCATTGCACTGACCTACCCCGCCAGGTCACATTTCCAGCGCACACTGAACAGGGAAAGACGGGACAAGGGTTAGGATGAACATTGCCGCTTATCAGGAGAAAGAGAAGAATGAGAAGACGGGCAAGAGAAAGGCAGGAGAAAGAGAAGACAGGCCGATTATAAAGAGGCTGTGTGCTACCCTTCTGCGGTCGTTTAGGGGGCTGCACGGCGAAAAAATGGTTTGTGTGAAGGGGGTGTCCGGGGTAACTGGGACCTTCGGGAAGGTCAACAGCCTTTTTAACCCAATCCAAACGAGGTTGGGGACCGCACCACCACGTTGAGGCGGCTGTTGATTAGTGCAATTCAATTTTGCTTGCTTTACATGTACATACTACACTGTATATTTGACAGAAATTTCGCACTTTACTATTCAAAAAGATCGGAGTAAATACACGTTTTGATGAAAGAAGGAAAAGAAGGTCTGTAATGATGATTAGAGTTAAAGTTAACTCAAAGTCAGAGTTAGTTGAGGATAGAGAGGGAAAATCAGCGCTATACAGTGTAATTTGTTGTTGTGACGACAGGTTATTGTCTAGAGCTGTAATATGTCGTCATACTGTTTAGATCTGAGAAGAATTAAGTTAGCTGTTGTAAAAATGGTTGTAAGTAGTGAAGGAACTTGTAATAACTGTCTATTTGTTGAAGTGTTTAATTATTTTTTGAATTGTAGTAACGAAATATTTGATCTTCTTGCAAGCAATTTGTGATTTCTAAATTTTTGTTAGTGGGGGTTCCGTGACAAACGCGAAAGTACATTAGGGGTTCCGCGATGACAAAAAGATTGAAAAGCACTGTACTACATTCAACACGAGTTCTAATATCTAAGAAAAAAAACACAGAGTAGTTCGGAACAATGAGCTCAAGCGAAGTAGGTAAATAGTAATAAATGAAGGTTTTTGTCTTCTCAAAATGATAAAGTGTAGAAGAAGGCAGGCTACAGACCCACAAAAGTTTAAAAAAATTGTCTTCCACCGCTTCCACATCCCTGATCACAACGCTAGCGCGAGGTAATAATTATTAGGCATTCTACATCTAACACAGCGGCATTTGATTTGTATTGGTTGCTAATGACGAAGCAAGATTGAAATGCATCAAATTTTCTTCAAAAATAGAGAAGTAGATCACAAGCCTCGAATGTATTGATAGAAACGCTGCTGAAAAAAAGTTGAAGGCCTACAATTCATTTTGTAGCTTAGGACCTATGCAGTTTATTCCAACACATGATGGAGCTTACGACTCGTTAAACTTCCATTCACAATAATTAAAAACATTACTAGGTCTAACACAACAGTTAAAAGAAACTTATGACACAAAATAATATCTAATTACTAGGCATTTTTTAGTAATTAAGCAAACGGTCATTTTGACCGCTTGCGGTAATTTTAGGTAGGTTGAAAAAGCGGTTATTCTAGTGTTAAAAAGAGCGCTAAATATTATCGTTATTTTTGTGTTATTGGTTGCTTGAACATGTAAAAAGATCTATAAAATTGTCGCCCGCGTATTTCCTATGTTAAAAAATGCTTTTAGCAACCACGATTTAATAGAAAGAGTTAATATCCTATTCTTTAGAAAAGAATTGCGTTAGTTCTTCCCTAAAATAGTGTTATCCTGGACTGACCACCTATCAGTGACGTCACTGGTCTGAACAAAAAGTGTTTTACGCAGCCCATGTAATAGAAAACTTTTCCTGTTGAGCATACCTAGCAATCTGCAGCTCCACCACGCAGCTGGGTAGATTCGATGTATCTGGTGAGTGCTAGATTCAAGCAGGTCAATAGCAACTCTTCAAGCTTGCCGATAGCACACAGCTAGGATGCATTAAACTTTAAATGCTTCAATGGATTAAGACCGATTTCTACGTGTTATTTAACATCGTCAAGCTTGGGTTGAACTTTTTTGGGAAAAAACGCTTACTATACGTTTTGCTCCTAAATAGTACGAGAAGTAGCAAAATACTCTTGCTTTAGCTAACAGACTACAACCCGACATATCGCAAGTTCTTAATATTGACAAGGAGTAAAGATTTATTTGGGATATTTTCAGGTTCGTTTGATGCACACTTCAAACATCGTTAAAGATTCGTCTGTGATTATTTAATTTGTTTGCAATTAGTAAGGGTTAATTTACCATGGTTGTTTCTTCCTGTGCGCTATGATCGTCATATGTAAACCTTAATATCTGTTTTTCTTTTCAATAGAGTCGGTTTCCTGTGATGACGTAAGAGTCGTAATTATTAGCTGAAATTTAAGCTGTAATTTAGTGAGAACTTTAGCACTACAAGCGAAAGATTGGCTTAAAACATCAACTGTTAGCGCCTCTGACACGCGTATTTTTGAAAGTCTTTCCAATTAAAATTTTATAGGTTTAAAATGCTATGTCATTTTCATCTCAGGCTGTTGCTCGCCTACTGGATAGCAATTAACAATAATTTTTCTATAAATTTGTGCGATTGATTTGTTGCGAAGTCAGTTGGGAGGAGAGCAGAAGAATGACAACTGATTTTTATCAAGCAATATAACGATACATCACAAAAGCTCTTCAGGAAGAATAGTTTGACGGATGGTCGGAGTTATAAATATAACTCGCCTTTTACTAGTGACTTTTGATAATAATATTAACTTTGTGCCAGAAAAATATAAATGAATTCATGCATCAACAAGAGTAAGTAGCTAAATCCCGAGTAGTAGTCAAGGTGGTAGAGGCCCATGCCCCCTGACCCAATCGCAGTCGACAAAAGTTTTAAAAAGTACGGTACTTGTTTTTAAAAAATGTTTCATAATGAAATGATAGTAGCTTCTCTACAGCTTTGCCCTCGGTCACCTTTCCCAAACGAATTAGTCTTTAAATACGCAAGTGGTATTTTTTGCTTGTCGCGACTATAATTTTTATCAACAGATCCGGAAGTTCTTTTTTTAGTAATAGTTTTACGAAATTTACGTTTAACAATATTTGATGTCTTGCGTGTTTATTCCAAGCAGTTTATGTGTTTCAGTTTTACAGTTTACTGTATTTTGATGATGCCGACGTATTACCAAGAGAAGCAAAACATAAATCTTGCATATACATTTGTCGAAAAAACGTCTGGATCTGTTTATGACATTTTTCAAAAGTTCCACGATAAGGTTTGGGATTTTTTCGCTTAGTGGACTCATAATATTTTTTGTTTGGTGACCACTTTCCTTTTTTAGTGAAAATCTGCCTGAAGAATTGCACCCTAGGCTGTTAAGTGATCATGATGTTCTCCTCTCAAGAATACACTCACTCAAAGAAATTGTCAAAAGGGTCCGTAAACATACAAAGATTGGAAAATGAGGGATAAAGAATATCAAAAACTGAATTCAATTTTTCTATTTTTACATTAGTCCTTTAAGCGCGTTCTTCAGCTGTGTGAAAGCTTTGTGAAAAAAAAAATTCGACGTCAAGGACAGCTACCTGTACATGAGACAGCGTTGTTCCTCTATAGATTTACACTGAAACCTTCAAGTTTTTTATTCAGTAATGGTATTGCTGAGAATGTTCAAAAGGTGCCTGGTTCATAAAATGACTTCAATGACCTTTTATGACATTAAGTGCACTTCACAGCTAAGATTCTGTCATTGGTAATTTATGAAATATAGAAAGTTTGCATCACTCGATTTCGTTTAAAAATGATACCCTGAAAACAAAAAAATACCCTGCAGAGGGAAACCAAGTTTTTTCCTGACATAGTGCATTGCGTATTAAAAAATATTTTTATTGGTAATTTTGATCGCGATCAAGGTCACCGATGTATTTAGAAACAAATTTTGGGGTTGGTAAAATCATTTCGTATAGGTGAAGAGACCTTACTATTTTTGAAGAGTGCCTTTTGGAAGCGAAGACTTTTGTTCGTTTTGGTCGCCAAACAGATGCGACAGTCTTTTTCGGAGAGACCGACTTATCAAAATCAAGCTCTTCGCCCATTTTTCTTCCGAACCAACCGGAAGATTTTTTTGAGACCTACTTTTAGAAACCGAAAATTTTGCTTCTTTTAATCTCAAATTTTCACTGTCTTATTGCTTGGAGGGGCTATTGCCCCATGGCCTACTGATTGCCCTTTATGCCCATCTTAATACGCCATTGATCAAGGCAAAACTACTATAATAATTAATGCAATGATGATCCTTTTACAAGGCTTCTCATTTTCTTAAGTTCTAACTTGGTCAGAGGGCAGCTACTTATTTTTTTGTTTAAGTTTATTAGTGAAGTTTTAATCGAATCTCCGAGAGGACGTTGCAAACAATTACGATTATTAAAACGTTTAATTCTATCTCATATTTTTTGCAGTTATTTATATTTTTGATAGTTTTTGGCCTGCTTTGTTCCTCGGCAAACAATGAACAACTCATCATTGATCAACGGAACTGGACTCTACACAGATCGACCGTGGCTGAGGGACGAAATTTTCGTCTCTGTTTTGACTGCAATTTCCGTCTATTTGACAATGAGTTTGATTGTTTTTCGATGTCGGAAAAATAAAGACGTTAGCCAAAAAGAAACAAAGCCAAAAAACAAATTTGAAAGTGCATTGAACCGAGGACCACTTTGTCTTATCGCCGTCATTTTTTGCCTAATTCGTTGTCTGTTTGAACAGGTCGAGCTCAGAATGGGGACTTTTTCTGACTTGGCTTGTCGCATTTACCAGCATCAGGCAGCTGAAATTTATCACGTTTCTTTAACAAGCCTATATCTCTTGCTTTGGTCAAGGCAAGTGACAATTTATAGGCACCGCACCTTACGTCATCTAAGCTCAGCATCTTTACGTATCACCAGCTATTTAGTAATTTTTGGTATCCTTGCCTGTTCAATAGCAAGTGCCACCAGTTACCTTGTCACTTTTACTCTAATAGCATCACCTGTTGGTTGTGTCTATGATCTTTCTTACCCAGATGGACCTCCATCCAGTTTGCCTGGCATCTTGCTCTTCATTATTTCGTTTGTGTTTCAATTTGCGATTCTAGGTTTGCTTGTTTATCCTTTGATCAAGCACTATCGCATTTGCTGTCGAACGGAACCCTTGAAAGCATCTTCAAGTAGAAAGGTCCGAGACACAGTGATCCGTTTATCAATTTGCACTACTATATGCGTAATATCCGATGGAGTATCTTCTTACCTTTTGGTATTCGTAAATGAAGGAAATTCACCGATTTCTTTTTGGTCTAGTATCTACACAGCAAATTTACTAATCAACATCATTGCGGTTATTTGCTCATTTGCGGACTGGAAGTCAAGACTGTTGCCTTGCTAAAATCTAAATCGAAGACTTTACAAACGCGCAAAGGCGTCGCTGCAAAATAATTAATTTAACAACATTGGACGAATAACAGCAGGCCATAAAATTGCCAACTCCATGTTTTAAATCCTCACCGTGATAACAGAGATTTGTACCAACCAGATTTTAATGAAAATTGGTAAAAATAAAATCAGTAGCAAACATGTATACTAAATGATTTTGGTCATATTTTAGACATTGATTCAGCTCCAAAGTAATTTTCACTCGACTAATTTATACAAACGTATCTTGCTGTGTTGTTGTCGTTTACTCTATTTGTGAAAAAATAAAGTTATATTCAAATAATTGCTTTTGTGTTTTTTCATAGAGTAAGCGATCGAACTGGCCGTTAAGCAAAGTAAAGAACATACAATGACGTAGCCAGCAACAAGATTTAAAGAGAAATTCTTACCAAAATTTGTGAAAAAATTTTCACATTGTCTCCAAAAAGGTTCTTACGAGGTGCATTCAATAAGTTTCCAGACTTTTTTGGTATGGACACTTTTATTAACCGTACACACAAAAAACTCTAGTCCCCTTCAAAGTATTCTCCTCCGACATCAATGCACTTGTTGTACCGTTCCAACAACTTCTGAAAAGCCCCCTGAAAGTCTTCTTGTGTGAGCGTGTTTAGGACCCTCGTCACAGCCTCTTTCATGTCCTCAATTGTGGAATAACGATTGCCTCTGAGGTTTTCCTTGAGCTTTGGGAATAGCCAAAAGTCGCAGGGAGCAAGGTCCGGGCTGTAGGGAGAATGGGGAACCGTCTTGATGCCCATCTGGGTCAAATGGTCTGTGACGAGGATGGAGTTGTGGACTGGGGCATTGTCCTAATGGAAATGCCACTGACCTGATTCGAAGAGTTCTGGCCTCTTCCGACGGAATCTTTTCCTGAACTCCCTTAAAACTTCAATATAGTACTGCTTGTTGACTGTGATTCCAGTGGGAACCCAGTGAACGTAGATTATGCCCATGCTGTCAAAAAAAGGGATCATCATGAGTTTTTGGGTGGACTTGCTCTGTCTGGCCTTCTTGAGTCTGGGAGATCCAGCATGCTTCCACTAGGAACTCTGTCTCTTGGTCTCTGGGTCATAACAATAGATCCAGCTTTCATTGCAGGTTACCAGGGCATCAAGAACTTGGGGATCTGAATTAATGAGCTCGACCATCTCCTTGCTGTCATTGCAACGTCTTTCTCTCTGATCTTCCCGGAGCACTCTTGGGACGAACTTCGCGCAAATCTTCCGCATCTTCATTTCCTCACGAATGATTATGTGTACAGCTCCCACACTGACATTAAACTGTGCGCTTAGTGTCTCTATAGAAACACGACGGTCCCTATTCATGAAATCGTTTATTTGGCCAATCATCTCTGATGTTCTGACTTCCCTACTCCTCCCACATCTCTCATCATCCCTCACGGACTCCCTGCCTTCCTTGAATCTCTTGTGCCACTGAAAAACTGATGATCGATTCATGCAAGATGGTCCATAAGCAATCTGAAGCATACCATACGTTTCCGTGGCAGTTTTTCCAAGTTTAAAACAGAACTTGATCGCATATCGTTCTTCTAATGTGTCCTCACGTCCAGATTGCATTTTTGAAATTCACCAGCTGTGACAATCAGGATTTAGTAAGGTGTACTCTAATTCCTACTGTAGCTATAAATTTGCACCTAAACAAGAAAAAATTGGTCAATCATCTCATAAGGAGTATAATAACAACATACTGAAATATCTCGAGTTTACGGCAATTATAAATGCCTGTACAAAAAAAGTCTGGAAACTTATTGAATGCACCTCGTACCTCATTCTTAGGTGATCTTTAAGAGAAGATCTTCAGTATATAGTATATTTTGCCCCACTCTCACTTCATTCCGGCCACTCCTATGAAAACATAAATAGCAATGAGATAAACCGATACTGTTGCAAAGAGTTTTGAGGAGGATTTCAGAGAATTTTTCCATTTAAATCAATTTTAAAAGTGTTTTGTTTGACTTGGCTTGACGTGACTTGTTGCCATAATTGTAAAATCTCTGTTGTTGTTGCTTTAGTCAAGCAAAACTACAAGATTTCTATTGTGGTGAGGTTTGTACAGTTCCATGTTTTGTTAATTCATTCATGTTGCTTTGTTTAGTATACAATAAAGCAGGGATATTTTTCTTTGGCTATTATGCTGCTTGTTTAGTTATTTATATCTATATTATAATGAATTGTAACAAAATCCCAAGTTCAAGAAAAAATAAAAATAAAACGGTAGACCTATCAATGTGTAAAACGAAATTTAGAAAGATTATTATGTTTAAAAATAACGTGGCCTGATGGACTCTTACTACAATAGGGTGAAAGACGTTGGAGAAGCCATAGCCGCTTTTGTTGCTAAGCCGGAAACAAGTCCAAAAGCGCAGCCAAAGAACTTAATACTACAAATATACATATGCGAAAGGGGCCGCACCAAATCACAAAACAGACTTACCACTAAATACAGAGTGCCGCAGAAGTAACGCCCTTTTTGTTATTTGAGTTTTCTTGTTTCTGCTTGATTTCCTCTTTGTTTTAGAAATACACCGTTTTTATATCTGAGTTTTCTAATCAATAATTGTTTCTTTTTTAGTTTAGAAATTGTTTATTCATAAATAAATAATTTCATACTTAAGGAATACAAAAGTGGCGTTACTTCCGCGCCCTGTATAACTTATAACCTCTGACTGGCTGCCTGTATGGTCCTTGGTACCGGCATAAAACTTGGTATATTGTTAGTCTTTGCTACACGTTATAAAAATGTGTTTGCGTTCAAGAGTACTCAGGCCTGCCACATAACTGTAGGCCTACTATCAAAGTATTCTAAAGAGAATTCATCTACAGATCGGTTATTGTAATTTTCGTAGTTGTCATTACAATACAGGGTGCGGCAGAAGTAACGCCATTTTTGTATTTCTTTGGTATGAAATTATTTATTTATAGATAAACAATTTTTATTTCAATTTAAAAAACTAAAAAAGAAACAATTATTAGTAAATTAGAAAACTCAGATACAAAAACGGTGTATTTCTGAAATAAAAAGGAAATGAAGCAGAAATTAGAAAACTCAAATAACGAAAAGGGCGTTACTTCTGCCGCACGATGTAGTTTATTTCTGTGATTGTGAAAGCACTAGGTATTTGGCCGCCATCATCATTTTTGACTGTTCTTCAATGTCTCCCCTATCACACTTTTTAAAAGTATTAATGATAGTTTGCGGCAACATTCTTTCTTCGGGAGCATTACCAGTCCTGATTAAGAGAATAAGATGTTTACCATTACGTGTACAGGAATTGTGGAAGTGCAAAAATTTATTAACATTTTGTCACTGTTGACAAGAGCCCGATGGGTGAAGCCGGCGCAGCCGGTTGAACCGAAATACTTAACCCTGACGTTAATGATGGTAACCCTGCCGGGCAACACCGGCGAACCCGGCTAGTAAAATACACTGTAATCGCGCTGATGGTCAAACAAATTTGAAGATTTATTTTGTAAACAATTTCTTTTATAGCGTAATTACAACAAGTTCTAACTTTCAATATAAGTATTGTTCTTTCAATAAAAGTGTTGTTATGGGCCGCGTTTTAAAGCAGGTTTTGAGATGTGGTTTCACTGCTCGATACTGAGTGTAAAGAGAGCCGCGCTCTGTTTGCGCGCCATATCAACTGGCAAAACCTCATCTCAAAATATCCGTAAGAAGTTTTCATCCTGGTTGCGAAAACCGCTTTATGCGAACGCAGTCTGAGACTCAAACTTCATTTATATTTTACCCTTTCAGCTCGAAATCTGCTCCGAGATCTATGCCTTCTCTTCAGTCATTTGGGAAGATTATTGTGCGAGGCTTCTAATGCAAAACACAAATGATATCCAGAACCATTGGCATGAATAAAAAAAGTTGATTTTTCCTACTCTTTAAAAAGCAACAATTTACAAATACTATAATTCTATGGACAACTTTATAATTTAGCCCATAGCAATTGCGATGTTATTCCTGCTTTCATAGTATGACTTGTGCGACCTCACAAGCGTTTAAAGTAAAGGTCAAGCTATGTCGTCAACATGAAGTCAGAGTAAATTACTGTTCTCTTGTCAAGTAAGTTATAAGCAGTAGCAAAGTTCTCGCGACAAATTTAGCCTACCATTAAGCTGACGCTTCATCCCCTTCAGTTATCAGGGAACAGCATCAGAAAAGCGATGGAGATGCTTTGCTGAAACCAACGAATAAGACTGCTACCGATTTGCTAATGGTGCTTGCTGGCTAGTGAAACTTGGACTTTTGTAATAAATCAGTGGAAAGAGAGCTGTCATTTGCAAATGAAATACTTTTTTTTCTTAGCGTAATTTATTAAATCTATTGTTTTTATCAAGTTTGTGCAGCGAAATGAACAGCAAGTATGAGCGTTTATCACAGCTTATTGGCAGCATGACGCGATGGGCTGAGCGCTTATCATCACACGCTAAGAGTTGAGCTCTGTGAGCATTTCGCTGCTTGCGGCAAGCCCCATTGAAACAGTGGTTTGTTTTCACGCTCACGCTTAGGATAAAAGCAATGGTTTCTGCAGACCGTAATGGCGTCTACAAGTGGCTTCTGACGCAAGGCTATAAAATGATTTTGCTGTCTTCCACTCTACTCATTCATCTTGTGCTCGATGAGTTGTATAAGTTCTGATCATTTTATATTCCAAGTTATCAATGAGGGAACTAAATAGCGCCGGCTATTCATGATAAATACGCTGCTGTATAAGTCCAAGATAACGTCATGCTTTTAAAAAGAGCAATTAAGTGATTAGTTATCGATTAACTCACTTTTGGTTGATGGTTATTTGTTACTTTATCAATAATTGGTAGTTTTGATTGCTTGAAATTATTTTAAAGCGTGGGATAGCAAATAGCAGTTAAGAAATCGATAATTAACCTAACAGAAGTTAAAATCCCAATCTAAATAAGCAGTAAGAGTAAATTGTTTTAATAGCACGTTGTTAAGAAATAATGCTGCTAAAATGACCTAAACGTTAAAACTTTACACTATTATACCAAAGGTGGCGGAAGAGTGGATCGAGCTCAGATCCCATTTACACTTAAATTAAAAGAAATATTGTTGCTGTTAAACAACGTTTCTTTACATGACGAAGAATGTACGCCATCATATCTTGTTTTTTAATTAGTGATGTAATATCACTTGATTTTGTTAATGTCTTCTTTTGTCTTTCTTTTGGTATTGGATAAATTTTCTTCTCCTATGACTTGGCCCAATATCAACTTGTCCGTCCAGAAAACATAGACCCTGTATTGGCAACCCACCATATTGTATGGGCTGCCAATCTTGTCTTTCTGTAGGTCCCATATACATAGACCATTATTAAACTGGGCTTTCCCATACGAATTTAAGATCAATCTTACAATGGTTGCCTACTGTCTTTTTGGGTAGAAAACTATGTGTGCCCGATATCAACTTGTCCGTGCAAAAAAGGTAGGTGTCATCTGAGCTATCCACAATATTGCAACACAATTGGACTCCATCACCGACTTGACATCAATCTTAAATAGGACAACTGCTTATTCACAAAAGTTTTCGCTCACAGTTTAAGATAAAATAGCCATAAGATGGGACTTCCTGTATTTTAGAACCACTCTTAAAGTACGATTTCAATCCGTCCAACCGATAACCAAATTTGACTATACGCTGTCTTAAGCTATAACAGATGAAAATATATGAGCCACCAAAATCTGAAAAATCTACATCTATCAATAACCCAACAAATAAAAAAGATGCTCAACAATATCCACACACTATTCAACAGTTTATTCCTTTTGAGGAAGCTTCCTCTTCTGTTGCAAGGATCGTCGACCACCCCGATCTCTTGCTCCTAGCAACCACTTGCTAACGGCAACTTCTATATCCTGTATAGATGAATTGAAAGTTGGTGGATTTTTCTGGGCAGCGCCTGCAAAGAAAAATGACTTTATAACAGTTAGTCGCTCCTTTTTTCGGCCTGCCTGTCCTGTATCACTTCCGGAAAAGCGCGGTGGGAGAATTCTTGCAAATTTCTGCTGCCTATATTTTGCAGAAAAGAAGTCTACCACAAAGTATAATATTTAATTCTTCGTTTATTCAGCGGTAATAGACCATCAGTAAATATAAAATCCTAATATACAAAAATTCCAATATACAAAAATATAAAATTTCCAACTCTCTAGGGAGAGTGAAAATAGTAAACCTAAAAACTTACCAAAGTTTTGGTTTCGATCATTTGACCAAAATCCCAAATAAAATGAGGCGCAACGCCATTTGTGACTTATCTTGCTGATTTAATTACTCAGTAACTGTGCAGGTTTTGCAAATTCGTTGTCACGGTATTTCTCTCAATATAAACCATTACGTTTTAAGAGCACTGTGAAATTGTCATTGCATCAATTATTTTTAAAAAAGATAGAAACTACACATCTCCACACTAGTTTAATGCACTGAATTAAAATATTGAACTCATAGTATTTGCATGTAAAACTCAGTCGATAATTAGAAGTAATTTGAAACGTCACTTACCAAATTATCTCAAACATCAACTTCTTCTAGCGAAGATTCTAGCTCTGGCAAACTTTTCAGATCTTTTGAGGCAAATTCAACGCCACCGACTTTTCACTGAAAGTTGCTTTCGCGTTTAACGTTGTTGCAACGCTTTGCATCGGTGATGTCAATATTTAAAGTCATTCTTGATTGTTGAGAGCGATCTCAGTTAGCTTCATAAGCATGTGTTTTAATTGAACGGAGTCTGCAAAAAAATTGCAATTTTTATAGGCTCAGACGCTATCAACTAAGGCTAAATTGTCTCCACTAAACTATTTTTAAGGAGTTATGGCAAAGTGCCGCATTATCCTAACGATTATCAAGAAAACAAATAGCTTTAACCGGACTTTCAAAAAATTTATTTAGAAATTTAATTGGAAGGGGGCCACAATAAATAGTTTTAGGTCTTGATCAGGAGTGAAACGACGGCCGTAGTCGTGTATATTTCAAATTAAGTCGCGGGTTCGCCCATTCTTAAGTCACTTAAACAAATAAACGGTTTTTTAATGGATCACCAATGAAAAAAGTCATCACTAGGGCCCGCTAAAGTCAATAAAGTTAAAATTCTTTCAGGACGTTGTTACATGATCAAACGTGTACTAACGTTCGTTTCAGGTGTTCAGGAGTCTGTTTTGGTAGATTTTATTAGTCAAAATTTTGCATAAAGTCAAAACTTGTCAAAATTGTCTTCATCAAAAATTTCCTTACAAAAACGAACAAATTTAGATTTTTTTTATATTTTTTTCAATTTTTGAGCTTCTATTAAAATTTTATGCGCAGTTTTATTTGATTTTAAACTTCTCAAATAGTTGCAATGGTAAAAATGCGTGCGGTAATTAAAAGGGAAATAGCACTTATTACAGGGAGTCCTCGACTTACGACGTTGATCCGTTCTTCAGGCGCGGTGTAACCCGAATTTCAATGTAAGTCGGAACATCATAAATAAATTACTCTATACGTACTGTACTGTTAAGTATTGTACTATAATAAAATGTAACAATTAATGTAAAAAACTATTTTATTTGAAAAAGAGAAAACAATTCCATACCACATGAATTAAATGAAATATTAATAAGATGGTAAAGAAGCTGGAGTAGTAGAGGCAGCTGAGGTAGACGGTAGAGGCTCTGTAGTAGTAGAAGCAGCTGATGTAAATGGTGCAGGTCTCTCCACTTTCTTAAAATACTGCTCTAGCTTAGACTGGACAGACAGCATCCTCTTCCCATCCAAGATCTCTTTTTAACACTGCAGTAAATCTATGATGCCTCTGGAAACCTTAGTGAACCTTTCCATGTTAAGATCCTGAGCCTCAAAGGTTGCCAACGCTTGCTGTATCTCAGCAAAACCTTTTGTCAAGCCCTGCCTTGTGAAAGCCTTAGGCTCTGGGGTGGGGGGTTTCTTCTTACTCCACTATAATCTGCTTCTCCAGCTGTATCAAGTCCCCAGCAGATAACTCCTCTCCATGAGATTCCAGCAGCTCTATTCCACATCATTTTTTACATTTTTATGGGGCGCGTTCGTAACCTCGAAACAGCGTAAGTCGAGACCGTCGTAACCCGAGGACTCCCTGTATGCATCAAATCGTCATTGTTGATGCATAAACACATAATTGTTAGACAATTAATCTATTCCTATAAAACCTTTGCGCTCTTTACACGTGGTCTTTTTAAGTCGTAGCTTGCAAAGCAAAGAATGCCTAAACAAGCCAAATCTTCTACAGCGAAAGTTCGGCAAATTTGCCAGGAATATCCGGATGAGTTTTCGGCAACTCCTGCCCGCGACTTACGATGAAACCTTTGCGATGTGTTAGTCAAATGCCACAAAAAGCTTTTTGTGGAAAGCCACCGAAAAAGTAAGCAACACCAAAGAAAATTGGAGACGAAGAGCAAATCCCAAAGTAAGCAAACCTTTTTACAACTCAATCAAGTAAACTTCAAGGAACAGGTTGTCTCTTCATTCTTAGCTGCAGATATTCCACTTCATAAACTGAACCATCCTTCTTTAAAGTCTCTGTTTGCTACAATGGGAAAAGTGTTGCCTTCGGAGACTGCAGCCCGGGCATGTGTTGCTAAATCAGCATCCCAAAAAGAAGAACAAATTCAAGAATTACTTCGTGACAAAAAAATTTTTTAAATTGTGGATGAAGCAGAGATTGCTCAACAAAAGTACATTACCTATATTATATTATTATTAGGTTTACAATTTCCATCTTCGCCTATAACACTGCGCCACAAAAAAATATGACCCGAAAGTTACTCTGACCAAACCATCTGTTCTAGATGGAATTTGGGCTGCTGATTCCGAATCTGAACTCCGTTTTGCTCTATCACGTCAGGATTTTAAGTTATTTGCATTTTTTTGATTTTACCAATTTGTATGATTTTGTTACAGAAATGCCAAAGCTAAGCTTATGCAATATGGTTCAAAGACGTTTCAACAACATTCAATATACTCGCAAACACAACAAAATCAATGAAAAATATTGTTTATTCAAATGAAAAGTAAACCACCAATAAAGCTTAGACACATCAAAAGTGTTGGGGGCATCTTCGTTTTCTGCGGTGGTCTTCATCCGTGTCTCTTTGAAGAGACCAACAAAAATCGGCCATCATGGCAGGGCTGACATTTCCCTGATATCTTCCTTCGATGATTTTTATTTCCTGGTGGAATCTTTCTCCATGCTCATCGCTAACATCTCCATTGTTTTCCGGAAAGAAATCTAGGTGCGCATGCAAAAAATGCATTTTAAGTGACATGCGTGCCCCCATTTCTTTGTAAGCATGAAGCATTTTGTCAATCTCTTCTTTGTGGTTAGCAGCTTTGTACTTTCCCAAAAAGTTTTGAACAACCGACTCAAATGCATTCCAGGCAGCGAGTTCATTTGGATTTAATTTTTCTCTAAAGTTTTCATCTTTTAATAGTTTTCATATTTCAGGTCCAATAAAAACTCCTTGCTTCAGCTTTGCTTCTGTTTTGTTGGGAAAAAGTTCACATATGTGCTTGAAGCCTTCACCTAAGTGATCCATAGCTTTCACGAAGTTTTTTATCAAGCCAAGCTTGATATGAAGTGGAGGTAGAAAAATATTTTTGGGGTTGACAGGTGGCACATGCATCACATTGAAACTGCCTGGAGTTAGATTTGTACGAGCAGGACATTCAGGAGTACTGTAATGTTCATCATCTGCCCTACTGTTCCACAAACATAAGAAGCACATGTACTTAGTATATCCCATCTGCAACCCTAGCAACAGTCCAATCACTTTCAGATCTCCACAGACATGCCATTGATGAGTGTCATAACGGATACATGCTAACAGTTGTTTCATTTTCTCATATGTTTCTTTGGTCTTGGTGCAATAAGCAATTGGAACTGAAGGTTTTCTGTTTCCATTGTGTAGCAGGACAGCTTTCAAGCTGGTTTTATTTGAATCTATAAAAAGTCTCCATTCGCTTGGTTCATATTGCTGATCCAAAGACTGCACGATACCATAGATATCAATGCAGTAACAAACATCATCTTGTTTGCTGAAGAAGGAAGCCAAATCAATGTGTCTTTCTCGAAAAAACGAAATGCTGACACCTTTTTGCAATAAGTTCCATTGCTTCAGTCTCGATCCAAGTAATTCAGACTTTTCTTTTGATAAATTTAAATCTCTCGATAAATCTTGCAAATCTCCTTGGGATAAAAAATGGTGCGTTGTATCGGGATTTATTGATGCTCTTTCGTCGGCACAATCTTCAAATTCAGAAGCACTACTTGTTCCCACATCCGTGCTTGCTTCTGATTCGGAATGAAATGGCATGATTTCAGCTGGAAGTTCTGGAACTGGATGTTCAGTGTTGTGAGGCATGGGCTTTATAGCAGAGGAGCAGTCAGGGTATTTGATTTTTGATTTTGTTTTCTTCGAAAATCCAGAAATTTTGGTCATGCAAAAGTAACAATCTGTAAAATGATCTTTTTGTTCACGCCAAACCATTGGAGACCAAAATGCCATCTTCTTCTTTTTACCATTAAGCCATTGGGTTAGGAGAGAGTAACAAGACGAACAGCTTACATGTAGGGCCCAGGATTTATCTTGATCGCCCAATTTAACCTTGAAATACAGTTTGTAAGCAAGTTTCAGTCTGTCAGTAATAGATTTGCGAAGATCTTGAGGGGTAAATTTTCCACAAATGTAGCAGAAGTTGTCAGCATCATTTACACAGCAGCGTTTACGTTCACTCATTGTAGTGGATACTGTATCTTATAAAATATAAAAACTATATCTTCTAAAATATATGAAATTGAAGGAGCCGATGTAAGCTTGTTTAAGATATTAACAACAAGAAAGGGTTAGGCTAGAAAGCTTACTGAGAATGAATGCTGTAAAAATCCGGTCTTGTGACTATAGTTTCGCGGTTTATCGCTCATCAGACAAGCTTGGATTTCAACCTGCGACCTCATGACCGGATAATTTGCAGTTAAAATTCATTGTATTGGTTAGAACCTATAACTTACGTAAAGGTATGTACACAATAAAATTAATAAGACAAGGGCATTCGCAGAAATATGTGTCCTCTCGAAAACTTGATAAGTGCCAATTCTCCTTATTTTGCTTATTTTAAAAAAATTGGAAAATGCAAATAACTTAAAATCCTGACGTGATAGAGCAAAACGGAGTTCAGATTCGGAATCAGCAGCCCAAATTCCATCTAGAACAGATGGTTTGGTCAGAGTAACTTTCGGGTCATATTTTTTGTGGCGCAGTGTAATTTTCAAATCAAAAGTACAGGGTGTCCCAGAAGTCGCGCACCATTCTAATCTGCGTTTTCATATTTGATTTAATTACACGGAAGAAACTAAAAGTACAAGAAAGAGTTAAATTCATTTTTATGTTTGGAAGAGCTGGGACGACACATCAATCTGTAGCTCAAGAATCCAACCTTAATGGCCCTGAGCGAGAGCAACCGTTAAGAATAACAATAGCAACTGAGTGCTAAATGACAACAATAACAAGGATGCAATAACTACTTGAGTGCCCGAAAATCAGCAATAAAACGCTCAAGAGAGTGAAAGACAGTTTGATAGAGAGATTTGATGCTTGTTTCATTGCTGTAGGTGCACAGTTTGAGCATCTGTTATGACTGTAATCAATAAAAGCGTTTTCTGTAGAAACCTGGATGGTGCGCGACTTCTGGGACACCCTGTATATTAGTGTGCTTGTGGGCAGCTTAGATGCCCCAAATCAGACATTTCTCGTTGATTTCCATCCACTTGACAGCGGTAGCAATGTTAATAGCAGTATTATTCTGCACACTGTGGATGACATATTGCGACAACTTGAAAAAAACCCGGGAATTTTTCATTGTTCTTGACTGATGCTGCTCGGTACATGTCTTTGGCTGGAAAGACATTAAAGGAATTATACCCTTCTTTGATGCATGTCACCTGCGTTGCACACTTACTACATAACTGCGCTATGCGTGTTCGGGCTCATTTTAAAAACATTGATGAAATAATAGCAACGATCAAGGCAGCAACAATCAAAAACAAAGATCGCAAGAACGATTTTCATGATGCTGGTCTGCCATCTCCTCCTGACCCTGTAATTACAAGATGGGCAACTTGGCTTAGAGCTGCCTTATATTACAGTGGGAACCTTCCAGCTGTTCGTACCATTGTCAACAATTGGACAAGTCCAGGCCTCTTAGTCAGCAGAGCAAAAGACGCTATCAATGTGGAAGATTTGGTGCCGGACTTGGTTAAAATAAATCAATACCGGACTCTAGCAGCCAACGTAGAGTTCTTAGAAGGAAGTGCTGCACGATAACCGAAGCATACGGACTGCTGAAGAATATGCAATTCGATGATGATTCGTGCGCAATTAAAAATTACATTAAAAAACGACTATCCAACTCTGATTTAGAAACAATAATAAACTGTACCAACTTGACAATTGATCCAACAAGCTACGCACTATTGCAAAAAGCCCAGCCAACCTCTGCTGCTGTTGAGAGGTCGTTTTCTATGCTCAGTAAATTACTGAGAAAAGACAGAAATTTTGATGTTAAGAACGTAAAAAAATATATGATGCTGTATTACAATGAAAAGTTCTGGTAATTATACTGTGTGGCTTTCGTTAAAAACATCATAGACAGACTGTTAATGTACAGTACAGTTGCGATAACAACGCATTTTTTGTATTACACACTAATTGATACCGGTACACACAATGGCTCGTTATCCTAGGTTTTGACGTCATGCGTCGCTTTGTTGCATTAGCTTGAAGACTGAGTGATTGAGAAAATGTTTAAAGTAGGCTACCTTCTTCTTTAAAAACTTTTGTAAATTGCGGATTATAAAACATTTTTAATCAAAAAAGTGCAACAAGACATAAATAATAGGCGAAAGCGGTTAGGTCAAAATAAAGTCAAAATTTTGCTAAAATAAAGTCAAAAATATATTTTTTTAGGTCAAAAAAATGGCCCTAGTCATCACCTTTACAACAATGGCAAAAAATCGAAATACGTTGGGCCTTCAAAAAATTTTTTTCATTATTAAAAGTAAAATCTTAAATTGAACCAAAATAATGCTCAAAGTCAGAAAAGTTGATCTCAAAAAAGTTTTCATCTTTATATTAATAGTAAAAGCCTTCAGTTGTTAAATAAAAAATAACTTTGCATTCAGGCTTAAAACAATAAGCAACTGGTTTTTAGACAACGTTTTAACACACCACTTAGGGTTAAGCCCACGTTCTTTTTTATTAGGTCTACAGGCACAACTTAAAATTTGCATCACCAGGAACAGGGGTTCTTATGCCTTAGAGAAAACTTGCGCCATCTAAAATCGTGACAACCATCATCTTTTTTTGTAGGAAGATCAGATTTTTGGTTGTTCTACATTTGCTCTTGTAAAAACCCTGTTTTGGGGGAACAGTTTCTTTAGAGAGCCTATTTTTCATATTTTGTCACTTATTCAAGGGAGGGCTAGGGTACCATGGCCTTACGCCCTCTTAGAATCCTTTCACACCTTTCAGTTTGGAAACCGCGGATTGGGGAAGGGTATGGTCACAAAAAGGCCTGACAGAAAGCAAATTAAATAGGGGTCTACTACAATATCATGCAAATTCATACAAGAAACTTGTTTATTAACATCCAACCTACCAAGGTTATCGCATTCCTTCGACTCATTGCTCGACACCCGTCTCGGAAATAACGGTTCTTCTAAACATTTTAAGCTTTTAGCATTATTTTGTATTTACCGTTACAACTTGCTCTATTCGTTCCAAATGATTTTTACTTTCCGTAAACTTTACAGATGTACTAATGCCAATTTTTGTGCTGATATATCAATGCGACATACGAATGTAACATCGGCTGATGTTTACTTTTCATGACTTTTTACAAAAGCAACATTTGACACGATTTGGTTTTTCCAAATCTAGACTGCCAGTAACTTTTGCAATAGCAAAGCGATATTCGCATCTAAGCTTGAATACCCTGTTTCCGGCTGACGCATTTTTGATCGCCAGTTCATTTCTAGGTTAGTGGATCACGAGACAGCAATGCGTTGGGGAAAAATTGCAACAACTATACTTTTTTCGGCTGCCTACACAACTTTTACAAGCCTACTAACATGTAACAAAAACAAGAAAACGGCAAAAACGTGGCTAAAATTACTTATTTATTTACGTGGTAGCCCTATTTTCGTATTCCATGAGACATTTTTTCTTATTCTGATACATCTAACATGCACTTTTTTGTTTGGGAGTTAAAAAATTATGTTTTGATTCGACAAAATGATCTTCATTAAGATTAGTTTTAAGCAAAGGTAAAAGGCTACAAAACATTAGTAGTCGCATTGGTTATAAAATGCGTGTAACATCAGCACCAATGCGGTATACATCATTAGTACGTATTAATTTCACCATTCTCTTCATTATTCGTAAAAACTGAGCAACAAGCAGATGTCACAATTAGTTTCTAAATATTTTTTTACTGGTTACAAGAAACCTTTCCATTACTCAGAGCTTTTGCGTACTGCTGGCGAGAAACATTTTTACCTCAAGCCCAAATTACGTGAAGTACCTTTACCCATACGAAAACATTGCAAAAACCTTTCATGCACTTTGCCTTGTTAAAAGAATTACCAGCCTGCAATTTGCATCTCTCGTGACTGCTTTAACATAGATGTTGCCTCTTTCAATCCTGATCTCCATCAGATTTGCAGTGTTCAACTGAACAAATTGTTTCATGTCACATGTTCAGACAAAGGTAAAGAATAAAAGCACACACAAAAAAATATTTGATGATTCTTCAAGATTTGAAATAGAACATGAAAAAAAGGAAACACTTTTATATTCGACAAATAACAATGGTTACTTACTGGGTGTCTGACAGTTCAGCACCGGTAGTATCCGCAATTAATGATAATTCCCTCATTGAGGTTAAAAAAAACTGAAATCACAATAAAAACATATGCACCCGACATTCAAATTTACCACTATTATAATACATTCGCTTCGCTTAACTGGATCTCTTCGGGCAGAGGGCTTTCGATCCAGTTAGCTCAAAAGATATAGTACTGTATTTAAAAAACGATCAAGTTTTATTTAGTCATGAAAGAAAGCCAAGTTATAAAAGAAATAATGAAATGACAATCAATAATCAATAATACTGCATTTATTTGTTAAAATACTGTATTGTTTCTGCTGAAAAAACCGCAATATAGTCGTGGCACAATCTTGTTTCAGCCCGTGATCAATGACTGAGACACGTGCCGTGCGAATTATGGGATTTTCCTGTAAGTTTCGGCACAAAAGTGATCCAGTTATACGAAAAAAGTGATCCAGAAAGGCGGCGTACATTTACATCGAAAACGCACATGTGGTTTGGGACTTTTTAATTATTACAACCAAAACGTAAAACTATATACAATCCACGCCGACAGAAATACCAAACGCAGCAGCTATCAGTACCGCCCAAGATATTTTTGTTTTATGTTTGCTTCTGACCAATAAAATCAGAAAAAAATTTCACTAGTCATTCCAGTTGAAAAAGTTGCTTGTAGCATTTTCATGACATGAATAGGCTTTTGAACCGAATTACCTAGATTAATGGAGTAAATGAAAAATAGCAGAAAACATAATTGATATGATAGCCGTTCTGTTTTATGCGGCTTCAAGAGAGGGTGCTACGTACATAGGTTTTAGCACCTTAAAATTAGTTTATACTTCAGTCTTCAGCATTAAAATCGTTTGCACAACATCAAATGAATTGATTTTTACATTATATTATATGAAAGCAATGACCGGTAGAGCAAGAATGATTATATGCAACAGGAATAATGTGCGGAGGTCTCCTTGTCAATTGTCTGTCAACAATAGGCAGATGGCAAAAACGGCTGAAATTTTGTTAGTTTGTAGCACTACAGACTACTTTATTGTTCCGCTTCCGTTTGTTTGTTCCACTTGATTAGTTTTTATTCACCATTAATTTTCACGCATCACTTCTTATCGCAACTGTTAATTTGAATTTAATGCCGACGTGTCAGTTGAGAAAGTGCAAGTCGGCGTTCAGGCGTGGCTCGGCGTAAAAGCGATCTTAAGTTTGAGTGTAAGATTTATTAATTTTGTATTTACTTTTATGTATTAATCTTTTGTTTTGTATTATATTTGAATAAGGTTTATTGAGACAAATTTGTTTAAATGTTATCAAAATTGGAATTTATATGAGTTGACGAATAGGACATTGCATATCTCGCGAAGTATCCACCGACGCAATAGAAGAAAAAAATCCTACCTACAAGATCCCAGAGAGAACGCTGCCGTTGCGCTACAAGTTAAACATCACGTTTCATTACGTACTATATAGGCTATTATTATACCATTAGTTTTTTTGCTACTGTATCAGTATATTTTGCTATTTTTTTAGCAATAAAATAAGTGCAAACTTGTATGTATAAAAATGAAATGACTTACATGCTTTACCCGATATTCTGACCGTCATTTTTTTCAATTTCTTTCCACGGGCACGTTACGTTTGGCCACGACCGAAGCTTTACTGCTGTTAATGGGTGGACACCATACTTCATCCTCCTCTTGACTTAACCACCCAACAGGCACAATAGCAATGGTAGCTCTGGCATTGCTTGTTGCAAAGAATTTAACTATGGCAAAATTCATCATAATTTAATATATCCAATACCTATGTAAGAATGAGAGTTACTTATGCAACCACAGCCAAAGAGTTTTTACCACACACAAGGCAACAAAAAACAATTACACAGGAATACTACTATGTACCGTATTAGGGATGAGGGGCTAAAACTTTCAGTATTTCTGCTAACGGATAGATCACATTTCCACAGTGACTTGACAGACATACTGTAGTATTTAACATAAATGTTGATTTTGCTAGTTTAAAGTATTACTACAATGCAATAACATGACAAACTACTGATCGAGCTACACATCTCTCACTCCTGATTTACACAAAAAATATGAAGCTACAGAAACAACAAGCATACTCAATTACAATACTGCGAGCTGGCAATAAAAATATCTTTTACAAAAGTAATTGTGGCACAGTGCACTGCTAGTGCAATTACAAGCATTTGACCGAAAAAAAATCACTATGCTCCGACCGTATGGTCGTAAGCAAAATTGCTGCCCACGTCACTATAAACCAGGTCGCTGCACACGTCCCGATAAACCAGGTCGCTGAACATGTCTCGATGACCGAGTCGCTGCGCACATCACATGAACGAAAGCAACTGACAAACAAATGACGTCGGAAAGGCAAGCCGATCAACGAGCTACCATGAGAAGAAAAATAAACATTATCTATCCCTATCAAAAAAAGAAAAATATAGGTGTAATTTTTGACACATGCAATAATAATACACCAATAAACAATGCAATATTAATCCAGATCAATTTTGTCACACCGCAATGGGTGGATAAAAATAATCTTTCAAATTTCACGCTGCTGTAATAATTTACTGGTCTAGGTAGGGAATCTCGCGTTAATAAGCCAGAGCGGACAATCATTCCAGTTGCCAACAATTACAGAAAAAATTGGTTAAACGAAACATCGTAAGTGATATGATAGATATCAGTCCACGGCTAGATTGCCGGAAAGCCATAAGGCTAAGATTCCTGACATGAAATTACCTCGCCAGACGTGCGAAACATAGGCGGAGAATAATCTTCAAGCAGATACAGCCGAGGGGCTACAAACTTGACGGCAGTTTACTTCGTCAGTGAAATAAGCAAGGTTATAGTAAAATCGTCTAATGGACGGATGTAGCAGCAACGATACACTAGTTGGGCGTCGAACAAAGGACAAAGGTCGCACGAAGTTGCAAAATAACAAAACGCAGCTGGTGCAGTAAAAAACTAGAATTACACACAACCGCAGAGCAAAATGCTGAGCCGCTATGGCAGGCTAACAAAAAATATGAAAAAAAACGACAAAAAGATGTTTGACATGGCAGCTCAATAAAGTGCGACCACTACATAAGCTTCCAATATGAAAACTACCAAACAATCATTCTTTTACATTTTTAAGGGTTGTTAGTTGCATGATTGCAAATTTAGGCAGTTAACCCATACAGTTTTGACATAAGAAGCCCATATAAAAACTTGCACCATTCACAAAATTTCATAATAGTTCAAATTAGATTAAATAGAACAATGTAGAATTGAATTACATTACTTGTGCTTGTCAAAAATATATGTATTTTAGGTTTATAAAAAAAAATAATTTCTCTTTAACAAAAAAGGATGGGCTTCTATGTAGGTCCCATATGGTTTGCCCGTACAAATCCCACTTGCCCACCTATCCCAGCAAACCCATTTAAATCCCATCAAAAATATATGTGAGCATGCTAGCTGGGGACTGATTTAGTTCCAAACTTTGCAAAATATGCTACAATTTGCGAAAATCTTTGTGAAAGTTTTGCAAAGCGCTCTCAGCATCTAAAAAACAGAGAAAAACATCTGTCATTGTTTCAACGACCAATCACTGTAAACGTACAAGAAATTCAAGATACTAAGCTTCAGCTTGAATTTTTAGATCTGAAGTCAAATGAAGTTTTAAAAGATGTTTACCAGGAACAACCAATACATGTGCTATATTTTTACTCTCGGTTTGAGGAAGAAACCTATCCAATCCTGTTGAAAAATGCTCGATTCTGAATTACTCAGTTCTAAAGATGTGAACGTAAATAGCTGAGAAGTACATACCGCTGTGAACAGAAATTCTCTGTCAAGAAGTTGAACAAATCTAAATTGCGCAGTCAGATCACCGACGGACACTTAGATGCAGTGATGCCCATTGCCAATAAACCGCTGAAGGCCAATATTTCCAGTTTGGCTCATAGCAAACATTTACAAAAAAGCAAATTTAGCTAATTATTTTATTATTAAAATAAATGTTTTTTGTGTGTTGATAACTCTTTATGTTGAAAATTGTTTCTTTTATAATGTACATTGTTTTCTAATCTCTTTTTTGTCAAAAAACATTGTTTTTTTAAACGATTGATAAAACAAAACATAGTTTGCCAAGTTTTGGCACGCGAAGAAGTTATTTTAAAAAAATTGGCACGACAGCGTCTTTGAATTGGACACCCCTGATCTAAGAGAATCGAATCATCAACAAAGATGGTGTGTATCGTGCCACTGCAGGAACGCGGAAACCGAGAAAATATCTGGGTATGGCATTAGGGCATTATCTTGAAAAGCTTATCCGAGAAGAAGAAAAGTAGTTAAAATGTTGAACCAGTAGGAGCGTTGCGCAAATTTTCACACAAGCGAGGAAAATGAAAAGAAAGTAACTCTAGAAACATGTTAACTCTATTAGGACCAGGGGAGGTCGATTCGACCCACAGCAAATTAAAACTGCTGTAACTTGGCGATCGCTTGAGTGAAATATTTGAAATTTTTTGACTTTTCCTAAAATTTATCTGGCTTTTGGTTGGTCATAAACTGACAAAGATATTCTTTGTAGTTTTCATTTACACATAGCAATTTCGAAACCGACTCGGGCAAATTTCTTCATCGATTGGTTTTATATAATAAAGAAAAAAAGGAGAAAGAGCGCACACGCAAAACCGTGATGCGTTACGTAAATCACAGAACTTGTTTGAAGTGACGCACTGACTGTAAAGCTGTACAATTTCTCAGAAATCTTTGTTCTCAAAACCTTTTCGCTGTGAATAACACTTCTTAATTTGACAAGTCAAAAGCATCAAAGTGTTCTCAGAAACACGGCCATTTTGTAACTTTTATTTAAATAAATAATATCTTCTTGACGCTTAGCCATAACCTACGGATAAAGTAATGCAAGAAAATATTTCGTAATTTTGATACTTGACAAATGCAGCAAAGTAAAAAGAATTGTTTCCAAGCGCAAAACCAGAAAATAAATTTTGCGGCGTAATAATATAGTTCATGATTTTCATAATGATTTGTAATGTTGATTCTAGTTAAAATTGGGGATTGGTTGGTGGGAGAGCAACGAGTGTACTTGCAATATTTATTGGATGGAAAATATGCAGTGGTAGATTAAGGGACGCAGGGGTGACAGACAGCAAAATTTAATTTAGGAGTTTTACAAAACTTGATTTCCGTTGCTTTACGAGTAAGCTGTTAGCAATTAATTAAATACCAAATTTTATCAGCCTATGAAAACCCAAAACGCAAGAAGCCAATCGTGAATCACAAAATTAAATTTTTCTTAAGGTGAAGAGGAGCAGTGGAACATCTTCTTAGTTTGTGGCAACACCAAAATTTTTTTCTGTTGACCGCGTGGCAAAAGCAATGTGTTTGTATTCTACATTTACACACTTCTAAAAGCAAATGAAGATTTTTTTCCGTGTTCTTTTATCCACTTTTTAAAGACGCCTCCGGTAAGAGCATTACGGTGCCTGCTGTATGGCCAAGCAGAACGGCATTTGCATTGAAGCTGACGTTTCAAGTTTAAACTACAGCTTGCGTCAACTGCCACAACACTATAAGGTTGAGTGCTGACTTAAATATCTTCTTGTCGTTTCCAATCTTCTAAACCAGAGGTGGGCAAACTTTTTGGTTGTAGGGCCGCATTGACCATTCAAGAATTCGCCTAGGGCCAGTGCTTAAAATCTTGCAATAGCTGTATGCAATGCAAGAGCTTGCAATAGCTGAAAATCTTGCAATAACTTCTTGTAAAGGCGTATTACAGGTGTAGAGTACGGTAGTCGGGATTGGCGCCCTAGCACTCTACTGAGATTGAGATTCGTAACTCACTGCACCGCACAATTCCACAAGCCAGCAAACGAACAAGTTGTTGTATTACTAAAAGCGTATAAATACAGCCCAGAGTAGAAAAGCGACTTTGACTACAGCAAGCAGCCCAGATTTCACTTTACTGATAAGCAGTGTCATGCAGTGGTTAACAAATTAGTTTACTCAACAGATACCCAATTTCTAAATCAAAACATACAATTAATCAACTATGGCTGTCTAAGTTATAGGCTATCCATTATTTACCAGCAAAGCAAGCTGTGACATTATTTCTCACGTTTCTAAGAAAGCTAAGCAGAGTTTCCATTAAAAACTATACGATTGTTACATTAACAAAACTTTGAGTGGGGAAAATATCTAACAACAGGGTTTGATAATGATGGTGTCCAAAAACAAAGGTAACTATCCTTTATTTGGATGAAAAATGCGTCAGTTCAAAGTTCAAACTAAGAATTGCGTAGCAGCTCTTTCAATGATGGCTTCTATTGTTTTTGGCTCTTCAGTAGGCTAGTGCGGTCAACCTTGTCCTATTGAACTAAATTCATGGAAGTTTCTATAAGTTTGGGGAGCCGCACAAAAAGCTCTGGCGGGCCGCATGCGGCGCAGGCGTAATTTTCTTCTTTCAGACATATAAATGTCGCAAACAAAAGTAGTAAAAAATAGCCCAGGTCAATGTAAGACCTAAAGAAGTGTTAAGTAAAATTTTGAATGAAGTATCTGACGAAGACAACGACGACATTGAAGACATAACCTCTCTAGCTTCAGGTAACTATAAAAATTGTAAGGACCGTGTAAATATCACATGACACTTCTGGAGGGAAACAAAACTGTCGTATTGGTGTTATTATGGGGGAGAGGATAAAAGATTGGGCGACATAGGCTTATCGTTGTTGCACAAACTTGATAACAAAAAGAATCAAGATTACAATCGTTTGAAGGCATAGGTTTTTGTAGCAAATCCAAAACTTAAGTTTGCTTGAATACTTTTTTCATATCACTTGTCACACACATGCGTAGACTTGGACAACTAAATATGCGTAATTTTTGTTGGCTAATTCGGGGAATTACAGCAAAAAGTCGCTAATTCTAATCTAATTTGAAAAAGTAAATTTCTAATTGTAATCTAATTTGAAAAATTTCTAATAACAAGTCTTATCTAATTTCGGAAAAGTTCCTGACCGAAGAGTCGGGTCTGAAAAATAAGAAGACCTTTTTTATTAGGAATCAGAACCATCTTCGGAAGCATTGGCACTGATTGGAATGATTTACAGGCGAGGCTTACTAGGACAACCATTAAGGTGATGTTTCATGAAATATTTGGCAATCCAGTTTTTAATGCAACTAAGTCCAGAAACAGATTTAAATTTTCAAGACCGCGAAAAAACTTCTGTAGAAATTTTACTATTTAATAGAAAAGGAATTCCAGCCGAAATTAACATAGTCAAAGACCGAGAAACAAACTCATACGAGTTTTATTGGGAAAAGGATAATGGCATATTATATCTGCACTCGTATGTGGTAAAAACCAAAAGTTCAAGAAAGCAAAATGTTTTATTTTTGTCAACAGTGCCACCGCTTCTTGCAACTACAAAATATGACAACAAAAGCAAGCCTGTCATTTACAAACTATAGGGCTTTTCAAAAGATGGAACAGACATTTTTGATCGAAAAATGGGGTTCTACAGCTGTAAATCGAAATCAAAGCGCTGGACTATGAATGTATTTTCATACATTTTGGACACATGTCGAGTGAACGCTAGCACCATTATGCAATGAACAATGATCTGCAGCCTCGAAACAGAAAATCTGTAGATTTCGGATTTGAACTAGTTATGTCTTTGATTCGCCCACATATAGAACGACCAAGGTTAATTGGCATAATTTCTTTTGTGGTTTGCAAAATTGAGATAGTACTGGGGAAAAAATGTCCTCCAAACATGTAAATACGTCAAGTGGCTTTTTTCCTCATCAAAGTGAAAAACGGAGGCGACGCGATGCATGTATCAGTAAGATTGAAGGAAAAGGAGCAAAAGAAAACGAAATTTCTAAGCAGTTAAGCCAGTGCTGAAAATGCGCAAAGCCTTTGTATGATAAGCATCTTATTAGCAGTTGAGATTTTTGCTTGCAAGACTAAACTGTTGTTAGGCTTACACTTAGGGATAAAATTGCACTGCCTTAATTGCTTTTGAAACCTACGGCATATTGCTACTTTTGTCCATGGTATATGTATTGTTGATATTACTCGTAAATTTAATGTAGTGTTCCCATATTTTCATATCAGATGATAACTTATAAGCAGAAACAGCATGACTGCATTCTGGTCCAGAAATAGCCTATTTTGTTTCACATTTGTAATGTATTCTGTTCATTGCAAGTGATTTTTCAATTAATAGCTCCAAATTCAATACCGCCTCAAAGCTCAAGTTATGATGATAAAGCTCAAATTGGTGACATTATAATTAATCCCGGTTGAATATAAAAATTGTAAGGACCGTATAAATATCATATGACACCTTCAGAGGGAAACAAAACTGTCGTATTGGTGTTATTATGATGGGAGGGATAAAAGATAGGCTACATAGACATGCCGTTGTAGGACAAACTTGCTATTGAAAAGAATAAAAGTTTACAATTGTTCGATGTCACAGCTTTTTGTAGCAAATCCAAAACTTGAGTTTGCTTGAGTACTTTTTTTTGCAACTCGTCACATACGCAGACTTGGACAACTGGTTAATTCTAGCTGGCTAATTCAGTGAAATACAGCAAAAAGTCGCTAATTCTAATATGATTTAAAAAAAAACTAAAAGTCTTTTATTTTAGTGTAATTTGAAAAATCTCTAATTCCAATTCTAATTAATTTTAGAAAAATTTTCTGACCGAAGAGTCGAATCTGAAAAATAACAAGACATTTTTTTTTAGGGATCACCTGCATTTGCGAAAGGTTTGGCCAAAAATCAAAATCGAAATTAGGTGATCTCCAACATTAAAAAAGGTCTTCACAATAATTTGGTGGCAAAAATGAAAAGGTCTTAGAATTGTTGCAAATACAAAGTGGTTTTGCAAAGATGTTCAAATGGCATCAAAATTCGCTTGGTAATTAAAATTTCAAACTAATTTTAGAAAAACTGGAAATCTCTAATTCTAATTCTACTTTAATTTGTGATAATCAGAAATGCTATAATTTTATTCTACTCCAATTTATGAAAAGCATTAATGCTCTAATTCCAAGTTTAATTTGATTTGAAAATGCTAAAAAAATTCTAATCGTTCTAGTCTGCACACAAGGATGGAGGGATTTACGAAAACCTCGTATTGCGTCACATGAGGGAGAGGAAAGAATAAAAGAGTCATAATTTGAATGAGATTTATGTTTTGATCAATAAAAATATCTATCCGTGATGAACAAGCATAGCTTGCATTTTTTGTCCAAATGAAAAGAGTAATAATTTCACAAACTTAAGAAATTTTTGTCTTTGAAATTCTATTTCACACCCTGTTTCACATTTACAAACAATAAATTCAAATTACAAAAATCTAGCGAGAGACTAGACACTTGGCATATGGCAAGTAGTCCAACATAAGAAATGTTAGACAAACATTACGGCTGGTAAACTTTTCACAAAAAGCAAAATGGCAAATTGATGACGAGTTGTTAAACTTTTTACCTGGTAGCTGACATTGATAAATTGCGCTTAGGCGATCGCAAAACTCCAACATTATGAAAAAAAAATTGGCTGGCTGTTTCTTTATTTTAAATTACAGTCAAAAATCTAAAAATTAATGCTGTGCATTTAATTTGCAATAACTTGAACGCTATTAATCTGATCATAACCAAAAGTATATGCAGTGGACGCCGCTTAATGTAATCACGGATAACGTTATCAATCGGTTAATATTATCGGAATTCCTGATCACCGCCCGCACGTACAATATCCATTACAAATATGCCGCTTACTGTAATCAGTACATCGGTTATTGTTATCAATTTTTTCCCAAACGTAGGACTAATTTCGTTAACTTCCAGCGTAAATGCCCAGCTCTGATGATTAGCGGTCTGAGAAAGCTATAAATATCAGCGCAAAATAAATCTTCTGAATAGGAGGCAAAATAAATCTGAATTTGAACCGCATTATGAGTATGAGTCCTTTATAAATGATTTGCTGCGAACAGACATGAAGCAGACAAAGCTGGACGATTTCCTAAATAAATAATGTATAGTACTGTGTCTATTGTAAGTTTTATTGTTTATTGAATATTTCATTTATTTAATTTTGTTTTTGCGACACCTAATGATCGATAAAATGGCAATTTTCATTTTTTCGGCTAATGTTATCAATCGGTTATTGTTATCATTTTTGGTGTTAACAAAAGTGATCACATTAAGCGGTGTCCACTGTAATCAGATTGAAAAATAAATTCTGCATCTATCTGAGCAAATATGGAATCGTTATTGAAAGCGGTTTAAAAGTTATTAGCTGCCAAAGTGTCGGGTTAATTCGACCACTCCTCCCCCCTCCGGACATAGAAAGCAAAAAAAGCCCGGTGGAGATAAGAGTTCTATTTCATACGTTATGATACCATGAAAGAATTGTAATCTTGTGGTTTAGCATGGAATAACTTGGATTTTTTTTGTTTCTACCTGTGCTGGCAAGGATACCATGCTTAATGCAGCTGGCATGGCTTTTCACAAGATCTCAAGTCAATGCATGAATTCAACGAGTGATGCAGTGATGAGGCCACTCTTCTTTCAAAGTGATTAATCTTACAATCGTGCACTAGCTAGAAGGCGACGATAATTGTGCAGTTGCTAAAAGCTACCTTATTATGAAAAATCAACAAATATAGACCTAAATTTCTCAAGTAAGTCTATTGAAGTTAAGTTTTTGAATCTTATTAATGGTCAATACTTTCATAGCAACATTTATACCAAATTTTGCTTGTGTAGACCAATTTTGTCATGTACATCAGTTTTTCCAAGACTTAAGTGACAGGTTTGTCATCCAAGGCCACCAAATTTCATGTCATGGACCACATTTGCAATTCTTTCCGTAGGCCACCAAATTTTCACATTGCAGGCACATTTGGCCCGTGGGCCGCAATTTACATACCTCTGCTTTATGCTATATAATGAGTAATATTGGTGGGTGATGTGGTTGAATGGTCGAATAAATAGTTCTAGGGCAGCTGAACGTGGCAGCAATGGTTCAATGTTCAAACCTCACATTGTAGACTCAATGTTATTGCATTTTAGGAAAAGCACTTAATGGTAATTTTCCTGTTTAGTTACTATGCTTGAGGTAGAAATGTGCTGTGCCACCGGTATTAGTAACTATAAAGTTGGTCTGAATACAAAGTTGTTTTAGTGCAACTGATGGAAGGTTTTCCAATAACTGGAAGTGAAGATATTGAATATAACTCAATTTGTATGTATTTTGTGTGTAAAGTGATTCAATCTACAAGAATCACACCAAAAAAATATTTACATTGTTGACGATGGCAATACATTATACTTGTTAGATATTGTTCGTGCTTTTTGTTGTGTCGCTGCAAGCGAGTTTGTTCATTTGGCTTTTTTCTCGCCTGTTAAGCTTTAGGCTGCCTTCAGACCGCCCCAATTACACCTGCTGATTGGTTTTGTGTCAGTTGCTGTTTTGAGTTGCCAGCGAACGGACGGCAGTTTTCACCGTTTTGTTGTTAGAAGATTGTGTTACTTGCCCTCGACAGAGTATTAAGGAATTCAAGTTCTTGAAAGCTTAATTAGCTAGGTAATCATTTATTTCATACTATTCTGTTGTAGGCAAGTCAGCGCATTTTTACTATTATTGATGCTTTGTTTCTTACATTAACAGAAACCGATTTCGAGTACGCTCTGTGTCGCCAGTTTGGCTGTCGCGTTTATGTTGGAATAAAGGAGTTGCATAAACACGTACTCTTGACAGAACAGCGGCAAGGAAGGGAGGCGAACTTGAGACGCGTTGACTAAAAGCTTCGGCCGGGCTGTGACAGATTCAGTACTTGGCCCACGCTGAGTTAAAAGATCTGTTACAATACTTTTTTTAATTGATTTTGAATTGCTAAAATCCACAAAATACTTCTATTTGCCAATACACTTTGCAGTGTATTTTGTATATGTCTGATGCATTTGATTGTTACTGTGTCATGTGGTCTCACTACGAAGTAAACTAAGCAACCTCGCTTTGTAAGTCACTATTGCTTGTAAAAATGTTGTTTGTGGTTAATAGTAACTCTTTTAAACCATAATTTCTTAACTCTTTTGCTCCCGCGTGAAAAGCGGAAAAAAAATGTCCGTAAGGTGGCAGCGCGAAAAACTGTCATAATTAATCATAATTATGTACCTCAAGTTTGTTTGTAAATCATTACTCAGCTGTCTACTTCTGCATTAAGTGTTATATATCGTTGAAATCTACATTTCTTGAGGATTTCAAACATAATAAAAACAAAAAAATTTTTTTTTTGAATATGCAAATTAACCCCCCCCCCCCAACTGGGGGGTAGTTGTCTTCGAAATTAAAGAGGTACCCTCACCTCAAAGATCACTACAGATTTTATTTTCTACCAATTTTTTTAGAAATGGTCGCAAGATGATGCTAAGGAAATAAGCTTTCACGATACATCAATCAAAATTTATCTAAGAGCCTAGGTTTTCTACAATTTGCAACTTTCTGAGGCACATGACCTTTTTTTTGACCGATACTACATTTTGGTAGTTAAATTTAGTACCTAAAATATGATCAGTTATTATCTGCTACAGGTTAGCCTAAACCATGTAACATTATGTATTTTTGAACAGGGAATTTCTTCAAGATTCAGAAAATATCAAGTTTAAATAGAATATACTGTCACTGACAATGAAGCAGAAGCTTGTTTACACCCTTCCCATTTCTTGAGAAACAAGGGGGATACAGCAAACTTTGATTTACGAAAGCCAAATTTCTGCTAGCTTTTAAACTTGTATTTCGCTTCTGGTCTTCTTGGAAATTTGATACAAAATGACAACTTTATTGGTGAAACATTTGCAAGTTATTTTATCGTTTTATAGGGTGTAGTTTTTGTAAAAATTATAATTTAGTGAAGGTAAGTCAAAAAATTTTGGGGGAGTTTGAACTGACATGATGTACAGTACTCATTTTTGATCAGCAAATATTATAATACCACTTAGTCTAAACTATTTGAAGTTATATATTGCTGGAAAGCAAATTTCCTAAGCTTTCAAATGTAACCGGTATTTAGCAACATATCATATTTTTTACGCACTAAATTTACTTTTATCTACTAACCGTTCAAATTTGTTTGGCGGGGTTTTGAGACACCTAAACAATTTGGAAATTTAAAAACGTAAAATTTATTATTATCGCTTGAAATTTTGTCAAATGATGCCCCAAAAGAGTAGTTTTCAGACTGTGTTAATGATAAAGGGTTTGGTTATGTGGTAAAGATGTAATCTCCATTTGATTTTAGCGTAGTTGGCACGTGCTGAGAATTTGGCCGATTTTGTCGTCTGCAACTGGGTTCTTGGTCTTTTTAACGCTTTTTGGGTATATAAATCCAAGAATTAGGGCACAAATTGTACATCTTCCGATGCGTGAGGAAATAAGCGTGATCTTTTGAAAATTTTATGAAAATCGGATGAAAAATAAAGTCACAAATCGATTTTTAGTGAACTAATTTTGTAACTCAAATTGAAAAATTTGAGGTAAACGCTGAAAGCACGAGATCATCAATCGATGATCGCGGGAGCAAAAGAGTTAAAGCTAATCGGAAATGCTCGGTAATTTATTATCATTAGGCCGAGTTGTCATATTTTTGATTTGGAGTAAATTCAGTTTTCAAGGCCAGAAATAAATTCATATATTCCCCAGTGAATACTTTTTTGCATTTTGTTTTATCTTTTAAAGCATACATTAGTTTGTGCAAAAATCAGCTGCTGCTCTTGTCACAATAGTAGGGGCAGAGGTAGCCAGTTGACCTTTTTTTGGAAATCGACATCTTTGTCATTTTGTCATAGGCTACCTAAGAATAGCTAGCTTATCTTCTGATCTCAATCGAGTTTAAGATATTTGAGCAGCGCACGGCCCCTCCTCTGCCGTGCCGATAATGATAATTCCGAAGTGATATTCTCGCGTAAGTGAAAAATGATTTTCTCATGACTGCAGAAAATAAAACACCGCGTAGAAAAAATATGAAGTGGCAAGTACACCTATTTTTACACTGGGCAAAAGGATGGAATTTAATGTCAAGAAATTGTCCTTACGTGGTGCATAACACCGTAAAGCTGCTCTCTCCAACACAATTAACAAGCATTTTTTTCAAACAAAGTTGGTTTACATTACCATCTAGAAACACCTTGTTCTGTTAATGCATTTAAATGTTTTAACTTTTATGACTTCAACAACTACGCATGTTCAGAAGCCAGTGACAAATAGCAAGTTTGAAGGATAAAAAATGGTTTTAAGAAATTAATTTGTGTGAGTGTGCGGGGGAAGGGGAAACGCCTATTAATGCAATAAAGTTTCCACTAAATATGTATTTTAATCATAATATTGTACTTAGTACACAACCAAGCTGTAGTGCATCTATTGCCATTAAATTCCAGATCTAATTTTACGGCATGCAAAAGTGCGAACAATTGATTTCATGCAGTCCCTCCACTAATGGTTTGTAAATGCTTCACCGAGTCGACTTCCGCTACCTCTTCTTGTATAAACACGGTTTCAAGTCAAAGCCAGACCCGAAACCTCTTAATACAGAACTCTTGACGTCTTCTCGTTTTTGGAAGTCGAAAATGTAAAAGTGAGAATTGGTCAAGTTCTAAACAAATTACAATAAACTGCTGGATGAAAACAAACTTGCTAACAATATTACTGGAAAAATAAATAAAAAGCCGATAGTGAGGCTTAAAGGCAAAATATTGGCTAAAAGCCACAGATCCCGCACTGGAAATCCACAAAAGATTTTTTACCTTTAAAAAATACTTTAAACTTTGTTTTGAGATGAAAAATGGAACCTACTTTTAAAAAGTTGATTTCCAAAAAAATGTCTTCTACTTAAGCTGGGATTGCACAGCATGTCAGTCAAGCCTTCAATAAGGTCCACAACGAAGCGGCTGGGAATCACTGGCCCAAGCGTTTGATCAAAATTAAAAAAAACTTTTTTACGGGAGAAATAATGCAAAAAGCATAAACAAGCGGAAACGTCGTTAGATTAGCACGTTACGGTCTGGTTAATCAATTCCAAAGAGACTTGATACGGTATACGTAGTTTTTAAAAATCTGGTCTCCAGCCCGCCGAAAGGCAATTCTCCTAAACTCATGAATTGCATATGCAAACCAAAATCAAAGAGTTCACTGAATTATCTCCACAAAGTGGATTTGCGTTTTTCTTTTTACTATTTTAATTCTAGGAACCAACTTATTTGAAGCTAGCTAATGATTTCCAACTGTTTAGAGTCCAACTGTTTGCAACAAAAGCGTTTTTCAATTAAAGAAAAAATATACTACAAATTTAAAAAGTGCTTCAGTAGATAGGTATAAAAACGAAATATCTGCAGTGAACCACATTACAACGTAACAATAACAAGCTTCTTCTAGCTGGAGAATGCCCGGGGTTCTTGAAACTATGGAAAAAGCTATTTCGACCCGATAAATCGAGGTAAAGCATTGCAACACGACGTAAGCTACTGATTGGAGCAGAATCGAACATCAACCGCGGCCATCAACGGTTGCTTCTCATCCTCGCTCACACTTTTCTTTTCTCAGAAGCGTCTCCGGTCAACCTGACTCACTTTACCCTGTTTTCTTACGGGTGGGCTCTTCACTTGCCGTCCTCTTTCCTTATTTCAGGTCTTGTTAGATTCAAAGTGAATTCAAGGTTTACCACGAATATCTAAAAGCAGCTTTCGTCTACTCGGCCACTCAATCTACCTTCTTCTACTCTGTGAAGGTTCTACTCGCTCGACCCTCTTTCTCCCTGAATTCTACTTTCTTTTAGCATGTAATTCCTCTTTTCACCCTCGACGTTCTGGATCTGACCCTTCTCCCACTCGGCTAAATGCTGCTCTTCCATCACCTTAACTCTCTTACATTAAGTTGTTATTTTGATTGATAGGTTTGTTCCTTCCCCTTTTCAGATGGGTGCCAGTTTGCTCCATTTTCCGCTGAAATCTGCACTATTCTCTTAAGCCCTCTACTGATCAATAGTACCAACAGGTACGCACTTCTCCTCTCATTTGCATAGGCTATTGTTCCATCTTTGCTGATCGTTCCTTTTCACCGACACTACATGTCATACTCTCTCGAATATCACGCAGAAACTATCCATCCTTTCATCTTCCTCTATTTTCAGACTGCATAGGTCTCTGGTCATTTGTTTCTTCAAAGTATCAACACGACAGATTTACCAGCCGGACGAAGTGGGCTACCGTGATTTTCCACAATCTTTTGCAGCCTCTTTTTCCCCTCACCTATTCACTAACTTTTCTTTAACTAGAGGCGTGCTGTCTCCTCAACATTTTTTTACCCTAAACATCCTCTTAGTCTCCACTGAAAAATTTGTTTTTCGCGGAACTTTCCATGTGCTTTCTCTCGCCTTTGCTGCAATGGTCACAGTCTTCTTTTGAATGCTTAGCACACCGCAGTAACCAGAACTAAAATCCTCTCATAACGCCTGTGATCATCCAATTTAGGCCACTTTTCATCTCATTTTGCTTTGTCCTGCCACAGACTTTTTTAAGCAGCACGTTCTTTAGTAACTCATTTTCTTTACATGATCTCCGGTCGACGTCGTGAAAAGTTGCCCGACTCCTTGGCCTCAATAGCCCTGTCTCGAGGAAGAGAGTGGGTGACAACAAAAACAGCTCTTTTGTAGTGACATTGTTACCGACCTGTCAATCGCTAGTTATGAAAAGTCCAAGCCAATCCCACTAGAACAAAAAGTCAGCCACCCTGCAATAAGCCCACAAAAAAATAAAATACTCAACTCTTTTTAGCACAGCGAAACCACATTTTTGCATGCCTCTGACAAAACTTTTAATGCTCTTGAACCGACTGGCAACTTCGGCTATCTTTAACAGCCCACTGAAAAGTATATGAACATGTTTAAAAAATAAGTAGCAACATGATACTAGAATTACTTATTGTCGGTCATTAACCTTTACGGTTAATGACCGACAGTAGAGGTTACTCCAGGGTTACCTGAGTTGTTACTTTTGATAACAAATTATTACCTTTTGCTTGCAAATTTGAAATTTGTTACTTTTGTTACGACGCTACCAAAATTTGTTAATATTTCACTTGACAAAAAATTAAACTGGATTTCTTTCTCGTTACCACTTTTCCTGCTAAAATAGTCAGAAAATAGGTTGATCTCTGAAGAAAGAGTCCGGAATGATCAACATGAGTGGTGGTCTCAAAAAAAATCTTTACCTCTCACGCGACCAAATTAACTGATATGTTTTAACGAAACGTTTGACAGGAAAAATATCTGATGATGAAATACATGTTTTTTTTGTTAATTATATTAATATCTCGACTTTATTTTATAAATTTGTTATCTTTTCAGTTAATTTGTCACTTTTTGACCAAGGTATTTCTTACTTTTTGAAATAGTTTGCTGGCAACCGCGCTCTTTTCACACACTGAGAAAAATTATACGCACAAAAAATATTTTTAGATCAATATTCCCAGAATAATGCATTCATATTAAAACGAATCATATAAAATTGCTCAACTAATAGGCAACAACAAAGACATCACAAGGGTTGTAGGCTTTAAACTGAACTCTCAAAAAAAGTCGAACCTTTCATTTGGCTTTGAACTTGGTATCAGCGTTACAGCTGTAGTATTCACTATCGACCAGAAGTTTCAAGATCCGTCTATTTACCTGTTTTTCAATACTCTATTCGCTTCAAAAATATATTCTTTCATATTTGTTCCCATTAAGGAAAGACAAAATACAACGATATCAACACTTTTATTTTCCAAAGGAACCTGTTAAACATAAAAAAAAATATGAAAAATCAAAATGTTGCAGCTTAAATTGCTATCTTTTCATCTTGAGCAACTTGCACTGTTCTGATCTAGTAAGAAATACTTTTTTCACGAGGCAAGTAATTTAAAAAAATCTCACTTGTTTTTTTCACAAACACAAAGTTGCAGATATTAAAAAAAAACTTTAACTCCATTGCTTTACCCATTGGCATTAAATCTTAAAGCACGATAAACATTTCAAGTTCATAATGTTTCAGAAAAATATTAATGTGCTTACATGGGTTATGTCTGCCACTGTCACAAAATCATTCACAGCACACAAATCAAACGAATGAACTTTATTCTTCACACTTCGAGCTATCATTGCATCACCACAACCGAAATCAGCGACGACTAATCTAGATGGTCTGCAAATAAAATAGAACTTAAAGTTGTGTCCAAGCCTCTGCAATGACCACTAAAAGCAATACAAAGACGTCTTGACCTGCGAATTCAAAGCTGACCAACATGCAACAACAGTAAAATATACAAAGCATTATACAAATTAAATAATTGATGTCGCAAAAAAAGCATGGTAGTCTTTCTCAAAAGATTGATGCAATTCTATTTTAGTAAAACTATACTATATGATTGAGTTGTACATTCAAATCACCAACAATAAGCTAGAGCCTTGACTGATAGTCATGCAGCATACTAAAATCAAAGAAAAGAAAAACATATGAAACATACTTTGCTTTGATCCACGATATTATAACTTCAGTGGGATTGATTTCCCATTTTTTAACTTGTGCTTGATATCCATGGTGATAAACTAAGAAAGCTTCTGGATCTTTCTCAAACATTTCGATTGTTTGTTTACTGTCTTGTGAGTACATCTGAAATTAAACAAACGTTGATTATGCTTAAAAACACAAGAAAAAAATACTAAAGATTTTGTCGTCACCCACCTCCCAAGAGTTTAGAACAAACATATCTATTTCAATGCAATATATTGTTGATAAACGTTTCCAGATTTAGATTTACATTTTTGCTGACTATTTCAAAAATTAAAGTTTTCTGGACAAAACAATTACCTGTTCATTGATATAACGAAATCTAGCTGATAACAGTTGTCCATACTTTGGAGCATTTTTTAATCTTTTTTCTAAATCATCGTTTTGAGGAATTTCTATCCTAGGAATTTTATAAAAGTCTGATTCCAGTTTTTTTTCATCTAAACTTCGCTTCTGGACTTTTTCTGAGATTGGCATTGAGTTTTCAACAAAACTTTGAGATGACTTCAAAGTATCATTACAATTTTTTTGCTCTGGTGCTTTTACATTTCTTTTCTTTCTTCGTTTTTTTTTTTTAGATATTTCAATATCATCTTTACTTATTGCAACTGGCTCTTTTGTTCCATTTTGTATTGACACACTTTTTGAAAAATATTTTTTACCACGTACTGTTCCAAATAAAGCTTCTGTTAAGAATTCCTCTTTTTCTGTGTCTTGCCATACATCATCAGTTTGAAACATTATTAATTGTAAAAAATAGTTTTACATCACATACCAATCCTGTTAGCAGGGCTAAAGTTCTCTCCTACTTTCTACAGATTACTTTAAGGAAGTAAGTTATATCAAGTAATCGACAAGTGACCAGTAACCATGATGCAACAGAAATGACAACAACATTAAAAGTAACGTGTGCATCATCACTTCAAATTAAATCTCACACAATTAACATGAAATAATGTGAAGAAGTTATTTCTACTTAACGTTTTTTAACTGTCATAAATACTGAGCAGAGAAAACACACAAACCAACCGATGATGATAAGTGATATAATCTGTAGAACTGGCTTAAAATCTCTTGTCAATATTTAAGACTTCAAAAATGATTCTTATATCTTTGTTGCTTGGCATTCAGCATGAAATTTTTAGTTTGAATAATAAGCCAATAGATTCGCCAGTTGTACCCCTGAAAATGATACTTAATGGAATTCTTCCATCTTTATGTGGCAGACAGGTGGTGGGGCCAGTCTGCATGTATGGGTGGCTGAGTGTAACTGAAGAGATGCATACAAAGTACCAGTACGAGCTAATAGGCATGAAAAAACACCACCCAACTTTTATCCTCATTAAAACTTAAACATTTTTGAGAGGTGAGTAGAAAGAGAAATGGTTACAATCCACATATTTCACATATAGGCAACATTTACTGGCTAATTTCAATTTTTTTGGATAATGCCAAACCTGGCTTTTAAAGCAATAGTTACACATACTGTTAGTTCTCTTTCACATAAGTACCAGCAAGAATAGATAGCTCTAAGCTTCATTTTAGCTCTTGGGAAAGGCACTTTGCAACAATTTTTCCAGCTTGGCTATAGGCTTGAGAATTTCAGGTGCACTGTGGCGGTAGCACTTGTCACTCCAAAGCAAGTTTGAACACATGCTATTTTAGGGTAATACCATAGATTTTCTTGAGAGTGGAGGATTTCTTAAGAGTGGAGAACATAATGCAAAAACGTTTTTAAATGGCACGGAGGATTAGAAAGTAGATTTGGTTTTCATAATACAAAATTTGTATTTCAGGGCCAGATTTAATTACCATGTAGATAAAGTTGAAATTTTTTAGTCTGTATTCATACTGTTACCTGCATTCTTTTTTTGTTTACTTCTTTGTTTTACATTAGCAGTGATAAATTAACAGAAAAAATATACTACCTACTACCACCATAGACCTGTTTACTCTATGTCCACCAGTAGTTTTGTGGTTAGTCACATTTTAAGTTTATGAGTTTTAGAATCAAGTCACGTGCCTTCTACAACATGCCTGGACACCATGCACCTCTAGCTCAGAGCTGGAGGCAAGACTGTTTCAATTATCTTTTGTTGTTGCAAAGCAGTATTTTTAGCTATTGTAAGCTTTCTAACAAACCCACACTGCTGTTGAAAAACAATATTCAATGCTTATAAAAACACACTGCAACACTAAAGGGTTTAAGCTTTACATCTTGCTTTGGTTACTACCGGTACATTTTGAAGTTTAATATTTACAACTATACAGCAAAATTAGCCTAGGTCATCACCTCTAGGGGAAAGTGAAAAGTGACGAATTAAGCAAACTAATACAAATCAAGTGAAAATCACTGTAAAAGACATAAAAACAACAAGACTGTACACATTCTGCAGTGGTGTATTACTGTATCTACATCTTCAAAGCAATGTTTTCTTTTTCTTTTTGATTTGCTGTTATGTCCTGCTTCACAAGCAGCAATGATCTTATCAGAACTGGCACAAATGAAGCTTTAAGTTGTTTTTTTAATCTCCATATCTTCAGCTAACTATGCTTTATTGCTAATCCCACTATTGTCGAGTTTTTTGAGAATTTTGTATTTTTTCTTTTAAAGACAAAGTCTTCATTTTTGAACAAAATCAATCCTGAGAACATTATCGCAGATTACATCTAGTTTTACTGTGGCAAATACTGTAACTATCACATCTCTACTGTATACATGTATTTTTACATTCTAATTGAAGGTTGTTTTGCATCATAGCTTTGAAAATTCATGTGCAGGGTGGCTGTGCATTTTAACTAACTGACAACCACAGAACTGACTGAAACGTCTGTTTAAATTGGCTGGTGATTGACAAAGTAAACAAATTTTTTTTTTTCAAGGGGAAGCAAATTCGGTGATGAGTTATGCAAAATGACAAGTTAGCTGATGACAACTCAAGCAAATGGATTTGTAGACAAATCATAACAGTTTTACTTGGGACTTTCAAAAAGTGACAAGTTATGCGGAGCGATGACTTAGGTGAATTCTATTTGGTTCAATAAGTAGGTCTTCACAGTAGTTGGTCTTCAAAATTTAGTCAAAGCAAAATGTTCAACTGAGAATTTGTTGCTAATAATACTTGACTTTAAAGCTGTCTTTGTGCTGGCTTACTGCATTCCAATTCCACCCTCATCAAATTTGCTGCATCTACTTCAGTAAACAATTAGGTAGCGTACTTTCTACTTTATCTACTAAAGAAAAAAGGAAACTACCCAAGTTGGTAATTTGTTTCGGAAAAACAGTTATAAAGTAGCTTACTATTGTAAAACTACTTAGTTCTTTACTGGCTATCTCTGCCCCCTATTCATTTAGCCAAATAAGCGCATGAAAGTTTGTGAATTTAATTGCTGTTTGCAAAGAAGTAGGGTCTAGATTTATTAACCGGGTAGTCGGTAATATGATGTAGTGGTTAGAGCTCCCGCTTCGCAGCCGTTAAACCTGGGGTTCATTCCCCTTGTCGAGTTACACCAAAAGACTTTAAAATGGTATCCACAGCTTCCCTGCTGGGCGCTCGGCATTTAAATAAGAGTGGAAAACAAGCCGGCAGTTTCGCTTGTGTTCTTGGGGAAGGTACTTAACGGGATGTCCCCACCTTTATGCGAAAGACAGATGGCCCAGTTTTCCCTCCGAAAGGAGGGTTCATGGCAGGAAGGCATCCGACCGTAAAACAGAAATGCAGATATACCTAACTGCTCTGTCTTCTTTTGGACCGATTCTTTCATCGTACTGCATAGCCTTCACGCAAATTGCAAAAGGTTTTCTTTGTTTCCCTGCAATCGCTTGCAACGAATTTTAACGCACAACAAAGTATACAATTGGGGGTATGTCAGCTCAAAGGCTAATCCAGCGGACAAGATCACTCTGAGTTTGACAGCAAAAGTCTTAGTTCGAGATGAATTGTGGTTTACTGGGCCTCCGTTTCTTCAACTTCCGCCTAACCAGTGGCCTACTGGATTCTCCATCAAGTCGATCTCTAGTGAAATCCATAAGCAGTATGATTTTCAAAATACTACCGCAATGTTGACGGCTCTCAAAGAGATCCTTCGGTCACGTGGGTAAGTTCTTACTTGTCCAAAGAGTCTGATCATAGCATTCTTCCAGAAAGTATGCCAACTAATTTGTTAATTTTCTATCACTTGACCTTGTACCGATTAAAGTTGGCGGCAGCTTGGTTGATACGATTCAAGGGGTATCTTTTAGCAAAGGCTACAGTTAAGTCTGCACTTAGTACAAGCCAAATAACTATGCAAGAAATGCCGTTGGCTGAGATGACTGTGATAAAGTACACACAGCGACCAAAGTTCCCTGATATTTTACTTCTTAAGAGCCATAAAAATCTGAAAAAAAAGTCATCTCTTTATAAGCTGGATCCTATATTGGTGGACAATATCCTGCGCGTAGGTGGACGTCTTACCAATGCAGATTTACCATTTGATTTGAAACACCCTATTATCTTGCCCGAATCCAGTCATCTCACTTCCATAATAATCTATGAAATTCACTCAACTGTTGTAGGCCATTGTAGTGTGGATTCAACTTTAAACCATTTTTGCAAAAGATTTTGGATAATTAATGCCAGAGTAACTGTTCGGCGGATCATCTCTGAGTGCACTGTGTGCAAAAAAGTCAAGTCCAAGCCCTCAAACCAATTCATGGCAGATCTTCCACCTGCTAGACTGAAAGTTTATAACCCTCCTTTTCCTCAGGAAGGCGTAGACTACTTTGGACCCTTTCTTACTAAAATGAAACAATCAGAAGTGAAAAGATACGGATGCCTCTTCACATGTATAACTACTCGAGGTACACATTTGGAGATGGCGCAAGATATGACAATGTCCTCCTTTATTAATGCGCTACGTAGATTTGTGGCCAGAAGGGGCTCATTAAACATGTATACTCGGATAATGGTACCAACCTAGTCCGCGCTGCACATCTCCTGCAGGCCTCCATTGAATCTTGAAACCAATCTTAGATGCACAAATCTCTTCGACAGATGAAGATAGACTGGACGTTAAATTCGCCATATGCTAGTACACTGGAGGCGTCTGGGAATGCATGATTCATTTGGTGAGACAAATTTTGCTAGCCGTAACCCCGATGCAAACATTACGTAATGACGATTTAGTGACGCTCTTTGCTAAAGTTGAAGCTATCGTGAATTCTAGGCCGCTTACAGACGTGCCTTTGGAAGTAAGTGAATCCACTCCTCTTTTCCCGAATCATTTGCTTCATGTAAATGCGACCGTTGCCAAATTATTTATGCTCACTGACGAATCTGACAACTATGCACGGCAACATTTCAGAATTGTCCAATAAGCTGCCGACCAATTTTGACAACGGTGGTTGCTGGAATATCCTAAGACCATTCAAACCAGGGATAAGTGGCATAAAACTCATAGAAACTTTCTTGTTGGAGATATTGTCTTAGTAACTGACGACTGTGCTCCATGGGGTTGCTGGCCTCTAAGAAGAGTGTCCAAAATGTTCCCCGACAAAAATGGACTGGTTAGAAACGTTGTTAGCGCGGAGGAAAATTTTTAATGCCTAACCAAAAAACTCCTATGTTCTTTCTAGATTGTGTTTTTTTCCCTTCCACTATGGTGCTGCATATCAGCCGCCATAAATCATTTCTTAGTTACATTATTAAACCTTGCGTTTTCTTTGTATTGTACATGTAAGTTAGAATTCAAATTGACAACACCACTGCTTTGAGCGTAACTTTATTTACTATATAAGAAAATTTACGGATAGTCCGCCGTTATTTTGGATTTCGTTTTAACCACGTCGAAGTGTCTCTGTGTATTGTAATTCCTTAAATTTAACCACACACCGTTGGATTTATTTGTAAAGAATAGTCGGTCAACAAATTGAAAAAACTGCTGCCTTTATTGCTGCTCGTACTGCTGCCTTTATTTCTGCAATTATTGCTGTCTATTACGACCTTTAATCTAAGAATAAACTAGCGGCAAGTAAATCAATCTCCGATATGTTGCAGAGACTTCGAAGGGTGTAACGAAAACAAACAACTCCTCCTTTTCAGGTTGCGCAGACAAGGGGTCCCCAAGCCAATATCTTTAGGATAAGGTGTCCCAGGGGTTGGAAAGGTTAAGAACCACTGTTCTATATCATCCTCTATTGGTCCTGTTCTGCATAACAGTGATTTGCCACTTTCCAAACCCCCCACGCAAAAAAACTTTTCAAAGATTCAACAAGGTCTCAAGAGAAAGAAAAAGACTCTGATGATGAATTTAATATATCTCATACAAACACAAATTCAGAACCACACCTTCCAAGCCAGCAAGAACTAAAAAATTTAGTTTGAGACACGAGGCTTACAAAGTCAAAGGCGAAATTATTGACTTCAACTCATTCGCTCCCGCGATCATCGATTGATGATCTCGTGTTTTCAGTGTTTACCTCAAATTTTTCAATTTGAGTTACAAAATTAGTTCACTAAAAATCGATTTGTGACTTTATTTTTCATCCGATTTTCATAAAATTTTCAAAAGATCACGCATATTTCCTCACGCATCGGAAGATGTACAATTTGTGCCCTAATTCTTGGATTTATATACCCAAAAAGCGTTAAAAAGACCAAGAACCCAGTTGCAGACGACAAAATCGGCCAAATTCTCAGCACGTGCCAACTACGCTAAAATCAAATGGAGATTACATCTTTACCACATAACCAAACCCTTTATCATTAACACAGTCTGAAAACTACTCTTTTGGGGCATCATTTGACAAAATTTCAAGCGATAATAATAAATTTTACATTTTTAAATTCCCAAATTGTTTAGGTGTCTCAAAACCCCGCCAAACAAATTTGAACGGTTAGTAGATAAAAGTAAATTTAGTGCGTAAAAAATATGATATGTTGCTAAATACCGGTTACATTTGAAAGCTTAGGAAATTTGCTTTCCAGCAATATATAACTTCAAATAGTTTAGACTAAGTGGTATTATAATATTTACTGATCAAAAATGAGTACTGTACATCATGTCAGTTCAAACTCCCCCAAAATTTTTTGACTTACCTTCACTAAATTATAATTTTTACAAAAACTACACCCTATAAAACGATAAAATAACTTGCAAATGTTTCACCAATAAAGTTGTCATTTTGTATCAAATTTCCAAGAAGACCAGAAGCGAAATACAAGTTTAAAAGCTAGCAGAAATTTGGCTTTCGTAAATCAAAGTTTGCTGTATCCCCCTTGTTTCTCAAGAAATGGGAAGGGTGTAAACAAGCTTCTGCTTCATTGTCAGTGACAGTATATTCTATTTAAACTTGATATTTTCTGAATCTTGAAGAAATTCCCTGTTCAAAAATACATAATGTTACATGGTTTAGGCTAACCTGTAGCAGATAATGACTGATCATATTTTAGGTACTAAATTTAACTACCAAAAATTGTGTACCGGTCAAAAAAAAGGTCATGTGCCTCAGAAAGTTGCAAATTGTAGAAAACCTAGGCTCTTAGATAAGTTTTGATTGATGTATCGTAAAGCTTATTTCCTTAGCATCATCTTGCGACCATTTCTAAAAAAATTGGTAGAAAATAAAATCTGTAGTGATCTTTGAGGTGAGGGTACCTCTTTAATTTCGAAGACAACTACCCCCCAGTTGGGAGGTTAATTTGCATATTCAAAAAAAAATTTTTTTTGTTTTTATTATGTTTGAAATCCTCAAGAAATGTAGATTTCAACAATATATAACACTTAATGCAGAAGTAGACAGCTGAGTAATGATTTACAAACAAACTTGAGGTACATAATTATGATTGATTATGACAGTTTTTCGCGCTGCCACCTTACGGACATTTTTTTTCGCTTTTCACGCCGGAGCAAAAGAGTTAAGATTGAAAAAATGAACTTCTTGGATTTTTCTTGTCGTTGTTTTTTATTGAGAAAAAGGCGTGACAGATTTTCAAGGTTGGCAACTTGGGCAACTGCCCAGGGTGCCATGATCTGAGGGCACCATTGAAGATCTCAAAATTAAACTATTGTCAAACACAAATGAAAACCAATTTGGTTTTAAACAATCGCACAGTGCAGTTCAATGTACACTCCTATTCAAATAAACTGTTTACTTTTTCGTCAGAATGCAGTTTAGGCCTACTACTCGAAGAGTTAATAGTAAACGAGATCTATTTAAGTTGGTTTCTTTAAGATGGTCTCATCAAATTATGGGAGGGGGCTTTTATTATTTGCAATACTATGACTTTATAAAATAACCACGTCATTCGTGTGGACCAGGGATATCTAGAACTACGGGATGCGAAACCATGTGATCAACGCCTTTTTTCTCCGTTAATAGTAGGGCTACCTGCTATGGTCAGAAAAACCTGTTTGTTGGTCAGCGATAGCACTTAGCAGTGTGGTATAATTGTCAGATAGACTTGCTTAATTTCAACCTCAATAATTTCGATGGTTTAAGTTTGTCTCTAAATATTGTTTGATAGTTTGATAGTTTTTTTTTAATTAAATTTATCATGGATTTACAAAAATAAAAAGTTTTAGATAGGCCTATTGGAAGCAATATTTTTCAGCTTTCGGCTGCTTATTCAAATTCAGTTCGTTTTGTTTCATATAATGTGTAACTGATGAAATCGTACAGCAGCTGTAAAAGCAAAGTTTGATTAATCAACGTAGCCTAGCTGTCTCGGTTTGTATGTTTTAGGCCAATTGTATCTTATAACTGAGAGTCAAAATGCTGGGAAATACCTATTACTAGTATCTAAAGTTTAAGAAGTTACTAAATGAAATGTTCTTGCCAGCCAGCTAGCAAGAATGTAAAAGTGGTAATGCTAAAGCAGATGTTTAATCAAAATTCAGCAATTGATGTTGTGAAGACTGCATCACTTTACTTCTGCGGTTTAGAAATGGTTTTAGTTTTGTACCACATGTAACTAAATAACTTTTGTTTTTGGACTGAATTTTATTGTGGGCAAATTGAAAACTTGATGTACCGGTACTCTTGAGATATTCCTTGGACATTACTATTTTTATTTATTAGTAGATCATAGGTCCAGTTTTAAACGACATTTTAAAGAGTTGTGACTTAAGGATTAACTGATTACTGGTATTGGTAATGCACCATCTTTCATTTTAGGCAGTGGCTATTTTGCCGTCGACGGCAATTTACCCTCAGAGACTATTTTGCCGTGAGTTGTTTGTGATTGGTCAATCTTAATGACGTACTAAACATGTGACTTTTGGTCGTCTCTGATTGGTCAATTTTAAAAACCAATTTAAAAAATTTTGCACCCCCAGGTCTCTATCCCCCACCCTGCACACTCCCTTGCAGTGTACACTGCCCTGTACATTTACATACCGAGCCTGCCCCTTCAGTGTGCACTGCCTTTCTTTTAAAGCCCTGGCCAGCTGAGATTCGAATCCGATACCTTGGTATCTCAAGACCAGCGCTGTATCCACTACATCACAGAGTCACTGGTGCGATAATAGCAAATTTGGCTATATAAACACACGTGAATGATCACGGCAAAATAGATTCCAAGGGCAAATTGCCGTCGACGGTGAAATAGCCACTGCCTTAATTTTATTGCGGGCAAATCGAGAGCTCTATGTACTCTTGACATATTTCTTGGACACTACTATTTTTATTTATTAGTAGATCATAGGTTCAGTTTTAAGCGACATTTTTAAGAGTTGTGACTTAAGGATCAACTGATTACCGGTATTGGTAATGCATCATTTAATTTAGATCAACTAGTTACTGTAAACTACTAGTACCGGCAGTTCACGTTAATCTGGTAATTTTATTTTTAAATGCAACTTACTTTAAACATAAGATATTAAACAAAGTGTTTGAGCAGCCAATTGTCTAGTGTAACCAGCAATACATTGTTGACCTCCTTCTTTTGTAGTGCTGGTAGTCATTAGCAGTGGTCACTTCTAAACTCATTAGCTATTATTGCTTCTTTGGAGTTAAGATTCCAAGTTTAAAGTTTGCAGTTACAGTTATAGATTTAGAATAAAATTTTGACTTCTGAAATTAAGATAGTAGGGTAACCATTTCAAACATGGCAACTCAATATTATATTATGATTTCTGTATTCAGAGTTTTAGTTCAGTTATATAAATTTGTTTATTGATATTACTACTTTGAATACTATGGTGTTTACATATTGTGCCCCAGAGTGCAACACTGGTTATCGCTCTAGTCAAGCCGTTGAAAAAGTAGCAGTTTTTAGATTTCCAAAAAATGATAAACTACGCCAGAAATAGATCAAAGCTATTCCTCGCAAAAATTGGCTTCCAGGAGATAGTCATAGAGTTTGCGCAAAACATTTTAATCCTGATGACTTCAAAATAACTTCAAGCGACACTTGAATGAGTAGGCGCAACTCACGCGACAGCCAAATTTTACGAAGACAATGTTTAAAACCTAATGCTGTACCACGGATATTTCCTAATCTACCAGCCTACTTGTCATCAACACCCACTACTTCTCGACCTACTTCCTGCAGCTCTAGCTCTGCTCGATTAGAATTGGAAAATGCAAAAATTCAGAGTTTAAACAAAGCCATTTTATTGGGAGATACTATTCCAAATTTTGATGCATTAAAGGAAAAGTTGAATGCAGAAACATGGCCTGAACGATTTCTTCGTGTTAATAAAGGTAGTAGTGTGCAGTTTTATTACAGAGTCAATGATGATACGTCAGAACCTCCTCAACTGCTTGCTTCTGTCATCATTCCAAACGAATTGGCTTTGCGTGCATATGTACATGAAGCTCTTTTACCACTTTACATCTACAAACATATTTTACCATCAAAATATCTCACGAAAGTTTTACAGCTAGCAAACGTTCTTGCATTGTGTAAGTCATTGACGTTTGATAAAAATGCTACATCTTCAGCAAAAAGTGAAGCAAATTTAGTTTTGATAGCTGCTGCAATTTTAGAAAAATGTGTTTAAGAGGAAAGAAATATGGAATACCACGATGAATTCAGTTTCCGACTTTTAAGTTTTATCATAGACCAACTTAAATTACTGTGTATTCCTGAACAAGCCCGTCGATATTCAGTGAACATTATTAGAATATCATTTTTGTGGCAGCTAACTAGTTCCAGCTTGTATACAAAATTGCATGAGTTTTTTATTCTGCCATCAGTGCGCCGCCTCCAGTCACTTTCTTCTGGTGCTGCAGTTTCATCCGGACAAATTGATGTAGAATATTTAGCTCAAAAAACTCAGAATTTACCCCTGCATGAAAAAATCGTTACATTGATTATGGATGAGGTGTATGTAGCCCAAAGAATTAAATATACTGATGGTGCATTTGTTGGATTAGCAGCTGATGGTTCTTCAGCCAAAACAGTCCTTAGTTTCATGGTTCAATCTGTGTGCTCAAATTATAAAGATATGGTATGCCTAGTCCCTATATCAAAATTGGATACCAGTATTTTGCAACCATGGCTTCACAATCTTTTTGTAATTGTTGCTGTGTCTGCCGACAACCACATCTGTAACAGGTAAGCCTATTTCTTGATTTTTGTTTGCTTGTAATTGACTAGATTTAATGTAAATTAAATTTTGCTGTCTGTCGCCCCTGCGTCCCCTAATCTGCCACTTTTGCATATTTTCCATCCAATAAGAATAGCAAGTGCACTCGTTGCTCTCCCACCTACCAATTCCCAATTTTAACTGGTAACAACATTACTAATCATTGTCAAAAGCGTAAACTATATTATCACGCCGCCAAATTTATTTTCTGGCTTTGCCCTTGGAAAAATTTTTTTTAACTTAGTTGCATATGTCAAGTATCAAAATTACAAAATATTTTCTTGCATTACTTTAACGGTAGATTATGGCATAGCGTCAAGAAGGTATTATTTATTTAACTAAAAGTTACAAAATAGCTGTGTATCTGAAAACACTTTGATGTTTTTGACTTGCCAAATAAAGAGTTGCTATTCACAGTGAAAAGGTTTTGATAAGAAAGATTTCTAAGAAACCGTACAACTTTACAGTCAGTGCGTTACTTCAAACAAATTCTGTGGTTTACGTAGCTCGTCACGGTTTTGCGTGTGCGCTCTTTCTCCTTTTCTTCTTCATTATGTAAAAGCAATCGATGAAGAAATTTGCCCGAGTAGATTTCGAAATTGCTATGGTTAAATCAAAACTATAAAAAATATCTTTGACAGGTTATGACCAACAAAAAGCAAGATAAATTTTAGGAAAAGCCAAAAAATTTCAAACATTTATCTGAAGCGGTCGCTAAGTTACAACAGTGTTAATTTGCTGTGGGTCGAATCGACCCCCTTCCGATCCTAATAGGATTAATGCTATATGATGCATATTTTCAAATACTTTTCCTCTTGGACAAGGCTTTAATTATTCACATAAATTTTTGTACTGCCAAAGCTATCGTTTATGACGCAGTAAAATTTTTCTTCAGGAAATTGTATACTGACTTATGTGATGGAAAACTGCAGCACAGTATTGTTCATCTTACCAGAAACAGGGAACGATTATTTCTCTTGTTTGATTTTACACATAACATCAAAAACATTTACAATATCTTCCTTAGAAGAAGCAAAATGCACATTTCGTCGTCCACTCTTAATTGTGTTGCTCAGTTTTCACACATAAAACGTTTACATGCCTTGGAAGAATTCAAAATGTTGAAAGTTGCCTTTGCTTTGACAAAGGTTTCGCTGAATCCGAGCAGTCTTTCACGAACAACGCCCTTGCATGTAAGTTAGTTTGGTCTAGAAAATCTGCTTTATTGATTGCTCTTTATTCAGTAAACATATTGCTAATTTAAAATGTCATGATGGCTACTAATTGGGGCAGAGATGAAACTTGCAGGCTTTTATTACCCATTCATGCCGACCGCCCATAACTAAAATTGTTAAATAAAAACCCCAGCATGCTAAATTGCGTGGTAATTGGTAGTCCTGACTAGTTAGTCTTAAAAACAAAAAAGCAATTAGGTAATTCTTATTTTGAATTTCGAAATTGACTAGCCGTTGCCGTGTAATTGCAATTGTTTCAGGCTTAGCAACTAAAGGTGTGGGGCTTAATTTTACTAGAGTATTACAGTGTAATTATATTTATCAGAAAGGGCATTCGGAATTTAAAGTGTACATTACTCCAAAAAAAAGCTGGCTTGAAAACCAGAGTGTAGTGATGGATGTACATTAAATCAGCACGTCTGAGCTTTCGAAAGGTGGGAAAAAAGATTCAAAATAGGCTTGCTAAATCTCTGCAAGTAGATTTCCATCCGTAAATTTGAATGGCCAGAATTTGATGTTGTTAGTAACCTACTCACGATGTATTACTCTTTTTCTATCTGTTTTTATATTTTTCCAGGTGTTTTCAATGAATCTACAGTTCGTGGTTTAACATTTTACGGTAAAGATCACCCTGAATTTCTTGATACTGCGAAGTATGTCGAGTTCATTCTAAACTTGTGGAAAGTAATGTCTTTAAAAACACCATCAAAAGGTAAGGTCAATAAAAATTCAAGCTTTGTTTATATTTATTATTTTATAAAAAGGAATTCTGTTTGGTTCTACAAAAAAGGAAGAATTGGATAAAATTCTGTTTGGTTCTACAAAAAACAGTTAAATTTAAAGGTTTTTTCTCACTAAAGTTAATATTTGAAAGCGTTTCGGAAAAGGTTTTAATGATTTGGCTGATTATGAAAAAAAGCAAATTTGTGATATTTAGTAGTTTGTAAAACCAAAGTATTCACGTTTTAACATTGGATTTGCTTAATTAATGACAAAAGTATAAAAAATATTTAGGAACACGAAAAAGAGACAACATGTGTATTCCTCTTCAACATTGCGACGGAGTATCGATGAAGCTTTTAGTACAATCTCATGAAATCTTGTCGCAATGGAAAGTCTCTGGCAACGCAGGATTAACAAAAGAAACATCTCTTGCTTGTCTTCAAAGCATTGGATGCATGATCGAATTAGTTAAGTACATGCATACTACACACAACTTTGCATATGTACTCCCCGGGAAGTACATGTCGAATCCGATTGAGGGAAGGTTCGGTTGGTATAGGCAGGCCAATGGTGGGAATTTTTTCATGTCTATCAAACAACTGCTTTTAGCTGAAAAAAAAATTCGTGTTTTGAGTTTACTGCATCAAAAAACGTTGGTTACAGCATCTCGATTAATTTCAGTACAATCTGTTGGACTTGATTGGTCTCCTCCTAGTGAACCGCCTGAATGTAATTGGCTTTATGAATTTTTTATGAAACATGAGGTTGACAACTTGCAAGAAATGCACGAGTCCGATGCAAACGTTACGTTTTTTGTTAGTGGATACATTGGACGCAGTATTGGTCGTAGGCGAAAATGTGAAGCATGTAAAGATATATTATTGATGGACCGTGATAACGAGATTTTTCTCAGCAATTATGTTCCTCAAGATTATATGAAACTCTTCGATGATACTGGTCGCGGATCACTTGCAGTGCCGACGGAATTTTGTTTTGCTTTAACGGCTATTGCTGTGCAAGGTTACAACGCTGTTTCTTCTGATAATAGAACGACTCTTATCATCAAGTAACCAACGTTTGATTTCTGTTTCCTCTATTTTAAAAGTAATTGCGTTTTCTGATTATAAAGATTTGTTGAACCAGAAATGTGCTAAAAATCACTGCAATTTCGAATTTATCTTGCAATCTGCTTACAATTGTTTTGCCAAAAATGAACTAAAAAGATTAAATTCAAGATCAGGAGATCCACCAGCGAAAATGGCTCGAAATATCCAAAAACTAAGCAGTAAAACTTTGAAAGAATGCTGCAAGTAAATTACAAACTGTGAATGAAAAATTAATCAGTGTTTTTAGTACTTGATCTTTTCTGTAGGCCAACCAGTGCTTGATACTACCCTCGTATTTAAATGTGCTTCGTAATGATTTGAAATTTGGCAGATAATGCAATTGGACCAAATATGAGTGTAGACAAATAGAAAGGCTGCATTACTAATTAAAGTGTGACGTCATACATGACGTCAAGTAAGATGACGTCACTACAAACGCGTGAATAATGTAGTTGCATCATTAGCATAATCCTAAATGTATGTTCGTTGTATAAATTTGCTTAAGCACAATAGCCCTACTATTGTCACATGCAAAATTGAGCTTCGCATCCCGTAGTTCTAAATATCCCTGGTGTGGACATACAAATAAAGTGCGGAGATTGCTTTTATGGCTCAATAAATCAACAATTTCTCGTCAGTAGTAATACTCCTGTTTTTGCAGTCTTCCTAGATGCCTCCAAAGCTTTTGATTGAATTAGCCACAATATATAATTGATAAGTTGTCTAATCGCTTTGTTCCTTTTTTTTATTTGCCATATTTATCCTCCATTGAGAAGAAAGCGATGTATCCCTATGTTTTGGACGGTATGTCTGCACTCTCTCTTTGGACGGTATGTCCGCACTCTCTCGCTTGGGAGTTGCCATTTCCGGGTCACCTGTCTTCCACACAAAGGTGGGGCGTCCCATTAAGTGCTTTGCCCAAAAACACAACAAGCAAACTTTCCGGCTTGTTCTCCACAACCTCCCATAAATGCCGAGTGCCAAGCAGGCAGAGACGTAGCAGCCGCCCCCCAAACCCCCCAATTGGGGGGCCCAGGCCAACTTTGGGGGCCCAAGTTAGTCTGAAATTGCTTTTTGGCTACGTGACTATTTTCAGTTCAGCAGACTTGTTTACAACCGATTTAAACTGTAGGAAGAAATTGGCTTGTGACATTATAAGTGAATGCTACGTCATTTTATCTCGCAGAATCTAGGATATTTCGATTGATTTTCTGGTAGAATCTTGAATATTCGATTGACGTAACAATGCCGTTGTTACGCAACAATCATAGAATGGTCTGAAATTCTGTTTGGCTATAAATACCGGGACAATATATATACACTGCAGAGTGCAGATAAAGTATTTTATTGACATTGTATAAAATGAAACGTTCAAAAAGTGGTGCTCAAAAGAGAAAAGAAGCAGCCACTGCTCGAGATGCTGTAGCGAAATTGCACAAGATGACAGATTTTTTCAAGATTACTGAGCAGAGTAGACCTGGCACTAGTACCGAGAGGGATGAAGAAAACTATAGTGTACAAGAAAAAGAAGACTATGACGATCAGCATCAAAGTGATTGTGAATTTCCAGAAAATGTAAGTTGTGATTTACCTGCCAATACGCAACCTTCAATATCAAAAATAACTGAATCTCAATTTACCCCTATCCCTGATGACCCATGTAAATGGCCTGAAAGTATTTCTGATGCTCAACAATGTGATATAGTAAAGCGTGGACCACATCAACTAATAATGAATTTTCCATATAATAACACAACTCCAAGGCGACGTTTTTCCTCCAACCATTATAAACGTGTGTTACCTAATGGTGAAAGTGTTTCACGGTCGTGGCTAGTTTATTCTGGGGAATCAGATCAAGTTTTTTGCTTTTGTTGTAAGCTATTTGTAAAAACACTAAGCCCCTTTTGTAGTGGTATAAATACATGGGAGGGTTTTTCGAAAAAACTGAAAGACCATGAAAACGGCATTTCCCACCAAGAATGCTGCAGTCAATGGATGTTGCTAGCTGAAGGGATAAGAAATTCATCCACTATCGACAAACGCGAGATGAATATTTTTTTCAATGAAAGGCGTTTTTGGAGAAATGTTTTAGAGAGACTTATCGACATTGCCTTGTTTCTATCGGAAAGGAATCTTGCTTTTAGAGGATCTGAAGAAGTCTTAGGATCTCCTCACAATGGAAATTTTCTGGGTATATTTGAGCTTTTGGCAAGAAGAGATCCAATCCTAAAAGAGCTTCAAGACAGAATCAAGAATAAAAACACTAAAAATCATTATTTGAGTCCTACCATACAAAATGAACTAATTGAATTGCTAGCGACAGAAGTTGAAAAAGAAAATTTACAGCAATTAAAATTGGCAAAATATTTTTCTATAATTTTGGACTGCACTCCAGATATGTCACATCATGAACAAATGTCTGTCATTCTCCGTTATGTACTATGTAATGAAGAAGCTGCTGTTGTTAAAGAAACATTTTTTGGCTACTTGAGAATAAGTGACAGTACTGGGAAAGGCTTGTTGGACGCTTTCTTAGAAAAAGCGACCGAACTGCAACTCGAATTGTCTGATTGTCGAGGTCAGTCATATGATAATGGTGCTAACATGATAGAAAAACATTCTGGGGTCCAAGCAAGAATGCTAGACATCAATCCCAAAGCTGTTTACGTGCCCTGTGCAAACCATACCCTTAACTTAGTTGTTGTTGACAGTGCTAAGTCATCGACGGAAGCATTGACATTTTTTGGAGTACTTACAAGGTTGTATGTGCTGTTTTCTTCCTCTGCTCAGCGTTGGGAAATTTTGAAGAAACATGTGGAGCTGTCTATAAAGTCACAATCTGATACTCGTTGGGAAAGCAGAATTAAATGCATCAAACCTCTTCGATACAATTTAAAAGAGGTGTTGCTGGCACTGAAAGACTTGGAAGCCATTTCCATAGAAAGAAAAGATGGAAGAGCTGCGGCCTCAGAAACAAAATCGTTGATAGCTCATTTATCGAAATGGAGTTTTCTTTTGTCGATGTTTATTTGGTATGATATCCTATTCCAAGTCAATAAAACAAGCAAGATTCTTCAATCGTATGGAGTCTCCCTTCATACAATGGAAACGGAAATCCAGGCAACTGAAAAGTTTTTGCAAAACTATTGCACAACGGGTTATGACAGTGCCGCAACATCTGCTGTTGAAATAGCACAGAAATTGGATATTGATCCTTCTTTTCCTCCGTCAAGAAGTGGAAAGAAAAGAAGATTGTTTGATTACCAAGGTGAAGAGGAACAACGAGCTACTCCTGAACTGAAATTTGAAAGCAACTTTTTCTATCCATTAGTAGACCAGGCTTTTATGTCAATAAAGGAGCGCTTTAATTTGTTACGTGAGGTTTCTTCCGCCTTTTCGTTTTTGTACACACGAGACAAACTTTTGCTTGTGCAACAAGAAAATGCTCTTCTTACTTGCTGTAAAGAGTTCCAAAAAAAGTTCGGTGACATTGATTCTGATGAAATGAGCGCTGAGCTACAGCGGTTTGTTTTAATTTTACAAAAAAACGCAATCTCAATACGGCTCAAGACTTTCTGAACTATCTTCTAAAGACTCATTTATTTGAATTGTATCCGAATGTGTACATCGCACTTCGAATCTTACTAACTTGCCCCGTGACTGTTGCCAGCGCTGAAAGAAGCTTCAGCAAATTGAAACTGATCAAAACTTTTAATAGAACGTCTATGACAGACAGTAGACTATCTTCATTAGCCATGTTGTCAATCGAAAATGACTGCGCCCGATCTCTTGATTATGACAATGTCATAACAGCATTTGCGAACAAAAAGGTTCGCTCCAGAATATTTAAATGATACTGTGTTTTTATAACTTTTTCATGTTTTTCAGTGTCATTGCTTTCGTTTCGCAGTGTCTGCATAAATGTCCTACTGAACTCTGGCATCGGTGCCGAATTTTTTATGACTTGCACCTTCGGTATCGGCATGCTTTATTCTGACATTAGCCTGTTTACTTATGTACAAATTGTGGTGTATTTTCTTAATGCAGCTTTTCAATTTTACACCTCTAAAGTGATATGACCTGTGCGCAGGGGCTCTTGCGCTTACTTTGGGGGGGGGCCCGAAGTTGGAGTGCTACGGGACTGCAAGCAGGGAAGCTATAGGTATCATTTTTTTAAATCTTTCGATATGATTCAACAAGAGAAATGAACCCCAGGTATACTGACTGTGAAGCAAATGCTCTAACCACTACGCCATCGTGTCGGTCATATTTTAAGTTTTGTTCGTCTTAAACATTGGTGCGCCAATTAGATCATGAAAGTAAGATGAGATTGCAGTAGGCCTACGTCTCGAGGAATTTCCAGTGAGTAATGGTTTGCTACAAGGTGGGCTTGAAAGTCCATATATATTTTCACTTCCCATGGTTGGTTTTCCAGATAGATTAAATGCAGTTAAGGCTGAATTCTTCGTGGAAACAAAGACATCAATCATTTTATGTATGCAGATGATCTTTGCTGTTTTGCTCCAACTTTTGATGGTCTGCAAGAATTAGTAAGTACATCTTTCAAGTATGCTAAATCCCACTTTTTTGTGCTTAATGCCAATAAATCTACTGTGCCCTGTCATTCTAGCAGAAAAATAGATCCGCTATTACTGGCAGGCAAACTCGCGACCACTGCCATTCTGCCAGAAAAATAGATCCGCTTTTACTATCAGGCAAATTCGCGATAAAAATTTAGCGACAACAAACAGAAGAAAAGAGCTCCCTCGTTTGCACTCATCTAACCTATTACTGAGGCTTTGCAAAAGCAGTTTTTGGAACACGGCGAGTGAAAAATTGCTAACGTAATGCAAAGTTTGACGGTGGAAATGCCACAAACCGCTCGTCAGAATAACTGTAAACTCGCTTGATAATGATCATGGGAGTGAGAAAGTTATTGCTCGCTAAACAGAATGGCGACCAAACATAAAGAGCTTGTAGTCAATCAAAGCCAAATCAAACATCTTTCCCATTAAGGGATTTCAATATAATTTTGACATTCCACAACAATATAAATTTGCTAACATATTGCAAAGTTTCATGGTTGGACTGCGATAAGCTGCTCATCAGAATAATTACAGGCTGCAAACTAGCATGTTTTGTTTTTGTTTTATTTGCCATATTTATCCTCCATTCACGAGAAAGCGAATTGTATCGCTATACTTTGGTCGGTAAGTCCGCACTCGCTTGGGAGTTGCCTTTTTTGAGGTTTATGGGTCACCTGTCTCCCACATAAAGGTGGGGCGTCCCGTTAAGTGCCTTGCCCAAGGACACAACAAGCGAACTTGCCGGCTTGTTTTCCACAAGCTCCCCTAAATGCCTAGCGCCAAGCAGGGAAGCTGTGAATACCATTTTTTAAAGTCTTTTGGTATGACTCGACAAGGGAAATGAACCCCAGGTCTACCGACTGCGAAGCGGACGCTCTAACCACTACGCCATGGTTATTCATTATCACGCTGGTTTGTAGTTATTCTGATAAGTGGCTTATGGCGATCCCACCATAAAACTTTGCAATACGGTTGTAATTTTTCACTTGCCGTGTTCCAAAAACTGCTTTTGCAAAGTCTCAGTAATAGGTTAGATGAGTGCAAACGAGGGAGCTCTTTTCTTCTGTTTGTTGTCGCTAAATTTTTATCGCGAATTTGCCTGATAGTAAAAGCGGATCTATTTTTCTGGCAGAATGATAGTGGTAACTTGACGTATCATTCCTAAACACTAGGCTAGTGACTATGATAGCGCATCACGTGAATTGTGATATCACCTATGCTTGAGTTGAATTGTTAATTTTGTGTTTGCCAGCAACCTGAACCATAACCTTAGCTAAAAGAGTAGGCCTAGCTTGTGTTACCAGTAGATGTTTTTGTCTGGTGACATGCAACATCAAGCTTGCTTTGAAAAAATGTTGGTTAAATTGGGATAGCATCTTCTCATTGTATTGATGTTTTTAAGATACCAGTATCAACAATTTGGCTATGAATTTTATAAGTTTTTGTTGTGTATTTTTAATGATTAAAGGATTGTGCTTAGCAAAAGAAATCACGAGCCATAAACCTGAGCAAGGAAAATTTAATTTAAATCTTACTGATTTCAATCGAAATGATTTTGCTCAAATATTCAAAACCCTTTACAATGAGTCTACAATTGCAATTTCTTACAACAGCACAAACAAAGAATGCAAGAGTACAGAGGTTATGCTGTTAAATATAACCATCATTGGAACATCCTGCAAAGGAGAATTTAGAAATGATGTCACAAAGCTAAACAGCTGCATTTATTCTCTTGATTCATGCACTTCCATTCATCCTGCTGTATCTTTACGTGAGTCTATTCATATTAAGTGCCAAAGCAGTGGACAAATTGAATTTAAAAATTCATGGAAAGAACTTGCAAAGCCCAAGTCAAGCAAACCAGAAAACAAAAGTGAATCTTTGCCTACTCTTCCCAAGCCATATCACAAAGCTAAACGACTAGCTAAAGCCCCCCCAGACAAAAATACCTCTACAGTTTCACCTACAATTGTTGATATGAAGGCTTCTACCAATTCACTTATTCCTGCTGCCCCTACATTTAAAAAAAAAGTTTCTTTCATGGGACAGTATGTTATTGTGGCTACTTTACATGAAGTTGGTGTGAAGTCTAAAAAAAATGTATTGATTGAGCTTGACATTGAGATGAAAAGTCCTAAAGGTTATTTATCAGCTGATGAATACCCATTGCTTACCTTTTATTTAATCATGACTATTGTATATGTTTTTTATGCTTTGGCATGGATAATAATGACTTTATGCAATTGTAGTGATTTGCTTCGTGTGCAGTACTGGATTGGAGTTGTTATTTTGCTTGGCTTGATGGAGAAAGCTGTTTATTTTTCTGAGTACTACAAAGTCAATGACATTGGTTTGTCAAATTCACAAATGGAGAAGTTTGCTGGTTTTGTTGCTTGTTTGAAGCGAGCTGTTTCAAGAATGTTGGTTATTATTGTCAGCTTGGGCTTTGGAGTGGTTAAACCACGCCTTGGCACTAATTTGTATAAAGTGCTTGGTATTGGAGCAATTTACTTTATAGTCGCCTTGTTAATACAAATGTTTGAGATTGACGTTTATTTCAACTCTTATTCTAAGGAAGGATTTCTTGTTATGAACCTTCCCTTGGTTGTAATTGACATTGTTATTGGTTGGTGGATATTCAAGAGTCTGTTGCAAACTATGAGAACGCTTCGATTGAGGCGAAACACAACTAAGCTATCTCTTTACAGGCATTTTGCAAATACAATATTCTTTTGTGCTCTGGTGTCTCTGGCAATGATTATCTACATTTTTTATTACCACCAATTGGGGTGCAGTGAAGACTTTGCCAATAATTGGTTTGAAACTGCTTGTTGGCCGTTGCTTTTCTCTGTTATCTTAATGGTGATAATGGTATTGTGGCGGCCTTCTGCTAATAATAAGCGTTATGCTTATTCCCCGATGATAGATGGCGATGATAGCGAAAACGAAGATGCAGAGGAACCTATGCTGGGTAGTGGAGCTACAGAGGGAATGTCTACCAGAGGTAGCAACAAGCATGAAAATGTAAAATTTGACATTGACATGACAGAAGAAAGTTTAAAATGGGTTGATGAAAACATCCCTCCTTCAGTCGCCGATAAAGCTCTTCCAGTTTTGATGGATCCTGATGAAATTAAAAAGGCCACAAAATATGAAATGAGTAAAATGGATTGACCTTTATTTCACTTTTGATGCATATTTATTTATACGGAAAAGCTGTAGTTGATGATGGGTACTATTTGTTACAAAGACACCCAAAAAAATGATACTCTTCTGGAATTCCAAGCATTTTTTCTTCAGTTATGTACATGCTTTTTTCTTTATTGTGCAATTTACGTTGTGCACTATTTTGGTTTTTCGTGTGATGCACCTTTTCTTAAATTTAAGTAACAGGAACCGAAGTTTTGTTTAAATTGTAAGCAGGTTTGTCAATCGAAAGTCTCTCAGTTTTGAAAACCTTGAAAAGATTAGTACTAGTTCGACAGCATGAATGCTAGCTGGTAATTGTCAGATCACCAATTTAATGTGCGCACAAGCGTTGCGTTGTTGTGCTCGTAGGTAGGGCAATTATGCTTGCTTAGTTTCAGACCCGTGGCTGAAATGCAGTGTTGGCAACTCTGAAGGGGGTTTGCACTCCAGTAGTTCAATGCATGAACGTAGTTTCAACTTTACCGGTGATATAAGAAATTGCGTAACCAAAGACCGGCGTATCTGTTTAAAACGATGTTAAAATCACTTTTTTTCGTTTCATTATGCGTACCATGTAGGTTCTTCAGTTGATATTATTGCTATATCTAGACTGCAGTTCATAAAATTTTGTTTTTGTGCATTAGTCGTCCTAGTAAAAGACTTAACGCGAAGTACGTATGCTTTTTTACTGGACCACTACCTACCGAAAGTGTCTTAACACTTAAAAGGATGTAGTTATTGCTCTACTGTAGATAAAAAGGTTACTGCAGTTAATGTAGGTGGCGGTATCATTTTTAAATTGACCGAAGAGTTATAAACGTATCTTACCCTATTTAGTAGAAAGTTATTCGTGCGTTATTGTTTTTTCGTTTGCTGTAAACTTTCATGACAAGTTTAGCGTATCAAGCTATTGGTTATTCTTATTCGAACAAAACTGAAACGAACCGGTGATTTTACATCTTTATTATCGACAAGGCAGTAAAAAACACTGCGGTTGTAATGCTCAATCACTCCCAATGAGAACCTACAACCATTAACCAAATATTTCTAAATTGCCGTATATACGTTATATCAACTTGATCTAGTAATGAGCGTTCACACAACAGCGACGTAACTTAAAGAACCGATTTGTATGTCAAGTCTTTTGAATTCACACGCGTAGTCATTGCGATGATGAACCGCTTCCAAGTAGAACTTTGACAGGCTGGTCTTTTTCTTTTCAAAAATTTTTGATTTTTCATCAAATAACCTGAAAACATATAATACTATACGTGAAGTACGTCACCACAAACGCTACATGTTTCTTAATCATAAATCGGACGAGATTAGTATATGAGCCTACTAGCAGCAAATAGACATACTTTGCTAACATATAAACGACGTCTCTCTGTCTTGCTAAATCTTGTAATTTCTCGAACCCAGTGCGAGATTCCGATAATGCATTCGAAAAATTGTCCAAATCTAAAAATATATAGCGGTAACTCCGTAGTTAATACAGAATAGTGGTCCAGCGTTTGGCTTTTAGTCAGTATCTTAACATAATAGCCAACATCTGGCATTTCTACTGATTCCACAAACTGACCTTACACAATGTATCGTACACTAGAAAAAAACTAATAGATAAACTTCCCTACCTTTTAAAGTCCGATTGTCATGAAGTTTGATAAGGCACCGCACAGCAACTAGCAATAACTTGCTTCGCATTGACAAGTCACCGTTCGCTTGGCATTGGTTAGCGATAGATTTGAGACAGAAAAATGCTATTTGTGGTGAAGCACACACAAGCTGCAAGAAATAGTTCGGGTCAATTGCATACAGTGATTGCACCTCTGCAGCAGATCTTTTCTACGCAAGCATAAAGAGTTTTTACTAGACCCGGAACTTGTGTTCCCTTCAGGCCAATTTCGGGTCAACGAACATGCATCAAACTGTAGTATTAAAATACTATAACATCAAAATTTTATACGCCTCGGTTGTCAAAGCACTAAAATCTTGCACCCGGGCAAAGGTGATCATTTTTCTCGGCAATTCAGCCAGATTTTAAAAATAGGCGTGCTTAACCTTCACCTCATAGCCAAGATTTTTGGCACACGCCAAGTTGTCAAAAGTTAAGAACGAACACTGAGAATAATACGAACGTCAACAATAAATCTACTTTTGTAGTAGACCTATTATTCATTATCGGAAATTACATGTTAAGTATTTGTAGCAATACGAAGCTGTATGTAACAACAGCGACTGGAAACTCCCGAATCATTTCAATCACGATTAGAGCCAAAAAATAGCTCTTACGCAACATATCGTCGAAAAGAAATTTTGAAACAAAAAACAATTCAACTTGCAAAGATTTGACAGCGCTGTTAACAGCTTAGAAAAATTGTATCTAAACCATAAACGCGACCAAAAACAGAATTAATTAAATTTTGAAAATTTTCTGCGGTGTATAGGAAAATCACCTATAGTGCCGGGTGGATGTAGTAGTAGTAGTAGCTTTTCAGTTTTTATCCAGTGTTGTCCCTTTAATAGAGATGGCCGTATTTACCCCATTCCTTCTGCAATTGCTCGCACTCTGTCTTGTCTCAGGGCATCATCCTTCTTCAAATCAATCTTCTCTGTCTCCTCTTCCACTTGCTTCTTCCTGGTCTTCTTCGGTCGTTCTCGCTTTCTCTTGCCAGTCACTTCAAGATTCAGAGCAACCTTCAAAACACTATCGTCATCCCTCCTCAGCACATGTCCATACCATCTGACACCATTCGCTGTTGCTAACCGGTCTATAGTTTCCTTCAACCCCAACCTGTCTATCTGTTCTTCAGTCGTCTTTCTATCAACAACTTAACGCACGTGGCTCTCACCATAACTCTCCGTTCTCCTTAAAATTGAGTTTTCATTTTCTTTTAGACACCATGTCTCACTTCCATACAGTATTGCTGATCTTACACAACAACGATAAACTTTACTTTTCATCCTCAGAAGAAATCTATTTTCAAACCAATAACTCTCCACATTCCCTGAATCTTGCCCAACCGATTCCTACTCTTGCTGTAACTGCAGCTTCACAACCACCACTAGCATTTATTCTGTCTCCCAAATAACAAAATCCATTCACTGTCTACACTTCATCGCACAACTACTCGATCGAATCCACTGTTTCTTCCATTATTCCTTTATATTTCAAGCAAACAAAATGCGTTGCCAGCCTAGCGGTAGCTCTTGATACAACAGACATTGATTTTGTGCTTGTGGGAGAAAAATACAGAAAGTATATAAGGGACGTGAAAGTGATTCCATGGGAACTTCAGCAGAGGTTGGTGGCCATAGATCTAGATAAAAAGATTCTAAAAAGGTTCTGAGAAAGCAACCGATTATAAGATTTGGAAGTTGAATGAAAACCGAACAAGAGTAAGATTTGAAAAGAGTACCGTAAAAGAACTAGTAAGCACAAATGCGCCTGATTTGTGGAAAACTTTCAAGAATGGTGTTCTAAAGGCATGTGATGAAGTGTGGGAAAAAGTCTAAAAGAGACCGAGGAGACATGTGGTGGTGGAATGAAGAGGTCAAGGATACCATAGCAAGAAAGGCATTCAGAGCTGTGCAGGTTTAGGTATGAGAATGGAAGCTAATCAAGAGTTGAATAATTTATATCAGAATTCTAATAGTGTTTTCTACTTCCTTAGAAGAATGAAAAAGGAAGGGAAAGATGTGGAAGGTGCTTAAGAGACGGCTTATCTCAGCTTAAGCTGAGACGGACGATTGGGTTTTATTAAGGAAGATAGAGCAAAAACTTGGAAGGAACACATGGAAAAGATCATCAATGAAGGGAACGAATGGGACCACATGGTGGAAACTGATGTAGCAAAAGGACCAGTGGAAAAAGTGACTCGCAATGAAATTGTGAAAGCAATGCAAAGGATGAAATCAGGAAAAGCAACTGGACCATCTGAAGTGTGGAGATGATAGTTGCAAGTGACGAAATCGGGATGAAAGTGATGATGGAATTGAGTCAGCGTGTATTGGATGGTAGAGGAATGCCTGATATCTGGAAAACTAGTGTGATTGTGCCTATCTTCAGCTCATCACATCACAAAGGGTGATGTGATGAGCTGTGGATCATACAGAGGAGTGAAACTGCTAAAACATGCCATTAAAATTGTTGAAAGAGTGCTCGAGACGCGAATACAAACACTAGTCAATTTGAATGGAATGCAGTTTGGATTTATGCCAGGAAAAGGAACAGTGGATGCGATATAAATTGTGAGAGAATTGCAGGAGGAATATCAATAGAAGGACAAGAAGTTGTATCTGTGTTTTGTTGACATGGAAAAAGCTTTTGATAGAGTCCCAAGAAAGGTGATGGAGTGGGCCATGAGAAAAAAGGATCGACCAGAAGTAATGGTTCGGGCAGTTATGAGCTTGTATGATGGTGCAAAGACAAGAGTGAGGGTGGGATCTGCCTATTCAAGGAAATTCGAAGTAAAAGTTGGTGTACATCAAGGATCTGTGCAGTCGCCACTATTGTTTGCAATAGTGGTGGTCGTTATTGCAGAAAATGTAAGGAGTGTGGTTGATGAATTACTGTATGCAGATGACCTTGCTTTAATGAGCGAAGACATGGAAGACTTAAAGGAAAGGTTTTGGAATTGAAAGGATGCACTGGAAAGTAGAGATTTAAAGGTCAACACCAGGAAAACAAAAGTGATGGTAAGCGGGTCAGAAGGAGAACTATTCAAAAGCAACATAGATCCATGTGGAGTTTGTGGGAGGAGAGTCATGGCCAATTCAGTGTTGTGCACAAACTGTGGAAACTGGGTTCATGGCAAATGTGCAAAAATAAAGAGAGTTACCGCTAGGCTGGCAACGCACTTTGTGTGCTTGAAATATAAAGGAATAATGGAAGAAACAGTGGATTCGATCGAGTAGTTGTGCGATGAAGTGTAGACAGTGAATGGATTTTGTTATTTGGGAGACAGAATAAATGCTAGTGGTGGTTGTGAAGCTGCAGTTACAGCAAGAGTAGGAATCGGTTGGGTAAGATTCAGGGAATGTGGAGAGTTATTGGTTTGAAAATAGATTTCTTCTGAGGATGAAAAGTAAAGTTTATCGTTGTTGTGTAAGATCAGCAATACTGTATGGAAGTGAGACATGGTGTCTAAAAGAAAATGAAAACTCAATTTTAAGGAGAACGGAGAGTTATGGTGAGAGCCACGTGCGGTAAGTTGTTGATAGAAAGACGACTGAAGAACAGATAGACAGGTTGGGGTTGAAGGAAACTATAGACCGGTTAGCAACAGTGAATGGAGTCAGATGGTATGGACATGTGCTGAGGAGGGATGACGATAGTGTTTTGAAGGTTGCTCTGAATCTTGAAGTGACTGGCAAGAGAAAGCGAGAACGACCGAAGAAGACCAGGAAGAAGCAAGTGGAAGAGGAGACAGAGAAGATTGATTTGAAAGAGAATGCCCTGAGACAGGAATAAAAAACTGAATAACTACTACTATCATTACTGTTTAGCTGTAGCTCGTTATAACAGCAATTAGAATCGAAGTCTTAAGAGATACGGGGCAGTTCATCCCTAGCACTAATGGCGACTAGATTCCTTGCGCCCTTTGGCTATACCGCTCATTAATGTCAGAGTTCTTGCACTTGAGGTCATTTTGCAATGAAACATTAATTGTATCTCTATGCATTATAGCACTTACTTGCAGCTGAGCAATCTTTAGCAGTGCTTCATCAGCAAGGCCATGCAAATACGAACGATGTGCGAGCGCAAAGGCTTCGACTAAATATTTGAAGCTAGTCGCATATTCACATTTTTTTCGTGAAAGAAGATCAGCCATTAATATATACATCTGAAATTATAGTCTTAGACAAGGAAAGGTATTGTATTCACTTTAAAGCGTTGATTGCTGACAGTGCACATTGTTTCGACTTATCAGGGCAGATGATGACCGATAATAGGCCAACAGCACCGATGAGGTCTGGTAAAATGAAGCAGAGTGCACAGTCTACGATTACACTCCGTAATAGATGGCCAATGTCCTATAATAATTTTTGCAAAATCAAGCCCACAGTAGCATTGCTGCATCAAAAATCCCTAGGCTTTTAGTTGAATCTCGCAAATGAGATACTTAAATCGGGAATTTTTCCTGTTATTTCTGTGATGATACACAGTTCAATTTTTTCACCTCATCAAAATACCGGGTGACCCAAAAGTAACCGAATCCAAATTATAATAAAAATTAGATATAGAAACCAACAAACTTCTCAACATATTTAGCATTTACAACTGTTCAAAATGTCTACCTTAAGCTTCAATATAGTAAAGACATCTTTTGACAACCCTGCGACATACTTTCTGGCAAGTTTCTTCTAAAATTTGATTCCATTCGTGTCAATTGATCAGTTGTCCCAAGCTTTGCATAGTAATTTTTAATAAGACACGCTCATATAAATCTAAAATCCTTCGCTGCATTTTCAAAACTGTGGGTACCAGCAGCGCACACTGAACAGATATTAAGAAATGATGTTAAGCAATAGTAAGAAAATACCATAGAAAGACATAAAAACAAAATTACATTTGTTGGTTTTGATATCTAAGTTTTATTTAAGTTTACGGTTTGGTTACGTTTGGGCCACCCTGTATAAGTAACGAAATAAAGACATTAATATTTGCAACGAATGCGTAAAATGAAGAGGCTAGAGCTCATCGAGCAATAAACGGTTTCTAGTCTAGATGCTTTCCAACGACAAATTTTGAAATAATCTAACAAAAATGTCTTTGGTCATGTTAAAATAAATTAAATTTTTGCCTTTACTTTTTAAGTGTTAGCCCGCAGCTTTAGCAGACAAGTCCCATGAAAATACGTCGTCTCGCTGTACATAAATTTCATAACCAAAAACGTACTTGATACTTTTCGATCGGCATACAACAAAAGTAGATAAGACTATCAACTAGACATGACTTTTTAACGTAACCCACCTGACATTGTACTTCCACTTTTAAGTCTTGTTTTGCATCATTTTCTAGCAATATTGAACGAAGAATTGAATGCGATTTTAGGATCTCGTTTCGCGCAGCATAATTCTCTGATTCCCTAAACCAACTGCGTGGTCACTTAAGGTAGTGGTCTGAGACTCTTGTTTTTCATTATTGGACTGCGCGTTATTGTTACGCTTGTTCTTGTTTGTTCATGAGCAACATCATGACAAAAGCGTTCAAATGAAGTCGCTTCATGACAATGACCACATGGTGGCGTGTTCAAACCTTACGATCGAAGCGTTGTTGGTGTTGTTGTTGATTACCCGACTCTTTCCGAGGGATGGGGGTATGGCGGAAGACCATGGAGCCCTAGAAGCCGGGCAACTCCCCAGGGTCTGAACCAGAGGTCGTAAAGGGACAAAGAGTCGCCAAAGAGTCCGTAGCTGGACAGTGCAGAATGAGGTGAGGTGTCCTGGGACGAGTGTCCGCAGGCGCTGCAGGAAGGATTCTCGATTCTGCCAATCCTAGAGTAATAAGAACCTAAAAGAAGGCTGTGTCCGTTGCAGCGAAGACGAGAGAGGACACAGCAAGCATGACGAGGGAGCACAAGTTCCTCAGTGAAAATTGAGGGAACCTGTGTGTCAAAATACTTCAAAGAGACAGTATGCCTCCAGTCCGAGAAAAGACGAGAGTGGATACGAGAGATAATAGGAAAGAGACTACAAGGGATTGCGGAGGGCGCAAGCAGCGCTCCCCGTCTGGCAAGCTCGTCAGCTGCGTCGTTCCCCGGTAGAAATGAGTGTCCGGGGACCCATTGTAGCCTGATAGAACAGGAGAGAGAAGACAGTTCCTGCCAGATCTGCCACAGAGTTTGGGATAATAGGAAAGATGGAGGAGAGGACAGGGTGGCGAGGACAGAACGAGAGTCAGACAGGAGGAGAAGAGAAGAAAAACGGCAGACTTGTTGGTGTTGCAGAGACCAGCAAAGAGCGTGCAGAATGGCGCAGGCTTCAGCGGAAAAACTTGAACATACTGGGCCTGCCGAAAAGGAAAGAGTAGTCTCAGTGCCACAGAGAGAGCAGTTGGCAAGAACGCCGGAGCCACCCTTGCCAAAAGGAAAAGGAACAGAGCCGTCTGTCCAGAGTATCAGACCATGAGGGGGGGAGAGTCAAGGTGGGCGAGAGCCGCACCTTGGCGAGAGTGAGGGGGATCAGAGCGAGAGCATGGAGAGGAAAGGGTGGACCCCACCGTGAACGAGGGCAGATTCCAAGGAGGACAGGGAGGGTAAGCAAGAAGAGCGTCCCTAGAACAAGTAGAAGGAAGCATGAGCGGGTGAGTGGACGCAAAAGCTCTCCAGGACGATCTGCAGAGTCTTGGTTTCACTCCAAGTCTGGCCAAACCTGAGATGGGAAAGGAGGTTGGGAGACGAAGAGCCCGCTCATAAGAAAAAAGAGTGAAGTGAGTCAGAGTGACTCGTAGGGGAGGTAGAGAAGCCTCGGTGAGCAGTAGAGGGATAGGGGACGACGAGAGGCAGCCGGTGATGGTGCGACTGGCTGCTCGGTGGAGGCGTTCCAATTTGGTGACATTGGTAGCGCTTAGGAAAGGATACCATCCAGGTGAAGCGTAGGGGAGAACGGGCCGAAGAAAAGATTTGTACAGAAGAGAGAGGGACTCCTTGGAGGGGCCCCATGAGGAAGCAGAGATACAGTGTAAGGCCTTGTGACGTGGAAAAACTTGGCCTTCGGCGAAGATACATGCTTAGTAAAGGAAAGAGTGCGGTCGAAGGTGACCTCAAGAAAAGTTGGAGTTGGATTGAAACGGAGGTGGGAGCCGAGTAGGTGGAGGTTGGGCTGGAAGTTAGCTTGGTGGGGATCCACCGAGAAGGAGGAGGCCTCACATTTGCTCGGATTGAGAGGAAGACACCAGTACTCAGACTAGCGCTCCAATCGAAACAGAGCTCCTTGTGTGGCCTCCACCGCAGTGGGGACCGAGGCTGAGAAGGACCAAATGGCCAGATCGTCAGCGTAAAGAGAGCAGCTGACGGAAAAGGCAGAAAGGCCGGAAGATCATTAATGAATAAGGAGAAAAGTACAGGGCCAAGAACGGATCCTTGCGGAACACCTCGACGGACTCGAAAGGAGCGACTTTTGTGATTTTAAAAGACCACACAAGCGCGCCTATCAGAAAGGAAAGATTGAGTCCAACCAGCAAAGCAAGGAGGGAGACCAGCTGAAATACGTTTGTGAAAAGAAGCGGGATGCCAGACAGAGTCAAAAGCTTTAGAGAAATCGATAGTAGACAGGATCGTCCGAGAACCCGGCCTGGATTTGTTAAACCCATCCGAAATGGACTGAGAAAGGAACAGAATTTGATCGAGTGTAGACCGACCAGGGCGGAATCCGGCCTGGCGGGGAGAGAGAATGGAATTAGATTCCAGAAAGAAGAGTAGGCGGGATAGAATGATGCGTTCAAACAGCTTTGATACGCAGGAGGTGAGAGAGATAGGCTGAAAGGAAGCAGGAGAGTCGAGAGACTTTCCCATCTTGTGAATGGGAATAATAGAAGATGTCTTCCAGATGGAAGGAAAGGAATGTGAAGACCAGGAAAGATGGAAGATGTAAAGAATCCATGCCAGAGCGAGGAAGGTGCTTTAGCATGGGATAGGCAACTTTGTCTGGACCAGTGGCAGTGGAGGAGGAAAGGTTGGAGGCAGCCACAAGAAATTCAGCGGGAGAGAGAGGAGAGCAAAAGGACGAGTGAGACTCCTGAGGCCACGTGGCTCGGCGGAGCTTAGTGAGGTAGCCTCTGGCTCTGCTACGCAGGGCCTTTGGCTGAGACACGGAAAAGTGAGACCTCAGGAAAGCGGCATAGACCGAAGCCGATTCCCTGGGAGAAGAACAGTTGGGGAAGTTAGGAGAGGAGGAAGACGAGGAAGGAGAGTCAGCGATAGAACGAAGAAGAGAGTGCACAGATTTAGGGTTAGACCTAGGTAAAAGAGAAGAGCAAGTCGTCTGCCATGCCTCAGCCTTGACCTTGGCGATGACTGACGAGGCGCGTCGAGAAGCGGAGATGTAAGCCTGGCGATCTTCATCACTTCTGTGAGCGGCAGCAAAAGCCTTGCGTCTTTCACTAACCGCTTCTTCTACCTCAGCAGACCACCAGGCTTTAGGAGGGCGTTTGATGCGGCCGAAAGAAATGGAAGATTTGGCCGCATTCAGTGCCAAAGAGGTAAAGAGAGCAGCAGCAGAGGAAAGAGAAAGAGACGAGTATTCCTCTGCTGAAGGACAGTGAGAGTCAATGTAGGAGGCAAAGCCATCCCAGCGAGCTTTCTGAAAAGTGAAGGAAAGGGGACGCTTGTTGGGGCGATACACCGGAGAGAGAGGGACTCCTAGAAGAATTGGTAGATGGTCAGAACCCAGGTCCTGAAGCACCTCTCAGGAGCAAGAAAGGGCAAGAGAGGAGGGAGCAAAGGAGATGTCAGGAGAGGAGCGACTGCCAGAGGAGCGATGGAGAAGGGTGGGTGTGTCAGGGTCATTGAAGGGGAGAAGGTCAGAAGAGATGACCCAGTCGAATACTTCCTCCCCGCGGGGGTCGGAGGTACCTCTTGAGTCCCAGAGGGGGTGATGGCAATTTAAGTCCCCCAGAATGAAGAGATTTCTGGAGGAGGGAAAAATTGAGGGAGAGAAGGAATTGGTTCTGCCATCCGTTGGGGAGGAGCAAATAGGGGTGGCATACACATTAAGAAATGACACCGAGGAGGAGTTGTTAAGAGAGATGTTGACCCCTACATAATCAGAGTAGGGATCGAGCAAAGAAAGAGAGGTGGAAAGTTCAGAAAAAGATAGGCCCTGCCTGACAAAAATGACAACGCCACCGCTGGTGTGCGTGGCATCTGGAGAGAGAATGCCAGACTGGGAGTGGGTGCGATCAGAACGCAGAGCAGAGAATCCAGGAATCCGGAAAGAGGAAGTGGAGTTAAGATTGGATTCCTGGATGCAGATAAGGTCGACTGGATGGGATGAGAGAAAGTGAAGTAGTTCAGTGCTCCTGGCACGGAGACCTCCAGCATTCCATTGAAGAACCCTGAGAGAGTCAGGGGGAGGAGAGGAGGCAGGAGGTGCAGAAGTATAGCCAGGAGCAAGGGACGGTGGTGGAAGGGTAGGGGAAGGAGATATAAGATGGGCAGATGGGGGATAAGAAGTTTGGAGACGAGGGTGACGCGTGAGTGGAGTATCAGTAGAGGGGGGCAGATTGCACAGTGGAGGTATACATGTCGGAGGAGTCCGAAGAGGGAGTCACAGTGTTACGGCAGGGGGGGCAGCTCCAAGAGTGAGAGCTGCCTAGAGCTCTGAATTTGGAGAGGAAAAGTTGTGAGCACCTTAGATAAACCCATTTGGAGCAGATACAGCATTGCAGTGACTTGCCCCGCCAGGGCACATTTCCAGCGCACAAAGAGCAAGGAAAGATGGGGCCAGGGTTAGGATGAACGTTACCGCTCATCAAAAGAAGAAGAATGAGGAGAGGAAGAAGGGCAAGAGTAGGGCAGGAGAAAAGAAAAAGTGAAAACAGGCGACCGATTTTGTAGATGCTGTGTGCTGCCCTTCTGCGGTCGTTCAGGGGGCAGCATAGCGAAAAAATGAAGGAAAGTGCCCGGGGTAACTGGGACCCTCGAGAAAGCCAACAGCCATTTCGACCCAACCCAAACGGGGTCGGGGACCGCACCACCACGTTAAGGCGGCTGTTGATCGGTGCGTCGTGAGGAAACACTTAATGGAAATTTTCCTCCCTTAGTTGCGTTGCTTGAAAAATTTGTGGCAGAATTGCTCTATAGCAGAAATACTAAATATTCGATGTTGGAAACACCGAATTATTTGCAAATGTTCCTTTTTCTCTTTTTTACGGATATTGCTATTTGATCTTTAGTGCCGTCACTTCTACCAGACTTCTTCCTGCGAAATTTTAGTAACATGTTTTTTTTTTTGCCGAGTTCCAAACATGTTGCATCGGGACAAACTATCTTTTTAAAAATACTGTAGGCACAAGTACGTTATACGGTAGGTTAGTTAATACTGCAAGCTGCAATTTGCGGTGGACTATTGGATTGCTGATAGATTTGCGAGACTACCAGATGTTTTTTAATGTACATAGACTCCATCCGTTGTGTTAGCTCTGTGAATGCTGTTCGTAATCGCTGCTGAGTTTTTGTTTTGCCGTTGTAGGCAATATATTTTATGTTCTACCATAATCTGTGACCGTTGAGCTAGACCTGCTTATCAGTAAATGATTTTACAGCTTTTAACCGTTAACGATCAACCGCTTAGTTAGGTGACTGAATATAAAAATATTGAACTCTACAAAACACAGTTGCTCCAGGAAGTCTGGTTCGAAAGCGAGTGTATAATGGTAGGCATACACTGAATGAGCACGCCCAAGCCTGCGAAAAAAACGGGAGAAAAGGACGTTAAATCTAGCATTCTAGAAAAAAATTACACTTAAGCCGCAAGTGTTGCGTTAAAATATCCTTACCTTAGCCTTGCTTCTGTTTTATCAAGCACCAACAACGCGTTCTGCATTTGTTGTGCTTCAGCAAACTTACATAAACGCAAATTTGTTCGATGATTAAGTCGAGCTTCAACTTTTCTCCAAAACTGAAAAAGAAATGGGTTGACGGACCAAAACCACAAATATAGAGCAACTTCGTCAATTTATCAGACTATTACGAGCACGAGTATGCAGGCCGAAGCGCGAGGCCGTAGTTACACTACAGTTTCGGGTTTAGTCTTGTTTAGAAACTAGGAAGGTGCAAATTCCTGATAAAGCATTTAACATAAAAGACGTTGGATTGACCAGCCCTTCTAAATGCGTCATGCACATTGTGCATCATACAAGTGCTGTGAACTGCGTTACATACATGAGAATGCCGGCAATTCGGAGGAAACCTTATCTTCGTGTAACCGAGAAGATCGTTCGCAGCAGTATTCATTCCCTCCTAAAATAAAACATTAAGTAGAAGTTCCCAAATTGGAGGTTAAAATTTATTGCACGCGTTTTCACTGTTCGTTAAGAGATCGGTAATGTCAGATTTTCACTTTCTTCTCAAGTTGGTCGCAAGAGCAGGTGGTTAGTGAAAAGCAACAGAATCATTTCTCTGTTTATATAGCAGGGTTGCGTGAGCGTTTTCCTACGGCCATATACAACAATACTGCTTATTGCTAGAAATCGCCTTGAAACCTGTACCGTAGTTGTCAAAAAAGGACACACACACATGCTGAAGCTACGCAACACTGAACTCCTAAACTCTCAATTACAATTATACCGCCGCGTCACATTGTTAAACTTCCATCCAGTTACAGTAATAGAGCTGTCTTACGCTCACCCAGCACATTACAAAGACATTGGGTACCCACCTTGCTAGTAGGGTAGTTACTTTGAAACTGGCATCATGACTAGTTCAAAATGGACTGCCGCTTTTCGCCAACCGGACAATGCTTGGGTGTGCGGTGTCAGTCTGTACACCTATTTTACACCGTGACTCCGTCTCCGAACATAATTTGACGAATGGCAAAATTGCATGCTCATTTAATGCTTACAATACATCAACAGACCGAACATCGCAGTGGATAAAACGCTAAATACGAGGTTAGAAGATGCTATGTTCAACTGTCAAACCGTTTCGGTGCCTGTGGCAAAGCCAAGTGGAACTGTTTTCCCTTAGCACACCTTTAGAACCAAATTTAAACTGTAGCTTGTGCCGACGACAAAACACGTGTGATAGATTGTGAGGTCAAAACACGCAGTGTCCAAACCCTCCAGTCATACCGTGTCCGTGAGTTGAAATAAATATTTCATAACTATACCTCATTAAGTAGTTCAATTAAATGACTCAAGCAGATAGCTATATCTTCTGAGTTATAACGGGTCGGCGACACGTACGACTTCTTATCGACAGACAGTTGCATGCTGAGCCCAAGCTGGCAATGCAAGAAGGCCATGCGCCTACAAATGATAAAACTTCATTAGATTAATTACGGTATTCTAAAACTGCATTCTCTGAAATATAAGGCTGTATATCATTCCAGAAGTATATACGAGAAAATGCAATTGCTAGATTTCACTCTGGGTTGCAAAACAAGTAAACTGTTGTATACCTTTATCATGACACGAATCGCATTGACTAGAGCAGGATCTCTTATAGTGGGGATAAAGTTCTTCTTTTATGGGGGTACACTTCTTTATTCTACTCCCTTAGATGATTTCGTGACAACAATTTATCATTTACGGTTACTCACAAATTTGCGGTCCAAAGAGCGGTTTACAGATTAATTAAGTAAATTGAATTGACAATTGGGTAAAAATCAGAAAAATGCTTAAAAACCACTACGCTAGCGAATTAAGACTTTGCTCAAGCTATCGAAGTCCATGTCATGTCTTTTCCGTTTTTGCTTAGACGTGCTGATCCAGTGCATGACACGCTCGCTTTCGACCCGGACTTTTTCCTGGAGCATCTTAGCATCTCGCGCGGTCAGTGGTTGGGTTTTGTTGTCACGTGGTGTGGAAAACATTGTTTTTGGGGAGATTAATTACAGAGCCTGCAGACGAGGAAGGTAAATTGTTTTTCATAAATAAGAATACCGTTAGGACTGTTTGACTAGTTACCTGCTACGTATTTTCGACACTAACTTGTCTGTGTAAGTTTTCAACTGGCTTTGATAGGCAAGGAGTGCTTCCTTTGGTATAGCAAATGTAACCTAACTCATTGTAGTGTGTATTGGATAGTAGGTCCATAGTCCCATACCTTAACTTACTGTGTTCTTATCAGTGACGCCTTCTGCTTCAACCGCTAGAACCCATAGCTTTGAGAAACAGCTTTAGAACATATTTGTAACAACCACAACACCACGGGGGCCAAAGTCCTACCAAAAACTACAAAAAGTGCTTTAGTGTTAGGTATTTCAATAGAACATCGATAAGCAGTCCACCCATAGGACAGCATTTAAGTAGTATTATCAGCAAGGTGGTAACGCTATTAAAACAGAAATAATGCATGCCAATAGATAAAGGAAACATTCAGTACTGTGTTGAAGCGATAGTGTTACATAGATGGGGTTTATTGTATTTTGATTCTGATACTTACAGATTAGAAAAATTATCGCCAAACAATGCATAGGCAAGCAAACGACATGCAAGTACTTAGTGATACAATTTTCGTAGCTCTCTCTCACCTTTTGCCGTACATTTTCCACAGAGACGCGTTGTGAGCAAATGTGGTGGATGCGAAATTAGTATACGGTCGTGTGCATTGTAAAACATCTGCTGCTGCGAGATTGCGAAAAACTATGCCAGGTGTTTTGCCCTCCATTGAAAGATGACTCATATGTGTCTGCACGGCTAAAAATGCAAGATCCTAAAAAAGCGGATTTAAATAAACAGCAGAACGAAAAGCTAGCTAATTACTGCTTAGACCATTGGCTATCAACATTTCTAAACATGACAAATACCAACGTTTTTCTCCAAACGCTTATTGTACCCAGAGGGTTAAATCTCAAGAACTTTTTCTTAGTTTACCTTTTGACGTGCGCTCTTTGCGGACAGGGTCTTAACTAGTTATTGTGCCTTCTGCTTTTGCTTTTTAATGATAGTCAGGAAAATTCAATTTCTAAATTTTTGTAATTTAAAGGTTTTCGTCTAACCCAGTTTCAGTACGCCTGGCTTGAACGTGCTGATTGACTGTATCTACCATTACTAATTCGTTTTCGAAGCACTTTAAAATTCCGGTGCCCCTCATGGCCAGTACCACGTGTGTTTTCATCGAGTTTTAACTCAGGGCCTTTCGTTCCGAATTCAGGAACAGTTGCAGTAACATAAGAAGTGTAAATAACAAGCATTAGTAACAAGCAAACTTCAATTTAATTTTGTTCAGTATCTATACGTCTATGTTCAGTAACCGAAAGGTAATCGCAAGTTCAAATCACACTTCTATCTCGGCTTTGAACAAATTACGGGCGAAGTAGATCTGCTTAGTATATAGCACAATAGGTAACACATACAGTTAGATTCTGCATTACTCCGGGCTTAATCACTTCATTTGTAACTTTCTTTGAGCTCACTTTTGGTTGAAGATGATGTAAAAGTGACTGAAATAAATGACGCGTTTAAACAAGAAAGACAAAATTCAGAACTTCTTGATACTAACAAGTAGTCAATCTCGCACGCAACGGCGCGTTAAAATTTACGAGGCACTTTTAAGTGAGCTTAACGAATCGTAACGATGAAAAGATATTAAAGCAAACGATACGATTTGTCAGTTTTCGCTGTAAACGGGGCTTTAACCATACTAGACGATTATTATGCTAAAAATATAATTTTTCGATGCAGTCGTCTCTTCTGAACGTTCAGTTCAAAAGAAAGATCTATCTATGGAAGTTACGTTTTACGTCAATACAATATCGTAATGCCAATTTGTGGCCATCAACAAAAAAAGTTTCTTTTTGTCACAAAAGCAAGCCTACCAATTTAATCTTAATTTTTTTGCCATTCAACTCTCCAGTCTGGCTCGTAAGTCTGTGAATAATGGCTGACACACACACTGAACCAACAAGTCTAGGCTCTGCTGAGCGCCGTAAAATCTACCCTTTTTTAATTCCACGAATACTCACCATGCCATGCTGTAAACAAACAATGTCGTTTGATATTTGAGAAAGTCGAATCGATTCGTTGATAGCTGCCAATGCAGCCTTCTTGTGACCGAATTTTAAATGAAGCAATGCTAAATTTAAAGTCGCGAATCTAGAGCATAATACAGTAAGTTGGCTTTCATCATTATATAGAAATAGGTAGTGTGCATCCTAGTGCCACCAAATTTTTGACTGTTCTTCTGTATTTTTTTCTCTTTTTGGCCTAGTTTTCTAAGACAATAAGCATATTACTTTTCACATTTTTTCCTATACCAACCCATGGTTGTTATGTCCACATTAAGATAAGTAAAATTTTTCGTTTTTTCAAATTAGATTAAAATTGACGACTTTGCAAAAACCACAAAGTAAACTAAATCTCATCTCGTACGGGATTTAAATCAAGTTGAGTTTAGCCCATGCCGAATCGAAATTCATTTTCCTATGCCTGGTGATGAAATAGATTTGTAAGCCATGTTTAGAGCATTTTAAATGCACAGCACCCTTCTGAAAAGAACGCAATCGATTTTTCAGCGGCAGACATACACTGAATCAGCACGTCTGAGATCAAGCCTAAGAATCACGGAAAAAAAATGAAAATGACTTTTCTACTTTTAAGTGATATAGCACATTACAGCTGGACGACAATGGGATTTTAATCATTTTGTTGCGCTTTCCTTGCGCGGTTACCCATTTTTCATTCTCTTTCTGAAAAACGCCCTAGCGCAAATTGGCATTTTTGGCAAAACTGGAAAGCAAAATTAGATTTATCAACAATTTGCTGCAGGGCGGCAAATCAAACCAATAAATTTATCTAGTCTGTTCATGACATCCACGAGTTTTATCTTGGGTTCCAAGAAGCAAGGTCAGGGGTTCTGTGGAACTACATTCGTAAGAATTTCGCAGTGAATTCCAAACATAGTCTGCCAATCTTGCGAATATATCCGAGACTGCATATCGAAAAGCGGTCGATCTCCAAAAAAAAGGTCTTCATGACATTAACTTTGTCAAATATAACATCACGAAGCAAGGCCAGGGATTCCGTAAAGCTACAATTGTAATAAATTCCGACCGTAGCGCCCAATGTTGCGAATGTATTCCATGTCGAAAGGCGGTCGATCTCAAAAAAAATCTTCATGACATTAACTTTGCCAAATAAAACATTTCTCATATTGTATTATGTATTAACTTAAATAAGGGTTTCGTTATATTACCAATGATGTCAAAGGGTTCCATTGCAAAAAATGTTTGAGAGCCACTGATCTACATCAATAATTTGCAACCTTTTCGAAGTCAAGGACCCCTTTGAATAAATTATTAGTTCTGCGCTGTCTACCTAAATTTCGCCCGAAGTCTAATTACCATTGATCTCCATCATATGCTGTTATCAACTACATTGTAGCAAAACCATTATATACTGTAAATATTGTAAGGTAGATACCACCGCTGCAAAATACTAAGCTGAAAAAAAATTAAGCAGCTGCCAAGGGCCTAGTACGCAAATGCATTTAAAAAGCGCTAAGTCTTTCCAGAAATGCTTGATATTATAAATAGAAAGTTTGACCAAAATCACACTTTTTCAGATCTTCTAGTTTACTAGGCAAATTTATTATCTTTTTAAATAGAATAAAACAGCTTATAGCCTGAAACAATTTATACGGAAACTGATTTTAAACCAAAAGTGCTTTTGTTTTTTGATGATAAAAAATTACGGAAAAATGAACTAACTTTAAAGTTTGATAAGAAATCGAAAAAAAAAACATTACCCGTTGTGCTACTATGCCAAAAGCAAAACAACTGTTGCTTTGCTTGAAAACGGCTTAATCGAATCAAAAAAATTTGGAAAAACTTTAATCCTTTGGCCCCTCTTCCCAGTTTAGCTTATGATAGTTACTAAAACAAAAATTAATAAATCGTTTATGCAAGCAATATCAGCAGCACAAGCAAAAGACAGCAAAGTAAAAAAGGTGGACATATATGCTGCATGCGCAACAAAACAACATCATTAACAGATACTACCGTGACTGCAACAGCTTTTTTGCTGGAGACCTAAGACCTTTGGCTTACTAGTAACCGAAGTTTTGAAAAAGCACGCTTTAAGCAGTAAGTGCAGAAAGCTGCTCATGACAAGAGAGTATGACTGGAACATTGCAACGTTGAAAAGGACTACATTTCTACTTTGAAAAATGAAATAATACCTAGAGCATTGTTAACATCTAATTTGAGGTGATAGTAACCGCCTAATCAAATATCGTTACTAATGCTATTAATGATTCCTCGATAGGTAATTGTGCAAAACATTATAGAAAAAAATGGAAAGAATTATTTTGCATCTCACGTACCCCTAAACCCTAAATTCTAAGGGGTCTGGAGACCCCAGGTTGGAAACCACTGATCTAGACTATTTGATTTTCACCTTTTTCACACTCTCTTCTGCACATGCGCAGCAAGATAAGTCAAAGGATACTTAGTAATAAGATTAAACTGCTTTGTGCAAAGTTAAGTAAGATTTGCAAAATATGCCCATTACTTCATATAAAAATATCAAGCACTAATTTAGACCATTTCCCTGAAACTTGCTACTGGCTCCGATCCTTTGGCTCAATGCAAGGTCAATGAAAAGGTCTATACACTTTCCAATCACTTATTTAGACAAAAGTCAAAACAGGTTGCAGCAGAAATATCCTCAATCTCTAACAAGAAACAAAGATTTTCCTGATGGCTTACACGGACTGTTACGACTTGCAACCAGTCAGGTCGCACAAAAAGATATCAGCCGACTAAACAGATTAGGCGAAAAAGACATGAGTACAATAGCAATGCATGATGAGTGATGCCATACCTCTGCGTTCGATTAATTTCTCTCTCTTGCAATGGTAATGACGTTGCAGATGAAGGTTTATTGCTGTGTCGCACAAAGCACATGAAGAGACTGTCAATTGCTCCACAAAATTCTCGTAAACGGAGGTTGTTCAAATAGCTAACGTAATGCTGTATAAAAATAAGAAAAGTTACGGCTTATCTAGCAAGGACATTAAACATAAAATCTATTTGAAAATCACACCTACAAGCCTTCCACTTTGTTTTTGACATCTTTAATGCAACAACTGTATAATTTAAATATCCACAAAGTAATATGAGGTTTTGTTTGATCTGTAGTCGCCAATGCTATTCACATTATTTACAAGAAAATATTTACTTACAGCTTGAGTGAGATCTGGGTTGCTTTTCAAAACTTGACGAATTTTGTTTTGCAGAGCAGCAGGAGGTAAAGCATCAGACTCTTTTGCTTCAAGAAAAGCTGCTTGCTGAGAAAAGAAAAACTCAGCTTGTTGATAAGCAAAGCATTCTGACACTTCAAAGTCATCACATCTAGCATAAAATTTAATATGTTAAATTGATAATGGAAATACAGATAAAACCAAAAATTTTCAAGACAGGAAAATTAACTGAAGTTAAGCAAAAAACAAGCAACAAAATAAAACAAATTTACTGTAAAAAGAATGAAGCCAAAATCCTGGCAAACATTTTGTTAAAACGTTTTGCTTTTACACTAAAAGCATCATCAGTTAAATAAACAGCTACCTAAGGCTAGGCTAAGACATTCACTGCAGCCTTAGGTAACTATTTAGTTAACTGATGACGCTTTCAGTGTAAAAGCGAAATGTTTTAATAAAATTACAAGTAATTACTTTTCACATTTTAAATCAGAAGGTTTTAAATCAGTGTCATTGCTGTCTCTACTGCTCTTGCTATCCATTTCACTTTGACTCTCAAGTTCCATGTCATCTACAGATTCTTTATCAAAGTGTTGTGAACTGATATTGTCACATACTTTCACTGCATCATTGGAAGCTTTGGGAATAATTTCTGGTAACGGCTGAAAAAGTAATATCCGGTCATTTTGTAGTTCTCTGCAGGCAAATCTTTTTTGTGGAAAATTTAGCAATCTATTTCGGTACATGCCAACAAAACCCAAAATTATATCATGCGACATGTTTATACAAAAGTTTTCTGACACATCTTAAATTAGAGACCCCTTAAATTTTCTCATTAGCAAAAGAAATGGCATTTTGCCAGGGACAAGAGCTAGATATTAGAGTTGGACGCACTTAATCTCCAACTCAATCAAATATTCATAACACCAGGTGGTCAAAAAATTGGTGGAAGCAGTGAACAACGAGCCATATGTATATGCTTGCTATAGCATTACTGCATTGAAAGGGTGATTGAACATAATTAACAGCACACTGCACAACTCTTTAACCGTTGTTTGCCAAAAGCAAATATTTACTGTAACCAATCAAGTCTCTGTAATAGAAACACGAATTTACATCTAGAAACCTTCGAGTGACGAGTTACAGAGTTAATAGTGAAATGTACTCACTTGTTTTAAAGCAATGTAAGGTGAGCAGTACTTGATAAAACTTTCATAAAAAGGCTGTATTTCACAAAATGAAAACCTTTCATAGTACACTAGCATTCTTCGACTGAACAATCCTATAAAAAAAAGAAAATGAATGAACATTAGCACAAAAAGCAGGTGAAAATTTAATCAAACTTTCTGTGCTCACTTTCAGTATAATGCTTTTTTAGTTGTACATGAAACAAAGAACTTTGTTTATCATATTTGGCTACTAAAAAGCTTAAAGAATAACTCATGTTCAGACCTGCTTCAGAGTTACCTGTGCCAGTTCTAGTAGCATATCTCTTTTCTACTACTAGCAATTTAACCTAACAGGAGAACCTGCTGAAAAGTATATTTTCTAAACACATAACAAGTAGGTCATAATTATGTTTAAACACACAATCATGAGTTCATTATTGCCATAAATCAGCAGTTGAGCACTACACAAAAAATAAAACAATGCTTTCATTTCCAATATCTTACTGGTATAGACAAATACATTAAAAATACAATACCTAATTAAACAATATTCATATATAATCAGTAAGAATTCAGCTATCTTCATGTATTACATAGTGGTATTTACCAAGCAAACCCCTCTTATTCAAAAGCATATCTTTTTCTTCAAACACAGCATAACCAAGATCAATAAAAAAGTTTTCAAGGTTGCCAATACTTCCATAATTGCATATTGAATCCAACATAGATGTAAATTCACCATAAAGAACTTTGGAGCAGGAGTTGACTACTCTCAGTATATCCTAAAGCAAAGTGATTGTACCAAACAACAGCTACAATAGTCTGCAGATAGCAACGCTCTGTTTGCTTAATTCCAACATTGGTACTGCAATTAACTAGCTTACTCCTAATCACTTAAACCAGTACATGTACAAGTGTCACCTTTAATGATCCATCTGGTTGTTGAATCCATGATAACAATGCTCTGTCTAAATTACGCCTGCTAGTCCATTCTGAAAAATAGGATCAAAATATCAAACCACTGCAAAAGTGCCAAAAACTACAGCAGAATTCAATATGGAACTACTGCGTGGGCAACAGCAAATAAAACTTTCCAAGAAATAATTCAGGTTGGGCTGAATAAAATTTTGAGAATAATATTGTTTCATAACTTATATATGCCAATTTCACATTTGTGCAAAAATCCTTAAGTGTTACAAGTAGAATACATACTATACATAAACTTGAGTTAGCTAAATCTATATATCAACTTCATCATAATCAATTGCCAAAAAACTTTTATCACACATTTCATTAGATAGGTAAACACTATTCATCAACATGAAATGAGGTTGATGAATTTGACAGCTTACTATCGCCTCTGAATAAATAAATTATTTTGCCAAAAGCTATTCTCTCACAGAAGTTTAAATCTATGGATGGCCTCAATTCAGAATTAATGAGCAAGCATTGGGATATTTTTAAAAAAGCATATAAAGTAAAATTGCCAAAAGAATATAAACTCTTGCAAAAATATTGAATTGTATAAAACATTATTGTCATCTTCCATTTTTTTTCTTTATTATTTCTTAAAAACTTGAACTCTAGCGATATTTAGACAATTTACTCAAATTATAACAAGGTCTCATAATGGTTTTTACTAATATCTAAATCTGCTGAGATCAAGGAATATCTCGACTTGATAATCAAAAGGTTCCTTTGCTTTTGCTACAAATGTATTTTTCTTTTTGTATTATTACTGTAATTATTGTGTCGGTGTACAAAAGTAACAACAAATAAACTCTCTTTTTTAAACTACCTAATTTTTTGTAGAGAACAGTAAACATGATACTGTAACAATGATCAGCCTACACTTACCATCTTGCCAAATCATGCGAGGATAGTTTTTATTTTTTCCATTACAAAGCAATGCATATTCTTTGATCAAAACAAGTAAAGTGCATCTGTATGGCGTAACTTTGTCTTTTGCAAAACTGTCATCAGGAAGGACAAACATTCTACATTACCGATATCTTTTATCCTATGACTGCATTTAGACTAATATCTATCAAACTGAAGAAATATTCCAAAAATCAACAAGAGCTCTCAATTTTATAAGCTTTATGCAAGCAACAATGCCTTAAATCATTTTCCAGCTGTACCGGTAGGTAATTTCAATCATTTGGCTGATGTTCTGAAATTTGACATTAAAATATAGCAGTGGCTATTTTGCCGTCAATGGCATTTTACTCTTGGAGGCTATTTTGCAGTGAATTATTAGTCTGTTTGTGATTGGTCAATCTTAATGACCACAATTTTGGTTGTTTCTAATAGTTCAATTTTAATTATTATTATTATTATTATTATTATTTGCCATTTTTATCCTCCATTCACGAGAAAGCGAATTGTATCACTATGTTTTGGACGGTAAGTCCGCACTCGCTTGGGAGTTGCCATTTCCGGGTCACCTGTCTGCCACATAAAGGTGGGGCGTCCCGTTAAGTGCCTTGCCCAAAGACACAACAAGCGAACTTGCCAGCTTGTTCTCCACAACCTCCCCTAAATGTGGAGCACCAAGCAGGGAAGCTATAGATACCATTTTTTAAAGTCTTTTGGTATGACTCGACAAGGGTAATGAACCCCAGGTCTACCGATTACAAAGCGGATGCTCTAACCACTACGCCATCGCGTCAGTTATTTTTTAATAATTTTTAATATATTTTTAATAATCAATTTTTAAGCGTCAATATTTTTTAATGATCAATTAAAAAATATTGCACCCTCAGTGTACACTACCCCGTACAATTACATACCAGGTCTGCCCCTCCAGAATACACTGCCTTTCTATAAGTGCTTTCAAATTAAGATTCCAATCCGTAAACAGTGTATCTGTGTATTACAAGCAAGGTGCACTATCCACGCGCCACAGGATCACTTCCAGAATCGCAGCAATCATGGCAATATAAACACACATGAATGGTGACTGCAAAAGAGTCTGCAAGGATAAAATGAGTCAAAATAGCCACTTCCTTAAAATGTACCAAATTCTTTTTAAAAACTATGCCACCTTGTTTTCAAAAAATTATTCCAAATATATACTACTGTGACAATTACTATGAAACCAAAAATAATCAGCAGTGTTCAAAAATTTAATACTGGACTAAAAGTCCAACTAGTCCTTATAAAATTTGCAAGAAATATGTAAGGAGCCAAAATAATAATACAAACAAAATAACCCTGTTATTTTGTCAGAAAAAAATCCGTTTTTACTCTCACGCAAATTCGCGATCAAAATTGAGCGACAACAAGCAGAAAAAAGCTTTCCCTCGTTTGCACGCATCAAATCTACTGCTGAGGCTTTGCAAAAGTAGCAAAATCAGTTGCAAAAGTAGAAAAATTAGAAACAAGTACGAAAATGCTAACATAAGGCAAAGTTTTATGGTGGGACCGCCACAAACCGCTGGTCAAAATAACTATACAAACTCCTGTGACAATAATAAACACGCGAGTTTGTAGTTATTCTGTAACAGCAGTTTATGGCGGTCCCACCGTGAAACTTTGCAATAGATGAGCAATTTTGCGCTTACGGTATTCCTAAAAACTACCGTATTTGCCGGTGTATAAGTCGACCTTTTTCGATCAAAAATCGACCTAAAAAAATCGACCTCGACTTATACACCGAGTCATGAAATTCAACTTTGTATTCATCCCTTTAAATGTGATGGTAATTACTACACTTCACAAAAAGTTATAAGCCAGTAAAAGCAGAATAATGTGGTTGCCCTTACAAGGGCAGATATTGCGTTCACTGCCCTTAAAAGGACACATTATGTGTTCTCGTACGTGGAAGTCGCATATTTCTGGTTGAATTTTAAAGTTTAAGATAATGAAACAATTGAGCTCGACTTATACAAAGGATATATCATAAAATCGTAAATTTTCGTCGAATTTTAGGGGGTCGACTTATACAACGAGTCGACTTATACACCGGCAAATACGGTACTTTTACAAAACATCAGTACAGATTTGATTTGTGCAAACGAGAGAGCTCTTTTCTTCTGCTTGTTGTCCTCAATTTTTATCGCGAATTTGGCTATGAGTAAAGGAGAATTTTTTTTCTCTGGCGGAATGACAGGGGTCAAAAAATAATAACAGTTTCTTGACCATTTGCTTCATCGCAAACACACACAAAATAAGCCTATTGGATTATTAGCTTTTAACTCAGTGATTCCCAAATTTAGAGGAAAAATTTTGCAAACAACCAACCCCTTATAATTTTCGAACTGATATGCAGTACCCTACTACAAAAATTTTTAAAGTATCTCCAATAATTAGTTTTGAAAGAATCTTTACCATGGACAAAAAAGAGTGCAACATTTATTTCGCAGAAGTAGTTTCCCACAAAGTTTGTTTGTTGGAAACCACTGCTGTAACCTGTTTGAAAATATGTAATTTTTATGTGCATAAAATTGCACACATTTGGCTAATGGCTTTTGCCAAAAAAAATAGATCTACTAATTTAGTAAATGTATTTTATAACACATTTCAAGTAACATCAAAACAGTGCATCGAAACAGTCAAATCAAATAGTTGACAGTATACATACAAACTCTAAAAATTAAACAATGTAGATACTATGTCTCTCTATCGCTATCCTTGATTGGGAAGCAGTAAAGTGAAGGCTACCCTAAACCACGTAATTCACATTAAAATATAGAATTACTTAGATACAGAAATACAGGAAAAAACCACCGACCAAACTACGGAAATACAAAAATTTACGGAAGATGACAAAAACAAAATATCAACATCTAAATGAATGGAAATAAATAATTAAATTGAGGTGAACTATGCATCTCTATCTTTCAAATGAGTCGCAGAAATGAGGAAATTTACGGAAGATGGTGAAAATCTATACTAAAAAGCGCAATTCGGTCTGTTTGTCTGTTTTAACTCCTCTGAAACTGCTGGAGGTACAAGCATCAAACTTGCCACGATTTATTATCATCCCGAGGTGAGTGTCATGAAAGGTGTTGATGGCATCATGATGACCTCATAATTATAATTTTTTAAATTCACATTATTTGACGCAGGACAATACTTTTTGCTCAAACGAAAACCAGCTTCCGATTTTCCACAATACAAAACCTTTCATTTCTTTGGGTTCTAAAATGGCGTCACAATCAACGATTTATTGCATAATCTGTTTTTTGTTCTTTCTCAAAAAGTGCTCATCGTACAAACGCGATTAAACGTTCTTTCAGGAAATATCAATAAGGTGCTTCGGATAAAAACAGCTTTACAACAATTAAGGCTCATTTGACAAAGCTAGGAGCAATTCTTTATTTAAGCACTTCAAGCCCTCTAAGCATTTTTTTCGCTTTTTGGCTTGCACGCCTAAAACCGGCTCTACAATGTTACAGTATGTCTTGTACGATTAACACAAATCTTTCGCTGTTGCAAATCATAATTCTGTGGTATAACGGCAGACATCCGCCTGTAATCCAAGTTCAAATGAGTGCACTCCATGTGGTGTCTAGTCACTTCTATCATGATAGCTACTGAACGTAGATGGCAATTCATGTATAAAACCAAGTGTTGTTGGCAACTTTCTGCTTGCGGTTTGTAACTGAAGTTGCTACCCAATTCCCCTCCTCAAGTACGCGCAGCTAGCGAAGACGTGCGATGGTACAGAGCAGGCTGCTGAGGTCGCAACATGCCTTCCCCACCAACGTTGAGAGAGTGAGGCTTGAGTGCACTTCATGTGGCGACTAGTCACTTCGATCATAATAACTACTGAACGTAGATAGCAATTCATGTATAAAACCAAGTGCTGTTGATGACTTTCTGTTTGTGGTTTGTAGTTGAAGTTGCTACCCAATTCCCCTCCTCAAATACGCACAGATAACGGAGACGTGGGAAGGTACAGAGCAGGTTGTTGAGGTCGCAACAATATAAAGATGTTTTCAAAAATTGTAATCTTTTTGCAAAATAAATTTAATAAAAAACTGATTTGTAACCTCATTTCTCAAAAAATTTTCAAACTTTTTTCAACAAGTTAAAGGCTATTTCAAAGCAATTCCGATAGTGTATAATATGTACAATTAATATTAGTTTTTATAGTGAAAAAATAAACTTTAAGACCTGTAGTGTAACTTTTTACCCTTCTCAAAAAGTGGTAAGCTCAGTGAAAACAGATAGCTTTAATACAATAACATTTTAGTAAGGTACTAACAATTATTGTCCTTAGAAAGCTTAGGAAATTTGCTTTCTATTAATATGTGACTCTAACTAACTACGGTTACGAATTAGTTCATAATGTCTGATCAAAAATTGGTTGCCATACATCATGTTTTATTTTTATTTGAACCGTCATCTAACTTGACCTAACAAACTTGCAATTGTAAGACAAAGTTAGTTCTTTGGTACGTTTTGACTACTTTTCCTCACCAGCATGGTTCTTTGCATTATCTGTCGACGTTTTCAAAAATATAAATCAAAAACTGAAGTCTCTGAATGTTTAAGAAAGTAGTCCACCGGTTAAAAACACTCAAAATTTTGGTGCCTATATTTCACAAAATTGCAATTTCTAGAAAAACTAAGTCCTTTAGTAATGGTACCATTTGGCTATTCTTTCTTGATTACATCAATATTTAGCACTATTCATCAAATTACTCCAAAAGCTTCATCGAAAAATGAAGTCTCTACAAATTTTAATTTGTAAAGCAAAACACTTGGTGATCACCCAAAGAAAAGACAAAAAGGTAAAAATGGTTTTTCTTATCTTTTGCAACAAAATATAAGTGTCGAGCTACATATGATATAAATGTTGAAGCAATTTCCTTTGCAGTTGGTCGCGGCCGGCTCAGCCAGCTGATTTGATATTCTTAACCTCGGCATTATTATTGCGAGCTACCGCTATGGCTATAACTTAACTGAGAGTACTTCATTTCAGGTTAGTTTGTTCTTTACATGGCGGTTATGTGCCAGGGACAAGCACCGTGGCCGTTAGTTCAAATGTTAGTTCATATTAACTCTTTCGCTCCCGCGATCATCGATTGATGATCTCGTGTTTTCAGTGTTTCCCTCAAATTTCTTTAAATTGAGTTACAAAATTAGTTTACTAAAAATCGATTTGTGACTTTATTTTTCATCCGATTTTCATAAAATTTTCAAAAGATCACGCTTATTTCCTCACGCATTGGAATATGTACAATTTGTGCCCTAACTCTTGGATTTTTATACCCAAAAACGGTTAAAATGACCAAGAACCCAGTTGCAGACAACAAAATCGGCCAAATTCTCAGCACCTGCCAACTATGCTAAAATCAAATTGAGATTACATCTTTACCACATAACCAAACTTTTTATCATTAACACAGTCTGAAAACTACTCTTTTGGGGCATCATTTGACAAAATTTCAAGCGATAATAATAAATTTTACGTTTTTGAATTTCCAAATTTTTCAGGGGTCTCAAAACCTCCCCAAACAAATTTGAGTAATAAGTAGATAAAAGTAAATTTAGTGCGTAAAAAATACCATATGTTGCTAAATACCGGTCTCATTTGAAAGCTTAGGATATTTGCTTTCCAGCAATATATAACTTCAAATAGTTTAGACTAAGTGGTATATGATATTTACTGATCAAAAATGAGTACTGTACATCATGTCAGTTCAAACCCCCCAAAATTTTTTGACTTACCTTCACTAAATTATAATTTTTTAGAAAAACTACATCCTATAAAACGATAAAATAACTTGCAAATGTTTCACCAATAAAGTTGTCATTTTGTATCAAATTTCCAAGGAGACAAAGACTGAAATACGAGTTTAAAAGCTAGCAGAAATTGGCTTCTCTAAATCAAAGTTTGCTGTATTTCCCTTGTTTCTCAAGAAATGGGAAGGGTGTAAACAAGCGGCTGTTTCATTGTCAGTGACAGCATATTCTATTTAAACTTGATATTTTCTGAATCTTGAAAAAGTTCCCTGTTCAAAAATACGTAATGTTACATGATTTAGGCTAACCTCTAGCAGATAATAACTGATCATATTTTAGGTACTGAATTTACTTTTATCTACTTATTACTCAAATTTGTTTGGGGAGGTTTTGAGACCCCTGAAAAATTTGGAAATTTAAAAACGTAAAATTTATTATTATCTCTTGAAATTTTGTCAAATGATGCCCCAAAAGAGTAGTTTTCAGACTGTGTTGATGATACAGGGTTTGGTTATGTGGTAAAGATGTAATCTCAATTTGATTTTAGCGTAGTTGGCACGTGCTGAGAATTTGGCCGATGTTTGTTGTCTGCACCTGGGTTCTTGGTCATTTTAACCGTTTTTGGGTATAAAAATCCAAGAGTTAGGGCACAAATTGTACATATTCCGATGCGTGAGGAAATAAGCGTGATCTTTTGAAAATTTTATGAAAATCGGATAAAAAATAGTCACAAATCGATTTTTAGTAAACTAATTTTGTAACTCAATTTAAAAGAAATTTGAGGGAAAACACTGAAAACACGAGATCATCAATTGATGATCGCGGGAGCGAAAGAGTTAAAGCAAGGATGTTTTTTTGCTGATACGCTGTATGTTAAGGTATTTTATAAAACCATCAGCATAACAATTTGTAAAACTGGATTATAGAGAGAACATTTGTTTGAAAATAACTTGGCCTGATGTGCCCCTACTGAAATATGGTGAATAATTTTTGGTAAAGCCATTGCGCTTTTGTCGCTATGCCGAAAACAAGACAATCATCAATCGATGATCGCGGGAGCGAAAGAGTTAAGTGGAATTGCTTTTTTTGAAAAGAGCTTAATATGCGCATATTACAAAAGGTTATATGATTTAGGATAAAGGCATGGCACCTTCTCATGCTATGGCCGAATTAAAGCAAAACAGCGCAGGCAAAATTCCTAATATTGTAGCAACCTCGACTACTACAAACCACAAACAGAAAGTCACCAACAGTAATCTTAACTTATAAACCGAACGGAATCCACGAATTGCAGCTATCATGATAGAAGTGACTAGTAGGCGTATGGAGTGCACTCATTTTATTTTGGAATACTGTCGAATGCCTGCCGCTGTGATACAATAGTGACCCCGACGTGATGAAGGTACATCTTTTTCGATGCAATTGAACAGCAGCGCCTTCAGTCAAGCAGTCAAGCCTATCGTCGAGTCGTCGAGCCCTAAGATCAAAACCGCCTTCCAATTGTAGTCTTGGCGGGAATCTCACTTACTTCGGCCGGCAAACCTCATTCTCTCAACGTTGGCGGGGAAGGCATGTTGCGACCTCAGCAACTTCCTCCGTCCTTACGCACGTCTCTGCTAGTTGCGCGTACTTGAAATGGGGAGTTGTGTAGCACCGCTCAACTACTACTACAAACCACAAACAGAAAGTCACCAACAGCAATCTTAACTTATAAACCGAACGGAATCTACAAATGTAGCTATCATGATAGAAGTGACTAGTCGCCCTATGAAGTGCACTCATTTTATCTTGGAATACAGTCGGATGCTTGCGATTGCACTACAATATCACAAATGTTAATACAAAAGCAGAGCCACCAAATCGTCAAATAGATCTACCACTAAAAAGTTCATTTCTTTAATTGTCAAAACGACCACTATTTGGGGGACGCTATCAGTTTTGATTATTGTTCACCCCCTTTACACTGTTAAATATTACAAACGGTAATTTGTGACGTCATTACTTCTTTTTAAATTCTTCCAGTCTTGATTAATAGAACAACACAATCACCGTTACATGTGCACGAATTATGGCTTATATTTACTAAAACATTTCTTTGTTGCTCTCATAAGTGTTTGTACGGTGAAGCCGGTGCAGCTGCATTAATTGATACCGGTACAATTTAAATAAGTATGAGTGATGGTACGCCCTGCTGGGGTAAAATCGCACCATACTTAGAAGAACCATGTTTTCTATCTTGCTTGATAATAGTTTTTTTGAGCTACCAGGATCAAACCTGAAAAGTTTGGAAAAAGCAAAAATTTATTTTACTTCTGGGAGCGTACCTAAGCAAGAAAATATGAATATGAATCATAATGCGTAGCCAGCAGGGACTTGAAAAAGTTTGAGGCGAAATCAAAAGTAACAACGTCACTGTGTTTAAATCGCACCACATGGAAGATATTATTGGTATTTTGTTTTATAATAGCTATATAGAACTACCGGGATCAAACCAATTATTTGGGTAAAAACAAGTTCTTTTTAATTTCTTAGGGCACGTCAAGCAGGAAGAAAATGCTACATAATGCGTAGCCAGCGAGGACTTGAGAAAGTTTAAGGGGAAATCAAAAAAACAACGTCATTGTGTGAAATCGCACTACACAAAAGACATTTTTGCTATTTTTCTTTAGAATAGCTTAATATCATAAAAGTGTTTCCTACTTACAAATTACGGGAAATGCAAAACTCCCTTGGTTCGTGTCAGCAATGAACAGAGCACATAGACCTAAGGCATAGCCAGAATCTTGAAATGAGATATTCTATTAGGAAAAGAAGCACAAAAAATGGTGAAAATATGTGCAGAAAACACATAAACTTTCGATAGCTGCATGGTCACACAAGAGCCTGATAGGTGAATCCGGCTTGGCCGGCTGAACTGACACTCTCTATCCCAATGTTACTGACGGGGACTCTGCGGTGACGCCGTCGTATCTATACTTTAACTCTTTTCCTCCCGTGTGAAAAGCGAAAAAAATGTCCGTAAGGTGGCAGCGCGAAAAACTGTCATAATCAATCGTAATTAATCATAATTATGTACCTCAAGTTTGTTTGTAAATCATTACTCAACTGTCTACTTCTACATTAAGTGTTATATATCGTTGAAATCTACATTTCTTGAGGATTTCAAACATAATAAAAACAAAAATTTTTTTTTTGAATATGCAAATTAACCCCCCCAACTGGGGGTAGTTGTCTTCGAAATTAAAGAGGCACCCTCAACTCAAAGATCACTACAGATTTTATTTTCTACCAATTTTTTTAGAAATGGTCGCAAGATGATGCTAAGGAAATAAGCTTTCAAGGTACATCAATCAAAACTTACCTAAAAGCCTAGGTTTTCTACAATTGGCAATTTTCTGAGGCACATGACCTTTTTTTTGACCGGTACCGACCGGTACCAAATTTTGGTAGTTAAATTCAGTACCTAAAATATGATCAGTTATTATCTGCTAGAGGTTAGCCTAAATCATGTAACATTACGTATTTTTGAACAGGGAACTTTTTCAAGATTCAGAAAATATCAAGTTTAAATAGAATATGCTGTCACTGACAATGAAACAGCCGCTTGTTTACACCCTTCCCATTTCTTGAGAAACAAGGGAAATACAGCAAACTTTGATTTAGAGAAGCCAAATTTCTGCTAGCTTTTAAACTCGTATTTCAGTCTTTGTCTCCTTGGAAATTTGATACAAAATGACAACTTTATTGGTGAAACATTTGCAAGTTATTTTATCGTTTTATAGGATGTAGTTTTTCTAAAAATTATAATTTAGTGAAGGTAAGTCAAAAAATTTTGGGGGGTTTGAACTGACATGATGTACAGTACTCATTTTTGATCAGTAAATATCATATACCACTTAGTCTAAACTATTTGAAGTTATATATTGCTGGAAAGCAAATATCCTAAGCTTTCAAATGAGACCGGTATTTAGCAACATATGGTATTTTTTACGCACTAAATTTACTTTTATCTACTTATTACTCAAATTTGTTTGGGGAGGTTTTGAGACCCCTGAAAAATTTGGAAATTTAAAAACGTAAAATTTATTATTATCTCTTGAAATTTTGTCAAATGATGCCCCAAAAGAGTAGTTTTCAGACTGTGTTGATGATACAGGGTTTGGTTATGTGGTAAAGATGTAATCTCAATTTGATTTTAGCATAGTTGGCACGTGCTGAGAATTTGGCCGATTTTGTTGTCTGCAACTGGGTTCTTGGTCATTTTAACCGTTTTTGGGTATAAAAATCCAAGAGTTAGGGCACAAATTGTACATATTCCAATGCGTGAGGAAATAAGCGTGATCTTTTGAAAATTTTATGAAAATCGGATAAAAAATAGTCACAAATCGATTTTTAGTAAACTAATTTTGTAACTCAATTTAAAGAAATTTGAGGGAAACACTGAAAACACGAGATCATCAATCGATGATCGCGGGAGCGAAAGAGTTAAAGCAAGGATGTTTTTTTGCTGATACGCTGTATGTTAAGGTATTTTATAAAACCATCAGCATAACAATTTGTAAAACTGGATATAGAGAGAACATTTGTTTGAAAATAACTTGGCCTGATGTGCCCCTACTGAAATATGGTGAATAATTTTGGTAAAGCCATTGCGCTTTTGTCGCTATGCCGAAAACAAGACAAATAGTGCCGCCAAAAGAATTTGTACCACAAATATGAATGGGACAGGGCAGCACGACATCGCAAAATAAGCTTACCATTGAATAGTTTATTTCTGTAATTGTAAAAGCAATCTCTATTTCGTCGCTACAATCAGTTTTGACTGTGTTTCAGTTCTTTCTACCTCACAAGTATCAGTATTAACGATATTTTGTGGCAAGATTTTTTGTGACCATTGCCAGTCATGATTAAGAGAATATGATGATCACAATTTCGTGTACAAGAATTGTGAAAGTGCATAAAACTCATTAAGTAAGAAAGGCTACTCAGAACAAAAAATCAGTGCAAAGATTTGCTGCAGCAAGACTGCTGGGTATTCAGCAATTTGAATAATGGGAGTTACAAAGACTTGAATAGAAGTGGAAGGCCAATAAAAACATCTCGTAAAATGATATGATGATGCAAATTGCTGTTTGCTTTTTTACGAGTTTGCTAGCTGTTTCAAATGATTTAAACTGTTAAGTCTAAATTGAAATTTTTAACACCAAAAAACTGTGTTAATGAAAATATCTGTACCCTTTTGAAGCAGCACAGCACGAATTTCCTCCAAAGAGCTGTGATAATGCGGTACAGGTAACCAATTATTCAAAAAAGCGTTTCAATGTGGAACTAACGAAATCGCGGACTCAAATAGTCCGCGGACTGTTTCGAGTCCGCGGAAAAAAGGCCTAAATCAATAGCATGAACAAAATGAAGTTAACCCGATCAAACAAACTTAAACAAAAGAATATTTATTGAAAAAGCAAACAAATGTTCAAATGAAACAACCTACATGTATGACAACTTGCGCAAACTGTTGCTATGACAACAGAGAGTGCTAAATCAATACTGTATCAAATATTGCTAATTTAGAACAAAAAATCTGAATTAAAATCATGTGACGGCTTGTGCATGCATAATCAACGTTCAATGTCATAGCACAGTCGATGGAGTATCGGAAAACAGCGCTCAAGTACGTGCACAAGCTGTTGCTATGGCAACAAAACACTCTGAATTATAATTTGTTTGTAAAAGAAATCTCTATTTGGATGCGTACTCCTCCTGATATCGATCCCTGTGACGGCTTGTGCACGCACAATCAATGTCACATCTCATAGCACAGTCAATGGAGTACCGGAAAACAGCGTTCAAGTACGTGCACAAGCCGTTGCTATAGCAACAGAACATTCTGATATAAAATTAGTTGGTCGAAAAAATCCCTATTTGGATGCATACTCCTCCTGATTTCGATCTCTGTGACGGCTCGTGCATGCATAATCAATGGTCCATGTCATAGCACAGTCGATGGAGTACCGGAAAACAGCGTTCAAGTACGTGCACAAGCCGTTGCTATGGCAACAAAACACTCTGAATTATAATTTGTTTGTAAAAAAAATCTTTATTTATTAAAAATTATTAATTAAAAACTTCGACAATTAATTATTAAAAAACACTTCGATAACGTTCTTTCGAGTTATGATGCTCTTACATTGCTCAGAACAGCCAAGGATGAAGACTTTTCAAAAGATTCACCAGTAAAACAACAATCTGGAGAAATATATTTATTTCAATACCCAATTTCACCGGATGATCACCACGAAGATTGGTGTTGTGACCGCATTTCATGTCGCTGTACCGGTAGCAAAACATTAAAGCAAAAAAAAGATGTGGTGAAAAAGCGATATTACCAACTTGCCAACGGAAATAAGTCTTTCAATAAGAAAGCATTTTTGTTTGCTCGTAAGAAAAGTCTTCTTGTGGTTGTACATTATCGAGGAGATACCTCTACAATACAACATAAACCGCATGGGAATCGCAAGCAATTTCTAGAACGGACTCACGTAAGAACTATGCCGTCAACTTTAAAATTAATAGGAAAATCTTCCGAACAACCCAAGCAACTTAACAAGAGCCTTGTTGCAAATCCTTGTCCATCCGCGGTTAAGCCAGTGCAGCATCCCAAATCAACAAAACAAGTTGCTGATAAGAAACGCTATGAAGGCGAAAAACGTAGCGTAAGCCGTGATGATCTTTACGTAGCGTATGAAATAGCGCATACACTAACCGATTTTGTACTGGATTTTAAACTTTTTCCGAACTTTCACATAATACAATTTTACTTAATATTTGGCATACCACAACTAATGCATATTATTTGGCATATTTTACATAATATTTGGCATACCACAACTAATGCAGCAGGCAAAAAAGCAAAAAAGGAGTTGGATTTATCAACAAAAACCTATGAATCATGATGTAGTAAATGTTGATACTACAACTATTCGCGTGCCTAATTTGCTAATGCGTAGTTGTTTGTGCTTTCGAGCCTTGCAATCAGTTGCATTATCTGCGTTGTGCAAGCAATTAGCTTGCTGCAGTAACCATGGCTGTAGTGCAATGACAGTCAGCTAATTAATTGTATTTACGAATCTTTAGTTTGATAAGCTATATTTTGGTTTTCTTATAACGTTTTGTTTTACAGCTATTTTACACGTTTGTTAATTGTGATAAGTGCTTTATTAGTTGAATAAAGCCAGGTATCAATTTGTCGGTCTTGGTTCACAACACATGACATTTGGAATGTACCTTTAAACGTAAACAATTCGCACTGGGTGGTGGCCATTGTTGTTTTAAAACTAAAATTGATTGTGTATTTGGATTCTCTCCACGGAATAAACCGCAATCTGTTGAGAACTATTCTAAATTATGTCAAGTCGCAGCACGTTTCCTATTCCACGTCAATGTTTGAAGAAAAAGATTGGGACATCAGTGCACCTACAGACCTGAACCTTCAAAAGAATAGCTATGATTGTGGAGTGTATGTTTGCATGTACAGTTTTATGGTATGCAACGGTTGCTTCTTTGATTGCAATGATTTGGATTCTAAATCAGCAAGAAATTAGATTGCAACCAAAATAATATCTGAATCGGAGGAAAAATTAATACATGAAAAACTTGATTCCAAGCAACGGAGTTCAAGTTTCTTGACGACGAAATGGAGCGAGAATTTTGTGGTAAATCGCAAAAGTCCGATAGGGTTTATATCAGGGGTCACCAACCTTTCTTGGACCACGAGCTACTTTTTGGATATTGATTAAAGTGGGGGCGCACTTATCCTAAAGTTTGCAACATCCCGGACTTGATGTTTAATCTATTTTGTATTGGCAGGCTGTGTCATTACAAACCTGTTGCCATTACTTCGGTGGCCGATGTCTCGCAACCCTAGGCTATCTTTTTTTTTGAAGCCACCATCGACTTTTGAAAAAATTTTGAGAATATTTTAAAACAGGCTGGCGGGCACCTCATATTGCCTTCACGGGCGACATGGTGCCCGCGGGCACACGGTTGGTGACCCCTGGTTTATATCATATTCTAAACACTTTGTAAAAGCTATCTCTTCCTCTTTGTTTATTGGAAGATATTCTTTATGTGCACTTCAAAGTAGCTGCAAGAAACCAAGTAATAACGAAATGATTTTTTGCAACGGAGACTGCAGAGACCGGTACCACAAAAAATGTTTGTCTATATCATTATCACATGAAACATCCGATTCATGTGCTTCATATAATTGTCAACGTTGCAGTTAATCCTAAAAATCTACGTGTAAATTTTCTGCTTTTGTGATAACAAATTAGCCAACCGCTTCCGATAACTCGGAACATCACGGAGGCCATAACAAAATATTTAAAAAGTGCTTTCTAGTTTTTGCAACAAGCTGCCGAAATTGTAATCCTATAACTTTCAAGAAATATAGGTTAGTAAACAAATTAACATAAAAAAATTTGAACTTGTGTTAAAACCATGGCTACCAATGGTGAATAAAATAGCTCAAAGCAACATTATGTACGTGATTTCTGTCCCCCTGCCATCACTCTTGTAAAAACAAAGTCATGTTGACTAGAAAAGTCTTATTATGACATGTGACATTGATTGTGCGTGCACAAGTCGTCACAGGGATCGAAATCAGGAGGAGTATCCAACCAAATAGGGATTTTTTCGACAAACAAACGATATATCAGAGTGTTTTGTTGCCATAGCAACAGCTTGTGCACGTACTTGAACGCTGTTTTCCGGTACTCCATCGACTGTGCTATGAGATGTGACATTGATTGTGCGTGTACAAGCCGTCACAGGGATCGAAATCAGGAGGAGTGTACATCCAAATAGGGAATTCTTTTACAAACAAATTATAATTCAGGGTGTTCTGTTGCCATAGCAACGGCTTGTGCACGTACTTGAACGCTGTTTTCCGGTACTCCATCGACTGTGCTATGACATTGAACGTTGATTATGCGTGCACAAGCCGTCACAGGAATCGAAATCAGGAGGAGTATCCAACCAAATAGGGATTTCTTCGACAAACCAACGATATATCAGAGTGTTTTGTTGCCATAGCAACAGCTTGTGCACGATCTTGAACGCTGTTTTCCGGTACTCCATCGACTGTGATATAACATCTGATGTTGATTGTGCGTGCATAAGCCGTCACAGGGATCGAAATTAGGAGGAGTATGCATCCAAATAGGGACTTCTTTTACAAACAAATTATAATTCAGAGTGTTTTGTTGCCGTAGCAACGGCTTGTGCACGTACTTGAACGCTGTTTTCCAATACTCCGTCGACTGTGCTTTGACATTGAACGTTGGTTATGCGTGCACAAGCCGTCACAGGGATCGAAATCAGGAGGAGTGTGCATCCAAATAGGGATTTCTTCGACAAACCAACGATATATCAGAGTGTTTTGTTGCCATAGCAATGACTTGTGCACGTACTTGAACGCTGTTTTCCGGTATTCCATCGACTGTGCTATGACATTGAATGTTGATTATGCGTGAACAAGCCGTCACAAAGATCGATATCAGGAGGAGTGTGCATCCAAATAAGGATTTCTTCGACCAACTAATGTTATATGGGAGTGTTTTGTTGCCATAGCAACGGCTTGTGCACGTACTTGAACGCTGTTTTCCAGTACTCCATTGACTGTGCTATCACATGAAATGTTGATTATGCGTTCACAAGCCGTCACAAAGATCGATATCAGGAGGAGTACGCATCCAAATAGGGACTTCTTTTCAAACAACTTATAATTCAGAGTGTTCTGTTGCCATAGCAACGGCTTGTGCACGTACTTGAACGCTGTTTTTCGATACTCCATTAACTGTGCTATAACATCTGACGTTGATTATGCGTGCACAGGCCGTCACAAAGATCGATATCAGAAGGAGTGTACATCCAAATAGGGAATTCTTTTACAAACAAATTATAATTCAGGGTGTTCTGTTGCCATAGCAACAGCTTGTGCACGTACTTGAACGCTGTTTTCCGGTACTCCATTGACTTTGCTATCACATGAAATGTTGATTGTGCGTGTACAAGCCGTCACAGGAATCGAAATCAGGAGGAGTATGCATCCAAATAGAGATTTCTTTTACAAACAAATTATAATTCAGGGTGTTCTGTTGCCATAGCAACGGCTTGTGCACGTACTTGAACGCTGTTTTCCGGTACTCCATTGACTGTACTATGACATCTGACGTTGATTGTGCGTGCACGAGCCGTCACAGAGATCGAAATCAGGAGGAGTACGCATCCAAATAGGGATTTCTTCGAATAACTGACGTTATATGAGAGTGTTTTGTTGCCATAGCAACGGCTTGTGCACGTACTTGAACGCTGTTTTCCGGTACTCCATCGACTGTGCTATAACATCTGATGTTGATTATGCGTGCACAAGCCGTCACAGGGATCGATATCAGGAGGAGTACGCATCCAAATAGAGATTTCTTTTACAAACAAATTATAATTCAGAGTGTTTTGTTGCCATAGCAACAGCTTGTGCACGTACTTGAGCGCTGTTTTCCGATACTCCATCGACTGTGCTATGACATCTGACGTTGATTGTGCGTACACAAGCCGTCACATGATTTTAATTCAGATTTTTTGTTCTAAATTAGCAATATTTGATACAGTATTGATTTAGCACTCTCTGTTGTCATAGCAACAGTTTGCGCAAGTTGTCATACATGTAGGTTGTTTCATTTGAACATTTGTTTGCTTTTTCAATAAATATTCTTTTGTTTAAGTTTGTTTGATCGGGTTAACTTCATTTTGTTCATGCTATTGATTTAGGCCTTTTTTCCGCGGACTCGAAACAGTCCGCGATTTCGTTAGTTCCTTTGAATGTTTTTAACAATTTGTTTTGATTGTGATTATATGCTAATGTATATGCATCAGTTTTTTCCAATATTCAGTGCCCTCAAGGTACTTGTTTAAATGTTGGTCACAGTTATTTAATTTATGTCATTTTTAGTGACCCCTTATTAGGACTCTGCCTAAGGCTCTGAATTTTGAATATCCACCACTGACCCTATGGAAAAGTAGCAATGTGATGCACAGTTTGCAAACACTGAAACAGTTACCTTTTACTGAGTCAAAGGCAGTGCAAAGGTATTTTAGGAAATCTTGTGTTTGGAAGGACATACCATGTTTAAAAAATTCGAAGTACTGGTATTTTTGTTGTCTTGCTGCTGTCGGGTGCAGAGTGTGGATGGTTCAGGGCACTGAATCTTTGGTCTGTTTCTGAGAGAAAACAGAATTAGTTTCCAGTTGGTGGCTTCACTTTTCACCTGATTTTGGACCTGTATTTTGTAGGGAATATTGCATGACCAATGCCCAGGAAACTAGCTGTTGAGTCTTGAGTGTCATATGGAAAGTTCAATTCTTTGACTTAGGCTAATATACTGCTTAGACGGTAATCTTAACACTTTTGAAAATTTTTTGGTTTGGGGTTTCAAACAGGGCGGCACACTTGAACTCAAAGAAATTGTTTTTTTTGCCAAACTTTAGCTTAAACTCAAGAAATTGAAATTAGGTAACTCAAACTCAAAGTTGCAAATTTTTTGTGAACTGAAAGTAATAAAAATCTATGGTTTCATTTGCTATCCTGGTTTTAACTACACTCAATCCTCTTTTTTCTGGACTAAACAGTGCAGTACTGGTCTGGATAATAAAAAATCCAGATCACACAAATGTGTTTGCTGTACTTCATATAATCCAAATAAAATAAATGTTCTTAACAATATATACAATGTATTTGCACTATTTACGACAGGATTAAGAAAATTTGTTATTCTTGGTTCATGGCCTTGCCACCTAAATATCTACCCTTTGCAGCTACCTGTGATCATTTGTTTGGCATTGCTAGCAGCATGTTGGCCATATGGACTCAAATTATACTGTCTAGAGGTAACAATATCTAGGTTTACAAGGGTCGAGTGTACATTAAATCATGTCTGTTGTGAGAGTAAACTCAATGTTTTTTAAAGTTGTCTAAGTATGGTAACTTCTTGTTTCTGGTCAATATTTTTACATAGTAGGTTATCAGGTCATATAGTTCAACTTAATAAAAAGGCAGTGGCTATTTCGCCATTGATGGCAATTTGCCCTTGGAATCTATTTTGCTGTAGTCTTTCACATGTGTTTATATAGCCAAATTTGCTACAATTACACCAGTGACACTGTGGTGTAGTGGATAGTGCACTGGTCTTGAGATACCATGGTTGTGGGTTCGATTCTCAGCTGGCAGGGCATTAAAAGAAAGGCAGTGTACACCGAAGGGGCAGGCCCGGTATGTAAATGTACGGGGCAGTGAACACCAAAGGGGCAGGCCCGGTATGTAAATGTACGGGGCAGTGAACAGGGTGGGGGATAGAGACCTGGGGGTGCAAAATTTTCTTAATTGGTTTTTAAAATTGACCAAAATGACCAAAAGTCACATGTTTAGTACGTCATTAAGAGTGACCAACCACCAATAACTCGGCGAAATAGTCTCTGAGTGTAAATTGCCGTCGACAGCAAAATAGCCACTGCTTAATAAAAATGTGGTAGTTATCTAGGGTCCTACTAAATAGTACCATACCTTTCCACAATGCACATTGTCCATGGCAATGTCAGTCAACTTTAACTAAGCCCAAACTTTGCACAAATCAGATATTGTGGGACATCATGCACATGTACTGATGTATTAATTAGAATTATTTGTTATTTAAGAATATTACCATACCTCAGATACTGCACAGAATAATACTAATTTTAATCATAACAAACTCTAACACTAATTTGTTATTTTATGGAATTCCACATTTTAGTAGTATCCAATTCCCTAACACACCTGCAGAATTCTGCATTTAAGTGTATTGCAATATTTAGATGACATGTGAATACAGTTTGAAAACTTATTTGGATAATTTTTTTAACAAGAGCAATATATTAAGCTACATAAAACATAAACGAGATTCACAGAATGTCAATTTAAGGTAAGTTGTAAGCTAAGTTGTAGTTTGTAAAATTTATTAATTTAATACAATTTCGGTAGAGAGGTGACTTTTAGTATCCAAGTTCCTATTATTGCTACTAGCAATACACCGTTGAACACAATAATACAATATATTTATACAATTCAAACGTTTTCGGCACTACATTTTGCCCTCATCAGGATCTATACACAAATATTTACAGCATTAAAACTTTCGTTGAACGAAAACACAAAAAACATAAAGTAACTTGAAATAGTTCTGACAAAAAACAGTAAAGCTTCATTCTACGCTCTTCGTAATTGTCTGGTCACTGCTAACAAAGAATTTGATAATAAAAAAAACAAGAAAAACAATTGCCTGCTAGGAGTTAATGGGATTTAGGGTTTTGTAAATAATTGTTTCAAATGAATGGAAATTCCATTCATTTGAAACAATTATTTACAAAACCCTAAATCCGATTAACTCCTAGCAGGCAATTGTTTTTCTTGTTTTTTTTATTATCAAATTCTTTGTTAGCAGTGACCAGACAATTACGAAGAGCGTAGAATGAAGCTTTACTGTTTTTTGTCAGAACTATTTCAAGTTACTTTATGTTTTTTGTGTTTTCGTTCAACGAAAGTTTTAATGCTGTAAATATTTGTGTATAGATCCTGATGAGGGCGAAATGTAGCGCCGAAAACGTTTGAATTGTATAAATATATTGTATTATTGTGTTCAACGGTGTATTGCTAGTAGCAATAATAGCAACTTGGTTATTAATTTAAGTATGAGGTTCAGAAACACTAGCAAAAATACAAATCATAATATCAAAAACTATCAATATGGTTTTGTACCAGGAGAAACTACAGAAAATTTTTTATTTTTGCTTCATTACAATGGCATCTTTTGGCCAAGATCTATTTTTTTATTTAGTCTGTCATTTGTATAGCGTTGTCTGTTTAAATTGTGTACAGTATTGTTTTTGTCTTCATGAAAATAAGTTGTTTTGCCTATGTTACTGTCTGGAAATTGTTGGTTTGACAGTTGTGTAATTACAATGATAAAACCACAATGCTCTTTTGAAAGATACTACACAATTTTGCAGAAATTTTGCTGGCTAACCCTAATCTTAACCAAAACGCTAATGTTGGTTTGCAAAATCATCAAATTGCATGGATGTTTGTTAGGTAAATTCTCTGTAACACATTCTGTAGATTTCTGTATTTTGGTATTTTCCTCTTTTGGCTTCTGGTTACTACATAATTTTTTGTCAATACTACTCCACTTTGGCTATTTGCAGCATTCGTTCTGTGCAACGTTTATGGTTTAAATCAGCCATGTTCCACCAAAACTTCTGCCTTTCTCAATTTAGTGTGAATTCAGATCTTTTATCAGAAAAGAAGCACACAAAAAAAATGAAAAAATAAACTTTTTTGAACATTTTTTGAAGCTATTCTACTTTTTTTGTCATCAAGCTTTCTGGATGTGGTTTCAGTTTTGTTTTTTCCAATTTTCATAAACACATAAACCAAATCTGTATTCTAGCATTGTACTTTTTTTTTAAGCTCTTTTTTTTGTTGAGAGTCCTGACTAAGGTAAATTGTGTTTTTAAACATTTAAGCAAAAGGCTTAATGAATACTAAAGTAAAAACACAATTCTTAAAACATTATGAAATGGTGCTGAGGTAGCAATTATCATATCCTGTTGGTGCATAAAGACCTATTCTCTTTTGACGTTGTGTTTCTGTAAAAATATTGCTATTTTTAGTTTTTACAAGAGCTTGGATATTAAGAAATCGTCTGGAAAGTGTCAAACTGTGAATGTTGGTGATGGGGTGTTGATTGCCAGTGATGAGGAAAGTGATCCTTACATTGCTAAACTATCTGCATTGTATTGTGAAAGTATGACTTGTTCATTATTGATGTAATTGTTAAGTGTAAAGTGTGTGTGTTTATACATTATTCACAATTTCACTGTAATCCTTTCGATTTAGGGCTATGGTTTTGGTTGAAGTCAAGAGAAGATTAATGTGAAAATAACTAAATTAAACCTAAACTCCAATCTTTCTAAAAAAAATTTAATTGCAATCATTAGTGTATCAAATCTTTTTATGCTTTGGAAGACTTATCCATGTTGTTTTGTGTGGTCTGGCTCTAGCATGTTGTTGTTGTAGTTGGAGCATCCTCACAGTTTATCGGACTTAGGATTAATTCCCTTGAACGTGCCAAGATTTTAGAAACAGTATTGACGGCGTTCCCAATTGGCACTCAACTTGAAAGGCATAGTGTAGAGAAAAAGCTGGCAAATTTGCTGCTGTGTCCATAGGCGAGGCACTCAATCAGATACTTCCATCTTTATGTGACAGACTGGTGGTAAATTCAAGCAGTCTACTTGTCGTGGTGACCCAGTTTTGCTAAAGACTAGTGAACTGAGTATGAGCTCATATACATAAGCAAAATGGAGAGTACTAGCTCATATAAAGAAGACAGTATGTGTGTTTGCCACTCTCCACTGATTAGCTGACTAATGAATCAACTTTTTACTGAAGCAGCTTATCACTTTAAATTTGGGAACGCATTTACTGATGAGTGCTAATATTGCTGTTTTGATCCACTTTTGAACTCTGCCCTTTTGTTGAAAGTTCAAAAACATTGATTTCAACAAGTCATCACCAAAAATTTTGTTTAGAAATGGCTTGATTCTCCAAAAAGGACATTAAAATTATCTAAAAAAGTCAATCTTCATGAAAAAAAATGGTCTTTAACAGCACAGATAGATCAATATCGTGCTGTACAGCAAGCAAACACTGCAATGTGTTTTTTCAAATCAGTCGCTTTTAAAATAGTTTGAGAACCATTAGGGTATTTGATATGTATATCCACTGGACTGTTAAAGTTTGTTTGCTTAGTAGTATTTAATGTAGTATCTTCTTTTAGCAAAGAAAAATCTGCAAGATAAGTTTGCAGTAGTGCAATGGTTTTTTCGACGAAATGAAATTCCTCGAAGAAAATTGCCTAAAAAGTTATCAGATAAGGAGGTATGATAATCTTCACTGCCACTTTCAATTGCTAAACTGCAATGCATGGAATTTTTCTTCACTGTGAAAGCATACGACTTTCCAGTTGTATTAAGCAGAACTTGGTCATCAAGTGAGAGTTGCATTTCAATAAATTTGTTTTTCTATTTTCAACTTTAATTTGCTTTTTAAAATTGAGGCGACTTGTAGTACCGCTCGAATAATTAAGTCTGGTTGCAACTTAATAGCTAGGAAAAGATTGGCTTCCACTACGATACTTTAACCCACGCACTTCTAGATCAAGAACAAAACAAATATATTCACAAGCCACTTTGAAACTTCGAATTCCTTTGCTTGTCAAACACAGGAACTAAAGCACTTTAATATATAAATATCAGAGACTAACCAAAACTAAAATCACCAAAATAATCGCTTGATTCTTGTCACAACAATCACCACAGAACAACGCCTTTTTACTACACTCTACTCTGCGACTCTCTAAATTGTAAAAATCTCGCCACCTTATATACAGGGTGTTTCAAAAGTCACGCCCGATTTGTAATATGAAAAAACGTGCTTAAAAAACGAATTTATATTTCTGATAAGTAGTATAACTACATAACAATGAAAAATGGAATTAAAGAAAATTATAATGATAAGAATAAATCTGAAAATAAAATAAAGTTAATTGTACATATTTTATTCATAATGTTCAAACACTTAATTGGGCGTGACTTTTGAAACACCCTGTATATAGTGAAACGAGTCTTTCAGAAAATGCTAGAACATCACGTGACACAGAAAAAAAACACCGTCAATAAATTACATAATCGGCAACAAAAAAGAAGTCTTCAAAGAACCAAGATTCACTAGAATACACTGGAACTTAGTCACGTAGACAACCATTGTGACGTAAGAACAGGCTTGTGAGTTACAAATCTAAATGTGAAAGAAAAAAGATCTTTCGAAAACAGCCGAGTTATACAAGCAAGTTTGGGCTAACAAATTCGGATTTACAATTAAAATAATCACGGCAAAACAAAACAACAGATTACAACAACTATACATTTATAAAACTATTCTTTCAAGGAAAATTTCCTTATTCGTGACAGTGAGTTTGATAGTGATGGCATAGCGTCTGTTTGAGAATACCGAAACATTGATATAAAATGTTCTGAATTGCGTAGATAGAGTAGCCTACGACTAACTAATTTTCAAAATTTACAATTTTGGAGTGTCAAAGTCGATAACATGTGCTAGATTGGTTATGTGTTGTCCAAACTTTGCTTGCAACTCGCACCAAAAGCTGAGGCAAAGGGTCGTGATACCTTGAAGCAATCTGTGAAACCGTCTGTGGAATTTCGCGTTTAAGTTGTATTCGCATCTAAAAAACAATTATAAAGTTGCTGTCACTGACAATCTGCACTTTTGATATAAATACAGCAAAGGAACAGACTATTTAACGTTTTGTGATGTTACTTTTGTGTTTAGATTTTTCTGTGCACTGTCTCGGTTGATCAAATTATTGATGCAGAAACAATTATAGACACGTGCAACATACGTTTTAGTGATTCAGATGTGAAAGGTAAAAGTAACATTGAGAAATTTTTTTTTCTGGGTTTGACTTAAAGCTCTCAACAATTCTGAATACTGGCCAAATTTTTTTTTTGCGATATTGTTTGGGTTTTCATAATCGTAAATCTGTGGCAATGGGATGATTAGTAAGTCTTAAACACCGATAGTTGAAGGCAACGGAGGTATGCTATGAAACTAATAGTCCTGTTCACATTGCATAGCACATCTAACCAAGATCGTGTCATGGAAGAACCGATCGTGAATACAAACATGCAGATTGGTAGGCTAGCCCCTCCACCTCGTTCATTAAGGCAGATAGCTGCTCATTACGTGCTTGTTGAACAATGTAAATATTCTAACTTAGTGAAACATTATGACAATAAACAGAAAGCAAAGCCGAAGGATATATGACCTTTCTCTCTTTGAGACGTAATTTCATGGAGTTAAATGAAGTGTATTCTTTTAGGTTCACGGACCAACACGTTTTACTGTACTAGAAGTTTTGATGGAAAAAAATTTGAACCGATTTCATCGAAACATTTAGAAAGGTTGCAAAGCACCGTCGTAATTCCAAAACAACAAGAACCTAAGTCCAATTCAGAATTTTTGGATGATGACTCAATCCCGACTAAAAGTGTCAGCTGCTCACAATCGGTCTGGGTTACCTTGTCGCCAACTAAACGTAAAAACTTATGTCTGCTTGTGTTTCAGTAAGATCTGCAAAATATTGTTTAGTTATCTAGTTTGGGGATCAATATATCTTCTCTTTCTGTTAAACAACGGGGTAGTCGGGTGCAAATATTTATTTTGCTTATAGGCAACTGTGCCGCGTTTGCTGTCTAGGTACAATTTGCAATGGTTAGGTTTTGTGCGGGTGCCGTGTGAGTTACATTGGGGTGTCTGTCAAAATTCATCTATGTAAAGTTTGTGATCACCTCTTATTGTACCAAGTATGTCGTAGAATCAAAGAAAGCACATTGCTTACCAATGTTTCCCATATCTTTATTGTGATGAGTGGTTATAACTCCATAGCTTTTACGTTTTTTGTATTTTTCATTGTCCTAGATCTGCATTGTTTGTGCACTCTATTTCAATTTAGGAAGCGGCTTAACTAAAAAACTGCTTCGTTCTTCGTTGATTTCAGTCCCACAATGGCCCAATATTTTTACAGTTTGTTTGTTCATTTTGTGTAATTTATGTAAGTTAATGCAACTGGGCTATACGGGCAAAAAGTGGTTGTGTGTCATTCGCCAGGCTAACTTCCGTAGTTCTCCCAGTTAACAGGTTTCTGACAATCCTTTGTCTGGTACGGGGAGCCTGTAATTAGATTTCAAGGGTGGGTAAGAATACCTTTTAAAGGATTTGTGTTTCTGTGAAATATCATCTGAGTCCGTACTATAGTCGAAGTTCAAGAATGATTTTAGCTCTTGCTGGCATTTTGTATTTTATTGCAGAAAGCAATGCCAGTTCAATTCCGACTTTAGAAGAAACGCTTCGGTCCCCAGTTTCAGCGTCCGGCTTTGGCCGTTTAGATGCAATCAATGCCGTTCATGATATTTTGAATTCCGATCGTGATAGCGAAAAATCGGGTTAATTTTTTAAACTCATCATATACTGTCCAGCTATTTCAAAATGTACTCGTGGTGATAATATGTTGCTTCAGAAGCATTTTGTTCAACTGACTTTGCACTTAAGTCTATTCTAATTTGTTCCCTTTTCAAAAGAGTTTTGACTGAACGCAGTAACTACCTCAATTTCTGATATTTGGAGTCATTTATTCTTTCCATGGTGACAACAAAAGACTAATACTATTCCGGTAGGATTTGAACTCCTAATTCTTTGATTTATTTTCAGTTGAGCTACAAAATCAAGCTTATACTAAACGGTTAACTGCGGCTTCACGTATGCCAATTTGCTGAAATTACCAGTAATTGAACGACTAGTTTTACGATTTGAGTGTATTGTTTCAGCTGCAATGAGGCGATTTGAATTTTTTTAGACGTTGATGAAGCGGAAACGACAACGAAAACAATGATGAAGTTGAAAAAATCTGCGTTGCCAAAGATATCAAAAAAAGTATGATTTTTTGAATTCTATTGTTTACTTCAATTCACACATACTTGCAAGTTTTTTATTGTATCTTCAGTATTTCTCGTCAAGTTAGAACCGCATCAAACACCGGCCAGGTTGTCGATAATACGCGTGAAAAATGTTTAAAACTTTATTTTGTGTCAATTTTGAGGAGGTTCTTTGGTTGAGAAAACGGCGTGCTGCAGTATCAGCTTAGAAATGCACTGTGTCAACAGTAGTGGAAGCTTTGAAGCGGGTCACGAATTCATAATACAAATTGATCCCTGTACTGCACAACTGCAACGGTTTTCCCGTGACAGGAAAATAATGGGGTTTAGTTTCGTAGTAGCTCGATATTCCGGTTACAGAAGAACCTTTTTTCGGCAATGCATGGAACAGATGATGGGAGCTGTTTTGGAAGAACTCAAACGCCTGACTGAGCTCATTGCTACCATAAAGCAGCATTTAACTCGTTCAACTACGTCGCTGACTGCGTGACAAAGTTACCACATTGTTCACTGTCGTCGCGTGTATCTGACTTTCGCGCTGTAACAATTGATTCTTGCAGAGAGTGCAACGAAAACCGAAGCCTTTGACGGAAAGTGGAATAACCAACAGGCCCCTTTCGTGCCGGATCGCAGCTCGGGCTCAATTGTCCACTTCAAAGGTTACCGTTTTGATAAAACGGCTGGAAAACCAACATGTTTTAGAAAAAGAAAATAAGACGCCAAAAGTGACACCGTGCCGCATCCCAAGAAAAACTTTCAAAATGTCAGGTTAGATGCTTCTATATTTTGTCAATCGCAGTATTTTTAAAAATATGATGTTAGAATAAACCAAAGCATTATTACTGACTTGCCGTATGAGATCACTTTGGAATTACTGTTCATAATACGCTGGAAAAATGCATTTCCTCTTAAGGATATGCATGTGCTGATTGCTGCAACTAGAGAACACAGTGTTTCTCTAATTTGAGGTGGCTAAAACTCTCGGCTATAAGCTCAAAATCCGTCCAACTTAAATAGCTGTTAATTTTTTTAATCATTTTTTTAGAGTATGTCTTTTGATCCAGGTGCGCCAACTTCAAAAAGAAGTGCACCTGTCATAGTATGTATTGCAATCTTGTGTTGCTAACTTCGCCTGTGTCCAAATATATCGCTGAAAGAAACTCGACTGAGGGAGGTCACCGATGTGGTGACATACGTGAACCACTTTCCGCGATTATCTTCAGTGCATCACGAATTACTGCTGTTGTCGTGATTATTGGGTATGGGCCTGTCGCTGTGCATACGGGCCTGCCTCGTGGTGCCTATGCCTAGATATGTATTGACCGTGATGGTCCTTCGACAAGACGTTTTACATGACAAAGCTTACTTTCTTTGCAGTATCAACTAAGGCAGAAGACTCAGAATCTTCGTCTTCTGACTGTAGTGACAATCTTGATGAAGATTTCGAAAAACTTTCAACGAGCGAATCTGATGATGACGCCATGTCAGCAAATGAAAGAACCCCGGCCAAGACCCCACGTATGTAAATGGTGACGTCATATATTTTTCATCTTTAATCATATCCATGTCGTTATATATTCAGGTAAACGCAAAGCTACTTCTCAACGCTCAAGTTCACCAAAGAAGCTTTCCAAAAACAAAACTAAAGCACGTAAAGTAAGAATGCTGATTTGGTTGTGTGCGAATTCGGGAAATGAAATGCTAGTCATGAGTTAGTTTCTACTTGCAGGGCTGTTAAAATCGAGACATTGACTGACCCATTGTCCCGGTTAGTTTTACTTGTGACGTCTACTTACAATATTTGGTCAGGGTATCGTGCGGGCCCTAAGTGAATTTACTAAATCTAGGCCTAGCCATCTAGCAGGCCAAGTTTCAATTTTTGCCAGACTCAAGGAGATATCAACCCCGAAATCTTTTAGCATTTACATAAAATGTAGCGTAATTGCAATACAAGTTTGCGGTATAAATGTCTTCCATTGAAGACTCTTTATTTCTGAATGCAGCAGTCCTTATTTTTTTAGAATCGACGAGCGTTCATTCCGAACCGCGCTACTCCGCTTAAAGTTGCCGCCAGTGAATTCGATCTTGCCCGTGAGCGCCTTCACGTGTCAGCTGTGCCTGAGTCTCTGCCTTGCAGAGAGAACGAATTCCATGCAATTTATTCGTTTATTGAAGGAAAGATCAAGTCCGGCACAGGAGGGTAGGACGTTTGGGATTTGTCTTGATGCTATTGGCGTCATAAAGTTGATCCATGTTACGAAACTAATCGGTGTGCTACGTGGTCAAATTGTCTTAACGAAATGGCTTAACTTTTTTCAGGTCGCTTGCCACTTTTGTCAACGTTTTTTTTTGGTGGGTGCACTGTGAGATATTTCTGCAAAACGTCAGTGAAAAATTGAGATGCGAGGCAAAAACAAGATTGTCGCGTTACAATAGAATTTTTGTTTTATCTCAATCTTTAGACTGAAACGTTATAGAGTAAAGTTTGTGACTGGAATCAGTCAATAGTAGAACTCACACTTTATTAACAAATCGATTTCACTAAAATAGCATCATCAGTGTTCTTATTCAAATGGAATAATATTGATTGTTTTTGGAAAGCTTCTTTGGTGAACTTGAGCGTTGAGAAGTAGCTTTGCGTTTACCTGAATATATAACGACATGGATATGATTAAATGTGAATAAGATTCTATTTTGACTGAGGAAAGCCACTTTTTTTGACTGAGGAAAGCCGTTCTTAAACGAAGGCCAGTACCCGACTTGCCAACTTCAACAATTATCACTTTTTAAGATTTCACGCTTTTGACGCCACTTGTTTTGCGTCGGAAATAGCTTCAAAGAAGTCTTGCACTCAGTTGTAATGTGTGAACAGCACACCTGATGGTAATAACTCCATCTTCGGCATTTATTACGACTTACCGAAGTTCACTGTCGGAAGCTTCAGTTACATTGCATTCATGCTCGTCATTCTGATCATGATTTTCGGGCAGAGCAAAGTCACTTCTCATCAGCTCCCTAACTTTTAAAACGTTTTTCATAGTTTCCGTATCCATTGGCTAGGATAACGCTATGGTGTTTGGTGGCAGAAACTGCAACTGAATGTTTGTTAGGCAATCTAAATTAGGGTGCGCAGCGCAATTGTCAAGAATCTGCAAAATTTTTTTTGACATCAGTTTCAATTCTCTGTCCCAGTCCGTCTGTCATTTCTCAAGAATTACAAATGTCATCCAAACGTGACACCGCACCGGTAAACTGTCGATCAGTAACCCTTTGAAACACCGAGCTTATTTACCGATGACTAAAAGCTTACGCTTATCAATTCTCAACATGTTCGAACAGTACAATACAGTCACACGATCCATTGCTTTCTTGGAATCAGGAAGTGCTTCGTGTTTGTATACCAGAGACCCATGCTGTGTGGCACGGTAAAATGGTCTGTTTTATCCGAATTATAAATATCTTTTGGTCCGAATTTTTGAAGCAAAGATGTCAGCATTGATTGCCTTTGCTCAGCACCTCCAAAATTAGCACATGCCTTTCCACCGTGAGCGTTGAACTTATGCCCCATCTTGTTTTTCACCGAGATACTTATCCATTCATGGCTTTAAAGTCAAGGTGATTCGACTTAGCAGATTCTTCGGATTTACTTTTTAACACTGGGCCACTGACGCTCACACCACGACTAGTTATCCCAGAGAACCACTTATCAAGAGCCGCTTCGATTTCTGGGTCTTTGCCTGCTCTTTTTTATGCGAATTTCCTTGTTCTCCTTTGTGTGAGTTCCACTCAGCTTCAATCTTGTCTCTGTCTTGCAGTATCCGTGTCACTGTTGTTCTTGGCATACCAGTTGTCTCAGCTAGCTGGCGATGACTAGCGTTTCGAGGATGTTCTGTAATTCTTAGAATAGCAATCTTTTCAGAATTGTTAAATCTTTGTGGCATTTCTGCTAAGGTAGAACTGCAGATTCCCAAAACATGCAACAAAGCACAACAATTACCGTATCAAAGGGCATAAAATGACAAAAGAAGTTGCTCCTGTTTTGTTTATCATGCGGTCAATTCTTACACAATAAAGTTGGTTTTGTGATATTGGATTCTGTTACATTACAAAGGCGGTTTTGCATTTACATAAATGTATGTCTGGCTACAGTTGTGGCTCAATTAAGCGGACATAACCTAGAGCATTTTCTTTGATTGGATCTCTTTCTTTACAGTTTGGTCCAATTGAAAGGGTGACCCGATTCACTGGCGGCCCAATTAAGCGGAATCTACTGAAGTTTGTTCTTTGCATCGCTGCGTTTATGCCACGACCAAGCAACATGCGCGCAGCCAGAGGCGTTAGGTCGTTAAAATAGGCATACAGTTACGAAAAAGTCCTAATTAATGATCCTAATATTTGATAGGTAAATCCTGAAAATACATATCAATCACTTTGGCGCCTCGCCCGCCTACCCCCCAACTTTGAAACTGTGCTTTCATGAACTTCTTAAAATGAACGAAATATCATTATTTTTGACTTGTAAATATTTTAATTCGGCCTAAAGCAAGGCTATACACGTATAAATTTGTTAAGTAACCAAAAAGCATTTAAAAATGTTCCCCTTTTTTTTGTTCTGGGTGCGCTGGTGATTATTATCCACAGAACAAAATGCATTTTGTTTCACGAAGCATTATGCGCACAAAAATAAGATGATCGCAATTGCTTCCAGGTGCATGTACATCAGTGGCGTACCCGGCACTGGTAAGACTGCCACTGTGATGGAGGTGCTTTCGTGTCTGCGTCAGTCTGTAGAAAACGAGGAGCTAGATGATTTTAATTATGTTGACATCAACGGAATGAGGCTCACCGAACCACATCAAGCTTACGTCAACATTCTGAATGTAAGAACGTCATTTATAGGCTATTATCGTACACTTCTTCTCTTTCTTGGGATGGAGGCACGTTACAAAATGGTTTTACTGCTTTATTCCGCAAACCTCGTCGAAAGTAGGCTAGGAAAAGGTGGTTATTTGTTTGAAAGTAGTCATAAGTACAAACTGCGCCCTGGTAGCTTCCCCACCTACAAGGTAGACTGTCATTGGTGGGTACCCAAAAGTCTCCTCACGACATGCTGGGTGAGCAATGCATTCATAGGTTTTGACGTAAGATGTGGTTGATAAACTCAAAAATTCAATGCATTCAATTATATTTTTAACTTCATAATGACATTACCTTTGACCGTACTTGCTGCTCATGTGCCGAAATTTTTATTGAAACTTAAATAATGTCATCACCTCACTGTGTGTTACGTAGTATGATTATCGTTTATGAGGGATTTGCTTTTATGACGGTTAACAGCAACTGAAACAAATAAAAGCGACGCCTGACCATGCTTCCGAACTTTTAACGAAACATTTCAATATGAGAGGGAAGAAATCAACACTGATGGTTGTCGATGAACTCGATTTGCTATGGACAAGAAAACAGGTTTGTTTTAAGAAAATATTCAGAAGTGTATACGAATTACGGTAAATCACTGTGACAGTCGCTGTAATATGGTGGTAATTGTTTCCGGCCTAAGAAGTAAAGATGGCCATTTGATAATTCATTAGAACATCGTTAATATTTATCAAAAAGATCGTTTATGATTTTACAGTGTTGAGTTGTTCCAGGAAAAAGACTGTTTCAAAAGCAAGTGTGGATGCTGAATAGAGGCAGCCAGACACACTGAACTAGCACGTTTAAATCTGGGAAAAGTGGAGTAAATTTTATGTATAAATAGAAGCTTGCAATAATGCCACAAAACTTCTGGATTTTAGCATTTGATCAAAGTGCGATCTGGCTGTTTGCTTCTGTTTTCACTCCCCATACTTGCTAGATAGCAGCGGTGGCGCTAAACACCAAAGAGTTTTCTTGACGTGCTTTGGAGTTCTTACGTTCCGCTTGAATAAACTTGAGAATGCTTTCCATCAATTCATCAGGCTAACGAAATCATCGTGAAGTGATTGTGAAGGTCAAACTCAAGCTTGTTCTATGACAAGTCTGCCTTAGGAACGTCACTTTAGTCCAGTGATTTTTCAGCTCGCTGGCCATTTTTATTGACGTTGATTTTGGGAGTCCACCGGTAGCGTTAAGAAGGAGTCCTAAAAAGGACAAAATCGTTTTTAACACGTAATTTTTAAAATATTTTACGAAACGTTTTAGTTACTTGAAAACTAACACTTGAAATAGTTCAAAGCCACTCCTCTGATAAAACTTTGGGGTCCACAGGTGGGGAAGCGCTGCTCTAGTCCATTCTGCTTTACCAAATGTGTGTATGTGCGTAACTAATGCTACTGCTAGATGCATCCATTGTATCGTTAGATGTAGGCAGAAAAAAAACTGGCTGGAGATTTGACTCCCTTTGAGAATCGCGACGTCATCTAATTGTTGCAAGTTTGAAATTTGTGGAAACGACATTGTTTTCGCCCTCCCTCCCCCTCTCTTCCATGGCTGTTATGCTACCTGGCTTGATGCTCATTTTGCATGGTGGAATACTTTGCCACGTTTGTCCATTTTTTTGCGCTCTTACGAAAGATTTAGATGTCAAAAGCGACGTTGATTCAAAATTTCTAGGACGTTCTATATCATATTTTTGATTGGCCTTCACATCGTTATGCTCGATTGATTGTCGTTGCTATTGCAAATACAATGGACTTACCGGAGCGCATTATGATGAGCAAAGTATCGAGTAGACTGGGATTGACTAGGCTGTCATTTTTACCTTACAACTACAAGCAGGTGGGCAATGTTTAACATAAAATGAGTTTGCGTATTTTTTCCGTGTGTTTGGACTGAATAAAGCAGGTCATGATTAGAAGAGTGGCAGAAGGCAGACTTTCGGTGACGAAGAACATAGTACGTTTTTATTAGTTCTATAACCTAAATCAATCCATAAGATTTTTGGGCGGTATTGATACCGCAAAGGACTTGGTCGATCACTGTCTAAGATCCACGTATTTGCATGCTAATGGTATTCCGGGGTTACAAGACAAGCTTTTGAGGTTTGACTTGTATTCAACCTCGTTTTAGAGTTGCCACTTCTGGCTGACACAAAGCATTGCTCTACCACGCTGGGAAAGTTGTTCTAAAAGTGCTTTTTCGAGAATACAATGTAGCATTTACCTTGCCGGCTTTCAACCCCTACACCCGTAGTTCACGGTCTGCAAAGGATGGTGCGTTGTGGCGCACGGCTGCCTAGTCTCTTTGTACATAAAACCTCTTGTTATGGAGCGGCTTGGAAGGTAATGCTGAAACGTTTCCCTTTGAGCCAACTGCTTTTAAAGCCATCTCTTACATCTAGTTCAAAATGTTGTTTTAGCTTCAAGAAATTGTCACCAGTCGCGTCTACGGCCTTTCCGTATTCGAGCCCGATGCCTTGCAGTTGGTTGCCCGTAAAGTTGCCGCTGTTTCCGGCGATGCTCGCAGATGTCTAGATGTTTGCCGCAGAGCGATCGAAATATCTGACCAACAGCAGAGGTGAGTTGGTGAAGTGTTTCAAAAGCGGGCCGCGTTCGTCAAGTTCTAAAAAAAATTTGTCGAATCAATGACGTTAAAACAATTGTTCTGACAAAAGTTTTTTTTGATGATTAGAAAAACCTTTTGTTATTTAGCAGTTGCAATAGGGCGATCGCTTTTCACGTTACCGCCATTGATCAGCATTAGAGTATTAGGATTTAGGAAAAGCATTGGCCGAACAACTTTGTCGAGTTGTGGGAAAGCCGTTCATGGTGGAAATGATCAGGACGTTCAAATCTCACGATGGAAACTTGTATTCTTGAAAAGCACTTTACGGCAATTTTCTCCTGCTTGTGGAAAACGCGCTGTGCCAGCTGTATTTGTTACTCAAAACAAGTCTGAACACAAAGATGTTCTAATATAATTGATAAGAGGTTTCCCGTAAATAGTGGTTCAAAGTGTAAACTCCAAACGGCTACCGTTTCTTCTTTATTGCCAATATTACCGGACCACAAGATTCGCCAAGTGTTTGTAGAAAGATTTGCTTGTAGTCAAGAGTTTACGCATTTTAAGGGGTGGCTCTGCTGTTTATAAATGTTTTTTTTTTAAAGAAAAACATTGTTTTTGTAGGCAAAAAAGGAAACTAGCGTCACCAACTACCATTGACCAAGTTCATGAAGCCCTCCAAGAAATGTTTGCATCGCCGACTATCAGGTTAATGAGGTAAAAGCAGCTTATTGCAATGTAAACACTGGCAGAAAGTTGTCCAAAACCTGTCTATGCTTTTTCAGCTGCCGTCGTGCAGTGGTAATGCTTTCGACTGAAAGGCTGCATCGAACTCAGTTTACAGCAGCATTATTGTCAGGAAGTCCTGTGAGACGTCGTCAAAAAAGTGCGGTTGTTTGAGAGAGAGTGGCGAATACACATTGAAGCAGCACTTTTAAGCCAGCGAAAATGGGGAAAGTGAAAATCAACTTGACTGTTCTGCTGTGTGACCGTAGCGGTGGCGTTGCAGAAAGAGCTATCGCTTTGCAAATGGTAAACTGGGGTTCAATTCGTTTTTCTAGTCTTTTTACCAAAAAGTTTGAAAATGGTATTCACAGAGAACCTGCGTGGCGCTCAACAATGGGAGTAATTTAGAGGATGAAATATGTAGCTGAATGTGCCCAGTCATGATTAAAAAGTGCAGTGGGACTTCTTTAATCTGAGTTCGTGGCCACTGTTAGCACCACAATTACAACCACTGCTGTGTGAAAAGAGCTCAGTATCTGTTGGAAAAAGGGCTTAGGTCGAGTTAACTCTTTGAGCTTAAAGCGACTTAGTAATTCCAATGCTTTTAGAAACTGTTCTGTTCACGAAAAGATATTCCTGCGCGCCATTGTGTCCGAATTTCGTCGATCTGGTCTTGAAGAAGCGAAATTAGAAGAAGTGATCAATCATCATGCTACACTCGCACAAGTTGATGGCTTGCCGCCTATAAATGCATCGTCTTTAATCAAGGTATCGGTAATTAAATCTAGCTGTTATCAATTAGCTTTTTTCTGTGGTATGTGATCAATTTGCCATGTTGTTATTGTTACCCGACCCCTTCCGAGGGATAGAAGCATGGTGGAAGACCATGGAGCCCCAGAAGCCATGCAACTCTCCAGAGCTTGGACTAGAAGTCTTAAAGAGACAAAGAGTGGCAAAAGAGCGAACGACGCATAAACTCCGTAGCTGGACAGTGCAGAATGAGATGAGAGGTGTCCTGGGACGGATGCCCGCAGGCTCTGCATGAAGGATTTTCGATCCTTCCAATTCTAGTGAGATAAGAGCTTAACAGAAGACTGAGTCCGTTGCAGCGAAGACGAGAGAAGACACACCGAGCGTGACGAGGGAGCACAAGTTCCCTGGTGTAAACCGAGGGGACCTGTGCGTCAAAGAATTTTGATGAGACAGAACGCCTCCGGTCTGAGAAAAGAGAAGAGTGGATACGAGAGGTTAGAAGAAAGAAACTACAAGGGATTACAGAGGGCAAGAGTAGCTCTCCCCGTGTGACCAACTCATTAGCAGGGTCGGGAGAAATGGGTGTCCGAGGACCCATTGTAGTTTAATAGAACAGGAGGAGAGAGAAGACAGTTCCTGACATATCTGCCACAGAGTTTGAGGACAAAAAATGTCGGAGAGGACAGAGTGGTAAGGACTGAGCGAGAGTCGGAAAGGAGAAAGAAAGAAGAGGAATGGCATACTTGTTGGTGCTGCCGAGAGCTTGCAGAATGGCGCAGGCTTCAGCGGAAAATCTTGAACATACAGGGCCTGCCGAAATGAAAAGGGTTGCATCAGTGTCACAAAATGAGCAGTTGACGAGGACGCCAGAGCCGCCTTTGCCAAAAGGAAAAGGAACAGAGCCTTCTGTCCAGATCCATCGGTCCAGATCACAAGATCGTGAGGCGGGAGAGAGTCAAGATGAGCTAGAGCCGCACCTCTGCACCAATCAACAGCCGCCTGAACGTGGTGGTGCGGTTCCCGACCCCGTTTGGGTTGGATCAAAATAGCTGTTGGCCTTCCTCAGGGTCCTTGTTACCTCGGGCACTCCCCTTCATTTTTTTTCTATGCTGCCCTCTGAACGACCGCAGAAGGGCAGCACACAGCTTCTTCAAAATCGGTTGCCTATTTTCTCTTTCTTCTTCTGCTGTTCTATTGCCCGTCTTCCTCTCCTTATTCTTCTCCTTCACTTGATAAGCGGTAGCGTTCATCCCAACCCTGGCCCCATCTTTCCCTGCTAAGGGTGCGCAGCAAATGTGACCTGGTGGGGCAAATCAGTGCAATGTTGCACCTGCTCCAAATGAGTCCATCTAAGGTGCTCACAACTTTCCCTCTCCAAATTCAGAACTCTTGGTTCCCCCCTGGTGTGTCCCACTCGAACACTGTGGCTCCCTCTTTGTTTGTTTGTTTGTTTGTTTACCCCTCCTTGTCCTCGGGATGGAGGTACGGCATGAATTCATGCCGTCAACCTAATTGACATTAGGCTAGGGGAAAGATGGCAGCCCATTTCGAACCATCCTTGAGTGACTGGTAGCCCCACTACCAACAAGGCGGACTGCCACTGGTGAGTACCCAAGAGTCGTCTGACATGCTGGGTTAGCAACTTCACGATTGTAATCCGGTGAAATACGGGAGGGCCACCTGTCTGCCACATAAAGGTGGAGGCGTCCCGTTAAGTGCCTTGCCCAAGGACACAACAAGCAAGCTTGCCGGCTTGTTCTCCACACTATCCCTTTTATATGCTGAGCGCCAAGCAGGGAAGCTGTGAATACCATTTTTTAAAGTCTTTTGGTTTGACTTGACTTAGGGAATCAACCCCAGGTCTACCGACTACGAGGCGGACGCTCTAACCACTACACCATCGCGCCGGTTGTGGCTCCCTCCTCGTATGTCTCCACTGTACAATCTGGCCCCCCTCTGCTGATGCTGCACTCCCACCTCACCCTCGTCTTCAAATCTCTTATCCCCCGTCGGCCCATTTTGTATCTTCTCCACCCGCCCCCTCACCACCATCCTTTGCTCCTGGCTATCCTTCTGCGCCTCCTTCCTCCTCTCCCCCCTGACTCTCTCAGGGTTCTTCAATGGAATGCTGGAGGTCTTTGAGCCAGAAACACTGAACTACTTCACTTTCTTTCCTCCGATCCTGTCGACCTTATCTGTATCCAGAAATCCAGTTTTAACTCATCTTCCTCTTTCCGGATTCCTGGATTCTCTGCTCTGCGTTCTGATCGCACCCACTCCCGGTCTGGCATTCTCTCTCCTAATGCCACGCACGCCAGCGACGGCGTCATCATTTTCGTCAGGCAGGGGTTATCCTTCTCTAAACTTTCTACCTCCTCTCTTTCTTCGCTCGATCCCTACTCTGATTGTGTAGGGGTCAACATCTCTCTTAACAACTCCTCCTTGCTCTCTTGTGTACGCCCCCCTATTTGCTCTTCTTCGACGGATAACAGAAGAGACTCCTTTTCTCCCTCGAATCTTCCCTCCTCCAGAAATCTCTTCATTCTGGGAGACTTCAATTGCCATCACCCCCTCTGGGGCTCAAGAGGTACTTTCGATCCTCGTGGAGAGGAAGTATTCGACTGGGTCATCTCTTCTGACCTCCCCCCCTCAATGACCCTGACACACCCACCCTTCTACATTGCTCCTCTGGTAGTCGCTCTTCTCCTGACATCTCCTTTGCTCCCTCCTCTCTTGCCCTTTCTTGCTCCTGGGAGGTGCTTGAGGACCTGGGTTCTGACCACCTACCAATCCTTCTATCTGTCCCTCTCTCCCCGGTTTTTCGCCCCAACGAACGTCCCCCATCCTTCAACTTTCAGAAAGCTCGGTGGGATGACTTTGTCTCCTACTTTGACTCTCACTGTCCTTCTGCAGAGAAATACTGGTTTCTCTGCTGCTGCTCTCTACCTTTCTGGAACTGAATGCTGCCAAATCTTCCATTCCTTTCAGCCGCATCAAACGCCATCCTAAAGCCTGGTAGTCTGCTAAGGTGGAAGGTGCGGTTAGTGAAAGACGCAAGGCTTTCGCTGCCGCTCACAGAAGTGATGAAGATCGCCAGGCTTACATCTCCGCTTCTCGACGCGCCTCGTCAGTCATCGCCACGGTCAAGGCTGAGGCATTGCAGACGACTTGCTCTTCTCTTTCACCCAAATCAAACCCAAGAACTGTGTACTCTGTTCTTCGCTCTATCGCTGGCTCATCTTCCTCGTCTTCCTCCTCTCCTAACTTTCTCAACTGTTCTTCTCCCAGGGAGTTGGCTTCGGTCTATGCCGCTTACCTGAGATCCACTTTTTTGTTTCTCAGTCAAAAGTCTTGCGTAGCAGAGCCAAAGGCTACCTCTCTGAGCTCCGCCGAGCCACGTACCCTCAGGAGTCTCACTCATCCTTTTGCTCTCCTTTCTCCCCCGCTGAATTTCTTGTGGCTGCCTCCAACCTTTCCTCCTCCACTGCCGCTGGCCCAGACAAAGTTGCCTATCCCATGCTAAAGCATCTTTCTCGCTCTGGCATGGATTTTCTTCTTCACATCTTCAACCTTTCCTGATCTTTGCATTCTTTTCTTTCCATCTGGAAGACATTTTCTATCATTCCCATCCACAAGATGGGAAAGTCTTTCGATTCTCCTGCTTCCTTCCGGTCTATCTCTCTCAGCTCCTGCGTATCAAAGCTGTTTGAACGCATCATTCTATCCCGTCTACTCTTCTTTCTGGAATCTAATTCCATTCTCTCTCCCCACCAGGCCGGTTTCGGCGCTGGACGGTCTACACTCGATCAAATTCTGTACCTTTCTCAGTCCATTTCGGATGGGTTTATACAAACCCAGGCCGGGCTATCGGACGATCCTCTCTACTTTTGATTTCTTTAAAGCTTTCGACTCTGTCTGGCAGCCCGCCCTTTTCCACAAACTCATTTCAGCTGGCCTCCCTCGTTGCTTTGCTGGTTGGACTCAATCGTTCCTTTCGAGGTGTTCCGCAAGGATCCATTCTTGGCCTGGTTCTTTTCTCTCTTTTTATCAATGATCTTCCGGTTTCTCTGCCTTCTTCCGTCAGCTGCTCTCTTTACGCTGACGATCTGGCCATTTGGTCCTCCTCCCCCTCGGTCCCCACTGCGGTGGACGCCACACAAGGAGTTCTGTTTCGATTGGAGCGGTGGTCTGAGTACTGGTGTTTTCCTCTCAATCCGAGCAAATGTGAGGCCTCCTCCTTCTCAGTGGATTTCCACCAAGCTAACTTCCAGCCCAACCTCCTCTTACTCGGCTCCCGCTTCCGTTTCAATCCAACTCCAACTTTTCTTGGGGTCACCTTCGACCGCACTCTTTCCTTTTCTAAACACGTATCTTCGCTGAAGGCCAAATTCTTCCCATGTCACAAGGCCTTAAGCTGCATCTCTGCTTCCTAATGGCGCCCCTCTAAGGAGTCCCTCTCTGTTCTGTACAAAGCTTTGTTTCGGCCCCTTCTCACATATGCTTCACCCGGATGGTTTCCCTTCCTAAGCGTTACCAATATCATCAAATTGGAACGCCTCCACCGAGCGGCCAGTCGCGCCATCACCGGCTGCCTCTCGTCCTCCCTTGTCCCACTTTTTCTCTTCGAGGCTTCTTTGCCTCCCCTACGAGTCACCCTGACTCATTTCACTCTTTTATCTTATGAGCGGGCTCTTCGTCTCTCAACCTCCTTTCCTATTTCAGGTTTGGCCATACTTGGAGTGAAACCAAGACTCTGCAGATCGTCCTGAAGAGCTTTTTCGTCCACTCACCCGCTCGTGCTTTTTTTCATGGAGGCTTTTCTTGTTTGGCCTCCCTTTCCTGCCTGGAGTCTGCCTTCCTTCACTGTGGAGTCCACCCTTTCCTCCTCAAGCTCCCGCTCTGATCCCTCTCTCTCTCTCGCCAAAGTGCGGCTCTCGCCCACCTTGACTCTCTCCCCCCTCATGATCTGGTACTCTGGACAGACGGCTCTGATCCTTTTCGTTTTGGCAAAGGCGGCTCCGGCATACAGGGTGTTTCACAATTATTGAAACAAAGCGGCAGCTTCTAAAACCTTTACCAATGACCTTATTCTTTTTCTGTTTTCAGATTGTCATAGCGAAATAGTTAACATTTTTATACGTTAAACAAAAAATAGTCTAATTATGCCTTGGTCGATGGAGCAGAAGATCTTTTGTGTAAAGACATATTACGAAACGAAGTCTTTCAAGATTGTTCAAGCAAGGTTCAGAAGGAAGTTCAGCTTCAACCAATTTCCAAACAGGAGTCAGATTTTCAAGTTGGTCAAGAAGTTTGAAGCTCATGGCACTTGTGGAGATCGTAGGGTAGCGGGCTCATCGCCCTCAGGGCCTCCAATAACAATCCGCACCCCCGACAATGTCAGCAGGGTTCAAGAGTTAGTCGGTCGGAGTCCGAGCAAATCTCTCCGTCGAAGGAGCCAAGAACTTGGCATTTCTGTCTCTTCTGTAAGGCGCATGCTGGTTAAGGAGCTAAAACTTTATCCATACCGGATCCACGTAAAGCATGAACTAACCGGGAATGATAAGGAAAAAAGGGTAGCGATGTGCCAGTGGTTTTCGGAAACGATCGACAATAACGAGAAATTCTTGGATGATGTCTGGTTTTCAGATGAAGCCCACTTCCTCTTGAATGGTCACGTTAACTCTAAAAACTGGGTGTTTTGGGGAAGTGAGAACCCTCACAGAGTCGTTGGACGCCCTTTGCATTCAAAAAAATGCACAGCATGGGTTGCCATTTCCAAGCATGGTATCATCGGACCATTTTTCTTTGAAGATGATCACGGTATTGCAGTAATCGTGACAAAAGAGCGCTACGTTCCAGTGCTTGAGCAATTCTGGGGAGAGCTCGATAAGCATGAGGACCTTGATGAGAAAGAACAGTGGTTCCAGCAAGATGGTGCCCCTCCTCACACTGCTAATGTTACCATGGCTTGGCTCCGTGAAAAGTTTGGGAAGCGTCTCATCAGCCGCAAAGCTGAAGTGGAATGGGCACCTCACTCACCTGACCTGAATCCTCCAGATTTCTTCTTGTGGGGGTTCCTCAAGGACAACATTTACCAGGATAACCCATTCACTATTGCAGCTTTGAAAGCAGCCATTACCGAGAAAATTCAGGCCATTACACAGGAGGAATGTGAGCGTGTTATCAACAACTTTGCACGCCGCATTCAAGAATGCCTTCGACAGAACGGTGGACATCTAGAGCATGTACTCTAAGAATCTTCTTGACATATTATTTCTGATTTGAAGATAAACAGTTTCAGATTATAAAATGTTATCCTTTCATCTTTCAATAAATGTAATCATCATTGTGGTATCATTTAAAATCCTGAATTTGTGCCCAATCGCTTTGTTTCAATAATTGTGAAACACCCTGCTTGCCAACTGCTCTCTCTGTGGCACCGAGGCCACTTTCTTTTTCAGCAGGCCCAATATGTTCCAGTTTTTCCGCTGAAGCCTGCGCCATTCTGCACGTTCTTTGCTGGTCTCAGCAGCACCAACAAGTCTGCCAATTCTCTTCCCTTCTCCTATCTGACTCTCGTTCTGTCCTCGCCACCCTGTCCTCTCCTCCGTCTTTCGTTTTACGTGAAACTCTGTGGCAGATCTGGCAGGAACTGTCTTCTCTGTCCTCCTGTTCTATCAGGCTACAATGGGTCCCTGGACACTCATTTCTCCCGGGGAACGACGCAGCTGATGAGCTGGCCAGACGGGGAGTGCTACTTGCGCCCTCTGCAATCCCTTGTAGTCTCTCTCTTGTCTCTCGTATCCACTCTTGTCTTTTCTCGGACCGGAGGCGTACAGTCTCATGGAAGTTTTTTGACACACAGGTCCCCTCGATTTCCGCCGAGGAACTTGTGTACCCTCGTCATGTGCGCTGTGTTTTTTCTCGTCTTTGCTGCAACGGACACAGTCTTCTGTTAAGTTCTTATCTCTCTAGGATTAGCAGAATCGAGAATTCTTCTGCAGCGCCTGCGGACCTCATCTTATTCTGCACTGTCCAGCTACGTAGTCTTTGCGCCTCTGTCCCTCTACGACCTTCCGGGCTCTGGGGAGTTGCCCGGCTTCTGGGGCTGCATGGTCTGCTGTTGCCATGCTTCTATCCCTCGGAAGGGGTCGGGTTATCAACAACAACAAAGACGGAGCCGCACCTTGGCGAGAAAGGGGGGATCGGAGCGGGAGCATGAGGAGGAAGGGTTGGACTCTGCAGTGAAGGAAGGCAAGTTCCAAGGACGAGAGGGAGGGCAAGCAAGGAGAGCCTCTCTACGAGAAGTAGGAGAAAGCATGAGGGGGTGAGTGGATGCAATGGCTCTCCAGGACGATCTGGAGATCTTGGTTTTACTCTAGGTCTGGCCAAACCTTAAATGAGGAAAGAGATACGAAGGGCCCGCTCATAAGATGACAGGGCGCAATGAGTCAGGGGGTCTCGTAGGGAGATAGAGTCGCCTCAAAGAGGAGAAGTAGGATAGGGGAGGATGAGAAGCAGCTGGACATGGCGCAGCCAGCAACTCGATGAATTTGGTAAAGTTGGTAACGCTAAGAAAAGGAAACCATCCGGGTGAAAGAGCAGGAAAATCATTGATAAAAAAAGAGAAAAGTTCAGGACCAAGAACGGATCCCTGCGGAACATCTCGACGGACTCGAAAGGAGCGACTTTTGTGATTTTGAAAACTCATGCTAGCACGCCTATCAGAAAGGAACGATTGAGTCCAATGAGCAAAGCAATGAGGGAGGCCAGCCGAAATAAGTTTGTGGAAAACGGCAGAGTGTCAGACAGAGCCGAAAGCTTTCGAGGAATCGATCGTAGCAAGAATCGTCCGAGGACCAGGCTGGAATTTGTTAAACCTATCCGAAATGGATTGAGAAAGGAACAGAATTTGATCGAGTGTAGACCGTCCAGCGCCGAAACCGGCCTGGCTGGGAGGGAGAATGGAATTAGATTCCAGAAAGAAGAGTAGACGGGATAGAATGATGCGTTCAAACAGCTTTGAGACGCAGGAGGTGAGAGGGATAGGTCGGAAGGAAGCAGGAAACTCTAGAGGCTTTATCATCTTATGGGTGGGAATAATAGAAGACGTCTTCCAGATGGAAGAAAAGGAATGCAAAGATCAGGAAAGATGGAAAATGTGTTGGAGAAAATCCATGCCAGAACGAGGAAGGTGCTCTTGCATGGGATAGGCAACTTCGCTGCAGTGGATGAGGAGAAGTTTGTGGCAGTCGCGAGATATTCTGCGGGAGAGAAGAGGGAGCAGAAATACGAATAAGACTCCTCAGAGCACGTGGCTTGGCAGAGCTCGAAAAGGTCAACTCTGGCTCTGCTGCTCAAAGACTTTGGCTGGGAAATAGAAAACTGGGATCTCAGGTAGTTGGTGGAGACCGAAGCCGACTCCGTGGGAGAAGAACAGTTGAGAAAGTTAGGAGAGGAGGAAGAAGAGAAAGCAACAGAATGGAGGAGAGAATACTCAGATTTAGGGTTAGATTTAGGAGAGAGTGATGATAAGGCACCTGCCATGCCTCAGCCTTGGCTTGTCCTGAAGCAGAGATGTAAGCCTGGCGACCTTCAGCAGACCACCAGGCTTTAAGATGGCGTTTGACGCGGCCGAAAAGAATGGAAAATTTGGTCGTATTTATTGTCAGAGAAGTAAAGAGACCAGCAGCAACAGCAGAGGAAAAAGAAATAGAGGACTATTCCTCTGCAGAAGGATAGTGAGAGTCGAGGTAGAAAGCAAAGTCTCATCTCAAAGAGCTTTCTGAAAATTGAAGGAAGGGGTATTAGCAGAATTGGTAGATGATCAGAGCTCAAATCTTGAAGCACTTTCCCGGATCAAGAGAGGAGGGAATAAAGGAGATGTGTGGAGAAGAGTGATAAAGAAGAGTTGGCGTGTCAGGGTCATTGAGGGGAAGGATGTCAGAGGAGATTTCCTAATCAAGTACTTCTTCCTCACGGATGTCAGATGTACCTTTTGAGTGCCTGTAGGGGTGATGGTAGCCGAAGTCACCCGGAATGAAGAAATTTCTGGACGAGGAAAGAATAGAGAGAGAAAAGGAGTCGGTACTACTATTCGTCAAAGAAGAGCAAATAGATAGAGCATAAATTTTAAGGAGTGAGAGCGAGGAGGAGTTGTTTAGTGAGATGTTGACCCCTACATAATCAAATTAGGGGTCTAGCAAAGAGAGAGGGGAGGTAGAAAGTTCAGAAAAGGATAAGCCCTGTCTGACAAAAATGATGACGCTGCCGCTAGCGTGCGGGTCCTCAGGAGAAAGAATGCCATACCGGGAGTGGGTGCGATCAGATCGCAAAGCAGAGTATCCCAGTGATCCAGAAAGAGGAAGATGAGTTACGGTTGGATCGCTGGATACAGATAAGATCCCCAGGATGAGACGAGATAAAGTGTAGTAGTTCAGTGCGCCTGGCTCGGAGACCTTCAGCATTCCATTGAAGAATCATGAGGGTGTCAAGTGAGGAAGCAGAAGGTATAGAAAAACAGCCAGAAACATAAGGAAGTGGGGAGGATGCAGAGCAAGGCAGAGTGGGCGGAAGGAGGGTAGGAGGTTTGAAGGCAAGGGTGGGGCGGGAGTGCTGCTTTGGCGTAGGGGGGCCAGATGAGCCAGGCTGAACAGTGGAGGTATACAAGCTGGAGGAGTACGAAGAGGAACACCCAATGTTAGTAGGTGTGGGACCTCCAGAAGAAGCAGGGAGGACAACTCCAGAAGTTAGAGCTGTCTATAGAGTTTTGAATCTGGAAAAGAAGAATAGTGAACATCTTAAATGGACCTATTTGGAGCAGGTGCAGCATTGCACCAACCTACCCCTCCAAGTCTCATTTCCAGCGCACACTGAACAGGGAAAAACGGTGCCAGGGTTAAGATGAACATTGCCGCTCATCAGAAGGAGAAAAATGAGAAGACAGGCAAGATAGACGTAGGAGAAGAGAGAAAGCAGTCGACCGATTTCAAAGAGGCTGCGTGCTACTTTTCTGCGGTCGTTCAGAGGGCAGCACGGCGAAAAAATGGTTTGTATAAAGGAGGTGCTCGGGGTAACTGGGACCCTCGCAACGGCCAACAGCCATTTCGACCCAATCCGAACTGGGTCGGGTACCGCACCGCCACGTTGAGACGGCTGTTGATTGGTGCAGATCAATTTGCGATCGATGGGGAAGACGCTGGTCGACCTCTAGCGGAACTTGCTTCTGGAGTAACTTCCACATTGCGTTTGGTTCTGCATGGTTGGAATAATAAACGTTGAAGCCGCTAACCCAACATGTTGCGTTTTTGCAAGATACCACCATTGGTCTGGGATGTCGAGAGCGTCAGTTTTCGGGGTTCGCTAAATAGTAAGCGCCCCTTGCGCTGGAGCGGCGGAGGATCTTCGCTCAAAAACTTGCAAAATTTTTTCAACTAAGGTTCGTCTTAGAAATTTTTTTCGCATAAAAACATGCAAGAATTCATTAATTTTTGGGGCGGAGGTTGATCTTTAAAAAAAAGAGGCCATAGACTAGAAATCTTCAATCTTTTCAACGCAGCGTGCCAGCTTAAGAATTATGACAAAATAGTAATGGCTTTGCGTGCCAAAAATTATTGAGTACTTCTATAGCATGTGGTCTACCTAGATTGCACTAATGTACATGCCACGTTTTTGCTCTTTCATAAACGAATAACAGACAGATTTAATTGATTAATTATTTAATAATATGAATTGCAGTTTTAAGTTTTAATGAGTCCTTGTTCTTGCTTCTCCTTGCCAACAGAGCGTGAGGTGGAATGGAATGGAAGGCACATTTTGGTATGAAGAATGGAAAGGAATGGAAGACGGCCTTTTATCATTCCATCTCGATTCTATCATTCAACCTTTGACCACGGCATACAAACTTTATGAAACAATATAATTACTTATATCAACCCTTTCAACAGATTGACTTTTGGATGTTTTGAGCCGATGCGATCGCCAACTGGAGACCGTTGTTAACAACAGCTTGTATTGTTTTTGCACATTAGCAATTTCATTGTAGTTCAGTCACATAACCTAACCTACACTGCATCGCTTCGCATGTTTCTGCCAGTGTGAAAATACTAAAGAGTCTGAAAAACACCAGAATTGCGTCAACGTCTTTTGTTATTTGTATCGAACTTGTTTTGTGGATTTTTCTCATGAAGATACCTTATTCTCAAGTGTAAACAAAATGGCAAGCAGCGCTAACATAGACATTAGACAGCCTGTATAAGCTGATACATCGCAAGTTGAAACAATGGATTAGGCAACGCTTTAAGCTGTTATGACCAGTGCCTCTGGGATAGATATAAATGCATAGATGGAACATCGACATAAGTTTTGAGATGGAACGGAAGATTTCTACTATGGAATGGAAGAAAATGCCAAGATGGAAAAAAGGTTTTCCATGTCATCTTATGCCCTGCTTGCTTAAGCTTTGTGATGTTTGGACACTTTCAGTAGTACACGTATTTCGTCATGATTTACCGCAAATCGGCTGCGATGGGAACTGAGAAAGAATTTCATGTGTGAAGATATTTGTTCACATAAATAGTAGGTCCAAATGCTGACAGCAAAGGTGTTAGCAGTTTCCTTAGACAGTTAAATTTCTTTGGTAAAAAATCCCAACTTGGTGCTATCTGGTTTGATTAGGAAAGAAAACAGCCAAAACGCTAAAATTCTAAAATCTATTGCAAAATTGAAACCTTAGATCGCGCATGTATAGGGTGATTCATATGTAGCTGGACAGGTTTTTTATAAAATAAAATTTATATCATTACGATATTTTGATTTATGTTTTTGTGTTACATTTTAAATTTGGTGAGAAATTACTGTCCATCTACTTTTGAATCCCCCTGTATGTATTAATTCAACGGCGTTAACTTGGTATTTCAGTGAGAATTTCTTCAGGTGTTGATTTCCCGTGTGGAGCGTCCAGTTTGGGTGCAAAATCTTTCCATACGATCCACCACTGTAATGTCTGCAAGAAACTTCAGTTTTTCAAGCCACTTTAAGGTGGGCATTGCCTTGCCCTATTAAAGTCCTTCCCTTGATTAGGCATTGGACAAATTGCAACAGGCCCCGCGGCTTTGCCATCTAGCTCTGCGGTGCAGGGGCACATAATGGTATGCCCTTTTCGTCTCCTTAAGCAAAGACCGAAACTGTTGAAGAACAGCTTTTATAGTTTTTGATTATATCAATATGTTGACTAGCAATGACTACTGCTCGAGTAGCAAACGATTTAGGAGCGATCTTTTGATCACATTTTGACAAATAACCAATTAACCATACATTTTTAATTCTACTAGCAGTTCCTGAGACAGATCTGACCGACCACTTTCCTCTATTTTCCTGTCGTTCAATTAATGATACCAAAGTATTTCTTAATAAAAACAACCACTTGGTGATGCAAACGTTTCGTGATTAGAGCTCTTACTCATTTAAAAAATCTTATTTGTAATTAACGTAAATAGAAATTTGAACCATGATTAAATCAAAGATTATAAAATATCTATAAAAATAAAAGTTGTACAATGTACAAAACTTCAATAATTAAATTACAAGCTAACTAAATAAAAAAATATTTTGAAGACTGTTTTCCGAATGAATGCGAAATGTCAAAAAATATCGCATATTGTTCGTGGCAAATAATCACATCATTTCTTAGATCAGAAAGCAATGGGTTCGACAAGCCGGATAACTTCAAGAGCGACGTACTTCCTACTGATAGGTGCAACAACTTAGGTGATAGGTGCAACAACTACTGATAGATGCAACAACTTGGCCGTACAAATTTTCTCATGCTATAAGTTTACATTTAACTATTATAGTAACAGTGGGGTTTTAAATCAAGTCAAAGCTTTGAAGGACCCCGGATCCATTGGGTGCAATAACATTTCAACTTTTAAGTGCATGCATCTGTTCTGGCTGCACCTTTCTGATAGCTTTTAACTCTTCTTTTTAGGTTAAAAATTTTACAGATTGTTTCAACGTTGCCGAAGTATTATGTGTGTGCAATATCTATGCTCTGCTTTGTACGTGATAGTAGAAAAACTGAAAATACTTCAACCGCATCGCTTTTTGCAAAGCATTCTCTCTTTACAAACTATTTAGTAAACGCTATAGTCGGTGTCACATCTTTTGATAAATTAATGACTGTAATTATACAGCATTAATCTGTTATTTTATATCAAAAAATGCATTGGAGACTACTCACCAGTATGTTATTCTATATGCCTACTTTTGAAGCATTGCTAGGTTATGGATTTCACTCTTTAATGTGTCTTGTGTTCCACAAGGCTCCGCTGTACTCGGGGAGGGAGGGCTTTAGTGGCATGTACTGAATTTGCCTATTGAGTTACACAACAGAAGTTTGTTATGATCGCACTGGAGCAGCATGCCTTAAAAACTGGCCATAACACATTTTAATCCTCCGGTGTCGATAACGTTATTTTCTGCCCCCCCCTCCCTTTTAGATTTACCAGTGATGCTTGTGCTTTTCTACCAACCAAAAAATAAGGAAATTGCGATCAAGTAGACTACCAGTTTGGATATCTGCGGCTGAATGCTTGGCTAACTATTTGAGCGGTACCTTGTCTTTACCTATGTTATTTTCACAGATTTGCAATCAGTTACAATCGTGTCGCTTGCTGCTGCTTGAACAGGGAGGTCATGACATTCACGCACGCATACGATTGAACGTTAGTGTTGATGATATTTTATTCGCGTTGAATAGCGATTAAACACGGAAGAATTTCGTCTTATTTTGACAGTTTGTAATTTTTAATAAAATCGTCTTACCAATACCAACTTTTTGAGTCTTGTGCGGAGCGGAAAAGACTGAATAAATAGAAAAACAAACGCTGGTTAAGACCAGGGCGTAGCTTATAAACTATCGGCCAAAAGAAAATTCAGCATACACGGTACCTTCTCGACGGCATGCGCCTTTCCTTTCGTACGATAAACTAAACACAACACAGCATGTTTTTAACATTTTTTGATCAAAAAAAAAACAAACTACAGAATGGGGAAACTGCCCGTGGAAAATTACTTCTTGGTACAAACAAAATTTAACGATGAAGCAAAGGACGGCTTTTCATGAACGCCGTTTTGACATTGAAGACATTTTGTAGTTTTGGGGCAGTCTGGTAATATATTCTTGGTGGAGTGTTATTTCGCAATTGAAAATGGCAGACAAAATTACACCGCATCAACACAACAAAGATGCAAGTTTCCCACTCCATTACAGTACTCAAAAGTGGATAAAATTCGCATTTGTTACAACCGTAATTTATCTAGGCACAATGTAATTCTTTACGTTGGACAAATTTTGGCTTCACCTTGTCTTTAGAAAGCTTGGTGAGTCGATCTCAGCACCTGACGTCAGCAAATCAACCTAGAAACTAGCATACAGTAAAGCAACTGAATAAATTTAATCAAGCTTGCCAACGAAGGCTACGCAAGAGCCACGCAAAGCTAAATGGAGAACTAAAACTGGGGATGGGATAGGCTGAAATCACTTGGGGTACATACCTTCATGCAAAATTGACAATATTTCAGCCTTTCTAACTAAGGTTTTTTACCGAGGACTAGCGTACTGCTTGAGAGTAGCCGAAGTATCCAATACACAGGCCTAGTTGTAACAAAATAAAGCGCGAGTGCCTATCATATTTGCTTCAGTGTGACACTTTTTAACTTACACCTAAACCGAAAATTGCCCTCAACCCTAAACTGAATGAGCGCAAATACGAAATGCTAAATCACGAACACTAGGTCCCTGGCTTCACGTGGCTCTTGTGGAAGTACAAGCACATCGTTCCCAAAATTAATGGAACACAAAATTCCGTGTCAAATTTGAAGAGAACGAGCTGATGCGGTTTTTTTAAACTAGTTTAAAACTCAAAAAAGGGCGAAAAAATAACGTGAAAGCCAATCGCAAATAACTTAACATGACCAGTACAGATACCGGTACCACATAAATAACGAAAAAAGTTGCGACAGCACTGCGTGCGTCAAATAAAACGACAAAACAAATCTCAGAACAGCTGAAAGTGGAATTTTTAGCTTCAAAAAGCAGCAAATGAAAGGCTTTTTTTAACGTCCACTGAGATTGTTTGTGACTGGTAGTCGAAACTACCAAGGTCACGTTGATGAGGCGATCAGGAAGAGTAACCTCTTTCTGTATCGAAAAAGGAATTTTAAAAAAGTTGTTCACACATTTGGAAAGTTTTTAGCCTCTTGGTTAAGGCTATGCAATTGCAATGGTCTAACGAACTTGAGAGCATTTTTGTAGCAAGTTGGTAAATAGATTGCATGCAAATCAAAGTTACGGGCTAGAAAACGCCCTCCTCAGCTATCTGCGAAAGAGATCGTAAAGTTATTCCATAAAGAGTGCTATAAAACATCCAAAGTTTGTCAGTTGGTTACAAATTTTGAAATACGGATCTTCATGCACAGGTCTAGTTGAGAAGTTTGCAGCATAGTGTAAGAACCGCGACTGTGATGGTGCTGACCAAAATATTTCAATGAGGGTCAAGCGCAAAAAGCACCAGAGCTATTAACTGATGCAGCACCATTGACGATGCGACGTTGCTTTGACGCGGAACACGACGGCGGGACACCGAAAAAGGACGACGGCAAAAAAAGAAACAAGATGTAGAATGAACAGAGTAACAGAGCAAGGTCTACACGATGGTATGGCCGCTTTGAAAGTATTGAAGTTCACCAGACTTATCGATTTAAGTTTTTTACCACTTTTGCAATCAAGTCTCTTGAGATTGTTACATAAGAACTAAATTTGGGGCTTCTGTTTTGAAAGCTATAACAAGGCGTCTGATTTCTACAACCAAGTTTAGTATATCAACAAGTCCAATAAAGTTTTAAATTAGATTTGGGTCGAGTTTTAGCATAGTATTTCCGATAACTTTTCGTGGCATTGTTGCTTTTAACAAAATGTAGTGAACGAGTCTTACTATTACTTCTACGAATCATGTACGTTATGTGCTAGTTGAATTGCATAGCACAAAATAGAGTTTTGATGTCCTACAGTAACATCAGCTCAACACCTCCGGGCTCTGCACACCAGATCGGTATTCGCACTGTCCATCCATGCTGAAGCACGAGTCATGTATTATCTATCACTTGGAGGCTGATTACCGGACGCGGTCCGGCTTGCTCCGTTGTTATAGTAATTTCTATAGTAGCCTCTTCGGCCACGGAAACCCCCGCCTCGTCCTCTGTAGTCCCAATTGCTCCGGTCGCTATTGTAAGGCCGATCTCTCGGGGGCCGATTGGTGCGGTAGTCAGCGTTTCGATCGCGGTGGTTGCGCCCGTGCCAACTACCCCGGTGCGTTTCAAAGTCACTTCGCCGGGATGAGTTGCTTCCGGGCCCGGCTTTGCGTTCTGGTTTGGCTGGTTCAGCGTCTTTTTCCGATTTTCCACTCGATGGTTTGCTTACAGGTTTTTCCGGTTCGGCTGCTTTTGGTTCGGGGTCTTTCGGTTCTTCCGCGGGCGGATTGTCGTCCCCAGAATCGGATTTACTTGAATCGGACATTGCTTTTCCGTTCATTTGCGACAGTCCTGTGGTCTTCATTACTTCAGCATAAGTTGGTTTTCGATCATTTGAATCTTAAACAGAAGATTATTGTTAAAATAAACTACAGGCCAAATGTCAGCTTGTAGAAGCAGTTGTTGTTGTTGGTTACCCGACCCCTTCCGAGGGATGGGGGCATGGCGGATAACCATGGAGCCCCAGAAGCCGGGCAACTCCCCAGGGTCTGGACCAAAGGTCGTAGATGGACAGAGAATTGCCAAAGAGTGAGTAGCGCAAAGACTCCGTGGCTGGACAGTGCAGAATGAGATGAGAGGTGTCCTGGGACGAGTGTCCACAGGCGCTGCAAGAAGAATTCTCGATTCTGCTAATCCTAGAGTAATAAGAACCTAAAAGAAGGCTGTGTCCGTTGCAGCGAAGACGAGAGAAAACACAGCGAGCATGACGAGGGTGCACAAGTTCCTCGGCGGAAATCGAGGGGATCTGTGTGTCAAAGAAATTCCATGAGGCAGTACGCCTCCGGTCCGAGAAAAGACGAGAGTGGATACGAGAGACAAGAGAGAGACTACAAGGGATTGCAGAGGGCGCAAGTAGCACTCCCCGTCTGGCCAGCTCATCAGCTGCGTCGCTCCCCGGAAGAAATGAGTGTCCAGGGACCCATTGTAGCCTGATAGAACAGGAGGACAGAGAAGCCAGTTCCTGTCAGATCTGTCATAGAGTTTCAGGTAAAAGGAAAGACGGAGAGGACAGGGTGGCGAAGACAGAACGAGAGTCAGATAGGAGAAGAGAAGTAGCGGAGTTGTTGGTGCTGCTGAGACCAGCAAAGAGCGTGCAAAATGGCGCGGGCTTCAGCGAAAAAACTTGCATACTGGGCCTGATGTAAAAGGAAAGAGTGGCCTCGGTGCCACAGAGAGAGCAGTTGGCAAGAATGCCGGAGCCGCCTTTGCCAAAACGAAAAGGATCAGAGCCGTCTGTCCAGAATACCAGATCATGAAGGGGGAGAGAGTCAAGGTGGGTGAGAGCCGCATCTTGGCGAGAGAGAGAGAGGGATCAGAGCGGGAGCTTGAGCAGGAAAGGGAGGCCAAGCAAGAAAAGCCTCCATAAAAGAAATAAAGCATGAGCGGGTGAGTGGACGCAAAAGCTCTCCAGGACGATCTGCAGAGTCTTGGTTTCACTCCAAGTATGGCCAAACCTGAAATAGGAAAGGAGGTTGGGAGACGAAGAGCCCGCTCATAGCATAAAAAAGTGAAATGAGTCAGGGTGACTCGTAGGGGAGGCAAAGAAGCCTCGAAGAGAAAAAGTGGGACAAGGGGAGAACGAGAGGCAGCCGGTGATGGCGCGACTGGCCGCTCGGTGGAGGCGTTCCAATTTGATGATATTGGTAACGCTTAGGAAGGGAAACCATCCGGGTGAAACGTATGTGAGAAGGGGCCGAAACAAAGCTTTGTACAGAACAGAGAGCGACTCCTTAGAGGGGCCCCATGAGGAAGCAGAGATACAGCGTAAGGCCTAGTAGACGTGGGAAGAATTTGGCCTTCAGCGAAGATACGTGTTTAGAAAAGGAAAGAGTGCGGTCGAAGGTGACCCCAAGAAATGTTGGATTGAAACGGAGGCGGGAGCCGAGTAGAGGAGATTAGCTTGGTGGAAATCCACTGAGGAGGCCTCACATTTGCTCGGATTGAGAGGAAGACAACAGTACTCAGACCAGACCTCCTTGTGTGGTCTCCACCGCAGTGGGGACCGAGGGGGAGGAGGACCAAATGGCCAGATCGTCAGCGTAAAGAAAGCAGCTGATGAATGAAGGCAGAGAGGCTGGAAGATTATTGATGGAGAGAAAAATGAACAGGGCCAAGAACGGATCCTTGTAGAAGCTCGGCTTTTGAATTTAATAGAATGAGGGGGTGAGGAGGAGTACCTGCAGATTGGTAATGAATAAAATTAGAAGTAGAACAAAACAAATCTGAAACATCAAAAAAGATACTAAGTATTTGCAAGGTATGAAGTAATTAACATGAAAAAATAAAAAAAGCAACATACTACAAGCCTACCAGTTGATGCAGTGTCTTTGTCATCATTAATTTTTTCCTCTTTGACCACCGACTTTGTCTGCGACAAAAAATTACTTTATGAAAATGTAATTCTAGATCTGAAACTTTATGTAGACTGGTTGGCTTGTGACAAATCATGATGTAATCGACATCTAACGTAAAAAAGCAAGTTACTTCTTTGTTTTCAGAGGAATACATTCACGTTATAGGCTACTACATGAAACAACTTGCGTTCACATATCATTTGTAGCGGCCATTGCAACTATCACCACGCAGCAAAGAGCACTATTCAAAAATTGCACATCGCAAAATCTTTGTAGTTGGCAACTGATTCAATGACTCAAAACAAGTCTTCTATGAAGTTTACTTAAGGTTATCGTTTTCAAAGAAGGTTTTTTGCTTCATTATTATGTCATAAGCAAGCCGATTTGACACAACAATAAAGCAAACTAAAATGCTTTGTTCGCTTTTTGGAAGTGTGAACTGGCGTCTGGGGTTATTTTGAGAACAGAGGTGTGCAACTTCTTATGCAGGTGGGCCAATTTCAGACTTCATAAAAAATTTCGCGGGCCAGTCCAAGCTGTTTGTTTGTTTGTGGTTACCCCTCCTCTTCCTCGGGATGGAGGTATGGCATGAACGGCAATTCAGGTTCATGCCGTCAACCTAATTGAAATTAGGCTAGGGGAAAGATGGCAGCCCATTTCGAACCAGTCTTGAGTGACTGGTAGCCTCACCACCAACAAGGCGGACTACCACTGGTGGGTACCCAAGAGTCGTCTGACATGCTGGGTTAGCAACTTCACAATTATAACCCGGTGAAGTACGGGAGGGCCACCGGTCTGCCACATAAAGGTGGAGCCAGTCCAAGCTCGTAATCTAAGCTGCTTGAACGCACAATTAAGCTTCGAAGCAGTGCAGTGTTCACGCAAGATGGCGACGAGGATTTTTCTTATTCTCTTTAGAGATTGATATTTTCGGAGCTACAGTTTCGCCAATTTTCGGAATATGAAGGGTAACGATCTAATCTTTTGAAGACTCATTTTTCCAGCATGGAAGTGATAGATCTTCCATCCAAAGCTACCACAATTCACATCGAAGGCCACATGTGGGACCCCTTTCTCGGGCCACAAAATTTCACGTCGTGGGCCGGAGATTGCACACCCCTAGTTTGAAATAATCCGCCAACCTTTGGTTCGGCTGAATCGCTGCGTTGGCGTACAGAGCCTTCGTTTCTCGATGGTTGATCCGATTTAGTTGAATTCTCGCTCTTTGCAACTGGTCCGCTCTTCTTCATTTCTCTTTGGGCAGGTGCACTGTGCCAAGGTTTCCTAGCGGAAACCGTTACATTTTGAACAGTGGTGGCCGAATTCGAGCGAGGTTGTGCAGCGGGTTTATTCAAATCGTTTGATGTTTTCTTCTCGCTTGACGATGGTTTGCTACTGGCAGGTCGTTTGTTAACTGCGGGAGAATCTAAAGTCGAACTCGTGATGAGAGCCTCGGACATGTAAGCTACATTCTTACACAACAAAGTAACTACCGTAAAACCACATTAAGTTACTGGTAGACAGGGTACATGCTGTTCCAGCACCGTCTCACCTTGTGCATTACTGAAAAACGATGTAAAGTGAACCTGTTACTGTGGGCTGATTTTTCTGTTACGACTTTCAGACGTTTTAAATTGAAATCGAATTCTATCAATTACCAAGACAAAAGAGCTAATTGATATAACTGTACCAAGACCTTACATATTTATACCTTCTGCTCGAGCAGCGCAGAATGGATCTGTTTGTTTGCCCTATTATGACGTAGCTTCGAGCCACTATCGTCAACATAAACACTCACGTTTGACAGGTACTGGTTGTGCGTTGACAGCAGAGGTAGTCTTCACGTCAGCCTTTTTAATTGGCTTGGCAGCTTCACTCGCTAGAGGCGGTGCTTTCGAATGTCCAATCTGACTGCTCCTGTTTACGTGGGAAGCGCTTGACACTTCGGAGTATTTCTTTGGCGGTGGGTTCGATCCCTGCACTGGGTCAGCATGACTGGAAGCCTGAAATTTATATAAAGTTGTATAGAAGTCCAGAATTGTAGTTGTTTCCAGTCCCGTTACGTAAACCGCAATGCTAACTCATGTCATCAAACATCGTTCTTTTCATCAATCATAATATAATAGGCGGTCCTGTGCTTGTAATGGGAGCATAGCGGAGTCCATGAAGTCCATGTATAGAACTAATGTTTATGGCTTGGACTACACAAATCCATTCAAGTGAGGGCTAACCAAAGCTTGCCAATTTGCCCACAAACAGAGACTCTTCGTCATTGCTTTGTTGCTTTAATGCAACTATTACGCTTCTCAAATCCGGATATTAGGCACTGCAGTAGATTAAAAGCTACTCGATCATGAACAAAGAACACAATAACTTGCTTTGGCAGGATCAATCTTTACAGAGTCAGACGCTGTGGGACGACTTTCGGAATTCTGGCTTGTTGCAACCTGAACAAGGTAACTTGTTTCAAATCACTGCTGTCATTATTAAGAGTCAACCGGCTTGCTGGTGAAGCGACAGCTTTATCTGCCATTTTCACCAATTAAGCGCGGATGTAAACGCTTCTTGCACATGCACATGGTTTTGGGCTTCAAAGATTTTAAATCCGAATGAGATAGTACGACTTGCTGCAAACGTTTCATTAATTCGTGTTATGCAGGGATCAGAGATATTACATGTGCCTGCCACCATTTACTTCTTTTGTATCTAACTGCTAAAGTAAACGATAAATTAAAAGCACCTCTTCACTTAAATTAGTCAAATGCAGCTTTATGTAACCCCAAAATAGTTGCAATCTTACCGACACATCCGACTCTGGGGCGCCCGGTAGTGGCGGGAACAAATTGCTTTCGAAATTAAATGTTGGTTTCGGGACAGGAACAGGTGTGGGGGTTAGCTGAAGAAAACATAGTTACGAACATAAACCTATTAATAGCATTTGTTAATTGAAGCATCTAACATTTACCGCTTCGAAGACACCAACAAGAAATTTGTGATAAACACACATAGCTTGGTACAATATGCACAATCACGTTTTACTTGCTTTCACTGGCCAACAGGCAATAACAAAATCGATTTAGCCTTTCGCACAGCTCCTGAGTTCGTTTATGCGTAAAAGCTTATGCTCTGTTTGCTTGTTTTTAGTCAGAATTAGCCACTGCAACGTGCAGACTGCTAGTTGGAAACACACGTCAGTCACATAACGATAGAACAATCTTATTCAGTGCCTTTCCCGAAGACCAACAAGCAAACTTGCCAGCTTTTTTTCCTCACGTCACTTTTATGCTAACGCCCAGCAGGAAAGCAATGAATATAACTAAAAAAAACTCTGATATGCACCGGTCGATTTTTGAACCTGCATTCCCCTGTATACACGGGGAACATTCCAACCACTGGTCCATTGTAGGCATAAGCAATCCCGATACGTGCACGAAATTATAACCCTCCACACAAAGCTGTACCGCTATTTTACTTCTTCAACGAACTGAATCAGGCTTGAGGAGTGTCGCCATAAATAATAATCACTTTCCATAGCAGTACGATGGAGCGTTTCTTGGCAAAATGATTAAAACAAGAACCACTTTAACGTTCGCTTGAAAACGTATTAACACGCAAGCGCAGACTCTTGCAAGGAAAGAGAAAACAACTCACAGCATTCTTTTCGTCTTCATTTCTCCTTCTACGCGGTCTTGAATTTCTTCTTTGTTCCAAACCCCCCTGATGCGAGCTCCTATACACGACAAGACGTCAGAGCTACGTAGACATGATGTCACGGGCAAATCAACTGCGCAATATCTGTTCCATGTTTGGAACAGACTTGAATGTCAAGTGTGGATACACGGTGACGTTAGTAGATACAAAAAGTTCCTTGCATGCACAAAATACTCTCTGAAAGACGAATCGAGCATTTTTCACACTCGACTATGCAAGGAAGTCAAAGATCACAGGTTCAAAACTTGACCTCACGTGTTGCAAAACACTCTTCACTAAACATCCTTTGCCCTCAATGCGCGTACAAACATCAATCTCTTCGTTATGTGTGATATATTACTTTTTCAACTTCATGGCAACTAGACCTTTGACCAAGTTACCGCACGTGCGCAGAAAGACACCGCGTAAAAGGTCTTTTTCAAATAACAGAGCAGGCATGCCTTGTAACTTTATGACACTTTTTACAAGGACAAGTATTTCTTTAAAAAAAGGCAGTTTTGTGGTAAGTTTGTCAGTTTCCACCCGTACAACACAAAACCAGTCAAGCCGTGTTTTCCAGTTTATTTTCGATGATGAAGTCATCAACTATAAGTTTTAAGCTATAAAACTGGTTCTCTAGTCAGACGTTCTCTTACGAAAATAAGAGATTAACCCAAAAAGAGTAAATAGCCTTACTTTTGGTCGTTGGCTGGATTGCTAGTTGCTAGAGACGAACGTCTGTTAGAATCATTATTCGATGCTTCAGTAAGATTGTCTTTGTCTGCGAGAAAGAACAATCTATTCATTAAGAGCAAGTCTTTACCACTGTGAACAAAAAGTGCGGTTGTGAATTAAAGATAAGGCCTTAAGCTTAAAGTTATTCTCCTTTTCCAAAACACTCATGGCATTAAGCACTATCGTCAAACTCGTAGTAAAGTTGATCGAGGCGTGTGCTCACCTTTTAAATCAATTGCTTTGTTCGATTCCGTCACGTGACCGTCAGGATTGGGTGAAGATCTGTTGCGCTGTTGAATCAAGAAAATCGATTCAATACTACCTCATAACTTTGTAAGCAACAGATCACAAACTATGTCGTAAGCTAAAAAAGAATTGCGAAAATCTTTTTCGGCACTACCTTTTACGCCAGAAACGCCACAATCTTACTTGAGCACCCAGCAACATCTCAACGTCAAATTCGAGCGACGTCATAATCAACATTATAGCCAGCGAAGCTATAATAAACATGAAATCCATCGACGTCATAGCAGTTTTGGTTTCGAACAGCAACAAGTCAAACGTTTTTTTAAGTTCAAACTCCGTTTCTAATTAGCGCTTTCGCTCAATGCGACAGAGAAAAAAGAGTAGGTGATATAATCTGAAGTTAAGTGTTTGTGGAAAGTAAATACCTGGGAGTTGGCCGTCACATTGTCATTGTGCGATTTGTTTGAATAAGACGACTTAGCTTCGAAGTTTGTTGATTCGTTGTTAACGGGATGAATTGGCAGTAACGGACCTGAATACCCAAAAGCTGGCAAAGAATACGTGTGAGCACTGGTACCTACAAAGAAAATGTTTAATTACATGGAGCTGAACAGATAATCTTTTTGAAAAAGATGTTTTTTTTATTATATTAAGATCATTTCTCACTTTTGTATTGCACAAGACAAGGGTAGCATGATATATTTGCGCGAATAATCCCCTACCGGAGCGACGATGTAGCGATTAGAACGTCCGCTTCGCAGTAGGTAAACCCGAGGTTCAATCCCTAAGTCGAGTCACAATCACAAGTCGAGTTCATTAAACCGACAGACTTTAAAAAATGGTATTCACAGCTTCCCTGCTTGACGCTCAGCATAAAAAAAAGGGAGGTTGTGGAGAACAAGCCGGCAAGCTTGCTTGTTGTGTCCCTGGACAAGGCAATTAACGGGACGCTCCATCTTTATGTGGCAGACAGGTGGCCCTCCCGTACTTCACCGGGTTACAATTGTGAAGTTGCTAACCCAGCATGCCGTAAGAGGGCGACTTTTGGGTACCCACCAGTGGTAGTCCGCCTTATTGGTGGTGGGGCTACCAGTCACTCATGACTGGTTCGAAATGGGCTGCCATCTTTTCCCTAGCCTAATTTCAATTAGGTTGATGGCGTGAACCTACCGTTCGTGCCGTGCCCCAATCACGAGGAAGAGGAGGGGTAATCACAACAATAACAACAATAATTCCCTATTACACTTTACATCGAACTTTTCTATAGAAAAAACTGTTTTCTCATATTATACGGTATCAATTACGTAGACAGAGAACCCCAAACAATTGGCTAACATAATGTATCCACGCTCGCAAATCTTCACGCTAGATTCTTGGAGCAGTCGTTTAAACAAATAACATTAGCAGGTGTTAGTTTCACTCACCTTTTGCCAGAAAACGAGGACTGATTTCTGAATGGTAATTATTCGGTCGGGAATTGTTATAGCGATTTCGTTGATTATTTGATGAACCACCACCGGGCGACTAGAGAACGGGCAATTTATTAAACCAAATAGGTTTCACTGTTTCACCAAATTAGAAGCAGCGAAGCTTTCATCCAGCATTCGTAAGAGGCGTCTTGTAGGTACGTGCTTACGGCAGCACGCCATGACGCTTAGTTGTTTTTCCCCCTACTTGATCAGTACGTTGGCACTAGTTTCGTTGCGTTTGCGATACGAGAGCTGGATATTCTACTTCACACAGAGCCTTTACTGCGAGAAACCGGACGACAAAGCACCATTACGTAAATTTTATAACAAAATAACTGAATTGCTTATGCCTCAAGCAAAAAAAATCACAGTTCTAATACGCATCATCTTCACCAAAAACCTTTGCTAACCATGATCGACAGGTTGCAAGTTCAAATCTCAAAAAACAAGACAATTCGTCTTGCATGGGTGACTGCTGACTTGAGGATCGTAATTACTTTCTACTTCTCTCGCCTTTGATGAGTTAATTAAGTTTTCTTCATTTCGTTTTATTTGCAAGATTCCTATGAACGCGCACAAATTCTATCAAGTAACGCCCAATCATACATGGGAAGCATACATGAATACTACGTGGTGTTAATCGCATAAACCTATCCCATGGTCAATTACACAGTCAGTTTTTAACGAGTTCTACTATCAAATCAATCATGATTATATGGACGAAAGAGTCCCTTATATCAGACGGACGTGCAAGAAATAGCAAAAAAATAAATTGACACTTCATTACCTGGTCGTTATGCATATGATGGTTGTGTGATCGGTGATGATTAGAATAGAAAGACTGTCCTGGGCCTCTACGAGGACCTGGCCTGTGGTGAACGTTTGGGGGGAAAACTGGGATGTGCTGCTGGGAGAACAGTATAAAGTTGTTTGGATCGTTTGCGCTTGGGGCAACGAAAGGGGCGCGGGCACCGAGTGAGGCACTAACGGCCGGGATATAATGGCCAGGATGATGTGTGGCAATGGAATGAGTCACTGTAAAAAAAGATTCGTTAATAGCGACGGTAGTGCAATGGGATATTGCTCTAGGTTTGAAACAAAAGGTCCTGCATTCGAAATTGGCAGTGAAATCACCACTAGTATTTGTCCGAAAATGAACCTCAAAATTTACAGTGGAGTTTACTCCACTAAAATCTTGTAGTAAAGCAAATAAGTAATGGCAGACACAAGCAGAACCAGCATGTCAGAGATCTACCAAAGCGCCAAAAAAAGGATTAGTCGCATTAGAGGTAGCTGATATGGAACATGTTCATCACCAACCACCTGCTATTGCATGAAGCTATAAATTTCGGACCAAAGTCGGTAGATTTTCAGGTGGGCTTTGCGATTCTAGGACAAATACCCCCGGACAAATACCCACCGGACATATACCCACCGGACAATTACCCCCCTTGCAAAATACCCCCTGGACATATACCCACCACAAGATGAAATGTGAGGAAAAACCCTAACCCTAACCCTAACCCTAATCCTAACCCTAACCCTAACCTTAACCCTAACCCTAACCCTAACCCTTAAACAAAACAAAAAAAACTGGTGGGTATATGTCCAGGGGGTATTTTGCAAGGGGGGTAATTGTCCGGTGGGTATTTGTCCGGGGGTATATGTCCGGTGGGTATTTGTCCGGTGGGTATTTGTCCTGATACCGGGCTTTGCACACCGACATAAGCACTTCAACTTCAAGATTTACGAAACACACGTACAAGCAAAACTCAATATCAAATTTCTTCTTACCATTTGTTGACGCTTGCTCTGATTGTACGTATGTTCCTACGACGTCTTGTACCATGTTGGGAGGGTTGGGATCGTTTGACAAGACAAATCGATTCTTTACTGAGCTATTGTTTAATTGCTGTTGTTGGCTGTAAGACGAATTCGATGATTTGCGATGGCCATAAGAGTTTCTGAAAAAGATCTTTTTCTATAAAACAACACACATCTTAGCATAAACATATCGATTGCGTAACATGACGTAGCTAATGGTAGTTGAAACTTAATATTACGTCAGAATGCGCATTCTAAACTGCTCACAGGCAATACTGTCGTTTGCAATGCAGCAACACGCCAACTATTTACATTCACTTATTAGGCTTACATGAATTAAAAAACGAAAAATAGTAGGTTAGGGGCTTCAGAGTCAAAGAGTCCAAACCGAAAAGAGGGTTGGGTAATACCAATTACAAAGGTAGCTGCTGTTAAAACTAAAATTGACGGCGCGTTGTTTTAATCACGAAACGAGATCCAGTGTTTGTTGTAAGAAAGAATGGCACACAGTCCCACCTATATTCGTTAACAATTGAAAGCAAATTGCTCAAATTTTGGTTTTTTCACCGCTTGAGTGCTTTTATATGCACAAAGTGATGGTCATATGACGAATAACAGTCATAATTAGTTGGCTTATTTAGATGTTGGACAAGTTAAAAAGCGTCCATTTCTCTGGGAGATAAAGGTTGTATCTACTGCAATAAATTGGCTGAGTAAACAAGGAAAAGGTCTTTTGACAAAGTAGTTTATAAGTTAATAGTTAACGAGAGACAAAAAGCTTACTTTTAACACTGTGTTTTAAACATTTGGGCATTAAGTGTGGTTTAATATTCAATTGCGTCTAATATTTAAATTATCCCATTTTACAGAAAGACTAAAGTAGCTGTGAAAGTCAGTTTAAACACGACAATAGAAAATGTAAGGGTACCATATGTCACATAAAACACAACACGCAGTTTCTGTAATATGCCTGAAAACACTCACGCCACTTTCAAAGTTTATTTTCTACATTATTCCCGAAAGTATAGTTAGGCTACACACAGAAAAATTTTTGCCCCAGACAGCTCCATACGTGCAAATACAGCCGATACAGTGCATTTATATCACAGGCATTGCACCAATCGAGACAAAGAGCCAGAAACAACGACCGAAAGAAAAAACTCCTGCTTATCGATTATGAAATGACTGCCGAAATCGCATGAAATTACCGCTGCGGATTTAATCCAATACCAAACTCACCTTTGATTGACTTCTTTGTGGAAGTCAGTGAATCTAAATACGAAACGGTTAATGACGTTAACCAACTCTTCATCAGGCATTTTAAAGCGATTATTGCCTACTGGCTGCACAATCATGATTTACGTTTTTCTAGCTATAATACAGCATTCAAAAATAACAACGAGAACTTCACGCACAGCAAAAATAAGAAGCACAAGCACGGTGTGCCGAGAAAAACTGCACGGACCAATAAAGACATAAAAACGATTCCACCAGGCCAAAGGCTTATGATTGAATCAGGTGTGTTAGCGGATATAATCAGATATTATCATGAAAAGCATTTATAGAACTCCTAAAATCGCTTCCTTCACCACGGATAGAAAGCTGGTCTGAAGAACTGAAAAAGTGGTCCTTAACTTTCACGCTGCAGCTGGCAAAAATAGTCGCGACCAGCAGAAGAGCGCTGCCTAATCCGCATAAATAAATTTACCTTCAATAATTACATAAACCAGTGTTAAGAACGAACCTGTGGCCACTGGAATTCGACGGAGGCTTGTTGCTGTTGCCAGAAGGCGGTTGGTAGTGGGCAACCTGGGGAGGCTTGAATGCCTGGACAAATTGGTGACCAGCGATAGGGGGAGCCTGAATGAGTAAGGGATACATTATATAGGAAAACATAAATTTTGGTCGACTTTTTTGAACTCAATGAAAAGCAACAAACAAAATTTACCTTGATTTTGTGCTCTACTGTCCTAACCATAGCACTGAAAATGTGAATTGCCTATTTTTAAAAGTTTTTTTTGGGTCCTTAGAAACACTTTACGATGATTTACCAGCAACCGCTAACAAGCAAAAAGTAAAATGTAGCAAACACAGATAGATCGTAGCAGAATGCGACAACTCATCTTATGTTTAGCTTCACGCTCACCGGGATGCGAATTTGGAAAACAAAAAAGAAATAAAAATAAGCATGCTCAATATCGTCTCACCATTACTGATGGGTCAAAAAATCCAGAATGCCAAGGCGAGACCACAATGCCATTGAAGGGAGGATTTACAGGCATGGCTGCGGCTGGTCCTTGCCCGCTACTTGGCACTGGGACAGCGGGAGACTGGGTGGCGACTCTGGGAAATAGAGACGTGGGAATTGCAGCAACTTGGGTGGGATGGGCGGATGGATATTGCGGAGGACACACCAACAAAGAATGAGGGTGGATGAATTCAACTGGTGGGGGTGGGACCTGAAATTAAGTCTCAAAATAGTCACGACAGCCTTTCCATACTAAGCTAAACGACGGGTTAAAGTAAAAAAATAACCTGAATGGTCAATCAAACTCCAATATTTCATTCTAATTACACTCGATGAACCCTATCCTCCGGCAAGGCAGACAACACTACGTAAACACTTCATTTCGCAGGTCTTTTATCCATCATTTGCTCAATTACCCGCATTACTACCAACATACCAGTAAAACTGGTACCTAATAGCGACAGCAACCAATTGCCCTTGACCTGATTCGCAGAGAGCGACAGCGAAAAAGGTCCATTCGTATGGTGTGATTGTAGAACAAGATCTAAAACATCTTGTAGTGTCGAACTTGAGAAAGCAGAATAGGCTCTTTAAATCTCCCGCGGCACTGCTGCTGGTAAGTAAATCAAAGTCATTTTTGGCAAACAAAATTTTTTGAAGTTATTTTATAGCAGCGATACATTTGAGAGTTCGCGGTGCGTTGATACTTCAGCAATTCAACAGTGTTTTTGGGCACAAGCCAGCTTCATGTCAAGTTGGCGTACAACAGCAGACAGGCACACTTTCTTCCACAGTTTTCATAGGTAATAACGTTTGCACTGGCGCCAAGGCTTTACAAGACGACCGGAGACCATTCTCAGATTAGCACTTGAGTGAGAAGGTGATACTGATGGGGTGAAAGTCAACGTCTTGTCTAGCAAATACTAACCACTGCCAACCCATGCATCTCACTAAATAGCAAGTGGGCAACCCACTGACAAAAACAACAGTTTTGTTTCAACACTCGAGTCACAACCTATGATAACCAAGCACTGTTTAAGTGTAGGCAAACTATTACTGCAATAAAATGAAAACAAAACTTCGAGAAAACGAAAAAAAGAAAACACATAAAAAATTTAGTAATAAACATCTCGTACCTTACTCTTTATACAATGTGCTCAGCTAAAGCTGCAGAATAGTTACTAACGGTAATGGTGTTAAACTCAACTTAATTTCAAAGAACCATAAGGGCGTTGGTAAACCTGGTGTACCTGCTGTGCCTCATGCGCACTTGTTGGTGGAGGCTGCTGCTCCTTACTTTCATGGGCATTCAAAGAAAGAGACTGATAGCTGTACGTGTTGAGATGATGAGACTTTGCCTTCATTCGAGCCTGTCGATCAAGCAATAATAAGCACAAAAATGTCTCCGTCAAAACCAAAAACACTCAACAACACAAGCAAATCAAAAAGATTGGGCGCATATGCTATTCCACCGGCTAAAACAATTCTGTTTCTCAAACCAAGGAACACGTTACACCCATACGTTTATTTTTAGACATTCAGGTTCCGCCATAAGTAACTACATGATCCGGCAGAAAAAGGTGCCACATTTAAATTGTTACTGTGACAAGGGTGTTGCAGTTACACTAATGAGTGAAGTGAAATTTTAAATAACTATTTGTGTTTTCAGATTCAGAGTTTAAAGTTAATTAATGCTTAATGCAAGATTGCAAAGTTTGTAATTAGTGTTCAAATTCAAAACTGTAAATTTAGAAATCAACATTCATAACGTCATAGACAGGCAAACACCGTGCATTCATTGTTGAAAGTTTTTTTGAAAAATAGAGAATCTTACACTGCAGCTGTACAAAATCTTAAGAATCATTACAAACTAAGCAGACACAATCATGTGCCCACTCGAAAGTCTGTAATGCTGTCGGCAATAACCTCAGGTCTATAAGGTCAGCTCTAAAGCAGAAGCATCCTGGAAGAACCCAAGAATGTTCGAAATCCAGAAAGCATTCAAGCTGTAACAAGATTTGTTTTGAAATCACCTCGGTATTCACCACAGTATAAGACAACAAACACTAAATGGCAACCTAATGCCTTTGGGATTTTTCAATGAATGATTGATTGGAGATATTTTTGGTATGTTTCTAGCGTTCCAAATGTGCTTGGTTTTTCTGCCGTATGCTATATATAATTTTATTGCAACATCACGAACGGAACATAGAAGAAATAAGCAATTGTAATTGAGAAACTTACAAGGGGTACAGTTAACCTTTTTTGCAACAAAAACATATTTATTAAAGCTCAGTGTGCTCTCCGTGGAGTTCAATGCATTCTGCTAATCTTTCAGGAACTGAGCGGCATCCTTTGACGCACAGTTCCAACGGCAACTGAGTAATGACAACTTGCTATGTTCCTTACGTTCAACGATCCTGCAGGGCTTTGCTGAGTAGACTTTGTCTTTGAAAATGCCCCACAGAAAAAAAATTGGGAGGGGTTATATCTGGCAAACGAAACGGTCAGTCCGTCCTCGCCTGCCAAGATCCACTTTAAAACTGGAATTTTGCTGCTCGTTTGTTAATTGTGTGAACACAAAGATATATCTGGTAAGTATAACTTATGTGAGTATATCTGAAATAGAAATGGGAAAGAAATAAAATTAATATCAAAATAGAACGAAGGCATGAGAGCATGATGAACAAATGCATAATAAAAGCAAATATATAGTTACTTATGGCATATTCTGTATTGGTAAACTTTATCAGCAGAACCACATACAAACTGCACCTACTAACCTTTTAACATTTAAGGGCATCAGAGTTTTTAATTTACTTTAAAGTAAGAGTCGCCAACACTGTGCAAGCAGGTAAGTAGTTCCAAAAATAGCACAAATTACCAACATGCTCAGAACATTATTATTGATAACGAAAAATTCAAAATTAAAGGTAAACCGTGCAACTTTGTTATGTCAAAAGTGTGGCATCAAACTGGTTACCCTTTGCATTACTCAAATACTTTGAAGTAGCTTTCAGTTGCAAAAAGGTTGATGACCCCTTGCTTAAAGCAAGCATATGGTGCGACAAAACGAATCTGCTGCATATGGCACAAATGTAAAAAACATCATGTTAAGCAATCTTACCAAGATCGGCTTTCCTTTAAAGGTACGCACTGTTTCCCGGAGGTACGAGTAGGCAGTTTGAGCGTCGTTTTCAGTGTCGAAAGTAATGTACCAGTTTGTGCCTCCAGCATGTTCGCAGCTGAAGAATTGAACCGGGCACTTGTCGAACAACGCAGCAACCTCCTGAGCAACAGTTCTCCGTGTAAAAGTCGATTTTTTAATGTGCTTGTGAAAGTTTTAATCGAGCTTAAATCTGAAACCATATACACCGCCTTTTAAATCTTAGCAGCCTAACTGCATTTGGATACCACGATTAGTCAGCTTATCTGTGAGCCTGGCCACAAGTGCTTAAAAATAAGTTCTTGAAGAGAAACTGAAACCAGAATCATCTTTATTTTTCGCCTTCTCCACAAACCGGTTTCATAAACAGTTCACCAGTAGAAAGAGCAATAAAACACAGCAGTAGTCGATCGGAATCTTTTGATAATCCTCAACATAAAACACGGAGCCAATATGCTGCTGTTAAAGAGTTTTCTTTGGGCGTTTCGCCCAATACTGCAATGTTTCAACTTTATAGCCTTAAAGTTGTACTGCACAAGTTGACCTTGGTAAGCGTTGGGCAAAACGCTAAAACTAACTCAATGTTTCAATACTTTTTGCATTGATACTTCTACTGCAATTCTTCAATTGACACTCCTACTTTAATGCAATACTTTTGCATTGAACCAAACTTGTCAATACTTTTCCCATCAAGAAGCAAAATCAGAAAACGATGCATCGTAATCGTAGAAGGCAGCTTGATAACACGCAAGCCAGATTTACAATTAAACACATCAGTTGCAAACCTATACTGTTATTTGCTGCATTAGTCATATAACAATCCGGTACGGCAGAAATGACTCGCGTTTGACAGGTACAATTAATATCAGATCAAAAAGTATGATAAAACTGTAATTTTTTGCTGGTTGTCAAAATAAATAAGGTTATAAAAATTGAAGAGGTTTTGCACATAAAATTTAATTCAATTTCAGCAAAAAATCTTATAATACAGGATTGCAGAGTACATGCGATAGCCATCATAATTTCAGTCGCTTTCTATCAGCAGGTAAAGTGATACGATGATGTTTATCATTCAGATAGAGTTCGAGATGTCGCCTACTTATTGAGTCGATTTCAGCGTAAGGACAACTGAAAAGCGAATTTACAAGTTCTAACTGTAAAAAATATAATGAATGAGTCCTACCTAGGTACAAGCAATCACATTTTGACTACAAGCAATTGTACAAATAATTAATGACTCCCTTATTGCAAGGCTTAAACAACTTTAATAAAAGCTTAAAAACTTCTTAACGTCCTTGAAAATCAATATCATGCTGAAATGATGCAGGTTACTATCGCACGGGCAGTTTCGAATTACCACCCAAGCGAATAACTAGTCATTATCAATTAGATGCTCTAGTGCCGCCCTAAGTCAATGAGTTTACAAGCAAATTGACTTGCAGGGTTGAATCAGTTGAGTAAATAGGTGTAGCAGAAAATGGTGAGTGAGGGTTGCTAAATGAAAAACCGGAAAAGGATTTATGATACAGTAACATACGCTTGTTGCCCACATTTTATACCTACACTTCCAAACTATCAAAAATCAAGATTTGTATAATTCTTCTGGAGAAAATCGACAAGTTGAAATTGTTCTCCGCAAATTGACTTACTTTTAGCTTGACTGCAGTATTAAGAAAAAGGGCCACAATATTCTTATTACAGGTAGCCTCTTTGCATTGCCCCAGAAGCGTTGCAGGTTTTCACGTGTATGCGTGCGTGGGTAGAAGCAGCGGCAGTGGTTCATCAAAGCCAAGCGCTTACCTCCTCTTTAACGCCTTCTGCTATTTCTCTCAGCATTAAAGCACGTCTGCTCTGATTCGGCCGAACCAATTCATTTGTTTCGTCAAGTTCAACGAGACGAGAAGCTATCGGAATAAAAACATATTAAAGCAGTGAGATCAGCACGAAGAGGATTGATCTAAAAACGCATAGTCCAAAAATCAAAGCCCTCAGTGAGCACCATTACCCTGGGTCAAAAAAAGCAATCGAGTGTACAGCTGCAAAAACAGCACACAAACACAGCTTTTTTTAAAATCCTACCACTAGCAAAAAGCGGGAAAAAACTAAAACTGCACTGACATTCTGGTTCTATGACCCAAAGGGGTCATTCTTTAATATCAAAATGACCTCTAGTACACTGGTTTTCGCTTGGCTAAACGAAAAGCCCAATAGCCAAAACCGAAACAAGAGTCTTGCTAAATCCATTGCCCTTTGAAGTTGCTTTTACCATAGTTCACTTAATCTACACATTTACTTTCCTCACATCACTTATAAACAGAAAAACAAAAAGTTCAGTTTTTACCTTTCAGCGCTTCTTTCACGCAATTTAAATCGCTAGTTAATTTCTTGATGGCATTGAAGTTTGCAATGGTGTAAATCGACACGTATTGCTCGGAGTTCATCTGTGATACCAGATAGGGATCCTGAGCAAGATTCTCTCTAAAACAAAACGAGGCGAAAAATCGAAATGCATAAAATACGTTCACTAAACCAAGTCTGTTTCAACTTTTACACTCTACACACAAGCGCAGACTAGGCTATTATGCTTTTACTTGCTTATTTTATATCAAACAATGACAGTGATTGCACTTTTAGCAAAATAAATTTTACAAAAAAACCTATGATGCTATACTTCATTATGCTTATGAAGTAGTTTGTGTACGATTTCAACACACGCTGCAATAGACATACAAAACAAGGCCTACGCTTTAAATTTATTCTAAATTGCGCAACTCCAATAGAACTTGCAGCACAAAATAAATGACCGAAATCAAGCCCGACCTCGAAAAGTAATATTCCAACTGATTTTTCAGTTGTCTTGTCAATTCTTCTCCTGTTGGTTGAGGTGTGGAGTTTTCCTGGGAAGACGACTCAGCAGTAGACCCTTCTTTCATGTCCACCATATCGTCTTTTTTAGAGCTGGTTTCCACATTGGTGATTTCACTGGTCATTGCTGTAAAGCAAAAGTCGGTCAGGTACTTGACGCATCGCGGATGGCACGTCCAAATATACACCACACTCCAGTACACAAACACAAAACGAGCTATGAAGTGAAAACAAATCTTAGAAGCTGTGTACATTGGCTCATAAATGTTACACATACATACTTAATTTAATCATTTAGGCATACATTACAATAAATCGCTATACTTTACTGTAGCCTCCACACCTAATTGGCATCCGTTTTTAAATACAAAAGTCAATTATCCAAATAACAATATCCAGAAGTCATAATAGAGCTTTTCCAACCACACTACTGTTTAATGCACAAGTAGTTATTATAAACATGAAGATCAGCGTCATATATAAGCAGGTATACTGGCTTTTCATATCAAAGAACTACAATACAAAGACTTTGAGCGTCCACTTGTTTTAACAGGCAATGAGAACAATTGAAAAACAAGCAATCACAATGCTTTTCAACTACACAAAGGTAGGGCAACGAGAGCAAAGTTTCGACGTAGAAAAACCCATAGTAATCATTTGGCCTAAGTCTGGGGTGCAAAAACACGGTCGCGCTGCGCGACTAAAAAGTTTACGCGCGCGACCAAAAGGCTTACGTACGTGACCAAAAGGTTTGCGTGCGCCTGAGGAAATTTCCTAACGATGTGAAGATCAAAGTCAGCGAGTGTTTTATGTTGATCTCTCCGCTGCCACGCTTGTCCTGCCTCTCGGTTTAGGTAAATTCGGGCATGTCCTTGAGGTTGATTTCAAAAAAATAAAAAAGGCCAATTCTTGTTGATCGCCGCGGCAATGGAACTTTTGCCTCACGGTTCAGGTAATTTCGACCATGACCCTTCTTTAGGGAAATTTGATGTAAATTGGGAAAATTTTTAGACTTTGACTTTGTTGGGGAAAACCACCAGCAACCATTTGGCAACACTGGTTTATACATGTCTGTGCGACCAACAATTTCTACGCGCTACTAAATTCCAAAAAAATTTTTGCACCCCTGGCGTAAGTGACTTAATTTAGGGGAGAAAGAAAACAAATCTGTCATGTCACTACCGCAGAAAAACATCATTTATGTATGCTGTTACCACATTTCTTGTGATTGCGACTGTAAACTCATGACAGAGAAAAAACAGCTCTACCTTCCCAGAACTCATTAGCATGAACGCTAAACTAATTTCAATAGAAGCTCATCTTGTGATAGTCAATCACGAAACAAAAACTTCAAGATGCGACCGTAATATCAATTAGCAATTATTAGTTTCGTTTTAAACCAAAGTTTCATCTTGTCCTCATTTTATCTGGCCATTCAAACAAAAGGCAAAGTTGAAATCTATCTCAGGATAACGATGTCGCTTTAGACCAGTGATTCCCCACCTTTTTGAGCCTGTGGACCACTAAAAGATAATCTACAGCGCCTAAGACTACTACCCCCAACCTCCTCTCATACAAGATGCAGCACTTTTAAAAAATCAATGAAATTTGAGTTACTAATTTAAATTGGTCTGCAATGCCTACACAGACTTTGAAATTGAACAAGAACTAAGCAAGATGTAAGGGAGAGTGCCAATCAGTGGCCTGCAGTGTGCCACCTTCAATTTACCACATGGCATTTAAATATACCTTCGCACTGGGGAGCTAGCATGAACAGTAAACTCAAAGCACAGTAACAGTAATGTTCTAGTCAAGGAGCGGCTCTCAGCATTTAAGTAAAAATGAAAATCTAATTTCAGGATAAGATCCAAAAAACAGCTCAGTTGATTCCCTGGTGATTTGAGCCCTGAGTAAAATTTTTGAAACACGATGGAATTCGTTTTTTGTTAACAGAGGTATTAGGCCACACTGCTAGCTTAACATTTCTGTATTCACGACAGTGATCAAGAATTCAAGATGGAAGAAAACCATGCCGTCTGCCTTGTCCATGATACCAATAGTGCTCATCTCAAATTTTCAAGTGTCTCTACGGAGCAAAGCCTGAATAATTTGCTTATGGGGCTTGGTGCTGCATTGGTTTATCTTTTGTAAGGAGCGAGCTTAGGCTGTAGTTTTCTAAAAGTTCAAGGCTGCTGCTTGTATGTAGCCTATTGCTTCTATACTGGCCGAGTTACCGAAGTCCTAGCCCGTGACATCTTTAGATGATAGGTCAATGAACCAATTATTGTATTAAAAAAAAGTTGACCTACTGTGCAGTTTTTCATTTAATTAAATTTTCAAAACTTGAAACAGCTATTGTGCATACTAAGCGACACAAAGACACCCAACTAATTAATAAACGACATATACTATGGGCAGTGTTGAAATCACGGTGGGGCAGTGTAGAACACCGTGGCCACAAGGGCCCAATTCGACTAGAAGTTTTTACTACACTATTGCAGAAAGAGTAAAAGCTATACATCGTAAATTTTATGTTCAATTACCAAAGAACAGATTTAATTTAAATGTCATAAAAAATTTTAAATAACATTAAGTTTTGGTCAAAACATGCTATTTGGTAAAAAGCGAGGCATTGTTGGGCACTCTCCCATTCTAGAATTCTAATTTAATCGATTGTGACAACCACTACAAGTAGACTACTTCATAAGCCCTGAACCTAAACAACAGCAAGTCTTGACTGTAACAAAAGCGAACGCAGTAATACCTAGATGAAAATCGAAAGAAACTCACGCAGAATCTTCAGCAAAAGCATCTTTTGGTAAATAATCGGTTTTCATTGAAAGTCCTCTCGGCGGATCCCTTTAGAAGCCGCATCGACCATTTGGTGGTCCATGGAGCACCGGTTGGGAATCACTGCCTTAGACCTCAACCACGACCAGTCAATGCATCACCACAATAAGGCGGCATCAGTAAAAGTGACTTCACTTTTTAATTGTTTGTCCCATAACATTACACGCAATGCATTTTTGGTTATCCAGCATTCATCAAATTACCCACCGGTTTTTAACGGCTATTTTTACCGGACAACAGTGAAAGTAGGAAATGCCTTAGAAAAAAAACCCCAACGGTTATTGCAACATCTAACTTTAACGACTTTTTTTGGCAATAATATCGATCTTACCATACGAAAAGAAACAGGGATTTCCTGTAGAGAGGCAATACTTTCCTACCTGGTATCGCAGCTTCTTCAGTTGCCTGAGCATTATCAGTCAGAACATTTGAATTGCTTGCACCAACACTCATATTTTTACCGTTTGATACTGAAAAAAAGTATTACATAAAAATTATTGTCATTGTTTTTACGAAGGCTCTTAGATTAGCGTAAGTCTACTTTTTGTGACAGTAGAAATCATTTCGCTTTCCTAAAAATCCGTACACCCTTATTACCTTAAAATCAAATAAACAAGGAAAAATGAAGCTTGAATACCATTTAATGTAATGGCTGCCGCTCATTTTAAGATTGATCTCCATAACATAAACATAAGAAAGGTTTTACTTTAACAACTTCGCTATTTTGAAGCTGATCTTCAAAAGATCTTCAGTTTAAAACCTGGTCAACTTTTCTACACCTATGAAAAACTTGGCACATCCTGGGATGTATAATGTGCTCGGTCGACAAGCACTGGCTTAGATTATAGGTCTCACCTTTAAAGTTTGGAAAATTCAACGACATGCAGAGTTTTGGGGTATTTTAAAAGCAAGGTTTCTTTAACGCCAGGTCAATTAAGGAAATAATATCAATGACGCTGAGCACCACCTGTGGTAAGAGCCTACAATCTTTAAGTATTTGGCCTCCACTAGATAATTTAACTTTTTCTCTATGAAATGCCATGTGGAAGAGATGACCTTTAGCTGTATGGACTAATTACAACAGGCAAATTTCTATATTGAGGCCGCTTTGCAGTGAAGGTCATCAATCCGTTGTCATTTCCGAAATTAGGAACTGCTGTAACACTTTTCCTATTTGGACTGTGACAATAACTACGGTAGATCGAAAGCTTATTCTTCAGGCTAAGCGCAATTCTTTCAAATTAAGGCAAATATACAGTGAACCCTCGTTTATCGCGGGGGATACGTTCCAAAAATAACCCGCGATAGGTGAAATCCGCGAAGTAGTCAGCTTTATTTTTTACTGTTATTTTACAATGCAATACTGTACTGCAGAATGAAACAAAAAACAAAACCTCTTTTCAGGCCCAAAATGTGTTTAAGAAATAGAAATATTAACGTTTATATCAACTTTTTTCAACTTTTTTCACTTCTAGACAACAGTAAAGCCCCTGAGCCAATCAGGATTCACTGTAAAAAAAGCACTGTAAAAAATTCCGCGAAGCAGCGATAGGTGAAGCGCGATATAGCGAGGGATCACTGTATTACAAAGCATGATGAGAGTAGAACTGAATACAACTTATGACATGTCATTTCATGTAGCATCGACTAGTTTACAGCAGTGTGTCTTGCCATTAGCTGAATTTAAAATTGCTTTAGTGCTAATTACGGTATCAGAAGAGCGTGTTTTAAAGCGTGTACATTTTCAACCATTTAAAGAATTCTATTTCTAGTCCGAGAATTCTAAAAAAATACATTGCAGCAAGCTGTTCACCGCCATGCAGAACAAGCTTGAAAAGTGTCAGCCATAAAGAACCGAAATGGCCTGCTAATTATAAACCAGGTATTTTCAATTTATCATTGGGAAAGAGGCATTTTACGAAATATTTACAGTCCCGCTGGTTTAATCATTAACAACGTGTCTGGGCGACAGAGCATTTAATCGCCAGCACCAGAGAATCGCAACGCTGATGTATTTTAGAGAAACTAATTGCCCATACTACCCGCGAGACGAATCTTTCTTAAACCTACATTACCAGTTAGGTTTGGAGAACATAATTGGCGTATAAAGTTTATACCGCACGTGTTAACCCCACGCAGTTGGCGAATAAAATCAGCCGATGACGAAAGCGCTTCATCACAGCCCAGTAGCAGCAGACAACTAATTACAGCAATATAATCAAATCGAAAGAATCGCTGTGGTAACAACAGAATGACTAATAACCAAGGCCGCATTTAGAAAATGGTTTCGAGAGGCAAGAGATAGCGTTATGATTTGTTGGCACCAATGAAGTCATTAGAGGGTACTGTCCGCCCCAGTATCCACTACTTTAGGGGGTGAAATTCTAGCACACTGCAATGTCTTTAAAAAATAAGTTTTTCATGTAGAGTTGGAGGCAAATAAAGACGTTTTTGTTTAATTTATGAATGACCATCACGAGTCTCGTGTAGCATGAGCGCCACTGTCTCTAGCAATATCATTGGAAAGGGACAACCTTATACAAAGATATAAGAAACCAAAAAGCTGGAAACCTTTTAAAAGAAGTTCACATTTTTAGAGACAAGCATATATCGCATTTTCAAAGCAGAGATACAGGCATACTAATAGCTTTTCGGAAGGTCACGTGTCACTAACGTCCACATCATCACAAACCTCATCAAAACTCCGTTGTGGTTAACATAGCTACAGTGATCAAGAGCTACCTCAACCCCAGAATATTCCCTCATGAAAGTAAGATACACGCGAAATCAATCGCGATGAACAAATAGCTACTTTAAAGAGAATAGCTAAAGCACATAGCCACTGGATTCCTTTTAACTTGTTACTGTAAAAAATTTTACATTCCACAAGAAAGCAGTACTGTGCGGCAGTCTTAATCCGATTCTACAAACAAAGAAAGCTACATTTATTCCTAGATCTTGTACAACACATGATTTACTAACCACTTAAATAAAAGTACGGCTAGCAATCTGTCGATATTGGTTGATCAATACTTTCTAAACGGCAATGCATGCATGTTGAAAACAATTCAAGTCATTGAATGAACTTAAAATTGGGCACGCACCTCTACTGTCCCAACCCGGTGTAAAATTCAGCCACACTTGGATAAGGCGTTTACTGCCAACTATCCAACTTCATAGGCTACTCTAATTCAGAGATAGCAGGCATATTTCAGACATTGTAGGGCTATTACAGTAAAACCACTAGTACAAAGCGATGCAAAAGTTTAGTAAGTATCTTTTTAGAAATCGCTTTGATCAACATGAAATGTTACCTGATACCGTGCTACTTGATGCTGATTGAGAATTGACAACTGTTGAGTTTCGCTTTGGTTTGCTGGACTTTAGATCATTAGAAGTTTCATCATTCTGCAATAAAAAAAATCTTTAGTTCCGTTACTGGTGGCTCGCATATTTTAACCAGCTTGTATAACATAAAACTCTTGCCAGCAGCAAACGCGTAGCTATCGTTGCCACTGGTACATTCCAACTTCCAAGCCACTTGCGTACACGTGAGATTTGCGCAAAGCAATGTTGACTTACCCCTACGTTCAAAAAAATAAGTGCCTTTGTATATACATTACACTATTGAAGCTATGTCCAAGATTAACTAATGCAATTGTTCGTATTGACAGCAGAACCATTACACAAGCGAAGACTACAGCAGTCGGTTTAAACTGCTGATAAGCACGTGATACATTACTGAACAAAGGTAAAAGAGTTCGATATAGCCATGCATTCAGACGTCAACGATTAAAACGTTACTACCAGCTACACAACACAACACACGCGCATAATTGTGATCGAGAAACAACTTGCTCGCCGGTTAGATTTCGATATCACTTCAGCGCATAAACATAAGCCGTTAAGGGACCCAAAAACCAACAACATAATTAAACGTATTCAAGTTCAACCACACTGGGTTTCATAACACTCATTATTGCACCAGAAGCCTTTTGTTCGACTAAGCAAAGTGCAGATGAGCTTAGTTATCACGCAACTGAAACATGAACTTAATACGTTTTATTGCCTTTCAAAGGTTGTGCCAAAAATGTGCAAGTATCGCACTATTCCAGAAGACCCTAAGTATGAACTGATTTCGCACGGGTTTGACCCGATGAGAGAAAACGTTTAAAAAAAAATGTAATTATTAAGATAAAAATCAACGTGTTGACGCATTTTGCAGAGGCGCCTTTGCTCGGCCATGCTTTCGAATATCGAAAACCATTTAGCAAGGCATTAATTACTTGCAAACAAATCAGCATGCATTATTAAAATGTGACTTCTGAATGTACAAAAACGGTCTTGCAGCTATGGTGGCATTTCTACAACGCTTTTTTGCTGTACATGTAGCTTATGCTGTTCTACTCGAGCTACAATAATATCACTTCCTTTTAAGTAATATTTAGAAGCCTATTTAACATAACCAGGCCACTTGCAAAACTAATGCTAGCTAATATCAAAACGACTTTGAAGACGATGAAAATGTAACTAACCAATGCTAATTCAGAGATATGAACATAAACACACCGACCTTTTTCGCAATTCATTTCTACCGCTTAAGACCAATTTCTTGGACCTGACCTTTGATCCCGCGGTTTATTCTAGTTCCGAAGTCTAATCGTTTACCCTGTAACTAATTAGCTCTTCGCCTTATTGCGCGCGATTCTTGATTCTAATCAAAAACTTTTTTCCAAGCGATAAATACAATTGAAAGTGACTTTAATCAAATCACGTCACCCTGCGTTCACAACCAATCGGACCTATTCCAATAAAAGAAAAAAATTGACTTAAACGCTTTGACATTTGTCGTCGCAAAGATATATGTTGGGCGAGAATTGAAATTATTCTCAAGTTTAATGCAAGATTGCGATCCGTTTTGAGGGGTCAATTATCAGTTGTTGCAAACTCTTCGCTTTCAAACCGTTTCAAAATTTATTCGTGGACATGACCTCATGTTGCGGTAGCAAGTCTCTTCTTTAGACAAGGCGACCGCATCGGGTAACCTACTTGGCCCCGCCACCTATCTGACCCATAAAGATTGAGAGATCCCGTTAAGTGCCTTATCCAAGCGCCAACATGAGAACTGACCGGACTTTTCTCTACACTATTCTTATCGCGCTGAGAGTCATGCAGAGAATTAGTGAACACTGTTTTGCAAGTCTTTGGTATGACTCGACAAGAGAATTGAGGTGTGGTCTACGGATATCAAAGCCGACGATCTAATCCTCTAGAATTGTGAAACAGTGACATCTTCGAAAGAAAAAAGCAATGTCCTACCTTTGGGCTTTCGCGTGCATTGGCTTTTGAACTTAATTGGCTTTTGTGCAAAACAGGAACTTGCATGACATCCGCAGCGATGTGCAACTCGTCTTCACACTCCACCACCACTAACGTCACTTTTTCGCTCGTGACAGGTCGGTTGGCTTGTGATCGTGACTCGATATGCCGGTAGCTGGTTACCTTGCTGTGGTTGATCGAAGGCGTCGTCACTGAAGACGTTGCTGATTTTTCGGATCCTTGTATCTGTATCTTCTTCAATTCGCCATTCGCAACGCTGCTCTTGCGTCGCTCCGACAAAACAGCTGGTTGAGAGGCGATGGATTTCAAAATATGGCTCTGTTTGCGTTTCTGTTTGTTGCGTGAGCTCTCAACGTATCGCCATTCGGTGTTGACCATGGTATTCTCGGTAACTATACTTAGAGATGAATTCACGCTCCAGTCGTTGTGAACGTCATCGTCTGCATTCTTTGAACCGTGAACAAAGCCTTGATCTCTTCTATGATTAGTACAATCGTTTTCTGGTGAGTTACTAGGCACCAAGCTTTGTCTCGGTTTAAGTAAACAAGTCGCTATATTTTCTTCAGCCTTTTCTGTTGCCTTGTGCTCCTTACAATCGGACAATTTACCCGAACCATTCTTTGTAGTCGACACTGTCTCGCAATCTTCCTTGGTTTCATCTTTTGCAAGCATCGATGCACTGGCGCAAGCCGGCTTGTTACGTTTATCGCGCTTGATTTTTGTAAGAGACTCGGACGAATTTTTTCGATTTTCTCCAGGTATTACACGAATCGATTTACGGTGCTCTTCTTGGCTTGACGTTTCAAAAAGTAATTCAGCTTCAGTTGGCGTTTCATACGCGTTGTCGTTATTCATGGACATATTTGAGGGAACTATGACCGTTATATCAGCCACAGAAAAAGTTGGGCGGCTCATTACGCTCAGGCTTTTTGAAGCGCTTGAGAACCAGTTAATATCTGAAGGACTGGGACTTGTATGACTAGGAAGCGTGGGTGCAGCTGTTGCCGACACAAATGACGATGGATGCTTTCGAAAATACTGACTACTCAATTCAGACGCCATTAACCGATCCAAAGTGGATATTTTTGAAAATGTTAAACTCCGAAGAGCGGAGTGGTTTCGTTCAGCAGAACCTGAAGGCTTTTTCATACTGCATGTACTGTCCGCATCACTTTTTAGTAACTCTGACGACTCTTGATGGAAGCATCGATCTTTTGCTAACGCAACACCGACTTCTCCACTCGTTGCCAACGGCTTACGATTTGTAATTCCGTTTATCTCCACTGATTTTTGTTCACTGTTATCCCAATCTTCTATTTTGCATTGTGATTTGTTTTGAGACGCTCTATGTTTCTCAGTCTGCTCTAGCTCGGATTGCGGTGGACCTGAGCACTTCATTCTCGGAGAATCTCTTAGTGCAGCAGCACAGACATCTTTAGCAACAGGATCGCTAGTAAGATCTGCAGCCAACTCGCTAACGGTCGATGCGAACAAATCTACTTGGGAAAGCATTACAAGACTGGAACCTCAATTAGAAAAGCAAGATGAAAGCCGAAGTGTCATGAAGAGGCCTGTCAATTTGTCATTGACTCAAGCAAGGCTGTTAATGGGTAATCCAGACCGACCGAGTTGCTTACACCAAAAACCTACAGTTTATTCCTTGTTGAAATCTTCATTACCACACGCAAGTTTACATTAAAAAAGTCCAGAACTGCACTACCTTACATCTAAAGGAAATAGCTGTCAATAAATTGCAGTCTTAATAAAAGCGCATGCAGTCAGAAAGAGCTTGAAATTTCCGGCAGCTTTCCCCAGCACAAACTTTAAATTGACAATAACCTGCTTGTCTGTGTACGGGACATCACAAGCCTACAGGTTGAAAAGCGAACAATAAGTGTGGTGCGATTGTCATGAAGTATTTAATTGTTCAAAATAAAGATAACGTTTCAACCGCTGACTTGGGCAAGACTGTTGACATTTAAAATATCTCGTAAAAGAATTTCCATTCAGTAAAACATCCGAATTAAAATACTTTTCGAGAACCCAGTGCCTCTTGATATTTAACTGGAGCTTGTAACGTCACAACTGCACTAGCCGCTGAAAAAGCCAGATAAGTCAAGCCCAATGCAAGGCTCCCAAATTGGTGCACGTTACGATTAAAGGCGAGCACAAGCATTTATGCAGCGAACAACATTGTTATGAATTGTTCTTAAACAGAAAGATCAGTGCCAATTCATTCTTCTAAAGCACAAGGAAAAGCTTTATATCCCCGTAGCAATGCTGTTTGCGTATTACTTCACCGCTTTAAGTACAGCTATCACTTCCTCGCTCTACAAACGCACGCTGAAGCAATTGGCCATGGACAATTTGTTGGACAAAAGACCGAGAGCTTTTTGTTGAACGAAGTCGTGTTCAATCACATTTGTTGAACATCTTACCTTCTCTGTAACATTCCCGCTTTTGGCAAAACAAAATTATTTCCTCCAAGTCTGGAAAAGAAGCAAGTGAAAAACCTACCTCTTAATTCCGCGAAAGCCTACTGCTGCGAGAATTACGGTGGGATGTAGAAGACTGAAGCAAACAGTCGCTTGTACACATAGCAGTAATGGTTGTAATCGTAGGTTGAATCCTAAACGTAAACTTGACCCTGCTATTTCACATGCCAAACACAGTGTACCATCCAACTTGAGCGTGACAGACATTGTTAGCACTCTCTAAGCTGCGGTAAATGCGAATTTAGCTCACATCTTTCGACATGTTAAGTCCGGTTTATGTTCTACAAGTGTAGCGTATTCTTTGTATCGCCAACGCGCGGCAGTGAACTTATTTTCGATGAAATAAAAACACCCAAACGTACATTGGTACAGTGGGCAATTAAAAACCAGCAGTTTCTCCAACTTTCTATACATTTCCAAATGCATGCACGTTATTTGTCAAGGACGTAGGAAAGAAAGGAGCGCAAGGGCCCAAGTTTTTCTCGTCACATTCTCATGCTTAATTATTTTAATTATGAGTTTTACAATCGAATTTATTGTTTTTCAGAGAACATCCTTGATATTTGAAACAGTTATGAATCTTCTTCAAAATTGTAGCTAATATCATTTTTCTCCCCCTCCTTGCCCTTATATCTTGAAATAAAACCGTGGCTATCCCTTGCTATCCGCTGCCTTTATTTTAATCGTAAACTGCTTGCCATTACATAGAAATGCATCATCAGGAACTACAACTACAAATTTTCTTGCTGTACATGAAGCCAAGAGGAAAAGTACTGCATAAACTAACGCACGTATTGTCGTAATCTTTCACCATGTCTACAAATATAAATCATATAGATCAACATACATCACCACTATTTATACAGAGTGGCCCATAAGTCACTTTACATTTTAGAAATTAAATAATTTTTTCTTAAATGACTATATTTAATTAATAATTGAGCGTCCATTTTCAAAGTAAAATTCAATTATCTTCACTCGTTGTTCTGTTGTAAACTTTTCCATACCAAAAATTTACAAGGATTATATTTTTAAATTCTGAAAAGAAAAATAGAAATATATCAATAGAAAAAAAATTATTTAATTTCTAAAATGTAAAGTGACTTATGGGCCACCCTGGTATTACAAGCACTGAAACAGAGACTGACTTGACGCAAAGCCAAGTTGAAATCAATGCAACGCAAAAGGTCTTGCAATGCAATCAAATCAAAGATCGAGAACGTTTAAACGATCAACTAAACGCCATTACTAGAAGAACTAAGGACATAGTGCTATTAACGCAGAAATTTGTTTTGTTTTGTCCGGCAAGTCGATATTGACTCCTGGTGACTTCATGAATTATGGTCATAAATCTTATGTTCATAAAGTTTTCTTGGCAAGATACCGCAGTGGTTTGCCATTGCCTTCTGCGGGCCATTCGAGGCGTCTGGGCCACCTGTCTTCCACATAAAGGCGGGGGCGTCCCGTTGAGTGCCTTGCCCAACGACACAACAAGCGAACTTGCCGACTTGTTCTCCACAATCTCCCCTAAATGCGGAGCGCAAAGCATCGAAGCAATGAATACCATTTTTTAAAGTCTTTTGGATGATTCGACGAGGGGAATGAACTCCAGGTCTATCGACTGTGAAGCAGACGCTCTAACCCAGGGATGTGCAACCTTTTTTGAAGGTTGGCCAATTTCAAACACTGAGAAAATTTTTCGGGCCAGAAACAGATCGTAATCCATGTTGTTTGTACGCACAAGCTAGCTTCGAAGCAGTTACTGGTGACAAGTTTCCACCCAAAAGCGTGATGAAAACCTTTATTTTATGTGGAGATCGGTTTTTCCAAGATTAAATTGATAGGCTTGTCGTTCAAAGCTGCTAAATTTCATGTCGCGGGCAGCATTTGAAAACTTTTTCGCGGGCCGCAAAATTTTACTTCGCGGGCCACATTTGGCCTGCAAGCCGCAGGTTGGACAACCATGCTCCAACCACTACACCATCGCGTCAACGCAGAAATAGTACATCAAAAAAAAGTATTGTAATATTTGAAGTACAAGTAAACCACCGAAAAGCGTCATGGGATTAAGTTTCAAAAATAACTTCATCCCTCAAAGTAAAATAAAGATAATTGTTTCCGCCAAAGGCTGAAGCACTTTCTAATTAATGTATCTACGAGTAGTTTGCACATAAGAAAGGAAGATTGCATTTACGGTCAACAGTGCGAAGGCTGGTTTCCACAAGAACCAATTAATTACTTTGACAAGAATGATTCGTTAAGCTAACTGCTCAAAGACAGTTGTAATTCCAGCTTAAAATAAATGTAAAATCTGAGTTTGATCCTGTCTGATTACCAAGAACAAGAGAGACAGTGAAATGACTGCATGTTTGAGCAAGTGAACTTTGTTGTCAGGTGAGGCAGAGATAGAGCAGATGCGCCACAATGATTGCTTTTCACATGTCAACCGCTGTTTTCTCATTAACTGGTGCCTCACAAAGTTGATCACAAACGGTTTAAACATTAACACACAAAGCATGCCGTGACTTGGCATCTATTTGCAAGCATGATTGCTGGATTCCACAACATTTCAATATCAGTTTTTGACTGACTACGTACGCTTCAAGTCATGCCCTGTGGTAGAAGCGGTCCAAGCGTTAAAGCCACAATTTTTTTATTTTATTAAAAATGCAACTGAAATGCTTTATGTATTGCAATGAAACTAAAATAATCTTTACGCAAAATTGTAATCACCGATTACAAAAATCATGTTGCATCAATGTCTAGTGGAAACACATAAAAAATTAATAGCAGATTTACGCAGTAGAATTAAAATAGCGTGCTTTTAAATTGAGCTGTACGTTTAACGTGGTTGTAAACCTAGCCTTTTCCTTGGCTGTGTTTGGCTCGCGTCTGTTTGATATGCGGTCCAAAGCTTTTAGAGCTCATTGAATAAAACCTGTGACTATGTGCTACGTAGAGATTTCGGTTCAACTTGAAGCAATCCGTCATAACCGATTAGAACCTAGTGAGGAGGCAAGTATGGTCCAAGTATTAAAAGCACCAACGCCAATTTAAAGGAACTTTTCTTGCCGAAAAACCAATTTGAAAATCACGCTCTGCAACCAACAAACGATGATTTTTTGACAAGCAACTAACAACAATTACTAAACTAAAATCCCAGTTTAAGGTTTGAGTAGAAATGTGCAAGCAAGCGTAGATGTGCAGCTACTTTCACAAAGATTGTCACTGAAGCTTAACACTAAGTGCAATGTGGAAAAAACGATCAAAAAGTTAAACCAATAGTATCCAACAAATCTGCGACTCAGCATGAAAAAAGTGTAATACAGTATTTACTAAATCGCTAGCCTAAAAAACAAAGAAAGATTTTGGTGAGAATGCTTGTAGCAAAGCAAATGAACGAAAGATTTTAACCGGTGTCTACCACATGATTAGAAAACAAGATAAGCTGCCGTGTATGGTAACGAACAATTGCTACAATTTGAGGAAAACGTTTATTTTCCGGCAGGCTTCAGTGTAAATGTTGCAAAACCGTTAAGGCGGAAAAAATCTATGCACTTTCGAGAGCTACAAAACATATCTTGAGCTATCAAATTAGAGGGAATTAGAAAGCAAATTAAGAAACTCTTGGTGTCGGCAGAAGTCATGTGACCACATCCATGTAGCAGCACAAAATATTGTTGCGATGCTGCTGTTTTCGTTTCGATGTTGAAAGTGTAAACCAAGCAAACGCATATAAAACTACAGAGCTAAACAAAAGGCCACTAATCTCAAGAAAACCAACAGAAGAACCGCCAAAGAAAAAACTAAACTGGTAGTCCGATACACAAGCGCAATTAAATACTCACCAGCTATACGATATATACTTTGACTTGACCAAGTCAACATAGCCGAGCAATTTACAGCGAAAATAGTTCGCTAGTGTACGCCAATATCAAAGCAGCAAAAATACTGAATTAAATCGGCTGTTCGAAAACCACTGCATTTGAAACATCTATGTCCTAACGTTTATCTCCAAGTGACCGTACGTAAAATGCTCACGAAAAGGCACATGCAGCACACGTGGTCTGTTACTCGAACTACTTGCGACAAAAAGTCACAGCTTTTATTGTTGCTGCTATAAAAATATGGCGATTGTATATACACATACCATATTCATTAGCTGTCTTACTGTGAGAATTTTCATAGCTTTTCATTAAAATAAGCCTAGGAATTTGTCCGATACCAACTTTCAAAATGGTAATTTCCGATTTCTTGAATTTGGCTGAAGACCTTACTGTTCAAGTTAGTGTCAAAAGGACTTTCTAGGACTTAAAGCGGCACTCTTTGAAACAAACATCAAGTTTGGCAGAAAAAATATTCGTGGGTAGCAATGCCAACAACAGCAAAGCAAACAATTGTGCTTTGTACGATCTCTCCGAAAATGTATGAACAAAAAAGAAAATATCTGTGCATTTTTGCGCAGAAAATAGCAAGTGGCAGCAAGTTGAAAGCTATACGAACAAATTAACTTGAATTACTTCCTCATTCTTGAAAATAAGCAAACGCAACCAAACTTCATCTAAAAACTCGTACTCTTATTGTAGTCGATATTCGCCGATAATGCTTTACAAGATGTTTCGGAAAAAGTTGGGTATTTTTCAAGCAGAAGAAAACCATAAACATGCGATGTTGTACCTCACTTGACGCATAACTAAAATTGTTCAGAGAAGTTTTCTGACATCTGAAAAGTTCACCTATTTCTGAAATGAAGTACAGTACAGTATACCGCCAAAAGAGATCTTGTGCCAGAAAAAATCTACTTCTTAAACATTTGCTTCGTTCCAAGACACAAAGAAACAGTGAACGTAAATATTAGTTTTAATAGCTCAAATGACATTAATTCAAGGTTACTAAATCGAAGCCAAAATTTCATCTTGAAACCGACCAGCCAAACAAACAAACAGAGGTTTCAAGCTTCTATCAGTAGCAGTAGAGAACTTGATCGAGGGTCAAAGCACCTCCAGCTATGAGCCTCTCGAAGAGTTGTAAATCTTTTTTTTTTAATAACCTCAATCAAGATCTGGAGCCGTTTTCTTTGAAACTACACTCGACCCTCGTTAATTCGGACTTCAATTTATCCGGACAGTGAGTCCGAACGGATGACAGATGAATTCAAACGTGCCTCGTGTACTGCCAGAAATGCCAGGTAGGTGACTCTCGACGCTCGCAAAAACAGTGTTTTGTCGAGTGTCAGTGAACAATTCTGCCGTTCCGTAAAAAAACACGGCTTAAATGGAGAAAAAATTATATCATTTTATAAATATAAATGATATATTTATTATATATATTATGTACTCATATTTGCATTACATAAATACATTTGTGTTGTCCGGACTTTTTCATTATCCAAACAGGTTCCTACATCATCAAGTCCAGAAAACGAGGGTCAAGTGTACTAATTTTAACTTAGGTACGTGTATATGTATCATTAAATCCCATTGTTCAAGCTGAGGCTAGTCATCAAAAATGCTTCTTAATAAAATGACACGAGAAAAACTTGGCGGAAAAGTAACAAACGAATTCGTTTTTCATTTGCAATGCATGGCAAGAATCAAATCCTTGATATCGTAGTGGTACCAAGTGCATCAACAACTTACCAGTGCTACTTCTATATTAGATAAAGCTTCCTCAGTCTGTTTGGATAAAAGTTTCATCCGTTGCACCTAAAATAACGTAAATTAAAATCAGATAACATTACAAACTTCACAACTCACTAACGCAAACACAGAAACAGAAAATTTACCACTCAAAAACTTTCTCTCTACGATGAATCAGCAAATACACAATTGTTAATCGAAATATCACAAAAATTAAAACAACTTTACCGAGTTACGTAAGACACATGCACTACACTTTTAACTTCTTTATAGTAATGTCAGCCTTTGAAACACACATTGTAATAAAAAAATACGCATTTATTTCTAACTAGCCGGCTCTGTCGGTGTCACCCAGCAGGGCCCCTCACAACAGTAACATCGGGGGCCAAAAATATCGGTTCAGCCGGCTGCGCTGGCTTCACTCATCGTGCACTTGTGTAAACAGAAACGATAAAATTCTGCTTTCTATGCACATCCACAATTATTGTACTCGTAATGGTGATCATCTTATGTTCTTAATCTAGACTGATAATGCTCACAAAGAAAGAATCTTGCTACATACCACCATTAACGCTTTTAATAAATGTACGGGGGAGAGATTGAAACACAGTCAATAATAATTGTAGCGGATAAATGGTGGTTGTTTTCACAATTACAGAAATAAACTACTTAATGGTAAGCCTATCTATGTCTTTGCCCAAAATCATTTACCATATTATAGTGGGCGCCCATCAGGCCAAGTTATTTTCAAACAAATATTACCTCAAAATTTAGTGGCACAAATTATCAGGTTTATGGTTTTATTGTGATTTCTTCTTAAACTTGGAATTTTATTACATTGCTTCATAGTGTAAATATAGTCAACTTAACAGGCAGCATATCAGCAACAGAAAAAATTCCTGCTCTATAGTATATGTCGGCGTCGCCAGGCAGGGTCCCCACCCGTAACGCCGGGATTGAGAATGTCAGTTTAGCCAGTATAGCCTGTTTCACCCATCGGGCGCTTGAGTGAACAGTAACAAAGATTTTATGTTTTTTCTGCATACGATTTTCACGACTTGGTGTGTTCCTTTTCTAATGGAATTTCTCATTTCAAGTTTCAGGCTATGCCTTTTGTCTATGTGCTAGGCCACTGCTTACGTGAACCCAAGGGAGCCTTGCGTTTTCCTTAGTTTGGGAAGTAACGGACACATTTCTCATATTAAGCTATTTTGAAGCAAAATAACAAAAATGTTTTTCAAGTAGTGTGATTTCACGCAGTGATGATTTCGCCTTAACCTTAAACTTTTTTTTTGATTTCGCCTTGAACTTTCTCAAGTCCTTGTTGGGTACGCACTACGTTGAATGTTCTTATCTCTCTGCTTGGCATGCCCAGGAGAGTTAAAAGAGTCCTTGCTTTTGCCGAAATGTTGTAGGTTTGATCCCGGTAGCTCTATAAAGCTATTATAAAGCAAAATATCAACGATATTTTCTATGTAGTACGATTTGACACAGTGACGTTGTTTTCCTTTGATTTCCCCTTAAACTTTCTCAAGTCTCTTCTGGCTACGCATTATGTTGCATGTTCGTTTTTCCTTGCTTAGGTATGCTCAAGAAAGTTAAAAGATACCATGTTTTTCCCAAAGTTTTTAGATTTGATCCCGGTAGCTCTATAGAGGTATTATCTATCAAAATAGAAAAAAGATGTTTCTCCTAAGTGCGGTGCGATTTTACCCCGGCAGGTCATGCCATCACCCGTGCCGAGTCGGAGCGTATCCAGTAAAGCAGCGGCGCCGGCTTCACTGTAAAAACATTTGTGTGAGCAGCAACGAAAACTTTTGGAAAACATAGACCATAGTTCCTCTACACGTAACAGTGATTATCTTGGTCTATTAATCAAAACTGGTAGTACTCAAAAACAAAGAATGATGTCACAAACGATCATTCGTACTTTTTAAAGCTGAAGGGGGGAAGTGAAACGTAGCCAAAAATTATGGCAGCGCCCAAATGGTGATCGTTTTGACAAGTGAAGAAATAACGTATGTATAGTTACTCCTATTTGACGATTTGATGGGCCCACTTTTGTATTTACATTTGTGACATTAAGTTCTTTAGGTGCGCTGTATGCTTTAAATCGGCCATAGCATGAAAAGGAGCCATGCAGTCAAGAGAGAATAGTCAAAATGTACCAAAAAACTTAGGTTTTGTAGAAATTGCCATTTCGTCAAGTGCAGGCATCAAAATTTTAAGTGTTTTTAACCGATAGACTACATTTCATAAACGTTTAACGACTTCATCTTTTGATAATCTTTTTGAAAACCTAGACAGCTAATGCCTAAGAACCAGGCTTGTGAGGAAAAGTAGTCAAAATGCGGCAGAAAACTAACATTGTCTAACAATTGCAAGTTGGTTTCGTCAAGTAGAATAATTGTTCAACTAAAAATGGAACATGATGCATAACAACCAATTTTTGATCAGCCATGATAAACTAATCCTTAGCCCTAGCTAATTACAGCCACGTACTGGTAGAAAGCAAATTTCCTTAGCTTTCAAAGGACAGTGATTGTTAGTATCTTACTATAGCTTTTACATATTTCCGTTACCTGTTTTTATTCAGCTTTCCACCTTTTTGGAGGGGTAGAAAGTTACACTACTGGTAATAAAGTTTAGTTTTTTAGTATGAAATCAAATACCAAGAACGCAAATCACATACCACCGGAATTGCCTTGAAATAATCTTTAATCTTGTGAATAAAGTTTGAAAATTGAGAAATAAAGTGACAAATCAGTTTTTAAGTAAACTGATTTTGTAAAAATGTTGCAATTTTTTTAAAAATCATCATATTATGGTCTTTGTTAGCAAAAGACTACGTTAATCCTACCAGACGGCATTATATCATCCTAGAGCGAGTTGCAAAAGTGCTAGCGAAAAAGAGAAGAAGCATGCTTAGAAGGCTTAAAATGCATAAACAAAGAATAGCTTGTTGCAGTGTCAAATGAGCTTTAATTGCAGCAGAGTTGCTTTTATCGAAATCACCATATTGATATGTTCTGAAAATGCGTTTAATCGCGTTTCTCCGACCAGTAGTTTTTAAGAAAATAAAGATAACAAATTGCACAATTAAGCGTTGATTGTGACGTCATGTTAGATCCCAAAAACAATGAAGTATTTTGTAAAGTGATTGGTTTACATTTCACGTAAAGGTGTGGTTAAATCCTCACATGTAGTGACAATGAGCTAATTTAAATGTGGTGTAGAATGGACTGTGATTTAATGTCTTAGGTAACTAAAGCATGCAATAAACTTCTATATTTGGTTTAAGTTAAACATAACAGTGTCTTCTTTAAAATATTTTGACAACTCAACTTGAGTCCAGAAATTTCAGATAACCACTGCGCAGCAACTTGCGAAATTAGGAATCTATTTATTAACCTTCGCAAAAAATAGGCAGTACCACGGCCTACTATAAATACCGTGGCAGTACTACATCCAAAGTGTAAATTTTGATCTTTAAAGTGCAGGTGAGGAAAAAAGAAACCAAGAAATTCTAAAAAAATTTTACACAATATCTAAATATATTAAAGCGTCTGGGCTGGAGTTCCAAATAGATGGTGAAGGTTGGAATTATCAATACAATCCTATCGTCTTTTTTTGCTTCCTTCGATTATACAGCACTCAGAATTTTGAAAATTTGTTACTAATGAATCTATAAAATTTATCCTTGCTATATGGTACTATCCTTGAAAACAGGTGATGCAGTCAAATTGTGGCAAGCGACATGTGTCGAAAATATCTCTTCAAATTGAAAAGACAGGTTAAAGAAAATTACATAGTACAAAAAACAGTACTACTTAAAATTCAATGAAACTCAAGCCCAAATCTGATAGTTGGTTTAAAATGTACTGAGAACTGGAACAAAACAATTATAATAACCATTCAGGTGTATTGCTAACTTGAACATTTTCCGGTTGTCAATTTAACTTTCCAAAATACTGTGCAGTGCCAAAAATTTATGCTGACATCATACATATACCACTTGAAATAGAGCCAAGTTTAAAGACAATCAGTATACAATAACAGTTTTATTTACTTTAATTTTCAACCCTAGCGTCAAGCCTCATGACCCACAACTGTAAACCTGCATAGACAAAATTAAAAAGTTTCAATGTTGTTGGTGCTATTATTTTTATTTTTGCTTTGTTTTTTCTTCACTTATAATGTGACTTGGTGTCAACTAAGTAACAACTAATGCAACAGTGAAATACAATTGAATGTGGTCTTATTTGACAGAAAAAAAACATGCTATGAAAAACAATGCATAAAATTCTAACCTTGATAATGATTTTTGACTCCAAAAAGAATAATAGACCAACTAAGACTCCACAAACACTATATAGACAAATGACAGAAAATTATTAATACAACTTTTGCACCTAAATAATATTCTATTCCTGGAAAATGTATTGTTTATCAAAACATGCTTTACAAACATCATATCAAATCACTACAGCTACAATATTCAAGCAAATATAACAAATTTGAACAAGCCTAAAGCAAGCATGTTCAAATCAAGAGCTAAAGCATGGCCAGCCATGAAATCTGGTGTGGCTTACATGATAGGTGTTTATTGTAATGCTAAAATACTGTACCACATAATTTGTATTACTGCTTTTATATATACATCAAAGTTTCTAAAACAAGCAGGCAATATATGTTTAATGTTTTCAGCACATCATATGCTTTTTATTCATGTTTTAGTCACATTTATTGTTGTAGTTGTTGCCATCTTTTGACTTTTTTCCCTATTAGGGGTCACCACAGCAAATAATTTCTGATCTGCATTTTGCAATACATGGCATTCGTTTTACAGTCAGATGCTTTTTCTGCCAACAACCATTTCTTTGGAGGGAAAAATTGGGCCAACTGTTTTATACATAATGGTGGGAGCTTCCTAATAAGTATCTTGCCCAAGGACACAGCAAGCAAACTTGCTGACTTGTTCTCCACAACCTCCCGTCAAATGCCAAGCACCAAGCAAGGAAGCTGTGAATGCCATTTTTTTAAAGTCTTTTGGTATGACTTGATCAAGGGAATGAGCCTACCAACTGCAAAGCAAATGCTCTAACCACTACGCCATAACGTCACAACTATTAATGCTATATATTTACTAAAAACAACTGCACCTAACACACAAATAAAAATCATTGATGTAATCGCGATTTATGAGAAAGTTATGATAGGTACATGTTGGAAGTACATGCACAAAAAAACTAAATATTTTTTACTTCAATGATCAATATTGCAATAAAACAGCAATCTTTAACTTTCTAGTAACTAACTACCATATCTTATGCAAATCTGAGTTTTCTCAGAATCTTATTGCACTTTGCCTCAAGTTTTATTCCACCAACATTGAAATATACTGGGTGTCCCAAAAAAATGTATACACTCTTTGAATTGTTATAACTTAATCAAGTTATTGATTTTGATGTAAATAAATTGATACAAGAGAAAGAATATTTAAAGAATTTGAGAGAAAAAATATACAAAAACATATCAAATGAACTTTTAGTAAGACAAAAGAAACTAGGGGCAATTTCAGGATGTTTACCTATTGACAAGTTTACATAAGTGCTCAAACTGGTTGCCATAATGTTCAAAATGCTTTTTATTCCTTGAAGAAATAGACCTACAAAACGTTCAGCAACATTTTCTCCAGTATTTGAGCACATTCGTTTAATTGCTACTCTCAATTTAGCAATTGTTTTGAGTTTTTTGCTGCAAACTTTGTTTTTTAGAAATCATCACACCAAGAAATTCACGGGTGTTAAATCTGGTGAACTAGATAATATCAAACTATACCTCTTCTTCCAATATCTAATTATATCTCTTCTGTTTTGCATATTTTTATTCAGATAAGTTCTCACATCACAATGAAAAGGAGAAGTGCACCATCTTTCAAAAAGTAAAACTCAGCATCTCAAAATTATTCTTGTTGGCGCAGTATAAAAAATTCTTGGAACGAGTGGATACAGCGTGTATACATTTTTTGGGCCACCCTGTATATTCAGGTGAACAGAACAAAGTGATTACCCTGTTTAATCAAGAATAACTCAAAAACTAAACTTTGAGTGCAAAATAAATTTAGTACATGTCATGAGCAGCTAGTGTTGGTCAAGTAATGAAATTTTCAGCCAAAAATCTTTGTAAACACAGGAAGGAGGAAATACAAAATTCAGGTTAAAATATGGAATGCCAGACGAATTTTTGGAGAGCTTAGATCTGCTATTTCCTGGTTCTGCCCAACATTACATGGTGGCTAAAAGTTTGATCACAACTAAAGCCATGGGTCACTAAAAGTTTGATCACAGCTAAAGCCATGCTACCCAGGAATACCTACAACAGAACACTTCAATGTTCATAAAAAAGGATTAGTGGCCCCCATGGTTGCCTGACTTGAATCCAACAAACTACAGAGTTTGGAATTTATTAATCAAAAAGTTTATGCCAGGAGGACAGAAAAGTTTACAGGACAGAAACTGAAGACAAGATAAATAAGATGAGATATCAGTTGCTGAAATTCGTAAGTCCATATCTTCCTAGAAAAAGAGACTTTGATTGGTTGACTCCAAGGATGGAGGCCATATTGACCATCTTCTTGACTGAGTCTTGAAGTCATGGCAAAAAAATCTAAATCAATGTCTGTCTTGCATATTTTGACCTGAATTTTGTATTTCCTCATTATTCCTGCATTTATAAAAATTCTTTGGCTAAAAATTTTACCACTTAACCAAAACTAGCTGCTCATAACATGTACCAAATTCAACTTGTATGCAAGACTTAACTTTTGAGTTAATCTTGATTAAACAGATTTATCACTTTATTCTGGCCATCTGACATAAAAGTTAAAACAAAAAATTGAATACATTAATTCATAGTTTATTGTAAATGAAACATGTATCCTTGTTGCAAATACTTTTAATAAAGCTGAGTTCAACAGTTTAATACACTCTACATTTCATTGATTTTGCACATCTTATAAAATAAAACATTCCTGGTTCCACACTCCAAATCAAGATTGCTATTTCAGTCTTTTACCCTGTGCCATATTTATGGACTCTTTTTACAATTTTAGTGCATGCATGCACTAATAGATTGCAATACATATGTTCCACACCAAATAACTTATTTTTACAAAAATCTTCACAAAAACAAAATGGTCTGGGTTAACAACCACAATTTCAAACTTTGCCCACCAGCTAAAAGAATAACACATGGCTGGGCTGCCTGTTGAATTTATTCATTAATACTTTGGCATGCTTAACACCTTCTGCTCAAAGACATGTGTGACCTTACTTACTTATCAGGTTCCTTGTCAATTGCTAAGCAAAAGCTAGACTATTAACTTGCAATTAAACTCCCCCTATGCCAGTATCAATTCACTCATTTAGGTTTAAATTGGAAAGTGGATTTTGCCATTGATGGCATTTTATTCTTGGAAGCTATTTTGTCATTACCATTCGTGTGTGTTTAAATAGGCATATTTGCTACCATTCTAGCAATGATGCTGTGATGTAGGGAACAGTGCAGCTGCCTGGAAATGCGATGGCTACAGGTTCAAGTCTTTGCTGGCAGGGTACTCAGACAAAGGCAGTGTACACTAGCGGAGCCCAGTATGTAAATGTATGTGAGGTGTGCACTGGGGGCACAACTTTTCTAATTTGTCATTGAAATTGACCAATCAGAAACAACCAAACGCCACATGTTTAATACATCATTAAAATTGACCAATCACAAATGTCTGGCAGCAAAATATCCACCAAGGGTAAAATGCAGTTGATGATAAAATAGCCACTGCCTTATTAATATTTTTTAAAAAATTGCAAGCACAGTTTTGTAATGCATCTTGAATTAACAATTTAAAGATAGAAAAATTGACACTTTGGCAAAAGCTATGATTTAAAGCCAGTCGTTAAAGTTGTTCACATTGAATTCCATCTTATCTGCATCAGGCCAAAATTTTTCTACTCACTTTAAACTTGAAAAAGACAAAATAAGTACTGGTACAAAGAAGCAAATTTTAGACATGAACAAGTAAGTAAACATTTTGACAAATTGACCAAGACAAGATTGATCTGAACAATAAATTCTACTGCTCACCTCCTAGCTAAACGGAAGAATAATTTTCTGTCTACAAAAATAAAATTCTGGGTATCTTGATGGTGGTAATCAATAGCGCCGAGCTGGCAGGTAACTTAATATCAGCTGAGTAACAAACACTTTCAAAATCCTAGGCTAACCACACTTCACGCAGCGCAAAAACTAAGCACTCCCTTCATGCTTCAATGACTAAATCCAAACGTAAAAAGACTTTTCTGAATGCTTGTAAAAAGACATTTTCTGAATAATGGTAAAAAGACAGATCTGAATGTTACCACGTCATATTTTTACAGGAACCTAGATATTACGATAACCTTGGTATTAGCAAAAGCAAATGGTTCAAAAAATTAAACGCAACAATAGAACTTTATTACCAAAAATTTTTAGACGCTTTTTTTTAATGCCAATGTTTAGTTATTACTTTTTCATTTTGCCTTATAATTTTATTGTAATGGTTTCTTCATCTATATAAACTGTTTGTTGCGACAGCAGTATTTCATTATTACATTTTTTACGTAATCTGATTATTAGTAGTGCCTTGTCATTATCGTTATCATATGTATTACTCTGGCAACCTGTGAAGTTTTCCAGTTACTTAGCAGCTCCAGTTAGGAAAACTTTATATCGTTGTATCAGCTTAAAGTGTGCAGTGTTTTCTTATTACAGTTAGTTCGATTAATTATAAAGTTAGTTTTGTGAGCCTGTCCGTTCAACTTGACGTAAGTAAATATTATTTATCATTGCGGTTGCTTTACAGAACACTGATGATGCTATTTTAGCGAAATCGATTTGTTAATAAAGTGTGAGTTCTACTACTTACTGATTCCAGTTACATCTTTACTCTATAAAGTTTTTGTCTATTGATATTCTTAATGGAGTCGTCATTTATTAATTTCACTTGTGGGAAGGTTCTCCTAAAATCATTATGATTTATTTTGATAATAACTTAAATTAAGTGCAAACCAGAGTTTAAACGCAGCGTCGGCACCAAACCCAAACCTCGCACCGAAAATAGGTATAAACCGCTTGTTTTTCTCGAACCTGTTAATACAAGTTTGATGGCCATGCATCAAATTTAAATTTGGTTTGGTTGCAATAGGTGTAATTATGCATGTTTATTGTATATTGTTTTAGCCATCTGCTCCTTTTTTTCGTCTGATGCTCTTCGATTTTGGTTTTCCATTTTCCTGTTTTGGACGAAAATAAAAATTATGTATTTAATATAGTATAATATAACTCGAGCCAAACTCCAGCCTCTAAAATTTGTCTTTTTGAACCTGAACCAAACATCAACTACAATTTTTATAAAGTATGGAAGCTGAACTAGAACTGAACCGATAACAGTTTTTCTTCTTCTTCTTCGTATGGGAGGGCATCCAAAAAAGCCGATGACATTGGATGTTAGCTGAGGTGGTATTAAGCCAGCATCGAGTATCGTCACCCAATATCGTCAGACCAGCCACGCCTCGAGTGTTTGATGTATGGGGCACGTTGAAATAACGTGGTTTGCAGTTTGGTCGGTGGCGCCACACTCGTAATTCGGCCAGAGAGTGAGACTCCATTTGTACATGGACGAGTAAAAACGCTCAATCCCAGTCCGCAGACGATTGAGCTTAACTAAAGATGTTCTGGGCAAGTTTGTTCCAAGTGGCCTAGAACAGACTTGGCAATGAAAACATGGAGTACGGATGTGCGTTTAGAATACTCTGCGTTCCATTTATAATTTGTCCACTGAGCCGCGCGAAGGCCTAGTTTAGATAGATCATTTAATAGTTTCTGCGCAGCACGCACAAATGGGCGTCTAGACTTCAGTCTCTCCTGGGGCACATATGGTGACCCAGCTGGTTGAACGTGTAAAATATGTCCACGTTTGGCCAAGGAGAGTGTCGCTTCCAAGCCGCGAAAATCAGCTAGCTGGATGCCTGAAAGGATTGGCAGGTGGTCCGTTGGCGTAGGACGCAGGCATTCAATGACAATGGGCAAGGCGTCATTCAAAACACAGTCAATGAGACGGGTGTGTGCGCTGCGAGTTTGCAACACCAAACTAGTGCGCAGTACTCAACTGTAGAGTAAATCAAGGATATTGCAGCCGTATGCAATGTTTTTGTGCCAGCGCCCCGATCCTGCGCAGATCGCCTCAGAAGCGTAACACGGGTAGCTAGTTTTTTGCGCAATGTCTCGAGATGGTGGCGGAACGTGAGTGATCTTTGCAGTTTTACTCCACGGTGGGTTGGAACTGGGAAAAATGGCAAGAGTTTACCATTAGCGTAGACTTTAAGCTTACGTTTGGTCTCTCGATCGTGTAAATGAAAGGCCGCCGTCCTCGTTTTAGCATCGCTGAGTTACAGCCTTCAAGTCCCGAGATACGCTAAGAGTGTAGCCATGTCTTGGCTTAAAGTTTCCTCCAATCCCTTCCAGTCTCTAGATGAATGCAGCAAAGTCAGTTTATTGGCATAAGCATACTTTCTGCAGGTTGTAGAGGAAGATCGTAAATATAGATATTAAAAAGGAGACGGGCCAAGACCGATCCTTGGGGGACGCCATTTCTCAGACGTCGAAGCCTGCTTCGCTAGCTATCACTAGTGCTCAGAGTGGAGCTTTTATTTCGAATAAACTCCAAGATTATTTCAACCATGTGCTTATCTGGCAGAAGTCTTAGCTGCTTGCAGATGAAGCCGCGGTGCCAAACAGTGTCATAAGCCGCTGTCAGGTCGACAAACATGGCACCGGCCTTCTTCTTAGCCTCAAAATGGTTCTCGATATTTTGCGTGAGCAAAACGGTTTGGTCCACTGGTGGATCTCTCGTGTCGAAATCCAAACTTCTGCCTAGGAAGCAGTGGATCAATGATTGGTTTCACATGTGCATGGATAAGCCTTTCGAAGATCTTGTAGGGGGCACAAAGCGGAAGTATTGGATGATAGCTTTTAGGGTCCTCTTCAGGCTTCTTAGGCTTTGGGATCGCGACCACCAGCGCTCTTCTCCAAATTTTGGGAATTTTGAGTCGACGCAAGCAGGAAGAAAGGAAGCTACATAAGCAGGTCTTTAGAGCAGCTGCAGCATGGAGTATAAGCTCCCGGCAAATAGAGTCATGACTAGAAGCTTTACCTGGCTTTAGGTGTTGAGTGACGGCAGTGAATTCTCTTGATATAAAATTTCCAGAGATATTCACTAAACTTAGCGTTGTAGTTCTCCAGAGGTCAGACGCCTCTTGATATATGAGTCGACACGACGCGCAATCAACACCCTCATATCTCCTGTTTCTAACTAGCTGAGATGCGATGGTGTTAGCTGAGACGAGGCAGTGATGAGGGGAGTGTCGTGACCTGCCAGTAAGGTTATTTAGGATACTCCTTGCTTTTCGACTGGAGTATGACAAGTCGATGCTCTAAACTGCTTCAAACCATAGGTCTCTTTGTTTCCTGTCGAGCCTAATGAGTAGGGCTGTGGCAGCTCTGCTAGAATTGTTTTCGTCAGATCTCAGGAATACTCGGAAGAGGCTTTCACACTCTGAATCCCAGCACGGTATGTGATTGTTTCGACGCGCCCGTGGGATAGATCTTTTGGCTGCTGAGCTGATGATGTTGCAAAAGTCCTGGTAGGCCTGATCCACTTTCGGTGAATCAGGTGGCAACAGGATCTTGGCAAATTTGTTCGTCACAACTATGTGGTGGCTCCACTTGATCTTACAGAAGCTCCATCGTTAAACGGGCATGCTTGACACGGGTTAAGCAAACCTTGGTGATGTGATTAGCGATGGTCGATGTTGGGACTTGGGAAACTTCTCCAGGGCACGTCTGTTAGGTAAGCGGTTTTCCGAGTCCGCACTAGCAAGCACAAGATCAGGGTTGGTACCACTGTTCCAGCGGCCAAAATGAAAGCTGACAGAATCCTTTGGATTATAAAGGAGAGCAAGGCTCTTACTACTTGCCCAATCATCTAGCCACTTTCCATCCACACTGTTGACACAATCAAAGCAACAGTGTCGGACAGCCCCATTCAGCATCCGGGCAGTTAAAATTGCCGACAAATAGACAAGGGTGAGGGAACACTGGGACATCAGAGGTTTGCAGTGGTGTTGGTGAAGGTTTGTAGACGTTGACGATTTTGTACTCATCAACGTCCATACACAACCATTCGATATCCGATTTAAGTGGAAATTGCTTTAAAAGCGTGTATTTCAGTCGCTCATGGACAAAAATGGCAAGGCCATGCTTCCTGCTTAAAGAGAACCTAGCTAATGCAAAGCTTGGAAGTATTAGCTTTTCAAAGAAGTGTAGTGAGTCTCCTGTAATAGGATGATGAGAGCCTCATGCTGTACAGCAAGATGGTGAAGAAGGTTTATCTTACTTGCAGTAAGGCCTTCGATGTTCTGCTGTAAAATGGTCGACCTTCGGAACGTGTTGATAATGTGTCCTGAAAAGGGCAGGTTTGATCCAAATACATCGCTCTGTTCTGAAAAGGATATTCTAATCACAGTTCTATGCAGTGACGTATCCAAAAAAGTATAATGGGGGGCGGGTGGTCAGCTCTGAATTGGGGGTTTCACCGATTTTCAGGACATTATTTTACCGAGATCGGTTTTCCCCAAAAGAAAATAAGGTCTTCATGGGGTTAACCCCTACCCCTTTCCCTTGCGTACATGCATGGTTCTACACGTCATGACCCCTACGAATTATAAAAAGCGCATCGGCTGTTAAGCACATGCAAAGGTATATACAGGTGAGGCGAGCATATGTCTGTACCAGCAATCTTTTGCGCAAGTTTTGAGGTCTACTTGTCAGAAACACAAACGATGATAACGTGCTCAAATGAAATTTTAATTGTTGCAACATCAAAATACTGCACGTGAACAAAAAGAACACAATAATATTGGCATAAAATTCAGCCTTTATTACAAGTTTGTCTTATGTACATATTACACTTTCAGCCCTGTTTATTGCTGCAATTTGTGGAATTTTTGAAAGCAATTATAATGTAGATTGACTGCACACTTCTTGCACATTCTTCTCGGTTTTTTGCAAAACCCACATCTGGACTGTTTTTCAGCAGGAACAGAAAATGGTTAGTGCTATCAGACCAAATACCCGGTAAAACCCACTTTTGCAACATTTTTGTCGCTTATGGTCGACCTGGCGATATTGGTAGGGCCCATATTTTTTGAGGTAAAACTGCACTATACCACATTTGGGCCCCAAGAAACCCAGTGGATTACCCTTGTTGAACCTCTGGTGGAGTTGCCATGCACTACAAAGTTTCATGTCCACGGTAATGGAAAACACCGGCCATCATCACTTTTTGAAACACATACTGATTCTGTAGTTGTCTATGTTTTGATCCATGCGGTCAACTCCGCCCAAGAGCTGATGGCATTTCGAAATGGTATCAGGTTGATCGACGGGCATTTTTTTCTTTTCTTTACTGATCCACCAAGTACCCTTAGCTAAGGGCAGCATAGCATCAATGGTCAACAACAACAAGACAACGGTATTGTTATTCCAGGTGACTAACAGCAGATTTCTACTTTCTTCAAGACAAATATCGTACCTTCCACGAGGGCGCTTGCTCATTACCTTCGGGTCAACTAATGGGGCCTTAGCGGTTCGATTAGATTTTATGATTCCGGTGAAGCCAATACCTTTGAATTTCAAAAGTTCTGCCAAGCTCACGGATGAAAAAAATCGATCAGCATAAATTTTGAAAGCATCGTCCTCAAAAAGCTTTGATACCAGGTCTGACACGACAGAGGCCGCAGCCCCAAGCTCTTTGTTATATGTTCCAGACAACCTTGGCACGGTTCACATTGAAGCAGATATCCCAGTCAATTACAAAGGCACCACAATTTGTTGCCAAAAGGTTTGGGCTTGCGTCAAAGAAATTGCTTTGCCCCATGTCTTCCTTCCATAATGGGATGTCATGCTTTCATTCTCGCATAGTCCTTCCTCCAGAATAGCATAGCGCAAAAACCCTTCGTTCAGCAAACTTCAAAGTAGTCGCATCTTAGTGAATATGTCTGCTTTGTTAAGATTTTTGTTATCAGCAAAATGGGTATATGTCTTCAAGGTTTCAAACCTGTTTCGCCGCATTGCATTGTCAACAGCTGCCACATGAGATTTTGAATGGCACTCCTACGCCATTCGCCATCTGAGGACTTGTTAGTAGCTTTAATATCAATATGCCCAACCAACATTTGAGCTCTTCTGGAGACGTTTTAAAAGATGCATCGCCTTTATCTTGCAATGAATATAGGTCGAACATATCGGTGGTAAAGCTGAAAACATCTTCATTAAAATAATTCAAAATAAAGTTCTGGCTGCATTAACTCGTCATAAGTTTTAGAGGTGAATACAAAACTGGAAAATACAGGCTGAAAATCTTTGTTATTCCTCCACCATCTGCTCTGTTTGGGTGTTGTCCCTTTTCCTGTTGGCTAATTTACCGGAGGAAAGGCTGATTGCCGATCATACCGATTTCTAAGGTGTGCGCATTACTGGAATCGAACGTGTATAAATTTGTATCGTGTTCTTGTTGCTGTATATCAAAGTGTCTATGAATTTCCATTGTGTTTGTGCCGTACTGCATTTGTATTTGTTATTGTGATTCAATGTGTCATATTATGCCTTACTTTCCTCAGACGGCTTAAGGGGGGCGGTGTGTTACAGACAAAATCCATTCATAAAACTTTTAAATAAAATTGTTTTTCTCGCCCTGATTAAACTGCAGGGCCTCTTTCTATTTGAATAAGCTGCTGGAGTCCTACTGTTATAATTAGCGTCTTTTGTGTTGTAAGATAGCCATTTTCTATGACAGTGGTTCTCAAACTGTGCGTCGCGACGCCCTAGTGCGTCGTTTTGTTATTCCAGGGCCGTCGCACAAGAAATTCCATTTGCAGCAATACTTAATTAATGTAAGTAAAAGTTATTATATTTCTGTGTGGTATTATCACTATCTGTCTATCTATTATGATGAAACAATAAATTTTTGCTATGACTCTTGGTAAGACGTTTTTTTGTATATCAATGTATTGTTACGTAACAGTAGTAATTGATTGCTAATAAAAGCATTGCACAATGTTCATTTTGCACGTGTAAATGAAAGATGCAGCAGTCAGTTCAGCAACTTCAGTTCAGTCAAGTAAAATAGATGCAAACAAGAAACGTAAAATCACGTTGAAGATACAGTGACAGACCCAAAAAGAAATCTCGCAGGTATAACGACAGTTATTTAGATTTTGGATTCACGTTTATTCTGCTGAATGGCGAAGAAAAACCTCAGTGTGTTATGTGCAGCAAGGTACTGGCCAGTGAGAGCATGTTACCTAATAAGCTGAAACGCCTTTTAAGATCATCACATCCACAATTTGTAGATAAACCCAGAGAATTTTTTGCTCGAAAATTAAATGATCTAAAGAAGCAAAAGTCAACCATTTCACAATTCACCCAGCTCCCTTCAAAAGCGTTATTAGTATCCTACCAAGTGGCGCACAGAATTGCCAAGTGTAAGAAACCTCACACCATTGCTGAGGAATTAATACTGCTAGCTGCATTCGATCTCGCAACTACGATGATAGGAGAGGGAGCTGCCCAAAAGTTAATATTGGTACCATTATCTAATGATAGCATGTGTCACCGGATTGATGACATGGCGGAGGACATTCACGACCAACTGATTGATCAAATGAAAGAGCGAGAATTCAGTTTGCAACTAGATGAAGCAACTGATAATAGTAGAGATGCACACCTCATTTGTTATGTTCGATTTGTTGACTTTTCTGAACAAAACTTAGTAGAAGAGCTGTTGTTTTGCAAACCTATTGAGCGTGGATGCCGAGGCATTGATCTTTTCAATATAATTGACAATTTTATTTCGAAAAACAATTTAGATTGGGAAAAGTGTATCAGTATATGCACAGACGGTGCCAAAGCTATGTCGGGAAGCTGCTGTAGACTGCGAAGTCTAATTGAAGAACGTGCACCCATGACAAGATGGACGCATTGCATGATTCACCGTGAGGCGTTAGTTGCTCGAGAACTGAGTCCTGAGCTTGGCGAGACAGTTGAAGTCATCACCAAAATTATTAACTACATTAAAACACGGCCATCAAAGTCAAGAGTCTTTCAAAGACTCTGTGCAGATACGAATGCAGAACATCGAAGTTTGTTGTTTTATTGTTCTTGCAGATGGCTTCACTTGGAAAATCCTTTGAACGAGTCTACGAGTAGGTGGATGAACTTAAAAGATTTTTTGTTACAAGAAAATAATGATCTTGCAGCTTACCTTTCTGAAAACGAATTTTCACTAAAATTGGCTGACTTGTGTGATGTATTTGCTAAATTGAATAAACTGAATGTTTCTATGCAAGGGCCGGAAAAAATTGTGCTTGACATTTCACATAAAATTGAAGCATTCATTAAAAAGCTGTCTTTGTGGAAAAATGATATGGAAAACGTGTCTGGAAGTTCTCAGTACTTCACTTTCCTGTCCACTTTGCTTGAAAAGAAAAGCATGATGCTGCCATCAAATTTACGAAGCTTATTTGTGCAACATCTATCCACGCTCGACTCGAAATTTTCTAAGTATTTTCCAAAAAATTTATCCGACTATGAATGGATTCGCAATCCTTCTGACCAACCCTGCCCATCGTCCTTCAGTGAACAAGAAAAAGAAGACTACATTGACCTTACTTGTGATAATTCCCTGAAAAGGAAGTTTAATTCAGGAAATCCAACAAAATTTTGGATTTCATTGAATGGCGAATATCCAGCATTGACGGAAAAAGCACTACGAATAATTATTCCTTTCGCTACGTCGTATTTGTGTGAAGCGGGTTTTTCTACTATGGCTGTTATTAAAACTAAGTATCGGACACGTATAAACGTTGCAAGAGATATTCGGGTTGCAGTTTCGAAAATTCTACCCAGATTTGATGAACTTTGCAAAAATAAACAAGCACACACATCACATTAAGATCTAGGCCTAACGATTGAATCTGTCCATTTTTTTTCTTGATGTTGTTTCAGTATAATAATAAACTAAATTTGTTTATAAAGCGTCGTTTATAGGTTTAAATTTTCTTATTTAAAATTTTGTTATCAGTGGTGCGTCGCATGCCTAGCAAACTTTTCCAAAGGCGTCACGGCAAAAAAAGTTTGAAAACCACTGCTCTATGAAGTTTTCTTTTGTCTTTTTTCACGTGCTCGCGTGAGAATTTCGTAAATTTTGCAGCACTATATAACCGCAGCACTCTAGTCACTTGGCATTTTTCTCAAAATCAAAATATGAATGAAGTGAAATCTCTGCTATAAAGTTGAATCGTGTCGGAAAGTCGCATACAGTCAGTAAGTGTATATATTACAAGCTATTGTAATTTATCGTAGTATTAACAACGAGTGCTTCTCACAATTCTCTTATAATTATAATTGTTTATCGTCTTACTTTAATGCCGTCGCTATTTGCTATTTGATCTTTCTATTCTATGTTGTGCTCAATTTACGTGAGAGGTTTGGCTGTTTGCTCATAATTGTTAAATTATTCTAGAAAACCTGTCGCAGTATCGACGCCATTCATGTATGATCGATCGGATTTTTCGTCTCGGAATTATATTTGAGTCAATCATCGAGAGTGCTCTTTGATAACGCGATTGAGTTTGCGCTTTGCGCTAAGACCTTCCCCTAAACCGTGTGACTGGGATAGCAGCAGTTACAATCACAGCCAAGTGAAGTGCCAATCATCGTATCACATGACCCTGCAACAAGGGCAGATTTTATGACAGCTTCAGCACTAAATTGTAGCTCCTTACCGCTAAGATTGTATGTAGTCCCACATGCATCTTCATCGCCACTATTTCCTTCACTGCATACATCATCATCAGAAGCCTAAATAAAGATTGCAGCAGAAGTAGCAGCTCCGTCTTTTTTAAACATGGCAAACACTTTTTTCAAAGTGTAATTTCTAAAAATTCTTTCTGTCATCTAATGGCTTATACCCGGTGTTCGCAATCGGAAACATCAAAACGCTTTGCCTCGTAGCTCTAACAATTGCGTTCAAATTCAAAACCTTTTAATATTACACAAATTAAAGTGTAATATTAAAAGCCTTAGTCTAGCTAATTTAGTATAAAAAATTGTAACATCTACCAAATCAGTATTTCAAAATCCTCCCTGTTTCCTGGAGGATCAGCAGACATCGTAAGCTTGCCAGACAATTTACAAAGGAAAGGAAAATTGTGTAACCATCACTGTTGACTGTTGCCCGAGGCTATCTCAAAGAGATAAAAACAATAAAATTAGATTAATTGGCCGCGAGAAAATAATTAGAACAAAAAGGATTTTCCCGATCGGTAACACCAGAAAAAAATGGGTTAAACAAATGTAGTTTAAAAAATGTAGGTTAATATATCAATTTTAGTTATATTCTAAGAAAAGTGATCTTGCGACTTTTGAATTGGGCACAATTTCAAGCTTAGAAGTTTCAGAATGATATATAAAGTGGTTAGAATGTCAGGATTTATTCTTCTATGAAGATTCGTAAAATTTTATGATAATTTGTAAAACCATGAAAAGGACTCAAAAAGGGGGGGCCTGAGGTAATTGCCTCACACTAAATCCCTCACTAAATGTTAGGACTATGGTATGTCTCGTAAATGTTAATTGTTCGTGTTAAATGTTTTGCATATAAGTGCTGGCAGTAGCCTTTGCTTCAAAACCATCAATACTTATTCATATTGCCGTCGGAAAATTTTAAAACCTACATGCATACCTGGCATGAGCAATAACCCTAAGCAACAAATGTAAGTCACTTATCGGAAAATTACAAATAACTATATCTCTTAAAACGAATTGATATTTACACTCTAGATCTGGCAAATTTAAGTGCTGACCAGGAGTAGGCAAACTACTACCCGCGGGCCGCAAGCGGCCCGCCAGAGCATTTTGTGCGGCTTGCCAACACTTTTTGAAGCTTCCATATTTACTGGTACCTTGGGATACGATTGTTTCTGGCTACGAATATTCTTACTTACGAACCGAGACTCGAAGAAATATTTATAGCGAGATACGAATGAGCAATTTTTTAAAATGCGTGCCTATTATTGTAGATTTTATCACGTGAGAGCTTGTTTTGATCGTGAATACAGTACAGTGACTTTCCGCCAGGATCGATGCCCTCCCATTGGCTGTCTTGAATGTGCACCATACAAGCTGCTCTCCCACTGGCTATCTCTCAACAATGTTCATAACAACACTGTGCATTATTATTGTTGTTTTATTAATTTTATTAATGTCTCATTGTTTGTTTAGACTTGTATCATTGAATTTGTGCATATCATGTTCAATTTTTGCCAGGAGTTATAATATTCACACTTTTTAAGACTGGGTTTGGGTGGGTTGGAACGGATTAGGCCATTTACATGTAAATCTTGCTTCTGCATACGAATAAATCACCTAACGAACGCCGTCCAGGAACGATTAAATTCGTATCCTGAGGTATCGCTGTACCTGATTTAATATGACAGGGTGCCCACACTTGCCGTACTAAAGAGACAAAAACGATAGAAGGCTCTTGGCTTAAACTGCGCATTTTCCTTCCAAATAGAGGGTGGTGATCTTTTTTTTGGAGACCATCATTTTCAAAGTCCGAAACTAAGCATTTGCGCCCTTCCACCGGCCACCGGCATTGTATACCGCTATTGCAAGATTTTAAGCACTGGCCCTCGGCCAACTCTCGAATGGTCAATGTGGTCCTCCGGCTGAAAAGTTTGCCCACCCCTGGTGTGGACTGATCACCAACAAACTTCCATCTACATATCAATCACAGTTCATTAAAATTCATGAAATTCATAATGATAATGCCAGAGAACAACATAATTCCCTTTATTTTTGACCAAAAATCTATAAAACAATGTCCCAAAATTAAATAATCATTCGCGGCACTAAAATATGGCAGAAAATAAATAAAGAATAAAAAAGCACGCAGTGGCTTTACTACATAAAACATCTTAAAAAATAATTAGCTGACAAAAAGAGTAAATGCTCTTTTTTTACGGTTTTAACCTTGGTGTTATTTTTTCTTTTTCTGTCCTTTTGTTATGCTTTCAGTTACGATAGCATGTATTATTCACTTTGCACGGCACTTGTTTTAAGCACGGAGTGTCACGTGTGCGTATGGCTTGGCATCTTGAAGCCGTCTTAGCGTTTGCTGCCCAGTTATAGTCGGTTATCGTGTATGTAAAGGCTCATTTTCACGTTTTCACAATTGCATTTTAGTGTCATTATCACATTGCACTTGCATTGAATTTTTGCACTATCGGAATGAAACTTTTACCAGAAAACCTATGCGTTGTTCTTTTTTTAATGGACGATGTCCTGTATGCTCTCTTGTACTTCTTCTTGGTAGTTTGTAATTTATTTACTATTGTTTGCCCAATAACACTCTATAAACGTCAACACAAAAAAAAATTTTGAAATTTACACTAGAACAATATCATATAATATTCATTGTTTTAATGGAGAACAATCGTAAGATGAAATAGTACGTTCGTGCAAAGGGCCAGGAGACATTGAAATAACCCAAAAGTTTGCTAGTCAGTGCCTCCTGAAAACAAAAACAACAAAAAAATTACCTATAATAAATAAAACTTAATAAAGATTGGAAAGAAAAAGTAAAAAAAAAGAGAGGAAGTTAAATTTAATATAAAAACACATAAGGTGAAAGCCACATATTAAATGCCTCAGCAATTTTTATAAAATAAATCTAGAATTAAAGCAGAACTTTCAATTTAATAATCTCTAATCATTCGTTCTTTTAATATTTTTTTGAAGACTGGTAACGGTTTCGTTTTTATAGAATTGTCCATAATTTAGTACCTGCAAAAGTCAATTGATTTTGAGACATTGTTTTGTTGACCCGGGGTAAGAAATAATCATTATTGGTTTTTTGTCTTGTAATGTACGAATGTACACTTTCTAGTTTAACAAAATTTTTTTTCAAAAACTTTGGGAGTCATATTACAATTCAATTGATGCATAAACTTTGATCATTCTAATTTGTAAATGTCTTCTAATTTCAAAAATTTAAGTTGTTTATACCGTACGCTAACATGATCAAATTTCCTACTCTAGGTCATTATCCGGACAATGTTGTTAACTCTTAGAACTATTTCTTTTTGTCTAGTGTTGGTTGCTGTTCCCCATAAAATGATACCATATTGAACACGACTGTAAATCAAACTATAATATAACAATTTGAGTGTTTCAGAATCAACAAAGTTACGTAAGCGAAATATTATAGCTGAGAATTTCGAAAGTTGCAGAGAAAGTTGTTTTATATGTGGTTCCCAATTACAACCATCATCTATACCTGGTACTGTAATGTTAAACAATTTGCGTATGTTCTACATCAATAGATATGAATGGAAAAACTAAATTAGCTTGAAACTTTATTGATACATTAATACGCTAAGACAAATGCATTTCGCTATAAAGCATCATCAGTGCTGTAAAAGAACAATAAAAAAAGCAACTAAACTAAATCAATAAAAAAAGAACAATAAAAAACAAGATATGTCGGAGTTGGATAGGCGGAATATCTCTGGTCAAAATCAACTGAACTTGTTCTACATCAATGCTGATAAAAGCAATTCTGCTTCTGTTTGTGTGCTTTAAGTAGTGACGTTTCACGTCACATGTAATAAAGTTTATTGTATTGTAGTTGTTTAATTCTGGCCATCGTTTTGTCTTTGCAGCTATGTTAGTGTTGTAACATGTTTTCTGCCAGGGATTTTTGTTCTAGGTCGCGATTACACGTATTTCGCCCCTCTTTCGAGTGTCAGATCTATCATTTTCAATATAAGTTTGTGCAAATTTAGGCTGGTTTCCATTAGGCGTAAACTTCTTGGAGTGAGATTGCAGCGTAAGAGTGAAATTTTAGTGAATCTTTTTCCATGAATTTACGCTGCAGTGGATTTTCACATTTGTTATCGCCTTGTAAAGTAGCTCATGCATCAATTTATTTGAAAAATGAGTCAACTTCTTGACTGATGGTTTGGGCATATGCAGCTGTTGCTGATAATAATATTAATGCATTTCTCCCTTGCACGTTTTAAAAATATTTTGTTTCATCCTTTTTGAAATGAAATAAAAACATAACTTTATTTTGACATCTTATACTTATTAGTACTGTTCCAACCCAGTATAGCCTACAACATTGGCTTGCCAGGTGACATAAAAAACAACATATTGTCAACACCAAAGCAAAGAATAGTACAGGGGTTCCACTTATCATGGCAACTTCGGGCAAACGCCGAGCTCTATATTTTCTTTCTAGTTTTAAATGGAGGACCACAATAACGGAAATTCTAAAATATTTAGGATTATAGCAGTCGGAGAATTTCCTCAGTCGAAGAAGAAGTGTAAGGCCTAAACACTAGCGAGTGTGGAACCAAAACTTAAAATTGTTCTTTTGGATTTATTTCAGAGTTGTTCACATCGGACATAGAATCACTCAAAGCACTCATTCAGCGTCGTCTGACGTTCAGACTCTGCAATACACGAATCCATGGCACTTTTACGCACATCAAAAGCATGCAAACATTTCTCATTGCAGCCCCATTTAATCATAAGTCGACACAAAAATGACAAAATTTTTCGCACTTCTGCATTTTTCACTTGTTTGTGTAGGGTATTACTGTTGTCCGCCTTCAGTATCTACATTATCGGCTGCACGAAATGATACAATAACTCTGCTTAACAAATGGCCACGATAAGCAAAGGTTTGATTATATCAAACGGAGAAAAAAGCTTAGCAAATCGGTTTTTGTTTTTGTTCCACAAAAATTGCCTACCATAACTGGAGGGTCAAAATAAGCGAACTTCCTGTCCAAGGAATAACATCTTGTGAAGAATTATAACAATGCAGTGAGATGCCAAATCATGTCTTCTTAAATCAAGAAGTCTTGCCTTGTTTAAAAAATTTTTTAATGTAATCGTACCGACTTGACAATGGATGATTCTAAAATCGTTTTAAATTTTTATTTGAACAATACTTGGTTCACGTTCAAGAAAAACGTTATCAGCAGATACAGGTTACCTACTTCTAAAGTGTTACCTAGCAAGTTACTGATGGTTTGTTTCACTGCCCTAGGCATCTGAGGTGTATTTAGTCTCTTTTCTGCCCAGGGGGCAATCAAAGCTAGTGCCAGGTTTGCCATGAATGTCCGTCGCTCTGTTCTCTTGTTCGCCTTTTTCTCTAGATTTTCAGAATGTATGATCCAGGCATTGATTGTTGCAGCATTTATAATACCGTAAAATCCACACAGGGGCCATCGCTTTGTTCTCCGGCTACACGTGTATGTCCCACACAGTTGATCAAAAGTATCTACACCTCCCTTGGTTGAGTTGTAATAGTTCACTACTTCGGGTCTGCCATTTTCACTAATTGTGGGACTACTGTGCATAGTTGACAGCAATAGCACAAGCTTCTTTGTCTGTTTTTTGGTGGTATGTAGGATGCAAGGAGAAGAGAGGTATCGTAGCAGTAGGAAACAGTTCCAAGGTCTCTGCTACGCATCATTTTCAGCTGTTGAGGAACTTCTGCCTTATTTTGGCGCAGCGTGCCAACAGATGTCAAGCCACAGTTATCCAGTAAATCATTTGCTAAAGGTATGGACGTAAACCAATTGTCATAGGTAATATTTCTGCCAGTATGATGGTATGGCTTAGTCAACTCTTTTGCATAGTGTCCCATGCCAATTTCTTTGACTATTGAAGCAGTGTTCACAGACTTCCCCTAGTAAGGAATAGCATTTAGCATATATTTTGATTCTACATCGCATGCCATGACTAACTTCAGTCCATATTTTGCGGGCTTATTTGGGATATACATTCGGAAAGGGCATTTGCCTCTAAATGCCAACAACTGCTCATCAACAGTTATCGCTGAAGATGGATTGTAATTATTGGTGCAGTTGCTTATGAAAGTATCCCAAATTGTTAGTATAGGAGTAAATCTGTCATTGATTTTGCGCTGAGCTCGAGTTGAAGCATTATCAAAGTGAAGACATCTAATCAAAAAAGCAAATCGTCTTTCGCTTAGAGTGGACCGACACATTGGATGCCAAAATTTTGTATGGAACATCTCATTACTCCTCAGGTGATTATCACGTTGACACCCACTAAATATGAGAACCCCTAATCAAAGCCTTCAATTCGTCAAACTGTAATAAGTTTACAGTAGGTTTCTGTTTTGCAAAATTTACTCATAATCTGGTAATTCACTCATTAGTGTGAGTCATAATTTTTGTTAGAATATCATTGTTCAGGAACAGAGAAAAGCACTCTATTTCCGTTTCTGCACCTAGTGCATCTCCTTTAGGCCCCGGATTTCCTCCAGTTAGCAAGTTTTTCCTCGGCGTGCGACTAAATTTGCTAATCATAGGAGTAGCGCTCCACTTATACTTGTTTCTGCCAAATAATGGAGTTTCAGGAATGGACAGCTGTTTCGTGGACCCAGAACGCGCACCACTACCACGTTGTTGTGCCGAAGCACTTGTTGAAGCTGTTGGTACTTGTGTTGATGGAGCTAATTCTGTGGGTGCTGATGATGGGCCAGGATGCACACAACTAGTATGTTGTTGTGTCGAAGCACTAGTTGATGATGTTGGTACTTGTGTTGATGAAGTTAATTCTGTAGGTGCTGATGAGTCATGACGCACGCGACTGCTATGATCTTCTGGCGAAGGAAATAATTGCTGCGAATTTTGCACACCATGGCATACTTTCTTTCTCAAAGGTTCGTAGCTACTGTCTGAATCACTGTCAGTACTGAAGTCTTCGGGAATATAAGGAGCATCATTATCGTCACTGTCATACACACTATCAAGCGAGCAGTGGTCGTCATCTGATTCAGATTCTAATTCTGCCAACTGTTTCATTACTTCTTCCTCGCTAAGAGCTTTTCTTGTAACCATGGTTCTACACTAAATCAAAATTACGATATAGAAAGATAACAATTAGTGATTATTTTCGGAAAACCTGAAATGAAAAAAATACAACAATATACATTAAGGGTAACCTGGGGTCCCTGGTGACCCCAAAATGTCTGTATTGCCTAGATTAATCAATGAGTTATTTTTTTGTATCCACAATACTTTTCATATTCCTATGCTAGGAAGGTAATTGAAGTAACACGTACGAGTTCCTAATGGAAACTTATAAAATAAGAAAAAATAAAAACCCGGGGTCTGCTGAGACCCCAGGTTACCTATTAAGGGTTAAATCAAGAAGTCTTGCCTTGTTTAAAAAATTTTTTAATGTAATCGTACCGACTTGACAATGGATGATTCTAAAATCGTTTTAAATTTTTATTTGAACAATACTTGGTTCACGTTCAAGAAAAACGTTATCAGCAGATACAGGGTGACCTAAAAAAACGGAAATTTTTTAACAATTCGAAAAAACCAAGAGTGATGGAAGAAAAATATTTTATTTAAAGTAAATAAAACCTTAAAAGATGCCATTTAAGAAAGAATGATTGAATTTTCATTTTTACAAATTACGTTCGTTAGATGACGTCCTCCTGTACGAATGTGTTCTTAAAATCTGCTGTTGAGATTCCTCATTGACCGCTGCAACATCTCAGCTGGAGATACTGTAAATTTCATCCTGAATTCTCTGTTTTAACTCATCCAGAGTCTTTGGTCGAGTCGTGTACACTCTACTCTTGAGATATCTCCACAAGAAAAAAGCACAAACAGACAAATTAGTCGATCAAGAAGGCCAGTGAACGTTACCGAATCTTGAGACCACGTGGTTACCGAACAATTTTCGCACAGCCTCCAATGATTGCCGTGCAATGTGTGATGTCTCTCCATTCTGTCAAAACAAGGTTTCCTGAAAGTGTGGAAAATTGTTCAATTCAGGTGTAACGAAGGATTGCAACATCTACCCACGTAACAATTCGCAGTGACCGTGGTTGAGACCCCTTGTTCATTTTCATATATATAAGGTCCGATGATCCCATGTATCAAAAAAGCACACCATACTGTCATCTTATTAGCGTGTAAAGGGCGCTCATAACCTTCATCAGGATTTGCGTCTGTCCAGTATTTAATGTTGTCGTACTCGACACTATCGGGGTCCGCCGGCGTTACCTGGCAAAGCTACTCATCAACAGCAATGTGGGGTTAAAAATTATTGGTTCAGACTCTAAAGCTTTGCTAAAGCAGTAAATTAAAGTTGTTGTAAATCGGAGCCATAGTCCCTGTGCCCCTAATGGTGATCATCCTATACGGTACTCCTTCATTAAGACAGGTCCAACTCACAAACAAACATTGTTTCACTAAATTGTATCGTTTCTTTTGAAGTCGAATTTGGGGTAAGTGACAAAATGATGGTCGTTTTGACCATTATAGCATTGGGTTATTTAGTGGTATGGTTATTTCAAAACTTGGTCCCTCCTTTTCGTAGTGGCATTTGTAACATCAAATTTCATGGCTGTGCTTATTTACCATTGTGACTCTATTCACATGGTTCCATTATAGCGAGATGATAGATGATGCCTCCCCCAAATATTTTGCACCCAATCCCAGTACGTTTATCAACCTATTGTAAAGCAACAATGTTTCCTCTAGGTGCAATTTTACAAATTAATGGGCCTACTGTTTTAGTATAATTTGCTCTACGAGCATTGGAGAAATGGCACAAAAACAATTGATACACAAATAGAAATAAACCCACCAACTCAAAACTTATTTGCAATTGCCTCTGTGACATTAAGTCCCTGGTTGCCCTTTGGTTCTCTTGTCGCAGCATAGACGCAAACGGCGAAAACAAAAGGAGGCCATGCCCCTCAAAAATATTAAATCCAGAGTCCTTCCCTGTTGATGAGGTTGAAAAGTCTAATCGAAAGTCCTGCGCCCATGCTGCTCTCAAGCTATTGCGATAAGTTACCGGTAGGTTTGGGCTAAAGAGGATAACCCACCGATCAAATCTTTAAGGCAAAGAGGCGATATTGTTTTTTAAAAGCTGCAAAAGTTCACATCAACATAGTTATAGGTTAGCGCTAAAAGATTTTGCTTTAACTGGCAGCATACATGTATCAATGATAAGCTTTACTATTTTTGTTTGATTTTCCAAATACCAGCAGATATTGCTGGTTTTACTGAAATGCTATCAGTCAGCATTATGACGTTGCTTAGGATTATGACAAAACACTGCTGTATTTAAAGTAATATAAAAGACCAGCGATGCACTTTGAGCGACATCCAGACAGTGACACTGTTTCGGTCTAACAGATCTCTTCAGTGCAGTTGGTGACCGACAAGTAGCTAGTTGCTGGTGACCAACAATGCTGCATTTGAAGGAAAGAAAAAAAAGCGTGCTTATTTAAAGTGCTTAAAAAAGAATCCCTTAAAGTAACATCAAGAAAAGGCAAATCGTTTTAAAAACTTGTTTATCAGAAGCAGCTTGTTAATATCTCCCAAGAGAGCTTTCAACCGAATTTCTATGGTGAGTATTTTTTGAGAAAACGAAGAAAACAAATTCTGTAATTAATTGTTTGTTTAACATTATCTTACTTGCTGAAGAAGTAAAATTTAAGTTGGTAAGTTCGGTGCTGGCTTTCGTTTAAGAAAAACATCGCTTTTCCTAGGTCAAGAAATGCAAATTTTAAAATTTGTCTTTCATTCTGATGTTGTCGTGACGTAACGAATCTCTATGTGATATTTTGAAAAGGTAAATCGTGTCAAGTTTCGTATTCTTACGAGCTGTAATTTCGGAGGAGTTGAAACTGACAAATGCACACACACCCAAATGTGCTTTATGATGGATATAAAACAGGGGGGCCCAACCTTTATTGACATGGGATCTACTTTTACATTTCCCAGTCTCTGAAGATCTACCAATCTGGCAAAGCTGTGAAACAAAACAAACCGAGCCTATGCTGGTGGGTCTATCGCAGGGGTGGGCAAACTTTTTAGTCGAAGGGCCGCATTGACCATTTAAGAGTCGTCGAGGGCCAGTGCTGATAATCTTGGACAGCTGCATGGAATGAAAGAGATTGCGTAAGCTTAAAATTCTGCGACATGTCCTAACAATGTTGTATTACAGAGCGCAAGAGCAGTGGTGTCTCTAAAAAAAAAAAGAAAAAAAAAGGTCAATGCCTTTTGCTTAGACGAAAAATGCGTCAGTGGGAGCCAACAATTGCCCTCCTTCTGATGGCTTCTACAGTTTTTGGCTCTTAATGCGGCAAGCGTTCCTCCCTTTGTCATTTTAATTTTTACATGACGTAGTTTCAACTAGTGTTCGCGGGCCGCACAGAATGCTCTCGAGGGCCGCATGCGGCCTGCGGGCCGTATTTTGCCCCCCCTGATTTAGAAAAAACGTTCTTTAACAAAATTTTTAAAGTTAAAATTTTGCAGATTTAAGTGGCATAATCACAATCGTCAGTCATTGCATTAAGTGTCAACTTCAAAAAAGAAATTAATTAAATTAAAGAAAGACCCACTGCGCTAGTAGAAAGCCGTTACCAATAGCGTTGCTAACAATAACAGGGTTGCCAGATTGAAAAAAATCTACAAATACATAAGGATTCAACTTTTAGTTCGGCAAACTCTTATAGGCCTACCTGTAAAAAATCACCCGCGATCGATTTCCAAGGCTTTGAAGATCGACCGGTAGATCGCGATCGACTGGTTGGGCACCCCTGATATAAAACAATGATGGCTATAGGTAGAAGAGAACGCACCCAAGCCTACCTAGTGCAAGAAAGATCTTACCATACCAAAAAATTCGACTCAGCCGCTGACAATCCCTGTAGCTTCATGATTGGCTAACTCAAGCCTATACTAACACCCAAAGCTCCAGAGCCACGATTGCTTCACCCTAGATCAGCGCAGAAGTACGTTGCCAGCTATGTGGAAAATTGGGGGCAAACTAGCTATGACAGACGTCTTCTGTATCGACTGAGTAAAGTGAGACAACGACTAAAACCAAAAGTTTTTTCAGTTGCGTCACACCGTAAGCTAAGCTCCGAGAAACAGCATAGACACAGTAATCGAGGGAGGGGGCACGGGGAAGCCACCTCTCAATCCATAAACTATATCAAATAGTGCTGCAATTTTTAAGAAAATTTGGACAATTTTTTTGAAAAAATCGGACAGTTTTTAAGAAAAATCAGGCAATGCTCAGGTTTGCAACTTTGCTGTCCACCATTCCACGACGCACTAAGTCGATTCCTAAAACAAATCACCATATTGAATTCGACGACTTTTGATAATAAGTTGGTAACGCTGCAAAATTTAGGGCAAATTGACTTTGCCCTCTAAAACATCATGTGTTCCGACGGCTATGGGGAACAACCTCCACCTCATGTTCCCGCGGCAGTACCCAACGTTTTGCTGACACAAGTCTTCAAGGAGCCAAGTAAGTCTGAACGATGCATTTGACATTCAAAAATTATCGACTTACAATGAGTCATGCATGTAAGTTTTGAAGATGCTAAAATATCATTTTTAAAGCTGTTGTAGTCTAAGCATGAACGTCCTCTCGAAGGGGGGTAGCAAAGGAAAACTTAAACTTGCTTTATTCCTGCATCAACTAGGAACCTAACAGTTGTTATTGTGATTGATATCAGTAGCATAATATTTGAAAATAAACTTTGGGGAAAAGAAAATTTTCCATAGAAATGGTAACATTATTTTTTTAGAAATCGACCAAACTTTGTCCCTTGAACTGCCGTTTTGATTGATTTTTTGCCCAGGGCGGAAATGCTAACCTTTTCTTTCTTTGAACTTGACCATCTATAAAGCAAAAAAGTTTGTAGTGCTCAGTTTGTTTTCAAAGATTTGTAACTGTCATTGGGATAAATGGTGAAGAACCGTGCTCCATTACTTCGGACGCACCTTTCTTTATCCCAATGCCCGACTGATTGTGATCTGTTTCCTGGCATGGAAATATATGTTATAAAACGATTGAAATCCAAATTTTACCCTAAAGCTACTTGAACTATATGCACAGCCAAGCGGTGGCAAACACTAATTTATACGCGTTAAGCAGTTATAAAAAAAACTCTTGGTTGACAGAGTAGCAACCACCTTTGACTGCTACAACAGATAAATGCATTACTCTTGTCTAATGCAAGGCTGAATTTAGTTAGTAGGCTTATCGTTTTTCTCTGAAAGGTATAAAGCTTATTTTTTAGCAGTTAAGCAGTTTTTTGGTACCGGAAGACCTTTTTTATAATTTTTTTTCCTTTTGATCAAAATCAATTGCTAATAAATATACCTTGGTTTATTGCATCTACGAACAATAGATGTACAATTTATATTTTAGGTTTTCTATTTCTTAATGTTTTACAACTAATGAGCACTTTTGATCTAGATTTGGTCTTGTTTGTTCACATTTCATTTAATTAAAAAACATACTAAACTTTGTATTCATACATGAGTTGCTAGTTGCTAGCCAGCAATTTTCAAAGCAATCTCTTATCAAGAGGTATCTGCCTCCATCATCAAAGTACATGAGAAACATTTGCTCAAAAATGATCACCAGCACCATACGGTACCATACAGCAATCTACTACATCATGTCAATAACCCGCGACCGGTTTCGACCTTATTGGGTCTCATCAGGCAGGTGTAAAAACACTCAATAATAAACATGCTAAAAAAAACAAATTTGCCATTGGGTGCAAAAAAAATCCAATACAAAACAATATGATACAGCAATACCTATATCATGGGGTCACATTCAAGGACACACACACATGACATGGACAACAAGTCATATCGGTAAGCCCTAATAGGGGTGCAGGATCATTGTCAAGACTTATCATTAATACATGAGTTGCTAGTTGCTAGCCAGCAATTTTCAAGGCAATCTTCTATTCATCTACTTTGATGCTGGAGGCAGATCCCTCTTGATAGGAGATTGCCTTGAAAATTGCTGGCTAGCAACTAGCAACTCATGTATTAATGATAAGTCTTGACAATGATCCTGCACCCCTATTAGGGCTTACCGATGTGACTTGTTGTCCATGTCATGTGTGTGTGTCCTTGAATGTGACCCCCATGATATAGGTATTGCTGCATCATATTGTTTTGTATTGGATTTTTTTTGCACCCAATGGCAAATTTGTTTTTTTTTAGCATGTTTATTATCGAGTGCTTTTTACACCTGCCTGATGAGACCCAATAAGGTCGAAACCGGTCGCGGGTTATTGACATGATGTAGTAGATTGCTGTATGGTACCGTATAATGCTGGTGATCATTTTTGAGCAAATTTTTCTATTAAACTTTGTATTCGTAAGTTTAAACAATGCAAGCATATACAAACCCTTAGGCCTATTGCTCTATTAATTCATTAAAAGCTTGAGAATAATTAGCAATGGCGTATTCAAAAAGCATTTTTTTGGGAGACATTTTATACAAGTGAAAACCTATCAATATCGCAAAATAACTTTTCAAAACCAAGAATTTAGCTTGATTTGCTTGACAATCTGGCGCAAAAACCATTTTGGTCTCACAACAGACATGAAAACCTTTATCATTTTGGTACCCTCGTACAGTTGCAGAACCATCGCGTTTTATCACCCTAAAAAGATGCCACTGGTAATTAATTACGTAACAGCAAATCTGTGAAGTAGAAACGTTTGATACTGGCGTTTTGTATAAAACTCAAAAATTGCCTATATTTATTGGTTTTTAACTCAAAGTGCTTATGACAAAAATCTAAAATGCAAACCAAAAATAATCTTACCAGTTATTATTGGGTATCTGGCTAGATAACATCTCCATAAACATTACCTATGTATAAATCGACCCCAAAAATATTACCATAAAATGGTCTCCCAAAAATTCGACTTATTTACAAGCATATGCAATATTTAAAACACACAACGAATTGTGAATTTAAAGTTTTCTGAAAGTCTACATGAGAACGGAGTTGCCAATATAACTGTGTAAATATTAATTATACATAATGAAAGGAGTATCAAAACGTCTCACGTAAAAAAACTTAGGGGCTAAGAGTTGACAGGCGCGCGACATGATTGTGTTACAAAGGTGTTCTAACGAGGAGAATCCATCTACATATTAATTATTAAAATTGGAAATTGATTGCTGGTATGATTTTTGTGACGTTTTTTGTTGAGCTAATCATGTGATTGAAAAAAATTACCAAATCAGGAGCATTTAGTTGCAATTTGGTTTGGCAGCTGAATGCTGTGCTTACATCAACTCCAACAGAAATAATTAACATCATGTGCTGCTACCACCTCCCAATAAAATTCTGATTTTTTCTGGTATATTTCATATCGCCGAACCACACCCCCCCCCATAAAATTCTGGTATGTCCGGATATACAGAGCGTCCCAAAATAAATGAAGCCCATTAATTCGATTTTCCTTTATTATTAAAACAAAACACGTTAAAAATGCAAATATTTTCTGTGAGCTTATAAAATAACAATTGAGAACTGAAAGTTTGAGGTCTTTAGCTAGACTTTAAGGTTCACTTAAATACAAGCTCCAGAACACATTATTCTTGCTGTTGACGTGCCCAGAAAGCATGAAGTGAGCCTCATCGCTGAACCATACGTGGTTAAAGAAATCTGAATCTCTTCAATGGTGTTTTGAAACCAATGGCACATCTCAACACTCTTCTGCAAGTCAATTGCTGTAAGTTTGTGCTTTATCTGTATTCTGTAAGGATGCACATGTAAGGATGTAAGATGTATGCAGATGTAAATATTCTGTAAGGATCAATCCCAGTAAAATCCAAGTTTGTACCTGTAATTGTTTAATTATAGGTTGGGTTGCGACTACCTTCCAATATGACCCTGATATTGTTTGGTATATTTTACATCATCGACATCAATCCCAGTAAAATCCAAGTTTGTACCAGTAATTGCACAATAGACTTAAAATCCTAAACACAATGCCATCTACATTTGTGCAATAAACATTACAGTGGATCCAACGTTTATATAGTTCATTTGCAACAATGACAGCAGCACCTCTTGTTCGCCAATTTCTTTTATAAAGCAATCTTTGCAAAACATCTCTTTTGGTTGGAAAAACACCATTTGGAAAGGAGCCACAGCTTTTAAAAAGGTATTTTCCTTGACGCTCACAAACTCTAGTAACAGCTTTTTTTGTAAGTATTCCAAAATGATAACATTTTACACAGAAAGAGTACCAAGTTTATAAGATATTTTTGAGAATAAGAAACATTTTCTCTATTTTATTAATCTCCTAAAAAACATTTTGAACTTGTGATACCTAATTAATTTTGACTAGTAATACAGTAGTTAATCAAAACCACCTAAGGACTGCAAAAGCAATGATGTACGGTATATATAAAATACAAAGTGAACAAACAAGCTGATTTACGTTATAGGTAAAAGTTTTACTTCGCCATTAGCAAAAACATCATTTTTGCCAATTTGTGGCTTGTGTGATGTAGTTAGAAGAAAAAGTTGTATTGGAGCAGATATATATTTGGGTCTTTTGAGCATTTTAAGCCCAAAACCTACTTTCTACCTTAACTAGTTTTTAAATTATAAGATTTTCATAAATTTGGATGAGCGCAAAATTTTTGGGCGTGTTTAGCCACCTGGGTGTAAGTGGCAGAACCCCAAAACAACTTTGGAAGTTGTTTTTAGTCCTAACCACCTACTTCAATAAACCTGGTTTTTTGATTTGAAAAAAATTTTTTTCACTTCACCCGAGTGGACACTTCAGAGTACTTAGTTTCGAGTGTGAATGGGGAATTTAATGCTTGATCTAGCCCTGACATCAGCAAACAGTTTAAAAGTAGGCCTATCTAGCATTGCAATAACTGATACTGGTTCAGCATAACAACTAATGTTGTAAGTCATATTTTCATTATTTTGTTTCTTACAGTACTGGAAACGTTTTGTTTTTTTGTCTAGACCCGATGTTTTTTTCTGTTCTGTTTCTATAAGACATTTGATTTTTGTTTTGCATAGGCTGAAATTGATATAGCATTATTGACAGAGATGTGATTTTACTTTTTTAGCTTGTCTGTTGTCACCAGTCTGTTTTCCCTTCAAGAGATAACTTTCAGAATGATTTGATGACATCTTTTGCCTTTGCATGTGACTTTTAGTCACAGTTAGTGCGTTTTTTACGCAGGTTTGTTCAAATTCAACTAATGCAAATCCTTAACTATAAGCATAATTGGCGAATAACAGCTTAAATAATGCAGACATGGAAGTGTTCAAAGATACGATTAAATGCATCTAACTTTAATCACCATAGGTTTTGACAAAGAAACCTCAAATTATATGTTTATCTCAAAAATCTTTTTACGATGTTAAACCTAAGTCTCTTCCCCCAAGTTTGACAAATTTTAGGTAAATTAGCTCATCAATGCAAAATTTTATGATTAAAAAAATCGCGAAAAATGTTCAAAGTAGCCTTGTCTTGCGGTACCGGGTTGGGCTGCCACTGCATTGGTATTGCATGGTATATTCTACATCATCGATATTAATCCCAGTAAAATCCAAGTTTCTACCAGTAATTGTAAAATTACTGGGATAGATTGCGACTACATCCCAACAGAACCCTGGTATTGCTGGTATATTTTACATCATCGATTTCAATTCCAGCAAAATCCAAGTTTGTACATATAATGATATAATTGATGGGATGGGCTGCGACTGCATCCCAATATGACCCTGGTATATTAAACATCATCGATATCAATCCAAGTTTGTACCAGTAATTGTATAATTGCCGGAATGTGCTACGACTACATGCCATAAAACCCCGACATTGCCTAATATATTTTGTGTCATTGATATCAATTCCAGAAAATCCAAGTTTGTACCAGTAATTGTATAATTAGCGGGTTGGGCTGCGACTACATCCCAATAAAATGCTGGTATATTGTACATTCTCGATATTAATCGCAGTAAAATCAAGTTTGTACCATGATTTGTATAACTATTGGGATGATCTGCGACTACACCCCAATAAAACTCTGGTATATTTTACAACATCGACATTAATCCCAGCAAAATTTAAGTTTGTACCAGTAATTGTATAACTACCGGGATTGGCTGCGATTACATCGTAATAAAACCTTGTTATTGCCTGGTATATTTCAGCGCTTCTCAACTGATGGGCCGCGAAACGTTCTGCCATAAATTAAAGATTTTTTGGGAAAAAATTATGAATTACGAAAGCTAAAAATGCACTATAAACTTAACACTCTTTCGTTTTGTAGCAACTACCTTCGATTGTTCTGAAACAAATTTTTCATGAAGTGGGCCCCAAAACAAAGTCTCGGCGAAAAGTGGTCCATGACATCAAAAAGTTGAGAAGCACTGGTATATTTTACATCAATGATATCAATTTCAGTCAAATCCAAGTTTGTGCTAGTAATTACATAACTACCGAGATAACCTGGGACTACATCACAATAAAATCATGGCATATTTTACATCATCTATATTAATCCCAGTAAAATTCAAGTTTGTACCATTAATTGCATAACTACCGGGTTGGGCTGTGACTTCATCCCAATAAAATCCTGGGATAGTCTTGTATATTTTACATCATCGATTTCAATCCCAGTAAAATTCAGGTTTGTACCATTAATTACATAATTACCGAGTTAGGCTGCGCCTACATCCCAATAAAGCCTTGGTATTACCTGATATATTTTACATCATCAATATCAATCCCAGTAAAATCCAAGTTTGTACCAGTAATTGTATAACTACCGGGATGGGCTGCGACTACATCCAGATAAAACCCCGCGGTTTCCTGATATATTTTACATCATCGATTTCAATAACCGTAAAATCCAAGTTTGTACCAATAATTGTATCATTGCCGGGTTGAGCTGCGACTGCATACCAATAAAACTCGGGTATTACCTGTTATATTTTACATCATCGACATCAAATTCAGTAAAATCCTAATTTGTATCATTAGTTGTATAAATATTTGGTTGGGCGGTAACTACATGCACATAAAATCCTGGTATTGCCCAATATATTTTACATCATCGCTATTAATTCAAGCAAAACCCAAGTTTGTACCAGTAATAGTATAATATAACTACCGGGATGGGCTGCGACTACATCCCAATAAAACCCTGGTATATTTTGCATCGTCAATTTGAATTCTGTACTATGTTTGATCAAAATATCTGCTTGTGGGCCGACATGAATTTAAAGTAGGCTATAATCTTTGATCGCTTAGCCTAGAACTACCTTATTAAACCATAAGAGTCCCTACAATGTGAATCCAGTATAATAAGAGAATTCAACTGACAATATTTCCCAAACCAAACTTTTCCATTACACCAAATGAAAACACACAATATGATTAAGCTTACCAATGAAAAGGGTTCTGACAAGAAAATTTGAAAAGAAATTTGATTTCCTATCTTCGCGCTATGCAATCCGAAAAGACTGAACGAACAAGGCGTACGCTATAAAACGCTGTAAGTCACTTGCAAGTGACCACTGATAATAAAAAAAAGGAAATGAGATTAATTTAGCCCAAGGAAGCACATAAACAACTAAGTGCCTGTTCGTAACAGATCTTAGTAAAATCCAAGTTTGTACCTGTAACTGTGTAATTAACAGGATGGGCTGCGAGTTCTTTCTAATAAAACCCTGGTATTGCCTGATATATTTTGCATCATCGATATCAATCCCATTAAAATCCAAGTTTGTATCGACAATTGCATAATTACTGGATTGGGCTGCGACTACATCCCAATAAAATCGTGGTATTGCCTGGTATATTTTTAATTATCGATTTCAATTCTAGTAGAATTCAGGTTTGTACCATTAGTTGTATTACTACCAGGTTGGGCTGCGACTACATCCCAACAAAACCTTGGTATTGTGTGATATATTTTACATCATCGATATTAATCCCAGTAAAATCCAAGTTTATACCAATAAAGCTAAATTTACCATGATCTATAGTTGCATCCTAATAAAGCCTTGGTATTTCCCAGTAATTATAAAATTACAGGCATTAATCCCAGCAAAATCCCAGTTTGTACCAGTATTTCGAAGTAACCGGTTTTTTGTAAGGACAACCGCTTCCTTTTTTACTCAGCGTACCATTTTTGGAAAGGGGTAAAAAGTTGCATCAATAGTATCAAAGTTCAATTGTTTTGACACAAAAAAATATAGTAAAGAACCATATCAAGTACTATCGGAATTGCATAGAAATAGCCTTCAACTTCTTAAAAAATTTTTGAAATTTGATTGAGAAATGAGAACAAAAATCAGTTTTTAAATAAACTGTCTTTGTAAAAATGTCATGTTTTTTAAAAAATCATCATAATGTGATTTCGGTCCGCGAATGAATGTGTTGATCGTAACCGACGTATTATGACATCATAGAGCAAGTTTGAAATAGAAAAAGCCAAGAAGCATGCCTAGAAAGCTTGAAATGTTAAAAAATAATCTGTGCTAGCATTGCCAATTGAGCTTAAATCGGTAGTCTTAAGAGTTTTTTATCAAAACCAACTTTTTAAATTGCATTTGTACCATGAGTACCGGTACTTCTTGCAGAAATTAAGACAACATATTTTACAATTAGTTGTCTATTATGACGTCATGTGAGATGCTAAAGAAGCAAAATTTGTTGAAGTTGGTTAGTCGGGTACTGGCTTTTGTTTAAAACGAAAACCGCTTTCCTCGGCCTGGAAATGCGATTTAAAAAAAAAATTTTGATACTGACGTCATCATAACTTCACCAATTTTTTTATGACACTCAACCCTGGGTGGTAATCTATTGTGTCAAGTTTGATGCTCGTTCGTTCAGTAGTTTTAGAAGAGTTTAAACACACAAACAAACAGACAGGCACGCACACACACACACACACACACACACACACACACACACAGACAGAATTGCGCTTTATAGTATAAATTTTGCCCTATACGTTTTGTAAATGTGCGTTAGGCTAATAACATTACTTGTAAATGGCACAAAATGGGTAGTTGTTTGCCTGCCTCCACGTGATAATCGTTTCAAATTTGTAAACGTCAAGTTTCTGAAGGATAGGGCTAATTACACCAAAACAGTAGGTTAAATAAACATTGATACATTTGAAAGTGTTTTTTAAAAATAGGAAAAGTAATTAATTTTGTCTTTGCTATGGTGTGATTTGGCCTTAATTTTGGACTGTGTCTGCTTGTGCAGTGGCTTGGGGTTTGTGAGCTCTAAGTCAGTATGTGAAAGCAAAAAATGCCGCCCAGTTTCAAAACAAGCTAATGGTAGATGTCGATGTCAGAATTTTGTGTTCACGCCCAGCTAAAATTTTACCACTCTCGGCCAAAAATGGACAATTTGTGCAGGCTGCACATCTCTTGTTGTGCCGCAAACAATAGATCATTTGAATTATGGTTCAATCGCACAAAGGCAAGATTAAAATGCCAAAATCCAGATTTATGAAAATACAAAAATTCATAACAAAACGTGAATTTACTGAATTGTAAAAATATAGAAATTCAAACTAAAACATATAATTATGAAAATACAAAAATTTGTAATTAAAGCAAATTACTGATTTATCGAATTATGGACAAAATACGGAAGGAAAAAGTAAGGTTTTTCTAAACGACAAAAATTTAGCGGCGTGTTGGTAACGTTCCACTATATGTAGGGTCCCGCGTAACCTATAGAGTCCCAAGAGTTCATAACCTCAGGTTATATGTTGGGTCCGACCATTGCATATAGGGTCCCTACCATTCTAACCTCATGTTACATTAAGGATCCCGACCATTGGTAACTTCATGTTGCATATAGGGTCCGATCATTGGTAACCTGATGTTACATATGGAATCCTACAGTTGGTAATCTCATGTTACATATCAGATGCGACCATTGTTAACCTCATGTCACATATAAGGGCCAACCTCATGTCACATATAAGGGCCAACCTCATGCTACATATACGGCGCGACCATTGGTAATCTCATGTTACAAATAGGGTCCCACTGTGAGTGAACTTATGTTACATTAAGAGTTCGACTGTTGGTAACCTCATGTAACATATAGGGTACGAATGTTTGTAATCTCATGTTACATGTAGGGTCTAACCATCGGTAATCTCATGTTACATATAAGGTCTCATTGTGGACAACCTACCGTTGCAAATAGGGCCCAACTGTTGGTAACCTAATAATACATATAGGGTCCGACAACTGCTAACCTCTTGTTACATATAAGGTCCGAACATTGGTGACTTCATGTTGCATATAAGGTCCGACAAATGGCAATCTCATGTTGCAAATAGGGCCCAACTATTGTAACCTCATGTTACATATAGAGTTCGACTGTTGGTAACCTCATGTTACACCTAGGGTCGGACCGTTGGTAGTCTCATGTTACATATAAGATCTGACGGTTGGTAACCTCATGTTACATATAAGGTCCGACCATTGGTAACCTCATGTTACGTATAGGATCCAACCATTGGTAATCTTATTTTACATTTGAGGTTCCAACCATTGGTAACCTCATGTTACATATAGGGTCCAACCATTGGTAACCTCATGTTACATATAAAGTCAGACCATTGCTAACTTCATGTTACGTATAGGGTGCAACTGTTGGTAACCTCATTTTACATATATGGTCTGACCATTGGTAACCTCACGTTACACATATGGTTCGACCATTGGTAACCTCATGTTACACATAGAATCCGACCATTGGTAACCTCATGCTACGTATAGGATCTAACCATTGGTAATCTCATTTTACATTTAAGGTTCCAACCAATGGCAACCTCATGTTACACATAGAATCCGACCATTGGTAACTTTATGTTACATATAGCATCCGACCATTGCTGACCTCATGTTGCATATGCAATCCGACAGTTGGCAACCTAATGTTACATCCAAGATTCGACAATTGGTAACCTCATGCTACATATAGGTCACAACCATTAGCAACCTCATGCTTCACATAGAGTCGGATTTTGGTAACCTCATCTTACATATAGCGTCCCACTGTTGGTGACCTCATGTTAGTTATGAGGTCCGACTATTGGTAACCTCTTGTTACATGTAGGGTCCAACTGTCGTAACCTCATGTTACATGTAGGGTCAAACCATTGATAACCTCATGTTGCATATAGGGTCCCATTGTTAATAATCTAATGTTACATATAAGGTCCGACTGTTGGTAACCTCATGTTACATAACCCCGTGTTACATAACCCCGTGTTGCTCAAGTTACATAACCCTGTTGGTAACCCCTTGTTGCATATGGAGTCCGACCATTAATAACTTCATGTTACATATAGGGTCCAATTGTTGGTAATCACATGTTGCATATAGGGTCTGACTGTTGGTAACCTCATGTTACATAAAGAATCTGACGGTTGGTAACCTCATGTTACATATAAAGTCTAACCATTGGTGATCTCATGCTACATATAAGGTCCTCCCCTTGGTAACCTCATGTTACATATAAGATTCGACTGTTGGTAATATCATGTTACATATAGGGTCCGACTGTACGTGAACTCATGTTGCATGTACGGTCCGACGGTTGGTAATCTAATGTTACATATAGGGTCCGATTGATCACAATCTAATGTTACATATATCATCCGACTGTGGGTAACCCCATCTAATATATAGGCTCTAAACAATGGTAACCACATGTTACATGTAAGGTTCGACAATGGTAATCTCATATTGCAGATAGGGTTTGACAATTGTAACCTCATGTTGTACATAGAGGCCGACCATTGGTATAACCTCATGTCAAATATAGAGTCCGATCATTGGTAATCTCATGTTTCATATAGGGTCCAACTGCTGGTAACCTCGTGTCACATGTAGAATCCGAAGGCTGGTAATCTCATGTTACGTATAAGATTTGACTGTTGGTAACCTAATGTTACATATAGTGTCCGAACATTGGTAATCTCTTGTTACATGTAAGGTCCGACTGTTGGTAACCACACATTTCATATAAGCTCCGACTGTTGCTAACCCCAAGTAACATGTAGGTTGCGACTGTTGGTCACCTTATGTTACATATAGGTTCCGACCATTGAGACACTCGTGTTACATATAGAGTCCGATTCATGTTACATAAGGGATCGGACTGTTGGTAACCTCATTTGAATTTAGAATCTGACCATTGGTGACCTTATGGTACATATAGGGTCCGACTGTTGGCAACCTCATGATGCATATAGACTGTGACTTTTGATAACTTTATGTTGCGTATAGGGTCCAACGATTGGTAATATCTTGTTGTATATAAAGTTTGGCCATTGGTAACCTTATGTTACACATAATATCCGACAATTGATAATCTCGCCTTACATATAGAGTCGCATTGTTGGCAGCCTCATGTTACAAATAGGGTTCGACCATTGATAACCTCATGTTTCATATAGAGTTCGACTGTTGGTAACCTCATGTTACAAATAGGATCCCGACAATTGGTAACCTCATGTTACCTATAGGGGCCGATCAGAAGTAATCTCATGTTCAAATAAGGGACCGACTATCAGAAATCTAATTTTACATATAAAGTACGATTGTTGGTAATCTCATGTTCCATATAGTATCGGACCATTGGTAATCTCATGATGCATACAAGGTCCGACCACAACTAATATTATGTTAGAAATAGGGTCCGACTATTGGTAACTTCATTTTACATATGAGGTACGACTGTTGATAATCTCATGTTACATATAGTTTGGGACCATTGGTAATCTCATCTTAAATATAGGGTCCGACCATCGATACTCTCATGTTTCATACAGAGTCCAACCATTGGTAACCTCATGATGCAAACAGAGTCCGACCATTGGTAATCTTATGTTACGTAAAAGGTCCGACCATTGGTAATTTCTTGTTACATATAAGGTTCGACTGTTGGTAATCACACGTTATCAATAGGGTCCAACTGTTGGTAACCTGATATTACATATAGGGTCCGATTGTTGGTAACCTAATGTTACATATAAGATCCGACCATTGGTAATCTCATGTTACATATAGGGTCCGATCATTGGTAATCTCGTGTTGCATATAGGGTCCAACCGTTGGTAACCTCAAGTAATATTTAGGGTCTGACCTTTGGTAACCTCAAATTACCTGTACACATAGGTCCCGACCATTGGTAACATCATGTTACATATGGAGTCCCACTGTTGGTGACCTGATGTTACATATAAGAATCACTGTTGGTAACCTCATGTTATATATAGGGTCCGGCTGTTCGTAACCTCATGTTACATGTAGGATCCGATCATTGGTAATTTCATGTTACATACAGGACCAGATTGATCATAGCCTAGTATTACATGAAGAGTCCGACTGTTGGTAATCTCATCTTACATATAGGGTCCGACCATTGGTAACCTTATCTCACATATAGAGTCCGACAATTGGTAATCCCATGTTTCATACAGGGTCAAAACATTGATAAACTCATGTTACATATATGGTCCGACAAATGGTAATCTCATGTTGCAAATAGGGTCTGACAATTGTAACCTCATATTACATATACGGTCCGACTCTTGGCAACCTCATGTCAAATATAGTGTCAGACCATTGGTAATCTCAGGTTATATATAGGGTACGACTGTTGATAATCTCATGTGACATATAAGATGCGAAGGCTGGCGATCTCATGTTACACATAAGATTTGACTGTTGGTAACCTCGTGTTACATACAGGTTCCAACCATTGATAAACTCTTGTTTCATATAGGGCCCCAATCATTGGTAACCTCACGTTGCATATAGGGACATAACCATTGGTAATCTCATGTTACATATAGGTTCCGACCATTGGTAACCTCATGTTACATGTAGGGTCCAACCATTGGTAAACTCATGTTTCATATAGGGTCCCAACCATTGATAACCTCACGTTGCACATAGAGACCCAACCATTGGTAATTTCATGTTACGTATAGGGTCCCAACCATTGGTATATTCATGTTACTCATAATATCCGACCATTGGTAACTTCAAGTTACACATAAGATCCCACCATTGGTAACCTCATGTTACATATAGGATCCTACTATTCACAACCTCATCTTTCATATAGATTCCGACCATTGGTAATCTCATGTTACCTGTAAGGTTTGATTATTGGTAACCTCGTTAAATATAGGGTCCGACCATAAGTAATGTCATGCTACATTTAGGGTCCGACTGTTGTTAATCTCATTTTACATATAGGATACGACTGTTGGTAATCTCATGTTACATATAGGATCCGACCATTGGTTACCTCATGTATGTTAGATATAGGGTTCGACCATTGATGACCTCATGTTTCATATAGGATCCGACCATTAGTAACTTCATGTTAGATATAGTGTCCGACCATTGGTAACCTTATTGTTATTGAAGCAATGTAGTTAATTATTCTCCGCGTTGTTCTCCAGGCGTAATTCTTGCGTTGAAGAAAAAGGCCCTGTCTTTATTCTGTAATCAGACAGCAGGCTATACTTGCTTAATTTTTAAAAGTTTTGTTCTCTCTAAAGATAGTCTTGTGTGGCGCGAACCCTTGCTTTAGTTAGTAAGTGCATTATTCTTTTTGGCTTTTGAGCTTTTATTTATTGTGAATTTCTTAATTTCAGAAAACCGTTACAACTCAAGAACGCGTGTATACTCATCAAGAAGTTTAGATTGCAATCTACTTAAGATTTTCAATTTAGGGAGCAATATTGGTTTTTAACTACGTCTCACACAAGTGTGGATGGTGTCACCACAAGACTTCAAGGTGCAAAGCGTGATGCCTTACTGTCCCAAAAGAAAGCTGCGTCGAGCGCCATTAATGGTAATGCAAGTCAGAGCTCATCAACAATTTCTACTAGTTCGACTACCTCCTCTTCTCGCGGGAGAGCAGCAGACCGCAAAGCTAAATTGCAAATCGAAGCAAAAGCTTTGAAACAAAAAGAGCTGCTTGAGCATGAGAAATTGTTAATGAGACAAAAAAAGGGAAGAAGAAGAAAAGATGCGGAGACAAAGAAGGGAAGAAGAAGAAAACATGTTGAGGCAAAGAAGGGAAAAAGAAGAAAAGATGCTGAAGCAAAAACGGAAGAAGAAGAAAAGAATTTTCATCATCAAAGTCAATTGAAAGAGCTAGATTTAATGCAACGCAAACGAATGCTGCAATTGCAAACTGAATTGGAAGCAGCTGCCGCAGAAGAAGCTGCGTATGACAATGCAATTGCGTAGTCACGTGAGCGCTGAACAAAGCACAAAACCTGAAGTTTTTGTGCAAGTTTCAAACTGCGTCCATTCAAAATGACCGATTAATGTCACAAAATGGCATCTTCCAAGAACTACAAGACTCCTGAAGTTTCTCGTGCAAGGCAAACCAATTTTGCAACGCCGACACTTTCTTCTCAAACGGAAATGTTGAAGTCACCCGTTTCACAACCAATGCCTGCTTCATTCTATCAAAACCCTTCTCAAGAGAAATTGCTTCAAAATATGACTACAATAAAACTGCCGTCTACCGAAGTGCCAGTGTTTTCTGGTGAACCTATCAGGTGCTGCAAATTTATAATAGCCTTTGAAACTTTGGTTGAAAGTAAGGAACAAGACGCGAGACAGTGTTTATATTATTTTGCTCAATTTACAAGAGGTATGCCACATGACCTTGTTAATGTTAGTAGCTGCATGAATACGAATAATGCTGAAGAAGCGTTTCAACGAGCTAAGTGATTGTTAAAAAAAATTATGAGCAGCCCTACCAAATTACTAGCGACTTTATTGATAGACACACTAATGGACCGACTCTAAATACTGGTAGTCCACACCAACTATTGACATTTGCTGTTGATCTAGAGATGTGTCTGACCACCTTAACAGGACTTGATTGTGTTAATGAAATTAACAATCAGCACATTTTGAAACAAATAATTAAAATCGATTGCCAAAAGGATTACAACAAATATGGCGTACAATTGCCGATAACATTATGCATGAAGTCAAACGGTCAGTTTCTATTGCTGACGTTGACCATTTTGTGCGTAAGCAAGCACGTGAAGCTAATAACCCAGTTTTTGGATTGCCTACCAAACGTAAAGTCGCAGGGCAAAAATCTTTCTTTTCATCGACGAAAACTAGCCAGAAATATGTCGACAAGATATGTCTACTTTGTTTTGCGAAGCGTTAGATTTATCAATGTAAGAGTTTTAGAAGTCTTTCCCACAAAGGTAGACTTAAATTTGTTATTGAACATAACTTGTGCTTTGCATGTCTGAACCCTGGTCATCGTGCTGCGGCTTGCTCACGAACCAATTGCTATCAAAAAGAAAATTACGACAAGAAGCACACTACGTTGTTACATCTCCCTACTACGAATTGTGACGAACGTGCTGCAACAGAAGAATTGGTAAAAAGTAGGTAGGTTAGTTCAAATATCCATAAAGCCTCTGATGTGCTACCGCCTATTTTTACGGTGAAGGCTCGTGCCAATAACGACCATGAAGTTGTTGAAACTTATGCCTTCTTAGATCTAGGTAGCACAGCTTCATTTTGCACTGAAAGCTTGTTAGCAAAATTAAAGGTAACTGGTTGTGACGTTCTACTCATGACTACTACCATTTCTGGTCAAAATCAGCCAAGAAAGGCAAAGTTTATTCAAAATTTAATGGTTTTGGATTTGGACGAATATGAATGTACTGTTTTGACATAGTGTTTCTCAATTAAATCGTTGCCAGTTTCAAATTCAGAAATCCCATCAAAGGTAGATTTATGAAATTTAGATTATCTGGATGGCATTGCTCTGCCAGATTTTCACGCAGATGTCGGACTACTAATTGGTAGTGATTACTCTAACATACTTCAGCCAAGAGCCTTCAAGCAAAGTCAGGAAGGGGGCCCTTTGCCTATAAAACGCTGCTTGGATGGGTTGTCGTAGGTCCTACATCTCCGCAAGTTAATGAATGCAATCAAAATGTCTTTTTTGTAAAATCTGAAAGGTCTCAAATGTGTCAAACGTGTAGCGATCTTACTTTGCCTCAAAAAGCAGAGATGTCTATTGATGATCAACGCTTTCTATCACATGTTACAAGTTCAATTCAGTTGAATGGTAATCATCATTATCAAATTGCCCTTCGCTGAATTATCCAAGTCTTAAAATGCCTTCCAACAGATCATTTGTTGAAAAAAGACTTATGTACCTAAAAAGAAAGTTTGCAAAAAATCCATCGTTTTATAATGATTATGTTAAATTTGTTGACAAGATGTTCAGTAGTGGATATGCAGAAAAGGTTGGGAAGCGCAAACATGACGACCAAACCTGGTACCTCCCTCACCACGGGGTGTATCACCCAGCTAAACCAGGAAAGATTCGAGTAGTTTTCGACTGTTCTGCTTGCTTTCAAGAAATATCTTTGACAATTTATTACCAGGACCTGATTTCACTAACACGATATTAGGGGTGTTTTGCAGATTTAGGCTGCAATCCATCGAAATTATGGGAGATATTCAAGCAATGTTCCATCAGGTAGTAATTCCCGAAGAAGACCGCGATTTGCTACAATTTCTCTGGTGGAAAAATGGAGATTTGGACCAAGAACCCAAGGAATACAGGATGAAGGTATTTGTGTTTGGAGCAGCTTGTTCTCCAAATTGTGCCAATTTTGCTTTACGTAAAACCGCCGAAAACAACATGTCATTGTTTGCAGCAAACGTATGTAAAACAGTTTTAAATAATTTTTACGTTGACGACTGTTTGGTTTCCACTCCCAGTGAATCTCATGCTATTGCTTTAATACATGACCTGACTAACCTCCTTAAAAAGAGGGGTTTTCATATGACCAAGTGGGTGAGCAACAGCAGCAATTAATGCAAACTATTCCAGAAAGTGATCTAGCTGCTGTTGAGTGTGATTCCTTACAATTGCCTTCCCAAGTTTCAGAGATCAGAGCTCTAGGTTTGTTATGGTCGATTAAAGAGGACGTTTGCAGTTTAAGATTGAATACAAAAAGAGAGTAAGCAATCGTCGTTGAATTTTGTCAATAACAAATTCAGCTGACGATCCGTTGGGGTTCTTATCACCGTTTATGCAACCAATCAAAGTTTTGCAGCAAGATCTGTGCCGAGTACAACTTTCCTGGGATGACACAACTGATGAGCAATCACAAAAACGACTTGATGAGTTGTTAAGTGATCTTCCCAAGCTTGCTGCCTTCAAGGTCCCTCGATGTTTGAAGCCAACTAACTTTGGTAATGTATCTATGATTGAATTACACCATTTTTCTGACGCATCAGAGCAAGCGTATGGCCGTATCAGTTATGTTCGATTGATCAATGAAGGTTTTAATCGTCATTGTAGCATTGTGCTTGCCGCATGTAGACTTACGCCTATCCAAAGAGTTACCGTTCCAAGATTGGAACTCAATGCAGCCACCTTGTTGACAAAACATGACCAAGTTTTGCGTCGCGAATTACGATTAAATCAAGTCGCATCGTTATTTTGGACTGATAACACAATTGTGTTGCGCTACATCCGCAATGAGTCTCGTGCCTTTAAAAACTTTGTAGCCAATCGTGTGGCTTTGATTCGAGGTAACTCTAACGTCTCTCAGTGGCGTTTTGTAACTGGTAGGGTTAACCCCGCAGATATGATAACTAGAGGAGTGACCGCAAGTGAACTTTTGAAGTGCACCATCTGGTTGCGTGGACCGCAGTTTCTGACAAACTCTACGCCGTGGCCAAAACAACCAGACTTTCTTGAAAGCGAATTGGATTCTGATCTAGAGATAAGATCAGTAAAGGTATGCCTAGTTAAAACACCTCCTTATGTCACTGTGGATCATCTTTTTTCTAGGTTTTCCAGTTGGAATAAGTTGAAAATAACGGTGGAATGGCTGTTGCGCCACCGCCACAACCTGCAAAGGCATAGAACAGAGCGTGCTAGGCACAAATTCATCGAACCTTTATGTGTTGAAGAATTGCAGGAAGCCGAACTCCAAATCCTGAAGTATCTTCAACGGAAGCATTATATCGATGAGCTGCAAGAGTTGATGTATGGTAAGCAGCTAAAGCAGAAAAATAAATTGGCAAATCTCGACCCTTTTCTTCATGATGATGGTATTATCCGTGCGGGTAGAAGATTGGCTTCGGCACCTATTGCATTTGGTAGCAAGCACCGAATTCTTGTTCCTCACGCGTCTGCAGTAGCTTCATTGTTAATATTTCATTTTCATTGCGTTTCAGGCCATGCCGGTCGAAGTTATGTTCTTTCTGCAGTGCGAGAAAAATTTTGAATTCTCCAAGGCAAACTTACTAATTCGTACTATCCTTGGGAAGTGTGTAACATGCCAAAAGATTCATGCACCACTGGGTGCTCAGAAGATGGCTAACTTACCACCTGATCGAGTTACGCCAGGAATGCTGCCGTTTTCCTTTGTGGGTGTTGACTATTTTGGATCCTTTTTGGTAAAGCGAGGCAGAAGCACAATAAAACGTTATGGGGTTATATTTACTTGTTTGGTACTAAGAGCCATTCACATCGAAGTTGCTTATTCGTTGGACACAAGTTTGTTTATACAAGTTTTGCGACGTTTCATTGCTCGCGGAGGCCCAGTGATAGAAATTCGCTCGGACAATGCTACCAATTTTGTCAGGGCTGAAAAAAGGTTCAAGCTGTCAATTGACAAAGGGAATCAAAATGTTGTTCATAAGTTTTTATTGCAGAAACAAATAAAGTGGGTGTTCAACACTCCTGCCGCTTCGCATCACGGTGGTGTATGGGAGCGATGCATCAGATCGACTCACTTCAAACCCTAGACGAATAAAGTTTGGTTACCTTCATGTGCGAGGTGGAAAACATCATCAACAATCGCCTCTTAACCTATGTTTCAAGCGATGTGAAGGACATGCAGCCTCTGACGCCGAACATGCTGCTTCACCAAAAGCAAGACATCTCATAGCCATTTGATGAATTTGATTCGTCCGACCTATTTTCCAGAAAGAAATGATGGCATGCACAATACTTGTCTGATATATTTTAGAAACGACGGGTAAAAGAATATCTGCCGCTTCTCCAAAAACGGCAAAAATGGACTTAAACCTTTCCCAATTTTTCTGAAGGTGATCTCGTATAAATTGCTGATGACAATTTACCCAGAAATGCTTGGAACCTGGGACTTGTTGTTGAAACTAAAACGGACAAAACTGGACTGGTTCGCAGTGCGAAATTAAAAACTGCAACAGCGTTGCTGGACCGACCAATAACAAAATTGTGTTTGCTCAGCACTGCTGAGAATATTATTGGTCCTCAATAGTTAATGTGGGTGTGTGTGTGTCTTTTTTTCTGTTCAATGTGCTTGTAGCTAGTGTTGTTATTATTATCATCATTATTTTGTCCAATGTTGATAACCCCTTGGTGTTCTTAAGAAGGGCTGGATGTTACTGCCGCAGTGCAATTGTTTAGTCTCCACGTTGTTCTCCAGGCGTAATTCTTGCGTTTGAAGAAAAAGGCCCTGTCTTTATTCTGTAATCAGACAGTAGACTATACTTGCTTAATTTTTAAAAGTTTTGTTCTCTCTAAAGATAGTCTTGTGTGGCGCGAACCCTTGCTTTAGTTAGTAAGTGCATTATTCTTTTTGGCTTTTGAGCTTTTATTTATTGTGAATTTCTTAATTTCAGAAAACCGTTACAACTCAAGAACGCGTGTATACTCATCAAGGAGTCTAAATTGCGTTCTTCAGCTTCAGATTCAGCCGCTATTCTTTGTTCTTCAGCTGCTATTTTCTGTTCTTCAGCCTGGGCTGCTAACCTTCGTCCTTCAGCATCACCTTCAGCCGCTATTCTTTGTTCTTCAGCCGCTATTCTCCGTTCTTTAGCTTCTTTCATTCGGCGCCATTCTTCCGTTATAAGCTTATTCCTCTGCTTCTCATGCAAGCCCAACGATTCTATTTGTCCCTTTAAATCTTCCAACTTCTCCTTATTAAGTTCTTCCGCAGCCATTTTAAATTATCAACCGATAACAAGATATCCCGGACGAGCCCCCAGATGTCGCGTTTTCAATAGAAATTTTTTGATTCTATTTCAACTTTGATTTACTTCTTAAAATTGAAGCGACTTGCAGTATCGATCGAATAATTAAGTTTGGTCGCAACATAATAGCTAGGAAAAAGATTGGCTTCCACTAAGATACTTCAACCCACGCACTTCTCGATCAAGAACAGAACAATGTATTTACAAACCACTTTATAACTTCGAATTCCTTCGCTTGCCAAAACACAGAACTAAAGCACTTCAATAATTAAATATCAGAGACTAACCAAAACTAAAACCACCAAAATAATCGCTTGATTTCTGTCACCACAATCACCACATAACAACGCCTTTTACAACACTCTAATCTTTACTCCGATCTACTACTCAATGAATTTCTGAATCTCTGAATAAAAAAAATCTCGCCACCTTATATAGGCTGGAAAATAATCTAGAAATTGCTAGAACATCACGTGACACAGGAAAAACACCCTTAATAAATTACGTTATCGGTAATAATAAAAATGAAAAATAAAATCTTCGAGAAGAAGCAAGAATCACTAGAATACGCTGGAAAGTCATATTGGTAGCAATTGTGACGTCAGAAAGGCGTGTGAGTTACAAATCTATTTATAAATTCGAATATAAAAGGTCTTTTTTTTTAAAAACAGTTTAGCAAGTTAGAACTACAAACAATTCAGATTTACAAATAAAATAATCACGGCAAAACAAACAAATTACAACTCTATACATATGTAAACCTATTCCTTAACGCACATTTACATATTCGGGACACTCCTGTTACATATAGGGTCCGATTGTTGGTAACCTAATGTTACATATAAGATCCGATCATTGGTAACATCACGTTACATATGGGGTCCGACCACTGATAATCTCATGTTACACACAGGGTCTGACTGTTGGTAACCACTCATTACACCTAGAGTTCAATTGTTGGTAACCTCATGTTACATATAGGGTCTGACTGTTGGTAACCCCATGTTACATGTAGGTTTCGACCATTGGAAATCTCATGTTACCTAAAGAGTTTGACTGTTGGTAACCTCAAGTTGCTTAAAGGATCCGACTCTTGCAAATTTTATGTTGCATATAGGATTCGACCATTGGTGACCTCATATGACATATATGGTGCGATTGCTGGTAACTTCATGTTACATATAGAGTCTGACCTTTGGTAATCTCATGTCATATATAAGGACCTACCATTTGTAAGGTTATGTTACATAAGAGGTTCGATTGTTGGTAACCTCATGTCACATATAGGATCTAACCATTAGTGACCTCATGTCACATATTGGGTCCGACTTTTGGTAACCTCATGTTATATATAGAGTCTGATTGTTGGTAATTTTATGTTACGTATAGGGTCTTACCATTTGTAACTTCATGTTACATATAGGGTGCAACCATCGGTAATATCACGTTTCATGTAGGGTCTGACTGTTGGTAACCTTAGGTTACATATAGAGACCGACCATTGGTAACCTCATGCCATTTATAGGGTCCGAGCATTGATAACTTCATGTTACATATAGCTTCCGACTGTTGGTAACCTCAGGCTGAACATAGGATACGATTGTTGGTAACCTCATGTTACATATAGAGTCCGACCATTGGTAATCTAACTTTACATATAGGCAGAATGTATTGGAGGAGATCGGGGGGGTCGCCGTCCACTTACTTTTTTTAGAAAACGCTTGACTGAAGGCACATTTTATTAAAAATGTCAAGTGTAGAGGCCAACCGTCCACCTACTTTATTATTTAGCAATACACCACTGCATGTAGGATCTAACCATTGGTAACTTTACGTTACGTATGGTGTCGGATTATCATAAATTTATTCTGCAGTGGCTTGGCGCACTAAAAAATCTATAACAAGGAATCGTTTACTTGGCCTGCGGTCTGCAACGCGTCACCACAATGAACAACCTCACCAAATCCGATTTTGTGTATTCAGCACTTAGTCGCCGGCGATAATTCGTGACGGTTTCTAAACAAACGAAACTAGTAAGAATCGGCTCGCATCTACTTCTAGGAACAAGAAAGAAAAACAAAACGTACCAGAACTGTTTAGCCAAGCAATCGGAAGCAACTATCTAATGCGCAATCATGTATTCCAAATTTCTGTCCAACAAAGACAAAACAATTAGCAAACCTATGATTTTAAATAACAGTATGAAGTTCTCTGATACCTACCTAACCAAAAACATTACAAAACCTAACTTGATAGTATCTCGATCTGACCGTCGATCTAGAAGCGAGCCACGCCTTTTGAGCTCAAAACACAGAAATGTGATTACGCAATCTAGCAACTTGCATTAGCAGAGTTTCCAATCAAAACTAAAAGTCACGTGAAAGAAAATATCCAACAGGATTGCTGGTAACTTAACATGACGTATATGGTCCGACCGTTGGTTAGTTTCACGTTACATATGGAGTCCAAATTTTTGAAACAAACGATTTAAATTTGTGTTTGTAGATCAATAGTGCTTTCAAGTGTTATGCCAAAATTCGAAATGTTTTGTTATTGTTTGGTGTTTTCACCGGCTGGTATGATGTTTTATCACTAATTTAGGTTAATGAATAAAAAAGATTTTTGAATTGCAGGGTACCTGAGGTAGAAATTGGTTTAGAAAGATGCTTTTCATTTTATTTGTATTCTTTTAAGTTGAACCAGAGTCTTGAAAAATGTCTAAATGCAAGTAAAGATGATAAGGTTAAGCGTTGCACGATTATAATGGTACATATGGATTGGTGAAAAACTTTAAGATAAGATTGGCTTTATGCACAATTGTTACGTCGTATCTAGTTATTGTAAATCTCGAACCCAGGCTATCTAAGCTACTGTTCCACACAAGCCAAGACTTACCATCATGTAATACTTACGTCTTAAACAACATCATTGGAACGTTTTCTTTTCTATTACCCAATTACTTTTGTGTGAACCAATTTATTGAAGGACATCAGTTTTCAATTTAGTTAATACTTGTACAGCTAGCAGTAACATCAAGGAATCCTGGTTCAAAAGTAAACGGTACGTATGTAAGTCTTGTGCTCTGTGTTGGATTGTTTTTTGAATCTTGTTTATGTTTTGGAAACCGCTTTTGTTCATCCTCTTCATAGCCTTGTTTACGTGAAAGAGACAATAAAATCGTTGTGCTGTTGAGGGTGAACCGGACGATTTTCGTTGCAGTCCTATGTAGGATATTGGGCTAACCAAAAGCCACGAAAAGTATCTTACAACAATCATTTTCATTTTTCAAAGTCACATTCAAAAAAATTGTTTCTTGTTGCTCTTGACTACACTCTGAAATAGGGGCATAGAACATTCGCAATGACTTTTCCGGTTTTTGTAAGTGATGTACCGGACACAAAATTTTGTGTCCGCTTCCCGGATGCATTTTTCATATGTCACGCTACACCTCACTGCGTCAGTAAAACTTTAGCCACAGTTGGCACTGCATCACACTGCTTGCTTTTCACATAATGGATTATTTTCACTCATAATAGCTTATACATACTATCGAATTCGGTTGGTCGACATCTCCGTCAACGCATCTTCGAAGTTCTAACTTCAAAATATTAGGCGTCATTGTATTCGATCAAAATTATCACACAAGCATTGCTTGTTATATAATTCCAAGTTCCAATCTACAAGTTTCTTTAGATAGCTTAAAGCAAATTTGAAAAATCGGTTTTGGTGAACTACATATGGTCGATCCTGACACTTTCGAACTAACAAGTGAAGTGTCGGAATAGTTAACTAAGCAACTAAGCCAATGCTCTTGTATAACCTAACCAAATCTCACAAAAAAGCAGCTCTGGTTGTTATGACAAATAATTTAATCTGCCCTACCAGTAAATGGTCTGGTTTTCAAAAAACCAGTTATAGAAAAGTGTAGCAAAATTCTTCGTTCCGTTTCCTCGAAAGAAGCACCTTGGCGAGACTCGTTATCGGGAGATTGCGAGTTTAATGCCAGCTGGTACTTTGTTGCTGTGATCCTGGAAAATGCACTTTAGATCAATTTCCTTCATTCCAGGCTTTTGGTAGAGATCAATTGTGCAGGCAATACAAAAAAGTTCAATCTGGGTTGGAATAGCGGTTATTTTATGTATATCCATAATGGTTTCCCAAACCCAGCACATAAAAACAAAATAAACAAAAACTAGCGGTAGTTATAAAATCTCACTCTTTTCCTAAGCAAATAAAATCTTATTTTTATTAGAAACTTTTATGATTTTCAGAAGTGGAATAGTTCGAACGTTCAACTTTTGATAATTTCAAACATTTGCTCAACTGATAATTTGATACGTGACACAGTTAAATCACCAAAATCCAATATGGTTGACAACAAAAACTTGAGTTTTTTGCACATCTTAACTTTTTACACCTAATATAGAAAAGAGAATAAAGCTGCTCAATAAATGTCTGTTGCGAAAGGCTTAATTGTTGCATGTGTATGCGGTATTCAAATATAAAAAACTGTCCAGCAGCAGCAGCATGCTCTGCTGTACAAAATTAGTAATGTTTCTTTCTATTTTTCATTTAAAATTTTTAAGTAAAGCGACCCCATTTCTAAAAATGATCTCCATGTGGGTAACCCACTTTTCCATTTAAAGCATGAAGAGCATGGGCAATTTCATGGACGACGACTTGAAGCAAGATTTGTTTACTCTGAAAGGTTTCAGACAAACTACAAATACAGAAAGTGTTGACAGGCTTTAATGGAACTGTAAGTTCAAAAAATATATGCTTCTTTGTAGAGTTTGGAAAAATCCGAATTATATCTTTTGGAGAAAACAACCAACTGCGCAATGTGCTGATGGCAATTCGCTCTGTGGCAATATCAACTCTTTTATCGATTGAAATAAAAGTTGAGCGGTAGCTGTATTATGAGCATTATTTTTTGACCCCTAAATTATGTCCTCCATTTGTATACGCTAGGGAAGTCTTCAATTTTTCACGGATTGTATCACTTCACTACATGACATGTAATTCCATTTTTTGGTGTAAAATCACCCTTTTCACATTTCTGGTGGAACCAGCTTTTACAAAGCAAACACTGTAGAACATAGGTTACCAATGGTCCGACCCTACATGTAACATGAAATTACCAATGGTCGGACCTTATGTGCAACACGAGATTACCAATGGTCGGATCCTATAAGTAACATAAGGTTGCCAATGGTCGGATCTTATATGTAACATGAGGTTGCTGACAGTCGGACCCTATATGTAAGATGAGGTTACCAATGGCCGGACCCTTTATTGCAGATGAGTTTACCGATCGTCTGACCCTACATGTAACATGAAATTGCCAGTGTTCGGACCCTATACTGTATGTAAAATGAGGTTACCAATGGTCGGACCCTTTATGTAACACGAGGTTACCAATGGTCGGACCCTATGTGTAACATGAGGTTATCAATACTCGGATCCTATATGTAACATGAGGTTACCAACAGTCGGAGCCTATATGTAGCATGAGGTTAGCAATGGTGTGACCCTATATTTAACATGAGATTACCAATCGTCGGAGTCTATATGTGGCGTCAGGTTACCAACTGTCGGACCCCATATGTTATGCGGGACCACATATGTAACGGAACGTTAGCAATCTACCTGGAAGTTTATGAACGTTAATAAAATCTGAAATGTAACCACCCCATTGTAGTAAAACTAGATTATTAAGTTTAGTTAAACTCAAGTGTTACGCTTTTCTTTAATTTCCGCACTCCGCATTTCCACTATATTTTTGCTATGTTACTTGGTATGCTTCGATGGAGGTAATACTTAAGAAATTACGCAGTACTTAGTAAATCAAATCTGGTTACTCACGTGACTAATCAATATCAGAAAGTTTGAGCGGTACACCAGTCGACTAATAAGAGAAAGGTGAAGCAAGTAAGGTAGCTTACAAATTTAATTATTGTATTCCGACTAGCATCGTTGTTACTGGTAGACCTAATCCAAAGCAAAATAAACGAAACTTATAGCCAATTATTTTATGTTACAGATTTGCAGTTATTTATTTTTAGCCCAAACCAGTAGTATGTAATACTGAACGACAGGCATCTACATTTAATTTCTTGACATTTGGCTATTTCAAGTTAATGATTTAGAGAAATGTTAAAGCTTTGGTTTACTGTGTTGCTTTTGTTTCTCAACCAGTTTTATGGGACCCAGTCTGAAAAGTGTAAAAAATATGACGGTAAGTTATCATTAGTGCCCTTTGCACAACTTCACTTTAAGCACATGAATTAAAAAAAACTAAAGCATAATAAAGGGTTCGACCCTTGTTTTTATATTATTCTACCTTTTATATTATTCATTCTTTGTTTTTATATTATTCTACCTTGCTGAAGAACTTAAGTGGGTTAGCTTTTAGATGAGAATCTTCACCCTTTTGAGAGATACACTCACTTTTAATCAACTTTATGTCTTTATCTAATTGGTTGTTTGTTAGAATGTACCAAGGATAGGAAATTATTGTAAAGTGTCTTTTCCAATGCATAAGTGTGGGTAACTAGAGAGACTTCAACACCAGATTATCTACTTATAGTTACAAAAGCTTTTTTTGACTGGGATAGAAAAGTACCATATGTTAAAAAAAGTAAGAACATAGACACTGTAAAGTTAGATACCCCATAGCTTAACAATTGGTAGACCAAAAACAATAGTTTTACAATCTTTTAAAATATGTGTAAACCCACACTTTTTTGGAGATAGACCACTGCCACTGAGCTGGATGGTATAGTTGGTTTAGATCTTTGCTGAATCAACTGCTGCAGTTTTTCAGCTAAAGACCTTTTTTTGGAGATAAGGTATAGCTTACCAAAAAAAACATGGCTTTTCAAATGAAGGCCTTTTTTTTTAAGATAAAGCATATGAAATTTTTAATTAGAAGACTTGTTATGTTTAATGTCACACCTTTGCCTCTAAGGACTTTTTTAAACAAAGAATGTGGTGTTTCTTAAAAAGTGATCAATCTGTGAACTTGGGCCACATGCCGTAACTCAACTTGTTGACCCCAATTTGCATACCCTTGCTCTAAATCCTTTTGCTTACATATTGAATTAGCAAATGGGTAATCCTTAAGTTTAGTGTTGGAAACTCAGGTAAAGTGGCAATCTCATTTTAAGGATTACCAACAAAGGATACGATTTGTTAATTATTGCTGCAAACAAGGCTTAATTAATCCTAACCCTAAACCTAAACCTAACACTAACCCTAACCCTATCCCTAACTCGGTAATCCCTAAGTTAAACTTAATGAATGAAAATGAAATTGCCACTTTACTTGAGTTTCTGATGCTAAACTTAAGGATTGCCTAGCAAATGTGCAAATAAATTGCTGATTCGGTATCAAAAATTAGTTTGAACAAAACATTAATTAGACGATTCCTTGTATTTAGTTAAGTAGCTTTTGGCTAATTTTGTAGAGTATAAGTCTTCATTTGTTAAGCATATATATCCAAACATTGTTTTTCTAATTGTATTTTGCCAGTTTTTTTGTGTAAGCTGAGTCTAGCTGTTTGAAAAATGTAATTTTTTTGTTTTGCAATGTTTCTTTCAATAAAAGTGTGGGTACTTGTGGGTTATCTGTCACCACTTTTTTTCACCAGGTATTAAATTACTATTATTTAACTTAATTTAAAAGAAAGGCAGTGTACACTGAAGGGGCAGGCCAGGTATGTAAATGTACGGGGCAGTGTACACTGGAAGGGAGTGTACAGGGTGGGGGATAGAGACCTTGTTTACTTTAGGTTTTAAATTAAAAAAAAGTGGTGACAGATAACCCATAAGTACCAAAGTGTGTTTCATTTCAGTAACTTTACATTTTAAAACATAACAAATGCGAAAATCTATGTGTTAAACTAATGATCTTTTCACATCTGTTATTTTTATGTCAAGTAGTTCTTTTTGTGCTCAAATATTGTTATTTTATCAGAAAACCCTAAATGTTCTGGAGTTACTTGTGATGAGCTTAGGACATGTAATTTTCCAAAAAAATCAATCGACTTTTGTGACCCTTTTCAAGGATGCTGTATGAAGCGTGTATGCAGTAAGTACTGTAGTGTAGCTTTTACTTCCAATAATACGCTAGCAATCACTAGACTTTGAGCTTGAATTTCAAGAAATAGTTTTTATGGTGGGTTAGAAATGTATTCTACAAGTAACCAGTTTAATGAAAATCGATTGATAGCAGACAAAATTTGTCAAAATTACACCCGTTGAAGTTGCTACCATTGACATACCAGTATTTGTACTAGGTTTAGATGTTGCCAATGTTTAAAAGATGTCTATGTTTTCCAGTTTGTTGTTTAAACTGTAAGTACTTTTAGCCTGCTTTTTCTTACCCTTAACCTTATGTTTGACCCTTTGACAGATGCATTGACAAATGTTACTGTTTTGTTAAGGGAAAAATATGCACAATATTTTACTTGTATATATGCGATTGTTACTTATGGTTTATCTTTCAATAACATAATGTTACAAAATACTTCTTTTAGTTTCTGACGACTTGGTATGTGGCTAAAGTATTGACTATAAACTAGAATTTGAGTGTGCCCAAATTCAAACCAGCTAAATTCCCTTCTAAAAGGGTCATAGTTTTTGCAAAAAAAAGTTGTAGTGCCTCTCATCCCTATTGCAACAGAGAATACCAAAGAAAGTGCACTGCGTTATAATTGCAAACCATAGCCGCTGAATTTTTAAAATTTATGGGTGAGCAAAAGTGTGATGCCACACTTTATTGATGCTATGATTCTCATAATCAAAGCAGCAAACGAGCTGTCACTGATTTAGATGAGCAGAGGTGAAATACAGAGCAATTTTTGGAAATTGCAAATGATTTTTATATTTAATAATTTTATATCAAAATAGTGGGCCTGGGTAATAAAATAATGAAACAGACTCCATGTATAAGCAAGTAGGTTTACTTAATCAACAGGGTGTTGCCCCCTCCAGTAAAAATTTTTGGGGAGCCAGCTTCATCGTTGCAAACGTGTTCCTAGATACATGATTAGCTTGTGCCCAAATGAACAGCAAGTTTTCTGGAAAGTTGGCTTGAGGGAAATTATGTGATTGTAGTTTAATATTTTGGCAAGCTTTTTTCAGTATTAAAAATAGTTAGTGTGTAATGCAAGTTTGATTTACAGCCTGCAAAGGTACTGAAAATAGTATGTCAACTACTGGAGGAGAAAAACAGCGTTATGATTTAGCAAAATGGCGATATGAAAATTGTACATTGATTGATGGTAATTTGGAACTGGTTGCATTACATAGAGATATTACTTTTACAAGGGTGAGGATGTACTGTAATTTTTTTCATTATTGTGAGGGAAGTAATTTTATGATCAAGGTTTTGCCAGCACACTGTTTATTGTTCCTGTTTGTGCTTTTCTGCCAGCTTATGAGGAGATGGTTGGCAAATCCAAAGAGGTGTCTGAACATATAAGTTATACAAATTTTTGTAAAATTAGATGTGATGACATAAAAATTATTGTGATAGTGGGTTAACGTAGCAGTGTTACAGCTATGATGTCATTTATTGCATAAACCTTTTGCTGGTCCTATAAAACTCTTAAGAATAGTCATAGTGCAAATTGTAACAAACATCATCCAGTGTTAATGTCAAGTGCCACACAAGAAAGCTCTAACTACCAAATGTATTTAGTTTTTGTCTAATCCGACATGGAGTTGAACTCATAACCTGTCGACTATGATGAAAATGCTTTACACCAGGGGTGTCAAACTCATTCAGTGCTGCAGGCCACATTTACATTTCTGCATTTTATATGGGCCAGACTCAATTGAAAAAAAATTAAGCAGACAAGGTTGTGTATCAGTGGCTCCCAAACTTTGTCTGCCGGCACAGAAAATCAATTGGATCAAATTTTGCAGCACACCAGTCATGCAAATCTGTTCCCATTGATGGCGAGTGGCATTATTTGGAGATCACCTTTCTCCGAGAAATGATCTCTGGAAATAGTGTGATGTAGCTCAAAGTGGTCCTGACCTTCAAAAAAAAAGCCATTACTTCTCTTGCCGTAACTGTTAGAACAAAGTCAGCATAGCACCCTGGTGCAAGTATTTCTATGCCATGTTGCATTTTTTTACAAAAGCAAAGATTTGTTTGTAGTTGTAAACTGCATGTTATCTAACATTGCAATACTGCCAAAATTGATTAAGAATCATTTTGCGAGCTGGATAAAATGTGTTTGCAAGCTAGACCCGGCTCACAAGCCATGCATTTGACACCCCTGTTTTATACCATTGCAACAGTGTAGTGGTATACGACTAAATATATTTTTTTACACAGCACATCGTGGAAGTAACTGGTTATGTTATAATTGGTCGAAATTCAGGTAAATACATTGACTTATCATCATTACGATTGATTCGTGGCTTTGAAAAAAATAAAAAAACAGTGGTGGCCTGCAAAGGCACTGCCAATGTACGAAACCTTACCACTGAGTCCGAAGAATATGCTTTGTATATTGCCGATAATAAACGTGATGAATCAGGATTGGAGGAAATATGGATGCCACATTTAACTGGTAAAGTTTTAATTACCTCTGTGATATGATAGAGTAAATGAAATAGAGCCTTAAATAATTTGGATAAACAAAATGATGAAAATGTGTTCAAGTACAGTTTATTAAAATCTAATAGGAAAGAAATTGAAACCATAGCCCATGAATGAAAAAGATACCTAGTGATATTTGGATCTTTCTGTTTCACGTTATGTAGCTTGTCAATTTAACCAGTTTTCTCTGTAAACATTTTTTAGAAATATCCAGTGGAAATGTGTATATTAACAACAATCCCCGATTATGTTTTGTCAATACTATTTTATGGGAAGATATTTTTGAAGATTCATCCCAAGTGCTTGTTTCTGGAAATTCATCAGATAACGAAACTGGTTCATTTTCCAAAAAATGTTCAGGTAAAAAGCAGTTTGATTTTCAAAGAGTTGTCTTCAATGACGCTGCTTAAATCTGTGGCATGATACAGCTGAGTGGTAAACACTGGTCTTTCAGATACATCCATTGTTATCTACCACTATACTGCTTACACCAGTGGTGCTTAACCAATGGTTCATGTTCCAATTTTTTGTCCATTAGTGAGCTATTGCAATAGGCCAGGTAAACCATGGCTTGTTAATTCAGAATTAACTAATAGTGAGAACATCACTGAATTGGCAAATACAAAAGTGGCTGGCAGATCTCTGTTTAGTTTAAAAAATAGACCACGTGTCTAAAAAGGTTAAGAAACACAGACTTGAACCATGTTGTCAATGCTAAGAACAAAGTTGTTGCCATAAGTTTAATGTGTAGTTGTAGACACCTGATGAACCAGACGGTTTTTGTTAAGTTTATATAATTGTCGACGTGATTGCCTTGATTTTCATCTGCATGGTTATTTGCAAATAACTTTACTCTACCTGCCTACCATATTTCTTTTTTCCTATGAGATTGCTGCTGCTTGCAAAGCCATCTATTTCTAGTCAGCGGCACACTTTGAGCAGCTACTATTCTCTAAGACCAACACGTCTGGATAAAAGTACTTAATTGTGCTCAACTTCAAATGTAGTAATTTGTTATGCTGTGTTAGTTTTAGAGTAATTACGCTTATTTTTGTGAGTGTTTAACAGTTGCTGTTTGTGCATTTTAAGCTTGCCCATCAAGTTGTTCTGATGGCCGTTGCTGGAGTAGCGAACCACATATGTGCCAAACTTGTAAGTGGTTTTTATTTCCAACTATTTCGTTCAGTAATGTTGTTATATGTACAGGGTGTTCCAAAAGTCTTGGGCACATTTCAAGTCCTCATTTCTGCTGATCTATGAATGATAGTTGAATGAAACTGTTGTCATTTTAATGCCAAATTTATTGAGTTTTTTTGTTGTGCTGGCAATTTTTTCATATCTTTTCATGTAGTTTAAATAACTAAGATAACCTAGATCCACCAATGGCTTTCACTCAACCAGAAAAAGCGTTTTGATCCTTGAACTTTCAAAAACTGATTCAGCGACACTTGATGATCGCGTTCTCTTGCCCTGAGATCCTAGGTCTCCAGATGTCACACCCTGCGACTTTTTGTGGGTTTCGTGAAAGCACTGGTCTATGAGCCTCTTCTTCCAAAAGATGTAGCTGATCTCAAGGCCGAATAACGGAAGTTGTTGCAACTTGCAGCCATAGACAACACAATGCTGGAACGCATTTTAGCAGGAATTTGACTATCGGCTTGATGTGTGGCGTGTGACTAACGGTGTTCACATTGAACATCTTTGAACGTTCTATAAAAAACTTGAGACTGCCAGCTTTCAGAATATATCAGATGCATTGTTATTTCCTTAATAGTTTTTGACACATTCAACGTCAAAATGTGCCCAAGACTTTTGGAACACCCTGTATATTAACATAAAAACAGGGCTCTACTTCTGGTTTCCAGTGCATGATTTCAACTGTGAAACCGATAGACTATTTTTTTCCCACAAAATAAATAAAAAAATGTAATTATTTCGTAAAAAAGTTTTTCTATTATGTTTTTCTTACATTAACGTAAAATATAGAGTAACTTAGTTTTCAAACCTTGCTAATCATCATATTTAGGCAGCACTATTGTAAACGATCATTCAAAACTTTAGCGCTCTAAAGCACTTTTGTTGTTTGAACAAAACCTACTGGGTTAATTGTTTTTACCTTTGGATTATTTTTATGAATCGTATGTATATGTATTGGTTGGGATAGAAATGAGTTTAAAGACTAGTAGCGCATTACAGATGCATTCAAGATCTTTAGTTGCCCATGGTTTTGTTTCTGAATGTACCATAGCGTTTAATGTATTACCTGATGATCAAAATGGTTTTGTTTCTGAATGTACTATGGCGTTCAATGTATTGCTTGATCATCAATTTATAGTTATTAAATTCTAAATCGTTTAAAATTGAAGTTATGTTTTTCAAGTGACCAAAACAGGACCGATGTGTAAAATTTGTCAAGAGGCAGGCTTGCGTTTTGTGATGAGGAATGGCAGTCGGAGTTGCGATTGTGCTTGCTGTGCTGAAGAGTGTGCCGGAGGTTGCTTTCATTCGACCAAAAGTGCATGTTATGTAAGAAGATCTGCCTGCTAAATGACTGTTCCGCGAATCTTTTACATAAGACGTCAGTATGATTGTCCCGCTTCAGCCAGGATGAGCATCACACGATTTGTTGTATTTCGGTTAAGTTTGTTTGTACTGCTACTCTTTGCGACACAGGCTGTACATGAAATTAACATCCAGGTTCACACCACCACTTTAATCAAAATTAGGAGCAGTTTATTTTGCTATTATATTTGTGTCTTCCGGTTACAAGAAAATTTTTGTGGTCACGCATGTGTTGAGACCTGCTTCAGAGTTTCTAGTACTGCTTGCACTGCACATTTTTGCTACAAGCCTGCAACCGAGCTGGGAAACTTGGCGTACAGAGCTTTTCCTAAAGTCGCCACATTAATGCAAAGCCTATATGTGTGCAATTACCTCGAAACCTTACAATTACAAACCGGCACTTTATCACTCCAAATTATCCTGTCGGTTTATTTCAAGCCAGTCATGTATGCAAATGGCACGCTGGAAGCCCTATTACCAGCATAACGCGCTGCCGCTAATGAGTGTTCTCTGCTCAAAAGTCACCTTTTTTGACATGCGTGATGAGCACTGAGCAGCTTTGTTAATCTTACTCCGTGAAGCACAGATAGCAGTGTTCGGCCCCAGATCTTGTTTCTGATTTTATATTCTTCTTGCGACATTTTTCAAAACCTGTGAATGGATTGAAATCGCTCTTGTTTCAATTTAATAGGGCTGCAAAGAGAAGAATGACGACGGTTCTTGCGTTAACAATTGTCCATTTTCTTCGGAATTAGATCGTTCTGAGAAAGTAAAATCAACTGAAGCCAAATATCAGTTTGCCGGCTACTGTGTAAAACAGTGTCCAAGTACGTTGTATCAGCTCAAGTATGGGAACTCACATTGCCAAGAAAATTCTTTTTAAATACAGAGGGAGGCCTACTCAACTGCAATGTCTGATGCGAATTTAAAAATACAGTTTCGCTTTTTGTTACTGATCTCGCACTTCGCATACCATGCTGTGGATCACGTAATTGCTTATTTGGTGTTACTAAGGATGCCGTAAACCTTGATCTCCTAATCCTAGATGTTTTGTTTTGTGATTTAAAGACTTTGCAAGTGTATCTTCTAACCATAAAGACTTGAAAGCCCAATTTTGCAAGGTTAAAGTAGACGCTAGGATAAATAAACAACGTTTTTTTGTTTCAGAAAATGCGCCCTTGAATGAAAGATTTTGCCAGACCTATTGTCCACCTAATAAGTTTGATTTCAGTAATAACACTTGTCAAAAATGCGATGAAAGCTGCAACAAGAACAGTAAGTACAGGACTGTCGCTATGCGTTTAAGTAGACATGTTAATAATTTTATTAAGCATTACATACAGTAGTAGTGAGTAGTAACCAAGATATGGGTTTAATTTCCGTGTGGTTTTGACGTTTTGTGCACTTGCACAAAGGCCCTTGACGCCACTTTTCATGCTTAGTTGGTGTGACAGAATGCTTAGTTCATGCTTAGTTGTGATAGAATTCCAATCGGAAGCAGTACTGGTATCACAAAAACGCTTCTATACATAGGTTCTTTTATGTTTAACTGCAAAGGTGTTCCTGCGACAGGCATAACTTGGGAATTTTTTGTGTGTATGTTGTAGCAAAGATTTTAAACATTCTCGACTTCTTTTGTGCGTGGCGATAACGAATACTATGGTCAGCGGAACTTTCAGCAAAGTGGTTCTGCTGCAAATACTGCAGTGGTATCGGTGTACTGAATGTATTAGTTTGTGCATAAATATGGGCGTGTTATTTGCTCTTTCTCTTCTGAACGAATTCCTGGCGTGAAACTTTAGTTTACACCACATATCAAATCAAGATCAGGTTAGTGGATAGCGGCAGGATTACTTCCACCCAGTCATAAGTGAAAATTGCACAGTGATAGCCCCACCACCAACAAAGCAGACTGCAGTTGGAGAGTGCTCTAAAGCCGCCTTTTGAACGTGCTTTACTGGGTTAGAAAGAACAGTGAAGCTGCTTTCCAGCATGTGGTAGGGCGCGACCTAGAAGGTCCCTCACCAGCTGCACTGTTGATGATGAGACTACCGGTCTATGTTTGCAACTGGTTTAAAGTAGTTGTGATTCATTTTGCTGTGGGAGACCCGGATGTTCCTCTTTGCTCCCTGCCTTTATCCCGAGAAAATGTAAGTTGTTCGTCATCATAATCACATGCAAAGCTAGCAGCTTCACTATTCTAACTCTGTAGTCAGATACATCCTTGGTTGTCGAGCATTCTCAGTAGATAAAGACTGTCAAATAACTTAATTTTGTTTCGAGTGAAATTTTATTTTCGTTTTATTTAGTTTGTCGAGCATTGGGAGTAAAGCAAACACCTATAGAAAATGACACTTTTATTCACTCAAACAATATAAAGTACTTCAACAAAAATTGCACAATAATTGAAGGTTCACTCATATTTAAAAGATCGACATTTACCGGGTAAGATAATGTACATTAATTTCAACTGTTAACAAATTTTTAAGGTTGACCTTGGAAAGGATATTTAGAAGTTAAGTAAACTGTATGTTTTATATTTGTTGTTTTTCTTGACGTTTGGGCTGCCAGTTATAGCTTCAAGAAACTGGACTTAGTCTTTTTAGGCAACTCCACGTTTAACTACTTTAAGATGCTTTTTTTTTTCTTTTTCTGTTTAGTGGAGATTGAGGACTCTCCCTACACAAAAGCTTGTCTTAATTACGTTGATGCTCCTGTACCAGTAGACATAAATAAATTGTGTACATGCTAAAAATACTAGGTTCTATCTGTCATTATTGGAATAAGGATAAAACGTTGTAACAAAAATATATAAGAATTGCCGTTAATTCAAAGTGATAATGATGAAGCGCAAAGTAATGAACTTGAAATTCAATCTGAGTCGAACTCGACTGGTGGTCGTCGATAAAATTCTCCAGACTAATTCGAATAAAATCTTCAAGCCGAGTGTATGGTGCAGTTTTTCTACGTTTTTTGTCGCCCAGTTAAGTCGTCATCACAACCAGAACAATCCAAAATTCCATTGGATAAAATCGTGGGTGTGAACGACTAGTTATGACAACCACTGCTTGTAAAATATTCTTGTGAGCCATGGATTTAAAGAAGATGTCAGTTTTTACACAAATTTTTTATGCAGAAGATACTATGATGCTTCTAACGGCCAGTATAATGGCAGGTATATGTATGCAGCATAGCAGTACTTGCTATGGATTGCTGACAGCAAGCAGTTGTTTTGTATTGGCCAGAGCAGTGTTTCGCTTCATTATGTGAACAGGCGCAATTTTGTTTCAAGCTTTAATAGATTAATTTTTATGCATGCATTTGAACATGTTACGTTATTGCTGTTCAGAAATTTTTTGTTGATGGCATGTGCTTTTTGCGTGCGAAGTGTGGCAGTACGTTGTATTTTTTAGCTAAATAGTTGTGTACTTGTGCTATGCTGGTTTCTATAGTCATGTGTGTTGGATTGTAACTTACAATCAAGGCTTTACTTAAAAGGATTAATTGTTATTGCAGCAAGAGCACCATAATTAGGTTTACTTGTAAAAAGTCTTAGCATGTCAAAAACGTTGTTAAGGGTGGGGTGTAAACTCACTTTCACGCCAATTAGTTGAACAATGGTAATTGTTAAGGTGATAATTTCTATTAAGTTGTGCTGAGTACCAACAACGATCATTTTGATTCGAATTTTACATACAGCATTTCCAGTAACAACTTCGAGCAACAAGTTGAACAACAGTTTTGCGTGTAACATGTTGGCAATTGTAAGGTCTAGAGTTGGATGTTATTAGATGAATGCGTTTGATTCTCATTAGTATTGTAATGTGGACGAATGTGACCGCTGCTATATAACTAGGAAGACAACGTGATTCAAATACTGCTTGTAGTAAAGGGCCAGGCTCAAGCGGTAAAAAGCGCTTGACATCGTGATAGCTAAAATGTCATCCAGGCTGTATGCCAATCACGATGACATTTCGTACAATTTGCTAAATTTGCAGCCTTAAGCTGAAAAAACTAAATTGAATAAGGGCGCCGACTCCTGTAAAGTTGTATTCTACCATATTCCATCAAGTATCAACCAATGACCATTGTTTGATTGGTTGGTGTAGATGTGAATTCGAATCCTACTTCAAGCTTTGTTTTTAACATGCTAGAAATGGTTAAATCTTCTGGAACTAGAGACAGAGGTAGTTTATTTTTATTTTCTTGAAACATTTTTGTGTGATACAAATCAATTGTAATCACTTTCAGATGACAAGTACAACATTTTTATTACTTTGCAGTTTTCTGCAGCCAGCTACTTTTTTTAAGTTACCGGTTTTGAAAGAATTACTTTGGTTTTTAGCTGTCCACCAGAATAACAGGTTGAGGACCACTTTAGTATAGCCATTGGCTTAGTTTGTTTGAGAACTTTGCAAATGGCAAAGTTTGCTGATATCTACTTTACAAAAGTTCTTAAAGCACGCAGATTTTAACCTAGGTTAAATGATGGCGGTATTCAGTTAGGTAACGCAATAGCGTTGTCCATTTTTATTTCCACGCTTATAGGTTCCTAGTTTAAGGAAACGTGTCCCTTTTTGAAAGTAGGTCTATGGCTATTGCACATGATATTCTATGTATCTACTTTTAGTTGGTATTTTGATAGCATGATCATAAATGCATTTACACACACACACCTAAACATCAATAAACATTCTATCCTTTTTGACGTAGTTTGTTTTAGCTAGTTGTTAAAGAAGCACACGCTATGTAAAAAATGATTTTTTTCCGCAGAGGATAGTAAAAACTTTCAGTAACAAATCGATCTTTTTTGATACCTAACGAGTCTGTGGCTGTAGTATGCACAAAATTATATAGCATTCATGTAATAATCTCTGAATAAGCCTTTATGAGAAACAAGAGAAAAAATGCAGTTGTATTAATGATTGTTTACCACAAATTTTCTTTTTAAGCCGTTGATTATTTATGTAATATTCAAGCAAATATGTGCTAAATTGAAATATTTATTTTGCATTTGCAAATGCTGTGTGGTATTAGTAACAAGGTACTGTCTTGCCTTTGTGTTTTTGAACAAAAATTATGGTTTGTGTAAGGTAGAATAATTATTTTTAGCTTTAGACCACTCTTTACAACGTGGTCATTTTTTTAGTTATTACTGTGAAAGTTCGCGCTTGCTACAGTTACAGAGTTGTGTCAACTTAAGTTGTTTCAGAGTGTTTTGTGTCTGTTTCACAGGTCTACAAAATTTGGTCGAGTCTCAGAAACAAGAATGAAAACTATGCTCTTTTGATAATTTGAGGGCGCTGATTTCAAATCTGCCATCGGTTTTGCCGTATCGGATCACAATTTTTTAAAAACACGATTTTAAACTTTGATACTGCACACTAAAAAGCATAGACTACTTAAATGTAAAACTGTGAATACAAAAGCACATACTAAGCAATAGATACAGAAATATACTAAGCACAAAGGAGAAAATAGATCCATTAAACACAATTTTACGGCAATAGTTTCCTTCTTTTTGATTGACAAAAACGAGAGATCGTGAACATTCAGGTATCAAACCCGAGCAATAGTCCGCTATCATACCGGCATTCCTTTTTCCCTGAAACCTTTTTACCATCACTTTTTTATCTTGTTGAAATCTTTCACCCTGTTCTTCACTGGATGCCCCTAAGTTTTCGGGAAAATAGTCCTGATGACTATGCAAAAAATGTACTTTAACGCTCATGTTACAGCGAAGTCATGAAACGCTTGCAATAAACTTTCAACTAGTTCGCAGAAATCTGGGAATTTGATGTTTCCCAGAAAGTTCTTATCTACATCAGAAAATGCTTTCCATGCATTTAACTGCTCTTTCTTCATGGTGGAAATAAACGCCGGATCTTTCAGCAATAGTCGTACTTGGGGACCATCGAAGATACCTGCTTGATTTTTTCATATGTAAGCCTTGGAAACTTTGTACTAAGGTATTTGAAGCACTCTTTCTCTTTGTCTAAAGCCCTGACAAATTGCTTCATTAACCCCAACTTTATGTGCAATGGTGGTAAAAGTACTTTTTCTCTATTCACCAATGGAACGTTCTTTATGTTCTTTTCTTCAAGTAGAAACACTTCTCTACTTGGCCATTTTCTCTTCATCCAGTGGTCTTGCTTTGCTCTGCTATTCCACAAGCACAAGAAGCAAGGGTATTTCGTGTTGCCACCTTCTTGTCCAAGAAGCATGGGTAACACCTTCAAGACTCCCACATATTACCCATTCATGTTCGGTATATTTGATTTTGTCGAGAATAGTTTTCATATTTTCGTATGTTTCTTTCATTTGTATCGAATGTCCAATTGGTACGGAAGCAAGTTTATTTCCATTGTGTAACAGAACACATTTCAGACTTCTTTTGGAACTGTCTATGAATAGCCTCCATTCTGATGGAGTGTAAGGTGTTCCCATAGCAGTTATCAGCCCTTCTATGTTATCACAGAACAAATTTTCTTCCATTTTTAAGAATTCTATGAGATTTTTTTCCCTGTAGCGGTAAAACTGACTTTGGTTTCAGGAGCCAACATGTTTTTTTCCTTCAGCCGTGATCCTAGTAGGTCAGCAAAACTTTTTGGAAGATCAAGTTTCCTAACTAAGTCGTTTGACTCTGCTTGTGTAAACAATTGCGGCTCATCATTCTGTTGGGAGACTACAAAATCTTCACATTGTTCACTGTGCTCACTTGAAGATATAAATTCACTTTCACTGAGCTGAATGCCTTGGAATGTTGGAAGTTCATCACTACGAGAAATGGTTGAATTGCTAATTGCAAACTGGGATAGTCTACGGAAGACCTCGTTTTAGATGTTAAGCCAGTAGTCTTGACAGCGCAAAAGTAACAGTCACCAAGATGATTTTGTGGCTCTCGCCATACCATTGGAACTCCAAATGAGAAATGTTTCTTTCCTTTCATCCACAAGCTGAATGTCGACATACAGGCTATGCATACTTTATGTGGGGCCCAGGACTTGTCCTGGTCCCCCAGTTTCACACCGAAGTAAGCATAGTAAGCATTCTTTATGAATGGAGTTATATTTCGTCTGTCTTTTTTCTTCGTAAAAGGACCACAAATGTAACAGAAACTGTCTGCATCGTTTGTACACCCTCTAAGCCGTAATGTTGACATGTTTAATTACTCAAATACTAAAACTAACACTCTTATAAATTTCTACAAAACAAAATTTATGATATTAATATCCGCAGTTCAGTAAAACTTGCTAACTAGCTAGCTCAATATTATACTGTAGCTAAAATCTATGTTCATAGTTGCCCTAAACAAGCAGAAACTTGTCATCTCGTGAGTTTTGAGTAAATGCCTTGTGGTAACTGCAGTTACACATTTAATAGCAGTTGTATATACTCATCAAGTTAGGCTACCATTTTAACATCTTGTGAACCAATGCCAACTGTGAAATTTTAGAAAGAATGTTTTTATGAAAGCTGCAAGTTTATATAAGGGAGTATCTTTGCTGCAAAACAATCTAATATTTTGTTGAGACAGAGCGATAAAAGCAACAAGAGAGAGAAAGAAACACAGTGATGATGGCGAAAAGTGTCATGTTATGAAAACGCGTAGTACAGGACTATTGTAGCACATAAGTAGGCGAAATGTTGCGTTCTGGTAAAGAATCTTATAGTGGACGATTTATACAACTTACCACCAAAGAGATACATGCATGCAGCTTTTAAAAACTGCCAATTCAAATAGCGAGTTGATGTATGCTATACGGCACTTTAACACTTTCCATATAGGAGCTGGTGTAAGTTTACTAAAAAATGAAGGCTGATACAACAAAACCGACATCAGATTCGAAATCAGCACCCCAAAATTAGACAAGGGCACCTGTTTTCTGCTTTGTTTCAAAATTTGTGTAGACCAGTGTTTTCTTATTAGCGCAAGAACGTGTTATACATACTTAGTCAAAGCCTATTGCAATGGTCGAATTTCATGTCACAACTACTGTGCAGTTTCTAAACTTGTCACGTCTTCATTCAGAATTTGTGCTACATTCTTCGCGCTACATGAACCTCCGTCTTTCTTCTGTGTTAAATGCTTAGAAGAATCAATGGCAATAATTGGCTTGGTGTTCAAATGCTATAGATTTTTGCTTCAGACCTCGACTGGGCCAAGCAGTGGTATTACTTTAATTTTACTTTTTTGTATTTGCAGCGATGGATATTGTCTTTTGGATCGTACACCTATTACAGATTTAAGTGTCTTTGAAAACGTTCGAGAAATAACAGGCTTTTTAGCAATTGAGGAATGGCCTGGCACAAACTTGTGTGTTTTCAAGTAAGATAGATACTTAAATGTTTTGTTTGTTAAGTAATAGCCAACGCCGTGGAGCAACTTTTGCCCTGACCCGCTGGCAATGGCGAGCTGTCAGTCCACGCGAAACAACTAATTTCTATCGAAAAACTGCAGCCAAACCGTGGAAATTGCCGTAAAATGCCGTTTGCTAGGGCACAGTATTTTACGCTTTTCGGTTGCAGTTCGGTCATTTTTGACGTGTGAACGAAAGGTCTGGAGCTTAAAACTCTATGAAACCGTTATTAGTATTTGTCAGTAATGACACCGTAATTTATAGTTTTGCGTTACTCCAGCAAATAGTCTGATTTAAAAGCGAGTGTGTCGAGATAGACATGAATTGGCACCGCTACGCCACTAGAAAAACTGAAAAAAAGGGTCGTTAAATCGAGCATTTTACTGTGCACAGTGTTATTTGCGTTCTCATTATGCTTGTTTTCTAGAAATTTGCGTCGTATTCACGGCAAAGAGCTTTGGCAAGGACAATACGCATTGTCTATATTCACAGATGAGCATTCACATTCCAGCGATCTTAGATATTTGTGTTTAAACTCTTTAAAGCAAATTGATAACGGTACGTTCTTGTTTCTTTTTTGCTTTGAATCTTGCCGGGGTTTTGCCTGCAAACTCCGCAGTTGTATACTGGTCTATTTTTGTTTGCTTTTTTATGTTAAAAATGCTCCTCCGCATCTAGCCCCACAAGCTAGAAAGCAATTTTGACCTACATTTGTAAACTATGTTACGCTAAGAGAAACTGGACATGCATACTAAATAACTTGCCATTTCATGGAAACGGAGTACAGTAAATTGAAAGTTATTGGACTGATATCTTTGAAGTAAAGTGACGAATGTCATATCTATAAAGGTTGTAATTAACCATTAAGATCAAAGTTTTACCTAATATAACTAAGCCAATTAAGCGCGTTCAATGCATGCCAGGAGATATCAAAACTGTCGAGGAGGCAGAATATTTTGTTGCGGAGTTTAAATACCCATATGGATATTAGCAGCTAACTTTTTAGCATCATAAAAATGATAGTACTGTACTTTAATTACAACTAAATAATCTAATGATGTTTATCATGTTAAGGATTCTGTTGCTTACAGCCTCTCAAGTATTTCCTATGGTTACCAGTTACATCCACAGACTTATTTTCATTAAGACCTTTATCCAACTGAAGTAATGCATATATTGATATTTAAATGTGGTGTAGAATAGTCTTTTTTAAGTCTCACGGAAAGCTTGTTGTATTTACTTTAAATCCATGTCCGAAGTAGCACAATAAAGGTGTTAATTTGTATTGTCTATTAACATATTGCTGTGCTACATTGTAAACGAACAAGCATGACGTAAGTCTATGAGAAAAATGGCTCGCTGTTAGCTGCCACTACCACCAGTATGATGTAGAGTAAATTAGCACTGCATGTATTACATCAAACTACTTGTAATGTCAGGAGTAGTAAGGATTAAAGACAATACAATGCTCTGCCACGCTGACACTATTCCTTGGGATGTCACTATTCAAAAAAATTTCTTCATTGTGCCCTCTGCCATTATTACTGGCAACAAGAATGTTAGTTGTTGTAAGTAAGGCTTCAGTTTTTTTCGAAGTGTTCCCTTATTTTGCATGAAGCCAGTTGGGCTTTGTACAGTTTAGTTAAGTACAGTGTAATTGTCCTTTTGTTGAGATGCTTTTGGTGTTGTACAGTCCGTTTGTGGTTCTACTAATGTCAGGTGATATAAAAGGCAATAAAAGTAAAATGGACGCTTTTATATGCATTTCTTTATATCAGTTTTGCATGACAACTAAGTGTGTCTTCAATCGCGTCACCGACATACCGGGAGTATTTGTACTTTTATTAGTTACGGTGGTGATTTATTCCTGTTGTAACCCTTAGGAGCTGTCAAAATTGAACGCCAGCCACGTCTGTGTTTTACTGACAAGGTGAACTGGAATAGCATAACTCTTAACATTCTTGAAGCAAGGACGTATATAGCAGGGGAAAAAATAGCCGACAAATGTGGTGAGAAAGCATTTGATGGCACTTTTTGACAAACCTTATTTTTGCTTTTAAACTTTTTTGTTATGCATGAAGTCTTATAAGAATGGCACTGCTTTGCTTTTTTTTTGGATTGACTTATTTGTTGATAAATAATTCGTTTAGTTAAATTAATTCATGAATAAGATGGTACCTAATGCTTTTTAAATAAAGCGTTTTAAGCATTGCTGTTTCCCTCCTGCTTAATGTACTAATTTGTAATTGCTGTCACAACTTAGAAAAAGAAAAGCCATAATTATTTAATCATCACATATCAACTTCAGGCTCTCCTTGTCTTTTGTAGGTTGCCAGGCGGAAAGCGAATGTAGTCAAAATTGCGGTATATTATCAAATTTTATTTATCCAAAAATGAACTTCTTTGTGTCTGAGTCAGTGTGCTTGATTGTGACTTACATGTCTAGACTATTTTAATTTATCTCGCCATTTTGTGATACAGCATCACTCAAAGTATTTGACAATTACTGTTCAGTATTCCTGTTCTAGTGTGCTGTAATACGATAGGACCCTACTATGATTGTAACTATCTTTCGCGGGCCAATGCCTTCAGATCTTATTAATTTTCGCCGTTTACATCCTTTGTTGTGTTTTTCATCTTCTCCTTGTGGTATCAACAAATTGCCTGTCACTTCTGTCTTTATTTGGTATGTTGTTCTTATCTTCATTATATCCTTTGTAGCTTTATCACACACGCCTTTAATTTCTTTTTTCAGTGCTCGTGGTTTAAATTCGTATTGGAGAATGCTTCGTGCTGCCCTTTTTTGACATTACTTTCATGGATTTTAATTCGTGGGAAGAGCAGCAGGGTTGTTTTCCTTGCCTGCTCTGCTGCAGTAGATGTTTGTTGAAGGTTCATGTTGTACCGATCAATTCCTCCAGGAATAGTTTTTTAACTACCCACAGCCTAGCCATTTTCGGTCGATTTGCCGCTAAGCCCGTAACATAACTGCTGTTCGTTGATCACTGAAGCTCATCGGATACGTATTTAACCCGAACATATTCTGCCACTTTGAGATAGAGTAGACTTGAAGTGATGAAGATAAAGAGGTAGCTCCTCATTTCTCGAAGCTTCAGTGGCTTACTTTTGAGCTAAAGCCTCCTTACTGCTTGTTGTTGGTCACACCCAGGACCCTTTTGCTGGCTTTGTCTTTGAAAACTGAGTTGTTATTTTTGAAAGCCTGAAGTTAAAAGGATCGTTGAGATAGCGCCGATTATTAAAATGTCACACCATTTAGTAGATACGTTTTTGAATACTGTTTCATTAAATCTTTGTTTCGTGGCATTTCACTCTGTCAGCAGACAAGTTTTCTTGCGTAATGTTGTAAAAAAACCTTACATCGTACATTATATATACAAAGTGACAGCAAGAACGAAAGGGTTTGGTGAAAAATAATAAATTTTATCATCACTGTTACTTCTGACAACATAGTTCATATTCATATTTTTTTGTCAATTTTTTTTCAGTTTTTATTTTCATTTTTTTGTTTGCATGTTTTCTTAGGAAAAGTTTTGATTTTTCGAAATCGTCGTTTGTGCCACGTTGATCAGCGAAAATGGAAGCGTATAATATCAAGTACTTCTGCATTTGAAGGGAGTAAAATAAAGGGAAGGGGAAGGTCATGCGGTAGGTGTATTGACTTCATGTAGATAGATATTCTCCCGTAACCCGTTTTAACCTAAATTATTTCATTGTTATTGTTAGCCATAAGTTGCTATGCGGATATGTCTCATGTACCGTAAAATATATGGTTTGTTTACATGAATATGCTTTAAATTCTTTTCAAGTTAAATAATCCATACCAAAATGTGATTAGCCTATGCGTGTAGATATCATTTTGTATTAAAACTGAAGATGGCTTTTCGATAATACCCGCCAAATTCATATTAGAATCGTAGATTGATGAAAATGCATTAATTAATAAGAAACACTAATTTTTTTTTATTTTTGAGTTATTTTTTAAGTTCTCGTTTTTTGTATGTGTTTTTTTTGCAGTATTAGCATGATACTTGGACCAAGTGCTTATTATTTATTTAGGACAATAATGTTTATTTTTGCATCCGCTGCTTTATTTTGGTATTTACTGTTCGTATTAATATTGTGCTTAGTTCTTCTTTCTCTATGCGTGCTCAATGTCTTTTAATGGATGGTATCGATGTAGTTCGATTTTGTTGCACTTGCTGCGTCACCCAAAGTAAGATGCTGAAAACAACTGCATTCGAAATTTCATTTTCTTAGTTTGCTGCTGCCTTGACGGTGGGGAAATTAAATTTGGCTTTAAAATTAAATTGTCAGATCGAACGTATGCTTGTGATGCTTTTCAAAAAACGAAGCGCGTTTTTATGCTTGTTTTAGATACGCATCGCAAATGCAGCACCTGATCAAGTTAGTAGGTTTTTTGGTTATACAAGCTGATTGAAAGTAATAAAAGTTTTCGTTACTTTTTTGGCTTTCTAACCATGCGAGCTTGGCTAAAGAAATCTGCCGTGTAGCAGTCTATCTCACTGTCAACTTTGTATTAGCAAACTGCAACAGAAATTGTGATGATCAGTATGGATGCTGGGGCGATTCTAATACAAATTGCGTTCAATGCTTAAATTATACGGATTACACAAACTCGCTTGGCAAAGTAGCTCCAAACTGGATTAAGTATTCAAATGGAACTATTTTACCGGGCAATAATGAAACTACCTGTGTCGCACAATGTGATTTGAAAAAAGGGTGAGTTGATTATTAACGTTGCTATATTGTGGTTTTATGGCCCCTTGGCCATTTCGCTGTTTCCTCATCGAGTGACTGCACGAGTGGTGCTCTGTCATTTTGTATTTTGTGTCGCATCGTATGTCTTGTGCAGCACTTGATAACCATACTCACTAAACTCTGCTGTAGCTTAAATTTGATGATTATTAATAGTTTTTTGTGATTCATGGATAGAGTACCAGTTGCTTGTGAATACAAAAGTGGACAACTATAATCGTAAACGAGAGGGATTGCCACTAAAACTGCCGCGTCGCTTCTGCTTCAGCCCCCAGTTAAAACAAACTTAAACTGCGGATTGATGGTAGGCATATGACGGACTATGCACACACCTGCACTTTCAGCTCAGCGAACAGTGCTCTTGGCGCTTTACGTCAACTTTTCTCGCTCAGCTGCAGTTTTGGTACCAGAAACGCAGCACTAGTAGCTTCAAAGTTAGTGTGATCGCAGTGTGCTTTGTGTGCAACTGTAGCGCTTTTTCGTCACCAGGTGAAGCCGATATATACTTCATATAATAATGATAGGCTGTGTGCAACGTTATTTTGTGAAGTTTGTTGATGATGCTCTGTATTGCATTGATTACTTGGTAAATAAATTGACTTCTAACTTAAGAAAAGTAGAAGCCAAGTGCGATAGATCAACTACTTTTTTAGAGTTTATGTAAGTCAAAACAAAACCTGTCTACCTTGTGATGTTGAATGCGAGAAGGAATGCAAAGGCCCAGGGCCTACAAATTGTACTAAGTGAGTAGTGTTTGTTGGTGATTGACCAAGAATATTCAACCAGAACTGTTGCCAGAACTTAACTAAAAGGCGTCATACTTGTCTTGAAAGACTTTGGAAATATTTTATCGGAAAACGTTTAATCTTTGTTTTGATGAAACTTTTCGATGACAAGGAGACTATTAACTACTTTATACCCGTCAGTTTTTATGAATATTTATTATATAAGCTTGTAATTACAAAAAAATTGACTATACTTTGTTCCGCATTTTCGCAGATTTAGACATGCTGATGCAGTGTAACACCACAGTTGCCAACTGGAAATGCGCAAAATCCCATAAAAGTGTTTAAAAAAATCCTCCAAATGAAGGTTTTTGAGTAGAAAATCTCAAGATTTTGGAAAGTTTTGGCCCGCCATATTTTGAGTTGTGATGCACATCCGATTTCTTAAATAATTAGAAAATACTTCTCAATGTTGTGTTGATCTCTTAGAAAAAGTAGTCCTTACTATTTATTTCGCTAAAATTCCCGAGTTTTGTTATTGGTCTCTAAAAAACAAAAGGTACCCTGAGAAACTTTTTCAAGTAGCCCAAAATTTCGGGTTTTCAGATCAAAGTCGAGTGATTTCACCAACTATCTTGACCAAAAAATTCAAGATTTTTCCCAAAAAAAATCCCAGTTTGCAAAAATAGATTGGCAGCTATGACCAATACACATTCGCTTTCGAAACAAGCTTTTTGATGAAAAAGGAAGCACTTAAATTATGATTTATGGAAAGTTGCTAGTCTTGTCTTATACGAAGAATGTTTTGTTTAGATGTCGCAACAAGAGATTTAAAGATACTTGCGTTGCAGAATGCCATGCGGTGTGGCATTATGAACGAAACAACACCTGTTATCCATGCAATGAAAGTTGCATAGATGGAGGGTAAGTTTACGTTGCTTCAAAAACACTTTCATTTCAGATTTTGATAACTGTATTTGCAAATCTCAATCTCTTGGACAAAAAACCCAAGTACAAGTCAGATTTATTATGTGCTCTCCCTGAGTCAGATATTTTGCTGTGTGGCTCATACAAAGATATTATTTGTACAACCAAGCACTTCGATCATTTGATAACTGTGTTAATTATAGGAAATTTGACCATTGCATTTTATTACTCATAGTAATTAGCTATGCTCTACTTATATTTATGAAAATTGCACAGCACAAATTACTATAATTTTAAGCAATTATTTTCAATAAATAGCATGTAATGCTAGAGTATTTCTGTCTGTCTGTAATATGTTTTATGTCTAGCAACGTGTGCGTTATTTACATCCAAATTGTTTTTGCGATAATCTGTAGTGTAGCAGACTGTCATGAAATATATACCCCGAATAGTTTCTGTGAGGTAAAGTGAGCAAGTTTAGCTGTCACAGCTATGACTATCGCCACCTAATTTATGCTTTTTTTGGCGTTGACTGTTTTCGCTCTATGCTTGGCAAAAATTCAATGAGCAGCGATGTAGTTGGTTGATACTAAAAGCTGACTTTTTGATGAGTGGTATGGGTTACTCATCTATGAAGTCATAGAAGGCTGAAGCAGGCCAGGGTTTCAGGTAATATGCGTTTTACTTAAGTTTTTAGATTTCTTTTTGGAATCTTTAAACGTGAACGCCTTGCCTTTTTCCTTATAAATCTTACTCGATGCAGCTTCCCACATTAGTGTGGCATCACAGAATTCCAAATGCAAAATTGCTAGTGCATTATTTCAGACGTTGACTTGTATTTCGGACGCTCTTGCGCAGTCATTTTCAAACTGGGATCAGTGAAGCAGCTTTATAGAGCTTACGAACAAGACACGTTTTTTAATATACCGTTTGAATAGTAATTGATGCGCATATGGCTACACTTTGCCATTTGATTGAGTAAGGCTTTGTCTGCTTTTCTGAATCGCATTTTCGTTTCAACTTTTCATACACAACTTCCAGTAATTGATGACGTCATTATATATATACTATAAAGCACGTTTCTATCTGTGTCTGTTTTAACTCTTCAGAAACTGCTTGGGTGCACAGACATGAAGCTTGGCACGATTAATTACACTCACATTTCAAGGTGAGTGTCATAAGAGGGTTTTGACGTCATGATGACACATAATCGGAAATGAATTTTTTAAAACTTCCATTTTTTTTGACGAAGGAAAACGGTTGTTTGCTCAAACAAATGCCAGCCCGCAACTTACCAACTAGTAAAAATTTTATCTCTTTGGGTCTGAGATGGCGTCATAGTTGACGCTTGATTGCAAAATTTGTTCTCTTTATTTTCTCTATAAAAGTGCTGACTGTAGAAACGCGATTAAAAGCTTTTTCGGGAGTTATTAACAAGATGGTTTCGATAAAAAAATTTTACAACTATTTTAGCTAAATTGAAAATGCAACAGCAGATTTTTTTGAAGCATTTAAACATACTTTTTCTTCCTTTTTTTGGTGCGATTAAAGTAAAACCAATGCAGCAAGCAGCAGCTGCGCATGAAGTTGTTATGCAATGTCATTTTAAAAGTAAAAAACTAATATGCTGCCTGATAGAAGAATGATAAGCCTCTGAGACATACACTTGTTAGTCAAGTGCAGCCAAGTTAAACAAATTGGCAGCTTTTCATCTAAAATCTTGTGGGAGTCACAAAAATTATCCAGATTTTCAGCACAAAAACATGGTTGATGGATCTTACTCTTAAATCATATCCTAACTTATTGCAATAATTCAATGTAAATGCTTGATTTTTGGTTAACTTTCTTTTTCCCTAGCTACGATTATGCCAGGCGCAGAGCCAGAAGTTTTGGGTCATACAAATAGATCAACAATTACGAAAAGTCCTAAGTATTATGCTTAATATTTAATGGCCTATTCCTAAAAATACACAACAATTACTTTGGCGTCTTTCCGCAGCTAAATTATTCTTCCATGCAAGTAGTGAAATCAAAGGATAAAGTTTTATTTGTAACTTCTTCACTTCGGGTTACTTCGTTCTTTCTCAGGCTGCGCTTATGCCAAGATTATCCAACGCTGGCGCAAAAACAGGCTTGAGGTGATACCAATAGTTACAAAAAGTTGGAAGTGATGGGCCTAATGTGTATAGCTTATTGCTGAATATACATAAGGTAAACTAGAAAAATTTGCTCAAAAATGATCACCAACATCATACCGTACCATACAGCAATCTATTGCATCATGTCAATAACTCGCGACCGGTTTCGACCTTATTGGGTCTCATCAGGCAGGTGTAAAAACACTCAATAATAAACATGCTGAAATAAAACAAATTTGCTATTGGGTGCAAAAAAAAATGCAATAAAAACAATATGATACAGCAATACCTATATCATGGGGGTCACATTCAAGGACACACACACATGACATGGACAACAAGTCACATCGGTAAGCCCTAATAGGGGTGTAGAATCATTGTCACGACTTATCATTCCATAGAATATAGATATTAGATATAGATATCTATATTCTACTGAATATACACATAAATCACATTGGCGTTTTCCCACAACTTTTAATTCATGCACTTCATCAAATGATTGTGTTAACGTTTATCAAATCGTTAGGTGTTTCCATCATAAACAGATCCAGTGTCAAAGCAAGCACATATTATGTTGCCAACGGTTGAAACAAGACGTTTCCAGAGACTGCAGAAACTTCGAAAAAAATGTGCCAGCTCTGCACAACCCTCCAAAATATTTTATTTAATGGATTCCCTTTCAAAAAACGCCTCGTTAGCTTTTAAAACAAGAATTAATTTTGCCAAAAAAAGCATAAATCATTGAGTGAAGCAGGCTGAACCGATATTCTTAATTCGACATTACTTGAAGCCGACATTACTGAAGAGCGCTCTGCGAGCGACGCTGCCAGGGCCGGCTAGTCACTCTCAAGTTTTTGGTGTGTTTGTGTTGCTTTTTTAATTTTTTTGCCACTTATACCAAAAATCGTCGAAAAAATTGCTTTCTTAGCAACCTATTTAGTGGAGATTGAAAAATACAGCTCTACCTTAGAACCAAGCGATTAGTGCAAAAATTTGAAGTTGCTTCGAAAAGCTGTGTTTTGTTTAAAAATAACGTTTTAGCTTTCTGCTAGTTACGCGCCTCGAAAAATTTTTAGCAACTATTTTTTACAAACTTTGCAGCAGCTTAACATTTATTTTAATGCAGATGCAATGGTCCTTTGGCCGCGTTTGACATTAGTAATGGTTGTGTGGCATGCTATTATCATTTTGACAATGAAACATTGACACATTCGGTAAGTGAAGTCTAAGCAAACAACGGTTTTTGTGCGCTTTCTACTAGTACTGTTGTAGATGAATACTTAGCATTGACTCTTAGTCGATTATTATAGTCATTTACACAAGCTTTTTTAATTAAATAATATTCTTAATGATTGCAAAAATTTTCTCATTGTGCCTGAAGTACTTGGTTTCTGTTGGCAAGAGACAGTAATTTTCAATGTCAATGTTAAAGGAGTTAAAACTTGATGACCAGAATCGTTCCAGCTACATAAGTTTGTGGTGTTATTCAGATATTTAGTATTGGTTAAGTCCATTAAATTACTGAAATATTATGCCCTGTAAACGCTAATTGATTTCCGAAAAGATCATTTTGGTGTGTTAATAAATTCTTGTATTGGTAGACATTTGTGTCTGCAAGCAATTAGAAGAAAATCACTTTTCAGTTCTATTGGATTTTGGCATAGCTTAAAACAATTTCTTATGTTGTCAGGAAAATGTACAGCACACTTTTAACCAGGTCGAAATCAACCGTCATTTTTGCGGTGAAACGGTCGACTTGCAAACGGAATTATTTTTTATCAAGTTCTCTAGGTGCCACAAAGAAACGATTCGAGCCAGAGTTGTGAGCGAGTTCCAAGCCCAAATTTGACCCAAAAGTTGCATTTGCCGAACAAATCAAATCGACAGGCCGGCCTAAGTTCCCGGACTCCTGCTATAATCGATAGATTAACTGCAACTACTTAGTGTTAGTCTGCAAACAAGAACTTCCACGTGAGCTTTCTCCATCTACATAACAATCTACGCATGCAAGAGACACGAGTATAATCAGCGCGGCTCGCTGATTACGATTACATCGCAGTTTTGTAAAAGGAATGATTCGGTATAAAGTTTGCGTAGAGAAAGTTAAATTACGACGCATTCGCGCGAGACTGTCATGGAAGATTGGAGCGCGAAATAGGCGCGAATTTTTACGAAAACTTGAACCTGACCCGAAAAATCCGGCCACATTGCTTTGGCTGCAAAAGAGCACTGTTGTGACAAACTAATGAATAGTTGTGTATCAGCACAGCAGAAACTTTATTTTTGTGCTGGAGCAATGGAATATTTTACTTAGATGCTTTATGATGACGATTTATAACTAAAAATTCCATTTGAGAGAGAACTGACGATAGTGTAAAATCGAAATGTATTAGTTGCTAGTGAGATACATATTAAAACGAATGCTAACCATCGTTTTCGTCTATGTTATCCATGGCTTAGGCATTCGCATACAGGTTGATATCCCATCGGTTTGCTTTGCGAAGACGTGATGTATTCGCTGTTTGTAGTTCCAACATGTTATTGTTTAGTATCGAGGCACTAAATGTTTGGAATGCGATCCCAAGAAAATTGATCTGGACTGTCAGCATGGTTGCCTACGTAAGAATGGTAGTAGCAAATTTGAATGCATCGTCCCGCCAAAGTAAGTGCAGTAAAGTTCAAGTGTTCTTCAAAATCGTTTCCTCTTTTGACAATTTTGCCCTTAATTACACCACAGCCACGCTTAAAAAAGAATTAGTCTTAAAAATAAGACCTGGTTTCAAGGGATTTCTAGGGTCTTGTCTTGTGTGCCCTCCTTTTTTCCCTTCCAAGTTTTTTTTTTATCTGTCTTCAGCAACATGTGAAATTAATTTATCTGAACAAACTCGTTTAGTTCACTTAATTCAAATTTATCTTCAATATTTTGCAGAGACAACACTGTAGCCGTTGTTGTGCCAGTCGTATTGGTGATTATTATTTTGGTTATATCAATTTCTATCTATTATTATTACAAGCATAAAGTTACTATAAAGCATATGCGAAGGACATTGGGTGAAGCTGTGGTGGGAGAGGTGGGTTTTCAAGTTGTAGATGTAATTTGATGTGATCTCTTACACAAGAGGCTCTTAATCTTTTTGGCCTATTTTTCCTCTAAAACCTGTACAAGCTCGAATTCCTCCTGCGTGTAATCCCGTTGTTTCAGTGTATTATATGAGTTTTTCATTGTTTTCGAACTGCTGTGCTTATGATTGTGGCAACGAACTACATCAGTATACCCGTGCTTTGCCAGGCTGGAATTGTGAAGGTGCTCACCCGCCATGTCGTAGGAGGCGACTCTTGGGTACCCACCAATGACAGTCTGCCTTGGTAGTGGGGCTACCAGTCAGTAATTTGCATTCATGACTGGTTCGAAATGGGCTGTCATTTTTCTCCTAGCCTAATTCAATTGGGTTGACGGCGTGAAACTAGATTGCCGTTCGCGCCGTACCTACGTTCCAAGGAAGAGGAGAGTTAAACCAAACTACTTACGCACGGATCCAAAATCTACGGTAACTGATATTCGTGGTTGATTTAAAGTCAGACTCACTGATTAATGCCTGATACAAAAGCAGAGAATTAGTGGCGTATAGAATTAGCAATGTCTAAGCCTACAGTGTAGGATGTAAAATAATGTTTTACGTTTGGAAACTGCTATAAGAAATGCACAAATCGTGTGTTTTAAATAGGTTTCAAGGCATGATGTGTAAAGTTGTTTTCAGTCTGTCTGCTGTAATTTTTTTTTTGGCAGTCTAGTAATGTACTTGCATGCGTTGCAAAGTGACGCTCAGAAAGTGTTTATAAGCAAGATCTTTAGTCATATTGCGTCTTTATTACCTACCGGAAATCCTTTTTCATGCACTGATGCTAAGCAATTAATCGAATACGTAACACAATAGTAACGTTTCGTTTTAGCTATTTTCCACTGTAGGTGTTTTTGCCTTTTACGGGCACTAAGAATACAAATATCAAGGTGCGAAGTGTTGTCGCTAATCTGTAAACGAACTACTTTTCGCTACATTCCTGTACCTGATCTGTATATATTCGATGGAAAGCGTATGGTATCTACACTGTGCTGGTGGTTTTCTCGCTTGGCTAGGAAGCTTTCAGCTGAAACTATCCGCTCTGAGCTCTAAAAGTTGTTGGCTTAGCCATATGGATCTGTCGTTTTTAGTTCTAACCGTAGCCAATCGATCTTAAAGGTAGCTGTGAAAGCAAAACCGACCTCTGGTTCAGCTAAATTTTTATGGCCTTGCTTCCGAAAAGCAAAATTCAAATCAGAAGGTAAAGCGTGTCTAGTTAGGCCACAACGGTTATCAGTTTTCGGAAAAGAAGACACAATGTATGTGAAATAGACATTTTTTACATTATGCTGCAAGAGTTTCAGAAATAATTTTACGGGCTTTTCTAATTCTATTCAAAAAAACGATTAAAGTTTTTCAATCAAAAATGAGAAGACAAAACGCTTGCGGCTGATCACATATTTTTTTTTGATGATGTTAAGAGTATTTGATTGTTCAGGCCATCTTGGAAGTTAACTGTCATTCGTTTCAGCGCCAACTCGACGAGAATGAGACCATGCCTTTGACTCCCAGCGGTGCCGCTCCAAATCAAGCTCATTTGCGAATTGTTAAAGATAGCGAACTGGTAATGGGGGTGCTGCTTGGAAGCGGAGCATTTGGCGAAGTGCACAAGGGTATTTGGACGCCGTTGAATATTCAGGTTTGTAAAGCAGTGCAATTTTCCGTTTGGCGAAGCTAAGTAAATGCCCGTCGCAAAATTAGTGCTGGTTGGCATTTTGCCTCCAGCGAACAACTTAGTATAGCTATGCTTGATGAAGTTATCTAATGAATCATTACAGATAGCCTACAGCAGGTGAAGGCGTTCAAAAGTTTTTTAACTGTATCCTGTTTTCAGGGCGAAAAAATCAAAATTGCTGTCGCTGTCAAGACTTTAAAAACTTTGGAAGAATTCAACCCATCCGCCAACAACGAGATCATGGACGTGAGTTCGCCTATTAAGAAATGCTTGTTCATTTGTTGTTATGTTACTTTAATCATGACGTCATCGCGTGCCGTGTCTTTGTGACGTCATAAATGTGACTTGTCAAGTGTTAATGCCAATCTTAACCTTTGGCGTTTTTAAACGCAGGAAGCCTATGTTATGGCATCGGTTGACTGTCCATACCTTGTCCGGTTGCTTGGGATATTAATGACCAGTAACGTGTCACTGATAACGCAGCTCATGCCGCTTGGTAGTTTATTGGAGTACGTGAGAGATGTGAAAAATCACGAAAAAATTCATTCGCGCCAAATGCTGACGTGGTTTGTGCAGATTGCAAAGGTCAGTGCTGATTGTTGCTTTATAATGCTGTATTGCAGTTTTATCATTATCTTGACGATACTTTTGCATCAGGGCATGCTCTATCTTCAAGAAAAGCACCTCGTGCATCGAGATTTAGCTGCGAGAAACGTACTGGTCCGGACGCCCAATCATGTCAAAATTACCGATTTTGGTCTCGCCAAGATGCTTGGGTTTGAAGAGGACACCTACCAAGCCGAAGGGGGAAAGGTATGCAGTTGTCAGTGCTGTGGCCATTGTGAGCAATATGCCGTGCCTCAGTCGATTTTTGTACCCCGTACCATGGTTTCTGGACAGTTTTAGGTTATTACGTAACTGAGGCTCAGATACTGGGTCAATGTCGTAAGTTCAACATCAATGTGGAAAGTTCTTCTTTTACTTCATTACAAGAAAAAAGTTAAGATACATGTTCTTTTATTTATCGAGCGACCAATTGGAAAATACAACTCTGTGCTCTTCAGCTTTTGATACTTGGCATACTGTGTGTTAATTGAACACAGTGCTGTGTTGCCAAGCTGACCTTTATTAAATTATAATTAAATACTTCCACTGAGAAAGTGGCAGCAGCGAAGAGATTAGTATAATTCCCTGTGTTTCTCATCATCAAACTGACGTGTCAGCTTGTAGTTGTCCATGTTAGCACTTTGAACGTTATGATATACATGTATAACAAGCTTTTTGCAGAAACGACAGCATCTTAGAAATAGTTTTGCATTGAAGTAAAATGTGCTGTTTATGAGATAGTCGCAAAAGCCATTCTTTGTAAAAATGTAAACATCGAAACCAAAAATTTGAAAACAGACTCTGTACGTTCAGAATGTCGTTTTGTCAATTAGTTTTATTTAAGAGCACACGCATTTTAGAAGAGTGATGCTTGACATTTTTAAGGTAGCTACTTGATAATAGACCTTTATTACATAAGGAACAAAAAGACCTTAGGCCATGCAATTGGAACATTATTCTTAATATGCGTTCTCAAGATCTTTCTTTCTACTTGGCTCAGAAAACTACTTACGTGCTTGGTAGCCTTTTTACATGACTTATATTAATTTCTCCGTCTTAATAGAATAGCAGTTTTCGCCTAAAGTGCTTATCACTTGCAGAAATAGTCTGTGAATGAGGTTTATCGTACAGCCAAGCAGGTTGAGGTAGTTGGCTGAGACAAGAATTAAATTTGGATTTTAAGGTGATCTGCCACTCTCCTACAATGAAATTTATTCTATCATAAGAAAGATTTTTTTAATTGAAGCAAGTGATTTATTTTCAGCTGCCCATCAAGTGGCTTGCTATTGAATGCATTACCGATCGCATTTTTTCACACCACTCTGATGTGTGGGCTTTTGGAATAACATGCTGGGAACTGTTAACTTTTGGATCACGCCCCTATGAAGTGAGCTATACTTTGTCTATTCGTATCTAGTTGCTACCGAGAAGTGTGTTCTAATTTCAACGCAAGCACATCATAGTTTTACATAATAATTATTATCGACTTTCAGTTACACATGCTACAAACGAATTGTGAAATGTTTGTTTTGCCAATAGTTCAAACTGAAATTTATCTACAAAACTAGCAAAAAATGCTCCAGCGTATTTGAATGGTGGTACAAAATTTCAAAATGGCGTTGAATACAGCTTCACAGGACAAATTTATTGCACTCTTTTAAAGTAATGTTTATTCAAAGCTATTTTGAAATTCCAGTGTATGCTTGTAGGGCAGCATTTCTTGTCGTGAGGTTAATTTTTTCATTTTTTTGAAGTACATTTCTTTATTTTGCTCTCTTTGACGATATGGTAACCAAATGACTTACCCTTTCGTTGTGAACAAATTTGTTGACAATTGACTTTGAATAAATCCAATAAATTGAATTGGTAAAAGGCAAAATACAGGTTAAAAAGAATGACTGTTTTAGAGTAAGCATTATGCAAAGAGAGAGAGTGATAAAATGGCCAGTTTCGAAGCCGCACAGAATCTTAGGTTAACTATTAACACCAGCCGCGATTGTACGTCAAACGCACTGCCGAAAACCTTTAAATTGGTAACGAATGGTGCATGTTATGCATGCTCTGGCCCGCATATTGAGAATTGCCATTGTAGTGGTTATGATGTAGATTTGCGCTATGTAGTTGCGTGCAGAAACATTTCAACGATCTTTGTCAAAACAGGGAGTTCGTGCTGCAGAGATTTTGGATTTGCTGACCCGAGGTGAACGTTTACCCCAGCCACCTACAGCAACCATTGAAGTTTACATGCTTTTGGTTAAATGTAAGTTAAGCTGTTGTACTGCTACTGCTATATTATAACCGTTGCAATTTAACTACTTGGTAAAAGGCACTGCAAAGTTTTTCCGCTCTTTTTATCATCTGTTTGTGGAAACCAATCGATCCAAGTAATTTGGGTGCTTCGAGCTTGAGGATCTTGAACCAGCCGTGTCAAATGCTCAATAATTACGTCAATTGTCTTTTAACAACACCGGTGGAGTACCGTTAGTAAGAAGGAATCTCTGTTTTTTTCAGAAAATAGCACAGGCGCCACGAAGGTTCACACAAAATTAGATTAATCGCTGTGACGGTTTCCTAGTCTCGATCGCATCCGGTTAGTGTTTCTTAACCTTTTTCTTCCTAAGCACCCCTTGCGGTCAAGACTAAGCAGTCCAGCACCCCCTGCCATTGGCTGACACTTGGTTACTTGCAAGGTTAAAGTCAAGACAAGTGCAATACATCTCGATCATTGCCTTGGTGTATTCTTAAGAACATTTTTCTGGCCAAAGTCGGGACAATCAGCATTAGATCGTGCCTCTGTGTTTGGGTGGATCTCCAAAAAAAGGGTCAACATCTATTTCTTGTCAGTTTTGGCCAATCGTCAGCCAGCCTAAAGTGACAAGAAATGGGTGGTGACCTTTTTTTTTCTTTTTTTGGAGATCCACCCATTCACAGGGGCACGATCTAAAGCTGAGTGTCCCGACTTTGGCCAGAAATCTGTTTTGCTTAACAGCACAAAAGCGGATCCAATCATACGGACCCCTTAAAGTACCTTCACGGACCCCTAGGGGGTTCATGGACCCCCGGTTAAGAACCCCTGGGTCAGAGCCTATAGTCTACAAATTTACCAAGGATGGGTGGATTATGAGGAAGTTTTTCCCACTTTACGATCTTGTGATCTGGACAGATGGTTCTGTACCTTTTTCTTTTGGCAAAGGCGACTCTATAGCGTACTTGCCAACTGCTCTCTCTGTTGCGCTGATGCCGCTCTTTCCTTTTCGGGAGGCCCTGTATGTTCAAATTTTTTTCGCTGTAGCCTGCGCCATTCTGCAAGCTCTCCGCTGGTATCGGCAGCACCAACAAATCTTCTTTCCTCCTCCTCTCTGACTCTCGCTCAGTCCTCGCCACTTTGTCCTCTCCTTTGTCTTTCCTTTTACCTTATACTCTCTTGCAGATCTTGTTTGGCAGGAATTATCTTTTCTCTCTCTTTCTGCACTATCAGGCTACAATGGGACCTCGGACACTCGTTTTTCCCGGGGAATGACGCGGCTGATGAGCTGGCCAGACGGGGAGCGCTACTCGTGCCCTCTGCAATTCCTTGTGGTTTCTCTTCTCTCGTGTCCACTTTTGCCTTTCTCGGACTGGAGGCGTTCTGTTTCATCTAAATTCTTCGACACACAGGTTTCCTCGGTTTCCACCGAGGAACTTGTGCTCCCTCGTCACGCTCACTGAGTCCTCTTTCGTCTTCGCTTCTAATGGACACAGCTTTCTGTTAAGCTCTTATTTCACTAGAATTGGAAGGATCAAGAATCCTTCATGCAGCGCCACCTCTCATCTCATTCTGCACTGTCCAGCTACGGGCTCTTAGCGCCGCTCGCTTTTTCGGCGACTTTCTGTCTCTACGATCTCCTGTCCAGGTCCTGGAGAGTTGCCCAGCTTCTGGGGCTCCATGGTTTTCTGCTATGCTTCCATCCCTTGGAATGGGTCGGGTAACCAACAACAACAACGGGTAGATTAAAGTATATATATCAAATCTAGTCATCTTGTTTTCATACGTTCTTTCGCGCCTACTTCATTTTAAGTTTCGGTGATGACTTCGTTTCATGATAAGAACAAACTTTTCTTTTCAAGGCTGGATGGTAGACCGTACTTCCCGGCCTTCGTTTGGCGAGCTCGTTTCCGAATGCAGCCGAATGGCAATGGACCCTGCACGCTATCTTGTCATACAGGTTGGTAGATCGGAACTGACTAAACGTTATCACTGTAGAAGCTACTACTTGTTATGCACCAGAATGAAATCAGATGTAAACCGGATTCAAACCTACGATCTCTTACTTGGCGACTGTTGAGTTGTACTGTAATCAAATTAGCTTTAGTGCTGCTGCACAAAGGTGTTTTGGAAAAAGGCAGCATCGGCCACTCATACCAATCGCTGTATTGAAACCCGATCAAGCAAAAGTGATTCAAAACACGGTTTTTCTATTCGTTGCCACTCAAGCTTGAAAGGACGTATCACGTGTTTACAGTGTAGATTGTAGAAGGTTTTTTTCAGTTAAGTAGCTACTATAGTTCATAACGAAGAGCCAAGCGAACGTGCTTTGCCTGCGCAAGAGCTGTTATTGCATTAATGCTGCAACTGGTTGCTTGCTCTTCCATCTCTGCAATCGCATATTGGCAAAAGCAACCGACTTTTGTACAAGACGTATGAAAAGCTTAATCATGCGTTCTAATTTAAAACACTCTTTAAAATGAAAACGAGGTTAATCTTACGTGAAATGTAACCACTCCAAGCTGATGGACACTTGCACGTTGTACAGGCGCTTGCGATATTTTTTATCTCGCTTTTAAGTCCATAAAAACAAACAGTAGCCAGTAGGCTGTGAAAGCGAACAAAAACTGGACAGTACATAAGTAGAGAGGGCGAGGAAATCACCAGCCTTTATCCGGGTCTACACTTAGGCCACGTGCGGATGAACTCTTTGGCTTTATTTTCATTCAATCGCTTAAATCACTTAAATCAGCCAACGGTGGACAAAGTCCTGCCCACCATTTACGATTTTAACTGCTTTAAGATTGCAAATTTTTGTTGCTCAAGTGATGATTAAATGCCGCAGCTGTGCAATTACTGTATTTAAAGCGCAGGCGCTCTTCGTGTTCTGTTGCGGTTAAGGCCAGTTGTCTTCAAATGAGTGTGCTCGATAAACTAATGGCAAGAAGTAATATGCTCCATTTAACGCACTAGCCGTTGGACATTGCTGAGACTAGTCATTTCCGCGAAAAAACTTTAAAAATGATACAATATTACGAAATGTGCATTTCCACTCCATTTCATTCCATTCAGTGTGGTTTTGCTAATAGAACTGAGAACAATTGCTGTCGCCTACGAGGGACTTTACAGATGAAGTATTGCTATAGCTCTGCATAAATAGTCTTATTCCATCGAGCCGCCAGCTGTTTTTTAAAAATTGGACGCTGGTGGTTATAGTCTTATTTTAGCATCATTACCTGAAAACGAAAGTAAAAGTGTTGGTTATGTTATCAATGTGCTTTTAGTCCGTTGGTGCATACAACGTATGTGTATCCATACTACTGTAAATGCTTACGTGTACTTTTGCGTATATTTTGTACCCGTGTGTAAGTTTGTGCATGTGACTGGTTTATGAATATGTGTGCTTGCTCTAATCCCGTGTTATGTGTATCTACTAGCGATGCGTTTCCATATAATTCTATTTACGCTGCTTGTCCAACAAAAATATCCATTTTTTTCACAGAACGACGCTGCTTCATGTTTAAGTCCGAATCAAATTGAAGAAGACTTGTTCTTCCAAATGCTGATGGAAGATGAAAAAATTGACGACGCCACATTAGTGGATGAGCCAGACCAATACTTGCTTAGCCGACAATTAAGTAACCAGGTACTGCTTGATCACAAAACTTGCTTTAGGCCAGCTTTGCAGTGCGGATGACGTCGTGATGGCGTTCATTTTATTTTAAAGAGGTCATTCAGTTTTCTATTTTAATCTTCATTAAGATCGTAAACTTCTTTAAACTAAATTGCTGATGCGGCGTTGCAAAAGTAATGCGACAGAGCTGAGGCTGCCAAGTTTTTCACATGTTAAATTGCCAGCGCAGGCATCAATAGATCCTTAAACATTCTGCTAATTCTTGTTTTCAATATCAGCCATAAGGCGACCATTGAAAAACTAATATTGGCACATTGAAAAACTATTTGTGCGCTTGCTAATTTCCGTTTTTGGCGTACGCTCTAACGACTTGAGACTTCATTCAATCGATCTGAATTACTGCTTCTTTCAGCTTAATTGGAAATGGCTTTTTCTTTAAAGCTTAATTTCAGTTAATGATTACAATCGGTCGTTTTCAAAATCAATGCACTTAGCAAATCCCCTTTGACAAGACTTGGTTGCCATTTGGTACTTTATTTCGTGGCGTTTTAACATGCTTGTCCATCATTTTAGTCAGATCCGAACGGCTACACACCAATGAGGCACACCTTGTTGGCACCTTGTGCACTTTGTAAAGTCGTGAGTATTAATAAAATAAAGGGGTTCTTCCATCTTTGGTAAATCAAAGACCAGTTCTTAGCACGTCTTTTAATACTCTTAAAAAACAACATCTTATTGATATTTTATTTGATACAGGCACTCTTAGGGTGATCTTTTTTCTGCTTATTTTTGCCTACTGTTTGCGATTAAACCTTTTGATAGTTATCCATAAGTGGTTGCTTTCGATAGGAACATGAGCTTTCACATTGTGTCCACCTCGATTGTGATAAGCTTGCGGATTATTTGATGATTGCTTGTGATTACTTCAAGAGTTTACTGATTTTTCTCGCATGTAATAAACCTTGCTGATGATAATGAATTTTTCAATAAAGGCGTAGAAACAAAGCTATAATACTGAGTTGAAACCGAAGTTGAACTTTTTTCTCTTTCGCTTATGCATCATGTATCGGTTGCTTTGACGTCATTCGTAGGTGTTCAACTCCTGCTTACGGCGTGCATTCTGCGAACCGGCAATGAAGTGAACAATGTATGTTGCTGTTCCCTGTACGTGCATTTTGTCCAGTCACTTTCTGTAGAACGGCAAGCGACATATTGCCCGCTATTTAAAGATTATGACGTCACACATCCGTTCTCGGCTGCTCGAAAGCGCTGTTAAATAAAATTCGCTTGCCCGTAGCTCATTAGTATTGAGGGATTTCTGTTAGGCCTTAACCGTTGGTTATTACACTCGAAACTTTCTAAATCTGTCATGCAGCTCCGACTTCCACCACGCCATATGCATGGCTAGGACTTTTCTTACTTTTTTGGTGTGGGTGTCTGTGTATTGTGTTACTGAGCAGCTTGACACGGTGGGTGTTTTTTGGCCTTATGTGTTAATTGCGTCAGTTTGATACTTTCCATTTATCTAATGAAAACCTTCATTTCTGTTGCGCTGAAAGAGCTAAGGCATTATGGAATTTTGTTTTTATTGCATCTTCTTGGCATGGAGTCGAAAGGCTCAAAGTAGAGCCGATCGCTAAAGGTAGTTGGTTGGATGCAATTATCTTTACCTTTCATTACAAAAAACAGCAATTCCGCTTGTACAAACCTTAGCCGTCAGTGCAAGATCAGCCTTTGTACCATCAAGACATAAGCACTCGACCGATTGCATTGATTTGCCAGATCACCTGTAGAAATTGCTTTCAGGTGGTTTCCTCAAGAGTAGACTAAAATAACGAAAGCTTTTCGATGTCTAGTCAATAGCCCTCAGGTATTGAAAACATGTTAATCTCTGAAAAAATATTTACATGTTGTTATTTGTATATACGGTAGCTTGCCGAGTAGTGATGGTGGTACCATAAATCTTGCAGTAGACGTGCTTGTGGTTTGTATGCGCGGCACTTTTTGACCCTTCCGTTGTTCAACTTGCCGGTTTCAAGTCTCTTAAAGGCGTGACACTGCTTGTTTTAATTTGGCCATGTAAAACCATGTTCTGCTTTTGTTGTGGTTTATTTTCTGATAATCCATCTTCAAGTCAGAATATGAAAGACAAACGAGACGGAAACTGACTTGACTTTCGGATATAACGCCAAGTGCAGACCAGAACCCTAACCATTTATTTGAATTCCAGTCACTGCACAACTTCTTTTCTGGTGTTATTTCACTTTAGGGGTATAATAAGGCATTGGTCTTGAAACTGATAAATTGCGACTACAACGTTAGCATTTGTTCCATCTTGCGAATGTTGCCGAAAAGTTTTCTGCGTGAGGCAGAAATGCACTCTGCTGTCAATATTTAGCCTACTTGCTCATTTTAAACTTAAGCTTCAAGCCTTCGTGGTTAAAGTTTTCTTGACTGCAGGCAGATTGAAAGTAGAGATGAAGTTTGAATGATCGAGTCAGGTCCACAAACATGTTTTCCGAGCGAACAAGCTGGTAGTAACTTTGGTAGCGCTGTGAACACATCTCCATACTACCGTAGTGCTTTTCCAGGAATCAGTAGCTTTAGACGCATAACTTATTCGTGTTTCAGCAACGCCCTGTTTACGCGAATCAGGAAGCGGTCAACAAAACCCAGCTCACACATCCAGCCATCCATGGGCCGGAGCGGCTATTTTCACGCAGCACGCCTTCCGCCAACATAGAGCCAATGGCAACGTCGTCGACTTCAACAGAAACCAGAACAGGATATCCAGACCAGGCCAGTGGAATGACAGGCGCAGACCAGGATGATGTGTTTTCCGAAGCAGCGCACTCATCCAAGCAATTCATCAACGGTGATGTTCGAAGTGCGTGGATTAATCAAAACTTGATATGATTGTGACGATAACTATGAAGCGTTCCTTCTTGCGTAGTACCTGTATTTGATGCGGTGTAGTATTTGCGCTTTTGCTTATAATATCATCCTGCTAAATGCTTCTGCTAATGGCGTAAGTCCTTTTGATATCGTATCAGCACTGCTTTAACTTGTGAGGCAAACTCTTGCTTTACTTTGCTGGCACGCGACCGAATTAGAAGTACTGTAGTTAAGCGAATTTGACCATTGAATACTTTTCGAGACATTAACTGTGTAAAGCTTTTAAGCTGCAGTCTTTTTGGCCACAAGTCAAGCGTGAATCATTGCTCCGCGTGGATGTATTGATTTAACTGCGATTTTTTTCAACAAAGTTGTATCGATTTTCAACGTCATCCTTTTTTAGACGATGCCAGAAACAATCGAATCGACTCGGAAGAAAATCACCGTTACATTGAAGATCCAACCAAAAAATTGATGTGTAAGTATTCCTTAACGTTATTACTCACAATAGCAGTGCATGTGTGAGGTTATTGCCCTGAATAGCAGGAAGTAACCAACGTATTTTTTCCTTGTTTATTTCTCAAAATTATAATAGGCTATCGCACGCGCACGAGGGCAACAGATGTGCTTTGTTTCAAAGTCGTTTCTCAAGCGAGCAAGCAACTTCGATCCTGTACACAACTACACAGTGGCATACCAGCAATTACAGTCGAAATGCCGAGTCCCAGACTATTGCTGCTGTTGTGTTAAGTCTTTTTTCTTCAGAAGGAAGCATACGGAAGATGACACGGATATTCAGGTCATGCCGAAAATTCAATTAGGATTTTGCCAGGCAAAATCGGCTGTCCATCTTAAACCAAACAAGTCTCAGCAATTAAGACTGGCACAGCAGTAAGCCCACCACTAACTATGCGAATGTCATCGATGGGAACCCAAAAGTCTGCTCTTACGACATACTCGATAAATAGCATTACTATTTCTAACCGGGCCAACCAGCAGGTGGCACATTTGCTCTGGCCACTAAAAAGCTCTGGCTCATTTGCTCTGGCAACTATCTGTAAGATTTGCTCTGGCGACTATCTGTAAGGTTTCAGCTGCTTTAGAGCCTGGAGCATTCGATCCATAATCGCACTCGGGCGATGCATCTTTTTAATTAATGATTGCAAGGGCGCGTTATAGATGATGCCCTGTTGAAGGTTTGCCTTTTTTGTTTTTCCCCTCGACGCCAGCATACACGAATTAAACGTGGTTGAGCAGTGGGAAAAGCATTTTACTCTGCTTTATCTTTATTGGAAACAGTGCCAGTAGTAGAAATGCACTGTGCCGGCGGCACTGACAACTTTGAAGCAGGTCTGAACACGACGGCATTTTATGTGTAATTGTTTAAGTGGCTTTTCTGTGACTCTAGGTTGAAAACAACCGACTTGAAAGGCCGTGTTTCCGTCAAATTGCTCCGGTTTTTATTTTGACTTCTGTTTTTTTCTAGATCAAAAAGCCAGTGATCAAAAATTAGCTGAAGCAGCCACCGTTAAGCCATCGTACGATGATAACGACTATCTTCTTCCAACGGAAAGCAAAGCACCAGGTAATAACGCTAAAATGTTCAGTTGCCAGGCTGTGGTATACGAAGAGACATCAGGTGTTCTTTCGCTGACCGGTTACAGGTTTTATGTTATTACGAGCGATGATCCACTAATAGGATTTGGTTGTTCTCTGATTGTCATGGCGAATAGCCGGTTTGCGCCGGTCATGATAAAAAGGTTAACTTAGATTCGATATGAGTCCAGTTAGAAATGGCTTTGATATCTGAAGCTTGTGCAATGGAAGCATTTACACAACGTTGCCGATGAATTGCGGCCACCAGTTGAGGTTGCATGAAAGGCCTAAATTTCATTTAAAATGAAGCAATAAACGTAATCGGTAGAATTCTGACTGTAAATTGTGTGTAGTTTTGCAAAATTGCTCGAATTTTATTTTTTCATTGATCATTATGACGAGTCATGCATTCAAATTGTAGTTTCATAATCTGTAGGACAAAATCGATGATGTTTGTATGATGAAGGTCAATAATTAGTCATAAATTTAAGTTACTGCATGTTGGGTGACTCTTTTGTTTTCGCTTTGTGCTTATTTTATGAATTTTTGGTTATGCCTTTTTCGACCCCATGGCCATTTATAAACAGTTATATAACAGTGCCTATCGTAATATGTTTCCTTAAATCTTTGATCGTGGTCGTCGTCTGTACAAGTTGACTGCAGCTAGTGCTTCAAAAACGGCTCGCCAGGTTAAGAGGCTGATTCGCTGATCAAAGTATGCAAGTAGCCTTTCGGGACGCTATTGTATAGAACTTTTTGTCATTAACTGCAATAGTTGGGCGACTTTTTCCGTATTTACTGTGCTTATAGGTTCAAAAAATAACGTTCGTACGTCTGTTAATGTAAGCGCAGAAGTACGACTTCCATATGGTGATTTGCATGCATTGCAGCAGTTGCACATGCGCGGAAATTTAAGCGTGGTTGTATAACTAACGCCTGTCATTCGCAATATGCATATGAATGATCTGCGTGGCACGCTGATTACTAAAAGTCGGAGCATGACTTTTAGTTTGTCGGAACAGGAACGCGTAAACTCTCCCTGCTGTTTCAAGTCGACATCTGGTTGAATGCCCGCCTGCTATGTTTTCAATGCAGTGCATTCCCAAATATTTTGCTATAAATCAAGATTTGTTGTTCATTGCTTCAATTGTGCAATCACCGTAATAAGCACCACCACGTGGCTACTGTTCCGCCATTGCTAGGCCTATTCCACCACATTGTAAAAATTAATTCGTGCTTAAGGTTGTTACAATTAGTGACCTATCGAGATTTCAAAATTGCTGATGTTGAAAGAAACACGACTCTAAAATGATGGAATTTAACCTCTTTAAGGTATTTCACGTCCCAAAATTAATGTTGAACCTTGTATTAACTTTTCTTCCCTGACAGTATTTACAGTTGATTTGTCTCTCTTGTTTTTTACTGCAGCGATACGGCGTGAAACGGAACATTTTGTTTCGCAACATAAACCCATTTAAGATTAAACAGGAAGCTGACAACATCGACAACATATTATAATTTTTTCATATACCATAGCCCTGTCATTTCAATTTAATTTTTCCGGAAGCTTTGACTTATATCACAATTTTGTTTGCAAAAATTTATAAAACATTTCTTCAATCCGGAACTGACATAAAAAATACCATCGAGATTTCCAGCTGATTAATGTGAATAAAACTTCCTTAGTCATCGCATCGAGTTCAATGAATGGTGTTTCAAATATCATATCCGTTTTACTGTTGGTAGACTCGATTTAATTTCAGTGCCGATTCGTTTCAACGATTATGAAAATCGTATTCACAGATCTCTTGCTTAACGATCAGCAATGGAGTAGTGCATAAAGTAAAATATGGAACCCAGTAAATGTTAGTTCCGACTTAATGCAGCATATCGTGGGCTTTAGTACGCTTAGAGTTGTACAATAGGCCATTGAATCACTTTGCCGGATAGATATTCGCCGTGTTATGGTGTTCTTGGTGATTTGAATGATTTGTTGGCTAATGATAGTGAATATGTGTGGTAACTCATTAGGGCGATATTACTTCAATGTCTACTAATGTAGAATGCGATGGTGTAAACTGATCTGCTTGCCGCTGAGTTTGAACGATTAAATCGGCTAGCACTTAGAATATTTGTGTAGGTCTTCTGAGTCGAAGCGAAGCTCAAGGATATTGTTTTCAGAGGGAGGCTAATGAAGCGTAAGCTTCTCAAAATAAGGTGCTCAAGAAGCAGTCAGTCTAACGAAATGACGCAGTCGAATGGTTGAAGCGACAATGATCGCACGGTCTTGCATTTAAACCTGAACTGCTCTGCTGTGTCCTGTTTATTTTCACGGCTTCCTCTGCTTGACTGGAAACGGCAGCGACTTATTAAAAGTGCTAATAAACGGTGGAGTGCTTGAACTACGAAGCAGATTTGAACTGTTGTCTTGCGCTTAGCGAGCGTCGCTGTTCTTATTAGTGTTAGCGTTTGTAGTCGTCAATTAGCATGCACTTTCTGTTTATTTCTTGATTTTGCACGTGCATGGCTCGATTATTCATTACTTTTTTTCCCATTTCTAACGCAGTGTATCTTGATCCTGAAGGCGTTACCAACTTTCCATCGGCGCTGGTCAACGACACGTACATCGACACCCCCCCTTCCGCTTCATCCATCCCTTCCACCACCACTCCTGGTCCCTCAAACGCTGCTTACACTCCCCTCGCAACGTGTCATGAAGAGAACGAGCACGATTACGTCAACACGAAGGAGAAAGACACAAACACATGGTTTGCGAACGAAGAGTACATGGCCACGGACAGCGGGATCGGGGAGGACTCGCAATCCCTTTTGTCGAGGGGCGCGAATGGCAAGCACGGCAAACGAAACGAGTCGGCCCATTCGTCGAGCGACGAAAACGTTTCAGTAAAAGAACCGCGCGTGCAGTTTAAGCCAAACAATGCCCCACTAACAGAAAAGAAGCCGTGGTCCACATCGTCAGAGGGCTCTACGACCTCTTGTAACTCACCAACGGCTCTCAATAATCCCGAGTACATGTATCTTAACGCGTCGACCTCGAACAATAACGATAGAAATAGCTCGACAGCAGACGACAGACAGCTTCTTTGCATCATGTGATGTCGTCATATGGCCTGTGACCATTTCATTTGATCGTTTGGTAAGTATCATACGTCATTAATGTTTGATGAGTGTGTGATACAATTTTCATAAAAACCGTCCGACTTTTATGAGAATCCCATTTCATGATATAATTTTCACGAGTCATTTGACAGTGATGAAAAATATTATGTAATGCGATTTTTGTGAGACATTATATGTCATATGATGTTGCGAACTATGCACAGAGTGAGGTGATCAAACAAAATTTTCCGTCTTTTACGAATGCATTTGCATAGTTAATAATACGTTGTAAAAGTTCTTTCTCTTAATCAGTTTTTGTGTATTTGCTGTAGCGTCTTTTTTACTACGTTTACGCCTTTTCTATTTGCGTGCGTGTGAAACTTGATGAAATTCACCAGTCTGCTTGTAGACGTATTTCTGCTTGATCTCTATGAGTTCTTTTTGAAAGGTAGTTGCTTACTTTTTAATATTGTTATTTTAATGCAAAAATTTCATGTCTGCTGTACGAAAGCAAATTGAGCTTATGACAAAGGCCATTATACCTCACCAGTAACATCTTTTTGAAGTATTTGAAAGAAAGAAAATTTATCGCTTTTTACTTTTCAATTCTTTTTTCCAGTGCCACCTACTTGGTTTACACTGTTTTTCGGCAAGCCTAAACAGTTAATTTCAGTTTATTTTTTAAATTTTTTTCCATGTAAGAGCCATTTGTAATCGTGATAGTTACTGTCAGATCGATTACTGTATATTTGCCACTGGTTTATGTGTGACAGAAATTCACTGCTGCACGAAAGTTTATCAAGCTGATTTTGATTCCTTGGTAAAACTGCAATGGATGCAAGTACACCTTAAATTTTGGTAATTTGGAGTTGTTTTTTGCGTAAAACTGAGCAATGGGTTTGTTTTAAAGACTAAATCAACGAAAGTACTCGGTATTTTTATCAAGACTTGTTGCGTTGGTTTCATTGCTATACGCAAAGCGACTTTTGTGTGGAAATGAAGTATCGTTTGGAATTGGTGTTATTTCTACTGAATGTTTCTTTTTTACACTGTTTTCAACTATTTGTACTTTGAATCAAATTGTGTATAAGTAGGTGTTGCAAAATCTATAGCTCACAGTTTGGTTTCTACATTCACACTGTACAGTTGAGGCGTAATTATTGCCAATCTGTAGCTTTTTGAAAACAAGAAATACTCCCAAGCGTAACTGCAGATTGTACTCGCTGTTTCGAACTTATGGATTGAAACAGCCTGCACCGTCAGCAGTTGCGTCGAAAGCGAATCGCTGGCTTCTCCTATTAATTGAAGAAATACTTCAGAGTATTCTTGTAGAGTATACCCGTGGAAACGATTTACATTTTAACGCAGGCCTGGAAATAAACGTTTTCAATTTTTTATTCCGGGCCTTTCATACAAGTTAAAGCCAAGCTTTGTGATACAGAGAAACCGTTGCTTGATCTTCAAAAACATTACTTTCGCAGCATTTTTGATAATGAAATTGCGTTCGTTTGCTTTTTCAGGTGTTCATTTGTTTTTTTTCTGGTACTTTGTTGTGATCAACAATATGCGTTGCGCTGTATATATTTTGTGCCATTGCAGTATAGCATGTTTTTGATGTACAGCTCATGATTTGTTGAACAATAATAGCAATAACTGCTTTCACTATTAGCGATTAATTCTTACTGGTGGAACCGATTTATTTTGCCAAGAGAAATCCATTGCAAGGAAATCGAATTTAGAATTAAAGTAATTGATCAGAAAACAACGGACGCAGTTGATGATCGTGCAAAACTGCGCAAAGCTGCTTGCTGGCAAAAAGCGTAATAGTCAGTGTAGCAGATCTAAAAGGTAGAATGCCCGTATCAAACTAACCTTTAATTGAAATTGGTATTGAGGTTAGAATATCAATGACTTACCGTAGATCGCTAGTGTGGAGAGGATTTTTTAAATGAGACATATTTAGTGACAGTGTGGGGGTGCCGCGGTAGTTGTATCGGAACCGACTGTACTTCGTATGAATGATATAGGGTAGTCGCTCGAAAAGAAAATTTGAAGATCAAATAAGATCATGAGTAAAATGCGTGGATGCTGGCTTCCCACCAATTCTATTGTCCAAACTTCGGCTTCTTGAAGGGTATTACCAGAGTCCTGAAGGCACGAAGAAAAAACAGTAAACCAACAAGTTTATTGTGAGAAGATGTTCCGCGATAAAAAGAAATGTAAATGAACGACCAAGCATGGACATGGCAGCTGGATGGTACCAAAGCTCACAGAGCAAGGGCTTTAATTCAATTTCTTCAGTAATCTACTCTTGAGTTCATTGCACCGGAAGATAGATCATTAAAAAGTCCAGGCTTAAATGTCATGAATAACCGTGTTTGGAGCTTGCTTTCAGCAGAAACTCAGAACTGTCGACGTGACATAGACTATTGATGATTTGAAAACGCGCTTGGATTTTTAGGTTAAGATGCTGCTATGAAGTGAACGAACGACATTTTGGGCATCTGTGAGTGTAATATAACATAATCCTTCGAAAAACTCGGTAGAAATTATTCTTTGTGAAAATGAATTACAATTTGACAAATTTTCCGCTTTTCTAGAGACCACTCTGTAGCTGTATCGCTGAATATTTATGCTCTAGTTTGGCGATGAACGAATAGCATGCGGTTTTTATCTTATGAAATGGATTGTAATGGGAAAACTTTAAAGGAAATGATTAGAGGCAAGTTTAGAAATAATTTGATGCTTTCAAGCAAAATTGTAATCCCTTACTTTTTTAGTAGCACTAATCTGACGTTTTTTGAAGTTCATTCTTCAACCCTATATAGGCCTACTTGCCTATTGTGGAAAAAGAACAAAAAAATAAACTTCCCTAAGATTAATTTTGGTTTTCCTTAACCTACGTAGTAACTAAGTATGAAACAACTTTATGCCTTTGACTTTCTTCCTATTAAGCAACTTGATCGATGAGATAGTTCAAGAGCCTAATCTCATATGACGCTTTTGGCGAAATATTCTCGTATTGAGTTTCACTAACGCTTTTTGCAAACCCTCTTAAAATACATAGGGATGTATTCGAAGAACAACAAGGGTTAAAAGAATAAACAACTAGATTAGGAGGCAACGTAGAGATTAAATAACAAAGTTACATTTGGAAAATGATAATAGAAATGGATACACGAAACAAAAGAAAGGCTATAGACGGTTTATGGGTGTACTGAGGAATAAAGTGATGATGCTGGATTGGTAGAGGTGATGGAAAACGTTTACTGGAGCGCTAAGCAGCCATTTGTTGGGGGGGATATTAAGTAACCTTAATCAGGGCCGGATTAAGGCGGGGGCTGATGGGGCTGTAGCCCCAGGCCCACCACTATACCAAGTCAATGAAGTCATAAAAGGTGCTAATACGATCACTTTCAAAAAATAGTGAAAGTGTCATTTAAAAGTATCTTGGGCAAGGCGTTCTCCATTAGAGGCCTCGTCATCGTGCAAAGAACAAGCGAAACTGTGTCATAGTAGGAAATACTATTTTAAATGTGTTTTCGTTCGATAAAACATTGTAACCAAAATGTAAACACATTTTGACGTCATAATACAAAATATAACATTATTCCGTAACAATGGCTTTTTCTAAGACTCTGGCATGTTCAATTATTGCCAGTTATTTCGAAGTTTTGAAAAAAAATGCCGACAAGTTTATGCTGGGTAAGAAAAGTGAAGCTAGAAAAAGTTTAAATAAAAGCAACGATTTTTCTATAATCCGGTATTTGAAGAAGGAAGCAGACAAAATTCTATCAAATAGTTTGGACCAGAAGGAAGCAGATGGAATAGTTGAGTGAAATCCCAATTCAAGGGAATTTGTTCCTTGAAATATGAAATAAAAAATTACTTCTAAATTAATTTACTATAGCTAAATGAAATTCATATTAATTGCACAAGACATTTTCTATCAATATTAAAAACACAAAAGAAAATAATTTTTTTCTCTTTTGTTATTGAAAAATGTATCAATATTGATATACAATCGAGGCACATTTAGAAATGGTTATTTGCAAATTTCAACTTTTTTTAATTTCAATATTTTTGCATTTTAAATAATTAAAATGGAGTAGATACAATTTTGTGGTATTTTTCTCTTAAGTAGTGCACCGCAAGTAATTTTAACTTTTCAAGGACGCCTATAATAATTATTAATTTTCGGAAACAACTTCTTAAGAAAAAAATATTTTAGAAAAGTATATTCAAAAAGCAAATTCCCTTGAATTGGGATTTCACTCAAAACCAAATTTCAAGCATACAAATTGAGACCATTCTTGAGCAAACGAAGGTTTAAATTTTGCAACAGATATTGATGGGAGGATTCCTATCAATCGAAATTAAAAAAGTCTGAAATGGCTGTTTTAAAATCGACGGAGAATAGCCACTTTAGTGGGAGGTAGCTAACTACACTTTTACCAATATTAACTAATCTAATCGTTTCTAATCTTAAAACTTTAGCCAATTTAAAAATAAAAATGAAGAAGTATAAAAGGGGTTGAGAAAAGGAGAAATCGAGAAGAGAGCAGAAGATAAGCTGAAAAAAGTTGTAGCAAAATGAAAAAAAGTGACCGATTATTTTCATACAAGCGAACCAAAAAGCAACATTGTAGAAACGACGTCCAGATATGCAACTGCTTTGTGTTCATCTTCGAGTGACTGTATTGCAGAGCCAGAACCAAATATAAAAATTGTTTCATCGGAAACAAATTTACAAACCAAGTCATTTAATGGGCAAAAGAAACTATTTAACACCACATGGATGTTGGATGCTAGGGAGTAATTTCTGACCACCTGAGAGATTACTGCTGCCAAGTAGTAAGTTTAGAGTTTCAACATCTTGATGCAGATTTTTCTACTTCAGAGACATGTTTTACTGGCGATAAATTCAAACGACGTGGTTCTAAATTGCTATTTTGACGAGAACAATTGAACGGCGAAAAAGTAAAACGCGAATGGTTGTGCTATTCACCTTTATCAAAAAAACTTTACTGCTTTGTTTGCAAAGTTTTTGCGCTTGATTCCAAAAAAATCATGCTGGCTTTAGTCGGTTATGGCGACTGGAAGCATGCACCACGCGACCTGGCCAGACACGAATCTTCTAACAAACACTTAAGTTATCTTTCAACATATGTCTCTTGAAGAGCAAAAAAAGTAAGCATTTGCGAAGATATGGAAGAGCAAATATCTGACAGAAAAAATTGGTGCAAAGTATTGGCTCGAGTTTTAAGTGTGATAAAATTCCTATCATCTAGAGGGCTGGCCTTCAGCGGAAGTAGTGAGTTGGTTGGTTCTTAACAAAACGGTAACTTCCTCAAAATTTTGGAGTTGTTGGCAGAATACGATACTTTCCTTGCTGAGCATATTCAAAAGAGAGTGAACAAAAGCAAGGGACATGTTTCGTATTTCTCATCGACTGTATGCGAGGAATTCATTGACGTAATTGCAACAAAAGAGTTAGATATTATTATTTCTGAAATAAAACAAGCAAAGTAATATGTAATGTACGTGGACTCAACATCTGACATCACAAATTTTGACCAGTTAACAATAATTTTTCGGCATGTTTTACCTGATGGTTCCGTGGACTGATTTGTCAAGTGTATACCCACCCGAGGACACACTGGTCACCAATTGGCTGATTTATTTTTCGAGTTTACAGAAGAAAATGGGATTAGTTTGAAAAATCTCAGAGGGCAATCTTATGACAACGCTTGTAACGTGAGCGGAAAATATAAAGATATGCAAGCTATAATAAAAGAACGCAGCCACCAAGCAGAATATATTTTTTGTGTATCATATTCCTTGAATCTTTTGGGAAAATGTGCCGCTGAGTGTTGCCAATCCGCGGTCCATATTTTCATGTTTGTTCAAGGACTCTATGTGTTCTTTTCAGCTTCAACACACAGGTGGAATCTCCTTACTGATGCACTGAAACCACTTCAATGTCAAACAATTAAGCTTTTATCTGATACACGTTGGGAGGCGCGATATGATGCTCTACATGCACTAAGAAAAAAGTTATCAAGCGGTTCTTCTAGTCTTGAAGGCAATGTGTGATGACAATGATGAAAAATATCAAACTAAAGAAACAGCCAGGGGTTTTGTTTCATCAATGGAAAAGCGGCATGGTCACGCATAATGGAGTAGTTTCATAAGACCAGTCAGGCTATGCAGGACAGCAAAATGACTTTGAATAAGGCAACAAACTTGCTTTGGGGTCTACATAACTTTATTTAACTTTTATGATCCCAATTTCAAAAATTCAAAGGAAGAGGTCAAGTATTTAGTGGCTGTCATCATTACACTGCAGAAATTTTAAGAAAGAAAAGAAGAAAAGTAAGGTTGGATAGCAAAGGTGAATCTGAAGACATATCGAGCAGATTCGAAGTAGACTCATATTTGTCGATCATCAACCAAATTCTTTGGTCTGTAAAAACCCGAATGGAAGCTTACGACCGTCTTCAAAAAAAATTTTTTTCTGATGGAATTGAACACCATGTCTAACTGCAAAATTGAACCAAGTGCGAAAAAGTTACTTCAATATTATCCAGATGATCTGGAGGAGTCATTGCCTGAGGAGATGATTCATTTCTCTACACTGACAAAACAGCACCATTTTAACAGTGAATGCAAAGAAATTCAGACGTTTAGGTTCATAAATAAAAATAAATTCATGCATGCATTTCCAAACGTATCTATTGTTTTCAGGCTGTACCTCAGTCTGATGATTTCTAATTGCTCGGACGAGCGCTTATTTTCAGTTCTAAAAAGTCTAAAGAATCAACTGCGTTCGTCTATGGGCCAGAAAAGGTTGAATTCATTAGCTCTACTCTGCATTGAAAACGAACTCTTGGAAAAAATAGACACCGATGACATTATTAAGAGCTTTGCATTGCGTAAATCCAGAAAATGTGTCATTTGAATGTGTGCACACCAAGTAAATACTTTGTTTATGTATTTGTTTTTCGTTTCAATCGTAGTCAGTTTTTAGTACAACGAATAGAATGAAAAATAGGCCTCTGATTGTTATAGAGCCCCAGGCCCATAAAAAGCTTAATCCGTCACTGACCTTAATCATATAAAACAAAATTTTTTTGTTTAAATTAACGTTTTTGGTTTTTTAAAACTGGAGATTAACTCTTTAGACAACAAGTTCATCCAACTTGATTTGTAAGTAGATGTGTGGTAATCAATTTCGCCCATTTTCATCTAGCGGACAACATTATTTTTTAACTCTTTCGCTCCCGCGATCATCGATTGATGATCTCGTGTTTTCAGTGTTTCCCTCAAATTTTGTTAAATTGAGTTACAAAATTAGTTTACTAAAAAATCTATTTGTGACTTTATTTTTCATCCAATTTTCATAAAATTTTCAAAAGATCACGCCTATTTTCTCATGCATCGGAAGATGTATAATTTGTGCCCTAATTCTTGAATTTTTATACCCAAAATAGGTTAAAAAGACCAAGAACCCAGTTGCAGACGACAAAATCGGCCAAATTCTCAGCACGTGCCAACTACGCTATAATCAAATTGAGATTACATCTTTACCACATAACCAAACCTTTTATCATTAACACAGTCTGAAAACTACTCTTTTGGGGCATCATTTGACAAAATTTCAAGCGATAATAATAAATTATACGTTTTTAAATTTCCAAATTTTTTAGGGGTCTCAAAACCCCCCAAACAAATTTGAGTAATAAGTAGATAAAAGTAAATTTAGTGCGTAAAAATATCATATGTTGCTAAATACCGGTCTCATTTGAAAGCTTAGGAAATTTGCTTTCCAGCAATATATAACTTTAAATAGTTTAGACTAAGTGGTATATGATATTTGCTGATCAAAAATGAGTACTGTACATCATGTCAGTTCAAACCCCCCAAAATTTTTTGACTTACCTTCACTAAATTATGACTTTTAGAAAAACTACATCCTATAAAACGATAAAATAAATTGCAAATGTTTCACCACTAAAGTTGTCATTTTGTATCAAGTTTCCAAGGAGACAAGAAGCGAAATACAAGTTTAAAAGCCAGCAGAAGTTTGGCTTTCGTAAATCAAAGTTTGCTGTATCCCCCTTGTTTCTCAACAAATGGGAAGGGTGTAAACAAGCTGCTGTTTTATTGTCAGTGACAGCATATTCTATTTAAACTTAATATTTTCTGAATCTTGAAGAAATTCCCTGTTCAAAAATACATAATGTTACATGGTTTAGGCTAACCTCTAGCAGATAATAACTGATTATATTTTAGGTACTGAATTTAACTACCAAAATTTGGTACCGGTCGGTACCGGTCAAAAAAAGGTTATGTGCCTCAGAAAGTTGCAAATTGTAGAAAACCTAGGCTCTTAGGTAAGTTTTGAGTGATGTACCTTGAAAGCTTATTTCCTTAGCATCATCTTGCAACCATTTCTAAAAAAGTTTGTAGAAAATAAAATCTGTAGTGATCTTTGAGGTGAGGGTACTACTTTAATTTTGAAGACAACTACCCCCCAGTTGGGGGGGTTCATTTGCATAAAATTTGCATATTCAAAAAAAATGTTTTTTTTTCTATTTGAAATCCTCAAGAAATGTAGACTTCAACGATATATCACACTTAATGTAGAAGTAGACAGCTGAGTAATGATTTACAAACAAACTTGAGGTACATAATTATGATTAATTATGATTGATTATGACAGTTTTTCGCGCTGCCACCTTACGGACATTTTTTTTTCGCTTTTTTCACGCGGGAGCAAAAGAGTGATTTACAAACAAACTTGAGGTACATAATTATGATTGATTATGACAGTTTTTCGCGCTGCCACCTGACGGACATTTTTTTTCGCTTTTCACGCGGGAGCAAAAGAGTTAAAGATCATAGCGAGTGTTTTGGTCCCCAAACAAACACGAAGATCTTTTATTGCTGCTGTCATACCGTTTGAAGTCTGGCACCGCCATTTGTTCTTCCTCTATACGCCACTCATCATAATTTATTGTGGCAACCCCTAACAGGAAACAGCCGAAAGATAATTGTATCTGCGACATTAAACTCTCTCACAATCTTTTAGTGTACCATAAAAAATATAATTTTGCACGATTAATCACAATCTCGAAATTAGTGTTAATGAATTTGTTGATGTTATAATTCAAGATACATAGTCTACTTTAGTTCGCATCTCTTGGCACAGGAATACAATCATAGGCTCAGATAAAAGTTCCTTTTTATCAACTTTGAAAAACTGCACCTCTTTTGGGTAAGATAACGTCCTAATTTACGTTTCTAAAAGTTGTTTTCTTAAAATAGAAATGGGCGTAGCAACGTCATTGTTAGGTTTGAAAAAGCTGCTTTCAGTAAAAGAAATTTGCTTCGTGGCATGACAATAAACCTACTTTATTTAGGTATAAAATACCAGGATATCTAGATATCTCTGTTAAATATTATTCGTGCCTTTTGTTGTGCCGCTCCTGGGAGTTTATTCATTTGGCTTTTTCTCGCCTGATAAGCTTTAAGCTGCCTTCAGACCGCCGCAATTACACTTGCTTATCAGTCGCTGTTTTGAGTTGCCAGCGAACGGACGTGTTACTTGCCCTCGACAGAGTATTAAGGAATTTCAAGTTCTTGGAAGCTTAATTAGTTAGGTAAATACTATTCTGTTGTAGGCAAGCCACCGCATTTTTACAATTATTCATGCTTTGTTTCTTACATTAACAGAAACCGTTTTCGAGTACGTTGTGTGTCGCCAGTGTGGCTGTCGCGTTTATTTGGAATAAAGAAGTTGCATAGACGCGGACGCTTGACAGAACAGCGGCAAGGAAGGGAGGCGAACTTGAGACGCGTTGACTAAGAGCTTCAACCGGGCGTGTGACAGAATCAGCACTTGGCCCACGCTGAATTAAAAGATCTGTTACGTATCGTTTCTAACCAACGTTTCTAACTTTTGGATTGGTGGAGGTTCCCTCACTGGTAGTTGGTAGCCTTTTTGACGAGGCTCGTTCGTTGAAGATAAATTGGAAGGTCCTTCAGTAGAAGAAGCTGTAGAGAGAAGCAGCTTTAACTTCGAGAAGTCGACGAAGAATCTGAGTTGGAGCCCGGAGCGGTTTTGGAGATTTTGAGGGCTCGAGTTCGAAGTCAGCTGAGGAACTGTACATCATCGGCGACTGGTTTCTGGACAATTGCGTGTGGTGCATGTAAGACGTTGTACTTATTTTTGTTAAAGTGATTTACCATTTTATTTATTAGCATTTTCAAGCATTTATTTGCTATGAATTCCCCTGATTTATCGCTTTCGTTTAAGGCTTTAAAGCAAAAGTACCTAGGAGTGGAGGGGCTGATGCTAAATGTGAAAATGCTAAAATTGTCGAAACATTAGTCAATGAAATCAATTTCGATTTTAATAGTTTACTGGTTGACTGTGTTGCCTTGCCCGATGAGGAGCTAATCCCTGGCACTGATGCTATCAAACAAAATGTCATTGTAGCCAAGCAGGAGTTTGACAATCGAGTCACCGCGTGGCTTTCCAAAGTTAACGAGGGTTGCAGTTATAAAGCGGCCTGCGATGTGCCCGACATAGACCGGTGTAGTGCCCCTTTTGGCAGAGCCCCCTCTGATGCCTGCTCTACCACCTCTAGTGTTGCCAGTCTAAAAAAGAAAGAAGGTCAAGTTAAGCTCAGGTTGGCCACGTTTGCTAAGCAGCTCGATGAGGAAAGGTTTCAACAGTCTGAAATGGACAGACAAAAGGTTGAACGCGCCATGCGAGAGGTAGAATTGGCACAACAAAGTGTAAGCGATCTTCAGAGGACTATTGACCAAGAAAAAAAAACGACAGAGAGATGAAGAAATAAGGATGGCTGCCTTAGAAGTTAAAGCTTGGGAGGAATTGTCAGAATCTGAAAATCCTGTATTTTCCGCTGCCGATAGGCCTGACGGGGGGAGTGAAAGAGTCAAAAGTAATAAGTTTTCCCAACGTCAAAAATGGGGCCTTAATGAAGATCAAAGATTTGAAAGCGCCCAAGTTAAAAGTTCTTTTTGTGAAAACCCTTTGATACCCGCTGGCGTTTACAAAGAGAGGCTCGAAAAGGAACATGTTATTTCCGACCCTTCCAAAAGAAGGTTACAATATGAAGGCAAGATTGAAGTTGGTGCTGCGCCAAGTGTTAGGGTTCAGACTGATTTTAGACCTAAGGAAAGTGAAGTAAAGGTTTCGAGCAAGCTTTGTAACCAGTATCCATGGGTTAGAGAAGGTTACGCTGAGCCTAAAGTTTTAAATGTAATACATGTGGAGAGATTTCCCTTAGATCAGGAAGTGGTGTACGAAAATGAAATTGAACGACGGAAAGTTGAGAGTTTGGATGATAGAAGATATGGAGCCCCACAAAGAGGTGCTTATGCTTCTTTGCCCGTTGTGCATGATTACCCTCCACCCCGACCCGAGATACCGATATTCGATGGAGACCCTTTGTCGTACTGGACATTTATTCGCAGTTTTGAGACTCATATAGCTCAAAGAATGTCGACAGATGCGGCGCGATTGGTGTACTTACTGCAGCATTGCTCTCCGCGAGTCCGTAAGAATTTAGAGCACTTTTCACAGAATCTAAAGGCTGGATATCGATTGGCATATGAGAGCCTCTTTAACGACTATGGTCAGCCTCATATTGTCGCTTATTCCTGTGAAAAAAGACTGCTGGGTTACCCTGTTTTGAAGTCGAGAGACCCAGACGGTTTAAAAGCCTTTTCCGTTCTCATGGAGAAGAGCTTGATTTTGCTGCAGGACTTGGGGGATTTTGCGTCACTGAATTCTCTGGGAACCATACAGCGATCAACGGAGAAGCTTTCTGCGGAGACTAGAAAGGGATGGATAAAATGGGCATTTGAGTTTCTTAAGCAAAAAGGGTACCAAGCGAAATTTGCTGAGCTAGTGCAATTTGTCAAAAATGAAGCTCAAGAGGTAAACTCCTTGTATGGAAAGGCGTTTTACGCAAAAGGAAAGGAACGCGATTCTCTTGCGCTTACGAATAAGAAAGCTGGTGTGTTCAGCGCTAGTGTCACGCCAGAGAAGACTTTGCTAGAACAGTGCCCTTATTGCAAAGGAGATCACAAGCTTGCTCATTGCAAGGACTTTCAGCAGTTAGCAAGGTACGAGCGATTAGCCTTTTTAAGGGAATCACATCGATGCTTCAGATGTTTGGACTGCGGTCACAGGATTCGTGATTGTAAATATACGCAAGGATGCATGATTGAAGGGTGTAATGATACTCGGCACCATACCTTGCTGCATCGCCATGAGGTGGAACAAACTGAAAGCTCTTGTTGTGCTGCTGTGGAAGGGTTGGCTGCGGTTAAAGATAAGAGACTTTATTTGATGACGGTGCCAGTAAGAGTTAAATCCGGCAGTAAAGAGGTGTTGACTTATGCCCTGTTAGACTCCGGGTCTGAGCGTTCGTTTTGTGTGCGAGACTTAGCCAGAAAAGTAGGTGCTAGGGGGCCCAGATGCAGATTGCCCATAAAAACACTTTCATCAGGAGCCAGCGTAGATGAGGGCGATGGAGAATTGATTTCTACAATCGTGAGTGGAATGAGCGACGACAGGAGTCTGGAACTACGTGATGTTGTAACCGTAAAAGATATTCCTGCAGAGGGTTCTTCACCTCCGTCCTTTGATATTCTCAGCAATTTGGAACACTTGCGTGGCATTAGGTTTTAGGATCTACCAAGCAAAAAGGTGGGACTGCTCATCGGAATGGATGCTGCGTTTGTTTTTAGACCGCTTGAGAGTAGGTTCGGTCCCACTGGATTTCCTAACGCTATGAAGACCTTGCTTGGTTGGGTGTTGTTTGGACCCAAAGTGGAGTCATCCTTGACATCAGGCTTCGAGAGATTGGGTTACCCGTGCTTGCATTCTTCACTGGTTGCGGAGGAGGAGCTTAATTTACCTCCGCACAAGTTGGTTCAGCCCTCAGGATTGGATGTCCCAAGTTCGCGTGAAGACCGCAAGGCTTATGAACTAATGAAAGATTTTGTACAGTTAATTGGCGGACACTTTCAGCTTCCACTGTTATGGCAATCAGAAGATGTGAAGTTACCTAACAACCGTGTTCAGGCCGAGAGGAGATTAAATTCCTTGAAAAGAAGACTGAACAAAGATAAAGGTCTGCATCAAAAGTACGTAGAAACCATGCAGAAGTATATTGACTGTGGTCATGCAGAAGTGGTGAATGAGGAAGTAGAAGTCGTTACTGATCGTACTTGGTTTTTGCCTCATTTTCCGGTCCTAAATTCAAACAAGCCTGGAAAGCTGAGAATCGTTTTTGACTGCGCGGCAGAGCATCAGGGAACCTCGTTAAACAAAGTTATTATGCAGGGTCCTGACCTGGTCAACTCTTTGGTTGGAGTGTTGCTTCGCTTCCGTTTGGATCAGGTGGCATTGGTTGCGGACATAGAGGCTATGTTCCATCAGGTCAAAGTGAAGCCCGAGGATTGTGAGTCGCTAAAGTTCCTGTGGTGGCCTGATGGGAATATGAACAGAAGTCCAAAAGTTTATCAAATGACTGTTCATCTTTTCGGGTGCACATCGTCACCTAGCTGCGCAGCATTTTGCTTGAGAGAGGCAGCGAGGAGGTTTGGCTCAGATTTCTCGAGTGGAGTTTCTAAAGTTGTTTGTAGAAACTTTTACGTAGACGATTGCCTGGTATCAGCTGACTCCCTGGTTTCAGAGCTTCGTCAGTTGCTCCTTAAGTCTGGTTTCCGATTGAAAAAGTGGGCATCTAATTGCCCAGAAGCATTGGCTGAACTACCTAAGGAGGAGTGTTCGGGAGGATCAAGGCCACCGCCATTGGACGAATCAGTTGGTGAACGCGTGTTGGGTTTGAACTGGGATTTGAAAACTGATCATATATGCGTGAAGGTCAAGATACCAGACAAGCCTCTTACAAGAAGAGGTATTTTGTCGATGTCTCATTCCCTCTTTGAGGGAATGGTCCGCTGTCCGCTGGGTGTGGTCGCGCCAGTATTGCTGGAGCCAAAACTATTGCTGAGAGAGCTAAAAAATAGAGAGTGGGACGAACAGATCACGGAAGTAGAAGCAAAGCGCTGGGAGTCGTGGTTGGCGTCATTTTATCGATTGGGAAATTTGCAGTTGAGTCGGTGCATAAAACCGACTAAATGGTTTGGATCTCTTAAGTACGAACTTCATCATTTCTCGGATGCTTCATCGATCGCCTATGGAGCAGTTTCATATTTGCGCATTGAGAATGAACGAGCTAATGTTCATTGCACGTTTGCTATGGGAAAGTGTCATCTGGCGCCATCACTCACAACTACCATCCCTCGACTTGAACTTTTGGCAGCTATCGTAGCGGTGCGGTTAGATCAAACCATAAAGGCTGAGTTATCCGACTTGCAAGTCAGCAGCACTTACTTTTGGTCCAACTCCACGGCTGTCATTCAGGGTATTTACAACTGTACCAAGAGATTTCCGGTTTTTGTAGCTAACCGGATGGCTGAGATAGAGAGATATACGGAGATCAACAGTTGGAGATACGTGCCATCGAAGCAGAACCCTGCAGACTGTCTATCGAGGAGCCTGACGACAATTCAGCTTTTAAAATCATCGAGATGGTTGTGCGGACCGGCCTTTTTGAGCAAACCACCCAGTCAATGGCCACCCCAACTGGCAAAGTTGGTAGATTTGCCATTGGAATTTCCTTTGTATGAAAGAAGAGAAAGGGTTTTTTCCGTCCTGGAGGCTACCAGTTCTGAGCAGAGGCTGCCTGCGAATGCCCTGATATCTGCCTTTTCTTCCTTGTATCGACTAAAAAGAGCTGTCGGTTGGTGGAGAAGATATTTTGTGTTTTTGAGGTTGAAGGTAAAAGGTAAATTAGTCGGAGATCATCATGTGTTTAGAAAGGAGTTGTCCGTTGAGGAGTTTAAGCAAGCAGAGATGAGTTTACTGCGTTATACTCGGCGTCAGGAGTTTTCAGAAGCATTTGATCCTTCTGCAAGGTCATCGTCTAAGCAACTGTTGCATCTGAACACGTTCATCAAGGAAGGCATTTTCAGAGTTGGTGGCCGTTTGTCGAATGCTTCTGTTGGATATGACGCCCGACATTCATGCATATTGCCTGGCCGGAGTCACTTTGCTAAGTTAGTGATAAAGCAGTATCACCAGCAAGCTGGCCATTCTGGTTTAATGCACACAATGAGTTTGCTGAAAGGAAAGCACTGGGTTCTAAAAGGTTCATCTGCTGTACGAAAAGTAATTGATGATTGCGTGGTTTGTCGTCGGCAGAACGCATTGCCGGGGAAGCAACTGATGGCAGACATTCCGTCTTCACGATTGCAAGTGTCGCTTCCCCCGTTTTTTCACACTGGAGTGGATTACTTTGGGCCTTTCACTGTGAAGCAAGGTAGGAGCCGTGTAAAGCGGTATGGATGTATATTTACCTGCATGACAACAAGAGCAGTCCATCTTGAGCTAGCCCATTTGCTGTCCACGGACTCTCTTATATCTGCTCTGCGACGATTTGTGGGGCGGCGAGGATGTGTCAGTCATATTTATTCAGACAACGGCACTAATTTTGTAGGAGTTGACAAAGAGCTCCGTAAGGCGTTAGAAGATTGGAATCAACATCGCATCGCTGCATGCTTACAGCAGAAAGAAATTGATTGGCATTTTAATACTCCTACTGCCAGCCACTTCGGGGGAGTTTGGGAAAGGCTTATTCGTTCAGTTCGGAAAGTTTTAGGTTCCATTGCAGGTCAAGCAGTATTTACAGATGAGTCATTGAGTTCGCTGCTAGTCGAGGTGGAGAACGTATTGAACTCTAGGCCCTTAACCCCCGTATCCTTTGTTGATGGATCACATAAGCCTTTAACTCCCAATGATTTGTTAATGGTTCGTCCCGGCTCTGGTCTTCCCCCTACACGGACATCGAGATCTGACTCGCATTTCTTGAATAGATGGAGAAACGTACAATACTATGCCGACGTGTTCTGGGAACGATGGGTTAAGGAATATATGCCATTACTTAATCCGCTACCAAAGTGGTCGAGCGTACGTCAAAATTTTGCCTTGGGGGACATTGTTATCTTGGTTGAAGAGACCACCTCCAGAAATAAATGGCCGTTAGGACGAGTAATTAAAACCTTTCCTGATGCTAAAGGTCTTGTACGTAGTGTGCTTGTCAAAACAGCTCATAGCGAGCTCAAGCATCCTATCAGTAAATTGTGTCTTCTTGTGCCCTCTGCTACTTCTTAGCCCTAGGCTAAAAAAGTTTTATTCGTGCCTTTTGTTGTGCCGCTGCAAGGGAGTTTATTCATTTGGCTTTTTCTCGCCTGATAAGCTTTAAGCTGCCTTCAGACCGCCGCAATTACACTTGCTTATCAGTTGCTGTTTTGAGTTGCCAGCGAACGGACGTGTTACTTGCCCTCGACAGAGTATTAAGGAATTTCAAGTTCTTGGAAGCTTAATTAGTTAGGTAAATACTATTCTGTTGTAGGCAAGCCACCGCATTTTTACGATTATTCATGCTTTGTTTCTTACATTAACAGAAACCGTTTTCGAGTACGTTGTGTGTCGCCAGTGTGGCTGTCGCGTTTATTTGGAATAAAGAAGTTGCATAGACGCGGACGCTTGACAGAACAGCGGCAAGGAAGGGAGGCGAACTTGAGACGCGTTGACTAAGAGCTTCAACCGGGCGTGTGACAGAATCAGCACTTGGCCCACGCTGAATTAAAAGATCTGTTACAATCTCTGATAGGATATATTTCCGCTATTTACTGTCCACTGACCGAAGAAAAGTGTCTGGCGTTAAAACGAGCACAGCGTGACTGCAAATCAAAGATGCAACTACTTTATCTGGTAAAAGGCAATCAAAACATGTTTTGTAAGGTGCAATCTAAGTAGTGTAACAAATTGTATTTCCGATTTTATTTGCGCAATTACCTGCATAATGACCCATTTCTGCTTTACAGCAATTCATACACAAAAACATGTTAATATTGACTAAAACACTCTCAAGGTAACCCAAAGCAATTCAACTGTAATTTTGAAGCGATTATGCCGTCTGCTCACCTTCAAAGAACTTTCGAAGTTAATTGCTTTTAAAAAAATTTGTTTGCTTGCAAAAGTGTTAGTCTAACATTACAATGTGCAAAATCCAGGGAGCAAGTGCTGTTTGAAGTAAAAGTATTGTAACAGTTAAGTTTTTCACTGCAAGTGAAATTTTTGCTTTTGCTTGGGCATTACAAGAAATAACTCGACAGATTATGGATGTAGCGTTGGTCGATTAAATAGTTCGAATTTCAAAGACATTTTAGTGGACTGATCTAGTGGATCGGGGGTGGGTTTTCTAGCAAATTCACCGGGGATGTGAGGTTAGATCTTCTGATACGAGCATTACAAGTCTATGCGGTAACCTGGTTACCAAAGGTCCATTTAGCCATAAATATATCAGTTTTTGTGTTGTACCCAAGCACACTAGGCGCATATAATCCAAAGGAAAGTTGCTGACAAGACCTAACTCTAAGCCAGCAAAAGGAGAACCGCAAACATGATGTGATGGATCTGACATCTCCTTAAAAGTGCTATCAGTGCGCAAAGGTGCATTCATTTCTGGAAATATCATTCTTCCTTGATTCCAAACACCTTCTTAAGTGCACCTTTCACGAGAACTTATCAGGTCTCTTCAGTGCAGTTGGTGACCAATAAGAAGCTAGAGGCTTTTAATAACTGCACTGAAGAGACCTGATAGGTCGAAACAGTGTCACTGTCTGCAGTTTGCTAATTGCATCGCTAGCCTCTTGCATTACTATACATGTAAGACCTTGTGACCACTCGGCTGTGACACCACTATTGTTCTAGCAGTTGTTAGACTTAGTGCACCTGCGACAACCGCCACTCATTCACGAGTGATACGGCTTCGCAGAGGTTGACAGACCATCCACTACAGTGGACCCAGTATTAGGTCCCACAAGTGTGACGGTCTAAGCTATGCTTTATTAAAAGCCTCCAGCTTCTTATTGGTCACCAACTGCACTGAAGAGATCTGATAGGTCGAAACAGTGTCACTGTCTGCAGTTTGCTAAGTGCATTGCTAGCCTCTTGCATTACTATGCATGAGAGTATTGATTATTCACTAAACACTTGATAATTTTTGATGATAATTTGTCTTTGAAGTCTAAAATATAATACAGGGTGGTCGCTAGAAAAGCGGAAAATTTATCATCAACGATTTATTTTTACAAAGAATAATTTTTTCAAAGTTTTTCAAAAACAAATGTTATATTATACTCAAAGATATTCAAAATGTCGTCCGTGCACTTCATTGCAACGTCTTAATCTAGAAATCCAAGCTCGTGTGGCGTTTTAAAGGGTAACTTGTGAGATATCACCCCAAGCTCTTGCCAAGCACGTTTTCAGATCATCAATGGAGTCTATGTCACGTCACAGCTTCAAAGCAGCACCAGCTGCTTCAGGACCTTTTCGTTTCAAAGTTGGTACAACACTATCAAACTGATGCTTTGCATTGTTGAAAAAAATTTGGTAACACAGCTAGACATTTTGTCAGTCCCCAAGTCGGATTTTCAGTTTTGAAAAGAATTATTACCTGCCTTTGAAATTCTGAAATCTGTTTCCTGCTGCTCCCGTCCATGATGTGGGTATCAAAATAGAAATTGAAGAAATGATTAAGCCAGAACTAATGAAATGAATAATACACACCCCTTCGATAACAAAAGAACCAATCAGAAAACGTCAATCACGCATTTTATTCCTGATCTAATCTGATTTTCAAATTTTCCGCTTTTCTAGCGACCACCCTGTAGTATGCAATGCTATAAAACGAGATAATTATGCATTTGGCATAAAATTTTGTATTTCATCAGTGCATTTGATCTAAGAAGTTCAAGTTATTTAGAACAAAACTGGGTAAAAATGCATTCCTCAATGCCCACAAACGAGGTGATAGCGTTGGTTGTTTCATCATAAAGTTTAGTTTTTGAAAGAGAGATAGCCCAAGCAATTGAAGGCTTGCAAGACTACAACCCACAATACAATAAAAAGGATTTCCAGGTAAGACTGGTTCAAGGATAGACAAAGGTAGGCCGTTCAAAGGCTACCAGTAGCAGCGGTGAGCGCTTTATTAGGAAGGTGGTGATTCAATTTCCTATAACTTAAGCTAAAAAATTTCAAGCTTAGTTGACGGCAAGAGGCACTGTAGTGAATGGGAAAACAATTAGATGCAGCCCTTTTGTGAATTTCGGCACAAAGTCACACAGATCAACTTACAACAACGCTTAACTAGGTTTATGAAAAATTATTAGGCTTTAAATTTTGCCAAAAGACATGCTAGCCGGAACAGTGAGATATAAAAAACGTATTTTTTCCGATGCCGTAAAAGTATGTTTTTTGAGGATCTTAATCAAATTCTGGTAAGCGATTTTGCTAGGGTCTTTATTAAATACAGTCGCAGGAATGACGCAAAAAGTTTAGCATTAGATTTACGAACAAATTGACTAATAAATTCTCCTTATAAGTTTTTTTACCCATAATCTGCGTGAAGGTCAATTTGCTTTACTAACTTGTCGGCAAATTCGACCCGATGCCTTTGTCAAATTCATAAGCAAATAACTTCACTTGTCTTAAATTAATCAGTTACATCAGTGATCTCTTATGCGCTATACCAGTGTATCCACTTTGCCCGCTAAATTCTAGGTATTGTTTGCAATAACTTATGGTTGCTTGTTTCAGTCTATCTAGCTATAAAATAATCACAAACAGTTTGTTGTTTTTCTTCTGTCCTGTATCCGAGTCGCTGTCCGTGGTGAATGACAAGTTCTAATCTGTGACGGTTTATTTTGATCAACTGTATTGGCGAATAACACGAAAAAAAATAACCAAGAAGTTGAACCCGTTTTCCAAAGGCAATACCAATAGTAACTAAAGAATAGATTTGAGCCAGCGACGTTATAATACTCTAATTAAACTTTATAAATGATTGTAACGCCAAATAAATCGCTGCATAACAATAAAAATACAAACAAATAGACATACCTATTTGGCTGATCGAATATAGACGGAAGAATTAAATTTCCAAATAAGTTAAATTTCAAAATGTTTCGCAAAATATGACCAACTATAACTTGATCAACTTTTAAAAACAAAGTGAAACAATTATAAAATTCAGTTACAGGTGGAGCTAAAGTGCCAGGGGAAAAAACGTGTTTGCACAAATTAGAGCCAAAGTGCAGGGCGAAAAAGGCGTGCATTGCAAGTACGCAACAAGTTACACAACACTACGTAACGTATAGCTGAAGAACTAAAAACGCAGGTTTGATACTCAATACGCAAAACAGAGAAAATTAAATAGAAACCAAAACGTGGTTTAATAAGGCCAAATTTTGAAATTCCTAACATAGAGTTTCAACATTACGGTCCATTGGTTGCTTAGCTTGTGCGTTGCTTAGTGTTACGCGTTGCAGCTTTGCATAGTGTGTAGTGCATGATGTTATATCTTCGCATCGTAGTGTTTATTTCTATTCCGGAAATCATTTGTTCATTTTCAGTTAAAACATTGCGAAGCTGAGAATGAGGGATCTGTTTTTACTATTGTAGTTTTACAAATTTGACAGATAAGAAATATATCTCTTTAGTAGTAGTGCAATCAATTTTAGTACTTTAGTTTAATTTACAAATAATTGAAGCAGTTTTTTATAAGAAAGCCAAGTATGCTCGGAAATTTTCATTTGGCAAAACATGGAAGTATTTTGTTTCAGCACGTTAAGCACCGGTATATTTGATTGACAGGAGTTGATAGATTGAGATAGTCAATTATGAGGTTTCAGCACTACCTCAAAATAATATGCTTGAGTAAGATATAAACTTTAGTACAATTTTGAAGCTTCAGAATGAGAAAAGGCCTTGGTAAAGAGCTTAGGCAACAATTTTTTTTGTTTAAACTAGTTCATTTCACATAGGACAATTCTTCCACCCACCCACAGGATACAGCTTTCCAATTGCAGATTGACTACTGCTATTGTTTCCTTTCAATTTGTTACTACCACTTAAAACCCACCAACCAGGAGAATTTTTTTGTAAAAAGTGCATTTGTGAAAGGCATAGCAATGTGAGCGGTGGATTAGAGCGTTGAGCTTGCAGTTATTTGGTAATGAACGTACGAGGTCTGTTCAAAAAGTATCCGACCTTTTTCTCTCTCGCCAACAAGGTATGAGCGAATTGCCCGTGCAAAGCGTGGCTGCACACACACGCATTCATGCGTAATCGTGAAGCGTTTCGAACCGATTTATCATTTATTTCTTTCTCTGTAAAGCATTTAGTGCAGGCGGATGGCACGTGTTCGTCGATTTTTTGATTTTTCAGCAAATTTCATTTCAATGACAGAACGCATCGAACAGAGATATTGCATCAAGTTTTGTCAAAAACTTGGTGATACTCAAGTTGAAACAATTCGAAAGATTCAACAAGCTTTTGGGAATGAGGCCTTAAGCCCAACTCAGATAAAGCAATGGTTTAAACGCTTTAAAGATGGCCCTGCATCAGTGGAGAGTGATCCCCGCTCGGGAAGACCATCCACAAGCCGAAAGGAGGAGTTGATGGATCAAGTTCGCGAAAAAGTACTGGAGGATCGTCGCGTAACGGTACAAGAAATTGCTGCAAAAGTGGGAATAAGCACCGGCTCAGTTCATTCCATCCTAACTGAGGATTTGAACCTGCGGAGAGTGTCCGCTAAATTTGTCCCGAAGCTGCTGACGGAGCAACAGAAGGAACTCCGGAAGGAAATTTCTGAGGACATGCTCGATCTTGCAAATCATGACCCAGAATTTATTAAGACCATCATCACTGGTGATGAGACCTGGGTTTATGGTTACGACCCAGAAACCAAATTGCAATTCTCACAGTGGAAGCATCCGGAATCACCACGCCAAAAAAAGCTCGGCAAGTTCACAGCAATGTGAAAGTGATGCTGACCTGTTTTTTTGATTCCCGTGGCATCGTGCATCACGAATACGCACCAGAGTACTACCTGCAGGTTCTACGTCGCCTTCGTAAACCTGTGCGAAGAAAGCGGTCCGACGTGTGGGCAGCAAAGAACTTTCAGCTCCACCATGACAATGCCCCCGCTCATTCTGCACATGTGATCCATGCTTTTCTAGCCAAAAACTCTCCCGACTTGGCACCGTGTGACTTCTGGCTGTTCCCCAAGCTAAAAACAATTTTGAAAGGGAGGCGATTTCAATCAAGAGAAGACATTATGAAAAAATCGACGGAGGAGCTTGGGAGCATTCCGGAGGAGAAGTTTAAGAGATGTTTTAAGAAGTGGCAGAAGCGCTGGGAAAAGTGTGTGTACCGCCAAGAGGAATACTTTGAAGGAGATTGAATAAAACTTGCAAAATTCGTTGTTTTGTGTGCTTTATACAAAAAAGTCGGATACTTTTTGAACAGACCTCGTATTATTAACAGCATGATAATTCTCTAGGCTACGTGGCACTTCACAAGTATGTACGACCAGCGTGTCCCTCCCTCTTAAAATTTTTGGGTCCGCTTTTGTTGGTATGCAGTATAATCTGTTTTTATTTTGTTGATGTTAAGGGCTATCTCTAACATATAGGAGGGAAAGAACCCGATTCTTAGTACAGTGTTGCATGCAGCAGTTGATGACGATCAAGACAGCTTCAACATCTTGATAGATGATAGTTTTAAATGTAGATCTTCATCCACAAGTTCGAATTCATCGAAACTCGTACAAGAAAGCGATTGCATTGATTTAAGTATGATTGTGTGAAAGAGCGTTAATCGTTTTGGTATGCCATTATACGTATATTTCTTCAATTTTTTTTTGAAGTACCATCTTCAGTTAAAAGAGTAAATACGCGTGAGATGCAACTAATTGGTGAAACGATACAAGACGTAGTCAGTATACTTAAAAAAGAACACAATAAGCTCTAGTGTTTTGTTACTTAAATTACGCTGAATATCAGTACTATTTCATCAACTTTCATGATATAGGGTGTTCCATAAAGTGTGCCGAATTTAACTCTTTCACCGCCTGCGTCTCAAAGCTTTTTAAAAGCATCATTCTATCCCGTCTACTCTTCTTTCTGGAATCAAATTCCATTCCCTTTTCCCGCCAGGCCGGTGCCGCCCTGGACGGACTACTCTGGATCAAATTCTGTTTTTTTAGTCCATTTTAGATAGGCTTAACCAATCCAGCCCGGGCACTCGGACGATTCTCGCTACAATCGACTCCTCGAAAGCTTTCGACTCGGTATAGCACCCCGACCTTTTCAATAAACTCATTTCGACTGGCCTCCCTTCTTGCTTTGCTCGCTGGGCTTGATCTTTCCTTTCTGACTGGCGTGCTTGCGTGGTTTATCAAAATCGCAAAAGTCGCTCCTTTCGAGTCAGTCTAGGTGTTCCTCAAGGATCCGTTCTTGGCCCTGTACTTTTCTCTCTTTTTATCAATGATCTCCCGGCTTTTCTGCTTTCTCCCGTTAGCTGCTCTCTTTTTGCTGACGATCTGGCCGGTTAATCCTCCTCCCCCTCAGTCCCTACTGCGGTGGTCACACAATCAGCTCTGGTCTGAGTACTGGTGTCTTCCTCTTAATCCAAGTAAATGTGAGGCCTCCTTCTTTTCAGTGGATCCCCACCAAGCTAACCTCCAGCCAAACCTTTTCTTATTCAACTCGCGCCTCCGTTTCAATCCCACTCCAACTTTTCTTGGGGTCACCTTCGACCGCACTCTTTTCTTTTCTAGACATGTATCTTCGCTGAAGGCCAAGTTTTTCCCCCGTCTCAAGGCCTTACGCTGTATCTCTGCTTCTTTATGGGGGCCCCTCTAAAGAGTCCCTCTCCGGCCCGTTCTCACATATGCTTCACCCGAATATCTTCCTTTCCTAAGCGTCACCAATATTACCAAATTAAAACGCCTTCACTGAGAGGCTAGCCGCGCCATCACCGGCTGCCACTTGTCCTCTCCTATTCCACTTCTTTTCTCCAAGGCGTCTCTACTCCCCCTTGGAGTCACTCTGACTCATTTCGCTTTGTCATCTTATGAGCGGGCTCTTTGCCTCCCAATCTCCTTTCTCATTTCAGATTTGGCCAGACTTGCAGTAAAACCAAGACGTGCAGATTTTCCTGGAGAGCTTTTGCGTCTACTCACCTGCTCATGCTTCCTTCTTCTTCTCCTAGGGAGGCTCTCTGTACTTGCCCTCCCTCACCTCTTTAGAACCTGCCTTCCTTCACTATGGAGCCCCCTTTCTCCTCTCCATGCTCCCGCTCTGATTCCCCTCCCTCTCACCAAGGTGGGGCGCTTGCTCACCTTGGCCCTCTCCCACCTCATGATCTGGTGCTCTGGACAGACGGCTCTGTTCCTTCTCCTTTTGGTAAAGGCGGCTCCGGCGTACTTGCCAACTGCTCTCTTTGTGACACTGAGGCCACTCTCTCCTTTTCGGCAAGCCCAGTATGTTCAAGCTTTTCGCTGAAGCCTGCGCCATTGTGCAAGCTCTTTGCTGATTTCCGCAGCACCAACAACTCTGCGACTTCTCTTCTCTTCTCCTATCTGACTCTTGCCGCCTTGTACTCTCCTCCATCGTTCCTTTGACCTCAATCTCTCTGGCAGGAGCTGTCTTTTCTCTCCTTATTTTACTATCAAACTACAATGGGTCCCCGGACACTCGTCTCTCATGGAAAACGACGCGACTGATGAGCTGGCTAGACGGGGAGCGCTACTCGTGCCCTCTGATATCCGTTGCAGTCTCTCTTTTCTTATCTCTCGTTTCTCTTTTCTCGGACTGGAGGCGTACTGTCTCACCTAAATTTCTTGACACACAGGTTCCCTCGATGTCCACCGAGGAACTTGTGCTTCCTCGTCACACTCGCTGCGTTCTCTGGCGTCTTTGCTGCAACGGACACAGCCTACTGTTAAGCTCTCATCTCTCTAGGATAAACAGAATCAAGAAACCTTCTTGCAGCGCCTGCGAACACCTCTTATCTCATTCTGCACTGTTCCGCTACGGACTTTTTGCGCCGCTCGCTCTTTAGTGACTCGTCTCTCTACTACATCTGGTCCAGACCCTGGGGAGTTGCCCGGCTTGTGGGGCTCCATGGTCTTTCGCCATGCCCCCATCTCTCGGAAGGGATCGGGTAGCAACAACAAAAGTCATAAATATGTAACAAGCTTTGGTTGAAATTCAAATTTCAGATCTTTTAAATTATCTCCAAAAGTAATGCTGAGTAATAAGCTCGATATAGGTTATATGCGCCAGTACCTTGAAATCACGGCAGTAGCACAGGAACAATAAACTACGTAAACTATGCAACCATAATGTAGGTTTTGTGCAAGAATAGCTCACATTTAACATATGCCTTGAGGTGTATTTTTATTAGCCAAAAACGAATCAGAAAGGCTGCTGAAAGTAACGAACAGTCAAGAAGTTTAAAACAACCGATGAACGACATAACAAATTTCTAATCCACTCTCATTGGCAGATTATCTTGCTAGGAAACAGATCCTGCTGATGAGCAAAAATAAGGAAAAAAAGCTTCCCGAACGTTGCTTGCTGTTGAACTGTAAAACAATCTATACAACACATCGATGTTAGTTGCATTGCTTGATTATTACAGCTCTGAATTTCTAATGCAATTTTCATGTACTGAGAAATAACTTTACGTCTAAAAAGTTATGAATTACTACCGCTGCTTTTGCTCCCAGCATAAGTAGACGAAGAAAACAACGAAAACGAGATGCCAAAATTCCAAAAGGATTTTCCAACGTACGCTTTGCCCATGAGATACAATAGTTGAATATTACTTTTTCACGTGTTAAATTTCCACCAGGGTAAAAAGCCTTACTAAATTTTGAGGTAAAGAAAAGGCTTCGTCCCCTACAAAGAGTTAAGGCAAGTTAGGCAAAACAGATCCTCCTAATCGTTCTGGAGGAGGTATGGGAAGCTGTTGTGCCTTCAGCATTTTACCAAAGAGCGAATTGGCAAAAACACTACCGTCACTTTGTCGACCGTAATGTCCATGATTACAAACTTGTAGTTTGCAACAACTGCTGGGAGAACGCAAATGTTTTTTACAGTTAAAGAACAACAATCTGGAGTTTTTATGAGCTTGTATCATAATGTGCTTCCCATCAAGGCTCCTTATGTAATGTGGAAATTGCCACAATTCTTTAAATTCCTCAGCAATGTGCTTCCACTTTCGTTTATCCGAAAGTGGCATCAAATCAAACTGTAATGTGTTCAACAGAATTTAGCTTGTGTGGGAAACAATTTTCGACGCAACAGACCTGCTCATCCGGTAGGACGCAGCAATTGTGTGATATGTATCTCCAGTTGCCAAAAACTTGAAACGAGAAAAAGGATGTTATTAGAACAAAGCAGCTGATTCGTTTAATGACTTCGCGATTGTTGTGGTGGTCGTGGAAGTGAGCATATAGAATATTTAAAAAGTAATCGAAAACCATTAAGTTTTTCATCCTTGCACTCATGAAAAGACAAACCTCATAAATTACGTCATAAATCTACGCATTTATACAGGCAAGCAAACTTACCGCAGCCACAGCCATTTTTCAGCTGAAGATATTTGGGTTATTGCTTTATAAGTAGCACGTTTGCAATTTACGTTCAATTTTGTTATAGCTTGGAAAAACGTTGTTTGAGCAATAAGCTTTTCGTGACGCTCTTATTAGTGGCAATATCGCGTCAAAAGGAAAGAGGAAGAGTGAGTTAGTGATTTAGATTAGGGGAGCACAACACAAGCGGACCCAATGTGGCCCGCCACAGATTTGAAAATGGCACGCTAGCGATTAACTATAATTTGCGTTTATGTCGTAATAATTTAAATCACAATGCTTATTCACACGCGGCTAGCTGCTGAAGCTGTGGAAAACTACTGAAAATAATTAAGTAGCATTGTCTGCTGCAGTATTGCAGTCTGATAAGACCAAAACGGCAGAAGTCAAAATTTTTCTACTGCCAGGTCAGTACCATTGATAAAACTTAAAAATTTAGTGGTAGAAATATATCGTTGAAAGGTTTATATTCGCACTAGTAAAAGAAAAATTTTCTATTGTGAAAGGTTTAAAAATTATAAAAATAAAATCATTACTGGGAATGAGTAAAAGGAAAAGAGTTGAAACAATCGTAAATTTCAAGATCATTGGACAACCGACCATTTATTTGTTGAATGCGAGTAGAAGGCATTAAAGCTTGTAATGTAAAGAGGCGCTATAATATGTTACATTAAGACAGATATGGTAAAACTGTTGGGAAGGTGAGAGAAGATTCAGCGAAAATATTAAGAAATTCCCTGTTCGTGCAACAGAATGTATTCAAAAACCTATCGAAGAAAATGAAAGCGCTCGAACCGCTTCTTACATAGTAGCAGAAAAAGTTGCTCGCTTTTCCAGGCCATTCACAGATGGCGAGTTGTAAGAAAGTGCATGCTAGAAGTAGCAAAGCTCATGATTCCCAACCAAGCACATCTCTTCCAAAAAATTAGCCTTTCGAGGACTACCGATCAAGACGAATTGAAGAAACTAGTGAAAATGTTTCTAAGCAACTAAGATCAAAAGCAAATGCTTTTTTATACTTTTCACTGGCTTTTGGTGAAAGCACTGATGTGGTTGACACTGCGCAATTACCGATTTTTATACCTGCTCTAGCAAAAGACCGGTCTATTCATGAAGGTCTTGTTGCACTTATTCCTCTCCGTCACACAACTCGTGGTGTTGATACAAAAGAAGCTGTGCTAAATGTGCTTCACAGTAGAATGCCAAATTCATCGCTGTCGAGTCAGTTGGCGCACCTTCTATGACAGATGACAGATGGCGCACCTTCTATGACTGGTAAACAAAATGGTGCAGCCGTATGCTTGAAGAAATACTTATAAGAGTGCTATTTCAAACAAGACGTTATTTCTCTTCATTGCTTCATTCACCAAGAATTATGTTATTTTATGCTCAGAGTATAAAAATGGCCTATGTGACGAATGTCGTTGTGAAAGGCGTTAATGAAATTCTGACAAAAGCATTGAAACAACATCCATTCTCGGAAGAGATGAATGCACAGTGTAAAGACTTGATATATCATTCTCAGGTTTGCTGATTGAGGAAAGGAAGGATTTTGGAGCTTTCTCTTAGTCTTCTAGAAGAAATAAAAATATTGTTGCTAGAAAAGAATCCGACACTAAAAACTAGACGTGGTGCGGATGTATTGATACTATTATGTGACCATGCTTGGTTGTTGGATTTTACTTTTTTGGTAGACATCACACAGCATTTGAACAAATTATTTGTCACACAACAAGGACGTAACGAACTGCTTCCGGATTTACTGAATGCAGCCGACGCTTTTCATACTAAAATGAAACTTTTTCAGCAGCAATTGTCAACCTGGCAATAGGGTGCGGTTTAGAAACTTGTTTTCATTTATAACAAAAGGCAGAATTGGCACCTAATTTGAAAAATATGCAAAATGTGTGAGGACCTTCGTGAAAACATTTCAAAACACTTTCAAGATCTTAACAGCAGGGTAACGCAAATGAATTTGTTTCAAAAACCATTTAGTGCGGATGTAGAAAATGTTAATGACGCTGATGCTCAGCTGCAAAGTCAAACGAAGTAGTACTAGCAGTCAAACGAAGCTTTGTACAACACTTTTCAGGAAAATTTATCACTTGATTTTTACTCTCGACTCGAACGGAAGGATCTAGTGTTGCTGAACAATGCAAGAGTCTGGATTTGTCAATTTGAAAGCACATAATGTTGTAAACAAGCCATCTCAATCATGAAAATAAACAAATCTAAGCTGTAAACTCGGTTGACGGATCGATATTTGGATGCAGTAATGCGTATATCGTCATTTCACAATTAAAGTCAAATTTTTCAACTGTAGTTCAACAAAAACGTAACCAAAGCAGCGCTGTGTTTTGGCGGACTAGCTTCTTACGGATGTGTTTGAAATGTTGATAGTTATTTGCCGTTATGTGTCATAAAAAAGTTCATTTTTACAATGTGAGCAATTCCTTTATATAGCTTTGAAAAACGTTGTTTGAGTAATAAGTAGGGCCCGCTAAAGTCAATAAAGTCAAAATTTTTTCACGACCTTGTTACATGATCAAACGTGTACTAACGTTCGTTTCAGGTGTTCAGGGGTCTGTTTTGCTACATTTTATAAGTCAAAATAAAGTCAAAATTTTCCATAAAGTCAAAACTTGTCAAAATTGTCTTTATCAAAAATTCCCTTACAAAAACGAACAAATTTAGATTTTTTTCAATTTTTGAGCTGCTATTAAAATTTTATGCGCAGTTTTATTTGATTTTAAACTTCTCAAATAGTGGCAATGGTAAAATGCGTGCGGTAATTGAGAAGGAAATAGCACTTATTATGCATCAAATCGTCATTGTTGATGCATAAACACATAATTGTTAGACAATTAATCTATTCCTATAAAACCTTTGCGCTCTTGACACGTGGTCTTTTTTAAGTCGTAGCTTGCAAAGCAAAGAATGCCTAAACAAGCCAAATCTTCTACAGCGAAAGTTCGGCAAATTTGCCAGGAATATCCGGATGAGTTTTCGGCAACTCCTGCCCGCGACTTGCGGTGCAACCTTTGTTAGTCAAATGCGACAAAAAGTTTTTTGTGGAAAGCCACCGAAAAAGTAAGCAGCACCAAAGAGAATTGGAGACGAAGAGCAAATCCCAAAGTAAGCAAGCCTTTTTACAACTCGATCAAGTAAACTTCAAGGAACAGGTTGTCTCTTCATTCTTAGCTGCAGATATCCCACTTCATAAACTAAACCATCCTTTTTTAAAGTCTCTGTTTGCTACAATGGGAAAAGTATTGCCTTAGGAGACTGCAGCCCGGGCATGTGTTGCTAAATCAGCATCCCAAAAAGAAGAACAAATTCAAGAATTACTTCGTGACAAAAAAAATTTTTTAAATTGTGGATGAAGCAGAGATTGCTAAACAAAAGTATATTACCTGTATTATATTATTATTAGGTTTACAATTTCCATCTTCGCCTATAATTTTCAAATCAAAAGTATATTAGTGTGCTTGTGGGCAGCTTAGATGCCCCAAATCAGACATTCCTCGTTGATTGCCATCCACTTGACAGCGGGAGCAATGTTAATAGCAGTATTATTCTGCACACTGTGGATAACATATTGTGACAACTTGAAATAAAACGCGAGAATTTTTCATTGTTCTTGACTGAAGCTGCTCGGTAGATGTCTTTGGCTGGAAAGACATTAAAGGAATTATACCCTTCTTTGATGCATGTCACCTGCGTTGCGCACTTACTACATAACTGCGCTATGCGTGTGCGTGCTCATTTAAAAAATATTGATGAAATAATAGCAACGATCAAGGCAGCAACAATCAAAAACAAAGATCGCAAGAAAGATTGTCCTGATGCTGGTCTGCCATCTCCTCCTGACCCTGCAATTACAAGATGGGCAACTTGGCTTAGAGCTGCCTTATATTACAGTGAGAACCTTCCAGCTGTTCGTACCATTGTCAATAATTGGACAAGTGCAGGCTTCTTAGTCAGCAGAGCAAAAGACGCTATCAATGTGGAAGATTTGGTGCCGGACTTGGTTAAAATAAATCAATACCGGACTCTAGCAGCCAACGTAGAGTTCTTAGAAGGAAGTGCTTGCACGATAACCAAAGCATACGGACTGCTGAAGAATATGCAATTCGATGATGATCCGTGAGCAATTAAAAATTATATCAAAAAACGACTATCCAACTCTGATTTAGAAACAATAATAAACTGTACCAACTTGACAATTGACCCAACAAGCTTCGCACTATTGCAAAAAGCCCAGCCAACCTCTGCTGCTGTTGATAGGTCGTTTTCTATGCTCAGTAAATTACTGAGAAAAGACAGAAATTTTGATGTTAAGAACGTAAAAAAATATATGATGCTGTATTACAATAAAAAGTCCTGGTAATTATACTGTGCGGCTTTTGTTAAAAACATCATAGACAGACTGTTAATGTGCAGTACAGTTGCGATAACAACGCATTTTTTGTATTGCACACTAATTGATACCGGTACACACAATGGCTCGTTATCCTAGGTTTTGACGTCATGCGTCGCTTTGTTGCATTAGCTTCAAGACTGAGTGATTGAGAAAATGTTTAAAGTAGGCTACCTTCTTCTATAAAAACTTATGTAAATTGCGGATTATAAAACATTTTTAATCAAAAAAGCGCAACAAGACATAAATAATAGGCGAAAGCGGTTAGGTCAAAATAAGTCCAAATTTTGCTAAAATAAAGTCAAAAATATATTTTTTAGGTCAAAAAAATGGTTCTATTGATAAGCTTTTCGTGACGCTCTTATTAGTGGCAATATCGCGTCAAAAGGAAAGAGGAAGAGTGAATTAGTGATTTAGGTGATTAATTTGGGCATCAGGCAATCAAGACAAGCTAATTTTAGCGCTGGTATTGTAAAGCGTGCCAAAGAATGATTTTGCAATAGGAAGGTTGCCCGCACGTGACCAAAAGTTATAAAAATGCGCTTTGGAAAAAAGTGGCTGACCACTTTCAGTGATTTTGCATTGCATTGAATAGGAGTAATATAGTTTTTTGCAAATTAAATAAAGAAACATGACAGTTGTTAAATGAGCGTTAAATATTTTGTTTTACTGATGTTAAGGAATGAATTTAAGATCAAAGTAAGGTAAGAGGTGCTAAGGTTTGCTTGTTATCGCTAATAGTTGGGCTAATTTTATGGGCTAAACATGCAGGCGTGTTTGTAGCCAGCTTCTATGAGAGTTTCATATTCGGTTAATCGGCGTATTTAGGAGTGTTGAGCTTAAGGTAATTGTAATGTGTAACTTATACAGTATATTTAGTTGCATAAGCAAACTGAAAAGTTGAAAACCTAAGTTATACTGTAGCTTGAATGACAGAGCAGACTTCTGTACTGTTTGTCATATGCTGGATTAGTTATTGTTGGATAAAATCAGTAAGTTTTTGAAATTTTTTGTGAGTAGTGATTGCAGACCAGTCATATTGATTTATCAGATGTAATTTTGTGACCTTAACCACTCCTTAAACAATTTTTGGACTATTACCTAGGCTGCTTAAACAAGGGTACCGGTAATTTAAAAACTTATGGCACCGATTTATTTATTTATGTGTACGAGCTCATGCTCTGTCAGGATGTCTTTCGTCACACGGGCCACTACGACGGGTAGACTGCTTGGCCCCACCACCTGTTTGTCACATAAAGATGGAGGCATGCCGTTAAGTGCCTTGCCCAAAGACACAACAAGCAAGCTTGCCGGCAAGCTTACGGTATCGGTAGTAATAATCAGATAATGGTTGTTTTTGCAAATGTACCGACTAGTACCTAATTGGTATAAAGTTTATTTTTAACTGAGGAGCAAATGGTATTTAGACGGCACTTTTCTTAGGGCGATTACTTTAAATTGGCACACAGTACAAAGTTTAGACTAGCCCAAGAAAGACCTAATCTCAACCAAATTGCTTTTGGTCAAATTTATTGGTTTCCGAGGATCCAACTAGCAATAATTCATTCCAATTTTTAAATAATTTCTCGTTAGTTTTCAAAATAACCCCAAAAGTTGGTGCTCGCCTTATACCATTCCAGCATAAATTACAACGTTTGGTCAGCCATTTTTTTTGGTGCAAAATGTGTGACGTTATATGCCACCTTCCTATAGCGAAAAGTTAGAGGAAGCTCGGCAAGAGGCCAAATAAGAACGCAGCGATTTTTGAAAAAGTTTGAGAGTGTAAGCAAAACTGTTCCATCTGCGAACATGTTGCTTGATGAGACCTTGATCGCATCAAGCAATGGTTAAGAAAACAATTGTACTCAAAATTATTTCTAGAGAGCACAAAATGGTTAGCTGCTAGCCTACCTCTACGTGATAACCGTTTCAAATTTGTCAACGTCAAGTTTCTATAGTACAGCGCTAATCAAACCTAAGCAGTAGGCTGAACAAATAGTAATAGATTTGGAAGCGTTTTTTAAAAATGAGCAAAATTAATTAATTTTGTCTTTGCTCTTGTGTGATTTGGCCTCAATAGGCCAAAAGAAGAAGCTTAGTATTGCGTGCCCATTTGCCAAAAAATCGGTCCTGAGAAAAGTATCATCGAAATATTTATTCGTTTGTTAAAAATAACTCCAAGCCAATTACATGCTCGTAGGTACATTAGCAAAATTAGCCATTATCTGATCATTATTACCGACCGGTACCGTAAGTTTATTCATTACCCTTGGCCTACTTGGTACAGTAACTTAGGCAATACCCCAAAAAATTGTTTAAGGAAAAGTGTAGGTCACAAAATTTTATCTGGCAGATCAATGTAACTGGTGCTGCAGTGGGGAACAGCTTTGCTGGCCGTTTCACCGCCGCTTCTATTTGGAGATCCTGTCTCTAAATATCTTGCTCACCAGAGGTCTTCAACGCACGAGCACACACCAACTTGCAGAACATGGAGACTGTATAAATAGAGGAGATAGAAATTTCGTTTACAAATTAGCTCTACCGCATGCATTGATCAAGACACGCTGGGCGTATCTGGCTCTAGTTATCATAAGATATTAAAGACTAATAAAAAATCAAAAATACAATCCATGCAGCAAAGAATAGATCAGTGCAGCGAAGCAAGCGTATATTATCGGATTACGTAAACTCAAGGCTAGCATTAGCTCACAATACGAAGGGCAGAAGCTGTTCATTGTTTCCCGGTTGACCGAAGACACAAACAAGCGCTTTTAGAAATACAGTAACGACTTGCCACTCGGATTACGTTGGTGATAAAATATTAGGTTTTCTCTTCGCTACCACCCACACTGAACACTGCCGTGCCAATGTCTGCCAAAACCAGAGTAAGCTCATAAACGGCAATTAGGCTTATTTGAGACCCCCGATAGATATGAAGATCAATCAGCGAAATTGTCACATTGCGATTAGCAAGAAACGAGAGTTACCTACAAATCGATCCAAGTAAAAGCGTTAAGTAAAGGGAAAACGATTCGCCTGGTAACTGCGAAGATATTTCCTACCAGCTTTTCTCAAACAACGCATCTTTTATGCGCGTTTTCTGTAATAAACATAAGGCAATATAAACAAAACAAACAAAAACCAAAAGCACCTATATAACGCAAAAAGTGTTGAAACAGAACTTACTGATTGTTTGTGGCAGTATGCCTTCCAGTAGCCACGCAGTTACTATTTAATAAAAGAATCTGCCGAATTTCTAACCAACTACACTTAATCACAACTGTAATACATAGAATTTAGTTACAAATTTTACGAATAAACTTGAACGGATTTAACATTGCTTTATATCTACTGTACAAACTGATATTATTGACTGACTACAATAGAAGACACTAAAGCAGGGGTGCACAACCTTTTCACTACTGCCGGCCGCAAAACATCCTATAAATGCACTAAGGGCCGCCACTAGTTATGAAGTCATTTTTTACGAATTAACGTTTTAAGCCTTACAATTTTACTGCCGTAAATGCTGTCTTCACTACTCATGCTAAACATTAAAAGAAGTCAAATTTTCAAGTTTGGAGAATTTATTCAGTCGTAAATCACAAAATTGTACTTAGTGACTTCCTTGATCTTGCACCTCCTCAGATAAACTTGCGAAGTTAGATGGCTCGCTGGATATCATGAGTCGTAGTCCACATTCCAGATTGCTGTCGGACGGTCGGGTTCGGTACTTGTTCTTCAAATATTTCATTTTTAAAAATTCTGCTTTGCACATGAAAGTCTTCCAAAAGGAAAGAGAGTTTTTCTGGCCAATTCTTGTAGATTCGGATATTTAACAGCTCCTCTTCACGTATCTAGCAGATCTTCGTCTTTAAATTTTTTGACGAAATGTTCGTCGTTCTTCAACTCGACGAGTTCCATTTGAAGATTCAATGGTGCAGTTTCGGTTTCGACCAGATGTGGATAAGCATTCTAGTCTTGCTGTATTGGAAATCTTCTCAAAGTCTTGGAAACGATTAGAAAATTCCTGCAAAACCCTATCAAAAACGCTTGGGAAAAGAATGATGGGAATATCATCCACTTGAATTTCTTTGCTGTCAGTCAGAGCCTTCATCTGCGGAAAGTGGAAAAAGTTACGCTGATGTAGATGATTTTTAAGGAGACGACTTTTGTCACGGAAATCTTGTACTTTTTTGTACACGAGACAAACTGTTGTTGCCTTTCCCTGCAGACTTTGATTCAGGAAGTTAACCTGGGTAAGAAAATCCACCAGAAAACCAAGCGACATGAGAAAGTCTTTGTCGAGCAAGGGACACTCCTTGTTTTTGGTTGAATAGTATTCTACTATTTCCTTTCGCAATTGCAGTACACGGCGGGAAGTTTCTCCTACAGACAACCAACCAACTGCGGAGTGATAAAGTATGTTCTTAGCAGATGTTTCACTTGAGCATAAAATTTCTCGACATTGTCGATGATGCAAAGCATTTGAGCGAATAAACAAGATAATGCAATTCACATCCTTGAGAGTGGTATTTAAAGCAACGGATTTGGCCCATAGTGCTTCCTGGTGGATAATGCAGTGAAGGTTGATGAATTCTTTATTGTCATATTCATTGGACACGTAATCCTAAAATCTTGTAACAAATCCCTGTTGGTTACCTGTCATGGCAGGCGCACCGTCCGTGGAAATGCCCCAAAGATATTTCAGATCTAATCCACAGCGAATGCAGGCATTCTCAACTGCAATAAATATATCTTCTCCGCGGGTGCGAGTAGCCAGTGTTTCCATGGAAAGAAAATCCTCACACAATTCAAAGGTTGAAGAAAAGCAACGAACGAAGATTAACAATAGTGCGGAGTCGTTGATATCTGTTGATTCATCAACAGCAAGTGAAAATCAACTTTCTTTCTTGTTTATCTTTGCTTGCAGAGAGACGTTTTAACTGCTGAGCGATATCATCTTGCCTACGTTGCATTGTAACACGCGAGAGAGCAATTGAAGAATAACCAGCTTCTTTCCCATGGCGAATGCACTAAACAACGTCTATCAAGCATCTCTTCACGAGTTTGCCATCGGAATAAGGTTTTCCCGCAACGCCAAGATGATATGCCACTCTGTATGATGCTTCACAGCGGCTATTAGTGGACTTAGCGAAAGTTGTTATGCAAGATGTCTGCTTTCGCACACTCTTTTTCAAATTTTTAATGTAGATCTTTCTCGAATCCCCTTTCAGTTTCGCGTAAGAGTGCAATTCGTGAAGACAAAAGTGCTACTTTGCGTTATCCCCTTTCACAATCTTCATAACTTGTTTACATATTCGACACATCATAGATTGTGTTGCTGTCTCAATCATGAAGTAATCCTGCTCCCATTTTGAATTAAATACTCGTTTTTCTTCTGTTAGTGTTGTTTTCCGTTTCAATAGCAAGGAAATACTTGCAAATTTTATTGTAAATATGTAATTTAAATGTAAATATTTAAATTTTAAATGCTACCGAATGTTGAAACTTAATTCTGAAAAAAATATGCTAGATTAAAAAGATATACCAGAAAATGCTAGATTCAAAAAAAATGCTAAAAAATATACTAGAAAATGCTAGGTCCAAAAGAATAACGCTAGATTTTAATTTCGAAAAAATATGCTAAAAAACTGCTAAATATATTTTAGCATAAATATGTTTTTACAATTACAATTAGATTTTACAATATTTACTTTTTACTTTTTTACAATTTTTACAATTTAAATAAATTAGCATAAATATCTGCTTAAAATATATTTTTACAATTTCACTGCCACAAAAAATCCTTTTACGGCCGCAGGTTGTGCACCCCTGCACTAAAGCTACAGTAACTAAAAACAGCAAGCAGTCTAAACAATTCGCGGTTAAATACAAGCTCATAAATCTTGATTACGGGCAAACAGTAAGTCTCCCAGCCTCGATTACGTTATCAATCAAAAGATTGTGAGTTCGATCCTTTGATGACAGACAAGAAAAAGATGACAGTAACACGCCTCATTAATTTATAAAATGATTCATTGAACCAAATCTACGGTTTCTTTCCATTAAGGGTTAAACGCAATTCAAAACAATTTGTCAAATACAAAAAACAACTTCATCAATCATTTATCACATCCTAGGAAGCACTTCTATTCTTCCCTTACTAACTAATGAAGGCGTAGTAAATTATGCGGCAAACACAACAGCTTCAGAGGCGAAAGCTTCTGAACACTTACGATAACAAGAATAATAACAGTTACTTCACTGAAAACCCAGAACAACTAAACCAATGACAGGGTGCAAAAATCGTCTTAACAACGGGTTTGCAAGCATTATTGGCAAAACATCTTAAAGAACTGGTGATTATATTCATTAATAAAAAATGGTAATAATATGGTAATATAATATCTAATCCAATACATGGCATATGGTACAGAAGCCTGCCCTGTCATCTAGGCTACAGAATAGTTGAAGTTTACAACTTTTCGGTATGCTAATGCAACCAAATAAGCTGTATAAGTTGCACAATAAAAAACTCAGTATTCCCAAATACGCTGATTATTATTTGAATATGAAACCCTACCAGAAGCTGACAACAAATAAACCTCCATGTTTAGCCCATAAAACTAGGTTAACTAGTTGCAATAACAAATAAACCTAAACACTTCTTACCTTACTTTAAATATGTTATTTTACTGATGTTATGAAATAAATCTGAAGTCAAAGTAAGGTAAGAAGTGTTTAGGTTTATTTGTTATTGCAACTGGTTAACCTAGTTTTATGGGCTAAACATGGAGGTTTAGATTAAGCACTTCAGATTCATTTCATAACATCAGTAAAATAACATATTTAACGATCATTTGACAACTGTTTAATTTATACATTTAATTTGCAAAAAACGATGTCACACCTATTTACTTCAATGCAAAAACACTGAAAGTGGTCAGCCATTTTTTTCGAAAGCATATATTGATGACGTTAAAAACGTAGACGCTCTTCTTTAATTTCCCCATTTCTGCAATTACCAATATACAGGGTGTTTTAAAATTATGTTCACACTTTTATGGAAGAAAATCATATATTGAGAAAACGTAAACTTTTAAACAAATTACTTAACGGTTTCAACTTGTTTACAATCATGTTTAACACATAAAAACCAGCATTAACAGCCAGTGGCGCAGACAGGATTTCTTCAAGGGGGGAGGGGCCAAAGTTTTTTGAACAACACAGCCCAGGTGCAGAGGTAGAACTCTCAAGATCTAGTCACAAGAGGGATATCGAGGTTTTTCGTCTCAGGAAACGAGAGGTGTGTGCGGTTTTTAAACAGAACGCAAAGAAATTTAGTGCAATTGCACACACAAAAAAAATTGCCCTTAACACAATTGTACCCAAAGTATTTACTGATACAAACTGATCGGTAATGGTGATCGGCGGACCAAAAAATTTACTGGTGCTGTATGTCAAAATTTAATTTGATTGAAATTTAGCTTACGATTTTTACGTGAAATTTAGCTTACAATTTTTACGTGAAAATTCATCAATCACAGGTTTAAAATTAATGTTGAGGTCACGGTGAACAAACAACAATACCAATCCATTCAAACGAGGAATCAGGACATTTGTCATTAACCTGAGCATGCAGCAGCAAAAGACGTTTTAGTGAATTAGGAAAAAATACCAATATGTCTTTCATGGTGCTTGCGCATGCTTGAATTTCGCGTACCTCGCAAGCCAGAGAATGCTACTGTAACTTGTGCTATCTCTGATTATAGCTTCTCTGCTACTTTTGTCCAATCATTAAATTTCTATTGCGGTCTTTATAATCTTCTAAAAAACATTCCAGAGAGAATGCCGAGGTTTTTATCAGCAAATTGATGGTTTTGTTTCCTCCACAGTCTGTAGTCCAAAGCATTTTGACTAAAATTAGAAAATTTAAATCGTCAACTATGAATCCAGACTCGTCAAGATGATTTGGTAAATAACTTGCTGAATATTAAAAATATGCTCTATTCTCGGCAATATTTCTGAAACTTTTCCAGAAAGCACAAAACTCACTTTTGCTCGAGGCAAGCTACTTGTTTTTGTGCAATATTGCCATTAATATTGTACAGTACTCTTGCGCACCTAGTCAGACAGCAATAGGTTATTGCTGCAAGATTGCTGCGCAAAAGAACTTGCTCGTGTGATTCCTGCTTTATATCAAGAAAACTATAGAAAGTTTGAAGCTCATGTGTTAATCTCAGACTTGAAGCCCAACGCTACGAGCAAATTTTTGGGCCATTGTTTTGTGCATAACTTTATCTGGGACCAAAAGGGGAGTCGTGGCACAGTGGCTCCCACTGGCTGCACCTCTGTTAATTGCACAGTTTGACAGCTTGTATTCTGGCCTGTTATAAATGCGATAGATTGTTAAACGACTTGGAGGTTTACGATCTGGAAATCGCTCGGCAAAATCTCAACGTTTTTTGTTGGTAAGCCAAAAATTTCCATCAAGCTTACAATCACCCATCTTTGCTCCAGAGATAATCTATCGCCCAGGATAAACGGAAGATTATTTTTCATAGCCTGTTTACTTCAAATATATCTGTAACATAAAAGTGTTAACATAGTTTTGAAACACCCTGTATTTTTGGTATAATACCTAGGAAATTACGCAGTACTAAGGTATAGGAAATTACGCAATACAGGGTGTCCCAAAAGTCTTGGGCACATTTAAAATCCTCATTTCTGCTGATGTATGAATGGTAGTTGAATGAAACTGTTGACATTTTAATGCTAAATTCATTAAGTTTTTTGTCATGCTGATAATTTTTTCATATCTTTTCATGTAGTTAAATAACTAAAATAACCTAGATCCACCAATGGCTTTCACTCAACCAGAAAAAGCGTTTTGTGTCCTTGAACTTTTAAAAACGGATTCAGCGACACTTGATGATCACCTTCTTTTGCCCTGAGATCCTAGGTCTCCAGATGTCACACCCCGCAACTTCTTTTTGTGGATTCATGAAAGCACTCGTCTATGCGCCTCCCCCTTCCAAAAGATGTAGCTGATCTCAAGGCGGAATAACGGAAGTTGTAGCAACTTGCAACCATAGACAACACAATGCTGGAACGCATTTTAGCAGGAATTTGACTATCGGCTTGATGTGTGGCGTATGGCTAACGGTGTTCACATTGAACATCTTTGAACATTCTATAAAAAACTCGAGACTGCAATCTTTCAGAATATGTCAGATGCATTGTTATTTCCTTAATAGTTTTTGACATATTCAACGTCAAAATGTGCCCAAGACTTTTGGGACACCCTGTATTTAAGGTAAATCAAATCTGGTTACTCACATGACTAATCAATGTCAGAAAGTTTGAGCGGTAGACTGATAAAAGAAAAGTGAAGGTAGCTTACAAACTTTAATAATTGTTTTCCGACTGACATAGTTATTACTGGTAGACCTAATCTAAAGCAAAATAAACGAAACTTTTGGCCAATTATTTTATGTTACAGATTTGCAGTTATTTGTTTTAGCCCAAACCAATAGTAAGTAATACTGGACGACGGACATTTACATTTACATTTAGTTTCCTGACATTTGGCCTATTTCAAGTTAATGATTTAGAGAAATGTTAAAGCTTTGGTTTACCGTGTTGCTTTTGTTTCTCAACCAGTTTTGTCGAACCCAGTCTGAAAAGTGTGAACAATATGACGGTAGGTTATCATTAGTTTTCTTTGCACAACTTTACTTTAAACACATAAATTTAAATAAAGTGAAGCCTCTATAAAATAAAAAAGAGTGATCTGAAGTTCTGTCTTTGTTTTTGTATTATCGTACCTTGCTGAGGCACAGTGTTCCCTCTAAGATTTTAGTAAGTGCGTAACCGCCGGCGCAAGTGCGAAATTGCTAGCAAATATGCGAAAACAGCCGGACAAATTTTGGTGGACATTGCTGAACAAACCGTTACACCAGCCTAGGCAATGTATTTTAAAGTAAGTAAAAAGTATAGTTTTGGTAGCCTACTGCTGTTCAGTATACACGTTAAGCTAAAAAAAGATGTCTTTAACCCGAATTCAGATTGCGGATCCTTCATCCAAAAGTTTTTGAAAAGCGACTCAGCGTCTTACCTGAGCATCACGTGACAGTAAGCCAACAGCGACTTGCAAGCTACTCACGCACTGTTTCCACGCTTTTATTGTACACTAGAATTAGTCTAACGGTTTCATTGATGACGTCAACTTGCCTACTATATCGTAGTTTGCTCAGTCCCTGCCGAATTCCAATATTTCGGATACTTTAAAGTTTACCTACAACATTGTTTTGCGTATAATCGCATACTTTGTTTTTCTCTCTGACGTATTTTTTCAATTATAGCATCTTTAACCTAGTTTAGTGCTTTTCAACCGATTTTGGCATGTGGCCTATTTTTGAAACGCACAGAGGCACGTGACCCCACCACATATTTTTTTCGATTTCATAGGCGACTTAACAAAAGTTATCAAAGTAAATTTCAGGGATGTTGTCCAAATGAGATAAAAAACAAGTCATCAAGAAAATTTTCCGATTTCACTCGATAAGAAGGCTAAATATAGTACCTCGTGACAACTGCGGTCCGTCGATTGAAAATCTCTGATCTAGGTCGTCATCATCTGTCACGAATAATTTTTTAATTCGATTAAGACGCCAGCTTGCGAGTTGTAGCCTGTTTACACTGCTCTGTCTTTGGCAGTAAGAACTGGAGTTGGCTGGGCATCAAAAATGAACTAAAAACAAGTCCGAACAACAATTGTAAGGGCGTAAACGCAAAGTTTTCAAAATTTCCGATGCGGGATGGGGAAGAGAAGAGGCAAAACTGTGACGTTGCGCTTCGGTGATGTAATAATTCGCTTGATTATGTCAGCCCTAAAAAAGATCCACAAACATGTAGCCTATCAGTTACCAATCGGCCGCTTATTGTTTCTGTTTAATAGGTTAAATTCGGTCACTCAAACTCTGCGACCTGAGCAACAGTAACTCGTAAATGTGTCAGAATGTCAGGTTAACAGTGCATGGAAATAAAATTAGCCCAATTCTATGCCGACAACCAACATGAGCATAAAAAATATGAATTTTTTTGAAATAGAATGTTAGGTAGGTTACGCGACATGACACCAGAACAAAAATTACTTGGCGAACTTCTTTCCATCTAAAATTGGAAGTATTTCACGGCCAAAGCAGCGTAACTTAAAAGAAGAAAATTAACATTTTTGTACGATATAGAAGTCATACCGTGTGTGTTTTAGTTTCTTCCTTAAACGTATCTCAGAAAACAATATTATTGATAAGCGATAACCAATTTCATCTGAGTCTTGTCAACTAATTTCACATAACACGCATGAAAACGAACAAGCTAAATTTTAAAAAAGTTTTGTTCCGAATTCGAAAAAATGGCGAAACGTTGCTATATGGCTAGGTGTTGTGACGAAAGTCACAGTAGTTTTGAGACACTGCCAAAGCTTTTTTACGGGACTCTTGATGATAATCGCGGTAACATAACTGGCTAAATATTTTTTCGCTTTTCAGAAGTTTAAATTAACTACTGACCGAATACGTGAAAAGAATTGTACCTTTGTGAAAAGCATTCGAAATTTGACCGAAGTTCAGCCTTTGTTGAAAAGCATCCGAAACTTAACCGAAGTGAAAGAAGCAGAGAAATTTATGGACGCGGATATGCGCGAGTTTGGTAAACGTAGCGTTTGAGTCCAGTCAAAAATTGAAAAGCTGATATTTGTAACTACGCATAAAACTACAGGGTCTCACTTAGAGGCGCTTGCTGCAAAAAAAACTAAAATCCGTTCTTCATTTAAACCACATAGTTTTACTGCATTTGCTAGGAGGCTGCCCTTTCCGCATATAATTTTTGGGGTACCCCGCCTGCTTTACCCCTGCCACTGGCTACAGGCAGATGTAAAAGACTGCAGTAGCCGCGCGCGCACAATTATACTATAAAAGGAAGGTTTCGTTTCGGTGTGCACAACTTTCTGAGACTTTTTGAATATTCAATTGATTTTTCTTTATTGGTAAACGTGATTAGATGATACATTTTAATGACGAATCAAAAAACAATTTTGGAGTGGTCAATCGTGAACGGTAATTTCTTACAATCCTTTGAAGTTATAGGAAAATTTTACTGTATTACAAATTAACTTAGAAGTAATTAAGGAAAAAAAAAGCTACATCTTAATATAAAGGTTCTCAAAGAGATCGAAACTAGAATCCACACTTTTTTCTTTACATTTCGGGGCTTATATCAATCATGACTGGTAAGCTGTCTCGGCTTATCTGTCAGCCACATTTTATTTACAAATCAACATTTCATGACTGGCAAATATGAGATTATTGATTCGTAATTAACAAAAAGTGAACGACTCACTCAAAAAATGCTGCTTTTTGTGCTAACCTGAAGCCGAGAGCAATGCGTTTTTTTAATCCCATCAAGCACAATTGAAATTAGCGTTGAAGCGTAAAGAAAAACATATACATGTACATGTTAACCACTTCCAGTTTCGAACTTCTCTCGAAAAATCATGTCTTCTGTTAAACTAAAGTTTGAGAGCTCTTTGGTATTATTACTCCTTAGCTGCGATTGAAACTGGCCGGGAAAAGTAAAGAAAAACAAACATTTTGAAATGCATTATGTTAATTGCTCGAGAGACAATTTGTTATACAAAAGATATTTAAGTCGCCGTCACTCGCTGTGCTTCACAAACATGCGATGTTTATGCGAGACGTTGCTCTGCCCTGAAAAAAGCGCCAGTCCAACATTGGATTCCTATTCGCTGTCTCCCATGCATTAAACAGTTGGTTGCAAATTTTGCCGGTAAGATCGCAAAAATTTTGAAACTGAAAAACTGAAAAAAATTACCACTACCGCCGGCCTTTTTTACACTTCGTTGAATTTTGATTGCGAATCCGTCGGACATGTTTTCGCAAATACGCACTTTTTTCGCGTTTGTAAGGAACGCTGCTGAGAAACTAAAGTGGGTTAAGCTTTTAGATGAGAATCTTCTCCCTTTTGAGAAATATACTCACTTTTTATCAACTTTTTGTCTTTATTTAATTGGCTGTTTGTTAGAATGTCCCAAGGGATATGAAATCATAGTGAAGTATCTTTTGCAATGGCTTAGGTATTGGTAACTCCAGAGACTTCAACAGCAGATTATCTATGTGTAATCGCAAACGTTTTTTGTAACTGTGAGATAGAAAAAATACCATATGTTAAAAAAATTTCAAAGTAAGAACATAGATACTGTGAAGTTTAGATACTCTCTAATTTAATTATCGGTAGATCATAAAAATAGGTTTACAATCTTCTGAATCATGGGTACACACAAACTTTTATGAAGGCAGATCAATGCCACTCAACTGGATGGCATAGCAGGTTTAGATCTTTACTGAATCAACTGTTGCAGTTTTTCAGCTAAAGATCTCTTTTTTGGAAATCTACTTAAAAAGAAAGCAATTATTTATTTGAAAGTTTTTTTGGACGTAGGGTATAGCTTACGATAAAAGGACATGACTTTTCAAATGAAGACCTTTTGTAAAGATCAAGCATGTGAAGGTTTCAATTGGAAGACTTGTCATACTTAGTGTCGCACCTTTGCATTTAAAAACTTTTTTGAACAAAGAATCTTGTATTTCTTTAAAAATGATCAATCTGTAAACTTGGGCCACATAACTTCAACTTGTTGGCCACAGTTTGCATACCCCTTCTCTAAATCCTTTTATCTTCAAATTGAATTGACAAATGTGCAAGCAAATTGCTAATTTGCTGTAAAAAATTGTTGTAAACAAAACAGTAGTTTGACGATTCCTTTCTTGTATTTATTTAAGTAGCTTTTGGCTTTTGTACTTAAGTACATATAAGTATAATACTTCATTCGTTAGAAATATATAGTCAAACGTTGTACTGCATTTTGCCAGTTTTTTTTATGTAAGTTGAGCAGTATACCTTTTAAACGTGAAAAACGTGCGAATTTGCGAAAACATGCCTGGCGGATTCGCAATTTAAATTCAAGGATGCGTAAAGAAGTCCTGCGGTATTTGGCAATTTATTTAAGTGGTTAAAATTTTTGCAATTTTGCTAGCAAAATTTTAACACGTGGACGACAAAGAATAGGAATCCAAGATTGGATCAACGCCTTCTTATGGCAATGCATCGTCTCACATAAACAGCGCGTGCCTGTGACGCACAGCGAGTGAAGGCGAATAAATACAGTATCTATTGTGTAACGAATTGTCTCTCGAGCAATTAACACAAACTAAATCAAAAATTTTTTTTTCTTTATTTTTCCCGGCCGATTTCAATCGTAGCTGAAGAGCAATAATACTGAAGAGCCCTCAAACTTCAGTTTAACACAAGTTTCAGTTTATTATTTGGTTCGTCTGTAAAGACGAGGATGCAATACAAAATCACAATGAAATATCAAGATGCGCACAAATAAACAAAAGTATTTACAGACCAGGAGATACCAAAAAAACGGTGCTACTATAGCGTGAGGTCTACCACACTATAGCGTGAGATCTACCTCCGGTTACTACTATAGTGTGAGGTCTACCTAGGGTTGCCAACCATCCCGGAATGGCCAAGACAGTCCCGGAATTGACGTCTTTCGTCCCGTGTCCCGGGCTGGGTTACTTTTGTCCCGGAAGTTACTGATAGTTCTTTGTCTTAGCGAGAGTTCATAGATTACTATATTTCCGTAAATTAAGATTGATTCAACCAGAACAGCTTGAAGCAGGGTGTGCAAACGTTAGTCCCGATAAACTAAGGCATTGTGACATGGGGTGTGATCTCTAAAAAAAAAAAAGGTCATCACCTGTTTGGCTGCACCTTTTGTGTCATCTTCGGCCTAAAAATGACACAAAACGTGCACCCAAACAGGTGATGACCTTTTTTTTTTTTATTTTTGGAGAAGCTGGTCCCCTCCCTCATAAAACAGGTCTAGAGCTGAATTTGAGCGTCCCGATTCTGTTAAACAAAAAAAATGATAAGCCCATATATTCGGTCTCGTGAAAAGTGGCCATCCATTGTCCCGATTTTTGCTTTTCCAGATATGGTAACCCTATAATTAAGGTGTCCCGGAATGGCGAAATTGAAAGTTGGTAACCCTAGGTCTACCACTGAATTATTTATCCCTCACCCCGCTATAGCTACACACTTACTACTATAGCTACAATAATTCCAAACACCACGCATACATTCCTCACAGAAAGGTAAATTTATTCTAACGATACACACTTCGTACATCTTCTAAGAATGACACAAATAAATCATTGGTTAGGGTTAGGGTTAGGGTTAGGGTTAAGGGTTAGGGTAAAGGTTAGGGTTGGGACAGTGGTTCTAACCCTAACCCTAACCCAAACCTCACGCAGTTTGCACCTTGGTAGGAGCGAGTCAAGCGGTAGACCTCACCTTGCATCTCGGTAGGTGACTAATGTCGGTAGACCTCACGCTATAGTAGCACCGAAAAAACCGCCAAGTTGTCAAGCCAGGTATCTCCTGAGAATATCTTACATAAGCAGACATACGCAATTTTCAGAGGTAATAAAAAACTGAAAAGAGAAAAAAGGGAAAAAAGTACAAAAACAAACAAAGGAGATATTTATTGGATGAAACCAAAAGCCTTTTCGAGCATATAAAAAAACAGCTACAGTAACAACAAACAATGATTTGACCTGGCAATAGAAGGTACGACTTGAATCAAGAGATTTAAGATAAAATTAATAGCAAGCTCTAATCATCATACTTTTCCAGAAGTTTTCTTTTGAAATGTTTTTTAAAGGACAGCCAGCCAAGACTTTTTAAATCGAGGTCTAGTTTAGACCAAAGCTTAACTCCAGTAAATGACAGCATTTTGTGACCGTAGCAAGTATTTACTTGGGGTAAGTGAAATTTATTAATGGTATGTAGAGTATTCATTCTCGAAGCTTTTTAAGAGAATTCGTCAGAAATACAGTGAAATGGTGAAGTGAGTCACTTATATAGAGACACAATTGACGAAAAAGAAAAAAAGAGAAAAGCTACATCGTGATTGGTCAAAGAAGCGACCAATGGAAGGAGCGGAAACTAATGTGCGATTTTTAGACCATAAATGAATTCTTTTTTGTTTGCATCAATTTGGTTTGGATGTTTTGATGTACGTGGCTTCAAGAGTGGAAAGATGAAAAGAAGTACGGCCACGGGCAAGAATAGAAAATTTGTTATCATTATATTCACGTGCGCATGTAGGGTTTTGTAAAAGATGTTGTCCAATAGCAGAAAAGGAAGTTTCAGCTTTAAGCTTCTGATTGGCTTGCAAGAGCGGGCCAATGTGCTTCGGTCCTGAGAAATATGCTCTTGAAGGATGGCTTTGGGCACGTGCTGCTTAATCCTCTGTTGTAGCCTTTGAGAAGTACGACCCACGTACCGACTATAGCAGTGGCAGAAAAATTGGTAAACAATGTTGCTTTGATGAAAAGCGGGTAGTACATCCTTTTTGGCTACAGGCAGAAGTTTTCTGGTGGTATAGACAATGCATGGCTCAACTGCAAAGTAACAGCGTTTGACGGCTGTTTTAACTTGCATTTCATACCTCATCGAAACATTTCCCAGCCATGGCAAGTGAAGATAAACTGGGCATTTCTTCGGACCTAATTGCGTTGGTCTGTGAAACTGATTTATTTTCTTGGTTATAACAGCGTTGATTATAGCTTCTGGATAACCGTTGTTGATAAGGATTGAACGAATGTTTGAAAGTTCATTTTGAAGAGTATATTTCGAACAGATGACTAGAGCTCTGTGGACAAGAGTTGAAATCAAATTGGTCTTCCGTTTCATGGGGCAAAAGGAGTTCCAGCGAATGTATTGGTCAGTGAAGGTCGGCTTTCTGTGGATAGAGGTAACAAATTCGTTATCATTCTTTTCTACCAGGACGTTGAGAAAGGGCAAAGTCCGATTGCATTCCTTTTCAAAAATAAAACGAAGCGATGGATTTGAGAGAATTTAGATGGGAGAAAAACTCATTACATTTGTCTTCGTTGTTAAAAACCGCAAAAGTATCATCGACGTATCGATAATACATCAGAGGTTTGTTGACTCTTTTGAAAAGCAAAGCTTCGTGATATCCGAGGAAAATGTTAGCAAGAGATAGGCCAAGAGGTGAACCCATAGCAACGCCATCAATCTGTCGGTGCATTATATTGTTGAAACTGAATTCGACGGAGGAAGTAGCCGTTTGCATCAGCTCAACAAAAACTGCACGAGGAAAAGGAGGCGGAGTAAGCTCGCCATCATACAGAGCATCAGCGCAGATTTCAATAGTTTCTGCGAGTGGAACATTAGTAAAAAGGCTACAGACATCATAAGAGCAAAAAAAGACAGATGGAGGAAAGTTAAAAGTTTTGACTTTGTCAGCAAAAGTAAAGGAATCGGAAATACAGTAGGTAGAATAAAGTGAAAGAACAGGATCAATAACTGACGTAAGCCATTGCGCTAATTGATGCTGTGCTGAGCCAGTCATTGACAATATAGGACGTAAGGGTACATCTTGCTTGTGAATTTTTGGCAAACCATACATTCGGGGCCGTTGTGAACCAGTTGGTCGAATCCTGCTGTAAATCATGGATGAAAGAAGGCCTTCTTTCTTGAGTTGAAGCAATCGTCTTTGAATATGAGCTTCAATCTTCGCAGTGTTGTCAAATTCGGAAGAAGGGCCAAGATTTTCAAATTTAAAGTTGTCTTGCAAAATAAAATCCATTTTTGAAATGTAATCACTCTTATTCATTATGACAACCCCAGAACCCTTGTCAGGTTTAGTGACATGGATATTTTCATTGCATCTGAGGGATCGGGTTGCCTGGATGCACTCTTTTAAAATAAGAAAGTCGCCAATGTCAATTGGATTACCGCAGTAAGCATGGGCGAGGTCGCTCAATCTGGCTTTCAGGGCTGAAAATTGCTCGGAGGAATGAAGGACATGATGAAGCAATTGCCCAATGAGCAACCAAAGCTTCGAGAATGAATACTCTACTTTCTGCAATCTTTAAATTCTGTACCACAAATCAACTCTTTAATGGTATGTCTGGTATAATGTTTATGTACAGAACTGAGTTTTATAAAGTCCCTATCAATTTTTTGTGGGATGTTACCATTAAATGTCTGGTACATGAACTTTTCTAATTCTAATTGGTAAATATCATCAATTTTCAAAAGATTAAGCGCTTTGAATATGGGTGATACGTGACAGAGTTTTTTTGCGAAAGTAATTGTTTTAATCATTTTATTAAGGCGAGTAGACAAAGCTCCTAGCTCATTTTTTTAGCTGAACCCCAAGTTAAAATGCCATATTGTAATTTAGAGTAAATAAAGGAGTAAAAAAGAGTAATTATTGCATCAATTTTGAGGTAACTTCTTATTCGGTAAAACATTCCAGCATATTTTGCCAAGTGTGTTTCCAAGTGCTGAATATGGGTATGGAATTTTAAATCATCATCAAGCCACAAACCGAGATACTTTACGTATTTACGGCGAATGATTTTTATATTTAGCAAACTGCAGACAGTGACACTGTTTCGACCTATCAGGTCTCTTCAGTGCAGTTGGTGACCAATAAGAAGCTAGAGGCTTTTAATAAAGCATAGCTTAGACCGTCACACTTGTGGGACCAAATACTAGGTCCACTGTAGTGGATGGTCAGTCAACCTCTGCGAAGCCGTATCACTCGTGAATGAGTGGCGATTGTCGCAGGTGCACTAAGTCTAACAACTGCTAGAACAATAGTGCTGTCACAGCCGAGTGGTCACAAGGTCTTACATGTATAGTAATGCAAGAGGCCAGCGATGTACTTAGCACTTTCTTATTGGTCACCAACTGCACTGAAGAGACCTGATAGGTCGAAACAGTGTCACTGTCTGCAGTTTGCTAAGTACATCGCTGGCCTCTTGCATTACTATACATGTAAGACCTTGTGACCACTCGGCTGTGACAGCACTATTGTTCTAGCAGTTGTTAGACTTAGTGCACCTGCGACAATCGCCACTCATTCACGAGTGATACGGCTTCGCAGAGGTTGACTGACCATCCACTACAGTGGACCTAGTATTTGGTCCCACAAGTGTGACGGTCTAAGCTATGCTTTATTAAAAGCCTCTAGCTTCTTATTGGTCACCAACTGCACTGAAGAGACCTGATAGGTCGAAACAGTGTCACTGTCTGATTTTTATATTGTTTATGGATATTTTGAGATCAATATCGATGGACTGTTGTGGAAATTTGTTTGTTACCAAATAAGAAGTTTTTTGTGGTTTAGGGATAGTTTATTGGATCGAAGCCATTTGTCTACTTCATTTATTTCATTATTGACTTGAGTTTTAAGGCAAATCAACGAAGTGCTACTTAATGATAGATATGTGTCATCCGCAAAAAGAGTTGTATTAAAGCAAGTAGATTTTGGTTAGTCATTTACATACGTCAAAAACAATAACGAGTCTAGGTTCGACCCTTGAGGAACCCCATAAATAATTTTTGCCTTTTTTGACCTAGAGTTATTTATACGCACGTACTGAAAGCGGTTTGACAGATAACTTTCAAAAAATTAATTTGCCAATCCTCTGATTCTAAACTGGTCAGAAATTTTTCGTAGTAAAATATTATGGTCCACAGTGTCAAACGCTTTTGATAAGTTCAAAATAAGCAGCAGCTATAATACTTTTTATCTGCATTGTTAAGTAGGTCATCATACACGGCACTTATTGCGTGAGAAGTTGAGACACCGCATTAAAAGCCAAATTGGTTGGGTGAAAGTAGTTTAAATTTTAAAAGGTAACTGTAAACACGTTTGTAAACAATTTTTTCAAAGATTTTGCTGAATGAGGAAAGAAGTGAGATTGGTCTGTAGTTAGAACAATACATTTTACTGCCCTGTTTAAAGATTGGAATTAATTCAGCTACCTTTATGTCGTCAAGGAATACCCCCGTTTTAACACGTAAGTTAAATAGATCACTAATAACTGGAGGGACGATTGGAGAAGCCAGTTTAATAAATTTAATGTCAATGTCCCCTGATAAAGTTGCTTTTTTAATTTTTAACGTTTTTATTATTGCTTCGACTTCTGAATTGGTCGGAGAGAGAAAAAATGAGTGAGGGCAGTAATCTTGACTATTATGCGAGTGATTAAAATTGGGCACGGTAATTTTTTTTGCAAGATTTTCCCCGATATTTACCAAGTAGTTATTGAGAAGCTTGGCTGATGGCATTTTAGAGTTAGAATTTTCAATCAATGTGGATGCACTTTGTTCAGATTTGCGAGGCTGGATCAGTTTTCTAATTACTTTCCAAAGTTCACCAGAATTTCCTCTCGAGTTATTAATTGCAAGATGATAATAACGTACTTTTGCTTGCTTAATTACACGATTTAAAAGCTTACGGTATCGCTTACATTTGTTGTAACTTTCAGATGTTTTGAATTTGACAAAACGCTTTAATAAGCGAACCTTTGTTTTCACAGATGTTAAAAGTCCATTAGTGATCCAGGGTTTACGCTTCGAGAATTGTTCTCGTTTCGTAATAGGTCTCCGAGTGGGATGTTTATCATTTGTCTGCGAGAAAAGATTACGAAAGTTAGAGAAATAAGTGTTCGGATCATTATCGTCTGGGTTAAATTTTTATTAAACTGTTGACATAAATCATTCAAAAAGTGATCTTGGTTGAAGTTTTTCAGGTCACGAATGATACGCTTGTTAGGTTTATTACACTTGCAAGATGCAGGTATTATTGCAAACACAGCTAAGTGATCGGAGATGTCACACAGACCGATCTCACTAATCGTTTCACTAGATACATTATTACTTATAATATGATCTATAAGGGTAGCTGATGAAAAGATTATTCGAGTTGGTTTATCAATTAATAATTTACAAGAATTGCTCAATAGCATGTCGGCGTATGCTTTGATTTTGGAGTCTATCATATATTTTAAGAGGTCAATGTTGAAGTCGCCTGCTATACAATACGGTAAGGCACTCGAGTTTAAGTGTTCAATAATGTCATTAAAGGAATTTTCAAATTTTTGAAAGTTTTCAGAAGAATAGGTAGGATGACGGACACTACACCAAAAACATAATCTGATGTTTTCAATCGTAATTTTATAAATATGTATTCACTACGATGAATTTGGCTGACATAATCGCAAATACAAGGATTAAATTTACACTTAATATAAATACCTGCTCCCCCAGCGTTGGTTGTACTATCGGCATGAAAAAAAATGTACCCTTTAATTTCTATGTTTATTAATAGTGAATCCCGCTTGAGCTTAGTTTCGCTTACCATTATTATGTCAGGTTTATAGGCAAGATTATCGAGGTACAATCGCAATTTATCTACATTATTTTGAAGGCTGATGCAGTTGAAATGATAAGAAAAAATTTTTTGTTATCAAAAGGTTAAAGAAGCGAATTAATTGACTGGGGAGTATGATAACTCACGTTTGCTGCATAATTTATAGAAGGTTTAAAGTAATTTTTATCATTAATTGTAACGTTATCTATTAGATCATTAAAGGAAATAAAATTAGAGGAATTTTCTTGATTAGAACTATCAATGTCCAGGTGATGCTGCGTAAACCTGCTAGTTAATTGATTAGAAGGCGTTTGCATGTTTGCAGAAGGTATGCCATGACCAGAGTCATACTTTTTGCGTAAATCAACTGGAATCGAGCAAGGCTTATTGTTATAACAACGTTTGCAGCAGAGGCTATCAATAAGGCTGAGATCATTCCACACATCACAGCAAGACAAATGCACGCGTTCACAACAAACATTACAGATTACACATGCGTTACTGATAAAGGAATTGTAACAAACTGTGCATTGATTGTGAAAAGCCATTTTTCACAGATATAAATGACAAGATAAGAACTAAATACCAAGGTTTCTAGATTTTAAAACTAATGCAACGAAAAATTTTCGTTGATTTGACGAAGGGGCATATAATCAAGTTTTTTGAAATCAATGTCAATATTATACCTGTACAGATCATCTGGTGTTTCTATTTTAATCCATTTGCCCCTTTTTTCATTTGGTTGCGATTCATCTGTTTCTGCAAATGTCTTCAACAAGATTGGGCCATTTTTTGTGAGAATTTGTTCAAATTGGTTATTACATTCGTCTTTTACATATCTCAGCAATTTGGCTCGCAGCGAGGTCAAATCTTCTGCAACATTTACGTTTGAGAATCTGACGCTATCCTTTAGCTTCTTTTTTGAGGAAATAAATTGACTTCGTTTTTTGTAGCTCTTAAATTTGACTAAATTATGGGTCTCGGCTTTCCATTTCTTTTTCGACCTAATCTATGCGCATGTTGTATTTCCATGTCGGTCAGATTTACTTTGATTTCTTTTGCAATATGTAAAGCTATTTCTTCTCCATCATCAATATTGCTATTCGATTCCGGCACGTTGTACATTCTTAAATTTTTTCGTCGGCCATATTGTTCTAGTCATCTAGTGCATCACTTTTATAAAGGCTTGAATTGAGCCGCTGCCTTAGTCTTTCATTTACTATTTCAGCTTCAGTTAACTTTAGTTTATAAATAGCAAAATCATTCTTCAAATTAGCCACTTCTTGCAATAACTTTTTAAAAGAAGAATTAATGTCTTGAAGTTGTTGACAATCTTCTTCTGTAAAACTGCTCATCTTACAGTTGCAATTGTCAAACTTTTGTTTGCCTTTAGTGATTTGTCCTTTTCTCTTCGAAAACAAGAAAACGCGTCTGTCTCTTACGACTGTCAGAAAGCGAATGAGACATCATTTTTTGAGGGAATGGTTCAGTTTGTGTTAATTACAAATAAATAACCTCACACTTGCCAATTATGAAAACTAAAAGTAAAAAAGAATATGACTTCTAACCAAATTTAGTTTTAAATATCTCCCAAAATGTTGTTTTTCAAATAAAATGTAGCTGACTGCTCTGTGGTGTAATTGTTTACCAGTCATGATTGAAATAAGCCTTGAAACATGAAGAAAAATATGTGGTGCTGGTTTAGTATGTGATCTACCCAAGAAATATGATTTACCACTACCATACGAGTTAGGGTTAGGGTTAGGATTAGGGTTAGATTGCGCAAACACATTGCTTACATGTTCCATCTTGAGGATTAATATAGCTTTGCATTTTTTTGGTAGATCGCAAGCTAAACTTGAAACATGTGGGTAGATCACATGCTAAACCGGCACCAAATGTGTATTCTTTTATAAAATGTAGCCTTTGTAAAATTTTAAATTACAAACGGTCTGCTGTTTCTTTTTTCTGTCCTATAATCCGTTTTGATTGACGAGTTCTAATCTGTGACGATTTATTTGATCAATTGTATTAACACAAAGAATAACAGAAGAAAATAACCCAGAAGTTGAACCCGTTTTCTAGAAGACAATACCAATAGTAACTAAAGAATAAATTCGAGTCAGCGACGTTATAATACTCTAAACTTTATAAATGATTTTAACACCAAATTTTCGCTACATAACAATAAAAATACAAACAAATAAGCATACCAATTTGGTGGATTGAATAAGGACGGAAGAAGTAAATTTCCAAATAAGTTTTTAATTTCGAAATGTTTCGCAAATATGTCCAATTGTAACTTCATCGAGTTCTAAAAACAAAGTGACGCAATTATAAAGTATTTTTTCATCCAGGGTCAAAGTGCCAAAGAAAAACGTCTTTGTACGAATTAGGGTCAAAGTGCAGGGCGAAAAAGGCGTGCATAGCAAATACTCAACAAAATTACTACATAACGCATAACACTCATAACTGCAAAACTAAACACGCGGGTTCGACAGTCGACACTCAATACGCAAAAATAGAGAAAATGTAATAGAAACTAAAAAGTGGTTTAAATGGGGCCAAAATTTGAAATTTCTAACAGCCTTTTTATTTCACTTCCTTAAAAGGCAATTTGCAATACAGTTGAATTTGCCTGTAACTTTAGAGGATTGTAAAAAATTACCGTTCATAATTGACCATCCCAAAACTGTCAGGTGATTCAACATTAAGGTGTATCATCTAACAGTGGCGACTCAGATTTAATTCGAAAAAATGCTTGAAAATCGTTTCTCTCTTTATTTCCCTGAACAGCGTGTGTGGCTATTTTCCTCCAGCCCGAGCTAGACAAAACGACAGTACATGCGCTTGTAATTTACTCTTTTATCAACGAATTATAGGAGCTGGTGTTAGCCTGTTTAAAATATTAATTTAATTGATTTATATTAAGGCATATAGGCTAACTGCAATCAGTTGAATAAAATACCACTTCCACGACCGGTTTCGTTTCTATTAGAACTCGTCAGGTGGACTCAGGTATTGAACCGACGATCACATGAATTGCTTCATGCGGTTTATGCCACTCGCTCACTGTAGTGAGCGTGCACCATATATAACCTTAAAATTAACAGCATTAGATGAAAGGACCGATGGCGGATTGACATAAACCGCATGAAGCAATTCATGTGATCGTCGGTTCAATACCTGAGTCCACCTGACGAGTTCTAATAGAAACGAAACCGGTTGTGGTAGTGGTATTTTATTCAACTGATTGCAGTTAGTCTATATGCCTTAATATCAATCAATTAAATTAATATCTTTTATCAACCTTTCTCTGATTGCAGGTCTGGCTGTTTCTCAGGGGCTCGAGTGCAACAAAAAAATTAAGCAAAAAAGTGTCTGAAAAAAATGCATTAAACGCTCGCATTGTCGGAGCTCAGACAATTGCAATCACGTCCGAGTTAGACTTGGTTCGAAAAAATGCTTGAAAATCGTTTCTATCTCAATTTCTCTGCACAGCGTGTCTGGCTATTTTCCTCCAGCCCGGGCTAGAAAAAACTGAGCACAAAAAGCAACTGCCGCCACAAACATCGGTGGTTTATACGATGTCTTGGCTTCTTCTTTGGCCTTAATACAAATTAAGTTAAAGGTTTTAAACTTGTTTTGCAGAATTTAAATTTAACAAAGCCTTTCGTCATTCATGAATTTCTCTGTTTCCTTTACTTCGGTAAAGTTTCGAAGTTTTTCAACAAAGATAGAACTTCGGTCAAGTTTTGCATGCTATTCAACTAGAGATCGATCTTCGGTCAAGTTTCGAATGCTTTTTACAAAAATAGAATTTCATCTATCAAATATTTGCGACCTCTTTTCTCACATTCATTCAACGGTTAATTAACACTTATAAAAAGCGAAAAAAATATTAACTTACTGTGTTATCGCAATTATCATCGCCCGTCCTATAAACAAGCTTCAGCAGTGTCTCAAAACTACCATTACTTTCGCCACAATGCCTAGCCAGAAAACAAAGTTTTGCTATTTTTTCACATCAGGAAACTTCCATAAAATTAACTCGTTTGTTTTTGTGCTTGGCTTCAATTAGTTGATAGCTTTCTCCAATATACAAAAATCTTTCTCCGAAGTTATGCGGCTTTCGTCGTCAACTACTCTTAATTTTAGATGGAAAGTTTGCTTGCAATTGTAAAACCTTGCTGTTAAAATAATTACGATCGAGAAATGCAACTAGTTTAATAATTTTACCATAATCAAGCAAAAATTGAAGTTCGCCAGTAATTTTTGTTCTGGTGTCATAGTGATGGTAACCTACCAAACATCTCAATATTTCAAAAAATTCATATTTTTCATGCTCATGTTGGTTGTCGGCATAGAATTGGGCTAATTTTATTTCCATGCACTGTTAACCTGACATTCTGAAACATTTACGAGAGACTGTTGCTCAGATTGCAGAGTTTCAGTGACTGAATTTTACTTATTAAACAGAAATAACCAGATATTTCGCCCGGCCGATTGGTAACCGATAGGCTACATGTTTGCGGAAAATTTTCTTGATGATTTGTTTTTTATCTCATTTGGACAACATCCCTGAAATTTACTTTGATAACTTTTTTGAAGTCGTCTGTGAAATTGAGAAAAATATGTGGTGGGGCCACGTGCCTCTGTGAGTTTCGAAAATAGGCCACACGCTAAAATCGGTTGAAAAGCACTAAACTAGGTAGGTTAAAGATGCTATAATCGAAAAAACAAATACATCTGAGGAAAAACAAAGGTTACACGCAAAACAATGTTGTAGGTAAACTTTAAAGTACCCGAAATATTGGAATTCTGCAGGAACTGATAAAACTTTACATTATTGTAGGCAAGTTGACGTCATCAATGAAGCCGTTAGACCAGGGGTTCTCAAACTTTTTTTGTTAACGGCGCCATTTGAAAACTTATCAATATTCGCGGCGCCGTAATGAAGCCAAAATTTGCAAATTTCAAGTTTTACCAAAAAATTATATTTTAATTATGTTTATTGTTCAAAATGCAAAATACTGTAAAACATTTTAATGTGAGCAATGAGCTTGTTGCTCTATGCACATTTTATCAAAGCGCGGTGCAATGTTTGAAACTGCCACACACATCTCGCGTTCAAAGTCAATCTTATTGCAGTACTTCGACTTGATTACTGCTACCGCAGATAAACCGGCTTCACACAAGTATGACGTTGCAAACGGCACAAGAACACGGAGAGCTTTTCAGCCTACAAGTGGAAATTCAGCTCGAGCCTTAACCCAAAATGAAATGAGTGAATTAGGGCTGTATATGCTTTTCAAAGTGAGATCAGAAGTAAGATCGATAAATTGTTCAGCTTCCGGAGATGTAAACCCCTCAGGGGCATTTGCATTATCAACAAAAGGATTTCTTATCCAATTATGCTTCTCCATGTCTTCAGAAAAATATTTCTCAAAATGCGAGATTAGAGCATCCAAGTGCGAACACATCACAGTGTTCATATCACACTCATCGGTATTCTGCAGGGAAAGATTGCCAGATTGCGAGTTTAAATGGAATTTTAAAAGTGGAAAACTATCATATTGCTCGTTGTTTATCAACAGATCAGTTTTCCACAACTGTAGTATTCTTTTAAAGGCTGAAATTTTGTCATGGAGTTGCAGAAGGTCAGTGTCTTTTCCTTGAAGTGAGATGTTTAATTGATTTAATTATGCTAAAATATCACAGAGATACACTGAGTTTGGAAAACTTCATCCTCAAAGGTAGTAGCGGTTTTCTTCTTTTGAAAATATAAAGATTTCGTTTCTCAATTTGTATACACGTAAAAGAACTATGCCTTTGGAAAGTCACCTTGCTACAATAAAACCTCAGATAAAGCCAAAATAAAACAATAAATTGTTGTGGTCTGCTCCTAATTCATCGCAACGCCGTTGGAAAACCCGAGCTTTAAGCAGCCTTGCTTTAATGAGGTTCACAGTTTTAACAACAATTTCAAGCACTCCATTTAGGTTACCACTGAGCTGTTGCGAAGCCAGCACCTCACGGCGTATTAAACACTGGGTCCATTATGCGTTGGCGGCAAGGCCCTGCAATAACTTTCGCAGCCCGCGAGAACGACCAGACATAGCTCTGGCTCCATCAGTGCATAAACCAACGCAATATTTCCACTCGAGGTTATTTTCCTGAAAAAAAATTGTTCAGTAATGCAAATAATTTATGTGCTTTGCAATTTGTTAAAATGGGCTTACAAAAAAGCAAATCTTCATAGATGTTGTTACCGTTATCAATAAAGCGTACATGGCAAATCAAATAAGCATCTTTATCACTGGTACTGGTTGCCTCATCTAACTGTAAGCTGAACTCATTTCCACGCATTTTCGCTACCAGCTGATCACTTATATCATCCGAAATTTTATCGATCCTCCTGCAAATGGTATTGCTTGAGAGTGGAACAGCTTTTAGTTTTTGAGCAACTGATTCTTCAATCGTTGTAGAGACTAAGTCAAGAGCAGCAAGAAGCACGAGTTCTTTCGCAAAAGTATGTGCTTTTTTACATTTCGCAGTTCTGTACGCAACTTTGAAAGACGCAAGCTTTGCCTTGGCAAATGTGTGCAAAAAATTTGAAAATAAGACCGATTGCTTATTCATTTCTGCTAACTTACGAGCAAAAAATTGACGTGGTTTTCCAAATAAGTTGTTGTGGTTTGTTGTTAAGTGGGGTTTTAGTTTACTGGGTAGCATACATTCCGCAGCTAAAACTTTGCAATAGATAACACATTGCGGATGCTCAAAGCCTACCCTTTCTGCGACTGTACAGCCAAAATTGAGATAACTACTGTTGTATTTTCTAGTCTTCTTTCTTCCACTTTTCTCTTTGTTTATATCAACTTCTATCCGCCTCTTCTGAGTTAAGTACTAGCAACAAATGTGTCCATTACGGAGCCAATAATTTGTCAATACTTTACAGCAGATATTGTTTGACATAACGGAAAGTGTTATTTTCTACAATCGTGTGGTTGCTATAAAAAATATCAACAAGCTGTAAAATTGTAACAAGTTGTTAACAACTTTTGCACTGTAATTGTTTAGCCGCTAACAAGCTGCTGCTAATCACGCATTGTAATTTTTTTGTGAGGAAAACAGCAAATGTATCGCCTTCTCGTACAACACGGTTTATGACCCACTACCAGTAGCTTACAGTGGAGGTCACCAAATATTAGTTAGGCTGCTAGTACCCTACTCAGTTCTTTTGACCTAGGAAATAGCCCTGTCTAGGTAGGCGACTCGTGCAGAGAAAACAAACAGACAATTCTACGCAAGCTGGAGCCAGGCAGTTCTTTTCTCATCCAGGTAGTTCCAACGTGAATTTAGATACTCACAAACATTTAAAAAAAAATTCAACCAACCTTCTTTATTTTCGGAATCTTAGTAGCATGAGAACTGATTCGACAAATACTTGGAGGAAAAGAAAACGTCAGAAAATTTTTAAAAATGTGTTCGCTTAATTTATATCAAAAAGGCACGTGTCACACTTAATTAGGTCATGCAATGCACATACAATTGTAAACAGCTAATGAGAGATTTCTCATGATTCACACCAACATCCTGGCAAGAATAGAGAATAGAATATACTTACAATTTTACCATTACCAAATAGAATACGCAGAGAAGCGCTATCTTTCTTCATTATCTCCTCAAAGGCGAACAAAAATTTCCGCTAAATTTACACTTCACACAGGTTAATGAAATTGAGCGGGCAATTGTTACACAATATATTACTTTGTTACGCGTGACCACGTAATCTGTTTACGAGCAACTTTTCCACACAATATTTTTCCATTGCAAAATTTCGAGGTACAGAGCGAACTTGACAGCGACAAATGCAACAACTTTCGCATGCTTTCGCAGCACCACTGGCAGAGTCTCGCGGCGCACCAGGGCCCCACGGCGCCCAGTTTGGGAACCGCTGCGTTAGACTAATTCTACTGTAAAATGAAAGAGTGGTAACAGTGCGCGTGTACAAATCGCTGTTACGTTGCTGTCACGTTACGTTAGACCAGTGGTTCTCGAACTGTCATAATCCGTGGCCCCCTTCCAAAGACTATCAACACTTGTGTCCCCCTGCTCTTCAATAAAAATACCTATTTTGCTTTTTAACGGGCTTTCATCAGTTATTTCATTCGCCATATTTAATAATAAAAAAGCCAACAAACGAAAGTAAAAGAATAAATGTATTGCAGTCAAAGAATTAAGCAAATCACAATCAGTTTACTTTAAATTAATATCGTCAATGCGAAGCAATGTCCGCCAAAGTTTGCCCCGCAGTTTTCATACATTTGCTAGCAATTTCGCACTTGTACTGGTGGTTACGCACTGACTAAAATCTTAAGAGGGAACACTGAAGCTGAGTCTAGCTGTTTGAAACTGTAATTTTTTTTGTTTTGCGATGTTTCTTTCATCAATAGTGAGTTTTATTTCAGTGAGTATACATTTCAGAAAATGACATATGTGAAAATCTCTGTGTTAACCTAATGAGCTTTTCACATCTGTTATTTTTATGTCAAGTAGTACTTTTTTTGCTCAAGTACTGCTGTTTTATTAGAAAACCCTAAATGCTCAGGAGTCATTTGTGATGAGCTTAGGACCTGTAATTTTCCAAAACAATCAATTGACTTGTGCGATCCTTTTCAAGGATGCTGTATGAAGCGTGTATGCAGTAAGTACTGTGCTGTAGCTTTTACTTTCAATAATACGTTAGCAATCACTAGACTTCAAGCTTAAATTGCAGGAAATGATCTTTATGGAGGGTTAAAAATGCAATGTTTTAAAAATATAATGTAATACAAATAACCACTCTGATAAAAATCTATTGATAGCAGACAAAATTTGTCAAATTTACACCCGTTGAAGTTGCTACCGTTTACATACCAGTATTTGTATTAGTTTTAGATGTTGCCATTGTTTAAATAATACCTGTGTTTTCTAGTTTGTTGCTTAAAGTGCAAATACTCTTATTTTGCTTTTTCTTGCTTTTAATCTTATGTTTGACCCTTCAACAAATGCACTGGCAAATGTTACTGTTTTGTTTAGGGAAAAACATACACAATATTTTACCAGCACGATTGTCACTCATAGTTTATCTTTCAATGATATAACGTTATATAATACTTCCTTTTTGTTTCTGACGACTTAACATGTGGCTAAAGTATTGCCTATAAACTAGAATTTGAGTGCACCCAAATTCAAACCAGCTAATTTCCCTTCTAAATCAACAAATAATTTCATATAGTGATATGAATTAATTTTTGGTAAAAGTGTATTTTAGATGCGTAAGGTATTAAGCTCAAATGACGTATCAAATATTGTCGCCAGCTAAACGAAAATTGCGTAGACAGTTCGGTACATCCCGAGATCTCTTCACATCTTATCTCCATCAGTTTGTTTTTCGCAATAGATTTCATGATGAGGACTTGTTCCTTGTTATGCAAAGGAATATACATGTAGCTGATAATTGTCCCTAACTAGCTGGCTTTGCCCGCGTCGCCCGGCAGGGGCCTTCCATCAGTATTGTCGGGGTTTAGTATTTCGGTTCAATCGGCTGGGCCGGCTTTACCCATCGGGTATGTGTGTGAGCAGTAGCGAAAAGTTGATAAATTTTATGGACTTTTACAATTCTTGCATACGAAATTGTGATCATCATATTCTCTTAATCATGACCGGTATCGCTCACAAAGAATCTTGCCACAAATTATTATTGTTAATACTTGTGGGGGAGAAGAACTTGAAACACAATCAAAACTGATGGTGTCGGCGAAATGGTGGTTGGTTTCACTATTGCAGAAATAAACTATTTAGTGGTAAACCTATTTTGCGATGTGGTGCTGCTTCTTTCCTATTTATATTTGTGGTATTAAGTTCTTTTGCTACTCTATTGGTCTTGTTTCCGGCATAACGACAAAAGCGGTTATGGCTTTCCCAAAATCATTCACCATATTATAGTAGGCGCAAATCAGGCCGAGTTGTTTTCAAATAAATGTTTTCTATAAATTCAGTTTTACAAATTGTTATGGTTATGGTTTTATGTTTATTTTTTCTGAAACTCGGAATTTTATTACAATGCTGTATAGTATGGACATAAATAACTTAACAGGCAGCATATCAACATAAAAAAACATACTTACTTTATAGTATATACGACGGCGTCACCCGCAGACCCACCATCAGTAACGTCGGGATTGAGAGTGTCGGCTCAACCGGCCAAGCCGGCTTTATCTCTAAAGCTCTTGTGTGATGAGTTACCAAAAGTTTATGCGTTACTATACATAAGATTTTTACAACTTTTTGTGCTCCTTTTCCTAATAGAATTTCTAATTTCAAGATCCTGGCGATGCCTTAGGTCTATGTGCTCTGTTCATTGCTGACACGAACCCAAGGGAGCCTTGCGTTTCCCGTAGTTTGGAAATAGGGAACACATTTCTGATATTAAACTATTTTGAAGCATAATAGCAGAAATGTCTTTCGTGTGGCGCAATTTCACATAGTGACGCTGTTTTCTTTTAATTTCCCCTTAAACTTTCTGAAGTCCTCGCTGGCCACGCATTATGTAGCATGTTCTTTTTTTCCCTGCTTGACGTGCCCTGGGAAGCTAAAAGAGTCCTTGCTTTTTCCCAAATGTTTGGTTTGATCCCGGTAGCTCAATAAAGCTAATATAAAGCAAAATACCAATAATATGTTCCATGTGATGCGATTTGACACAGTGACGTTGCTAATTTTGATTTCCCCTCAAACTTTCTCAAGTCCCTGCTGGCTCCGCATTATGATTCATATTTGTTTTTCATTGCTTAGGTATGCTCAGAGAAATTAAATAAGTCGTTGCTTTTCTCAAATTTTTCGGTTTGATTCCGGTAGCTCTATAAATAGGGTTACCATATCTGGAAAAGCAAAAATCGGGACAATGGATGGTCACTTTTCACGAGACCAAATATATGGGCTTATCATTTTTTTGATGAAAAGCGGGACGCTCAAATTGAGCTCTAGACCTTTTTTTTGAGGGAAGGGACCAGAGCTTCATCTAGATTGCAATTAGGCGTGGTCCCGCCTACGATGGGGGATGATCTCCAAAAAAAAAGGTCATCACCAGTTTGGCTGCACGTTTTGGGTCATTTTTGGCACTAAACGTGCAGCCAAACAGGTGATGACCTTTTTTTTTTTTTTGGAGATCATCCCCCATCGTAGGCGGGACCGCGCCTGAGTTAGGGTTCGCTGTCATAATGCCTTAGCTTATCGGGACTGACGTTTGCATACCCTAGTTCAAGCTGTGCTGGTTGACTGAAGGAAAAAGCGGGACTTTCGATGATTTGAGCGGGACAAGGCCTGAAAAAGCGGGACTGTCCCGCCTAAATCGGGACGTATGGTAACCCTATCTATAAAGTTATCACCAAGCAAAATAGAAAACATGTTTCTCCTAAGTATGGTGCAATTTTACCACAGCAGGACACAGTATCACCCGTGCCGATTTAAAACGTATCAATTAATGCAGCTGCGCCAGCTTCACCGTACAAGCATTTGTGAGAGCAACAACGAAATGTTTTAGTAGCTATAAGCCATTGTTCTGTACATGTAATGGTGATCGTGTTGGTCTATTAATCAACACTTGAAGTATTCAAAAAAAAAATGATACCACAAACTACCATTCGAATTTTTAAAAGTGTAAAGAGAGGGGTGAAACATGGTCAAAATTGATGGCACCGCCCAAATGGTGGTCGTTTTGACTGATAAAGAAATGAGCTATTTAGTGGTAGGCCTATTTGACGATTTGGTGGGCCCGCTTTCATATTGATATTTTTGACATTAAGATTTTTGCCAGCGCTGTTTGCTTTAATTCGGCCATAGCATAAAAAGAGGCCATGCCTTTCCCCTAAGTCATATATCCTATTGCGATAGGCGCCTATTAAGCTCTTTAATCCAGAAATACAACTTGATGCTACTATTGTTTAATTTTGATCTTTTCTTAAATGTGGGATTTGATTACACTTAACTTTGCCCCTAGTCCAGACCTCTCTACTTTTATAAATAAAGATTAGTGTTTTGTACCGATATCCTTGCAATTACAAATATCAATGATGGGCTTTACCACTTATGTTTGCTATCAAAATAATAGTGGATAATTTTGCTGCCTGCTGCTGTTTTAACTAAATAGTGGCAAGCATTGTGATGTCATTTAACATTATGACGTAACAGTCTGTTTTAAGCCATTAAAAATTGGAATCGCTACTTACCAGTTTTTTGTTTCTGTAGGCCAGGCATGGGCAACATACGGCCCGCGGGCCGGGTCCGGCCCCTGAAGGGATTTTGACCGGCCCGCAGACTGTATCCAACCATACCCTGTAATGTGGTCCGAGGCCTCATTCCTGACAGTTGCCGATCGCTGTGCTCTCACCGAACTGTCGGTGCGAGACACGAGCGGCAACTGGCGTAAGACACTGCGTTCCACTTGCACGATTTTAAATGTTACATTTTATTTCACTGTGATTGCTGGAGATTAGGTCACAGCAGAGAGTGTTGTAAACATCTCCCACTACTGTGTGACAACGTGACTGTTAGTGTTGGTTATTCTTTGGCTGTTATCAGTTAGTGTTAGATTTAGATTTAGAATTTACAATCTTTTACATTTTAAAGAAATTAGATTTGAAATTAAGTTTTATTAACCATGGAATTTCCCAAGAAACGTAAAGTTGACAGAGAGTGTCGAGCATTTAACAAAGATTGGATCCCGAAGTATTTTTTTACAAAGGTTGGCAATAAAGCTGTATGTTTGCTGTGTGGTCAAAGTGTTGCTGTGTTGAAAGAGCACAACATTAGCCGTCATTATGCGACGAAACATGGAAACTATGGCAATAATTTATCAGCAATGGAACGGCAAACTAGAGCAACAGAACTGAACAGAAAACCTGCAAGGCAGCAGAATGTATTCGTAAAAGACAAATTAGCCCAAAAAGCTTCCACTCATGCCAGCTATAGAGTCGCATACAGCATTGCTAAACACAGCAAACCATTCAGTGATGGTGAATTTTTTAAAAAGTGCATGCTCGATGGAGCTGATCAAGTCTGTCCAGAACACAGACAGAAGTTTGAAGAAGTAAGTTTATCGAGAAGAACCGTGGCTCGCCGCATTAAAGCAATTGGTGAAGACCTGACATCACAATTGAAAGGGCTTGTACCTTCATTTCAACTGTTTTCACTGGCATTGGATGAAAGCACTGACATCGATGATACTGCACAGCTTCTCATCTTTGTACGAGGCATTTCAGAAAACTTTGAATTCACTGAAGAATTGCTGTCTATGGAATCAATGAAAGACACAACTACCGGGGAAGATATTTTCGAATGTGTGGAAAATGCATTTCGTACAATGGAATTACCATGGCAGAAAATGGCCAGTGTTACTATGGATGTTTTATTTTGCTTTTAACTTCTCACTATAGCTCTTCTGGTGTAATCGAAAGTTTAAATGATCTTTATTTAGATTCAAAATCTACATAAAATTCACAAAAACTCAACGTTTCGAAAAACTAAAATCAGTTTTTCTTCGTCAGGAGTGACTAAAGTTTAAACACAGACAACGGTTACATAGTAATCAACAGGACGATAAGGAGAAAAAATAAAAATTATGGCAATAAACAAATGCAGCAGCGACAACTGGCGGTCAAAAATTATAAATTTGTACAATCCGGGATAAAAGCTGTTAATTTTATCGTTAAAAGAAAAATCAGTTTTGTGTATGTAAAATGATTCTTAAAAACGTCTTTTCTTATAGTCACTTTCAGTAGCTAAAATTTCAGAGCTTTCCCAATCAATCCGGTGTTCATTTAAGCAAACGTGTTTCACTAGAGCAGATTTCTTTTTTAATTCCTCATTTGTTAGTTTGGCAATTATATCAGGTTTGACGTCCCTTTGATGTTCTTTGCGTCGTGTTTTAAATGATCGACCAGTCTCACCAATATATACACCTGTACAATCTAAACATGGAATTTTATATACAACACCGCGTTGATCAAAATTGTTGATTTTATCTTTTAAACTTGGCAGCATACTACGGATGGTTGTCCATCATTGACAGGAAAGAATGTTGGTCTACTGAAGAGACTAAGTGACCGTGTTGCAGAGGTCGATTGCACCAGGGAATTAATATTTCTACATTGCATAATACATCAGGAAGTGTTGGGTGAAAAGGTGCTTGGCATGAAACATGTTGTGGATCCAGTTTTAAAGATTGTTAATTTTATTAGGGCGAGAGGTCTAAATCACAGACAGTTTATCACGCTTCTGGAAGATTGCGACTCGGATCACAGTGATGCTCCGTATCATACAGCTGTACGCTGGTTGAGTCTGGGGAAAGTTCTGAGACGTGCCTGGGACCTAAAACAGAAATCTTACTATTTTTGGAGATGAAAGGGAAAGATAAAGATTATCCTCAACTCAACCAATCAGAATGGCTGTCAGATTTGGCATTTGCAGTCGATCTCTTTGAACATATGAATGAACTGAACACCAAACTTCAAGGGAAGAAAACTTTTGCTCACGAAATGTACTCAACAGTGAAGGCATTCAGGATAAAGCTAAAACTGTTTTCTCGCCAGCTCAGTCAGAATATCACAACACACTTTGCAACACTTGCAACTACGGCACAACCTATGATGTTAATTGAAAAGTACACTAATATGATATCTGCACTCGATAATGAATTTGGTCGTCGTTTTTCGGACTTTCAAAAACTTGCTGCTGAATTTGATATTTTGTCATCACCGTTTACAACTGACTTTGAAAAAGCGCCGGATGCTGTACAACTGGAACTGATTGATCTGCAGTGTGACTCTACCCTGAAAGAGAAATTCCAATCTGAAAGCATTGACAAATTTTATGCATTACTGAATGCATCCAAGTTTGCCAACCTGAGAAAGATGGCCATGAAACTACTCGTTCTGTTTGGGTCCACATACATTTGTGAACAAACATTTTCGACCATGAACATTAACAAGACCAAGCTACGTTCCAATTTAACTGATGTTCACCTGCAGTCTTTACTGAGAATTTCTACATCAAACATGCAGCCAGAGTTCAAACAACTTGTTGACAACTTTGATCGACCACAAATGTCTCATTGACTTCAATAGCTATTGAAGTACAATTAGTACATAATGATAAAATGATAAATTCATTATGTACTTTTTGGTCTCTATTCTTTGTAAAGTTTAAACTTTACATTAAACACGATTTATTATTTTATTTCTTGCATTAGTGAATTAATATGTGATTTAGATATTGAATACTATTAATGTAATAATCCGGCCCACCAAGGACTTCATTTTCCGACATCTGGCCCGCCGACTGGAGAAGTTGCCCACCCCTGCTGTAGGCAAATTAATATGAACTAACGTCTCTGACTGCGCGCATGATGCTTGCCCTGGCATAAACGCCGCCATGCAAAGAGCAAACTAACTCGAAACGAAGCACTCACAGTTAAGCTATAGTAATAGCGGGGGCCCCCTTTAGCAATGTCGAGGCTTAGAATATTTAATCAACTGGCTGCGCCAGCCTCGCCCAATTGCAAAGAAAATTGCTTCAACGTTAGATCATATGTGGCTTGACACTTACATTTTGTTGCAAAAAATAAGAAAGAACCATCTTTACTCATCGTCTTTTCCTTGGTTGATCACCCAGTGTTTTGCTTGGAGTAGGCTACATATTAAAATTTGTAGACTTCATTTATCGATAATTTTTTTTGAATAATTTGATGGATAATGCCAAAGATCCATGCTATCGAGAATGAATAGACCAAATGTACCTAATGACTTAGTCTTTCTAGAAATTGCAATTCTTTGAAGTGCTGGCGCCAAAATTTTGCGTGTTTTTAACCGATGGACTACATTTCATAAACATTTAGGGACTTCAGTTTTCAATGGATATTTTTGAAAACGTCGACAGATAATGCCAAAGAACTACGCTTGTGAGGAAAAGTAGTCAAAATGAGCTAAAGAGCTGACTTTGTTTAACAATTTTAAGTTTGTTAGGCCAAGTAGGATAATTGTTCAACTAAAAATGGAACATGATGTATGGCAACCAATTTTTGATCAGCCATTATAAACTAGCCCTTAGCCTTATGTAATTAAAGTCGCATATTGCCGCAAAGAAAATTTCCTAAGCTTTTAAAGAAAGTAATTGTTAGTACCTTACTATAACGTTTTGGTATTAAAATTACCTGTTTTTACTGAGCTTACCACTTTTTGGGAGGGGTAAAAAGTTACACAACAGCTCTTAAAGTTCAATTTTTTCAGTATAAATAGAAATATATGTTAATTGTACATATTATACACTATCTAAATTGCCATGAAATAGCCGTTAAGTTGTTGACAAAAGTTTGAAAATCAGTTGAGAAATGAGGTCACAAACCAGTATTTTTGTAAACTGATTTTGCAAAAAGGATGCAATTTTTGAAAACATCTAGATATTATGACCTGCGAAGCGAAAAATTTGTGTTAATCGTACAAGACATATTATGACATCACAGAGCCAAATTTTAAGCATGCAAGCGAAAAACAGAAAAATGCTTTAAAGGGTTTAAAGTGTTTAAATAAAAATTCTTTGTAGCATTGTCAAATCAGCTTTAATTGTTGTAAAACTGTTTTTATCGAAAGCACTTCATTAATATCTCTTGAAAAAACGTTTAAATCGCGTTTCTGCAATCAGTACTTTTTGAGAAAGAACAAAAAACAGATTGTGCAATGAATTGTTGATTGTGACATCATTTCAGACCCCAAACAAATGAAAGTTTTTGTAATGTAGTAAGTCGGAAGCTGGTTTTCGTTTAAGTAAAAAGCGGTTGTTCTTTGTCAAGTAATGCAAATTACAAAAATATTTTAATTATGACGTCATCATGACGTCACCAACTCCTTATGACACTCACCACGGGGTGGTGATCAATCGTGCCAAGTTTGATGCTTGTATCTCTAGCAGTTTCAGTGGAGTTAAAACAGACACACAGACAGACATACCGCCAGAATTGCGCTTTATAGTATAGATAAAGGAGCTACGAACGCAAGTGCTGCAAACGCAAGTATTAACGTGCTTTTGTTATACATTAGGTGTAATAGTGAGGTAAAAGTGCATTTTGGTGCGTAAATTATTATTAAGGTTAGGGTTTGGATGGAGCTTAATAATTTACACACTTAAAATGCACTTTTACGTTAATTTTTAGCATATCACTTAATTTAAAATAATTTCATTTAATTTTAAAGCAGTGACTATTTTTACCTGACCGTAAAAATAACTTCTGCAAACCGTTTTTACGTGACCGTAAGAAAAAATTTGCAGATTATTTTTAGTGACAGTAAGAGAATTTTGGTCGGCTATTTTTATGTGACCGCAAAAAGGTTGTGTAGGCTATTGTTACGTGATTGCAAGAAAATTTCTCTACGCTTTTTTATGTGGTTGTAATTTGCGAAAGACCAATAGCGCAACCAAAGCTCTTTTGAAGTGCTTGATTGTGTTGATCCGTTGGTTGCAACATCTTTTAAGAAATCGATAGCATTATGTTTACCTGCCATCAGCGAGATTTACCTAGGAGTAAGCAACCTAAAATAAATTTCAGTGTGTTGGACGCACCGGATGCGCCACAAAAGTAAGTAAAGAAAGTTTTGAATGTTGTGGAATCAGTTAATGTGGATCTAGAGTAAATTTATACTAGCCAAGATGTAAGAAAGTTATCTACTTCAAAATATACTAGCCTAGTAATCTGCTTGTATGAACCTGGGCAAACATAGTGAAGCAATCTCAGCAACTTTTACCACAAACCACAAACAGAAAGTCACCAACAACACTTGGCTTCATGTATGGAACGTCATCAATATGCAGTAGCAGTTATAAGAGAAGTGACTAGTCGCTATATGGAGTGTACCTATTTTAACCTGGATTACAGTCAAATGCCTGTCGTTGTGCTACAACAGTAATTGGTTATCAAAAGCATTTTCGTACAGTAATTGGACAAATTGCCCAACCTAGTATTGGTGCAATTCCTGGGATCTGGTCTGCATGTTTGAAGAAAACTCAGATATACCTTGTGCAAACTCCAACAGGTATTAGAAGCTGCTTACTAATTGAGGTAAGTTATTCTCAATAGGCATAAATGGTAACATCTATGTTACCGATCAAAGCTGTTTTGTATTGCAAAAATCATCGCAAATGTAAAGCAACAACAGTAAGCCCAACATTGAAGCATATGGTGGCAGTGCTCTGTATGGGGAGTTTATGAGGCACTTACTTCCCTCAAAATTGTCATGTGATCATAGAAAAGTCGGTGTTCATTCTCGAAGCTTTTTGTTTGACACTTTTCAAGAGAATCCGTCCGAAATAGAGTGAAAAAGATGAAGTGAGTCAGTTATATAGAGACACAGTTGACGAAAAAGAAAAAACGAAAAAAGCTCCATCGTGATTTGTAAAAAGAGCGACCAATAGAAAGAGCGGAAACTAATGTGTGATTTTTAGGCCATACACGAATTCCTTTTGTTTACATAAATTTGGTTTGGATGTTTTGATGTACGTGGCTTTAAGGGTGGAGAGATGAAAAGAAGTACGGCCACGGGCAAGAATAGAAAATTTGTTATCATTGTATTCACGTGCGCATGTAGGGTTTTGTAAGAGATGTTGTCCTATAGCGCTCTTGCAAGCCAATCAAAAACCTTAAAGCTGAAACTTCTTTTTCTGCTATGGGACAACATCTCTTACAAAATCCTACATGCGCACGTGAATACAATGATAACAAATTTTCTATTCTTGCCCGTGGCCGTACTTCTTTTCATCTCTCCACCCTTAAAGCCACGTACATCAAAACATCCAAACCAAATTTATGTAAACAAAAGGAATTCGTGTATGGCCTAAAAATCACACATTAGTTTCCGCTCTTTCTATTGGTCGCTCTTTTTACAAATCACGATGGAGCTTTTTCGTTTTTTCTTTTTCGTCAACTGTGTCTCTATATAACTGACTCACTTCATCTTTTTCACTCTATTTCGGACGGATTCTCTTGAAAAGTGTCAGACAAAAAGCTTCGAGAATAAATACCCTACTTTTTGCAATTTTCAAATTCTGTACCACGAATCAACTCTTCATATGATTACAGTTTCGCATTGCAATGGAAAGTAGTCAATGTGGTGGAAATCAATTATATCCATGGTACTCCTTGAAGTAATGGCCATAAAAACCAAAATCACACTTTCTAAATTTTTTTTTGTGTTTTTGTGGCATATAGCCTTTGTGGTTCCCAAACTTTTTCAGTTGGTGGGCTTCTTTTGATTCCTTAAAGTAATTGCATTCCCTCATTGATTTATAGAAGAAGGATAGTTCAAACAAAGTTTGCTTAGACATTCCAAATGCAGCTTCCTTGGGATGCAACTACTAGGACGTGGTTTTGTTGTTGAAAATAGCTTTAGAGTCAAACTTCTGCCATTGTAAACCAACTTTATTGTGTTGGGAGAAGCTAAGATCCTTCCCTGCACATTGTGATGCAAAAATTTGTTTTGTTGTTAGGCTGAGTTGAAAATTGATAAGCTGAGGATTAATATAGGCGGCTTTAACAACCTCAGCCAAACACAATACAAACATGTAAACCTGCCAAATTTCCTTTATTTTCCAACTGTTTTCTGCATTTGATAAATCCCGTTGTTAAATTTAAGGAAGGGGTTATTTTGCCATTGAGGAGTACACTAAAATGCGGAAATGCAGAAATTCACACTAAAATACAGAATTACGGAAACACGGGAAAAAACTACTTATTAAGCTATGGAAAACTCAGAAATACGGATATTTATGGAAGATGATAAAAATAAAATATAAACATCCAAATGAGTGAAATTAGATAACTAAATAGAGTTAAACTGTGCATTTCTATCTTGTAAATGAGTTGCAGGAATAGAAAAATTTTCGGAAGATGACGAAAACACAATGTAAAGATTCAAATGAATCCAATCAAAAAGTTAATGAAGTTAAGTGTGCACCTCTCTCTTTTGTTAATGAGTTGGTACATAGACTGAAGTTTAAGACTGTAACGGGTTCGTGGTACAGATACTTTTGGGGTAGTTAACGAACCCGAGACAGATTACTGTGAAGCTGTTTAACCAAGAATTAAATAGATGAAAAGCTTGTTCCAACTTCTCTGCTGTCGCCTAAACTTTCTTGCACAAATCCTTTTGATAAAACTTGTATTGGCAATACAGAACTGAAAATTGGAATTAAGAATATTGCAATTGATAGGAAAGCAGTTGGGTTGGTGGTGGCATCGTTGGCGTCGACGACTTTGGCATTGTTAGCGGTTTCAAACTTTTTGACCCCCAAGTACCTTCTTCTTTACTGCAGCTGCAACATAATAACAATCGACAAAGAAACAGCTCAACCAATTTTTCTCTACGTTGGCATCTACGAGCTTCCTTTGATAGTTTTCGACCTCTGCTCAAACGTGCAGGTTTTGCAAAAACAAAGTATGCATTCCAGTTACGTGTTTATTGAGAATGCAGCAAAGTGTGACAAGAAGGCAGTTACCGCTGGGTCGCTCGAGGGTCCACCTTGCCAAATTAAACAACTAATCACTAAAAACGATACCTCAAGTGAAATAAACATAACAACGACACAACGCGAGTTCAACTCACACATTAGCTAAGCAAAACTATAGATTCATTGCATTAGATGTTGCCAATATTGTAACAATATTTACAAAGGCCAACATTTTTCTGGATTCTTGCTCGAGTTATTAAAATTATTAATGGATTCTGTTTTTTGGGTCACCGTGTCTTTGCTGATTTGTCTTCAAAATGGTTTGCTACTTTTAGTAATGGGACAACACCAAAATTTTTAATGATTTCGATACGATTCTTGATACCAATTTTGATTAGTCGTTCGATCGCTAGCTACTTTGTTGTGTTTTACACCTCTATGTTATGCAGTAATTGCGCGATTGTAGTTTTTCTTTGTTTAAACCAGGGATGTGGAAGCGGTTATTTTTTGACCGCTTCCGATTCCGCTTCCGCTTCCACATCTATCGCTTCCGCTTCCACCAACAAAAAATGAGAAAACGACCCTTGACAATTTTTTAAACTTTTGTGGGTCTGTAGCGAGCATTCTTCTACAATTTATCATTTTGAGGGGACAAAAACCTTCATTTATTGCTATTACGTTACCTACTTCGCTTGAGCTTATTGTTCCCAACTACTCTGTGTTTCTTTTACTTAGATATTAGAAGTCGTGTTGAATGTAGAACAGTGCTTTCATTCGATCGGGTCACCTCCTCTGACCTCCTCCCTCTCAATGACTTTGACATACCTACTCTTCTTCATCGCTCCTCTGGCAGTCGCTCCTACCCTGACATCTCCTTTGCTCTTTTCTGTCTCGTCCTACCTTGCTCCTGGGAGGTGCTTCAGAACCTGGGTTCTAATCGCCTACCAATTCTACTAACCGTCCCTCTTTCTCCGGTCTTTCGCTCCAACGAACGTCTCCCTTCCTTGAATTTTCGAAAAGTTCCTTGGAATGACTTTGCTTTTTACTTTGACTCTCACTGTCCTTCTACAGAGGAATACTCATCTCTTTCTCTTTCCTTTGCTGCTGTTCTCTTTACTTCTCTGACACTAAATGCCCTCTTTACGATCTGGTGCTCTGGACAGACGGCTCTGTTCCTTTCCCTTTTGGCAAAGACGGCTCTGACGTACTTGCCAACTGCTCTCTCTGTGGCATCGCGGCCACTTTTTTCTTCTCAGTAGGGCCATTATGCTCACGTTTTTCCGCTGAAGCCTGCGCCATCCTGCAAGCTCTTTGCTGGTCTCGGCAGCACCAACAAGTCTTCCATTTCTCTTCTCTTCTCCTCCTATCTGACTCTCGCTCTGTCCTTGCCACTCTGTTCTCTCCTTCATCTTTCCTTTTATCTCAATCTCTGTCAGAAACTATTTTTTCTCTTCTCCAGTTCTATCAGACTACAATGGACCCCGGACACTCGTTTCTTCCGGACGACGACGCGGCTGACGAGCTGGCCAGACGGGGAGCGCTACTTGTTCCCTCAGCAATGCCTGGTAGTCACTCTTCTCTTATCTCTGGTATCCACTTTTCTCTTTTCTCGGACTGGAGGCGTACTGTCTCATTTAAATTCTTCGATACACAGGTTCCTTCGATTTCTATCGAGGAACTTGTGCGTCTGCGTCATGCTCGCTGTGCTCTCTCTCGCCTTCGCAGCAACGGACACAGCTTTCTGTTAAGCTCTTATCTCTCTAGGATTGGCAGAATCGAAAATCCTTCCTGCAGCGCTTGCGGACACCCGGCCCAGAACACCTCTCATCTTATTCTGCATTGTCCATTTACGAACTCTTTGCGTCGCTCGTTCTTTGGCAGTTTTCTGTCCCTCTACGACCTCTGTCCCATGTCCTGGGGAGTTTTCCGGCTTCTGGGGCTCCATGGTCTTCCGTCATCAACCCATCCCTTGGAAGGGGTCGGGTAACAACAACGACAACAAAACTGAAATTGCAGACGCACGATTATGTTACAAAAGGAATTAGGAAATTCAGACGTTCCTAAAGTTGTAAACAGAATTACGTCACAATCTGCAACTTGCTATCCTAAGATTTTAATACTATTTATATATACGGAACACCACTACATATAAGAAATCAATACCGGTATACTGAAATAAGAAATAAATACTAGTAATAAACGAAGAACCTTCGCGGTTCCATCACGGAATCCTTAAAACTCACGAAACATAACTGCATGTTTTGCGAAACCCCTGTCGAAGAGCACTGATGTGGAATGATCAAGTTGTTTCCGTCGTGAAATATTTTTTTCAACGTTTTCAACTCCCTAACCAAGGTTAGTTAAGTTTAATCAAATCATCATTTTATTAGCTACGTTTCATTGTCCAAGCTATCTTTTTCTTATCCATAATCGATATAAAATGTGATGCTAGTTATACTTTTTCTTGTTCTCTCGCGCTACTGACATCGCACGTCCATTCAAACTTATAGTGCAACTTTACCGTTTAATACACATTGGGAAATGGACAAAACTTTTTCGCCAAGTTACTTTTCAAGTCAAATAACCTATGTGGAAGCGGAAGCTGTAGAATTTTCGCGCTTCTGCTTCCGCTTCCGCTTCCACAGAAAAAGGACCGCTTCCACCGCTTCCACATCCCTAGTTTAAACACAATGGGTGGATGTTCTCGATCATTTTAAGAAACAAAAGGGGCTCACCAGCTGAAAAGTTAGGAAACAATACGTCAAACCAAACAGCAATTCATCGTTTCAAAGCTACTTGAATTGACAGGCAACCGGGTAGCAAATTATTTTTAATTGATGCAATATGCATAAGATCAACGGAATAAAATTAAAATGATACATGAAATTAAAATGCACTTTTTATGGTTTTTAAGTAGACAAATAGTAACACTTTCCAAACGTATTGACAGGTATCTTGGGTTTGTAAAATGCTGGCACCATGATAAACTTAAAATTTCTGACAAGAGTTATGATTGCCGTGTAGTTGTGCTGCCAATAAATAAACTCAGCACCTGTACCTTAGGAAACCCCGTTTCCTAAAACTGCTCTCAAAAGCGCTTCAAAAGGGATCTTATTAATAGCTCATGCCTTCAATATCCCTTGATGTCAACTAACCCTGCTCATCTGTGGCATCACGAACATGTATCAATTAGGACAACTGCTTCAAAAGTCTCGAAATCAGTGATACATGATAAAGAAAAGGGCCTACTAGATGATAATTTGATTGGTAAATATCTTGTTGATTGTAAGTGATAAAAGCCCCAAATTATTTGTATTTTACTTTTTTCACTGTAGATCGTGTTTTACAAAATTTTATTAAAATTTGAGAGACTTGATAACTTCACTAGCAAATTTAATATTGAATTACTTTGTACCTTGTTTATGGTAGGCTATGATATCGGTGGCAACCTTATCATGAAGACCTGTTCAAGGTGTTGCATGAACTGACTAATATGAAACAGGGAGGAGAACATCCTTCAAATTATGATTAAGGCAAATAAAGTGTAATTTACTGCTCATTTATAACCAATTTATATTTAATGGCTCGTTGACTTCCGTGTTAGATGCGGCTCTCATATTACGAGTGATATTCCTAAGTCTGCAGTTTTGTTGAAAAACAATTTAACACAGCATGGGTGCTTGATACCATTTTTAGTATTCTTATTATGACCACAATCGACTTATAAGCGGAAAAGAACTTATGGATGCTACTTTCTCCTATAATCACTATCGACCTGTACTCAGAAAAGAAAGTATGGATGCTACTTTCTCCAATTTATAGAAACTAGCCAAAAATCATTATAAAAAACGGCTACTATGGTAGATGTGCAAGAAAGTACTGGTTTGTCAAGTCGTTTGATAGATCGAAGCTTACACAAGAAACTTTTGGTCTGCTGATGTAACCTAGGTACTAGTAACATTTGTAAAAATTTGAATAAAATACATTTTTTTAGGTTGAATGTTTTGATTTCTAATATGAAAAATTGTGAATTAGTAAAAGGTGCTGAGTTCTGTAGCTATGAAATTCTGTCTGATGTTGTTAATATCTGGGAAAAATCAAATTATGTTCAGTTGTACCAACTCCACTGTAACAGCAGCCTACGAAATCAGTTTTTGGAACACTGATGTTGCTGAGACAGATGCATAGACGAATACGCGCATTTCAAAATTCACCCTTCCAGCCAATGTTGTAAAAATATACTATATTGAAGTGGTTATTAAGATGGCGGAGCGTGAAGAAGTACGGCTTTCTGTACACGGAAATAAATTACCAAATGAAGCACACACGAAGACACAAAGACGAGATCAGACTACGGGTTCGATTACAACACAAGTTATGCTTTAATATCATATATACAAAACGGGATCAGACTACGGGTTCAGTTATAACACAAGTTATTGTTGAATACCACATACACAAAAACGAGATCACACTACGCCACTACGGGCTCGATTACAACACAATTTTTACAATTGATTACAACACAATTTTTACAATTGAATAACAAGTCTTACCGGACTATGACGGAACCGATCCAAAATATATAGAACGTTCAGCATACTTGTAAGTTTGTAACCCAAACATCAACGGCAATCTCCAACAGTTATTTTACACAATTCTTCCAACAGTTATTTCACACAAATATTTTGACCGTTCTCCCAGTTGTAAATTCTCAATTATACTGGTTCACATACATTTTCGACATAGTCTTCGAATTAAGCACACGCAAACTTAAAAAAACTCAAGGCAAAAGGCTCAAATTGTTATTAGTAGCAACACGACGTAATGAATTGAGTGTCAGACTGGTATCCGAAGACTGCGGGTTTAAAACTCAGAACATCGCATATAAAATTTAAACGTGTAAATTCAACAGCCACTTTCGCGCAATTGAAGCAGCAGCAAAACATGCTACGAAAATTTCATTTAAACAAATATTGGAAATATGCTGAAATTGATTATGACTGCTTTAATGTATAAAGAAAAGCGCAAGCCACATCGTCAGGAATTATTGATCCGGTTTTGTGTTCGTTAACACAGGTGGCCGGATTCACCTCGTGATCCTTGAAAATTTATTAACAGCATTGTGCCACTTCGGTCTGTTTATGGTATCCTCCTTTTTTAGTCCACTCTCTTCAACCTGCTTAATCCCGTGCCTTCTCCAAGTCATCTTCAAACGCCCACGCCCTCTTCTCCCAACCACTTCAAAATCCAACGCTCTTAAGACATCATTATTATCCCTCTTTAAAACAAGCCCATACCAATGCACTTTGTTCGCTTTGGCTAGTTTTCCAAAGTTTCCATGTGTGCATTTCTATGTTATTGATTTGCTCTTATCGTCAAATGTAGTGCAAACGAGTAAAATAGCAAGTAAAACATATCTTGCTATAAAAACAGTTTAGAAAGTTAGAATTGACTTGTAAACGCCAAGTTAACTATAGACCGACGCTTAACGGCGTTGCTTTATACTTTACAGAAATGCTAGGCTGGTTTGTGGACGAAAAAGTCGTGAATGCTGTTCTGCATTCCGAATCCAAGCCGTTGATTGAAGAACAACAGGTAGAAATGCACCCCGAAAGAGTACCCATGAAATGCTGAGATTACCATGTTGTTCTTCAATCTATAAAACAGTGATTTTCTTTCGATGCCTGGAAAGCAGTACAGTACAACATATCACAGATGTCAAAAAAAAGGAGTGAGGTGCTGCGCGACGTGTTCCATGGATCTGAAGACTGCAAAAAGCCTGGGTTGTGATTCTTGATAAGACAGGCACCACTTAAAATGTGTAGGAATAAAAAAACCACCGAAGACAAATCGATGGATTTGTCGAAATTGCCATATGGCAGAGAAACCTTTGCTCGATTTCTGTTGCTCTGAATTTAAGTCAATTTTGTGTTGCGCAATTGACTGCACACTCGTGCTTATTTTTGGGGTGGCTTAGAAGATTTAACAGAAAATTGAAAAAGTAAATTCATCCTCCAAATGCCAAACTGAATAACTTTTATTACGTGATTGCCACTGTATAATGTTCTTATCGTTGTATTATATTCCGGCTTAATTCCATTTAGTGAAGTTTTTGTCGCAATACATTACGTATGTGCGATAGTACTGCAACCGGAAAATTAAATAGCTATAGATTAGAATGCCGACGAACGGCATCGGAGAATGCAATTTGTAGCTGCGCAGTAGGCTAATTGTTAAGGAAGCCGAGGTACTGTACCGGCAATGCATGTTAACTTTGCTTAATTTTTTTGAAGTCTGTAACATTACCCTTTACCCGGAATGGGGATAGAGCGGAGTACCATGAAGAACCCATAGTCGGAGAACTTTCCTTGGCATGGACCACAAGTAATCCTAAGAGCGTGCGCGTTGAGACTCCTTAATAAGAGACTGGAGTGTTGTAACCAAAAGCGCCGCTTGAAAGATGCTCCATTCTGCAGAAATGAGTTTAAAAAATTTTCTTCGTTTCAGCGAAGACTAGAGGGAACATTTCTAGGATGCTAAATTTCTTTAGCGGGTACTTAAGTGTCGAAAAACTTTGATATGACTGTGCGCATCGTAGAAAAGAAGAGGCGGCGGAGTAACAAAAGAAATGCAATGTTCCCTCGCCACTTCGCGGTTCAAGTTTCGCGGCTTCAGTGCATCGCGGATTTTTCAAAAATATTTATCAAAAAATAAAAATTCAAAAATAGTGCCATATCACTGATTGACTGCGCATCATCTCGCCATTCTCGTTGACGCTGTTGACTGTGTATAGCGTATCTTGATGTTGTGTTTGCAATTAACTTTTCGTTAAGCCCTTACAAAGCCGCCTAAGCGCCGTGCCCCTGCGAAGATTACTTTAGTTAACTCAAGAGAAAGAGGAAGATGATGACCATTAGTGAAAAGGTCAAACTTATGTTCGCATTAAGTAAAACAGAAAATATTTCTTATTGCTTGTGTTCTTTTTTTCGTCAGTTTTCAGAAAAGTAAGTTTTCATGAATATTGGCTTCAAAGGTACCGGGAATTTTAAATTCCCGACACTTTGCGGTTTTTCACTTATCGCGGTGGGTTCTGGTCCCCATTAATCGCGAGAAACCAGGGAACACTGTACTAGATAGCTGAAGCCGCACCTTGTCTGGCCAGGTGCTATTGCCCGCCACAAATAAACGATCGAGGACCCATTGCTGCTGGAAAAAGGCTGTATTTATGGGACTATTTCTAATGGCTGAGAAAACTTAGGCTACGAGCTGAAATTGTAACAACAATGAAAAACTTATTTTGGCGCTTTCAAACTTTCCTAACATGAAAGCTGTTTTAGAAGTTTTTAACGTAACCGATGCTTTCGAGAAGAGAAAAAGTTTAATACAATTCCTTACCAACCACAGATTTCTTTACAGTCACACAAAAAATCGAGAAATTTTCTTGCGGTTACAACAATAGCCGACACAAACTTTTTACGGTCACGTAAAAATAGCCGACAGAAATTAGCCTAATTTTAAATATGAAAATAGTGAGCCTGGGTAATAAAATAACGAAACAGACTCCATGTATAAGCAAGTAGCTTTACTTAATCAACAGGGTGCTGCCCCCCTCCAGTAAAATTTTTTGGGGAGCCAGTTTCACTGTTGCAAACGTGTTCCTAGATACATGATTAGCTTGTGCCCAAATGAACAGCAAATTTTCTGAAAAGTTGACTTGAGGGAAATCATGTGATTGTAGTTTAATATTTTGGCAAGCTTTTTTCAGTATTAAAAATACTTAGTGCGTAATGCAAGTTTGATTTGCAGCCTGCAAAGGTACTGAAAATAGTATGTCAACTACTGAAGGAGAAAAACAGCGTTATGATTTAGCAAAATGGCGATATGAAAATTGTACATTGATTGATGGTAATTTGGAACTGGTTGCATTACATAGAGATATTACTTTTACAAGGGTGAGCATGTACTGTAATTTTTTTCATTATCGCTTGTGAAGTAATTTTATGATCAAGGTTTTGCCAGCACACTGTTTGTTATTCCTGTTTGTGCTTTTCTGCCAGCTAATGAGGAACTGGTTGGCAAGTCCAAATAGGTCTGTGAACATACAAGTTATACAAACTTTTGTATGATTAGATGATGATGACGTAAAAATTATTGTTTTAATACAGCGGTTCCCAAAGTATGGATCGCGAAGTGTCGAACAATGAGTCGCACCTAGGTAATTCAAATCTGTCAAAACGAACTTTTTTCTTTTCATTTTTCAAGTTGTTTCAATTTCGTTATAGACTGAATTATTGCATCATACGCATTTCAATTGGCTTCATCCAATTAAAACTGGATTATTGCAGCATAAGGGGTTTTTCCGAGAGTTTTAATGGCAGCCCAGCTACTGGCCAACTAGCTGCTAATAGATAAGAGATAGGGTAAGTTAAAATTAGTTGATCACGGAAATATTTTGGAGTTGAATATTTCGGTAAATAGATCAGTAGAGTAGAAAGCCAATAAATTAATTTACACTGTACGGCAAAATTTAAATTTGCGTTGTATCAGGGTTGATAGTATGAAAGTTTAGCTATATAGTAGTTCAGTAGTTTGAAACATTTTTACTACCTTAGCAGGTAAACATCAAATTTACCAAGAACTGACTAAATCTACTGAAAACTAGCACATTACATTGCAGGTATTATTGTTAAAAATTGTAAATTCTGTAAGCATTGAAGGATGACTAAGCGTCCTACAACCAAGAATTTTTGGAATTGGATTCACTTCTATTAATGATCGTGGTGCCGTGAAGCGCAACGTGTGCTGTGCAATGAAGTATTGTCTTAAGAATCTCTGCAAAAACAAATTGAAGAGACATCTAGAGACGAAGCACCTACAACACGTGAAAAAGTGTATTTTGTTTGAGCACCGAAAAGCGGCACTGAAACGAAGCCTATTTTGCTCAGCAACAAATCCAACGTTTTTACATTACAAGCAAGCCACGCTGGCATCGTACATCTCGCTGCGCATGGCGAGAAGATGAAGTCGCACACGATTGGAGAACAGCTCGATAAGCATGCAGTCATCGACCTGGCCAGACTCACATGCGGCGACTTCGAAATTCCAGTCTTGTCTCGCTATCGAACGACACGGTGAAAAGTCTCATCGCCGACGACCTTTCACTAAATACAAAAGGCCAAATGGCGGCCCTAATGAAGAAAGCGGGAAAGTGGACCTATCAACTCGATGAGTTGACCGACACTACAAGGATGACACGGACCTCGAAGATGAATTTCTGTTTTCCACATTATAGACAACAACTGCAACTGGCGCCGACATCTTTAACCTTGTGGACAACTTTCTACAAAAAGAAGGCATTAACTGAGAAAATTGTGTCAGCTTTTGCACTGACGGCGCGTCCGCCATGCTTGGTGCTCGACAGGAGTTTACTGCACAGTCAAGCAAGGTAATCCAAATGTCGAAGTCGTCCACTGTCTTCTGCACCGTGAAAATCTTGCTGCGCAACATTAGGCGCGGGTCTTTTGGCAGTGATACAGGAAGTCGTTGCCCCAGTCAACTTTATCGAATCCGGCGCAGATAACTCGTCTGTTTGAGCAGATGTGTGTCGACTTCGGGTCTGAATTCCAACACCTCCTATTCTACTCGAATGTGAGCTGGCTTTCTCGCGGCAAGCTCTTGTGCCGTGTAGTAGATCTACGAAGAGCTGCAGATCTTTCTCAATGAGAAAAGCCATCGTCATGCCATTCGATTCCAAGATAAGGAGTGGATGCTTAAAGTATGCTACTTAAACGACATCTTCACCGTAGTGAACGATTTTAACACACCAATGCAGGTCAGAATTCAAAATATCATCCGAGAAACTGTCTGCCTTTAAAGAAAAGCTGCAACTAGGAAAGATGAAATTGGAGCGTGAACGAAAAACTGCGTTTCCATCAACGAAAGAGTATCTGAAGGAATGGAATCAAATTCCAATTAGCAGGTTTGATGTCATCCAGCTATTCCTGGTGGAGCATTTGGAAAACCTTATCACGGAGTTCGATCGCTACATCCCGGATAGAAATCTAGCATCTCAGCTGCGGGTCAAAAATCCGTTTCTGGCAAAGGTTGTCAGTTTATCAAAGGATGTCGCAGGACTGCAGGAAGAGCTTATTGACTTGCATCACGACAAGTTCCATCGACATCACTTCTCCGCAGTGTCACTTGGAGAGTTCTGAACTTCTGTCAAAAAAGGAAAAACCGACAATTGGTAACGAAGCCATGACTTTTCTGCTCTCGTTTACCACTACGTATCTGTGTGAGCAAAGATTTTTGGCAACGCCTCGATCCCGGCAAAGACGTGCGCATTGCACTCAGTAAAATAGAGCCGCGCATAAAAGATATTATGAAGGAGAAACTTCAGTTTCATCAATCGCATTGAATCGATGATTTGTTTGCAATAAATTATTACTTCATAGTCCTCCACACTACAACTGGTTGTCTGTGTCTTGTCTAATCTATAGCATAGGCACTTGAAAAATAGTAGAGCGCTGACATCAAAAATACATGTACATTCTTTTTCGCTGTTTCAGGCTTGGGTCGTAAGATGTTCATCAAACTCAAATTTAGGTCGCGCTCAAAAAAGTTTGGGAACCACTGTGTTAATAGGTTAATGTAGTGGTGTTACTGCTATGATGTGGTTACTAATTGCATAAACCTTTTGTTGGTCCAGTAAAACGCTTTATGATAGTCGTAGTGCAAATTGAAACAAACATCAGCCACTATAAATGTCAAGCGCCAAACAAGAAAGCTCTAACTACCAAATATATTTAATTTTTGTCCAACCTGACGTGAAGTTGAGCTCATAATCTGTCAATTATAATGTAAATGCTTTACAACATTGCAACAGTATAATGGTATTTGACTAAATTAATTTTTTTCACACAGCACATTGTGGAAGTAACTGGTTATGTTTTAATTGGTCGAAATTCAGGTAAATACATTGACTTATCATCATTACGATTGATTCGTGGCTTTGAAAAACATAAAAAAACAGTGGTGGCCTGCAAAGGCACTGCCAATGTACGAAACTTTACCACTGAGTCCGAAGAATATGCTTTGTATATTGACGATAATCAACGTGATAAATCGGGATTGGAGGAAATATGGATGCCACATTTAACTGGTAAAGTTTTAATTACCTCTGTGTTATGATAGAGTAAATACAGTAAGAGGCTTAAATAATTTGGAAAAACAAATTGATGAAAGTGTGTTCACGAAAGTTTTAATTACCTTTGTGTTATGATAGAGCAAATACAGTAAGAGGCTTAAATAATTTGGAAAAACAAATTGATGAAAGTGTGTTCAAGTACAGTTTATTAAAATCAAATAGGATAAAAATTGAAGCCATAGCCCATGGATGAAAAAGATATGTTGTGATATTTGGATCTTTCTGTTTCACGTTATATAGCTTGTCAATTTAACCAGTTTTCTTTATAAACATTTTCCAGAAATATCCAGTGGAAATGTGTTTCTTAGCAACAACCCGCGATTATGTTTTGTCAATACTATTTTATGGGAAGATATTTTTGAAGATTCATCCCAAGCCCTTATTTTTAAAAATTCATCAGATGACACAACTAGTTCATTTTCCAAATATTGTACAGGTAAAGAGCAGTTTGATTTTCAAAAAGTTGTCTTCAATGACGCTGCTTGAATCTGTGGCATGCTTCAGCTGAGTGGTGAACACTATTCTTTTAGATGCATCCACTGCTATCTATAACTGTACCTTAGGGGTTCTCAAACAATGGCTCATGGCAGGGGCGCAGCCAGGGGGGGGCACTGTGCCATGGCCCCCCCCCTTTGGTCCCAGATAAAGTTATGCACAAAACAAGTAATTGCCTAAACTTTTCTGGTAGCTTTGGACTTCATGCCTGAGATTAACACGTGAGCTTCAAATTTCTATAGTTTTTTGATATGAACCAGAAACCACACGAGCAAGTTCTTTTGTGCAAGAATCTTGCAGCAATAACCTATTGGTGTCTGACTAGGTGCGCAAGAGTATTGTCCAACAGTAATAGCAATATTGCACAAAAACAAGTAGCTTGCCTCGAGTGAAAGTGAGTCTTGTGGTTTCTGGAAAAGCTTCGGAAATATTGCTAATAATCGGTGCGCAAGAGTATTGTACAACCTTAACCCTTGGAACCCCACAGGCCGGAAAACCGGCCTTACTGACAAGCCTTATAGATTCCAAACTATTCTAGTGTTAGATTAAATAACCCAAAAGTGCTAGTGATGTGAACTTTAATAATTTGCTGGCCGGGACACCGGCTTACAGGGTGATAGCGGTAGACCCTAAGGCCGGTTTACCGGTTTTTCGGGTCTATCAGGCTTCTTAGTAAGGCCGGTTTTCCGGCTTGCAGGGTTCAAAGGGTTAATAGCAATTGTAAGATATACTAGCTGGGTTAATGACGGGTCAGTTCAACTTACGATCCAGCTCTTACAAGACTTATAGCCCCTTTAATAACGCGCTTGCAAATCGATCGATTCGGATGTTTTTCGTGTGTCTCTACCACGGCCGACTCCGATAAACAAGCAATCAGGGGGAAGCTCGGTGTATTTTGAAGATAACTTGCGATATTACAGAACCGTTAGCGATGTAAACCAACTAACGAACCAGATTCAATGTCGACCAACAATACGAGCGGTCATTAAATATTTGGGCTATATTTGTTTCTCGGATCTATTACTACTTCATTTGCCACATTCGTTAACTTTAAGTTAACAAGGTGACCAAATAAACGTAACAAATTAAACTCTGCAAAAGAAAACGTTTCAATTATACCATTATCTTAGTGACTCCGACTAAACAGCAAATTACTGACAGGATTCTAGTACGAAAAATACTCTTAACGCTAAGGTGCCAATCTTTAATTGCAATGAGATGTAAACTAGAGATCTAAGTAGCAATCATCAATAAGTAAAACACGCTTTAGGTTATTTATTGCCGTGCTCTTCAACCGGTGTGCATGGTGCACACTAGGGTGCACCAAAAAATGCTAGGGGTTTACCACTACGAAAGGGTGCACTACAAGCTTGTCGACTACGAAAGGGTACATCGTCTTGCTCCGCAGTTGTCGCCTGTAGACAAGTTAGAAGCTGCTATAGGTAGATCTTCTAATATAAAATTTAATTCTAATATAAAAATATATTAACATTTATCACAGATCAGTGATGTCTTTATTGAATTGTTTTACTAAAACTTCGAGTAATTCTGCAGCAGTGAGTGAGGGCACAGGTGGAGTTTTTCTAGCCCAGACTAACGAAGTCAGTGCAAGACCTGAAGATAATGAAAGCTGTGCTACAGAAGTAGAAACTTCGACGCCTGCTGCTTCCGAAAGCGGAAGAAATTTAAAACGAAAAACAGTGTCCACACCAAAACGTAGAAGATGGAATAATGATTATGTGAAGTATGGGTTCTGTCGTGCAACGGAAGAGGAGCACAGTCAGTATCCATCCACCAATTGTCTGTTTTGTTCAGTCAAGTATGCCAACTCAAGTCTTGTCCCTTCCAAACTCGAGCTACATCTTAAAAAGCAACACCCCGAACACCAATTTAAATCTAAGGAGTTTTTTGAATCTCAATTATCTGCATTTTATATGCAGCAAAAAAGCTTTCAGTTGCAAATGGTGAACAAGGAAAGTAAAGATCTTTTGTTAGCTTCGTTTAAGATGACTCATGTTGTACTTAAAAGCAAACGTCCTTACACAGAACTTGAATCTGTAGTATTGCCGTGTCTTAAAGTAGCAGCTGATTTGATTCATGGCGGTAAAGAAGCAGTAAAGAAAGTTTCAAAAATTTCTTTATCTGATACCACGATTTCTCGCCGATCTCAAATTATTGCAACAGATTTGGAAGATCAGTTGATACAAAAGTTGAAGAAAGCACCTTCATTCGCTGTCCAGTTGGACGAAACAACTGATGTAGCTTCTCAAGCTCAACTCATTGTGTTTTGTAGGTTTGCTGATACTGCGTGTGAAAAAATTACAGAGCATTACTTATTTTGCAAACCGCTGGGTGTGGAAACAACCGCTAATGCTATTTTTGGGACATTGAATGAGTATATTAAGGAGAAAGGACTAAGTTGGGAAAAGTGCAAATCTGTTACCACTGATGGGGCGGCTGCAATGACAGGATCCATCAATGGTGTTGTAAAAAAAATCAAAGAAGTTTCACCTGAATGCGTTTCAATTCATTGCATCCTTCATCGTGAAGCTCTTGTCGTGAAGAAATTGAATAATGGTGGCAGTGAAGAAAATGATTTTGCACAGTTGCTCAGGGAAGTTGTTGGTATTGTTAACTACATTCGAAGCCACGCAAAAAAGCGCAGAATATTTTCAAAGTTGTATGAAGAGATGGATGCGTCATTCACTGAATTGCTGCTACATACAGAAGTAAGGTGGCTTTCCAGAGGCAAAGTTCTTAGCCGAATCTTTTTGCTTAGAGAAGAATTGGAAGTTTTTTTTACAGAAGAGCATGACCAAAGGGCTAGCAAATTTTGCGACAACTTTTGGTTGGCAAAAGTTGCATATATGGCTTCCATTTTTGAACATCTCAATAAACTTAATGTGAATATGCAAGGGAAAAATATATGTATTTTTGAAACTATGTCTAAAATCAATGCCATAAAGAAAAAAATACCTCTGTGGCAGAACCGAGTTGCATCAAAAAATTTTTCTGACTTTCCCCTTTTGCATGACTTCATGACAGAACATGATATCAATTTTCAGATGCAACTGCTTCCACTTGTTGAAGCTCATCTTAAATTGCTGGAAGAAAACTTTGAGAAGTATTTCACTGCTGAACAGAATGCCACATATGAAGCTAATTCTTGGATATTACATCCTTTCACTTACGATAGTATTACGACTGAAACAGAAAATTTGATTGATCTCCAATCAGATTTTGGCATGAAAGCATTATTTAAGGAGACACCATACACTGAATTTTGGGTGCACCTACTAAATGTGCCAGAATACAGAAGCATAGCAAAAAAAGCAATTTCTGTTCTCATCCAAATGCCCACAACGTATTTATGCGAAAGTGGTTTTATTTGTCTCTGTGAAATTAAATCTCGCAAAAGAAATTCCATTACACACATCGATCCATTGATGAGGGGAGCAATTGAAACGAAGATCATTCCTCGGTTTGAAATGTTGGTTGATGATATGCAACAGCAAAAAAGCCATTAAATATTAACTTCTTGAGTTTGTTGTGTGCTCTGTCTTAAGTTATTCTAAGTGCAGTCTGCAGTGCAATACAGTAGTTTCTTTGCGTATTAATTTGAATGTGTCTTTTTGTCTTTGTTTGAGTTTTAAACACATGGGGTGCATGAGCTCGCCACAAGATTTTTTAGGGTGCACCATAATGAAAAAGGTTGAAGAGCACTGATTTAGTGCATTGTGCAATGTAATACAAGCGCGTAGAAATCAAGTGCTGAACCAACAGCGTCTTAATCAAGCGATGTCAGCTCGGGTTTAATCACAAATCGAAACAACAACAAGCACTACGCAAATAACAATATGTTACAGCAATATTGCACAAAAACAAGTAGCTTGGCGCGAGTGAAAGCGAGTTTTGCGCTTTCTGGAAAAGTTTTAGAAATATTTTTCAACAATAGAGCATGCTTCTATTTTTTGGCAAGTTATTCACCAAATCATCTTGACGAGCCTAGATTCATAGTTGACGACTTAAATTTTCTAATTTTAGTCAAAATGCTTTGGACTAATAGACTGTGGAGGAAACAAAATCATCAATTTGCTAAGTAAAAATTCAACATTCTCTCTGGAATGTTTTTTTAGAAGACTATAAAGACCGCAATAAAAAGTTTAATGAGTGGACAAAAGCAGCATAGAAGCTGCAATCAGAGATAGCACAAGTTTCGGTAACATTCTCTGGCTGGCAACGTACGCGAAATTCAAACATGCGTAAGCACCATGAAAGACATGTTGGTATTTTTTCTAATTCTGAAAAACATCTTTCGCTACTGCATGCTCAGGTTAATGGCAAATGTCCTGATTCTTTGCATTCGCGTTTGAAGCGTAATAGTTCCTCAAAGTGGATTGAGAACTATGATGCTGTTTTTGTTTTCAAGGAGTTTTATCCGGCGGTTGCTGGTTCTCTTGATCAAGTGTCAGAATCAAGGGATGGAGAAGTTCTTAAAAGGGCTATGCTGATTTGTGGTACAGAATTTGAAAATTGCAGAAAGTAGAGTATTCATTCTCGAAGCTTTTCGTCTGACACTTTTCAAGAGAATCCGTCAGAAATAGAGTGAAAAGGTGAAGTGAGTCACTTATATAGAGACACAGTTGACGAAAAAGAAAAAAAGGGAAAAAAGGCTCTATCGTGATTGGTAAAAAGAAGCGACCAATAGAAGGAGCGGAAACTAATGAGTGATTTTAAGACCATAAACGAATTCCTTTTGTTTGCATAAATTTGGTTTGGATGTTTTAATGTACGTGGCTTCAAGGGTGGAAAGGTGAAAAGAAGTACGGCCACGGGCAAGAATAGAAAATTTGTTGTCATTATATTCGTGTGCGCATGTAGGGTTTTGTAAAAGATGTTGTCCTATGGCAGAAAAGGAAGTTTCAGTTTTAAAGCTTCTGATTGGCTTGCACGACCGGGCCAATGTCCTTCGGTCCTGAGAAATATATTTTATTTCTCAGGACCGAAGCACATTGGCCCGGTCGTGCAAGCCAATCAGAAGCTTTAAAACTGAAACTTCCTTTTCTGCCATAGGACAACATCTTTTACAAAACCCTACATGCGCACACGAATGTAATGACAACAAATTTTCTATTCTTGCCCGTGGCCGTACTTCTTTTCACCTTTCCACCCTTGAAGCCACGTACATTAAAACATCCAAACCAAATTTATGCAAACAAAAGGAATTCATTTATGGTCTTAAAATCACTCATTAGTTTCCGCTCCTTCTATTGGTCGCTTCTTTTTACCAATCACGATAGAGCCTTTTTTCCCTTTTTTTCTTTTTCGTCAACTGTGTCTCTATATAAGTGACTCACTTCACCTTTTCACTCTATTTCTGACGGATTCTCTTGAAAAGTGTCAGACGAAAAGCTTCGAGAATGAATACTCTACTTTCTGCAATTTTCAAAGGGCTATGCCTTATTGAAAGCGATAACAACAGCTGGGTTTTTGGTTAGCCTAGAAGTTATCAATGCTACACTGAAACTTACCATAACAGCTGCAAAGAAGCTACAGGGCATCAAGAATTTATTTTGACTGCATTAGATGCTACGAGTATTGCCAGTTGCAAAGATGTGATACAGACTTTTCGGAAAAATGAAGAAATATATGTTGGACTATTCAGACATGCCGAAGGTCCTTACGGGGAATCTATCCCATGCCTCGAATTGTGAATCGGCAAGCCAATAGAGCGAATCTACTGGCTGTTTCACCATTGCAGTTTTTCAGGCATTCTGTCTTTTATTGACACAGTGCTTGAGTAACTCAGCGAAATATTTCGCTCTGACCTTGTTGATCGCATAAAACTCCAATTTTTGATACCATCTGTGTTACGTCGCAACACGCGTGTCTGCCTCACGCTGCGGCGAACAAGAGAAGGACGAGATGTCGTCGTTGAAACGCAGTTTATTCAGTGAAAATTCGAGGAGAAATCAACGAACCAGAAATGAAATAATTGCCACAAATTTACAGCGAACTGGTTTCTTTAGCAAAAGTGACAGATACAATATAATTGTTACTGGCGTAAATGACCGATATGCTAAACTTACCAACTTGTTTTTCGACAGAACATCCAACAACTTTTATTAATTTAATTACAAATTATTGCAGCTGAAAAATGGTACAATATAAGATGCTAGTTGATTTGATAATTGATATTGCCTTACACTAACGAACTTTAGTTGCTGCTGAGATAAACAAAGCAATGATGAAAGGTTTTGAGTAGAAATTTTAACTGATATCAATCAATTAGAGCAATGCAGCGGAATCGAATTCTGTTAACGAGCTTAGCTAAAAATAACAATGCGGCAGAACAAAGCATAGCGCTGCGGTTACAATAATTGAAAAGATACACGAACGAGAATACGCTAATTAGGTATTTGACCTTATCAGACAGGTCAGCTACGCAAAATTTCATAGCAAAAGGATCACAAGCTCAAAACTCGCGCACATCGAAACGCAATTTCAATAAAAAACGATTTATGACGTAACAATCTGTCAGTGTAAAGCATGACATTTGCTTCGATCAGAAATGCTGTGAACTTCTATCTTCCCTTTGTGGATGACAGCATTGACGCTGTGGAGGTTGAATTTATGCGATGGCGTTCATATTGGCTGCGCCGCGAAAACGATTCTTTACCGTACAACACTTCAGGCGTGTTGCTGTCTGCTAAAGAAATAGATACGCATCCATCTTCTTCAAGTTCTTCTTCAAATATTAACAACTGGTCCGGCTACTACAACAACAAATAAAAACGTTCGTTTAGTGCTCTGAGATATCTAGAAACCTATTTGCGGTTCACAACGAAAGAAGCTCGTTTGAATGGATTGACATTGCTGTTTGTTCACCGTGACCTCAACATTGATTTTGAACAAGTGATTGATGAGTTTTCACGTAAAAATCGTGAGCTAAATTTTAATTCAGTATCTATCACCACTACCAAACAGTTTGTATCAGTAAATGCATTGTGTGCAGTTGTGTGAGGGCAAAATTTTCTTGTGTGTGCAATTGTGTTAAACTTCTTTTTAAAAACCGCACACATCTCTCATTTCCTGGAGAAAAAAACTCGACTAAATCCTGAGGGTTTTTCTACTGCACCATGGCTGTGTTGTTCAAAAAACTTTGCCCCCTCTCCCCCTTGAAGAAATCCTAGCTACGCCACTGGCTCATGGTCCAATTTGTTTATCCATTAGTAAGCTATAGCAGTAGTCCAGGTGGGCCACGTCTTGTTGATTCAGAATAGAATAATAGCGAGAAGATCACTGAATTGGCAAACACAAAAGTGGCCTGCAGATCTCTGTTTAGTTTAAAATAGCCCACGTGCCTAAAAAAGTTAGAAACACATACTTGAACCATGGTGTCAATGCTAAGAACAAAGTTGTTGCCATAAGTTTAATGTGTAGTTGTAGACACCTGATGAACCAGACAGTTTTTATTAAGTTTATATAATTGTCGACGTGATTGCCTTGATCTTTATCTGCATGGTTATTTGCAAATAACTTTACTCTACCTGCCTACCATATTTCTTTTTTCCTATGAGATTACTGCTGCTTGCAAAGCCATCTATTTCTAGTCAGCGGCACACTTCGAGCAGCTACTATTCTCTAAGACCAACACGTCTGGATAAAAGTACTTAATTGTGCTCAACTTCAAATGTAGTAATTTGTTATGCTGTGTTAGTGTTATAGAGTAATTAGGCTTATTTTTGTGAGCGTTTAACAGTTGCTGTTTGTGCATTTTAAGCTTGCCCATCAAACTGTACTGATGGCCGTTGCTGGAGTAGCGAACCAGATATGTGCCAAACTTGTAAGTGGTTTTTATTTCCAACTTTTAACTAGAATTCATTCAGTAATGTTGTTATATGTACAGTATATTCACACAGAAACAGGGCAAAACTTCTGGTTTCCAGTGCATGATTTCAACTGCGAAACTGACAGACTATTTTTTCCCACGAAAATAAAAAAATGGGGTGATAGTTTCGTAAAAAAAGTTATTCTCTTATGTTTTTTCTTACATTTTCGTGAAAAATAAAGTAACTTGGTTTCAGATCTTGCTAATCATCCCATTTGGGCAGCACTATTGTAAACCATCGTTCAAATAGTGCACTAAAGTACTTTGCTGTTCGAACAAAACTTACTGGGTTAATTGTTTTCCTTGTGCGATTATTTTTATAAACCATATGTATATGTAGTGGTTCGGATAGAAATGAGTTTAAAGACTAGTAGCACATCACAGGTGGATTCCAGATCTTTTGTTGCCCATGATTTTGTTTCTGAATTTACTATGGCGTTTAATGTATTGCTTGGTGATCAATTTACAGTCGTTAAATTCAAAATCTTTTAAGGTTAAAGTTATGTTTTTCAAGTGACCAAAACAGGACCGATGTGTAAAGTTTGTCAAGAGGCAGGCTTGCGTTTTGCGATGAGGAATGGCGATTGTGTCTGCTGTGCCGAAGAGTGTGCCGGAGGTTGCTTTCATTCCAGCAAAAGTACATGTTATGTAAGCAGATCTGCCTGCTAAATGACTGTTGCTCGAATCTTATACATAAGACGTCTGTCGCGTTTCAATAGAGTTTTGAATCTATCTCTGTCAATCTTAATTTACTTCTTAAAATTGACGCGACTAGCAGTATCGATCGAATAATTAAGTTTGGTTGCAATTTAATAGCTAGGAAAAGATTGGCTTCCACTAAAATACTTTAACCAACGCACATGCAGGGCCGGATTAAGCAATGGGCAAACTGGGCAGTTGCCCCGGGCCCCGCGCTTCTACTAATTTTTAGCACTATTAATTATCGAATTAAAATAAATTTACTGTTATTCTGGCTACCAGGTTTTTTTGATAAATTCATTTTATTTAGCTCTTCTGGTAATGATAACGTTTATTTAAGTTGATACAAGTTTTTACCGAGCATGCAAAAAACTTCAATATCCGTCAACGTTTCGAACAGCTATACAGCTGATCTTCATCAGGACTAATAATAAACTTGTGTAGTTTACCAGATTCCTTGTCGAGATTGCACTGGTATCTACATTGGGGAAACTGGACGGGCTTACAAAACAAGATTGGCTGAGCGTAAAAGAGATTTAAAGCCAGCAAATCTGGCAAAAGTTGATGACAACAATTTTAATAAAAAAACGACATTGGTTAAGCATGTCATCACCAAAGATCACCGAGTTGACCGGGATCATAGCAAAATTTCAACCATTGAAATAGATTTTACCAAACGCCGATTTCTTGAATCTTTTTTTATTCATAATTCTGAAAATTCAATTAATGATAAAGAAAATTGTTTTTATTGTGAAATTTACGATAATTTGACGTAATCTACAGTTGTTTATTATTCGCCTTTAAACTTTTTGTTTTGCCTTTTTCTTTCGATTGCGTAGCACACTATTTATATTGCTTCACTCGTGCTTTCGTTTATTATTAGTCCTGATGAAGATCAGCTGTATAGCTGTTCGAAACGTTGACGGATATTGAAGTTTTTTGCATGCTCGGTAAGAACTTGTATCAACTTAAATAAACGTTATCATTACCAGAAGAGCTAAATAAAATGAATTTATTAAAATAAATTTCTAACCTTATAACCTATATTATCAGCAAACCTGAACTGAAAAATCAAAATATTTACATACCGGTACAGTTATTACCCGTATGAAAAAAATTTAAAACAGACTTTCAATGACAAAGTAACTGTGATGTCACAAGGGGCCCCGCGATCTCTTAATCCGTCCCTGCGCACATGGCCTACTTAAAATAGAAGACGGCCAGACATTGTACCTTACAGCGCGAAAATTAGACGGGTAACATTTACGCGGCACTTGTTTACTTTTCTTCAACTGTTGGTTTCCAGCAGAGGTAATCCTTCACAATCTTTCAACAAGTGCTTTTCAGCGTTGTTTTCTCTAGACGTTTAACCAATGCTGCCACGCATGGGGTTTTGCCCCCAGATCTTGGGTTTTGTGTACCTTTCTGAGGTTCTGGGTTTTTTTGATAATGATCTGGGGTTTTTGAGCAATTTTGTTAGAATATGTAAAAACATAAAGCTTAATGATGAACTTGGCATGGCTTTCGTTAAAACTAGCACATGAACGTCTTTTCAGGTTGTTTTCGGTTTAGCGTCAGTGGTAACCTTAACCCTAACTCAGCTCCAGTCCTAACCTAAAGCTTCACCCTAATCTAAAAAGTACAGAGATATGTTTTTGTGCTAGTCTTAATAAGACCCTTTTAGATTTCGCTTAGTCAATGTATGTCACAGGAAAAAGTGCTTGCTGCAGTGATAAAAAGCTTAGTTTAAATTCTAAATCTTAGAGAAATGAGTTTAAGTAACGAAAGTAGCTCTCTAGCATCTCCACAAAAAAAGATAAAACGGTATACTCAAATATTTAACGTAAAGTGGCTGACAGATACACAGCTAAAAGATTGGCTACAGCAGGATAGAGACAATAAAGATTACAGTTACTGCAAATGTTGTAAGATTACCCTTGAAAATGCAAACAAATCCATGTTACTTCGACATAAACAATCAGTACGACACTGAAGGAGCTATCAAATTGCAAAATCTTCTAGTTGCATTTCTCAGTTTTTTGCTAAGAAAAACTGTGCAGAAGAACAGATAGCAAAAAGTGAGTTGTTGCTTGCTGGCTACTTTGCTGAGCACCACATACCTTTCTCCCATGCTGACCATCTGTTGACTGTATGTAAACGAGCATTTCCTGACAGTCATATTGTTTCCAAATTATCAATGAAAAGAATCAAAACATCTTATGTTAAGCAAGATGGCATTGCTTTTCATGAAAAATTAGAAGTGACGAATATTTGCAAAAAAAGCAAATTTTTACTATAATTGATGAAAGCACTGATATCTCTGTTACGCAAATATTAGCAGTGGTTGTACGATATTTTGGTTCAATCAAGCATGATGTAGTGAATGCTTTGCTGATACAACTGAAGTTGAAAATGGAACAGCTCAACACCTTTACCAAGCAGTCAAATCTTTTTTAAAAAAGATGCATTTCTTTTGAAAATATTGTTGGATTTGGCAGTGATAACTGCTCAACTATAATGGGTGAAAGGAGTGGCTTAAAAAAACTGTTGAAAGATGATATACCTTCCGTCTTTATTATGGGATGTATTTGTTACTCAATGGCACCTAGTGCTAGTCATGCTGTCAATGTTTTGCCCTCTTACCTTGAGATCTTTTTGAAGGATGTGTCATCTTATTTTAGCAGGAGCAGTAAATGCAAAAGAGACTTTATGGCAATTCAACAAGTTGTCAGAGTTGTGCCACACAAAATGGTGAAACTGTCTCAAACGAGATGGCTTTCTTGAGAAAAAGTTATAAGTACTGTTATTGAATAATATGATGCTTTAATTCTGTATTTTGAAAAGAATGCAAAACTGATAAAGTTGATGGTGCCAGAAAAATTTTTGACACTTTAACAAACTCTGGAACCAAACACATGTTTTTGTTTTTGCAATATACAATAGACGCCGTTTAATATGACCACCTTGGGACCAGACCATTTTGGCCATAATATCCAAATGGTCATAAAAGCCGAAGCCGCCATAACAGCTCCTGAATCGACGCTGTAAGCCACAAGAAGTCCAAACACCGTCAAATTCATCGTTTAACCGAAGTAGCAGTGTGACGTTGGCAGTAAAATAAAGTACAGTACTGTGACAGGGTGCAAGTGATAGCAAAACTAAGTACAGACTGTACAGTATGCAACAATATGTTGAAAAGGCGAAGTGCGTGGCGGGAAAAATCCTGTACTGTAATAAGAGAGATGGAGAAAATGTTGGTCATATTATCCGAAATTTGGTCATATTAAACAGAGAATTTTAAATGGAGAAATTCCGGACCGTACCAAATTGGTCATAATAAGCGGCTGGCCATATTATCCGTGGTCATAATAAGCGGCACCTACTGTATTTTGCAAAAAGTAAATGCAATTAACACTGAATTTCAGTCAGAACACTTTTGATTACATCAGCTTTACTCAATGATTACGTCTGAGTACAAGAGCATTCTCAAGTGTTTTATCAAAGAGGAAATTCTATTTGCAAAAAATTTGTCAGAAATTGATCCACAAGATATAAGAAGCCAAAAACCTATTAGTGATGTATACCTTGGAGGACAATGTTTTTCTCAGTTACTCAATGACCCATTACAACATGAGAGTTGCACCATTAAATTCAAAAGTGATTGCTTCAAGTTTCTTTTGGAACTTTCCTTACAGATGAAGAAAAGGTTACCTTTAGATTAAATGGAATTATTGCCAAATTAAATGTATTAGATATTGAAATTGCATTGGATCTTAAACGGTCACCAACATCTATAGTTCCATTAGCTGTTCACTTTCCACATATCATACCACAAAATAAACTTATTAAACTTGATGATCAATAGAGAGCCTTCCCTATTTCTGCAAAGAACTTGCTGTTTCTGCGAAATATGTTCTGGAATATTGGCACAAATTAGGTTTAGTAAAGGATGGTCTAGATAATTTAAAATTTTCTGTTATCATATTTTATGACACCTATGACTGTCTTACCACATTCTTCTGCAGCTGTAGAAAGAATATTTTCCCAGATCAATTGCATGAAAACTAAATTAACTAGTTCTTTAGAACAAGAAACAGTGAAAAACAGGCTCATTGCAAAGCAGTCTATCAACAGAAAAAATCAAACATGCTGCTGCTGGGAATCAAATCAAAAACTAATTACAGAGATGATGGATGGTAAAGTGAGGAAGAGATATCAAGAACGGCTTGTAAACCAAAAATATAAAGATGTTTGGTGTTATTCTGAAAGTGACAATGAAGAAGAAACTGTTTTAATTGATGTTAAAAATATCTTGACTCATTTTTTTAGAATTTTTGTGAATGACCCATCTGCATATAACTGCTTTAATGTGTTGTAGTTTTGTTATCATGTTTTATGAGAAAATGTCATTAAAACTAACATTCTTTGTATTAAGTACACAATCTCAAAGAAAATTTTGGGGTAAGGTTTAGAGTGGGGATTAGTAAGTATTAGGGACCTTAGAGTTATAATAAAAGTCAGGGTTAGGATTGAAAATATAGTTTGAATTAGAAGATTTATAAAATTACAATTAGAGATCTAAAAATTTTGCCATATAAAAAGGATGTTCAAAGTTTCATCATTTTAGGTATTACAGCTCTTATCAATAAAATAAGGTTATTTTAATGTTGCACATTTGAACAAAAAAGTGTTTTAAGACATGGTGACCATTCCAATACCAAAAAATTCCTTTCATTTCTGTAATTTTTTTCTGGGGTTTTCAATTGTCATCTGGGGTTTTTTCATGGACCAATCTGGGGTTCCTTTTAAAATCTTAGTGGCAGCATTGCGTTTAACAGTGCTAGGATGCACAGCACAGTTAAAAAGCCCAGTTAGATAGTAGAAATTATCTTGTTATCTGCAGTTCTAGCTATTGTTATTAATTGTTAATTTTGCTGTAAGTTAATGATAATGTAAAAGTGTTGGGAGGACATTTACGAAGTAGATAATATAGTAGTACCGTTACACAAACGTCATAATAGATGAAGTCTTAACTTTTGATGGCATAGCAGTTAAACTGAGTTCATTATATTTATTTTAAAGAATGTTTAGCTCGTTGATTTGAACTTTGGCCAGCTAGCTGCATGCAATATAGCACAATTAAAACGCAAGGCCAATTTTGATTTCCACTTTTGTAAGTACGATTGATTTTCAAGTTCAAAGCAATCTATGCAAAAAAAGTTTGCTTTGTTTTAGGTACTTTCAATAATTGTTTTGGCATAATTATGGTAAATACATGTGCTGTCGCCTATTGCAAAACGGGATACAAAAAGCGTCAACATAAAATTAATGTTATTCCTGAAAAATTCCCAGTATTTCGTTTTCCTTTGAAAAACCCAGAATTAAACAGAAAATGGATTAGATTTGTGAATAGAAGAGATTGGGCTCCGACGCGACGTTCTGGTATTTGTTCTAAACATTTTGAAGAAAAGTTTTTGAAAGTTGGCTTACGAGCAACCTTTTGATGGGAATTACAACCAGTTCCTTCTCTATACTCTGGCAATGAATCCATAACCCGGTCAGTTATGCCTACACCTAAAACCCAAAGAAAGCCTCCAAGTAGAGTGACTGCATTACCTGATCAGCTTGATGATTTTAATGACCATGACAAAATTTCAGATTTTTCAAGCATTGATGAAAGCCTTTATCCCAGTGGCTACAAGTTGCAAATTGATAAAACTAGAGCAGTGTTTTACAAATTGGAAAATTGCAAGACATTCGACATTCCCACAGTTACTGGAGCAATCGTAATTGATGATGACCTCCATGTTAAGCTTTTCTTTTCTGGTTCCCCTATACCCCTCTTTCCATGGTTTGTTAAAGGAAAGGATTGTCGACTGACAAAAAAGTCTTATCTAGAAAACTTTCCACCAATACATCAGAAGTTTTTCAGATAACAGAGCCACAAATATCATGGATGAACTACAGCAAATCCGATACAAAAAACCTGATGATAGACCAAAACTTACGTCAGAACTTTTGCAACTTGCCCTGATGTTACGCTACACTTCGTTGCCAGAATACCAACTACTTGTCAGACATTTTCCTTTGCCTTCGGTTAGCCTTCTAAAGAGATTAAGCCAGGGAGGACTGAAACCATTGAAAGCAGTCAAACTATTGCTAAACGAACGCAAAATTGATAAAGACATTGTGTTGTTAACCAACGAAATATATCTGCAAAAAGAGTTGCAATTTCAGCAAGGTAAGCTGATCGGCTGCGATGACAATGGTAATTTGTTTAAAGGAATTATGACATTTATGATTGTGGGAGTACGGAAGAATGTGCCTTTCGTGGTCAAAGCTGTGCCAGAATCGAAAATAGAAGGAAAATGGTTGTCTGGCCAAATAAGAGTAACCATACAATCTCTCCATGAAATTGGCTTTCACGTGCGAGCAGTAATTTCAGACAATCACCCCAGCAACGTGTCCGCCTTTAACGAACTTTTCTCAAAATATGGAAGGGAATCGCATGAAAGTGCAATTTTGCATCATTCTACGTCAGATCGAAGAACATATTTATTTTATGACTCCGTACATCTGTTAAAGAATGCACGAAACAATCTATTGAACTCCAGGCGATTTATTTTTCCCGAATTTCATTTTTCTGACTTTATTAGTCTTCCTGCTGGGAAGATTTTGTGGAAGCTGTTTCATTCTGTCTTTGATGACGAGAAACTACAGGCGAACTTGAGAAAGGCCAACAAACTCACATACAAAGTTCTACATCCAGGAGACAACAAGCAAAGTCTACCACTAGCTTTGGTGATATTTGACCCGACCACTTCTGCCGCCATAGAAAGCTATTTTCCAGAAAGCAATGCTGCGGCACAATTTTTACGCTTAATCAATCTCTGGTGGACGATGAGCAACAGCAAACAACAATTCAATATGAACTTTCATCGTGGAGATGCTGCAAAAGCAAATGATTGCAAACCAACATTTTTCCGAAAATTGGCTGATTGGTTTTCTGAATGAAAAACTCAGCAACCAGCCAACACGGAAAAGTTTACCCTCAGCAAGCAGACCACTTCTGCATTGGTAACGACTTTGAGATGCACCGCTACACTGATTGAAAATTTGCTTCAAGAAGGCTATGCTTATGTTCTCACGGCATGATTTCAAACTGATCCTTGGAACGGAAGTTTTCAAAATATTGTCAAATGAGCGGCGGACGATTTTTAGTTGGACTGCGAGAAGCAACAAATAATGAGCGAATATTAGCACTGAAATCTTTTCTCAAAGAGTCGATTTCCTTCTGGCAAGAAAACATTCGTCCTGACAGCAGCAAAGATCTCGCCCCGCTGTATTTTAATCAAAACCTAAAAAACATATCCTTTGAGATTGAAAGCTGTTGTTTGGATCCAAACTCAAACGAAGTTGCTGCCGTTGTATCGGGATATATTGCAAAAAAGATGATCAAGAGGACCTACTGTTTAGACTGTAGGTCATGTTTAATTTACAGCACTGAAAACCAGTCTGCCTCTGGATGCTTTGAATACCTTTCAACGTTGTCTCGAGGTGCTTTGACGCAGCCTGCCACTGATTTAACGCATTATGTCAGCAAATCTTTTGCTATGCTGAACCTATGCGAATATATTATACGCCAGATTGATCAACACGAAAGAGTTGCTGCAGAAAATGTATTGAAATTTAATGATTTGCCACAATCATTTCTGTGTGACAATCACCTTGAAAACATTAAGTTTATCAACCGCACAATTTGTAACGTCTTTTTCAATAATACCCAAAAACTTGTCAATAGCCAAGTGCGAAGAGAAGTTGTGGAACAATTCAAAGAAAGGCAAAGGAAGCGATAACACACATGATTGGAATAAAACTTTGCAACTACAGTGTTGTCTAGTTCTATCTTAGAAAGCGGCACAATGTAGTTTTTACTTGATGATTTTATTGCGCTAAGTATCTTATGCTGTTGCGCTGTTCTGAGCTGAAGTAAGTGCTGCTTTTTGATAAAATTTTACTTTTAAACAACCTATTTGATTAAATGATAGTCATCAAATATTAGACAGTGGCAAATTAAACAATTTTGTTCTTAAAAATAAAATAAGTTTCCCATACTATCCCTCTCCAACTCTAGCATAAAATCTCGTAAACGCGAAAAGTAAACAAACCGATACGCAGATATTACCCGTCTAATTTTCGCGCTGTAAGGTAGAATGTCTGGCCGTCTTCTATTTTAAGTAGGCCATGCCACGCACTTTTCGATCAAGAACAGAACAATATATTCACAAACCACTTTATAACTTCGAATTCCCTCACTTGCCAAAACACAGAACTAAAGCACTTCAATAAAGAAATATCAGAGACTAACTAAACTAAAAACCACCAAAATAATCGCTTAATTCCTGTCACAACAATCACCACAGAACAACACCTTTTTACTACACTCTGCTATCTTTCTCTAAACTTCACTCTCTTACACTCTTTGAATGAATAAAATCTTGCCGCCTTATATGTACGACGAAAAATAATCTAGAAATTGCTAGAACATCACACGACACAAGAAAAACACCGCTAATAAATTACGAATCGGTAGTAATAAAAAAAGGAAGAAATCTTCGAGAAGAAACAAGAATCACTAGAATACGCTGGAAAACTAAGTCACGTAGACAGCCATTGCGACGTCAGAAAGGCGTGTGAGGTACAAATCTATTTATAAATCCGAAAGAAAAATCTTTCTTTAAAAACAGTTTAGCAAGTTTAGGGCTTCAGACAATTTAGATTTACAATTAAAAATGATCACTGCATAGTAAAACAACCGATTACAATAAATATACAAATATAAAAACTATTCTTTAATGCAAATTTACTTATTCGTTACAACGTCGGTATGATTATCCTGCTTCAGCCAGGATGAGCATCACACAATTTGTTGTATTTCTGTTTAGTTTGTTTGTTCTGCTGCTTTTTGCGACAGAGGCTGTACATGAAATTAACATCCAGGTTTACACCGCTACTTCAATCAAAATCAGGTCAAGGAAATAGCAGCAGTTTATTTTGCTTTTATATTTTTGTCTTTCGGTTACCAGAAAATTTTTGTGGTCATGCATGACACAGCGTTGTATTGAGAGTTGAAACCTGCTTCAGGGTTTCCAGTACTGTTGCTCTACACATTTGTGCTACAAGCCTGTAACCAAGCTGAGGAACTTGGCGTGTGGAGCTTTTCCAAAAATCGCCACATTAATGCAAAGCTTATGTGTGTGCAATTACCTCGAAACCTTACGATTACAAACTAGCACTTTATCATTCTAGGCTACCCCGTAGGTTCATTTCAAGCCAAGCCAGTCATGTACGCAAATGGCACGCCCTATTACTAGCAAATCAGACTGCCGCTGGTAAATATTTTCTGCTCAAAAGTCGCCTTTTATGACATGCGTGATGATCAGTGAGCAGCTTTGCTAATCACACTCCTTGAAACACAGACAACAGTGTTAGGCCGCAGACCTTGTTTCTGATTTTATGTTTTTCTCGCAACATTTTTCAAACCCTGTATGTGCATTAAAATTGCTTTTGTTTCAATTTAATAGAGCTGCAAAGAGAATAACGACGACGGTTCTTGCGTTAACAATTGTCCATTTTCTTCGGAATTAGATCGTTCTGGGAAAGTAAAATCAACTGAAGCCAAGTATCAGTTTTCCGGCTACTGTGTAAAACAGTGTCCAAGTACGTTGTATCAACTCAAATATACTCACAGTGTCAAGAGTTTAAGTTTTAAAATTCTTTTTAAATACAAAGGCAGGTCTACTCAACGGCAATGTCTGATTCGAAATTTTAAAAATACAGTTTCTTTTTTATTACTGGCATCTCGCACTTTGTATGCCGTGCTGTAGATCACGTAATTGCTTATTTGATGTTACTAAAGATGCCGTGAGTGTTGACCTCCACAGTGTCTTTTTGTTTGGTTTTGTGATTTAAAGACTTTGCAGCTGTTTTTTCTGCCCATAAAGACTTGAAAGCCCAATTTTGCAAGGTTAAAGTAGACGTTAGGATAAATCAATAACGTTTTTTTGTTTCAGAAAATGCGCCCTTGAATGAAAGATTTTGCCAGACTTATTGTCCACCTAATAAGTTTGATTTCAGTAATAACACTTGTCAAAAATGCGATGAAAGCTGCAACAAGAACAGTAAGAACAGGACTGTCGCTATGAGTTTATGTAGATATGTCAGTAATTTTGTTAAGCTTTACATACAGTAGTAGTGCGTGGTAAGCAAAATATTATAAGTTTAATTCCCGTGTGGTTTTGACGTTTTGTGCACTTGCACAAAGGCACTTGATGCCACTTTTCATGCTTAGTTGGGGTGTTTGTGATCAAATTCCACTCTGAAGCAGTGCTGGTAACACAAAAGCCGTTCTAAATATAGATTCTTCTATATTTCACTGCAAAGGTGTTCCTACTACAGGAAACAAATTACCGTAAGCATAACTTGAGAATTTTTTGTGTGTATGTCTGAACAAAAGTTTTAAAGCATTTTCGACTTCTGTTGTGCTTGGCGATAACAAATACTTTCAGCCAAGGGGTTTCTACTGCAAATACTGCAGTGATAACCGTATACTGAATGTACTTGTTCGTGCATAAAATGGGCTTGTTATTTGCTCTTCCTCTTCTTCTGAACGAATTCCTGGCGTGAAACTTTAGTTTGTATCACATATCAAATCAAAATCAGGTTAGTGGATAGCGGCAGGATTATATCCACCCAGTCATCAGTAAAAATTGCAGTCTGATAGCCCCACAACCAACAAAGCAGACTGCAGCTTGTGAGTGCTCTCAAGCCGTCTTTTGAACGTGCTTTACCGGGTTGGAGAGAATATTGAAGTTACTTCTCAGGATGTGGTAGGTATTCGTCATTGTAATTACATGTAAGGCTAGTAGTTTCACTATTCTAATTCTGTAGTCAGATAAATCCATTGTTGTTGAGCATTCTCATTAGATAAAGACTGTCTGTCAAATAAATTTTTTGGTTTTGAGTGAAATTTTATTGTTGTTTTGTTTAGTTTGTCGAGCATTGGGAGTCAAGCAAACACCAATTGAAAACGACACTTTCATTCACTCAAACAACTTAAAGTACTTCAACAAAAACTGCACAATAATTGAAGGTTCACTCATATTTAAAAGATCGACATTTACCGGGTAAGATAATGTACATTATTTTCAACTGTTCACAAATTTTTAAGGTTGACCTTGGAAAGGATATTTAGAAGTTAAAGTAAATTGTGTGTTATGTATTTATTGCTTTTCTTACGCTTGTGCTGCCAGATATAGCTTCAAGGAACTGGACTTCATCTTTTTTGGCAACTCCACATTGAACTTTTTTATGCTATTTCTAGGCCAAGTTGAACAAATGCTGATTTTTTCCATGTGGATTCACTTTAAGAATACATAATTAATTTTTGTTGAAGTACTTCAAGATGCTTTTTTTCTTTTTTGTTTAATGGGGATTAAGGACTTCCCAACAGAAAAGTTTGTCTTGAATACGTTGTTGCTTTTATACCAGTAGACATAAATAAGTTGTGTACATGCTAAAAATATTAGGCCCCATCTGTCGTCAGTGGAATAAGGATAAAATGTTGTAACAAAATATTCAAGAATTCCCGTTAATTCAAATGATAATGATGAAGCGCAAAGTAATGAACTTGAAGTTCAATCTGAGTTGAACTCGACTGGAGGTCGTCGATAAAATTCGCCAGACCAATTTGAATAAAAACTTCAAGCCGAGTGTCTTGTGCAGTTTGTCTACGTTTTTCGTCGGCCAGTTAAGTCGTCATCACAATCAGAACATTCCAAAATTTCATTGGGTATAATCGTGGCTAGTTATGACAACCACTACTTGTAAAATAATTTTGTATGCTATGGGGTTGAAAAAGATGTCAGTTTTTACACAAATTTTTTATGCAAAAGATGTTACGACGCTTCAAACGGCTAGTATATTGGCAAGTATAAGTATGCGGCATAACAGTAGTGGCTACTGATTGCTGAAAGCAAGCAGTCGTTTTGTACTGGCCAAAGCAATGTTTCGCTTCATTATGTGAACAGGCGCAATTTTGTTTTAAGTTTTAATTAATAAATTGATTTTCATGCTTGCATTTGAACACGTTACGTTATTGCTGTTCAGAAATTTTTTGTTGAGGCACGTGCAAAGTGTGGAAATACGTTGCATTTTTTTAGCTTGATAGTTGTGTACTTGTGTTATGCTGGTTTCTATAATTATGTATGTTGGATTGTAACTTTTGCATTCATGGCTTTACCAAAAAGTATTGGTTGATCAGCAAAAGCACCATAATTAGATTTATTTATAAACAAGATTTATATCAAAAACAATGTTAACGGTGGGATGTAAACTCACCTTCACATCAATCAGTTGAACAATGGTGTTGATTAATTTCCACCTAGTCTCTCCTCAGAAAAAGCTTAGGTAAATCCTATCAACAAATGTATAATCCTTGTCTAGTACTGATAGACTTCAACGGAGTTATACAATTCCAAAAACGTGAGAAATAAATTTAATGACGGAAAATTGATAATTCGGTTTAATTCCACAAATTACAAAACGATTGATTAAAAGATGAATTTAGGGTTTTGTGCTTTTCCTTATACGTCTTTAAACTTCCTCAAACGTCCGTTTCTAAAAATAAAAAAACACAATCACTTAACTGCAAAACAATTACAAAAGCCAATTGTCACGTAGCAGAACTATTTTCCAGACAAGAATCGAACAAATGACCACTTGAATTTCTGAGTAAGACAACACTTTTCAATTGTATATACTTATCTCAATTACTTATCAGTTGTCTCACTCTACAAAAATCAATATAAAGATTAATATGTTGACTAAATAGTTATGTGACACAAAACTCAATAATAGCAAGTTGATACTTTAACTGAACAAACTCTAGCGCCGTTTTCTATTACTTCGCATGCAGGCGCGTTTGCATTTGACTGGACAACAAAAAGCAAGGATTTTACCGACACAACGCGTTGACTACTGCGTCAGAAAAATGAATCATTAGTAGGGCCCGCTAAAGTCAATAAAGTCAAAATTTTTTCACGACGTTGTTACATGATCAAACGCGTACTAACGTTCGTTTCAGGTGTTCAGGAGTCTGTTTTGCTAGATTTTATAAGTCAAAATAAAGTCAAAATTTTCCATAAAGTCAAAACTTGTCAAAATTCATTTTATTTAGCTCTTCTGGTAATGTAACTTTATTTAAGTTGATACAAGTTCTTACCGAGCATGCAAAAAACTTCAATATCGGTCAACGTTATCAAAAATTTCCTTACAAGAACGAACAAATTTAGACTTTTTTATATTTTTTTCAATTTTTGAGCTGCTATTAAAATTTTATGCGCAGTTTTATCTGATTTTAAACTTCTCAAATAGTTGCAATGGTAAAAATGCTTGCGGTAATTGAGAAGGAAATAGCACTTATTATGCATCAAATCGTCATTGTTGATGCATAAACACATAATTGTTAGACAATCTATTCCTATAAAACCTTTGCGCTCTTTACACGTGGTCTTTTTAAGTCGTAGCTTGCAAAGCAAAGAATGCCTAAACAAGCCAAATCTTCTACAGCGAAAGTTCGGCAAATTTGCCAGGAATATCCGGATGAGCTTTCGGCAACTCCTGCCCGCGACTTGCGATGCAACCTTTGCGACGTGTGAGTCAAATGCGACAAAAAGTTTTATGTTGAAAGCCACCGAAAAAGTAAGCAACACCAAAGAAAATTGGAGACGAAGAGCAAATCCCAAAGTAAGCAAGCCTTTTTACAACTCGATCAAGTAAACTTCAAGGAACAGGTTGTCTCTTTATTCTTAGCTGCAGATATCCCACTCCATAAACTGAACCATCCTTCTTTAAAGTCTCTGTTTGCTACAATGGGAAAAGTATTGCCTTAGGAGACTGCAGCCCGGGCATGTGTTGCTAAATTAGCATCTCAAAAAGAAGAACAAATTCAAGAATTACATCGTGACAAAAAAATTTTTTAAATTGTGGATGAAGCAGAGATTGCTAAACAAAAGTATATTAGTGTGCTTGTGGGCAGCTTAGATGCCCCAAATCAGACATTCCTCGTTGATTGCCATCTACTTGACAGCGGTAGCAATGTTAATAGCAGTATTATTCTGCACACTGTGGATGACATATTGCGACAACTTGAAATAAAACGCGAGAATTTTTCATTGTTCTTGACTGATGCTGCTCGGTGGACGTCTTTGGCTGGAAAGACATTAAAGGAATTATATCCTTCTTTGATGCATGTCACCTGCGTTGCGCACTTACTACATAGCTGCGCTATGCGTGTGCGTGCTCATTTCAAAAATACTGATGAAATAATAGCAACGTCAAGGCAGCAACAATCAAAAACAAAGATCGCAAGAAAGATTTTCCTGATGCTGGTCTGCCATCTCCTCCTGACCCTGCAATTACAAGATGGGCAACTTGGCTTAGAGCTGCCTTATATTACAGTGAGAACCTTCCAGCTGTTCGTACCATTGTCAACAATTGGATAAGTGCAGGCTTCTTAGTCAAAAGAGCAAAAGACGCTATCAATATGGAAGATTTGGTGCCGGACTTGGTTAAAATAAATCAATACCAGACTCTAGCAGCCAACGCAGAGTTCTTAGAAGGAAGTGCCTGCACGATAACCGAGGCATACGGACTGCTGAAGAATATGTAATGCGATGATTATCCGTGAGCAATTAAAAATTACGTTAAAAAACGACTATCCAACTCTGATTTAGAAACAATAATAAACTGTACCAACTTGACAATTGACCCAACAAGCTACGCACTATTGCAAAAAACCCAGCCAATCTCTGCTGCTGTTGAGAGGTCGTTTTCTATGCTCAGTAAATTACTGAGAAAAGACAGAAATTCTGATGTTAAGAACGTAAAAAAATATATGATGTTGTATTACAATAAAAAGTCCTGATAATTATACTGTGTGGCTTTCGTTAAAAACATCATAGACAGACTGTTAATGTACAGTACAGTTGCGATAACAACGCATTTTTTGTATTACACACTAATTGATACCGGTACACACAATGGCTCGTTATCCTAGGTTATGACGTCATGCGTCGCTTTGTTGCATTAGCTTCAAGACTGAGTGATTGAGAAAATGTTTAAAGTAGGCTACCTTCTTCTTTAAAAAGTTATGTAAAGTGCAGATTATAAAACATTTTTAATCAAAAAAGTGCAACAAGACATAAATAATAGGCGAAAGCGGTTAGGCCAAAATAAAGTCAAAATTTTGCTAAAATAAAGTCAAAAATATATTTTTTTAGGTCAAAAAAAATGGCCCCAACCATTAGGCATAACAAATTCCACAAACTCAAACGAAGGTTACAACAAAAATATTTAACAAATGGTAATTGTTGAGTTGATAATTCCTATTAAGTTGTGCTGAGTACCAACAACGATCATTTTTCGAGTGGTTGATGTAAACGTGGATTCGAATTCTACATTCAGCATTTTCTAGCAACAACTTTGAACAACAACAATATTGCATTGAACATTTTGGCAATTGTAAGATCTAGAGTTGGTTTTTATTAGATGAATGCGTTTGATTCATTAGAATTGTAATGTGGACAAATGCAACCACTGTTGTGTAACTAGGAAGACAAGGTGATTCAGAGACTGCTTGTAGTAAAAGGCCAGGCTCAAGCAGTAAAATAGCGCTTGTACGTCATGATAACCAAAATGTCATCCAGGCTGTATGCCAATCACGATAACATTTCGTACAATTTGCTGAATTTGCAACTTTAAGCTAAAAAGAATCAAAGTGGATAAGGGCGCCGACTTCTGTAAAGTTGTATTCTACCATTTTCCATTAAGTATCTACCCATGACCATTGTTTGATTGGTTGGTGTGGATGTAAGTTCAAATCCTTCTTCAAGCATTGTTTTTAACATGCCAGGAATAGTAAAATCTTCTGCAACTAGCGATAGAGGTAACTTATTTTTATTTTCTTGAAACATTTTTGTGTGATACGAATCAATTGTAATCACTTTTAGATGACAAATAAAGCATTTTTATCATTCTGCGGGTTTTTGCAGCCAGCAACGTTTTTTTAAGTTACTGGTTCTTAAAGAATTTCTTCCATTTTTAGCTGTCCGCTAGAATAACAGGTTGAGAACCATTGTGGTATAGCCATGAGCTTAGTTTGCTGAGAACTTCGCAAATGACAATCTTTGCTGATAGGCCTACTTTACTTTACAAAAGTTTTTAAAGCACACGCATTTTAACCTAGATTAAATGTTTACAATAATCATTTATGTAACCCAATAACGTTGTCCATTTTTATTTTCACGCTTATAAGTTTCCAATTAAGGGAAACGTGCCTCTCTTTGAAAGTAGGTCCATGGCTATTGCACATGATATTCTATGTATCTACTTTTTGTTTACCTAAGCTGACTGATATTTTGATAGTGTGATCATAAATTCATTTACACACACACTTAAACATCAATTAAACATTCTATACTTTTTGACGTAGTTTGTTTTAGCCTGGTTGTTAAAGAAGTACACGCTGTGTAGAAAATACTTTTTTTTCCGCTGAGCATAGTAAAAACTTTCCGTAACAAGTCAATCTTTTTTGCTACTCAACGAAAGTGTGGTTGTGGTATGCACAAAAATAGAGCATTCATGTAATAATCTCTGAATAAGCCTTTATGAGAAACAACAAAAAATTCAGAAACATTATTAATGATTGTTTACAAAAAATTTTCTTTTTAAGCCGTTGATTATTTATGTAATATTCGAGTACATATGTGCTAAATTAAAATATTTATTTTGCATTTGCAAATGCTGTATGGCAGAGCTACTCAACTAATTTTAACGAAGGTCCAGTTGGAAAAGTTCAGTATTTCTAGACGTCCAGTAGAATTTTTGATTTGCAATCATAAAAATGAAACTATCATTACTATTAAATAGCAGTCTACCCATTGTGGTGGCCCCAGTAGTCTAACTGAAGACTCGCAAACATAGCATAAGTGCTCACGCATTGTATGTACATTGTTCTGCATAATGCTTTAAATGACAAGCTCAAACAACAAAAAGGAAGATGTTTCAAAGTGTTTCGTGTCAGCTTAAGTCGTTTCAGAGAGTTTTGTGTCAGCTAAAGTTGTTTCAGAGTGTTTCGTGTCAGCTTAAGTTGTTTCAGAATGTTTAGTGTCAGCTTAAGTTGTTCCAGAGTGTTTTGTGTCAGTTGAAGTTGTTCCAGAGTATTTTGTGTCAGTTGAAGTTGTTTCAGAATGTTTGTGTCAGCTTAAGCTGTTTCAGAATGTTTTGTGTCAGCTTAAGTTGTTCCAGAATGTGTTGTGTCAGTTTTAAGTTATTTCAGAATGTTTTGTGTCAGCTTAAGTTGTTTCAGAATGTGTTGTGTCAGCTTGAATTGTTCCAAAGTGTTCTGCGTCAACTTAAGCTGTTTCAGAATGTTTTGCGTCAATTTAAGTTGTTTCAGAGTGTTTTGTGTCTATTTTCTTATCAATGCAAGAGCGTGTTATACGAAAGGGGCCGCACCAAATTGCATAACTGGCTAACGACTAAATACAGGGTGCGGCAGAAGTGACGCCCTTTTTGCTATTTGAGTTTTCTAGTTTCTGCTTGATATGTTCTCTGTTTTAGAAATACACATTTTGGTATTTGTGTTTTCTAATTAACAATAGTTTCTTTTTTATTTTAGAAATTGTATTATTTTCTGACATTTTGACAGAAAACTTGAATACTAAAATTTATTACTAATACAAGTCTTTTAAAGCAATGTGAAAAATTACAGCACCAGCATATGAGTTTGAATAAGGTTTTTTAATAATGGCGACTAGAAAAATTATAATAATTAATCTGCAGATGAATTCTCTTTAAAATATTTTGGTAATACAGTCATGTGGCAAGCCCGAGAACTCTTAATTACTTGCGTACGGTATTCTTTCCCCCCCTTTTCCCCTTTGATCGAAAACCCCTGCTTTAGTGTTTCCCAAAATCAAGGAAAATTCCATTTAGAACCTTAGCATATATAAACGGCATCCGTCTTTTTGCCAAGACTATAAACGCGTATATATCCTTCATCCGTCTTTTGGGCGGCAAAAATTTACATGCGCGAATATAGACGTCATCCGTCTGCAACTGGTTAAAGACCTTTTTGTAACGTGTAGAAACTTAGAAAGACTAACGAAATACAGAGTTTTATGTCGGTACCAAGGACCATACGCGCAGCCAGTCGGAGGTTTTAAGTTATGAAGTAACGCCGTTTTTGTATTTCTTTAGTATAAAATTATTAATAAATAAACAATTTCTAACTTGAAAAAGAATCAATTAATAATTAGAAGACTCAGATACAAAACTGGGCTGCTACTAAAATAAAGAAAAAATCTAGCAAAAACCAGAAAACTCAAATAACAAAAAGGGTATCACTTCTGACGCACTCTGTATATACGCGGTTAAAGCCTATTGTAGTGGTCGAATTTCATGTCACAACTGCTGTGCAGTTTCTAAACTTGTCACGTCTTCAGTTAGAATTTGCTCTTCTTGGTACATGAACCTATGCATTGCTTCTGTGTTAAATGCTCAGAAGAATCGATGGCAATAATTAGCTTGGTGTTCAAATGCTATAGATTTTTGCTTCAGACCTCGACTGGGTAAGCAGTGGTATTACTTTAATTTTACTTTTTGTATTTGCAGCGATCTATATTGTCTTTTGGGCCGTACACCCATTACAGATTTAAGTGTCTTTGAAAACGTTCGAGAAATAACAGGCTTTTTGGCAATTGAGAATTGGCCTGGCCCAAACTTGTGTGTTTTCAAGTAAGATAGATACTTAAATGTTTTGTTTGTTAAGTAATAGCAACGTCGTGGAACAACTTTTGCCCTGACCCGCTGGCAACTGCGAGCTGTCAGTCCACGCAAAACAACTAATTTCTATCGAAAAACTGCAGCCAAACCGTGGAAATTGCCGTAAAATGCCGTTTGCTATGGCACAGTATTTTACGCGTTTTCGGTTGCAGATGTTTTTAGTTTTCGGTCATTTTTGACGTGTGAACGAAAGGTCTGGAGCTTAAAACTCTATGAAACCGTTATTAGTATTTGTCAGTAGGGACACCGTAATTTATAGTTTTGCGTTACTCCAGCAAATAGTCTTGATTTAAAAGCGAGTGTGTAGAGGTAGACATGAATTGGCACCGCTACGCCACTAGAAAAACTGAAAAAAAGGACGCTAAATCGAGCGTTTTACTGTGCACAGTGTTATTTGCGTTCTCATTATGCTTGTTTTCTAGAAATTTGCGTCGTATTCACGGCAAAGAGCTTTGGCAAGGACAATACGCATTGTCTATATTAACAGATAAATATTCAGATTCCAGCGATCTTAGATATTTGTGTTTAAACTCTTTAAAGCAAATTGATAACGGTACGTTCTTGTTTCTTTTTTGCTTTGAATCTTGCCGGGGTTTTGCCTGCAAACTCCGCAGTTGTATACTGGTCTATTTTTGTTTGCTTTTTTGTGTTAAAAATGCTCCTCCGCATCTAGCCCCACAAGCTAGAAAGCAATTTTGACATACATTTGTAGACTATGTAACCATTAAGATCAAAGTTTTACCTAATATAATTAAGCCAATTAAGCGCGTTCGATGCATGCCAGGAGATATCAAAACTGTCAAGGAGGCAGAATATTTTGTTGCGGAGTTTAAATACTCATATGGATATTAGCAGCTAACTTTTTAACATCATAAAAATGATAGTACAGTCAACTTCGGATATAAGAGATCCGCCGGGACCAACTTAATCAGTCTCTTATAACCGAATTCTCTTATCACCGACTGCCGCAAAGTTCAATCCGATACCCTAAGGACCTTTTGCGTAGTCCCTTATAAGCGAAAATCCCTTATATCTGAATCTCTTATATCCGAAGTTGACTGTACTGTACTTTAATAACAACTTAATAATCTAATGATGTTTATCATGTTAAGGATTCCGTTGCTTACAGCCTCTCAAGTATTTTCTATGGTTACCAGTTACATCCACAGACTTATTTTCATTAAGACCTTTATCCAACTGAAGTAATGCATATATTGATATTTAAATGTGGTGTAGAATAGTCTTTTTTAAGTCTCACTGAAAGCTTGTTGTATTTACTTTAAATCCATGTCCGAAGTAGCACAATAAAGGTGTTAATTTGTATTGTCTATTAACATATTGCTGTGCTACATTGTAAACGAACAAGCATGACGTAAGTCTATGAGAAAAATGGCTCGCTGTTAGCTGCCACTACCACCAGTATGATGTAGAGTAAATTAGCACTGCATGTATTACATCAAACTACTTGTAATGTCAGGAATAGTAAGGATTAAAGACAATATAATGCTCTGCCACGCTGACACTATTCCTTGGAATGCCACTATTTAAAAAAATTTCTTCATTGTGCCCTCTGCCATTATTACTGGCAACAAGAATGTTAGTTATATGTTGCTTTTGTCACCAGGCATCCTTTAACCCTTTCCGGTCCTATGTCGCCTCTGGGGCGACATTGGTTTTTTCCCCTATAGGTCCTATGTCGCCTCTCAGGCGACAAGGTTTATTATAAAAGTCTCTGAACTTCTTAGCTACTCCTGACATCTGTTTGCTTTTCAAGCGTAATGAGCTTTACTAATCCGCCAAAAAGAAGGTGTTCGACACCATAGAGACCTCTGTATTAGTAATTATAATACCGTGGTTATGGGTTACATAATTTCCCAAAATCTCTTGATAAAAAAAAGTTGGACCTGGCTAAAACCTAAGGCTCCCAAAAATAGGACCGGAAAGGGTTAACTTCTCAATATAGCTTTTCTGGTGTAATCGAAAGTTTAAATGATCTTTATTTAGATTTAAAATCTACATAAAATTCACAAAAACTCAACGTTTCGAAAAACTAAAATCAGTTTTTTCTTCGTCAGGAGTGACTAAAGTTTAAACACAGACAACGGTTACATAGTAATCAACAGGATGATAAGGAGAAAAATAAAAATTATGGCAATAAACAAGTGCAGCAGCGACAACTGGCGGTCAAATATTTATAAATTTATACAATCCGGGATAAAAGCTGTTAATTTTATCGTTAAAAGAAAAATCAGTTTTGTGTATGTAAAATGATTCTAAAAAACGTCTTTTCTTATAGTCACTTTCAGTAGCTAAAATTTCAGAGCTTTCCCAATCAATCCGGTGTCCATTTAAGCAAACGTATTTCACTAGAGCAGATTTCTTTTTTAATTCCTCATTTGTTAGTTTGGCAATTATATCAGGTTTGACGTCCCTTTGATGTTCTTTGCGTCGTGTTTTAAATGATCGACCAGTCTCACCAATATATACACCTGTACAATCTAAACATGGAATTTTATATACAACACCGCGTTGATCAAATTTGTTGATTTTGTCTTTTAAACTTGGCAGCATGTTTCCCACGGTGCGTAATGGTTTTGTTGCCACTTTGATTTGATGGTTTTTCAAAAGACGTTTCAATCTTTCAGTTATTCCTGGTATAAATGGCAAAATAACCAATCCAATATGTCTTTCTTCTTCTTGTAATTTAACTTGAGCTTGAGTCTTTCTTTTTTTCAGTGCTTTTTGTATGAACCAATTAGGATAATCATTTTCAGCGAGCATATGAGACAGAAAACTTTTTTCTTTTTTCCAGTCTGTTGATTTGGTCGTGAGCGATTGAGCTCATTGTATAACTTTATCACAATACCTTGTTTTTGTTCATTGGAGTGAGCTGAATGGTAATTTAAGTATCGATTGGTGTGGGTTGTTTTTCGGTGTACTTTAGTGGCCAATTTTCCATCCTGCACCGGATTGATTGGGAAAGCTCTGAAATTTTAGCTACTGAAAGTGACTATAAGAAAAGACGTTTTTTAGAATCATTTTACATACACAAAACTGATTTTTCTTTTAACGATAAAATTAACAGCTTTTATCCCGGATTGTATAAATTTATAAATATTTGACCGCCAGTTGTCGCTGCTGCACTTGTTTATTGCCATAATTTTTATTTTTCTCCTTATCATCCTGTTGATTACTATGTAACCGTTGTCTGTGTTTAAACTTTAGTCACTCCTGACGAAGAAAAAACTGATTTTAGTTTTTCGAAACGTTGAGTTTTTGTGAATTTTATGTAGATTTATATCTAAATAAAGATCATTTAAACTTTCGATTACACCAGAAGAGCTATATTGAGAAGTTAAAGAATGTTAGTTGTTGTAAGGCTTCAGTTTTTTTCGAAGTGTTGCTTTATTTTGCATGAAGCCAGTTGGGCTTTGTACAATTTAATTAAGTACAATGTAACTGTCCTTTTGTTGAGATGCTTTTGGTGTTGTACAGTCCGTTTGTGGTTCTACTAATGTCAGGTGATATAAAAGGCAATAAAAGTAAAATGGACGCTTTTATATGCATTTCTTTATATCAATTTTGCATGACAACTAGGTGTGTCTTCAATTGTGTCACCGACATACCGGGAGTATTTGTACTTTTATTAGTTACGGTAGTGATTTATTCCTGTTGTAACCCTTAGGAGCTGTCCAAATTGAACGCCAGTCACGTCTGTGTTTTACTGACAAGGTGAACTGGAATAGCATAACTCTTAACATTCTTGAAGCAAGGACGTATATAGCAGGGGTAAGAATACCCAGCAATTGTGGTGAGAAAGCATTTGATGGCACTTTTTGACAAACCTTATTTTTGCTTTTAAACTTTTTTGTTATGCATGAATTCATATACGAATGGCACTGTCTTGCTTTTTTTCGGATTGGCTTATTTGTTGATGAATAGTTCGTTTATTTAAATTAATTCGTGAATAAGATGGTACCGAACGCTTCTTAAATAAAGCGTTTAAGCATTGCTGTTTCCCCCTGCTTAATGTACTAATTTGTAATTGCTGTCACAACTTAGAAAAAGTCCACATGTCTGGCTGCTTTCTTCGCACAGCATCACAAAGGCAACGTAAAATCTTTGTAAAATCTCTGTTAAAATGGAGTGAACTGATCCTCTGCTTATTCCCACTTCTTCGACAATTTCCCTTAGTGTAGGACGGCGATCTTCTATCACAATTTGGCGAACCTTTTTAATCACCTCTTCGTTTCGGCTTGTGGATGGCCAGCCAGAGCGTGTCTCACTCTCCACTTACGTTCGACCATTTTTGAAGCGATTAAATCATTCCTTTATTTGAGTTTGACTTAAGGCCTCATCTCCAAAAGCTGATAACAATATCTTTGTTTAATGCTTTCTGTCATTACACTTGCGAGCAAAAAATCGACGATCATGCACTATACGACTGCACTAAAGCTTCAAAAAAGAGAATGACACCAACTATCGGTTTGAAATTTTTTTTGCGTGTGCAGTAATTGTGAAGTTACAATCCGCCAAAACCACTTTGCTTGCGTGGCATTATTTTTGGCGGTAGGAGATAGGGTCGGATACTTTTTGACAGACTTTGTACCAACGTCGGGTGATGTAAAATGCAATAAAAGTAAAATGGACGCTTTTATATGCATTTCTTTATATCAATTTTGCATGACAACTAGGTGTGTCTTCAATTGTGTCACCGACATACCGGGAGTATTTGTGCTTTTATTTATTACGGTGGTGATTTATTTCTGTTGTAACCCTTAGGAGCTGTCCAAATTGAACGCCAGCCACGTCTGTGTTTTACTGACAAGGTGAACTGGAATAGCATAACTCTTAACATTCTTGAAGCAACGACGTTTGTAGCAGGGGTAAGAATACCCAGCAATTGTGGTGAGAAAGCATTTGATGGCACTTTTTGACAAACCTTATTTTTGCTTTTAAACTTTTTTGTTAGGCAGGAATTCATATACGAATGGCACTGTTTTGCTTTTTTTCGGATTGGCTTATTTGTTGATAAATAATTCGTTTATTTAAATTAATTGGTGAATAAGATGGTACCGAACGCTTCTTAAATAAAGCGTTCAAGCAATGATGTTTTCCTCCTGCTTAGAGTATTAATTTTTCATTGCTGTCACAACTTAAAAAAAAGGAAAAACACCATTATTTAATAGCTGCCATCACATATCTCTGCTTGTCTTTTGTAGGTTGCTAGGCGGAGAGTGGATGTAGTTAAATTGCGGTATATTATCAAATTTTATTGATTCAAAAATGGACCTTTTTGTGTCTGAGTCAATGAACTTGATCGTGACTTATATGTCTTGAGTATTTAAATTTATCTCACTATTTGTGATACAGCATCACTCAAAGTGTTTGACAATTACTGTTCAGTATTCTTAGTCTAGAGTGCTGTAATTCGACAGGACCATACTATGATTGTATCTTTCGCTGGCCAATGCCTTAAGATCTTGGTAATTTTCGCCGTTTACATCCTTTGTTGTGTTTTTCATTTTCTGCTAGTGGCATCAACAAATTGCATACCACTTCTGTCTTTAAAAGTTTGTCTTTATTTAGTATGTTGCCCTGATTTTCATTGTTTCTTTCGTAACTTGATCACGCGCCTCTAATTTCTGATGTCCTCCTTTTTCAGTGCTCGTGGTTTAAAGCCGTTTTGGAGAATGCTTCGTGCTGCCCTTTTTTGACATTACTTTCATGGATTTTAATTCGTGGGAAGAGCAGCAGGGTTGTTTTCCTTGCCTGCTCTGCTGCAGTAGATGTTTGTTGAAGGTTCATGTTGTACCGATCAATTTCTCCAGGAATAGGTTTAACTACCCACAGCCTAGCCATTTTCGGCCGATCTGCTGCTCTGCCGGTACCATAACTGCTGCTCGTCAGTCTCTGAAGCTTATCGGATATGTATTTAACCCATAGTTTGGACCCGAACATATTTTACTTCTTAGGAATAAAGTAGACTTTGGAGTGATAAAAATAAAGAGGTAGCTCCTCCTTTTTCCAAGCTTCAGCGGCCTACTTTTGAGCTAAAGCCTCCTTGCTACAGGTAGTTAGTCACATCCAGGACCCGTTGTTGTTGTTTACTCGACCCCTTCCAAGGGATGAGGGCATGGCGGAAGACCATGGAGCCCCAGAAGCCAGGAAACTCTCCAGGGCCTGGACCAAAGGTCGTAGAGAGACAGAGAGTCGCCAAAGAGTGAACGGCGCAAAGAGTCTGTAGCTGGACAGTGCAGAACGAGATGAGAGGTGTCCTGGGGCGGATATCCACGGGCGCTGCAGGAAGGATTCTCGATTCTGCCAATTCTAGAGAGATAAGAGCTTAACAGTAGGTTGTGTTCGTTGCAGTGTAGACGAGAGAAAACACAGCGAGCATGACGAGGGAGCACAAGCTCCTCGGTGAAAATCGAGGGAATCTGCGTGTCGAAGAACTTCGATGAGACAGTACGCCTCCAGTCCGAGAAAAGACAAGAGTGGATACGAGAGATAAGAGAAGAGAGACTACAAGGGATTGCAGAGGGTGCAAGCAGCGCTCCCCGTCTGGCCAGCTCATCAGCCGCGTCGTTCTCCAGGAGAAACGAGTGTCCGGAGACCCATTGTAGCCTGAGAGAACGGGAGCAGAGAGAAGACAGTTCCTGCCAGATCTGCCACAGAGTTTCAGGTAAAAGAAAAGACGGAGGAGAGGACATAGTGGCGAGGACAGAACGAGAGTCAGATAGGAGGAGAAGAGAAAAAAAGTAGCAGACTTGTTGGTGCTGCCGAGACCGGCATAGAGCGTGCAGAATGGCGCAGGCTTCAGCAAAAAAACTTGAGCATACTGGGCCTGCTGAAAAGGAAAGAGTGGCCCGAGTGCCACAGAGAGAGCAATTGGCAAGTGCGCCGGAGCCGCCCTTACCAAGAGGAAAAGGAACAGAGCCGTCAGTCCAGAGTACCAGTTCATGTAGGGGGAGAGAGTCAAGGTGGGTGAGAGCCGCACCTTGGCGAGAAAAAGGGGGATCGGAGCGAGAGCATGAAGAGGAAAGTGTGGACTCCACAGTGAAGGAAGGCAGATTCCAAGGAGGAAAGGAAAGGCAACCAAGAAGAGCCTCCCTAGGAGAAGGAAGCATGAGCGAGTGAGTGGATGCAAAAGCTCTCCAGGACGATCTGCAGAGTCTTGGTTTCACTCCTAGTCTGGCCAATACTGAAATAGGAAAGGAGATTGGGAGACGAAGGGCCCGCACATAAGATAAAAGAGTGAAGTGAGTCAGAGTGACTCGTAGGGAAGGTAGAGACGCCTCGGAGGGAAGAAGTGGGAGAGGCGAGGACGAGAGGCAGCCGGTGATGGCGCGACTAGCTGCTCGGTGGAGGCGTTCCAATTTAGTGATATTGGTAACGCTTAGGAAAGGAAACCATCCGAGTGAAGCATAAGTGAGAAGGGGCCGAAGAAAAGATTTATACAGAACAGAGAGGGACTCCTTAGAGGGGCCCTATGAGGAAGCAGAGATACAGCGTAAGGCCTTGAGACGTGGAAAGAATTTGGCTTTCAGCGAAGGTACATGTTTAGAAAAGGAAAGAGTGCGGTCGAAGGTGACCCCAAGAAAAGTTGGAGTTGGATTGAAACGGAGGCGGGAGCCGAGTAGGAGGAGGTTGGGCTGGAGGTTAGCTTGGTGGGGATCCAATGAAAAAAAGGAGGCCTCACATTTGCTCGGATTGACAGGAAGACACCAGTACTCAGACCAGCGCTCCAATCGAAACAGAGCTCCTTGTGTGGCCTCCACCGCAGTGGGGACTGAGGGGAGGAGGACCAAATGGCCAGATCGCCAGCGTAAAGAGAGCAGTTGACCGAAGAAGGCAGAGAGGCCGGAAGATCATTAATGGAGAGAAAAGTACAGGGCCAAGAACGAATCCTTGCGGAACACCTCGACAGAATCGAAAAGAACGACTTTTGTGATTTTGAAAAACCACACAAGCGCGCCTATCAGAAGGAAAAGATTGAGTCCAACGAGCAAAACAAGAAGGGAGGCCACCCGAAATGAGTTTATGGAAAAGGGCGGGAGGCCAGACAGAGTAAAAAGCTTTCGAGAAATCGATAGTAGAAAGAATCGTCTGAGAGCCCAGCCTGGGTTTGTTAAACCCATCCGAAATGGACTGAGAAAGGAACAGAATTTGATCTAGTGTAGACCGTCCAGGGCGGAAACCGGCCTGGCGGGGAGAGAGAATGGAATTAGACTCCAGAAAGAAGAGAAGACGGGATAGAATGATGCGTTCAAAACGCTTTAATACGCAGGAGGTGAGAGAGATAGACCGGGAGGAAGCAGGAGAGTCGAAAGGCTTTCCATCTTGTAGATGGGAATAATAGAAGATGTCTTCCAGATGGAGGGAAAGGAATGTGAAGACCAGGAGAGATTGAAAATGTGAAGAAGAAAATCCATGCCAGAGCGAGGAAGACGCTTTAGCATGGGATAGGCAACTTTGTCTGGGCCAGTGGCAGTGGATGAGGAGAGATTGAAGGCAGCCGCATGAAATTCAGTGGAGGAGAAGTGTGAGCAGAAGGACGAGTGAGACTCCTCAGGGTACGTGGCTCGGCGGAGCTTAGAGAGGTAGTCTCTGGCTCTGCTACGCAGGGCAAGCTTTCTGAAAATTGAAGGAAGGGGGACGCTCGTTGGGGCGAGAGACCGGAGAAAGAGGAATAGTTAGAAGAATTGGTAGGTGATCAGAACCCAGGTCCTGAAGCACCTCCCAAAAACACGAAAGGGCAAGAGAGGAGGGAGCAAAGGAGATGTCAGGGGAGGAGCAACTGCTAGAGGAGCGATGTAGAAGGGTGGGTGTGTCAGGGTCATTGAGGGGGAGGAGGTCATAGGAGATGACCCAGTCGAATACTTCTTTCACGCGGGGTAGAAAGTACATCTTGAGTCCCAGAGGGGTGGTGGCAATTGAATTCCCCCAGAATGAAGAGATTTCTGGAGGAGGGAAGAATGGAGGGAGAGAAGGAATCGGTTCTGCCATCCGTTGGAGAGGAGCGAATAGGGGGGCGTACACATTAAGAAATGACACCGAGGAGGAGTTGCTAAGAGAGATATTGGCCCTTACATAATCAGAGTAGGGATAAAGCGAAGAAAGAGAGGAGGTAGAAAGCTCAGAGAAAGATAAGCCCTGCCTGACGAAAAGGATGACATCGCCGCTAGCGTGCGTGGCATCAGGAGAGAGAATACCAGACCGGCAGTGGGTGCGATCAGAACGCAGAACAGAGAATCCAGCAATCCGGAAAGAGGAAGATGAGTTAAGATTGAATTCCTGGATACAGATAAGGTCAACAAGATGGGACGAAAGAAAGTGAAGCAGTTCAGTGCTTCTGGCTCGAAGACCTCCAGCATTCCATTGTAGAACTCTGAGAGAGTCAGGGGGGAGAGAGGTCAGGAGGCGTAAGACATCCAGGAGCAAGGGGTGGTGGTGAGGGAGCAGAGGGAGACGATACAGAATGGGCAGACGGGGATAAGAGATTTGAAGACGCGGGTGGGACGAGAGCGCAGCATTAGCAAATGGAGAGCTAGATTGTACAGTGGAGGTATACATGTCGGAGGAATTCGAGGAGAGAGCCACAGTGTTACAAGTGGGACACAGCAGGGGAGCAGCTCCAAAAGTGAGGGCTGTCAGGAGTTCTGAATTTGGAGAGGGAAAGTTGTGAGCACCATAGATGGACCCATTTGGAGCAGGTGCAGAATTGAACTGACTTGCCCGGCCAGGTCACATTTTCAGCGCACACAGAGCAGGGAAAGATGGGGCCAGGGTTTGGATGAACGTTACCGCTCATCAAGAAATGGAGAAGAATAAGGAGACAAAGACGGGCAAGAGAAGGGCAGGAGAAAAGAGAAAAAGGAAACAGGCGACCGATTTTAAGGAAGTTGTGCTGCCCTGCTGCGGTCGTTCAAGGGGCAGCATAGCGATAAAATGAAGGGGAGTGGCTGGAGTAACTGGGACCCTCGGGAAGTCTAACAGCCATTTCGACCCAACCCAATCGGGGTCGGGGACCGACCGCGACTGTTGATTGGTGCAGCCCAGGACCCGTTTGCTGGTTTTGTCTTTGAAAACTAAGTTGTAATTGTCGAAAGCCTTAAGTTAAAATGATCGTTGAGATAGCCTCGATTATTAAAATCTCAAACCATTTTGTAGATACATTTTTGAATAGTGTTTCATTAAATCTCTGTTTCGTGGCACCTCATTTCTGTTAGCAGACAAGTTTTGTTGCATAATGTTGTAAAAAACTGTTGATCGTACATCATTTGTACAAAGTGACAGGAAGACAAAAGGCTTTGGTAAAAAATAATGAATTTTATCATCACTGTTACTTTTAGCAACAAAATTCACATTCATATTTTTTTGTCGAATATATTTTTCAGTTTTTATTTTCATTTTTTTGTTCGCATCTTTTCTCAAAAAAGTTTTGATTTTGCTAAATCGCCGTTTGTGCCGCGTTGATCAGCGAAAATGGAAGCGTATGATATTAAGTACTGCTGCCTTTAAAAGGAGTAGAATAAAGGGAAGGAGAAGGTCATGCGGTGGATATATTGACTTCATGTAGATGGATATTCTCTCGTAACCCGTTTAAACCTAAGTTATTTTGTTGTTATTTGTTAGCCATAAGTTGCTATGTGGGTATGTCTTATGTGCCGTTAAATATATGGTTTGTTGCCATTAACGTACTATAAATTCTTTTCAAATTCAATAATTCACACTAAAATGTGATTAGTCTATGCGTGTAGATAACAACTTTTATTTAAACGTATGATGGCTTTTTACGATAATACTAGCCAAATTCATATTAGAATCGTAGAATAATGCCAAAGCATTAATTAATAAGAAACACTATTTTTTTTTATTTTTGAGTTATCTTATAAGTTCTCGTTTTTTGTCTGGTTTTGGCAGTATTAGTATAATACATGGATCAATTGCTTGTTATTTTTTATGACAATAACTTTTATTTTTGCACACGCTGCTTTATTTTGGTATTTACTGTTTGTATTAATATTATTTTTAGTTGTCCTTTCTCTATACGTGCTCAATGTTTTTTAATGGCTTGTATTGATGTAGTTCGATTTTGCTGCATTGCTACGACAGCCTATAAGTAAGATCAGTGGCGGCTCGTACCAATGGCCTGTAGGGCTGTAGCTTCCCCACGCGCTTTTGTGATCTGTTTTTTTTTTTCGAAGTTTTTATAATGTCAATATTTTTTATAATGTCATAGTTCATAACTTATTTACCAATGCACCAGTTTATGTCGCTGAAAAGACTAATTTTTCTATATTGCTAGCACTTCTTCTTCTTCGAGTCCGTTTGAGCTAGATTAGGTTAGTCTCAAACGGTGAGTGACAGATTCTGCTATCCACAAAAGGACATTGCTCGAGGGTCAGCACGCGGAGCTATCTGTCCTGACCCCCATAGCTAGCACTAAACTAAGTGAACGTGCGGCATAGGGATTCTATGTGACAACATCATAATGGTGCGTAGGACGGGCTGCAGCTGCAGCGCCCTAGACTGTAATTTTGTAAAGCGATTTAGTTGCTTCTTAAATGGTTTGAAGTTTTAGTTTTTGTGTGACATAGTAAAATTTTTTGCCGCTGCAAGTATTATCAACATAACTTATCCAAATTTTATTGTATAACTGAATATCTCTAACTTTTGAACACTGCTCGTCAAGCTGCAAAAGATAGCAGCAGGAAGGGCAAAATCAGTAGCGCCCAGACGCATGACGTATGTGCGTTGTTTTTATGGTCGCTTGATTCTTGTCACTTTTCTTGCGACGGAACAATTCCCGATATGGCTGTGAAACAGGGCTAGTTGCTGTAATTGGTAAGATTGTTTGTAGGTAAGCAAATTCAAATGCTGCTATTCAGTTGTATCATTTAATGAATTAGGCAAATAAATTGGAAGTAAGAAAACTTATCCAAAGGCGAAAAAGTTGTTTAACTTAATTTTTCTCTTCTACCGGGCAAAAATAGTGGTTGTAAAATTTTCGCTTTGTCATTTAAATATCAGACTACCGCAAATGCGTGGGGGAATCTTGCTGCTGCACGCGACTAACCAAGAGTGGCTGACGTCTTACGACTCCCTCTAGATTAAACCGGCATAATCGGTAAAAACGGGGGATAGGGGGGCTAGGCATCCGACCCTCGTTTTCGAGTGGGGCAAAGGCATTGGTTTCGTCCAACCGCCAAAATTTATTTCGCGTATTTTACAAAAATTTCATTTAAACACCACACGCCCGACTGTCCGCTTTATGATAGTCCCGGGCTACGTAGATTCTGACGACTCGGTTTGAAGGCGTCGATGGTTTGATTGCACCAGCGCCGCGGCTCGCACTTTTAACATTGGTCACTGCGTTGTTATGGTTCGTGATACCTCATCGCTCAACCCTGAAACCGCAACTATTGATTTTTTAGTCACGCTTCGCGTCAACCTGCAATGCAGGGGGCAACGCTAATCTCTAATTCTGGGCGCACAACGCCCCCTCCGGGGGCGCTGCGTGAGGTGGGACAAGTCCTTGTTGATGAGGCCAAAAGGCCGAAGCCTGAGTCCAGGTATGGTCCCGTCTATTTCGCTGTACTAACGTTGTTCGGATTGTGACTTCGTGAAAACTAATTTTTGCCCGGAGGTATGTTGCGTCGTGTCTGGTTCCTGTGGGCTTCGAACTCAAGTCTTTCGAGGTGCTTTTCCGTGCATGCCGAGGCATGCTATCGCGCAATTACCTACTGCCATGAATGCCTTAAAAAACCACATTTAGCATATAATCATTGGAAGGTTTTTCTATGTCTAATTAGCTGTTGTGTGATCAATTTCATGTAAGGATACCAGTTTTAGTTCATACTTGCACGGTTAGCAATAACGTCAAAGGGAATCCTGGTTCGAAAGTAAACGCTACGTAAGTCTTGTGCTTTGCGTTGGGATTGTTTGGGTTTGTTGCGTATACAATCCAATGTTGGATATCGGGCTGGCCAGGAGTCACGTAAAGTATCTTACATTTGGCAAGAGACCTAGTGATGATAACGCATCTTCATTACCTGTTTTTGAGGGATAGTTCTGCCTATTTTGCTATACTAATGTTGTTTGAATCGTGACTCTTCGTAAAAACTAAAAAAATATATACATATATTGCTGATGACCAAGGATGCTTAAAGAAATTTTGTAAATCATCGAATTAACCGGTTGTAACTTGTAAGTTCAACTGCGATAAATTCGTACAACTTGCAGTTGTTCATATGCTTCACTCTTCAGGCTAGTCCTTAGCTTAATAATATGTGGGAGACTTTGTATTTGTTCTATTTTCTTTGTAGATCTCAAAATATTCACACAAATTACTACGCTGTACACTAAATTAGCCTACCGCAATCCGTTATATTTAGCTAAAGCAATGCCTAACTGAATACAATTGTACAACTAATACAGCGCAGAGTTTCGGAAAATTTGCACATTAATAGTTAAACAACGGCAAATAAACTGCCTACGAAGAGTGCAAAAAAATTAGAAAATGACTTGTAACCCCACCAGCAAATTCAACCACGAGCCGCCAATGAGTAAGATGCTAAAAAACTGCATTCGAAATTTCATTTTCTTAGTTTGCTGCTCCTTTGACGGTGGCGCAATTAAATTTGGCTTTAAAATAAAATCGCCAGATCGAATGTATGATCGTCGATGCTTTTCAAAAACAAAGCGTGGTTTTATGCTTGTTTTAGATACGCATCGCAAATGCAGCACCTGATCAAAGTAATCCAAGCTGATTAACAATAATACAAGTTTTCTTTACTTTTTTGGCTTTCTAAAAGTAATATCAGATTTTAAGTCAAGCGAGCTTGACTAAAGAAATCTATCGTAGTAGTTTATCTCACTGTCAACTTTGTATTAGCAAATTGCAACAGAAATTGTGATGATCAGTATGGATGCTGGGGCTATTCTAATACAAATTGCGTTCAATGCTTAAATTATACGGATTACACAAACTCGCTTGGCAAAGTAGCTCCAAACTGGATTAAGTATTCAAATGGAACTAGTTTACCGGGCAATAATGAAACTACCTGTGTCGCACAATGTGATTTGAAAAAAGGGTGAGTTGGTTATTTACGTTGCTATATTGTGGTTTTGTGGCCCCTTGGCCGTTTCGCTGTCTCATTGAATGACTGCACGAGTGGTGCTCTGTCATTTTGTATTTTGTGTCGCATCGTATGCCTTGTGCAGCACTTGATAACCATACTCACTAAACTCGGCTGTAGCTTAAATTTGATGATTATTTAATAATTTTTTTGTGATTCACTGATAGAGCCCCAGTTGCTTGTGAATACAAAATTGGACAACTTTAATTGTAAACGAGAGGGACTGCGACTAAAATTGCCGCGTTGCTTCTGCGCCAGCTACCACTTAAATCAAACTTAAACTGCGGATTGATGGTAGGCATATAACGGACTATGCACACACCTGCACTTTCAGCTCAGCGAACAGTGCTCTTGGCGCTTTACGTCAACTTTCCTCGCTCAGCTGCAGATTTGGTGCTAGAAACGCAGTACTGGTAGCTTTAAAGTTGTGTAATCGCAGTGTGCTTTGAGTGCAACCGTAGCACTTCATGGTCGCCAGGTGAAGCCGATATATACTTCATGCAATAACGATAGGCTCTGTGCAACGTTATTTTGTGAAGTTTGTTGATAATGATCTGTATTGCATTAGTTACTTGATAAATAAATTGACTTCTGACTTAAGAAAAGTAAAAGCCAAGTGCAATAGATGAACTACTTTTGGATCTTTTGTAGAAAGCCCCCGCCACTTGCAATAGGCTCCTATTGAGTGTACACTGGAGGGGTTTTTCAGTAAGGCAAGCAATTCCTGATAATTGCACCCCAGTGTACACTCCACTGTACATTTACATACCGGGCTTCCCCCTTCAGTGTACACTCAATAGGCGTCTATTGCAAGTGGCGGGGGCTTTCTACAAAAGATCTTTACTTTTTTAGATTATATTTCGAATTGCAGGAGCTGGTGTTAGCCTATTTAGATATTAAATCAATTAATAGATATTAAGACAACTTATAGGCTAACTACAATCAGTTGATTAAAATACCGCTTTCACGACCTTTTTCGTTCCTATTGAGGTGGACTCAAGTATTGAACCGATGATCACCTGAGTAACCGGAGTCCACCTGAAGAGTTTAATAGGAACGAAACCGATCGTCGAAGTGGTATTTTAATCAACTGATTATAGTTAGCCCATAAGTTGCCTTAATATCTATTAATCAATTTAATATCTAAATAGGCTAACACCAGATCCTGTAATTCGAATTATAACGTAATAAAGGCACTGGGTTGGCTGGGAATCAAGAACATATATGGCAATAAGCTTGCTATAGTAAGCGTGCATAATATAAGCTTAAAATTAACAGCATCAGTTGATAGGACCGATGGTGGAGTGGTATAAACTGCATGAAGTAATTCATGTGGTCGTCGATTCAACCTGAGTGCACCTGAAGAATTGTGGTAGAAATGAAACCGGTCGTTGAAGTGATATTTTAATCAGCTGATTGTAGTTAGCCTATAAGTTGCCTTAATATCTATTATTTATTTAATACTTTTTTAGAGTTTATGTAAGTCAAAACAAAACCTGTCTACCTTGTGATGTTGAATGCAAGAAGGAGTGCAAAGGCCCAGGGCCTACAAATTGTACTAAGTGAGTAATGTTTGTTGGTGATTGACCAAGAATGCATGAGTTTTTCGAAACGTTTCGATGATAACACGCCCATTACCCACCACCCGTTAGTTTTTATGTGTATTTACTATACAAACCTGGAGTTAAAAAATTGGCTAAAAAAATCCGCGTTTTTGCAGATTTACATATGCTGATGCAGTGTAAGTCTATCAACACCACAGTTGCTGACTGGAAATGTGCAAAATCCCATAAAAAGATCTAAAAAATCCCCCAAATGGAGATTTTTGAGTAGAAAATCGTAAGATTTTGAAAAGTTGTGGCCCGCCATGTTTGAGTTGTGCCGCACATCCAATTTCCAAAATAATTAGAAAAATACTCCTCTATGTTGCGTTGATCTTTAAAAGAAAAGTAGTCCTCTCTTCTTATCAAACTCGAAATCCCAACTTTTGTTAGTGATCTTTTAAAAACAAAGGTCCTTGCTGAAATTCTTTCAGCCAGCCCTAAGCTTAAGATTTTCACTCCAAAATTGAGTGCTTCCACCAAGTATCTCAACCAAAAAAATTGAAGATTTTCCCAACATATTTCGCGAAAAAGATTCCATAAAAATCCCAAGTGGCTGCAAAAAATAGATTGGCAGCTATGACCACAACACATTCGCTTTCGAAACTAGCTTTTTGCTGAAAAAGGAAGAACTTAAATTATGATTTATAAAAAGTTGCTGGTCTTGTCTCACGTAAAGAATGTTTTGTTTAGATGTCGCAACAAGAAATTTAAAGATACTTGCGTTGCAGAATGCCATGCGGTGTGGCATTATGAACGAAACAACACCTGTTATCCATGCAATGAAAGTTGCATAGATGGAGGGTAAGTTTACGTTGCTTTAAAAAAACACTTTCATTTCAGATTTTGATAACTGTATTTGCAAAACTCAATTCCTTTTGGACAAGAAGACAAGTTACAGTACAAGTCAGATTTATTATGTGCTCTCTCTGAGCCAGATGTTTTGCTGAGTGGCTCACACAAAGATGTTATTTGTACAATCTAACACTTCGATCATTTGATAACTGTTTGTCGCGTTTTGATAATTATAATAGAACTTTCGGTTCTATCTCAATCTTAAATTTCTTTTAAAATTGAGGCGACGTATGATAATCGCTCGGATAATTAGATCTGACTGCAACTTAATGAAACTTGGAAAAGATTGGCTTCCACTAAAAACACCTTAAACGACGTTAAGAACAGAATAATGTATTCACAGAAATAATACTTCACGACTTCAAACTTCTTCGCTCAACAATCTCAGAACTAATCACTTTACCACACAATCAGGAAATCGCCAAAACTAATTTCACCAATAACGGCTTAATACTCGCCACGTCCACAGAATCCACAATAAATTATCACAAAAAAAAACAATATCCTTTCGTTATTCCGTCAATCAATCTCTCTCTCTCTCCCCGTTACAACGCTTCTCTATACTACTCAAAAAAAATCCCGTCGCCTTATATATAAATCGAAGGAAAACAATCCAGAAAACGCTAGAACAAAATCACGTGAAAAAGAAAAAAAGCCCTGTTAGTTATTTAATTAGTAGGGCCATTTTTTTGACCTAAAAAAATATATTTTTGACTTTATTTTAGCAAAATTTTGACTTTATTTTGATCTCACCGCTTTCGCCTATTATTTATGTCTTGTTGCACTTTTTGATTAAAAATGTTTTATAATCTGCACTTTACATAACTTTTTAAAGAAGAAGGTAGCCTACTTTAAACATTTTCTCAATCACTCAGTCTTGAAGCTAATGCAACAAAGCGACGCATGACGTCATAACCTAGGATAACGAGCCATTGTGTGTACCGGTATCAATTAGTGTGTAATACAAAAAATGCGTTGTTATCGCAACTGTACTGTACATTAACAGTCTGTCTATGATGTTTTTAACGAAAGCCACACAGTATAATTATCAGGACTTTTTATTGTAATACAACATCATATATTTTTTTACGTTCTTAACATCAGAATTTCTGTCTTTTCTCAGTAATTTACTGAGCATAGAAAACGACCTCTCAACAGCAGCAGAGATTGGCTGGGTTTTTTGCAATAGTGCGTAGCTTGTTGGGTCAATTGTCAAGTTGGTACAGTTTATTATTGTTTCTAAATCAGGGTTGGATAGTCGTTTTTTAACGTAATTTTTAATTGCTCACGGATAATCATCGCATTACATATTCTTCAGCAGTCCGTATGCCTCTCTTATCGTGCAGGCACTTCCTTCTAAGAACTCTGCGTTGGCTGCTAGAGTCTGGTATTGGTTTATTTTAACCAAGTCCGGCACCAAATCTTCCATATTGATAGCGTCTTTTGCTCTTTTGACTAAGAAGCCTGCACTTATCCAATTGTTGACAATGGTACGAACAGCTGGAAGGTTCTCACTGTAATATAAGGCAGCTCTAAGCCAAGTTGCCCATCTTGTAATTACAGGGTCAGGAGGAGATGGCAGACCAGCATCAGGAAAATCTTTCTTGCGATCTTTGTTTTTGATTGTTGCTGCCTTGACGTTGCTATTATTTCATCAGTATTTTTGAAATGAGCACGCACACGCATAGCGCAGCTATGTAGTAAGTGCGCAACGCAGGTGACATGCATCAAAGAAGGGTATAATTCCTTTAATGTCTTTCCAGCCAAAGACATCTACCGAGCAGCATCAGTCAAGAACAATGAAAAATTCTCGCGTTTTATTTCAAGTTGTCGCAATATGTCATCCACAGTGTGCAGAATAATACTGCTATTAACATTGCTACCGCTGTCAAGTAGATGGCAATCAACGAGGAATGTCTGATTTGGGGCATCTAAGCTGCCCACAAGCACACTAATATACTTTTGTTTAGCAATCTCTGCTTCATCCACAATTTAAAAAATTTTTTTGTCACGATGTAATTCTTGAATTTGTTCTTCTTTTTGAGATGCTAATTTAGCAACACATGCCCGGGCTGCAGTCTCCTAAGGCAATACTTTTCCCATTGTAGCAAACAGAGACTTTAAAGAAGGATGGTTCAGTTTATGGAGTGGGATATCTGCAGCTAAGAATAAAGAGACAACCTGTTCCTTGAAGTTTACTTGATCGAGTTGTAAAAAGGTTTGCTTACTTTGGGATTTGTTCTTCGTCTCCAATTTTCTTTGGTGTTGCTTACTTTTTCGGTGGCTTTCCACAAAAAACTTTTTGTCGCATTTGACTCACACGTCGCAAAGATTGCATCGCAAGTCGCGGGCAGGAGTTGCCGAAAGCTCATCCGGATATTCCTGGCAAATTTGCCGAACTTTCGCTGTAGAAGATTTGGCTTGTTTAGGCATTCTTTGCTTTGCAAGCTACGACTTAAAAAGACCACGTGTAAAGAGCGCAAAGGTTTTATAGGAATAGGAAGATTGCACGCGCGTGATCAAACGTCATCAAAATGCGCTTTTGAAAAAAGTGGCTGACCATTTTGAGTGATTTTGCATTGAATTGAATAGGAGTGATATCGCTTTTTGCAAAGCAAATCAATAAACGTGACAGTTGTTGAATGAACGTTAAATGTTGTTTTACTGATGTTAAGGAGTGAATCTAAGGTCAAAGTAACATAAGAGATGCTAAGGTTTGCTTCTTATTGCTAATAGTTGGGCTCAACATGCAGGCTTATTTGTAGCCAGCTTCTGTGAGGGTTTCATATTCGATTAATCAGCATGTTCGGGAATGCTGAATTTAAGTTAATTGTAATGTGTAACTTATACAGTATATTTAGTAGCGTAAGCATTCTGGAAAGTTGAAAGCTTAAGTTGTACTGTAGCCTAACTGACAGAGCAGACTTCTATACCGTTTGTCATATGCTGGATTAGTCATTGTTGGATAAAATCAGTAAGTTTTTGAAATTTTTTGTCAATAGCGATTGCAGACCAGTCATATTGATATGTCAGCTGTAATTTTGTGACCTTAACTAAGAACTACTCCTTACACATGTTTTTGGGCTATTGCCTAGGCTGGTGGAGCAAGGGTAATTTACAAACTTACCGTACCGATTTATTTATTCACGCGTATGAGGCCATGCTCTGTTTGCCTGTCTTTCATCACACTGGGCCACCACGACAGGTAGACTGCTTGGCCCCACTACCTCTTTTTTTTTGTTTGTTTTATTTGCCATATTTATCCTCCATTCACGAGAAAGCGAATTGTATCGCTATACTTTGGACGGGAAGTCCGCACTCGCTTGGGAGTTGCCTTTTTCGAGGTTTATGGGCCACCTGTCTGCCACATAAAGGTGGAGGCGTCCCGTTAAGTGCCTTGCCCAAGGACACAACAAGCAAACTTGCCGGCTTGTTCTCCACAACTTCCCCTAAATGCCGAGCGCCAAGCAAGGAAGCTGCGGATGCCATTTTTTAAAGTCTTTTGGTATGACTCGACAAGGGGAATGAACCCCAGGTCTACTGACTGCGAAGCGGACGCTCTAACCACTACGCCATCGCGTCGGTATGCCACATAAAGATGGAGGCATGCCGTTAAATGCCTTGCTCATGGACACAAGCAAGCTTGCCGGCAAGCTTGCCGTACCGGTAGTAATGATCAAATAATGGTTGTTTTTGCTAATGTACCGACTGGCATCTAATTGGGATAGTTTATTTTTAAGTGAGTAGTAAACGATATTTAGATGGCATTTCTCCCAGGGGGAATTTTTTTTTTAATTGACACACAGTACTACGCTTAGACTAGCGAACTGAAAGGCCTAATCTTAACCAAATTGCTTTTGGTCAAATTTGTTAGTTTCCGAGGATCCAACTAGCAATAATTTATTCCAAATTTTAATTAATTTCTCATTAGTTTTCAAAATAAACCCAAAAGTTGGTGTTTGCCCTATACCTTTCCAGCATAAATTACAGCTTTTGGTCAGCCACTTTTTTCTGGCGCGAAATGTGTGACGTCACATGCAACCTTCCTATAAATTTATTGTCTAACAATTATGAGTTTATGCATCAACAATGACGATTTGATGCATAATAAGTGCTATTTCCTTCTCAATTACCGCACGCATTTTTACCATTACAACTATTTGAGAAGTTTAAAATCAAATAAAACTGCGCATAAAATTTTAATAGCAGCTCAAAAATTGAAAAAAATATAAAAAAGTCTAAATTTGTTCGTTTTTGTAAGGGAATTTTTGATGAAGACAATTTTGACAAGTTTTGACTTTATGGAAAATTTTGACTTATAAAATCTAGCAAAACAGACTCCTGAACACCTGAAATGAACGTTAGTACGCGTTTGATCATGTAACAAGGTCGTGAAAAAATTTTGACTTTGTTGACTTTAGCGGGCCCTAGTAATCAGTTATCGAAATTCTTCAAAGAAGCTAGAATCACTAGATCAATCTGGAATTTTATTATGTCATAAACGATTGTGACGTAATAAAGGCGTACTTACAGCAAATCCACGTGCGAGGAAAAAAGGTCTTTTTTTCTAATCAGTAGCCGAGCGAACAAATGACACAGCACTTTACACATACCGGTACTGTATATGGAAACTACGCTTACAAGGCAAATTTCCTTATTTGTGACACTGTTAATTATAGGAAATTTAACCTCTGCATTTTATTACTCACAGTAATTAGCTATACTTTACTTATATTTATAAAAATTACACACCACAAATTACTATAATTTTAAGCAATTATTTTGCTTAATTTTAAGCAACGTGTGCTTTATTTACGTCCAAATTGATTTTGCGATAATCTGTAGTGTAGCAGACTGTCATGAAATATATATCCCGAATAGTTTCAGTGAGGTAAAGTTAGCAAGTTCAGCTGTCACAGCTGTGACTATCGCCACCTAATTTATGCTTTTTTTGGCGTTAACTATTTTCACTATATACTTGGCAAAAACTCAATAAGCAGCGATGTAGTAGATCAATATTGATATGGCTGAATTTTTAATCAGTAGTATGCGTTACTCATTTTTGAGGTTGTAGGTGGCTGAAACTAGCCAGGGTTTCAGGTAATATGCGTGTTACTTAGGTTTTACACCTTTTTTTGAATCTTTAAACGTGAACGCCTTTTCTTTTTCCCCATAAATCTTACTCGATCTTTCCCCATAAATCTGCCACATTAGTGTGGCATCAGAGAATTTCAAATGCAAAATTGCAGATGCATAATCTCAGACGTTGGCTTGTATTTCGGACGCTCTTGCGCAGTAATTCTTAAACTGGGATCAGTGAAGCAACTTTATAGAGCCTACGAACAAGACACGTTGTTTTAATATACCGTTTGAATAGTAATTGATGCACATAATGGCTACACTTTGCCGTTTGATTGAGTAAGGCTTTGTCTGCTTTTCTTCATGGCATTTTCGTTTCAACTTTTCACACACAAGTTGCAGTATTGATGACGTCATTATATCTACATATACTATAAAGCACAATTCGTCTGTGTCTGTTCTAACTCCTCAGAAACTACTGTGTGTACAGATATGAAGCTCGGCACGATTAATTACGCTCACGTTTCAAGATGAGTGTCATAAGAGTGTTATTGACGTCATGATGACAATACAGTGTTTCCTCATTTATCGCGGTTAATGCGTTCAAAACCCCACCGCGATAAGTAAAAAACCGTAAAATGGCGGTACTATAGAATTCCTGGCGCCTTTGGGCTAACGCAGGCATACAGTACACGAACGCTTACTCAGGTATACCGTACATGAACGCTTTTCGCTGATGGTCATCATCTTCCTTCTCCTCTTGGGCTTGCTAAACGAATCTTTTGCAGGGACAAGACGCTTAGGTGACATTGTAAGGGTTAACAGTACAGTACTGCAATCACAAATAATGAACTGTACAACACTTAGAACCCTAAGATACACGAGACATAGTTAACAAGGTGAACGAGAATGGCGTGATTATGCGCAGACAATCAGCGATGTGATACGCAGCCAATCAAAAAAAATTTTTTTAAAATACCGCGATGCACTGAAGCCGCGAAACTTGAATCGCGAAGTAGCGAGGGAACACTGTATAATAAAAAATAAATTTTTAAAACTTCCGTTTTTTGACGACGGAAAACAGTGGTTTGCCCAAACAAAAGCCAGCCTCTAATTTACAAACTTGTAAAAATTTTATCCTTTTGAGTCTAAGATGACGTCATAGTTGACGTTCGACTGCAAAATTTGTTCTCTATATTTTCTCAATAAGTGCTGTAGAAATGCGATTCAAAGCGTTTTCAGGAGTTATTAACAAGATGGTTTCGATAGAAAAATTTTACAACTATTTAAGCTAAATTGACAATGCAACAGCACATTCTTTTTTTAAGCATTTTAAGCGTACCTTTTCTTCCTTTGTATGAACATTTCAAACTTTTGGTACGAATAAAGTAAAAACAGTGCAGCAAGCAGCAGCTGCGCATGAAGTTGTTATGCATTGTCATTTTAAAAGCAAAAAACTAATATGCTGCCTGATAAGAAGAATAACACATTATAATATCAACATACCCGTAAGTCTAAACACCTTTTTTTTTGATAATGCAATGGCAAGTTGGAATTTTTGTTCAGTTCTGTCGCAAGCCTGACTTATCTTAACCTCTGAGACATACACTTGTTGCTCAAGTGCAGCCAAGTTAAACAAATTGGCAGCTTTTCATCTAAAATCTTGTTGGGGTCACAAAAATTATCCAGATTTTCAGCACAAAAAACATGGTTGATGGATCTTACTCTTAAACCACAATTTAACTTATTGCAATAATTCCAATCTGAATGCTTGACTTTTGGTTAGCTTTCTTTTTCCCTAGCTACGATTATTCCAGACGCACAGCCAGAAGTTTTGGGTCATACAAAGAGACCTACAATTACGAAAAGTCCTAAGTAGTATGCTTAATACAGGGTGGTCCAAAAGTAGGTGGACATTAGTCAAAATTGGCTTATACCTAAATTAGGTGAATATTAGTAAAAAAAAGATTATTTGTGTTGTTGTATAGTATAGTATAGTATACATGTATAGTATGTATAGTATTATTTATAACCAACAAATAATCTTTTTATATGGAGTATTTAATGGCTGTATTTAAAAATACACAATAATTACTTTGGCGCCTTTCCACAGCTAAATTATGCTTCCATGCAAGTAGTGACATCAAAGGATAAAGTTTTATCTCTAACTTCTTCACTTCGGGTTACTTCGTTCTTTCTCAGGCTGTGCTTATGCCAAGATTATCCAACGCTGGCGCAAAAACAGGCTTGAGGTGATACCAATAGGCCAATAGCTATAAAAAGTTGGAAGTGTTGGGCCTAATTTTTATAGCTTATTCCCGATAATACATATAAATCACTTTGGCGTCTTCCCACAACTTTCAATTCATGCATTTTACGCACATTATCAAATGATCGCATTAACGTTTGTGAAATCGTTGGGTGTTTCAATTGTAATCAGATCCAGTGTCAAAACAAGCACATGCTATGCTGCGAACAGTTGAAACAAGAAATTTCTAGAGACTGCAGAAACTTTGGAAAAAATGTACCAGCTGTGCGCAACCCTCCAAAATATTTTGTTTAATGGATTCTCTTTCAAAAATGCTATGTTAGCTTTTTTAACGAAAATTGGCTTTGTCAACAAAAACATTGGTCATTGAGTGAATCAGGCTGAACTGATATTCTTAATCCCGACATACGGACGAAGGCCCTGCGAGCGACGCTAGCAGGGCCGGCTAGTCACAAGTTTTTGAAGTGTTTGTATTGCGAGATTAATTTTTTCGCAACTTTTACGCTCGTATATCGAAAATCGCCGAGAAAATTGCGGTCCTTACGTATTATCGGGAGGACCTTACCATGGTTGTGGGTTCGAATATCAGCTGGCCAGGGCTTTAAAAGAAAGGCAGTGTACACTGGAGGGGCAAGCCCGGTATGTAAATGTACGGGGCAGTGTACACTGGAAGGGAGTGTACAGGGTGGGGGATAGAGACCTGCTTACGTATTATCGGGAGGACTTTTGCACCCCCAGGTCTCTATCCCCCACCCTGTACACTCCCTTCCAGTGTACACTGCCCCGTACATTTACATACCGGGCTTGCCCCTCCAGTGTACACTGCCTTTCTTTTAAAGCCCTGGCCAGCTGATATTCGAACCCACAACCATGGTATCTCAAGACCAAAAGGTCCTCCCGATAATACGTAAGGACCAAAATTGCTTTCTTAGAAACATATTTAGTAAAGCTTGAAAAAAACAGCTCTACCATATTTAGCTAATCTTAAAAAAAATAGCTTTACCTTTGAACCAAGCGATTAGTGCAAAAATTTAAAGTAGCTTTAAAAAACTGTATCTGATTTTTAAAATTACGTTTTTAACTTGCTTTCTGCCAGTTACGCACCTCAAAGTTTTAGCAACTATTTTTTTCAAACTTTGCAGAGGCTTAACATTTATTTTAATGTAGATGCAATGGTCCTTTGGCTGCGTTTGACATTAGTAGTGGTTGCGTGGCGTGCTATTATCATTTTGACAACGAAACATTGACACATTTGGTAAGTGAAGTCTAAGCAGCAACTACTTAGTGTTAGTCTGCAAACCGCACATTTCCACGTGAGCTTTCTCCATCTACATAACAATCTACGCATGCAAGAGACACGAGTAGGCTATAATCAGCGCGGCTCGCTGATTACGATTGCATCACAGTTTTGTAAAAGGAATGATTCGGTATAGAGTTTGCGTAGAGAAAGTTAAATTACAACGCATTCGCGCGAGACTGTCACGGAAAATTGGAGCGCGAAATAGGCGCGAATTTTTTTGAAAACTTGGGCTTGACCCGAAAAATCCGGCCCGAATTACAATTCTGATTTGAGCACTTTTAAATACACCTTGCTTTGGCTGCAAGAGAGTACTGTTGTGACAAACTAATGAATAGTTGTGTATCAGTACGGCAGAAACTTTGGTTCTATGCGGGAGCAATGGAATATTTGACTTAGACAAATGCTTTGTGATGACGATTAATAACTTGAGATTCCATTTGAGTAAGAACTGACGATAGTGTAAAACCGAAATATATTAGTTGCTAGTTGGATATATACCAAGGATATATTAAGACGAATGCTGATCATCGTTCTCGCCTATTTGGCTTAGGCATTAGCGTCCAGGTTAATATCCCATCGGTTTGTTTTGCAAAGACGTGATGTATTCACTGTTTGTAGTTCCAACATGTTATTGTTTAGTATCGAGGCACTAAATGTTTGGAATGCGATCCCAAGAAAATTGACCTGGACTGCCAGCACGGTTGCCTACGTAAGAATGGTACTAGCAAATTTGAATGCATCGTCCCGCCAAAGTAAGTGTAGCAAAGTGCAAGTGTTCTTTAAAAACATTTCCTTTTTTTTGACAATTTGGCTCTATATCACAGCCACGCTCAAAAAAGAATTAGTTCTTAAAAAAATAAGAACATGTTTTAAGGGATTTCTGGGGTCCTGTGAAGTGTGCTCTCCCTTTTTCTTTTGCTTCAAGTTTTTTTATCTGCCTTCAGCAACATGTAAAATTAATTTATCTGAACAACACGTTTAGTTTAGTTAATTCAAATTTGTCTTTAATTTGCAGAGACAACACTGTAGCCGTTGCTGTGCCAATCGTATTGGTGATTATTATTTTGGTTTTGTCGATTTTCATCTATTATTATTACAAGCATAAAGTTACTATAAAGCATATGCGAAGGGCATTGGGTGAAGCCGTGGTGGAAGAGGTGGGTTTTCAAGTTGTAGCAGTAATTTGATGTGATCTCTTACGCAAGGGCTCTTAATCTTTTGGTCAATTTTCCCTCTAAAACAGGGGTTCCCAAACTGGGGTACATGTACCCCCAGGGGTACATTTGCACGTTTCAGGGGGTACATTTGGTCTGAAGAAAACAATTACTTGCACAATACATGGTGTTGTAATCTGCACTCAGATTGCACTTTTCTCATTTTCTTTGTGTTGATTAGCACCACCTTTATTGAAATTTCTTGGGTGTAAGGTAATACCATTTGTTTTTATTATTATAAACCTCACATGTCTCTGCTCCCCCCAAGAAAAATCTGAAATGACGCCCCTGTGTAGAACCACCTGTACCAATCTAGAAATGACTGGTACAGGACGTGTTTATCGACGCGTCAGTGCCTGGCGGCTCACGCCTCACTGAGTGACTCAGACTCAGTCCTGTTTACACTCGCAGCTAGTGAAAGTGTGAAAACGTTTCTCGTTACTAACTCTCCATATCCTTGTTGTAAGACCGTGTTGCATTAAAAGTTCTATACATACAATTAAGAAAAACAATGAAAAGACATAAATATCTAATATTAATATATACAAAGTGATGTTAATTTTCTTGCCATGTACTTTCCGTGGCAGTAGCTATATTCTTATTCCTTGCATTGGAAACATAACATAAACCCAAAAAGTGCCATAAAACATCATACGGCCAGATCAGAAACCTAGTATGTGTATTTAATTCTTAGAGTAGATACACATACCTGGTTTCAGATGTGGCAGGATGCTGTTTTATGGCACTTTTTGGGCTTATTAGTTACTGTTACCTAATATATTTTTTCTATCTTTCAGAAGGGTAAATAATGATGAGTAAAAGAAGAAAATATTCAGAGACCTACTTACAGTTCGGGTTTACATTCGTAGTAAACAATGGTATGGATATTCCAGTGTGTGTACTGTGTCAAAAAACTCTGAGAAATGACTCATTGAAGCCAAGCCTACTTACTCGACATCTTGAGAGAGCTCATCCACAGTTCAAAGACAAAGACCTTAATTTTTTTAAACGTAAAGAAGAAGTGTTTAAGAAGCAACGACTGGATCCAAGTGGGAGGATTTTCCAACAAAACAGTGCAGTGGCGCAGGCATCTTATGAAGTTTCACTTATGATTGCCAAACAAAAGAAAGCTCATACCATTGGGGAAAACCTTGTTCCTCCAGCTGCAAAAGCAATGGTGCTTTGTGTGGTTGGAGATGAATCAGAAAAAAAACTCAACTCTATCTCCTTGTCAAACAATACAGTGCAACGACGAATAGAAGAAATGTCACTTGATATTTTTCAGCAAGTGATTAGTGAAATTTCTTTGTCTGAAAGTGGATTTGCAATTCAACTTGACGAGTCCACCGATGTTACAAATCGTGCTCAGCTACTAATGTTTGCTCGGTATGTAGGAAATGAAGGTATTAAGGAAGAGTTCTTAATGAATGCAGCCTTAGAAGCAACAACTAAAGGCGAAGATATTTTTCAAGTGGTAGATTCATTTTTCAAGAAACATGGTTTGAAGTGGGAAAATCTGAGAGAATGCACAACTGATGGGGCACCAGCAATGTTGGGGCGAAAGTCTGGTTTTAGAGCTCGTGTCATGGAAGTAGCACCTCATGTGACATTTATGCATTGCATGATACATCGGTTTGTTTTGTCATGCAAGGTTCTTCCTGCTGAACTAGCCAGTGTGTTATCACTGGTGGTCAAGATGGTTACCCATGTAAAAGGGAGTGCTCTTAACAGCCGATTATTCAAACTATTGTGTGAAGATTTTGATGCTAATCACAGTGTACTTCTGTTCCATACTGATGTACGTTGGCTTTCCCGAGGAAGTGTCACAAAACGTATTTATGAGCTTCATGGAGAATCGCTAGAATTTTTTCAACATTTCCACACGTGCGAAGATTTTGTCACTTCCTTGAAGGATCAATACTTCATGCTTAACCTTGCTTATCTTGTGGATATTTTTGATGCTCTAAATATGCTAAACCAGAGTCTCCAAAGAAGAGATGTAACAGTTTGTGGCAGTATAGCTAAACTCAAAGCATTCATTGCAAAACTTCGACCGTGGAGGGGAAACATTCATTCTGATACCTTGGCTATGTTTAGTAATGTAACAGAATATATAGATCAAAATCCACGATCTAAGACTGACAAGTTCACAGGATTAGTCACTGAGCATCTTATGAAGATGGAGGAAGAAATTAAAAGTTATTTTCCAAGCCTTGATGGAGATGAATTTGTATATCTTAGAAATCCTTTCAGTACAGATGCTCAGGTGTTGCAGGCTGGGACAGGTAGGCAGGAGGAGTTGGTAGAAATGCAACATGATGATTCTGCATTACATGTTTACTCTGAGAAAAATCTGTGTGGTTTTTGGTTTTCAATGAGAAACTCATACAGACAGATTGCTAAACCTGCTATTCAAGCACTGTTGGTATTTCCATCAACATGGCTTTGTGAGTCGGCATTTTCAGTACTGTTAGGTATCAAATCAAAATACAGATCAAAACTCAACACACCTGAACATGATCTTCGTTGTGCAATTGCTAAAGTTTCCCCTCGTATCAGTGAGCTTGTTGCTAAAAAACAAGCTCACCCATCTCACTAGTTCTGTTTAGATTTGGTTACAATTGTTATCAATAATTCTGTCTCCATACTAAAGTGCATTAACATTTTTTTCCCTGTTTCTGCCTTATCTGCAGGACTGAATGTGTGTTGAATTGGTTGTGATCCATTTATGTTGAGTTAGTGCGATGCATTAAAATAAGAATACCTGAGTTTTGTTCATTAATGTTTTGGATAATAATAATAAAAAGGTATGTATTGTATGTGCTGGATCAAAATATCAGTTACCTTAGTAATTGCTTTATTTCTGTTTTCATCATTTAAGATGCCTATGTAATCTAAACATGAAGATTCTATAAACTTAAAATATCAAAATATTTAAATGTCTTTTTTTACTATTAAGCTTCATTTTTAGTGTTAGGGGTACATGGGAACCTATACAAAGTGTCTAAGGGTACTGAGGAACAAAAAGTTTGGGAACCCCTGCTCTAAAACCTGTATAAGCTCAAATTCCTTCTGCGCGTAAACACGTTATCTCGGTGGATTATATGAGTTTTTTACCGTTTTAGAACTGCTGTGCTTATGATTGTAGCAACGAACTACTTAAGTACGGATCCAAAATCTACAATAACTGATATTCATGGCTGGTTTAAAGTCAGACTCACTGATGAATGCCTGATACAAAAGCAGAGAATTAGTGGCCTATAGAATTAGCAACGTCTAAGCCTACAGTGTAGAATGTAAAATAATGTTTCACGTTTAGAAACTGCTATAAGAAATGCACAAATCGTGTGTTTCAAAGAGGTTTCAAAGCATAATGTGTAAAGTTGTTTTCAGTTTGTTCACTAAAATTTTTTGTTTTTGCGGTTTAGTTATGTACTTGCATGCGTTGCATGCGAAACACGATAGTAACGTTTCGTTTGAGCTATTTTCCACTGTAGGTGTTTTTGCCTTTTATGGGCACTAAAAATACAAACATCAAGGTATGAAGTGTTGCCGCCAATCTGTAAACGAACTACTTTTCCCTACGTTCCTGTACCTGATCTGTATATATTGGATAGAAAGCATATGATATCTACTAGGTGCTGGTGGTTTTCTCGCTTGGCTTGGAAGCTTTCAGCTGAAACCATCTGCTCGGAGCTCTAAAAGTTGTTGGCTTAGCCCTATGAACCTGTCGTTTTTAATTCTAACCGTAGCCAATCGATCTTAAAGGTAGCTATGAAAGCAAAACCGGCGTCTGGTTCAGCTAAATTTTGGTGGCCTTGCTTCCGAAAAGCAAAATTCAAATCAGAAGGCAAAGCGTGTGTAGTTAGGCCACAACGGCTATCAGTTTTCGGAAAAGAAGATACAATGTATGTGAAATAGACATAGTTAACACTATGCTGCAAGAGTTTCAAAAATAATTTTACGGGCTTTTCTAATTCTATTCAAAAAAACGATTTACCGTAAGTTTTGTCATTCAAAAATGAGAAGACAAAAGGCTTGCGGTAGATCACATATTTTTTTTTGATGGTGTTAAGAGCATTTAATTGTTCAGGCCATCTTAGAAGTTAACTGTCATTCGTTTCAGCATCAACTCGACGAGAATGAGACCATGCCTTTGACTCCCAGCGGTGCCACTCCAAACCAAGCTCATTTGCGAATTGTTAAAGATAGCGAACTGGTAATGGGGGTGCTGCTTGGAAGCGGAGCATTTGGCGAAGTGCACAAGGGTATTTGGACGCCGTTGAATATTCAGGTTTGTAAAGCAGTGCAATTTTCCGTTTGGCGAAGCTAAGTAAATGCCCGTCGCAAAATTAGTGCTGATTGGCATTTTGCCTCCAGCGAACAACTTAGTATAGCTATGCTTGATGAAGTTATCTAATGAATCATTACAGATAGCCTACAGCAGGTGAAGGCGTTCAAAAGTTTTTTAACTGTATCTTGTTTTCAGGGCGAAAAAATCAAAATTGCTGTCGCTGTCAAGACTTTAAAAACTTTGGAAGAGTTCAACCCATCCGCCACCAACGAGATCATGGACGTGAGTTCGCCTATTAAGAAATGCTTGTTCATTTGCTCTTATGTTACTTTAATCATGACGTCATCGCGTGCCGTGTCTTTGTGACGTCATAAATGTGACTTGTCAAGTGTTAATGTCAATCTTAACCTTTGGCGTTTTTAAACGCAGGAAGCCTATGTTATGGCGTCGGTTGACTGTCCATACCTTGTCCGGTTGCTTGGAGTATCAATAACCGGTAACGTGTCCCTGATAACGCAGCTCATGCCGCTTGGCAGTTTATTGGAGTACGTGAGAGATGTGAAAAATCACGAAAAAATTCATTCGCGCCAAATGCTGACGTGGTTTGTGCAGATTGCAAAGGTCAGTGCTGATTGTTGCTTTATAATGTTGTATTGCAGTTTTATCATTATCTTGACGATACTTTTGCATCAGGGCATGCTCTATCTTCAAGAAATGCACGTCGTGCATCGAGATTTAGCTGCGAGAAACGTACTGGTCCGGACGCCCAATCATGTCAAAATTACCGATTTTGGTCTCGCCAAGATGCTTGGGTTTGAAGAGGACACCTACCAAGCCGAAGAGGGAAAGGTATGCAGTTGTCAGTGCTGTGGCCATTGTGAGCAATATGCCGTGCCTCAGTCGATTTTTGTACCCCGTACCATGGTTTCTGGCAGTGGTGGGCACCCGCTAGTTACAAACTAACGGCGCTATCGCTAACGCTAGTCAGCAAAAAATATATCGGCGCTACCGCTATCCGCTAACCACTTTTAACTTTAGCGCCGATAAACGCTAACGCTAGTCCTTTTTAAAAACTAGCGGTCGCTAACCGCTAAGGCGCTAAAAGCAATAGTAACAAGTTCGAATCTCAGTCAAATTGATGTCATGTAAAAAAGGTAATTTTCATACTGGTACCACCGTACCAGTGAAAAACAGTATTAACATTTACAACTGCAATAGCCTCGCTATCATAAAAACAACACAAAAAAACGAAGATTTATTAAAACGCAGTTATTTCAAAAAAACAAGCATTTCAAAATGTTAATCGCTAAGCCCAGATCGTTTTGGTTTAAGCACATCCTTCCCAAGAGAAAACAGGCGTTCCACTGCTGCACTGGAAGGTATTGCTGTGTTGTACTTAACAAACAACTCCCTTAGCGTCGTGCTAGAGAGCAATGTAGCAATTCCTTTGCTTTGGGACTCGTGCTTCTCTTTCAAAAAATCGTCTAACAGCGTCTCACTGCTGTTGCATTGTTGTGGCTTCTTCGCTAACGCTTCGCCGAAAAATTGGTCATTGGAAGATGCACTCTGGCAGCTTGTGCTGTGAGTATCGGTTTCGACCTTGCTATTGACAATAAGCGCCCTTTTCTGCTGTATCTTAATGCGTACACCCGAAACATCTTCGTAACCAAGCAAAGGGAGGAGCGTAATCCACGAAAGCTTGAAGTGAGGGTGAAACGCTGCAGAAAGCAAGCAATCCGTACTTTCAACACATGGTTGAAATCTCTTTTTCAAGCCATTCAGAACCTTTGCCTTAACAAAGTTTGAACCATTATCCGTAGTTGTCATACACACTTTGCCATCAATTTCAATCTTCCAGTGGATTTTTTGTATTATATTGGCAAGAACATCATAGGTATGACCACCTTTGAGCCGCCGACAGGCCAAAACTGCCTTTTTTCTTTGCATGTTATTGCCATCAATCCAGTGCACAGTCATGCCAAGATAAGACCTGTGAAATAACAGTTAAAACTCATCAGTGAAAAATAGATGATAGATTGATTTGATTTATTTTCGTAACACATCTCAAAGATAAAACAAACAAAATACACATTGACGTTCAATTTGAAACACAAATATATCATTTGGTGGTGGTTCTTTCACGGGTCGTTGATAAGGCCTACAAATGTAAGACTATACGTGAAATCAATAATACTGCCATCTTGAAATTAATGTATGAAGTAGGTAGAGTTTCTTTTAGCTTCCTCTAATTCTCCCTTAAACGCTATTGTTTATTGTTTTAGTGCTTTATTTTATAAATTACCACAGAAAATAATTGCCACTGCAGTAGTTAACGAGTTGCAGCCTTATTCGAACACAACGTCATAAACTAATAGCCACGAAGTAAATTTGAGCAAAAATTTACCCAAGTTGGTTCGGGTTCAGACAGATTGTTCTGGCTGAAACTCTAATATAACATTTGCGCCAAAAAACACACATCGGTTTTATGCGGCGTTGCCTCGTGGTTCGAACCAAGAAAGTCCAATGAACTGTAGGGTACAAAAGGAGATTACAATTCTATTGTTCGGTTTAAATCACAATGCTATCGTATCAGAGCTGTCTGTGATTTAATCCTTCAAACCAATAGTACTGTACTGGCTAATCTCTAAAATCAATAATACTTTGCTATCTGCTCCCAAAATTCATTACCCCTAAAATACTATCTTAAGTGCAGTACTATTGATATTAGAGATTAGATAACGGACAGCTTTTATACAGGAAGAAAATCATACAAATGAAGCTGTTGGAAAATACAACAGTCCTTCTTGCATTATGTTCAAACAAAAGGCAGTCAATAGATAGTAAATAGAATCAACACCGCAGAGGATTTTTTAGCATTATAACTGTGTGGGCAATTGCCTACCTAGTGAAGTTATTTTTGAAATATTTAATAGGCAACATTCATAACTTGTTTGATAAAGCAAAATAAACTTATTTTTCAGGTGAATCTATGAAATGAAACGTAACGTAGATAATTAATAAATTTTCAGGCAACATTGACCTTATTTCAGTGCCCAAAAATTAGCCATCTGTTGTGAACCGCTCACGTCAAAATTATCTATAAATCGACCACAATGTATTGGTAACCAGAATTCATAAAATTGGAATCTTTTTTATACTTTTTTGTCTCATCATAAAATTGCCTGTCGGTGAAATTTAATTGAAAAATGCTTTGCAACACTGCAAGCAATTTGACTTTTAAATTCGCATAATCATGAATTGCTGATAATGACAATTACGTGCATTTATGATTTAACCAAAAGGAAATTTTCATTTTTGCGTTACCTGTTTCTGCATGACCATGCATCTGCTGTGGTGGCCACTGCAACAGCATCTTTCAGTGCAAGCTTTAATTGATCCTTTTTTTTGTAAACCTTGGAAAAAATACTTTTAAAATAGGTTTATAGCAAGCATCACAGAATATTTAATATACCAAAGGGTAAAAACAATCAAATTTCATCGAATTGGTATCATTGGCTAAACTTTTATCTTTAACATGCATTGTTGTATGTTTTTTTTATAACTTTCCACACTCTTTAAGATGTCTTTTGCAGATGGAGGACAATACTTTATCAAATCCCTAAAACTTTCAGATTCTATCACATCAAGCGGAATCATATTGGCAACAAAGTGGTCCAGTAACTAAAAACAGGACTGGAGTAAACAAACCACACACACAGCCCATCAAAATAAAACATTTAGGCAGTGACTATTTTGTCATCGCTGACATTTTACTCTTGGAAACTACTACGGTATGCTGCTGAATGCCTGTGATTGTCGAATTGTATGACGTACCAAAAACGTAACTTTTGATTGTTTGTGACTGGTTAATGTTTAAGACTTTTTGAAAAAAAAGTGATCTTTGTGTACACTCTTCTCACAAGTTTAATATCTGTCCAACAATAACGTTTATAGCCAACTCTCTAACCAATACAATACAGCGACGCTGAGTCATTCGTGTCAAATATGCTTATTTAAAAATAGAAAATCATCAACGGGAAAATAGGTTTCAAGGGTAAAATGGTATCAACGTCAAAACAGCCACTTCCAAATATTTAAGAATAAATGACCAAAAAACGAAAAAAGTATCTAACTTATGTATTTGTCTAACAGTAATTTCCATTTACCTCGTCTTCGTATTTGTTTTGAGAAAAACTTTCCAGAGCAAATGAATGACCTAAACGGAGTAACTTTTGCGGCCGGGCCAGCCATTTTTGTTTGAGCAGGAAACTTTTCACATGCTTTATGTGACTTCTGTGTCAGCGACTTCGCATTTTTTAAATGCTCAAGAAAAGCAGCATAAGAGCTTGCATGAGCACTCTTGTAATGCACCTTTAGATTGTTGTAAGAGCGACGATTTACTGATGGTGTTTTGTTAATTGGAAAGCATGCCAAACATTGGTAGATCACATTTTTGTCATTTTTTTCTCCAATGAATTTGAAGTACTTTTTTAGATGATGCCAGGGATCAACATTATTTTGTCTTTCTTCTTTCTTTCGGCCATTATAGAAACGACTCTTTCATCATCAGAAGAAGAATGTATTTCAACAGCACGATTATCATTAGCCATTTTATTTAAATACTCGGTTTTGTTTTTCTAGCTAGACAATGTAAGCAGATAATTAGGTTAATCTTACCGAAAAAATGATAACATGACATTTTTACTTGCAGCTAAAAATGGAAGACTTGCAGTGGTTAACTCGGGGAATTTGTTTGATTGTCATACTATATACAATTTGTTAGCTTGCTGCTAGTTTTAAACAAGATATAACTGACTATTTTGAAGCACACCATTCATTCTGTATCTGCAGTTCCGCTCGATTTTATACTGGTAGTGATTAAGCACTACGTACTGATAAGCACACAAAAACCGCACCAAAAATGTAAAATAAATTTTTAAACTAAGTCCAGTATCTCAGTGTTATTTTATGCCTACGCTACTCTACACTTTATGCAATACTTTTAGTCTGAGGCTACTTTCGAAGTACAACGAATGGCAAAAAAAATAACCTTAGCTCGCTCTTACCAACTTCCTACTGAAACAAACTTCAAAAATGAAAGGATTGCTGCGCTGCTCTAAACTTTAAACGCATGTTGAGGGCTCAGAAAGCACTAGAGCGAAACATTCTGCCCACGTGAAACGATATATTTTTATTTCAACAAGGGTCTAATTTAGCGCTAGCGGCAACAAATTTTTGAAAAACTAGCGCATCTTCCGCTAGCGCTATTTTCCAAAAAAGTTAACGCTCGCTACTGATGCCGCTAGTTTACGATAGCAATAGCGGCGCTAAAGCGAACGCTAACGCAGCATTAGCGGCGCTAATAGCGGCCGCTAATTTTAGCGCCGCTAGTGCCCACCTCTGGTTTCTGGACAGTTTTAGGTTATTACGTAACTGAGGCTCAGATACTGGGTCAATGTCGTAAGTTCAACATCAATGTGGAAAGTTCTTCTTTTACTTCATTACAAGAGAAAAGTTAAGATACATGTTCTTTTATTTATCGACCAACCAAATTGAAAATACAACTCTGTGCTCTTCAGCTTTTGATACTTGGCATACTGTGTGTTAATTGAACACAGTGCTGTGTTGCCAAGCTGGCCTTTATTGAATTATAATTAAATACTTCCACTGAGAAAGTGGCAGCAGCGAAGAGATAAATAAGTACAATTCGGTGTTTTTTTCATCATCAAGCTGACGTGTCAGCTTGTAGTTGTCCATGTTATAGCACTTTAAACGTTATGATATATAACGAGCTTTTTGCAGAAACGACAGCATCTTAGAAAAGGTTTTGCGTTGAATTAAAATATGCTGTTTATCAGATAGTCGCAAAAGCCATTCTTTGTGAAGATGTGAATACTGAAAACAGAAATTTGAAACCAGACAATCTGTATGTTTAGAATGTTGTTTTAGCTCGTGCGGTACCGGTACATATTCTAAAAATGGCGTTCCTAAGATCTTTCCTTCTATCTTTGGCTCAGAAAACCACTTACGTGTTTGGTAGCTTGTCTACATGAATTATATCAATCCATCCGTCTTAATAGAATAGCAGTTTTCGCCTAAAGTGCTTATCACTTGCAGAAATAGTCTGTGAATGAGGTTTATCGTGCAGCCAAGCAGGTTGAGGTAGTTGGCTGAGACAAGAATTAAATTTGGATTTTAAGTTGATCTGCAACTCTAGTACAATGACATTTATTCTATCATAAGAAAGACGTCTTAATTGAAGCAAATGATTTATTTTCAGCTGCCCATCAAGTGGCTTGCTATTGAATGCATTACCGATCGCATTTTTTCACACCACTCTGATATCTGGGCGTATGGAATAACATGCTGGGAACTATTAACTTTTGGATCACGTCCCTACGAAGTGAGCTATACTTGGTGTATTCGTATCTAGTTGCTACCAAGAAGTGTGTTCTAATTTCAACGGAAGCGCACCATAGTTTTACATATTAATTATCGACTTTTAGTTACACATGCTACAAGCGAATTGTGAAATGTTTGTTTTGCCAATAGCTCAAGCCAAAATTTATCTACAAAATAACTCTAGCAAAAATACTCCAGCGTATTTCAAAATGAATTGGTACAAAATTTCAAAATAGCGTTGAATACAGCTTCACAAGGCAGATTCATTGCACTCTTAAAACAATATTTATTCAAAGCTATTTTGAAATTCCAATGCATGTTTATAGAACAGCATTTCTTATCGCGGGGTAAGTTTTCATTTTTTTGCAACACATTTTTTTATTTTGCTCCCTTTGACGATATCGTAACCTATTCATTTACCCTTTCGTTGTGAATAAATTTGCTGACGATTGACTGTTTTTTTGGGTAAATCTAATGAATTGATAAAAGGTGATATACAGGTCAAAAAAATGACTGTTTTTGAATAAGCATTATGCAAGTAGGAAGCAATAATACGTTCAGTTTTGAAACCACAAAGAATCTGAGGTTAACTATTAACACCAGCCGCAATTGTATGTCAAAAGCACTGCCAAAAACTTTTAAATTAGTAAGGAATGGTGCATGCTATGGCCTGCAGTAGCAGAAGTTATTTAGTTTTTATCCGGTGTTGCCCCCTTAGCAGAGATGGCCGGATTTACCCCATTTCTTCTGCAATTGCTCGCACTTTGTCTTTCCACTTGTCTCGTCTCAGGGCATCCTCCTTCTTCAAACCAATTTTCTCTGTCTCCTCTTCCACTTGCTTGTTACAGGTTTTCTTCAGTCGTCCTCGGTTTCTCTTGCCACTCACTTCAAGATCCAGAGCAACCCTCAAAACACTATCGTCATTCCTCCTCACCACATGTCCATACCATCTAACTCCATTCGCTGTTGCTAACCGGTCTATAGTTTCCTTCAACCTCAACATATCCATCTGTTCTTCTGTCGTCTTTCTGTCAACAACTTTCTGACTGCACAAGGTTCTGATCATAGCTCTCTCCTTACTCCTTAAACTTGTTTTTGCATTCTCTTTTAAACACCATGTCTCCCTTACATTCTGTATTACTGATCTTACGCAACAACGGTAAACTTTACCTTTCATCTTCAGAGGAAACCTATTTCCAAGCAATAACTCTCCACATTCCCTGAATCTTACCCAACCGATTCTTACTCGCGCTGAAACTGCCGCTTCATAACCACCACTAGCATATAGTCTGTCTCCCAAATAACAAAATCCATTTACTGTCTCCACTTCATCGCACAACTTCTCGATCGAATCCACAGTTCCTTCCATTATTCCTTTACATTTCGAGCAAACAAAATGCATTGCGAAGCTAGCGGTAGCTCTCTTTAGTTTTGCACATTTACCATGGACCCGGTTTCCACATTTTGTGCACAACACTGAATTGGACATGACACTCCTCCCACAAACTCCACATGGATCTATCTTGCTTTTGAATAGTTCTCCTTCTGACCCGCTTACCATCACTCTTGTTTTTCTGGTGTTGACCTTCAAACCTTTACTTTTCGATGCATCCTTCCAATTCCAAAATCTTTCCTTTAAGTCTTCCATGGTTTCGCTTATGATAACAAGGTCACCTGCGTACAGTAATTCATTAAGCACACCCCCTCTTGCGTTTTGTGTAATAGTGTCCACAACTATTGCAAACAATAGTGGCGACAGCACAGATCCTTGATGTACACCAACTTTTACTTCAAATTTCTTTGAAAATACACATCCCACCCTCACTCTTGTCTTTGCACCATCATACAAGCTCATAACTGCCCGAACCACTACTTCTGATAGGCCCTTCTTTCTCATGATCCACTCCATCACCTTTCTTGGCACTCTATCAAAAGCTTTTTCCATGTCAACAAAACACATATACAATTTCTTGTTCTTTTGATATTCCTCCTGCACTCTTCTCACAATGAATATCGCATCCACTGTTCCTTTTCCTGGCATAAGTCCATACCGCATTTCATTCAAATTGACTAGTGTTCGTATTTGCCTCTCTAATACCCTTTCAACAATTTTCATGGCATGTTTTAGCAGTTTCACTCCTCTGTATGATCCACAGCTTATCACATTATCCTTTCCTTTAAACATAGGCACAATCACACTAGTTTTCCACTCATCAGGCATTCATCTACCATCCAATACACGCTGACACAGTTCCATCATCACTTTCACCCCGATTTCGCCTCCAACTATCATCTCCACACTTACTTTAGATGGTCCAGTTGCCTTTCCTGATTTCATTCTTTGCATTGCTTTCACAATTTTATTACGAGCCACTTTTTCCACTGGTCCTTCTACTGCATCACTTTCCACCATGTGGTCTCGTTTGTTCTCTTCATTCACGATCTTTTCCACGTGTTCCTTCCAAATTTTTGCTCTATATTCTTCAATAAAACCCAATCGTCCGTCTCTTCCTCTTAAGCATCTTCCTAAGGAAGTAGAAAACACTATTAGAATTCTGATATAAATTATTCAACTCCTGATTAGCTTCTATTCTCATAACTCTAGCAACGATTTTTCTCGTTTGATTTCTTATACGTTTGTCTTTAGTCTTATTTTCTTCTGAAGGAAACCTGCACAGCTCTTTAAATGCCGCGTTCTTTCTGGCTATGGCATCTTTGACCTCTTCATTCCATCACCACATGTCTCATTGATCTCCCCTAGACTTCTTCTTTCCACACATTTCATCACATGCCTTTAAGAACACCATTCTTGAAAGTTTTCCACAAATCAGGCGTATCTGTGCTTACTAGTTCTTTTACTCTTTTCCAAATCTTACTCTTGTTCGGTTTTCATTCAACTCCCTAATCTTTCTTCTTATGATCCGTTGCTTTCTCACAGCTTTTTTAGAACCTTTTTATCTAGATCTAGGACCACCAGCCTGTGCTAAAGTTCCCATGGAATCACTTTCACACCCCTACATACTTGGTGTATTTTTCTCCCACAAGCACAAAATCAATTTCTGTTTCACATCCACCGGCACTATACGTGATTTTCTTTTTATCTGTTTTATTAAACCAAGTGTTTGCCACGCGCTGCTCTCTTTCATCACAAAACTCCAGCAATCTTCTTCCTTCTACATTTTTTCCCCTATACCATTCTCCCTGTGCACACTTTCAAAATCCTCAGCACATTTCCCCACATGTCCATTGAAATTCCCCAAAGAAACAATGATTTCACTTGAACTCCCCAAGTCCCACTCACTCGCCATTTCATCATAAAAACGAACTTTTTCTGCGTCTGGTCTTCCGCTTTGTGGCCCATACGCACATATTTAAAGTATCACTTCGCTACCTAAAAGTTAGCACAATTGCCATTACTGTGTCGCTTTTTCTTCTAACTTCCACAATGTTTCCAGATATTTTCTACTTCAAACAAAATTCAACCATTCCAAATTCTGCATCGTTTCCTGACCACCACAGTTTATACCTTTGTCTTGAAGTACCCACGAAACGAGCTCCTTGGCCTGCCATCTTACTTCCTAGATGCAGCACACATCAACTCTTCTCTTCATCAGTTCTTCACACACTTCTGTTTTCCTTCCACAAAGACTTACCACATTTAATGTACCAAATCTTATCCCATGACATTCAGATTTAAACCCGGAAATTCTTCGCACCCCCTGCCCATTAAAGAGCTTCCGGGGACTGGGGGCCATTTGTTTATTTTTTCTGGTCGTGGAGATTTGTTGGAACAAAGTTTTTCTACAGGGAGCATGACCTTGCTTACCCCCAACCTTAGTTTTCTGACATGAGTGGCCCGACCTAGCAACTAAGCTGGCAACCCCACCATTAACAGTCAGACTGCAATTGGTAGGTACCCAATAGTCGCCTCTTACGACATGCTGGGTAAACAGCTTTACTATTCTTTAAAACCGGTGAAGCACGGCCTGCATATTGAGAATTGCCATTGTAGTGAATATGACGTAGGCTTGCGCTATGTAGTTGCGTGCAGAAACATGTCAACGAACTTTGTCGAAACAGGGAGTTCGTGCTGCAGAGATTTTGGATTTGCTGACCCGAGGTGAACGTTTACCCCAGCCACCCACAGCAACCATTGAAGTTTACATGCTTTTGGTTAAATGTAAGTTAAGCTGTTGTTCTGCTACTGCTATATTATAATTGTTGCAATTTAACTACTTGGTGAAAGGCACTGCAAAGTTTTTTCGCTCTTTTTATCGTCTGTTTGTGGAAAACAATCGATCCAGGTAATTTGAATGCTTCAAGTTTGCGGATCTTCAACCAGCCGAATCGAATGTTCAATTATTACTTCAATTGTCTTTTGCCAACACCGGTGAAGTACCGGTAGTAAGAAGGAATCTCTGTTTTTTTCAGAAAATAGCACAGGCGCCATTAAGGTTTACACAAAATTAGATTAATCGCTGTGACGGTTTCCGGTCTCGATTGCATCCAGTTACAGTGTGTAGTCTACAAATTTTCCAACGATGGATTGATTGAAGTACATAAATCAAACCTATTAATCTTTCTTCCATTCGTTCTTTCGCGCCTACTTCATTTTAAGTTTCGCTGATGACTTCGTTCCGTAATAACAACGAACTTGTTTTTTCAAGGCTGGATGGTAGACCGTACTTCCCGGCCTTCGTTTGGCGAGCTCGTTTCCGAATGCAGCCGAATGGCGATGGACCCTGCACGCTATCTTGTCATACAGGTTGGTAGATCGGAACTGACTAGAAGTTATCACTGTAGAAGCTACTACTTGTTATGCACCAGAATGAAATCAGATGTAAACCGGATTCAAACCTATGGTCTTTTACTTGGCGACTGTTGAGTTGTACTGTAATCAAACTAGCTTTGGTGCTGCTGCACAAAGGTGGTTTGGAAAAAGGCAGCATCGGCCACTTTTCCGCCTTAAATGATTGCATTGAAACCCGATCAAGCAAAGTGATTCAAAACACGGTTGTCCTAATTGTTCCCACTCAAGCTTGAAAGGACGTATCACGTGTTTATCGTGTAGAAGATTTTTGCAGTTAAGTAGCTACTATAGTTCATAGCGAAGAGCCAAGCGAACGTGCTTTGCCTGCGCAAGAGCTGTTATTGCATTAATGTTGCAACTGGTTGCTAGTTCTTGCATTCCTGCAATCGCATATTGGCAAAAGCAACCGACTTTTGTACAAGACGTATGAAAAGCTTAATCATGCGTTCTAATTTAACACACCCTTTAAAATGAAAACGAGGTTAATCTTACGTGAAATGTAACCACTCCAAGCTGGTGGACACTTGCACGTTGTACAGGCGCTTGCGATATTTTTTATCTTGCTTTTTAAGTCCATAAAAACAAGTAGTCAGTGGGCTGCGAAAGGGAACAAGATTAGACAGTACATAAGTAGAGAGGGCGAGGAAATCACCAGCCTTTACCCGAGTCCACACTGAGGCCACGCGCGGATGAACTCTGTGGTTGTTTTATTTTGATTCAATCGCTTAAGTCACTTAAATTAGCCAACGGTAAACAAAGTCCTGCCCACCATTTACGACTTCAACTGCTTTAAGATTGCAAGTTTTCGTTGCTAAAGTGATCGTTAAATGCCGCAGCTGTGCAATTACTGTATACAAAGCGCAGGCACTGTTTCTGTTTTGTTGCGGTAAAGGCCAATTGTCCTAAAATGAGTGTACTCCGTAAACTAATGACAAGAAGTAATATGTTCAATTTAACGCACTTTGGACATTGCGGACATTGCTGATTTAGTCGTTGGACATTGCTGAGGCTTGTCATTTCCGCGAAAAAACTTTTTAAATGACACGATATTACGAAATGTGCATTTGCACTTCATTTCATTCCATTCGATGCTGGTTTTGCTAGTATACCTGAGAAAAATTGCTGTCGCATACTGAGGGACTTGACAGATGAAGTATTGCTATAGCTCTGCATAAATAGTCTTATTCTATTGAGCCACCAGCTGTTTTTTAAAAATTGGACGCTTGTGTTGGTAGTACCTGAAAACGAAAGTAAAAGTGTTGGTTATGTTATCAATGTGCTTTTAGTGCGTTGGTGCTTTTAGTGCGTCGTTCAACTTGCCGGTTTCAAGTCTCTTAAAGGTGTGACACTGCTTGTTTTGATTTGGCGATGTTAAGCCATGTTCAGTTTTTGTTGTGGTTTATTTTCTAATAATCCATCTTTATTTTCTAAAACGTATGTGTATACATACTACTATAAATGCTTTCGTGTACTTTTGCGTATATTTTGTACCCGTGTGTAAGTTTGTACATGTGACTGATTTATGAATATGTGTGCTTGCTCTAATCCCGTGTTATGTGTATCTACTAGCGATGCGTTTCCATATAATTCTATTTACGCTGCTTGTCCAACAAAAATATCTATTTTTTTCACAGAACGACGCTGCTTCATGTTTAAGTCCGAATCAAATTGAAGAAGACTTGTTCTTCCAAATGCTGATGGAAGATGAAAAAATTGACGACGCCACATTGGTGGATGAACCAGACCAATACTTGCTTAGCCGACAATTGAGTGGCCAGCACACGCATCAATAGATCCATAACATTCTGCTTTTTCTTCTTTTCAATTGCAACCATAAGGCGACCATTGAAAAACTAAAATACGCACATTGGAAAACTATTTGTGCGCTTGCTAATTTCCGTTTTTGGCGTACGCTCAAATGATTTGAGACTTTATTCAATCGATCTGAATTACTGCTTCTTTCAGCTTAATTGGAAATGGCTTTTTCTTTAAAGCTTAATTTCACTTAATGATTACAATCGGTCGTTTTCAAAATCAATACACTTAGCAAATCCCCTTTGACAAGACTTGGTTGCCATTTGGTACTTTATTTTGTGGCGTTTTATCATGCTTGTCCATCATTTTAGTCAGATCCGAACGGCTACACACCAATGGGACACACCTTGTTGGCATCTTGTGCACTTTGTAAAGTGAGTGTTATCAAAAAATAAAGCGGTTCTTCCATCTTTGGTAATTCAATGACCGATTCTTAGCAGGTCTTTTAATACTCTTAAAAAACAACATCTTGTTAATATTTTAGTGGATACAAGCACTCTATAAGGGTGATCTTTTTTTCTGCTTACTGTTTGCCATTGAACCTTTCGATAGTTATCTATAAGTGGTCGCTTTCGATAGGAACATGAGTGTTAACATTGTGTTCACCTCGATTGTGATAAGTTTGCGGATTATTTGATAACTGCTTGCGGTTATTTCAAGAGTTTACTGATTTTTGTTTTTATTGCATCTTCTTGGCGTGGAGCCGAAAGGCTCAAACGTCACGATTAAGTAGAAGCGAGCATTAAAGGTAGTTATTCTTCTTCTTTTGGAAGGGATCCACATTTTCAGATGCTGACAGTGATGGTACTCAGCCAGCATCGTGTGTCGACACCCAAAACCGTCAGTCCACGTATTCCTGTAGGTGCCCGATGTACGGGGCATGTCAGAATGATGTGTTCTGTGGTTTGTTCTGCAGCGCCACACTCGCAATTCGATGTAGGAGCAAGGCCCCATTTGTGCATGAACGACTGAAAACACCCAACACCAGCCCGCAAGCGGTTGAGCCTGACCCATGATGATCTGGGCAGGCCCATCCCCATTGGCCTAGTGCTTGTCCTAGGAATGAAAGCACGGAGATCAGATGAACACTCCGAGTATTCCGTGCTCCATTTATAGTCAGTCCATTGAGCTGCACGAATATCCAATTCAGTTAGATCTTGCAGTAACTTCCGTGCAACGGGCACAAAGGGGCGTCTAGATTTTAGTCTCTCTCTGTAGCCGTCTGTGGACCCAGCCAATAATTCATGGAGAATATGGTCCAGGATCCAGACTGCCACGATATGCCAGAGAGAGCGTTGCTCCTAATCGGTGAAGCTCAGCCGGATGGATATCTGCGAGGACGGGTAGATAGTCTGTTGGAGTTGGACGCAGGCATCCAGTGACAATGCGCAATGCGTCGTTGAGAACACTATCGATGAGGCGAGTGTGTGCACTGCGACACCAAACTGGTGCACAGTACTCCGCAGGAGAGTAGACCAGAGATAGGGCGGCTGTACGCAGTGTTTTAGCTCCAGCGCCCCAACCTGAGCCAGCAAGTCGTCTCATCAGTGCAACGCGCGTTGTTAGTTTTTTGCGCAATGCCTCAAGGTGGTGACGAAACGTGAGTGATCTGTCCAGTTTAACCCCAAGATAGGTAGGGACTGGACAGAATGGCAGGCGTTTGCCGTTGTTGTAGACATTAAGCTCACGTTTGGCCTCTCTGTTGTTCAGGTGAAAGGCCGTCGTCACTGTTTTAGTGTGGTTGAGCTGTAGCCTCCAAGTCTGGAGATATGTTGAGATTGTAGTCATGTCTTGGCTTAAGACCCCCTCCAGGTCCTTCCAGTCATCAGAAGAGTATAACAGTGCCAGATCATCGGCATAAGCATACCTTCTGGAAACCGTTGAAGGAAGATCGTACACATAGATATTGAAAAGAAGGGGTGCCAAGACCGATCCCTGTGGGACGCCGTTTTTCAGACGTCGCAACCTGCTTCGCTTGCTGTCACCGGTAGTAAGGGTGAAACTTCTATTCCGGACAAGTTCCATGATCATACGAACCATGTGCTTATCCGGGAGAAGTCTCAGCAGCTTGCAGGTGAGGCCACGATGCAAGACAGTGTCATATGCAGCTGTCGGATCTACAAATACAGCACCGGCCTTCTTTTTTGCCTCGAAAGAATCCTCAATGTTTTGTGTTAGTAAGACAACTTGATCCACTGTCGATTTACCATGTCGAAACCCAGCCTGCTCGCCTGGGAGCAGGGGCTCGACAATAGGTTCAATACGAGCGTAGATCAGTCGTTCGAGGATCTTGTAGGGGACACAGAGCAAGAAGATGGGACGATAGCTCTTTGGGTCCTCTACAGGTTTGTTTGGCTTTGGGATCGCAACTACAAGTGCTCTTCTCCAGACTTTGGGAATTTTGAGTTGGCGCAAGCAGGAAGAGAGGAAGCCACGTAACCAGGGCTTCAAAGCAGTTCCAGCATGGATTATAAGCTCTGGACAAATAGAGTCAGGGCCCGGAGCTTTCCCTGGCTTTACGTGTTGGAGAGCGGCAGCGAATTCTTTGGACGAGAAGTCGCCCGAGAGATTCACTGGAGATGGTATCAAATCCCTCCAACGGTCAGACACTTTTTGAGAAAGGAGTCGAGACGACTCACGATCAACACCCTCGTATTTCCCGTTTCTTACCAGCTGAGCAGCAATGGCGTTAGCAGAAACGGGACAGTTACGGGGGCTGTGTCGCGACCTGCCTGTAAGGTTGTTAATTGTGCTCCATGCTTTTCTGCTTGAGTGTGAGAAGTCGATGTTTCGGACTGCCTCCGACCATCGGTCTCGGCGTTTCTTGTCAAGCCAAGTTATTAGGGCTGTAGCAGCCCTGCTTGACTGGTCTCCAGCAGGAGACTGCAGAAACGTTTGGTAGAGGGCCTCATACTTAGCGTCCCAACACGGTATGTAGGTGTTACGAAGACCGCGTGGGATAGCTTTCTTGGCTGCTTTGCTGATGGTATTGCAAAGGCTCTGGTAGGCCTGATCCACATTTGTTGAATCAGGTGATGGCAAATTCCATGCAAGCTTGTTTGTCAAGGAGTTATAGTGGCTCCAGTTGGCCTTGCGGAAGTTCCATTGCTTTACAGGCCTTCCCGGTACTGGGAGGGAAAGCCTTGGTGGTGTTATAAGCGAAGGTCGATGTTGTGACCTAGGAAACTTCTCCAAGACGCGTCTGCAAAGCAAGCGACTATCAGGACCGACGGTGGTAAAGGCAAGATCCGGGTTAGTGCCAGTGTTCCAGCGCCCAGAATGAAAGCTAGGTTCATCCTTGGGATCGTGAAGAAGGGCAAGATTATTGGAGCTTGCCCAGGCCAGTAGGCAGTCTCCATCTGCGCTGTTGGTGTTATAACCCCAGTCGACATGGGGGCAGTTGAAATCACCCGCATACAGACAAGGGTGACTGAACACTGGGAGGTCGGAAACTTGCAACCGCGTTGGTGGAGGTTTGTAGATGTTAACGATTTTATAACCGTCAACATCCACGCACAACCCTTCAATCTCCGATGTCGTGGGAGATTGATCGTATAAGGTCCATTTTAGCCGCTCATGGACAAACGTGGCAAGGCCATGCTTCCTGCTTAGGGAAAACCCAGCTAGTTGATAGTTTGATAGTACTAGCTTTTCTGCAGATATGCAGTGGGTCTCCTGTAGAAGGATGACGAACGCCTCAAGCTGAGTAGCAAGGTGATGAAGAACGTTCATCTTGCTAGCTGTAAGGCCTTCGATGTTCAGTTGTAGTATTGAGGGCCCACGGAACTTTTTGATGATGTGCAATGAAATGGGCAGTTTATGTGCAATGCACTCATCATCCCGTGCTGAAAAGGACGTTTGATGATTAGCAGGCCCTTGAACATCGGAATAAGTGGATACCCTTCCGGGTGGGCACATTCGGTTTCCACAGAGCATTAGAGAGACTTTCCAATTGCTAGGTGTACTCACGACCTGCGCTGCGTGAAAGCATATGCCATGCGGACCATTAAAGGTAGTTAATAACAACAAAAGCTTTTCGATGTGTAATCAATAGCCATCAAGTATTGAAAACGTGTTGATCTCTGAAAAAATGTTTATATGTTGTTACTGGTATATACGGTAGCTTGCCGAGTAGTGATGGTGGTACCATAAATCTTGCAGTAGACGTGCTTGTGGTTCGTATGCGCGGCACTTTTGACTCTTCCGTCGTTCAACTTGCAGGTTTCAAGTCTCTTAAAGGTGTGACACTGCTTGTTTTGATTTGGCCATGTTAAGCCATGTTCAGTTTTTGTTGTGGTTTATTTTCTAATAATCCATCTTTAAATCAAAATATTACGCCAAGTGATTATCAATCAAAATTCGGATATGACGCCAAGTGCAGACCAGAACCCTAACCATTTATTTGAATTTCAGTCACTGCACAACTTCTTTTCTGGTGTTATTTCACTTTAGGGGTATAATAAGGCATTGGTCTTAAAACTGATAAATTGCGACTACAACGTTAGCATTTGTTCCATCTTGCGAATGTTGCTGAAAAGTTTTCTGCTTGAGCCAGAAATGCGCTCTGCTGTCAATATTTAGCCTGCTTACTGACCCGTTTTGAACTTGAGCGTTAAGTCTTCGTGGTTAAAGTTTTCTTGACTGTAGGCAGATTGAAAGTAGAGATGAAGTTTGAATGATCGAGTCAGGTCCACAAGCATATTTTCCAAGCGAACAAGCTGGTAGTAACTTTGGTAGCGCTGTAAACACATCTCCATACTACCGTAGAGCTTTTCCAGGAATCGAAAGCTTAAGACGCATAACATATTTATGTTTCCACAATGCCCTTTTTATTCGAATCAGAAAGCGGTTAACAGAACCCAGCTCACCCATCCAGCCAGCAATGAGCCAGAGCGGCTATTTTCACGCAGCACGCCTTCCGCCAACGTAGAGCCAGTGGCAACGTCGTCGACTTCAACAGAAGCCAGAACAGGATATTTAGACCAGGCAGGTGGAATGACAGGCGCAGACCATGATGATACGTTTTCCGAAGCAGCGCACTCATCCAAGGAATTCATCAACGGTGATGTTCGAAGTGCGTAAATTAATCAAAACTTGATACGAGTGTGACGATAACTATGAAGCGTTCCTTCTTGCATAGTACCGGTATTCGACGCAGTGTAGTATTTGTGATTTTGCTTCTCATAGTATCATCCTGCTAAACGCTTCTGCCAATGGCGAAACTTCTTTTGATATCGTACCTGCACTGCTTTAACTTCTGAGGCAAATTTTTGTCTTGCTTTGTAGGCACGCAACCGAATATGAAGTTGTCAAGCGAATTTGACCATTTTCAAGACATTAACTGTGTAAAACTTTAAAGCTGCAGTTTTTTTGCCACAAGTCAGGCGTGAATCATTGCTCCGCATGGATGTATTGATTTATATTGTAACCATTTTACTCTGCTTTATCTTTATTGGAAACAGTGCCAGTAGTGGAAATGCACTCTGCCGGCGGCACTGACAACTTCGAAGTAGGTCTGAACACGGCGGCGTTTTATGTGTAATTGTTTAAGTGGCTTTTCTGCGACTCTAGGTTGAAAACAACCGACCTAAAAGGCCGTATTTCCGTCATATTGCTCCGGTTTTGATTTTGACTTCTGTTATTTTCTAGATCAAAAAGCCAGTGATCAAAAATTAGCTGAAGCAGCTGCCGTTAAGCCATTGTACGATGATAATCGCTATCTTCTTCCAACGAAAAGCAAAGCACCAGGTAATAACGCTAAAATGGTCAGTTGCCAGGCTGTGGTGTCCGAAGAGATATCAGGTGCTCTTTCCCTGATCGGTTACAGGTTTTTTGTTATTACGAGGAAATTGCAATAATAGGATTTGGTTGTTCTCTGATTGTCATGGCAAATAATCGGTTTGAAGCGGTCATGATAAAGAGGATAGCCTAGATTCGCTATGAATCCAGTTCAAAAATAGCTTTGATATCTGAAGCTTATGCAATGGAAGCATCGGCACAACGTTGCCGATGAGTTGCTGCCATCCTTTGAAGTTGCATGAAAAGCTTATATTTCATTTAAAATGAAGCAATAAACGTAATCGGTAGAATTCTGACTGTAAATTGTGTGTAGTTTTGCAAAATTCACTCGAATTTTATTTGTTCACTAGCCGGCTTTGCCGGCGTCGCCCGGCAGGGGCCCTATATCAGTAATGTCGGGGTTTAGTATTTCGTTTCAACCGGCTGCGCCGGCTTCACCCATCGGGCTCATGTGTGAGCAATAGCGAAAAGTTAATGATTTTATCTACTTTTACAATTCTTGGAAAAGTTTGGTGGTTCTTGAAACGTTGCCAATTGAACTTTACCGTTACAACAGCACACACCAGGAGGTTCATTATCCCATTTTTTAGCTCTGCAATAATAGCAGACCTTAGACATAGAACCAATAGTGATTACTTCTTCAGCTGCATAATTATGTTTTGGATCATAATGAAATGCACCTTGTTTCCATTGCCTTGTAGTAAATGGTTGAAACCTCAATTCACGTTGCCTGCTCCTACTTCTCAAAAGTCTTATTTGACGGTTTTCTTGTGATTTCTGCTGTCGAGATATAGCATGTCTCTCAGCATCAATCTGTCTCCTGGTTTGTTGTTGTTCTTGAGATTCCCGCTGCCTGGATATAGCATGCCTATGGGCATCAACTTGTCTTCTGCTTTGCCTCTGTTTCTGATGCTCTTGCTACATGTTTTCTTCGTGCATCTGCAGATTTTCCAAATTTAAGTCTCTTCTTAGGAGGCATCTCAATGTTTTTTTGTTCTTGAGATTCCCGCTGCCTGGATATATCATGCCTATGGGCATTAACTTGTCTTCTGCTTTGCCTCTGTTCTTACCCGATCAACGACGGGTAAATCTGCTGGTGATTTCTAAACGTAGTCTTGCTCATAACCATCAAATTTGGATTTTTATTTGTCACAAATTTTTTTCTGTTTGTGTTACCTAACAAAAACTTTAGACAACTCTAGTGTTTTAATATAGGTTGAATTAATATAGGCTCGTAGCCCCCCATAGACAATTCTGATCGAAATCAAAATACCGTACTTGGCTTCCCTGGAAAAAGTTATATAAGATTCATATGTTTGTTTGTATCTAAATGTCTCCAGTTTTATTTCTATAGCGGACATACAGACAGACAAACTTTGAGTTTTATATATAAGTTATAGATTGGCAATTGTGAATCATGTATTTAGTACACGGAACAGAAACGCGTAAACTCTCCCTGTTGTTTTAAGTCGACATCTGGTTGAATGTCCGCCTGCCATGTTTTCAATGCAGTGCAGTCCCAAATATTTTGCTATCAATGAAGATGTGTTATTCATTGCTTCAATTGTGCAATCACCGTGGTAAGCACCACCACGTGGCTACTGTCCCACCATTGTTAGACCTATTGAGGCTCCACCACATTGTAAAAATTAATTTGTGGTTGAGAAAGTTGTTACAAATAGTGACCTACAGAGATTTTTAAATTGCTGATGTTGAAAGAAACACGACTCTAGAATGATGGAATTTGACCTCTTTAAGGTATTTCACTTCCCAAAATTAATGTTGAACCTTGTATCAACTCTTCCTCCCCCACAGTATTTAGAGTTGATTTGTCTCTCTTGTTTTTTACTGCAGCGACACGGCGAGAAACGGAACATTTTATTTCGCAGCATAAACCCATTTAAGATTAAACAGGAAGCTGACAACATCGACAACAAATTATTATTTTTTGATATGCCATAGCCCTAGCTGTACACCACCAAAAGCCTTGTCATTTCAATTTAATTTTTCCGAAAGCTTGCACTTATATCACAATTTTGTTTGCAAAAATTTATAAAACATTTCTTTAATCCGGAACTGACATGAAAATACCATCAAGATTTCCAGCTGATTAATGTGAATAAAACTTCCTTAGCCATCGCATCGAGTTCAATGAATGGGGTTTCAAATATCATATCCGTTTTACTGTTGGTACACTCGATTTAATTTCAGTGCCGATTCGTTTCAACGATTATGAAAATCGTATTCACAGATCTCTTGCTCAACGATCAGCAATGGAGTAGTGCATAAAGTAAAATATGGAACCCAGTAAATATTAGTTCCGACTTAATGCAACATATCGTAGGGCTTTAGTACGCTTAGAGTTGTACAATAGGCCATTGAATCACTTTGCCGGATAGATATTCGCCGTGTTATGGTGTTCTTGGTGATTTGAATGTTTGCTGGTTAATGATAGTGAATATGTGGTAACTCATTAAGGCGATATTATTTCAATGTCTACTAATGTAGAATGCGATGGTGTAAACTGATCTGCTTGGCGCTGAGTTTGAACGATTAAATCGGCTAGCACTTAAAAATATTTGTGTAGGGTCTTCTAAGTCAAAGCGAAGCTCAAGCATATTGCTTTCAGAGGGAGGCTAATGAAGCGTAAGCTTCTCAAAATAAGGTGCTCAAGAAGCAGCCAGTCTAACGACATGACGCAGTCGAATGGTTGAAGCGACAATGATCGCACGGTCTTGCATTTAAACCTGAACTGCTCTGCTGTGTCCTGTTTATTTTCACGGCTTCCTCTGCTTGAATGGAAACGGCAGCGACTTATTAAAAGTGCTAATAAACGATGGAGTGCTTGAACTACGAAGCAGATTTGAACTGTTGTCTTGCGCTTAGCGTCGCTGTTCTTACTAGTGTTAGCGTTTGTAGTCGTCAATTAGCATGCACTTTCTGTTTATTTCTTGATTTTGCACGTGCATGGCTCGATTATTCATTACTTTTTTCCCATTTCTAACGCAGTGTATCTTGATCCTGAAGGCGTTACCAACTTTCCATCGGCGCTGGTCAACGACACGTACATCGACACCCCCCCTCCCGCTTCATCCATCCCTTCCACCACCACTGCTGGTCCCTTAATGGTGCTTCCACTCCCCTGGTAAAGTGCCATGAAGAGAACAAACACGATTACGCCAACACGAAGGAGAAAGACACAAACACGTGGTTTGCGAACGAAGAGTACATGGCCACGGACAGTGGGATCGGGGAGGACACGCAATCCCTTTTGTCGAGGGGCGCGAACGGCAAACACAACAAACGAAACGAGTCGCAATCCCATTCGTCGAGCGACGAATACGTTTTAATAAAAGAACCACGCGTGCTGTTTAAGCTAAACAATGCCCCACTAACAAAAAAGAAGCCGTGGTCCACATCGTCAGAGGGCTCTACGACCTCTTGTAACTCACCCACGGCTCTCAATAATCCCGAGTACATATATCTTAACGCGTCGACCTCGAACAATAACGATAGAAATAGCTCGACAGCAGACGACAGAGAGCTCCTTTGCATCATGTGATGCCGTCATATGACAGGTGACCATTTCATTTGATCGTTTGGTAAGTATCATACGTCATTAATGTTTGATGATGGACTTGTGATACAGTTTTCATAAAACCCCGTCCGACTTTCGTGAGAATCCCATTGCGTAATATGATTTTCACGAGCCATTTGACACTCATGAAAAATATTATGAGATGTGATTTTTATCAGACATTATATAGTGTTTCAAACTATGCACAGAATGAGGTGATCAAATAAAACTTGCTGTCTTTTGTTGATGCGTTTGCTTAGTTAATAATACGTCGTAAAAGTTCTTTCTCTTAATCAGTTTTTGTGTATTTGCTGTAACGTTTTTTCCATTATGTTCACGTCTTTTCTATTAGCGTGTGTGTGTGAAACTTGATGGCTAATCTGCTTGTAGACTTATTTCTGCTTGATCTCTATGAGCGCTTTTTGAAACTTTTAAATGTTGTTATTTTAATGCAAAAATTCCATGTCTGTTGTACGAAAGCAAATTGAGCTTATGACGAAAGCCATTATACCGCACCAGGAACGTCTTTAAAGTGTTTAAAGAAAAGAAAATTCATCGGTTTTAACTTTTCAATTTTTTTTTCCACTGCCACCTACTTGGTTTACACTGTTCTTCGGCAAGCCTAAACAGTTAATTTCAGTTTATTTTTTTAATTATTTTTCCACTTAAAAACCATTTGTAATCGTGATAGTTACTGTCAGATCGATCAATTGTATATTTGCCATTGCTTTATGTGTGACAGGAATTCACTGCTGCACGAAAGTTTGTCAAGCTGATTTTAATTCCTTGGTAAAATTGCAATGGATGCAAGTACACCTTAAATTTTGGTAATATGAAGTTCTTTTTCGCAAAAAACTGAGCGATAGTTTGATTTAAAGACAAAATCAACAAAAGTACTCCACATTTTTGTCCAAATTTGTTGCGTGGGACTTCATTTTTGTACACAAAATGACTATTGTGTGGAGATGGCATTATCGTTAAAATTGATGTTATTTCTACTGAAAGTTTCTTTTTATACACTGTTTTTAACGATTTGTACTTTAAATTAAATTGTTTATAAGTAGGTTTTGCAAAATCTAAAGCTTACGGTTTAGTTTCTACATTGACACTGTACAGTTGAGGCGTAATTATTGTCAATCTGTAGCTTTTTGAAAACAAGAAATACTCCCAAGCGTAACTACAGATTACACTTTCAATTTTGATCTTATAAATTGAAACCAGTAATGTGGAAGTGGCTATTTTGTCAACAGCTTCCGTTTCCACACCTATCGCTTCCGCTTCCACTAACAAAAACGACCGTTGTCAATTTTTTTTTACTTTTGTGGGTCTGCAGCCTGCCTTCTCCTACACTTTATCATTTTGAGGGGACAAAAACTTCCATATATTGTTATTACTTTACCTACTTCGCTTGATCTTATTGTTCCGAACTACTCTTTGTTTCTTTTTCTTCGATATTGGAACTCGTGTTGAATGTAGAACAGTGCTCTTCAACTTTTTTTTGTCATCGCGGAACCCCTATTGTACTTTCGCGTTTGTCACTGAACCCCCACAAACAAAAATTTAGAAATCACGAATTGCTTGTAAGAAAATCAAATATTTTGTTACTACAATTCAAAAAATTATTAAACACTTCTACAAATAAACAGTTATCACAAGTTCCTTCACTACTTACAACCACTTTTACAACAGTTAACCTAATGCTTCTCAGATCTAAACCATGTGATCACATACTACAGCTCTCGACAATAACCTGTCGTCACAACAACAAATCACACGATATAGCGCGGATTTTCCCTCTCTATCGTAAGCTAACTCCGACTTTGAGTTAACTTTAACTCTAATCATTAATACGGACCTTCTGTCCGTCTCCAAAAAACGTATTGACTCTAATCTTTCTAAATAGTGAAGAGCGAAATTTCTGTTGTTGTTGTTTACCTGACCCCTTCCGAGGGATGGGGGCATGGCGGAAGACCATGGAGCCCCAGAAGCCGGGAAACTCCCCAAGGGTCTGGACCGGAGGTCGTAAAGAGACAAAGAGTGAGCGGCGTAAAGAGTCCGTAGCTGGACAGTGCAGAATGAGATGAGAGATGTCTTGGGACGAATATCCACGGGCGCTGCAGGAAGGATTCTTGATTCTGCCATACCTAGAGAGATAAGAACTTAACAGAAGGCCTTGTCCATTGCAGCGAAGACGAGAGAGAACACAGCGAGCATGACGTAGCAACACAAGTTCCTCGGTGGAAATCGAGGGAACCTGTGTGTCAAAGAATTTTGATGAGACAGTACGCCTCCAGTCCGAGAAAAGACAAGAGTGGATACGAGAGATCAGAGGAGAGAGACTACAAGGGATTGCTAGGGCATGAGTAGCGCTCCTCGTCTGGCCAGCTCATCAGCCGCGTCGTTCTCCGGAAGAAACGAGTGCCCGGGGACCCATTACAGCCTGATGAAACCGGAGGAAAGAGAAGACAGTTCCTGCTAGATCTGTCAGAAAGTTTCAGATAAAAGAAAAGACGGAGGAGAGGACAGAACAAAAGTCAAATAGGAGGAGAAGAGATGAGAAGTGGCAGACTTGTTGGTGCTGCCGAGACCAGCATAGAGCGTGCAGAATGGCGCAGGCTTCAGCAGAAAAACCTGAACCTACTGGGCCTGTTGTAAAGGAAAGAGTGGTCTGAGTGCCACACTGAAAACAGTTGGCAAGTGCGCCGGAGCCGCCTTTGCCAAGAGGAAAGGGAAAAGAGCTGTTAGTCCAGAGTACCAGATCATGAGGGAGGAGAGAGTCAAGGTGGGTGAGACCCGCACCTTGGCGAGAAAAAGGGGAAACGGAGCGGGAGTATGAAGAGGAAAGCGTGGACTCCACAGTGAAGGAAGGCAGATTCCAAGGAGGAAAGGAAAGGCAACCAAGAAGAGCCTCCCTAGGAGAAGTAGAAGAAGTTATGAGCGGGTGAGTGGACACAAAAGCTCTCCAGGACGATCTGCAGAGTCTTGGTTTCACTCCTAGTCTGGCCAAACCTGAAATAGGAAAGGATGTTGGGAGACGAAGAGCTTGCTCATAAGAGGAAAGAGTAAAGTGAGTCAGAGTGACTCGCAGGGGAGGTCGAGAAGCCTCGGAGAGAAGAAGTGGGATAGGGGAAGACGAGAGGAAGCCAGTGATGACGCGACTAGCCGCTCGGTGGAGGCGTTCCAATTTGGTGTTATTGGTAACGCTTAGGAAAGGAAACCATCCGGGTGAGGTATAATTGGGGAAGTTAGGAGAGGAAGAATACGAGTAAGGAGAACCAGCGATAGAGCGAATAAGAGAGTATACAGATTTTGGGTTTGATTTGGGTGAAAGAGAAGAGCAAGTCGTCTGCCATGCCTCAGCCTTGGCCTTGGCGATGACTGACGAGGCATTTCGAGAAGCGGAGATGTAAGCCTGGCGATCTTCATCACTTCTGTGAGCGGCAGCGAAAGCCTTGCGTTTTTCACTAACCGCACCTTCCACCTCAGCAAACCACCAGGCTTTAGGAGGGCGTTTAATGCGGCCGAAAGGAATGGAAGATTTGGCCGCATTCAGTGCCAGAGAGGTAAAAAGAGCAGCAGCAGAGGTAAGAGAAAAAGACGGGTATTCCTCTGTAGAAGGACAATGAGGGTCAAAGTACAAGGCAAAGTCATCCCAGCAAGCTTTCTGAAAATTGAAGGAAGGGGGACGCTCGTTGGGGCAAGAGACCGGAGAGAGAGGAATAGTTAGAAGAATTGGTAGGTAGTGGGAACCCAGGTCCTGAAGCACCTCCGTGGAACACAAAAGGACAAGAGAGGAGGGAGCAAAGAAGATGTCAGGGGAGGAGCGACTGCTAGAGGAGCGATGTAGAAGGGTGGGTGTGTCAGGGTCATTGAGGGGGAGGAGGTCATAGGAGATGACCCAATCGAATACTTCTTCCCCGCGGGGGTCGGAAGTACCTCTTGGGTCTCAGAGGGGTGATGGCAATTGAAGTCCCCAGAATGAAGAGATATCTGGAGGAGGGAAGAATGGAGGGAGAGAAGGAGTCAGATCTGCCATCCGTCGGATAGGAGCGAATAGGGGGGGAGGGGGTACACATTAAGAAATGATGGCGAGGAAGAGTTGTTAAGAGAGATGTTGACCCCTACATAATCAGAGTAGGGATCGAGCGATGAAAGAGAGGAGGTAGAAAGCTCAGAGAAAGATAAGCCCTGCCTGACGAAAATGATAACACCCCCGCTAGCGTGCGTGGCATCAGGAGAGAGAATGACAGACTGGGAGTGGGTGCGATCAGAACGCAGAACAGAGAATCCAGCAATCCGGAAAGAGGAAGATGAGTTAAGATTGGATTCTTGGATACAGATAAGGCCGACAGGATGGGACGAAAGAAAGTGAAGTAGTTCATTGTTTCTGGCTCGAAGACCTCCAGCATTCCATTGAAGAACTCTGAGAAAGTCTGGGGGAGGAGAGGAGGCAGGAGGCGTAAGACAGCCTGGAGCAAGGGCCGGTGGTAAGGGGGCAGAGGGAGACGATACAGAATGGGCAGACGGGGGATAAGAGATTTGAAGACGAGGGTGGGGAGGGAGTGCAGCATTAGCAGACGATGGACCAGATTATACAGTGCAGGTATACATGTCGGAGGAGTCCGATGAGAGAGTCACCTGTTATAAGTGGGGACACAGCAGGGGGCGGGGAAGCTCCAAGAGTGAGAGCAGTCAAGAGCTCTGAATTTGGAGAGAGAAAGTTGTGAGCACCTTAGATGGACCCATTTGGAGCAGGTGCAGCATTGCATTGACTTGCCCCGCCAGGTCACATTTCCAGCGCACACAGAGCAGGGAAAAATGGGGCCAGGGTTTGGATGAACGTTACCGCTTATCAAGAGAAGGAGAAGAATAAGGAGACGAAGACGAGCAAGAGAAAGGCAGGAGAAAAGAGAAAGAGGAAACAGGAGACCGATTTTAAGAAAGCTGTGCGCTGCCCTGCTGCGATCGTTCAGGGGCAGCATAGCGATAAAATGAAGGGGAGTGGCTGGGGTAACTGGGACCCTCGGGAAGGCCAACAGCCATTTCGACCCAACCCAATTGGGGTCCGGGACCGCACCACCACGTTGAGGCAGCTGCTGATTTTTGTTGTATGTACAGTATATAAAGCGAGCAAAATTGAACTGTACGAATCAACAGCCACCTCAACGTGGTGGTGCGGTCCCCAACCCAGTTTGGATTGGGTCGAAATGGCTGTTGGCCTTCCCGAGGTTCTCAGTTGCCGCCGGCACTCCCCTCACACAAACCATTTTTTTTGTCGTGCTTTCCCCTAAACGACCGCAGAAGGACAGCACGCAGCCTCTTTAAAATCGGTCGCCTGTCTTCTCTCTTCTCCTGCCTTTCTCTTGCCTATCTTCTCATTCTTCTCCTTGTCCTGATGAGCGGCAACGTTTATATTAACCCTTGCCCCGTCTTTCCCTGTTCAGTGTGCGCTGGAAATGTGATCTGGCGGGTTAGGTCGGTGCAATGCTGTACCTGCTCCAAGTGGGTTCATTTAAAGTGCTCACTTCTCTCCTTTTCTAGATTTAGAACTTTTGGCAGCTTTCACTGCTAGTTTATGCTCCCCCTATTCGCTCTTTTCCGAAGGATAGCAGAACCTATTCCTTTTCTCCCTCTATTCTTCTCTTCTACAGAAATCTTTTTATTCTGGGGGACTTCAATTGCCATCCCCCCTTTGGGACTCGAAAGATGCATCCGACCCCCGGTGGGAGAAAGTATTCGACTGGGTCATCTCCTCTGACCTCCTCCTCCCTCCCAATGAATCTGACTTACCTACTGTTCTCCATCGCTCCTCTGGCAGTCGCTCCTCCCCTGACGTCTCCTTTGTTACTTCCTCTCTCGCCTTATCTTGCTCCTTGGAGGTCCTTCATGACCTGGGTTCTGATCACCTACCGATTCTACAAACCGTCCCTCTCTCTCCGGTCTTTCGCCCCAAAAAACGTCTTCCTTCCCAATTTTCAGAAAGCTTGCTGGGATGACTTTGCCTTGTACTTTGACTCTCACTGTCCTTCTGCAGAGGAATACTTGTATCTTTCTCTTTCCTCTGTTGCTGTTCTCTTTACCTCTCTGACACTGAATGCCTTCCTTACGATCTCGTGCTCTAGACAGACGGCTCTGGCGTACTTGCCAACAGCTTTCTAACTGTGGCACTGAGGCCACTCTTTTCTTTTCCGCAGGCCTAGTATGCTCAAGTTTTTCCGTTAAAGCCTGCGCCATCGTGCAAGCTCTTTGCTGGTCTCGGCAGCACCAGCAAGTCTGCCACTTCTCTTCTCCTATCTGAATCACGCTCTGTCCTCTCCTCCGTCCTTCCTTTTGCTTCAATCTCTCTGGCAAATCTAGCAGGAACTGTTTTCTCTTTCCACCTGTTCCATCACGCTGCAATGGGTCCCCGGGCACTCGTTTCTCCCGGAGAACGACGCGGCTGATGAGCTGGCCAGACGAGGAGCGCTACTCATGCCCTAGCAATCCCTTGTAGTCTCTCTCCTTTGATCTTTCGTATCCACTCTTGTCTTTTCTCGGACTGGAGGCGTACTGTCTCATCAAAATTCTTTGACACACAGGTTCCCTCGATTTCCACCGAGGAACTTGTGTTGCTACGTCATGCTCGCTGTGTTCTCTCTCGTCTTCGCTGCAATGGACAAGGCCTTCTGTTAAGTTCTTATCTCTCTAGGTATGGCAGAATCAAGAATCCTTCCTGCAGCGCCCGTGGATATTCGTCCCAAGACATCTCTCATCTCATTCTGCACTGTCCAGCTACGGACTCTGCGCCGCTTGCTCTTTCTCGATTTTCTGTCTCTTTACGACCCCTGGTTCAGGCCCTGGGGAGTTTCCCGGCTTCTGAGGCCCCATGGTCTTCCGCCATGCCCCAATTTCTAGAAAGGGGTCGAACAACAATAACAACAACAGCAAAATTGAAATTACAGACGCACTATTTCGTAACAGAAGGAGTTAGCATATTCAGACGTTCTTGAAGTTGTAAACAGAATTATCGGTACATCACAATCTGCATCACAAGATTCCATTACGGTTCCCTCACGGAACCCTTAAAACTCATGGAACACAACTGCATGTTTTGCGAAACCCTTGTTGAAGAGCATTGATGTGGAATGATCAAATTGTTTCCGTCGTGAGTAATTTCTTTTTCAACGTTTTCAACCCCTAACTAAGGTAAGTTAAGTTTAATTAAATCATCATTTAATTAGCTACGTTTTGTTGTCCTAACTATCTTTTTCTTACCCGTAATCTATACAAAATATGATGCCAGTTATACTTTTCCTTGTTTCCTTGTGCGACTGATATCGCACGTTCATTCAAACTAATAGTGCAACTTCAACGTTTAATTTACATCGGGAAATGGACAAAATTTTTCCCCAAGTTACTCTCAACTCAAATAACCTATGTGGAAGCGGAAGCGGTAGAATTTTCGCGCTTCCGCTTCCACAGAAAAAGGACCGCTGCCACATCCCTGATTGAAACAGCCTGCACCGTCAGCAGTTGCGCTCGAAAGCGATCGCTGGCTTTTCGTATTAATTGAAGAAATACTTCAAAGTATTCTTGTAGAGTATGCACGTGGAAACGATTTATATTTCAATGCAGGCCTGGAAGTAAGCGCTTTCGATTTTTTATTCCGGGCCTTCTATACAAGTTAACGCCAAGCTTTGTGATACAGAGAAACCGTTGATTGATCTTCAAAAACATTACTTTCGCAGCATTTTTGATAATGAAATTGCGTTCGTTTGCTTTTTCAGGTGTTCATTTGTTTTTTTCTGGTACTTTGTTGTGATCAACAATATGCGTTGCGCTGTATATATTTTGTGCCATTGCAGTATAGCATGTTTTTGATGTACAGCTCATGATTCGTCGAACAATAATAGCAATAACTGCTTTCACTATTTAGCGATTAATATTTACTTTTGGAACCGATTTATTTTGCCAAGAGAAATCCGTTTCAAGAAAAATCGAATTTAGAATTAAAGCAATTGATCGGTAAACAGCGGACGCAGTTGTTCGTGCAAAACATGCTCAAAGCCTCCTTGTTGGCAGAAAGCGTAGTAGTCAGTGTAGCAGATCCAAAAGGTAGAATGCCCGTAGTAAACTGACCTTTAATTGAAATTGGTATTGAGGTTAGAATATCAATGACTTACCGTAGATCACTACTGTGGAAAGGATTTTTCAAATGAGACATATTTAGTGACAGTGTGGAAGTGCCGCGGTATTTGTATCGGAACCGTCTGTACTTCGGATGAATTATAGCTGTATCGCGGAACATTTATGCTCTTGTTTATCGATGATTATGAACGAATAGCATGCGGTTTTTATCTTATGAAATGGATTGTAATGGGAAAATTTTAAAGGAAATGATTGGAGGGAAGTTTAGAAATTATTTGATGCTTTCAAGCAAAATTGTAATCCCTTACTTTTTCAGTAACACTAATCTGACGTTTTTTGAAGTTCATTCTTCAACCCTATATAGACCTACTTGCCTACTGTGGAAAAAAAACAAATAAACTTTTTAAGACTAATTTTCGTTTTCCTTAACCTACGTAGTAACTAAGTGTGAAACAACTTTATGCCTTTGGCTTTCTTTCTATTAAGCAACTTGATCGATGAGATAGTTCAAGAGCATAACCTCATGGGACGCTTTTGACGAAATATTCTCGTATTGAGTTTCACCAACGCTTTTTGCAAACCCTCTTAAAATATCAGTTTTTGCTACATAGTGATGTATTGGAAGAACAGCAAGTGTTGAAAGAATAAACGACTAGATAAAATGATGGTGGAAATAGATAAACCAAACAAAAGGAAGAGTATAGCCTATAGGTTTATGGGTGTACTGAGGAATAAAGTGAAGGTGCTGGATTGGTAGAGGTAATTAAATGGACCGTAAAAAGTGGAATTTACTGGAGTACTAAGCAGCTATTTTTTTTGGAGGGGGGCAAAATATTTAGTAATCTTAATCTTGTAAAACAAAAATTTTTCTGTTCAAATTGACGTTTTTGGTTTTTGTAAACTTTTTTGAGATCAACTCTTTAAGCGACAAGTTTATCCAACTTGATTTATAAGTAGAAGTGTGGCGATTAATTTCGCCCATTTTCATCCAGCAGAGGCGACGACATTGTTTTTTGAAGAATAAAGCGGGTGTTTCGGTCTCCAAACAAACACGAAGATCTTTTATTGCTGCTGTCATACCGTTTGAAGTGGGGTACCGCCATTTGTTCTTCCTCTATGCGCCACTTATTATAATTTGCTGTGGCAACCCCTAACAGGAAACAGCCGAAAGAACTGATAATTCTATTTGTGAGATTAAACTTTCCCAAAACCTTTTAGTGTTCCGCAAAAAAATATGATTTTGAACGATTGATCACAATCTCGAAATTAGTGCTAAGGAATTTGCTGACGTCATCATTCAAGATAAATATTCTACTTTAGTTCGCAATTCTCGATGCTAGAAAACAAGCATAGGCTGAGACAAAGCTACATTTTATCAACTTTGAAAAACTGCATTTCTTTTGGGTAAAATGACGTCCTAATTTATGTTTCTAAAATTTGTTTTCTCAAAATGAAAATAAGCGTAGCATTGTCATTATTAGGTTCTAAAAAGCTGCTTTCAGTAAAAGAAATCTGCAATTTGCTTCGTGGTATAACAGTAAACCTAATTTATTTAGGTATAAGATGCAAGGATATCTAGATATCCCTGATGGGATGTATTTGCGCTATTTACTGTCCACTGACCGAAGAAAAGTGTCTGGCGTTAAAATGAGTGAAGCGTGACTGCAAATCAAAAAATGCAACTATTTATTCTGGTAAAACGCAATCAAAATATCTGCCTAAAATTGAGCAAGTCACCGAAGGAGGCTTATTTTGTAAAGTACAGTCTAAGTTGTGTAACAAATTGCATTTCCGATTTTATTTGCACAATTGCCCACATAAAGACCCATATCTGCTTTACAGCAATTTATACTCAAAAACAAGTTAATATTGACAAACATTCTCGATAAGGCAGCCCAAAGTAATTCAACTGCAATGTTGAAGCGATTATGCCGTCTGCTCACCCTGAAAAAACTTACGAAGTTAATTGCTTTAAAAAAAAATTTGTTTGGTTGCAAAAGCATTAGTCTAACATTATAATGTGCAAAATTCAGAGAGCAGGCGCTGTTTGAAGTAAAAGTATTGCAACAGTTAAGTTTTTGACTACTACGAGTGAAATTCATGCCTTTGTTTGGGCATTACAGAAATAACTCGACAGATTATGGATGTAGCGTTGGTCGAATAAATAGTTCGAATTTCAAAGACATTTTAGTGGACTGATCTAATGGATCGGAGTGCAGCTTATTTCAGCGAAGATCAGTCAGGTACCCAAGGCACGATGAGCTTATTAGGTCTAGATTATTGTATCATCTGGGAAGTCTTCTTGGCTGCAGTTTCCACAATGGGTTCAGCCAGACTTAGTCGTTATGCGCTGCATAAATCGAACAGAAATAGTTGTAACCTCATATTGGGCAAATTCAGTATCAAAAACCGGCTATAAAGAGTTGATTTTCGAGAAGAAAAGATTTTCAACCTCAAATTGGGCAAATGTTAAATGACTAGAACACCGCAAGTTTTCCCACAGCGCCGAAAGAAAAAAAATTGGGAACCATTGCTATACGGCAGTGGTTCCCAAACTTTATAAGTCACGACCCACTTTTCAAAACATAAATTTTCGGGTCCCACATAATTCTGCATGTACTTCGAAGTACTAAAAAAGTACAGTGAAAACAAACATCTATTCAAGATGTTAATTCACTTTTAAATTATTTGAGAAAAAGTATGCAGTAATTTAAATTTTGAATGACTTTCGCGACCCACTGAAATAACGCCCACGACCCACCAGTGGGTCGCGACCCATAGTTTGGGAACCGCTGCTATACGGTATTTCCCCTGCTTGGAGTAGAAATGCGCACGGTCTGCAGTATTGATAAATTCCACAGTGTGTGTGAACATCAGTCTAGGTACAGCCCAGACGAAATTTTTCAATAACCGGATATTAATCAGCTTCCTTCGCCTCACATAGAATTAGATAGCGTATTTTCGAAGCACGTATTAACAATACATTTATGTATTAAGCAATAAACACATCATTTTAATGCGAAAATTCCGAATTTCGTCACAATTTGTATGCACAATCATGACCAACAAGCACTTCAAAAATACTGTATTTCTTGTGACGAGATGCCATACTTAAGTTTTTACCATAAGGCTGTTGAGGCCCACTCGCCAGCAGATGTTCACCCAGATCAGACCGCAGTGCCCAATGGCACAGACACTGTGGATACAGCTTTCAAAAGTACGCAATGTAGTAAAAAACAAAGCTATACCAATATGCAATGTAATAAATAACATAAAATAAATTGTTAGGCTCACTACTGGCTACTGTGCTTCACCAGGTTGGAATAAAAATCTGCTACTCAGCAATTAGGATACTTTGGACAACACTAACAAAACCGCCCATTCTGAATGCGACAACTAGCTTGCATTTATGGCTGGTTCGAAATAACTTGCTTTTTTTGCCACATAATGTTGTTGTCGTGATTTCCCCTTCTCTTCTTCGTGATAGAGATACGGCAATTCAGGTTCATGCCGTCAATCTAATTAAAATTAGACTAGGGGAAAGATGGCAGCTTATTTCAAACCAGACATGAGTGACTGGTAACCCCACCACCAACAAGGCGGACTGCCACTGGTGGGTACCCAAGAGTCGTCTTTTACGACATGCTGGGTTAGCAACTTCACAATTTGTCTGTCACAATAAGGTGGAGGCGTCCCGTTAAGTGCCTTGCCCAAGGGCACAAGCAAGCTTGCCGGCTTGTTCTCCATACTACCCCTTTTTTATGCTGAGCGCCAAGCAGTGAATACTATTTAAAAAGTCTTTTGGTATGACTCGACTTAGGGAATGAACCCAAGGTCTACCGACTGCCAAGCGAACGCTCTAACCATTACACCATCGCGTGCTCATATTGGCAAGAAAAGTCATTTCATCAAAATTTTGCCATGTTTCACAGCCAAAGCTGCGAGATACACTATGTCGCCTACAAGCAATACGCTTGAAAAATTTTCAAAGGTATTGCCAGAAGTTCTTTGATCGTAATGTCGCTTGGCACACGTCCGAAATCTGGAGATAAATAATCTGGTGTTTCGTCCAAATCTAACCATTTGACGCCTTACTGTCACTAAACGGGCCAACGATACGTGAAAGTGCTATACTACCAAACTGAAGTATTTTCTAGGTGCACAACGAAGCTTAATCCTGGTTCAAAGGCCGTGGTTTTAAATGTATTGGTTGATAGCAAGACAAAAACGCTTAACACTGATTTGTTGCATAGACAACAACGTAATTTAGAATTGCCTACAATAATGTCATGGTTCAACAAGTGCACTTTCACGAATAGTCTAGAAATGTAATAATATGTGCTGGAATTGTTTTAAAGTTGCAAAAAAAGAATCAAGGGCAAAGCAAACCTTGAGTCAATTTGTCCCATGGATACTATTGGTCGTTTCACGTGATAATTTAATATTGGTGTCAGTTTTCACAACAGATAAGCCTGGGTAAATACACGCTCAAAGTTTTGAAAAGTTCTGCTACTTGGAAAATGCCCCGAACACATATGAAAAAGTGCATGATTCAACCATATTTAAAATCAGAGCTGTAGGGAATAAATTCAAGGAGGTATCTGGTATTTCGTATAGATGGGGTTATCTCCAAGACTAAAGGCACAAAATACAAAACGTGTACAAGTGCAATAATTAGAGTCGAGGATAAATGTAAGATGGAAAAATCTAAAATGGAAATGCTTTAAAAAACGTGGATAAACTCTGAAAGGCAAAATCAAGAGAGTATCTAAGAGATGAGTTAAAAGTACCAGGGAAACTATGAGAAGCTATTGGACTCCTATGGTACTGGCATGTGAAAAGAATGAGTAAAGACGAAGCATCAGCTATAGCAAAAACATTTTTTGTGACAAAAAGATTTGTAGATCAAAGAATGCATAGAAGTGATAACGAACGATATCAGAAGGAAATTGGTGGGAGTTGACTCCAACAGAGACCCGTGGCGAAAACTAATGGGAACCAAGGTAGCAGGGACAGACATCGGATCCTGCAAATGATGACATTTTCATAACAAACTAGCTATTTAGTGACTCATTTATAAGGATTTCCAATGTTCGATGCTCTACACGCAGCGTTTTATTTCAAGTTTATGACAACTAGGCGTAGACCCAAATATTTTGCTACGAGCTGAAGGTTAAGAATGCCTAACTATTAAACACACAGCTTATTTGCTAAGCAAAGTACAAGGCTTTTGCCCTAGGTACAAAATTTAGTGTTTTTGACAAAAAATGCGTCAGAATATGCTATCACACTTAAAAAAATCACTGTTGACATCCAGTAGGCGTGTGGCCAAATAGATCGCCAATTAGCCAAAATATTGATTTAAAGAGAAACTACGAAAACGAATTAGTAGCTTGTTTATTGAATGTCCAAGGGCATTAATGTAAATACTGCTTAAAACCAGTTATATTTAACGACATAAAAGCAGTCAAACTGCTTTCGGATTTTTTTAAAGAAATTATCTACTTCGAAATCAACAAATTCACAGTGAGATGTCGCTGGACAATAACAAAAAACGTATGAAGTGCATTATCAACATGATCATTTAGTCACAATATTTCAAGACTTACCAAAGCCCGGGTTTATGCACGCGCAAAACGAAAGCAAAAACATAAACGTGTTAATTTCTTTTTGGATTATTTTTTTCACGTAAAGCTTTCTCGATCGCTTGATCGTAGCCGTCATGCAAGTAAGCTAAGTTAACTACGTGTTCATGCGGCAAGGTACCACGTACTGGAAAAAAAAAATGGTCTGGAGAATAATGCACCAAGTTGTTAATAGAGGACGTGTACAGATCGGCCATACGACAAAGTCTTCCAGCAAAGAACGACGGAGATAAATTAGCTCTAAAAACGGAACCAAAATGAGGGTTGAAAATATCCTTTACTTTCGTCTTCAAATCTTGCCGCTCATCCAGCCAATCATGTAACAATTGCTGGCTCTCAGCATCTCGAAACGTCTGTTAATACAGTAGATTGCATTATATTTTGCAGAGAAGTTGTATCAGCCACAAAAATAATCAAAGGCACCATTTATTTCAGTAATTTTTAACTTTGCGAAAAGTTAACCTGGCGTGAATTTACTCAACTCAGAATGTTAAGTATGAAACACATACGACCGGACAGCACTACGAAATACCGGACACCATAATATCACCTCATTCATTTTTGGAGGTTCGATCAAATCTATTCGTAAGAAACGTGGTTGAGGGAATTAAATTGCCCTTGGCAACAATGACTGAGCGTTCAAACTTCACTATGGCTATGCTGTATTGGCCTTGAGAAAGACACTTAGGGCTATTTCCTTACTTAAAGTGCTGATGATGAAAATGTGATGAATTAGTGTCAGGATTCGGTAGCTCCAAAGAGGGTCATGAGGCAAAGGTGGCATTAGAATAAAAAAAAATGCCTCATTACCAGGTTAAAAACTAGATCGAGCTATGGTGCTTCAAGGTTAAGATGCAGAAGACATTCGCAATGCAAAACACTAAAAATAGCAAAACATCTGATAAGGTGCCTTTGTTTAAACTAAATAAGGATGCAGAGTCAACCGTAAATTAAACAATCAGATAATTACAGACCTGCATTCTTTCAAGCAGACGCTCCAGCGTCTGAATCCAAATGACAGATTGACCGAAGATTTTACTGTTTATAACTTCAATTTCATACTCAAGTTCTGGAATAATTGCTCCTGTACGCCAGCCATGTGCGTAGGAAAGGTCAGAAAGATCAGCATATATTTGATCACCAAAATAGAGAACTTCTGTTCCATTCCATTGCGAAAGCTTCATGAGTTCGTTCATGCAACCTTCGTAATACACTTCATTTTTTTCAAAGCTTGAAATGCGATCCCAAGACACAGTGGTCTCGGCATAACGATGGTCTCGAACAACGGTTTTAAATGGCCGCGACTTTATTTTGAAAAAGTTCGGCTTTTTAGCTTGAACTATAACAACATCAAAAGCTTCTTGCCAGTCATTACCAAGCATATGTCTCATTCCACAATCAACAAAATGAAAATTACTGTTGGTGATTAAAAACAGCTTTTTTCCAGCATCGGTCAAGTAGCTTATAAGGTCACACAAGCTGTTCTTTTCTAAATAGACCTCAATATTTCTCGTCACCTCTTGATAAAGCAAGCCGGTGATATGGACATCGCGGACAGCAGACTGAACACTTTCAAATAAAATCCTTGGGTCATAAGGGATATTTTTCTCATCAAAATATTGAACAACATTTGCCAACAACATCATTTCTGGCATTGAAAAAATGTCCATGAGTTGGCGAAGAGATTCCCCACCAACATACGATTGATCAATAACATCTTTAGGAATATGTCGTGAGCCACTAAATTCTCTGAAAACATCTTCATCTGCAAGTTTTTTCATTCCTCTATAGACAGTTCCAAGTTGAATTACATTACATATGTCAACTTTCATCAGCAAGCTTTTTTTGATGTCATAATGCAAGCCTCTGATGCAAAAATTTGGACGGTAAGAAAAAGTGAGCAAATCTTTCGGAAAATGGTGATGTTTCACAAGTATCTTGGTGGCCTGCTTGTAAATAAAGTTCTGCATTACATCAGCATATTGTGCTAACGTGTAATCATAGTCAAAACCGTACACTTTTACATCTCGAAAGTTGATCTGATTCACAGCAAACATAGCATGCGGATCAATGTTGCAAACCAGCTCGTGATCTTTATAAATAAGATCTTTAAGATGCTTATAGCGAGTTTCCATAAATTCAACATTCGACTTGGGACTACTAATTACCGCACTGGTGTTGCGATACTGGTCTGAAGACTGATGAACAAATCTATTCCAACCACTGAAACGCATCAAGTGGATTTGCCTTAAACAACCAAAGATTGACTTTTTAATCATTTCTAACATGAGATACAGGCCTATGCGGAAGATCTGCCAAAATAATTGACAGGTCAGTATTTATGTCACTGTAAACCACATAAAGTGGTGTTAAAAATTAATGCAGTTACCCTTAATTGAAAGCCGCATGCCAAGTAATTAACTACTCTATGCAAGTCATTTCAGTAATTTTTCAGAGCCAGTCTCATTCTTAAAGTGTAACAGGGTTTCCTTCAAGTTTTTGACAACTTGACGAGCACCTCGGCCATAAGTGTGAAAGAGAGTTGTAATTGTTATTCTCTGTTCACAGAAAAACTTTTTATCAGCTACGCTAAAACAATATTGTGTGCAAACACTGTTGTGACAGGGCATTTCTACCACAAGCGGTACGAACATCAAGGAGAGATTATCGTAAAGTGCTCTTTTCAAAAACTTTACTCCAACCCACTAAGTCACGCTGCTGACACGTCCAGTCAGTTTTGCTATTTCATCAAAAAAAAAGAACCTCATTTAGGCCAAAATGCAAAATTAAGTGCTTTTTGATAAAAGGTGCATTAGCCGCTTAGACAACGTAGGTATATTGTTTAAGAAATACACTTGCTGTTTTGAAAACATCTGCCTTGACCTGTACCACACGTCCAATGTTCATTTCGGCAGAGGGTAAATTACTGAAAATGGCTACTCATCCACAACTCGGCAAATCTTGAACCGCTAATGACACTAAAGCAAATGCACTGTCCTATCAGTAAATGTTTATCACGATGGTTAACATACTAAAATGAGAAAATAAAGAAATACGCATTTTTCCATGGAACGTTTCTAATTGCTCAGTTCTAACAACTATAACTTCATTATTTCATATAATTAAAGAATAAAACAAGCAACGTTTGTTCATATCCTGCCAGTGCTTTCACGTTTTTGCCTAAAATCTCTATTCGTCTTCACTAATATACCATAATGTCCAGCAGCTTGGCTACAGTTAAGGATCAAGTTGCGTGTAAGCCCCAGGTGTTAATGTGGACAACACTAAAATACAGAAGTAAGAAAACTAACTGAAATATGGAATAAACACCAATCACTGAAATTTGAAGAAATGCTTGGTTTAATTTCACCCACTTATCTAATTTCACCAAATTGGATGGTTATGCTTTTAGCTCTTGTCAACTTCAGTAAATTTCCATATTTCTGTGATATCCATACTTCTTTAGTAAGTACCAGCAAATTGTTAGTGTTTCCTTTTAAAAATTGAATTTCCATTTTTTAGAGTTGTCTGATAATGTCAAGTGATTTGCTATTTTGATCCACTCAAGCCAACAAAAACAATACACCCGTGTTTCACCATGTTAGAATAGTGAAACTGCTCACCCAGCATGTAGTAAGAGGCGACTTTTGGGTACCCACCAATGGCAGTTCGCCTTGTTGGTGATGGGGCTACCAGTCGGCATGGTGTATTCACAACTGATTCGAAATGGGCAGCCACTTTTCCCCTAGCCTAACTTTATTAGGTTGATGGTGTGAACCTGGATTACTGTTTGCGCCATACCTCCATCCCAAGGAAGAGGAGGAGAAAACCAACCAACCAACCAAAACAAAAACAATAAGTCACAAGCACAAATTGTAATATTTGGGAGAGTACAACCACAGCATAACCAGAGGTAGCAAAAAATTGCCATCGCCTAAACATAAACCAATCACTCAAGAACCTATACTTTTTCATTGAAGCTTGACTCCTGTCACGGTTTGGCAACTAATACATAATTGTAAGTGATGCCTGTGTTTGAGCAGTCACTACCTCTACAGCATAATGGAGCAGATGTAAAAGACTGATGTGGCTGAAAATCACCCTGTGCATACAATATTCACGCACACATATTCATGCATCACCTACTAGACCAAAAAACTGAAATTGAAAAATTTAAGTCACTGATCTTGTAGGGCTAATGGCAGTTTTGAGAATGAGTCACTTAAGGTCAAGACTTGAATCCAGTCATGACTCATTGACATCGAGTTGAGGCATTTCATGAAAATGACTTTAGTACAGTCAGCTTATCTTTCAAAATTACTAGGGCCGACTCAAGTCTTCCAAAAATTAATTGCCAGTATTAAGTTTTCTGTGAATCTTTTTAATATTCGTAGTTATGAAAGTAAGCTATTGGAACAGCATATTTTTACCAGAAGCACTAAACAATAAACATGGCCTGCACGAGCCTTCTTCATGAACCTCACAATGCAGAACACACAAGGGTTTCAAATCGCAACTTAGGCCCTATTAATCACAGCCACCGTCTTATCTGTGGTTGGATTATCTGGATAACGGCTACTAAATTCACCAAAAATTTTTTTGCTATCAAATATTCAGATGTAATTCTGTTGCTTAACCAGATAAAATAAGTAACATTACTATAGCGTTTTACTCATTTTTTTGTGAGTTTGGATATTTTTTGTTTCCAGGTAAGGATGACCTAGGCTCTACTAAAACTCCACAGTTGATTTGCAAACATAAAAGTGGCACCTGACTTCTTTTTGAGCGTAATTAAACCTTTGCTCAAACTTCTTTGTCTTATGTTCTCAACCAGTTGTAAAACGCAAGAGTGAACTTTACTATCATATCACAAAGAACGCAAAGTAAATGCAACTATCATTTTAATAGAAGAATGCATTTGCATTTTAAGACGAGATCAGTGCAGTGTAAGCTGTAAAAAGACTCAATTGAAGTTTTGAAATTGAGTTGAACTGACTAAATTTTAGAGCTATTGAAATGAAATTCAAACGTTTACAAGTGAGAATCCTGAGTGGGGCTATTTTCTCTGATCAAGAAATGGTGAAAGGGCAAAATGTGAAGCCAGTGAAAACACCATTTCTTGTAAAGGTGGATCTACAAGAGCTATGAGAAACCACTTGCACCTGAAATAACATTGGAGAGATTTGTTGTGGTGCTAGCAGCTGTAGACAGAATTTCTTTTATTGCAATCACTACCACCAAGCAACTGAGACAAGCATTTTTGGCAAGAGGATATAAGCAACAACAATCGGTGCAGAATATCAGAAATATTATCATGACATTTTCCAAGTACTGAAAAGTGATACAAAGAAAATGATCAAAATGAAAAAAAGGGCTGAAAAATTCTGTTCTATCAATCTTGATAAATCTACAAGTTCAAGAAGCAGAAAGTACATCAACTTAAATCTACACTGCGATTCAGACCATGTTAATTTAGAAATGGCCAGAATAAAAGGCTCCATGCCAGCTAAAAGAGTAGAGAATTTAGAGAAAGAAAGATTGCAGAAATTTGGCCTCAAGATGGAAGATATTGTTGCAACTACAACAGATGAAGCAAGTATGATGAAGAGTTTTGGAAGCATGATTTGTTGCATCCATGAGCTCTGTTTTGCACATGGTTATCATTTACCAGTAACTGATTTCTTGTATGCAAAGCAAAATCTCCTTGAAAGACTAGAAGAGGAAATGGAAAATCATTATGCTGGATCAGATTCAGAATTTTCTTCTTAGAGATGAAAAAGTTGAAGATGCTGTAGGTCTTGTGGAGGCTAAAACAACTGGCATAGATTGTCAGCTGTTTATTGCTAAAGTGGTATAAAAAGTGAGAAAGGTGCTTTCAATGTTTTGCAAAAGTCTCCTTAAGAACAAAATTCTGCAAAAAACATATTCAACCACGTTTGAATACAGACCTAAAGCCAAGGTCTAGATCCAAAAACCAGATGGAACAGTCTTTTAGTTGGTATCACTACTTTTTACTTCAGTACATAACGAAACACAACATAAATCTATGAAGGAAGAACTAGAGCAAGCCATTAGGTCAACATTAATTCCAACTACTTGTTCATTCCAGTAATGATAAGGAAGGTGAAGTCATTGAAGCTTCAAAGAAAGGGCCTGCCAATCTTCAAAACTTCTTATGTAACTCTGCTTACTATGCTGTGCACCCCTATCGCAGCAGAAAGATAATTCAGTAGCAGGTGGACTTTTTGCAACCAAACTGCAGTCACTTTTACATGACTCTGCAATCAATGCATTTTGCTTCATAAGAAATGCATTGCAGAAGCAGTAAGTGTTAAAAATGCATAACTTTCTTAGTATGTGCTGGTACAGTCCATGTGTGTACATTTACAATAAAACTGTGTCATGATTTTACAATCAATTCTATACACAAACCTTGTGAAATCGATTGTCTGACAATTAGTGTTCATTATTAGGTTAACTAGTTAGCTAAAATGCAAATGTGCATAAATATCCATTATCTGGATAGTAAAAATTATTGATGTTTGAACTAAACCTAGTCTCATCACATTGAGCTAATATCATTACAAACAAAGATCTCACCTCTTTCACATGATTCCTAATTTTTACTTTACACAAAGCTATAATTTTTGAAGAGCTTGTGATGCTAGTACCTAACAGAATACAAAAAAATAATTTATTATCATTTTACCCATATAGTAATGAAATCTTGTTCCACATTATCATAAAAAAAACATATTGCTAAATTACTAACATTCACAAAAACAGGTATAAATTAACCTTGATAGATTTCACAGTTCATAGCCTGAAAACAAAAATAAAAAAGTAAATTTTCTAATTTAATTTAAGGTTAACCAGAAACAGTACATTTCCTGGGTTTTTTTTAATCTTTAGAGAGAAACCTGTTTTGAGACAAGCTTTCATTACGCTATATTTTCAGCAGTCACAGAGGCAGGTACTTACTCAGCTGCTACAAAAGTACAGTTTGTTTTTGTTTCATTCTTTATAAGGATTTCCCCCAAATGTAGCTACATGCAAAAAACCAAACCAACTTTTGACGAACAAAACAAACTGGTAAGAAGTTAATTAACTCATTGAACAAACAAGAAATAAAAAGTTTAGGAGAGTACAGAGCAACTTTATGATCTTTAAAACAGCAATCACTTTTACATGTTTTTGGGGTAGGTACAAGCCATATATTTAAGCTGAAATGTGAGCTTTTACACCAACACCAGTTTTGCTTGGCGATGCAATAGCATAGCATCAAGGTTGTTTTCAGCCTATAAACACTTTTTAACCACATGATGATAAAGATGGCATAACATAAATTTTATCAACCACTAAAATGACAAAATGCTGCCTAGAGTCTAAAGCTTTGAAAAATTTTTCAAAAAATCGAAGCTGGATGTGTTTATTCACTTTTGATGTACGTCAAGTCAACATTCTTACACCAGGCAATTAGTGATCTTGTCTAAATTTTTCATAAGCTGATCTTGAACAGCAAAAGTACTTAAATGCTCTAGCTACCACTGAAGGTAAATACACTTTGTGTTCAACTTATGATACTAATGACATTGCATCTCTCTATTCATGAATAATTAAGCTTTTTTGACTATGCTATGTTCAGCTTAGATAATCATTTGCTTCTTCTGTCACTGAATATTTATTCATTATCAAAATTATGTTTACAACTCATGTAGAAATAAAATATTTTATGCCAAGATGAAAACATTTAAACTTAAAAGTGTTATTAATTGCAATTGTTGAAAACAATTGTACACCAGAAATGAAACTTGTAGACAGTACAGTTAGAGTACTTTACTCAAGATGAAAACATTCAAGCCTAAAAGTGCTATTAATTGTAATCGAAAACAATGGTACACCAGAAATGAAACATGTAGACTGTACAATTACATCTCTACTTTCATTTACAAATGATATAAGAATAAACTGATAAATCTAACATAAACCCCTAACCAACTTCTCAACAATGAAACTCTCATTTTGATCTTTTTCATTTCATCCACACTTCTGTTTCTAGAAATGCTTTAAAATGTGGGCTACCCTTTGCTGACACTTGTAGGAACCAAACTTTTTTGGAACACACTTGAACACAGATGGTGGATAAACGGGGCAATTCTTTCCCTAAACTAAAACTGTTTCACAGTTTTCTGGCCAATGTTTTCACCTACAACCGAATATTGATTATTGCAATAATATCTATTGGATCTGTTTTCATCAACCTCTTCTTTTCTATCTTTTGGAAGTTCAAAAACTAGTGTTTTATGTTTGGCAGTGGCTATTTTGCCGTCGACGGCAATTTACCCTCAGAGACTATTTTGCTGTGAGTTGTTTGTGATTAGTCAATCTTAATGACGTACTAAACATGTGACTTTTGGTCGTCTCTGATTGGTCAATTTTAAAAACCAATTTAAAAAATTTTGCACCCCCAGGTCTCTATCCCCCACCTTGCACACTCCCTTGCAGTGTACACTGCCCCGTACATTTACATACCGGGCCTGCCCCTTCAGTGTACACTGCCTTTCTTTTAAAGCCCTGGCCAGCTGAGATTCGAACCTGATACCTCGGTATCTCAAGACCAGCACTCTATCCACTACACCACAGAGTCACTGGTGCGATAATAGCAAATTTGGCTATATAAACACACGTGAATGATCACGGCAAAATAGATTCCAAGGGCAAATTGCCGTTGACGGCGAAATAGCCACTGCCTCTATGTTTTGCATCATACGGTATTTGGATCTAAAACCAGTAACACATTTTCTTCCCATTTTTCTATTCTAATGGCTTGACACTAAATGGCACTGGTACCATTAGCCTACATTTGATTTCTGCATAAACACTTTCAACGGCAATACCTACATTAGTAAATTTAACAATAATAAAAATGCAAAACTCAGTTTGAATTTTAAAAACATTTAACTAGAAAATTTTTCATTCATAAAAAGTAGGTAGTAATTCTGCATTTACCACCCTACCTATACTATTCTAAAAACTATAACATTATATTTGCAAATTAAAACAACAATCGCCTGAATTTTACAATAAACTTGTAAGTTTGAATGTTTAAGGGTAGCCTATCCTTTTTACAAAAATACATACTAGCCTGCAGTTTTCACTGGAGTTATAACCACGGTGATTCTGCCAGAAAAAAAGATCCGCTTTTACTATCAGGCAAATTTGCGACAAAAATTGAGCGATAACAAACAGAAGAAAACGGCGCACTCGTTTGCATGCATCTAACCTATCACTGAGGCTTTGCAAAAGTAGTTTCTGGAACACCGCAAGTGAAAAATTGCTACCGTATCGCAAAGTTTTATGATGGTTGGACCGCTATAAAGCGCTCCTCAGAATAACTAGCGGTGCAAACTCCTGTGATAATGAAAAACCGTGCGAATTTGTACACTTATACTTATGAGCGATTTATCGTGGTCCCACCGTGACACTTTGCAATATGTTAGCAAATTCATATTGCTGTGAATGTCACAATTATATTGAAATTTTTTATTGGGAAAGGTGCTTAATTTGGCATAGACTGACCACAAGTTTTTCATGGTTGATTGCCATTTTGTTTAGCGAGCAATAATCTCCCATCCCGGTCATTATCACACGAGTTTGTGGTTATTCTGATGAGCAGTTTGTGGCGTTTCCACCATGAAACTTTGCAATACATCAACAATTCTTCATTTGTGTCGTTCCAAAAACTACTTTTACAATGCCTCAGTAATTGGTTAGATGCGCGCAAACGAGTGAGCTCTTTTCTTCTGTTTGTTGTCGCTCAATTTTTATCGCGAATTTGCCTGATAGTAAAAGCGGATCTTTTTTTCTGGCAAATTGACGGAGTCATACCGGTACGGTATCTATACCTGCTATAAAGGAAGCCATAATGTAATTCTAACCTCAACCCTTACAGCTTACGATAAATTACTCTGGGGATTTTCCTGTTTTAGTGCAGAGTCTCCAAAAAGTTACTGTGCAGAAGAAAATATTTTTAACAATGGCTGCTTTTGTGACGTTGGTCATTATAACAACAACTGGTCATTTAATGGAGAACATTTCCAGCATTTTCTTTAAACAAATTGTGGTATTGTAAACAAATATACCCTTTAATATATAAAAATTTTATTGTCTGAACTAAATGTTATCTGATAAATTTTACTGGTTTGAATACTCACACCTACATAAATCACAAACATTATATTGAAAACAATATACAATGTATTGCAAACAACGCACCCAACCCAATTTGATGAGACCATCCCTGGATGCGTTTTGTCCTTTTGGATTTCTCATATGGGACAGCTGAGGAGTCCAAAAGGACGAAACGCGTCCAGGGATGGTCTTGTCAAATTGGGTTGGGTGCGTTGTTTGCAATGCACTGTAAATCGTTTTTAATATAATGTTTGTGATTTATGTTGGTGTGAATTTTTAAACCATTAAACTAACCTTGCATAACGTAATCTAATAAATTTTACTGTAAATACATTAACTTTTTATGTACTCATACTGCGCAATAACTTTTCGGACACCCTGTAGAATGCAATTCTATGGAAAACATTTGGTGGATCTCTGAGTTCTAGTTTCTTTTATTCTGGAGGGCTCAACTCGCATTGTATTGATGAAACGTCTCACACTTAGCCTATTGGGTCACGCCGTCAACCTTAATTGGTTGATAACAAAAATCTAAGTACATGTAGATTATCTCACCTAAGTGAATGTCAATGTCACTGCCATTATTTCCAAAGTTACAGAATTTACTCAAATCTAAAACTCGACATTTGGTTGACAAATACTTAACCCTTTGAACCCTGACCTCCTGGGCCTAAAAATACCCTGCACCTGAGCTCCTGAGCAAAATTTTAGAAACTCGAGCGGAGAAGACATCTCTGTAATGTTGGGAGGACAATTTTGTGGCCCTACACCTCTAGAATCAAATTCTACACGTAGATTTTGTTGAACAAATGCTCTTGTCCACCCTGTTGACAAATTATCTGCATCACCACCAGCTGTAGACCTAGATCTATTCCTACCAATGCCACGCCCAACTTGGGCCGTGCTAGGTCTAGGTGCAGGACTACTTAGATCTAGATCTAGATCTACATCAAGCCCTTCATCTTCATTGCTTGATTCAGAGTTGACATCAGAATCTACTGACTCTAGATCACTTTCAGGGTAAATATCAGCTAAATCCTGCTCATCTTCGTCCGAATCATACACAAGATCTAAAGCCTGTTGTAAAGAAAATAGGCGTGACCTCTTACCAGATTCACCAGAAGTTGAGGGTTGAGAGAATGATCGTTTCATTGTCAATTTTACACAGAAAAAATACACTCAAGCATTGAACATGGGTGCAGACATCTTTGAATGACGTCGGTATCCCATAATATATATAAGTCAACCTCATTGGTCGGATAAAAAAAGCGATTGCAACATGTTTTTATGACGCACTCTCAGCGCGACGTGGAGCGTGCACTCGGTATATAAGCAAAGAAGGCTTGCGACGTACAGGTCGCACTCGGGGCTGTCGAGTTAAGTCATTTTACTGAAGCATATTTTTATAAACTTGCTTGATAGTGTTTACAGGTTAATGACTTTACCAGGTGCCATTTACACTGGGGAGATTGAGTTTCTTGTATTGGTGTTGCTGAGTTGTTTTCGAGCTCCCACAGCACGTTTGACTCCAAGAACGAATATATTTCAATCATAAATGCAACATCGAAAGCACGAATGATAACTTGCGATGAATCTTGAATCGAATCAAATTGAATTTAATTCTTCTGAATGAATCGCATTGCCTCTTTTTATATGCTTGTTTACTAGGTCACACTGCCGCACGTCAGACGGAATTACATCTGGCAATATGGCTTAGTCACCCAGTATCATTACATTATAACAAGAGAGTGGACATTATTCATAATATGTAGCTATGTATATCCTTTTCCGATCAGTTTATAGGCCAACGAATAATTTTGATATTGAGGTCAACGAATCATTTACTATAACGATATACAATAACGAGTGCATGAACAAAGCGAGAATGTTTATGAGTCATCCACAATGTTTGATTTCAGCAAAACATTGATGATCCAAAGTTTGTATCTCGTAAGGTCACGATAGCACCACATGTGTCTTTACCATTCTTGTCAAAACGTTAACGTGGCGAAACGAGTAGTGAATTTTCGTTTCAAATTGATTATGCTTCAGATTTCTGTTTGAGCCTGAGTGTTGGTCCCCCTGATTGATTGTTATTAAGGCTGTGTGGTAGCCTTTATTGCCGTGAATTTTCGTTCTGCGCACTCTGGGCGGAGCTGCGCATATTTGTAAACAAAAAACTGCAAGAAAGCTTCAACCGTTTTCTGATTTTGTTTGACGAAGCAGAAAGGATCTGTAGAGCTAATATTACTGGCTCTACAACGCAACTCTGCTGGTTCAGTGCTAATCAAAGACGGTACGCTTGGCTCGGGAATCAAGGAGTTGAAGCCTGGTGTAGCCGCACCAGTGCTGTAATACAGAAAAATACAGAACACGCCTAAGACGCAGAAGTTTCGTGAACTAACTCTAATTCTAGCCATAACAAACTCTAACTAGCAGAATTGCCGTAATTTTCAATTCCACCGAATTTCCACGTTTCAATCAAATCCAGCTCAATGGAACGCTTTCCATAGACATCCGCCTTTTAAGCATATTGCAGAAACAAACGCTTAAAATTTCCTTATGGTAAATTACGAAAGATTGTTTTCAACGAGATTTTCTACTTGCTTTAGCACACAGGAATGAGCTTTTGTCACTTCTTGAACACAACATTTCTACTCCTGCATATCTTCCTCCTAGGCCTCATTACAAGGAAGGAGGGTAGTGAATTCTCTCAATCGGAAATTCTTAAACATTTGAGAGGTGTGCTGTGTGACAATATTAACAAAAATCCTTGCCCCCTAAATACGTTTGTTTGCAAATGATTTTGTTTCCAGCGGCTGTTATTTTTTTCTTTAGATTAGATTATTTTTTTCACCCAATCTAAACGCTCCGTTATTTTTATCTGACGGCTTGAGGCCAATGTCTTACCAAGTTAATTTACGCGCATCAGTGCAAAATTTTAGCTGTTTATGCAATGGCCATAGTATAGAAAAGATTTTGAAAGGGGCTTTAGTCTCTTTCTTGCTCGCATCTGTGATGAAAAGCGTTTTAAGAGCACAACAACAAGGACTCATAGTAGCATTGTGATCAAAGTTTGCGCTTCAGCGTGATATTGAAAAGCAATAACAGTGCTGTGCGAGATAATATCTGCATTGCTTCTGCGATGTTTTGTTCAAAAACTTTATGTTCAATGGAGCAGATGCAGTAAGGCGTAAACTGAAACGTTGATTGTCAAGAAATGAGAACTGTCCAAGCAGACCTCATTTTCGACCTGTCAAAAACGGTTCAAGACCTCAACCGTGAGCTTCAAAATATTGGATTGTGAAAAACACAGCTCCAATATTCAAATATATCATTTCCCCAGTCATTTTACGGGATTTGCAAATTTATTTGTGCAGTACAATATATGTGAATTTCAATTTTTGCCAATCAGCGATGTTCACGGGCTAAGTTATTGGTCAATGTTGAAAGAGGGCTATTAAAATTCCGTCTTGTAAGCTTCGCGCATCTCAAGAACCAGTACAGATGCGGTTAAGTGTCTTGCTCATGGACACAAGCAAACTTGCTGGCTTGTTCTCCACAACCTTCCCTAAATGCCGAGCACCAACCAGACAAACTGTGGATACTATTTTTTTAACTTTTTTTGCATAACTCGAAAAGGGGATTGAACCCCAGATCTACCGACTGCGAAGTAGACGCTCTAACCACTACACCATTGCATGTGTTGCGAAATGTTTGCAAAACCTGGCAATATATCAACTACGCACGCTCTGTTTTGCACAAACGCATAACTTTTTGTGGTCTTAATTCTGGGTTAGATCTTTCATAATTCATTTTGTGTAATAAAAACCAACCATTTGTTCAACAAATTATACTTTTTCTGATTCGTAAAGACCTAAACTTTATATCAAAAAAAAATTTTGAAAATTGGTTGAGAAATAAGCTCACAAGTTACTTTTGAATTAAACTGATATTGCAAATTTTTTTGCCGGTATATTTACCGTCGCGGGAGCAAACGCTGTAAGAGCGCAGCCGGTAACCATACCGGCCGTGGGAGCGAAAGTGTTAAATCGGTTTTGATTCCTTCTCATTTAGCTTACGGCACGTCTTCGGATATGCTGGCTCTTTTTGGATCAGGTATATGAGCCGATGCTCTGTTCATCAGGCTTTGGTTAAACTGGGCTGAGCGAAAAATGTAAGATACTGCGTAAAAGAAATAAACAGAAAATATTTTTATTTGCCTTTCACTCGCCACGTATTCTATTAGGTAATGTCCCTCCAGAGGCTACAAGACAGTTGGGATTTCAGCCTTTACTCATTTTCAATAATGCTTCACTGTGCGTCGTGATAATAATATCCGCAAAAAACACGCCGCAAGGATTTCACATGTGCTCAATGGGAAACGTGGGAAAGAATGATTGTTGTGGTGGCCTCGTGGCGTGGTGGCGCTACGGTTCGGTCTAAACAAAACACGAGCGGTTACCGTATCTATGAATTTTTCTTACCGTAAATTAAATCGAGGGTAATAATTACTGTGAGCATCCTCACAAACCAGTTGATGAACTATTGGTTGAAGAAGTCTAACAATTATTGAGCAATGGTAAGATTTCTGTATATCGTCTTTTGGCGATTGGACAACATACCAAAACCCTTTTAAAATTACAAAAAAAACATTTGCCAGGTTCACTGAAGAGCTACAATAATGGCGAAACCGGTCTGGTGCTTCCTGATTGTTCGGGTGTGACTACTAAATTATTACAAATCCTCGCTCTCATTATGATTTTTACTTTCTGCCCTGCAATGTTCTTGTATAGCGGATGCTTACGTCTTGTTGGGTGAAGTCTTGGTCGTGAGGTGCCACTGTGGAGTTACACAGCATAGTGGATTCTATGCGCTCCATAAGTAGCAAAGCCAGCAACCTAATCACTACTTACAATAGCAACACCAACATTAGCAATGGCGTCCAGCCAGGTGGTCTAGTGGTACTTATCACAAAATAGATGGTCAACATCTTGAAAGTTTGGTTCCCTGCCTGGACGGATAAGCATCACTGAAGAGCCCCAAAAATGGTGAAACCGGTCTGGTGCTTCCTGACTCTTTGTGTGCGACTACATAATTTGCAAGGTTATAAAGTATTCGTATTGCATTATTTCATCAATATTTATTTAACACAGTGAAGACTATTTTTCCAACTAGCCTCCTCTGCCGGTGTTGCCTGCAGGGCCTCCATTGGTAATGACAGAGTTATGAACACGGTTCAAATCGCTGTGCGGCTTGACCCTTCATGGGCTTCACCCAAAAAGTATAGTAATAAAACGTTGATGTTTTTTGACATACCAGTTCTTGTTCCAAAATCAAAAGTAGCGTTTTTAAAAAAAAATCGATTAAACAAACATTATAGGGGGTTTGCGCATAGAGCTTTATTTTTCCCAGAGTTTTTGAAGTTCTTGGCTAGGTCTTATTTGCGCTGTTTCCGGTATAGGGGTACTTAGAAACTGGAGCTGCTCAAAATTGCAACAGGCCAATGACTTCACAAAGTTTTGCTCGTTCATTTTATGAAATGCGTGAAACCACAAGCTCAAAGTTGTGGAGGGCACGAAAGTGATTGACTTGTATTTTCAGAAATAAGCTATTTTGTAAGTGTGCCTATTTGCATGGATTCAGTTCAAACGAAATTTTGCTGGGGACAAACATCATCTCAGGCCTGCGCCACTCAAATCAGCAAAACGGCTACATTCGCAAATTTCCCAAACCGTACGCCGACACTATTACTTACGGATTAGAATTACCATATCTAAAGAGGTACAAATAGTTGGAAAACTTATGATAGATACACTTTTAAGTGCTAGCAAGCCACCTGCCTGTTTTCAGCTTAAAACCAACATGAAGCTCTTTCGTTTTCTGAAAGATCACTGATTTCTTAGTTTTTTCTTTCTTTCTTTTTCTGCAATTTTTATCCCACATTGAAGTCAATGACGAGGAGGGGTTCAACTATTTCGGCGAAAAAATTTTGAAATATTAATGCAACGTTTTTAGAAACCTCTCGCGTGCTTCAAGAAAGCTTTACAGTGAGTAGTATGGATAGTACCGAAAGATTCTGGTTACAAATACAACCAACAAGTAAAGTGAAAGCAAAATATTTAATAACTGTGGAATATATGTCCGTAACATCTTCCCTGAAAATATGTTCCGGCCTATTTTTAGGACCTAAAACCTCTGGCAGCGCTCATCTCATAATCCTGGCACAATCCCTGCCAGGTAAGAAGCAAATAACTCGAACTAAAGCACTTACCAATTGTTGTATTTTTTTAATATATATAATGTCAGTTGTCCACACAAGGTATCAGTTCAACTCACAACGATACATTAGAACGTAATAGAAATAAATGAAAACGCCCTGACACCTGCTTAATATATAGTGTCATTATAATTGTAATTGCGTAATCTGGACCTGTTGTTACTTTCCTTGTCGCATTACGCCAGAAGCATGTGCGCTTACGGGGTTTGCATAATTTAAGAAGGCAAGGCGTGCAAGGCGCAAAGCGGTGTTTCCAGCATAAAATAATCGCACACATAATATAACACAACACCAATAAATCATTATAATAGGTTAAGTTGTGGTTTAAGAGTTTAATCCATCGATCAGGTTTTTGTATTGAAGATGCGAATTTGTGTGTTTCCTACAAGATTTTACATGAAATGTCGCCCAATCAGTTAAACTTTGCTCTATTTGATTAATGTGTATTTGTGGTTAAGATTAGTCAGGCTTGCGACATGATTGCACAAAAGTATTGCGACTTGCTATTACATTATTGAAAAGATTTCTTTGCCCACCGGAATCCTAATTTCTGTAATGCAGCGTGGTCCAACTACGGAGGTATTTCTTGCGGCCCGTAAATACATTTCAAGGGAGCTTTTAGAAATTAGTAAGCAAAGATATATTTCTCAAACAGAAGGGTTTCGAATAAAAAATGATCTCAAAGTTTAGAAGCACATGCGTATGTGAGAGTATTAGAAGCACATTTCTGTTGTAAAGCAATGTAAGTTGAACTATAAAAGTCAAATGGCAGGCAAAACACCGAAGAGTTGTCTTTAGCCTGCTACCACTGACATTATTGTTGACCTACAAGCAAAGTATCAGAGAACCCTCGAACACTAGAAACCTACAAAATTTAGCAATAAATTCAATTAATTGTTCATATGTCCTTGCTGTTGTTTCGATTTTAAATATTCATTTATCATTTTGAGCGAATTGGCAGGAAAGTGGATAAGTTAGTTGGCAAATGGCCACCTGACCAAAACTAGTTGAACCACTTTGCTAAAACGTATCGTTATTTTTAACAGGTAGCAATCACTTGTTTCAGTTCTTTGCTCTTGAAATTAGAGTGAACAAAATCTTTAAACGGAGCTGCTGCCCGTAGCTGATTTCACGATGTAAATGATGTCACACAGCATTATGACATCATCGAACTAGTTTGAAGCGTTAAAAAAAGAAAAAGCGCAGCTTAAAATGCCAAAAATGGAGTAACACTGAAATGCGGAATTAAGGAAATACGGACATTTAAGGGAATATGGACAAAACACCAAAGAAATTACGGAAATCGCAGATATGATAAAAGAAAAACATGAAGATCCAAATGAATGAATTATGATAATCAAATTGAGTCAAATTATGCTCTCTATTTTGTAAACGAGTTGCTAAAATACAGAAATTTACAGAAGATAACAAAAGTAAAATATATTGATCCAAATGAATGATATCAAATAATTAATTTCAGTTAAGCTAAGCGCCTCTCTCTTTTGTTGGTGAGTTGTTGCGAAGATTAGCCGTTCAAGAAAAATATAGATAACCAACCGGCTTTGCCGGCATCGCCCGGCAGGAGCCCTCCATCGGTTATATCGGGGTTTAGAATTTCTGTTTAACCGGCTGGGCCAAATTCACCCAACGGCTCTTGTGCGAGCAGTTGCGAAAAGTTAATGAATTTTATACACTTCCATAATTTCTGTACACGAAATTGTGATCATCATACTCTCTTTATCATGACTGGCAATGCTCACAAAGAAAGAAACTTGTTACAAATTATCGTTAATACTTGTGAGGCAGAAAAAATTGGAACACAACCAAAACTGATGGTAGCGGCGAAATGGTGGTTGCTTTCACAATTACGGAAATTAACTATTTAGTGGTAAGCCCATTTACGATATGGTGCTGCCCTTTCCTATTCATATTTGCGGAATTAAGTTCTTTGGCTGCGCTATTTGTCTTGTTTCCGGCATAGCGACAAAAGTGGTAATGGCTTCCCCAAAATTATTCACCATATTTTAGAAGACGCCCATCAGGCCGAGCAGTGGCGTATGCAAAAAGTTTCCAAGGGGGTCAAAGTTTCGTTACAATTGTGTGACGTCACAAATCAACCTTATGGGGAGTGCTGAATGCACGGAAAATCGAAGTCTAAAACCGACCCCGAATACTCGCGAAAAACCAGCTTTGCTTTTGCTAAAACTGCTAGGTTTTCAGTAAAAAAACCAGAGCCAGTATACTGCTGTACATATTTTAATTAGGACGTTTCGCTAAACACTGCTAGCATTGTCAACCAAAATAGTGCAACTGATTACTTTAAAATTTGATAAACTACGGTCAAGTGTAACATTTATGACGTGACAATTCAATTATGAAAAAAGAAAACAATAGCTATTACATACTTTAGGGTCAAAGTTATTTCGTGTTAAATTAGTGAGACAATGACTAGGAATAAAAATAAAACAAAATTTACACATTAAAAAGGTATAGTGGGTGTGAAGCTTCATCTGAGTTCAATTGTGGCTGCAGTTTTTGAATATATAACGTTTCCTTAATACGTAATTTTCGCCAATTAGTTTCTTGAGCCAGTATATGTGGATTGTGAAAGTCGATTGTGTGGTCTGGATTTTCCCGTAAATGATCTGTAACATCGCTTTTTCCAAATGTAATCGGGTCATGTTCTTCCAATCTTGTTTTTAAATTTCGTTTACTTTGTCCAATATAGGTCTTTTTACACGAGCATTGAAGTTTATATACTGTCCCAGTGAGGTGTAGTAGAGCCTGTTTATCCTTATTTCTGAATAGGTTTCCAATCGTTGATACGCTGTGATTCATCCGAAGGCAAAAGTTTGCTTTTATTTTATTTTCTAAAAAATGTTTGATTTCTTTCTCAATTTGTTGCGATGCTTCTCCGATGAAAGGTAAACAAAAAATAGCAAACTTGGATTTTCTAATTTCGCTTGCATTTTCATTTAGAGGTTTATGTTTTCTATTAAGATACGTTTTTATGTGCCAGTCAATAATTCCTCGTGGATAACCATTATTTAATAAGAGAGTGGTTACTTTTTGAAATTCTTCATGTATTTTTTGATAGCTGTTACAAATTTTATTACTTCTGTCAATTAAGCATTTGATGATGTTTATCTTGTATTTGAAAGGAATAAAACTTTTCCAATTGGTGTACAGTCCAGTGTTCGTTTTCTTTCTATATACAGAAGAAATGAATGATTGGTTTCTTTTTTCAATGAAAACATCCAAGAATGGTATTTTTCCGTTTTCTTCTAATTCATAAGTAAATTTGATGTTAGTGTGAATATTATTGATTTCTTGGGGTTTATTGCTAGGTTTTGAATTACATTTTTTAAGGACTGAGGGGGTGCATGGCACAGTGGCCTCCTCTCTCGGTACGCTAGTGAGGCCGAGTTATTTTCAAACAAATGCTCCCTCGAAATTCAGTTTTACAAATTGTTGGGGTTATGGTTTTATTCTAATTTTTTTTGAAACTTGGGTTTTTATTACAATGCTGTAGAGAATAGACATAGATACCTTAATAGGCAGCATATCAACCAAAGAAAAAGATCTTTGCTTCAAAGCAGGGGTCACCAACCTTATATGAGCCATGGGCTACTTGCTCATAACTGACCATGGCGAGAGCACAACTTATCAATTCTTGGGGCTATTTGTGACAAACAAACCCATAGGTCAGACTTGACATTCAGCCTGGATCAATACTTTGTCTTTATATCTCACGCATATGAAGGCGTCCTCCAAAAAAAGAGGGGGCCAACAAAAGTATTGCTGCCGCGATTGTGTCACTCGCGGACCAGTTTAACGTCCAAAAAATTTTAGGATCTTTTCAAAACAGGCTGGCGGTTGATTCCTATTGCCCTCGCGGGCGCTTCATATCGTTCTCACGAGCGACGTGGCGCCCACTGGCATACGGTTGGTGGCCCCTGCTTTAAAGTATATACGACGGCGTCGCTCGCAGAGTCCCCATCAGTGACATCGGGAATGAGAATAATGGTTCAGCCAGCCAATCCGGCTTCATCTATCAGGTTCTTACGTGAACAGTTACCAAAAGTTTATGTGTTTTCTGCACATAAGATTTTCACCATTTTTTGTGCTCCTTTTCCTAATACATTTTCTCATTTCAAGGTCCTGGCTATGCCTTAGGTCTATGGGCTATGTTCATTGTTTACACGAACCCAAGAGGGCTTTGCGTTTCCCATAGTTTGTAAGTAGGAATCACATTTTTGATATAAAGCTATTTTTACCCAAAGCAGCAAAAATGTCCTTCGTGTGGTGCGATTTCACACAGTGACGCTATTTTCTTTTGATTTCTCCTTAAACTTTCTCAAGTCCTCGCTGGCTGCGCATTATGTAGCATGTTCTTTTCTCCCTGCTTGACGTGCCCTGGGAAGTTGAAAAAGCCCTTGCTTTTCCTTAAATATTTGGTTAAGAAATTTGCAATTTTGTGAAGTGAGAGCACCAAAATGTGTGTTTTAACCGGTGGGCTTCATTTCATAAACCTTTAGAGGCTTCGATTTTTGATTAATGTTTTTAAAACGTAGACAGATAATGCAAAAGAACCATGCTTGTGAGGAAAGTAATCAAAATATACCAAATAACAAACTTTGTCTAACAATTGCAAGAAAAAATTTCTGCATGAAATCTACCTTCGTTCACCGTGGAGTCCTCTCTTACCTCTCCATGCTCTCGCTCTGATCCCGCTCTCTCTCTCGTCAAAGTGCGACTCTCCCTCACCTTGACGCTCTCCCCCCTCATGATCTGGTACTCTGGACAGACGGCTCTGTTCCTTTTCCTTTTGGCAAGGGCGGCTCCGGCGTTCTTGCCAACTGCTTACTCTGTGGCACTGAGGCCACCCTTTCCTTTTCGGCAGGCCCAGTATGTTTAAGTTTTTCCGTTGAAGCTTGCGCTATTCTGCACGCTCTTTGCTGGTCTCGGTAGCACCAGCAAGTCTGCCATTTCTCTCCTCTTCTCCTACTATCTGAATCTCGCTCTGTTCTCACCAACCTGTCCTCTCCTCCATCTTTTCTCTTATCTCAAACTCTGTGGCAGATCTGGCAGGAACTGTCTTCTTTTTCCTCCTGTTCAATTAGACTACAATGGGTCCCCGGACACTCGTTTCTCCCGGGGAACGACGCGGCTGATGAGCTGGCCAGACGGGGAGCACTACTTGCGCTCTCCGCAATCTTTTGTAGTCTCTCTCCTCTGATCTCTCGTATCCACTCTTGTCTTTTCTCGGACTGGAGGCGTACTGTCTCATCAAAATTCTTTGACACACAGGTTCCCTCAATTTCCACCGAGGAGCTTCTGCTCCCTCGTCATGCTCGCTGTGTCCTCTCTCGTCTACGCTGCAACGGACACAGCCTTCTTTTAGGTTCTTATCTCCCTAGGATTGGTAAAATCGAGAATTCTTCCTGCAGCACCTGTGGACACTCCTCCCAGGATACCTCTCATCTCATTCTGCACTGTCCAGCTACGGAGTCTTTGCGCCACTCACTCTTTGGCAACTCTCTGTCCCTCTACGACCTCTGGTTCAGAACCTGGGGAGTTTCCCGGCTTCTGGGGCTCCATGGTCTCCCGCCACGCCCCCATCCCTTGGAAGGGGTCAGGTAATCAACAATAACAACATGTCATTTGCATTTGATAAACATGAATATCATATTGTAGCTACAATAAAGTTCATGACGAGGTCTTTGTGCTGATGTGAAGAGTGTACTGTTCTTTGTACACAGTAAACACTATCGTTCAGCAAACTTTAATGTTTTTTGTTTTGATTATATTAAGAGACTTGGTGTAAAGTCAGTATGAGGAAAAATGACATCTCATAGGCTATTTTAGGAGTTTTTGCTCAAAAATCTTTTACAAAAAGTAACTGTATCTGAAACAAGTTACTCGTTTCAATTGGTAGCTGTAACTAAGTTACTTTATTGTAATGTAACTGCAACTCAGTTATTTTAAAAAAATTATCGCACTTTAATCTCCAAAACTGAAGATTGAAGTTCGGTAGTCAAATCTTGTTATCACCTTCCACTTGAAGAACAGGAAACCGCGCGTAATTTAAAAATTGAGATAAATGAAAAGCTTTGCCCTATAACACCTTTTCATTTTTATTTCATGTTACTGTGGATTGGATTCCAACGCACAAAAGCATTTAAAGCCACTTCACAAAAAAGTTGGGTCATGCGACACTTTGATTTGTGGATTTGGATGTACAATGTACCGAGCTGGGAATGTGTATGCAGCTTACAAGGTAACGAGCCACGATAATCTTTTGCACTTGGGAGGTCACTCGATGGTGAATTCTAAACGACTTCTAAAGGTATTTCCTCCAAATCAAAAATTCACCCTGATGAAGCAGTGTTCTTCTGAACAAAGGAAAAGTACATTGTATCATCCTGGACGAACAGTTTCCCCCGAATGATTCCACTGTTTTGCTCTGAAACCTAGCTCACCCCTGAGCGTGTAGGGCATCGGTAGTGTGTCGCAGTGCCCATATCCACCTGATCGACAAGCCCATCAACGACTGCTTGCGCGTTGTGACTAGATGTGTAAAAACAGCACCTTCAAAGAATATCTTTACCTCAGGAGGCATACTCCGTGCGGAGCTTTTTGTTTTTTGTTTTATTTGCCATATTTATCCTCCATTCACGAGAAAGCGAATTGTATCGCTATACTTTGGACGGTAAGTCCGCACTCGCTTGGGAGTTGCCTTTTTCGAGGTTTTATGGGTCACCTGTCTTCCACATGAAGGTGGGGCGTCCCGTTAAGTGCCTTGCCCAAGGACACAACAAGCGAACTTGCCGGCTTGTTCTCCACAACCTCCTCTAAATGCCGAGCGCCAAGCAGGGAAGCTGTGAATACCATTTTTTAAAGTCTTTTGGTATGGCTCGACAAGGGGAATGAACCCCAGGTCTACAGACTGCGAAGCGGACGCTCTAACCACTACGCCATCGCGTCGGTTTGTCACCAAGTTGCTACTTTTTAGTCGGGTCTGTTCTTTGAAGCAAGATTTTTTCCTCTCCAGCTACTCTGTCGGACGAGCAACCACTAAACGCTTAAGGCCAAGTTACTTCTTTTTCAGGTACAGGCTTCGTTGCTATTTCAGTTCCGCACAAACAATTAATTGGAATAAAAGAGAAGTGGAAGAATAAAAAAATGAAACTCCATTACTTGTTTTTGATGCTGGACTGATATCGTGGAGATAGTGGCCAAACCATTTTTACACCGGCATTGCAGGCCTTGGATATTATTCTTTTAAGTGGAGCTTTTCAACAAATGCGACTTTGAGCAAACTGAACACCAATCCACTCTATTCCTGTGCCGTTACCTCATCATTGATAGGATTGCTTGCCTACTTGATCTGAATGACAAAACTACTAATACGACTTGGCTTCTTGAAATGTATCTATTGATAGACATATTGACTCCAAAGATGATCTTATCACAGCATTGTTGCCCATTGCCCTGTGTGTTGTCACCAAATCGTTTATCACCTCCAAAACAGTTTTTAAAAAAATTACAATGAACGAAATCAGCCATTATGGTAATTTTACATTCAAGCGCAATTTGATGCGAATAGATACCCTATTAAAGCATGGAAAATCTCACAAAATTCTAAGAATGAAACACATAACGATGGCCACGATCGAATATTTTTCACACAGAGAGCAAAATACCAAAAGTCAAGATGATACAAACAGAGTTACACAGTATGAAATCAATCACCAGAGATAGTTCAAAAAATGTATTTTTCTGTTGAATAACTTGATCTTTGACCTGGCATGAGCATGCACAAAAAGCCTGTCACAAATCATGAAATAAATGACAAGATATAAATTATATCAAAATAAAAGTGCAGCACCAAAATTGTTCTGATATAAATTATGGACCTTGTCGAATCCAGCAGCAGGGTCAAACAGCCCATCACCATTCGTTGGGGTCACAGGACCGCTCATCTTCGATATATCTCGGGCTATTTTTGGAATAAAACTGCTGATACCAGCGGCGGTGCTTTCCCAAAACCGATTCTTCACTCACCAGCGCAGGCCGGTTGCAGTACATCTTGTTATTCCACATTAGTATATCTCTCTCAATCTAAGCACAAGATCAACTTTTCAAAACAAGAGCTAGATTTATACAAGGTATTCGGGAAAAACGAAAGCCGCAGTCTTGCAATCGAAAGTTGTCGAATTTAATTCTCGCAATTGCTTTGTGTTGCTGCTGTCGTATAGAAAACGAATGGCACGGAGAGCCAGGGATTCTAGTTGGTTCCGTGCTATTGCATAAATAATTTTGCCAATACAAGGCAATTGCACATCCGAAAGGCGATCTGGGTATTTTAGTTGTTTAAATAATACATGACATAGGAGATGAGGAGAATAAATAAAAAAACAAACCAAAATACTTAGTTTGTTTTGCGGAGATGCAAACTGGTCTGAGAAAGCAAAGTAATCATATTGTTTTATAAATGGAAGCACACAGCGACTTATCCGGGCCTGAAAATGGCTCTTCGGAGTCTTGTTCAGCAGCCTTAGATTACGAGGTGGAGGTAAAAGTAGGTCTTGAGAATATCTTTTTATGAGAACAAAATTTTGGATTTTGAACAAAAAACGCCAATTGTCAAGGTCCGATGAGCTCCGTAAACTTGCACTAATAATTTTAACAATCAAAGCACCAAGATTCTGATTGGTTTACGGTGTGAATCCTTGTGTTACAGCTTCATGTCGCGCCTACATTTCAGGGTCAACTTGGTTAACCATCACGTCAACAACAGGGACTTTTGAAAACGCACCTGAGTAGTTTCGAGAAGATAAAAAGCTTTGGCAACGCAAATGGGAGTCCATGGCGACACGTAAAACGAATGTGCTAGTACCTGCTGAAATGGTTCAGCTGGTGTTACATTTTGTACCATCAAACCATGAAAAAATGGTGTCTGCACATGAATATGAACGGCACCGGGTCCAATCTAAAGACAAAGTTCGTTACAAGTTGACAAGCTCGATTCCCAACTGAGCTAATTCGTTGCCCTTAGAAAAACTAAAGAATTGTTTGTTTTTATCGCATTGCAATAACTTGAGCCTAAGTCCACTCCGGAGCCGCCGGCACTTCTTGCCGATCAAAAGCATTTGTGCTCCAAGCGCCGCAAAATATTTGGGTAAACTGTCGTGCTTCAATGAGTCAAGGAGTGGAATCTGTTCATCTACAGTATGACATCGCAATTATGGACATCCAAATTATGGCCCGTTTATGGACACAAAGGCAGTCCACTTCGTGCGTAGTGGGGGGACGGGCCTACAGTGTGCATTAATGATTGAATTGAAAGTGGACTTCCGCTTCCGACTATTCTGATCTTAATCAGGTTTGCGGCGTAGGCCTGGACAGCCGTTTCATGCCGCGTCTACATCTCAAAACCGGCAAAAACACAGCAACAAATTTTGCATGAAACCGAGTTTTTTAATAACTGATCAACATAGAAGCCATTCGGGTGTTTTTCACTTCTTGCAATTACAAGACGGCAGCGTCGCTGTGACAAGTTTCGATCATTAAAAGGAGAGCAGTCGCATAGAACAGAGCACAAATATTGTGCATTAAAAGCCTAGTTTGCCTCCGCCCCAAATTTTGCATTGGTTTCTATTATTTCTTACCTGATCAATATGAAACTTAAGGGTTATTAGGTGCAACTTATACTTGCGAAGATGCAGGTGAATGTGATCTACAATGTCCATTTCGGAACAGTGCAGCGATTGGGGGTTGTCTGACGCGTTCCAAGCAGCCTGGTAACAAAATACACTCAGTGTAAGTGAAAACATTAAGGTAGAATGTCATGGCGAGCTTTGGCGCTTTCCAATTGCAACGGAGGAGGAAACTAACGGCAAAAAAAGCTCTTTCAAAAAATAATAATGTGCCTGGCTCGGAGCAAAACAGTACAATAAGTTAAATCTCAAATTTCGACTCTATTTCTACCATAAACGACTGCATGGCCTTGACTCCAGCAGACAAACCTTTATTCCATGCTTAATCATATTGTTCAAGGAGCTCTCATTCGTTTTCTCAACATCGCTTCCAATGACCGGTGCATGCAAGTGATCGAGATGAGCAAAATCAGCAGCGTTTTCCGGAATGTCCTGACATTCAAAAAACATTGTATATTTAGTGTTTTAAATACGAAACAATGTCATATGAAAGCTACTCTTCTTATTTTTCATTTTGAATGGGTTTACAACCTGTCCGCCTTTTCTCCTAATTCTTTAACGTAACTTTGAAAATTTATTAAGTCAACTAAAATTCTCGTTGAAACACCAAACCTTTTGACCTTGACATAACCTACTTATCAACTATTGTGATGTCATTACTGCGTTAGTAGATATGCTCTGACGTCATTCATCACAAACAATCGTACCACACTAAACATTAACACCTTAATAGACGAATTAATTTGATTACCCAGTCAAAAAACTTTGCGGGATGGCAAAATTTTATTAACGATTTTATAGTACCTGCGCCAAGTACATGACTCTGCTGTTTTTTCGACTAGCAAAACTGTTTAGGCTAGATTTTGCATTTTGTATTTCTACCTATGACACATATTCAGCCTACGGTATACCACTACTATCATTGCATCAGCGTCCGCGGTGAAAGATTTGTTTCTTTTGAAGATAGAACCTTTTAGCAAACTTCATTACCCTTGGTCTTCGGCTCTCTGGCCTGGGACAGCTTGCCTACTTGTTTTTCTTATTATTTTCATCATTGTTTTACGTTTTTTTGCTTACAACTCTGTTCTTCTTTTTTTCGGACCGCTTTTCTTTGCGATTCACAATATCCCAGGTGACGCGGCCGAGTTCGATTCTACCCTGTTTCCCATAAATGTTTGTTTTTGCACTCCTCAGCGTCCCTTCTTTTTGCTGCATTTTTTCCTTGCGATTGCCATTAATTGTTTAGTTATTGTGCGTGGACTCGGTGATGCGGAAATAAAAAATAATTGAACTACATTTATTGCATTTAAAGTTCCTTAAAGAACTAGAACACTGAAGAAAGCACATAACGCAAGATCAAAAGTTAAAAGTGGCAAAACTTTTTCTATCGTGTTACCTCTGAAAACAGCGATGCTGCTGCTTCACAATTCAAGTGAAGAGATAGCTTAGTAACATAGTACGGAAGCGCAGGAAGGCAGCAATGAACTCTCAAATGCTCTGAAAGTTAGCATTTTTCAAAAATTCAACGCAACAAAGCATTGGTATTTTGAAGCTTTTATCTCCGCTTCACACAAGCATGTCGCAATACATTCATCTTTTGTCAGCTTCAGACAAAACTATCTCCTTTTCATTAGGAAATATCCCCCTTTTCGCCTCCTGGAGAAACCGCACAATAATCTTACTTGGATGTGGGCGTTAATGATGTGCTCTGTTCTTCCGACGTACTTCAATTGTGGTAGTGTCTCAGCAACAGGCATTCGCCATTGAGGTTCCAGCTTGTCGCAGTGATACCAGATGAATATGATGTTGTTCACCTCACAGCAAGGCCACGTAGGCACAGACACAAAGGAAGGAACTGAAACAATGTTGGCTTATCAGTGGTACAGAAATTTTCTATAGCTTTTGAAAAAGAAGCTGCTATTCCAAAAGATTTTCGTGAAGCACTTATCAAAGCCGTTAAATATTGCGTGAACGCCATAGCCGCAAAAAATTTATGTTGGTGAAACAAATAGTTTGTCACAAGAAAGATGATAGGACGCCAGCAAGGGCCAGATCTCTTCTGAAGGCGGGCAGTTTATCAATTGTGAAAACAGGGTGCTATGATACAAATTTTTAATGAAAGTACCATAAACAGGTATTTTAAGCTTACGCCTTAAACGATGTTTCAAGGAACAGTTTTTGCAGACCTTTTTTGGCGTACGGAATATCCACTAATTTTCCGGTTTCGCCGCTGTACTTCCAGCCGTGGAAAGGACATTCCAAACAATCGGAGTTGACCACTTTTCCCCCAACTGCAAGATTAGCGCCCAAGTGCGGGCAGTAAGCGTCCATAACGCGCACCACACCTCGAGTGTTGCGGAACACTGCGAGCTGTTTCCCTGAAAAAGTAGCACAACGTTACATCAAAAACTGATAAAGATACGATAGAGCAACTGCCTTTGGTCGGTAGATTAAGATTCAATTCCTTTGTTGCATAGTCACAGCGAAGACCGTACAAACTGCCAGCGCAAGGTTCTTATGCCTGGTGTTCAACAATAAGGTAATATTGAAGATGAAATATAAATAGCAAAAAAAATGTTCGATAAATTTCTTTTCCTGATACTTGTTTGGTTTACAAAAGTTTCAGTTTTCGAAATGCAAAAAAAATGTAGCTCATCATAAATAAGTCTTGATGGTAAAAACTGTACAGGTTGCAAGAAAAAAGTGCTCAAAAACTGAATCCCTCTATGTTTTGTCTTTCAAAATGACTAATTTAGGTTATCTTTATACTCCAGTAGTAGTAAAAACTCGTACAGATTTACCAAAAGGATGCAAAGATAAAGCTTTTCTGGTTTGAGGTCAATTTTTACCTTAATTTTTCTCTGCACGTGGTTTACAAATGACGCTGGATGTTTCTTTTTTTTTCCAAAAACGGGGAGTTGTAGCAGTGGCGTCACTGAGGAGGACAAGGTCCAACACTACTTTGTGGGGCGTCAATTTAGCAGTCTCGCCACCTCCAAAAATAGATGAAAGATGATATTCAGTCGGTGGTTGATAAAAGCTATAACTTCTTTATTTTTGGGAGACACTTTCAACTCCGACTTTTCGCGATCCATTAACCCGAACGGAGTAATTTTAAGAAAACAAAACAAACAATACTCTAGCGCAACGGTTTGCAATCGCCGGTCCAAGAACCGATACAGTCCGTGGGAGCTTTCATGCTATTCCTCAAGAAAAGTTCTTTCTATTTTTGCAACCCAACAATGAGGCTCATACCCTCAAACAAATGAGTTTTGTAAGGGAAATCAACGAAAACGAACAACTAATTGAAACCTTTTTGTTTGCGTGGACTTTTTGCAGCGTACTAGTTGTTTTTTAGTCTTCGGTCCCTAAAGAATTACTTTGTTAGCGGTCGCCTAGAATAAAAAAAGAGAGCTTCTGATATAACGTAGGCAGAACGCGAAGTTTGAAGCCGGCATTCGTGGTGGCCACTCGCCAGTACTTGAAAACGTTAGAATCACTAGAAAAACTTTCGAAATTTTGTCGGGCAAATTGCTACACTTTTTCGATAGTAAATAATTCTTGACATCATTAAGCTTCTCACGTGCGTCATTAACGGTAAAATTCATTTTTCTTGTTTAATTTCCCGCCACCTGTCCAGTTTCCGACGTTGCGATGTTGTTTTAGCGATTATCTTAAAACTACTACGTCAGCGTTCGTTTCGCTTGAGTAATTATTCTACTTTTCATGGGCAGTCATCAAAATCAATCTTAGACCGTGCAAACTTGAAGTGCGACCCGACAGAATAAACCCAAACGTTCAAATTCAATTAAAAGTAAAGTGTGGCTGTTTATTGTAATTGTGATTGCCCGCAGTGACTCATAATGTATTGTTTTGACCAAAAAATTAAAGTTCTTTTCATCCTAGTCCCATTCATGTTTAAGCAAATGATTTTATTTCTAGTCATCCACAAATCACGCGGCAATAAAAAGAGAGCGTAATTCTACGCCATCTTATAAAACAGTGGTTCTCAACCGATGGGCCACAGCACGCAAGTCGGGTGGGCCACGGCTTCTTATTTTAATTTCAACTAATAAGGAGAACATTATGGAAATTGAAAAAAATATAACGCATTGCGCCATAGACCTCTGTGTATTTTGAAAATGGGTCACATGCGTAAAATGGTTGAGAAATACTGGTCTATATAAACAGTCAGTAACGGAAACTTGTGATAGCAAATAGCAGATTGTGACGTAACGTTTACTGGAGAGGTAAAGACCATTTTTTAGATCAACTTCACTGCCATGTTATAATCAACGGAGGAATAAAAAGTTCAAAGTTCTTGCCTGATGTATTTCTTAGGCTTATGTTAGTGACATTTTAAATATTACAACATTGTCTTTTTTAAGTTGGCCGCAAAAATTTGTGGCTTTCTGAAGTGGGCCGCGGCACGAAAAAGATTGAGAAACATTGTTATAAAAGATCCACTGTTCACTGTCCAGTCTACAAAGCAGATGTCAACTTTGTCGTTTCTCTGACTGGTAGAGCTTTCGATGACTTCTTTTACAAGAGCGCATACATCCAGGTAGAGGTTTTCCTTAGGAACTCAACGGAAACCTGTTCCAGCGATAATCTTACCGTTACGGCTTTGTTTCGCCCAAAGCAGCACTCCTAACGTAAAGCAAAAAGCACTATCGAACATAAAAAAAATAATCTGGTCTGGACAATATACCAAAACATTATGATATGGCAATTCTTAAACCAAACGCTGACTGGATCATTAAGTTTAACAGTCACTGATGTTGGTAAACACAGGGCTGTTTTGTCGTCATGATTACCGGCAGCCGGATTAAAGCGTTTGTTGAGCGACATTCTATTCACCTGATTTCAATCTTTAAAACATTAGTTTACCAGGGGTCCAAAAAAAATTTATTGCAAGTTGACAATGGCATCAAAGTGCCGGAGTTTTTCTTAATATCAACTGCAGCTTACAAGTTCACATCTTATTTAACAGAAGGAAAAGGGCTTTTCTTTATGAGGACAAAATGTGCTCATTTTGTTTTGGAAGGCTTTAAGTGGCTCAAAATATGCTCACTTTGAAGTCCATTTTTTGCTTTTGAGGACTTTCCATTACGGGACATCTAAAGAAACTCTACCTGATTAAAAACCCCTTACGCCTCTAAAACATTTGCCCAATCTTGCACATTGGCTCTAGCCAATGACGTTATATCGCAACAGCTGCTAAAGAGCGCTGCCGATCGACCGAGATGTTCAAAAGAGCCGTAACATTATCTGACGCATTTTATGGCATGCAGGTATTCTTTGATGGATCAAACTTTATTTTAGCAAAGGAAATAATTGGTATACAACGCATTGGTCTTTACAGATGACATTTGCCGATGGAATTTCCAACCACTTTCATTTTTCTTGTACTTGGAATCTTGATACCGATTAAACAAGCTTAGAGCGACGCAGTTTTCGACACTATCCTTTAACTGGATCAATTGGTGAAATGGTTTGTTTGGTTGCTTGTTTATATTTTCATCTTTGTTTGTTTTCATTGTGTTTATATCTTAATTTGATTTCGTTTTTGAAGTGACATTGAATGGCAACTGACCCCTAATTGGTGATGTTTTGCACTGTTCAGATTTCCGGCATTAAGTGGCTGATTGGTGAACTGTTTTCGAAAGAATGCTCTGTTTGAACCTAGAAAGCGTAGCTTAGCGGTTTTGGAATTCAGAATTAATGGATTGTTTACAACTGAGGTTCTCAAACTGTGCGTCGCGACGCCCTGCTTCGTTGTTTTAATTTTCCAAGGGCGTCGCATGATAATTTGGTTTTGTGCCAAGATATCTCACTTCTATTCCGTCAAAAAATTTTAAACGTAGATTCCGTTCTTATCTCTTCTAAAATGCTCAGTTAGTTGCATTTTTACAAAAGTGTTGTTTACACACAATTGTAATTATTGATTGGTTGCGAGTCGTGATTAGAGTGTCCGCTTTGCATTCGGTAGACCTGGAGTTCATTCCCTATATCGAGTCGTACCAAAAGACTTTAAAAAATGGTATCCACAGCTTCCTTGCTTGGCGCTGGGCATTTAAGGGATGTTGTGGAGAACAAGCCGGCAAGTTTGCTTGTTGTGTCCTTGGGCAAGGCACTTAACGGGACGCCCCCACCTTTATGTGGAAGACAGGTGGCCCAGACACCTCAGAAATGGCAACTCCCAAGCGAGTGCGGACGTCGCGTCCAAAAGACAGCGATATAATTCGCTTTCTCGTGAATGGAGAATAAATTTGGACTAATAAAATAAAAAACAAAATTGGTGGAAAATAAATAAAGACTGAAACAGTCAGTTGTAAAATGAATAAATACAGGAAGATGAGTAACAACCTCAGAACACCATAGATTTACGATTGAAGATGACAACTTAGAACTCAGGAGTATAACGACAGTTATTTTGATTTCGAGTAACAATTAACCAGCAGAAGGGCGAACTAAAACCTTACACAATGTATTTGGTGCGTCACAATGCAAGCGCGTTTTTTAAATGCGTCACGTTGAAAAAAGTTTGAGAACCACTGGTTTACAAGATAGCATTGACACCGTTTCACAAAAGTTTGATTCATTAAAAAAGCAATCGAATTATTTTCTACGTCTACTATTTCAACTTGAATTCAGCAAGTTTCCAATGTTTATTCTACCACCTTTTTAACTTCATTCTAGTGTACCAGTTCTAGAAAATCAGTCAGCAAACCAAACAAGAATTGGTAGAAGGTACTTACCAAATGCAAATGTACTTTTCACTTGCCCTACTTCTAGCGAGCTAGAATCCATAATTCGGAACCATCCATTAGGATACACAGGAGGAGGCTGGCCAATTTTTCTGCGCAACAAAATAACGCTTACAAAAGCGACCACATGACCTCGCTGTTTTCTCTATGTTTGCACGGCTGTCTGAGGTTGAAATCAGTTACGAGTTTTTTCCCCAAGCACTTTATACGAATGGGCTGGGGTTAAATGAAATGCTCTGTCGAATCACAACAGCGATTTGAAGATATTCTCCATTCGTCTGCTGTCTTTTTCATTAAAAGGGTTTTTCAAGCTTTAATATAGTTGCATGGAACACCAACTGAGATTATAACAAAATAATGACGCTTTAAAGCAACACATGAGGCTCATTCGCGTCAACATCCATCCAATTGCGCTAAAAAGAAGTTTTGTTCAAAGAGCAACTGACCGTCTCCACCGCAACACCGGTTTGAAAGCAGCGAATTTATGAGCAGCGGCAAACTAGGCCAAGGGTGGCAACAATATCAGAGAGTGCCCTACGTTCTTCTGCTTGCTGGACTAGGTGGACTGCTGAAACTTTTCAAAATAGTTTGACATCGGTATGGTGACGGCGATGTTTTAGTTTAGATCAGTGATTTCTAACCAGGAGATCGGAAGTGCCGGTGACTTATTTTTCAGCATGTGGTTTTATGTGTATTTCTTTGCGTATGTGACATTTAGAAAAGGAAGCAGAAAACCAGCGGTTTGAGGTACTTTTTCAGTTTAACTGGTGGCAAATGCAGTTGTTAAATTTGGCAACCCGACGAGCCCCAAACTTTTCGGTTGCTGTCAGCTAGGCAGTAGCAATCATTGCAGTAGCTGCTGTTTAGCCCAGATCCAGTAAATGGGTGCTAAAGTCTTTTGTAAAATAGAGCAAAATAAAAAAGTTAAATTTCTTCAAATGATTTCGTGCAAGTACACAGTTCAACCTAAACTCGAAGATTGAAACTGAAAAATAGAAACAGGATCTATGAATACTCTTTTCTAGCACGAAAGTAAAATACACCGAAGCGAAAATGGCTACAAAAGCTGAGCACGTGTTGGCAAAGCTTTTATTTCAAGTTCAGTGGTTCATAGCTGCTGTAAACAACTTTCCGAAAACAGAACCAATGTAACCGAAACATACCGGTGCTAAAAATAGCTTGAGCTCTTCATTATGGGTCACATTGGGTGAAAAAAATAACCTGTTACAGACCTAAGTGCACGCTTAAACTTTACTTAGCATCAAGACTTGCGATTGTTCTTAAACGGCGAGTTATTGAATTTCACTCTTATGCAACGATTATCTAAAATATGCCAACCGATTGTCAAGCTTTGGATGTACGGCCAAAAACATAAAACACTGTCAAACTGATTCGAAGCTACTAGTAGCGCTATAAAATTTACTTCGGGTATTAACTTTGCACAACTGTGTAGATTTTCCCAGTCTTCTCGTGACTGGTTGAGATCTTTAAGCTATAATTCATAAGTTTTAGAGAAATTTAACTGGCTGAAATATCAGTACATTACATCCTACGTTTCTCCTACTTTCTTCTGCGAGTGTCCTTGATGTTTTGCTCCTTGGAAATACGAAGATCATGGCGGACATATCCCACGGATCCAGCTTCTCTGTACAGGTCAAGCGGAGCAAAAAAGAAGGAATAAACTTTGCAAAGGAACAAGTACGATGTAAATAGAAAAACAAGATTAAAAGAAAGGCACAAGCTAGGCGGTACGGAATTCCTAAAAAATAAATACGACGTTAGAACAGCATATAGAACAGGGAATTGGATCGCAGGTGAATGTTGGGTTCTGCAATACTTTTTATCCATACTTGCATGAAGCTATTTGGAATTTGCTTGCACAGAATTGTAACGATCGAAACAAAAAGTTTGCGATTTCTTTCTAAAAACTAAGAGAAAACTTCTGAACTTTTTGCACATTTGATTGTCCCTCCTTTAATTACGTCTTTGCTTTGTCATCAATCACAATTCGTCGACAACAAAGTAGAGCGAGTCGGAGCATCTAATTATGGCGACAGTGATCAAACAATCTCGGAATAAAAGTTTACGATGACTTGTATTCGATAAGCAATAAATTTTGTCACACGCGAATAATTGCAAGCAATTTAAGCGGGATGCTTTAACTTAAAAACGATAAGTAGATCTGGACAAAAACGCTACGTTTAATGCCACCATCGCCGTCACCCCAAACTGGAGGATAGAAATGCGCAGCAAAAAATTGTGGTACCTTCCGGAAGCTGTTTTTGTGCTCTTACAGATAAACACAGACTGCATTTCTCTATGCTTCTGTCTAGTACGATACCGTGAGAAACAAACCGTTGAATATTTCAGCAAACTACACGCCAGTAGGCACCATTAAAATAATTGCGGTTAAAAGCGACGCAGAGAAATCACACAAGCATAAAGTGTTATAACAAAATTTACCCGTCAATTGCAAAGCCAAGCTTCACCACAAACGCTGATGAAAAAAGATAAGTAAATATACAATGTATAATAGCTTCAGCAAGCATAGTTTCAATAGAAATATTTCATAAAATAATTCAAGTTTCGTTTCAAACGTTATCTGAAAAACATGTTTTAACATAAAGTTGTACATGACACCACCCATGAAAAAAGAAAAAAAAGGTGAAAAACGTACACCTGCGTATGCTACTAAACTACAAACTGGGCAATAAAATTATCATTAAAATTTCATTTGAACATAAATTTAAAACATAACCATATAAATCGTATGCTGTAGCTCTCATCAATGGCTAGAATTCAGTAAGCGACATTTTAGGTAGAAATGAGCTTTAATGATTTTTGCTGTTTTTGGATAAAGCCTATCTTTTGTGAAAATTTGGTCAAAACGTAGTTGTCAGGGAGATCAAAGTATATAGGCCTACCTGTGGCAATCAGAGCATGAAACTCAAAAAGCTGATTACCTTGGAATTTTGAAAAACCCGCTTACTACGGTTTTGCGAATGGATGGGAGAGCTGGGGAGCATGGATTGTTTGTTGAATAATTTGAAGTCCCAGGTCAGCACCAGAATTTTCCGAAAAGCTTAGGCGTTTTTCGTTGTTTCAAAAATTCGTGTAAAAAATTTACGTTTCTGACTGCCATTTGGTCGTAAAGCTTGTTAAATTAGACCGAGAGAGAGAGAGAAAAAGAACTCTGGGTCTGCTACCTACACCACCCTTTTAAAAATAAGAGGCAGAAAAAATGTAAACAGTGAGGGATTAAACGGACGCCTAGCCCCACGAAAATTGTTGCACGAGACGAGCAGAGCAAGCAACCGGGGTGTTTGTAACGAAGGAGGAGGGGGATGCTAATTAAATTAGCTTTAAACAAAGATCATTTTATTTTGAAGCAAAGCGATATGGCTGAGGCAAAAGCGGAGGCAGAAAAAACATTTGGGGGAGACACCGATTTTTCCATGGAATTTTGAAATTCTATTGGAGGAAGCTTGATTACATCATACTTACATCTTGGAATGGTAGTTTCATCCACGAAATGTTTTGGTGTTTCAGAAAAATTTTGCATCCGAAATTGTAAGAAATGGCCGTGACTACCACTTACGAATGATTTTACACAAATAATGTAGTAATTTTGTTTCTTGATAGTAACAAACCATAGCAAAGTTAATGAAAATCACATTTTCAAGAAGAAAAACAATATCTTTGTGAGCAATGGCCCCAAAAATTAATGTTTTATTACGTGATAATAGGTAAATGGAGGTTAAAGGAAAAGAAAAACTTTAGCCCCAATAGTCCTTTGGTCGCGCGACTATTGCGAAAACCAAAAAGGTCGTTTGACAAAGCCGCATTTACCAATGAGCTTTAAAAGGGATCTACTTGGAAAACATGTTTGTCGAAAAAAGGTCAAGTGCTTGCGACAAAAAATCCCATCAGTTTTCGATTACAAGCGCAACCCAGGCTTCTGTTTCAACAATTTTCCGAGTTAGTTCTGATCTTTTTAAAGTTATCACACCTCCTGAAACTACAACTTCTGAGAAAAGTTGCGGTTTTTTCGCAAACATTGAGATTTGAGAACGATCTTCCGATCGCTTTCTTTTAGCAGTAATCTTTTCTAAGTCATTTTAAATTTAGAAAAATGAAACTGCAGAAAACTAAAATATAACTTCTCCCGTGCGAGTTTCATATTTACTTAACAGGTTAGAAGTCACAAGATCTAACAATAGGTCTAATCACTTAATCTCTCGATACAAAAATATTACGTATTCAAAACTTCAAGCAGTACTTTGTAGGCTACTGGTAGCTCACCCACAATTCTTAATTTATCGCACTAAGCATATTGCTGTCTCCAATTTAGTGCAGTGATATTCTATCAACGAGGCTTTACTAAACATTCATTTCGTAATTATTAACTTTAACCACAATTTCTTTTTATTGGATAAAATAACAAAAATTGTACAAGGTTCTGCTCGTTGTGTCAACAGCCACCTCATTCGGTTGTTGCTGGCGGACCTACCTCTCCGCTCGTTGAGTGCTAAGCGAAAGTCTCAACAACTGAAGCTACAAACGGACAGCAACGGTGTAAAACTTGCTCATTTTTTTCCTTACTGAAAAAAGACAGAAAACTGTTTTAGAAACTTAATTGCTTGACCAATTTTAAAATAATTGTGTGTAGAAGTTACAGCACGTTTTAAAACTTCTAGTTTTAAGTTTAGACGTCTACAAAGGAACGCCTCAGACTGTAGATAATAATTGCGTTTTATAAATTGCGGTTTTCATATGTTAAACCTAATGAATGATAATCGCTAACTTTTTAAAAATGAAGCGCGATGTTAGTGATAAACAGGTTGCTCTTTAGAATTTTTCTTTTCTTGATCAACAGCAAGTTGTTTTTGACAACCTGCTTATTAAGAGTGTACAGGTCTTGTCAACAGGTAACTACCGATATGTAGTCGACAAATCCATATTTACAAATTGAGTTTAATTTTTTCAAATGATGTTTGTGTACCGTGTAACGCAGTATCTATGCAGGCTGTATTTACCCCTGGTTAATGGTGTAATCACAGGCGTAGTTAGGGGGTGGAAGGCACAAGGGCAATGAATTTCTTAAATTTTTTGAATCCAATTAAGGATTATAGGTGTTTTCACGGATCCTTTGTAGAAAGCCCCCGCCACTAATGCGATATTTGAGAAAAACACCCCCGCCACGTTTTAAGTACTGCAGATTGCGCTCGCCACGTTTTAAGTAATTGCGCGCTTGCCACGTTGCAAGTACTGCAGATTGCGCTGGAAATTTAAATTTTCAAATCTGCGCTCGCCACGTTTCAAAATGCGCAACAAGGAATTGAATTCAAGGAACAAACGAGAAAGTTGCACTCACCATTCCATGGTTGACAGTTATCTCTGTGAATTTATGTGGCGCACGAAATTTCGTGAGTTAAACCGTTTTGACAAAATATTAGCTGACATCGCTGAATTCAGTGCTGAATTCCATCAATGAATAAAAATTCTAACTGGATAATTACTAAGTTTTTATTTTGAGCGATGGCGGGGCTTTCCACAAAAGATCCGTTTTCGCTTGCTAGAGTTTTAAAACGTCAATCTCAAAAAAGATATCGAACAAATTTACGGTAGCAATTAACAAAAATTCGGTGTCACACAATAGCGACCTCCTAGAAAAATCATCAAACAAAATTCATGTTTTTGTTTTCCCTTCTCAAAATTTGCTTCATGTCTACGCCACTAATATGTAAGAATACTTTCTTTGTAGCGTAACTAGTTGCTTTACTTAAAGTAATTTGTGATGTTTAATAATATTAGTCTTGCTGTTTTCATGCTTAACAGTTAACATTTGATATCAGTTCTTCGTTTTACCGGGTTCTGATAATGCTCCAGCCTAAATCTCGAAATGCCTTTGTCGAATAAACCTTAACATCTGTTGATAACTTCAGGTGCATTATCTCTCAAATACTAGATCTATTTTTGCAGGGCATGTGGCGTGATGATAAAGCATGGGAAAACTTCTTTTTTTAAAAGACGTAATCGACCACTGCAGACTAACATAGTTTATTTGAAAATTGATCAAAAGTTTGATAAGGCTTTACACCACGATATCCAACGTCAAATGCTAAATTTTTGAAAGATCTACAGCATAACCAAATCTTATTTATTCGACGACAAAAACTGTATTGAAGTATCACGCAACAACGTGTTTCGAGTTTAAGGCGTAGCTTGGGGGAGCTACAGAGACCATGGTTTTCCAATAGTTTCTGAATCCGATCAAGCAATAAAAGCGGGAAAATAGCAAAACAATCACGTTCGAAAAGTTGGTTCCCAAAACAAAGATCGACATTTTCGTTTTCGGCCAAAAATAGTCACCTTAACGTTGATGCTCCTCCACAAAAAAAAGCCATCCAACTAATTTCATATTTTTGGCCTCCCAAAATTGCCTTCTGGGTACCCCACTGTTTTAAATACCTCACAAAGTGGTTTTTAAATTGACCCGATTTTGTTAGAGGTGTCAGTTTTGGTTAAACTTTAAAACTGTTTAGTGGAATCAGGGGGAGATCTACCCTAAACTGTATCAGGGGACACCACTACTAAAACAGCACAAAGTGTATGTGCTTGCCTCGATTTTTCCCAATTCAGAACCTTCCTCAAAAACAGGATTTTACTTTGGGGTCACTTCTCCCACGCTTTAATACTAGAAGTACCATAGGGGTCATTTTGACCAATAGCTTTAAGTTATTTTTGTATAACTGCAAAGGTACATCCAATAGAAACGTGAAACATCCTGACTTTTCCTAAATTTGGTTGTTGAACATGCTAATGGAAATTTCAGAAAAAAATATGTGTTGAATTAGCTTATATGTGGTGATATACCTATAAGTACCAGCGAGGGTCATTCTGACCGATATAGTTTTCTATGTTTGCTGCGAACACAATTGTCTTGCAAAAACACTTTCAATCAACGTTTTTGTCTAGACAAAGTTTTTGAAATGATTCTACTGCAGTGATATCTGCAGGAGACTATTGTTTTTGTTTGATGGGAGCTTTGGTCTTTCGTTGAAATGCAAAGTGCTGTTTTGTTGTAAGAACAATGCAGTGCTAAATACTGTAATTTGCGCCTCTATTGTGTTAGCAAATGCTGTTTGCGTTTTAGCAAGGATTTGACGCACACTATCCAGTCATACGATTTTTTCACCGAAAAGGATTGTTGCAATTTTTCTGTTCAGCTATACAGTAAGTTTGTTTTTTCTTTGTAGCTTGACTAAAGGTTTACGATCTTTCCATTTACAGTAGATTCCGCTTAATTGGGCCGCCGGTTAATCGGATCAGCCGTTTAATTGGGCCAAATTGTTAAGAACAAAATTCAATCAAAGATAATGCACTACGTTAAATCCGCATAATCGGGGCACTATTCCGCTTAATCGGGCCACAACTGTAGTCAGACATACACTGGTTTAATTGCAAAACCGCCTTTGTAATGTAATAGAACTCAATATCACAAAGCCAAATATATTATGTAACAATTGAAAAATACAGGCGCAAATTATTTTGTCATTTCATGCCCTTGGACATGGTAATTGTTGTGTTTTGTTGCAAATTTTGTGAAGTCCCAAGCAGAGATGCCACAAAAAGAATTAACAATTGCTGAAAGGGTTGTTGTCCTAAGAAAAATTAGAGAGCAACCTCCAAACACTAGTCATCGCCAGCTAGCTCAGATAACTGGTGTACCAAGGACAACTCTGGCACAGATACTGCAAGACTTCGGATAATCGCGTCACCCGCTTAATCGGGCCAAATGGTGCTTATCCCGATGTGGCCCGATTAAGCGGAATCTACTGTATATCTGGCAGTCCATTTTTAGCAATGCTCAGCAGCAACAAAGATATTCGGAGCAACTGAGATAACTTTCAGGTATAAGCCTACTCTACAAGTTTTGATAGTGCAGACCTAAATTATCAGTACAGTAGGCACCGCTTATTATGACCACGGATAATATGACCAGCCGCTTATTATGACCAATTTAATGCGGTCCGGAATTTCTCCGTTTAACATGACCAAATTTCGGATAATATGACCAACATTTTCTCCATCTCTCTTATTACAGTTCAGTATTTTTTCCCGCCACGCACTTATAACTTCGCCTTTTCAACATATTGTTTCATACTGTACTTAGTTTTACCGTCACTTGTACTGTTGCAGTACTGTACTTTGTTTTACCGCCAACGTCACACTGTTACTTCGATTAATAGATGAATTTGACAGTATTTGGACTTCTTGTGGCTTGCTGCGTCAATTCAGGAGCTGTTATGGAGGCTTCGGTTTTTATGACCATTCGGATATTATGACCAAAATGGTCTGGTCCAAAGGTGGTCATATTAAGCGGCGTCTACTGTAGTACTAGAATAAAGACGATGGTACTAGTGCAAGCAAGTAATTGTCAGCAACAAGAACCTAATACGTTGTATTAATTTTGCAGTTGAAAGTACAGTACAGGGCACGCATGCAACCTATGAATACCTGTTATAGCTATTGAAATTGTTAGGATATAGAGCTAGGCCAATCTATACCGCTGTGCCTGATTGCATGCCAAATCAATGGCACACCGAAAAAGATATACTGCGCTAAAAGCTTTGGAGTTTTTGCAAAACATCCAGGAAGATGATTCTGATGCTGGAAGTGATGCTGAATCAGATACGAGTGTTTATCATTTAGATGAGGACAATCGTGATAATTCAGAAAGTGAATCTTCGTCTGGTGAATCGCTTGTTTCGGAATCATCAAACTCAGAAATTTCGGATTTTGAAGTTACCGAAACGATTTCAGAAACGGATGAAGATCACCTTCAACAGAATAATGCAACAAGCTTTGCAACTTCAGCTGAAATTACTTGGGATCTTTTGGATCCTAATCAAAACAATTCCGAAGGGTAATCTTGCCAACGTTATCAGAAAAGTTCCTGGGCCATCTACTCAAGCACATCGTAGTATTATCAAAGAATCGGTTCGCAGTGTATGGGATATATTCATTGATGAAGGTATGTTGCGTCATATGCAAAGATGTACTGAAGAAGAAGCTCGAACAGTTTTACAAACAGACAATTGGCGCGTGTCGTTACGTGAACCAGATGCATTTTTAGCGATTGCTTATGCCCGTGGAGCTCACAAGGCAACTAAGTTCAAGGTACATGAACTGTGGAATAGGCTATGGACAATTCCAATTATTTCTGAAACTATGGCTCGCAACAGATTTATTGAAGTAATGAAATTTCTGCGCTTTGACTATAAGCAAACACGATCACATAGACTAGCTACAGATAAACTAGCTTTGATATCAACAGTTTGGTATACCTTTGTCGGAAATTGTGTTAGGCATTATAAACCGTGTGCCAACATTACCATGGATGAGCAACTTTTTCCTACCAAAGCTCGATGCAGATTCACGCAATACATGCCAAATAAGCCCGATAAATTTGACATCAAATTTTGGATGGCCGCTGATGTGCAAATTAAGTATGTGCTACGTAGCTTTCCTTACTTGGGGAAAAATCATTCACGGCCGGCAGGATTAACATTAGGCGAACACGTTGTTTTGCAGCTAACTGAATCTTACAGAAAGAGAGGTCGAAACGTGACCACCGACAATTTTTTTACGTCGGTAAATCTCGCTAAAACTTTGAGGCAGGAGGTATCAGCATTGTCGGAGCTGACAATCGCATCCGAAAAGAGATTCCGCAAGAAATCAAAAAAATGAAGGAGGATCTCTACTCAACAAAAGTTTTCAAACACGATGGCAGCACCTTGACTGTTTATCAAGCGAAAACCACAAAAAACGTTTTGTTGTTTAGTACAATGCATGCTACTGTTGATATCGGTGACGACTGAAGATCTAAGCCTGAAACCGTAAAATTTTATAACTCCACAAAATTTGGAGTTGATGTGCTCTACCAAATGGCCAGAAAGTACACTGTAAATGCAGCTTCTCTCAGGTGACCTGTGCAATTTTTTTACAACATATTAGATTTGGCTTCAATCAATGCCCACATTTTATATAAGTTGGTTGCCGGGTCAAAAATCTTACGGCGAAGGTATCTTTTGCGGTTATCCGAAGAGCTTCGTTCGAGGTTTGTTGAAGAAAAGCTAACTCACACCAGTCCAGTCAAACCAACAGCAGTATGCAGAAAAGCCAAAAACGAAAGCACTGCCAAAGCAAAAGCCACACCAACAAAACACGTGAAACATGCAGCTGTTGCTCTAAGCTTGTTTTTGGTAAATGCATTGGAAAACAGAAAAAACTCATTTATTGTAGGCTTTGCTGCCAATAAATATTAGTCATGATGTGTTTTGTCGTATTTTTTGTAGCTATGCATGCAATATAGCTTTGCCAAAATTTTTGAAATTTGTCTCACTTGGGAATCAAACCTAAGTCTGACTTATTCATAAAATAAATGCCCCATGTCCACTGGGTCTACCGTTGAGTTAATTAAAATTTAAAAAGAAAATGTAAAAAACGTCATTACAAGAAAGGGTCAATCTGACCCCACTCGGCACTTTTAGGCAGGTAAAATCTCTGGTTCTTCTAGTGTTAATCTTTGTCCCTGAACCTAATAAAACGTCAGTGATAAGGGGCATCTGGTGCATCCAGAGAAGCAAAAACAATTTTTGTTCTGGGGAGCCTACTAAATTATAGAGTTTTTACTGTATTAGAGCGGTAATTTTACCCTTGCTGGATCCGCCACAAACTTATGCTTAATGTTTAATAAATGTGTGAATAAGTCACATTCATTCTTGTATTTAGCTCGCACGCTTTGACCTGAAGAAGGGTATTGCAAAAGCCAATAACAGCAAGGAAACAAACATTATCACAAAACGCTTATTATTCACGAGCCAGAGGACTCCCACCTACCGTCATGTGAAGAGCTAAAAAGCCAACAAGAAAAACTCGGAAAACCGTGGAGAAAATGAAATAATACTAGTTTGATGTCTCACGGTATTGGACACTGAGCAACAAGCGCTCAAAACACACAACATCGATCGTGCTGTAGTATAACGTAATATTATTCAATTTGACTTGGCAAAAGGTTGAACAAATACACTGAAAGATGCAACCAGTCTAAATGCTAAAAATACGAAAAGAAATAAAACTACTTTTAATTGCTATTTTCAGTACCAAAGCTACGATCAGTACTTGGGTTACACACAGAAACACGAATGTTTTTCTCATGTGACTTTCAGCTCACCACCTCCAACGCTACAGAGACCTACAGAACACCAAAAGCAGCCTTTTTATGCGGAATGGTTTTGATAAATTGTTGTACTAGAGTAAATATGTCACCTGTCCAAGGTAGTTCAATGTACATTCATCAAAGCAAGGTGAGTCAATCTTTTTTTATGTCATACTTTTGAGCCACGTTTTCAACCTATCAAGTGCTGAGATCGATTTTTTCCGAGGATTCTGCTGACGTAGGAAAGTACAACACAGAGCCAAATAAATTTTTGTAACATCTTTTTCGGGAAATCAGTGCTGTTGCATGGTCGGCGATCCTTTCAATTTGGCACCGAAGGGAAAGGATCGTTCCTCGTTGTTAGATCACCGAATAACGTTAGCTCTTTCAAAAGCGGGGTTCTTCGATGGCAAAAGAAAGCCGCAATTTGCTTTAATCCTCATACAAGTAGTTGTAGGTGGCAGAATTAACAAGAATGTCCTCTCTTGCAGCGGCTTCTTTCATGCCCTGTTGATTAGGAATTGGGAAGATTTTTAGAAAAATGTTTGGTTGATTTTTTCATAAACTTTTCACAGCAAACAGACTATTTTTGAATATTCGACAGACTCCTCCAACAATCAAGAAAGCAATGACTTGGTGCATACCTTGCACAAAGCGCTATCTCTTTCTCTGGCGTAATAAATCTATTTCCACTTTTTACACCATGCTGGTTGGAAACTTCTCTTGTGTTGCTTGGGCCTTGCTAATTTGTCGACATTGCCCCAACTACTGGAAGTGAATGAACAAGCATCACCAACACCAATAGTCTCTGCAAATCCTGTTTTCGTCAAAGCAGAAACACTCAAGCCACAGTCAAGAGCATCGGCAGAAACTTTTTTAGGGGGTGCATAACAACATAGCTTACTGTAACTTGCTTTCCTCTTTATTAAATTACTTTTCTTGTAAGCGCGCTTTACATTGGGTATTTTGTTTTTTTAAATTCCAGGGCGGCCACGGCCCCCCCTGCGGACGCCTTTGACTACAGTAGGCTGTTTATCTGTGGGGGTCTCAGTAAAATCTGGCCTTAGTGCAGTGTACCACTCAAAGAGTTTATAGTAAGCGAGATCTATTCAAAACCCTTACCTCCATGAACACAGCACGTGATCAACATAACTGTATCACACATCGATTTATTGAGTTATAAAGGCAATTTACGCGCTTTATATGCATGTTCACACGAATGACGTGGTTATTTCACAGAGTAATAGTATTGCAAATAATAAAAGCCTCCCTCCCATAATTTGACGAGACCATCCTTCGACGCGTTTCGTCCTTTTGGACTCATCAGCAGGGCCTGTCTCGTCATCACCAAAAAACCAAAACCCCATATTTGCAATACTATGGAAAATGTAATATCTTTCTATTACAAATTCATTCGCACACATCACGTCGTGATAGCATGCACCACGCGCGTTGTAGGCTCTGACGCATTTTCCGTCTAAGGGAGAGGCGATTACCTTTTTTTTAAGGACACCGTCTCTTTTTCGCCTCGTCAATCCCCTTGTCGTATTTATTTTAAAACGGCAAAGTTTCAAAAAGTGTTCGCGGGCCGCACAGAATGCTCTCGAGGGCCGCATGTGGCCCGCGGGCCGTAGTTTGCCCACCCCTACCTTAGTGCAATAACTTATGTCGGCAATAGTTTTAGTTTTCGTTAAGCATCAGCTAGCTGCATTGCGGTTTCCCTTTCTCACGATAAATCGGTCCTTATCATTACCTTGAACTGTTTTATATCAAACTGGGCAGAATATAGTAGAGCCAATGCGCCCTATATCAAAAGCTTATTTGCTAGCATTTAGATCAAGTGAATTCACTAAAAACAATCTGCTATTATTTTTGAACCAACTCTTTATTAAGTGAGAATGCCGCTATGTAAGTCTATAATAGATTCTTGTGACAATACAACAACGACAAATGTGAATTGAATTTTGCTGCAAACAGACATTTCAAATTGATGAAGAATGTCTTAACTTTAATCTACGGGAGGCCAAATTGCTTCTGGTCACGTGCATACACAATTCTGGTGACGAGGTACTCCTCTTGAACCCCAAAGTACCAAAAGCAAGCAGACGATATATGTTGAACAGGTTATATTAAAAGTGAACCTTTTCGACTCCTCAACATAATCCTCGTCGAAGTATCAGCATTACATGTTTACACTTCAGCTTAAATCTTAGAAATGAATATGTACACACAGCAAAAATTGGTAATGAAACATAAACAGCACTTGAATAAGATAAATATGACAAAATAATATCGTAAAACAAATGAAAGTATCCAGGGAGATAGCAGTTGAATAGTACAATTAATTACAAATACAAAAATACTTTCAGCAAAAACAAGGAACAAGTTAGTGAGAGACAAGAAGCCAGAGGCTTTTAATAAAGCTTAGCTTAGACCCCCACATTTGTGGGACCTATACTAGGTCCACTGTGGTGGATGGTCTGTCAGTACTCTGCGAAGCCGTATCACTCGTGAATGTGTGGCGGTTGTCGCAGGTGCACTAAGTCTAACAACTGCTAGAACAATAGTGCTGTCACAGCTTAGTGGTCACAAGTTCTTATAGTAATGAAAGAGGCTAGCGATGCACTTAGCAAACTGCAGACAGTGACACTGTTTCAACCTATCAGGTCTCTTCAGTGCAGGTGGTGACCGACAAAAAGCCAGAGGCTTTTAATAACGCTTAGCTTAGAGAGCCACACTTGCGGGACCTATACTAGGTCCACTGTGGTGGATGGTCTGTAAGTACTCGGCGAAGCCGTATCACTCGTGAATGAACAAGTTGTTTGTTGAAGTTGTTTGTTGAGTTGTAGATTGATTTTGGTTATTAGTTGAGCCTCATAAATTTTGATCTCGCATTTTAATCATGTGCCTCTTTGCCACCAGAATACATTAGCATCTTCACTCCACAATAACAAAAACAGTCATCACAGCACTTCTAAAGGTATATGATAGCTGCAAAAAAAAATAGCAACATAAATTCGTTCAACATCATTAGAAAGTGAAGCACAGAATAAGAAACCGAAATTTATGAAGTTCTACTAATAACAAAAATCAATCCACAATTCAACAAACAACTGTATGCCAATAGTTCTTCGTTTTTGCTAAATGCATTTTAGTATTTGTGATTGATCGTACTATTTAACTGCTATCTGCGTGTATACTTCCATTTGTTGTACGATTCTCCCAAGTTATGTTCTACGTTAAAACGTTACCTGCATTTGATTATTACGTCAGCGACAATATTATTTTGTCATATTTGTCTTATTTAAGTGTTGTTAATCGTTCATTACCAATTTTTACTGTATATATATATATATTCATTTCTAATTTTTAGCTGTAATATAAGCATTTAATTTTGATACTCCGTCGAGGATCATGTTGAAGAGCCGAAAACGTTTACTTTTGATATAAACTGTTTAACATACAGTATATGTTGAGTAATCTTCCACAACTCTGCCATCAAACAGTTGTGGTGAGTTCCATTGTAATACGCCCTACCGCCAAAAAATAATCAAGCAATTTTATCAACTGAAACTCAAAAACAGCAACAATTGGTCTCTATATTTTGCGAGAAAAGAAGAGATAGCAAAAAAGAAATAAAGGCTTAAAAGATGTAGAAGGTATTTTTCCGCCCACGCAAGCGGAAAAATTCCAGAGGGACTAAAGTCTCCGGTCTCCTATTTGCTGTACCTCTGATTACATCAAGAGAGAGTGTTTTGCCATGAACCCATTAACCTAGACAACAAAGTCAACCGAATCAGCTTACTCCACGATTACCCCTAAGATTTGGTAAATTCTAAGCGACCTTTACAAAAAAGTCTTTTTAGGGCCTTTTTACCTCTGTGACGTAAAAACTCTGGCGCACTCGCATTAAACTGGAACCTATGGGTAATTAAAAACTTATTTTTCCACAAATCAAGAGGCATGTTTTGAAAAATATAGCCGTATCTTCTCTTTAATTCATTTTTGTGCATAAACGACGCTATGTAATCTAAGAACACCGTAGCGATGAGCAATTTCCTAGCATGTTATTTACAGCCTTCAAGTTAAAACACAGTCGTGGCCAAAAGTTTAAGACCAAACGGAAATTAGTCAGAAAACAATTCTCCATCTTGTTTAATGTCTCTTTTTTGCTTATTTCTTGCTCCACAGAAAAAACCTACATAAAAATCTTATATAGGACAGAAATAAGCAATTATATTTTGTTTCGAATCAAAATGTAAAATCTTATATTTACTGAGTCGCTCTTTTGCTTTGACAACGGCCATGATTCTTCTGGGCAATTTTCAGTTAAAGTTTTGCAAACTTCTTCAGGAATTTTACGAATCCAGACTAATTTGAATGCTTCAATGAAGCCAAGAATATTTGGGGGAAATTTTTCAGCAACTTTATTCTTTAGAACAGTCCAAAAATTTTCTATAGGGTTAAGGTAGGGACTGTTCCCACACCACCTTAGGAGAGTAATTAATCAGCAATAAAAAAAGTCAGTTACGATCTCTAAACAATGGCATGGGGCCCCGTCTTGCCTCACAATCGTGCAGTCATCCGCCAAAAGGGGCAGCTTTACCTTCTCCTTTATTAAGTTTAAGTAATTCTAGCCATTCATTGTGGTTCTTGGATTTAGAAATTGTGGTACCTTCAATTGAAACGCCTCTCCATAGCATCACACTTGGCGAACGTTTCATCGTTTACAGAGATACTTTTCATCATATCGTGTTTCTGAGGATCGACGAGTATTTCTTTTTTCTGGCAGCAAACTGTTGGACTGTAGATTCGTTCCAGAATAAAACTTTAGATTACTGGGCATAAGTCCAGCCTTTGTGCTGCAATGTAAACTGAAGGGGCTTCTTCATCGCTTGAGAAGCCTCGGTTTTCTTGCTGGCTTTCGTAACTTCAGACCGAATTCTAAAACTAAACGGCGACTAACAGTCCGCCTGCTGACGTAAATACCAGCTTCTCTCAAATCGGTCCTGATTTTCTTGGCTCTACATGTTGGGGAATTTATCACTCTCCTTTTCATCAAGATATACGTTGTGGGAATTGTTTTCCGGAGACCACCACTTCATTTTGCATTAGCATAAGTTTTCTGGTTTATGAGATTTCGTATTATGCTGATGCACAGCAGTTATACTAAATCCACTTTTTACATTAAATTGACACCTGCTAAATAAAGACTGATTACGTTAGATTTTACTCCAGAATAAAGATAATGGAACTGAAACAACATGTAATGTGATATTATAGCGTGACAAAAAACGTCATAAACTATGTCTGGTCTTAAGCTTTTGGCCACGACAGTACTGTTTAAACGCTAGCAATTTCACATAACAGTGAATAATATTATTTTCAACCTTTTATGATGTATCAGTATTACGACTAAATTAGTTTCATCTCAGCACAATAATGTCAGCAAGCCGAAAATTACAAAAACAATGTTGTAAACTAGCAATAACGGTAAATTTAATCAACAATAACTCAGAATTCTCAGAGCTAAATTGCTAAAACTTATCAACTAAAACCACGGGTATGTAATGAGATTGTGTTTATTATAGGAGGCAACTACGCAATTCCTTTGAAGTGAGAGAGGAAAAATTGCTGCTTTTGATGATGAAATTTTTGGGGCTCTCACAAGTTGTTGCGGGAGTAAATGACTCCGGCACCTCTTTTTGAGACTGCTCGAAAAGTTGAGCAAAAAAGAGCAATACATCCAGGAGGCTTACCTAACCACAGAGGCTTTGATAAACATTTCTCGTGAGGACGATTGCTCCCTTTGCCCCTCCTGGTTACTTCCATCGCGGTAATATGTTTGTAACTGGTCCGGTTCAAAGCGGGGAAAAATATGTTATGGCACAAATTTTTGTTGATGTAGAAATGTTTTGTCAGCGAAAGCAAATTAGATCATGGCTTTTTGAACTGGCTCTATAGTTTTAGAAAATTATTGATATGGACACAAATCAACAAGTGCTCTAATCAACGTAAATGCAAGAATGTGCGTAAACGACAAAGTCGCTTTGGCTTCCATTCTTTTTGCCATTTGTGAAACTTCAAATCGGTCGCTTTCATCATTTTTGTTTGCGCTTTAAGCTATAGCAAAATTTTATAAACAAGTCCATGTGGTCAAGAAGGCATAGTTAATAAATTTTATAAATATTAGTCCGACTTTTTCATCTTTATTTGTAGCCAAAACGTTAACTTAATCTCTACACTTTTCCGAAATACCAACGATAAAAGTAAAACAGACAACAAAAACAAGACAAAAACAATTGAAACTCCACCTTTAATCTTTTTGAAAACGAGTATATTATTTCGTAAAAAGCCTGAAGAAAACATGTTCTATTTTGTGTAATTTAATCTAGATATGCTAGAAGTACACTCGTGATAAGAATTCTAGGCACAGCTTGGTACTCCTTGAGAAAATTTGTCCAATTTCAGACAAGATAACGCGCTTGTGAAATGTCGATAAAACGCGTTTTTAAATCGATTTGCTTATCTGCATTACACATGACATTAAGATGGTAACATGGAATATTTCTAGGTCATACTACTAATACCTGACGTTATGAACTAGTCGACTGTGGACTTACGTAGCCGGTAAATGAAATACTGAGCTGTCAAAAGAAAAGTAAATTGAGAAATAACGAAGCCATCTCATTTTTTAAAGTCTTTCAATCTTTTCTGCTTCTTTTAATATCAGCTATCTGATCTTGAATAACTTCTATTAATGGTCGACGATGGAGCAGATAAATTTTGCTATTGCGAAGTTACTTCTATTCATCAGTCATCTAAAAATCTCGATCGTACTTTGCCCAGTATGGCATCTCCTTTGCTGTTAGTACCTGGGTTCAATTTCTTAGTTACATGTTACCAAAGACAATATAAATGTTATGCTTTACGCTTTGCAAAAAACATGCAAAAAATCTAATATATAAAGCGCAATTCTGTCTGTCTGTCGGTGTGTCTGTTTTAACTCCTCTGGAACTGCTACAGGTACAAGCATTAAACTTGGCAAGATTGATCACCACCCCGTGATGAGTGTCATAAGGGTATTCGAGACGTCATGATGACGTCATAATCAAAAATAATTTTTTTTAGAATTTGCATTACTAAACAGAGGGCAACCGCTTTTTGCTCAAACGAAAACAAGTTTCCGACTTACCACATTTCAAAAGCTTTCATTTGTTTAAGGTCTGAAATGATGTCACAATCAACGATTCATTGAACAATCTGTTTCTTGTTCTTTCTCAAAAAGCACTCATCGCAGAAACGCGATTAAACGTTCTTTTAGGAGATATTACTAAGCTGCTTTTGATAAAAACAACTTCACAATATTTAATGTTTATTTGATTATGCTACGAGCGATTTTTTATTTAAGCACTTCAAGCCATCTAAGCATTTTTTTCTCTAATTTCGCTTACACGCTTAAACTGGCTCTATTAAGTCATAATTAGGGCAAGTTTTTGTTGCACTAAAAACTTGAAAAAATTGCATTTATTGTTAACGAAACTTGCAAAAAATTGCATTTATGTACAAGCATTTTAAACGACTCTGTATATATTATCAATATCTCGCAGAGCAACTTTACTTAAAGATACCGGTAGCCTAAGGTCGATTTTACTAACTGCCGTATTTCGTAGATTGCCATCTTAATCATATCAAGGTTATCGTTTCTTACTTGCAAAATAACTTATGCACTTTTATAAGTACACAGTTTAACTAACGAAGCTATCTCAACAAAACTTGACCTCCAAATACTAGACACAACCTATTTTCGTTTGTGCAGGCTTGGCTAAAAGCAAGTCATACTTCGACTTCTAATTGAGTTTGGGCACTGTCGTACTTAGCTAGGGTTGTAGAACTTCTAACTTGTAAGACGACTGTTGCATCATAGATAACATTGAGACGCAGGTAATCCGTCATATAGCTCTTTGTTATGCAAATCAAAGATAATATAACTTTTCTGAAATAGTTTTACAGCATATTTTTTAAATTACACCTACATTTTGCGCCATACTTGATAAAAGTTGCAGAAAAAGTTGTATGCAAAAAACAAAAAAGTTGCAAAAAGTTGCAATCTAAAATTCCTAAAAACAGCTTAAAACATTGTACTACATAAATTCTTAGTATTTAGGAAACTGTAAAAAAAAGTTGCAAAAGTTGCAAAAACTTGCCCTAGTCATAATATGTCTTACATCAACACAAATCTTCGCTATCGCAGATCACAATATCACATGTTTTCAAAAATTGCACCCTTTTTGCAAAATCAGTTTACTAAAAAACTGATTTGTGACTTCATTTCTCAACTGATTTTCAAACTTTATTCAACAAATTAAAGGCTGTTTCAAGGCAATTTCGATAGTACACAATATGTACAATTAATATTAGTTTTTATACTGAAAAAACTGAACTTTAAGACCTGTGGTGTAACTTTTTACCCCTTCCGAAAGTAGTGAGTTCAGTAAAAACAGGTGACTTTAATGCAACAACGTTATAATGAAGTACTAACAATTACTGCCTTTGAAAGCTTAGGAAATTTCCTTTCCAGTAATATGTGACTCCAATTACTTAGAGCTAACGATTAGTTTATAATGGTTGATCAAAAATCGATTGCCATCCATGATGTTTCATTTTTGGTCGAAAAATTATCCTACTTGACCTAACGAACTTGCAATTGTTAGACAAAGTTAGCTCTTTGGAGCATTTTGACTACTTTTCCTCACAAGCATGGTTCTTTTGCATTATCTGTCGACGTTTTCAAAAACTGAAGTCTCCAAATGTTTGGGAAATGTAGTCTATCGGTTCAAAGCACACAAAATTTTAGTGCCTGCATTTCACAAAATTGCAATTCCTAGAAAGACTAAGTCCTTTGATACATTTTGGGTATTCTTTCTCAATAGCATGGATCTTTGGCATTATCAATCAAATTATTCAAAAAGATTCATCGAAAAATGAAGTCTACAAACTTTAATATGTAGCCTACTCCAAGCAAAGCACTTGGTGATCACCCAAGAAAAAGACGAGAGAGTGAAGATGGTCCTTTGTTATGGTTTGCAACAAAATGCAAGTGTCGAGCAACATATGATCTAAATGTTGAAGCAATTTCTTTTGCAATTGGACAAGGCTGCCACAGCAGCCAGCTGATTTGATGTTCTTAAGCTCGACATTATTAATGGGTGCCCCCGCTACTTCTACAACTCAATTGTGAGTGCTTCATTTCGAATTAGTTTTTTCTTTGCATGGCGGCGTTTATGCCAGGGCCAAGGAACATGCACGCAGTCAGAGATGTTACTTCATATTAATTTGCCTACGGTAATGAAAAAGTGGTAAGTAGCGATTCCAATAATAATGGCTCAAAATGCATTGTGAGGTCATAATGTTGAATGACATCTCAATGCTTGCCAGTATAGTGAGAACAGCAGTAGGCAGCAAAATTATTCATATCATTTTGACAGCAAACATAAACGGTAAAGCCCATTACTTATATTTGTAATTGCAAGGATATCGATACAAAACACCATTCTTCATTTAGAATTAGAGAGGTCTGGATTAGGGGCAAAGTTAAATGTAATAAAGTCCCAAATTTAAGAAAAGATCAAAATTAAACAATAATAGCATCAATCTGTAACACTGGATTAAGAGGGAATGTTTTTGTTAGAAAAGAGCGTAATAGGCACCTATTGCAATAGGTTATATGACTTAAAGGAAAGGCAGGGCCCCCTTTCATGCTATGGCCGAATTAAAGCAAATAGCGCAGGCAAAAATCTTAATGTCACAAACATTAATCCAAAAAAGGAAATATTACTAAATCATTTCGTTGCTGCTCTCATAAATGTTTGTACTGCGAAGCTGGCGCAGCTGCATTAAATGATACCTTTTAAATCGGCACAGGTGATAATGTGCCCTGCCGAGGAAAAATCGCACCATACTTAGGAGAAAAATGTTTTCTATTTTGCTTGGTAATAGCTTTATAGAGCTACCGGAATCAAATCTGAAAATTTGGGAAAAGCAAGGACTTATTTAACTTTTATGAGCATAACTAAGCAAGGAAAAGCGAATATGAATCATAATGCCTAGCTAGCAGGGAGTTGAAAAAGTTTGAGGCGAAATCAAAATTAACAACGTTACTGTGTTAAATCGCACCACATGGAAGATATTATTGGTATTTTGTTTTATAATAGCTTTATAGAGCTACCGGTATCAAACCAAACATTTGGGGAAAAGCAAGAACTATTTAACCCTCAGGGCACGTCAAGCAGGGAGAAAAGAACATGCCACATAATGCGTAGCCACCGACTGTGTGAAATCGCACCACACGAAAGACATTTTTTTATTTTGCTTTAGAATAGCTTAGTATCAGAAATGTGATCCCTACTTCCAAACTACGGAAAACGCAAGGTTTCCTTGGGTTTGTGTCAACAATGAACAGAGCTCATAGACCTAAGCCATAGCCAGGATCGTGAAACGAGATATTCTATTAGGAAAAGGAGCACAAAAAGTCGTAAAAATCTAATGTGCAGAAAACACATAAACTTTTGGTAACTCTTCACACAAGAGCCTGATAGGAGGAGCCGGCTTGGCCGGCTTAACCGACACTCTCAATCCCGACGTTACTGATGAGGGCTCTTCGGGCGACGCCTTTTTATATACTATAAAGCAAGGGTTTTTTCTTTTGATGATATGCTACGTGTCAAGGTATTTATGTGATTTTTGCCTTTACTCTACAGCATTGTAATAAAATCCCAAGTTTAAGAAAAAGTCAACATAAAACCATAACCATAACAATTTGTAAAGCTGAATATAGAGAGAGCAAGAGTCGCTGTTGTTGCTATGCCGGAAATAAGACAAATAGCGCAGCCAAATTAGGAACTTGATGTCACAAATATAAATAGGAAAGCGGCAGCACCACATCGGAAAATAGGCTTATCTATGAATAGTTTTTTCTTTAATTGTGAAAGCAAACAACCATTTTGTCGCTACAATCAGTTTAAATATGTACAATCCCTTCTCTCTCAAAAGTATTAATATTAACAGCAATTTAAGGCAAGATTCTTTGTGAGCATTGCCAGTCATGACTAAGAGAATATGATGATCGCAATTTTGAGTGCAAGAATTTTGAAAGTGCATATAAATCATTTTTCTTTTCGCTACTGCTCACACAAAAGTCCCATGCGTGAAGCCGGCGCATCCGGTTGAACCGAAATGCTAAACCCCTTTATTATTTATGGAGGGGCCCTGCCGGGCGACGCCGGCAGTGCCGGCTAGTGATTTATAAATCCGTGATTAATTTATCCACTCACAATTAAAAAATACGTTGATACCAAAACATTTAAAACTAAGAAATTTTTCCTCTTTAACGAGAAGAGTTTCGGAAAAAATGTCGGTTTGATTTTCAGGTGAGTAAACTTTGTGAATACGAAAGCTAAAGACGTGGAGGTATATCACAAAATTTTCGGCTGCAGGCTGCATAATTTTACTTCGTTTGCGATGCTATCTCGGTTTTTTGGAAACACACTGTTTAAATATCAGCCAGTTTGTGATACAGTTTTCCGCAGCTACCAAGCCGTTAGAGCCATGGTCTTTACCAACACCAAAAACCACACCATTGTTATATACAAACAAATAACTAGTAAATTATCTTCAAAACTTTACCTTTACATAGTGGCGACGTAACAATTACAGGATAAGAGCATTGCAATGTGAATTTCAACAGCATACAAAAAGTGATCTAAACAAATTTAACTGAATTAATAGAAGTGGAGGTCTAGTAGAGCCTAACATACTGAGGACACTAGACTAAAGAATGGGGTCAAAAACAGGGCGTTGGAGCCGGCCAAAATTTAAATCTGCTCCAACTCCTGTTCCGGAGCTTTTATCCTTCGACGCATTGCTCCACCTCCGAACCTCTTTTATACCAGCTATTTCAGGTAGATCTCCATTACTATACTTGCTTTGTTTTAAAAATCAGAAAATTTTGCCTTTCGCTTTCCTAAGTTTTGATAAGTGCACAGCATAATTGGGAATAAAAAATTGTCATTTTCCGTTATTTAGTATATTTGGAAGTCTATACACAGCAATATAGACAAAATGTGTGAGCATCTCAACAAAATAATAATGGAATCTCAATCAGTTGTGACTCGAGGGCTTTGAATAGTGGAACAGAGATTTTGAATCTGCGTAATTTTAGTATAAAAATTGATCGCTATAACGGCTTTTTGGAGACTGACAGTATAATGTTATGGGGATGAGAATTATTTAGAGGAATTTTAGCACTCCTGCCCCTTATGCTTTTACACCTATTGTTGAAACAATACAAAAATCGATTAGAGGTCGCGATTGAACTCTCTTCGTACCACTTAAAATGAAAGTTTTGGAGCTAAAAAAAGCGTTCATAACGAACAATTGATTATTGTAGCAAACTTGCTGTAAGTGCTTCCACTTTGTTTCAAAATTTGGTCACCACGCTTGTCAATCTCATCTCTCCGTGTGTGATCATCAGTGCCAACATTTGCATTGGAGTCTACCTTAGGATGATGATCATTTGACATCATTTTCTGAAGAGCGGCGTTACCGATCAGATGCTCTGAGCATCTTATCGGTAATAAGAAGACTGTGGAGAGTGGATTCGAATCTTACGGAAATAGTTCTATTTTTTATGGGATTTAACCAAATACAAGCGACCCTATTTATGAATCTTTTTAGAAGGTTACCTGTCGATGTGAAAATTTTTCAAATGCTTTTTGATGTTTTTTCCTAGAGCTTCCTCTTTCTTAATGGTTTCTTACCTTTTGATCAAACTAGTGATCTAACTTTAATCTAACTTTGATCACACTAGCGTAAAAGCGGTGGTGATAAAAGATCTTTATATAATCTGCAGAGCATTTTAAAACTAATGCCGAATCTTTTCTAGTCTGTGGTCGTAAATCAGTTCATCTTTAATCTAAATTACGCGGATTAGCTTTGCTGTTTGGTCTGCCGTGCAATTAGATGCTTTACGGCTATATAAGCCTACATGTTTGCACTTACTTGATTTTGTAACAATGAAAATTAAATGGTTCAATGACTCATTGACGATAATAAAAAGATTTATCTGACTTGCTTGCTGCTTAAAGTAGGTAAAATTCCAGCAATGATGTTTTTACCACAAAAGCCATGCTGTTGTTTATTGCGTTCAAAGGCGTCACGCTGTACAGAACACACGAGAACTTGTAAAGAGCACGCGAGCATATAGTCATTATTGTTTTTGCGTCACATTTGTGTTTCGTGTTCTTGCTGCACTTGTTTATTGTTTTTCCTAAATGATCTTTTTCAGAATAATGCAAACAAGAAGCGGTGCTACAATAAAGGAAATCATGGAGGGTAAAAAGTGCATGTGCATCAGGACCATAGTGGAAAAGAGCATATTCGAAATTGTGCGACCAAATCATTTTGTTTCTAAAAAACATCGGTGAAACTTAAAAGAATGGGAAGCGAGATTGTCTGAAAACGGTTCGGTGTCCACAAATGAGCAGTCAATTTTTGCAAGAACTCTTTAAGAATTCACATCTAGAATTGTACAAGGTGTCTGTACCGTCTGAACACATAGGATAATTGGATGTTTTTCAATATAAGACTTAAAATTATTGATATATTTTTTTGCATCCACGGATTAATTACGGCTTTGTCAAAAGAAAAAAGAGTCGAGCTGGTACTTCTCAGTGGCCGTAAAGGATGGTCATATCGAAGGATAGCAGATGAATTTAATGTACTTAATCCGGGAAGAAGTTCAATTAGTTTTCCACAGTGGCGAAAATGATTAAGAAATTGAAGGAAACAAGTAGCATATTGGACAAACCGCTTTCTGGGCGACCAAGTGTATCAATCGAAACTAAAGAAATTGTTATCGCTAAAATTCATGCTAGTCCCAAGAAATCAATCTGCAGGACATCTATGGAGTTAGGTATTTCACAATCAACCTTCGGTCAAGTTTTATAACAACAAAAGTTTCATCCTTAGAAGTTACAAATCTTGCACCACTTGACAGGAATGAATCTGATAGACGAATTTGAGATGTGTGAATAGTTTTCTACAAAACTAAATGAAAACATCCGTTTCACAGAAGACTGTGTTTTTTGTTTAGCGATGAAGCTTTCTTTTACGTGAATGGTGTGGTCAACGGACAAAATGTTCGATACTGGTCGCAACAAAATTCGCATTTTGTTGATTATTCCAAACAGCAAGGAGCACAAAAAGTTATGGTTTGGTGTGGTTTATGGAAAACTTATGTACTTGGACCCTTCTTTTTCGAGGATCACGTGAATGATGTCACTTATCTTGATATGCTGAAAGACAAGTTAATGCTCCAACTTGAAAGTTTTGGTGAAGGAGCTCCTGAGTTGTTCCAACAGAATGGCGCTCCTGCCCATTTTGCCACGAACGTAAGAGATTGGTTAAATAACAATTTCCTCAATTGGATTGGAAGATGTAATGATGTGGAATGATCTGCTCGTTCACCATACCTTGTTGTTGTTGTTGTTGTTGTTGTTGTGATTACCTCTCTTCTTCCTCGGGATGGAGGTACGGCACGAACGGCAATTCACCATACCTTAGTCCACTTGATTTCTTTTTCTGGGGTATGCTAAAGGAGAAAGTGTACTCAACAAAAATCACAGATTAAATGCACTTGCCTCAACGAATAAGGAGCAAATGTTTCAAAATGGAAGGCAACGCAGATTTATTGAATCGAGTTCAGGCAAATTTTGCGAAACGTATTAACATTTGCATTGCAAATGGTGGAAATTATAGTGAAGATGCTATTTAAATAAAATAAATAGTAAAAATAAAGCTTCATTTCAACTGCATGGCAAATATTTAATTATCCTATGCGCCCAGACTTTACGCACACCTTAAAGTTTCACAAAGGGGCGCCCGATTCCTACTGGACTCGATCCGACATAATTTTGATTTTACCTAATGGTGATTTTGATTTTACCTTAGTTTTAACCTAAATGGTGCCCTATGCAACTGCGAAAATCTTATTTTTGCCAGTTTTTTTCAAACAACGCATACAGGTGTTATCGCACCAATGCCCATTTTTTAACTCACCGATAATCGAACTGCAGCCCTGAGAACAGGAGTCTTATTGCACGTATTGTTTTGTGGCGCTTCACTTTGTTACAATTATCTATTTCTACACTCTGACCTAAGCACACAAAACGCGTGGGTTCAGGCTCTTACTAATTATGTACATAAAGAAAAAGAAGTGACTTTAAATTCTATTTTTGGTTTTGAATTTTGCTGGTTCAATCGTTAAAGGATAAAATTCTAGTCAATTTTCTCGCGCTGGCCTATTCGAAGTTTTTTATACGGTAGTTATTCTGTCAATATACCCATTGATTTTACTGTTTGATTTTAAACTGGTGGTTGGATAGAGAACAGTGCGAGGAAAGTCCTGGCCGTCAGCCAGTGACACCTATAATAGAAGATTCATCCCCTTCGAGTGGTGAATCCTTACCAACAGATTTCTTTGATGCGCGTTTTTTGTAATGAACGTAAACTAACATGCAAAGCACAATTCTGTCTTTCTGTGTATCTGCCTGTCTTAACTGTTCCGAAACTGCCAGGCGTACCAACATCAAACTTGGCACGATTGATCACCTCCTCGGGGTAAATGTCATAAAGAGGTTGGTGACGTCTTGATGACGTCATAATCAAGGATAACTTTTTAAAATTGCATTTTTGGACCGAGAAATGCAGCTTTCGGCTTAAACAAAAGCCAGTATTCGACTTACGAAGTTCAACAAGTTTTACTTCTTTACGATGTCACATGACGTCGTAATTATAATTAATAGTAAAATTTGTTTTCTTAATTTACTGAAAAAATGCTGATCGTAGAAACCCGATTAAAAGCTTTTTCGGGAGATCTTAGCAAGGTGCCTTTGACAAAAGAAACTCTACAACAATTAGTGATGAATTGGCGATGCAACAACAGATTCTTTTTTTAAGCATTTCAAGCTTTCTAAACATGCATCTCGCTTTTTTTCTGCACGCTTCAACTTGCTGTATGATGTCATAATGCTGTTTGGCACAATTAACACAGTCTTTTGCTACCAGAGATCATTTTGCGACTTTTTCAAAAATTGATGCATTTAACAAAATCAGTTTAGTTAAAAATTGATTTTATGTCCCAACCAATTTTCGAACTTTTTTTTAAAAATCAAAGGATATGTTTTTTTTTGCTCATATTTATTCTCGATTTACGAGAAAGCCAATTATATCGCTGTCGTATGGACCAGATGTCGGCACTCGTTTGGGAGTTGTTATTTCTGATATTTCGGAGCCATCTTTCTTCTACCTAAAGGCGGGTGCTTCCCATTAAATGCTTTGCCTAAGGACGCAACAAGCGAACTTGCTGGCTTGTTCTCCGCAACATCCCTTAACCCTTTCGAGACTCCTGGGACATATATGTCCCGCAGGCTTTTCAGATTTTTTAAAAAGTCTGTTGGGACAAATGCTTCCCGTAGTTGCTTAGTTTAAGCAGATTTTAGACTTTTTTGATTCATACCGCTAGATGGCAGCATTGAGATTGCACGTGGCTAAAAATTTTTGAATTAGAATTCCAGTGTCCATTACATTAGAAAAACTAATAAATAATGCAAAAATACCAAGCGCCAAGCAAGTGAGCTGTAGATACCATTTTTTGAAGATTTTTGGTATGATCCGAGAAGGGGAATGAACCCCAGATCTACCGACAGCGAAACGGACGCTCTAACCACTACACCACCGCGTTGGTCAAGAGGATTCCGATAACATATGACATGTACATTTACTATCAGTTTTTATACTAAAAAAACTTTAAAGACCTGTGATGTAACTTTATTTTCTCCAAAATGTGGTAAGCTGAGTAAAAAGAGTTACGGTAAGTTGGATGTACGTATAAACCTTATGATAAGGTACTAACAATCAGTGACGTTTGAAAGCTGAAACAATTTGCTTTCTAGTAATATGCTATTGTATTAATAATCAGTTAAGACTAAGGATAAGTTCATAATGGCTAATCGAAATCGCTTGATATACGTCATGTTTCATTGTTAGTTGCACAATTTTCCTCCTAGACCTAAACAACCTGCAATTTTTAGAAAAAGTTAGTCCTTTAGTACATTTTAACAACTTTTTTCCGAGCAAGCATGGTTTTTTGGCATTATCTATCTGAATTTGCAAAAAGATTTATAAAAAACTAAAGATTAAAAAAATTTTCTGGTATAACCTACCGGTTAAAAGCACTCAAAGTTTAGGTGCCTCCACTTAATAAAATTGCAATGTCTAAAAAAAGTTGTTTGTTTGTAACATTTTCACTATTCTTTCTCAAAAACGTGCTTCTTTAGCATTTGCCATCTACATTTTCTAAAACACTAATCTAAAACTGAAGTCTCTCAGCATTTTAAAATGTAGCCGCCTACTCCAACCAACAAACTGGTGATCCCTCTACAAAAGCATGGAAGTAAAGATGGTTCTGTTTTATTTTTTGGAACAAAATATTAGTTTCGAGCTACACATCATCTAAATGTTGAAGCCATTTCCTTTGCGATCAGATGTGGTCGACTTAGCCGTCTGATATGATATTCTTAACCTCATCATTGCTAATGGCTACTCTTGAAATAACTTAACTGTAGGTGCATCGCTTCGTGTTACTTAGTTCTTTCGCTGGCTACGTATATGCCAGAACCAAGCAGCAAGAGCACAGCCAGAGGCTTTTGGTCGCACAAATAGGCATTCAACTAAGAAAAAGTCGTTAAAACTGGCTTCAATATTTAATAACGTATTCTTAAAAATACTTAGGTCAAATTACTTTTTCGCCTCTCCTATCAATATCTTTGAAATTTTACTTCTATCCACTTCATAAAATTGAACAAACAAAACTTTTTGAAAGCTGGCTGCTCCAATTGCGAACAAGTTGAGTTCCTAATTTGAACACAAGCCAAGTAAGATGTAGACAGGAACTCCAGAAACTTTTGGAAAACAATGGCGGCTATGCGCAATCTCTGTAATGGTTTTCTAAAGCTTAATCGATTTCCTTTAAAAAACGGTACCTTTGATTTTAAAACTGCGGCGTCACCAGCACGTTAACTTTTTATCGCTGTTTTCACAAATATCAATTTGGTGAAGCCAACTGAACCGATTCACTGTATTCTTATACTCGACAATACTGAAGAGGGCGCTGCTCTTTTCACTACTTAACCGCAAGTGTTTGACTTTGGGTTAGTTTGCTTTTTGCCTGGCTGCGTTTATGCTAGGATCACGCAACATGTGCCCAGCCAGAGGCGTTAGCTCATACAAATACCATAACAGCTATGATAAACTTTAAAATAGTGGGCCTACTATTTAATAGCTTAAATCTCGAAAATACATATCAATTACTTTAGCGCCCTTCCACGACTTTGATATACTTTCAATTGAAGCACCAGCTCAATTTAACAAATAAAAGTTTGTTAGGTTTAAGGGCTCTTATGGTGAAGACAGTGCAAATAAGATGTTGCCAGGAGTTTAAGAAAATTGGAGAAAGTAGTGGCTGTGCGCAATCCCAGGCAAATATTTTTTTATCAACTGCGTATCAAAAACGATAGTTATATTTCGGAACAAGATTTGGCTATGTGAAAAAACACAAGCTTTTTATTACTGTTTTCACAACTATCCACTGGGTGGAGCCGGCTTGGCTGGCTGAACCAATATTGTTAACCTCGACATTACTGACGGGGTCCTTGATGGGCGACGCCGGCAAAGCCGGCTAGTTGTCTAATATATAAAGCTCAATTCTGTCCGTCTGTGTGTCTGTCTAAACTCTTTCGAAACTTCCTGACGTACAATCATCAAACATGGCGCGGTTATTTTAAGGTAAGGTATTTTAATTTAAGGTATTTTAAGGTAAAGGTTATTTTAAGGTAATTCCGATACTACGTAATTTGTGCATTTACTATTAGTTTTTATACTGAAAAAACTAAACTTTAACACCTGTAGCGTAACTTTTTACCCCTACCAAAAAGTGGTAACCTGAGTAAAATAAGCTAAGTTTAATACAAATAGATTGTAACAAGGTAGTAACAGTTAGTGTCAATTGAAAGCTTAGGAAATTTGCTTTCCACCAATATGTCACTCTAATTTGTAAGGGCTAAGGATTATTTTGTAGTGGCTCATCAAAAATGGATTGCCAAACATAATTTTTCATTTTTTGTTCAAAATTGTCGTACTATACCTAAGTACTAGCAGTTTTGATAAAAAGTTAATTCTTTGTTACATTTTGACAATTTTCCGTCGGAAGCATGCTTCTTCGCCATTATTTGTCTAAATTTTCGAAAAGATTCATCACAAAACGAAGTTTCTAAAGACTTTAAAATGTAGCCTACTGGTCAAAAACACTCAAGATTTTGGTGTCTGGGCCTCACAAAATTGTAATTTCTACAAAAACTTAAGTCTTTTGAGTGCATTTTGACTATTCTTCCTCAAACGCATAGCTCATTGGCATTATGTACCAAAGTTTTCAAAAAGATTTATGTAAATCACCCCCCCTACTTCTCAACATTCAAATTATGTTTCCTTGCATTTTATACAACGAACCAACAAAACTTTTTTAAATCGTTGCCTGTATCAAGTAAGCAAGTCCACTTCCTAAGTATCAAATAGGGCTGGCAAGACTTAGCCAGGAACTACAGAAACTCTGGAAGAAATAGAGCGGCTAAGCGCAACTCCTTATAATGTTTTTTAGGCTTGATGAATTTCCTTCAAAAAACGATATTTTTATTTTAAAACGAGAATTAGCTATGTCAAAGAAACATTAACTTTTTATTACTGTTCATACAATTACCAATGTTCTTAAGCTCGACATTACAGAGGAGCGCTGCCACAGCAATTACATCTCTTCGAAAAGTTGTGAATTGGGTCCTTTGACGATGAACAAGAAAAAGATGGCATTCACCTCCTACACAAAATCCTTCCAAACGAAAATTGATAACAAACTTTGGGGTATCCAGTGGGCGTGTTTTCTCATTTAATGCCGTCCGGACTTTCCCAAAAGCAAAAATTTTTGCAGTGCTTTCAGCGAGATTCGATAAAAACTGCGGAAGCAGAAACACCTAAACAATACAGTGTAATCAAAGGTAGAGATAACGAATAAAAAAACAGGCTTTTTCGAGTATAGGCACTACAGTGGATTTGATTAAGTTGGAATTACGTTAATGCAAATAAACTATTAAAAACAAGAACTTATGGTAATGCCATTAGTCTTATCATGATTTACAAGGCAACGTAGTGAAGTGGGTGGGAGCGACGCTCGTAGCGACGATGATCATGAGTTCAAATTTTACAATGGTCACGTTTTGGTGTCCAGGGCTGTATAAAGATTTTTATAGACCTGAGGCTACATGGCAATGGGATGGCCCACGTGTCATTTTGCTCAATATACGATAATTAAAATGAAACGATAAAAATATACCCAGAAAATTTACTTAACAAACAGCCGCAAATAAAATTTTTCTCGATTAAGACAAAGCAAAGTTCTTGGTAAGATCATCGGCGTCTTTTTTTCCAAAATATTGTTTTCATTGTTGGGAAGAGCTAACCAATTTAATCTTTTCTGGCTGATGGAAGAGCACACTTTTTTCTTTAATCTATTGAGCACTGAAAATGAGCGCTCGCCAAAACCATTCAAAATCATCAGGCAAAGACACATTTTAGCATAGCAGATACATAAGGAAACGCAGACAGAACCTCATTTACATCAATGAATCTAAACATCTGAATTTTTATTTTCTATCCAATCGTACTTTTCTTCTCTTCTACATTGAAATTTCTTTTATAATGACAACCACTTAATACTTTTGCTCTTTTTTCGAATTCGTTAAAATGGGTTCTCACTGTTTAAATAAAGTCGCGTGGGCTATGAAACAAATTTGCTCAAAGTCATTTTGCAGTCCTGCTGTGATGGTCCGGCTTTACCAAATCGTTTTAGTATTCACCATCACAACTCGAGTAAAACATCGGTTTTAACCCACCCCTAACCCTTTCAAGTTTATAACATTTTCAATTATAGCATTTGAAACAATTCTGCGGGTGTTCAGCAAAGATCTCATCGCAATAAAATCATAAAAGTGATCAGTACATAATAATGACATCGTGACTTAGAAACATGGCAGACTTGTTTAGGCCTACGTGTACCTCTTGACCTCAAAGTTAACGTAGATAAGACTAATTTTATTTATAGATATGATTTCTAAGATGATCGTTTTACAATTTTCTGCAAGAACGTTTGTTCTAGCAATAAAGTTGTTATCGGTGGGTCTGGGGCTGTAACTCCGTTAGTTCCCATCTTGATCCGGCCCTGGTTATGTCCTTGCAAAAGGCACGTTTCTACAATTTACCTTTAAAGTGCCTTCTTTTGCAAACCTGTGGTAGAAATCCACTGGGCCAGCAGTACCTTGAACTCTGAAGCGGGTCTGGACTTAAAATATTCTATGCGCAACTGCAAAATTTTTCCCGTGGACGGAGGACTGAATATAGAACAGAAAGAAAGAGATGTAGCAAAGCAGTTTTCTCCAACCAAATGTAGCTTACGTTGCCATATCTATAAGCACTCTCTTGAATCGCTAAGAAGTCCAAACCAATATGCTTGGTAACCAGGGATGTGGAAGCGGAAGCGGAAGCTGGAAGCGGAAGCGGTGGAAGCGGTACTTTTTCTGTGGAAGCGGAAGCGAAAGTGCGAAAAATCCACCGCTTCCGCTTCCACATAGGAGGAAAGAATGGAGAAAGAAAAGAAATTGGTTCTGCTATCCTTCGTAGAAGAACGAATAGGGGGAGCATAAACATTAAGAAGTGAGAGTGAGGAGGAGTCGTTTAGAGAGATGTTGACCTCTACATAATCAGAGTAGGGGCCAAGCAAAGAAAGAGAGGAGGTAGAAAGCTCAGAGAAGAATAAGCCCTGCTTGACGAAATGATGACGCCGCCACTAGCGTTTGCGACATCAGTAGAAAAAATACCAGATCGGGAGTGGGTGCCGTGGGATTGCAGAGCAGAGAATCCAGGAATCCGGAAAGAGGAAGATAAATTAAGGTTAGATTCCTGGATATAAATAAGGCCAACGGGATGAGACGAAATAAAGTGTAGTAGTTTAGTGCTCCTGGCTGGGAGACCCCCTGCATTCCATTGAAGAACCCTAAGAGAGTTATGGAGGGGAAGAGAAAGCAGGAGGTAAAGAGAAACAGCCAGGAGCATGAAGCGGTGGTAAGGGTACAGAGGGAGAAGATACAAAGTGGGCGAAAGGGGGATAAGAAGTTTGAAAGCGAGGGTGGGGTGCGAGTGCTGCATTAGCAGAAGAGCGCCAGATTGAGCAGTGAAGGTATACCAGCTGCAGAAGTCCGAGGAGGAAGTCACACTGCTGGTAGGCAGGGTTGCCAGATTCTAGTGATCAAAAAAAGCCAAATTAGGCAGAAAAAAGCCAAAAAAAAGCCAAACATTTTTAATAACGTCATAAGTATAATTTTAATTACAAAAGATATTGTGGGAGTTTATGTATGGATTACTACGTGTAAGTGTATGTAGAATAAGCATACTATGTATATACTAGAGCAGTGTTTCTTAACCATTTTGGCGCTCGCACCCCTGAAAATTTTGTGAAATGATTTTGTACCCCTACACCAGTGTTTCCCAAACTGTGCGACGTGAAAATACGCTGCCTTTTTTGAAGATCAGCTCGAAACTTTATTCATACATTAATACGTTAAGACAAATGCATTTCGCTATAAAGCGTCATCAGTGCTGTAAAAGAACAATAAAAGCAACTAAATCTAAGGTTCCAAGCAATAACTCTACTGACAAATCTACACTCATCACATAAGTAATTATATATCCAGCGTATCAAAACAAATAATTTCATATTATAGTATTGCAGTATTACCCACAAAATGATATAACCCACAAAAACAAAAAGTCTAGTAGAGTTATTGCTTGGAACCTTAGATTTAGTTGCTTTTATTGTTCTTTTACAGCACTGATGATGCTTTATAGCGAAATGCATTTGTCTTAACGTATTAATGTATGAATAAAGTTTCGAGCTGATTTAGTTTTTCCAGTCACATCTTTTGAGTTCTTAGCAACAGAAACGGAATCGCTCGCATATGTCGGAGTTGGATAGGCGGAATATCTCTGATCAAAATCAACTAAACTTTTTTGAAGATCGGCATCATTTCGGGCTGAATCAAGCGATTTCCGCAGTTTCCTCACCATTGCAGAGGTGATCTCCAAAAAAAAAAAAAAAGTCATTACCAATCTCGCGGACGCCTGTGATACCATTCGATGTCGCTAGAGCAAGATATGGCTGGTTGGTGTGCCGCGACACGTGATCAAGCACTTTCCTTTGCCAGCGAACAAAATAGTTTGGGAACCATTGCCCTGAAGTTTAAAGTGTAATTTTGTAATGTGTTTTTTACTTTAAAATGTAATTAAAAAAAAAAACATTATTCTGACGCCTCATTTTGTACCCTCTGTTTTACTTGTGTTTGGTTTCAAAAAAAGCCAAACAAAATTTTGCAAGCCAAACGCCCTTAAAAAAAGCCAATATGGCAACCCTGCTGGTAGGTGTAGAATCTCCAAAAAAAAGCAGGGAGGGCAGCTCCAGAAGTGAGAGCTGCCAAAAGTTCTGAATCTAGAAAAAGAGAGTAGTGAGCATTTTAAATGAACTCAGTTAGAGCATGTGCAGCATTGTACTGACCTACCCGCCAGGTCACATTTCCAGCGCACACCAAACTGGGAAAGACAGGACAAGGGTTAGGATGAACGTTGCCACTCATCAGGAGAAGGAGGAGAATGAGAAGACAGTCAAGAGAAAGGCAGGAGTAAAGAGAAGACAGGCCAATTTTAAAGATGCTGCGTGCTACTCTTCTGCGGTCGTTCAGGGGGCTGCACGGCAAAAAAATGGTTTGTGTGAGGGGAGTGCCCGGGGTAACTGGGACCCTCGGGAAGGCCAACAGCCATTTTGACCCAATCCAAACGGGTCGGGGACCGCACCACCACGTTGAGGCGGCTGTTGATTGGTGCAGTTCAATTTTGCTCGCTTTACATGTACATACTATATATACGACAGAAATTTCGCACTTCACTACCCAAAAAGATCGGAGTCAATACGTGTTTTGAGGACGGACAGAAAGTCCGTAATGATGATTAGAGTTAAAGTTAACTCAAAGTCAGAGTTAGTTAAGAACAAAGAGGGAAAATCAACGCTATGCAGTGTAATTTGTTGTTGTGACGACAGGTTATTGTCGAGAGCTGTGATATTTGGTCTTACGATTTAGATCTGAGAAGCATTAGGTTAACTGTTGTAAAAGTAGTTGTAAGTAGTGAACGAACTTGTAATAACTGTCTATTTGTTGAAGTGTTTAATTATTTTTTGAAGTGTAGTAACGAAATATTTGAATTTCTTGCAAGCAATTCGTGATTTCTAAAGTTTTGTTAGTGGGAGCTCCTTGACAAACGCGAAACTAGATTAGGGGCTCCGCGATGACAAAAAGATTGAAAAGTACTGTTCTACACAGAGACGTAGCAGCCGCCCCCCAAACCCCCCAATTGGAGGGGGCCCAGGCCAACTTTGGGGGCCCAAGTTAGTCTGAAATTGCTTTTTGGCTACGTGACTATTTTCAGTTCAGTAGACTTGTTTACAACCGATTTAAACTGTAGGAAGAAATTGGCTTGTGACATCATAAGTGAATGCAACGTCATTTTATCTCGCAGAATCTAGAATATTTCGATTGATTTTCTGGTAGAATCTTGAATATTCGATTGACGTAACAATGCCGTTGTTACGCAACAATCATAGAATGGTCTGGAATTCTGTTTGGCTATAAATACCGGGACAATATATATACACTGCAGAGTGCAGATAAAGTATTTTATTGACATTGTATAGAATGAAACGTTCAAAAAGTGGTGCTCAAAAGAGAAAAGAAGCAGCCACTGCTCGAGATGCTGTAGCGAAATTGCCCAAGATGACAGATTTTTTCAAGATTACTGAGCAGAGTAGACCTGGCACTAGTACCGAGAGGGATGAAGAAAACTATAGTGTACAAGAAAAAGAAGACTATGACAATCAGCATCAAAGTGATTGTGAATTTCCAGAAAATGTAAGTTGTGATTTACCTGCCAATACGCAACCTTCAATATCAAAAATAACTGAATCTCAATTTACCCCTATCCCTGATGACCCATGTAAATGGCCTGAAAGTATTTCTGATGCTCAACGATGTGATATAGTAAAGCGTGGACCACATCAACTAATAATGAATTTTCCATATAATAGCACAACTCCAAGGCGACGTTTTTCCTCCAACCATTATAAACGTGTGTTCAGAGACGTAGCAGCCGCCCCCCAAACCCCCCAATTGGAGGGGGCCCAGGCCAACTTTGGGGGCCCAAGTTAGTCTGAAATTGCTTTTTGGCTACGTGACTATTTTCAGTTCAGCAGACTTGTTTACAACCGATTTAAACTGTAGGAAGAAATTGGCTTGTGACATCATAAGTGAATGCAACGTCATTTTATCTCGCAGAATCTAGAATATTTCGATTGATTTTCTGGTAGAATCTTGAATATTCGATTGACGTAACAATGCCGTTGTTACGCAACAATCATAGAATGGTCTGGAATTCTGTTTGGCTATAAATACCGGGACAATATATATATACACTGCAGAGTGCAGATAAAGTATTTTATTGACATTGTATAGAATGAAACGTTCAAAAAGTGGTGCTCAAAAGAGAAAAGAAGCAGCCACTGCTCGAGATGCTGTAGCGAAATTGCCCAAGATGATAGATTTTTTCAAGATTACTGAGCAGAGTAGTCCTGGCACTAGTACCGAGAGGGATGAAGAAAACTATAGTGTACAAGAAAAAGAAGACTATGACGATCAGCATCAAAGTGATTGTGAATTTCCAGAAAATGTAAGTTGTGATTTACCTGCCAATACGCAACCTTCAATATCAAAAATAACTGAATCTCAATTTACCCCTATCCCTGATGACCCATGTAAATGGCCTGAAAGTATTTCTGATGCTCAACGATGTGATATAGTAAAGCGTGGACCACATCAACTAATAATGAATTTTCCATATAATAGCACAACTCCAAGGCGACGTTTTTCCTCCAACCATTATAAACGTGTGTTACCTAATGGTGAAAGTGTTTCACGGTCGTGGCTAGTTTATTCTGGGGAATCAGATCAAGTTTTTTGCTTTTGTTGTAAGCTATTTGGAAAAACACTAAGCCCCTTTTGTAGTGGTATAAATACATGGGAGGGTTTTTCGAAAAAACTGAAAGACCATGAAAACGGCATTTCCCACCAAGAATGCTGCAGTCAATGGATGTTGCTAGCTGAAGGGATAAGAAATTCATCCACTATCGACAAACGCGAGATGAATATTTTTTTCAATGAAAGACGTTTTTGGAGAAATGTTTTAGAGAGACTTATCGACATTGCCTTGTTTCTATCGGAAAGGAATCTTGCTTTTAGAGGATCTGAAGAAGTCTTAGGATCTGCTCACAATAGAAATTTTCTGGGTATATTTGAGCTTTTGGCAAGAAGAGATCCGATCCTAAAAGAGCTTCAAGAGAGAATCAAGAATAAAAACACTAAAGATCACTATTTGAGTCCTACCATACAAAATGAACTAATTGAATTGCTAGCGACAGAAGTTGAAAAAGAAAATTTACAGCAATTGAAATTGGCAAAATATTTTTCTATAATTTTGGACTGCACTCCAGATATGTCACATCATGAACAAATGTCTGTCATTCTCCGTTATGTACTATGTAATGAAGAAGCTGCTGTTGTTAAAGAAACATTTTTTGGCTACTTGAGAATAAGTGACAGTACTGGGAAAGGCTTGTTGGACGCTTTCTTAGAAAAAGCGACCGAACTGCAACTCGAATTGTCTGATTGTCGAGGTCAGTCATATGATAATGGTGCTAACATGAAAGGAAAACATTCTGGGGTCCAAGCAAGAATGCTAGACATCAATCCCAAAGCTGTTTACGTGACCTGTTCAAACCATACCCTTAACTTAGTTGTTGTTGACAGTGCTAATTGATCGACGGAAGCATTGACATTTTTTGGAGTACTTACAAGGTTGTATGTGCTGTTTTCTTCCTCTGCTCAGCGTTGGGAAATTTTGAAGAAACATGTGGAGCTGTCCATAAAGTCACAATCTGATACTCGTTGGGAAAGCAGAATTAAATGCATCAAACCTCTTCGATACAATTTAAAAGAGGTGTTGCTGGCACTGAAAGACTTGGAAGCCATTTCCATAGAAAGAAAAGATGGAAGAGCTGCCTCAGAAACAAAATCGTTGATAGCTCATTTATCAAAATGGAGTTTTCTTTTGTCGGTGTTTATTTGGTATGATATCCTATTCCAAGTCAATAAAGCAAGCAAGATTCTTCAATCGTATGGAGTCTCCCTTCATACAATGGAAACGGAAATCCAGGCAACTGAAAAGTTTTTGCAAAACTATCGCACAACGGGTTATGACAGTGCCGCAACATCTGCTGTTGAAATAGCACAGGAATTGGATATTGATCCTTCTTTTCCTCCGTCAAGAAGTGGAAAGAAAAGAAGATTGTTTGATTACCAAGGTGAAGAGGAACAACGAGCTACTCCTGAACTGAAATTTAAAAGCAACTTTTTCTATCCATTAGTAGACCAGGCTATTATGTCAATAAAGGAGCGCTTTAATTTGTTACGTGAGGTTTCTTCCGCCTTTTCGTTTTTGTACACACGAGACAAACTTTTGCTTGTGCAACAAGAAAATGCTCTTCTTACTTGCTGTAAAGAGTTCCAAAAAAAGTTCGGTGACATTGATTCTGATGAAATGAGCGCTGAGCTACAGCGGTTTGTTTTAATTTTACAAAAAAAACGCAATCTCAGTACGGCTCAAGACTTTCTGAACTATCTTCTAAAGACTCATTTATTTGAATTGTATCCGAATGTGTACATCGCACTTCGAATCTTACTAACTTGCCCCGTGACTGTTGCCAGCGCTGAAAGAAGCTTCAGCAAATTGAAACTGATCAAAACTTTTAATAGAACGTCTATGACAGACAGTAGACTATCTTCATTAGCCATGTTGTCAATCGAAAATGACTGCGCCCGATCTCTTGATTATGACAATGTCATAACAGCATTTGCGAACAAAAAGGTTCGCTCCAGACTATTTAAATGATACTGTGTTTTTATAACTTTTTCATGTTTTTCAGTGTCATTGCTTTCGTTTCGCAGTGTCTGCATAAATGTCCTACTGAACTCTGGCATCGGTGCCGAATTTTTTATGACTTGCACCTTCGGTATCGGCATGCTTTATTCTGACATTAGCCTGTTTACTTATGTACAAATTGTGGTGTATTTTCTTAATGCAGCTTTTCAATTTTACACCTCTAAAGTGATATGACCTGTGCGCAGGGGCTCTTGCGCTTACTTTGGGGGGGGCCCGAAGTTGGAGTGCTACGGGACTGGTTCTACATTCAACACGAGCTCTGATATCTAAGAAAAAGAAACACAGAGTAGTTCAAAACAATAAGCTCAAGCGAAGTAGGTAAAGTAATAGCAATAAATGAAGGTTTTTGTTTTCTCAAAATGATAAAGTGTAGGAGAAGGCAGGCTACAGACCCACAAAAGTTAAAAAAATTGTCAACGGTCGTGTTTTGTTGGTGGAAGCGGAAGCGATAGGTGTGGAAGCGGAAGCGGAAGCGTTTGAAAAATAACCGCTTCCACATCCCTGTTGGTAACCCCAAAAAAACTAGATTACGACTTTTCCTTTTTCTAACTTCTGCAGTTAAACTTAATAAAATTTTTCGGAAAACTTACTTCAGAATCAATTCTTGCATATATAAAGTAAAGATTCCGCACGTTGTTGCTAAGCATTCTGTAAACGGCAACAAAATTGAATACAATATGTTTGGAAGTGTTAATTCGGAATGTTCACTCACCTATATTATTCGAATAAACGTATAACCAGCTCGGTGTAGTAGTGGTAAGAGCGTCCACTTTGCGGTTGGTAGACCTGGGTTCAACTACCTCATTAAGCCATATCGAAAGCTTAGAAACATTTATCATAATCTTTTGCTTGACGCTGAGAGCAAAAAGAGCAGTTTAAAGAAAAATTCGGAAAGTTCGCTATTTGTACTCTTGAATGAGACCCTTAACGGAATAATTCCATCTTTTGAGTGGCAGACAGGAGACAGGGTCGAAGAGCCTAAACGTCGCGGCGGTGCAGTCTGACTTCTCATTAATAAATAGAAAATAAGCAAGAAGAAAGAAGAACCTTTTGCGAAGTGGAAGACTAGATGTTTGATATGACGCCCATTCTATTCTCAAACATTTAAAAACTAACCCTCTTCAAAAATGTGCTAAATACTATGGGGTTAAACTGTGGAAAACTTTTGATTCTGATCTAACACTATTAACTTCTATACGTTTTTAAGTCTCATCTTGAAAGATCCTTTTTGCTTATACTAATCTTTAATTTATGCTTTCAACTTCAACTTTTTTTTCCAGTTATCTTCCTGATATAGAATCGTGGACACCATCCAGCTTCTCTTACTTTGTAAACTTGTATTTTTTACGCCATTTTCTTTTTATATTTTTCATTTTCATATTTGTTTATTATTTATTCATTTTTTTTATATTTGGGTGGCCGGTTGACTGAATGGCCACAAGTCCCATGACAACCCTACTTCCCGAAACCTTAAGCAAATTGTATGTAATGTCGTTGCTCTTTCTTCTTTTGCACGTGTGGGCTATCCCTTTCGTTTCGTTGGATAAACAAAGTCTTGCTCTCTGTCTGTCCTTACTATCTCAGCTCGCTGTAAACTAACTTATGATAAGCACGAGGCAAGGTAGGGCATAGGTACCACCATAAACTAGCAAAAGTAAAGCAAAGTATGCAGCAATGAAAGTAAAGTTGTCTTTGAATGGCACTGATGATGAAAACAGTGCTAGAATTTTGTTAATTGACAAGGTAAAACGTTGTTCCAATAGATGGAGTGCTTGATTCATGACTAAAGTACGTATGAAGTCTTCGATTTCAAATGTCCGTATCCGCGATCCATTTTTCTTGTTTGCAATTTGGCGGCAAGATTCAGTTTTTTTCTAAATTGAACACTGCAGAAAGAGATAGATTGTTCACGTCAAGCTTAATGAGTGTAAAGGGACATTCAATCGTTTAAGTGCAGATGAATTTTTTAGGCCGTTAGGACAGGCATTGATGTAGGGCTCAGCAAGCATCGATTATAGGTTACGGACAAATCTAGTGCTATATGTAGTTTATTCATGTGTATACTGGTACAGTCACATTAATAGTAAAGCAATAGTGAAAACTTATTCAGCTCATTGGATATCATAAACCCGAAAATTCAGAATTTTCAAGACTGTAAAAACCTTAAATTTTGTATGTTTTATTTACCTTTACATGTTCTTTTAGTTTGCACATACCTGCAAATCATTGGCTACTGGTACCTTGCAGACACTGTGCAACCTAGGCTTAGTTTAAACTACACTTGAATTATTAAAGCAATGCTTGGAAAAGTAAACAATGTTTTTGCACTGACATGCAATTACAGAGTAATGCTTCAAAAAATAATTTGAAAACCTATGGCTACAAATTTGTTGCTTAGTCCTTCACACCATGCTGCTGACATATTTAGCAATCTGTTGATAAGCTTATTTGCTATTTGCTCATGACAGCTTACATGTCACAAGACATAGCTGTGACCTTAAGAAAGGCAGACACATGATTTAGCAGAAAAGGCTCAACTTCATTGACTATTGACTTGACAATTTTCCTGTGTTCCTGAGCTACTAGTATTGCGATTTTGATTAGCTCATGCAAGAGAGTGACAATGGAGCTGAGCTAAGGGTAGTTGCCTATGCATGCTTTGCAATATACTAAAATGCAGAAATTCACAAAAAGCGTGCCAGAGAATTAGATACAACTTTCAGACAGAAATTCTGTGGAACTGTAGATCAGTGTTAGGATTAGAGTTGCAGTTAGTTACAGTTAACATTAAAATTAGGGTTAGTCCATGCAATTTTTTCATTGCCAGAATATTCACTTGCTTCCAAGTTTTAAGTTGTAACACTCAACTAAAATTTCTTAGTGTTATGCTCAATAAATTTACTGCTTGTTAGCCAAGTAGGATATAGAAAATCATCTTAAAGAGTTTTTTCCAGGGTCACAACATTTCAGTTTTGAGAGGTTAGAACAGTGTTCCTTCTGGATTGTCAACATCTGGCATGTGCCCACAGATCTATGCTTAGAGCTGAAGACAAAATGTGCCTAAATTTTAAATCTAGGTAAATTACCAAGACAAAAAGCAGTACTTCAGCCAGAGTGTAAAATCTGGTGCCTTTGACTGGTTGGTAACAGATGCCTTTAATGAGGTAATGTTGTTTCAAAAGTATGCAAACTGTGGTTTTGGAAACATGTGACTTGTTAGATTGGCCTGTACCTTAACTAATCACTAATTTTCTGAAGAAAAAAATTGGTTTCATGGAAGCTATGAGATTGAGTGCTTTACTGTTTAATTGTTGTCAAAATCTTACTTGCTAAACTATCGAATAAGTTACTCAAGTACTACATGTTATTATGGCAATAAAAGAAGAATAATAGTAAATATACCAGATATTAAACTGAGACCATCCTGCAACATTGTTTCATTGATGCATAGTTTTTTACTTTTGAAGGTTTTCATATCAAAATGTTTCTAAATCTGTCAATATTTTTATATCATTATCATCATTGCACAATTTTTGCATTATTTTCTGAATCAACGTTGTGCTTCATGAACATCAGTACAGTGTGCTCAACTACTTAGTAATAACCAGAGCTGTAGTGTCTCAAGACATGTCTCGGTCTTGAAGTTCTGAAGACTCTGGCTCGTCTCAGCACCTTGAAGTTTTGGAAAATGGGCATGTCTCAGCCATATTTAAAGGTTTGTTTTAAAATTGAATAAAGTAAGCCAAATTTCCGACAGTTTTGCTTTGCAGTTGAACCCATATTAATTATAACTGACACTAAAAAGAACAGTTTTACATGCAGTAGTGTTATGGTGAATGCATGTGTCACATTATATAATTATTTTCATGCACTCCTTACAAAATAGCTCATAGCATGCTATATTGCAACATATTTGGAAATTCACCAAAATGTCCAGAATTTAGTGTTAAAAATATTTGCAACATTTTGTAAACATTTGGTTTCAAAAATTTTGTGTCTTGTGTGGATCTTGGCATGTTCAAGTCTTGGTCTTGTCCTGACTTTTTGCTAAAAGTCTTGGTCTCACAATTTCTCATCTCGGTCTCAAAGGTTTTGGCTGAGACTCCAACTCTGGTAATTGCTCAGTTATTGTTTGCGGTGAAAATCATCAGTGCAAAATCGTGTTGCTATTTTGCATGTTTATGTATGTTTTTGCAAACATTTGTGTATGAATATTTACAATGTGAGTTGTTTTGTTCAGCTGATGCTTGTATATTTATATGTGCCTAGTGATATATCTACATTTTTGTTTGATGTAATATTTGTTTTATATTTGAGATAGTCGTGAATAGCAGTTATTGTATGTTGCTTTTGTTTTTGTTATGAACATTGTATTCCAAGTGTAGATTTCACAATATTGCAGTTTCAAATTTGGCGCCTGTTGCTCCCGTATTTCCCATAAAGCATGCAAGTAACCATCTTCAAGTGTGCTGCAGTAATATCATGTTGATGAGTAAAAATTAGTTTTCTATGTTTTTTGTATTGTGTTTGCTACCCTACCTAAATATTTCTACTCCTACAAAACTAAGTGATTGGTATTAACTGTCAATAACTTAAAAATTCTTTCATTATACCATGTCAGCAAAAAGTTTAGAAATTTTAAATTTAAGAAGTTTTGTTCTGTATCTGAAATGTTATCAAAAACGATAATTACCACACTAAATATTTTTATATAGATGTTGCAATTTAGTGCATATTAAAGACATTTGAAATGTGATCGAGTTCATTAACGTTATAATAACAAAAACATGATAAAACTGTATTAATTTGCAGTTTTAAGTTTTTCCAAAAGTTTGTTGACAGCACTATATGTCATCACAATGTGTAATTGACATGTTTATTAACATGCTTGTCAAGGTTGGCTATCTCTGGTAGGTTAATCTATTTGGTTTGTGCCACCAAAACTATAGTTGTTGCAATGCAGCGATGTGATACTCGACCTGGCAATATGGCCGACTAGAACCCGGGATTAGACACAAAAAAAGCAGAACTATTGGAAAAATAATACGTAATGCCACATAGGTTACAACATTGACTCTTGCTACATACCAGTTTTATGAACGTAACAATTATTTTCATAAAAAAACAAGTTTTTTCAGGCAAGAGTGGAGATTAAATATCAAAATTCAAATCCTAATTTTAGAGCATTGCCGGTTGAGTTCTCAGACTATGCTTTGCTCATGAGCTAGTGGCACCTACGGATGTAGATTTTGCTCCTATTACCCGATGAAACCAAATTTTGCACAGTTGTCAATTATTTTAGCTATTACCCACTAGTTGACCTGTTGTTTTGAAGTAGGCCTATAAGTTTGGAAGTTCAATGCTGCATGGTAGCTGCTTCATTGTCCCTTTTTGAAATGACGAGAACTCATTCAATTCATCAAACACAAGAGGAACAAATAGTTAGGAAGACTGCAAAATGACCTTGTGGATTTTAAATTAACAGTCACTCATATGTGACTTCGCAGTTGGCACAAGCTGTAGTTTATACCTGCAATACAATCTTTGATGCAAATGACAGTTCTGTCCAGCCATGCTGCATGCAACATAATGGTGTGAGTGCACATTTTTGCTGTCTTTTGATTACATGTTTATTACTTTGTCCGTTACGCCGTGCTACTGATTCAAGAAAGACCTTTTCTGGCAATTTCCTTTGATTGTGGTGGAAAAGCACTGTGCAGGCTGTACTAGTGGGCCATTAGAAGCTCTGAAGCTGTTCCAGCCAGGGTTTTTTGATGACTGCAGGACAGCGAATATAAAAAAACCTGTATCCCTGTTATTCCACTTTCTGTGTTTTGTGAGAGCATGTGTTTGCATGCAACATCAAGTCTGAACTGAACAGAGCTTTCGTTTGTGTAAAAGCTCTCATTTTTAGTTCAAACTACAGCTCTCACTGACTGCAACAGTACGTGCAGGGACTGCTGACATGAACACTGTATGGTTATTGGACAATCTCTAAAGCTTTCCATTTTTCTCACGTTCAATAAGATGATTTAAGTTTCGTCATCAACTATCCTTCGGTTAACATTTTTTGATGCATATAAACTTAACATTTGCATTTGTGATAACCTTTTTAAAAATTCGTATGACATTTACACCGGCAATGTTAAATTTTCACTTCCTTTTCGAATCTAATGGTAAGAAACTTAAAGGAATACCCAGCATTTCCAGGTACTGATTTCATTCATTTTTTTTTATGTTTTCAGGTTTTACATAGTGTATTGTTGAGCATACTTAATATGTAAGCAAGGTTTTTTTACACGAAAGTTTCAAGAAACCGAACAACAACCAAATGTCTTATCCTACAGGCTCGATTGATTTAGCCAAGTTACCTTTGGAAGTGCGAGCCAAACTTGCTGAATTAGACATAGAAATCTCAGAAGGTAATGATTTCTCTGTAAAATAGCTTTATGCAGTGGCCTGCTACACAGTTTGAATGAATCACCACACTCGGTCTCAACCTCAAGAAGCGACGGCAAGTCGTTTTATATTTTTTCCTCCTTGCCACCATCCGCAATTAGTACTACATTAGTACAAGGTTAGACATACAAATGCTTTTTTGTGTTTTCGCATCAAGCTTTGATTGGTGTCAAAGCTTTTAGTTCTTGATGTCATTCCCGATCCTCAATGTGCACTCGTAGCCTTTATGAAAAGCTTTGAATTTCATGCTATGTGCCTTGAAGTGCAAAGCACTTCTTGGTTTGACATTCTACAGATCAATAATCTTATTAATACGTAAATTAGATTGCTTTTCGAATGGCCGTTTGTCAAATACTGTGAGTGGAGAGTTTTTCAAGTATATGCTTCAGCTTAGTATCTTTACACAAAACTAGAGCGACTTCGAATTTGATTGCTTTGTCTTTATCGAAAAACAGCACTTCACGTGTCAATGGACTGAGTGATAAGTGTGTGGTCGCGGAATCAGCTTTAATGGAATATACAGCTTGCGCCCTTGAGTGATATCATAGACCCAAATTTTGTCCAACGACTAAAATTCCTTACTGTTGTCCACAGTATCGCCTAATTGTTTTTGTTTTTGTTGTCAAAGTAAAGGTCCATTAGTGCTGACCTCGGTTGTCGATAAGCGTTTTTCGGTAATAGTAGCGCCTAGCTAGCTTGGTGCGGTAAGCTCGTACGCGTTTCTGACCTTCCGTTCTAAGTTAAAGTTCAATGCAATTTTACCATTGAATAAGCGTGGTACTTAAATGTAATACAAATTTATTTTGTGTTAGGGAAAACGGGCTAAATTATTATACACTTGTTTAGGTGACATAACTCAAAAAGGATACGACAAGAAACGACTTAAACTTCTAGAACCTTTTCTCGTGTCTGGACAGAATGGTAAGTGCCTTTGCGATATGTAGTCGGTAACAACTTCCTGACAACGATGTGTTTAGGGATGCTTTTTTTTTCTATTAAAAAACGCATTGACGGTTGTGATAACGCAACAGAACAGGTGTCAGACGACGATGCGGTTGTTTTATGATTGACCGTCATTTCACATTGTCAGCTAAAACATACTTGTCTCATTGCGCACACTTGCATTTCATGGGAAAGTAATGTAAGCTGACAACGGCAAAGGAAGGTTAACCAACATATTTATAACTATTAACATGGTAGCCTAGGTTTATAAAAAATAGTATTTTCTAAAACACATTTTGACTCTAGTGAACGTGGTCATAAATTGGAATAAGAGAATGTTAAGCTATGAAGTAGGTGGGCTACTTCATTTGTGAATCTTTACGTTCGGTTTATTTGCATTTGCAAAGGCTAAATGCATTTTATTTCACTGTTCTTTATTGTTTTTCCTAGTCATCAGCATTTCATTGGCGATCAAACTGAACTTTGACCTATTGTATTTGGCAATCATAGCTGTTTTTTTGTTTTAACTCATCTTTAAAGTGCTCGCAATAGATAATGTTAATCGGTGCACATTAGCTTTGACTGTTTTTGCACTTTTGTCTAATTAGTTTTGCAAGCGAATCATAAAGCACTTTTGCTGCATTGTTGTCTGTGTGTGTCAACTGACCCTCATCTACGCTAAAGTGAAGTACGGTAAATTGAGGGCGGGCGAAATTAAATCAAGTCGTATCTGATTACAAAGTTTTTAAATTCTTCGCTTAACGTGTCATCAAGGATAGAGTTGTTGCCAAACTTGCTTTGGTCAACTAGGCGAAAGCGTTGTGTCAGTAAAGCGGGACTCCGCGCTTACTGTTGATGATGTCAAGTGAAGTTTGTCTTACATTTTTCTTGCAAAAGTAATTTAATAATTGTCTGTGGCAAACGGATTACGGCAGCATTTCGATTTCTGTTGACAGTATTCCAACTACGGAGGTAATAAATTCCATGGATCGAAAAATCAAGTTATTTCCGCTACGTTGAAAACAGGTTTTATTTAAAGATTACCCAGTTTTGCTGATGCTTGTTGGATGTATATGCTTATTGATTACCATTTCAGTAAATTTAGCTTTAGCTGGAATATTGGATTATTGTTTACATTGGCAGAAACGACATTAGGTCATTGTTTAATGAGACGTGGCATCGTTTGTGACAAACAGTCTCAGTTTTAAGAAGTCTTCAGGTCATTTTTTTAACTTCTCAGATTTGACGCACGTAGGCTACCTATTGTACATACACTTGAGTCTTATTAATTAGACAATAATTAACTTCGAAGAAAAAAGTGAAGACTTGTTGACACTCGTGGCGTTAGCGTTGTTGCTCCGCTTTATGCTTTACTGTCTGGATCTGGTATAGACAAGGGAAACCTGCTACTTCTCTCGTGCTGCATGGACCACAGCATTCGCGAATAATGTGCGATAGAAACAAAGTGTTGCTTCAAATATGGTTAGTTTTACCATAAAAAAACTAAGCGTGTTGTAAATTGAATGGAGTTTTGCCTTGAAGTACCTTAGCGAAAACTTTGCTGTAGTTTAGACGTTTTTATAATCAAATACACCGGTTGGCAAAAATCGGCGACGTTTAATGTCGAACGTCTGAATTGCCATCCGAACGCCTCTAGTATATTAAATAAACATGAAGTAATCCTAATGGAATAAGTGAATGTGTTTACTAAATTGGCTTGTTTACTCTATGGCAAACGCCTGATTTTAAGTTATTGCTCTGCAGCCGCATGTTTATGTTTGCGTCAAAAATCGCTCAGACCGCTGACGTAATGGCACATACATAGCTGTCACCGCCTTAGGTCGAAGTTTTTGGTACTGGTGATTGAGCTTCACCGTATCGTTCGCATTTCTAGTAAGGTGTCGCGGGTCAAAGCAGTCGGTAACGACCTGCTTAGTGAAAACTCGCGAAATTTTTCAACCGGATTGATTTCAACAGGAATCTCAGCCTTTCTGATCATGTTATTAGAGGCAGCACGGAGATCTATTCCTGAAATGACGGTGATAGAAACGGCGTAGCCAGGGTAGGAGCGCAATTGCCCACATCCAAAAGTTTTGCCGAAGTCCTACTTTTGACTAAATTTCTTACTGCCCTTTAAAATGGTTGTCACTCAAGTTTTTCTCCAGAAAATATTTCTGAAATTCGCTTAGTATGTGTGATTAATATCAAATCCCGGTGGGCTCTTTCATAAAGGTCATCAAAATTTCTTTGGATCTAGCACAAAACATTACAGTAGTCGCATCTGAAAACTTTTTGTCCAGTAACATCCCTGGATGTGTGTCGATAAAGTGCAATTAATGTGGCATCAATAAAACCAGCTTTAGAAGATCTTCGAAGCACCAATTCAGGATTGTAAATTTTATAATATGTTGATGACAATTTTTGCGTGGCACGGCCGTTCTGTATTCGATCGGCAGAATGAAAAAATTACGCATCCTTCATAAACGACATAAAAAAATGACATTTTGCAGGTTGAACAGCAAAACCAATCCAACGTGTGCTTGGGTTGAACGTGCAAGTAAAAACTTAACCTTTACGAGGTGATGAAACAGCTCTTTGTTCGCGTCATATAATTCAAAATTTTGCACCCGTCGATCAATGGCGAGCCATTAAGAGGCAGAGGCTTTTTTTTTGCCGGAAGTGTTAAAATTTATCAAGCGTTATCATTTCCGTTTCCGACTAGCTGACAATCACTAAGTTTTCTACTTGGTTGCGTCGGTGGCACAGGTCAAAAAGAGTGAACTGGAAATCTGTCTGACACGATATGCTTTATTTTGAGTTGAGGCTTTCTTGTTCCGTGCACAAACGCAATGAGTGAATTGTGCAATCTTTGCTTAGCAGCTCGTTGATCAAGTCGTTGGCAACTCAGCTGAGCGAGATAAAAAGCCGGTTCGCAATCGAAAGGCTGTGGGTTAAGCCCCCACATTATTGCCGCGTTGTTGCGTTCTTGGATTTTACGGATATTTTCTTGTTTGCAATACTTGTGATCGAAATAAGTTGCGCCGGCACTGTCGGCAACTCGTAGCTATTCTGAACGCAAGTTGTTCCGTGCATTACTGTAGTCCAGAGGGTACGCCTAATGGAAACCAGCCTTGACAGTCAACCCAACGGCGTAGCTTACAATGCTATTTCATTGGGTTGAGTTTCAAGTTTTCACACAAGCGCAAATCCCATGCCAGATGCAGTTTCTACCAGCCGCACTATTCATAGCTGTAGCGATTCATGAGAACGAATTTGGTTAAACTGGCTCAAAGAAAAAACAAAATCCCAAAGCGCTTTTTGTTGTCTAGTCATATGCACCCAACACCATATCCAGTTTCAATCTAATAGAAGGCTTGGATACCGCATAGGCGTCGCCGAAATATCTGCTTGTTTTGTGTTAGTACTCCACCCCAAAGGATTTATAACACAGTTGGACCGAGCGATTTGCATTTTTCAACTGATTTGTATGGATGGGGTGTAGTGTTCTAATGAGGCTTGTCAGCACATGTGACTTACAAACTCGGTGCGAGTGAACAAACTTGTACACCACCATCGCCAATAAATATGGATGACAAAATAGGGCAAGCGAAGTATGCTCTTCACTGCATAAACGCATGTTCTCGATGAACCCTATTCAAACGAAACAAGAAGAAAATGGAGGCATTGAAGTGTGCCCAAATCGATAATGGAAAGCGGTTTTTCAACCCTCCTCAATTTTTAATTGGCTATCGTGCCGTTTTTCATTTCTTCTTGTCCGCCACGTCAATGCGGAATCGTGCTTTTCGTGTTGATGAACTTTCATCAGAATGTTGTAACCATGTGATGTAAGCTTGACCTGAACTACATAAATCATTAAATGAAACGGTGTTCCGTCATGTTGGCATTCGTTCTGCTGCAGCACGTTGTGTCGCTCTGAACTATGATTCATTGGCGGAAAACGAGAGCTACGACTATGCTACAAAATATACTACTGGATAAAACATCTATTTAATTGGGCCATAGTAAGCTGAGAAAAACAGTCGCAATGTTCAAGCCGTTTCTTTTGCTATCGTTTTGAAGAGTATACGTATGTTTTATTCTACAGAATAACGAAACAGCTACAAAAAGAGGAAGCTAGTTTTCACACATATTTTGCATATTGAGTCGACACAGAATGCAGTTTTTCTATCTGAGTCAGAGGTGCAGCAGACAGACTCCGAGATTTCCCTCAAAGCCTTTCTAGACTAGTAATGATTTTTTGAAATGCTGTGAGTGCGATTGATAGGGAATAGTTTTTGTCGGACTTCTAGTCAATAGTAAAATGTCCCATAATTTTTGAAGGAGTTCATCAACTAAATTTTAAATCTTTCGGAAACTGTCGATTTTTAAATACCGTATTTGACGCAATGTTAGACGCGTTTTTTCCAAACGTTTTGGAAAAAAATTATCCTGCGTCTGATATGCGGTGTTGAGACCTCCCCTAGGCTAATCTTCTCCATGAAGATCGTTAACCTAGTTTATGATCAGTACTTCTAACTACCCTACTCCATGCATCATTATTTTATTGCTGGTGTTATTAATTTCTTGCAAAATGAATTTTCATGGTGAAGGCTGGTTTCCATTAGGCGTAAATTGCAAGCGTAGCGCTCCGCACGTGAAACTAAATAGAGAAACAAAGAATTTTTCGCGCTACGCTTGCAATCTACGCCTAATGGAAACCACCCATAAAAATAAAAGCGATCTAAATTGTTAGGCTGTGATGCATGTTTATAAATATCAGTTGATCCGAACCCAGGTTCGTTGCCATCTGAAGGTGTTTTCTGCTTTACTTAAGGTGAGTTTTTGGTTTCATTTGTAATGTTTTTCTGCAATGCTATTAAAATGTCTTGCGTACTCTTATTCTTATTGCTTGTCTTTACTGCCAACTTCCTTTTATACAGCGATGTTTTCTGCTTGTGTAATGTGCTGCTAGATTGCTTTCAACAGTATATGCTTAAATACGCTAAAAACTATTTTCAGCATCTGACCTGCTGAAATCGAGGTGCGTCTTGTGTGCCAGTGCGTTCTTGTATGCCGTCAAATACAGTACCCCCTATTGACTGTTTTGTACCTTACTCCCGTTACAGTAACGCACCAGCAAGAGGATTATTGCCGATTGGCAGCAAGTGCATTAAGATTGCTTGACGGATGTTTTAAATTTTACTTGTGCCGGTGGCATGGCACGGTAATTGTTTAGTAGCATTATGTGCATACTTTTCCTTGAACAATTAGGCAGACTCGTCCATTTTAGCGGCCTCATCGGTATAGGCTCATACGTATGTTAGCTTTTAAAAGAATTGCATATATGCCGATTCAGGCGAGAGAGGTTTTAAAAGATATCCCAAATGTGGGGTCTGATCTTGATTCCAGTGACGTGCATGCTTAGGTCGATTTCCATTCGCACTTTCTTCAAACATGCACCACAAAAATTATTGTTAATAACATTCACTGCAGCTTGCGTTTTTCGGCAAGATGAAAGAATGCTGGAGTTTGCGCGTGTAGATTGGGAAAGTGGATTCTATACATTGTCTTCTAAGCCCACTTTTCTTCTTAGAAGAGTAGCGGGACAGAAGCTCTTGAAAGCTTCCTATAAACTGCAGTGCCTCCAGCTACGATTGTACAGCAGTTTTTGTGCTTTCCCGGATTCAGCAAACATTAGGAGCTCTTTCATGACTGAAAAGTTGTGGTTCAGACAGAAGTGCCGTTTTCAACGTTGGATTGCTGACCTGGTGGCTGAAGGTTTGGACATGCATTACCACAACTGCAGTTGATTGATATTACGCGCGACACAGTCCACTGTTTCGCTATCGTTTTGTTGACGTCACAAATTGATTTGGTTTCTTTGTGCTATGCATCCAAGCAATATATTGTGCTATGCGATGATACGAATATGAGATTTAACAAATTCAAAGATGCGTTTTGAAGTTTTCACATTTTTTAAGGTGGATTGCATGACCACGTTGGCCATATTAAAAGTGTGCAGTAAGATCGAAGCTATTCCCATCTGTAAAGCGTAATGTTTGAAAACGTGTACCAATTTTTAAAATAAAACACGCAGTCAAAACTGATGACAATTTACTTGGCGTTTCAAGATCGCCCTGATGAGGTTAAAATAAATGAGGTTTCATTTATTTTGAACATTGAATCATTCTCTTCCGTTTTACTTTATCGAGTCGGATTTAAGTGTCATTGAGCCTCATTTCATTTTCACGTTCCTGAACTACTTGGTCAGTTGCTTCTACGCGCTATTCTGGAATTGAGCCCGATTGCTTCTTCTCTTTCCATATTTAGCGATATAATTACTGGAATGACATTAATCTTATTGCATGTCAGATGTCTGCTATTTTTTACATCTCTTCACAATGCGTTATACTGGCAAGCACAGCTTTCATTGCTGTTTCGTGAGTCCAGATCCTATTTTTGCGCAGCCTTGGTTCTATTTGAAAGACATCACGAAAAGACGATCATTAAGAATCGTTTTGACACTCTTGCTACGGAGTGAAAACTGAAGCGTTTTGACTTCTATACCCATTATGAACATAGACAACCAATGGAAAACCTGATATACCACAACAGTGTAACAGACTTTCAAAAGGTCCAAGTCGTGCTCTTGTTGGTGACAAACAATGATTTATCATAATTGCCAGATTAGTAAACATATTGTGCTATTTCCATGCAAAGTAAAATCATTCATTCATGCGTATGAGATGAGATCATGCTCTGTTTGCATGTCTTTAGTCAGACGAGCCACCACTACGGGTAGATTGCTTGGCTCCAATACCTGTCTATCGCATATAGATGGTGTGATGCCTTCCGTGCCTTACCCAAGGACACAAACAAACTTGTTGGGTTTTTCGATGCTATCTTTTTTTGTTTGTAAGCGCCAAGCCGCGAAGCTTTGATTACCAGCTTTAAAGTCTTTGATATGACTTGACAGGGGAATTGAATCCACGACTACCGCGTGCGAAGCGGACGCTTTGACCACAACACCACCGCACCGGTCACACCAAACTCATAAATCATTAACTATACTTTTGATTCTCGTCTTCACACTTTCACATTTATTCTAATCATCTCACAGTAACACGGAAGGACAGATGTAGTCGGGAAATCAAAGAAGATGAATACGTGAAGCTTCATGTTCATTAGCGTGATGCTGAAACGTAATTGGAAGCATCCTTTGTTTGTTTGCTGGGTCACGTCATCCCTGCGAAAGCGGACGTCAAGTAGAAGAACACGAAATAGAAAGATGAATTACGTGAAAACTTAGATTGGCTGCTTTGATGTTTCGCAGCTCATATTGCCACTTGTGCCACACGATGGAATCACGAGTTACGGTTTAGTTTTTAACTACACGGCAAATTGACATTTAGGCTTATTGTTACCTCCGCACTAGAAGTCCATGTCAGAATATTTTGTGTTTCTTTTACTTGACAAAAAGCGCGAGTGAGAGTGAGCGGTTTTTTTTATTGAGCTCAAGGTTACATCCTCGAACGCAGTAAATGACTTGCACAACTTTTCCATCATCCTTGGACAGTGCATTAAGTCTTGACCTACCAGTTGTCAGTTGATATGTTAGCTGGCTTTTGTGTCTGCTTAATGGCATGCGTAATTGGCGCGCAGCGATTTGAACAGTCGGATCAATTAAGGTGCAGACGTTGAAAAACAGCACGCATAACGGTGGCACTGGGATTAGCATAATCTAGCATTAGTTACAAGCTGCTCATCAAGCTTATGTAACGATAATAATGCTTATGAATTACAGGGGATTTAAATGGCAATCGTCCCCAAGCTGTTGCTGTTACGATAGCGTTTGGCATTTGTGTTGGAATGCGCCAAACTACTTGTACCGAAATTTTGGTATCGTTATATTAAAGTAAGATCAGCATTTTGTGTGCCTTCCAGCGTAATGTGCGCAAATCTCAAATATCAAAAACTTCGGGTTCGCTGGAGAATCGGCCGTATTGTTTGATAGATTGAAATTGGAAACTACTGAAATTCGGAAATATGGATCAGGGTTGCAGGGTTGGAAATAGGGTTAGGCTAGGATTAGAATTCAGATTTGGGCGTGTTAGGGTTGCAATTAGGGTTACGGTTAGGGTTGGGGTTAGGAGGCGAGGGTTAGGGTAAAAGTTAGTTAGATTGGCATTAGCATTATTATTAGTCAACCAATTCAGCCGATTCTTTAATAAACGCAGAATCAGCTTGTCTTCTATAGTGTACTATTTCCTTTAAAATGACCTGTTTTTTTGGTCACGCAGTTCTACCCCAACCAATGCTAAATCATGTGATAGCATGAAAACATTGCAAAGTAATGCTTAGAAGTTTTTATGTTGGATGGATTTTTCCTCAAATTCGTTTTTTCACGTTTAGATTCTGTTCCACCGCTGTGACAGTTGTCATTTCATCTACTCTTCACCATAAATTGATTGTAAAGCAATGGCAAATTTTCACAAACGCGTAAAAGGCGGATGCGAAAATTTCGATGCGCTAGTTAACGGCTTTTTTCCGGGTAGCCACTGTTAGCTTCTTTGCTATCATGTTATAGGTTTTGTGATGACGTGAAACAGAATTTTTGTTTGCAAACCAGCTATCGTCGCAAGCAGACATGATAATGACGATATGCCATTACTCTGCATGGCTTTCGCTTGGTTTTAAGGCCGACGTTTTCACTCAGTAATTTTTTTTTCAAATTCTAAAACCGAGTCTCACAGAACAGTTTTATTGTAGTGGTTGCCTTTTCGCATTTGCTGTTTGCGAGCCTGGTGTGAAACATCCTTAATCGGGCAGAAGAGCGTAATCGAAGTGGAAGCCTTAAGTTTCTGTACCTTGTTTACCTCAAACCTGTGGCTTGTCAAAGATAACCCAGCGCAGATTATTTGCAGGGTTATTTTTGCCCACAATTATTATTTGAGAGTTTAAATTAGCATCGTGTGATTTTACTGTTAGATAAAAGTTGCTTGCGCCGTTACGTCTTTGATATTTCGACTTCATTCAGCCTTGGTTTAATTAGATACATTGTTTCTTAGCGTTTTCAAATGGCCAATTGCATGCAATACACCATGGCAAGCTCGAGAAGAAGCAGATAAGTCGGCTTTCATACAATAATGAGGTGAAATAGCTATATTAGTAGTCTGTAATGAGATGGTATAGTTCAGTGAGGAAGGTCGCTAGTAAGTCCGTCGTAGTGAAATCCTACTCTTTAATAGCGCGTCGGGGTCAGTTGCTAGCGTCGCGATGTTGTTACCGAGTTGATATTGCCGCTACGTAATTTGCTGAAATAACTTGTTGCCATGCTATAAAGATGGCCGTTATTCGTTTACCGACTGTTTGACAACATGCAATTCGAGATTGAAAACAAACACCACCCGTCGATCAGCGCTTGTGATGATTCGTGTTTCAATGGCGAGAGAGAGAGATAGAACGAGAGCCAGGTAGCAGGTACACTTTTGAAAAACGGCAATGGGAGATGAAATTGTATTGAAATGAGTGGATTATCGAACGCATTGTGTTTGTGGAGTAGCATCAAAACACTTCCAGATGTATTCGCAGGCTGGTAAGCCGCTTCGTGAAGCGTTGCGTATCAATGAATTGTGATACGGTGTACATTGCAAGATAAAGCAAAATGGGTACCTTGGTTTCTGAACCATACCTTGGAATACGCAAACACGTAAATTAAGTTTGTTCTTGGTCATTGTCCCTCAATTTTCATCAAAAACGAAACGATGTGGATCGGCATGATTTTAAAATGGCTTTGAGTGCGATAGGCGTAGCTTTGTATTGAATGGAAGATAATGATTTAATGGTACTAAACCACGCTGTTAAAGATTTGCAGTTTTGACTAGCTGCTTCCAAGCCTGTTATTTGAATTGACCTGGTCTTACATCCCGTTAATTTACCTCTGATAGTAATTTTGTTTTGGTCAACGAAGTTGTAGTTTTAAAATCTTTTCTTTTGTTAGGACCCTATTGCGTTTATTCATTCGGAAAAATCGCTTTTCTTCACTAAATTATGTGTTGTTCGTGGTCTCGCTAAGAGGTCCTAGGTAAGGCTGTGAGGGTGACGTTGGTTTGTCCATTTCAAGTTTGCGGATGTAATTTGACGTAACACTTCACTGCTTTTTCGCATCTTAACCAGTTTATTTAGTCGCTTAATAAGGTTAGCATGTGGTTTGATTGGTTTTCGACGGAAGTGAGGGTAATTTAATCGTCAAACTGAAATTTCGAAACTAGTTTGATTATGCAAACAATAACCATCACTTTTTGCTTTGCTGTGCTGTATCCTACAGCGACGGCGAGGTCCTGCTGTCGAGAGGTCGCCAGCTCAATACCCTCGCCACCACTTCTGCTAGTTGGCTTTTGGAAAAAGCGTTGTGCGGCAATTCATGCACGCTTGAGGTACAAACACGTTTGCATGCAGAACTGGCAGCTGCGAAACGGGTCTGACCGCAAGTTGTTGCATGTGTAACCGCTAAGGTTTTCCTGCGACCGGAAGGAGTGATGTAGAGCCAGTTTTGGTTTTATGGCTTCGATGTGTTTTACCCAAAATATCTCGGGCCACGACCTAATGCGAAACACGTAGCGGTATTTAAAAAATAAAAACGAAGAGTTCATGCCAGTATGTGGGCTTGAAATCGGATTTATAGCGTTTTGTCACCTTTTTCTCACCTTTAGCAGATCTTTGATGTACTGTATATACCCGACTGCCATTTAGTATCAGTGACGTAGCCTTTACACGTGCTTTTCTCTGAGATTCGCATTGGTCTGCAACTGATGAGGGCCCTACGTATAATGCTTGCGGTTTATCGGGGTGTCAAGCAGTTAATTGGGTCGGTTGCGATGCTCTTACAAATAGCAAGCGTTTGTTAGTGACAGTTAATACATCGATTTTGATAGCAGATTTAGGCTAGAAAGGAAAAGAACGAAAGATACATGGCAATGTTGGAAATTTTTTTAAGCGATTTATTTCAAAGATTTTTCGCTGAGTTTTTCCTTTCCTTGAGATGCTTTTAGACGGTGATACATCGACGCAATGCAGGCCACATCGCTTTGTTTCATTTACATAACTGCGAAGTTCAAACCGCTTTGCCAATGACGTCATAAAAAACGAGCAAATCCAACCAAGTTCTGGTATGCGAAACTGGGGCTCAATTTGTTTCCGTAGCTTCATCATAATCTTTTTTTATCCTCTGTATACTTGCGATCTCTTAATCTTGTAATTCTGGCAGATCAAATCAGCTTTTAAGTTCAATTTTAAATGCTTTCATGTTGAGCGCTTATTAATAGTTTCTCCATCTTGAACCAAATCATGAGTCAATTGCCATTAGAGCGTTTAAAACTTCCTTTTTCAAAACAAATACAGACAAAAGGAGGAGATTTTTATCAGCAATCACTGATTCGATTTCGCGTAAGCTCAGAGCTGTTTAGAAAGCAGTGGCGACTAAGGAAGATGTCTTTTACGTTCTAATTACCGCTAATCCGTTTTTCTGACGAAGAAGGCCATTTTTTTCTGGTGTCTAATTTACACAGTTCTTAGCATTTTATTTACATTGCATTACTTCGTATCTGTAGCTTTGTTTGACATGGTCGGTTGATATTTTACGTTATAGGTGCGCAGTGATCAGCTTGACATTAAATAGTTAGATTGAGTTCGCGGTTTGCTCTTTTGCCGAAGGATGAATGTCCTGTCGCCGATTATTCACCCAAAACTGCATCAAAATACTAAGAACGAAAACCATGAAAGTACTTTAAGAATTGTGTTTTGATACGTGCTCTTCCCCAAACTGATATTAGAAATTTCGCCTTCCCCAAACAGTTGTTAAAAATTTGCTTTTCCAATAAGTATATTTAGGTAGATATACAGGGTTTTCAAAAAGTCATCATCTATTTTTAAATTGTTATTACATCAAAAATATATTTCCGATAATAATGAAACTTGTACACAATAAACAATGTAGTTCAGCATTTTGTGGAGGATAGTAAATGTAGAGCCAATCGATAAATCAAGCATATTACTAATTGCGGGAACAGAGTAAAAATTTTCTTTATCCTCTAAAATTGCAACAACTTTTTGTGCATTTTCTGGATTTACTGATGAATTTGGTCTCCCTGATCGCACCTTGTCTTCAACAGAACCTGTCTCCAAAAACTTCTTGTACAAAAGACGAATTGTTTGATCAGTAGGTTTATGTTGAAATCCTTCTTTTGTAAGCTGCCTTTTAACTGCTGTAACAGATTCGTATTTTGCCATAAGAATAACTATTCTAACACGTTCTTGTATTGCGTACATTTCAAACGGTCCTGAACCAAAAAAACAAAATGGTATAATTAAAATGGAGGTAAAGCTAAAAACAAGATGGAAAAATTAAAATGGTGTAGTAAAACAAAATTTTAATGTATACTGTTTATTGTGTTCAAGTTTCATTATTATCGGAAATATATTTTTGATGTAATAACAATTTAAAAATAGATGATGACTTTTTGAAAATCCTGTACATCACCTACTACAAGTTGTCTATGATTAAGTATTTTTCTAAGTTTTGAACTCGAAACACATTTGTTCAACATGACTGAGTTTGAAAGTGAGGAAATAGCGTTTACCAGCTACATTTCGACCCCTCATTATTTTCACGCGCTTAGTCGTAGTTCTGGAAACAATGCGGCTCGTCACATGGTTTCCTTTGCTATTTTGGGTCTCAGCATCTGACAAAAGCTTCAGCCGCGATATTTTTTGCCGTTACGATAACCGTGTCATAAAATAAATCGGTTTCTATTGTTTGAAACTATTAGTCATAGCAGATGGTAGATGTGTCGCTGGCGTTGCAGTTGAATGGCGAAATTGCGCCTGTAAATCGGGTGCTGTCTGCGTATTTTTAAGCGTTGTTGTCATGTGGGGACTCGCGACAAAGGGAGCGTGGGAGCTGTTGCCCGCTTGAACTTTCCTGAACAACTTCTGAAATGAACTGAAAAGCATGGTGGTCAATTTTCAGATTTAATCACACGATCTTTTCTCAGCATTTTTAAGTCGTTTGCTGTTGATTGAAGTCTTTTGGTGAAATTCCGTGGAAGTTGGACCACTGTGCTGAGTTGAGCCGAAAGAGGCGTTGTCCCTTGCCACAAAATTTCTTTCCTTAACGCTTTTTGGCCACATAATGTTTTAAAGTTAATTTTCATTCTTGGCACTCGTTGTGTTGTTAAACGTAGGCAATTACCTCTGTAATTAAAGCAGGTGAATGGCGAGGTATGCCATGATCTTGAAACAGAGGCAAGCCTGTGTTCTCAACTTGTTCAAAATGCTTTCATATTCGTGAGGTTCCCAATATAGAACGTGGATGCTACAACAGGAATAATCAAAATCGTGAACTTTCAACGCTGCGACACCGGAAAAGTTGGTTTTAAAAGAAGTTGAACTTTCCCGTCACTTGCACGTTCTACAGCCAGACTCTGCAGTATATTTGCTTCTTTGTTTTGCAAAAAGCCATTATCTGTAAGAGCGTTCATTTATCGAAAAATGGCAACGAAAAATACTTTAGGCGCAAAGACGCAACTAGAATTTTTACAAGGAGAGAGGAGGCTAACTGTAAGTAGGGATTTTTTTGTGCTTTTGGGCTTAAATGGGCTTTTTTATGCGGAAGTTCGCCAAAGTATCTCAAAAAGACTTCCTTGTTTGAGCCCGATGGACGTGGCTAAGAAAACTTCAGCCCCTTTGTTTTCCTGGTTGAAATCATTGCTTCAGCTTACGCTCGTTTGGAGTATTGTGCGAGTGAAAAAAAGCCTTTAAGCCTTGAAAAAAACTTGACGAGAATCCAACGTGCGTCAAATGCAACAGCTTTACAGCTGATTTTCATCGCCAGTCTGTCATCAGTGGTGTTGGTAGAAAGCGCATCACGAGTATTCAATAGCGAGATATAAAAGCGCATTCATTCGCGACCAATTTTGTTATTCTTTAAGCTTACAGAGTAAGGTGTTGAATCGATGCCATAAAGAGGCTAATGTTTTTGGCATTGCTTTAGTAAACTGCCGGTATAATTTCAATGTTTCCAGCGTTCCTTCTTCAAGGCTATGTTTTGGTCTTCGGCTATTAAAGCTACAGCTGCTAATATGGCAAGCGTTTGAGAGCGTGTTTTCAAAAATCCAATCTCGTGACTCCATTATCGCGTTAGCAGCAGGAAAACAGAAAAGCGCATTTCAAGTCTAATGATAGGTCTGAGAATCGAACCCAAGCGCTTAAGCTCTCGTTTAACTGATAGCCCATTTGCAACAATTCCCATACTCGGAATCAATGGTGGTTTTTGCTTTTGATTTCAATACCGGTTTTCGAGTATCGTTTGCCTTCTTACAATCTTAGAGCTGCTTACAACTTGTTCCATGTTTGGTCGTAACAGATGCAGATGCATGACTTGCTGCGGTTTACTTTCCTAATTTCTTTTTCTATCTTGATATTTGATACGAGTTTCCTCTTGTACCTTTTTTAGGAGCCTACTGTGCTTCGTTGAACAATGAGTGTTTGGGTAATCGCGTTTATATCAAGTAAAATGTATTGGGAACAAATGACTGAAGTATCATCGAAGATTTGCGTTTCAAATTACGCTGCGTAAGCCAGACCAGCGTCGCTGGGCGAAAGAGTAAGAGATGGGCGTGTTGGTGATGTAATATTAATTGCAGTTACATGTCAAATCAATCTGTAGTGAATCATCGAATGTAACGAGCGCTTTCAATTGTTTTGTCGATACCACTCCTTTTAGTTACGCCTCACACTTGAACCAGCATCGCCGTGTTGAATCGTTGTTAAACAAAGACAAAATAAAGAACTGCCTGATTGTGAACTTGAACAAACGAACACGCCTACAAGACACAACGCCAATGCTGCTTAGCATTTACTGCTTTTACTCTTTGCTCGTAATCAAATGCCCCAGTCACTACACGGCGTAGAATTGATCTTTCTGCCTTTGTGTCCCTGAAATTATAGACTTCAACGGCCATTAGTAGACATGACCAAGCCATTCAATTGGCAAACGGCATAGTATTTCGTTGGTGCGTCCAGATACACCATGTACAACGATCGTTCTTTCTAATCGTGTGGTCAAACCTGTAATAACTACTTGCTCGCTAACCTAATTGCTCACCAATTTCGTTTTGTCGGCGTCACTCGAAGTAGCGATTTGAACGTGTTTCCCACTTTCATTGTTCGACGAACTTCAAGAGAGACGCAGTAAAATAATGTCAAGCTGACCACAAAGCTTCGAGTGTTTTATTTCAGTTGCAAAAGCGATTTTTTCTGCAACAGCTTTGCTTCACATGGTGTTAAATGCTCAGAATCAGAAAGGCAGTTTTTCAGTAAATTCGCAAATTAATGGAAAGGAGTTTTACGAGGACTCAAAATACTGCAGTACATCGAGTTCATAATGCGATTGTAAGCAACTTTTCGTTACAGATTTTTATAATGTATTAATTGCCTTTTTGACATGGATAATAGTACATAAGCTGTGTGTTGCTGTTAAAGGTGAGGAAATCTTCTGGTTGTATACTTTCAAATGCTTACGTGTTTTTGCTGTAATTTTGTCCTAGTTTGCTTACGACAAAGAAATGCGGTTGTATACGTCAATAAAGTGCTGATGCCCAAGACCCGTGAGTCATGGCTTCGCTCACAAAAAGTTGCTACCAAGTATTAACTACACTCATAAATATTTGTAGCGCAATCGGGTCTCAGAGACGCCCGTCTATGGCTATGTCACTTGTTTAGCTGGATTGTAATGGTGGAAAAAGTTAAACAAAGTAGCGCATTCACGCCACCGAACTAGAAAATGGTGAAGGATTAAATCAAACGAGCGCTGTGGGTGTGTTACTAATGATGATGCCCTCCGGCAAAATCCAGTAAATAGAAAAAAACAGCATAAACAAAGTTTAGTTAAATCAAGTCCGCTACTAGCTGTAAGGGCATTGTATTGTTAGTATTGTGTATAGTGAGTCAGTTCAGACGGTACTTGGAATTTTGGAAAGTGCTTTTTCACCGTGCACATGCGCAATAAGTTAGGTCAAAGGTTAGCTTGTCTTTATTTCGCAAAGGAGATTTAAATACAAGTAAAAGAGTCGTGTGCGCCTAGTACAGTTGTACAGCAAGAGAAGCTCACAGGTGGAGGTAGCAAGCTACTGTGATGTGTTGTGAGGTTGACATGTGAGGTTAACTATATGACGTGACCTTTGACTCTGTTATTCATGGGCGTTGAAAAGGTTCAATCCAAGTTGAAGGAAACGGTATTTGTTACTTTAGGAAATTCAGGCTGTTCATATGCTAGTTTTTATCCAATTGACTTATTCGTGATAACGACTTGAGGTATGAAATTTGATTTTTGCTTTTCCTTGAAGTAGCCCTACACTGCTTGCGTGCTTTTTGCAGAATTTTGCAGGTCGCAGCAGTATACGTCGATGCGCGAAACTGTACCCATAAGGATTCAAATTTGACTGTTCGTTTTTGCCTGAGAAAAAGGGTTTGCATTTGACGTCATGATTAAGCAATGGTGTCATTTGTTTAGTGTCGGTCGCCGATGACAGCAAGCCGACTCTTGTGAGAGAATTCAAAGCAAGGAACTCTTCACCGAGGCCAAAAAGGCAGTCGCATCATCGCATGCATCGGCATCGACAGTCCCGAAGAGATGATCGATACAGATCAAGTAAGTTTTCTTCGCATAGCGACATATCAATACTCTAGAGTACACTATGACAAGGCTTTTCGACATGGTAATTTAACCGAAATAAGGTTTTCGTCGATTGTGATGGCAATTCTAAAGTGCTCTCCCACTAAACCCCACCGACTTATCTATATTAGGCTGGATTGCCTATTTTGGCGAGTTCGACTCCGGTTTATTTTCCGTATTGTAACTTAAGCTTGCTTGTGTTTCCGTTGTTCGTGATCCCAAATCAAAAGTTTTTTGGAGCTGTGCAGCTCTCGCACGTGGCTGACCTAATTTCCTCCACTAAACGTAAATAATAGACTTCATCGGTTTAGTTGGCAAAATAGTGGTTGTAAAAAATACATTATTTAATATCTGATGTGACTGCTTGAAATGAACTTTTGCTCTGAGGCCATGCTGAGTTAATTTTTTTTCAATAGCCCAATCACTAGTCAGTACGTGCGGTGTGTTGCCATGCCAGCGCCACGTTGCTTTAGCAAACTTGACTTGGTGCCAGACATGAAAGTTTAATTTGTTTCTAAAGCTCTCATAACGTGGTCTCTTGCTGCTATAAGGCAGCTGCAAGCCGAGACTTAATCATCTTGTCTTATCGTAGCGGTATATCGAGCGACTGTTGCTGAGTGCTTGTTCTCGCTTCAAACTCACTTCCATTCTTTAGGTCACGACATTTTTTTAACCAAAGTGATTTAGGCATCATTATCAGTGATGTCACTTGTATAAAACGCAAGCTTTGCGAAGCTGAATTGGCTTTCAGTGACCATTCACTGCTTAATCTGCAGCACTTTACCTTTTGCCAATGGAGCTAAGATCTTGGTGTTGTCTTGCCACATATTTTTAATCAGATAAGTAGAGATTCGAGCCTGCATTTGGAGGTAACCTATATCGTCATTAGACTCTCTCAAAAGTTTAATTTCCTGCAAAAAAGTGTGAAAAACCTTAAAGTTTTGCGAAGTATTTTTCCAGGACATGAAAACTTTGTTGCTAGACCCTCTCTTTTACAGCTTTGTATGCACTGTCTGTATCTTGCAGATGCCCATTCTGAAGCTGTTCAACTTGCATTAGCCATGCACAAGTCGAAGCGTATGCCTGCACTTCCTATTCCTCTCAAACGGCGTTCCTTAATGATCCACAACAGCGTCGACGAAAGTTCAGGTAATTAGACGGCGAACGCTTATTTATAAGTGGTCTCAGAAAATCTGCGTCTTGTATGACGTCATCATCACGTGTTTAGACGAAGACGACGTCACGGATGCGTCGACGGACGACGATGGTTCTCTTCAGCGGAGAACAGATACCTCGTCCACAGGAGGCAGTGCAGCTCCCTCGCCAGTGTCAACCCAGCTGAGGCCTTCCCCTAAAAAGTCGGCAAATTTAAAGGTAAGGTCTGTTTGTTTTGTGAAGAACATGACGTAGAAGACTGCGTCTAATTTTCGCATCGTCGGCTGTGATTTAGAGCAGTAACAAATACACAAAAACTTTCAAAGAAGTGTTAAATCGAGTGCATTTTACAATTTAGAAGAAACTTATGTTGATAAGCCTGCCATAAAAACGATGTTGTTTTAACATTATGTTGCTTTAAACCATTAAGTTTTATTATCTTTAATTTAATGGAGTGGTTTATTTTTCGTTGGTTGGTTGGTTTACCCTTCCTCTTGCTTGGGATGTAGGTACGGCGCGAACGGCAATCCAGATTCACGCCGTCTACCTAATTGAATTAGGCTAGGGGAAAAGTTATTTTTCGTGGAACTAGTTGTTGATTATAATGTAAATAAATGAAAGCTAGTTAGTGTGTTTGAAATGGCGCTGCGTCCTTCTAAATAATGAGTGATTGCCTTTGAATAATGGTGTGTACTGTGCAAGTCTTTTCTTTTTGATCTGCTTTTCGAATCGTGCGTTGGTGATAGAGCGCTGCAAAGCTGTTTGCATGAGCTGGTTACGTAAAGCAAAGCTAAGCTACCTAAGTTAATATTGCCGCCTGCTTGATCTTCTACGCCGCTCTTAGCTTTTTCCGTTGCTTTGTCTGGCTGCATTGTGAATTATTTATACCGCCTTTGCGTTATAAACTGCAACCTGACATGTTTTTTCTATCGTGCAACGTTGCTAATGCTTTCGGTTTGATTCAGTAATTGCTGAAGAGTTGATTGCTGAATTTTCATCCTTTTGTCGCGAGAAGAACTTTTTATAAGTCGTGCTTTTCCAATACTGCAGGTATTGCTCATTCCGACCGCAAGCGTGGAAACCACCGTGAAGACTTTTTTTTTGTGAATACAACGTGCCCATCGTAAGGTTTGAACTTGCGATCATTGTTTCCACAGATGGCGGTTTATTCCACTCGACAGCGTCGCCGACTTTCATTCAGTAAAGCTTCCCATGACCGATTTTACTTTTTTACTGTTTCGAAAACTTTGAACACGTGGCTAATACGTGACACCGAGTAGGTTACACCGGAATGTTCTTTTTACCTATGCACAAGATCGTTCTTAAGACCGAGTTGAATTCCTGTGGATTCGCGTTTTTAAGAATTCATAACTCTTAGCAAATACCTGACAGTGATTTATTTACGTATGGCTAACGGTCGTTGCTTTCTATCTTCCAATTCTCAGAGCGGTCGAAAAATGTCCAGTTCTCAGCCACCTGAAGTGACTGATACAATGGCGGCTGGCGATCAAGAAGAGCAAAGCAGCGCAGACTCACCGCAAAGACGCACGCCACCCACACCTCTAGCCAAGAAACTAGCAGATATAATGCCTCAAATATTGCCAGGTATGACTTTAATAACTTCTGAAACGTGCAAGCGACAGGGCACACTGCCAAGAGCATCACTTAACATCAGTTTGCCTTGCTGTATGAGACTAGACTTTGTGAATGAACGCAGGTTGTGATTATCAAACGAATACTTAAATTTCAAGTGCTTTTGCTGATGAAACCGACTCTAAAACTTAGTTTGACCCTTAAAAGTCCCATGTTTTGGTTTTCAAACGAATATTTAAATTGTAAGTGCTTTTGCTGATGTAAACGACTCCTAAACTTGGTTTCACTCGAAAAAGTCCCAGTTTTTCTTTCATTGAAGACTTCGTGATTTCAACATTTTGTAAGGCTGAGCAGCAGTTTAGCATGCTTGATTCATTTTTGCATGCGCATATTTGTGTGTCTACATTCTAGCTAAAGTCAATGCTTATTGAACTATGCAGTTACTTTTGTAAAGGCAATCCACTTTCTGCCATTCTTTTATAAATTCTGCCTCTGCGATTAGCAATTACCAAGTGAATAGCCAAACTTCAGTGGAGTACTGCGAAATCTTGACACAAGACCATTCCAGAAGCTCGATCAATATTTTTTTGATGCAGGTGGTAGACCTATGTCCCAAGACCTACCACCAGATGTCGCTAACATCTCGGTCGGTCATTCGGTCGCCCCGTCAGCTTCCGTTCCGGCGATTTCATCTTTTGACGACTTTGACAACTCCCAAACCTCTCTGATCACAAGTCATCCTTCGTTCGCAAACCTAGATGCTGACAATCAAGGTAAGCATTGCGCAAATAGTTTGTTGGTGGTACGAGTGTTCAAAACAGAAGAAAGCTGTTTTCCAAATCACCATCGGTGGCCGTGTGGCGGTATCGCGTCAAGAACGCCACTGAAGGGCATGTCACGAAACACTTGTGCCATAACTGCTTCTTCAAAGTCTTGTCAATGTTCTTGCTGCTTATTAGCGTCTGCGCATCGAAAGCCCGCATTAAGTGATCGGATAACGATGGCAAGTTGATGACCTATTTAGGGTGGTGGTCGAATTTTTTAAACTTCATTAAGAGCTTGGGAGACGTTTACTGAATTAACTTCTTTCATTGCTCATTTCAAAGCTTTTTGAAATAATCTGCAAAATGTAGTGGAGATCGCAGGAGCCGTGTCTTGGCTTTTTTCTCCAGTTGCGTGCTGCTAAACATTGCGCCCCGTGCCTCGGCGTTAACTTGCGCAAAGAGCCTGTTACAAAACGCCATTGCTCGTCCATGCCAAACAGAATGCGCGCTGAACTGTTGCGGATCTCCTCACTGTGATCTTGCTGCTACATCCTTCAAAATCTGCAAAACCCTTTGCTGCAGTCCCGGGTTTGTTTTTATAACTTCAAACGCGGTGAGGAACAGCCGTCAGCTCGCCACTAAACTTTAAGAAGTTGTGAGTCATCAAGATGGCGTTGATAAGGTGGGTGTTGCAGGCGACAAACCATTGTTAATGAAAGACAAAGCTGCTTCATGGCCAAGCTTCGCTAAAATGCATCTACATGATTTTTTATCTTTTTTCAAAATGTGTTAATTTTTAAGAAGTAGTAAAAATAAGAGACCCTGAGGCCAACACACTAGAAATAGAAAAATGACGTAATTGTTAGTTAAAAGATATCGGTGGGCGATAGGAGAATTGCTTTCATAGAAATCAAAAAACATGTTAACTTTTTGACGTTTCTAAAACAAATCGAATGTGCTGCTGTGCTTTGTGCTAAAAATACTGGACCGGAGCATCGACTTCGCAATCGGTAGACCTGTGTTTAATTTTCTTGTGGAGTCTTACCGAAGACTTTAAAACGTCGGCAAGTTCGTTTTTTGTGTCCTTGGGTAACGCACTTAACCTTAGTCTTCATATGGCAACCAGGAGGTGGAGTCAAGAAGACAGCCCGTAGTGTTGGCCCAGTCTGACCAAAGACTCGCAGACGAAGCGCAGGTTCATACGCACGAATAAATGGAGGATAGATACGCATCGTTTAATATCGAACCAGCTGTTTCTGCGGAATTTAAAATCATTACTTTATTGATTTTTCCATGCTGCTGCACCTTGTAAATTATATATGTCTTTGCATGGTTCAAATTTGTCTATTTTCACTGAATTTCTCGCTATGTAGAATGAAAATATTGTAGAGGCTTGAGAACCAAAGTTTTCAAGTTCACATTTCAGGGCAGCATGGATCACTTTTTACCTTAAAGAAATTATATAATTGCAGATATAGCTGTCACCAAAGTCTCTGCCAAGATTCAGCAACTTCTTCTAACCTTAAAGGTTTGTTTTTTGCATTTTCAATTTTGGTGGTAAAGTATATGTTTAGGGTTGTGGTTTTAGTGGAATCTGAAAGAACAAACAACACTTGGGCATCTGTTTAAAACACTTGGACTTTTGTTTAACTGTAATGCATGAGTGATTGACTTATACGAAGTAGAAAACGATTTTTGTTTTTGCGTTTTAAAATTTTCCTTGTAATTTACAATTAAGATCTGCATTCTTTTAGCAGCCTAGTGATTTCCACTCATGAACAGCATGCAACTAAACAATATGACATGCTGTGACTAGAGGAAGGCACTAATTATTGCCAAAGACATTTCGAATCATATTGTAACCTTTCTAGCTGATTCCTTGTATTTTAGGAAAGAAATTTTTCAAAATAGGCTTGCCCCAATGTTTGAAACAAAAGTTCGATAGTTTTAAATTGTTCAAAGCAACACGTTTTTGCGCTACAAAAATATGAGGCAGTTTTTGGGTCGTTTCAGTTGCGACAAGTTTTTACTTCAGGACTCTTTTGATCACTACTGAGTAAATTGTACAAAGTTTAACATATATTTTTCACATTGCCCCTGTGGCTAGTCGCAGATAAGATGTGTAAATTCCATTTTTAAAGGTTTTTTGGTTTACGCTCAATCATTACGCGATTGTACTGACGTAGCAAAGATGGTGTTCCAGTTGAAACGTCACGTGGTGCTGTAATCTTTTCACGCACCAGTGATTTTTGCGCATTGGAAAGTCAATTGAGATTTCGCAGGGTCAGCGGCCATACAGTAACACTGCTTTTCACGTACGATTTGAAGTTGCAACAAATTCTTTCTCGCTTCAGTTTAAAACTACTTTGAAATTGTGAGACTACCTTGAATTGCGAAGACATTACGTTGACACGAAATGATTGATTGACCGATTGATTGATTACATCATCACGACGGAATTTACATAATTTGTGTGTCTGAATTAACTTTACAACTGGAAATTTTCCTGACAGACGTTTGATTTGTATTAAATTAGAACAATTTCTACCAATAAGAATATTGTCGAAGGTTTTGGCGTGACATACTTAAAGGAAAAGGAAATGACATTGTGAACGGTTATTCTATTACATGCGATCTTTAAGCTTGCCAAAAAATCTTTTTTCTTTATACAGAGACCGAAAAAAAAGCCTCTGGTAGAATACTTTCAAGATGAACAGGTTAGATAATTGTTTTTATAAACAGAAGGTTCAGTCTTTAATTGTTCCACTCCCAGTGCTTTAATAACTTCGTATTTAGTGCATCTCGGCACTCAATAACATGAGTCGGTAATAATGCTTTGTCGGGTAAAATATAAACAGGTGGACATTGACCAAGATGGCCGAGCCGTTGAAGCGGCTGCCTTGGTCAAGGCTTGGCACAAACTAAGCAGCTGTGGCAGGGGATTGTCTGGCGTTGAAAGAAATAAATCAAAGTGTTGCTGCCACTGTCAACCTACCCAAGTCGGTGTGGAAGATGCATGCTGGTTGGTATTGCAAAAAATGTTGTTACTTCAGGAGGAGCTACTTGAAAACATTATCGTGGACGAAAATGCCCCCAAACCCGAGGGTACTGTTACGGCGCCGCGTGAGGGCGCACCACTCAGCACGCAGTCCAACGCTCCGCACTCGGTGGAAGCAGCCATTCATAGGTATTGCATCAAGTAATTATTTTGGAATATTCGTTTTTGTCACACATGTTGCTTTGCGTTCGCCGTTGTATTTGTTTGTGTTTAATAACATCATGGACTTTTGTACTGATCTATGACTTGTTGCTTTGTTTGTTTTTAAGACGTCTTGATGGCATACAAAGGCTGTACTTTTTTTTTTATGAATCTTGTCATATTACTGTGTGTAAGGTTGTAATGCAAATGTTTGCAACTAGTGTTGCTGTACAGGTCATGTATGCCGTCTATACATTACGCTTCGACCCACAAAAGAGGAAAGGTGCACAACCAACGTTATTGCTGTTTTCCTTATGAGATATATTTATACTGGAACTGGAAATGGTTTTAACGTGTCAGTAAATGTTGGTGGCATGCTACATAAGTTGCCGGTTTGAAATCTTAGGTCCTCGGTTCAAATTTTTAAAGAATGATCGAAAAAGTACACTTTTGTGTTGCACATTTTTAGGTGTGGAACTGCTAACCCAAAAGCACCATGCCTGACTTCCATTGATCGCACTGGAAAGCACTACACAACACTAACATATGGTAAGTAGATTATTTTCGAGATTGACAGTCGGTGGCACAAACTGAGGAGGGAGAAAGAGTTGTATGGGGGTATGCCCCCAAAAGTTGATACTTTTATCACAGTGTAAAATAATTTTTTTTTAACATTTTGATCTCTGGTAGTGAGGGCTTGACCCACTTTTTAATCAAAAATCCTTTTTGTCTAAAGCGCTTAAGATGTAATGTACCACTGCTGTGTTTTCCCTTTATAATGTATACGCATCTTTACGCAAGGAGTACCGCAACTGCAAACTTGTCAAGTTATGTTTTGACAGTAATAAATCATTCTGTTAATATTGAGGTAGTAGAGAAGGGCCGATTGTTCCAGCTTTGTATTATTGCCTGATTGTTAAGTTTTCTTTTTCTTTTTAGGCAAATTACTATCGCGGATGCGCAAAGCCGCTTATACATTGACGAGCAAAAAATATAACCTTCAGCCAGGTCAAAGAGTGGCGCTCGTTTTTCCCAACACAGAGCCCATAACCTTTTGCTGTGCCTTTTACGGCTGCCTTCTTTCTGGCCTTGTGCCAGTGGTGGTTGAAGTGCCAATGTCATCTGAGGTAGGTGTCACATGGTTTATTGCCTGTCAGATGAGTACAGTTTTTTAAATTCATGATTGTTTCTTTAAACTCTTCGTTTCTTTTTCTTCTACCTTGTTTGATACATTGGCTGCCAAAGAGTATTTAGCTGAAACACGATGGTAATAGCTAAAAATTATATGACGAGAACTTGCTGTACTTATCGAGCACCAGTTGAACGAATAGTTTACCCATAGATGTCATTGTGGCCGTAGCCAGCTGTAGCTTGAAAGCAGACAGCGTTTCCGCTCGGCCATGCCGCATATAACTAAACGCTTGGAGTGCTCAACGCTCAGCCTTGTGACTGACAAAGATGGCGTCTGTGTAAAAGTGTAGCTCAGCGTTAGTCTTAGCCTGTAACCAATTGTTAACATACGCTACAACACAGGATCCTGGCAGCACGCAGCTCGGTTTCTTGCTGGGCAGCTGCTCGGTCGAAGTCGCTCTTACCTCCGAGCATTGCCTGAAAGCGTTGCCGAAAAACGACAAAAACGAAGTTCACCAGCTCAAAGGTTAGTAGATCATGGTAGCTTTGAACTTTCTTTAGAGCAAAACACTTTACGGCAATTTTCCCTGCGCGGTTCCGCTATTTGTGGCACAGGAATCCACTATGGCATCTGTACAAGCAACTACAAAGCAGATCTACACACGAGCTATTTGTAAGACGAACAACAAAGATATGTGAGCCACTGTTTGAAAAACGTGGCCATTTGGTGATCAGCTCATTGGCGATCCACTGTGCAATTGATTGTCTGCTCGCTCTAGGTTGGCCACGTCTGCAATGGATTCTGACCGACTCTCGGCATCTTGCAAAGCCTCCCAACAACTGGGAGCCATCAGGTCACGACATTCCGGACCAGCTTGCCTACATCGAATATAAAACTGCCAAAGAAGGAAGCGTCTTGGGCGTCTCCCATACAAGAGCGGCCATCCACAGGCACTGCAGGTGAGGACAGGTTCTGTCATTGTTGCTACCCGACTTCTGGGGATTGGGGTTTGGCAGAAGCCTTTGGAGTATCCAATCACCCATCTTTTATGGTAGCGTTGCAACTATTTTTGATCGAAGCGTTCAACTTTATACAAGAAAGAATTTACCACAAAAATTAGGTTAAATTAGGATACGATATAAGTGAGTTATATTTTTTCTTTGATCTTATTTCATCAGTAGGAAGGGCATGTGGCTTACCTCTTTTTAAGTTTTATCACCGAACGAGTGCTGGTTTTTGCAGTACAGTCCAATTTCGCTTTTACTTTGTGCTATTGTATTTCCGAAAGATATATGATTCAGATAACAAGAAGTACTTCCAGTTTCGTCTGAAGTCGGAAGTGCTTGCAGTTTTTAACCATATCAGTGGTCGTGGTTGATTTGGTTTCGTTATACCATCGCATGTTTTCATATTCGTTTTGTGCAGGGCTTTAGTCGGTGCATTGAGCTACAATCCTGGTGACATCATGGTAAACCTGCTCGATTTCAAACGAGGATTAGGACTTGTACACGGCATTCTAGCTGTGAGTGTCATGTTAAGTTTACTGTGCCAGCATATTATTGTAAAGCAATAGCTGCATTTACCGCTTGACTGCTTGTTGATTTGATGGCGTTGTACTTGCCAGCAAATGAAGTCAAGTTGATTTTCTACTCTCACGCTCCACGATCGTGCTCTGGACTGTTCTCATTTTTATGTTGTTTAAAATAAACTCCCAATACTTTTCGGGTTACTCTCACATGCACTTGCAGAGCGTTTTGGCAATAGTGATTCGACAAGCTCTTAAAGTCTGCTTGTTCAGCGTTCAAAACGTTTCCTTGTGACGTAACCTAATGGAACGGTCTCTCGCTTTCAAGCTCACGCTGTGGGTTCGGTTCCAGCTTGCGTCGATCGCATCGACATGTTTGTGAGCTGCTGGCTCGACAACCTTAAAATCCTTTCGGCGTCTTCCAAATTTTGTTTCACTTGTGTTCGATGAACTCTCGTTGGGTTAACTTTCTTTTGTGCCGCAACGGATTTTGAACCCGTTAATACTCGCTCCTCATACTACTCTTGTGTTTTCAGAGCATGTTCTCTGGCATGCACGTTATTTGCATACCGTACGCTCTCATGAAGCAAAACCCCGTGCAGTGGCTACACATAATAACAAAGTACAAAGGTAACTGATTTCACAAATACTGTTTTAACGGTTAACGCTGTGCAATGACTTTGTACTACCAGTTTGTATTCGTGACTAATTCGAAAGTCTGTCGCTTTCTTCTAGCTTGGTCTTGTTGGAAAGTTTTGGAACTGTGGTCTCGAATATTTGTTAGGCTCGTCTCCGAAAGAGTGCAAGGCTGCTGCAGCAACTGCGTCTTTGCTTTGGCTTTTTGATGTGACGTCATACCCCTAATGAGTGCGACACGAATAGCATGTAAAGCGCTATGGCGTATAGTGATATTATGTGTTTAATTGGACTTTTAAGAGAGCAGCTGGAACTCACCGAGTTGGCAAGAAATCGAGTCACTTGACCGTAAACACTTAACTTCACTCTAGGCTCATTTTTCGATCCTATGGCAAAGACCCACGAATGCTCATTGGCTCTTGTTTTTAGATTTAACCTTCAAAGTATCAAGCAAGGATGCTCAACATCATGCATTGCGCGTAGCACGAGGGTTATGTTTAAATTGGCACTGGCAGTTCGAGTTAAGTGTAGACCGCCTGCATTTTTGTGGCTTGTCAAGTTTTAACGGCTTATGAATACTTGTTCAAGCATTGAACTCACAGCGTGTGGAGTTGATGCCCCGCAAAGTGGATGCCCCGCAAAGTGCGTCTGCAACGCTTTGCTGCAAGTTTTTAGCAATCTCAACGTCCCTCGGCTCTTAAGCGCTTCTTCGCTTGTTGCTAAGTTTGTATTAATCCATGCACGCTTCAAGTGCTAGCTTCCCGCTGTCTCGGAATCACTTCACCACCATGACGTCATGCGGAGCGTTTGTGACGTGCTGCGTGTCTGGGTCTTGGTCTGAGTTTTAATACTTGAACGCCAGCAACCGCTCATTTGCGTGCGTGTGCCTTTGCCCTTCTTCTTCGGGTAGAGGCGCGGCGTGAACGTTTTTCCCGGTTTTCACCGCAAAGCTGATCGAGTTCAGACTGAGGGAAAAGGGCAGCCCATTTTGAACCAGATATAAAATACAGGTTGGCGGCCCCACCACCAATTAGGCAGACTGCCGTTGGTGGGCACCCAAAAGTTGCCTTTCACCACCCTCTCGGTGAGCAGCTTCACTGTTGCACCAGAAAACAGCTTATTTCGCTAAATGCGCTAGTCCTATGTTGGTGATGGCGTTTTTCATATACCGGGTGGTCATCGCAACAAAGTCCTTGACTAATATAATTTCAGACCACTTGTGTTGTCACGGCAACCGAACACTCCGTTGGCGAAAATAGTGCCTTAATTTTGCCTGTGACGTAACGGCTCCTTTTTCAGCTTCGCTGGCGCTCGTCAAGTCACGTGATCTTCACTGGACTCTGGCCATGCAGAGGGACAGCTCGAGCATCAGCTTGAAGACCATAAGGATGCTGGTCGTGGCGGACGGAGCCAATCCATGTGAGTTGCGTGCATGTGGTAGATTCGTAGTTTTTGTCCCCAACAACCAGCGCAAAACCGGTAACACCCGTTATCCTAAACCAGGGATATTTAAAAGAAGTCGATAAACTTCTAGAGGAGAAGTTTGTAAGTTATTGGATGCAATGTTTGCTGGGTTAGGTATTTGTTTTTACTTTTGCATTTTATTGCGAATGGCTTTGTCGTCAATTCGAAGTCTTTAAGAACTTCAGTATATGCGAGATTTGTACTTTTGTGGTATCGGAAGTCCTTTCAGATGCTGTTGGTGAGGTTTGACAATCTAGGGAAAATAGGAAAGAAAAATACATAAAGCCCTGAAGCCAGCTGCGAGTTTCACTCACGTGTCTGGCTGGTTAATTGAATCTGTTTTTAATTTATACTTTTGGCCACCATTCAAAAGGTGATATCATCACGAATTGTCTTTCGAATTCGCACGCTAATTTACTACCCAATACAGGCGTTCGACTTGTGATCTCTTGATGCTAACAAAAGCATTGCCCTTGCAGGGTCAGTTGGGTCATGTGATATGTTTCTTGCTGAATATGAACGTAGAGGTCTTGGTCGGAAAGCAATTTGCCCGTGCGCGTGGTCGGCTGAGGCTTTAACGGTTGCAGTAAAAAAGTAAGAGTTGTGTTTCTTGATTTTAATGCTTAAAAGTGACACAGTGTTTTGATTATGATGAGATAAATCCCCGCCCTGTTCTCGGGATTGTACAGTATCCCTTAGAAGGCACAGCGCGAGATGGAATAGCTAGGTCTCAGACCACAGAAACGTGCTAAGATTAAAGCCATTTCGGACAACTCAATACTGAAATCTGGTAGCCCATCAGCATGAAGGAGTCTGCTTTTAGTAGGGCGCGAAGAATTGGCCTTTTGCAACATGCTGAGTTTATTTATTATGCACAAGTCGTGCTTCTATTTTCCAAGTAAGTTCATTCAAAAAACTTGCAATGGATCCTACAATCACACTGCCGGTCGGCTTTTAGCGCATACGCGGTCTACTTCGTAGAATATTAGTTTACCAACAAGTTTTTGTAAAGCTGGATCTACTACATGTAGTCTACATCTGTTTTCATTCCTGATTGGAAAAAGTATGAGGTTTTTGTCAGGTAATCGCGCCGTTGCTTGATTGAGATTACAGTGTGAGGCGCGGATGTTTCCTACACCTTTTGTCTCTATCTCATAAACGACGACAGATTTCACCTTATAAGAAATCAATCAAAATTAAAGCTTAGTTGAAAACGAAAACTTTTGTCATACTAGCATTTTCTGTCTGTGTTTTACTGTTTCTTTGTAAGAGACATTTTGCCTTAAATACTTTTGTTATAGGCCTGGATCTTCTCCTGTACGCACAGCACTTTCTCTCAACGACATGTCATTCAGTGTTATCCATGAGGAATCTCCGACTAGTCATGAACCGTCGGTAGTACTGCAGGACAGTGGAAATATACTACCAGGATGTGAGTTGATGTGTTGTGTTGCATAATTATTTTCAAGAGCAGAAATAGTGCCTTCGTGGCACCAACGTGAAATAGCTTCACAAAACGCGCTCATCAGTACGTCACAAAAAGCTTTTTGACATTAAGCCACCAATCAGATCAAAACCATTTTAAAGTGTGTTCAAAGTTTTTCATTTCAGTCAAAAGCTGCGCAGGGATTCTTTTAAGCTCACGCTTCGAATGCTTTGTTTGAAAAGATTCGAAACAACCGATTGCTCTCTCGGTTGAGGAACGGTCGTTTCACATTCCCTCGCAATTGACCCCGTCAATGCGCCTTCATTGATGTCGTGCCGTGCTGCGCCAGGGATGCGCTCCTGTTCCGGCAGTGCTAGCGACTCCGAAGATTGTCCAAAGTTTACGTTGAACTAAACGTAGAGGTGTTGCAGTGATCAATGCGTTTAGTTGAGTTAAAAATTTTGTTTTAGCTACGGTTGCTGTCGTGAAAACGAGCGGAGAACCGAACCTTTGCCGTGTGGACGAAATAGGAGAAATTGTACTTTGCACCAAATCGGATGCAACCTCAGTCGATTCCTGGTATTTCGGTTTGCAAGGGAGAACGGATAAAGTCTTCAAAGCCCATCCAGTAGACGAAAGCAACCACATGCAGGAAGAAGAAGCATTCTATACAAGGACGGGCCTTCTTGGTTACGTAAATCCGGTGAGAACTTGTTTTAATTTTGCTGTACAGCATTTGCTATTGGCGAAACTCTTTTAGACGTTGATTCTTTTGGGTCAAGAGTCTGTGGCTTCAGCGCTGAAAGCGTTTACTAGCTTGCGGCATAACCGAGTGGCTCCATTGCTTGCTTTCAAGTTCACGTTTCGAGATTGTACTGCGAATCGCGCCAACCTCAACGGCACCAATGGTGGCTGCTGACCCTAAGTTCGCAAACTCTTCTTTCATTTCGTGATCGTTGACTTTTTACGTGATTGTGCACTTTCAGCAATTTACTGTCCGGGAATCGCCTTCAACAACGAATGGCAGCCAGAGTTAACGTCAAAACACAGTAGGATAAAAAATGATAGCGAGAACTTGATTCACTCATCGAACACACGATGGGAGAGAGTGAATGACTGCAAAAGCACCTTTTGCGCTGTTAAAGTCCACTCTCGCTCGTACATGCAGTTAGCACACCTGATCTTACCCGGCCATGCCGCACGTAACGCTGCTCTCAGGTCGCGCTGGTCATTAACATTCGTGCCATTGATGTTACAGAGCGGACGCGTTCTGGTAACCGGAAAAATTGAAGGATTGATCCGGATATCGGGCCGCATCCACAACAGCGATGACATAGTGGCAACGGTGCTTGCCATTGAACCGGTGCGATTCGTGTACAGAGGACGGTAAGAGGCTGACCGGAAAAACTTTATCATTTTTGTGTTTGCGCTCGCAGCAGAGTTAAAAGCCTTGTTTACACTGTGGTCAAGCGCTTCACTCTTATTTGTGTTATTTTGGCGACTGGAATAAAATAAAGAGTAAATCCGCTCCCGACTTCAGCAGTGTAGGCCAGGCTTTGGTGTTGGGTTTAATCGTGGAAAATGTACTCAAATAAGATTCGAAACTTGCTCGTTTTGCAAGTCACCCAACATCGAACCCAACCAGCCAGATACGTCATTGTTTTGTTTACATTAAATCAAATCCACTCCTAAACGAAACGGACTGTGTGACCTGAAAATCCTGGCGGTTGTACACGGAGCAACGTAGCCTTGCCCGCTTTGGAGGTTACCAACACTGTTCACACCATTTCTACCACGAGCAGAAAAATTTCCGTAAAGTGCTTTTCCAAACAGCAAACACTTCAATTATGGTAAGAATTGAACGCAGGTTCCTGAGATCATGCCGCCTTAAACGGCGCTCTGACCGTGATTCGTTGGCTCTGAGGAAAGAAGTATCATGGATACTTATGGCTGTGCTATTTTACAAAGGGATCCAGAGACCCCTCTTTTTTCATGCTTTGTTACTGTAACTTTTTGACTTTAGAATCGCCGTGTTTGGCGTCACAGTTCTTAGAGATGAACGGCTTGTGATTCTCGTGGAACAAAAACCGGAATGCCCCGAGGAAGACTGCTTCAGGTGGATGAGCAGTGTCATACAGGTGAGTGACGCCACTAGTGAATGACGCCATAAGCAAGATGACGTCACCCCGTTTGATCGATACTACTTTTTTATTGCTCTATTTAGTATTGGAGAGGTAGTAGATAGTGCTCTACCACGTCTCTGTACATAAGCAAGGTTTTGTAACAGCCAGCTTTAGCTCATCGCAAAATGTGTCTGAGCGTACAACAGGTCGAATGGGAATCGAACCGCTGACCTTTTCATTGAATCATGTCAAGGTTTTTCTATGTTCTTCATAATGTTTTAAATCTTTTTGTTTTACAGGCAATCGAAGGCCTGCACAATGTGGGCGTCTACTGCCTTTCGCTTTTGAGCCCCAACGGTTTGCCCCGAACTCCTCTTGGCGGGGTCCATCTTTCAGAGGCGCGAAGTCGCTTCATAAATGGCAACCTTCAGCCTCGCAACATCCTCATGAGTCCGCATCAGTGTGTCATCAACTTGCCGAAGCCAAGAGAGAAACACAATGATGTTGGTACGTGGTCTTGTGCGATGTTGGGTAATTTATTTTTTCTTCACTTTCGCTAGAACCTTTTGAATGTTGACGGTTTATCAAAAGTGAGCGTGTGTTTGGACCTGCTTCGGAATTATCGTAAATACTGCCGGTGAAGTGCGTAACCGCCTGAAGCTGCGCAACTAACCGGGGAAATTGCCGATAGCGCCTTGGCCAAGGACTTAACAACGAAGCCATCGTCAGATTTAAATTCACAACCATTGTTGAAATCTACTCGATCATGTTTCCGACAAGGAATGCATCAAATGCTGGTGTACCAGATCTCACGTTCCTGGGTTCAGTGCTTGCATGGGTTTGAGGGCTGTTCCCTTGAGGCGGACAAAGTGTTCTTATGTAGTCGCAGTATTAGTGTGGAAAAATGCCAGCAGCATTGGGAAATCCAGATCGGTTTTTTGTATGGGGATAGAGGTTTTTCTGGTGGTCAGAGAAGTAAAGAATAATGATGTGCTGATTTCTGGCAGTGATTGCAAATTGGAAATTGATGCCAGCCAAATTTTGCACTGGAAACAAAATTTTCTTTATCGTAGGTCCAGCATCCATTCTCCAGGGTCAAGTGGTGACCGGAATGCGGTTAGCGGAGGCAAGAGGGCGCGAACTGCCTCCTCTGGCGGAAGAGGAGGAAACTGGAGCGCCGTTTCACTATTTATCTGAGGTGCTGAAGTGGCGAGCACAAAGCACGAGCGATCACGTACTTTTCTCTCAAGTCAACAGCAAGGTTGGTGGGAGAGTTTTGCTTGAAATAGTGGAGGATTGACTGAGGCTCGTTTATCATTCAGTTCATCATGACCGTTTTCGAATGGAATTTTTTGCTTGTGTGCTCTAATAAAAACCTCGCTGTGCTGAGCTTTCAGTGATGATATGGCTGCTGCCTTTAGCTTTAGAGTTTGCCTGGCTCCTCCCACCATGTTGAGGAGACCATTTTTAGAAGCAATAAGGACATACCGCCAATGACTTATCAAGGCTGTGCTGGGCTACCACTAAACATTAATCTGTGAATCGTACATCAATCAAAATTATGTATTTTGATTTTTCGTTGTTTTTAGGGAAACATTGGAAGCCAGCTAACTTGCTCGCAACTCCACAAAAAAGCGGATCGAATCGCGCAACTGCTGATGTCCTTTTCGGCTCAACGTGGAACTGGAGCTCTTTCGACAGGAGACCACGTGGCTCTTCTTTTTCCTCCCGGTCTCGATTTAATAGCCGCTTATTACGGATGCTTGTATGCCGGATGCGTTCCGGTTCCTATTCGACCTCCTCATCCCAAATCCTTATTCACAACCCTGCCTACTGTGAGACTGGTGGTAGAGGTAAAAAGTCAGTTCAATTTTGTGTCTGTGTAGAAGGCGAAACATGTTTCTTTTTTTCTCAAAACTTAGAATAAGAAGATCATTTTGCCAAAAGCTTTTCCTAAGGCACTTGTCGGTAATAGCGTGTGTTTACCTCTGATCTTGGAATGGAGGCACGACATGAAACGTTTAACCACATTTTACAGCGCAAACGCAATCAAGTTCGGGCTAGGGGGGGGGGGGGGGGGAGCGGCAATGTTATTTCGAACCAGTCTTTAATACAAATTACTGACTGGTAGCCCCACCACCAACAAGGCGGACTGCCATTGCTAGGGGCCTAAAAGTCGCTTCTTGCGACATGCTGGGTGAGGAGCTTAACTGGTTTAAGGTGGTGAACCCGGCACGCAAGAATGGTGTGAGATCACAACGTTGCAATGTGTTGTCATTAGCTTGCTTGTTATTGCCTAGCTCTGGACCGCATTCTTTAGCGCTGAACGTCGAGTAGGAAAGCATTAAATAGCATTACAAGAAGTCTTTGGTATGATCCGGTCGAGGATTGAACCAGGACCTACGGCATTGAAAGCGGACGCTGCATTTAGTCGCAGTTAAGATTTATTACTAACATCAGTTTTTTTTTATCTCAGTAACAAGCTTAAAATAAACGCGATTTTTCTTTCGAGGTTCCAATGTTTTTTCTTATTTGTAGGCATCCAAAGCCTCTGCTGTCCTTTCATGCAGTTCTATCATTAAGATGCTGCGTAGTAAGGAAGCGGGGGTTGCTCTTCATTCGAGTGGGAACAATCCAATTTGGCCCCCTTTGATAGACTTGGACGACTCTCCCAAAAAGCGGATTGCAATCACCTATCGTCCTCCCACAGCCGAGCTGCTTGCCTATGTTGATTTCAGTGTTACAACGTCGGGTACATTGGTGGGAATAAAGGTAAAAATGAGCCTTTTGAAACGTCCAACGTTATGCAGCATTTTGTTTTCGTTGACGTTATCGGTAGCGTTGGTCGGTACACAGGGCTGGATCACAATTGCGAAATCTTTAGATCAGTTCTTTTGTAGTTTTTGAGTGTTATGCCCTTTATTTGGTATTTCCATGCTGGCAATGCGCTTTTATTTTCCGCTTTTAGCAAGAGCAAAGTTCTGTATGCTTACCTGCATCCATACTAAGGAGTGCAGTTCTGTGTGTCTGTCTATCTGTGATAACTGGACTGCGAAACTACAGTGTGTACAGCTGTACAAGCATGTAACTTCGTACAATTGATTACCACCCAGGGGTGAGTGTCGTAAGGGGGTTTGTGACATCACGGTGGCATCACCATTAAGGCTATTTTTTAAATTCTCATTTCTTAACGGAGGAAAGCTGTTTTTTTTTCTTGAATAAAACCAGCACCCGACTTGCTAACTTCAAGAAGTTTCATTCTTTGAGGAAGTAAAATGGCATCATTGTGAACGATTAATTATGAAATTTATTTTTTTCCTTTTCTAAAAAAAATGTTGACCTTAAAAGCTTTTTCTGTAGATGTTGGCATGGTGCTTCTGATAAAATAGTTCTCTAACATTTTAAGTTTTATCTGCGACATAACGAACGATTAAGCGTTTAAGCGTTTTTCAAGCACTTGGTTCTCCTTTTTTCTTGAACAGCGGTTTAAATCTGTTTTTTTTTTAATAGTGCAATGGCAAGTGCTAGGATTATAAAAACTGAACTGCCGGGGGCTCCACATAAGAATATCTTTAGTACAGTCTTGTCGCACGCATGAGTGCTCTTAACCCCGATGATATTGCTATCTCGTCTAGGAAAGTGAAACAAAACGCCTAGTTTCAATGTGAAATTTTGCAGGATTTAATGAAAAAATTAGTTTCCTTTTATAGCGCAAAGAGCTGATTGATCGGTTATCTACGTCAGCTACCACCTAACTTATTGTAAAAACGGAACTGTAGATGCTGGACTCTAGGCACCCGGTCACTTTACCCTTCCCTGGCTGCGTTTATACTGGGACAAAGAACCTACGTGCAGCCAGTGGCTGTATAAGTTTTATAACTAGGCCTTCAGTTACAAAAAATTGTAATTATTAGGCCATTTACTTCATAGCTTTATGGGCAAAAATACATCAATCACTTCAACATTCTTCTGAAAATTTATGCTTCTATGTTCTTGGCCACGTGAAAGCATAAGAGTTTCTGAAATTGCTGTTTGTAAATAGGCACAGTTTTAGTGTAATTGTAGAGAGGTCTGTGTTATTGACATAGTTTATGAAATCCAAAATTTGAGGGAAAATCAGTAGAAAAAAAAATGGGCCAGTAGGTTCACCTCATTGTGTGAAATCATGGTCATCAAATATGCAAATGCATCAATGGAGGAAGTTATTTTCTTTAAAATGGGTTACTTAGGCCAACCTGGTAATTAGATGCAACGCATTTGGGGAGAAGTTTTGCCCTTTTTTGCTACATTCCAGAACGAAAGCATATATGAGCTGCCAAGAAACTTGGTGTTCAAATGTTACACGAGTTGCAAGTAGTCGTGAAATACGCATACCACCAAATCACTTAATTCTGTGAAACAAAAACTATTGCAGCGCCCACCCCCAACTTTGACTTTTTGCTCCTACAGTAATTGGAAAGAACGGTAGAATTTGTGAAATGATTGAGAGTTTGCAAGTAAGGTTAATCTTAATTCAAAGTGCACAATGACCGGGATTAAGGGCATGGGGTCGATAATATCATTTACATCAACTTTCCATCACTGCTCTTTGAATGTTGAGTGGATGAAGCCGGCGGACCTTTCTCACCTGACATAACTGACTTGTGGCCCTGTCTGGTGAATACTGATATTAGCAAAGATCCGTTTCACGTGGCAAGGTTTTTTTTTCTCATGGAGTACGGTCAGTATTAAACTTCTCCAGGTTAACGAATATTGTGTGTCCCGAGTCGATATCGCTCTATCTTTTCATTACAACTCAAAAATGCTGGACGCGAAAGTTATTTCTACTTTGTTATGTTTCAGATGTCTCACTACTCTTCCAGTGAATTGTGTCGTTCAATGAAACTGCAATGTGAATTATACCCGTCTCGTACTGTTGCTCTTTGTTTAGATCCGTACAGTGGACTTGGACTTGTGTTGTGGTGCCTTAGCAGGTATGCAGTATTTGAAAATGCCTTTGCTGCGCTAACGTTCACAGTAGCATTCGTTGTGCTGCGCCACAAACCAATCTTAATTGCATGCTGTTCAGACTGTTTGCGGCGGTCATCATGAGCTACACGGCTATTAACAGTGATGCTTGTTGAAGCGCACAGGTCTGGCTGTACTATGCCGAAAGTGAACTTTATTGTCCACTCAACACGAAAGATTTTCAGATATTGTTTTAATTGTTAAGTCATAATGAAAACAATACAGTTATTTATGAAGAATTCTATGCCCAAACTCTCATTGGAGTATACGATGATAATCTAGTTTTTACCACCGCCCCACGAAGTATCGAACTTCATTCTAATTCGAATTCAACCTCCATATTGGGTCTAGAGAATTGTTGTTATGATTCGACCCGTTCTTGGAGATGGTTCTGTGGAAGGCAGTGAAGCTGTTCGCCCCCTCACCAGCACCTGCCACTCAACTATGTGGTTGGCTTGCTTATTTTTCATCGCCTGTTATCTCCAATTTCAGTGTTTACTCTGGCCATCAGTCGATGCTCATATCGCCAGCTGATCTCGAGAACAACCCTCAATTATGGCTGAATGCAATCAGTCAGAACAAGGTCCGAGACACTTTCCTATCTTACAACGTTGTCGAAATGTGCACTAAAGATCTTGCACCTCATGTTCCCTCACTTAAAGTAAGTTTCCACGAAATGGAATCTTTGACAATAACCGATACATATCAAGTCGAAAGCCTCCAAATTAAAGTGATACGATGTCACAGCCGTTAAGATTTTACCGAGAATTCAGACTTTGTTTGGGTTTGGTGTAATGGCTGCTGTAATTGTGTATGCTGATGCATATTTTTTCTGCATTACTATTTGTTGTGTCCGTTCCTACAGAAACAATTGAAAAGTCCGTATATTGTCACTCAAAACCCAATATGATGAATACAATATTTAAAACACTGTGTCTCACTGCTCACACCTTATAAACTTTCACAACTGTGTTGTTTGGTTTGATGTTTTTTCTTGCAAATTGCAAGGCAATCAAGATCACTTTATTGGTGAGCACTATTACGTCATTTCGAGAATGCGATTGGTCCGTGGTGGAATAGTGCATCTGCTCGCCCAGCGTGTCGCAAGAGGCGACTTTTGGGCGCCAACCAATGGCAGCCCCCCCGGAGGGCCAACCAATGAACAGTTGGTATTTCATTACTGGCTCAAAATAGACTGTCGCTTTTCCAGAGCATGATCTCGATCAGGTGTATGGTAGGAATCTGGCTTACCGTTTCATGCCGTACTTTCATCCCAAGGAGGGAAGGGGTAATGCGCAGCGCATTAAAGTGCGATTTAGATATTGTTGTAATATGGTTTGAAATTTAATTTTTTCAGAGTCGGGGCGTTTCTCTGTCCCACGTTCGGACCTGTGTGATGGTTGCTGAAGAGAGGCCTCGTGTGTCCTTGACCAATAACTTCACAAAGTTGTTTCGAGATCTCGGACTTTCCCTAAGGGCTGTCACTACCGCATTTGGATGTCGCGCAAATGTTGCCATTTGCTTACAGGTCAGCACGAATAGAAATGCTTGCAAGACAATCGGTAGTATTTCTTAGCAATTAAATCACCATTTATTTTGCTTTGTAGCGCCGTTAAGAAACGTGCTTCAAAGTATTTCCTGCTCTTTGGTTGCTGCGCTTGTAGAAAAGTGCATCAGTGCCAAAGCGGCCTTGAAGTTCTGACACTTGTTGTCCTATGACTGTCGTGGTTTTACTGTGACCGGTTGCAAATACACGTAAAACCAAAGCCCTGTTGCCACAGTTCTTTGTGAAAATAATCGCTTTCTAAGTTTCCTTCCTTGCAGTTATCCATGTTTTAAGTCTTAAGCAATTATCAGTATTAGTAGAGAGAGCCATTGTTAGTCTATTCCATTCCCCTTGATTGATTTGATTTTGAACATTTTCTTGGCTTCCAACTAGAAATGCACGTTTGGCAAGAAAGCGATCAGTTGTCCTGCGTGTCTTTTAAAAGCAATAATTGCCTTGTTTTCACCGAAAATAATAATTTTTAATGGGAATTGGCCGTACCTATTGCGTCATTAATGAGCTCATGAAAAAAATTTGTAAGAAACTCAATCGACGGCAAATGGTCCGTGATTTATCAACATGCTTACAAAAGCAGTATGGTCACCTTTAAGAAAAAGGCATTTTTGTTTGATTCATTTGTAAGTGACACTATTTATGTCCGTTCTCGTATTTGCTCATAGAGACATAGACTAATTCCAATAAAGAAAAATTGAAAAAGGCCAAAAGCTTAGTTTGAAGAACTGATAAGCTGTGTTTATGTGAAATTACTTACGTACCTGGGTTCTGTGTTGTTTTGTCTCTTCGCAAGGCGCGTAAACCGCAATTTCTCCTGCTTCATCGCACTGCTTGCGGTAGCAATGGAGCCGGCGGTGCTAGCGGCTCCGAAGCGGTGTGGTTACAACGTTGCGCCGTTTGTCTCGTGACTGTGCGATAATGTTACCCACCACTAACTTAACTAACTTCTGTAGCCAGTCAAACTTGGCAAACGGTCCGAATTACTATTAGCAGACGAACCAGTAATGGTATGTCGACTGTTGCTCAGTGTTTGCTTGCTTGTTGTCAGTGTTTCTCCAATTCATGTGTCGTTACTGATTGTGCTGTGTCAGTTACATGTACTTAAATATTTCGTGCATCGATCAGCTGCATTTCACCATGGCTTTGAGCTCTTCGGTTATTCATCGCCACTGCAAAATGTGTTTGCATCAATTTGAATGCTGCATAGCTGTATTTTCACTACTTCTGTCATTCTTCTCTTTCATTAGAGGCACGTTATAAAACTGAAAGAAGTTCGTTCCGCAAATCAAATCAAGGTTAGGCTGAGAGCAAGCGGCAGTCTTTTTTCAAACCAGTCTTTAATGCAAATTACAGCCTGGTAGCCCCACCGCCAACAAGGCAGGCTCCCGTTGGTGGGTGTCTATTTGTCGTCTCTTGCGACGTACTGACTGAGCAGCTTCACTATTCCGGGGCAGTAAAATATGGAACAAAAACGCTACTTCTTTCGGACGGTACGCAGAGAGCTGAGAAAAGTATTTTTGTGGCTTTTTATAGGTAGATATCTTAGAGTCTGTTTCCAAACTTTACATTAGCGTCTATTCCTTTTGGTCTGAACCGCCAGTTTGTGCTCGATTTCTCGGCTGCATAAATTGTGTTTTCACGTCGGTGTTTCAAGCTTGAGTGTGGATTGCAACAGTCATGGCTATAATGTATATGTTGGGTTTCTGTAATGTGGAAATGTGTAATTTGAAGTGTGTGGTGCGGAATTTAGGATCTTTCACAGATCGGTCACAAGTAATTCTGTCACACGTAGTAATTACCATAGAACTGTGATAATTTAATCTACATCCTAAAAGTAAGTTCTTTCAACCGTGGAGGTCATGTCATAGTTATTTTGTCAAACCCAATACAAGCGTTATTTTCACATTGATACAATTTTTTTTTATTTGATCGTTAGGGAGCGTCATGCCCTGATCCCACCACAGTGTATATCGACATGCGAGCGCTGAGGAACGATAGAATAGCACTGGTTGAAAAAGGATCTCCGCACAGCCTGTGTCTCATGGAAACAGGAAAGGTAAAGAAACTTATTACGCCTCGAATGTAACATTGTACGCAGGCAAGCCACTTTGTTCTGTTTTCATCAAAACTACTCATGGCTGATGCCACTAATGCTTGCATCTACTATTTTGAATATCATTAACTAGGAGCAGAAGCAGGTACGTCAGATTGGGCTATCCAGTCAGAATTAGCGTAGTTATGACTTAGCGTACGGATGAGACGTGAATGAAAGGTTGTAGTTGGAGTACCTAGCTTATTGAACGCTCGATGGTAGGCGCTTGCTTGGCACTGCAGTAATACTTGCTTTTGTTTTAGATTCTTCCTGGCACCAAAGTCGTCATCGCCGACCCGGACACACTCGGCCAGTGCTCCGACTCTCGAATGGGAGAAATTTGGGTTCACAGTCCTTACACGGCGCAAGGCTACTTCACAGTGTACGGCGGCGACAAGAACGCGTCGTACAACCATCATTTTCAGGTTAGTCGGATCACTACCGTCAATTATTTTCAAGACAAGTAAAAAATATTACACATCAGTTCTAAACCTTCTGGTGATTGTGATACAGTAGACACCGCTTAATATGACCACCTTGGGACCAGACCATTTTCGTCATAATATCCGAATGGTTATAAAAGCCGAAGCCTCCATAACAGCTCCTGAATCAACGCGGTAAGCCACAAGAAGTCCAAACACCGTCAAATTCATCGTGTAACCGAAGTAACAGTGTGACGTTGGCAGTAAAACAAAGTACAGTACTGTGACAGTACAAGTGATGGTAAAACTAAGTACAGTATGTAACAATATGCTAAAAAAGCGAAGTTGCAAGTGCGTGGCGGGAAAAAAATACTGTACTGTAATAAGAGAGATGGAGAAAATGTTGGTCATATTCGAAATTTGGTCATATTGGACGGAGAATTTTAAATGGAGAAATTCCGGACCGTACCAAATTGGTCATAATAAGCGGCTGGTCATATTATCCGTGGTCATAATAAGCGGCGCCTACTGTAGTGACCGCCACTCCTTTTCACGATGAAGGCACATTGTGAGGCAGTACAACCAGGCCTGGCACTGCGAATAGGCGAGTAGGAATGTGGACACTGCGAATAGGCGAGTAGGAATGTGGGCACTGCGAATAGGCGAGTAGGAATGTGGACACTGCGAATAGGCGAGTAGGAATGTGGACACTGCGAATAGGCGAGTAGGAATGTGGACACTGCGAATAGGCGAGTAGGAATGTGCTAATCGAAAGGGAAGATCAACGGCCGCGGTTTCGAACCAGTCATAAGTCGAAACAAGTAACGTTACAGCCTTCATGGCTGACTGTTACTGGGCTACATAGTGGCCTTGCAACAACATGCTGGGTAGCAGCTCACTATTTTATCTCGTTTGAAGCATCGATAGCACATCTTTCGTTAGCAAAAGGGATTTTTGTCCTGGTCGCATTGAAGCAAAAAGGCAACTCCAGCAACACAGTGTTGGTTTCATTGCCTAAAACGTGCAGGCCGATCCTGCCAAGTGGTAAAAATAGAACATCGCTGCAGCACGTGATCTGTGACGCACCTGCTCCCGTTTCGATGTCTCCTATGCGGGTCTCAACATTGCTTGTTTTACGTGTAACCGGGAAAGCTTTCCAGTAATCGGAAGGTTTAAGATATTGGAATAAAACTAGTTTAAATATGCTGCCAGACGGTGAGGTTGAAAACAGACTTCGCTCTAGCGTTTTGCTCAGCTACAGCTAATAATCTTAAGCTTGAAGTACAGCATTTCTCTTGGTCGCTGGATATCCCAGCTTACGTTTTTGCATCTTTCAACATCTAAGCTACTGTTTAGTTCTGTCAAATAGATGACCTGACCCGGATCATAGATACCCTGCCATACGACGACGACGACGAAGTAAATGACGTTACTTTTCAAATTTTCAGGCTTATCTTAAAACGGGAGACACTCAAACGCAGTACGCGAGAACAGGCTTCCTTGGATTCTTGCGACGCACTGACCTCACATCTGCTACTGGAGGTATGTTGTTGACGTCAGAGCGCACAAGCGTAGTTCGCCAGGACGCAATTACTGCTTCACTGGTTAAAATACTTTCGCTCTCCAAGCATCGTGTTTGCGAGTGGCCTTTAACCCAGTAATGCCGATTGGGAACATATGTGCCCATAAAAAAAATTGCCTATAAAATATTTGTTTACAGCATTTTCATCTTTTTGACGACATTGATGATGAGATTCATGTTTAATACATGTACAGCAAACGTTTCAGAACGATTTTTGCAGTCAGTCCCTCATAGTAGTCCGAGATAGTTGGTGCAGTTAGTTACATAAAAAAATGCTCAATTTTTCTTTTAAATAATTCTCGGCATTAATGGGTTAAGCTCTTGGCAATCCAGTCCGCCTCGTTGGTAGGATTACCAATTTTACGATTAATCCAACGTGGACTGCCGTTTTCCCACGATTCAGTTTTACTATGTTTTCGATGCCTGACTGGACGTTTCATGTCACGCAATGTGGCATCATGCCGAGGAAAACGAAAGCAAAACTTTTCAACTCGAACCGAAGATCGCAAATTCAATGCACTTATGTGTGGAAATGCTTTTGAAAAAGATTCATGAATGGCTACTTCGTTTCTTAAATGCGGTGCTGGCAGCGATGGAAATGTCTGAACGCGATAGTTTCAATGCACATCTCCGCGACTATCCAATGACTAAAACTGTGAGTTGTGAGCTAAATATTTTTTTCAGAGCGACACGATGCTCTGTATATCGTGGGATCCATGAAGGAGACGATTGAGCTACGCGGCATGCGCTATCATCCAACTGACATCGAGGCATCCGTGGTGAGATGTAGCTCGAAAATCGGAGAATGGTGAGTGGTGTTGTCAGCTTGCACTTCGCTTTTATTTACCAAGCAAAGCCTAGATTTCATGGTCAACTTTGCAAGGCTGGAACGTACCGACTCGATGCGTGTTGCTACTCACTGGCAATATCAGTTTCGCTTTAGCAACTTTGGCATTCTATAGGTTTTTGCCAGAGCCATACATGACTCAGTAGCAGCAGCAAGTTGCTTTGAAGTTACCCATACGATGGGTTTTTACCAGATACGCTACAATCAAGCAAGAAAAATTCCGTAAAGAGCTTTTTTACAACCACCCAGGTTCCTTGGAAATCCTTTGAATTAGACGGAGCCGCTTGGCCAGATTGAACAGTAGTATCACAATTTATAATACACTTTTTTTTTCTCAGCGCTGTCTTCCATTCCACCAATCTCCTAGTGGTTGTCGTTGAGCTAAATGGAGCAGAGTCGTCAGCGCTAGATCTTGTGCCTTTGGTAGGTATCAGCTCTGCTACGATTGAGATATCTATTCGGTAGCAATGGGTTCGAATCTCGATAAGGTCTTTTTTGCAATGCAGAAAATCAAAAAATGGCTTCAGCATACTCTTGAGCTGCTAAAGTAACGTAGTAACTTCTAACAGCTCTCCTAATTTCACTAAAATCTCTTCAGGACTCTGCGGAGTTTTACGTCGCTTATGAAGTGTATGGGTGCCTTGTTTGTCAGTCCTCGAACATCTGTCTTTAAGTCAGACTCATTGACAAGCTAGTTTTGAAGTGCTTTGTTCGCAAACTCGCTGGTGCTTGTGGGTAGATTTGAACCCTGTATCATATGTTTTAAAGCCGCCGAAAGCTTTCTCAGCGCCCGGATGGCTTCAATGAGTCTATTTTTCAGGTCACCAACGTTATTCTTGAACAGCATTACTTGATTGCTGGCGTAGTGGCAGTTTGTGACCCAGGTTCCATTCCGATGAATTCCAGAGGCGAAAAGCAACGCATGCATTTGCGCGACGCCTTTTTGCAAGACAAACTCGATCCGATATACGTGGCCTACAACATGTAATGGAAAGGTACGATTTGAAGCAGTTTTTATCGAAAAATAGACCTCTTTGTTGTTTCATGGATTTACCAGTGTCTCGTGTGTCGCTTGACCAAGCTGCAAAGTTGTTAAAACAGTTTGTGATTCTAAAATTCATCTTCTCAATTAGCAAGTAGGTTAAAGGATTAGAGGCGGGTGTACTGAACTGCATTGCTAACAACGCTTGGTTGCCATGACGACGAAAAAAAGGGCTTCACGACTAGCCTAGAGGCGATAGGACATTCTACAGAATAGAACAGAAGGGCATTAGTAGTAGTAGTTATTCCGTTTTTTTCCGGTATTGTCTCCTTAGCAGAGATTGCCGGATTTACCCCATTTCTTCTGCGATTGCTTGCACTCCGTCTTTCCACTAGTCTCGATTCAGAACATCCTTCTTCTTCAAACCAATCTTTTCTCTCTCCTCCATTTGCTTCTTCCAGGTCTTATTCGGTCGTTCTCGCTTTCACTTGCCACTCACTTAAAAGATCCAGAGCAACCCTCAAAACACTATCGTCATCCCTCCTCACCACATGTTCATACCATCTAACTTCATTCGCTGTTGCTAACCGGTCTATGGTTTCTTTCAAGCCCAACATGTCCATCTGTTCTTCAGTCGTCTTTCTGTCAACAACTTTCTGACCGCACATGGCTCTCACCATAGCTCTCTCCGTTCTCCTTACACTTGCTTTTTCATTTTCTTTTAAACACCACGCCTTGCTTCCATACAGTATTGCTAGCTAATCTTATGCAACAACGATAAACTTTACCTTTCATCTTCAGAGGAAACCTATTTCCAAGCAATAACTCTCCACATTCCCTGAATCTTACCCAACCGATTCTTACTCTTGCTGTAACTGCCGCTTCACAACCACCACTAGCATTTAGTTTGTATCCCAAATAACAAAATCCATTTACTGTCTCCACTTCATCATCGCACAACTTCTTGATCGAATCCGCCGTTCCTTCCATTATTCCTTTACATTTTGAGCAAATAAAATGCATTGCCAACCTAGCTGTGGCTCTCTTTATTTTTGCACAACACTGAATTGGCCATGACTCTCCTCCCACAAAACTCCACATGGATCTATCTTGCTCTCGAATAGTTCTCCTTCCGACCTGCGTACCATCACTTTTGTTTTTCTGGTGTTGACCTTTAAATCTTTAAACAGCACATTTTAAAACTGGCCCTTATTTAGCTTTTGTTATTTTACAGCCTATTTTCTTCAACGGCACTGGCTCAAACCAGACATTTCAATATAACGGACTTTTGAAGTCTATGCAATCGATGATCTGTCTATCTGATCGGAACAACGATTTTTAGCATCAAAAACTATTGTAAAAGTGTCAAAGTTTAATTGGTGGTATCGTGATAATAGATCTGGAGCAGAAACAGTATTTCTTCACACTTTACAATATCGCGGTATTACTACGATGTGGTACAATGTTTATTGTTTTTCTTTTGATTTCATTTGTATTTGTCTCTATTTATCGTGTTGACTTTTTCCTTTTTTTTCGGTTTTGAGCGGACGTGGTTGAATAATCTCAGCATGTAAAGCATGGTTGTAATCTAAAAACATCTGACTTTTCCGAACCCACCTCATTGCTAGTTTTTGTGTCTGCAGTCATCTTGATACTTGGTGGAGGAGAGCTTAGGGATATAGGCCCCTGTTGGACGTCCATCATCAAAAAGGAATCCACCCGCAATTAAGAGCCAAAATGCATTTATATTGTCGAACCTCGCATGATTTTACGGCGGGGCCCAAAAAAGTCACTACATTCCGAAATTATGTTAATGTGATGTTTAACATTATTTCACCCGCTTTCCTCCCCCCCTTCCCCCCTTTCGTTGCAAGAAGCTACCAAAACTTCTCCATGCTAAATCAGTTTTCATTCGCACACTGTACAAGCTTAAGCTGGAATATTGCTGTTGGCTTGTTTGAAGCTAAAATGTACGCTTTGTCAGGCAAGATAATAAAATACTTCCAGCTTGTGCTTGTATAGTGCTGACCTTTTTCAACATGGTACGGTGATCCAACAGGAATATAGGAGCCGGACTTCTTCGCCTGTTTTATTGCAGTCTGCTTCATTTCTCTGTTTTACACCTTTTAAAATGCAGTCTGTACCAAAATTGTGTTTCTTTCGCTGCGTGTATTTTTTAAACAACACTCCACGTTCAAATATATGAATATAAAAGTGGGTAAAATTACTGCTGTGAAAAGGCAAGGACTAATTTAAAAAGCTTTTTTTACGCGGCATTTTCGTTCTTCAAACAGCGACATCGCGGTGCTAGGCACCGAAATTTCCAAGTTTCAGACAGGCATTGGGAGTTTACAAGATTCGACAATGAATTGCATAGTTGGTCTATTTTTAATTTTGATGAATCGGAAAGTGCCTTTTCCAAGCTCCAAGCGCAATCAATGCGAGATTCGAACGCATTATCACTCGATCACTATTTACTAAAAGCGGCGTTTAATGCACTCCATCTGAACTTCCATTGTCTAAAAGTATATCTTTACTATCTGCGTGAACTTTGGGGGGAGCTATCTTGCAAAATGTTAAAAGTCGTATTGCCTAATGCTGTAGTTATGCATTGCGCTACCTATGGTGCATGTGGGCCACTTACACCCAGATTAGCCAGGAGTAGTTTTAGGAAAATTATCTTTTTGTTGACCATGACGCTGGTTAATTACCACATCATGCTAAGAGTCAGAAAATTTCAGATTGCCACCCGTAACCTGATCTATAATAAAAAATATTCTGTTGGACTATAAACATTTTGTCGCACACCGGCGCGTTTCGAGTTTGGACCAGCAATGGGGCATGAGCATAACCCCGCTTAACGACTTTCACAAACAACAACTTCAGCTTCGTGATTTTTGCACCAAAAGACTTAAATTCTGACAAAAATCTGAGTGAACTTTGTAGAAACTAAATAAAAGCCTGCTTCAAACATCTATCTTTGAACAAAATTTTGAGTGAACTTTTAAAAAGTTTTTTTGATAGCTCATGATCTCCCCTTACAAACATCATAAGCGTGCTGGTGCCACCACGTGGGTGTAGAGTTTATATTGAAGCGGTGCATCGGTCTAGTTCTTGTTTCCAAAATAGATAAAAAGTAGCAAATTTAGTTGCGGCGTAGATTCTTTTGTTCAAGACCAAACCTTAGCGGATATAGCCTACGCCAGCGCACGCTGAAAAACAACTTTTGTTCAGTATTGCCAGCACGGTTCTGTTCCATCTAAAGCAGAAGAAATCGCTGTTTTGAAGGCCGAAGCTGAAAACAACACCGCGACCACAAAGGCGTTAAAAAGCCTGTGAGCTGAGCGGCCTAGTCGTGTTAGCAAGCTCACTAATCTGATGTCTTCTTGTGGAGGGCTAATTTAAGTCTCTGGCGTAACCAAAAACACGTTTGAGATTTATTTTTTCAAAACTTTTCAGAAAAATTTTGCATTCTCAGTTACTCTGTTACCGGTAAACAAGTCTAAACGATTTTAATTTACAAAATGCAAGAGAAATCACAAAAATCGATAATGCACCAGTCAATATTAGCATCAAAAGCCCGAAAAAATGCTGTTGTTTTACTTAAAAATATGCGATAGAGTGTAAGACATTTAGGAGCAATACGGTCCCCGTGCAGGGGCGCACACAGAAATTTCTTGAGGTGGGTGCGAGACATTTGTTTTGTGAGATCGGCGAACAATCAACACGTGCCAAAAATTACGCGAAAATAGCCAGGGTAGATCTCTTTCGTTTTTGGAGATTGATGTGGGCGGTGGTCTGAATTGTGCCCAGATATAATGACTTTTTTTTAAGATCGAGTGTCCACAGCGCTGAATATGAGCAAATGCATGCTCCATCATGGCAGCCGGCACTCATGTTCCACGATTTCCTGAAGGGAGACGGGAGGTTGATTTTTGGCAAATAATCACTGAAACACAGTTTGCTGTTCCTGAGAAGGGAGCGCGCGCATAGCAGCCTCTGCGTACGCCCGCGTTTATAAGCCCATAACTTAAGTCCGCTTTCAATCAGCAAATACTGTCTGCACTACCGCCCTCGATTGAATTTTAAACAAAGGCCAATTCAGCTGTAATCTCTTTCTTTTTATCTATAAAAAATAAACGCGCGAGGCAGCCTCAATAATTTTATAACGTTTTGATTGGCAAGGGGTTATCATAGATCAGCAAATAGGTCTGGTGTTCCATAATTTACAGTTTGTTATCTTACCTCATAATTTCGAATTCATTCTACAATGATTCCAAACGAGCACCCGAAGCATACACAACGATAAGGTCGGAAGTAATTTGTTGACTGGTTTGAACCAGTAATCTTTTATATAAACCCAAACTCTGTTATTATCATAAACATAAATCTCACTATGTTATTTAATACAATATTGTGTCGTGCATAATTTCAGTTAATGCTATGTTTTGTGAAAAGACTTTCGACAGGGGTGTTATTCACTTCTAAGTAACTTTTTGACAAGCACAAACAACCATGCATCTACATCAAAATTTGTATATGAATTGACCTATCTCGAATGTTTACCGCAAATACAGTAAGATAATAATACATAATATAGGTAGATATAAGTCTTACGGCATTGAAAAAAGGAAAAAAAATTCCCAATGTCCAATGGCGTCGTTCAAAAGGTTACAAAGTCAGGGTGCAGGGGAGAAAAGTAGCCTACAATTTCAAGAAAAAAATTTTTGAGAACCAGCACGTGGACCAAAGGCTATCTTTTTAGAGATGACTCGCTAGAACCTTCTTAGATAATGCCAGCAGTGACTGAGCTCACCTCCTTTTCTAATGACGCCGCCAACCCTACCACACCCCAAAACACTTTCCACAAAGAGACTTGGGATAGCTGGGTTGTTACTCCAACAAAAAATCTCATTCGTCGAACCGGGGATTCAACAGGTCAAGCATCACTAAGATCTAAATCTCGCGTTGCAACCGTCTCTACCTTTTTTTACATAAAAACAAACTTTCGATTTGAGATTTAGATTATATATATATACATAATTTCACTGGACAAGGATCCAGATCGCGTAAATAGCAACAAAAAATAAGGTTCATAGGAACAACTTTACGGTTTAAAGATAAAAAAATTTTACGCCAGACATGTTTTGCCAAACGTTGTTCTTATTTCATGGCTTGTACAGGACCGTTGAGAGAAACAGTCTAGGTCGGTACCAACATTGATTCCGGGCCTCCTCTAAGAAGGATCTGGTATACTGGAGTTGCTGGATTTTATCCAATTACAAATGGATGAGAGTTTGGCACAATCGCTCAGAAATTGCTTTCCTTTCTGCGTTTTTTTCTTTTTTAGCTCCACTCTGATACGAATAAGACATTGCTGTCTGGCTATTTTATTATTCAAATAACCAAATTTCTATGTGTGGAGCAATACATCAAGCACAGTTATGATACTATGTCTATGGAATAATATAAGGCTAAAAGTAAGCCAAAAAACAAAATATAAATAATATGCAATGTGTCATTACCAGTCATCAGTAAGTAAAATGCAATTTATTGCATTTTACTTACTAGAAGCGCCCGGTCTAACCACTACAGCGACGCGATGATGGTGTCGTGCAGTGGTTTTCTTTTTGCTGGAGCGGAACCCCCAATGAAGAATTCCAGTGGCTCGAGGAACCCTCATGCAAAAATTCAATTGTTTTATACAATTTGTGTAACTTCTGGCGGAACCCCTGGACTGAAATAGCGGTACCCTAGGGTTCCGCGGAAACCTGGTTGAAAACCACTGGTGTAGTGTGTAGACCGTCCGCTTCATAGTCAGTAGACCTGGGGTTCATTCACCTTGTCGAGTCATACCAAAAGACTTTAAAAAATGGTATCTATAGCTTCCCTGCTTGGCGCTCGGCATTTAGGGGAGGTTGTGGAGAACAAGCCGGAAAGTTTGCTTGTTGTGTCCTTGGGCAAGACACTTAACGGGACGCCCCCACCTTTATGTGAAAGACAGGTGGCCCAGTTTTCCCTCCGAAGAGAGGGTTGGTGGCAGGAAGGACATCCCACCATCAAACAAATGCCATATTATAAAAATGCAGATTTTTGCTGTGGCGACTCCTAATCGGGAATAAGCCGAAAGACGAAGAAGTAAGTAAAATGCAAACTTACTGTTTAAAAAAGACAACAAAATATAACAGGATTGATGTAAAATAATTTTGTAAAATCTGACCATAAAACATATTCATTGACCCTTGTGAGATATCTGGCTCTAAGATTTAGAGGTTTGGAGCTTGAAATTATGTTATGTTTAGGAAGTTATGTGCTTTAGAAGTTACAGGAACCAAATTTTATGTTTCTGGCCACGGAGCTAGAAAGTATTTTGGGAAACCCGAATTAAAAAAAAAAAAGTATTTAAGCGAATTTTTGGGGCCAAATTTAGAAAGCATTAGTCATCATGTCACAAAAATTTTTATATAGGTTATGCGTTTTCTAACAGAAAAAATAGAAAGCTTAGGCCCAATTTATTGTTGACATTGGGCGCGACGTTTCCAAAAATTCGGACCGCCTAAAAATTTCCGGGTTCGGTACCAAAGGTCCCCCCTTGCCAGTGCTCGTAGGTCTGCAGCATACCGGCCGACAAGTCATTCCAAAAATTGTGATAAACTCATTTAATTTTTGGAATGGGCTTTAAAACGGAAAATTTACATGGACATTCTCTTTACTCTAGGTTAGTCCATAGCATGTCCATAGAAATTGCTTGAAGGGAGGAAGGGGAACAGAAGAGTGGAAAAAGTCGAAATTCAAAGTCTCTTTACAAAACATGGCTTTGGAAAACACAATTTTCTATGTTTAAAGAAGTTAGTTGACAAACTTTGTTATCGGACACAACTAGGCTTTGTCTCATTATACCGTATAAAATGCGTGTTATATGGCACAGAAGAAAAACGATAAGCTAAGCTACGGTTTGAACGCATTAAAGGTAAACAAACGCGAACAATGTTTGTTTTACAAACACGAACGTGACGTCATTGATCATTGCCATAATCTTAAAAAATGCAAGTTATCGCACATAAACAATAGGCAAATTTTGGGGTTTTTTCAAAACTCTGTTGTCAACTAACGTAGCAAAACTCACTTCTATAAAGTTATACAATTTATCCAACTGCATCTTTACTGAGATCTTGACAATTCAGTGTTTACAAGTATCTACATCACTAGAAACGCCTAAAAATATATTCACAATTGTGAAAACTGCTATTTGTGTGCTGCATTCCACTGTCTCAATTTGGAGTTAAACCCGAGCCGACGGCACTTGATTGAGTTACTGTTTGTTCAACGCTAATTCCCACGCTCTTGTTTTATGTCGCACAAGCACTAAAATTATCCTAAGCGTATTTCAATTGTTGATGATTGTTATTTGGTTCTATAGTTTACATCGCACAGCAATTAAGAATTGTCACTTTAGCGCTAGGAGTGTTTTTTTTTCTCACCAGAATCTTGGCAGTAGTTTGCTATCTAATTGAAGTTGCTATCTAAATGAAATTGAAGATGTTATTGTACCATTCAAACAGTTTTTCCTTTGCAGAGTACAATTGTTACGTCTATTGGTGAATTGTTAAGTTTGAGTAGGCGAATATGGCAATAAAGTAATAATAGATCCGGGAAACTGTATAGCTCAAAATATTTAGCAACCGCTTGTGCTGTTGGTCGACATCGAATATACTTGTTGTTTGTTTACATCGTGTAAATTTCCGTAATATTGAAGTTGTCTGAAATATACACCGAGCTCCTTCGGATTGTCTTTTAGCAGCGTCGGTCGTAGTAGAGACGCAGGAAGAATTTCGGAATCGATCGTTAGATGCAAGCGCGTTACTGTAAAGGCTAAAGTATTGTAAGGGCTGGTTTGAATCTCGACTTGGCTCGCCACTGAACCAGCTGGTATATCTTATAACAATTAAACTCGATCCCTGCATTACTAGCTACGACAATTACCAGTTTCGCTTGGCCTTAATAGCTTCCGACAACAACCAACTATACGCAGAATGAACAAACGCAGATACCCATCAATCTTTCTTTTTTCAATTTCTCTCTTGCATACGAGTCTATTTTTCTTTTTAAAAAGATTTTCGGTTGCACGCCGAGCAAAGAACATTCTAGATGTTCTAGAACAGTGCTTCTCAACCTTTTTCATGTCATGGACCACTTTTCGCCGAGACTTTGTTTTGGGACCCACTTTACAAAAAATTTGTTTCCGAACAATCATTCATTCCAAGAAAGAAGTTGTTACAAAACGAAAGAGTGTTAAGTTTATAGTAAATTTTTAGCTTTCGTAATTCATGATTTTTTCCAAAAAAATCTTTAATTTATGGCAGAACGTTTCGCGGCCCATCGCTTGAGAAGCGCTGTTCTAGAAGATACCAGTAAAAATGACAATGAAAATTACTATGATATTATAAGTACCAATTTGTGCAATGTCTTTCTGGGTAAAAGTTAGATCAGAGCCATAATCTTCGAAACATAATGTGGTTAACACGTTGGACTAAATAAAGATTCAAGATACATAACACCAAAATTATAGTTAAGCTGCTACAAGCTACAGATGTCAGCTTTATGCTAGCTCAAGCTACTGAATATAGCATTTCACCATGTTGTTGCATGAGAGCAGCACCCAACCCACTGTCTGACGCGTCAGTTCGCAACACAAATGGTTTGTCGTAGTCTGGCAACTTCAGTACTGGTTTCTTAATTAAGCGCTCTTGCATGTCCGCAAAAGCACATTCTTGTGCTTGCTTCCGATCGATCTTATTAGGTTGCCCTTTGTGCATTTAACCGCTCAACGGTGCAGTGACAACAGCGAATGATAGAATATGAGCACGGTAGTGATTCGCTAACCCCAAAAATGATCTCACTTTTTTCTTCGTCGTAGGTCTTCGCGCAGTACGAATCTTCTCTAAATTGTCATTGTTGACAACGATCCAATTATAACCGATATAACGTCCGAGAAATTTGACTGATTCAGATCCAAACACGCACTTAGATGGTCTTGCAGTTAAATTAGCTTGTTGAAGACGCCGAAACAATTCTTCTAGAATCTAAACTTGCAAATATCTTCCTATCATTTATATGCACAATTAATTTGTCAATATATCTGTCGACGTGATCCGAACCGGCCACTATTTTCTTCATTCCACGCACTAATTTTGTTCCAAAATTTTTTCATCCCAACTGGCATGCTTGAAAAATCGTACTTACAATGACGTGTCGTGAAAACAGTCTTCTCAATATCTGCTTCAGCGACTGGAATCTATCAATACCTTCGCTAAGATCAATCTTAGGAAAGTATTTGCTTTTTCCTAATCGCAAAAATAAATCTGCTGCCGTAGTCATAGGTTCTAGATCAGCAGCCGCAACTTTGTTTAATTTCCTGTAAGCAACACATATGTGATTTGATCGACCCATCCTTCTCCAAAATCACAATAGGAGATGCGCATGACGATTTTGATTCACGAATAATTCCAAGTTTGAACAGATCTTGAATTTTTGTCTTTAGGATTTCCCGCACGGCATAAGGCAATGGTGTACGGTAGAGATCTGATTAGACTTCAATCGATCAACTCAATTTCATCATGTCATCTCCATCAGTTCATCATCATCCACACTAAGTTCTTCCCTACTTCACCAACTCCACTGCAAGCATTGCAACATGTTATCTGTTGGTTTTTACAGTCCACTATGGGTGTTTCGTCACCATTCCTTTTTTCGATCTATGGTTTCAATATACTTGCACGATAAGTTTTCACCTTTTTGTTTATCTCTACGAGATTGTTATTTCCTCCTCCACTTCTACTAATTTCTGTCTAAAGGCAGTAGAATTGCATGAATAGCCATTGCATGAAAAGTTTATCGGCACCTTTGCACCTTTTCGACCTTTGCAGGAGAGTTGAAAGATTGCTATTATGGATTGAGTGCTATGCAAAACCACCTGCTATACCTTCAAAGTTTTTCTTGCAAATAAGGCGTATGTGCGGTCCCGATCAAATCAAGAAGATCGATAATTGAATATTTTGATTAAAAATTCCTACCCTGGTAGATAATATGTACAGATAACGAGAAAAATAAATTCAAGAGAGAACCTAAGAGCAGCACTATCAGACGATAAATTTCGAAAAAATGTCTTTGATTCTTTGCCTGATAAGGAAAATGTACGAATTTCAAGTTCGTATAAGCTGCTTTATAAAGAAGGAAAAAACGTCTTGCAGTCATTCAGTGCGAGTTGCTAGAGCGAAAAACTTCAGTAGTGAAGCGAGAAAATGCTTACGAAAGAAGCGGAAAATGAAATTTTTTTGTCAAATCTTCCCGACATTTTCACGATTTCGACCGATGCTTTGCATACGCGGGTCAGCGAGTTGTCAAAATTCACCGAAGAAACTTCTGCAACTTCCTTCCCAGTCACGAATTTGACAAGTAGTGATATTGGGGAAAAATACTTTACTGAGAAAGTTTTCGGTGTCGTGGTGGCGGTTATTACGGTTTATCTAACAGCTGTAACTGTATACTATCAAATACGATTTGGAAAAGGACAGCTGATAATAGTAAATTCAATCTGCACTCTTGCCGTTTGCGCTTTGCTGCTTCGAATAGTAGCAGTTCATGTGCTACTTTATGGTGGCCATATATCTGATGACTTGTGCAATGCAGCTATGTGTACTTCTTACATTTGCTTTGGTTTGAATAGGTTTTTGCCCTACGTCGTCTTGTGGCTCCGCCAGCGAAATTTGTATAAAGCCTCAAGTCAGCTGGATCGTAATCTCAAAGCCAGGCCGATTAAAATCATCAGTGGCATCACTTTAGCAGGGATCGTCTTGTCTCAACCAGCACTCACTACCCTACAGATTATTTTCACAAGATTTAGATCATCCCCTTTCGGTTGTGTGCTGCAAAACAAAGACAGCTTCTTCGGTTTTCTCAAAAAAGTGTCGCCGACTATTTTCGGAGTCGCAGCGGCCTTTCAACTGGTTTTGCTCGGTCTCGTATTGTATCCACTGATACTGCAAATAAGAAAGAAAAAGTTCAACCAAGCAAAGATGAAAAAAACAATTGTTAGACTGGCAGTCTGTACCACTGTATGCATTCTTAGCGACTTGACTTTTCTGCTAGCAAAACATCTCAAACCTCCTGGTGACTCATCAATTTTGACTGCCTTGTTCTCATGTTGCGACAATACCATAAACGTGATGGCCGTCCTAGCTTCTTTTGGTGATTACGGACTACGTTTTGTCCCTATCCATTGTTGCAAGTCGACGCCTTTCCAACAAATAAGATCAGGACGAACAACCATCACCAGAAACTCAGAGCGACGAAGCGGATCGTCAATTCGAAAAGAATGATGTCATTCGCAAGAGAAAGAATTAAAAAATATTTTGTAACAGGAAAAGTATTCTGAAAATGAATTGATCCAGAGCTCAAACTCAATAAACAAAAACCGATGAACTTGAACTCAAAAAGATATATTGGTTAAATTAATAATGTAGTGTAGAAAAGTCTTGTTGGTGGTACAGAATTTTAATATAGTTTTGAAAAAAGCTGTTTGAGCCATAAGCTTTTCGTCACGCTCTCATCATAGGCGGTATCGCGTCAAAGGGGAAGATCTAGAATGAGTAAGTATTTTATGTGATTAATTTGGACGTTAGGGAATCAAGACAAGTCAATGATAGCGCTAGTATTGTAGAGCACACCAAAGAAAGATTTCGCTATAGCGAAACGTTACAGAAAGCGCAGCAAGAGGCCAAATAGGAACGCCGCGATTATCAGAGGAGTTTGAGAGCGTAAACAAACTCTTTATGTCTACATAACACCGGGGGCTGAGTCTTGATATGGAGCTGCCACTAAGCGATTAAGATGGAAATAGCTGCGTACTGTGGCCAGGATTAAAAACCGCTTGTAGGCATAGTTTAATGCACGTTGTTCATTTTTTAAAAGATGTTGACCAACGGCAGAGTCACAATCCGGTGTCGTTTCGTCACAATCCGGTCCGGTCAATCCGGTGTCGAGTCACAATCCGGTGTCGTGGTGTCGTTTTGTTGGCATGATCTGTGTGGTTGAGATTGGCGTGGACGGGTCATTTGCTGTCTTAACCATTGCGGAACATGTTGCTTGATGCGATCCTGTAGTCGTTGAGATGTTCGCTTTACGTACCTACTATCGCAGTGGCACTTATATTCATATATGACAAAATTTGAATTAATCACATAAAACACCTATTATTTACTCTAGATCTTCCCTTTTGACGCAATACCGCCACTGATGAGAGCGTCACGAAAAGCTTGTAGTTTAGAAAAGAATAAAAGTAGCACAGTTTTGTGCTGTGCTGCCAATGCGATTTTTTGCAAAAACCCAAATTAAAGATCCAAAAAAACCCCAGATTTACAAAAAAAAACAAAAAACAAAAGTAACTTGAAAGTATACGAAGCAAATAGACATTCAATATTTAAATTCGATTTTTTTGCCACTTAGTTAAAAAGAACTGATTTTTAACCAATGTTATGCACACAGCGCAATCAAAAAGCACCAAATTGCATAGTGTTTGCAATCATTTGACAAATCATTTAATTTTGTAATTTTAAATGCTTTGTAGACTCATAAATACGAAGGCGGATTTGCCGACGCCGCCCGCAGGACTACTCCATCAGTATGTTGAGGTTGAGGATATCGGTTCAGCCGGCTGCACTGGCCTCACCCAACGGATAGTTGTGAAAACAGTATTAAAAAATTGATGTTTTTTGACGGAAACAATTCTCTTTCCGAAATGAAAAGTACCGCTTTTTTTAAAAAATCCGGTTAAAGCATCATACGAGTAGTTTGTGAAATGTGTGAAATAATTGCCGGTTTCAATTGCGAGAAAGTCAAATTCCTAAGTACCGCTACATGCTGGAAACAGGATAAATGAGACATTGCTAGGGACTTCAAAAAGTTTGAAAGAAACATAGTGGCCATGCGCACGCCCACCTAGTTTTTCTACTCGATTCCTATTGAAAAAGCAATACTTTTGATCTTGGAATGAGAATGAGCTATGTCAACAACACATTAATTTTTTATTATTGTTCTTGCAACTACCCATTAAGTGAAGCTGACGCAGCCGTCTGGATCAATATTCTGTGGTTCAAAAATGAGTGTGTAACGGTAGACATACATTGAATCAGCACGTTTGAGCCTGCGAAACCCAAAATGACGTAAAACCGACTTTTAACCTCGACATTACTGATGGAGGGCCGTGCGATTGTAATAACTTAACCGCGAGTGCTTCACTTTGGGTTAGTTTGCTCTTCGCCTGTCTGCGTTTATGCCAGGACCAAGCAACATGCGTGCAGCCAGAGGTTTTAAGTCGTACAAATAGGCGTACAGTTACGAAGAAGTCGTAAGTACTGGTCCTGATATTTAATCGCTTATTCTGGAAAACCCCGGTACGTATCAATCACTGTGGCGCCCTCCTGCGACTTTTCAATTGTGGTTCAATGCACATTACAAGATGAAGGAATAAAACTTTTTGAAGTCGTTGGTTGCTTCGATTGCTTCGTTGCTTCGGCAAGCCCAATTCCTCTGTTTTAAACAAGTCAAGCAAGAAGTAGTCAGGAAGTTCAGAAGCTTTGGGAAAAATATAGCGGCTATGCGCAACTTCGCACATTTTTTGTTTAGGTTTTATCGATTTCCGATAAAAAAAAACGGTACTTTTGATTTTGGAACAAGAATTGACTATGTCGACAACACCTAAACTTTTTATTACAGTTCTCGCAGCTACACATTTGGTGAAGCAGTAGCAACCATCGGAACCGATTTTACCTCAACTATGCTGATAGGGAGCCAGTAAGCGATGCCGAAAAACCCAGCCAGAAGTATAAGATAAAAAAATACATTTCAAAACGCAAAAGATATCAGATGATAAATGCAACGATGGTAATACAAGTACGCCTATCTATCATCTAAATCGATTTAAATGCGTTAGAAAAATTTGTTCTTTTTTAAAAAAGATCAAAATAGCGTTGCAAGCATCTATAATAGGCTGACCAGAAGTACCGTGTAATCTTCGATCCTTCCAGCGCCTCGATGAACCAAAGTGATGCTATCTGAATAAGTCCGGATACGAATTTCAACTTCACTTTCTCGTCTCCGGGTAATCGATGGCCCGACAATAATTAAGCAATTCATTTATTTATCGAAGATTTGAAATATAACGCACGTTTCATGGGCCATAGGAACAATTAGAGGGAAGCGTTAAGCGCGATATAGTAATTATGGTGTTAAATTCGGGTTATCTTACTTCTACAAATACAAAGAATCATATTACTATTTCTATATCTACAAATTGGCACAGACCAGCATTCAGTAAACGCACCGCACCCGATGCTTCATCAAAGCTGATGTATACTGCAGCATGGCCCTGCAACCAATGCCCTCCCCAATCCGCCACAGTAGAACTCGGGGCCGCCATTTACAATGATCCCGGGGTAATTTTTGAAATTCGAGAAAGTGGAATGAACAATTTGCTTTCCGAGTACGAACCGGTAGTAGTCATAGGAGAAAGAATCATCCATAACTCGCTTTCCAGTTACAAATCGATCTTGGTCACAATAAACAAACCAAAAGTGATACCGACTCCCTTCCGTTGTGTCAAACTACCCCTCACCAGAACCGCGGACTCACCAAAATGACTCATAACAGTACGGCCACACAAACACACGAATGTCAATTAGGCGTTCAGACCCATGTCAGCCATGAATGAATTGTAAACTGGCCCTATTCGCTTGCTCATAATTCAGGATTTTCTCCTTTCTATGATGTTGTTTGTCAGTTCACGTAACATACCGTTTTGAACGGACAGCACCGTTGTTTTTGTATTTTTCCCCCGTCCCTTTGTTTTAATAAATATCTTAATATTGCACCGTTTCTAACTCGAAAATGTTATAACAACAAAAAAATAGAATCATCGTTTTTTTGCTATTAAAGGTTGGTTTCCATTAAGCATAAATTGCACGCGTAGCCTGAAAAATTTTTTGTTTCTTCATTTAGTTTGTGCGAATTGCAGGCATAGCGTGAAAAATTTTTTGTTTCTCTATTTAGTTTTATGCGAAACGCATAAACGCAGAAAACTGAATAGAGAAACAAAAAATGTTTCACGCTACGCCTGCAATTTACACCTAATGGAAACCAGCCTTAAGTTGCGCTTTTTGTTTTCAATCATTTAATTGCCTTGTAGCGCTACTCGTTATCTCACGCTGTAAATACAAAAGCTTTCTGATTTTTCTCCTTGCATGCTTGCGAATTCAGCGATGACGCAACAGAGAACTTGCCAGCAAAAATTTATCGCGCTCGCCTGCATTGTGAAGTTCGTTTTTCTGGATTTTACTTCATTCGATATTGATCAGTGGCGCACAGATGAAACTTTATGTGGGCGCCCCCCTCCGGAAAAACGTTAAATAATATTTTTAATCATTATGCTTGAAATGGCAACGATTAACCTGCTCCACTGTGATAGAATTAGTCTAAACGACCGAGGCCTTAAAAAGCATTATTTGTTTTATGTTACTTGCAATTCTTTTAAGAAAATCACTCAGCTTTTGCTGATAAAAATAGAACTTGCGATCGAAAAAATATTATAAAGCAGGCCTTCCAGTTCATGTGCATGGCTCCTACTCTGGACATGCTTGTTGCAGTGAGGAACAGCAATACTGGCCGTTTCACCGCCGCTTCTATTTGGGAGATCCTGTCTCTAAATATCTTGCTCACCAGAGGTCTTCAATGCACGAGCACACACCAACTTGCAGAACATGGAGACTGTATTGATAAGGAGACAGAAATTTCGTTCACAAATTAGCTCTACCGCATGCATTAATCAAGACACACTAGGCGTATCTGGCTCTAGTTATCATAAGCAGAGATGAGCAAGATCACCATTTTCAGTGGTTTTGAAGATCAAGGTCAAGATCACGAAAAAAATATGATCTTGAAAGTTAAGATCAGTTCACTAAATTATCGTGATCGTGAAGATCAAGATCAGATCACAAGAAAATCAAGATCGTGCCCATCTCTGATCACAAGATATTAAAGACTAATAGAAAATCTCTTAAAATACAATCCATGCAAAATAGAAATGATCACAGCGAAGCAAGCGCATATTATCGAATTACGTAGAATGAAGGTCAGCATTAGCTGACAGTATGAAAGGCACAAGCTGTTCGTTGTTTTCCGGTTGAGCTAAAGACATAAACAAGCGCTATTAGAAATACATTAACGACTTGCCACTCGGATTACGTTGGTGATAAAACATTAGATTTTCTCTTCGCTACCGCCCGGTACTAAACACAGCCCTGCCAACGTCTGCCGAAACCAGAGTAAGCTCAAAACAGCCAACAGGCCCATTTGAGACTACAAATATTAATAGATTTGAGATCAATCAGCGAAATTGTCACATTGCGGTTAGCAAGAAATGAGATTGACCTACAAATCGATCAAAGTAAAGACCTTAAGTAATGGGAAAACGATTTGCCTCATTAATTTGTCAATGACTCACGGAAGTAAATTTTTGCGGTTTCTTTCCATTAAGGGTTGAACGTAATTGAAAACAATTTGTGAAATATAAAAACAACTTCATCAATCATTAATCACATCCTACAAAACATCCCTATTCCTCGCTTACTAACTAATGACGATGTAGTAAATAACGCGGCAACCACAACAGCTTAAAAGGCAAGGGCTTCCAAACGCTTACAATAACATAACATAATATAAATAACAAATAAAAATGTATAAATAACAAGAGCAATAACAGTTACTTTACTGAAGTACAAAAATAACTAAACCAATGACAAAGCGCATAAATCACGTTTACAATGCTGTTCCCAACATGGGGTTTTGTTTTTTGGTGATGATGGGACAGGCTCTGCTGATGAGTCCAAAAGGACAAAACGCGTCCAGGGATGGTTTTGTCAAATTATTGGGAGGGGGATTTATTATTTGCAATGCCATTACTTTGTGAAATAGTCATTTGTGTGAACATGCATATAAAGGTCGTAGATTACCTTTATAACTCAATAAATCGATGTATGACACGGTTATAGTGATTACGTACTATGTTCATAGAGGAAAGGGTTTAAATAGATCTCGCCTACTATTAACTTTTCGAGTAGTACCCTGTATCTTCGATACGGATGAGACTCCCGTACCAAAGTGATAGCATGCGCCGCGCGCGTGATGTGTGCAAAGGAATTTGTAATAGAAAGATATTGCATTGTTTATATTATTGCAAATATGGAGTTTTGTTTTTTGGTGATGACGAGACAGGTCCTGCTGATGAGTCCAAAAGGACGAAACGCGTCCAGGGATGGTTTCGTCAAATTATTGGGAGGGGCTTTTATTATTTGCGAAATAACCACATCATTCGTGTGAATATGCATATAAATCGCGTAGATTACTTTTATAACTCAATAAATCAATGCTGTTTCCTTACTGCATTGTCACTGAGGTTTTTCGTATCACCTCATATTTTTTTGAACATTTTCAAGATTTATTTCAAAAAATGAAAATAAGACCTAAATACCAAACCTAGGCAATTGTAAATGCTATTTTGTCGCGCCTTGTTATTGTGATGTAATAATGAGCCCAATGAAGAAATAACCCCTTTGATAATCAACTTCGGCAGACTTACTTTGCGAATCCCTTGTCCAAGCTGTGGAGTATCAGCTACGTTATCAGAATTGAGTTTGGGTGACGAGAAAAAATGGCATGCCCCTTCCGTACGCCTCTGGTAGCCATGACAAAGGCTAATAATAACTTTCAAACAAAATTTATTCGAAAGTAGTTTCAGAAAGCACCAAAATCGCGTATATTTGAGCGTAATTTCGCAAAGTTCTTTCGGGGGTATCCCCTCGGACCTCCTTCAGGATAATCATGTCTTCGACACATTTTCGCGCGCCCTCCTTCGAAAAATTTCTGCTTACGCCTCGGAATGTGATTATACGATACGTGTTGGATTGCCGCTCGTATAAAATGAAATAAAATGAATAAATTCGTAGATTGAATCGTTATGCTATTAATTTTTAATGACAATCTTCCTAGGAGTGTATTTAATGACAAAGTAAACAATTTGTGTAATGCAAAATATTATGTGAGTAGTTCATATTTAGTTATTTATAAATTTGGTTAATACAGTACAATGTCTTATTTTTGTCAGAATAAAATGCGGTCGGTCTAAGCCAGAGATTTCCAATACATATGAATTTCTGACCCACTAATCTAATCTTATGAAATTGAACGACGCAGTCCATAAGTTGACCTCAAAGGAAAAGCTCTAAAAAAAGATCATCAAGTCAAAAACAGGGGCAAGAAAGCCCTCTACATAAGTTGACCTACAAAAAACCGTGGTCATCAAGTCAATGATGAAGACAATAGACTCTCAACGCTGGTTGATTACACAAAAAACTCATCAAGGATGTAAACTTGTGACGTCCTTACTTTTACTAAACGACGCACCAGTGCGTCGCGACGTTCCAGTTGCAAGCCTCTGGCCTAAGCTATAGGCACGTCTGCACTTTCGCATAAAAATACAGAGGCTTACTGGCTGCAGCTTCAAGCACAGGGGTGGGGAAAGTGCGGCCTTTTCGAAGAGTCGTGCGGCCTTCTAACTGTTTGCTCACTTTACCATATTTTTAAATTATGCTTTGCTCGTGTGTATAAGTCGTACTCTCAAATAAGTCCAATTGAAACAGCACAGAGTTCTTCTCACAAGTTTTTTATAAAACCTGTTCCTGAAAATCAAAATTTTAAAATCGTTGCGTGCAGTAATATTAAACACTCTTCTGGAACATTCTCATCACCATCCCATGAGTGAGATGGGTAACATTCTTTATATCGTAATATTCGAAAAACGAGATAACATAACAATGCCTTTGTTTCTTTAATTATAATTATTATAGCGCAATCGGCCGACGGGGTTTACCTTCTACTTGCATGTGCCATGCGGTGTCTGCGATGTTACTAACTTTAACTTTCAGTGAACTTTGCCTGGCAATATTCGGACGTGATAAAGCAATTCAGCAAGATGACACACTTGTGCGTGGTTGAAATAGTTTAGTTTTAGCAATACAGCAACAACCTGCATTTATACAGCAGGTATTTTAGTTGTACAGCAATGTGCTGCACTTGTGCGTCGAAGTGTAAGCTACATCTTGCTTTTTCTTAACGTTAGAATTCAGTGACAAAAAACTAGGTACACAGCAAGCAAAACTGTAAGATGGTTCACAAACCTGGAAGTTTTTTTGCAGCTTGATGTGAGAAAACTAAGAATAGTAGTCGATATATTTGAGTAACAATACTATTCTTATTTTCTGTAAAAAGACCATGTCAAAGCCTAACATTAGAAAAAGAAAACTGCAGGAAGAAAGAACAGTATTTAATGAGGAGTGGGAGTTGCAGTTTTATGTAGTTGCTGTAAAGGAAAATGATGTGCTTACTTTGCAACTCTATGATTACAACTGTGAAAAAGTACAATGCTAATCAGCATTACACACTCACCAAAACCATAAATATGTTGCATTGGAAGGTGAGGCTCGTAAGAAAGCACTAAAGAAGATGAAGCTTCATAATCAGCAACAGCGGCAAGTGTTTCAGTCAGTATCAAGGCAAGGGACAAAGATTACTGAAGTAACTTACAGAATAGCGTACATTCTCGGCAAGAAAGGCAAGCCATATAGTGATGTCGAACTCATAAAAGATTGCACAATTGAAGCGGTATCGTGTTTAGGTTCTGACAAAGTTTACAAATACAAAAAAAATTGCCGCTCTCTAGACGGACCATAACTGATCGGCAACATGAGTTAGCGCTCTGGGTATCTGAGCAACTTTACGCATTATGCCAAAACGAAGATGTGTGTTATTCGATTGCTTTGGATGAAGCGACTGATATAAATGATTCGACTTAAGTGCTATTTTTCATTCGTCTTATAACTTCCGATTTTCAATGCTATGAGGAGCTGCTGGGTTTGGGTACTCTTACAGAGAGAACACGAGAAATCGACGTTTTAAATTTGTTTAAAGAAAAATTCTGTAAAATAAACCTAAATTTATGTAATTTAGTTGGCGTGTGCACAGATGGTGCACCTTCTATGATAGGAAAGCATGAAGGATTTGCGCTATTATAATGAAGAGAACTGCCAAATCCAGACACGTTGATGTCCTTTCATTGTATTTTACATCAGCAAAACTTGTGTGCCAAATCTGCTTTGCTGAGTGATACCTTGAATGGAGAGATAGGTATCGTGAATTACATCTGAGCGAATGCAATGAGGCATCGGCAATTTTGTCAATGCTTCAGTATGATGATGAGACATTCAGCGTAGATTTACCGTACCAATCAAAAGTGCGCAAGTTGTCACAGGGACAAGTGCTTGAAAAAGTGTTATCTTTACAAAAACAAATTGTCAGTTTTTTCGAAGATAAAATATATCTTGCAAATTGTCAGAACAAAATTTTTGCAGAAATGCTGCTTTTTTGTGTGATGTAATGTCGAAGCAAAATCAGCTTAATGTTTCTCTGCAAGGTGAAACGAAATCTATATATGACATGTGGCAAAATCCAGGCATTTCGAAAGAAACTGACTTTATTAAAATCTGTCCTCAGCCCACTGCAAATTTCAGCTGAGCACTTTCCTCAATTGGCAAAAGTAGCAGGCAGATCGTGCAACGTGAAGGAATACACAGTGGTCTCGCTGATTGAAGAGTACAATGACAGATTTAAAGATTTTGAAAGGCACAATCTCAGCTTGCAACTGGCATACCAACCACACCTGGTGGATGTCAACCAAGTTCCTGATCGTTTCCAAATGGAGTAAATAGAGCTATCAGAAAATAGCATTCTGAAATCTTTATTCAACGCCAAGAAGGATCCGATTGAAATATGGAGCTATAGAATATCCATGCCTGCGTCAGCACGCTCGACAAATGTTATCATGCTTTGGTACAGCCTACCGCTGTGAATCAGCATTCTCATACATGACACAAATCAAAATCGTTTGAGATCTCAGATACAGATGTTCACTTGGAAGATCAACTAATCCTAAAATCAACGATGTTTGAACCAAAGATTGCATCATTAGCTCGTGACAAACAGCCTCACTGTAGTCATTAAGTGCTGTAAAATTGCTTTTGTGTATTTTTAAGTTGTTTATTATTTTTTATGCATGACAAGTTTGTCTATGTGTACTGCTGCTTTAAGGTGCGGCATAACTGATCTCCTGTGATTTGAAAAGTGGCCTCCGACTTACAAAAGTTTCCCCACCCCTGTTCTAGAACTTTTTCAGCTCACACCTCACTGCTGCTTACCTTTGACCTTGCTGACTTGCAAAGCATGAAAGATAAATTTCACCTTGTTCTGCTCTAAGTGCAGTATTGCAGCTGACACTTTTTTGTTAAATGTGTCGTGTATGCTCTACAGTGTTTTTAAACTTGTCTTTTCTCGGGACTAACCTTTTTTTTTTTATCTCCATGTGTAGTTATTTTTGTGGCGTGAACTCGACTAGTAGGATTAGACTTAAATAGTAGCCCAATGTGAGTTGTTAGCAGGGCTTCCTCTTTGGAGGAAATTTGATTTTGAAATTTATCACGAGGAAATAATCAAAATGAGGAAATATGAAATTTTGCGTGAAAATATTAATACAAAATTCAACAAGTTCAAAAAATAAATTTTCTATTTGTCACGTAGAAATTCAAGAATTCTCGAATAGAAAAAGCTTCTCATATTCCATGGTTTCAACAACTGTACAGAAAAACCAGAGTTGTACAGTTTTACCGCAAATTTAGGTTTGTTTTTATGCGTAACAAGGCAGCTTTAACAAGTTAGTTAGTTTGATAGCTAGGGATTGTTGGTTGGTTTAAGTGGAGTCAAGGAGAAGTCGCCTAAAAAGTGCATGAGCTTACCGAGTTGGACACTTCACCTTAACAGATTAATTATGAGTCCATTTGTTCATCGAGTGCGGAAACCTTTGGTTTAGTTACCTGTGTTTTGTCGGGTCAACTAAAGAATAGGTCGTATAGCCGGATACGTGGAATTAACTACAACTTCTTCTTCGTCCTTTGAGCTGTTTGTTCTGACCTTTATGCAGGAAGATGTATATATAGGCCACACTGCGTTAGCGCTCACGCTCGGTTTGCAAGTCTTCAGTTAGACTGGGGCTACCACAACGGGTAGACTGCTTGGCCCCACCAACTATCTGCCACATAAAGACGGAGGCATCCCGTTAAGTGTCTTGCCCAAGGACACAACTAGGAAGCTTGCCGGCTTGTTCTCCACACTATCCCTATTTTGCTGAGCGCCAACCAGGGAAGCTGTGAATACCATTTTTTAAAGTCTTTTAGTATGACCCGAATTGGGAAATAAACCCCAGGTCTACCGACTGCGAAGCGGACGCTCTAACCACTACGCCATCGCGCCGGTAAAATAAGACTGAAACGCGCTGTTCCGCATTAACGTTTTTTGGTATGGAATTAGGGTTAAAGTTAGGGTCGGGGTTAGAGTTAGAATTAGAATAAAAGCAAGGGCCCAAAGTTTTCACGCTTTGGGCCTCATTTTACTCATCTGAAGTTTTGAGGGGCCGTAGAAAGGCTGTTTTTTTGAGTTAAACTAGTCTAAGTCAATGTTTACTGACCGTTGGCCAGATAGTGACTTTTTCATTCTTTTACGTAAATGCAATTGTTTTGAAAGCATTTGTGACCACTAGTCACTTGTTTTGTTGGGATCAACGTTTAGAACAGATTTTTGTTGCGACCGTTTTTACGAGACTAGTTGCAGGCGGCAAAAATTTCTTGCGCGGGCCGCACTTTGGGTGCCTCAAAATTAAGATTGCTTTAAGTGATGAGCTCGGTTTTTTGTGCATTAATTTTTTCAAATATGCTCATAATGCAACGTGCTTGAGTTTTTTTTATAGGTAGTCTACTTATTTCAACTCCAATGTTTACACGATAGTGCTGTAGTTAGTTACTTTTTTCTAGTGTGAATGCGTTCTCTTAAGTGTTTGCTAGTTCAGTGGTGAAAGCTACAAATGTGTATTTTTGTCAATACATGTAGTGTGAATGCCATGCCAATTCTCAAAAAAAAATTCAAAAGATAGCTTACTTTTCATGCTTTTTTAGCTAAGCGTGTGCGAAGAAATTTGCTTTTGAAATTAAATAATTTTCTGAAATAGATGAAATATAAAATTTTGTGTGGAAGCACTGACCGATAGAATAGCGCTTGCGCCTTGAGCATCCATAAGTTTGCGTTTGGGCTTCTTCCTAATCTTATCAAATCTTAATCTAATCATACGAATGAGTGAGCCACAGTCTTTTTATGTTTTCAATAGACTTATCCTAATTGTGATCAAACTCAAAGAACTTTATTAATCAAGTTCCAAAGAGCGAATCGGAAACAAGAAAAGCATTGCCCAATTGACCAACAACGACAAACCTTTATGCAAGCGGAAAAAGCACTAAATGCAAATAAATGTGTTTTTAAAAGAACATTTCTTTCGCTCAATAAAATTTTGATTCTACATCAAAAGAAATATTTTTAAATTGAGGCGACTGGATATAGATTATCCCTCGACAGAGACGGCTCGTCAGTAGGCACCCAGAAACCGAAGCACCTAGATAGATTTCGTTTATACACAATATTATGGATATACTGTATATGTTAGATTTAATCAACCATCTGTAGATTACCCCACTTCTTTTTCGAAACGATAAGAAATAGCAGAATGAAAATGAGCTTTCTTCATTAAATTGAGTAGAAATATGATAGCCAGTAAACTAGTGAATAATTTATTTCAAAACGTTTCGCTTTATACTGAAAGCATCATCAGTTGTAGCTAAAAAGTTACCTATCAGGCTGAGAAAAATTTAACTTAGCGCACTAGGCAACTTTTTAATTACATCTGATGATGCTTTCGGTATAAAGCGAAACGTCTTGAAATAAAATTTTCACTAGTTTACTGGCTATCATATTTCTTCTTAACCCCTTCCCCAACAATTTTTTAGTAAAAACGTTTTTTTACAGACTAATTTTTTTATTTTAGTTCTACAGGGTGTCCCAAAAAGATGTATACACATTAAAAATAATTGTGAACGTAGTGTTTTATTAGAATTTTATTATTTTAAATGTGTAAAAATATTTACAAATAACAGTTTATTGTTTTTTTTCCAGCATTTTGACTACATTTTAAATAATTGTAAATAGCCAATAACTAAACTGTTTGTGCTTTTTTGCGGATTCAACCCCTGAACAAAAGAATGACAGTCAGACTTAACTTCGAAGAAAAAAAATTTATTCTAAAACATTGGTTGTAAACAGTATCTCTTCGAAATTCTCTCCTAAATAGTCTCTGCACTTCAATTGCATTTTCATACTTCCAGTAGTATTTTAGAATAAATTTTCTTTCTTCGAAGTTAAGTCTGACTGTCATTAAGCCGACGCGATGGCGTAGTGGTTAGACCGTCCGCTTCGCAGTCGGTAGACCTGGGGTTCATTCCCCTTGTCGAGTCATACCAAAAGACTTTAAAAAATGGTATCTATAGCTTCCCTGCTTGGCGCTCGGCATTTATGGGAGGTTGTGGAGAACAAGCCGGCAAGTTCGTTTGTTGTGTCCTTGGGCAAGGCACTTAACGGGACGCCCCCACCTTTATGTGGAAGACAGGTGGCTCATAAACCTCGAAAAAGGCAACTCCCAAGCGAGTGCGGACTTCCCGTCCAAAGTATAGCGATACAATTCGCTTTCTCGTGAATGGAGGATAAAAATGGCAAATAAAACAAAAAGCAATAGTGAGGGAAAAAGCCGGGAAGTTTGCTTGTTGTGTTCTTTAGTAGTGGCGTTTGAAACGAATTTACTGTGGCGAAACAAATTTTTTCGTTTCAAACACCCTTGTTCTTTTGATAGACACTTAACTAGATACCTCCATTTTTTCGGGCTGGCAGGCGATGGGGTCAAAACAACCTACCTGTTCTCGAGGCCCAGTCTGACTCCAGATATGCAAATCACCAAACAGAGCTTGAGCTCATATGCATAAACGAAGTTTTGAAGCAAATACACGTAGATACGAGTGTATTGTTAACGAAGCTTTTGTACGAATACGGATCGGGCTTGAACAAGGCCACCTAGAACACAGGGCTTGAACAACCTGTTCTAGGTGGCCTTGGCTTGAAGCGCAGTAAGCGCTCGTCGCTCTTTTTCAACACGCACTGTCGTTGCTACTCTGGCACGGTGCTTGCCCAGTGTTTGGTAGTTATGTGCAAACAAATCAACTCCAGCAGAATAAACATCACTGACCACCGGCTTGATTTTGAATGGACCTTTTTTGACTAATTAACTGTAGATAACTTGAACTGAAACTTCAAGCACTTCATCAACTGCGTTTCTGTATCACACGATATAAACTTTCGGGTTGTTATTATTACTATTTTTACTTTCAAACAAAACGTTCAAAACATTAAAAAATGTGAGACAAAACGAGCCACAAGTACAGACCAGTTTTAAAATTTTATTTTTGTAAATCACAAAGACGTAAAACAGCCATGTACACTGAGTTGAAACAAGAGAAGTGGCGAGCATGCAAGAGTTTTATCATACAGATTGTCACTAAAATTTTAAGCAACATACCATGAGCATCTCAGGTCAAAACTTTTTCAAGCTATGTAAATCTGTATGACCACGGAGAGATTATAAAACATAAATGTCTGTTTTCCTCCTTCAAACCACAGCCGTGGGCCCATTCTGGAAGTATTCTTTGTTTTGCTAAACAGCCAGAGGTTTGAAGGAATATTTAACAAAGTGATGCAGCAAAATTACTGCAGTGTAGCTTTGGAGACTATGAAATCCAGATCGGTTTCAAGTTACTATTGAACCACAAACACAGTTTCCGCAAAACAAAAAGAAAAATTAACACCATGAAGTTTTTGTCGGCTAACAACGAACACAAGCAAAACACAGAAATGAAACTAATTCAAAAACCGACGGCGATCTCTTTTACCGCACTTTTTTGCGTATGCACAACTTTGATAAACATTCCAATGATCAGCTAGACTGAAATTATCATTATACATACAAACAGCCGTCTGTATGCTAAGTCTGTCAGTAGATGAAATTGGTCGAAAAATTTTTAAGTATGCCTACTATTTGAAACTAACTTTTTGCGCTTGACCTTCAGCACATAAACCAGTATGAAAAATATCTACAAATGTCTCTCAACCCATTTAGGCCGCGGACGATTTACGCGCAAGCAAAACTATTTTCAAACTCCGTGAAATGTAACAAATTGGTTTTAGCAAAATAAATTTTTTACGCAAACTTTTCCTCTCAAAATCAATATGAACCATGTCCTTGAACTTGACAAAAACTAGGAAGCAAATGTAGTGAAGTTGCCACAATTCTCATTTCTTCTTGTCCCAATACAGCAAAACTGCACTTGCGGACTTATTAAAACCCATTTCTCAATGAGTCCGCTGCCACGGATGTGAGAAACGCTGATCTAGAACACTACACAGCGAGCTGTTTGGTGCTTGATTGGCTTTAGTGGACGTAAAACTTAACTTGAAACGCATTTTTTGCGCGATCGAATTCCTGTTAACTTCTTGAGCAACTAGAATTGATCATCGATGAAAATAAAAAAAAACATTACAGCAGTAACTTACATGTGCATCACTAAACAGATAGACTAAACCATAACGGGCTCTAAAACGTCTATTTGAGATTTTCCATTATAATTATAGAATCGGTTTTCATTTAGAACTATTCGAAGTCTGTTGGAATAAAAGTAATTAAAAGGAGAGTTTTAAAAAGGCGTTCATGCAAGAACTGAACTGAACACGCAAAATGCTATGCTTATAACATGCAAGAATCCGAAACAAACACGTTGGCTTAATTGCGTATAAACAGTAAGCCAAATTTTTGCTTCCACGATACTATATCGCAAAGAACAAGCGTACAAATGGATTGCCAGCAAAGCAATTCAATCTCAAGCCAGTTTTGATCACACATTGTGGCGCCAGTGTCAACAAGTCTATCTCAAAATTTTCAAACAAATAAAAGGTTTTGTAAACCATCAATTATCAGATACTATCTTTTTTTCAGGAAGAGTTTGATCAAACGCCATCGATTAAAAGCATTTACCATCCCTATATTGATACCATCAGTGATCAAAAGCCTTACGTTTGCAGAAGTGATGCAGCTTTTTAACTCAATTACAACATACTGATCCAAACCAGGGACAAATAGGAGTTAGCAGCAGCGTGTGTGAGAATACATGAGAAAAACGCAGCCTAGATGCTGAACTGAAACTGCGTTGCAGTAAGCACAGTTCTCTGTTAAGTTTCAGCAGGAAGATTCAAACGATCCTCAAAATGATATGAACGCCAGAGTCTGTATAAACCATTCCACTCAATTCGCCCGGAGACAAGGCAAAAGCAGCTTCCTCAAAGGGCTTCTGCATTTGACCTAAAACACATATTTGATTTTAAACGTGATTTACTTGGTTAAAAATGCAATTCACAACTAATATGAAGTTTCGCTGTGAATTTTTGAGCTGTACTAGCAGGAGTTTAGAAAAAGATTTCTCTCTCCAACTCTATCCCAAAGAGTTAGAGAAAGAGGCCACAAATGCAGCGCAGGTCTATGAGCACATCTCGGGACTTTAGCCCCACCAGCTGACTAACCACGGAAGTGCTACTCTTCTTGACAAAACCTGCCAAATGAAAGCAACCAAAAATCAAGAGGAACCTAAGCATACACAAAGCGTAAAATTTAGCGTGTTATTACTCAACCCTAAAGCAACCTACCTACAGCCTACTTGCTGAAGACTGATGGCATTGACATAACATAGCGTTTCCTGCTAAATACCAAACAGTTTTGCGTTAAAAAACCTTGCAACATTAAACATTACAACTATTCTGTGGTTGCAACATCAAGCAACTGTAAAAGCGGATGACTGCTGAAAGCATTGGCGGCTGGAAGGGCCATCTTTAGAACAGCCAGTAGCAAGCGAATTCCGATGCATTTGATTACAATCAATTTGACGCTAAGTCCTACTTTTAACTGTGCTTTGTTACGTTATTCTCAAGGGTGAGTGAGAACCTAGTTACCCTCTCCAGCAACTTGCTGCGTTGCTGTTGTGATTAGCCCTCCTCTTCCTCGGATGGAGGAACGGCACGAACGGCAATTTAGGTTCATGCCGTCAACCTAATTGAAATTAGGCTAGGAGAAAGACGGCAGCCCATTTTGAACCAGTCATGAATGACTGGTAGCCACACCACCATCAAGGCGGACTGCCACTGGTGGGTACCCAAGAGTTGCCTTTTAGGACATGCTGGGCTGGCAACTTCACAATTTTAACCCGGTGAAGTACGGGTAGGCCACCGTCTGTCACATAAAGGTGGAGGCGTCCCGTTAAGTGACTTGCCTAACGACACAACAAGCAAGCTTGCCGGCTTGTTCTCCACACTTACTGCATTCGTTCTGGCTATTTCACCGGCAAAACGAGGTAATGAATGATGTAGCTTTATGCAAAACAAACCGGCTCTGCCGGCGTCGCTCGTGCTACCTCGGGCTGTGAAGTCGGAATTGGGAGTCGAAGAAACTTTGGAGTCTGCGCAATTGTCCCGCTCCGACTGATTTTAAATAAGCAAGCGTGTAATATTAACTCTTTGGCTCCCGCGATCATCGATTGATGATCTCGTGTTTTCAGTGTTTACCTCAAACCTTTTTAAATTGAGTTACAAAATTGCAAATATTTCACTACTAAAGTTGTCATTTTGTATCAAGTTTCCAAGGAGACAAGAAGCGAAATACAAGTTTAAAAGCTAGCAGAAGTTTGGCTTCTCTAAATCAAAGTTTGCTGTATCCCCCTTGTTTCTCAAGAAATGGAAAGGGTGTAAACAAGCTGCTGTTTCATTGTCAGTGACAGCATATTCTATTCAAACTTAATATTTTCTGAATCTTGAAGAAATTCCCTGTTCAAAAATACATAATGTTACATGGTTTAGGCTAACCTCTAGCAGATAATGACTGATCATATTTGAGGTACTAAATTTAACTATCAAAATTTGGTACCGGTCGGTACCGGTCAAAAAAAAGGTCATGTGCCTCAGAAAATTGCAAATTGTAGAAAACCTAGGCTTTTAGGTAAGTTTTGATTGATGTATCTTGAAAGCTTATTTCCTTAGCATCATCTTGCGACCATTTCTAAAGAAATTGGTAGAAAATAAAATCTGTAGTGATCTTTGAGGTGAGGGTACCTCTTTAATTTTGAAGACAACTACCCCCCAGTTGGGGGTTCATTTGCATAAAATTTGCATATTTAAAAAAAATGTTTTTTTTTTCTATTTGAAATCCTCAAGAAATGTAGATTTCAACGATATATCACACTTAATGTAGAAGCAAACAGCTGAGTAATGATTTACAAACAAACTTGAGGTACACAATCATGATTGATTATGACAGTTTTTCGCTCTGCCACCTTACGGACATTTTTTTCGCTATTTTCGCGGGAGCAAAAGAGTTAACATACTTGGGAAACAAGCTTTTAATTGGTGTCAAAGACTCAGAGATAAACGTTGACCTCTTTACATTGATTAATACACATGTTTACACTTCATGTTCTAGTAGAAAATTTGTTACAAAAAGCCTCAGATTGTTCGCGGTAGATGCGCAAGATTAGAAAATGGAATGTGCGAGTTGATTGTGCTGAGAGTAAATAAAATGCAGAAAAAAAGTACAGTTTTTTCGTTGTGAACATGCATGGATTAATTTGAAATCACCAGTTTTCTTTTGCTGACACCTTTTGATGGTTTTATCGGTTAGAATTGCTAAAAATTTACCAGCACCATATTCATGTTACACCCTTGCGCAAGTTAATCTGGGCACTTGAAAAAAATACACAATTTTTAAATATTTTGGTTTTTTTTGAGAATTGAAGAAAGAACACTTTATTTTATGGCAATTAATAGCTGATATGTCTACCTTTTGCCTGTAAAATCAAATCTACTCGTTTTTTCATTGATAATACCAATATTTTGCATATATTTTTTATTTCATCATCGTGAAACCATACGTGTATAACGGACTAAATTAGCTTTATTTTTGCACTGCAGTCCTGTTTCCTCAAGCGATTATTCACGATGGACCACAGGTTTCCTCTTGAATTGAGGTCTGGCGAGTTGCCAATGATCATCGTACTTTGAATTTAGACTAGTTGTACTCACGAACCCTAAATCATTTCACAAACTCTACCTATTCCTCCCAATTGGTATAGGAGCACAGAGTCAAAGTTGAGGGTGGGCGAAGTAATAGTTTTCTCCTTACGACTACAGAAACGTATTTAATGGTAGGCTTATTTGACGACTTGGTGCAAACCTCTCGTTATGATATTTATGACACCAAGTTCCTTGGCTGCACCTATGTGCCTTCATCCCAGAACTATAGCAAAAGGGGCTACGCCTCCTCACAAATGTGTTGCATCCAATTACACAGTTGGCCTAACAACCCATTTTCAAGAAAAAAATTTCCTCCGTAGGTACGATTGTATATTTGATATTGATGATTACGATTTCACACTGGTGTAGACCTACTGACTTATTTATTATATTGATTTTTTCCAAACTTTTGATTCCATAAACTATGGCCGTGGTACCGACTTCCACACTAACAAATTATAACTGCGCTTGCTCACAAACAGCAAATGATTTCCAAACTTTCATGCGTTCAATTAAGTAACCGCATAGGGGCATAAAATCGGTCGTGGAAGGGCGCCGAAATTATTGATGTATCTACACCGATTGAGCTATCAGCCTACTACTTACAACTTTTTCAAAATTGTAGGTCCAGTTATAAAACTTAAAAGCCTCTGGTTGCGCGAATATTCCTTGTTAACGGCATAAAGGCAGCCAGAAGAAGGTGAACTGAGTTGGAGTGAAGAGTTCAGTACCTACAGTTGAGTTTACTCTAAGTTATAATTTTCGCTTAGATTATAGCTTACGTAAGTAACTCATTGACCAGCATTTGCGCTAAGAAAACAATAATTTTGTTCAAATCCAGCAGGATTTCACATAACAGCTCGGCATTTTGAACAACTTGACTACACGAGTTAAAATCTAGGGTTTAAGAGTACTCCGGCACGCGACATGACATCGCCTTAAAGGTATTCCAATATTGAGTTAACTTACAGTTCAGTTGTTATCATTTTCGTACTTGCCATTGCATTATCAAAAACCCAAATTTAAACCGGTATGTTAGAGCTGTAACATATCATTCTACTTCAACAAACAGTATATCTGTAATATGCTTTACTATTTACCTTTGTTTTTAAAATGACGATGGATAATAATAACAACAACAGCTGCTGCTTGCTGTTGTTTTCACTAAAGTGATACCAGACAGCATTAGGACGCACTCAACATTGCGACGAAAAAGTTTTGTAAAAGTGTTTGAGAAAAAAAAAGGTAAAAAACGACTCTAAAATGCTAAAACGCTTGCCGTGTCGTTGATAAAGCTTAAAACATTAGCAAATCGTCATAAAAAGCACCTAGTTAACATTTCCCAAAAACTTTATAACCGCGTTTCTATGACCACCTTTTTTTGAGAAAATAAAGAAAAAATTTTTTACAATAATTCCTAATTATGACGTCATCTTACTTCCTGAGAGAAATTTTTCGAAGTTGGTAAGTAGGTTGCTGGCTTTTGTATAGAAAAAAACAGCTTTCCTCCGTTAAAAAATACAAATTAAAAAAATTATCTTTAATTGTGACGTGACGCCACCAACCCCTTTATGACACTCACCCCAATGTGGTGAAGAATCGTGATTAGTTTAGAATGGATACATCCAGTAACAAATTACGAAAATTGATCTAAAGGTACAAAAAACTAAAACAAACTTTAACTGAACTTTACTGTATTTCGATAAACTAAGGACGGCTAACGTCTAATTTGAACTGCATCACAGCCTACATGACTTTGGGTATAGTTTCAGTTCCACAGAAAGTGCTTATGCGTTTAATGGTTGCATAAACGCAGTGCGTGTTTGCGGATTCGGTTGTCAAAGCTCTATAAGTAATCCAAAAATAACAATAAGCTCTTCACGTGCATCAACATGGCAAGTGAAGCCTTTAACCAAACTGGTGGTTAGTGAAGATGTTCTGCAGCACCAATTGTGGAAAGGGTTAAAAACCTTGCTTTTTTGTACGAGAACTGCTCAATTCTAAATACATCAAAACCATTTTCCAATCAATTCTTCCATATTACCCGGTTTAGGAGTATGAAGAAGGCTTCACCCAAAATGTTGTAATCGACCATTACTGGGGTAGGTTCCTGCTGTTGACTACACCTTTGAAAACCTAACTTATTACTTACTTGAGTAATTTTCCAATTTCTTGTATTCATGTAACAAATGAGTTTGGGTACCAAATTTGCGTCTGTGTTGTGGGAATTACTAGTGTTACAATTGTAGAATATCATTGTGAATATGATTACGGGGTTGCTTCATATTTTAGAAAGATTTTCAAAATTACTTCTTTGGGTGTAAAAAAACTTGTGGTTGCTTGAGAAAATGCAAAATTTAAAATTATATTAAATTAAGACAGCATTTAGCTACCTGGAAAACACTTCAAAATTTGATGAAAATGTCTACTTTGGTGTAATTTGCCACGTATATCAAAAAACTGCCCAAACTGCTGCAAACATATATTCTCAAAAATAAGATGATTATGTCATTGTAATAACCACTGTAATATGACGCTTATCAATAGCTACCCTTAAACATACACACTTTCACGATTCGTGGAACAGAAATTAGCATATGGTTTGTTTAACATTTCAACAATCTCTTTGAAAAAGTTTTCAAATCTTTTACCTGGCCCATAAAATGATTAGATCCAATCCAGTTTGATCACACTAGTTGTAACAAAATATGCCGACTCAACTTTTAGGAGTGCTGTCTCAGCTACTCTGGGGTAGTACTTTTATAATAAACATTTCATCTGTTTAACTTTAATTACCTTAGCATAGATAATAGTATTAGATTGCTGGGACAAGCATAATTTAGTTGATCTGTGCTACGTAAACAGAGAGTATTGTATCAGATTTGTTAAACCTACTAATAGTGTAAATGAGCCACTTTAAATTTAGAAAGTATTTGTTTAGAAAGTATTTGCTGTAAGAATTGCTCAGCTATTGCATACAAGATGCCTGCAGTGAAACGACTGTCAAGGCGAACCAGAAAAAATGAAAGTTGTCATATGACCCATCTGATTGGAGCGGGAAAGGAGCTATCTACAGCTGAATTACCTACTTTGAAAGATATTTTAAGGCATGTCAATAAAAGGTGTAAAAGTCATTGTTAAGATAAACAGCTTTCATGTCTGCCAGTGCTACCACTACAATTTTAAGTGAAGGGACAATTGTTGCAGTTCTAGCATGAGTCAAGTATAATAGAGCTGACATGGTCTTCTGGAAGAATGTTCATTTTTGATTTAAGCACCACTGTAATTATGTTGGCTATGTAACTAATAACTGCAATACAATTTTTAGATATGGACTTCTACTGCAAGAATTAAGCAATCTGCACAAATCAACAGCTGCCTCAACGTGATGGTGCAATCCCCGACCCTGTTTGGGTTGAATCAAAATGGCTGTTGGTCTTCCCGAGGGTCCCAGTTACCCTGGGCACTCCCCTTCATTTTTTTGCTATGCTGCCCCCTAAACAACCGCAGAAGAGCAGCACACAGCATCTACAAAATCGGTTGCCTGTTTTTACTTTTTCTTTTCTCCTGCCCTACTCTTGCTCGTTTTCGTCTCCTCGTTCTCCTTCTTCTCTTGATGAGCGGTAACGTTCATCCCAACCCTGGCCAACCTTTCCTTGCTCTTGTGTGTGCTGGAAATGTGACCTGGCGGGGCAAGTCAGTGCAATGCTGCACCTGCTCCAAATGGGTCCATCTAAGGTGCTCACAACTTTCCCTCTCCAAATTCAGAGCTTTTGACAGCTCTCACTTTTGGAGCTGCCTCCCCTGCCGTAACACTGTGACTCCCTCCTCGGACTCCTCCAACATGCATACTTCCACTGTACAAGCTGGCCCCCACAACTGATGCTGCACTCTCGCCCCACCCTTGTCTCCAAACCTCTTATCCCCCATCTACCCATTCTATATCTCCTTCCTCTGCCCCTTCACCACCGTCCCTTGCTCCTGGCTGTCCTTCTATGCCACCTGCCTCCTCTCCTCCCCCTGACTCTCTCAGGGTTCTTCAATGGAATGCTGGAGGTCTCCGAGCCAGGAGCACTGAGCTACTTTACTTTCTTTTGTTCCATCCAGTCGATGTTATCTGCATCCAGGAATCCAATCTTAACTCATCTTCCTCTTTCCAGATTCCTGGATTCTCTGCTCTGCGTTCTGATTGCACACACTCCTGGTCTGGCATTCTCTCCCCTGATGCCACGCACGCCAGTGGCAGCGTTGTCATTTTTGCCAGGCAGAGCCTCTCCTTTTCTGAACTTTCCACCTCCTCTCTTTCTTTGCTCGATCCCTACTCTGATTATGTAGGGGTCAACATCTCTCTTAACAACTCCTCCTCTCTCTCATTTCTTAATGTGTACACCCCCCTATTCACTCCTCCCCAACAGATGGCAGAACCAATTCCTTCTCTCCCTCAATTCTTCCCTCCTCCAGAAATCTCTTCATTCTGGGGGACTTCAATTGCCATCACCCCCTCTGGGACTCAAGAGGTACTTCTGACCCCCACGGGGAGGAAGTATTTGACTGGGTCATCTCTTCAGACCTCCTCCCCCTCAATGACCCTGACACACTCACTCTTCTCCATCGCTCCTCTGGCAGTCGCTCCTCTCTTGACATCTCCTTTGCTCCTTCTACTCTTGCTTTTTCTTGCTCCTGGGAGGTGCTTCAGGACCTGGGTTCTGACCATCTACCAATTCTTCTATCTGTCCCTCTCTCTCCGGTCTATCGCCCCAACGAGCATCCCCCTTCCTTCAATTTTTAGAAAGCTCGCTGGGATAACTTTGCCTCCTACTTTGACTCTCACTGTCCTTCTGCAGAGGAATACTCATCCTTTTCTCTTTCCTCTGCTGCTGCTCTTTTTATCTCTCTGGCAATGAATGTGGCCAAATCTTCCATTCCTTTCGGCCACATCAAACGCCCTCCTAAAGCCTGGTGGTCTGCTGAAGTGGAAGAAGCGGTTAGTGAAAGACCCAAGGCTTTTGCTGCTGCTTACAGAAGTGATGAAGATCGCCAGGCTTACATCTCTGCTTGTCAACGCGCCTCGTCAGTCATTGCCAAGGCTGATGCATGGCAGACGACCTGCTCTTCTCTTTCACCTAGGTCTAACCCTAAATCTGTGCACTCTCTTCTTCACTCTATTGCTGGCTCACCTTCCTCGTCTTCCTCCTCTCCTAACTGTTCTTCTCTCAGGGAATCGGCTTTGGTCTATGCTGCTTACCTACAATCTCACTTTTCCATTTCTCAGCCAAAGGCCCTGCGTAGCAGAGCCAGAGGCTACCTCACTGAGCTCTGCCGAGCCACGTGCCCTGTGGAGTCTCACTCGTCCTTTTGCTCTGCTTTCTCTCCTGCTGAATTTCTTGCAGCTGCCTCCAACCTTACCTCATCCACTGCCACTGGCCCAGACAAAGTTGCCTATCCCATGCTAAAGCATCTTCCTCGCTCTGGCATGGATTTTCTTCTTCACATTTTTAATCTTTCCTGGTCTTTACATTCCTTTCCTTCCATCTGAAAGACATCTTCTATTATTGCCATACACAAGATGGGAAAGCCTCTCGACTCTCCTGTTTTCTTCCGGCCTATCTCTCTCACCTCCTATGTATCAAAGCTTTTTGAACGCATCATTCTATCCCGTCTACTCTTCTTTCTGGAATCTAATTCCATTCTCTCTCCCTATCAGGCTGGTTTCCGCCCTGGTTGGTCTACACTAGATCAAACTCTGTACCTTTCTCAGTCCATTTTGGATGGGTCTAACAAACTCAGGCTGGGCTCTCAGACGATCCTGTCTACTATCTATTTCTTGAAAGCTTTTGACTCTGTCTGGCATCTCGCTCTTTTTCACAAACTCATTTCGGCTGGCCTCCCTCGATGCTTTGCTGGTTGGACTCAAATCTTTCCTTTCTGATAGGCACGATTATGTAGTTTTTCAAAATCACAAAAGTCGCTCCTTTCGAGTCTGTCGAGGTGTTCTGCAAGGATCCGTTCTTGGCCCTGTTCTTTTCTCTCTATTCATCAATGATCTTGTGGCCTCTCTGCCTTCTTCTGTCAGCTGCTCTCTTTATGCTGACGATCTGGCCATTTGGTCCTCTTCCCCCTTGGTCCCCACTGCGGTGGAGGCCACATAAGGAGCTCTGTTTCAATTGGAGCGCTGGTCTGAGTACTGGTGTCTTCCTCTCAATCCAAGCAAATGTGAGGCCTCCTTCTTTTCAGTGGATTCCCACCAAGCTAACCTCCAGCCCAACCTCCTCCTACTCGGCTCCCACCTCTGTTTTAATCCCACTCCAACTTTTCTTGGGGTCACCTTTGACCGCACTCTTTCCTTTTCTAAGCATGTATCATTGCTGAAGGCCAAGTTCTACCCACGTCTCAAGGCCTTACGCTGTATCTCTGCTTCCTCATGGGGCTCCTCTAAGGAATCTCTCTCTCTTCTGTACAAATTTTTTCTTTGGCCCCTTCTCACGCTTCACCCAAATGGTTTCTGTTCCTAAGTGCTACCGATTTCACCAAATTGGAACACCTCCACTGAGTGGCCAGTCGCGCCATCACCGGCTGCCTCTCATGCTCCCCTATCCCTCTACTACTCACCGAGGCTTCTCTACCTCCCCTACGAGCCACTCTGACTCATTTCACTCTTTTTTCTTATGAGCAGGCTCTTCACCTCCCAACCTCATTTCAGGTTTGGCCAGACTTGGAGTGAAACCAAGACTCTGCAGATCGTTCTGAAGAGTTTTTGCATCCACATCCTGCTCATGCTTTCCTCTACTCCTGGGGAGGCTCTTCTTGCTTGCCCTCTCTTTCCTCCTTGGAATCTGCCCTCGTTCGGCATGGAATCCACCCTTTCCACTCCATGCTCTTATCCCCCCTCTCTCGCCAAGGTGTGGCTCTCACCCACCTTGACTCTCTCTCCCCTCATGATCTGGTACTCTGGACAGATGGCTCTGTTCCTTTTCCTTTTGGCAAGGGCAGCTCCGGTGTTCTTGTCAACTGCTCTCTCTGTGGCACTGAGGCCACTCTTTCCTTTTTGGCAGGCCCAGTATGTTCAAGTTTTTCTGCTGAAGCCTGCACCATTCTGCAAGCTCTGCTGGTCTTGGCAACACCATAAAGTCTGCCACTTCTCTTCTCTTCTCCTCCTGTCTGACTCTCGTTTTGTCCTCGCCACCCTGTCCTCTCCTCCATCTTTTCTCTTATCTCAAATTCTGTGGCAGATCTGGCAGAAACTGTCTTCTCTGTTCTCCTGTTCTATCAGGCTACAATGGGTCCCTGGACACTCGTTTCTCCTGGGGAATGACATGGCTGACGAGCTTGCCAGATGGGGAGCACTACTTGCACCCTCTGCAATCCCTTGTAGTCTCTTTTCTCTTATCTCTCGCATCCACTCTCGTCTTTTCTCGGACTGGAGGCATACTGTCTCTTTGAAGTATTTTGACACACAGGTTCCCTCGATTTCCACTGAGGAACTTGTGCTCCCTTGTCATGCTTGCTGTGTCCTCTCTCGTCTTTGCTGCAATGGACACAGCCTTCTTTTAGGTTCTTATCTCTCTAGGATTGGCAGAATCGAGAATCCTTCTTGCAGCACCCATGGACACTCGTCCCAGGACATCTGTCATCTCATTCTGCACTGTCCAGCTATGGACTCTTTGCGTCGCTCACTCTTTGGCGATTCTCTGTCTCTTTACGACCTCTGGTCCAGACCCTGGGGAGTTGTCCAGTTTCTGGGGCTCCATAGTCTTCCGCCATGCCCCCATCCCTCAGAAGGGGTCGGGTAACCAACAACAACAACAACAACAACAACAGAATTAAGCAATAGAGATGCGCACAATTACCCAACAAAATTAGTTATCAATGATATTTATTCGAAACTTTTTGAAAAGTGGCAAAAAAGCTAATGCTCTTTTCATAACACTTGTAATTAATGATGAGCGATATATCATTAACAAACTTAAGAAAGCATGGGAAGAAACAACAGTAGTTGCACAAGGTAAATCAAGTAAACATGTGAAAAACAAAGTCACTAGCAAGCTTAACAACCTTTTTGATACTTTGAACTGCAAATGTGTGATTCAATTATGTTCTGAAACTTCCTGTTCTTCAAATTGTACGGAAAATGCTCACATAAATTGTTCCTGTACAAAAAGATGAAAATTCCAAAATTGAATTGTTATATATTTATTACCAAAGACAAAAAAACTGGATAAGATGTTTTCAAATTGAACTACCAGATATTCAAGAACACGATAAACTCAAAGCCAAAGCCTAGAGAGAACAAAGAGCAATTGAACGAGAGAAAATGAAGAACCATCGACATCTAGAGAAGACGTGCTATTGAAAGACATCCACTGAAGAAGATAGCAGCGTTGGATCATGTTGTGAGTTAGCTTTTGACCAAACTCAGTCTGAAATATTGGAAAGAAACACAGAAAAAGTTGAAAATATTGCTTTGGCAGCTATGTGATACGGTGTTGGACTTTAGGCAGCTGCTGCCATTGCCACTGCTGCATGGATAAATGCCCGAATAAGCACTAAAGGTAGCACAAATCTTGCAATTGATAACCAAATCAAACGAGCACAAGAAAAACTGGTGAAGTCAGCATCTGAAGAATTCAGTAAGTTTGTCTCAACTGCCAAAATTGATTGCATTTTTTTGACGGTAGAATAGACATGACCAAAACCATACATGTAAAGAAGGTTCAGTAAAAAGCTATCCAGCAACTATAAAAGAAGAGCATTGTACCGTATGCTCCATATCTGGGGGAAAATATTTTTTTACATTTTACTCCAAACAAGACAACAGATGGGAAGAAGTGTGCTGAAGTTACTGCTGATAATGCATACAAGCTTCTGGTAGAGAGAGGCATAGAACAAACACTCTTAGCAGTTGGATGAGATTCAACTAACGTAAACACTGGAGGTCTTGAGGGCGTCATTCATGTTTTGGAGGAAAAACTTCATAGAAAGCTGAATTGGTTAGTTTGTGCCTTGCACACCGATGAGCTACCGCTTTGACGTCTCGTCACTACTTTAGATGAAAGAACTTTAAGCAATAACAGATGGATGGGACAAATCGGCAAACTGCTTGACTCAGCGACAGAATTACCTATTTATCCTTCCTTTGCAAGAGTTAATATTGGCGACCCTTTAATCTCGTTGTCCCCAGAAGTTGTTGAAGATCTTTTCTCAGATCAGTTTTATGCTTACAATATAGTTGAAGGCATTAGATCTAGAGTCATTTCTAATGACTTAACTATGCTGGATATAGGCCCAGTAAACCATGCCACATGGCTTAGAACCTCTATCGCATTTGCTGTCTATAGGTTTCGAAACACACACTGAAAGGCAAAGACTATGATCACTTAAAAATGATTGTTGAGTATTTAGTTGGTGTTTATATACCAACTTGGCTTTTGATAAAAGTGAAACATGATTGGACGGAAGGCCCTCGACATGTGTTGTATCAGCTGATGCAGTTGAGGAAGCAATCCAAAACTATAATTGATATTGTAATGCCAACTGTACAGTGTGGTGCCTGATATGCTTTCCAGAAAGCATTCTTCATACTATGCTGTGTTCAGAAAATGAAATAGAAAGGAGGGCACAGAATGAATAGTTTAAATTAGATAAACCAATGTAAAAGCAATCTTGGAGATAAGTCGGTTCGAATCAGAAAAACGGCTGAACTCAATCCTACAGCTAAAAATCTGAATAAAGTAATTGCCTGGAAGAATGCATATGAACCTCAGTGTACTTGTCACTTTACCACAGTTCAATTAAAAGAATATTTTTCTAAGCCCATGGGCGTGCCTAATTCGCCTTGCCATGCCAAAGCCTTGAAAGGCGGGTTAAGCAAGTGACAGAGTGTTTTCCTATGAAAAGCGAGACGGGTGGATTAGAAACTAGGAAATAACCCGGCAACTCATGCAAAAAAATGATTCTAAGCAAGCTTTTAAAATGACTAAAACTGACTGTATTTGATTGTGTACTATAACAACATTGTATTATATTTGAGATTGCATATTTTATCACATTTTGATAGATTGATTTATTGATACAGCTAATTACGTCAAAATGGACATTTTCATCAAATTTCAAAGCTCTTTCCAGGAAGCTAAATGCTGTCTGAATTCAATATAATTTTAGATTTTGAATTTTCACAAGGAACCACAAGTTTTTTACACCCAAGAAAGTGTTTTTGAAAATTTTACTAAAATATGACACACCCTAAAGATTACGTTTAGGTCTTCATGGAGTGATGAAATGATTGACAAGTTCTGTTTTATGCAATGTTTGAAATACAAATGACATGAACTACTATCATGTGGTTGAATATCTGGCAGAATTTTAATGTAAACTTTGTCTTTTTCTAGGTTTTCATGAATCTTTTACATAATCTGCTTAAAATTACTTAATAATAAAATCCCGTTACTTCAAACCGAGCCACATCGGTCTCCTCCAAACGGAAGTTTGCCTTGCCTTGCTGAGGGCAACCAGTTTATTAGGACTAGTCAGTAACAACATTTCTTGACCTGATCAACAACACGTTCCAACTTGCTTGTTTGGGCTTGCAGTAAAGACCTTAGTGTTCTGTTTTGAGCTAAACCCTCATTTTAAGAAGGAAATAATCGCATTAACTTTTTAATGCATAAATTTGCTTACTCCAAAATCAACTTTTAGCATGACAAGATGTTTGGAATATTAATTTGGGAGAGCACAAAGATATATAAAACAGTCTGTAAGAAGCATGTTTAATCTATGATTAACAATTCAGCAAATATAAAAATCACCTCTTGTGAACGAACCAAGATCTCCTCCCCTCTTTGCAGAGCTGCAATCACTATATTGTCGAGCCAGATCTTCAAACTTGTCAGTTCCATTAACTATACGGGAGTGGTATCCTACAGAACAGCAAATTTTTGTCATATCTTGTAAAGCTAAGTAAGTCTGGTAAAGAATTGGCACTTAAATTTTTATATAAAAACTACTTTTTACTTCGGAAAAGAGCAGTTTGGATTACATTCGGTTTGCCAACTCCAACCCTAATGCAGAATAGCATTCAAAAATATCGATTCAGCACCATACCCTAATTAGTGTTTGTATTGTTCTGCCTTCTCAACAGCAACGCCCACTGCCCATTCGTCAAACATACTGGCAAGCACACCTTTGATAATTTGTGTAGCTTCCTCTTTGCTTCGTGTTATTTTGTCTTCTCTCCATGATGATGGTCTTCTAACGTCACGATGTTTGACTAGCAAGTGGTAGCAATGAACGCTCTACATAATAAGTTTACTAATAAAACGATAAGTTGTTGCATCACAAAAATAGCACCTTTGAAATATAGCCTAGTTACATCAAGCTAAGTAATACTGTGTACAAAACATTAAAGCTTTCTTTTTTGTAGTAGCTGCCACGGAATGGTGGTATTTGTTCCAAACTTAGAAATATAAGGCCTGAAGTTCAAAACTCCACGAAATTATTGTTGGATGTGTCAGTAAGGGTATCCAGAACTTAAAAAAGCTACATTGCTTTAAAAAGCAAAAAAGTGTGGTTTGAAAGGGAGTATGTTGTGAAGAACATGCCTTGAATCAACACATCTAAAACTGCAAAAATGCAGGAAAAAATGTGAAATCAACTTTTACTACTTGCAAAACAACAAAAAAGAGGGTAAGTGAAGGATAACTGTAAAGAACTGCTTTAGTTTTATCATATCCCTTAAATCACTTGGAATTATTTTTTATAAATTTGCTGCTTGTTTGGAATCTGCAAACCAAAGAAAACCATTGCCAAGTGTCTGTCTTTAAAGCACAACAACCTTGACAAACCTTTCAACCACATAAAGAGTTATCGTGAAAATATACCTCTGGCTTATTTGGTCGTTTTGCTGGTGTAGTTGGTCTTTCCCATTGGGTTTTCTGGGTATATTTGTTCATGTAATATGCACGACCTGAAATTACATGATGATTTAACAAATATACACAAATTAGCAGCATGCACAAATGCTTCCAATCCCTACCAAGACTATAGCAAAAAGAATTCTATTGTTTGTCTAAAATGACACACAAAATACAATATACACCTACATATACAATGATAACTGTTGACTGGCAAGGCCAAAAAGCATCAAATAACTCTGTTGGCTTTCAAAACAACAAGCTTCTCAGTCAAGCACAAAGTGAATGCTTACAAAACAAATATATTGTGTAACCTACTCAATGAAAAACTATGATGCAGAGTGCTTTAATGTCACAACAATGCATTCTAGACATATCAAGTTTTTAAAGTTACAACAAACGATCATACCTGAGGAACGACTTTCCTTTTTCACCCAACCTTCAGGTAATGGACTTGTAGGCTCACTTTCAGACATACTGTTTGCTGTTTTGGTATTAATTGATTATTGACTAAAACATATGCCAACAAAGACAATGAAACTTTTGTTTCTAAAACAGATACTCTTTATATAAACTAAAGGGGAATCATGCTAGAGTACACATAAAAAAATCGTACAACAGGAACCCAATAAATATGGCTTTATAAGATTGAAACTGTACAGCAGTAATAACAGTGCATGGCCAGTAAGCTAAATATCATACTGTGTTATTATAACCATACTGCAAAATCATAACACTTTACAATGACAGTGGGTTTGGGTTAAAAAATAGATTTTGATAAAAATACTACCATAAATTCATACTTCCAACACCACCATGTAAACTTATCAAAGCACTGCAAAATCTTTGAAAAAATATAAACACAAGCATTTTGACACAATACCAATCTTTGCAGTTTCAGTTGAGCACATGCCAATTTTTAATATCAGATCAAGCAATATCAAGTACACATTAATATGAACATGTGGGATCAAAAAATTGAAGATAGTTTGCACTTTGAAAATAGTGATAACCCTACATTGAAAAAATATGAAGACTGAGAACTGTGAAAGAGCAAGGAAGGACCACGTTTTTTTTTACTTTGAATTGAATGAAAAAGTTTGTCATTGACCAAAAATACCTTAAGAGGTCAACAGTTAAAGCCATAAACAAGCAAGTTGACAATCACCAGAAAAACTGACAGAGTTCTCCCAGATAAGTATTTGACAACTTGGCATGTGCTCTAAACCAAATCTTGACACTGAGCTAAATAATAACTGTATATACCCAACATTTAAAGTAAATTTAATTTACCCAGAAAATAAGGACAACCATGCTAGCCAAATAGTGCTGTAATGAACAGATGCATCAGAAAACGCTAGGCCTACCATTATATTCACATCTTTAATCTTTCCTGGACTTTGCATTCCTTTCCTTCCATCTGGAAGACATCTTGTATTATTCCCACCCACAAGATGGGAAAGCCTCTCGACCCTCCTGGTTCCTTCCGGCCTATCTCTCTAACCTCCTGTGTATCAAAGCTCTTTGAACGCATCATTCTATCCTGTTTATACTTCTTTCTGGAATCTTATTCCATTCTCTCTCCCTATCAGGTTGGTTTCTTCAAGCTCTGTTCCTTTCTCAGTCAGTTTTGGATGGGTCTAACAAACCCAGGTCGGGCTCTCAGACGATTCTCTCTACTATTGATTTCTCTAAAGCTTTTGACTCTGACTGGCATCCCACCCTTTTCCATAAACTGATTTCAGCTAGCCTTCCTCCATGCTTTGCTCGTTGGACTCAAATCTTTCCTGGTGCGCTTGAGTGGTTTTTAAAAATCACATAAATTGTTCCTTTCAAGTTCATTGAGGTGTTCCGCAATGATTCGTTCTTTTCTCTCTTTTCATCAATGATCTTCCAGCTTCTCTGTCTTCTTCTGTCAGCTGCTTTCTTTATGTTGATGATCTGGCCATTTGGTCCTCCTCCCCCTCAGTCCCCACTGCAGTGGAGGCCACATCAGGAGCTCTGTTTTGATTGGAGCGCTGGTCTGAGTACTGGTGCCTTCCTCTCAATCCGAGCAAATGTGAGACCTCCTTCTTCTCAGTGGATCCCAACCAAGCAACTTCCTCCTACTCAGCTCCCGCCTCTGTTTCAATCCCACTCCAATCTTTCTTGGAGCACCTTTGACCACACTCTTTCCTTTTCTAAACATGTATCATTGCTGAAGGCCAAATTCTTCCCACGTCTCAAGGCCTTACGCTGTATCTCTGCTTCCTCATGGGGCTCCTCTAAGGAATCTCTCTCTCTTCTGTACAAATTTTTTCTTTGGCCCCTTCTCACTTATGCCTCACCCAAATGGTTTCCTTTCTTAAGCGTTACCTATATCACCAAATCGGAAATGCCTCCACCGAGCGCTTAGTTGCACCATGACTGGCTGCCTCTCATCCCCCCCTATCCCACTTCTTTTCTCCAAGGCTTCTTTACCTTCCCTACGAGTCACCATGACTCATTTCACTCTTTCATGTTATGAGCGGGCTCTTTGTCTCCCAACCTCCTTTCCTATTTCAGGTTTGGCCAGACTTGGAGTAAAACCTAGAATCTGCAGATTGTCCTGAAGAGCTTTTGCATCCACATCCTGCTCATGCTTTCCTCTACTTCTGGGGAGGCTCTTCTTGCTTGCCCTCTTTCCTCTTTGGAATCTGCCTTCCTTCAGCATGGAGTCCTCTCTTTCCTCTTCATGCTCCTGCTCTGATCCCCCCCTCTCTCTCTCACCAAGGTGCGGCTCCGCTCACCTTGACTCTCTCCCCCTTTGTTATCTGATACTCTGGACTGATGGTTCTGTTCCTTTTCCTTTTGGCAAAGGCGACTCTGGCATACTTGCCAACTGCTCTCTCTGCGGCACTGAGGCCACTCTTTCATTTTCAGCAGGCCCGGTATGTTCAAGTTTTTCTGCTGAAGCCTGCATCATTCTGCTTGCTCTTCGCTGGTATCGGCAGCACCGACAAGTCTGCCACTTCTCTTCTCTTCTTCTTTTATCTAACTCTCATTCTGTCCTCTTCTCCATCTTTCCTTCTATTTCAATCTCTGTGGCAGATCTGGCAGAAACCATCTTTTCTGTTCTATCAGGATACAATGGGTCCCTGAACACTCGTTTCTTCCAGGAAACGATATGGCTGATGAGCTAGCCAGAGGGGAATGCTACTTGTGCCCTCTGCAATCCCTTGTAGTCTCTCTCCTCTTATTTCACATATCCACTCTTTTCTTATCTTGCACTGGAGGCATACTGTCTCATGAAAATTCTTTGACACACAGGTTCCCTTGATTTCCACTGAGGAATTTGTGCTTCCTTGTCATGCTCGCTATGCTCTCTCTTGTCTATGCTGCAATGGACACAGCCTTCTGTTAACTTCTTATCTTTCTAGGATTAGGAGAATCAAGAATTCTTTCTGCAGCACCTGCAGACACTCATCCCAGGTCACCTCTCATCTCATTCTGCACTGTCCCGCAAGGACTCTTTATGCCACTCACTCTTCATCAATTCTCTGTTTTTTACGATCTCTGGTCCAGACCCTGGGGAATTGCCTGGCTTCTGGTGCTCCATGGTCTTCTGCCATGCCCCCATTCCTTGGAAGGGGTCAGGTAATCAACAACAACAGCAACTATTTTATTGAAAAAGCTGAAAACAGCATCTGCTGTTGTTTTGAAAAAAACATGTGCTATATACTTTGATATAACAATAAAGTTGGCAAGTGCCAAGAAAAAATGCTTATTTTTTTCAACAAATCGCTGAAAAAAACATGCGACTAGAGTAAAGATGGGGAAATAATGACCTGCTTAAGAATTTTATGCAGCTAGCAATGTGTTTACTTGATTCACATGAGGACTGCCAATCCAGTAAAAGTTTTTGAGGGGCAGTGCCCCCATGTGTTTGTTGCCACTGATCCCAGTTTTCTTCTCTTCATTTTTAAGTACTTTTATATGCAGAACAAAAAAATGCTTTCTAAAAAAAATTTATTTATAGCACTACTAGGCTAAATTTTTGCAACCACTAGGCTACAGCTTTACAACTTGCAATCTACCTTTTTGCATAAGCATTATCATAGGTGGACTATACCTTATAGGCCTAACGGTTTAACTAACATTTATGTTTCTTTATAGAGAAAAGTCTTCATAAAAACTTTTTTAGACCAATATCAGATAATTTTCAGTAAAAACACTTTCCGAAATGGTAGGCTACAAATTGGAAATTATTCAAGATAACATCCCTCTAGTTTCAATAAATTATCATACTGGCACCAATACCTATTAAATCAATGCTTTTGCGGTACCAACAAGCCTATAGCTTTAAGCCATATAATTTTTAAGCTTCAAGTTCTTTTGTAGGACAAAAAAACTCATGTTTTGTTATTGCCAATCAAGCTTAACCAAAATAATTTCAAGAAAGCAAACTATGAGGTTATTTGTGAAGAGCTAAATCGTGTTAACTGGGAATGGATTTTAACATCCAGTGGTACTTGTGTCCAACTATTGTATGATCACATCTTGGACATTTTATCCTGTGCTATCAAAAAGTATGTTTTTCTTGAAACTTTATCTGAATCAATTAAAAAACCTCATCACTTATCTAAAGCACTGAAAGAGAAATTAATCTTTATCGTAAGAGTAAAAATGACCCTCAGTACATTTCTGCCCATAAAGCCAAGTCCAAAGAGTATGACAGATGTGTCAGAAAATGGTATGATCTTGAAATGTCAATTTGTAAAAATCCTACTAATGCAAAATTATGTAGTTACATAAATAAGAAAATTCATGCCAGAACCAGCATTCCCACTGTCAAATCCGAAGATGGCTTTTTAGTCTCTTTAGATGACAAAAGGGCAAGTTTATTTAATTCTGTTTTTCAAAAAGTATTTATAGATGATAATGGAGTTGATCTCCACACTGACTGCCTCCTGTCCCGTAATAAACATATGCAGGACATTGAAATAACATCTGCAGAGGTTGCTAAAGCCCTACACAGATTTAACACTTCCATGTCACGATCTCCTGACAAAATACCTACTTATTTTCTGAAATAAGTTTGGTTTTACGTTAGTGCATATAATGACTTATTTGTTCAACCTTACTTTACAGCAAGGTGTCATACCAAATGAGTGGAAACGAGCCAATATTACACCTTTATATAAAAATGGTTCGTTTGATAAGCCCACAAATTACAGGTCTGTCTCACTTACTTCAGTTATGTGTCGCATTTTAGAAAGTATTATTGCAGAAAAAATAATGATCATTTATTATATAACAATTATCTTTAGATCTTTTATCTGATAGCCAATTTGGATTTTTACCACATAGATCTACATGCACTCAATTGCTTGCAGCTTTGAATAAATGGTACAATAGCAATGACTCAGACATAAACATTCATATTGTTTATACTGATATTTCCAAGGGATTCAATACTTTGTCACATACAAAATTGCTTTCTATCTTGAAATCGTATGGTATTGCAAATTATCCTTTTAACTGGATAAGTGCTTTCATCACAGACAGATGCCAATGTGTTTATATTAATATTGCATTATCATCTTTTTTGCCAGTCACTAGTGGTGTTCTGCAAGGCAGTGTTCTTGGGCCTCTTTTGTTTTTAATCTTTATTAATAGTTTGACTGTGTCTTGCCAACCTAAACATGCTGATAGTGGCATATTTCTTTATGCTGACGATGCCAAACTCTTTAGCGCTAACAGTAATGATCTGCAACAGAGTTTAACTAGAGTCATTTCTTGGATGGAATCCTATTAATTATCACTTGCCCCAGCAAAATATCAGCATCTACCTATCATTTGCCACCCTGATACTGATAAAACCAGTGATCAATATTATATTGGAAATCAAAAGATATCTAATCTGTCTGCAGTGTGTGATCTGGTTGTTGCTATTTCGAGTACCCTTAAATGGTGCCAACATGTTTGTAGCATTGTCTCTAAAGCTTTTCTTTGTTCACACCAAATTTTACACTGTATCAGTAGCAACAATCTTTGGATTTTGCTCAAAGCATATGTTACTTATATCAGACCACTGCTTGAATAATACACTGTAATTTGGTCTCTCTTTCTAAAAAGTGACATTTTTATGATTGAATCTGTTCAGAAACGTTTCACCAAAAAAATTTGTTTTTGTTGCAATATTTCTAACACTTCATACTCTCATCGCCTGAACATGCTAAACCTAAAATCATTGGAGTATAGAAGAGTTGAATTTGATTTAATGTTTATGTACAAAATTATTCATGGGTATATTGACTTGAATTTTAGTAATATTTTCTCAGTTTGTCATAGTGAATACAATTTGCATAGACATGGTTTTACAATTAAACCGCTACGGAGACCATGTAGAGAGCACTAAAATAATTTTTTCACACATGGTGCCTTACAAATTTGGAACAAATTATCTGAGAGTGTTGTTTCTGCTCCTACTTTTTCTGCCTTCAAGAATTGCTTAAAAAAGTTTGACTGTTCCAGTATTTCTTCATTAATGTATTGCTGGTTATCTGCTGTGCTCTTGCTTGATATTCTGCCTTGCTGCTTATGCCTGCATTGTTGTTGTTGTTGTTGCTTTTACTGTTGTTTAGTGTGGTATATTCTGTACATATTAAGCTTCTTTCCTTTAGTGTGAATTTTTCCCTCACATGTAAGTGTGCTTTTAAGATTTAACTTTGGCACCATTGTGTTGTAATTTAATAAATATAAGTGCACTTTGGGAGTGTAAATTATTAAGCTCAAATAACGCCTCAAGTATTGTCATTTTAGGGTTAGGGTTTACTAACTCTAGCCCTTACTCGATGCATCATTTGAGCTTAATAATTTATGCACCTAAAATGCACTTTTACATTTATTATTGAAATTCACCAATTAGAAGCAACCAAAAATTACGTTTAATACTATTAAAATTGTCTAAGAACAAATGTCTGACAGCAAAATACCTTCCAAGAGTAAAATGCCATTGATGGCAAAATAGCCACTGCCAAAGTTTAAAAACAATTAGGCCTATTAAACTATTCTGAGAAAGCTAAAACTGAAAAATCTTGTCTTCACCTCTTCAAGTCTTATATCAATAGCTTGTGTACCTTGATTATAATTGAAATTCAACTGGGGACATTTTTGCAATATGTACCATCACACTACAAAAAACCAGTCTACTGATCAAGACTATGGCAAGTAGCAAACAACATAAACTGCATAGAACATTTTACAAATGGAACTAAGCTGCTAAGTAGGCTATTAACACAGTAACGTTATACTGCTATCCTGTAAAATGTAATCATGAATGTTGTATCCCAATTTGACTTCACTTGAAAAATTTAGCCTAAGCAAAGCACGTACCCCAAAGAATGACCGAACTAACTAGGCTTGCTGAGCTGGCATGATAGTCTAGGTTATCTGAATCTAAGCCTAAATGTTACCAGCAAATCTATTTGTTGCTTGGTCACAGCTGCAGCCAAAAAGATTTTTTTCCTACTCGCGCAATATTGGCTCACAGTTTATGCACCTGCATGCCAGAAATCAGCAATAGCCTATTTGCTCTAACTAAAACATCTCGATCTCAACGTTACTGAAATCGTCTTAGCTAGGCTACGTTTCTCCGTTTTTGGCTTTGAGCTTGGAATTAAGGAAACAGATAAACCGTAAACAGATAAACATTACCGTAAATACCCGCGTATAGGACAATACCATGTAGCCTATAGGACGCAGTGAATATTTGACCCTAAAAACGATGGAAAAAACTTTAAAAAAAAACTTAAAAAAGTATCCATGGATAAGACGCACCTGGGTTTTTAGGTCAACTTCTTAAGAAAAAAACGCGACCTATACGCGGGTATTTACGGTAATTGCTTCGCTACAAAATCGTAAAAAGGAGTTTGCTTTATCCGATGCAGTCTCTAGATATCGTGGACATCATCGGACATGAAACCTTGCTACTTAAAAACACCCAGCCTTACTCTACTATTGACCCAGCTTATTTACTTTTAAAAACGAAAAACTTTTGTTGGATAAATATGAAACCAAAGATTGAACTCTATTAGTCCTAACAGCCGCTCTTTTGCCATAATAGTTGGCCACATTACAAAATTAATTGATCTAACTGTTGATTTTTTCCTGTTTGCTTTTTGCAACTAATCAGGGGCGTTTTAAGGGGGGCAGGGAAGTGCGTTTTTGGGACCCATAGTGTTGATTGATTTTCGCCTAGTCTCTCCTCAGAAAAGGCTAGGCGAATCCTGTCAACAAATGTAGAATCCTTGTCTAGGACTTATAAACTGCAACGGCGTTAAACAATTCAAAAAAACGTGAGAAATAAATTTAATGACGGAAATTGATAATTCGGTTTAATTCCACAAAATTATATAACGAATAATTGAAAGATGAATTTTGTGTTGTGTGCTTTTCCTTATACGTCCGTTTCTAAAAATAAAAACACCACTATCACTTAACTGCAAAACAATTAATTATTAGTTGTCTTACTCTACAAAGATCAATATAAAGATTAATATGTTGATTAATTTGTTATGTAACACAAAACTCAACAATAACAATTTGATACTTAACTAAACAAACTCTAGCGCCGTTTTCTATTACTTCGCATGCAGGCGCGTTTGCATTTGACTGGACAACAAAAGCAAGGACTTTAACTAGACTACGCGTTGATTACGCGTCAGAAAAAATGAACCATTCATTAAGCATAACAAAATCCACAAACTCAGCTGAAGTTTACAACAAAAAATATTTAACACATAAATCATACAATTTTGTGTTTCAGTTGCAAATTGTTTTCTTTAGTTGCTGGGATTCACTGCGTATACGTACGATGAATAGCCTAAGTTTGTTTTCTCATATATCCCTTTTCTGTACCGATACAATGCAATATAAGCTGCACTATCGTTCGCCTACAGGCTACCATGGCACTAATGAAGGGCCCAAAAATTGTTCTGGCCCATGGCCGTTGAGAGGGAAGGGCAAGGGGTACAGAGTACCCAGACTCAGGCTCATTTAGAGAGTCTGCACTGTGGTTAAACGCAGAAAGAATGAACTCCCACTGTCAAATCAGCTGCAAAAGTGGTGGAAGATGGGTAATCGCAATTTAAACCGACGCGATGACATAGTGGTTAAAACGTCCGCTTCGCAGTCGGCAGACCAGGGCTTCATTCACCTTGTCGAGTCATATCAAAAGATTTTAAAAAATGGTATCCACAGCTTTCGTGCTTGGCGCTTGGCATTTAGGGAAGGTTGTGGAAAACAAGCCGGCAAGTTCGCTTGTTGTGTTCTTGGGCAAGGCACTTAACGGGACGCCCCCGCCTTTATATGGAAGACAGGTGGCCCAGACAGCTTTGAAATGACAACTCTCAAGCGAGTGCAGACGTCCCGTTCAAAATATAGCGATACAATTTGCTTTCTCGTGAATGGAAGATAAAAATGGCAAATAAAATAAAAATAAATAAAATATTTAGAGCCTGCTGAGGAAATTTCCCATCGATATGCAGACCAAAGTCAACAAGTGCTTCAGTTTGATCTAGAAAAAAGGTCATCGCCTGCTAATCGGTGCATCTATAGATGTTTTGTCTCGCGGTTCAGATAATTTCAGCTACGATCCCTATCTGGGGTGACTCAAAGTCACTTGTGACCCTCTTGTCTACGCTCCTGACTCCAAAGTATCAGATCCTTGTTGAAGGGAGCCCAGAGTTAATGTTCGTTCCAGGCCCGAATTGTTCTCTCAACGGCCCTGTTTTGCCCCAAACATAGAGAGATCTTAACATGACACTGCAACTAATTGGTAAAAAATTTATTCAAAGTCGATTAAACAGAAAAAAATTTGAAAAAAAGTTGTTGAACTGTTTACAACCACACTCAATCAAAACTAACATTTATCTTAGCAATGAGCATAAAGTCAATAGTTGTTTTGTCAATAATTTTAGCTTATATTTAGATCACGTGACTACATTTCCTTTTTTTTGATTTTTTCACCATTTTTCATCAAAACTGAAAAACGTACCTAAGACTCATCAAACAAATTAGAAGTTTTTTGGCAATTTTGAATTTGTTCAAAGTGATGAAAAAAATCTTGGAATTTTTGAGATTGTGCTTTGTGATTTTTTTTTTTTGGGCAAAAACCTTTTTTGATCAATCAAAGATCTGTCGATGGGTTGTTATTGTTTAGGTAAAATTAAGAGGATTTGTTGCAAGCATTCAGAGAAAGCCTTTTGGGGGGAGGGAAGACGAGTTTGATACAAATTTTTGGGCGAAGAGTATTTCGGAGATTGATATGAAATGTTTTATGTGTCCAAATATATTTGAATCGTGGTATGATATTTTTTACACATACAGTATCTTTTTTGGCTTGTGTCCTATGTTGGTTAAGGTTTTTGAAAATTTTGAGTTGGCAACTTTTCAAAGACGTCATTCATTGCCAACTTTATCCATGAACTAATGAAATTGTGGCAGGTACAACTACCGCAGCAATTGGTGGAGAGGTAGGATAAGATAAAAGAGGACGATTAGTTCTGCAGTTGTGGGTTATAATTGTTCCTTCACTTGTATGATAGTTTTTAGATACTATCTGATTTTGTGTGCATAAAATTTAGATATAGGTTTTGTGAAAACTTGACCAAAGGCTTCCTTAGGGGCTTAAGCCTTTAGACCTGTAGAGCTTGGCTATTTTGAGGCCTTTTAACCTGCTAATAGTTTGCACTCAAAGCTTAGTCTTTTCAAGATCAGAATGCAAACACTTTTATTGATCAAACAACGTCATATTGTTTTTGTATTTTAAGGTTTTGGTTTGATTCATAACTGTTCAACAATGAAGAGTTTTTCAAGAAACATGTAGTCATTAAACTGATATCAGTACAGTTAAACTCTTGGATTTGCACCGGTGGTTGGTTTGTTACTTTCTGGATTTTTTCTCGTTTTTTCCATCAGCTCATCTTTTATTTTGGAAGCTTGCCTTCTAAGCAACACTCAAGTTATGCTTTTGTGCAACCATTTCAAAAAAAATCAATTTTGTAAGATTGGAATTTTTGTTTTCTTCTACCTGATATTAAGCAATGGAGTTAATGGACCGAAGCATATTCTGTCAACAAATCGTCTAGAGCTGAGGTGAGGTGACTGCCACAAAATCTTGGCCCAACAGAGATCTATACATTTTTGTACCTTAGTGGGCTGTACTATGCATAAAAAGCTAACTTAGTCTGCATATTTTTATTCTCCAAAGACTGGAAAAGCTTTTTTCTGCATGTTGATTATTCATAGAGCAACTGGTGGTTAGCCCCACTTCAAAGTTAGCATTGCCGACTCTATGCATTTCCATTACTAGCAGGTAAAATTGCCATTAAAGTGACTTATCAAAGAACACAACAACGTAATTATCATGTGGTTTACATTTACGATTATTATTAACATGAGTGGTGCACCAATTTATCCAACCATATATAATCAACTAAAAGTGAGTTAGTGTGTTATTAATAGTATGTGTGAAAAGCTTACAGTGGTGTTTACTTGCTATGTCCCCACCATCCCATTCTCCTCAATTGTGATATTGACAGTTGCATGCCCCATTGTCAAAATTTAGATTGAGGCCTGTTCTTATGTTTTTAGTTTTAGATCACATTGAATGTTGCTCAAAATATATGCTTTTTGAGTGAAATTAAAGAGGATACCCTACTTTAGAAGTCACTCAATTTTGCATGATGTACTGTAATTTTATTGTACTGGTATTCCACCTATGGCATTTTGCATTTCTAAACATTTTTGCTTTCTTCACTTTCGTTCAAGGCTAAAGATTAAGTCAATTTATGTTATTAGCTACATAACAACATGGGTATGACAGACACAAAAGATTAGTTATGCTCAAATAAATGTTTCCATCTGTAGTTTGCTTAAACATATTTAGCTAATTTCTCACAAAAATGAAATGTGTAGTATCAAAAAATGTGCTCTGATATCAACTTAACATGCACTTAAATAAAATGCTGATTAGCTGTAAAACTGCTTAGTTTTATCCTAGTTTTCACTTGCATTTTTTCAATCGATACTTGACAAATGCAAATGTCACAAGACCAAGTTATGTACTCTTTTTGGCAGGAGTTGGTGTTTGGATTGCTGGCAAGTGCAGGATCAGCAATACAGCCCTAACTTTTCTTAATCAAGTGAAAATATATTCACAAATATTTGAATATGATGTTGTAAGTTGCCTTGAAAAATATTGGTTGAAACTTAAAACTGTACCAATTTTTACCATGCAAGAATTTTAATTATGATATTGCAAAGCTAATTTTTGAATGTAATTGTTGTAGAAACAAAGTTCTTGAAATGTTTAATCATGCCTACAAAGCATATATGAATAACGCTTATCCTGCTGATGAATTGATGCCTATTGCTTGCAAAGGTAGGATAAGAGGAGTGACTCCATCTAGAGGTGACGTTGATGATGCATTAGGAAAGTAAGTTTTTCAGTAACTGTGACTTATTTCAACAATTTTTGACTAGTTTTTCATTTAGTATTATGCACTTATATCAGAATTGCCCCTTTGCTACACATATTTAATGACTTATTTTCTACTTTGAAATTTGTATTTTTGAGCAATGCTGACAAAGTATTAACAGTTGTAATCTTCACTTTTATCCCAAATGTGTATAGACAACGGTGTTCGTTATGCATGATGACACAATATTTTTTACAGTTTTTCTCTTACTCTTGTTGACACACTTGACACTCTTGCTGTGCTTGGCTTATATGATGAATTTGAAGATGCAGTAAAAAAAGTGGAACGAGATGTTAGTTTTAATGCAGACCTTACTGTATCAGTATTTGAAACAAATATAAGAATGCTGGGGTGAGTTTTAGCACAGCCAGAATTTGCATATCTTTTTATTAGTTGCTAGCAGTGCTTTATATCCATAAAGTAAACTTTGTGTGTCACAAGAATTTTCATACTTTTACTGATTGTAACATTATAAAGTTGGACAGTGTTTTTGTAATTGTAGTCCAATGGGACACTTTTTAAACTTTCCTGCACAAAAATATCTAATGTGTTTTATTGTACTTTATTATATAATGCAGGTTTTGCTTTAGTAGTTCTGTCACTAAACCAAATACGCATAGCTGTTAAAAATATGCTGTAGGGTATTAAAGATCCGCTACAGTTTAATATGTGCAGAAAAGCTTGCACCCATGTTGTGGTACATTGTCGGCTACGGTATTAGTAGCAGGTTATTTAACATTTGTTTTTGGTAGTGGTCTTCTTGGTGGTCATTCTGCTGCAATTGAACTTCAAAAGACACGAGGTAGAATGAAATGGTACAACAATACATTGTTGCATTTAGCAAAAGAGCTGGGTGACAAACTTTTACCTGCGTTCAATACTTCGTCAGGAATGCCTATGAGTAGGGTAAGTTTTATACTGAATTGTAATCCATTGGCTAGGCAGTGTAAATGTTACAAGAATTTATTTTTGGTAATGTTAAGAATTAAAGTTTCTGAATTGTAATTATAATGTATTTTATTGCAAGTTTATCTTTAGACTTGATTATCATTTACTTTTTGCTAAGTTGATACTATTTTTTGTTGATCAATATTTTTTGTTAAGTATCATATCTGTATCTTGTGTTCAAAGTTGATTTGGGGCTATTAGATGATATGTAGTCTAAATTCATATCTGAAGGTTGTGATTTCTTGGGACTAAGTATATTAAATTGTGAAAGTTAGCGCAAAAGATAAACCTTTTTATTTTGAGTTGTTTTTGGTTGTTTACATGTTCCTTTCTGTTTAACGCGCTGTAAATTTCATTGATTAAGACGTTTGAACGCAGATAAATCTTCTTACTGGAGCTGTTAGGAAGAAGAAAGACCGGGACACATGTACAGCCTGTGCTGGCACGATGCTCTTGGAGATGGCTGCATTGTCTCGATTCACAGGTATGCTTCTTTGTAGCAGAGAAAATAGGTACAAGCGGGACAATTGTTGCGCAGTAAAGTTTTGATTCTATCTAAATAATAGTATTTTATAATTGCGGCGACTTAGTGTATTGCTCAAACGTTCGTCTGACTGCAACTTTATTGAGACCATGGCCTACTTAAAATAGAAGACGGTCAGACATTCTACCTTACAGCGCGAAAATTAGACGGGTAACATCTGCGCATTGGTTTGTTTACTTTTCGCGTTTATGAGATTTTATGCTAGCGTTGCAGAGGGATAGTATGGAAAACTTATTTTATTTGTAGGAACAAAATTGTTTAAATACGCCACCGTCTAATATTTGATGACGATCAATTAATCAAATAGGTTGTTTAAAAGTAAAATTTTATCAAAAAGCAGCACTTACTTCAGCTCAAAACAGCGCAACAGCATAAGATACTTAGCGCATTAAAATCATCAAGTAAAAACTACATTGTGCCGCTTTCTAAGATAGAACTAGACAATACTGTAGTTGCAAAGTTTTATTCCCCATGTGTGTCATCGCTTCCTTTGTCTTTCTTTGATTTGTTGTTCAACTTCTCTTCGCACTTGGCTATTGACAAGTTTTTGGGTATTATTGAAAAAGACGTTACAAATTGTGCGGTTGATAAACTTAATGTTTTCAAGGTGATTGTCACACAGAAATGATTGTGACAAATCATTAAATTTCAATACATTTTCTGCAGCAACTCTTTCGTGTTGATCACTCTGGCGTATAATATATTCGCATATGTCCAGCATAGCAAAAGATTTGCTGACGTAATGCGTTGAATCAGTGGCAGGCTGCGTCAAAGCACCTCGAGACAACGTTGGAAGGTATTCAAAGCATTCAGAGGCAGACTGGTTTTCAGTGTTGTAAATTAAACGTGACCTACAGTCTAGACAGGAGGTCCACTTGATCATCTTTTTTGCAATATATCCCGATACAACGGCAGCAACTTCTTTTGAGTTTGGATCCAAACAACAGCTTTCAATCTTAGAAGATATGTTTTTTAGGTTTTAATTAAAATACAGCAGGGCGAGATCTTTGCTGCTGTCAGGACCAATATTTTCTTGCCAGAAGGAAATCGACTCTTTGAGAAGAGATTTCAGTGCTAATATTCGCTCATTATTTGTTGCTTCTCACAGTCCAACTAAAAATCGTCCGCCGCTCATTTGACGATATTTTGAAAACTGCCGTTTCAAAGGATCAGTTTGAAATCGTGCCGTGAGAACATAAACATAAGCATAGCCTTCTTGAAGCAAATCTTCAATCAGTGTAGCGGTGCATCTCAAAGTCGTTACCAATGCAGAAGTGGTCTGCTTGCTGAGGGTAAACTTTTTCGTGTTGGCTGGTTGCTAAGTTTTCCATTCAGAAAACCAATCAGCCAATTTTCGGAGAAATGTTGGTTTGCAATCATTTGCTTTTGCAGCATCTCCACGATGAAAGTTCATATTAAATTGTTGTTTGCTGTTGCTTATCGTCCACCAGAGATTGATTAAGCGTAATAATTGTGCCGCAGCATTGCTTTCTGGAAAATAGCTTTCTATGGCGGCGGAAGTGGTCGGGTCAAATATTGCCAAAGCTAATGGTACACTTTGCTTGTTGTCTCCTGGATGTAGAACTTTGTATGTGAGTTTGTTGGCCTTTCTCAAGTTCGCCTGTAGTTTCTCATCTTCATCAAAGACAAAGTGAAACAGCTTCCATGAAATCTTTCCAGCAGGAAGACTAATAAAGTCAGAAAAATGAAATTCGGGAAAAATCGCCTGAAGTTCAATAGATTGTTTCGCACATTCTTTAACAGATATACGGAGTCATAAAATAAATATGTTCTTCGATCTGACGTAGAATGATGCAAAATTGCATTTTCATGCGATTCACTTCCATATTTTGAGAAAAGTTCGTGAAAGGCGGACACGTTGCTGGGGTGATTGTCTGAAATTACTGCTCGCACGTGAAAGCCTATTTCATGGAGAGATTGTATGGTTTCTCTTATTTGATTCGGCCAGACAACCATTTTCCTTCTAGTTTCGATTCTGGCACAGCTTTGACCAGGAAAGGCACACTTTTCCGTACTCCCACAATCATAAATGTCATAATTCCTTTAAACAAATTACCATTTTCATCGCAGCCGATCAGCTTACCTTGCTGAAATTGCAACTCTTTTTGCAGATACATTTCGTCGGTTAACAACACAATGTCTTTATCAATTTTGCGTTCGTTTAGCAATAGTTTGACTGCTTTCAATGGTTTCAGTCCTCCCTGGTTTAATCTCTTTAGAAGGCTAACCGAAGGCAAAGGAAAATGTTTGACAAGTAGTTGGTATGCTGGCAACGAAGTGTAGCGCAACATCAGGGCAAGCTGCAAAAGTTCTGACGTAAATTTTGGACAATCATCAGGTTTTTTGTATCGGATTTGCTGTAGTTCATCCATGATATTTGTGGCTCTGTTATCTGAAAAACTTCTGATGTATGGTGGAAAGTTTTCCGGACAAGACTTTTTTGTCAGTCGACAATCCTTTCCTTTAGCAAACCATGGAGGGAGGGGTATAGGGGAACCAGAAAAGAAAAGCTTAACATGGAGGTCATCATCAATTACGACTGCTTCAGTAACTGTGGGAATGTCGAATGTCTTGCAATTTTCCAGTTTGTAAAACACTGCTCTACTTTTATCAATTTGCAACTTGTAGCCACTGGGACACAAGCTTTCACCAATGCTGGAAAAATCTGAAATTTTGTCATGGTCATTAAAATCATCAAGCTGATCAGGTAATGCAGTCACTCTACGTGGGAGGCTTTCTTTGGATTTTGGGTGTAGGCATAACTGACGGGGTTATGGATTCATTGCCGAGTATATAGAAGGAACTTGTTGTAATTCCCATTGTAAGGTTGCTCGTTTGCCAACTTTCAAAAACTTTTCTTCAAAATGTTTAGAACAAACACCAGAACGTTGTGTCGGCGCCCAGTCTTTTCTATTCACAAGTCTTATCTATTTTCTGTTTAATTCTGGGTTTTTTAAAGGAAAACGAAATACTGGGAATTTTTCAGGAATAACATTAGATTTATGTTGACGCTTTTCGTATCCCGTTTTGCAATAGGCGACAACACATGTACTTACTATAATTATGCCAAAACAATTATTGAAAGTACCTAAAACAAAGCAAACTCTTTTTGCATAGATTGCTTTGAACTTGGAAAACAATCGTACTTGCAAAAGTGGAAATCAAAATTGGCCTTGCATTTTAATAGTACTATATTACGTACTATTTTATACTATATATAGTACTATATAGTACTATATTACTATATTACGTGCAGCTAGTTGGCCAAAGCTCAAATCAACGAGCTAAATATTCTTTAAAATAAATATAGTGAACTTAGTTTAACTGCTATGCCATCAAAATTTAAGACTTCATCTACCATAACGTTTGTCTGACGGTACTATTATCTACTCTGCAAATGTCCTCCCAACACTTTTACACTATAAGTAACTTACAGCAAAATTAACAACTAACTACAATAGCTAGAACTGCAGATAATAAGATAATTTCTACTAGCTAACTGGACTTTTTAAACTGTGCTGTGCATCCTAGCACTGTTAAATGTCTAGTCTAGAGAAAACAAGGCTGAAAAGCACTTTATTGAAAGATTGTGAAGGATTACCTCTGCTGGAAACCAACAGTTGAAGAAAAGTAAACAAGTGCCGCGTAAATGTTACCCGTCTAATTTTCGCGCTGTAAGGTAGAATGTCTGGCCGTCTTCTATTTTAAGTAGGCCATGTTGAGACCTTGCTAATTCTCTATCAAATATCTAATTACCACTTCTTGTTTAAAACAACAAGAGATGTTTTTACGGTTAAGCTTAACTTAACTGCATTATCAACGACAACAGTTACCGGTATCAGCTTCACTTGGCGCTAACTACAAACAAGCATTTTGGTAAGGAAACTAATGCAGATCCCCATTAACGCTACCTATCTATTTCTCTCTCTCCCTATACACTTTCAGACATGTATATACTTAACAAATAAAATTTCGGATGCTCTAGAAAATCCCAGTAAAAATAACAATGGGAATCACTGAGGTGTCATTGACCACTGGCCAATGCTACGATACTATCACAATCTTACAGTCAAAATGTTGCGAACATGTTAGGCTAAATTTAGATTCAGGTTACATTACGTCAAAATAATAGCTTTAAACCAACTACAAATTATTATTTTTGATGTTAACCTAAACCAGATTGCCGTCTTATCGTATTATGATGATATTAATTAGTATTTTCTTTGAGCAAAACGAACTATGCAATTGCCTTAAATCACTTATATTTAAGAAAATAAAAACCATACTGATTTCAATAAGCAAGCCACCATTATCAAATAGATATGTAATATTTAGACACCTTCATGGAATTGCACTTTTATTTTTATTAAAATAAGCTTTTAACAGTTGTGGATGAGTCGACTTGAATCCTTGTAACTATCGTTCATGCGTATGAGCTCATGCTTTAATTGCGATTCTTTTGTCAGATTGCCACTGTGACGGGTAGACTGCTTGGCCCTACCACATAGAGATGGCGTTATCCCGTTAAATGCCTTACCCATGAACGCAACAATACCCTTTTGGTGCGAAACGTCAAACAGAACCCGAGAATACCATTTTTGAAGGCTTTGTCTAATCGCTTCGCGGCTGCCACTAACATACAATGGTGGGTATTGCCATGCAATATTGTGCAGTTTGTTTATACTGTAGTGATTTCAGCAGAGCGTATATGACGTTGCCCTCTTGTGAGTTTAATGTGCTGTTACACCTTTAATTTAGGTGATCCAGTGTATGAAGCAAAAGCAAGAGCCGCCATGGATTATTTGTGGTCAAGACGGCAGCGCTCTTCTGATTTGATGGGAACAGTACTAAGTGTGGAAGACGGAGAATGGATAAGGTGAATGTTAGAACGTAGACAAGCATTAATCTTTTTCTTCTTCATTGTAGAATTTTTGATCTTGACTATCCTTTTCCAACTTTTTGCTTTTTCGGAATAAAGAGTTTTTTTGCTATGCAGATTTTATTTGTTTTGAATTCGCTCTCTTCAATTTGAAGTATTAGTTTTTGTTCTTCGGTGATTGCATTGTGCTTATGACTAAACAGTAAGTTGCCATTAAGCGCTTTTTGTAAGAAACAGATTTGCTTGAAAATGTTTCAACATCAATTGTACTGGCTTAAAACAAAAAGTAGCTGACACATTAGATTCAAATAAACGTCAAAGTGATTTTAACTTTTAAAATGGTTGGTGATATCTTGTCATGTTAATATTCTCTTACACGATGCTATAGAAAGGAAAGTGGAATTGGCGCTGGCATTGACTCCTACTACGAGTATCTGTTGAAAGCTTACATCTTTTTGTCCGATGAAACGTATTTAGAACGTTTTAATACACACTATCAGGTAATTTCTGATTAAAGTATTAGCATGTAGAATTTATTGAGCATATTTACTGTTTTCTGCCTGTGTCAAAGACTTGAAAAACGAACGGTATTTGCAGCTTTCCTGCTGGACGCTCAGTACGGAAAGAATAGTGTCTAGAAAAAGCGGCAAGTTCACTTGCTGTGTCCGTTGGTGAGGCGCATAACGGTGTGTCTCCATCTTTATGTGGCAGGCAGTTAGTGGGGCCGAGCAGTCCACCCATCGCAGCGGCCCTTTTTGCCAAATGGCTGGCTAACAGAGCATGGGCTCATACGCTTGAATGAATACTCTTTATAGCCATATCTTTTCTCTTTCGCAGGATCAAGCTTGTTAGGATTACCGATTGCCATCATAATTATCTGGCACGACCTGCAAGCAGCTAATTGGTAGAAAGAAGGGCACATGAAAGTTTCATGCTTTTGGGCAGGTTACTCACTGGGCCTGTTACGAACCGGTGTAAATTGAGCAGCGTTGGAATCAATAATTTTTTGAATTAGCTTTTTTGCGTAAAACTTTTTGATTGGGTAGCCTTCCTGTACTTTGAACTCAGTACCTGTTCCGTTGGCACTTGTCTTGCATGCAAATTAGGTTGTGGCAGTTAAACTAAACCGACTGTGACTATGTTTATGATATAGCGAGCGTACAGTGTTTGTATCAATGCATGTAGCCATTTTGCGTGACATATAATGCAAGCATTTTGATTTTCCAGGCTATAAAGCAGTATTGTTCTCAAGGACCGCTGGTCATAGATGTTTTAATGCACAAGCCCACTACATCGGCAAGAAATTTTGTAGATGCTCTGTCGGCGTTTTGGCCTGGTCTACAGGTAAACAAGGGTGTGCTGTGTGCCTAAAACCAAGAGGTTTTTTCCCGATTGCCTGTTGCTAACGTTGCCGTAGCGTTGCTATTATGTCGCATCCATTACAAAACCTTTCTTCAATCTGTAAATGTAGAGACACCTCATTGTGAGCAACTCGTGCATTTATACGACACCGGCGATAGGCACTTTATGCTGCATCTTTACCCCAGACAGATATATTGTTGTGTACAGTGCAGGTAACGGTAGCGAGGTTTAGGACGCATTGAGTAAAGCGGATCTGAGATATGCGTCATCGGTTATTTGTATGATTGGCGCTGTCCTTTTATTTGTTATTATGCAAGTGCAGTAGTACGTAAGCTTTCTGTTCGTATCCCGCTTTATCGTCAACTATACTGCCTGCGAGCCCTTTTTTTCTCGATATATAAAGAACTGGGGCCAGAACGGGGATATAGGTTAGATGTAATGGTTGTTAATGTGGAACGCGCGACTCGAGATGTAGGAGGTCATTCAAGGGCAAAGTTGACACATTCGGCTGACGCAATCACCCGTATAACCGATTTGATGATATGAAAAGGTCCCAGTCACTTTTATTGGCATGACTCCATCAGGTTTTGGCGAACGGCTGTCCGTAACAGTTGTTTTAACTACGAAAGTGAGACGTGAGCTATAGAAAAACTTACAAAAGCGCTGGTTAGGTTCAACGGCGTTTGTAAATTACACCGTAGCTTAAGGTTACAAAACAGGCTTATAATCGAAAGCTATGAGATGAATGTCTGCGATGTTGCATCCTTGGGTAAGGCACTTTGTGGTAACCTTCTCTGCTTGGTTGTAGTGCTATGGTAGAATGCACTGTGTTGTCAGTATTTTCAACTGCAAAGGAGATCTGAACTCAAGTTCTTTAGAATTGCAGACGTGCTTTCCATTGTTAAAGCTAAACGAGAATTACCTAAAAACTAATAAAATCGTGGCAATCCCCTTGGTCGAATCCACTGGTTTTGGGCTCAAGTTCATTTTGTGTACGTAGTGGACCAACAGTGTCTACGTTAGTGTCAAGCAATGATTTGAATGACACAAGGCTACCGATTCCGACTCTCGTATGACTTAAGGCTTCAGGCTATATATGATATTCTACCCTGGCACCAGAGAAATCGACGCAGCTGAGAACGTGCGAATTTGCGAAATTATGCCCGGCGGATTCGCAATTAAAATTCAACAGCGCGGAAAAAAGTAGGCGGTTTTTGGTAACTTTTTCCGTTTGTTTAAATTTTTGCAACTTTCAACCAACTATTTAATGCGTGGGAGACAGTGAATAGGAATCAAAGGTTTGACCACCGTTATTTTAGGGCAGTGCTACGTCTCGCGTAATCATCGTGCCGCTGTGACGCAACAGCGAGTGACGGCAACTAAAAATATCGCGCATGCCATTTCCACACTTCTTTTATCACAAATCAATCCCAAAGCAAGTAACATAAAGTAACCCGGACTATTTCTATCGTAGCTAAAGAGCAGTAATAGCAAGTAGCTCTCAAACTTTACTTTAACACAAGACATTAGTTTTCGAGGGAAGTTTAACACTGGAATTGCTTAACTTCATTACGTTTTCTTTACGTTTCAACGCAAATTTCAATCGTGCTTGTAAAGATAAAAAGCGAATAGCTCTTGGTTTCACTTTTTGTCAACTAGAAATAAATAACCTTAAAGAAATAAAATAAATACAACTATTTGCATTTCAATTTTTCTGCTATACTTAAAAGCTGCGTTTACCAAACTCGCCCATATTCGCGTTCATCAATTTCTCTGTTTCCTTTACTTTGGTCACGTTTCGAATGCTTTTTACAAAGATAAAATTTCACGTGTCAAATATTTGCCACCTCTTTTCATGCATTCGGTAAACGGTAAATGAAAACTTAATAAGAGCAAAAAAATAACTAGCTATGTTATTGCAACTATCATCGAGGGTTTCGTAAACAAGCTTCAGAAGTGGGTCACACCAACGATTACTTTCACAATACCTGGCCAGATAATAGCGTTGTGCTGTTTTTTCGCATCTGCGACAAAACTTCATAAAAATTAACTCAGTTTTTTCCTGCGTAATTTGTGAAATTAGTTAGCAATGCTTAGGTAAAAGTTGTTATTATTAACATTGCTTTCTGAGATACGTTTTGTGAAGCAAGACGGACATACCATGACTACTGCATCGTACCAAAAAATCTTAATTTTCTTCTTTCAAGTTGCGTAGCTTTGGCCATAAAATACTTTCCAATCATAGATCGAAAATTTACTTGCAACTGCAAAACCCATCTGTTTAATTGATTACGATCGAGAAATGTAACTATTTAAATTATAGTTCACCATAGTCAAGTAACAATTGAAGGTCGCAAGTAATTTTTGTTCTTGTGTCATATTGTGATAACCTGCCTAACATCCCATTATTTTATAAAAGTAATATTTCTCATGCTCATGTCGGGTTTCGACAAAGGATTAATTTTATCTACATGCACTGTTAACCAGACATTCTGAAATGCTTACAAATTACTCTTCCAAGGGCCGCAGAGTTTGAGTGACCAACTTTAACTTAAATCAACATATTAAACAGAAATAGCGAGGTGTTTTGCCGTCGCCATTTAGTAACCGATAGGCTGCTTAAACTGAAGCGCATCGTCGCGGTTTTTCTTCTTCCCCAAACAAATTTTGAGAACTCTGCGCTTACGCCCATACAATTGCTGTTCGGACTTATTTTTAGGTCATCTTTGATGCGCTGTTAACTCGAGTTCCTGCTGCGAAAGATGTAGCATAGCAAGCAAGATACAGCTCGCAGGCTGGCGTCTTGATCGGAATAAAAAATAAAGATCATTCGTGACAAGGATGATGGCCTGCATCAGTGATTTTCAATCTGTGGACAACGGTATTCACTGGGCCAGTACTTTATTTTGCCCTCACATTAAGTGAAATTGGAAAATTTTTTCTTGACTTGTTTTTTTTATCTTAGTTGGACAACACTTCTGAAATTTACTTTGATAACTTTTTTGAGGTCACTCATGAAAACGAGAAAAATATATAGCCTGACCACATGCCTCTGTGCATTTCGAAAATGGGCCAAATGCCAAAAACAGTTGAAAAGTACTGAACTAGATAAAGAGTGTCATAATCGAAGTACGTCTGAGGGGAAAATGAAGGATGCCGTTATACGCCAACCAACGTTATCGGCAAACTGTGAGCTTATCGTATACACTGACTAAATAGCAGTAGGCTACTGCAAGTATCTTTTTTTACACCTTCAAAATGTTACTAAGGCTGGTATAACCGTTTGTTCAGCAATGTCCACCAAAACTTGTCCGGCGGTTTCGTACATTTGCTAGCAATTTCGCACTTGCGCCGGCAGTTACGCACTTACTAAAATCTTAGAGGGAACACTGGCCAACGCTTTCGTCGTGATTAGATATATATTGGTCGAGTAAGTTCTGCAGCATCTTGCCAACTGTTCGACATTAGGTTTAGGTTGTACTTACGTGACGGTGCTCTAAAATTCTCGTCGGCATGCATTATTTCCTAAAGCCTAGAGTTGTAGATGAACATATTTTCCAAAAAATGGAAGTGGAAGCCCTCTGGCGTACGCTTGTAATCGGTCTTATGACGTTACTGATGTTGTTTAATCTCCGCTTTATTGCAGCATTTTGTGAGTAAGTTAGTGGTTGTACAGAACTTGGATATAGCTCTGAAGAAAAGCTGCTTTGTCTAAAGATTTCTGTGACATTGCCAAATCGTCTTTAGTGATTGTTTCACGAAAAGCTTTATGGTAGTGGTTATTATACATGTTGATGATTTCGAGTTTGTTAATCAGGTCCTGAAAGGAGATGTCAAATCAGCGATAGAGACTCACGAGCTGCTCTATCAAGTATTCACACGCCATACTTTCCTTCCGGAAGCGTTTACCACAAACTTCGACATTCACTGGGGCCAATATCCTCTTCGACCAGAATTCGCTGAAAGCACATACCTACTATATAAGGTTTGTATTTCATAGGTTTTGTTAAGAAAACATTTTTTAACTGACATACAGTTAATATCGTTTTTATTACTTTGTGAATGATTTCGTAATGCTTATTAGTCTTATCACTAGCAGAGATCAGGGACAAGTTTCATGCGAGCATTGTACCAGAGTAAGTGACCTTGCTATTCGTATATTTCTAAAAGCTATTATAATGCGAAGAGTGCTACATAGTCTGGTCTTGTCCAACTTGAAATAAGTTTCCCAACATGAAATGGTATGATTTATGCTGCTGCTCATAGATCTTTTGAACTCGTTTTTCTCTTTGGCGGGTCGTAGAAATCTTTTCAAACTCTCTTGCTTTAATTCTTGTTGATTTTAGATTCGATCCGCCAGATTACGCATTACAGCCATAACTTATATTCAGCAGTTTGTAAGCTTTTTATGTATACTTGATGTCATTATGAGGTCTGAAACCTAATACTATGCATTGAAAACTTCGTTTTGATTTGCTTTTAATAACGTTATTAGCGAAATGCAGTAACTAACAGGTGACCACCTTGAGTTATGGTTGGCAAATGCCTGTTCAAGGCCGAAAACAAGCAAAGCGGCGACAATTCTATTATTTGTGTTCTACAACACGATAGATACTAGCGTTCACCTGGAAGGCTCTCACGAACCACACTGGTACATGTGCCCTAGTCAGAAAATGTTGTTGTTGTTACTTGACCCCTTCCGAGGGATATAGGCATGGCGGAAGATCATGGAACTGCAGAAGACGGGCTATTCCTCATGGCCTAGACCAGAGGTCATTAAGAGAGAAACATTCGCTAAAGTGCGAGTGGCGCAAAGAGTTTGTAGTTGGACAATGCAGAATGAGATGAGAGGTGTCCTGGGTTAGATGACTGCAGGCGCTTCATGAAGGATCCTTGATTCTACCAAGTCTAGAGAGATAAGAGTTAAACAGAAGGCTGTGTCCGTTGCAGCGAAGATGATAGAGGACACAGCGAGCGCGACAAGGTAGTACAAGTTCTTCAGTGGACACAGAGGGAGCCTGAGTGTCGAAGAATTTAGATGAGACAGTAGGCTTTCAGTCTGAGAGAAGAGAAGAGTGGGTACGAGAAGTCACAGGAGAGACACTACTAGGGACTGCAAAAGGCAGGAGTAGCACACCCAGATCGGCCAACTCATCAGCTGTGTCGTTGCTTGGAAGAAATGAGTGACCGAGGGAAATCATTGCAACCTGTTAGCAAAGAAGGAGAGACAAGACGTTCCTACCAGATGTGCCAGAGAGTTTGAGGTAAAAGGAAAAACGGAGGAGAGGACAGAGAGAGAGTCTTAGAGGAAAAGAATAGAATAGAAGTGGCAAATTTGTTGGTGCTGCAGAAACCAATGGAGAGTTTGCAGAATGGCGCAGGCTTCAGCGGAAAAATTTGAACAAACTGGGCCTGCCGAAACGAAAAGGGTGGCCTCAGCGCCTCAAAGTGAGCAGTTGGCAAGGACGCGAGAGCCGTCTTTGCCAAAAGAAAAAGGAACAGAGCCATCTGTCCAGATCACCAGATGGTGCGGTGGGTAAGAGTCCAGATGAGCGAGAACTGCACCTTGGCATAAAAGAGAGGGGTCAGAGTGGGAGCATAGGGAGGAAAGAGTCAACTCCACGCTGAAGAAAGGCGGGTTCTAAAGAGGAAAGAGAGAGCAAGTAAAGAAAACCTCCCTAGGAGAAATAAGAGAAGGCATGAGCGTGTGCGTGGACGCAACAGCTCCCCAGGAGTATCAGAATAGTCTTGTTTCACTCCTAGTCTGGCCAAACCTAAAATTTAAAAAGGAGTTTGGGAGAGAAAGGTCCTGCTCATAAGATGACCGAGAGAAATGAGTTAGAGTGACTCATAGAGGAGATAGAGACGCTTTAAACTAAAAAGGAGGATAGGGGAGGATGAGAGGCACTCAGTGATGGCGCTCTCTGGGGGCGTTCCTATTTGATAGCAGTGGTAACGCTAAAGAAAGGAAACCATCTTGGTGAAACATAAGTAAGAATGGGCCCAAGAAAAGCTTTGTAAAAAAGAGAAAGGGTCTTCGTAAAGAGGCCCCATGAGGAAGCAGACATTTAACGTAAGGTCTCGAGACGGGAAAAAACTTGGCCTTCAGCAAAGATATACGTTTAGAAAAATAAAGAATGCGGTCGAAGTTGACCCCAAGAAATGTTGGAGTGGAAAAGTAAGAGGACAGTGGAGTTGAATAAGAAGAGGTGGGGCTGGAGGTTAGCTTGATCGGGGTCCAACGAGAAAAAGAAGCTTCACGTTTGCTTGGATTGACAGAAAGACACCAGTCTTCAGACTAGCTTTCCAGTCGAATCAGAGCTCTTTATGTAGCCTCTATAGCAGCAGGTGCCAAGGAGGAGGAGGACCAAATAGCCAGGTCGTCAGCATAAAGAGAACAGCTGACGGAGGAAGGCAGAGGAATAGGAAGGTCGTTGATGAAAAGAGTAGGACCAAGAACGGATCCTTGCGGAACACCTTGGCAGACTCGAAAGGAGCAACTTGAGTGATTTTGAAAAATCATGCAAACGTGTTTGTCAGAAAGGAAGGACTGAATCCAACCCGCAAAGCGAGGAAGAGCTAATCGAAATAAGTTTATGAAAAAGAGCGGGATGCCAGATAGAGTTTAAACCCCTAGAAAGGTCAATCACAGCAAAAATCGTCTGAGAGCCCGGCTTGGGATTGTTGAGTCCGTCTGGAATAGACTGAAAAAGGAACAGAATTTAGTCGGAAACGGGCCCGGTTGAGGACAGAGAATGGAGTTAGACACCAGAAAGAAGAGTAAACGAAAAAGAATGATGCATTTAAAAAGGGATAGTGGAGACGCAGGAGGTGAGAAATATAGCCGGGAAGGAAGTATCGAGTATGGAAAGTCAAGAGGCTTTCCCTTCTTGGATGGGAATAATAGAATAAATCTTCCTGATGTAAGGAAAGGAATGTAAAGACCAGAAGATAAAAAATGTGAAGAAGAAAATCCATGTCAGGGCGAGGAAGGTGCTTTAGCTTGGAATGGGCAACTTTGTCTGGGCCAGTGGTAGTGGACGAGGAGTGGTTTTGGTTTACATCCTTGATGAATTTTTTGTGTAATCAACCAGCGTTGAGAGTCGGTTGTCTTCATCAGACCACTATTTTTTGTAGGTCAACTTATGTAGAGGGCTTTCTTGCCCCTATTTTTGCCGTGATGATCTTTTTTTAAAGCTTTTTCTTTGAGGTCAACTTTTGGAGTGCGTTGTTTAATTTTATAGATTAGATCAGTCAAAAATTCATATAAGCTGGGAATCTCTGGCATAGACCGATGACGACTTCCTGGATGAAGAGCAGTTGGAAAAGTTATGAGAGGAAGAAGAATCAGGGACAGAATGGAGTAGAGAATAGACTGATTTGGGAGAGATAGACGAACATGTTGCCTACCTTGCCTCAATCTTAACTTTGGCGATGTCAGACGAAGCATGTCAAGAGGCAAAAACGTAAGCCTGACGTTCTTTATCACTTCTATGAGCGGGAGCAAAAGGCTTACGTCTTTGCCTTTACCCCATTTTTCACTTCAGGAAACCACCAGGCTTGGGGTTGGCGTTTGACGCGGCCAAAACGAATGGAAGATTTGGCCACATTCAATACCAGAGTAGTAAAGAGAGCAGCAGCAACAGCAGCAGAGGAAAGGGAGAGGATTATTCCTCTGCAGAAAGACAATGAGAGTCAAAGTAAAAGGCAAAATCATCAAAAAGAGCTTTCTGAAAATTGTAGGAAGGGGGCTGTTCATTGGGGAAGAAGGACAGAGAAAGAGGTAGAGATGGTGGAATTGGTAGGTGATCAGAACTCAAGTCCTGAAGCCCCATCCAGGAGCAAAAAAGGGCAAGATGGAAGCCACTAAAGGAGGGGAGCGACTGCCAGAGGAACGATGGAGAAGGGTTGGAGTGTGGGTTCGTTGAGGGGAAGGAGGTCAGAAGAGATGACCCAATTAAATAGACGAGATGACAAAATTAATAGAAGAGGTGACCCAATTGAGGCAGTGGAGTTGAAGCAGGAGGCGTAGAAGAACAGCCAGAAACATAGGAGAATGGGAAAGGTGCAGAGGGAAAAGTTACAAAGTCGGTAAAAAGAGGGTAGGAAGTTTGTAGGTGGAGGTGATGTGGGGGCGCTTCATTAGCAGAGGGGATCCATACGGGTCAGAATAAGCAGTGAAGATATACATGCTGGGGGCCCAAAGAAGAAGTCACTGTGTTGGAAGGTTTGGGACCTACAGGAAATGTAGAGACGCAATAAGGAGGACTACTCCTGGAGTGAGAGCTGCCTAGAGCATTGAACTTGGAGGAGGAAAGTAGTGAGCATTTTAAATGGACCCATTTAGAGTATGGGAAGCATTACACTGAACCACTCCTCATGATAACATTTCCAGCGGACACTGAGCAGGAAAAGATTGGGCCAGGGTTAGGATGAAGGTTGTCCGTCATCAGAAGAAAAAGAAGAATGAGAATAGGAATGAGGGAAAGAGAGAGGCAATAGAAGAAGAGACAGGCAACAGATTTTATGGAGACTGAGTGCTGCCCTTCTGTGGTCGTTCAAAGGACAGCATGGTGAAAAATGATTGGATGATGGGAGTGTCTGGGGTAACTGGGACCCTCGGGAAGGCCAACAGCCATTTTGACCCACTTTTAATCGGCCGCTTGTCTTCTTCGTTCTTCTGCCTTTTTCATGCCTGTCTTTGTCTCCTCATTCTTCTTGTCTTGATGAGCGGTGACGTTCATCCCAACCCTGGACCCATCTTTCCTTGCTCAGTGTGCGCTGGAAATGTGATCTGGCAGGTTAAGTCGGTGCAATGCTGTACTTGCTCTAAAGGAGTCCATCTAAGGTGCTCACTATTTTCCCTCTCCAAATTCAGAACTCTTGGCAGCTCTCACTCCTGGAGCTGTCCCCTCTGCTGCGTCCCTGCTTGTAATACTGTGACTTCCACTGTTACACTTCATTGTAACTCTGTGACTTCCTCCTCAGACTCCTTTGACCTATATGCCTCCACTGTTCAACCTGCCCCCTCTGCTAATGCAGCACTTCCGCCCCATTTTCAACTTCAAATCTCTTATCCCCCTTCTGCGCATTCTATCTTTTTTCCCTTTGCTCCCTCACCACTGCCTCTTGCTCCTGGCTGTCCTTCTACACTTCCTGCTTTCTCCCTCTGACTCTTTTAGGGTTCTTCAATGGACTATCGGTGGTCTTCGAGCTAGGAGCACTGAACTACTACATTTTCTTTTGTCCCATTCCGTTGATCTTATCTGTATCCAGGAATCTAATCTTAACTCATCTTCCTCTTTCCAGATCCCTGGCTTTTCTGCTCTGTGATCTGATTGCACCCACTCCTGGTCTAGCATTCTCTCTCGTGATGCTACGCACGCTAGCGGCAGTGTCATCATTTTTGTCAGGCAGGGCTTATCTTTCTCTGAATTTTCTACCTCCTCTCTCTCTTTGCTTGACCCCTACTCTGATTATGTATGGTTTAACATCTCTCTAAATAACTCGTTCTCTCTCTTAGTGTTTACGCTTCTGCTGTTTGCTCTTCTCTGTCGGATGGCAGAACCAACTCCTTTTCTCCCTCCATTCTTCCCTCCTCTAGAAATCTCTTCATTCTGGTGGACTTCAATTGCCATCACCCCTTTGGGATTCAAAAAGTACTTCCGACCTTCTTGGGGATGAAGTATTTGATTGGGTCATTTTTTCTGGCCTCCTCCCCCTCAATGACTCTGACATACCTACTCTTCTCCATCGCTCCTCTGGCAGTCGCTCCTCTCCTGACATTTCCTTTGCTCCCTCCTCTCTTGCCCTTTCCTGCTCCTGGGAGGTGCTTTAGGACCTGGGTTCTGATCACCTACCAATTCTGCTATCTGTCCCTCTTTCTCTGGTCTTTTGCCCCAACGAGCGTCTCCCTTCCTTCAATTTTCAGAAAGCTGTTATTGTTGTTATTCCTCATTCCAGCGAGCTTTCTAAAAGTTCAAGGAAGGGGGACGCTTGTTGGGGCAAAAGACTGGAGAGACAGGGACAGATAGAAGAATTGGTAGGTGGTCAGAACCCAGGTCCTGAAGCACCGCCCACGAGCAGGAAAGGGCAAGAGGAGGGAGCAAAGGAAATGTCAGGAGAGGAGCGACTGCCAGAGCAGCGATGTAGAAGGGTTAATGTGTCAGGGTCATTGAGGGAGAGGAGGTCAGAAGAGATGATCCAGTCGAATACTTTCTCCTTGTGGGGGTAGGAAGTACCTTTTGAATCCCAAAGGGGGTGACGGCAATTGAAATCCCCCAGAATGAAGAGATTTCTGCAGAAGGGAAGAATGGAGGGAAAAAAAGGAGTTGGTTCTGCCATCCGTCGGGCAAGAGCAAATAGGGAGGGTGTACACATTAAGAAATGAGAGAGAGGAGGAGTTGTTACGAAAGATGTTAGACGATATATAATCAGAGTAGGGATCAAGCGAAGAAAGAGAGGAGGTAGAAAGTTTAGAGAAAGATAAGCCCTGCCTGACGAAAATGACAACGCTGCTACTAGCGTGCATGGCATCATGAGAGAGAATGCCAGACCGGGAGTGGGTGTGATCAGATCGCAGAGCAGAGAAGCCAGGCATCCTGAAAGAGGAAGATGAGTTGAGATTGGATTCCTGGATACAGATAAGGTCGACAGGATGGGACAAAAGAAAGTGAAGTAGTTCAGTGCTCCTGGCTTGAAGACCACCAGCATTCCATTGAAGAACCCTGAGAGTGTCGGGGGGGAGGAAAAGAGGAAAGAGGCGTATAAGGACAGCCAGGAGCAAGGGACGGTGGTGAGGGGGCAGAGGGAGAAGATATAAAATGGGCAGAAGGGGAATAAGAGATTTGAAGACGAGAGTGGAGTGGGAGTGCAGCATTAGTAGAGAAGGGGCCAGATTGTACGGTGAAGGTATACATATCGGAGGAGTCCAAGTCACAGTGTTACAAGTGTGGATGCGGCAAGGGGGCAGCTCCAAGAATGATAGCTGCCAAGAGGGCTGAATTTGGAGAGGGAGAGCTGTGAGCACCTTAGATGGACCCATTTGGAGCAGGTGCAGCACTGCACTGACCTGCCCCACCAACTCACATTTCCAGCGCACACAGAGCAAGGAAAGATGGGGCCAGGCTTGGGATGAACGTCACTGCTCATCAAGAGTAGGAGAAGATTAAGGGACGAAGACGGGAAAGGGAAGGGCAGGAGAAGAGAGAAAGTAAAAACAGGCCACCGATTTTGAAGAAGCTGTGTGCTGCCTTTCTGCAGTCGTTCAGGGGGCAGTATAGTGAAAAAATGAAGGATAGTGCCTGAAGTAACTAAAACCCTTGGGAAGTCCAACAGCCATTTTGACCCAACCCAAACGGGGTCAGGGACCGCACCACCACGTTGAGGGGGCTGTTGATTGGTGCAGATGCGATGACAAATGAAGCGCGTCGGTAAAGAAAGCTCGATGGGATGACTTTGCTTCTTACTTTGACTCTCACTGTCATTCTGCAGAGGAATACTCGTCTCTTTCTCTTTTCTTTGCTGCTGCTCTCTTTACTTCTCTGGCACTGAATGCGGCCAAATCTTCCATTCCTTTCGGCTGCATCAAATGCCATCCTAAAGCCTGGCGGTCTGCTGGAGTGGAAGGTGCGGTTAGTGAAAGACCCAAGGCTTTTGCTGCCGCTTACAGAAATGATGAAGATCGCCAGGATTACATTTCCACTTCCCAACGCGCTTCGTTTGTCATCGCCAAGGCTGAGGCATGGCAGACAATTTGCTCTTTTCTTTTATCCAAATCAAACCTAAAACCTGTATACTCACTTCTTCGCTCTATCGCTGGCTCTCCTTCCTCGTCTTCCTCCTCTCCTAACTTTCCCAACTGTTCTTCTCCCAGGGAATTGGCTTCAGTCTTTGCCGATTACCTGAGATCTTACTTTTCCGTTTCTCAGCCAAAGGCCCTGGGCAGCAGAGCCAGAGGCTACCTCTCTGAGGTCCGCCAAGCCACGTGCTTGGAGGAGTCTCACTCGTCCTTTTGCTCTCCTTTCTCACTTGCTGAATTTCTCGCGGCTGCCTCCAACCTTTCCTCGTCCTCCGCCACTGGTCCAGACAAAGTTGCCTATGCCATGCTAAAGCATCTTCTTCACTCTTGCATGGATTTTCTTGTTCACATTTTTAATCTTTCCTGGACTTTGCATTCCTTTCCTTCCATTTGGAAGACATCTTCTATTATTCCCATCCACAGGATGGGAAAGCCTCTCGACTCTCCTGCTTCCTTCCGGCCTATCTCTCTCACCTCCTGTGTCTCAAAGCTTTTTGAACGCATCATTCTATCCCGTGTACTCTTCTTTCTGGAATCTAATTCCATTCTCTCTCCCCACCAGGTCGGTTTCCGCACTGGACGGTCTACTTTAGATCAAACTCTGTGTCTTTCTCAGTTCATTTCGGATGGGTTTTACAAACCCAGGTCGGGCTCTCAGACGATCCTGTCTACTATCGATTTCTTGAAAGCTTTTGACTCTGTCTGGCGTCCTGCCCTTTTCCATAAACTCATTTCTGCTGGCCTCTTTACTTTGCTTGTTGGACTCAGATCTTTTCTTTTTGATAGGCCCGCTTGCATGGTTTTTTAAAATCACAAAAGTCGTTCCTTTCGAGTCCGTTGAGATGTTCCGCAAGGATCTGTTCTTGGCCTCTCTTCATTAATAATCTTCCTGCATGTCTGCTTTCTTCCATCAGGTGTTCTCTTTACGCTGACGATCTGGCCATTTGGTCCTCATCCCCCTCGGTCCCCTCTGCGATGGAGGCCACACAAGGAGCTCTGTTTCGATTGGAGCGCAGGTCTGAGTACTGGTGTCTTCCTCTTAGTCCGAGCAAATGTGAGGCCTCTTTCTTCTCAGTGGATCTCCACCAAGCTAACCTCCTCTTGCTCGGCTTCCATCTCCATTTCAATCCCACTCCAACTTTTCTTGGGGTCACCTTCGACTGCACTCTTTCCTTTTCTAAACATGTATCATCACTGAAGGCCAAGTTTTTCCCACGTCTCAAGGCCTTATGCTGTATCTCTGCTTCCTCATGGGGCCCCTCTAAGGAGTCCCTCTCTCTTCTGTATAAATCTTTTCTTCGGCCTGTTTTCACATATGCTTCACCCGGATGGTTTCCTTAAGCCAGTGGTTCTTAAACTTTTTTGAGCGCGACCCAAATCTGAGTTTTATGATTATCTCGTGACCCAAACCTAAAAGCTTAAACGTAGAAAAAATGTTTTTTTGATGTTAGCACTCTACTATTTATTCATATAAGACACAGAAAACCAGTTATAGTACACAGTATTTTGACACAACAATTAATTAAGAACAGATGATTGGTTCAGTGTGATTGATGAAACTGATATTTCCCTTTCATAATTTCTTCAATGCATGGCTCTATTTTACTGAGCGCAGCGTGCAAATCGTTTCCAGGACTGAGGCGATTGCGAGCCTTGGTTTTAACAACTGTTAGTGCCGAAAATCCTTGTTCGCAGAAATACGTGGTCGAAAATGGGAGCAGAAAAGTCATTGCTTCGTTACCAATTATTGGCTTTTCCTTTTTAACTGAGGTCCACAACTCTCCAAGTAACGCCGGGGATAAAAGTTGTCGATCGAACTGGTCATGATGCAAGTTGATAAGCTCTTCCTGCAGCCCTGCAACATCTTCTGATAAGTTGTCAACCTTTGCCAGAAACGGATTTCTGACCCACAGGTGAGCTTCCAAATTTATGTCGGGAAGGTAGCGATCGAACTCCGTGATTAGGTTTTCCAAATGCACCACTAGAATGGGTTTGATGACATCAAATCTGCTACTATCAGCTTGATTCCGTTCCTCCACATACTCGTTCATAGATGGAAACGCTGCTGTTTCTCCATGCTCCAGTTTATTCTTCCAGAGTTGCAGCTTTTCTTTGAAGGCAGACAGTTTCTCGAAGAGAGTGATGCTGTTTTGATTTCTGCCTTGCTTTGATGTGTTAAGCTCGTTCAGTGTGGTGAAGATGTCGTTTAGGTAACATACTTTGAGCATCCACTCTTTATCTTGAAACCGAATGGCATGTCGATGATTTTTTTCATTGAGAAAGACCTGCACTTCTGTTCGCAGATCTATAAGACGGCGCAAGAGCTTACCAGGAGAAAGCCATTCAACATTAGAGTAAAATAGGAGATGTTGGAATTGAGACCCGTAATCAACACACAACTGCTCGAAAAGACGAGAATTAACAGCACTGGCTTTGATAAAGTTGACTACACCTACAACCTCCTTCATCACTGCAGAAAGACCCAGAGACAAATGTTGCGCAGCAAGGTTTTCACGGTGCAGAAGACAGTGGACGACTTGGACACTAGGATTGATTTGCCTGACTCGTGCAGTAAACCCGTGTCGAGTACCAAGCATTGCGGGAGCGCCGTCAGTGCATAAGCTGACACAGTTTTCCAAGTTAATGCTTTCTTCTTGTTGGAAGTTGTCCACAACGTTAAAGATGTCGGCGCCAGTTGCCGTTGTTGTTAGCGGTGTGCAAAACAGAAATTCTTCTTCGAGGTCCATGTCACCCTCGTACCTCACATAAATCATTAGCTGCGCGATTTTTCCAGTGTCGGTTGACTCATCAAGTTGATAGCTCCACTTTCCTGCTTTCTTCAATCGAGCAACCACTTGGTTTTTTATGTTCAATGAAAGGTCTGCAATGCGACTTTTGACTGTGTCGTTCGATAGCGAGACACACTGCAGTTTCGAGGCCACGTTGTCGCCGCACATGAGTCTGGCCATGTCAATGGCTGCAGGCTTTACGAGCCTTTCTCCAATCGTATGCGGTTTCATTTCTCTACCTATGCGTAGCGAGACAACATACGATGCCAGCGTGGCTTGCTTGGTGGCTAAAAGCGCTGGATTCGTTTCTGAGCAAATTCTGCTTCGTATCAGTTCCGTTTTTCGGTGCTGAAAAAAGATGCGATTCTTTTTCACATGTTGCGGGTGCTTCGTTTCCAAATGTTTCTTCAATTTATTTTTCTTCAGAGATGCGTTGGATAGCACTTTATAACACAGTACACATTGCGGCTTTTCAGCACCATGATCTTTGATAGAAGTGAATCCCAAGTCCAAAAATTCTTGCTTGTAGGAATACTTACTCGTTCTTAAACGCTAATTACAGTATAATGCTAATTTTTAACAACAATACCTGCAATTTAATGTGCTACTTTAGGAAATTGTTTCAAACTACTCCACAACTATAAAAAGCTAAATTTTCATATTTTCAAACCTTACTACCAACCCTTGTACCCCACTGACCTATTTACTGAATTATTCAGCTCCAACATACTTCCCCAATCAACATAACATAACTTAGACTTAGCTACTAGTAGGCTAAGTAATTTCGGCTAGTTCTGCAGCAATTGGTCTGCCACTAAAACGTTTAGAAAACTACTTATGATGCAATAATCTTATTTTATTGAGATGAAGCCAACTAAATGTGTATGATGCAATAATTTTGAAAGACTTAATAAACCGAAAGAAAAAAAATTCTGCAGATTTTGAAAATTATTATCTTGCAAAAGATCGTTTTGACGGATTTGAATCACCTTGTCGCGACCCATTTTTTAAGTCTTCGCGACCCATGTTTGGGTCGCGACCCATACTTTAAGAACCACTGCCTTAAGCGTTACCAATATCACCAAATTAGAACGCCTCCATCAAGCGGCTAGTCGCATCATCATCGGCTGCCTCTCGTCCTCCCCTGTCCCTCTTCTTCTTTCTGAGGCTTCTTGACCTCCCCTACGAGTCACCCTGACTCATTTCACTCTTTCATCTTATGAGCAGGCTCTTCGTCTCCCAACCTCCTTTCCCATTTCAGGTTTGGCCAGACTTGGAGTAAAACCAAGTCTCTGCAGATCGTCCTGAAGAGCTTTTGCATCCACTCACCTGCTCATGCTTTCCTCTACTTCTGGGGAGGCTCTTCTTGCCTTCCCTTTCCTCCTTGGAACCTGCCTTCCTTCACTGTGGAGTCCACGCTTTCCTCTTCATACTCCCACTTTGATCCCCATCTTACTCACCAAGGTGCAGTTCTCGCCCACCTTGACTTTCTCCCCCCTCATGATCTGGTGCTCTCGACAGACGGTTGTTCCTTTTCCTTTTTGAAAAAGCGGCTCTTGGCAAGAAGGGCTCCGGCATACTTGCCAACTGCTCTCTCTGTGGCACCAAGGCTACTCTTTCCTTTTCCGCAGGCCCAGTATGCTCAAGTTTTTCTGCTGAAGCCTGGCCATTCTGCGCGCTCTTTGCTGGTCTCGGCAGCACCAACAAGTCTGCCACTTCTCTTCTTCTTTTATCTGACTCTCGCTCTGTTTTCACCACCCTGTCCTCTCCTCCATCTTTCCTTCTACCTCAATTTCTGTTGCAGATCTAGCAGGAACTGTCTTCTCTGTTCTCCTGTTTTATCAGGCTACAATGCATCCCTGGACGCTCGTTTCTCCCGGGGAACGACCCGGCTGATGAACTGGCCAGACGGGGAGCACTACTTTTGCCCTCTGCAATATCTTGTAGTCTCTCTCCTCATATCTCTCGTATCCACTCTTGTCTTTTCTCGGACTGGAGGCGTACTGTCTCATCTAAATTCTTTGACACACAGGTTCCCTCGATTTCCACCGAGGAATTTGTGCTCTCTCGTCATGCTCGCTGTGTTCTCTCTCGTCTTCGCTGCAACGGACAGAGCATTCTGTTAAGTTCTTATCTCTTCAAGATTGGCAGAATCGAGAATCCTTCCTGTAGCACCTGCGGACACTCGTCCCAGGACACTTCTCATCTCATTCTGCACTGTCCAGCTACAGACTTTTTGCGCCGCTCGCTCTTTGGCAACTCTCTGTCTTTCTACGACCTTTGGTCCAGGCCCTGGGGAGTTGCCCGGCTTCTGGGGCTCCATTGTTTCCGCCATGCCCCCATCCCTCGGAAGGGGTCGGATAACAACAACAACAACAACCCACTTTTAATTTAGTCGGGACCGCACCACCACATTGAGACGGCTGTTGATAGGCGCAGATAGTTAGGAAATCGCTGTTGTTATCGAACCAATAGAAACCGTGTAAAAAATAGCTTGCTGCTATTTTTTGAACTGGTCTTATATTTATCATTTAACTTTTCAGGCAACCGGTGATCCTTATTACATTGAAGTTGGCCGAACAATTGTTGAGAATTTAGAAAACAAAGCTCGTGTAAAGTGCGGATTCGCTGGCATAAAGGTGAGTGAGTAGCACCAACTTTTGCCTTGACCTCTCCCCATAAGCGGTAATTTAAACCTGTACTGGGCTTGTTATTTGTAGACCCGCTTTTTGGGATCCCAAAGATGCCGCCCACCTCCACTGAGTATAAAGCGGATTCGATACTGTCTGATTTTGGTTAGCAGTTGATTATTTCATTCCACAGGATCAACGATGAAAGTCTTCACGTAACCGCCCGCTACTTCATTGTGAGGCTTGTAAGGGATCCTTTCCTTTCGATTAGAAATGGCTTTGTAATGATATGTACTCAAATACCCTTAGTGCTCTCTTTGTTCGACGGCGACCGAACTTACTTTTGGTAGGATGTACGTACTTTCACTCACGAAGATCGAATGGATTCATATTTCTTGGCCGAGATGTTTAAATATCTGTATCTGCTCTTCACTCCTCCAGACGAAACGGTGGGAATTCAAATTGAAGATTACGTTCTGACCACCGAAGCACATATTTTGCCTTTGAAGCTTGCTCTTGAGAACAAATTTAATGGAAATTTTACCTTTGAACAAGTAAATATAATAGCGCTGTATGTTATTGGACATCGGGCGTTGGCGACTTTAACACAATTTAAAGATCCCGAATCCCATTTCTAAAATCCACGTTTTTCATTTTTGATTCCTTCCTACCGGCTTTGCCTTTGTCCATCCCGTTGCTCCACGTTAAAATCTGCAATTGGCTCAGCCCTCAAATACAACATAACTCGCAGGTCTCACAACATATTCGTCATGTAGTAGAATTATAAACCTTGACCTATTTATGACTTTTTGACCTTTCAGGCCACTTCTCCCGTGAATTCGTTGGGTAATTTTGAACGTTCGTGTCCAAACACTCCGTACGTCACTGTCGGCAATCTGCACAAGCTCGAAGAGTTACGAGCTGAAAATCGTGACTACATCGCGAAGATGCCATCGCAATCTCCACCCATTTGGTGAGCGATGTTGCATTTCAAGGCATGGTGTGTTACGCAAAGGAGGCATGTTTTACGTCGTTACAACGTTTGAGGTTGAAATGCATTGTGCCGGTAGTGCTGCTAACTCCGAAGCACGTCTGGACGCGAATCCTCGGTGTAACTGCAAATATGTTGCTGTGCCCGCGCAAAAACATGTCACCAGTGAGAAGTGATTTATTAATTGCTGAATCACCAGTCTCAACAGACAACACCAAGCTGTGGCAAAGATTTGATCTTTTTTTCATGAAGAGACAGGCACGTGGATTGGCTTTATTAAGACGTTTATCGCTAATTAAAGATAAATATTGACTGTACAGCCCCCTTTGCACTTCTTTCACTTTCGCTAACTACCTTTCAATTTCTCGCAGCCGCAATCCGCAACAAGCACAAGAGCAACGGTTGACCTGGAACGGCCCGCGGCAGCTTCGCGCAAAGGAGTTCGTGCCTGGTAACGCACAACATGTCGCCATCTTGCAGAAGATGGGAATCTCGGTTGCGATGCTGCCTGATGGAAAACTGCAGCTACTGCAAACACAAACTACTGCTAATTCAATTAAAGATGCAACGGTGGGTTTGGAAGCATTTGTAGAAGGTGTGCCTCTTTGCAGCTAAACACAGAAAACTGATTGGACGCAAAAGTCCAAACGCAGTAAAAAATAGCTGTAACGTGACCCTACTAAGCCTTTCCTCGAAATAGAGAAGAGGGACAAAAACTGTTAGCTCTTATTGAAAAGAGGTATTACTTTTCTCGAAAGCAAATCTCTTCCGTGCTTCACCAGGTTAGAGTAGTAAGGTACTTACCCAGCATGTCGTAAGAGCCAAGTATTGAGCACTTACAAGTGGTGGTCCTCTTTGGAGGTGTAAGATATCCACTTTGTCCTAATTCGATTGGCATGCTACTACTTGTGTGAATGTGTTGCGGTGTGAAGTTAGGGTTTGCTGTGTCACAATGTGCCTTCATCTTATTTGAGAGGATAGGTCAGCGTCGTTGTGTCAACATCAAGGCGACCCTTGAAACAAAAGCGATTTTGCTCCTTTTTTCAGACACTTGCACCTTTAAAGTATTAGCTCCATAAACGCTTCTAACACTTTAGGAAGGTGCGATTTTCATGCAAGAAATGATCGACTTATCGAAGACCAACGAGGAGCTCCCCGTTTATCCGCTTCATGTACAGATACTCAGTCATCCGTACATGGGCTCGATATCGTTGCGGGGATCGCCTGCCCAGTTTGGCCCGGCTTTCGAAGACGTGAAAGGAGTAAGTTGACGACCATGTATTTTATCGTTTTCGATTCTTACAAAAGTGAATTTCAGAGTTTTTGTTGTAGCAGCGCAGGTTCGGAACATTTTTACCACTTTTTTTTCTAGATTGAAGGCGAGGTAATGTTTGCCGACCCATACGATGCATGCTCCCCGCTCGCAAATGCTGATCAAGCTAAAGGGAAAGTTGTTGTGGCGCAACGGGGCCAGTGCATGTTTGTTCGAAAAGCAAAGGAAATCGAAAAAGCCGGAGGCATTGCCATGATAGTTATAGGTTAGTGATGGAATTATATTTATCTCATGTATGGTTACACCAACCAAATTCATGAAAAATATAACTTACTGAAACGTGTGCATCTTGACGTCACAAATGTGCCGGTTCGCTCAGTGGCTTCCAATCGCGTTTCGTTCGCAGATCACTGCGAAAGTGTTTTCTAGCTTGCACTAGCTGAACGAGTTGATCTCAGATATTGAACTTATTATGTTCACAATGCTATTTCAACCCGAATCATGGGAGTGATTTCCAAATGCAAAAAGAGAATATGGAGAAAGATCTTGTTTGCTTTGAGGGGATTTTCGATGCTTTGCTGGGTCTGAATAGTAAGATGCTCAAAACTGCTCACCCAACATACGGTAAGATGCGGCTTTGGGCGCCCTTTAACGGCAGTCTTTCTTGTTGGAGGCGGGACAACCTTTCGGCAGTTTGCGTCCATGAATGGTTTGAAGTTGACCGTCGCTTTTCACCAGCCTGATCTTGATTGGTTTGAAGTTGAACCAAAATGGCTGTCATTTCACGCCGCACCTAGGATGAGGAGGGTTGAAACATAACACTTCGTGGTGGGGAAAGTATTAATTGCAGAGTATTTTTAATTTCATTTTCAAAATTCTTGTTTGCAGACGGTACTCAGGACACGTCGTACGAGAGCAGCCCCCCTTTTCAAATGGCCGGCGACGACGTCACGGAAACGGAAATTCCGGCCGTGTTCCTTTTCAGCAAGGAAGGGGGAATATTACGTCACGCTGCTACAGACGAAGCCAGCAGTCTGGAACAGCTTCGGGTTTTGATCACCAATCAGCTGAAAACTTTAAGTGAGTGTGCTTTGATTATCGTGTTGATGAATTAGGTGGGTGTAGTAGAGCCGACACCAGAGTTTTTGTAAGTTTTGGCACTTTGCTGGTACCCAAAAAATCTTGGCTATGAGATGCTTATTAAGTGCGCCCAATTTTTGAATCTAGTTATTTTACGAAAAAAATAGCATCGCTTTTGCATCCGTGCAAAATGTAGTGTCTTTGAAGAGATATGCATTAGAAACATTGCTATGTTGTTTAAAAAGTGCGCCTGCATTTGCTTGCAATGCATGTGCCTTGACGTAAAGTTGACGTGTGCTCTAATAAATTGCCAATTCGCGTGAAAAAAATTGAGATAGAGGTTTGCTGTAGTTAGGAACGCAAGCGACACTGCGAAAGATGCAGAGTCGAGATGGTCCTTGACTTACCATGTTTTTCTCCATCAATGCTAGTCAACATGCCTCCACCATAAGACAGCATCGATAAAAACATGTGAGAAAGTCCTGCTTTTGCCTCGTGTTTGGCTGACAGATTAATTGGTTAGTAACATAAAACTGTATTTTACTGGCAGTAATTTTGATACCTACTTCGATATTCGCAAACAAACAAAGAATACCGGATTTAGTTGCTAAATCTTTGCCATTTTTTTGTTGAATTTTTTACCAGTATTGTTCATGTGTAGGCTATTGTTCATGTGACGGGGTGCCAACTGTAAATTACGTGATAAAGTAAAATTTTGCAGAGTTTAGGAAAAATCATACAAGCGAAAACGTTTTTCCTTTTCAAAGACAAATTATGTTGCAGCGAAAGCACGATGAAGTGCCGCCTGTAAAATAGTAAAGTTGTGTTTCGTGCAAAATATGTTCGGAAACGCCCGTGGTAATTCAAAGCGGTTGGATTTAGTTTACAGTAGAAGGTGCTGGTTATTTTGTGGCAGGCTTTGGCTTTGTTTTGCTGTTTATCGAATCTCGCCGCTTCCGAAATACCACAAACGTTTCCGAACATATTTTTCCGGAAGCACTATTTTACAAGTAGCGCTATTTTACAGACGGCACTTCACCGCGCTTTTGCTGCTGTATGATTTGTCTTTAAAAGGGAAAAAACGTTGTGGTTGCTGTGCGATACGTCCTAAACTTTGCGAAATTTTACTTTTCCACGTACTTTACAGTTGGCACCCCATATATAGCGCTTAAAAATTGGTCTTATTATTTCTCTATAAAACATTTGAAAAACATTATGAACGTAGCGTGCAAAACACTTGGTCTATTTATAGCTAGCGAATGTACCAGATCTAATGCCAAATATTTTGCAGCTGAATTGCTATTGGAAAATCGACTTTCCGATCGAAACAAACTAGCTCTGAAGAAGAAGGCTGAAAAAAATGGTACTATTAGTTAGTTGTCCTTTGTGATTTGCTATGCTTGCCAGTTTAACGTTTTAACCTGGTTGGCTAATCGGTTTACCCCTCCTCTTCCTTGGAATGGAGGTACGGCGCGAACGGCAATCCAGTTTCACGCCGTCAATCTAATTGAATTAGGCTATGAGAAAAGTGGCAGCCCATTTCGAACCAGTCATGAATGCAAATTACCGAGTGGTAGCCCCACCACCAGCAAGGCTGACTGCTATTGGCGGCTACTCAAGAGTCGCTTCTTGCGGCATGCTGGGTGAGCAGCTTCACAATCTAACCCGGTGAGGCGTGGGTAGTTTTAATCTGGTCGAAGCGCTCGTTTTCTAGTTTGGTTAGTCGACCTTGGAGTAAGCATTGTTGCATTTAGCTGAAAATATGAAAATACGCTCGTACTACTTTCGTTAGTAGGTGTTTCTTCGATGAACAGATTGCCTATTTTAGCTGCAACGTTCTTCGGTTAGGGCGTACTCTAGAAATGCAATTAAGTCAATCAAATCAGTGCTTAATCTTATCTTAACCACGGAGCTGTACAGCTTTTTTAGGAGAGTGCGAAGCATTTTAAAACGTTATTTTTTGTTTTCCTGCTTTTACAAAAGCGTTTTATGAAAACCAAGGCATTACTTAAATAATTTTTTGGAACTTTTTTCGATATCAATTAGTCGAGGGGGCCATCTGCTTCTGTTACTGAGAGGATGACTTTTTTTGGAGATCGAATAAGTTGTCGGGAATCTTTTGTGTCTCAAAAAGGGACTGCAAGTTTTTTCTTCCAGTAAAAGTGGATCGCAAGCTGCAAAAGGTTAAAGCACTGAATCAAATGCGATTTTTTTCCCATTCGTAAATGACGCATACGCTGTGGTTGTCCGAATGTTTGCGTGTGGTTGAGGTGCATTTGTTTAATGTTAGCATGTGGTTAGCGTGCATTAGTTAAGTGTTCGCTTGTAATTAGGGTGCCTTAGCTTGTAGAATTGCATTTCAAAATGTGTTTGAGAGAAGATGGCTAGTTTAGTTACCGACACGTTGGTAGTTTGTTCGTTTTCCTTTAATCCATAAAAGTTTATTTTATGTCTTTTTCCGCGTTTTTGCAGGCTTAGACGTGTTGAATTAGTGCATGTCTATCACTTCACACTCGTTTTCAACCAGACTTTTCTGAAGTAACGCTGTTTTTTAAATTCCGGATGTTTTCCGGTCGAATACTTGTAGTGCTTTGTGGAATTTTTGTTTTCAAGACCTTTTGTTCCGCAATCCTAAACGATTACCATTACTCCGCGGCGGCTACTTCAGAATGGAAGAAACACTTATTAATGAAAGGAAACTAAATTCTGTTTATCATTAAGCTTTTTCACTTAAGTGAATGCCCTATTGTTAAGTGCGTCGTGAAAAGCTTTAGAAACGCAACTTTTTTTGAAGATTAGTGCCGACTGTTGCTCTATGATATTGCCATCTTCTAGCTATGCAATGCGTTTTTCTATAGAATCTAACGATGAAATAACTGGCAACTTCAATGATACTAACCAAGGGTCGATGGAGGGCTCTTCTCTTGAAGATGAGGATGTAGAGGAAGAGTTTCTCACGGATGAGGAGGTGGAAGGGTCCGCCCACGTGAAGCAAAAATCCAACCAAGATAAAGTTCATGCTTTTTCAAAAACGGACCAGAATATCAAAGATCCGACTCGAGATCAGGATCGTGGATCTGTGGATGAGGAAACCAAAAGTCCCGATGAGGCGCACTTACAAGACGATGTACCTAAAGACGAATTATGATGACGACGGTCGCAGCTGCGTTTGCAACGACACGACTAAGCGCAATGCATTCGGCTCTCAATGTTTATTTCAACAACGTTTCGTCGCTGATCAATTTCGTTCAATTGGTTCAATGCAAACTGGTCTCTGACATCGCATTCGGTCATTACTGGTCTCAGCATGCACGCTGTACAAGAGTACGCAGGTGCACTGTGGTTTCATCAAGCTGCAGTGGACATGTGCTTGTACCTATGGAGCCGCGAAAGCATAAGCCGCTCCCAGTCCCGTCCTGTTTCAAATGCTTATATTTATATTTTCCTAGTATTTATCCGCCTTGACATGCATTGGGTGTTTTACAATTCTTTGAAGTTTTACGATCTTTATAAAAATCTTGTTGGTGGTACAGAATTTTAATATAGCTTTGAAAAAAGCTGTTTGAGCCATAAGCTTTTCATGACGCTCTCATCAGTGGCGGTGTCGCGTCAAAAGGGAAGATCTAGAGTGAATAAGTGTTTTATGTGAATAATTTGGATGTTACGTAATCAAGACGAGCCAATGATAGTGTTTGTATTGCAAAGCGCGCGAAAGAAAGATTTCGCAATTGCGAAAGTTAGAGAAGGCGCAGCAGGAGGCCAAATGCCACGATTATCGAAAGAGTTTGAGAGTGTAAACAAACTCTTTCTGTCTGCATAACACCGGGCGTCGGGTCTTGATATAAGTAGCCTCTAAAACAGGGTTTCCCAAACTTTCAGGTCAGCGGTACCCTCTGGACAATTTATAGATTCGCTCGTGTACCCCCGCACTTCCGCTAACATAAACCGCAATTCATACTGCAATGTTGCCTTCGTGATCACTTTTCTTATTTTACGAGGTGAAATTCTGCCGTCGACCAGACGTTGATCTCAAAAAAAAAAAAAAGGTCAACACCTGCCAGACGTTCACCTTCCACCCACATAATCGTGGCATTTGGCCTCCTGCTGCGCCTTCTCTAACTTTCGCAATTGCGAAATCTTTCTTTCGCGCGCTTTGCAATACAAACACTATCATTGGCTTGTCTTGATTACGTAACATCCAAATTATTCACATAAAACACTTATTCACTCTAGATCTTCCCTTTTGACGCGATACCGCCACTGATGAGAGCGTCACGAAAAGCTTATGGCTCAAACAGCTTTTTTCAAAGCTATATTAAGATCTTTATAAAACAAGAAGTAGTTTACATAATTTGGTTCGAAAGTTTCTGTGAGTTAAGAACAATGCATGAAGAGGTAAATATTCTGAGCAAACATTCTGTGATCTCATTTTCAAATTGAGCCCCATGTTGAAAGATTTTTTACGACCTTGTTGAGCAAAAGCACGGCCTTTATCCACGTTTCAGAGTATCTAGCATAGATTGGTGGATTAATTTCCGCCTTTTTGCAGTCAGAGATTGTACCTTTTGCTAAGAATTTCAGTTTATTAGTCTACCGACCATTGTGAGATCTCCTGAAAACCTGGACTGAGTTCGTGCTTCCGTTTAACAGAGTGCAGATAAGTCTCTCAAAATGGGGAAAAGCGAATGAAAACCGCATTGAAAATATGAGTTACGGAAAGTTTGGTTTTTATATTTTCTTGATGCATTCTTCTGAGATGTCGGATCTTTTCTAACCAAACTACTTTGCGGTTTTAACAAAGATTTCAAATCCTCGAAAGATTGTGAAGCATCTTGCAGCTAATGAGGTTGTTTAGAAAATATATTTGCGAATTTAAAATTTTGCTATTAATAGCTCTTTCCTACTTAGGTGAGAGCTACGTGCTAAATTCACTGTTCTACTAATCAGTGTGTATTTATGACATTACGTGTTTGTAGCGTAAAAAGTAGTTTTGAAAACTTCACAAAATCGCATTCGAATTTTTCTTTTTAACTTTTAGTTGTCTTAGAACATCAAGGCCTGTTACGGCGTCACAAATGAAATTCACGATTTAGTGATTTTGTTTGACAGTTTCTTTTAGTTTTCTCCGTCGAACACCATCAAGCATGTTTAACGTTCATGACCCATTCGTGTAGATGATTAGTAAAGCTTTGGCAAAAAGTGTTGGTTGAACTTTTGAAGCTTAACTCCAGCTTTACGCTCAAGATCGCTATCCGCGCAAGTTAAACGCTTTCTGTGTAAAATCAAAGCAGATTTTATGTTCTGTTTGTCCTAGTTAGCTATGCAATCTTACATTCATTAATCCCAATGAAATGTTTGATATTGTGTCGTGTATTCATTTTTTATGTGCTGCGGTACCGCATAATAGGTAATTACGTAACAATAACATTTGATCACGGAAAACTTCCAGAGTTTTGTCTGGTTTCCATTAGGCGTAGATTGCAGGCGTGGGTGAAAACTCGCTCGCTCGCTCCGCGCGTAAAACTAAATAGAGAAAGAAATTTTCACGCCACGCCTGCGATCTACGCCTAATGAAAACCAGCCTTGATACACAAGAATAACTGGTTTTCAAACGCATCGCAGCGGCCAGTTTTGTGGCCACGCATTTTTACCACAAACTCTTTAACCAAGCACAACTATACAAAGACGTTTTTAAGCCTATAATTAGTTGAGCCTGCGATTGCGAGGGCCGTTTTGGCTTAAAAATTCTGCAAATACGTCACCGTTACCATTAGCACCGTTGAAAACGATGTGTTCAGGAAGCAGATAATCGGGAAGGTCCATAAACCGTTTTTTAGTTTCTGCGAATTCCGTCCTCGTGCTTGAAGGTGTCGTCGAAATCCTCTGTTTACACCTGCTCTAGAATGCTCTTGGCTACCAGACCTATAAGAACTAAAAGCTAGGATGGCAAAAATGATCAATTGTTTTTTGCTAGTTTGTCTGCAGTTCTGCTTTCCGCTTGTACATTGTTTTATACTTCAACTTCAAAAAAATCCGTTTCATCCAAACACAATGGTTTTCGGCCATCTGCTGCTTTTAAAACGGCGTGCGTCATTACAAGATTTAAGGGTTTTGCTTGTTTGTGATCTTGTTAATGTGTAAATGAGTGTGTGTGTGTCCCTACCATTGCTATATTACAGTAGTACATTTTATAATTACGTTATATTAATCTTATTTACATTATTTCAACTTTTGATTGGTGGCAAATGGGTGTTTTTGTCTCTTTAACTAAAATGTTCATCAACACGTTTGAAATTAAACTTGAAAACTTGTGTTTGGTGTGTTGGTGCGCTTCCACATTGACGTTCATGTCGTTAAATGTGACGTCATAGCATTGCTGAAAGGTTTGTATTTGGTTGGAAATTTAAAAAAAATTTTTGATACCTAAACTGGTTTCCACTTTACGATGCTAGAGAGAATGGGCCTTTTATGAGCTTGTTGTGATAGTCCGTTATCGGCGTTTGCTTACTTCTAAGCGGCCTTTGTACGAAGGTAACTTTCATTTTGCGAGTTTTTGAATTCAGTTTTCAAGTGCAATATCGGCGATATAACGCTTTACGTTCTATGTAGATGTGTGAGTTTGTGCATCAGGTACGCCATGACGTGGATGCCTTAAAAACCACTAACCCCCATTCAAAGAAGCGCAACATTAGGCGGTTTAGGGAGCTTGTTTGAGCTGCAGCGATTGAGCCTTTTAAGCCCGGTCTACTCTGAGGCCAAGCGCGTCTTAACTCTTCGTTTTATTTCGGCTCTGCCTCCAGCTGCTTGCACCGAGCCAAAATAAAACAAAGAATTGAGCCACGTTTGGCTTCAGTGTGGATCAGCCTTTCAGTTTCGAAGTTTTCAAAGGTTTTATGCTGATATCAGTTGAATTTTAGCGAATGCAATATTGACTTCGTTCAACCACAATCACTGGAGGAAAATATATGTTTGGATTGCACAAAGGCTTTGTTCATTCAGCTTGCGTTTGAATAAGACTATCAGCTTTTATTCAAACAAATGCAAGTTGTAATAAATATGAATCACTGTTTTTACTGTTTGCAACGTTAGGTAAATCGTTTTAGGTTAATGAGCTATAGTTAGCCCTGTGCTAATTGGCTTGCTTTTTTATACGTTATGACACCATTTGTGGACTACGTCACATAATCAAATAAACAAAGCGAACGCTACGCCGAGCAGTTACTTTAGTTTCTTGCTTGTGTAAAAAGAAATGTGTTTGTACGTATTGTGTCTACAATGGAATTGTTCGTACACTCATGTAATGTTGTTTTCGCTTTGCTTGTTGAATACGCGAAAACCAACTTTTTTGTTGGTTTTATTTGCTTATGTGGAATATTTTCTGTGCTTTGTTTCATGAGCTCTCAAAATATATGGTGAACGACAAATTGAAATAAGTCCGGTCAAACCGCTTGTAAACGGCCCTATGTAAATTCCCTATATGCTTAATGAATCTCCAACATCTAGCTCTAAAAAATGGTGGCTTTTCTGGTCATATCAACCGCCTGGGGTCTTAAGTTGGGCATTGTAAAGTGCTGGTAACTAAATGAAAACGTAAAGATCTCTCGGTGTGGAAATGTGCCGAGGAGTAGACTATAAAACGCTTAGTGATCTGTTCACCCAACAAGATCTAAGTGTCGTAAACAATCGAGCCAGGACGTGTGGTGATCACTGGTTGGAGACATTTTGTGACACGAGAGGAAGAAGTTGAAATGAGTTTGGTTGCGATTACCTACCATTCACAGAAAATTCTCTAACGGGTATGTGTGATACAGCTTCACCAGCTTAGCCACTTCGTAGCTGCTGTCACAATGCGATTTGGCAACTCGCTTCAAATCTAACTGTGAAAGTGCGTATTCGCAAGGTTGGTAATCCGAAATTGTGAACTCTTAACCTTTTAATTGGAAATTAACCTTTTAATAGCATTATAATAGCGTAAAATTCGATCAATTCCTACAAGCCTGATGTTACTTGAGTGTATTGACCTAGAACTTTCTTGAACTCTGCATTTTATGACGCAACAAACACGTTTGAAGTACTTTGGAAAAACGTAATAACTGCTGAAGGTGCAGCTATCACCGCCTGCTGTGCTGTTTACACATTACAACTGTGTGCAAAACTTCTTTCAAGCTAATTCCAGCGCCAAAGAAGTGGTGTTACAAGTAAGAAATATCGCCAAAAAGACCCGCAAGCAGAATATGAGAGTTGTTCCAGCTAAACAACAAACTTCTTTCAACTAAATTGTGAGAACCGTTGAGGTTCAACGTTTATAAAGCTTGAAAGTATGTTGCATGTCAGGGATTTACTGGGAAAAATCGCTCTGACGAACAAATCCCTCCTTTTGTCAGACGTTGATTGGCTTGCCGAACAGTGCTTACTAAATGTTTAAAACCAGTTTATGACGCGACCACTGCAATTCAGCTGAAGAAGTTAACTGCAGGTGAGTTCTTCGGTGAGCGGCCTAAGTGTAAAGTCCAACTGTAGCGCAAGAGTGTAAACAATGCTTTTTCTTTGGCCCTGGCTATGCTCAATGCCATGGAACGCAGAGAAACAACTTTGTTGTCTAACGCTGCTTCTTTGGCTGCAATTTATGTTGATCCAAGGTATTAGGCACTTCTGAATTATTCTCAGAAAACAGTTGCACAAGCCCATTTGGCAGCATTGTGGAGGTGCTAAAAAATGCTACAGAAATCCATTGATGCGACTGATGTAGAATTAGAATAAGAACAGATTCTAAAAAAGGATTTAGTCAAGCATGCGGGCTTGATATTATTGATGAGATACTCGCTACTTCAAATGCGTACAATGCCAGCTGATCGCAATCACCACGGAATGAGCAAAATGTAACCGAGATGATTAAGTGCTTCAACCACCAAGCCCGTCCCCTTAGGAACACTAACATATCTAAATGGTTGGACAAGCAAGCAGAGCCCGATCTAATGTTGCTATTGCTTTATCAGTTACACAAGCCAACGCTGAAAGAAGTTTTTCGGATTTAAGGCACATTCTAAATGAGTTGAAACTTGGGCTTAAAGACGACATAATTGAGGCAATAATGTTTCAGCGTTGAAACACTTGAGCCTTTCGTTTGCAGTATAATTGAAATGGCTTTCAAAAACGTTTGAACAATTTTCTTTACCATTGGTTCGATCGTTGCTGCTTTTTGAAGTTGATAACATTAATATTGTTGCTGTTTTGATTGTTAAGTGTAAATTGTATGTTATCGAGCTGTATTCAATTAGTATGTTATCGAGCTGATGTCCTTTACTATTTAATGAAGGAGTTAGTTGGAGGTTGGTTAAGTTACTCGCTTTTTCAGAGGAAGTAAAATTAGCACAACCGCTCTACTTCTGCTGATATTTATCTCGGCACACATTATCTGTTACGTAAAAACAAAAATTCAGCAAATTAAGTGGTACGGAAAAGGACGGTATTACAGTACAGAAAAAAATTCCGTACCGTACTGTTACGTACGGAACCCCGCTACGATATTTTTGGAAGCACGGTGTACGGAAAACCATTCCGCACGGCAGCGCACTTAATCCCCTGATTCGTAGCAGCTTCAAAAGTTGTTTTTTGGATGCATAGTCAATAACTGGGGTCACTTACCGTGGAGCAGCACCAAAGGCTAAAAACGATTCTGTTTGGATTTTGTCGCCAGATTTTGTAAAAACGATTTTCTTTTTAGCCTTTGCACTGCTTAATGGTAAGCGTAGGTGGTCAGTAAATAAGTAGTTTTACTTCAGTAAACTTCTTAAGTAGGTTTTTCAGCAACGAGCTATATACTTATGTAGTTTCAGTTTTTCCACTTCCACTTATACTTGAGCATATTGAGTAGGAAGTTACGCTAATTGAGTTGAAAAGATTTTTGTTAAAGTAGACGCTAAAAATTTGATTTTCGTTCGATTGGAATGCTTTATGCTATCGTAAAAAACAGGTTTGAATTCAAGTTTTTATTTTGTGCAAATCTTCCATTATGGAAAGCCATTTCGTTTCGAACATTGAAAACCAATCAGGCTATTGCGTTGATGCTAACTTGGCAAGATGCCCTGAATCAGCATGAGAGGGTCGTTTTCTCATACCTTTTGATTTTCAAAGATTTTTAGAACCAGAAGTAAATTCAATAGTTCTTCAATGTTTAGTTTTAAACAGTTGTTTAGTGGTACAAAATTTTAACATAGCTTTGAATTAAGCTTCAAAAGACGGATGCTTTGCACTCTTTCAAAGCAATGAGAGAAAATTTGAACGTCTTTTTGACTCTCATCAGAAATTGTTGCTGGAATAAGGCAGAGAAAAGAAAGCGTCGATAATTACAATAGGCGGAACTATCAAAAATGTGCGTTTCGTCGGCGCTCGAAATCCAAGCTGCTAGTGGATCAATTGCAACACGCAGATTAATTCTTTTTCGTGGCATAACACGGCTTGTTTGTTTTTGATGAATTTTGCTTCGAGAGTAGCTAAATGAAAAGACGATCTAGCTGTTGCCACAACTGCAAATTGTCATTTTAGGCGCTGCACAAGTAAATGCGGTCCAATTGCCAAGTCACAGCCGAGGGGAACGGCGTTATCTTGTATTTTTGTATAGGCATTTGTCTTGTCTTTAAATCCCATTGTCTTCAAGTTATATTGATTTGGGTGCATCTTAATTGATTCTGTCTTGTAGCTTTCGGGATGTGCGGCCAACGCACCGGTAGTCACAGCAGCAGGTCTATTGATATGCCACAATGGTTTGTTGAAGGGAAGGCACGGCATTATTGTGGATGGCAAACAGAATAGATTTGCTTTTTGATTTTTAAATAGATTTAAATTTTAAATTAAATAGATTTAAATAGATTTGATTTTTTAATAGAGAGCAATCAAGAAAACTTCATAGAATAGATTTGGTGCAACATATCATTCAAAGTTCAGTTGCTCTGCGCAATCACTTCTTACAGTGTTCATTTGCTTTTGGAATGCAAGAGAAGAGCCACGGTACCAATTCGTAGAAGTTTTGATTAGATGGGGCATTTTCGGAAACCTTCTTTGTTGGGATACTACATTTGGCAACGATTTTGGACATACTTTCCTGCTGTTTGCTGTTTTTGCGGTTTCGTTCTCAGACCATTTCAAGTTCATAGCATTTTTAAAAATTATGGCTGGGCAAACTCAGAGTCTTAATTTATGGTGATTATTAAACCAAGTCAGTATATGAATCCGCGCTCAGTCCGTCAGTTCCTTAATGAGAATAGGTAAAAATGCACGACGAGTAGACTGCTTGGTCCTCCCACCGATCAGCCGCACAAAAATAAAGGCATCTTGTTAATTGCATCTTTCAAGGACACAACAAGCATACTTACCGGCTTGTTCTCCACACTATCCCTTTCTTGCTGAGCGCCAAGCAGGTATTTTGAAATAACACGCCAAGGAAAATAAACTCCAGATCTGCCCACTGCAAGATGGACGCTGCAACAACTACGCTATCGCGCCATTCATACTTACCTCAATAAAGTTGTGTTGGCAGTCATTTTTTCAAAGAATAGTTTTGGTGTTGCGCCCTCAAGTAGCCCTCAATACTGATTTCATCGAGACCAACACCTTAATCGTGGGTTTGATCTCGGTTCTCGATGGATAACTCTACCATCAACCCTAATGAAGGGATTTGAATCAGTTTTTTTCTACCAGAACGTCAAGAAAAATTTTCCATTATTTTCTTATGCTAAAGTGAAAGGCAAGCAAGGATGTAAAAAATATATTGCCAAAATAAAGCTGTCACAGTCGGATGTCTTGTTGAAAATGGCAAAGATGTTATCAGCGTAGCGGAAATACAGAACGGGTTTGCTGGTTCGTCAAAGCAATTCCTTCTCGTGGTATCAAACAAATATGTTGGCAAAAGCTGGGCCAAGTGGAGAGCCCATGGCACCACCATCAATCCGTTCATACATTGTGTTATTGCAACTGAAATCAATTAACGTAGTACTTGCTGGAAGCAACTCCGTGAAAAGTATTTTAGAAATGGTAGGCGGAACCAATTTACTGGTGTATGAAGTATCAGAGCAGATATGAATGGTTTTCGTCAGTGAGACATTCGTAAATACGCTAGAGATATCGAAGAAACAGAAGAAGATGGCTACTGAATCTAAGTTGCATTGTTGGCCCGTTTCAACAAGAGTGAAAGAATTTTTAATGCAATGCTTAGAGTAAAGATTTAGGAAAGGTTGAAGGGGGCTTCTAAGGGATTTTGCCAATCCATGATGTTCAGATCCGATTATTATAAACATAGCTTTTGATAAGAGTGAAACAAAAACGTTGTACTTGGCAAAACTGCAGACAGTGACACTGTTTCGACCTATCAGGTCTCTTCAGTGCAGTTGGTGACCGACGAGAAGTTACAGACTTTTAATACTGACAGACCATCCACCAAGTGGATCTAGTATAGATCCCGCAAGTGTGGCGGTCTAAGCTATGCTTTATTAAAAGCCTCTAGCTTCTTGTCGGTCACCAACTGCACTGAAGAGACCTGATAGGTTGAAACAGTGTCACTGTCTGCAGTTTTGCTAAGTGCATCGCTGGCTTCTTGCATTACTATACATGAAAAACGTTGTAGTTTTCACTCATTGCCCTAAAAGAATGCAATGAAACCGTCCTCTAAGGCTTTATTCCTAGCAAATTTGTTTAATTTTTTGCTGTTTAATCTTTTTAAGCATACGTTTGTTTGTTTACAAACCAGCTACTGCTTTTGTTAAGGCAGTACCCAAATAAGCAAAGGAGGCAGTAATTCTTTCAAAAGACTTATGGAAATTTTGTCGGGACTGAATTCTTAAGTGCCCTCTAACAAAAAAGAAATAGCTTGAGCTAAACCTCAGTTAATACTTTTAAACTTTGCGTACTACCACTGATTCTTACCAAAATCTTGTGAGGTCTCTAAAATAATTAAAAAAGATTATACTAAACATGTGATCTCAGACAAAAAAAATTGCCCTGACACTGTTGAAATTTTTTAGCTGACTACATCATTAGCTCTAGTTTTTTACACCAATTTTTAAATATTTCTTGCTTTAAATTGTTTATTTAGAAATAAAAAAACATTGGTCTCATCGAGTTGCTCGAGTTTTTACTTTTAACCACTTGTAATTAATATCAAACATTGCATGAAAAGCATAAATCACATATCAAAAAATATAATCAAGTAGATATACAAGAAAAAGTAGAAACTACAAGAATAATTAACCTAACTTTCCAAAGATTCTTGAAAAGAAAAAAATCGTCAACCTGAATTATAAAAATTCCTTTTGAGAGTCTTTTAAAAATAGAAAAACCCTCTGACCTTGTGTCTCCCGAAAAAGAGTCTTTTTTAAGGAGACGCGATTGCCTATACCACATACCAAAACCTTTAATTTGATCGGAAACGTAAACTAAACTACAAATTGGCACAGAAGTTGGCATCTTCAAAAATCCCTTCTCGCATCTCATGTGATATGATTATCCCGAACTGAAAACAACTGGTTTGAAAAGTTACAGGAAAAAAACTGCTTTATTAAAAGCCTCTAGCTTCTTGTCGGTCACCAACTTCACTGAAGAGACCTGATAGGTCGAAATAGTGCCACTGCCTACAGTTTGCTAAGTGAATAAAACTACTTTCTACTTTTACTACCGAAGTAGTTTTAATTCGCAACTATTTTTTAAATTTTACCCTAGTGAAAGTACCTGTCATCACTTTGTAATTTTTCTGAAGTATTTTTTGAGTAAGTAACAGTACTTTCACTCAAGTAGATTTTAAAGCAACTCTGAACACCTCTGACAGTAAGTGATCCCAATTATTAACTATACTTTACAATATAAACCTTTTTACAGAAGATAACTCCTTGTAACTTGTGATTTTGATAATATGTATCTTGAATCTACTTTCAGGAAAACTTGTTGATAACATTTTGATGGTAAGATTAAGATTGTGATGTCATTGATACTTTAGACATCATAGAAATTTTCTTTATTGGTTTCAATAGAAGCTTTTGGAACATCTGGCATGTTCTTTGCTGAATGACCGAAAATATTTAGGAAGAGGAAGAAAATAGTTGAATAGTGTTGATGTGTATCTGCGGTTGCTTATTCAGCGTATAGTTGGTTGTTGTTAGGATCCATAAGGCCAAGTGAAACTGATAATTTTTGTAGTTGTTAATGCAATTAAAGTTAGGTCTAATTGTGAAAATTTTTCTTGTCATTTCGAACAAGAATGGTGTATATCTACAGCTGGGAAATAGATGTTAAATATCAAGGTCTCAGTAAAGTTGCAGTCAGACAGATTGTTTCAGCGGTAGATCACATCGCCTCAATTTTAAAATATTGTTAATGGAATAGAACCAAAATTATATTGTGCTACACCTGTTTTAACTCAAAATATAACCTTCGCATTAACTTAACTCTTTCGCTCCCGCGATCATCAATTGATGATTTTTGTTTTGTTAAAAGTTTTGTTAAAAGATTTTTCAGCTTTACGCTAGGTGTTGCTCCAGAGCTACATAGCGTAGGAGTTAAATAATTTCAATAAACCTGAAGCAAAATTTTGTTTCTAACAGAACTAAGTTTAGAAATATTTTTTCTAGTTTTGCCTTTGAAAGTCAGATGTGAAATCACTGCTTGATTGACAGCAGTTCAGGGTTAAATGGAGATGAAGCAGCTGGCGCTCATGTAAATGTCCTGGCATATTTGAGCAATATACAACAACTCGAATCACTAGTGCCTGTGCTTAAAAGGTATGTAGCAGAGGAGAAAATTCTTCTCTATCGATAAAATGTTTGAATCTAATTGAATATTCAATTTCCTTCCAGAAAATGATAATTATTTTACCCCAGCCAATATTCAAAAATATTTTGCTTTATCGTTTTATACTTAATATAGTTGAATATTCTCATGTATCACACAGATATTCATATCACGTTCATTGTGACATCACGTAGATTTCATTTTTCTCATCACTCGTATTTTCTGTGTTGCAATACTGAGTTCCGGTGAATGCTGATGTCTGATCAAATAGCAGCGAACATTCACAGTTTGGATCTGTGTGAAGCCATAGTGGACGGAGCAAATATTTTAAAATTAACGTAACTAATGATAGGAATATAAGCTTGTTAATGTGCTTAACTAATTGATTTCTGCTTTCTTTTTATGTTTGCCTGTAACATTTATTTTGAATAATTCCTAGCTTATTATAAAGAGGAATAAGTAGGAGTTTAGAAATTTGGTTTCTTGGCATACAAAAGCTCAAAAATCCTGCAGCTGAAAATCTTTAATTCTGTGAAGATTCTAAAACTTCCAAACCACCAAATTCGGTTGAAGCTTTGAAAAAGCGTCTCCGAACATAATTTGGATCCATCATTAACAATATTAAAACTCGCAGCAAGTGGTTTATTAAGATTTGATTTTAACGTTATCTGTCACAAAGTCAAACCCCCTTCCACAAGCCTAGCGAGTTTTTTATGAGCCTACTCCTCTATTAAAAAAAATTTTCAAGTATTGCCTTGACTGCAGACGTAATCTTTTTGAAACTCGTAACATGATAAATAGTGAAGATGTAGCTCAGTCCGAAGTTAGACTTTGTTGCAAACATCACAGACGATTGACCTGGAAACATCTAGTGGCGCATAAAATCACCTCAAATCTTGGTCATTTCAGCATATTTGACTTGCTCACTGTATTGCGTGATTCATATCCTCTTTCAATTGTTTCCGATTTTTCAATCTCGATTTAAATTATGCTCGCACTGCTACAGCACGTAAAACCGACCTTAAAATTGCTGTCAAACACAGGTTGGACAACAAGGTAAACAAGCATGACCCAAAAAACTGCTTACGAAACCTTCAGGACCTTTTGAAAAATGTGATAGAAGGAGGCTTAAATCAACAAAAAGGCAAAAATTTCTTCTGAAACAGGTTTTTGTAATTAGGGAGGGACAACTTTGACAAAGATCCCCTTCGTCCCGCCATTGAACATTTTCTATAAACTGATTTCTTTGCCATTTTTCCATTGCGTTTAATGTGAACTGACTCATAAAATTGTTGTCACAGTAAGCAGGCAGTAGAACGTTGAAGCTACTTAAAAACGTTAATTTAGTTCTTTTGCTAAAACTATGATACGCAATCAATATTTTTATAATAGCCTATTTCGTAAAATTTATTTTTTGTAAGTCGGTCTATTTAAATAAACCGGAACAACCTAATAATCCACGACATAGAATTATTCAGGAAAAATTTTATTTTAATAAATTGCCTGATAATATATGTGTAACATAATAAACAGCATAATTATATCGCATAAAAAGCTGAATATGTGGTTTCTAGTAAATTTAAAAAAAAAGGATTTCTACGCAGCTTTTGGCAAGTTGTATAATTAGTGAAAAGCCTTTGCTTTCTGTATTTAACCAACATTTAAAAAACTAATAGAAATCGGACTTTAAAAGACATGATTTTTGATAATTGCGCTTTTTCGACACTAATTATTTCCGTGCCGGAAACAGCGACGAGGTTTGCTGTGTTTGTGATTCTTGGCACGAGTCACTAATTGCACTGCTGAGACAACAAAATACTTCCCATAATTATGAGACGCTCAGCAGACTGTAAGTTGGAAAATTTTGACAGGTATTTGCCAATTGCTCTGCAAGCAAGGCTTTGTTTTAAGCAAATATCGCAATCGGGTTCGCACTTAGGAATTGCTTTTGAGAGGAGGGATGTAGTTCGAAAAAAATTACTAAGCACTTCAAATCCCTTTTGACGCGGCAAAAAAATTTTCTCTTAAAACAAGATTTTAAGGGGTAGAAAGATACGAGTCTTATAAAAGCAAAAGCTTTGCAACTCTCAGGAAGGAAGGAAGCTTTATCGCCACCGCCTTCGGTACAATTAAATCTACACACCACAGCGAATCGCACGCAGAGTTGAAGAGTGATAAACCAATTAACGCAACAGTCACAAAAACATGATCTTCTGGGGGTGAAATGGGGCATATGTGTAAAAATCGAGATTTTTGCTACTCTGTGGGTGCTTTACCCAGCTTACGACAAATTAATCAATCTAAATCGTTTTTTACATTGTGTACAAGTAAACTGCCTGCTACTGGGCAAGATTATTTCAATGTTTAGAAGCTTCATTACTTTCCAATGAAAGTAAAAGGAGGTTCGCAGGGCTCTCCAGTTTTCTTGTTGAGAACTTTGTACAGGCAATCGTCAGGATACCACTTTGCTTCACAGAGCTTCTCATCGATACCAACAGGATATAAGTACCTGCATAAAAAGCGTTTGACTCCAAATTGACATCACGATGTGAGTGTGTGTGCCTGTATTGCATAGAAGAAAGTTTTTTCCAAGAAAGACTCACAGTCTTTTTGGAGGGGCCTTGGTTTAAATGATACGGAACGCTTTTTAAATCTTCCGTTGCCAGAAAAATCCCAAACTCTAAACAAGGTAAAGTTTTTCCATTCAGAAACAAACCAATATTGTTGTAAAACTCTTTTTTTATGTGTCTCTATCCTCCTAAACGTGCGTTTCTGTATGTGTGGGGGGGGGGGGAGGGGGGAAGGCGCTACTCTTCACGGCTCTAAATGCCATGAGCTAGAGCAGCCGTGAGCCTATTCTGGAATGAATTTGAAACTGGGTTGTTTATCCCGAAATCTCGAAACTGAAAAACCGTCACATTTGAGCAGATTCTTAGTTCTTCCTTGTCTCAGAAAATTTAGGTGGTATTTTCTGCTAACTGCATGTGAAAATCGAACCCATTTGGTGAACACAAACTCTTACCGTGAGCAGCATTCCATTAAAATGACCTCGGTGAAATAACTAACTTGCTTCAGGGTGGGAAAGATGAATTCTTTTTCGACTGGATTAAAGGATACAGTAGGAAGCTCAGGACATTCAAAATCAGCAGCTTCTTTGTTTGAAATAATCATTTTTTCAATCACCGGTATCTCTGAAACATTCAACCACCCGTTGTCCTCTTCCTCATTTTCTGAAGTTTCATTGTTTGTCAATTTAAAGTCGTCTTTCTTGCTCGAAGGAGCAGTAATATCAGGGTTATCTTCAGGAAGAAAACAGGTTGCCTAAAAGCAAGTTTACGTTAATCTTCAGAAAACAACACCACCATGCCCTCAAGCATTAGTATCGTGAGGGTGTGAGGGATAAAAAAGGAACTTGTTTAAAAGAAAAAAAAAGCCTTCAAAATTCCTTTCTAAGTCAGCCAATATAAAGTATGGCGTTCAAATGTAAATGACCAAATAATCATGGAGCCTACGCCCCTCGAGCAGCTTCGCAGTATTTTTTGAAAATATACAGCTTATCAAAAAAAGAGGAAAGGAATTTTTTAAACGAAACAAAATATCGATGGAATAAAACGATGGATATCTCTTTGCATGGTCTTTCTTGGGCTTACGTAAAAGATACGGCCTTAAAGTTTGAGCATAAGCAATATTTTTGGTTCAAATACAAAAATACTGCACATTATTTCAGACTGATGAGCCTCACGACAAAACAAGATTGAATTCGAAGCACAGCTGTACTTACAACCGGTTCGAGATAACTTGTACAAGAGCAGATGTGGCAGTTCGAAGTGTTCCAAGTGTGTCCAACCTTCATAGATTCGTTCGTGACAGGATCATAGCACGAGTTGATTGAAGCAAAACAGTACGAATAAGCAAATGGTAAGAAGGCTGACCAGACGATGAGCATGGATATAAAAATCTAAAAAATATCAGAAGCATATTATAAATGTTACAAATCGAACAAAAACAACGATGTCATGATCGTTTGTAAGAAACAAAAGAAAATTTCTTTACAAACATCTTCTAGGAAAAAAGAGGATAGTTTTTTATAAAAGATAAATAATTTCTTGTTTTCGAAAGGGAATTGGTCGATATGGAAAAATCTGAGCCCCTTCCGTAGGTCAGAATTTCTAAATATATAAAACGTGCTCCTTTCCCCCATCGCTCATTTTTGATGTTCTTTGCTTTTCAAGTGCCTACTTGCTCCTTGAGGTACCATTTTTTGTTTCAGTGGTCAAAAAGTTTGTTTCAAATGTTATGCTTTGAGACAACTATGGAAAACCAGTCTGGCTGCGGAATAGAAAGCCGATGAACCCCTTTTCCTTACCCCTGAAGTATGTTGTCAATTAACCAGTCTATGAAAATGATTCATGCGAATATTCACAATCAAAAACAGCACAATCTAAACCCACTTACCTTCATATTTGAGATTAAAGCTCAGAAGGTCAAATACAAGTGTTGCAAAATTGATTTTTAATTATTCTAATTCTCACCAACTATTTCCACAATGTATTTTTATTTAAAAAAAATCTAGTTTGTAAATAAAGACTTAAGCAAGTCGCATCAAACAGTTTCCAAACATCTTTGCCACAGTTTCATGATGCAAGAGAATAGTAGCGTCGAGAAGAAGGTCCAGAGTGTCCCTGTGGATCAGGCCTAAAGTCAATTTTGGGGCTCACATTTTTCTGAAATGCCTCATCGAAATAAAAAAATGCGTGCCCCCTCGCAATAAATTCGCTTTCAAGAAGCTAATAACAAAAAAAGATCTTCACTCGAAAAAAGGCGGAGTAACCCACTATAAAATTCACGTTTTTATGCCCCTGGTGCTGGACCCTGAAAACTTTGATGTCAGGGCTGGGCTGTCCTCTCAACGGCCCTGCTGGAAATTGATCTATTTTTTCCAATTTGCTGCGTTGTAGCCCAGTATTGTACTCGACTCCATTTTCACGCTGAGTCTAGCTAGTTCAAGTGGACGTTAAATAGGGGAAATGATCCCAAGCTATTTGGTTGTGGTATTAAAAAAATGGTTTTAAAGAGTTTTTGGATCAACAGAAAGGCAAGTTGTATTCACAACACCTTTAAGTCTCCAGAAAATCAATTATGTAAAAAGCACATCTTAATAAATGTTTTATATTCAGAAGAGATTCGAGCCCTTACATTTCGTCGCCCAATTGCCTCTACTATTTCTGTCATTATTAACTGGTCTCTAATTCTCTAAAAACTTTCGTCATCAACTAGTGTTCGCTTTAAAAGTGCTACATTACTTTGTGACCTCGGTTGGCTGCAGCAAGACTATAAACAGTCACGTTGCTTTTTGTTGAAGAAGGCAGTTTAGCTTTACAGTAAAAAGAATTTTGAAGTCCTTGCAATAAAAATGCCAATGCAATCCTTGTCTAAAAATAGACTAAAATAGCGTCACCCTGTTTTATATGTTTAGCTGAAATATTTTAATTAACATCACGTTTGGGCCGCGTTTTACACGATCAACAAATAAAAACAATAAAAAAATAATATAACGGTGTCAAAAACAGGGCAATATTGCCATCTTGCGGTTACATGAAACTGCTTTATTGGGCAAATAAGTTTCTCGATTCTTGCTCCAAAAAATACTCAAAATCGTAATTGAAAAACAGAGAAATATTCAATTGTTCTTTTTGGAAAATATTCTGCAAAAAATTGGTTTAAATTGTTGTTATTTTTTTGAACAGTTGCATTTGTATAGATACAACCACAAAAGGTCGTTTGTGATATCACTTTGTTGTTGTGATTACCCCTCCTATTCCTCGGGATGGAGGTACGGCACGAACGGCAATTCAGGTTCATGTGGTCAACCTAATTGAAAGATGGCAGCCCATTTCGAACCAGTCTTCAGTGACGGGTAGCCCCACCACCTACATGGCGGACTGCCATTGGTTGGTACCCAGTTGGTCGCTCCTTACGACATGCTGTGTGAGCAGCTATTATCACTTTAGCGCTACCTAGCGTTATAAAAGCCATCAAATTTTATAACTTCAGGGAGCTCAAGTTTTAATAATTTCTAATCTCCTTGCAAAATTGAAAGAGGAATTGGTTGAGCATTAAAGTTGGTTTCTATTAGGCGTAGATTGCTGGCGTAGCGTGAAACATTTCTTGTTTCTCTATTTAGTTTTATGCTCGGAGCGAGCGCGCTCCTCGAACTAAATAGAGAAAGAAGAGAATTTTTTGCGCTACGCCAGCAATCTACACCTAATGGAAACCAGGCTTTAAGGTCAATAGAATTACTTTGTGCGAAATGAATCAGATGCTCTTGGGCAAAGCAAGCGAAAATTGTTGTTTAGATGCTAAACGCGGGGTCCTATTGGCCATTACATTTAAAAAGAAAGCTATTTTAAAAGGGCATAAATAAAAAGGTCTCGATCAAAAATGCAATTTCGGGACAGTTAAAGGCAACTATTTTTCTTAAAGTTTGATTGCTCCAGCAATGCCTTTTTCTGTAGCCTAGGCCTACGGTGCTTTACTACGGACATGCCTTTGTGGGCAGCGTAATTGAGGTGGTTAGAGCGTTTGCTGCACCAATGATTGATTTGCCATGAGTTCAAACCTCACAATGATTGCGTTGAAATCAAACATTTCGTTACTACACTTCAAAAAATAATTTAACGCTTCAACAAATAAACAGTTAAACAGTTATTACAAGTTCCATCGCTATTTACAACGATTTTTACAACAGTTAACCTAATGCTTCTCAGATCTAAACCGTATGACCACATATTATACCTTCAGAGAATAACCTGTCGTCACAACAACAATTTACAAAGATACAGCGCGAATTTTCCCTCTCTATCCTCAAATAACTTTGACTTTGAGTGAACTCTAATCATCAATACGGACTCTCTGTCTGTCCCTTATCACGTATTGACTCTAATCTTTGTGAATAGTGAAGTGCGAAATTTCGGTCGTATGTACAGTATACATGTATAAAGCGAGCAAAATTGAAATTACGGACACATTGGTACGTAACACAGGGAGTTAGCAAATTCAGACGTTCTTACGGTTGTAAACAAGAGTAGGCTACGTCACAATCTGCAACTTACTATCACAAGATTTCATTACTAACTATTGATGTACACGGAACACCACTACATATAAGAAATCAATATACTGAATTAAGAAATAAATACTAGTAACAAACGAAGAGCCTTCGCGGTCGCCTCACGGAACCCTTAAAACTCACGGAACACAACTACATGTTTTGCGGAACCCCTGTTGAAGACCACTGCCATAAATAATTCAGTGGAAACTCCAATAGGTGTAGACAATTGTACGTTCATAATAGATGCCACCAACACAGTGTCTGCAGGCACCAGGTCACCAATGGTTTTCAACCAGGGTTCCAACCAGTACAGTCCAGGGGTTCCGCCAGAAGTTAAACAAATTTTCGTTTTATTAATTAAATTAAATGCTGCTTTTTGCATAAGACAATTGAATTATCGTGCAGGGGTTCCTCAAGTTCTGAAATGTTTTCTTGGGGCTCCGCTCCAGCAAAAAGGTTGAAAACCACCGATCTATACTATAAAGCGCGATCTGTCTGTGTTTCTACGTGTTTGTGCTTATACTGGGTGGCGTACAAACACAAAATTCAACGCGATTGATCACCACACCGAGGTGTGTTGCAAAAGGAGGTTGATGACCTCACGATGACTTTTTGTTGAAGATAAATTTTCTAAAATTTGCATTCCTTGTCAAAAGAAAACGGTTTTTTCCTTAGCGAAAGCTAGTACCCGACTTACCAACTACACAGTTCAAAGCTTTTTCGAGAAATACTAACGAGATGCTTGAGAGAAAAGTAATTTTCTAACAACCTAAGCTTTATCAAAAATGTACCAAACGATTAAACCATTTAATTTTTACTCGTTTTTGTTTAGCTTGCATTTTCCTTTTTTTTCTTAAACACTTCAAGAAAACTTTGTTTCGTCATAATGCTTAACCCTTTGAATCCTGGTTTCTCTGATCATTCCCGCCTTTAACCCGAGCTTACAGGGTAATGACGGTACACAGGCTTACACCGGGCACAGCACGGTACACCGGTTTACACTTTACACCGGCTTACAGGGTAATGACGGTAGACTTCTCAGTAAGACCGGTTTTCCGGCCTGCAGGGTTCAAAGAGTTAAGTGTCGTCATATTGCTTGTCTAATACTACCTAAGTCAAAACAGTAGCAGGTAGCAGCTGTACTTATTATCCACGGTCATTTTGAAAACAAACGTAAATTGTAAAGCTATGACTGGTATGCCGCCTGTTTTACTTACATGATATATTATCGTACTTGCAAAACGGATACTTTATTTAAAACTTTAAAGCCTCTGATAGTTGTCGGTAGCCAACTGCACTGAAGAGAGCTGATAGGTTAAAACAATGTCTCTATCTGCAGCTCGCTCAAATACTGCCCAAGCAAGACTCTGGGCCAATCCCCCTCTACTGGCTGCATTTGTGCCGGGAACAAGGAACACACACGCCGCCAGAAGCTTAAACTTTTGTTGGCAGGCCTAGGACTATGAAAAAGTTGTCAGTAAGACGCCAATTGCTTTATAGCTTTATTGGTGAAAATCTAATATATAAAATCCAAAGTCTGTTTGTTTGTCTGTCTGTCAGTCTGTTTGTCTGTTCCTTATGGAAAAAAAATTAGGAGCACCTAGAAAAAAATAAAACATGCATTCCGATGTATTTTTTTCCAGCGGAGTCAATGGGCCTATTTCCAAGTTCGTACCTCGCCCCCCAAGGGAGCTACGGCCCTTTTTCCACAGGAGGGTCTCAGATAACTCTTCGATTCTAATCGAATTGCGTATTTAGGTAGAAAGGTTAGAAAGTTTACATAAAAACTAAAAGTGTATTCTTATGTAAAATTCTCCGAGGAAGACAACGGAAGTAGTTTCGAACCTCTAAGTGCCCCCCTAAGGGAGCTATGGGGGGCAGAACCCCCCTTTGAAAATTCAAATATATTCAATTTAGATGAAATTTAAACCATATGTATAAGACACTAAATTAGAGAGCTTTCCAAAATTTCAGCCTTTTTCGACAATATTAGGGGGCAGAAAGCCCCCTTAAAAATTTAAAGTTTTTGTTAGGTACCACAAACAGAAAAAAATTTGTGACAAATAAAAATCCAAATTTGAAGATTATGAGCAAGATTGTACTTTTAAAAATCCTTAGCAGATTTACCCGTCGTAGATCGGGTAAATATGACTTTTTCCAGGGAAGATAAGTACGGTGTTTTCATTTCGATCAGATTCGTCTATGGGAGGCTACGAGCCTATGGGGCTCTACTAGAGGCCTATCTGTACTGTTGTACGACGAAATAAAAATCATGAAAACACATTAAAATATGGTTGTTCAATGTAAAAACTTAATCAGTCTTTACATTTTACCCGATCAACGACGGGTAAATCTGCCAAGTACGGTATTTTCATTTCGATCAGATTCGTCTATGGGGGGCTACGAGCCTATGGGGCTCTACTAGAGGCCTATTTGTACTGTTGTACGATGAAATCAAAATCATGAAAACACATTAAAATATGGTTATTCAATGTAAAAATTTAATCAGTCTTTACATTTTACCCGATCAACGACGGGTAAATCTTTCAGCCTTTTTCGACTATATTAGGGGGCAGAAAGCCCCCTTGAAAATTCAAATACCTATAGAGAGAAAAGTTAAAGAAGCTTCAAAAAATAAGCAAAAGTGTATTGTCATGTAAAATTTTCCAAGGAATACTGTGGAAGTGGTCTCTAACCTTTAAGTGCTCCCCTAAGGGAGCTATGGGGGGCAGAACCTCCCTTTGAAAATTCAAATATATCTGATTTACATGAAATTTAAACCATATGTATAAGACACCAAATTAAAAAGTTTCCCCAAATTTCAGCCTCCTACGACTATATTAGGGGGCAAAAAGGGGGGAGAAAGCCCCCTTGAAAATTCAAATACCTATTGTTATGAGTAGTAATGATAAAGGAATTAAAAATGAAGTGTATGTCGCTTTTTATTATCTGTATTGAATAACAAGATTTACAAACAAAACTTTAAGCAAATAATTTTCACCTTTACATAGAATATGGTTATGCTAATGTAACTGTTGAGGTATGATATTGTAACCTGTTTCCTCTTCAAGGTGATTAGCCTCCGATAATGCAAATATTACGTGACAACAGTTTCTAGGGGTTAAAAAGAAAGTGTTGTCAGAATAGTAATCACCAGGATAACTTACATGATCTGACCAATTGCATATACTGACGTTGCTTTTTTATCCTATACCCGGGCAACGCCGGGTACCTCTGCTAGTACATCATAAGGAGTCTTACCACAACCTTTAGTCAAATGAACTCATGAAAGTTTGTGAAATTATTTGTTGCTTGTAAGTAAGCACAGTCGTGATTCAATGGTAGTGAGATAGGTGTTATCGGCATAGTTTATACTTTATGAAACAACGGATAGAGGGAAAATCAGTAGAAAATATAAGTCAGTAGGTTTACACCACTGTGTGAAATCACTGTCATTAAATATGTAATCGTTTCTATGCAGGGAAATTGACCAACTAGTGATCGGATGCAAGAGGTATAGCAATAGCGGCTCCAGAAACCTTTGATGGCAAGATGAAAAATCTAAACTGGTGCATTGCAATTCAAGGTAAAGACATTTTTTTCGGAGATCAACTTTTTTTGGTCCAATACTTTGAAAAAAAATGTTTTCGAGATAAATTCCAACAAATAAGTTTACGAAACCAAGGCTAAGAAGAGCTGGTAGGAAGGATGCATTTCCCACCTTTTCCCTGGATTTGCCACTAAGGTGTACCCTCTTTTGCCATATTCTCGGACCTAGGTACATAGGTGCAGCCAAGCAACTTTGTGCCGCAAATATCACTACGAGGGGGTTACTTGGTGTCACAAATACCACAAACACAGAAAAGTCGTGAAGTAAGCCTACCATTTAATAACCTATTTCTGTAATCGCAACACAGAAACCACTACCACACACACCTTTCACTTTATTTCCCAATACTTATTGAAAGAAACGATTAGAATTTGTGTAGTCATAGAGAGTTTGTGAGTAAGACCAGTTTTAATTTAAACTACCGCTACAGCGATCTGAACTGGAGGTAGGGGCGATAGCCTCATTTGTATCAATTTATAGTTTCTGATTTCAAAAATGTTGTGTCGGATAAGCCGGCGCAGCTGGGTGAACCGAAATTCCTCACCGAAATAAACCGGGCGACGCCGGCGAGTAAAAGTATAAAATTAAAGGTAAACCCTTCAGCTTTGTTGTTTCAGAACCGCGTCATTGAACTGGTAGCTCTTCGCATTACTCAGAGCCGCTGGTGAAAGCGGTGTGCTTTTTTTTACCGGAACGATTTCAAGATTGGTCAGTTCCGTTCCGACATCTCAATCTTAATTATCAGCAGCGTGGCCGAATGGTCGCAGCGGCATTCTTTTTATGATTTTAAGCAGAAGATCCTGATTAAACTCCTACCCAAGCTGCGTTGTTTTGCTTCTAGGATAAAGATGGTTTGCGACAATTAACCCTGATTGGGGGTTCCTAAAAAGCAGCAAAAGAACAAAAAAGTAATTACAAATTCAGTCCAAATAATATAAATATCGTCTACTTCTAAACGAGTCTGGAATTGTTCTATGCATTGCAGCACTGTCGCTTTCTCGTGACTGAGTATAAAGATAAAGCATCAATCGATCAAAATAGTAATCAAGAATAAGTTTACTTCTGCCCCATCCTAAATCGTAGCCTACAATTTGAAAACAACCAAAACATTAAGAAATTATTCAAAAGTTTTTCACAAAAATTCATAGTACAGTAGATTCCGCTTAATCGGGCCACATCGGGATAAGCACCATTTGGCCTGATTAAGCGGCTGACCCGATTATCCGAAGTCTTGCAGTATCTGTGCCAGGGTTGTCCTTGGTACACCAGCTATCTCAGCTAGCTGGCGATGACTAATGTTTGGAGGTTGCTCTCTAATTTTTCTTAGAACAACAACCCTTTCAGCAATTGTTAATTCTTTTTGTGGCATCTCTGCTTGGGACTTCACAAAATTTGCAACAAAACACAACAATTACCATGTCCAAGGGCATGAAATGACAAAATAATTTGCGCCTGTATTTTTCAATTGTTACATAATATAGTTGGCTTTGTGATATTGAGTTCTATTACATTACAAAGGCGGTTTTGCAATTAAACCAGTGTATGTCTGACTGCAGTTGTGGCCCGATTAAGCGGAATAGTGCCCCGATTATGCGGATTTAACGTAGTGCATTATCTTTGATTGGATTTTGTTCTTAACAATTTGGCCCAATTAAACGGCTGACCAGATTAACCGGCGGCCCAATTAAGCGGAATGTACTGTAATTATCTATTTCCAAGTTTTGACCAGCCATGCAATCGGTTGAGCGAGCAACTCTTCTTCCTTTTCTAAGCATTTTTGCGTATGGCTCTGGATCTCATCTTTAGCTAGGAGGCCCAATAGTACTGACAAAGAACAGGTTGGCGACTTTGTTTGTAGTTATCATGTTGCCGTAGTCGGATATAATATTGTTCATAGCGAAAACCCCTTGCCTACATACTGCTTTACTTGTTGATAGAGAGTCAACTGCTACTAGCAACTTGTTAAATTTGTTGGAACTGCTTCTTCCACCTACTGCTCTGTATTCAATAAACCCAAGTTGAATTTCTTGTTTGTTTTGATGAAGAACATCACATAAGCTTTTCGCCACCTCTTTGCCAAATCGAGGATTTTCATGTACTTAATTTTTGTGGATTCAACACAGCCATTTAATTAATAAGGTTTTAGTACATCTTTTGTTCTGTTGAAGCAACCCTAGTCTGCGCTGTGTTTCGATTCCCTAGTGGATAGGCTTTGTTTCGTATTGGTAGCTACAGCCCGAATGAACCGAGACTCAATGATGGGTGGGCTTCTGTTTTCTCTCAACTTCGCTTCCTGGAATATTTCTTCTTCTGGAACCGAAATAGAACATATACATATACACATATACACGTGGAACCGAAATAGAATGCTTTCCCAGGGAAAAAAAGAAGGTTTGTCATTAGTTCCGTATGTATACTCAATACCTTATGTGCCTTTGGCAATGTGGTAATCCGGTTTTGTTGTGTTTCTCATACAGTTTTTTTATTCATTTAAGACATCAGCCTTTAACGGTAAATTTTTAACAAAAGTAATTGTACATGAAGTAATACAAAAAGCTAGCGATGCACTTCGAGCGAACTGCAGACAGTCACACTGTTCGACCCATCAGGTCTCTAAACAAAGCATAGTACAAGTGTGACGGTCTAAGCTGCTATGCTTTATTTAAAGCCTCTAGCTACTTGATACTTTTTTAAAGCCTCTAGATACTTGTCGGTTACTAACTGCACTGAAGAGACCGGATAGGTCGAAACAGTGTCACTGCCTGCAGTAGTTGTACATAGTCTGGAAAGTAATCCGAGAACTTTGACTTTTTCTGTACCTTATTTCGTTTCATCTTTAAAAGCGTTGCGAAAATATTGCGCCAATGCTGGAAAAGAAAGCGAGACAGCTAATGTCTCTCTAATAGGCGAAGCCTCTCAGCACACAAGGAACACTTTTCCAATTCTTTTGTGGATGATATGCAAGTCATGGGTGCATTTCTTAAGTTTCCGATATTCTTCGGTAACTGGCTATATAAACATTACAAGCTTTCAAGAAACGACTGAAAGTCATTCTTGCTCCTGATAATATTTATTGCCTTACCAACAGCAAGCGTAAGTCTCTGACTGATGTTGTGTCACAATGCTAGTTCAAGGTATTGGTCTTTAATCAGCTTTCCAAACCCTGATATTGTTCCCAGCATCACACTGGCTCCATCACTCTAACGTGAAACCATTTCTCAACAAACGCTTCATAATTTCTCTAGTCAAGTCATATCAAACAATTTTAAAATATGGCATTCACAGCTTCGTGCTTGGCGCTCAGCACAAAAGTGATAGTGTGGAGGACAAGTCGGTAAGCTTGCTTGTTGAGTCCGTGCGCAAGACGCTTAACGTAATGCCTCCGTCTTTATGTGGCAGACAGGTGGCGGGCCAAGCAGTCTACCCGTCGTGGTGGCCCAGTTTAACTGAAGACTAGCAAAAAGGGCTAATGAGAAGCTTATAATCTGAGAAGCTTCTCCAAAACGAAAGATCTTGTCCACATGAAGAAGCAAAAGTGCAACAGGTGCCACTTCACTACCAACACAAGCTTTTAGAAACACGGCTAACATTGATTCGTGACCAATATGGGTAGATTCGTCAGCTAGAACATTTATATTTCCCATCCATTTGATGATTTTAGTCAAAAGCTTTTCTTAACCAGCAAAGATACATGATCAATTATATTAACAGCAACAGTTCTTCTGTGTAAGACACGTCCCTTGTCTACGGAATTCGCTTGCTGAAGGTCAATTGAACTTTCAAAGTTGTGTAAGGTTATTGTTTTTAATACAATTTCGGTAGAGAGGTGACTTTTAGTATCAAAGTTGCTATTATTGCTACTAGCAATACACCGTTGAACATAATAATATAATATATTTAGAAAATTCAAACGTTTTCGGCGCTACATATCGCCCTCATCAGGATCTATACACAAATATCTACAGCATTAAAACTTTCGTTGAACGAAAACACAAAAAAAAACATAAAGTAACTTGAAATAGTTCTGCTAAAAAACAATAAAACTTCATTCTACGGTCTTCGTAATTGTCTGGTCTCTGCTAAAAAAGAATCTGATAATAGAAACAATTGCCTGCCAGGAGTTAATCGGATTTAAGGTTTTGTAAATAATTGTTTCAAATGAATGAAAATTACAGTTAAATGATTAAATAAACACCTTTGATTAAAACACGTTTAGTAAAAATGACGCTCCGTTTGCATAGAGTTGTTTGTTTAGCACAGGGTTACTTCTTTTGATGACCAAGGCTTCATGGATTTTGGCTTCGTAGGATGTTTGGCATTTTCTAATTATTTCAAATTGCCCCATGTTATTCGGCTGAATTTTGCACGAACTGCATTTTTTTATATGTTTCTTGATGGCACTTTTACTTGACCTTGAAACATTTAAGTGCTCCCCTGCTCTTATACCCAAATGTCTTGCGGACGTACCGATGTACGTGACATTCACATCATGTGAACAGGTACACTTATAAACGACATTTGAATTCAAAACCAGAGGAGTTTTGCTTTTCAAAGAGAAATATTCCTGCACTTTTGTTGTTTTGTAGACGATGGTGATTTTAATGTCAAACCGTTTCTTTATTAGTGATTGAATTTGTAGACCGAATTCTTTTGAGATTTTTCCGAGGTAGGGTATGATAAAAGGATTGATAAATTCTTTTTCGGTTTTACTGTCTGTTTTTTCTTTTTGAAATTGGCATAAAATTTGGTTAAAAAAAGGGATTGGATAACCGTTATTGTAAAAAAGACTTTTCAAATAAGCAACTTCTTTTTGGAAGAGATAGTCCGTTGAACAGGTAATTTTTGCTCTATTGAGAAGACACAAAATAAGACCTTTTTTCCAAATTTTGGGACAAAAAGCATTGAAATTTAACAATAATCCGGTGTTAGAAGGTTTTCTCCATGTCCAGGTATCAAATTTATCGTTCAACGAAAGTTTTAATGCTGTAGATATTTGTGTATAGATCCTGATGATGGCGATATGTAGCGCCGAAAACGTTTGAATTTTCTAAATATATTATATTATTATGTTCAACGGTGTATTGCTAATAGCAATAATAGCAACTTTGTTATTGTTTTTGTTACATAACCTTGTGTTGTGAAAACTCGACCAATGGATTGCAAGACAGTTTGTTCACATTAAAAATTAGATCAAGTTATACTTATCTTCGCCGTTTCAAGAACAGTGATAGCTTCTTTATATGCCTGGGAGTTTTTGTGCTGATAGATCTTTTTGTGCACTGACAAAAGCTGACTTTCTCATTTGCCACCATAACAAGAGACTTTGCACTCTGCCTATTGAACAGAAATAACAACAGCGCATGAAGCTCTTACTTCTAAATTATTTACTTCACGACAGGGAGCGCATTCTATTTTGCCATTGATAGCGCACTTCCGTCTGAATTCCTCTTGTTGTTATGCCTTATTTGATGGATAAGCAGTTGAATTAACTTCTTAAATCAAAACTGAACCAGCATGATCTTGATGCAGTGATTGGTGGTCACTGATTGTACACACGCCGCTGACCGTTTTTTAACCTTTTGCTGCTGCTGCACTCATTGTTTCTTTGTCATTCTCTTTTCTTTTCCAACATTGATCAATTTTATTTGCATTTTATTTTATTTAACGTTTTCTTGTGCATATCCTAAAGATTAAACGTTTTGGCATTACTTTAGTCAAACCTAAAAACGAAGATTAAACTTTAATGCAAGGGTATTTGCTGGAGTGCTGGTCGGCAGTTTTTGTCTGCTTTTCACAATTAAAGCCTTACTCATTTGCGACACCTTGGCGTGAGGCTCTTACCGGTACTTTTCACCGGAATGGCATTCTGGGCCATTCCAGCTCACTTCCGCCCCCACCCAGAACCATTGAAGTAGCACCTTGGTTTAGAAATGCTTTTGCTATTTAGGAAGTTTGGAGAATAGGGGAGATTAGTGGATGGCTAGCATGTGAGATGCTGGTGTGGTTTGAGGGAAGTTGAGAATGCTGGTGAGGCATTACCATATTTAGAAATCAAATGTATGAAGCACAATTCTTTCTGACTGTGTGTCTGCGTTTAAGATTGAACAATTTCAAAACTGGTAAAAGTAAAGACACGAAATTTGGCGCCATTGATCGTTCCATAATTGATTGCTAGCTCTGGGAAGTCTGAAAATGGGCGTTAACGTCACAATGTCATTTGTGATGCAAATTTTTTAAACTTTTGCCTTGTAACAGAGGAAAACGAATTAAGGCTCAACAAAAGACAGCGACCAATTAATCGATTTACAAAAAAAATTTGCTTCTTTAGGGATAAGATGACGTAAAGATTAACGTTGTTGGTGGAATTTATCTTCTCTTTTTTAAGAAGTACTGCGCGTCGAGACGCGGTTAAAAGTTATTAGGGAAGACAAAAAACCTCTTTCAAGAAAAAAGCTTCACCGAAATGTAGTTTGGCCCCACATCACAACAAGCGATTGTGTTTACGCCATACTTTTCCTTGTGACGTTATCTCAAGTACGACAGTGTTAAAGCAATTAGTCGCTATCCGCAACCCCGTCGATAATAATTAGTTGATAGTTCATCAATCATCGTTGTTGCTTCAAACTAGGAAGGCAACGTTGCATTTTTTAAGCCAAGTTTAAAAAATTGAGCTATTTTTAGATTTCTGATTGGGGGCAACTTTTCTTTCGGGATTTAAGGAGCCAGAAAAATATCCAGAGCAGTACTTAGTTGAACATATTAAAATTAACACAACAAAACTATTATAAATAAAAACAAAAACAAAAAATGCCAAGTTTATTATGCTAATTTCATTATGTTTATTAAATACTGCTCTGGATATTCGTTTGGCTCATTAAATCGTTAGCTATTTTTGAAACTGCTTGGCTAGCATATTTTTGCGTTTTTCGTTAGGCTATTTGGCTTGTTTTTGCCACGGCTTTAATTCTTTTGCTTCTATTATATCATTTTTGTTAGTAGGCAACTGCTTACTTTTATGATTCTGAGTCCGTTCGATTTCTGGATTTTAGTTTTTTTATTTCATTTCCGTAATCGACTTTCTTTTGTTTGGGTCTAAACAAGAGCTATTTGCTTTTCGTAGATACTGCCACTTTTGGGTACATTAACGAAGGATAAGACCTACAAAGCACAAGTAGATATTTCTTTTGTTACATATAGGCGTGAGTTGCGTCGACAACTGCATTTCTTACCACACCTGAAAGCCCAAAATTTTTTTTTAGCAAACCGACGTTTTAATGAATTTGGCGGATTCTTTGTTTAAGTTCCCTTGTTTTTGTATATTGGGCATATTCTTCAAATCTTTATCTGGCAACCCTGCTGTTTTGCTGCTTTAACAAGTTGAAAAACTCGTTCAGCGCAAAAGAGTGATGTCAAATTTTATTAAAACAAGCATTGATACTGAGATTGGGTCCCTAAAATTTGTTGCTGGAAACATGGCTCCTTTCCTCCCTCCTTCTTCTTTGGTACGCTCACGTTGGGTACAAAGCACATGAGCGTAGTTAGGAATTGTAGGGCACCAATGTGGTTACAAAAGCAGTCGCATCAACTAGTGAAATAGGCCTACCATTTCATTGCTTGTTTCGGCAGTCCTAAGAGCAATCTCAATTTCTGTGCACGATACCACTTTGACCTTGCTCCCTCTTCAGCAAAGTAAAAGAAACAGATATAAGCTTGCGGATAAATAGGCTGGTTTTGAGAAGGATCAGTTTTGAATTAAATGAAGTATACCAAGACTATAGCACAAAAATGAGGCCACGGGAGGAGAGGCACTGTTGTTATATTGCGCAAACGTTTCTGACCCAATTCTTGTTTTAAGAAGACTCGGTTTTTGGAATCGTAGTCTAGCTAACTATTGTGAAAAACCATTAATTCACAACAACTTTTTGTTCTGTTCTCAAACTGTTCCTTGGCTGGGATGAAGTCCACGTTGCCAGTTGCTCCAATATTTCGTGTCTTGAAGTTACCGTCAGGGTATCATGCAGGCTAGCAAATAAACGGATGAACAAAATAAAATTTTTGCTCTGTGCGGCTTTTTAGTTTTAACAAGTTGGCATGAATATCATGCTTAATTAATTATTGTCGTCCTGAGACTGGTGTAATGACGTGCATTCAGAGCTTTAAATGTTTAAACAGCTCAAATGGCGCCAGATCATTTTCAATATAAAGGAAATGAATTGAAAATCAAAAAGAACAGGTTTTCATTAGATCTCAGATGTGTAAGTTTTATTGTTTGATAATCGATCTCTTCGGTCGATATTGGCATCAAGCTAAGCTATGATTTGTACAAATGATCAAGACAGGAAATTATTAACCGTATTTTCAAAATCAATTTGGAAAAGAAGAGTTGTATTGTCGTTTACAACATTAAAATTCAAACATGACTTGGCGGCAAAAACATTTGTCAATTGCTTAAACCAGTGGTATACGCAGAAATTTGTCATACAGGGTTTTTGTTTTTCTCATTAAGAATGCCGAAGATGCAATTATTCTGGGGGAATCCAGAGACATGCCCTCCGGAAAAATTCTAAAAACTTACACCAAATAACAGGCATCTTTTGGCTTTTAGTCCAAGTTCTAGACAAACGGTTGCATGAATTTTTTATTAATTAAAAAAATTGTATACCTACAATAAATATGGGGGTTTTGATTCTCCAAACTCCTCAATGCATGCGCCACTGGTTTAAACTCCTCACCAAACTCAACTTTTATTTACAAATTTGCAGCATTGTCATTTATTCAGCCATGCTTTAACCTCTTAAAAAAGAAAAGTATAATAGTCGAAATTTCTACGAATGTTTGTGTCCAAAGGAAAAGGGAGATTTATTTTCCTCTTGTAAGTGAAAACGTGGTTTTTGATGATTTGTCTGGTTTGGGCAACTGAACGCCTATGCTTTGATTATGGTCATTGCCATTAGCATCTTGACTAGTAAACGTTCAGGGTAGGGTTTAAAAGCCGGGTCCCAATTTCGGAAAATTCCGGGAATCAGTTCCATTTTGTATTTCCTGTTTCCCAGTTTACCAACAAAATTTTCGGTATTTTCAGATGGCGAGCAATTATTGGTAACATAACCATTACATTCTTCTTCTTCTTTGTCTTTCGGCATATTCCCGATTAGGGGTCGCCATAGCAGATATCTGCATTTTTATAACATGGCATTTGTTTTACGGTCGGATGCCCTTCCTGCCACCAACCCTCTCTTCAGAGGGAAAACTGGGCCACCTGTCTTTCACATAAAGGTGGGGGCGTCCCGTTAAGTGCCTTGCCCAAGGACACAACAAGCGAGCTTGCCGGCTTGTTATCCACAACCTCCCCTAAATGCCGAGCGCCAAGCATGGAAGCTGTAAATACCATTTTTTAAAGTCTTTTGGTATGACTCGACAAGGTGAATGAACCCCAGGTCTACCGACTGCGAAGCGAACATAGCCATTACATTACCAAACAAAAAACATTGCTTAAAACTTTATTTCAGCCCTCAGGTAAAAAAGACCAAGGATATTTTTCAAAGCTTTACTGATCGTTCCAACAACCACAGTTGAAGCAGAACAAGCTTTTTATGAGTGGACTTCTATGTCATCAAAATTCGTTTGCAATCAAGCACCGAAACTACTTATGCTCTTCATTTTTCTTCACGGTTGTTATAATAAAAGTGAACAAACCAAGCTTTAGCGCATTTTTGCCATTTTGATTTTAGATGTTTTGCTTCTTGTCTGTTATGATTGAAATTCCCTGTTTTTTCCGGGATCCCGGGTTTGTGTAAGATTTTTTTCAAGTCTTCCGGTTTTCATCAACAACCGGGAAATCCTAAGTCCTACTTCAGGATTAATTGGTACTTCTTGGCTTCAGAGATACATTTAAGTGCTTGTCGTTATAATCTGTTCTGATTATATTTTTTATGAAGGAAAATAAAATCAATTGCTTGAGCTCCTTTCCAAGCATTGAAATCGATTGCCAAATGCATCACTAATTTATATGTTTCACAAAAACAAGCTCTCAGTTTACACGATATTTAAAGTGGTTTTGACCATAAAAATAATGAAAGGAAAAACGGTTTACGCCACTTTTTGAACCGCCTTTTTGTTGCACTGCTTAACATCACATCAACGCTGTCCGATCGATTTACGAAAGAAAATATTATGCCTTGCTTGACCCTTTACAAGGTCATAACATAACATGGACTGTGTATATGCACCTAAAGAAGCATGTAAGTTCGTTTTCATATTTCATTCTCCACATCATTTTTATTGCAGAGCATTAAACAGGAGACCTGCAAATGTCATTTTTTAGTTATTGGTTTGGAATGACTTGACAAGAGAATCGAACATAGGTCTGCCAGCTGCGAAGCGGACATCCTAACCACTGGATAACCGAGTCATTTCCGTTCAAATCAATTTCAAATTGTAACACTGAATTTCAGACATCTTCCAATATTTGTACAGTCTAATGCCGAAAGTTTGAAGAAGTTGAACTAATAGTTTGCTACGCCCTTACCCTTGTCTTTGCGAAAAATTTTCAGAACGCTTCGGGTAAATTGCTGACTAATTGGCTGTTACATCTTTTATGCGTGAAAGAATATGAGCAGGCTTGAGATTAGCTTTAGCAACCAGTATGCAATGCAGCCATACGCTCGACTTGTCTCCTCACGTTTATGAACTTTTCTTTCTAGTAAACTAGGGATGACCACAGACAGGCTAACAATCTCAACTTACAAACACAAGCCAACTAAAATGCGTTTGCAACAACGGAAATTTCCTGCTAAATAGACATTCATGAGCTTACCATCACTATGTTTTTCTCGTGATTGAATGGGGCGCGGGCTGAATGGGCAGCTAATTTAAAAATTGGTTTAGAAAACACGATTACCCGAAATCAAGGTTACGCAGGTATCTGAAAAAATAACATTTTTACATAATTTAATTAGAGAAAGTTTAATCTCCTATTTCCACAAATACTGACCCACAACAATTAACTAAAAATCTTTTAAAGCAGATGCAGGTTACGGGAAACAGGAAGAGAAAAAGCAGGTGTCGTGTTTTTCCATTGGGATAAAAAGTTGAGAGTGATTTGCAGAAAAAGTGATGGTATCAAGGTTTACCAGAGCGGGAGGAAAGAGGGAAAATCCGCATTTCCATATAAAATCAATTTGTTTTCGTAACATAGACTACGACACTGTTCCAGAATAACCAACAAAAGATTTTTCGTTTGGGACTTACGAACAAGAACATTCAATCAAACCCAGCAAAAACGTCTCTACTTCGGAAACCGCGAAAATTTACCTGCTTAGCTCACCTTATACTTGAATCAAGTTCGGGTTTTTCTTGCACTGTGTACTCATTTGTGCACGCAGTTTATTCTGTTGCTTGTTTTCGTACTAAAATTCTCTGCAACGTGTTTCCAGGTGTATGAAGCAATTGTTGCCAAGTCACTTGTTTCAAAATCGGGCCAAAAGATTCGAATATTGAGTTGCACTTTAACCGCTACTACTTGAAGTAATGATTCTTCTTTTACGTGATCAGTTGGTTTATTGCGTAGTTCTAAGAAGAAATGGAAATGCATTTGGCGTAATCATGGCGACATGCAAGGCTGTCTAATTAATCATCGTCGGGCAGCCTCTGTTGCGGAAAGGTAGAAATGATAATTTTTTCGAAAAGAACTCTTTATTAACTGGAAATCGTTCAAATATAGACACAGGCCAATTAAGGGAAATTTTTATGTAACTTTATTGGCAACACTGGCTTTCTAGATATCTTAAGTTTGATATAAGCATGGAACAGTGGCGAATACCCAGAGTAGGGATAGGTGGATGCATTCCCCCTACCAGCCTTTCAATTCATGCTTTTCTACACTTAAAAAATTTATGTTTACAAGTATGTAGTGGTTTAGATTAAAAGCTTCACTTCTAACATCAGTTCAGAGCGGATCTATGATGAATGAACAGTGCAGCCTCCTTTGACCCGCTCTTTAAACGTTTTTGCTTCACTAGCTTTGTCAAAAGTTAGAATGTTTTCTAGCATGTGAGTGTGTACGTATCTCAAAATTGATCGCAAGCTTGCATACGTCCCTCTTCATATTACAGCCTTCCGAATATATGATTTTGTTTCATTTAGAAACAGCAAACAACTGCCGGCATCACCCAATCCTGCTTTTTAGACAGATTTATTTCTTAAATTTGACGAGCTTGCAAATATTCCGGTGTGAATACTTTTCCCAACCTACATAATCAACCTTTTGAATATGCTTTTATTGTTTTAATAAGTTTGCAAATTGTGAAGTTCCCATGTTTGCATGTTTCTCCTCCCCCCGGCTCTCTAATTGATCCTAACTTTTTCCTTACGTTCCTCAACTAACAAACCGGAAGTTTGCATGCATCCATCTTCCCCTAAGAATCCATTAGTATGTAGGGTAATGCGCATCCAAACGAGTCTCATTTTGACGTCGTTGGGCCCAGCCAGTTTGTAATATTATCGACACTATTCCCAGCCCCCTGCAACATCTTCTAGGCTAATAATAAATTTTTTCAAAAATAGAATCGATACAACCATTATATGTGATTCTAAATGCAAATACAGTAGAGGCCGCTTATTAAGCCCGCCTCGGGACCGGACGATTTTGGGCTTGTTAAGCGGGTGGGCTTGTCAACCGACGGACGACTTTTTCTAAATATTTTGGCTGCAGGTCTTCCCTTTGATCACTGCCGCTTTACTGATTGACCGTAGTTTTTGTATTGTGACGTTGTTTCACTATTTCATTGAGTTTCCTTTTTCTCGCTTTATCGTGCAGGTGCAGCCTGCTCCATGTAAAACATAATCAGTTTTTAGACATGAAAGGTTGGTGACAAAACAGAAAAATTTTGGACAGTAACCAAAATGCTTGATGTTTATTCTTAGAGAAAAAAAATCAGGAATTACGTAAAGAAATTTTTTAGTTATGAAACTTTTTAAACAAATTCAAAAGAATTGCGTAGAAAATTTGGGCTTACTAAATGGGTTTTTGGGCGTATAGAGCGAGTTTCGTCGATACGCAGTCAAATGGAAGAAGTCCGGGCCGGACGAATTTGGGTTTAATATTCGGGTGGGCTTAATAAGCGGCGTCTACTGTATATACAGATAGTTTTGTGGCATGCTTAGCGACGGGCAAAAGAGACAATAACAGAGATTGTTAGTTCGACTAAATGCAAATATATACAGACAATTTTGTAGCAAGCTTAGCGAAAAACAAAAGAAGCAGTAACGGAGATTGCTAGTTTGACTGGTTCGGGATTGTAAAAATACGTCGTGCGTTTATTTCAAAGAAATAAATTTATCATCGGTTTTGTAAGTTTGCAAGTTGCTCCGGTTGCAGTATTTACAACAAGCACTGCTTTGATTTTATTAAAGCTTTAAGAATCAAAAATTAAAGAACGAGGAATGTAGGTGAAATCTACAGGGTTTAACTCAGCTTGACTTAGAATAGTAACAAAAGTAAAAGCTGTTTCGTCAGTTTAGGCGCGCGGCCAGGATTTTTGTATAGGGGTGTTGGGGGGGGGGGGGGGTTGAATAATGCAAGGCGATGCAAGTTTCATCTAAATAAAAATAGATCAAGTAAATTGGTTTTCTGATGCAGAACCTCTGAATTTCAAAGCTTATAGGACCGAACCGTTGCACGTTTTTTGGAATTACGTAGCAGCAGGTTTCGAATCATCAGTATCTTGATAAATTACTACAAAAGCACCAGTGTATCGCGGCGGAGCAAAAAGATGCAATTTGTTCAGCGTCGCCGAAAAAGTGGCGATACTAAGAGATGATCCCTAAATAATATTAAACAAACGTCGCGAACACCTTTCAAAATATAGTTATGAAAATAAATTCAAATCAGTACAGAAAGTAAAAGATTCAGACAGGCACACAAGCATATTTTGTGTATTTTTGTGCTTAATTACCAAAAATTACGATCTCATAATTTTTCTTTATACCTTCACAGCCCGAAGACCAAGGTAGATAACATCAGCGAGTTGAATTTTTTTTATTGGCCGCTCGGAGAGGAAATAAAAAATAGCATAGCTCGATGTAACTTTGACTTTGTGAACTTTCGTGTTAACGCGTGTCATAATGATGTAGTCCACGCATATCTGCTTCATTTCAGTGAGGCATTTCATACTTTGGTTCTGCTAAATATTACAGAGACTTAAAATTACCCGCAAACAACGCAATAACAAATTTTTTGGTTTTTCATTACAATGTGCAAAATAATTAACTTTCCTTGCCAACAATTTTTGGATCTGCCACAGCCATGAAATATATGTTTTGAGCGTTCACAACTTTTCCTGAACAAAGAGTGCTTGCTGTCAGCGTTTCCAGGTTGACGTCTGATTTTAACTGAAGTAACGCAGGTCTGCAAAGGAGCTGGGATAAAAATGAGCATCACTACTGAACTTAGACTAAAAGTATTTAAGGAACACGAAGTTAGGTCATTTTGCAAAAAATTAGATCTCAAGAAAAAGAATGTAGCCATTTGGTAATTGCAAGTAAACACTATAATACATACGATGTATTGCTAAACCAAAACTGGAATCATTTTTTTTTGTCAAGCCTTTATGCTTTTACAGAAGAAAAACATATTCTGAAAAATCACATTTATCCTAATCGCGATACGGTCTTTTCTACCTTGGGATCCAGACGAAGATATTTTTGGTCTTTCATACTTAAAAGATGTCTCTTGAAAATTTAGATATTTTTAACGGGGACTACTACGACGCACTCGCAACATTTTGAGCAAGTCACTTAAACAAGGTGTTGGTTTGTTACGTCACAATTGGAAAAAAGTTGAAAATAATTTTTTGAAATTCGCATTTCTTGTCCGAGCAAAGTGTTTTTCTGCCTAAACCCTACTCACCAGCTTCAAGAAATTTGGGACCGTTCAAATATCACAGGACAGCTCCAGGGAAGGAGAGGAGAGGAAAGAATCAAAACCGTCATATTGATATTATATGGGGGGAAGGGAGAATAGAAGACGTTATTATACGAAAAACTTGCCACTATTTTAAAAAGAAGTAAAGTTTTCAATCGTTTCATTTAGCAGGTTTTTGAGGCGGATCCGAATAACTGAAATTTGCTTGAGTACTTTTTTATATGACAGGTCACATGAGATGGAGAGAAGCTTTGCAAACATGTCATAATGCGTCACATGGTAGGAGAGGGGGTTAAATATTGGTTGAAAAAGTGTTTTACCAATTTTCACAGCCTCTTTCAGCCCTTTGGGAACTGCCATTACGTTATAATTAACGATTAATTGTAAAAAGTGTTTTCTACATTTTTTTAAACCCTTAATAGAACATGTTTCTAAAAATTACCTGGTTCGCACGTTACATTATTTGACCCTGAGCACAACAACAAAAAAATAAAATGTTTCTTGCGTTGATGTCATGCAGCCAACATGAGTGACGTTAGAACAAAAAACAGAAGAAAGCAAGTTCCAGTTTTACTGTAATTATTAATTTTCAAAAAATAGACGAGAAAAATGCAAGTTTCAATTTCTGCTGTGATCAAAAATTCTCAAAACGGAGCCGGAAAAAACAAATCCTAACTTTTATTAGATATGCTTTTGATCAAAAAAGAACAGGAAAAATACGTTTCAGATTTTATTTAATACTTTTTTAGTTCAATAAGATCAAGATCAGAAAATAACAAGCTTAAACTTTTTATTGATAATTCTTTTTATTGACTATAAAGAAAGTAAAATATTTTTATGTTAGTTTCATGTCCAAAATTACTTCAGGGCAAGCTTGAATTGTTGAGACCTGGCTTGGTTAATCATTGACAAAGGAGGCACGGTTTTAAAAATGTGGTTTTGTTAAGTTAAGGCTTCACCAGTGGTAAGTTTAAAGTAAGTCACCCCAATTATCATTAAAAATTAGCGGCATTTTTAAAATTCACTCTGATGGAGCAGATCAGTGACTAATTTACCAGTAATAATACCTCACAAAGTGCAAAAATTCTTGCTAAAAATTGTTTCTGAGCGATTGTCTTGATTTTTGAATTGTCAGTAGCAGAGCAGTCAGTGATAATTTCTTGTTGTCGATTTAAGTAATAATTGTGTGGATAATTTCGGAAACAATTTGCAAAAAGTTTTGATAAATCACTGCTAAAATTGTCACTTGAGAGCAACCTGAAAATATAATAAAATTTTGTTTATGACGTGACAAAGACACAGTTTGCATTGGTTTGTAAAGTCAGTAAATTGTTATTTTTCAAAAATTCCAGTCATGGGCCAAACAAAACAATGTGTTTTGGAGCAAGATGAAAAATTGATGGAGAAAGTCAGGAAATACCCCTGCTTACAAGAGAAGAACTACGCAACTTATAAAGACAAATTAGGCAAGGATAATACTCGGGCAAAAATAGATAAAACCCTGAAAAGGTAACCAGGGAGTGCTCATCATGAGTAGGAAATATTACCAAACAGATAGAGCAGAAAAAGGATTTAAGGAAAATCAGTGTGTGTGGGGTAAGTTCAGAACAAGTTACAAAATGTCGAGAAAAGTACAAGTTTTTGCAACGGTATGATCCTTACATTCCGCTTTGAATATTTTAAATCAAAATGTATAGTAGATAGAAAATTTCCTTCATTAAAATCATCAATACGTAGAAAATTGATGATTAATTAAAAAACATGCGTAGAAAATTGATGATTTTCCTTCATTAAAATCATCAATTTTCTACGTGCGTTAAAAAAACTTTCTCTAGCATTAATAATTTTTGAAAAAATAAGTTGTCACTGAGGAAATTATCTCTGTCGGCGAGAATTTAAAATTGCCGCTGGTAACCACAAGTAATGATATTACTGCAAGTGGTAACATTTTTCAAATCAAATAAAGGTAGCTTACACTCCAAAATAGGCAAAAGGCCTACGCGATATTGTGCACTAGTCGGCTTTGCCTGCGTCGCTCGGCAGGGCCCTCATCAGTAACGTTGTGGTTAACAATATCGGTTCAGCTGGCCAAGCCGGGTTCACTCAATGGATAGCTGCTTTTACCTTAGGTCTTCTGAAACTTAACAAACTTTTTTCCGTTAAATTGAGCTGGAGCTTGAATTGAAAGCATATCAAAGTTGTGGAAGGGCGCTAAAGTAATTGATAAATTTTTCGGGATTAAGCTATTAAATAGTAGGCCCACTGTACTTACAACTTTGTCATAGCTGGTAGGGTATTTGTAAAAGCCAACGCCACTGGCTGGGCGCATGTCACGTGGTCCTGGCATAAACGCAGCCAGGCAAAAAGCAAAACAACTCCAAGTCAAACACTTGCGGTTAAGTTGTGAAATAGCAGTGCCCTCTTCAGTATTTAAGAAATTATTTAAAAATATCGGGTCAGTTAGCTTCAACGAATTCATATTTGTGAGAGCAGCAATAATAAGTTAATGTGTTGTTGACGCAGCCAATTATTGTTCCAAAATCAAAAGTACCGTTTTTTTAAAGCAAATCGATAAAGCCTTAAAAAAACATTACGGGGGGTTGGGCATAGCCGCCATTGTTTTTCCAAAAGTTTTTGAGGTGTCTGGCTACATCCTACTCGGCTTGTTTTCTACGTAGGAACTGAACTTGTTTGCAATTAAAACAGCCAGTGAATATAAAAAGTTTTGTTTGTTCATTTTATAAAGTGCATGAAAGTAAAATTTCAAAGTTATAGATAGGAGAGGGGTCAAAGTAATTTCACTTAAGTATTTTTAGGAATACCTTATTGAATATTAGGACCAGTTTTAACGACTTTTTCGTAGCTGAATACCTATTTGTGCGACCTAAATTTTCTGGCCGAGCGCACGTTGCTTGGTTCTGGCATATACCAGCGAGCGAAAGAACAAAGTAACCCGAATTGATGTACCTACAGTAAAGTTATTACAATACAGTAGTAGCCATTGGTAATGATGAGGTTACGAATATCAAATCAGACAGCTGCGTCGGCTTCACTCAATCGCAAAGGAAATGGCTTCAACATTTAGATGATGTGTAGTTCGAAACTAATAGTTTGTTGTAACTTGTAAAAGACAAAACAGGACCATCTTTACTTCGATGTTATGTCAAATGTTATGTCTTCCATGTTATGTCTTCCAAATAATGTCAAAGAACCATGTTTGCTCGCAAAAAATAGTCAAAATGTACCAAAAAATAAACCTTTTGCAAAAATTTCAGGTTTTTTGGTCTAGTAGGAAAATTGTTCCACTAACAATGAAACATGATGTATGGCAACCAATTTCGACCTGCGATAATAAACTAGTCCTTAGCCTTAACCAATTAGAAAAGCATATTACTGGAAAGCAAATTGTTTCAGCTTTTAAACATTATTGGTTGTTTATACCTTTTCGATATGTTTTAACTTAAAACTAACCTATTTTTACTCAGCTAACCATATTTTTGAGAAAATAAAGTTACACCACAGGTCTTAAAGTTCAGCTTTTTTAGTATAAAAACCAATGGTAAATGTACATGTCATGCATTATCGCAATCGCCTTGAAATACCCTTTGAGTTTGAAAATCGGTTGAGACATGAGGTCAAAAATTAGTCTTTAACTAAACTGATTTTGCAAAAGCGTTGCAATTTTTGAAAAAATAATGAAGTGATTGGTCTCTGGTAGCCAAAGACTGCAGCAAAAATTAAGAAAACAAATTTTAATCGTACCCCAGAATTATGACATTGTAGAGCGAGTTGAAGCGTGCAGAAAAAAAGCAAGGAAGCATGCTTAAAAAACTTAAACTACTTTATTAAAGAATCTGTTGTTGCATTGCTAGTTCAGCATTAATTGTTGTAGGATTTCTTTTATCGAGGGCACCTTGCTAAGATCTCCCCAAAAAGCTTTTAATCGCGTTTCTACGATCAGTATTTTTGAGTAAATTAAGAAAACAAATTTAACAATTAATTGTTAATTATGGCGTCATGTGGCATCGTAAAGAAGTAAAATTTGTTAAACTTGGTAAGTCGAGTACTGGCTTTTGATTAAGCCAAAAACCGCGTTTCTTGGTCCAAAACCGCGATTTAAAAACTATCTTTGACTATGACGTCACTGTGACGTCAGAAACCTCCTTATAACACTGACCCCGAGGTGGTGTTCAATCGTGCCAAGTTTGATGTTTGTACGCCGGGCAGTTTTGGAGGAGTTAAGACAGACAGACACACAGAATTGCGCTTTTTATATTAGATGCATATTTGCATTAGGATGCAGAGGAGCGGTAGGCATGACGTCAAATTAATCTTTTGTTGCTTTATTGCTACAAGAAAAAAGCCATGGCACCATGACACACTTTCGCAAGCAAGTTCGTGATCATGAAACACTGTCATTGCCAAAACAACAGTCGCCTGCTAGTTTAGTGTTCCAGAATTAGGCTATATTTGTCTAGTTAGAACTTATTTCTTGTCATCGGCAGCTGATGCAATTAATCAAGTCATACGCTTCGCACGCCGAGAAGTTGTAAACGACCATCGAATAGCCTCGTGGTTACTTTTATATTGCATGCGGGCAAGCTTGAAATGGTGCGATTTCAAGCAATTAAATTATACCAGTATTTCTCAAAACCTACTGCCATGTGCTTGCAAATCACGAATTTGGATCAGAAAAAATAAATCATTTTGAACTGAAATTTGACCGACTCAAAAACTTTGTATTACTTAAAACAGTTACTCAGGCACTAAGAGCATCACTCAGTTTGCCATTTTTTGAACTGGAAATATAGGCGTTCTGTAGTGTACGTGGTGCTACCTTTGTTTGCTGATTGGCCGATATCAAACTGTTTAAAATTTTGTGAGCCAATCAGATTTGCAAATCTAATGTTAGCATAACTCCAAGTGTTAATTACATTGCCGTAAACAGATTTTATTTACATACGTGCACTCGCAGGCACTTCGCATTTGGCTCCAAAAGTCAAGGTGAAAATCTTTTTGCATGGAGATCAATATTTTCAAGGAGCGATTTTGGTTGCTTTGCGTTTAAAGTCAGTAAGACCTTTTTGTTTAGATCAATATTTTCAAAGCGCGATTCTGAGAGATTTTTCCATTAAAATTGTTGGTGAGATCTTTTGTCGGAGATCACTGTCAGCATAGCCTGAATTTGCAGATAAGCTATTTACCTCGGGCCATAAAATTCTTCTGCAAGCCAAATATTGTTACGTTGTTGACCATATTTGGCCCGCGGGCCGCATATTGCACACCCCTACTTTAGTGTATTGCATTGCTTATCATTGAGCTGAATGCGCCGGCACAAAACACGGTTGTTGACACGGGCGGCTCGATGGGCGCATTGCTGGGGCGTGAATCCATAAGAGATATAGGCGCAACACTTTGTTTTCTATGGGAGCAGCTAAAGCAGGGTGAGGACCTTTTTCAGCCGGGAAGGGTAGGACCTTTTTTAGAAGATGAAGTTGTTTTGCGTTTCTTTTTCCATTTTACGACTTTTTTCCATTTATTGCTCATTTCTAAAATATGCTGAGGTCTTGGTGGAGGGTTCTACTTTATTCCTACTGCAAGAATACTGAAGAAGGGAAGGGGAATAAAGCAGTATTTAGGACCCTTACCCCATATTATAGCAAACGTCACACGTCGAAGGGTGATCTGTAGAAACAAAAGTTTTCATCGTAGAAAGCTCTACATTACAGATCAATCCCAAAAAAATAAAATCCTGAATCAACAATAAAGCATATTGTCGCAAATCGACTAAATTTTAGTGTTTAAAGTAACATGCAATAACCCCTCCTTCAAAATCATTGGAATAGATGCATTCCCATCCTTTCCTTTCGAAATTTACTTCTCTGAATGAGTGTCAGGCTTTTCATCAAAAGGCTGTGGAAAGAACGCTTACAACATAACGTAGCACGCCTGGAATCGGCCCTTGCATCAAAGCTCAGGTTACGGGTTCGAATTACGGCTTGGGCCGACCGCAACGAAACGTATGGGTGATCGCTTCTTTGAAGACCGCAAAATCATATTGTAGTCCGTTCAACTCCCGTTCATCCTGTGTTTGATGAGTTGAATGAGTTCTCATCGTTTCATTTCTATTGTCATTGCTTGTTAGAAGGGAAGCAGCTCCGCCTGTCTTTTGGTAAACGGTGGTATGAATTAAAATCGTAAAGAATTTTTTTTAAGTTTCAATAATCAAAAATTTTTAAGTTTCAATAATCAAAAATTGATGAAAGACTGGGGGAGGAGAGAATGTTTAGAAAAACAGTTTTGGAAGCGGTAGTACAGGTTTTAATGCTTGGAATGGGAGGATAACGTCAAGTGAAGCTGCCACCAAGCCCAAAATTCAAAGTAAAAATATCGAAAAAGGCGGTTTCAGTACAGAGAAGTGGCATTACCGTAGTCGTGGCTTACGAAAAAGAGCCTGCGGTTGGCGATCACTTTGCTGTCTGCGTGAAAAACTCTCTTTTGGAAGTAAACTCTTAAAAGTGCTTAAACTAAACGTGTGTTTACTCGAATGCCAGTGCGTCATTGAGGACTTTAGAGCTTTTGACGCTGACCTTCACCGCAAGTTACGTCCCAAAGTCTTCGGCAACGTATCGAAATAGTATTTGAGTTTTGACCATCTCGACTTGAGTATGTTTTTGTTGGTCTTTCTAACAGTCATGTTTGGACAAGTTCGTACTTTAAGAGGACACGGGCCGAAGTTAATCCCTCTGTTCTCAGAAGCTTTTTAGATATGAACTTTTCTTTATATTAATTCTTTTCCGTTCAAAGCTGCCGGTCTATCAGTCTTAAGCATGCTTTTGAGAATGAATTTCTTGATACGATTTTTCTCTTTTTTAATTTCTTTATATTTTCACAGCAACAAAAACACAGCACCAATCACAACAAGCAATAAAAGTCACTTGGCAGACTTAAAGACCAATTTAACGTCACTTAATATAATTTTCATAACACGATGGCCTCAACAGCCTCCAGTGCTTTGCAGGGTACATTTTACATTTTTCTTGTCCACGACATTTCTTGAAACATCGCCAAAGTTCCAAACACTTTACTTTTCTCAGAAATTTTTTGCATCTTTTTGGCACCTCATAACAAATTTCAAAGAACTTTTTTCTGCCATAAGCTAAATGCCATAGTTTACGTTTGAATGTATTTTGTGGTTCAGACAAAATATGACTTATTGCCTGCTTAACTAGAAAATTGATTTGATCACACGCAAGCGTACGACCAGGGTAATGCCAAAAATAAAATACCATTTGATAGCAAGTGTTTTAAACGTTTTTAAAATTACAGCGTCGCAATTTATACGTGATTACCTACAAATATAGGAAAAATTGCGCATTCTTTTCGAAGTTATAAACATCGTGGATTTATATGGAAACATACGCATTTTTCAAGATTTTTTTAATTAGAATTTTAATTTTAATTTCTTTTGCCTAGACACCTTTAATATAGATTTAGATTAATGCACTAATTCGGGTAAAGAAGCTATTTCAAGCCATAGTAACCTTCAGCACCACTGTATTGTCCATGCCTTTCATTTAAATACAGTATTTAATCCAGTACCGGCATCACTTTTTTTCGGTGATGAAAATAATAAGTTTTTATCGATTTGCGCTTCAATTCAGACATATTATCTAACTACTGAGTTCAATTGGTTAACGTCACTCCATAGAGCGATCGCGGAAAAAATAAACTGGTTTAATATGAAGTCATTTTCTAGTGATTGGCTGTTGATTAGTTTGGTATATTGTTTAATCCGGGGGTCCGCAAATAGTGGACCTTTGCTTGCTTGAGACCTAGCACTTGGGGTTGCAAAAAATTTTTAATTAACCAAAATTATTCTGGTATAACGACGCATTTTTAACACGCTTGCCAAAGTGTGCTAGCACTCACGTTTCAAGCGATTTCTTTACATAATGTAGCATCGCTTGTGCCATAATGTTGGTTTGTAGTGGCACAATGTTTTTCGTAGTGTTCGTTTCTTACGTCACAGTTACACTTTCTGTTTAGCTAAACATTGTGTTGTCGTGATCTAAAAAATTGCGATTAATACTACATGCGAGAGAGCTTGGGATGAATTTTAAATTTTCGTTGGAAAAAATATCGACCGTTAACAGCGGCTGCGATGAATGCTCTGATCCCCTTCCCAACTGGCTGTTTATGTAAAATGACATTCTCTTCTTTATTGTATATTAAAAACAACTGCAAGACCAAACTTGATTTGGAAAAAGATCTACTGGTGGCCGTCTCCAAAATCACACCCCGACTTGGTTGGCTGTCTTTTAAACAGAGAGCCAAAAATTCCCATTAGACAGAATAAATTTGAGACCCATAGATTTACTCTGCACGTACCAAGTTTCCTATGATTTGATTTCAAAAAATTGCTTCGACCAGGACAAGTCTTAACCATACTATTTAAATGAACACATTTTTCGTAAAACTATGCTCAGACACGCTTGGGCCGCGAGACATTAAGACTCCGTTTTTTAGTTCGCGCCAAAAAGTATTTGCGGACCCTTGGTTTAAACGACTGCGTTTTTGTAGTTCAATTGATTAACTGTTCGGGCAGTTTTAAATGTCATAATTCATAAGGTCTCAGACTAACTCAATTCGAGAACCAAGGAAATACTTCCTGGAAGAACCATTACATTTTTTACCAATCTACTTCGCAGTAAATTTGTCTGAAATATCAGTATTAAAAGGTACCAGGCACTTTTAGATGCCAAGGATGCAATTTTACAGTAAACCGTCAAAACTATTTGTTAATCAGAAACTTGAATTGCATTCGTTCAAACTCCTTGTGTTGATAAATATTTTGCTTCAATAAGTTAAACTATATTTAATTTCAGAATCCACTCTCCATGTATTGAAACTGTTGAGTTTCGACTATTTTTCATCAGCAAGATATGCTTTGGGTCAATCCCTCCTCAAGTCAAAAGGTAATGACGATGGACTATTGTTCTGCTTCCCAACTTCATTTCTTTTAACCTCATTTTTGAAGTAAGGCATCGGAAACGCTGTTTGCAAGTTGGCATTTGTTTAGTTTTGTTTTTTTTGGTTTCTTTTTGTTTAGACATGAAACGTCGGAAAGAGTCCCTTTCCATTAAAATAAAAACTTGTTCTTGAGCAATGTCAAAAATGTCTTTTTCAGGTTTCCACATTTTCTTAGCAATATCTTTCTTCAATGAACCGTCAATATTGATCTGAAACGACAAAATCCGGTTTAACTTTCGGTTTCATCAATCTATCTCCTTGTAGACTGAAGCGTTTGATTTGAAGATATATTTTTAGGGCTTCTTGCAATGAGATCTGCTTCCATTGCACACTAGGTATAAGCTAGTTTGCATATTTTTTTGTTTGTTCTATGTAGTTTGAACTACACTTGTAGCAGCTCAAGCGTTCGGGCAAAATAGAACAACGACAAAGAAATTAGCGAAAGTTTGTCGAAAAAGCGAATTAAAATGGCATTCAATCCGATAAGGCAATGACAATGACATTACAAAAAATGTTGAACATTGTTAGCAGCCTCAGGGTTACTTCCTGTTCATTTTGAAATAATTGTTTTAAAAATCTATTTGATAATCCTACTTGTAAAACACTATTTTTGATCGTTTTTGGGACGTTCTTTGGTTCTGAGTTATTTTGAATAGAATCTAAAGCATTACATGTCAGACAGATGTGTGCCAGACGACAGGAAAATAGCACTCTTTTTGTGTAACGTGTCGAAGTGCGTAAGAATTTCAAGTTGCACAATGAAATTCAACTTTTGCCTTTTTGCGTCCATTTCTTGTAAGTAGCAAACAAGTCTGTTTAAGCTGATTCGTTTTCCTCAAAATGCAAGGGTTAATTTGTAATTTTTCCATATGTAGCAAACAAGTCTGTTTAAGCTGATTCGTTTTCCTCAAAATGCAATGGCTAGCGCTTCAATAAGTGCAAGACTTTTTGTCTTAAGTGTTTGATCTAGATATGGAATAGGAAGCAAAACATCATTAAGTTTGACATTTTAAGCTCCCCAAAAACAAAACTCGAATTGGAAGCAAGTGTAACGGCATTATTTCTCCACTAATCAGTTTTAAAAAGCATATGCTGCCAGGCTTACATCTTTTTCCAAAATACGTACGTGCCAAAAAGAATTTTGAAAAACCACAAAATTAAATTACCCGGTATTTTTCCCATCATTGCAATTAAGAATACTTGTGATTATATCTAAAATTTAGTTGTGATTTGCCGTTCCAGAAGTCAGTTCTTTATTGTTCGGCGTTGTATCACGAGCAAGTCGCATGACAGGCCAACGAAAATTTATAAATATTTATAAACATGACATATCGTGTTAATCTTTTTTTTAAATATCAGCAGGCTTTATTTAGACAAATTTCTCTAGAAAGTAAGTGAAAATTCCTAAAACTTTGAAGTAAATGAATGTGATTAATGCTCTTGCTTGATTGATTTTAACTTGCTTCTGATGGGCAATGCTGTAGGCCAAATTTTTTTTAAAGTCGTTTTTATGCTTATATTGTTTGCTAAGAAGAGCAAGCAGTTACGAGCGTATTTTTGCAAAAAATCAAGCAAGTTGAAAGCACCCTAGCTCAGGGGTTCTCAAATGCTGCGTTGCGAAAAAAATCAAAGGAAGACCTCTTTCTTTTGTATTTTATAGACCCAACTGAAGAAGATTGCACCTAGTGTTGGACGAAATGTGAACAACTTTTTTTGAAAATTCTGTAGAAAAAGAAGGCACTTTATGATAAGTGAAGCGTAAAAACCTTTTTTGTTCTGAGATCAACACCACAACAAGGAGTACTCTGTAAATTTTCGAGTAAGCATTTTCGTAAAACTGTGATTAGTTATCCCTGGTCCAGCTTATACTTGTGGAATGTGCAGCTACTGACCGGATTTGGTTCTCACGAGTTCGAACTGCTTCAAAGCGACTCTACTCACCTCTCTTTTGGCACCAGTGTTAACGTAAGTTTGAAATATATTTTGCGCTTTTTCTTCGTGCAGGTCATTTTCAAGTTTTCTATAATTTTCGACTTCCATCCAGAAGTCCAGGTTTTCGTCGCTATATTCTTCACGAAGAAATTCTTGAAAATCGGCAGTGAGACCTAAAAAAACGCAGGCAAACTAAATATTTACATCTTGATGCTGAGTATGTTTTAGCAGGAATAGCTTTATGTGGGCGGGTAAAGCGGCCTCCTATTCCCAGGGCCCTTTTAAAATTCTCTCCAAACGATCCCTATTTCTAAAGCTGTTACCAGTACACACACAAAGCAACCCCTTTTGGCATTTTGTTCTAAGCTACCTGGCATTAGAACCATCTCTTCCTCAATGCTTGCCATATTTGGGCATACGCTTTCAAACTAGCTTTAGAAGGAAAAATGGCTAAGCGCCAAAAATACAAAAAGATTCGATTTTTAGCTCAGAATATAAAAATTTAAAATAAGTTTAATTATTATCAAAGTCATTCTCAGCTTATCTTCTTCAAAATCGATACTTGTTGCATTATAGTAAGTGCACGTTTTAGGTCTGAAATTTTCAGTCAAAATTACTGTTCCAAATCAAAAGTAACCACAACAGAAAAGTAGCAAACCTTACATTTGCTAAGCAACACTTCCTGCAAAGTCTTTCCGTTTGACCGTTCATTGTCTTTTCGTAAAAAAATTCTAAAAAATATCAAATTTTTAATGCAAGGTATTAATTTTATTCTAAGAAACAAAAAAATGATATTATAGTATAAACGTAGTTCGATCACAAAGAAATAAATTAGTAACGCTTTGAATTTCCAACTACTTGTTGATCACTACAGATCCGCTTTGTAAAATTGAAAAAATAAGTTTTCTTAAATCGTTTATTGGTGATCAGCTGCGCTGAAAACTGCAAAGTGGGATTGAACACAACTACATTCTAACTAAACTAGCTCAGACTATCAGTAGCCGGAGGACAAAAATATACAGCAAACAAAAACAAGCAACCTTGAATATGTTTTCTAGGTAGTTTACTAATTTAATTTGACTATAGAAATATCATTTTCTATTTTTTGCAAGATCTGCTTACATTTGTAACCAGTTGCTTCTTTTGGAGATCCAGTTGATAATTTGACTTCTCACAGAACAAGATGCACATTCCGTCTTTAAAACTTTAAAATCCATTTGTTTGTTTAAGCTGTGAAATTGTAGATTTCTTACATCAACAGGCATTGTGAATGCGAAAAATCTTTGCAGTACAGTATATCAACTCCAATTACGAGTTTCGTGTTAAGCATATATCACTAACTCATGCAATAACTCATTTGCTATATTTTAGTGGCAAGCTGACATTATATGGATTGAAAAAAGCTTGAAAAAAAAAGAAAAAAGGCTCTCAGAATAGGTTGATGTACTGCAAAAACTGGATGTGCTCGTAGTTAGTTTTCAGGCCAATACCGGAAACGCCCTTTGAAGCCAGATATTCATCGCAATATTGCTTCTCAAAACGTCAAATATATTGATTTTTTTAATGGAATTTAAGGAAACTAATATCAATTTCGAAGGCTTTTAATACAGAATCATAACAAGAAGCAGCCCAATATTTACTTAACAGGTCACGCAAACCCGCTCCGAATAAGCTTTTGTCACAACAAACAGCTACGTGCTTTACTGTTTGTATAAGAAAGGTCAACGTCATAGACACAACCTTGAAAACCATCGCCGTCAAGCTACACGAAGACCTATACAAGAGCCTTGTTTATTGTGAATTGATTTCAGTTTCAATTTTTCGTGAGGATATGGAAGGCAAAATATTCTTATATATCCAGTCGTATATTTCTCCTTAAACGTTGGACTTGGCTCGCTGCTCTTAAGCTCATGATTTTGTTTTCAGAAAGTTATGATCCAGCTCATCGGACCAGATTTTTAAAGTCAACTTAGTAGCCTAATTTAGGTTCATCTACGCGCGGTAGAATTGCCAATTAGAAATTCTCAAAAATCCCAAACGAACAAAATTTTCGCGTAAAAAAAGACTTCAGCTCCTGAATTGATTGCACGCGTATAAAACAATTGAGGTCAGTCTCCGAAAATAAGAAAAAAGGTCATTGCCGAAATTGCGAAATCGTTTCAAAAAATTTGCCAAAGTGCAATCATTTGTGGCATATATGCAGTTAATTCTTTGACTTTCGCGAAAAATTTTCTGATTTCAGGTTAATCACCAAAAAAAATAAAAAGTTTTTACACCAATAAGTGTCGTTTCATGTTCGGTTTTAAAAATCCCATAGATTTTCCAAGGCCCTTTGAAAACCTCCAAGCTATTGGGATAAATTTCCAAGATTGGCAACTACGCTTAGAACTGGGGGTGCATCGAACATTTTATTTGAAAAAAGACAAAAACTCCAAAATTTAGAGGTGTAAGAGGATTTCGTAAATGGGTTAAAAAACAGAGACTTTTATGTTTTCTGTTTGAAATATAAAGTTCAGTTTTATTTGAAAGCAAAAGGGTAAAAATAGCTTTTTGTTTTCTTTACGTTATCCCCACGATAACGGCAATCATGTTGAAAAACACACGTCAATAAAATATACGATGATCTTTGTAATAACTAATTAGGCTTAAGCTGTACTTTGCAATTGAACTTCACGTTTATCCTACTTAACTGGCACTCAAGCAGCTGAAAGAACCTGACCGAACGCACGGCAGCTTTGCAGGTCGCACTCTAGCTCAGCAAACAAACTCGCCACTAGGGTGGGTTGTAGGCTCAAGTCGATTGGGGGCTTGGGTAAGCGAACAACAAAAAGACTCGAACCCTTCCAAAAACGCGAAAAAGATTTCTTTTACAAATTTATTTTTTAAGATATTGAAGGACCGCTTTATAAAGGTTTTTATTTGGTCAATACTACTTCCGTAATGTTGCTTATCTCAGTCCTCAGCTGGCCGATTACTCTTCCAGAAGTAAACTAAAAACTTACATTTTTTTAAAGCTTTGCTTTTTTTTTCAGACTTCTAAGAATGGTGATTGAACAAATGCGAGGTAGATTTTTCGGTCACCTGGTCGAGTCGGTTGTAGCACCGCTTGTGGTTATGATTGTACGTTCACAATGGAAAAATTGGCTACTTTGTGTTGCACCAAAAAAAGGCGCTTGACGGCAATTTCCATTGTTGAGTTGGAATGTTTGCGGCAGAAACGAGCTGCACCGGCAATACTAGTAGCTCCGAAGCAGGTCTAAACACGACGATGACAAAACGTTAGTTTTCCTATGACTGGAAAATAGAATATAGCACAAAAAATGATAATCAAGAGACAGTTCAAAATTACAGAAAACTCTTTAAAAAGAACTCCGTACAATTTAACTCAAAGAAAGACATTGCCTTGCAATAGGGAGTCTTTTACCAGCAATCGGGTTGCATTGCTTTGAAAAGCATTCAAAATCGATTAAATCTGCAGTAGTTCAACTCTTTGTTGCCACCAATTTCTAGTTTGACCGTTTTCAGATGCCGCTAGGTGAAGCTGATTAAATGAATTTTATCATTAGATATTGCGCATTCAAAGCGCAATCACTCCTTAAAAGTAGAAATCGCTACAAAGAGCTGTTCACTGAAAAGATCGCAATGCTGTAAAGTGAACTTCGAGAGGCAAGATTAGCTGCACTTGTTTCAGTTCATTAATCAGCTTTTTCGAATAAAATTTTGTCATCTGTTAGAAGTTTGCTTTAGTAAGATTTGCGGTACGTATTGTAAGAGACAATTCACCCATATCATGCAGGCAACGCAGAGTTTTTTAATATAATTCTTTTCTATGTTGTTACCAAGAACTGACGGTGATTACTTAGATGGTTAAAATATATTTTCCGGTATTAAGGAGTTAAAGCTGAATGATTGCCTGTATTTAACTATTTAAAGACTGTAATCGGCTTAACTCACGACTTTGGCAAGGAAAACGCAGTAGATAGAGACGAAAAATATCATGGGTTAATGGCATAAAAGAACGACCACACACGAGAAGAATCGACAAAATAAAGAGACAGACACAGAATAAGATGCTTTGAAGAGAAACGATGGTCGACGTTCGATTCCGAAAAAATCCAATACAGTAGTTTCAAGGAGTGATGCTTGAAAAAAAGATTTCATAATAAGATTCGATTTCTTTCTTGTTACATTGAAGCCATCATACGTTTCTCTTTGCGGCTGCGTGCTCAGACCAGTTGGAGTCATTGCACTCTTCTTAATCATGTCTGACTAAACTCAATTCTGTGATTCACCCTTCACATTACTCCTTTTGCAGAGCGCCAAGCAAGAGATTTGTGAATGCCACTTTTTAAGCCTTTGATGTTACACGACAAAGGAATTGAACAGAAGCTTAGTGACTGAGAGCTGACTCACTGACTACAATACCCTTGCGCCAGTTGATTGTATGTCCGTAGCTACGTCGCAAATTTAACAATTAAATGGTGAGGAAAGGAGCGACATCCAATCTAACCTACCGCGTCTCAGGTAATTTCCAACCCGTTTTTTGTTCATCAATTATTTCAGCATTGTCTTCAAGCTACGGTGCTCTGGCAAAATAAGCTGTAAAGTAAAGTGATCTAGAAATCACTGGTGCAAATTTTACCACAAGGTGGGGTAACCTGCGAAACAAAATTCTTAAGCCGTGACCGTTAAGGGCAGGGCTTGATTCACCATTCAGCAAAATAACCCCGTGCTTAGGGCACAAGGGACGGGAGGAATAACAGCAACCTCTCATTGCCAAATTTTTAATGGTGTGTCAGTGTTCAAATGTCAAACAATTGTATTCTTTCTCACTGCTGGTTGTTCGATGCATACAATTTTGTGTGGTTTACTATTTTTATATTTTGCCTCATACACCAATGTGGCCCCAAAGTGTGAAATGCTTAGGGCTTTTAAGGGCTTAATCCGGCGCTGGTTGAGGGGATGTTTCTGGCCAGGGACCAAATTTGAAAAAGGGTTCAAAGAACAATATGTCCAGTTCATCAGTCAAATGAAGCAATTACCGCTTAGATCTCTTTTATTTTTTTAAAAATATTTAAAAATTTTGTTACATTCAAGGAATTTAATCAAAACATCAACTTTTTTTCCGCGAAAAATAAGTCGAAAATGTTTTTCTAAGAGTCCCAAAACAATTTGCCTGGTAACTGAGGAGCAGCTGACGCTATGATGTTGGCCTTGGTGTCAGCCTCCATTGTAGTTGGATTTCGAAATTTTCAAAGAATCCAGGCCCCTTGAAAAATCTCTGGCCAGAGCATCTCCTGACCTTTCTTCTTAATGTTATTGTTCATTGACTTTTATGTGGAATTTTCATTGGAAAATAGAGAGGAATCTTGGAATCTAAAAGTTATTATTAGTGAAACGGGAAATATAACATCCAAGTCAGTTTCGGAATATTTAAAACGTGTGTGTACACATTAGCTTTTGAGAATTATTGCAGTGGTTGCTGAATTAATAAATCGGTGCTGCTGGCTCAAGTACATGCAGTTGTTCGAGAATTGTTCAAATAAGATCGTATACCTCTTATGACACCTAGCGACAAAAAAACTACGACGAGTCAAAGTACGTCAAGGCTTTGCAGATGTACTGTTTAAAGTTTTACTGCTAGTTTCACGGCAACGATATGCAGATGCCTACCGTAATAATTTACTAACTAATTTAGATATTTAGTTACAAATATTTTTCTGTTTTTGATTACAACAAAGTATCTGTAAATTTTTCAACTTAATATCTGCAAATTTTTGCTAACATAAACGATCACAGATACATCAAACAAAACAAGTCAACCCCTAACTTTTACCAACTTCAAAAAATTTTATCTTTTTGGGATCTAAAATGACGTCACAGCTAACGTTTAATTGCACAATTTGTCCTCTGAATTTTCTCAAAAACTACTGATCTTAGAAAAGCGGTTAAACGTTTTTTTGAGAGATATTAATTAGCTGCTTCCGATAAGAGTAATTGTTTAACAATTTAGACTTTATCGACGATGCAAAAAGCGATTAGGCGCTTAAAGCAATGTTTCTCAAGCTTCTTTGTCTGTTGGCACAGAAAAAAAGCTAAACAATTTTCGCGGCACAACAGCCACAGGAGTCTACAAAATAATAATGGCGAGTTGCACTCATGTGACATCGAGAAAGGGGATTCCCTTTTTTATCTTTTCTTTGGAGATCACCATTTTGCGGGTAACGTAACACGATCTCCGACGGTTGCTTCATGGGTGCATTTACTCAATATTGGCCAAAAACTTGTATACATATTTAGCATTTAAAAAAACCCGCGGCACATCTACAAATCTTCCACGGCACACAGTTTGAGAAATACAAGTTTTAAAGCATGCCTTTTTCCTTTCTTTCTTCGACGGTTCCAAAAAGCACTGTATCGTCAAACTGCTCAAGTACGTCATAATGTTGTGTGGTTACACTTCAGGTAAAACAGCATCAGGCAGCAGCTGTACTTATAATCTACTGTCATTTTCAAAGCAAACGCAGATAGTAAAGGCTATTTTGGATATGCTTCCTGTTTAAGTACAATGATATATTGCAATAGTTTACTTACATACCGGTTTAAATCTGTTTTTTTAATAATAAAATGGCAACCGTGAAATTTATAACTGAACTATTGGTAGATTCCACGTTAGATACTTCTATATTAATCACGTCACGTGCCTGGGTACTCTTCAAACCCTAAAACATTTTTATCACGGGTAGTGGAACCAGTCCCGTAGCACTCCAACTTCGGCCCCCCCCCAAAGTGAGCGCAAGAGCCCCTGCGCACAGGTCATATCACTTTAGAGGTGTAAAATTGAAAAGCTGCATTAAGAAAATACACCACAATTTCTACATAAGTAAACAGGCTAATGTCAGAATAAAGCATGCCGATACCGAAGGTGCAAGTCATAAAAAATTCGGCACCGATGCCAGAGTTCAGTAGGACATTTATGCAGACACTGCGAAACGAAAGCAATGACACTGAAAAACATGAAAAAGTTATAAAAACACAGTATCATTTAAATAGTCTGGAGCGAACCTTTTTGTTCGCAAATGCTGTTATGACATTGTCATAATCAAGAGATCGGGCGCAGTCATTTTCGATTGACAACATGGCTAATGAAGATAGTCTACTGTCTGTCATAGACGTTCTATTAAAAGTTTTGATCAGTTTCAATTTGCTGAAGCTTCTTTCAGCGCTGGCAACAGTCACGGGGCAAGTTAGTAAGATTGGAAGTGCGATGTACACATTCGGATACAATTCAAATAAATGAGTCTTTAGAAGGTAGTTCAGAAAGTCTTGAGCCGTTTTGAGATTGCGTTTTTTTTGTAAAATTAAAACAAACCGCTGTAGCTCAGCGCTCATTTCATCAGAATCAATGTCACCGAACTTTTTTTGGAACTCTTTACAGCAAGTAAGAAGAGCATTTTCTTGTTGCACAAGCAAAAGTTTGTCTCGTGTGTACAAAAACGAAAAGGCGAAAGAAACCTCACGTAACAAATTAAAGCGCTCCTTTATTGACATAATAGCCTGGTCTACTAATGGATAGAAAAAGTTGCTTTTAAATTTCAGTTCAGGAGTAGCTCGTTGTTCCTCTTCATCTTGGTAATCAAACAATCTTCTTTTCTTTCCACTTCTTGACGGAGGAAAAGAAGGATCAATATCCAATTCCTGTGCTATTTCAACAGCAGATGTTGCGGCACTGTCATAACCCGTTGTGCGATAGTTTTGCAAAAACTTTTCAGTTGCCTGGATTTCCGTTTCCATTGTATGAAGGGAGACTCCATACGATTGAAGAATCTTGCTTGCTTTATTGACTTGGAATAGGATATCATACCAAATAAACACCGACAAAAGAAAACTCCATTTTGATAAATGAGCTATCAACGATTTTGTTTCTGAGGCAGCTCTTCCATCTTTTCTTTCTATGGAAATGGCTTCCAAGTCTTTCAGTGCCAGCAACACCTCTTTTAAATTGTATCGAAGAGGTTTGATGCATTTAATTCTGCTTTCCCAACGAGTATCAGATTGTGACTTTATGGACAGCTCCACATGTTTCTTCAAAATTTCCCAACGCTGAGCAGAGGAAGAAAACAGCACATACAACCTTGTAAGTACTCCAAAAAATGTCAATGCTTCCGTCGATCAATTAGCACTGTCAACAACAACTAAGTTAAGGGTATGGTTTGCACAGGGCACGTAAACAGCTTTGGGATTGATGTCTAGCATTCTTGCTTGGACCCCAGAATGTTTTCCTTTCATGTTAGCACCATTATCATATGACTGACCTCGACAATCAGACAATTCGAGTTGCAGTTCGGTCGCTTTTTCTAAGAAAGCGTCCAACAAGCCTTTCCCAGTACTGTCACTTATTCTCAAGTAGCCAAAAAATGTTTCTTTAACAACAGCAGCTTCTTCATTACATAGTACATAACGGAGAATGACAGACATTTGTTCATGATGTGACATATCTGGAGTGCAGTCGAAAATTATAGAAAAATATTTTGCCAATTTCAATTGCTGTAAATTTTCTTTTTCAACTTCTGTCGCTAGCAATTCAATTAGTTCATTTTGTATGGTAGGACTCAAATAGTGATCTTTAGTGTTTTTATTCTTGATTCTGTCTTGAAGCTCTTTTAGGATCGGATCTCTTCTTGCCAAAAGCTCAAATATACCCAGAAAATTTCCATTGTGAGGAGATCCTAAGACTTCTTCAGATCCTCTAAAAGCAAGATTCCTTTCCGATAGAAACAAGGCAATGTCGATAAGTCTCTCTAAAACATTTCTCCAAAAACGTCTTTCATTGAAAAAAATATTCATCTCGCGTTTGTCGATAGTGGATGAATTTCTTATCCCTTCAGCTAGCAACATCCATTGACTGCAGCATTCTTGGTGGGAAATGCCGTTTTCATGGTCTTTCAGTTTTTTCGAAACACCCTCCCATGTATTTATACCACTACAAAAGGGGCTTAGTGTTTTTCCAAATAGCTTACAACAAAAGCAAAAAACTTGATCTGATTCCCCAGAATAAACTAGCCACGACCGTGAAACACTTTCACCATTAGGTAACACACGTTTATAATGGTTGGAGGAAAAACGTCGCCTTGGAGTTGTGTTATTATATGGAAAATTCATTATTAGTTGATGTGGTCCACGCTTTACTATATCACATCGTTGAGCATCAGAAATACTTTCAGGCCATTTACATGGGTCATTAGGGATAGGGGTAAATTGAGATTCAGATATTTTTGATATTGAAGGTTGCGTATTGGCAGGTAAATCACAACTTACATTTTCTGGAAATTCACAATCACTTTGATGCTGATCGTCATAGTCTTCTTTTTCTTGTACACTATAGTTTTCTTCATCCCTCTCGGTACTAGTGCCAGGTCTAGTCTGCTCAGTAATCTTGAAAAAATCTGTCATCTTGGGCAATTTCGCTACAGCATCTCGAGCAGTGGCTGCTTCTTTTCTCATTTGAGCACCACTTTTTGAACGTTTCATTCTATACAATGTCAATAAAATACTTTATCTGCACTCTGCAGTGTATATATATATTGTCCCGGTATTTATAGCCAAACAGAATTCCAGACCATTCTATGATTGTTGCGTAACAACGGCATTGTTACGTCAATCGAATATTCAAGATTCTACCAGAAAATTAATCGAAATATTCTAGATTCTGCGAGATAAAATGACGTCGCATTCACTTATGATGTCACAAGCCAATTTCTTCCTACAGTTTAAATCGGTTGTAAACAAGTCTGCTGAACTGAAAATAGTCACGTAGCCAAAAAGCAATTTCAGACTAACTTGGGCCCCCAAAGTTGGCCTGGCCCCCCCCCCAATTGGGGGGTTTGGGGGGCGGCTGCTACGTCTCTGAGTGGAACAAAGTGGAACAAACAGCAGAAATTTAATGTGAAATCCTGCAGAATTTAGAAAAAATTATCCTTTTCTTTAGCACAAAAGAAGCTAATAGGTTGTACACTTAAGCAATAGCCCAACTTGTTGTAAGAACTAAACTGTAGATGCAAGATTCTAGGCTCAGGGTCAGTTCGCCCTCCCCTAGATGCGTTTATGCCGGCAGCAAGGAACATACTCGCAGCCAGAGATTTTAAGTTTTACATAAATAGGTCTACAATTCCAAAAAAGTTATAAGTAGTTGGCCAATTAATTTATAGTTTGCATAGTGTAAATACATTAATCACTTCAGCGTTCTTTCACAACTTTGACTTTACGCCCCGACGCATTAAATCAAATGATGGCACGCAAGTTAGTGAAAGTATTTGCTGATTATAAGTAAGCCCAGTTTTGATTTATTAACAGGGAAGCCGGTATTATGTGCATAGTTTATGAAATCCAAAGTTTGAGGGGAAATCAGCGAAAAAAAGCAGGTCACTCGGTTTACACCACTGTGTGATATCAAATTTCGGATAGGGGGGAACTTTTCTTCCAGGTTTTAAGGAACCAAACAAAAATCCAAAATAATGCTTTATTAAACATAATCAAATTAACATAATAATAATTAACATAAACAAATCCACCGAAGCTTTTCGTCCCCTCACGGGGACTCATTAGCCCTGATGAAGTCCCCGTGAGGGGACGAAAAGCTTCGGTGGATTTGTTTATGTTAATTATTGTTATGTTAATTTGATTATGTTTAATAAAGCATTATTTTGGATTTTTGTTTGGTTCCTTAAAACCTGTGTGATATCATGGTCACCCATTATACAGTTGTACCTACAAAGGCAAATATTTTCTTGAAAATGGGTTGTAACACCAACGCGCAATTGAATGCAAGAAGTGTGACAGTCGCAGGTTCAGAAACAATTGATTGAGAGAGTGAGAACTCTAAATTTACGCATTATTACGCAAAAACTATTTCAAAGTCCAATTAAAAAAAATTCTTGTTCAGAGTAAATACAAACAAATAAGTTTACGATAGAAAGACTAAGAAAGGATGGTGGCAAGATACATCACCCACAACCCCTTCTGTATCCATCGCTGGGGCTTGGTCTTCATTTCTCTAATCCATGACCAAAGTACAGGTACAGTATATGCAGGCGAGGAAGTTGGTGTCACAAATGTACCTCGTAATGACTTAAGCGTACCAGTAAATAACCTCTTTTGGTAATCGTAAAACAAAAATCCACCAAGGCAGTTCCTCCCAATTTTTTCCTTTATGTTCTTATACTTATTGGCAGAAATCGATAAAATTGGTAAAATGCTATCGAGTATGTGAGTAGGATCAGCTTTATTCAAAGCATGCGTGCAACGATTGGAATTAGGTGTAGAGGCAATGTCTTTATTTGTACCAACTTATTGTTGCTGCTTTCAGAAATGTAATTTGAGTAGAGCCGGCGAAGCCTTGAACCAATATTTCTTAACCAACAGAGCTGAATCGTCAGGGGCGACGCTGGCAGAGCCAGCTAGTTGGCCCATGACGTTTTTCTTCTCAAAAAAGAACAGCTTCATTCTTCACAACGAAGTCCTTACACAATCGAATGCCAGTGAATCGAGTTGAGCACTTAAAAAACCTGCAAAACGATAAAAAACATCGCCAAATGTAAATTCACTCGGAAAACAAAAAAGTTTTGACAACTTTGGAAACCTCTTATCACATTGCTTCTTGCTACAGTACTTCTCTACCTCAAACAATTTGTAAAAAGGACAATGGATACTTCCAAAGTGACTTTATAAAATCTCTACAAAACCCTTAATTTCAGGCAATGTTGTCTTCAGAAGTTTACTCTTTTGTTCAATTCCACTAATGATATGGGAAGGCAACAGTGCATACACATGCGATATGAATTATCAGTAATTACAAGGTAACCAATAAATTTCCTAATAACGTTAAAATTCTATAAATGTCTGAAGCTTATTACCGGCCGGTAGGCTGGCCGTATAGGTTGTTCACCGATACCTCCTTCCTTGAATAGGTTGTACCTATTCAATATGTGGATTTAACCTAAGTTCGGCTGAGGTCGCGGCAAATATACCACACTGGAAGTAGTGCTAATTTGTACATGTCTCCGATGTCGGCAACATCTGCTATGTTCTAGGTTTGGTTTCGAGTTAGGTTTAAATTCTGAGTTGGCGTTAGTTCACAAGGCAAGACACCACGAATATGTAATATTAGGTACGATACCACACCGGTGCTGTTCTAGTTTTGCGCCATTTAAGAAAGGTTCACAAGTGCAAGTATGAAGCTATGCTTATAAGAAGTCAAGCATGTGCAACTTGTAGCCGATATAAAGAAATTTTACGTAATTCAGTTGCAAATGAACAACAAATTTTAGGTCCACAGCCTTTTTCAAAAGCAAATCAAAACATTTGATGACAATTTTTGAACAAGGCAATATGGAAACTACGCAGCTGATAATTACAACGCCAAACAGTGATTTAGCTCCCCGTGAAGGGGCCGGGAGATACAATGATTATTTTTACAAGAAACACTAACATATAAAAATTTAGGGTGCGCAACTTGTGTCTAACAAATTCAATTATCTAATTTCTCTCAATTGGTTGGCTATATTTTTAATTTTTATAAACTTCCATAAGTTTATCTTTATCATTTCTACGATTTCCTCACCTTTTTAGTTAATATTTCTTGAAATTTACTTTGATACAAAATTTCGCAGAAAGTGTTCAAGCGCACAATTGTGGAACAGCGTTACGACTAGTCCGCGGAATTTCCACATTTTAACGGTAACCAATATTTTTTCGTATGTCAGTAATTCCATATTTTACAATGAATTTCAGTAATTCCATATTCTGGTTTGAATTCCGATCATCACTGATGTCATATTTCAATACTAATTCCCCATTTTCCTAAATCTGAATTGTTGTACAATAGTGCTGCTCTTATATATCGGATTATGCTGAATGGCATCTGTCCGCAATGTCCACGATGTGCGCGACGCGCACGATATCTACGGCAATATCTTGCGTGGTTGACTAACCCCAACCCATAGTTGTGAGATGGAAATGTGCAAACATACCAAAAAGGGTTCAAAAATCCCCAAAATGGTCATTTTTGAGTAAAGAATCTCAAGAATCTAAAACGTTTTGGCTAGTCATATGTTTGAGTTATGCCACAAAAGCGATTACCCAAAAATTTGGAAAATACTCTTTATTGTGGTGTTGATTTTCAAAAAAAGGATCCTTACTCAAATTTTTTCATCCCGAAATTTTGCCTGCGTCTAGATAGAGCGGTGGTTATTGTTGCAGGGTTCTATGCCATCGGCAGCAGGTTCGCTGCTTAACTACGTTGTATTGTTTCTGGCCGGATTTCCACCCAAAAGACGCTATAAAGATTAGGAAATCACCAACCTGTAAGAAGTCCTGTATAAACGCTCAGACACAACCAGCGTAAGGCTATTGCCATTGTTCTTGACCACACGCCATACGACAAAATCAGGTCGTAGCAGTGGACATGTCGTATCGTTAAAGTCGTCTCTTATCGCGTCTGGGCGGTTTTTGGTGGTGGGCAGTAACTAGTTACTATTGCAACTAGTTACTTCTTTAGTAACTCTAACTTCGTTACTTTTTTGCAAAACAAAAAAATTTGTTTCTAGTTATCAATTAGACGCTGTAAAGTTACAAGTTGCTGTTACTTTCTATTTTCTGTTTCCATAACAAACAGAACGAATATTTCATTTATTTGTTATTAAATAATGAAAAATAGTTAACGTTTTGATCAACAAATTTTATTTCATTGGGTCCTTTCGATAAACTGGGAATTTTGAACCATTTATTTTGACCGATTAACACGAAGTTGTCAGAGATTATGTAGGAATAAATTACATTCAAAGTCAGGAAGTATGAAAGTGGAATCGTCAGTTGATTTAGAGTAATTCAATAATGATCGATAGAGATGGGGCATATTTGCCCCCCCCGCCCCCACTACCACAGTACGCTTAAAGTTGGTCTCACTCATTTAATTAAAAAGCCCTAATTACCGATGTGACTTTTTGTCCATATCATGTGTGTTCAGAGACGTAGCAGCCGCCCCCCAAACCCCCCAATTGGGGGGGCCCAGGCCAACTTTGGGGGCCCAAGTTAGTCTGAAATTGCTTTTTGGCTACGTGACTATTTTCAGTTCAGCAGACTTGTTTACAACCGATTTAAACTGTAGGAAGAAATTGGCTTGTGACATCATAAGTGAATGCGACGTCATTTTATCTCGCAGAATCTAGAATATTTCGATTGATTTTCTGGTAGAATCTTGAATATTCGATTGACGTAACAATGCCGTTGTTACGCAACAATCATAGAATGGTCTGGAATTCTGTTTGGCTATAAATACCGGGACAATATATATACACTGCAGAGTGCAGATAAAGTATTTTATTGACATTGTATAGAATGAAACGTTCAAAAAGTGGTGCTCAAAAGAGAAAAGAAGCAGCCACTGCTCGAGATGCTGTAGCGAAATTGCCCAAGATGACAGATTTTTTCGAGATTACTGAGCAGAGTAGACCTGGCACTAGTACCGAGAGGGATGAAGAAAACTATAGTGTACAAGAAAAAGAAGACTATGACGATCAGCATCAAAGTGATTGTGAATTTCCAGAAAATGTAAGTTGTGATTTACCTACCAATACGCAACCTTCAATATCAAAAATATCTGAATCTCAATTTACCCCTATCCCTAATGACCCATGTAAATGGCCTGAAAGTATTTCTGATGCTCAACGATGTGATATAGTAAAGCGTGGACCACATCAACTAATAATGAATTTTCCATATAATAACACAACTCCAAGGCGACGTTTTTCCTCCAACCATTATAAACGTGTGTTACCTAATGGTGAAAGTGTTTCACGGTCGTGGCTAGTTTATTCTGGGGAATCAGATCAAGTTTTTTGCTTTTGTTGTAAGCTATTTGGAAAAACACTAAGCCCCTTTTGTAGTGGTATAAATACATGGGAGGGTTTTTCGAAAAAACTGAAAGACCATGAAAACGGCATTTCCCACCAAGAATGCTGCAGTCAATGGATGTTGCTAACTGAAGGGATAAGAAATTCATCCACTATCGACAAACGCGAGATGAATATTTTTTTCAATGAAAGACGTTTTTGGAGAAATGTTTTAGAGAGACTTATCGACATTGCCTTGTTTCTATCGGAAAGGAATCTTGCTTTTAGAGGATCTGAAGAAGTCTTAGGATCTCCTCACAATGGAAATTTTCTGGGTATATTTGAGCTTTTGACAAGAAGAGATCCGATCCTAAAAGAGCTTCAAGACAGAATCAAGAATAAAAACACTAAAGATCACTATTTGAGTCCTACCATACAAAATGAACTAATTGAATTGCTAGCGACAGAAGTTGAAAAAGAAAATTTACAGCAATTGAAATTGGCAAAATATTTTTCTATAATTTTCGACTGCACTCCAGATATGTCACATCATGAACAAATGTCTGTCATTCTCCGTTATGTACTATGTAATGAAGAAGCTGCTGTTGTTAAAGAAACATTTTTTGGCTACTTGAGAATAAGTGACAGTACTGGGAAAGGCTTGTTGGACGCTTTCTTAGAAAAAGCGACCGAACTGCAACTCGAATTGTCTGATTGTCGAGGTCAGTCATATGATAATGGTGCTAACATGAAAGGAAAACATTCTGGAGTCCAAGCAAGAATGCTAGACATCAATCCCAAAGCTGTTTACGTGCCCTGTGCAAACCATACCCTTAACTTAGTTGTTGTTGACAGTGCTAATTGATCGACGGAAGCATTGACATTTTTTGGAGTACTTACAAGGTTGTATGTGCTGTTTTCTTCCTCTGCTCAGCGTTGGGAAATTTTGAAGAAACATGTAGAGCTGTCCATAAAGTCACAATCTGATACTCGTTGGGAAAGTAGAATTAAATGCATCAAACCTCTTCGATACAATTTAAAAGAGGTGTTGCTGGCACTGAAAGACTTGGAAGCCATTTCCATAGAAAGAAAAGATGGAAGAGCTGCCTCAGAAACAAAATCGTTGATAGCTCATTTATCAAAATGGAGTTTTCTTTTGTCGGTGTTTATTTGGTATGATATCCTATTCCAAGTCAATAAAGCAAGCAAGATTCTTCAATCGTATGGAGTCTCCCTTCATACAATGGAAACGGAAATCCAGGCAACTGAAAAGTTTTTGCAAAACTATCGCACAACGGGTTATGACAGTGCCGCAACATCTGCTGTTGAAATAGCACAGGAATTGGATATTGATCCTTCTTTTCCTCCGTCAAGAAGTGGAAAGAAAAGAAGATTGTTTGATTACCAAGGTGAAGAGGAACAACGAGCTACTCCTGAACTGAAATTTAAAAGCAACTTTTTCTATCCATTAGTAGACCAGGCTATTATGTCAATAAAGGAGCGCTTTAATTTGTTACGTGAGGTTTCTTTCGCCTTTTCGTTTTTGTACACACGAGACAAACTTTTGCTTGTGCAACAAGAAAATGCTCTTCTTACTTGCTGTAAAGAGTTCCAAAAAAAGTTCGGTGACATTGATTCTGATGAAATGAGCGCTGAGCTACAGCGGTTTGTTTTAATTTTACAAAAAAAACGCAATCTCAATACGGCTCAAGACTTTCTGAACTATCTTCTAAAGACTCATTTATTTGAATTGTATCCGAATGTGTACATCGCACTTCGAATCTTACTAACTTGCCCCGTGACTGTTGCCAGCGCTGAAAGAAGCTTCAGCAAATTGAAACTGATCAAAACTTTTAATAGAACGTCTATGACAAACAGTAGACTATCTTCATTAGCCATGTTGTCAATCGAAAATGACTGCGCCCGATCTCTTTATTATGACAATGTCATAACAGCATTTGCGAACAAAAAGGTTCGCTCCAGACTATTTAAATGATACTGTGTTTTTATAACTTTTTCATGTTTTTCAGTGTCATTGCTTTCGTTTCGCAGTGTCTGCATAAATGTCCTACTGAACTCTGGCATCGGTGCCGAATTTTTTATGACTTGCACCTTCGGTATCGGCATGCTTTATTCTGACATTAGCCTGTTTACTTATGTAGAAATTGTGGTGTATTTTCTTAATGCAGCTTTTCAATTTTACACCTCTAAAGTGATATGACCTGTGCGCAGGGGCTCTTGCGCTTACTTTGGGGGGGGGGCCCGAAGTTGGAGTGCTACGGGACTGTGTGTGTTTATATGTGTGTGTGTGTTCTTGAATGAGACCCTCTTGATATATGTATCGCTGTATTGTATCATTTTGTATTGCTTCATTTTTTTGCACACAATGGCAAATGCATTGTGTATTGAGTATTTTTATTATTGTGAGTTGTTTACAACTGCTTGATGAGACCCAATAAGGTTGAAACCGGTCGCAGGTTATTCACATGTTGTAATAGATTGTTGCTTTGTACAGTATGATATTGGCGATCATTTTTGAGCAAATTTTCTATTTTATTTTATCACACTCACTTTGTAAATGTTGACTTTCTTTACTGACTCAACGAACCCGAAATCTCTCGCTTCCTTGGTTAATTGGTCTTGCCACCAATCAATGTTATTGCTAAACAATCGAATAGTTTGGTGTGAAATAGGTGTTATACTTTCAAATTTAATTGTTGCCTTATTTTCAGTTGCAGGCTGTAGTTGAGAAATATTAATAATGGTATCGCTCACAGTCTCGGTCTCAGTTGCTGAGATTTGATATCTGGATTTTGACGTTCCTCGCTTCGTTAGTTTCATCGTTTTCATCGTTATTCTCTATCATTGATGGCTTTTTACCTTCAGCATTAGTCTGCAATTTTCCCTCAAACCCATCGGTCAACAGTCATGGCATCACAATCCCAAGTTATTCACCTTGTTTTTCTTTCGCAGTTTTCCTTTTTTTTTGCAGCTCCACTTTTATACTGACGCTGCCCGTGCATATAACATCCAAAGTTCAACTACACTGTTGAATTACAAAATTGTTGGAATTATGATACGAATAATTGTTTGATAGTTCAACTTTAAAACAAAACCAGGTAGGCTATAGAACGAAACATAACATGCAACAGTTTAAAAACGAAATTAAGCTAAAACTGAGCAAAGCCAAATAGAGCTGCCTGATTATTGTTTTCGCCGCTTGATAGATGAAAGAAGCAAATTGTCATTTGTGTAGCCGATCGTAGTGTTGCCAGAATTAAGAGCGTAAGTAGACTATCACCATTTTTTATGTCATAACAAAAAGCGTTGCCACTTCGGGCTAATTTCTAAGATTTGTGCTTGCATTCAAGGACATTTTCAGAAAATGAAAATATTATTATCACTAAAAGATGTGCTTCTTTTCAAGGTGCGTGCTTATTTTGTCTTAAAAATGGATTTTGATTCCAACGAACAGCAATTGATATGTGGAACTCAGAAAAAGTAAAATAAAATAAAAGGTCAGAATCCAAGCAATGCGTAATTTTGCCAATGGAAAAAGTGACCTCCAAAAAAAGGTCTTCATCTTGAGTTAAGTGTGACAATTTACTGCGAAAACATCGTTTTTCAACTTCGTGCTTGTGTTTTCTTCTCGGTCGACGGTAACCTGGTTATAAGTGTTTCTTAAATTTTTGCCTTGTAGCTAGTCTTACATTTCTAGATCATTTTAAATGAATTCTTTTTCACGTTTGCTTGCTTCCTCCCAACCAAATATACTACGTAATAAAAAATCCAAACACACTTGAAAAAACCAAATCATATTTAATTTGGTGTTCCTTTGACTTTCGGGACCTGAGGCAAAGGCCTGAGGTCCCGGAAGTGGTTAGAGCGTCCGCTTCGAGTCGGTAGACCTAGGGTTCATTCCCTAAGTCGAGTCATACCAAAAGACTTTTAAAAATGGTATTCACAGCTTCCCTGCTTTGCGCTCAGCATAAAAAAGGAATAATGTGGAGAACAAGCCGGTAAGCTTGCTTGTTGAGTCCTTGGACAAGGCACTCAACGGGACGCCTCCGCGTTTATGTGACAGACAGGTGGCCTGCCCATACTTCACCGGGTAACAATTGTGAAGCTGCTCACCCAGCATGTCGTAAAAGGCGACTCTTGGGTACCCACCAGTGGCAGTCCGCCTTGTTGATGGTGGGGCTGCCACTCACTCATGACTGGTTCGAAATGGGCTACCATCTTTCCCCCACCTAATTCAATTAAGTTGACGACATGAGCTTGAATTGCCGTTCGTGCCGCACCTCCATCCTGAGGAAGAGGAGGGGGAATCACAGCAAAAACAACAACAGGTCTTGTGATGTCAACTAACTTTAATCCTTACGCGAGCCCGAACCTTGTATGGGTGTTTCGGGACACCGCGGACGCGTACTAATTATGTACTACCGCTGTAAAGCAGCAGCTTGCCTTGAGGCTCAAACTATTTCTCCGACTCTCCATATGTTTTCGATTTTCTTAATTACTTCTTTAGAAATAGTTGGTACTTCTTTGATTTCTGATTCCGTTAAGCCTTTTTGTCATAATGATTACGTGTTCCAAATCAATATTGACCAAAACTCAAATCCTTCGTTCCAGCATTTTTTTTTACAATCTGCGCACTACGTTTGCTCCGACAGCTTCACTCTCACATATGCAATACAAGTTTTCACGTCATCTTTTCCTTTGAAAATTGGCACCAACAAATTCTTTTACCACTTATTGCCATTTCTTTTCTATCCAACACACATTAGCAAAGTTACGTCATCACACCGATTCCTATTGTTCCACTTGCAGATGTCAGGTTCGCACATACTGCAGAAGGTTCAGCTGCCTTTCCTGCTTTTATTGACCTTGTTGCTTTTAAAATTTCTTCCCGTGCAATCTTTTCAATTAGCACCTCCACCACATTAGTTTTCTTTATCTGATCCCAATCACTTTTTTTATTCATGATCTTCTTTCTGAGGTCTTTCCATATTCATTTTACGTTTCTTTTGTTAAAACTTATACTTCTAATTTTACCTTGTTTTACGTCTTTCTCCCACAATATCTTTTCCATTTTTTTCCATGCACATATTGATTTTAAAATATCATTTTTTACCTCATGTTTGGGCTTCATTAATTTAAAACTACTGCTTATCTCAACATTTCAGTGGCAATTCATTTCCCAAAGCACAACCTAACAACCATTAAATCTTCTCCCAACATGTCCGTGAAATCCACCGGAAAATGAACCACATTTTATCAGGGTTTTAAAAATTGATCTTTCTTGCAGTCAACTTTTACCACCAGGAGTTCACAGGCACATTTTACTCTCACAACTTCCACCTCAAAAACGAACATCAATGCCATCTCTATGTCGCTTTTTCTATAAACTTCCACAACCTTTTCATGTAGTTTTTCATTTACAGAAATTCTAACTTCCCTCATTCCATCATCATTTTCAGAACACCACGACTTATATCTCTGTTCCTCGACACAAACAGATCGTGCTCCATGGTCTCTTCGTCTCACTCTCGGGACACAGTATGTGTCACAATCTTGCTCTGCTCAAACAAACACTAATAGAATGGACCACGTTTTGTAAACATTTCAATGTGGCGAAAAACAGTAGTAATTTCGATATGTCATTTCTTAAATTTAAAAAATACAGCAAGGGTTAACTTCCCAAGATTTAAGAAGAGACGATCCTCCCAATTGTCTCTTCTTGGATCCATCAATGATAGAAAATGTCCTGAGTCGGTTGGCCTCAAGCGCTAAAAGAAGGATTCTCAATCCTGCCGATTCTAGAGACGTAAGAATTCAAAAAGATTGTGTCCTTCGCAAACGTGTGGTTAGAGAAAAGACATCACAAGGAACTGCAAAGAATTAAAGCAGCGCAACTCGTCTGGCCAGCACATCGGTCGAATCATTATCTGGAAGAAATCAGTGGCCGGGTTCTCATTGCAGCCTGAAAACAACAATGGATCAAAAAAGGTTGGCTCCAGGTGCCAGAAATTGTTTGGAAGTTAAAAAGAAACAGAAGGAGGAATGAGACTCAGAAAGACTAAAGCTTTAATGGAGCTGAAACAAGTAGCTTCTGGCTCATAGTAGCCTCTGGCTCGCTTCTAGCTCTGCTTCGTAGAGCTTTTTGCTAAGAAACAAAAAAATAATTTGTCAGGTAATTGGCGAAAGCAGCTGCCAATTCTGTGACAAAAGAAAAATTAGAAAAGTTAGAAGCAAAACAGAAAAATAGCAAAATCAATCACAAAGCAAGAGAGATATTAGATTAATTGAGAACCGCATTTAAAATAGAGAGAGAGATTCTTTCCATACCTAAGTTTTGGAAAAAACAAATGCAGTATGCCGAGAGGAAGAGATGTAAGCCTGGCGTTCTATATCACTTTTGTAAGTATAAGCAAAGCTTGGAGTCTTTTCCTAAAATTTCTGGCAGGTCTAGAAACCCCATTCCATCCAGGGACTAACGTCTATGTAACACAATTTGCAGCAACATAATTTTAGAAAAATGTAATCACAAACCTTCAAGAATGCCAGTTGCCGGCAAGAAATGTTTATACTTTTAGGTGCCAGTTCAGCACGTTGATTGGGTATTACCATAATGGTGATACGGTATGTAAAACTTTTCATCACTGTTCCTACGGCAGTTGATTAGTAGCAAGACGTCAGTAGGTTTTATGTCACAACAACACAGCTCACAGTGGCATCATTTCTTAGTTGGTGACAGGTTAATTATTTTATTAATAGGAAAACGGGGGAATGCATTTGTCATTCAAAAGCTCATAAAATTATCCACAAAAATAGCATTGTATCATATCAAAGTAAACGATAAATTTCCATTGAAAAATTTGCTTTGACGATTACATTGGGATTTAGTTGGCTCTACATTCCATCAAACATAGGATGTAAACAAATACCTTTAATAACTTAAGTAAAGTTTTTATTATATGTCAATTTTTTGCACACTTGAAAAACACAATCAATGGAAATTAGACCCCGAAAAGCAACGGATGACATTACACGTTCAACTAAAAAAAATTACGCGCAAAGCCATAGCTGTCATGCTAACTGTTAACGCCATTGGCGATTGCAATTGTAAACAGTGTTGCAAGTCCGAACCAATCAATATCCGCCTGAACGTGGTGATGCGGTATCCGATCCCGCAGGGTTGGGACGAAATAGTAGTTTAGCCTCCACGAGGATCCCAGTTACCACGGGAACTTCACACATAAAATTTTTTGCTCTGCTGCCCTCTGAGCGACCGTAGAAGAGCAACCGAATCCTCTCTAGAAACGATCAACTGTCTCTACTTCTTTTGTTTTCCTGTATTATTTATCTTTCTCGTCTTCGTATTCTTTTCCTTTTTCTGATAAGCGGCAACCCTCATCCCAACCCTGGCCTTATCTTTCTTGCTCTGTATGCACCGGCAATGTGACCTGGAGGGACAGGTTAGTAAAGTGCTCTTCCTACCTCAAACTGATGGATTTAGAATGCACCTTTCCTCTCCTCCTTGGAGTAGAACTTCCTATCCAGAGCTCACTCCTGAAGCTCCCTCCATACTGCATTTTAATCTCTCCTGGGATCCTCTTGTTACTAACCACGTGTCTTTCGCTTCGGGGACCCCCTAGCACAGAGTGATGAGCAAGTCACTTTTTTAAAGTAAATGAGTGATAATGAAGTTACTGATCGAAAAAAGTAACTTAGTTTTAGTTTTAGTAACAAATTTGAAAAATAACTTGTCACAGTTACTGTAATGCCCAAAATTTTTAGCGCAAAATGCATGAGTGACCTATTTTCGATGCAAGGCGAAAAGGCCAAATTGTCAATTGAAAACGCGGTTTAATTTGCTTAGAAAGCAAAAGCTTTAATTTCTAAAGCAATGCGGTTTCTCTATAATATTCAAAAGCTATTTGCACGCTTGCCAAAAGGAAGTGGAAGTCAGCGAACGGAAAAAAAACTGTAATGGGTAACGTTCTAAGATACCCTTTAACCTTATTGGCAATGTTGTAGAGATTTTCTAGTAGACCTGTCAATCTTTCCGAGTCCTGCACTTGCTGCTAGATTGCTGTGGTTTATGTTAATTACAAAAACGCGTGGCCTTAAACATCGGCCTCAAAGAATAATTTAGAATTTTACGACAAATTGGATTCGAACCCATGCCCACACCAACCAGTCACATACACTGGTTTTGAGTTCACAGCAGTCCTTCACCGTAGGACAGGCGTAGATTCAATTCATCATCGTAACACAGTGTTGAACAGTTAGTTCAAGGTTGTTGAGCGTTGGAAAAAGTAAACTGATGGGCCAATGGGTTTGTTCTGCTTACGCGTCATTCTCGCATTTGCTCGCCAACGCGACCGAGACCAAGGTATCCAATCGATTTTTGATTATACTGTATAAGTGAGACCAACTTTAAGCCTTCTTTGGCAGCGAAGGGAGCAAATATACTTCTTGTCTTTGAATGTAATTTATTCCTACATAATCTCTGACAACTTCATGTTAATCGGTCAACATAAATGGTTAAAAATTTCCAATTTGTTAAAAGGCCCCAACCAAACAAAATTTGTTGAGAAATGAAAACCAAAAACAATAAAAAAAAACAAAAACGCAATCTACTTTTTCATTATTTAAGAGCAAATTAATAAAAAATCCATTCTTTTTGTTTTGGAAACAGAAAACAGAAAGTAACAGTAACTTGTAACTTTACAGCGTCTAATTGATAACTAGAAACAAATTTCTTTACCTTTGCAAAAAAGTAACAAAGTTATTGTTACAGTTACTAAAAAAGTAACTTAGTTACTGCCCAACACTGCTCACATATATGCTTCCACTGAGGGCTGCAACTCAGCCAACTCTTGCTCTACCAAGGCAATGCTTCCCTCTCGTCAGGTGATCTTCTACCCTTCCACTTTCCTATCTCAAACCTCTCCTTTGGAATTTTCTCCTATTTCCCTGTATCAAGAGCTCTTTCACCTCTTGCTTTTTCCTCTTCACCTGACAAGCTTAGGGTTTTTTAATGGAATGGAGGAGGTATTTGGTGTGGTTATAAATAGCCATAGTACAGACATAGTAGGCATAGTACAGACATTCTAGTCATAGTACAATAATAGTACTGTAGTAAGGGAGATGTGCGATCGAAAATCAGTCGCACCAATATAACAAAGCCTTACTTCTTTCCTTTCAAAAAATAATTATTTTTTAATTTCATGAGTTTAGTTGAAGCATTAAGTAGGTACAATGAGATTTCACATTAAAAGCTGTAGTGTACTTTTGATAAAATTGAATTCGTTGTTTTGCCAATTGTAAGTAAACTTGAATGTAATTTTGTATGAAGATTATTACAAAAACCAAAAAGGTTGTATTAATCAACTGCAGTTGGTATTTGAGCTAGTTTACTATTTTCCTTGGCCTACTGAACTATGCCTGTTTAGTACTACCGAGGTGTGCCAGAAAAGTGAAATTTCTTCACTTTGTCTCGCTCTTACTTTCGATCTTATCGGTATCTAGGAGCCTGACCGCTACTCCTCCTCATCCTTCGTAATTCCTAGATACTCTGTCTTGCAATCTGATTGCACCCACATTGCACCCACATTGCACCCATTCGCGGCAGTGCAGTTGTAGCGAACGGACGTGTTTTTTTTGTACTGATCTGGCAATATGAGCCCAAAAAATAGAACTAATCGAAATGAATTGAGTCCTGGTTTTAACGACGAGGACAGACAACAACTTACTGAAATTAACACAACAATTAAAAAACTAGTTGAAGAAGTCGAATACTTAAAGGAAGAAGTAGAAGAAAGTAAACTGAAGTATGAGGAAATCAAAACTGAAAATGAAAAGCTAAAACAAATTGTCAATACAACGTTTTTTAAAGTAGATGAACTTGAACAACATGGTAGACGAGAGAATATTAGAATCCTTGGAGCAGCTGAAAGAACTGATGAAAGGGATGGTGGTGAAGAAGTTGTGACAAAGGTGGCCGAAGCCCTGAATGTTGAGCTCAACCCTGAGCTAGATATTCAGAGGGTACATCGACTCGGCAACAAAAAGAAAGGTCCAAAAGCGAAACCACGGCCTGTGATTGTGCGCTTCGCTTCATACAGAAAAAGAATGAAATTTATTTATAAAAAATCAAAATTGAAAGTTCATCCCAACTTCAATGGTGTTTATCTTACCGAAGATTTGACTTCCTCGCGAGCAAAAATGTTAAAATATGTGAAAGAAGTTGGTAAAAATAAATTTGTTCTCTTTCATACCATCAACGGAAAAATACGTATGAAGCAGTCAGCACAGGAAGCAGGAACAATCACCAACAACGAAAGCGACACAGGTGCGAGAAATTGGCTAACAATTGATTCACCTGACGACTTATTTAAACATGGAATGAACATAGATTTTGATAAACTCAATTATATCCCTTTAAAATTTAATATTGAATGCTCAGCGAAATATGATTTTAAATAATGTTTTTCATATTCAAATTGCTTATCAAGATCGTTTTTTTTCTGTTAAATTATGGCCTCTTTTAAATTAAAAAATGACTGTGTTGATGATAATAATGGACCTGTGCATCATTGCGCAATCTTTGACAACAACCATGAGTGCAATGCAGCTGCTGAAAAGCTTATCAGATTGCCTACTGATAAATCCCATGCTGACAACGAAAACGACGTGACCTTTTATGATGTTACTGATAACAGTAGTGGAAACTGCAAATCAAATCAAAATCACGCCTCTGTAACTAACTGTTGCAAAACAGGTGTCAATTAATGCAACAACAGTTTAGGTTACAAAAACTGTGTTGATTGCGACAAATTTTTTGTAAATGACAATTACAAGAATTCTCCAAACTCGTTTTGCTGCAATCAAACACCTGTCAATCAAAGCCCAGATTTGCCACAAATTTTCGGTTGTGCCAGCACCATTGTTAACACCATCGAAACTGAAAATCCAAACGTATCAAATAATTTACCTGATATAGATGCAGAGCTAGATTATAACAATTTATTTTCTATGCCAAGTGATTACTATGACGATCATAACTCAATTAATAATTTTCTTTGCTCAAAAAATAAATCTAATCACTTGTTCATGATTCACTTTAATGTGAGAAGTTTACAAAAAAATATTGACAAATTATCGCACTACCTTACTGATTTATACCGTAAACCTGGTGAAGTAGCAGTATCTGAGAACAAACTCAAAGAAAATATGATTCACAGTAATATTGAACTAGATGGCTACCAATTTATTCACCGTAATAGTCATACGTTTGCTGGCGGTGTTGGAATTTACGTAAAAAGTTCTATTTCTTATAATTTAAAACCTACTATTAACATTGATTTGTCTTCGGTTGAAAATTTATGGATAGAAATAGAAATTAACAAAAAAAAACTAATTGTAGGCGTTGTTTACCGCCATCCTGTCCAAACAGTGGAGCAAATTGAGCTATTTTCCAGAGCATTGACGAACATCTTTCATGAACTTAATTCTAAAAAATCTGAATTCTACGTGTTAGGAGACTTCAACATTGACCTAACTAAAATATAATCTAACAATCGCATCAAAACATATGGGGATGATTTAATATGGCATCGCGGTAAAGTGTCCAATAAATCAACCAACAAGAGTATGCAAAAATTCAAAGTCACTATTGGACCATATCTATTCCAACAACCTAAATAACCAGCTTATGCCAGGCATAGCAATTAGCGACATTTCTGATCACTATCCTGTTTTCGCTTTTATTCCTTCTGTAAAGCGTTTCAAAAATAACGCTGGCCAAGTCTAGAAACGAAATATGAAAAATTTTGAAGCTGAACACTTTATCGAAGACTTAAATCAAACTCTAAATGCATCTTTATCGTCATTTGACTCTACAATCCATAATCAATTCGAATAATTCATTAACTCTTTTACGAGTGTGGTAAATAAACACGCCCCGCGTAAATTAGCTACCAGGAAAGAAAGGAAACTAAAGACTAAACCATGGTTATCCTCTAGTCTTCTCTGTTCAATTAAAACCAAACATAAGATGTACAAATCGATTTGTAAAACATATGATGAAACAAAATACCAAAACTATAAACCGTATTGTAATGTTTTAAATCGAACGATTGAAAAAGCGAAACAAAAATACTACAATGAATTAATAATTGAGAACAAAAGTAATAGCGGTAAAATCTGGAAGAAATAATAAGAACCAAAACCAATATGGCGACATACATGAGATTTTGAATTGCGGACATCATGTACATTGCAGCCCAAATGGCAGGTGCTTTCTCGCAGCCTGGGCCGTTAGTACGTCTTTCAGAAATGTCAGACAGAAACCGAATCTGCCAACCTGGAAGGGTAAACCCTCATCCCCATGTTCATCCAGGACCTACTACTCGGCAAACGCCCTTTTCAGGGCGGGGCGATGCTCCTTTGTCAGGGCACATCGTCAACAAGTTCCGAAGGTCTTGCAGCTGAACATCAAAGGCCTCACTGAAGCAAGATAAATGTACTTCATCATCTCGCCATGTAGTATGAGGCACTCGTCATTCCTCTTCAGGAGACCCACTGCACTTGTGCAGAAAAGCTAACAATACCAGGCTTTTTGCTAGCTGGGTCTTCTTTAAACAGGAAGCATGGCCTTGCCACGTTTGTCCGAAACCGGCTAAAATGGATCCTTGTTGATCAGTCTCCAGCTACATCGGAGAATGAGTGGTTGTGCGTGGACGTTGATGGTCATAGGATGGTCAATGTCTACAAACCTCCGCTTACGCAACTGCAAGAGTCTGATCTCCAGTGTTCCCTCACCCCGTTCTCTATGCTGGCGATTTTAATTGTCCACATGTCCATTGTGGTTATAGAACCAGCAGTGCCGATGGAGAGTGCCTTGTTGTTTGGGAAAGCCTTAATGGCCTTGTCCCTCCCCATGACTTGAAGGACGTGGCCACTTTTCATTCTGGCCGATGGAACACTGGCACCAACCCTAATCTGACATTTGTCAGTTTAGGTCCAGACAGCCGTGTACATGACAGACGCATCTTAGAGAAGTTCCCTAGGTCACAACATCGACCTTCGCTTATTGTTCCACCAAGACTTGCTCTGTCTGTTCCGAGCAAGCCTGTTTAACGATGGAACTTCCGCAAGGCCAACTGGAGCCACTACAATACATTGACCAACAAACTTGCCAAGAGTTTGTTGCCACCAGATTCACCGGATGTGGATCTGGCCTACCAGGACTTCTGCAATGTCATCAGAACAGCAGCCAAAAGTTCTATCCCACGCGGTTGTCAAAATAACCGCATACCGTGTTGGGATGCTGAGTGCGAGAACCTCTACTGTATATTTCTGCAGTCGCATGAAGAAAGCAACTCTAACAGGGCTGCCACTGCCCTGCTCCTCAGGCTCGACGCAGAGATCGGTGGTTCGAGGCAGTTCAGACTATCGACTTTTCGCACTCCAGCCGAAAAGCACGGAGCATATTGACCAACCTAACTGGTAGATCACGGCGCTCCCCTCGTCACTGTGCCGTCTCAGCTAACCCTATTGCGTCCCAGCTGATTAGAAACGGCAGATACAAGGGTATTGACCGTGAGTCATCTCCACTCATCTTGCAAGAAGTGTCAGATCTTTGGAGCGCCACTCCACCGAGTACAGTGAACATCTCTGAAAGTTTTACCTCTCAGGAGTCCGCTGCTGCCCTCAAACACCTGAAACCAGGAAAAGCTTCAGGCCCAGATTCTATTTGCTCTGAGCTAATAATTCATGCTGAAGCTATACTGAAGTCCTGGTTGTGCGGCTTCCTTTCTTCCTGCCTGCGCCACCTCAATATTCCAAAAGTCTGGAAAAGAGCACTGGTAGTGGCGATCCCTAAACCCAAGAAGCCTGTAGAGTACCCGAAAAGCTATCGTTCAATCTCCTTGCTTTGCGTCCCCTACAAGATCTTCGAGAGGCTCATATACGCTCGTGCTGAGCCGATTGTTGACCCACTTCTCCCTAGGGAGCAGCCTGGGTTCCGACGGAAAGGTCAACCGCGGATCAGACTGTTTCGCTTACTCAAAACATCGAGGATTAATTTGAGGCAGTGAAGCCACACCTTGGTTTTTAAACCAAGATCTTGGTTTTTTCACTTACTCCTTGGTTTAATATGTTTTTTTCTTTAAATTTTGGTTTAAATTAATAAATCTTGGTTTTTTTAAATATCTAAAACAAAATTATTATGCAATGATAAAATGAGTTTTAAGAAATTCAAAAATTGTCTAAATTGAAAATTCCAGAGTTTTGGTATAAATTGCGTGAAATTAAAAATGGCCTAGGGCCTAGGCCAACCAAAATATTTAAATTTATCTGACTTTATGACAAATATGACATCATTGCCTCATTCTTCTGCCTGTGTGGAAAGAATTTTTTCTCAAGTAAACACAGTGAAAACTAAGAAAACAAACAAATTAAAAGCGAATACTACGAGAGATAGAATTTTAGCTAAGCAGCAAGTTACCAAAAGCAATAGCTCTTGCTTAACTTGGCAGCCTAGTAAAGCTTTATTAAAAGACTTTGAGAATGGTGGTGCACGAAAACGATATTCTGAGCGTTCAGAAAAAGCCAGAAAGGAACAAGGAATGATGAATATCACTTTTGAAGATAGTGATGAAGATTAAATAACTTACAACAAGCTTATTTACATATAAGTACTTACAACAAACTTTTAATCTAAGTACTTACAATTACTATCGATTTTTATTGTTTTATAGTATATCAGATCTACTTAAAAAAACCCCATTTTTATCTATTATTTACAGTGCTTGGTTTTTTTGGCTCTATCTTGGTTTTTTGAAACAGATAATCTCTGTTTTTTTCAAAAATCCCTTGTGGCATCACTGGTTTGAGGCCGAGAAGAAGGCTGGTGCCGTGTTTGTCGATCTGACAGCTGCTTACGACACTGTCTGGCATCGTGGTCTTACCTGCAAGTTACTTAGGCTTCTATCGGATAAGCACATGGTCCGGATAATCATGGAACTTGTCCGGAATAGAAGCTTCACGCTCACTACTGGTGACAGTAAGCAAAGCAGGTTAAGACGTTTGCGAAACGGCCTCCCACAGGGATCGGTCTTGGCCCCCTACTTTTCAGTATCTTCACCTACAATCTGTCTTCCATGACTTCTCAGAAGTATGCATATGCTGATGACTTAGCATTGCTGTATGCTTCTCGAGATTGGAAGGCTGTGGAGGACACTCTAAGTCAAGACATGACTATACTTTTAGCTTATCTCCAGACTTGGAGGCTAAAGCTCAGCAATACGAAAACGATGACGGCGGCCTTTCATCTTAACAACCGAGAGGCCAAACGTGAGCTTAATGTTTACAACAATAGCAACCTATTGCCATCCTGTCCGGTTCCAAGGTATCTTGGGGTAAAACTGGATAGGTCGCTCACTTTCCGTTACCACCTCAAGGCTTTGTGCAAAAACTCTGCATCCGAGTCGCGCTGTTGAGACGACTTGCGAGATTTGGATGGGGTGCAGGTGCCAAGACATTGCGCATCTCTGCTCTTTCCATGGTCTACTCCACCGCTGAGTACTGTGCACTAGTTTGGTGTCGTAGTACGCATACTCGCCTCATTGACAGCATTCTCAATGATGCTTTGCGCATTGCCACGGGATGCTTGCGTCCCACACTAACAAAGAACTTGCCTGTCCTCGCAGGCATCCAGCCAGCTAAGCTCCGCCGATTAGGAGCGACACTCTCTTTGGCGAATCGTGCTATCCATGATCCGCACCATGTCCTGCAGCAGGATGCGCACCTGGGGAGACTTAGATTAAGACGCCCATTTGTACCTGCTTTGTGGAAACTATTAGGTAGTTTGTCTAAACTGGACATCCGCGTGAAGCAGTGGACAAAGCATAAATGGAATGCTGGCTACTTGGAGAGTACTTCAAGGGTCCGTGCTTTAATTCCCAGGGTCAGTCTGCCCAGAACATCTTGGGTAAGGTTCAATCGCCTGCGGACTGGTGTAGGATGCTTTCACTCGTCCATGTACAAATGGGGTCTCGCTCCAGCATCGAATTGCGAATGTGGCGCCACCGAGCAAACTGCAGATCACATCATATCTTCTTGTCTCATACGTCACGTACCAAGAGGAGCACGAGGTCTGCAGGTTTTGGATGAGGCAACTCGATGTTGACTGAACACCACCACTGCCAGCATTTAATCTGAGCAGCGCAGCAGCCCGGGATGGTAAAAAAATAGACCCTCGGCCCTGGTTTTGATTTGTGCTGGCTCGGGTTGAGTTTGGGTGCCTGACCAAACGACGACAACGAGGTGCATTGTGGGATTTTATTGGTCAATGCGTATGGCGTAATTCATTGCATTCGCTACACAAGTCAGGAAAAAAAAACGTACAATCTCCAATTTATAAACAAAAGATCCAGTGCCTGTTTAGAAAGAATCCTGACTAAGAGGTCATTTTGTATCGCATGTATACAAAGCGCAATTTTTCGAATTTTCTTTCTTAAAAAAATAACCTATTAACACAACTTTAAAAAAAGCTGTTTTTGGCATAAGCATTTCGTAGCGCTTTCATCACTGGCGGTATCGCGAGAAAACGGGAAAAGCTTGTTGCAAAAACAGCTTTTTTCAGAGCTATAGACCACACTGCAAAAGAACAGCGCAATGTTCTGCAGTCTAAACTAGGGGAGTATGTTCTATTCTATAGCCTGTTTTAAAAAGAGCGGAAACTAATGTGTAATTTTTAGACCATAAAACGAATTCTTTTTGTTTGCATAAATTTGGTTTGGATGTTTTGATGTATGTGGCTTCAAGCTATTTCTGACGGATTCTCTTGAAAATTGTCAGACGAAAAGCTTCGAGAATGAATACTCTACTCTCTGCAATTTTCAAATTCTGTACCACAAATCAACTCTTCAAATAGCCTGTTTTGTTTAAGCTTGCCTTACCCAAATTATTATCCAAAAACAGTCTACCTTGGAACGTCCTTCGGTTGAGCACTAGGGAGTGTACTTGTTGACATACAGACTGTTACCTTGATTATGCTTTTTTTAAATAGCATAATTTGTATCAATTCTGTGTTGATTTCTTTTGTCCACCAATAGCTTTTATCTCGGGAAGACTAAGCCTACTTTTTCTAATTTGTCCAGCCACTGAGCTACAGCTCTAAAAGCTCATTGACTGTCGTTTAACACAGTATACAGTCCTAGAAAGTAGTCCTAGAAATAGTTGTAAATAAAATTTTAATCAATACTATCGAAATAATATCTGTTGACGTATAAATTCACAAAATAAATAGTACTATTTTTGTAACATAAACGTGCAAAAAAATAACAGTGAACTTAGAAAATTTATGTTTATAAATTTACTTGATAAATTTCGTAATTTTTTAAACATGTGAAAAATTACTGTAAAATTTAAGAAAATTAGTGAATTTACTTGACTAAAGTTATAATCTTTAAACGGTGACCAAATTGATTCACATGCATATGAAAATTGTAAAATGTTACTTTTTTAGTAAAAATACGTTATTTCTTAAACAGTGTAGACCTCCAACTTGTTTGATTGACGGGCCACATCTGCTTTTCAAAAATTTTCCCAAGCCAAGCTTTGTACCTTAGTGACATGGACCAACGACAAAAAAACAAAAAAAATGGTCGTTTTCTATTTGCACTCTAAACATCAATATAATATTTGGCATTATTAGCTAAGAACAAGCCTTATTTTATCATAATCTGTGGTCAGAGCGTCCGCTTTGTAGTCGCTGGGCATTGGTTCAATTACCTTGTCAAGTAGCAACGAAGCCTTTGAAAATAAAATCACAGGTTTCCTGCTTGACACTCGGCACGATTGGGGTAGTGTAAAGAAAAAGCCGGCGAATTCGCTTGTTGGATCCTTGGAAAAAGCAATTAACGATATTTTTCCATCTTTATGAGGCAGACAGGTGGTGAGGCCAAGCAGTCTTAATGCCGTAATTGACCAAACTGACTGAAGTCTTGCCAACTGAGCATAAGTTCATACTTATGAAAATAAATCATATTTGGCTTCAATGTCGCTGCAGCAATAAAATTTACATCAAAGCCTGGCAACGCGAGCAAAACCGTCGCGTTAAATACGAAAGCGAGAGCACTGCACGTGTAAAACATTGATGGACATTGCGCCGAAACAACAATGAAAAAATTGTAACAGAAGGTAAAAGCAAAATATTTGCAACACACACAGTTTATTGTTTATGGGAAAACGTAATCTAATCAATAAAAAGTAAAAAATCTATAACCTAAACTTTTATGAAATTTTGAGTTGATGACCAGAAAATTGTAACAGTTTGAATTGCTTTGGGGGTCTCCTGACAGACAGATGTTCGCCTCCTACCAGTGGGCCCTAGTCCACTGTTTGGGAAGCGCTGTGTTGCACTGTTACGCTTGAGTGTTGCAATGTTGAGTCATAGAGCGTGAACATGATGGACTAATCAAATCGCTTCCAATAACTTTGATCAAATGCAGGCGGAATTTCTGAAGTTCACAGAATTCTACAAAATTAAAAAAAAATTTTTTTGAAGTCTAGAAAGCTTTACGGAACATTTTAAAAGCTTTGGCGGGCCACATGTGGTCGTCGGCCCCGGATTTAACGCCCCTGGCTTTGCAGAATAATATTGAATCAGCAGCAACAACGTTTGTTCACTGGTGAGAAAGAACTAGTTTTGCCGGAGAATTTCGCCTAACTTGAGACCAAGTCGAATCGTTCGAAGAAAACTTTTCGGCTTTCAATAACTTGAAGCATATTGACGATTCTCAGAAAAGCTCCTTAAGTGAAGTTCATTGTACAAAGTTCCACTCCTGCTATTACATTTCTTACGCAAACGCTATCATACAAGTTGAGTAATATTGCTGAAGATATCACTATTATGAAGTCATAGTTCACCTGAAGTGAAAGCTTTTGTCAAAATATGCCATCATTTCTTTACTATCAAGAGCCTGAATCAAAATGCACTACAGGTCTTGATGCATATCACTGGAGTATTTAGAAACAAATTTTTTTAGAGGTAAGGGTTTTGTTGTATAAATAAGGGGGGGGGGGGGAAATCGCAATTATTTCTTTTCTAAATACGCATGCAAAAATGGTCCACGTATTTAGAAAAGAATATAATACATACGCAAAAATACTACCAAATTTTGGGGGCCAAATTTTTTGGTTATAGTTGCAGGGAGTGAATCCACTTGGGGACTTTTTTAAAAATCCAAGTGTGCGAAAGCGACTGTTTAGCCAATTTTGGTCAACGATCTGGTCATCATAAACTTTGAAAACTGTGAGAGAATCCTACGTCCTATCTCCTATCTCCCTAGATCAAATTTAAACTTTTTGGCTAGTCAACTGCCAATGAACTAAAAGATTTTATTAATTATATGGCGGAAAATTTAGCGGGACGGTAGCCCCTAGCTTTCAAGCATTTTTGGCTATGCCTTGATGAATACAGCTAATCCATGCGTCAGTATCGCTAACAGCTGATTGAAAACTTTAGCTTCGATAACGCCAATCCACAAAATCTCTTTGACATTTTGCAAAAGTTATCTTTTAGTGCTAAAGCGACAGCTTTTGCATGCTACAGCTAGTTTGTGTATGCTAATTTTTTCACTCTCGCAAATAAAACCTTACTTAACTACTTGTTGTAGCTTGCAATGGCCTCTGCCCACAAATAGTCACAAGCGACACTTTAGCTTTCAAAATCGTCAAAACTGTGACTCAAAAACTGCGGTTATCTACTTTCTCTAAATGTTGAAGGATATAAGAGATAGTAAAACAAACAAAACCAGAGAAGATTTTTTTCAAACTTATGAACATCATTGCAACAGTAATATTATAAAAATATACCAACAACACAGGAATAAAATACAATCTATGATTTTTGAATGACATATAGACTACAAATTAGCCACTAGGAAATATTGAAGAGGGAGTTATGAAGGGCGATGTCCCCCAAAACACTTTTGGGCGCTTGAAAAAACATTTTGACAGAAAAGTTTTGTGAATAACAATTTCTGATCTTCTGAAATTGGATTTGAAAATTGTTTAACGAAAATTTACTGCCGATGCATCGGATGAAACAGAGTAACATTTAGATCTTGAATTTAAACGAATTAAAGTTTTTTACAAACTCCAAACAATAAAACTAAAGTTTTAAGATATTAGCGAAAACGCTAACCAGCAAATCAAAAAAAAGTTAATTTGGCTTATTAACGAAAATGTGCGTGTACATATCACCACCCTTATGTACATCACAATTACGTGTCACCGATATACCCTGGTAACGGCTGGCAAGTAGGTGTCATTGGTCGATACGTCAGTTCTACAATGTACTCAAGCGTTTCAGCTAGCCGGGATTCGGGATATGATGCAAATGCTAGTTTTCTATAAACAAATAGATGAAATGAGAATTTCGGATAGAGGGGGTGCGCCTTAGATGTTCTCCCTTCCCTACATCTCTAATGACTAACCAAGGTGTTGAAGCCGAAACTGTAGCTGGGAGTCGGATCCAAGGAGCAGATTGTTTTTTGGAGCCAAGGAGCAGACCATATTTGTCGGAGCCGGAGCCGAATCTGGAGCTCATATAAAAAATTTAGGAGGAGCTGTAGCCGGAGTTGGGGTCCATTTTATTATTGGATAGCTCCAGCTCCAGATAATCAGCTCCAAATTAAATGATTTTTTCAACTGTGGCGTTTACTTGACAAGCACTTACCAAGAACGTGCGCGAATGGCTTTGCAAGAGCTCGCTCTAAACTTTTAGTGTTTGTGCGCAAAGCGCAATTGCGCATGCTGTCAAGAAATTATCTGAGGACTGTGTGGTTGATGCAAGATGGTGGCCGTGATACTGAATAGAAAATTGCCTCAACATTAAATGAATCTATGAATTCGATGGTTTTGGACTATTTACAGTTTACCGCAACAACACATTTGAGATGTGCTGCTCATAATTTACACCTTTCAATTCGCGAAGGCTTGAAAATAGAAGCAGTTGCTTCATTGATCATCAAAATTCGCCGGATTGCGGCTGCCGCAAGAACACCAAAAATTGATGCCACATTAAGCAGGAAAATGAGCAAAGGAGCCATTCTTGACCAAGTTCCGAGGTGGGGTGGTATATACTTCATGGTTAAACGACTTCTGAAACTAAAAGATGCGTTGGTAGATATTGCGCATCCAGGTGTGTGTCTGTTTGTCTGAACTAAAGTGAAACGATGTTGAAAATTTTGAATGTTTATTGCGTTATCCTTTCTTTTTCACCAAAAAATTGCAAAACTGTTCATTTGACGCCTGGAACATTTGTCAAAGAATGGAAAAAAGGCTGTTTCAGTTTATCAAGATTGGTGGTGTTGTGGCTGACGCCATTAGAAAATCTATGGAGACGTGAGAAGATTCTGCTTGACAATGATGTGCTGCTGGTAATAGTATATGCTGATCCAATGTATAAGGTTACTTTGGCCAATGATCAACAGGAAAAAGGAAGAAAAGCTTTAGTAGCAGTTGATCTTACCATGAAAGAACATGAAGAAAGAATCTCAAGAGCAGACGAAGTAGATGAAAATCAAAGCTTCAGTAAAGGCAAATCTTCAACTTCTGGTTTTAATAATGAGGACTTTAAAAAACATCTCGATCAGCAAGCAAACGCTGCAAAATGAAAACATGACTGATAAATTGTCGCCGTTGCAGCACTTCAAAATGAATTTTATCAGTGCTTTAAATGATAAGGAGATGATTGATAAAGCGTCAAAACTAAGCACCATGACTGTGATATCTCGCTACCCGGCAATTCTGCAAAAAGTGGCGTACAGAGTAACAACTTTGAAGCCAACTCAAGAGAGTGTGAAAAGACTGTTCTCTTTACTACGAAAAATTTCGTCGGATTAAAGAATTTTGATGAAAGAGTACTCACTTGAGGCAATTTTTTTTGTGGTCCGAAATGAAATGTTTATTGATGCTTTGTTGAACTCGGTGTAATGAATGCTTTGTGACTGACAATTGACTGCGCTGGCCAGGCGGCTGCAGTAGTTCTCCGTGAGTTGCATGTGTAAATAAACTTTCTCTCACTACCTTTCTATTTGTGATTCATAGCATGCTAAAGACCCTTTAAAAATTTTTTGGGCATCTCTCTGTTTTTAGCCAAAACTTTGTGACAACTCCAAAAAATATTATCTTCTTCAATTTCGTTGAAAATCCTGCAAATTTTCTGAATGACTAACCTTGTACTATGCTCGGGTCTCCATCAAATTTTCTGGCTACGTGCGGGGGTAAAAGTCTTCATTTTGAAACAAATTCAACTTTTTTGTGTAAACTGCCGGCTCGCAACACAACAATTAGTAAGAGCGTAGGAAAACTAAAGGACAATAGGGCCATGTTCTTTAAGCTTATTCATTTTGTCCTATACGATTTTATACAATTCTTATGCGCAGCCTTAATCCAATGGTTCAAAGTTTTGAAGTTAAGAAAATCTTAACGTTTGAGAACTTAGAGACTTTTTCTTTAAAGAACACACCTAAAGATGCCAAAGTCTTGCCTCGTCTAAAATATAAAATTGTATTTTCTCCTTCATTGAATAAAAATTTTGTTTACGTCCCTGGCAGTCAACAAATTTTTCTTTAAAAGTTGTTTTGTTTGCATTGGCAATTTGTTAACGGAAAATGTTTCTTCGTAATACGTTCTGCTTGCTTTTGAAAGCCTTTGTTTTAGAAGCACGTTTATGTTATCAACTGAATCAACTGCGAAGGGCCGGAAATTTCGAAATGGGAAAGCCGTACCGCAACTATGCTATGGTGCTTCAAACCAGCGACCAAATCGCGATTGCGATTTTTCTCGTCGCTGGTAATTAAGGTTAAACAGAAACGTATTAAAATTATTGCTTACGTCACTAAGTTAAAGATGGCCGCGAAGTGATAAATAAACGGGCATAACTTCTTTCCAAGAACCGAGATCAACGCACTTCCGCGAACATCTAAGCGTGTGCTCGTTGTTTGGTTTTTGCGGCACTTCGCGGTAGTCTGTTTTGCTGTGCTGGCTCAGCGTCGCTGGTAAATGGGATTTTTTCCTGCATGGAAAAAAGGAAATGAAATTTCATTGAACTGCTGGAAGTTTTTCCGAAAAAAGGCAACGCTTTATGTACCAAAGTAATATTAAATTCAGTGTTAGTGTTAGCATTTACAGTGTATGGTAAAAGAGAGATTTTAGACATGAATATCGGCAAGCAAGCAGTCACGGCTGAAGAATGTAATACAACATACTGTTTCTGTATTGAATGCTCACCTTTTTATTGGAAAGATCTCGATGCGAAATCAGCAACCGTCGTTTTATCCCAACTACCGGCTGGATCATTTTTGGTTCGACCTTCAAGACACCCTGCTTTCAAGTATACGCTTTCACAGGTAACAAGATTTTCTTTATCATGGATACTAACTCATTGTGTAATTAAAATACCTGCATTTAAGGGTGAAAGGTGATTTCTGTATTGAGAGAGCAAAATATGCAATAAAGGTATTTTAATGACCAAACAAAGAACAAAATTTTCAAAGATCGTACCTATTGTTTCACCCTCAATACCCAGTATGGTTTCACCCCTCCCTAAAAAGTTGTCTATTTACGTCGCTTAGGTTATGTTCTGCATTTCAACTATGGAAGCTGCTGTGATTCAATGGAGTAGAAACACAGAGGGGTTTGAGGTTTTAGTCAGTCAGCCTGCAAGCACAGTTACGTCGTACTGTGACGAGTAACAACGGAATATGTGAGGAGACATTCAAGATATTTGATTTTATATCTCGCACTGCGGGAGCATTAGTTAATCGCGATATTCGATGCACATTGACCACCTTATACTCGGAATTATGACAAACTTATGAAAAGTTTTTATCGAAACGTGAAGGAAAGTTAACAAAAACACCCCCGCCACCGCGTAATTCCAACTCTAAAACTAAATCTAATTATCACCCTAACCAACTCTGACTAACCCTAATTCTAACCTAACGCTAGCCCAAACCATAAACGCTAAATGGCGCTGGGGAAATGTGACGAAATTTCAGGCAGTACGTAAAACGTGGCGAGGAGTGTGTTTCTCAAATCTCGCATTTTTGCATTAGTGGTGGGGGCTTTCTACAAAAGATCCAATTGATTTTACTAAATGCAGTTTGCTTTGTACAACAGAAAGCTTTAAGTGCGCTATTATTTTTGTTGGTGCGGAAATAGTCCACAGCCCGAAAAGGTTATGGATACTACTGTAAACTGATCTTTAAGAGGCAGTATCTAGATCCCAAGTGTGGTATGTGCGATCAAACGATGTACTTTGGAACAGGAATGTAGCCAGTCAAAATAAATTGCGAGGAGTGCGCAAATTTTTTTTTATTTGGGATCGCTTTTGGTGATAATCTTTTTTTACACCCCTTACAGATTTTGGTGAGAATCAGGAGTATTACGCAATTTATAACATGGCCTTCTACGTTACCCGAATTATAACAAGCCTTGACTACAGTCAGGAGCATTATAAAATCATGGAAGTGTTTGTTGACGTTAACCTTAAGTGATAACCTTTTTTGAAAGGTATTTAAAAATTCAGTCAAAAACAGGCCTTTGGTAAATCTTTTTTGGGAGGTTACCCTACCTTGGCCATCCTGTTGCATCGAATATTAAACATTTTTATGAAACTAAATGAACTGCAGCATGCATTAGCGTTCGAACTATTTAGTGGACCGTTTGGTTATGCTGAGATGTGGTCTCTGCTGGGCGTGTTTAGCTGTCTGCTCAAGAAATTAAGAGCGGCCCCCTCGCATTCAACGTCGAGAGAAGACCCCCCGAAAAGGCAAACCCTTGCTTCATACCATTACAAAGCGCCTCCTGCATTCTGATTTCACTACTCAACAAAGAGCTGAATTACTGCGCGATCCACTGCTTGTCAGTGGCATTACAAGTTTGGTAACCTGCAGACGTTGCGATTCTCGCTCGTTCAATTTGGTTTTGTTCGGTTGACATATGCTTTGTTGACGTATGCTTTGTCTGTTTTCCTTGAAATTCCGTTGATTGCCATCGGCATTATACTTAAGTGTAACTATTCGATATTGTACAAAATCTACTGGGTTATTGTTATGTAAAACATTCCTGAAATGCGTTTTGAAAAGCTTTCTATTTATGCTAGGCGTATGTTTTTGTTTGCATCGCCCATGACTAAGCTCATTATTAAGCAAGCTTTTCTGCTCTGAAGCAGCGAAAACTTCGGCCAAGCAGAAGGAACACCGTTTTATTTGCGTTTTTTTTCAAACACGTTGTGTTATAAAATATACAATACCTTTGGCACCGAATTTTGTCTTTACAAAGCATTTTGGAAAACTGTTTTTGTGAAATCGTTCAGCCATAAAGCGTTTCCAATGGCTAGATGTGTCCCTGGTTACAAACTTTGTTACTTGTAATCGAAATGTTTTGTAAATAACCAGAAAACCTAAGCTGAACGCGATGGTTTGTATTTATTCTATCCTCGAGTCTTGGGAAAATCTTTTGTTGGTTGTAATCCAGTAGAACGACTTGTATTGAGATCCGCTTGGAAGTTGCGAACGCTGGTGGCACCGCGCATTCAAGCTGGAGAAAATGCCGTAAAGTGTGATTTCTTAGGCCAGGGGTCGGCAGCTTGAGGCTCTTTTGCCTTTTGCTTCCAAAGAACTCCTATGCTTTTTTGATGAGAGAACACTTTTGATTTGATGGGCTGTGTCATCCAAATTCGCCCGAAGACAATCTTCTGCTCATTGTTCTCTTTTTTGTGGAAATCAGACCCAAATGGCTCTTATATCGCAAGAGGTCGCCGACCCCTGTTCTGGACCTACAACATAATGATGTGAAATTTTAACCCACGATCACGATTGTCAAGCACCGTTTCAACCCTCTCGACCAGTTTATTAAAAAATTTTTTTGAACTTAACTTCAGCTGATAAAGAGTAGCTGTAATATTTTTTTTAAACGCTTGACCATAAAGATCTTTGCTGCGTTGGAATTATGCACATGACAACGCTGTGTTCAGATCTGCTTCGGAGTTGTCAGTGCTACTGGCACAATGCATTTCCGCTGCCATTCTTGAAACTAGGCCGTAGACACTTTTCAGAAGAGCACAAACCCGTTGAAACCAGACGAGAATTGAACCAACAACCTCATGAATGCGAACCAGCGACTAAACGCGCTGCGCCAAGTTGCTCATATCTTGAATATTGTGACCTTTTTTTCGAAGAAACGCGTCTTTCATTCACCATTGTATCGAGGTTTAACGAAAAATTTATCAAGACCTTTGTGTAGTCATCACAAGAGGTTTACCATACAGTGAGTAACGTTAACCTTTTTTCAGTATTACCTAGATTATGACCCCCCTAGTGACCAGTGTTGACCTTTTATGACTCATCACCTCAATTTTTCCCCCAGAAAGCAAGTTTAACTAACTTTTTCTCTGTTGTCAAAGCCAAATACCTTTATACCTTGTGTTATGTACAAAGCGCGCCAAAGCATCGAGACTTCAAAAAATAAATACATTACTGTTTCCTGATTAATAAAACGCCACGCTGTGTATAGCCTACATTAGCGTGGTTGTCATTACTAGAAAGATGAGTCAGATTGTTGTGAAATGTTTGAACTCTGACAAACAGCTTGCCATTGCAAAAGAAAATCCATAACATTTCTTGTCAACTTTAAAACTTTGCTTGGAGAAAAGTAGCTCGAAAACTTTAAATTTATTTTTTAAAGGTCGTATTTTGTGCACCACTGTGTTTACACTTATGACATAGTTGGTTAAACTTTTCTTAAACGCAAGATCACCTTGTTGTCCGTGCTGTTTTCAAACACAGCTTGACGCTTGACACAGCTTTACACTTGTTTCCTACCGCAATCATCAGCGCTTCCCCAATGCCTACGTTCTTGCCTCACAACTGCAAAAATAGGCTGATCCGTAAAATAGGCGATTTCTTGATTTTGGCCAGATCTTCAAAATTTGTGACGAGCGGGAAAGCGTTTACAGTTGTTGATAAAACTTTTCCTAAAATAGCCGTGTAAATCTATTTCCTTTTTTATCCTTTATTTGGTACAATTAGTAAGTGAATTAGTTTGTAAAGTGTTGTATGTCTTAATTGCTTTTTTTCACTCCTCAACTTATTTGCATATTGCGCCTTCAAATTTATAAAGGGCAAGAAAATAAAAAAAATGGTTTCGATGGTTTGGTGACGGTGTGTAATGCCGCAGTCCAATTAGTGTCTGTCTGTCTGCTTAATCAGCCAACTTATCGATCAATGCCACTTTGCTAGCAGTACTGTAAAGTGGTTGCTAATTAATTCTTTCTTTGACATCTTGAAAGATTCATGTAACTGGGTCTAAAACAGCAGCTACTTGACCACTGCTGTAAAATCAATACATTGAGTTTGCCAATTTAAAAAACCAGCAGACTGCGAACAGTGCCACATGTAAATTTTTTTCCTTGTAATTGTAAAATCGATATGACCGTAAAATCGATTTTCCTTGAGACGAAATGATTTAAAGCTTCTGCAAATCAAATCAAATTTTACTGCTTTGTCAAAACGACCACGTGACTACGCCAAAATTATGATCAAGCTACGCTTTGGTTTCTTGCTCGATAAAATTATGCTAGTGATCGGGTCGCAACTAACTCAGAAAAGGTTGATGAGCCATTCTACAAGCCTGAACTTTCAAAACATGCTTCTCAAAAGCAACCTCGTTTATGTTTTGATATTTGGATATTAGCTTTAGAAGTTTTACTCTAAATTTTTATCCAAGTCCAGGGTAGTCATAAAAAACAGTGCGGCTAAAATACGATAAAACTCCGGTTTATCACCCCCTCGATGATGACACCACTCTGTTATCACGACAACTTTATTAAGGTACAGAGTATTTTTTATTGTAAAGAACCTCTTTCTATTTCATTAATGCGACCATCTCGCTTTCCGGACAGTGATCACCTAGCGCAAGTTCAAAAAGCTAATGGGCTTTCATTAACCCGTCAGTTTTGCAATACAGCATTTTCGCTCTCGCAGCAAAGAATAATTTCCATAGAACACTTGGTTTTCGCTTTTGTCACGCCTTGCCAGAGTTTGATTGCTCGAGATAAAGAAAGAAACAAATGCGCTTTTCGCTTTTATCACATCTTGCTAGAGGATGATTGATTCAACAGTTACAGTGAGACACTTTTCAAATTACTATAGATTAAAATGTTTAATGACAAATACCAGAGCGTGGTTGATTCAACAGCTATAGTGAGACACTTTTCAAATGACTATAGATGAAACCGTTAAATGACAAGTGCACGTTGTCTTTCAGTGTGAAATAACAGTAGTTAACTAAATTTTTGAACAAATTTGCGATGCACTGTCAAAAGCAAACAGATATTACAAATCTAAATAAATACCGGTACTAATTGTGCTGAGGCAAAATTCGATATCGCAATCGCCCTGCTAACATGACCACTTGATTGAGGTCTCGTAGGTGGCCGCTTATCGGGGTTTCAATGTACAGGGTGGACCATCAGTCCATACCCACAAATATGTCTTATGTATCTAGTACATCTGTATGCTGTCCTTCATTCTCGCTGCATGATATTATGCATCGCCATGTTCTATGAGACCTTTTTCTCAACAATTCAGGGGTTAATGTTCTAAATATCGCAGTAACAGCTGTCTTTAATTCGTCGTTAGAGTGATAACGTTGTACTTTTTTGAATCCCAAAGAGAGTTATCACATGTTGTCAAGTCCGGACTTTTTGCAGGCAATTCAATAGGTACTGGTGACGTTACTGAACCACGACCTATCTACTTCTGAGGAAAAGTATCATTGAGATATTCTTGCATACCGAGAGCATAATGAGCTGGAGCTTTGTTTGCGGGATCCAAGTTCAGTTAATCTTTTTCTGATAGACTTCAATAGGGAGTTTATTATTGATTGTTTCAAGCTCTCACATGATTCTCGACGTTTCACTGGTCTTCTTGAACGAGAAGCATCCTTTGGATTGCCAGTTTCGAAGAACTTGCTTTCCCATTTTGACATCGTTTTGCGTGTAGGTGGATTCTTCTTACATCTTTATTTAAATTTGGCACTTATATCCAAGGTGTCACCAGTATTGTGGCGTTCATGTACTCACTTGCATGTTACATTCCGCTCTTCAAGTGTAAATGGACTTTGATCTGGCATATTACTTAAGTATCATAATTTTCATATACAATATATTTTCTCTGAAACGCAAGAAATTTTTTTTTAAATACATGCATAACACACTACCGCATGGTAACGTGTGAATGCATATGGACTAAGGATCGGCCGGATTAAGCGGATAATCCGCAACTTTTTGACTATCTGCATCAATCGGTTAATCCGCATTTTTTTGCTATTTTTTTCAATTTTAAATAAATTTTATATTTTTTATAATATATTTATATCTTCTATATAAAAAAGGAAATGTCAGGAAATATGTACTTAATATGTTTAAGTGATATTATTTTCATAGTTTTAATCTCGATGCTGCATTATCTCTTTTCAATAATCTCTTAAATTAATTTTAATTTGTAGTAGTTTTTACTTAGCATTGCTTTTAATGTCAATAAACTGATGTTTTAAAAAAAAATCACATGCTTAAATCTTATAATTTTGAAAATATCCGGATGCGGATTATTCACATTCTGAAGCAGATATCCGAATATCCGCGAAATTCACCATTCTGCCGATCCTTAGTATGGACTTATGGACCACGCTGTATGTGATCTACGTGCATATTTGTTGTGTAGCTTGCCATATAGACATTAGAATTAAGAATAAATTTAGAGTTTGGATAAAGGTTACGGTTTATTTTATTGTCAGGGTTAAGATTTTGTCTTTTTCGTTCTTTCTTTTCGTTCCGCTAATTGTATTGCTGTAGGTCAGAGGGTGTATGAACCAAAACAGTAATGGTGCCGCAAAAACCAAATATTTTTTCCGCCGGTCGTGTGCTGACGTTTTTGCAAAAAATGAAGATCTTTCTATTTTTCGAGATCAACTTTTTGGAAGTACTCAATTACCCCATTTTTGACTATTTTTACCCCTGTCGCTTCCGTCAACAATTGGTCCACACCAGGGCATCTCAACCTGTTTAAAGTCGTGACCCACTTCTTTAAGTTCTATGTGCATTTTCATTGCTTCAATTTGTGCTTAGACACACAACTCTCGAAGTTCAGATCACATACGTACTTTACTGGCACACATAAAACACTCTCAACCTTCTTTCGCACTACGCCATAGCAGTGTCTGTGTCTTGCGATCAAGCGGAACTTGAGGTCATATCAGGTCATTTTGTAAATTAATCAGATTAATCAAATTCACCACTCCTTTTGTTCGCATGGTCTAAATTCTGTCTTTGCTCTTTTTTGTGGCAATTTTTTCCGTGAACTCGTTATAGGAGTCGAGTCGTACGGAATTAATTAAATTGAATTTAATTATAAACAAAGCATTTAAAGCATTCTGCATTAAACACTTGACGACAGGCTTCAAGGTGCAACGTGAATGTTGATAATAAAATGCAAATTTATCTTTAAATTTTTGAACCCATGATCTAGGACAGTGGATCTTGACTTTCTCCTGCTTTTTTTAATATATTCCCAAAACACTTTTCGCTAAAGCGTTATACGTTGGTCTCCAAAAAAAAAAGGTCATCAAGTCGGGAAATTAAAAAAACAAACTTTGCCTGACCAAATTGGGCTGATACAATCGGTTTCCGATAGTTGATCTTCGACAAAAAGTTTGGAAATTGGGAAATCAACAAAAAAAGGCTTGCGTAATCTCTATAGTAAAGAAATTTACCCCAGGCTAAAAAATATTGATCTAAGAGCTTTCGATTTTTGAGCTGGCCCAAACTTGGCTGCAAAGCAAGTTCTATGTTTTAACTCAAATCAGTAAGCTTGTATGGAATATCTGCATTATTTTTTTCCAAACTAACCCCCTCTTTTATTACCGGTCATTAACAGGCTATGAATTCGAATCTTACAGTAATCACGCTAGTTTTCATTGCTGCTTCATAAACCGACACGATGGTGTAATGGTCAGCGTCTGCTTTGATGACTATAGAGCTGGAATCGATTCCTTCGTCAAGTCACACCAAAGACTTTAAAAATAGTTCCACTTGCCTCCTGCCTTGCGCTCAGCAATAGAAGTGATGTAGAGAACATAACAAGGGCGTAGCCAGAAAAAACTGAGAGGGGGGCCAAATTTTGCAACTTTTAATATCATGTCATTTACTTATAACGGTATTTTGCCTTTCGTGAACTACGCTCGTCGCTACTATAAAAATTGCTGTACAAAACTAAGAAAGTGCGAATGCGATTTCACTGATCTAATGTAGTTTTATCAAGAACGGCTTTAATTGTTAAGCGACGTCTTTGTAGTAGTCCGCATCGCAATAAAACAAGAAAGCGCTCAGCGAGACTCTTACTTCTTGCAATTACCATAACTTGGATTATCAATTCATCACTCGACTGCGACATAGAAGAAAAACTTCGGCGATATTTAGTGTTTAAAACGTACACATCTTGTTTGATAACATTTGAAAGTTTAAAAACTTAAAAAGTCACGCCCGACCCACCCCCTTGCTAAAAGTCAACAATAAACTCGAATGTACTTGCAGAGGCGCAAAAAAATTTATGTTTTTATTTTTTTGATACTGTTTTGTAATTTGACTTAAAATTCCGGGGGGGGGGCATGTCCCCTTTGGCCCCCCTTGGCTACGCCTATGGGGCATAATACAAAGTTCGTCCACCTTCACCGGGGTTCCTTGAGTTTCAATTTAAATATTTAGGCAATAATTATTTTGCTCACGTGGAGAAATTGTGAAACCAAACGTATGCGCGTAAATTGAGTCTCTGTGAAAGCAAAATGTTTTTCTTTCAGGTTTTGGACGTTATTTTTTTGTTGAATAGCGGTCGGCGGCATTTGCAAAACTAGGTTTAGGCTTTCCTCCTCGACGTTAAAAAGGTGGAAAGCACTGGTGCAATATGAAACTAAATTTACTCAGTCATGATTACAAAAGTGCTATGGGCCTCACGTAAAGGCCTGAGCACGTAACCACTGTTGGCGCTACAACTGCACCACAGCAGGTCGGCAATGAGGTCGAATGAGTTAAAGCGCCGTTTCATGGAGATAATAATTTTAACGTCCTGTGCTCAAACCTAGCAATGGTTGAAATCTTCTGGGCGATTTCTTATAAGCAGTAAATTTATCAGAAGTTTTTTAATCAATACAAGCAGAATGCTAAATCTTGGAATCCCCAAGCAGACCAGGACAACCACCACCATGTTTAGCAATGCTGCTGCTATTGTGCGTGCCTCAAGGTAAAATGCGATGCAGACAAGACACGAGTATAAGCGACTCCCGCAGTACTAGTGTAAGTTTTTGACCTTCAGGCAAGGTTGACTTTCGTCAGCCGTTTTAAGGATTGAGAATTAAAAACTTCCAATGTCAATTGAGTTGCTCCGACAAACTGCAATGTCGCAGCCAATAGAATAACTGATTTAAAACTATGAAGGCATTGTTCGTTTGCAGCGTTGTTTCGAAAGTAATACATGTGAGGGAGTTGGAGATAGCATGCAGGTTATATGCAGTCAGAGCTGCACTGTGAAAATAATTGCCATTTATCGAAAACCTCGAGCTTATGTACAACAGCCATGTTTTCTGCAGTTTGCATCCTTGTAAAACTGGCTACATTACTTCTTTGCCAGCGTAAAGCCAAAATTTTCAGCCTGAAACTGTCCTTTAAAAGTGGTAACAATAAAGTTTCAGGCCAGAAATTACGTCAGGGTACTTTTCTATAATTTTATAGTCCGAAAGGAACCCATTGCAATTTAAAAATATTACAAAGGTCTACAACTTTCGACTTTGAAGGTAAATGAAAACGATTTCAACTCAAATCGTCCCTAAAGCAGAATAAAAATTATACCCTGGACCGCCTTTTTTTGAAAGTGTTGTTTTCAAAGGTTCTTCAGAAGGGCATTGCAAGAAAAAATCCCCTGGACTAACAACCGATTCGTAAAATTAACACTTACCTCAGCCGATATCCCCATTAAAAAGATTATCAACGAACCGAATGCTTTTGAAAATATTCTCAATTTTAAAAACGTTTATTTTTGCGTTGTTCGTTTGTTGACACTTTCAGGGTATTTATAGAAACGTTCGTACACGAAACCTGCATAATGACGTTGCTCGTCGACAATGATCAGGCTTCGTACAGCTTTCCGAGAACCTCATTTTGAACGTTGAAAAAGTAATTTTACGTCAAGAGGCAATCTAGAAATAAAGAACAATCTGTAGTTTTGATAGAAGTTGAAAGTTGTGGCAATGAAACAAAAACGTTTCCCTAGGAGGACCTTGAAATGCGTAAAGTGTTCAATTACTCGGTACAAACAACATTTTGTAGAGGAATTCGATTCCACATGCCTATGTACGATCTTACAGTTAGGGTTGGTAAAATGTGAACCACCCATCTTGTCGACCTGCCCTTTAAAAGATGTGAATAGATTTCGTTATATCATTCTTTTTCTAGTCTACGCTATTTGCATAGTTTCTAAACACGTGAGCAGTTTTTTTTAAAGATGATCTATTGTTTTTGACTTTCCTTGTCAGTACCTTGTAACGTGGGCAACAAAGAGGCCTGTTATGGCTGTAACAACCAAAAAAAAACAATCTGCGGTTGAATTTGCTGAAGCTTTATTATTGCGTTCTCTAAATAAACCTTATTTATATTTTAAGATTTTTGAGTAAATTGACAAACACATTCTTCTATTGAAGCCACTTGAGTTGTTAAAAAAACAACGTTTTGCTTGTTTTTAGTTTACTGAGGTTGTTAGAATTTTTTATTGAAAAGAATTGATATAATTTATTCAAGACCATGAAAATAGCATTTCGAGAATTGCCTTTGGGTTTTAAAACGCTTTTAACAATAGCTATTTTAAAATAGAAATGAGGTAATCTGTGGCTTTGTATGTTAACTTCCGCTCTACTAACAAATAGAACAACGTGCACGATGTGAAAACAGGCATCAAAATCGTTGATTGAGTGAGCTAGCCAAGAGCGGACGTGCAGTTTTAACTTGCAAACGGTAATGAGAAAAATAGATTTTGTCGGCGACCTGGTGAAGTGGGTTGGAACGTCGTTTACTGTGACAATAATCGTGCGTTTGAAGCTCTTATTGACTGAGTTGTCATGCACTTGAAAAAAGCACCAATCCCTCGCTTAATTGCAATGCTTGCGCTAGAATTGCTCTGTGTCAACATTGAGGCTGGTTTCCATTAGCCGTAAGTTGCAGGCGTAGCGTGAAAAACTCTTTGTTTCTCTATTTATTATGCGCCAAGCGCACGCTACGCCTGCAACTTACGCCTAATGGAAACCAGCCTTTACTGGCAGCTCCGAAGCTGATCCGAAAACAAATATTCTTGTATTCGACCACGGGGTCTTCTCATGATCGGAAGATAAAGCATGCGCCCAAAAAATTGCATAGACTATTCCGTTGTGGGAACACTCATTTTTTTGTGAGCATGGCTTCATTTACAATGGAGTTCAAACTCCCAGAAATGTGGAAACGTTACTTTTAGAGCACCACGCTTTTCCAGCATCTTGTTACTTTGATTGCGAAAGATGTTGCTTTTCATCGCCTTCCTTAAAAACTGTTTTGTGGATACTATGCATGGAAGGTGATCGATCGCTACTCCCCTGAAAACACAGTGCTTGATGAATATGGATAAACTGAAAACCACTTTTTACTACAATAAAATTATGTCTAGCCCTAGGATTTTCTGATAGTAAAAGAGTACATTTTCCACAGTTAATCATGCATGTTTTATCTCTACATAACCTTCGCATGCACAAAGTCAAGCGGGATACTTGTTGACGCTCGAAAAGGTTGCAATTTCTATTGTTCTAACATCTGAAGTATAGAATGCTGTGATGAAAAGCAATTCCCTTACAGAAAGAGCCTGGAAAACAGATTCTACACATTCGCATCGGGAAAGACGAAACAGGAAAATATCTGATGGATGCTGATAAAAATTTATCCTTTTTACCTTTGATTCGTTTTTCCTGCGTAACTAATATGGTCAACTGCTGGTGTCGAGTGTACAGGTGAGTAAAGAATTGCAATTTGTACGTTAAGCTAGGCTTTTTGTCACGTTTAGAGGACCATTGAAAAGATTTGGAAAGGACACGTTTTCACCATAAGACGATGTTTTAGAATGTGGAATGCCTTAAAGAAAAAAATGAAAACGTCGTAAAGACATTTCAAGGCGAGGTGGAGCTTTACATGTTTAATATGGGGCGGACATCGCTATTAGCTTTCATTTCTTCACCGTGTTAGAACGGTGAAGCTGCTTACCCACCGTGTCGTCATAGGCGGCTTCGCATCCACCAATGGTAGTTCATCTAGTTTGTTGTGGGGTTAACACTGTGCGGTTTGTATTCATGATTGATTCGAAATAGACTGCCGCTATCCTCTAGCCCAGCGGTTGATAACCTTTTTGTAGCCACAAACCTCTAAAGAAATTGTCAGCCTTGCGGACCGATGCATAAGTTTTGTTTGGAACTAGATGATGAGAAAACCTTTTTTGAAGATCAATTTAATCAAAGAGCGAATTTAGAATTTTTATTGGCAGATGGGAGCGAGGATTTCTTTCTTTTTAAAAGATCAAGTTTTTCAAAATCACAAATTGCTGCCACCATCATAATTGCATGCAACTATGGTAACCATCTCAACGTATTTTCAAAAATCGAACAAACCACTAAGTAAATCGATTGTTTTTAGCTTTATCGAAAATCGCCAAAGTATTTTCGGACCCTCTGAAACTTTCTTCCAGAGCTCCAAGGGGTCCGCGGACCCCAAGTTTGGAACCACTGCTCCGCCTGATCTTAATTAGGTTTGCGGTGTGAACTTGGGTGACAGCTTCATGCCGCACCTCCACTCCAAAATAAAAAAACGCAAATAATCACAACAGCAGGCTTTGTTTGGGCTTTAAGGTTTTTTTCGTGATGCTGGCTCTGGCAATGTAGGTTAAGCATTGTTTTAATTAAGTGCAAAGAAGTAACTATCACGAGATCGCTTTTGCATTTACTGTAGTTTTATCAGTTTCATGCAAGCTTGATGTCAATATTTTTTCCTATTTTTAACTTGCAAATTTCCGATTAAGGTAAAGGTACGCCCAGCTCTGTTTGTTGTTTAACTTCAAGCAGAAGTATCTTTGTAGCATTATATATATTCAGCTCAGAAAATGCAAGCATTCATCGACCGCATTCAAAGGCTGATTGCCGAATTTTGTGAAGTCGCTGATTTTCAGAAATATCTTTTGGATTTTGCGAGCAGCTACAAATTCTGTTTTGTTTAGATTTCTTAGAATCAACTCGAGAATAAATTACTGACATTTAACGAAACGGAAACAAATTGTTATCGATTTTCGTGAGCGTTTAACTATGCCACTCGCTAATTGCGCGTAGTGAGTTATTAAAAGGTTACTGTGAAAGTAAGCATCTCTTTGCACAGTGGTTTTCAATCTTTTTGAACTTGTGGACCGGTAAAATTTCGAAACTACTCTTGGGAACCGATCATATTTTTAAATGGAACAAAAATGTTATATACACAATAAATTGATAAAAAGGATTCTCTTAAGACAACAGTACGCATTTCGCATCAGAAGAATTCCATTTAATCAGAAATTTGCTGTTGTCTTCTTGATATAATACGTGCTATGCGCGGGTCCGCTGAAGTTTCTGAAAGGCGAAGTAGAGCGTTAACATCCGTGCCTGTTCTCTGGGTGTTCTTGATGGAAGATAAAGGTGAAAAGTTTTTCTTTCAAAGATAAGTCGTAGAAAAAATCAGCAGCAGTTTAATTGCCTTGGCACTGAGTAGTGGATATAATATATCCAGCGATATCGAAAATAGTTTTAATGGTAAATTTTTATGTTTGGACATCAACGTGGCATCGCAGGAGAGTTCATTCAGCGATGCCTTTTCAGCAGCATTAAGACTGCACGAATTAATGTTCTCTATAAACAGGTTATGGCTGATTTCCATTGTGCGTAAATTACTGGCGAAGCGTAAAAATTCTTTGTTAATCGATTTAAAATTATTTTTCCAGCAAAAACGTTCTGCGCTTAAAATTAAAAAGATAAATAGAAAAAATTTTCACGTTACGCCACCCATTTACGACGAATGGATCATAAGTTTCCCTTTCGAAGATCTGAATTTTCAAGAAAATATAGGCCAAAACTAACCGCTAGCTCTTCTAGGTATTGACTCATTGTATAAAATCACTTTTTATATGAAACGGAGGAACTTCCCAATGAATCATGTAAACATGAAAACATATTGATATCGCCTTTCTGCACATCATTCTAAAACACTAGACCAGGGGTGGGGAAACTTTTGTAAGTCGAAGGCCGCTTTTCAAATCACAGGTAATCAGTTAGGCCGCAACTTAAAACAGCAGTACACATAAACAAATTTGTCATGCATAAAAAATAATAAACAACTTAAAAATACACAAAAGCAATTTTGTAGCATTTAATGACTATGTCTGGACTTATTTGAAAGTACGACTTATACACACTAGCAAAACATAATTTAGAAAATATGGTGAAGTGAGCAAACAGTTAGAAGGCCGCACAAACTCTTCGAAAAGGCCGCACTTTCCCCACCCCTGCACTAGACTCTTTTTGAAAACGTCAGTTTGTAGCCTAAATATCTTGGCACAATAATCTTGAAGAGAACTATCAAAATTGTTTAAGCGGTTAAATACAGGCCTATTCGCTGGAAATGAAAGTATGCCTGTCCACATCTGCTTGGACAAAAATTCTTTTAATGAGGGATTTCTTTCACGTAATAGAAACTAGTAGACACTTTATTACTTTATGCAAACGAAAATGTGTTAAGTTCTTCATTAATTTTAAATTCGCTGTTTTAATTTTGAACTCATACTGCTTTAAAAGATTTTGCAATTAGGGTATAAAATTGGAATATATTTTGACGGATCGACAGAAAAGTTAACGCGGTCCGGCGGAGGAGAAACACCATCTTATCACAGCTTGCTTTATGGCAAAAAAGCTCATTAAAATTTGTTTGAAAAAGTGGGTTAAAATCTTTGATCTCCTAGCACTTCTAGCGTACCAAGAATTTAAAAAAAAAAAAGAGAAAAGCTTGAAGGCAAATTGGGCTGATATTTTTGCTTTGTTGGCGAGATCAAAAAAGGGAGTCATTTAGGAGGCCCATGGCACATGCTTCTCTAAATAATGCCAACAGAAGGTTTTGCCAATAGTCGGCTACGTGTTGAGGCCAGTGCACTCCTTATAATCATGGCTGGGTAAGCGCAGTTTCATATTTTACCCTCCATATCACTCCCGTTGCTTACGACAAGCAGGAGATTTATGAATATCTTTTTTCAATTCTTTGGTGACACGCGACAAAAAAACTACTGTCTCTTGTCTACTACCATCCAAGCGGACATTCGAACCACTACGCCAACGCGTTGTTTGAATACGTTATGGCCTCACGTGAGCTATTTGAAACGGACCTTTCTTGTAATGAAACAAACAGTAGCGTTAAAGTAAGTATTCGATACTAGGAACACAAATTTTTGCGAAGGTCTTCCAACAACATTTCTGTGAAAGTAGTGGTTTTCGTAAAAACACTTCCCCCGACTCCCGTCACAATCAATAGTAAAAGTCAATCAGTAAAGTAATGGCGACTCGGGTGAACAATAAGCTGAGAAACTCTGACAGCCTTATGTAATGAGAAACGCAGATAATGCCAGACACTTGTAGCTTTTCTCCGTGTAGTTAGTTCTACGTGTCTTAATAAGGCGTTTTACATATCGGTATTAACGGTAATGTTGATTGATCGCAATTTGTAAAGATGCGATAAAACCACATTTGTTTCTCAAATACGGTAGTCAGTTAAACTGCGGTTGGTACATATTACATCTTTACCATCGAGCAATGCGGAAAGCTAAAATCACTGAAATCATGTCTGTCTTCGACACTGCTCCAAAATCAGCATAAAGTTACCTCAAACTAAGCTATGCTTACAAGTGTACGCTGCGAATTATAAACTTTATGGAAAGTTACCTTTCGTCATCAGACTTCAAATATTTCTTAGTTACTCCAGAGCACCCATTGGCGTCGTATTTGTTTTCTGACGCCAAAACATTCGGCGTTATTTACTTTTTAACTCAGTCTTGTGTTATTGTTTGTTTATTTGCATTGCAGGGACATTGCAAAAAGATGGCCGCTTACACCGGTGCCCAACCCTTGCGTCAGGAGTAAAGCGGTCTACATAAACGAAGAAGTTGGCGGCGTTTGCTTTCATGACGACGAGAATGCCGAAAAGTCGTTTTACAACTACTGCTCTCAATTAGTCCAAGAATCCTCCTGAAAACGGAACACAAACCTTATTTTGAAACCATTGACATCGACCTACTTTTAACTTTGGTGGATGCAGACAGTGACGGTTTTGGGGGAAAGGCGTTATTGCCACTATCACGTTACCCCCACTACAATTTGTTCTGGCTACGAGCCTGACTGCAACGAGCCACTTTTTATGATTTGCAATGTGAAGTAAGGATACGAAGCGACATCTCGTCCAGCTCCAAATACTCGAATTGCTGTTATAAGAGGCTAGTTGGCATCAAAAATCTATGGCAAAAATAGACACTTTTTCAAGAGCAGCATGATTACTGTTTTGTATAGGTTCAATTTCATTGTCGATAGCTACTGGTGCTGCCAGCGCATTGTGCAAACCAGCCTAGTTTAGTGACTACGGTGAAAGATGTACGTTTTTACCTAACGTGAATGATTTCTTTCCATTCTTCAATTGCCTTTGCGTTTTATTATTGTTTTTCAGGGATCCAAACATTCCTGGTAAAGTATCAGTTAATTACAAAAATACAAATGTGCATGCGTATTTCTTCAATGAACAAAGCAAATAGTGTTGGTTATCACGCTTACAGAGATAAATCCGTAAATTCGCGATATCAAGTGGGAACCGACCATATTCCTTGCAGTCATTATGTGACGTGCTTATATTCCTTTCAGCTTTTTCCCTGGTGGCATGCTAGTCGTTTATAGGTGGGTCACTTCGGACGTTTAGTGTCAAATAAAATTATATTGTCTATTGTTGTAATTATCGCTTAGTTGCGCTCCCTTTTTGTTTTCGACAATACAGCAAAAATTGGTTTAATTTAACCTTTATGTTAAATCTTTCCTTTTAAAAATCTTCTGGACGCTTGGACGACCTATAAGTCTAACATGAAGTTTTGAAAAAGTTACTGGTTTTTGAGCGAACATGTATGGTAAAAGTTTCTTTCTGTATTTGCCTTTTAGCAATATTCGGATAGTCCTTAAGGCATATTTTTATACCAGTGGTTCCCAATCTTTGTAATGGCCCGCACTCATAAATTATCTTAATATGTTCTCGCATCCCTAAAATATCTTAATATGTTCTCGCACCTCTAAAATATTTTAATATGTGACGAATTCATAACATGTCCCGGGCCAAGATGTGGGCCAATTTTGAAGTCACGGCTGAAATTGCTTGTGCTGACCTTTTTTTTTGGAGATCAGCATCATCTCCGGCTGAATTGAAGATTGTGCTCTAGGCATGCTGTAATTAGACATAGGTTGTGCAGAACAATTAGCACAGGATAAACTGAGCATGACAGTACAGTATTGTAACACAAAAATCTGAATGACCATCTCGCACCCCTGGTTGGGAACCCCTGTTTTATGGCTATTTGCTGATTAATTCTACCTAGAAAACCGAATAAATATCTGTTTTTGGAAACACTCGTTAGAATATGCCTTGATAATTGTACAAATATGTTTAAGAGTTCAAAAAAATTTTCGACAATTCCTTTTTCCCCTACACGAAGGTTTTTGCTGCGTGCCACCCAGCACTTGGTATTTATTAATTTAACTGCAAACAGCAGTTGTCTAACTAACTCTTAACTATAACTACACTACTGACAGTGAGGCCCAAATTAATTAGCAAATTTTTTCATATTTCTTATAGGTTTACTTATTGACCCACATCTTTTTTTCATTTAACACCAAAAAAATAGTTCTATAAAATTGACCGCAATTGTATCTTCGTGTGCGTGTTTTTACTCCTCCGAAGCCCCTGCATTACAATTATGAAACTTAGCACGATGGATCTTCACTCCGGGGTAAGTGTCATGAAGAAGTTGATGACGTCACATTTAAAGATAAGTTTTCGAAAATTCGCATTTATCGACGGAGTACAGCGGTTATTCGCTTAAAAAAAGCCAACAAATTGCTTAAATGAAGCGAAAGCCAACCAAGTCGAAGACATTTTTTCTGTTTGGGATCTGAGATGACGTCATAACTAGCGATTGTAAATATTTTTTGATTTTCTCATAAAGTACTTACCGTAGAAACGCAGTTGATAACGAGTTTTTCAAGGGATATCAACAAGGTGGTTCCAATAACACTCATTTTTTAACATCGTACGCTTTGATGAAGTTGTTCACCAGGCACTAAATAGAATAAAATTATAGCCTTCTATCGGTGAGCAATAATTACCGCATAAATTTCTTTGGTGGTGCCTCTGTTTAGACAAATCCTTCGTCGGCCGGAACGGCCAGTGATGTGTTGCTGTTTTCAATAAGTTTCCAACTTGCTCGGATGATGTTGACAGTTCTGGCCTACAAAACGGTAGCCTAAAATAAAGGTACCACCTAGGGAATTTGTGTGGTAATTACCACTTTCCAGTAGAACAAATGCTGCAACTTAATTTTAAAGCAGCGCTAGCTGTAAGTGGCTAGTAGACCTATAACAAACAAAAGTTGCGACTCCAATTTTCCCCTCTGTTAAAGATGAAAAGCTAAGACTCGCTTTTTCCTTCTTTTTTGAATAAAAAAAAAAAATGGTGAATAAAAGCTAAAACTTACTTTTTCCTGCTCTTTTTGCGTTGAAGACGTATTGAGTAAAAGCTGAAACTCTCCTTTCTCTGCACTTTTTTGAAAATTAATAATTATAACAAAACTGAAACTTGAGTTTCCTTGCTCTTTTTTTCAAGCGTCAATCTAGCACACGGCATATGCTTGACCAATATTTTATTTTTGTGAAGTGATGCTCAGGATCAAATAATATAGGCTACAAACTCAGTAATTTTTACATATTTTATTTAGGCTTTCTACAAATAAATGTTTACACGGTATGTAAATAATGTAAGGTGTATGGCCAAATGGGGGAAGGTTTTACCAGCCTTTCCTGGTTGCGCTTAGGTAGTATGCAATGACGGAAAAAATTTCTAGATGGTGCTCAAGCAGGAAAAGACAGAGAACCATGCGAACCGACGCGATGGCCTAGTGGTCAGAGCGTCCGCTTCGAAGCGCCAGACCTACGGTTCATTCCCTAAGTCGAGTCATACCAAAAGACTTTAAAAAATTATATCCACAGCTTCCCTACTTGGCGCTCGGCATTTAGGAGAGGTTGTGGAGAACAAGCCGGCAAGTTCGCTTGTTGTGTCCATGGGCAAGGCACTTAATGGGACGCCCCCACCTTTATGTGGAAGACAGGTAGCCCGGAAACCTCGGAAATATCAACTCCCAAGCGAGTGCGGACGTCCCGTCCAAAATATAGCGATACAATTTGCTTTCTCGTAAATGGAAGATAAATATGGCAAATAAAATAAATAAAAACCATGGTAAAACCACAGACACCAAACCTTGCCTCTTGGTCTGAGGCCGTACTCGACATCAGAGTCTTAACCGAAAGTGTAAGCTCAATTAACAGCAAGCTTGCCTCATTATTAGACTTAAAATCTTTTGTCTTGATTGTGTTTGTTTAGCTTTTGCTTTGAATCTTTTTATTAAGACCTGCCAAAGGCTATCGGATAGCGAAAAAAGGCAGTAGCAGACTTAAGTTTTGACGGCATAGGTTGTATCTCTTAAAGTTTACTCAAATACACCTTTATTTAGAATAATGCAGAACTTTAGGGTCTTAAAGATCTACTTGGGTAACAGCCAAAACATCTACAACGAAACACGAGATCAGGAAGAAAACTGATGCTTTCTTTAACCTTTCTTTCAAGTCATTCGCCTAGCTACTCTGCCTGAAACATGAAGTGAAGACCTTTTTTTCAGACACCAAAAATGTCTCTGATCATTGTAAGCCCTGCTTTTTGTGCCTGCCTAATTTTCTATAGGCTTCCTGCTCAACACCTGACGTAGCCATGTACACATGCTAATGATGCTACCAACTGAGATCACTGCATGAAAGTAATGACAAGATAGACATGTATTGGTGAAAGCATTAAACAACGTGCTTCACAACAGCAGCTTTGCCACTTTTTACGCGGATGAATTTTGCTACAATATAACTACGTCAACACGGTAGTTTAAAAAGAAGACCAACAACTTTTTTTCACGAGGTCATTCGTACTGATAAGATTTACTACAGCGTTTCCAATTACGCAAAATTCACTTATCTTACATTAGCCCGCTCACGGAAACAAGGCGTTGGTAACCAGGAGCACTGATAAGGGGAATAAGAGCTACATAAAGACCAGAATTTCTCTTGAAAATGCATTCCCGATCTAAAATTAGATCACTCCGCTTAAGTTCAGCATCAAAGTCAGGAACAACGCTGAGGTTTTAGTGAAAAAACTTTGATGCTGCTATACCGGTCTATTCAACTAAAGCAATGCCCAAAAATATCTGTAATTGAGGTACATTCTAAATGACTTTTTAAAAAGTCATGTCAGCGATTACTCCACTGATTTGTGAATGCTATTCAGAGCAAATACAGAAAGCGAGAACCGAAAATAAAAGTAATATACAGTACTACAAAATCAAACGGCAATGAAAAGAAAAAAATAAACTAATGAAATACTGTACAAGTACATTCCACGAAAATACGCAAGATCATGTAAATTGCATGTAGCCATGTGGAGAGGCGATACCACGAAAACTGAAGTCTTTAATGGGTGGAAGATAAGGCCCTAACACTTTTTGAAAACTTGGGCCATCCACCCGCAACACATCTTACGGACAGGTAATGAACTGTTTATATAGAACATTTCTTTCAATGGTCTAACTTTCCAAAAGCAAAGCTGGTATATTATTTCCTGGCTAACTAGTATCCATGTCTAAAACTTTGATTTGAAATGGCAACACAAGCTGGTTTTAGAACACAACATCAATAATAAATCTCACGTCTAGTAAATGAAAAACCATACCCTGACCAGTAAATAGGCTTTGCATTGATTGATTTTTAGTAGAATATACCAAAAAGTAAAAACTAAGAGTTTAAATCATCCTAGTACATTACCAAGCTTCTTAACGTTATTTTGGCTTGGTTTAAACCAGGGGTTCTCAACCTTTATTCTCTCATTTACCCCTTGGCAAATTTCATAAGTAAAATTTACCCCAAAATGTTTATATATTTTTTCACTTCTACAAATGCCTATTGTAATAGATAAAATAGTGAATTTTTTGCTAACTAAATTTACCCCCAAGGGGTAAATTTACCCCTGGTTAAGAACCCCTGGTTTAAACTATCCGCATTTTATGCTCCCGTAAATAGAACCACAAACCGGTGTGTCACTGTTCAAAATATAACATCGCTTCCACACAAAGCAAGACCACTTAGGACAATGATTCGCATCACATCTAAAATGTAAAAAAGCTTACTCTTTGCCCCTTCCGAGCATTTTAGGACCGTCTTTTCCCATGTATCAAAGCTAGCCGTGACATCAAATCAGGGCTGCGAACTCGATGGATTTTATTCGAGATCAAGTTGGAGTTTGCAAAAAATTTGCAAGTCCGAGTTCGAATTGCTCATTTCCAATTTTTCAAGTTAGCCAAAAAAACGAGTTTTCAAGTTCGAGTTTGCAGCCCTGGATCAGTCCAAGACCATATGAAACCCAAGGCCAAGACCTCGATGAAACGGTTTTAAGAACAACGGTAGCACTAAACAGGCATAGTATACTTAGTACAGCAATAGAAGGCATCAGTGATTTAAAAGATATCAGTGATCAGACCGGAGTTTCAGTCGAATGTGGGCTCCTTGAGCAGCCTTCGCAGCAGCACGTACAGAAAGGAAGAGGATAACATTCCCGAGAAGGGGTTTTAGAGAGAACTCCAGAGGTGACATTGGAAAGAAACGAGCACCTTACAAAGACTCGTTGGAAGCAAGAAGATCGCTGCTTTCACATGCACCTGTAGATCACATCATTGATGCACACGAAACAAGAAAAGATAGTAGCACAGCTTGTGTAAATGTTGACTCAACAAATTGTTTGACACCCAGGTCCCTTCAGTATCTACTGGAGAAATTGTGCTTCCTCGTCACGCTCGCTTTGTCTTCTCGCAATTTGGCTGCAACGTAAGCAGTCTGCCTTTAAATTGTTATATTTGTAGAATTGAAAATACTCATATGCCTATACTATGTCCATCATGCCTGTTCTGTGCCTACTATGTCCGTACTATGACTATTATGCCTGTACCATATCTACGATGCCTATTTATAACCACCCTAAGACTAAGACCTGCATCACTGCAAAATAAAATTTACTATTTTCCTTTTAAAATTACGTGATCAATGAGCTCAAACTCAATCGATATTTTTTTAAGTTCAAGTTCGAGTTCGGCAAAAAGGACGGAATTCATCGAGTTCGAGTTTGCAGCCTTGGTTCAAATGACAATGTATAAACATAACAAGGCATCACCTTTACAACACCGGTTCACTACTTTCATCATACGTAAACACAGTGACGTCATATTGCGTCATTGACAACGTCAAAAGCAAAGTTTTGGCGTATATAAAATTCTAAGCACAAATTGCAAGCTTTGAGTCACTACAATTGTACAAGCGCAAACTGCGAGTTTCTACTTTATTATTTTGTCCACAAAAAGCTGTAAAATGTGTATGTGTGACATAATATAGCAAAATGTTCTCCAGCATAAGTATGCTCGAGTACGAACGGAATTCAGTTTGAACATAAAATAATTGATTAAAATTGTAAAACTCAGAAACATCATTTAGGTAATGACACAGTGGCAAATCCATAAAACTTACAACAAACAACATGTCTACGGGTGCATCAACAGTACACATAGCTTCAAACAAGGCCACACTGCACAAACGATAACATGTTTGACGTTTAATTACATGAATGCACCCCAACTTAGCTCTACTGTTAATAATTTTCAGGTGAAACAGCGGTAATTTATACTACAGCAAACACGCTTGCGTTTAAATCCGACGCTATCAAGCAACAAATTGGTAACTACCAAATTAAAAAGAGAAAATTAATAACTATTTCCTTCGAAAACCTTTATCAGCGCTGCACTGTACAGTCAAAATGAGCTTTATAAATTGAGCTTTTATCCAGTTTTGTCCTAAAATTTAGACATCTAATGATTTGCAAAGTCATTACCTAAAAAGCTTGAGGCAAAGGCAGCTATAACGTCAATGTCCCGTTCGATTCCTTCGTCGAAAGTACCGTGAAGCAACAGCATGACGAAGAAGGCCATCTTACACTACGATGTCATGCCTACTACTTTTCTCTCTTGTGTAAAGTCATATTCAGTGAGTCTGGTAAGCTCGGATAAATTTCGGATTGTTACTTGTAATGTGCCACCCTGAAAAAATTGAAAACGCTTTTCAATTGACACCACCCAAAGCATACATAGATAACTATATTCTTCAGCCATAAGCATGCCCTGCACACAAAACAACTTAGGTTTAGATTCGCTTCGGATTGCTTGTGCGACCAGTAGAGTGTATGACTATCACAAGCACTTTACACTGCTATGAAGCGATTTTCCAAAAGCGCAACAAGCAACATGCACGCTCGTAACTTATAGCTTCTCGGTTGTAAGAGCGGCGCTTTCCCAGGATCAAACTTTTAACAAAAGATTCTAATTCACCGCAAATTAATTTCAATTTCAGCCATAGAGCTCTTTGTCAACTCAACCAAAATCCCACTTCTTTTTAAACAATCGAGTAGCTACAACAGGTTAGGCTTAATAGAAGCAGTCGAGTTCATGCGGTTTGGCATATTCTCGTGTTCTCGTTGCGGTGTGTCAATTTAGAAATAATAGGTTGTGCTGATTAAATAATGTCCACTAAGTTTTGAAAATTCTCAAACACAATAGCTGTCAAAAAGGTAAAACTCGTCACACGCACGAGTAATCCTTTGTAGGTCACTGGCAATGAGTTAACGCTGGCGCATAATCGCCCAGCAAACTGTCACTGCGCAACATGTATCATTAGTTGCGACGTCATAGCAATGACATAAAAGTGCTTCAGTCGCGGACGTTCAACGTCATTACAACGTTCATCGCAGTGAAAGTAGTAATGATAGTTACATTTCAGGATTTCTCATCGGTAACAGCTCACACAATTTGCCAACAAACGAAACCTTGTTTAATGTTTTTGAGCTAATTCTGTTATACATATCAATGTCATTAAGCAGCAGTAGATGTTAATGGCATCAATCCCTAGCCTGTAAATTGCATTTCAAATTCAAACTAACAACGAGTACCATACTACCAGATAACCCTTAGTTAATGAACAATCAGCAAAGCAAACTAAAAAATGACCGAGTTTCAATCACGCAAATATGTCCAGGTTCCTCCCTTAAACATAATATCCGAATCAGCAATTCAACGTTAAATTTAACGTGCCACGATAAACACTGCAACAGAGCTTTATTGAACGAGTGCAGTTTGCCTGCAAGAGCGCACCCACACCTACAGTGCAAGAAGCTGCTGCACCGCCTGGACGGCCCAGTTCAAAGATAAACGCACACGGAGCCTTGCAAGGCATGCAGCATGTAAATACCCAAGCAATTTTACATTCACCAGGACGCTACAGTAACTGTAACAAAGTTTAGTATTAGACAAATAGAATCAGCCTCGTCTTTAACTTTAGCACTGGTTATACCACACCAAGAATGAGGATTATACACACGAATATAAATGACTTACATTTGGTGATCCATGCCTCGACGAAATTAAGAAGGCTTCATTGAGCTTAAATGGAACTCCTTCGATCCCTGTCAAGTACAATTGCCACACTATTAAAAGCATACCCAGCATTAATGCAATGTTGCAAGAGTGTTCCAACACTGAAATAAATGATTAGAACCTTCTACATCCTAAAACATATAAATTTTTCATTAATTTTCAACTGAGCAACCTGTTCAGTATACAAACCAGCAAGGTCAAAGACATTCAACACATACATAAGGCGGTTTTAGCGCTAGGTGCATGCGACGTTCACTCAAGTGGCTCCACCTTTTCACACACAATATACATGTGTACAAACCAAATACTTGTGAGTAAATGCCTTATCAATAGTGACTGATCAGCAAATCGACGTTAACCTGACAGACGCAGCAACAACAATAAAGTGTATGAATCACATTATCCTATTAACGTCCAACGTAAAGCTATAATATTTCGCATGCGTATAGTTCTATGTTGCTGTTTACCTGTCATTTGCTTTGATTGTCTCGGCAAAGTGCTTTGCAGATGCGGATGGTGGGAATTTTGATTTTCAACAGGAGGCGAAGGCGACATTAACGGGTTTTCGTTGGCCACAGGAAGCACAGGAGCAGGCCGAACCGGTTGTAAAATTTGGGCCATTTTAAAGGTAAGATTAATGCCATTTGCTTCTCTAAAAAGCATAACGATAAAACAAAACGTCAGCAACCACCTACAAACTTGCTGGCAAAAAACGTTACGGCATTCCATGGCTTTCTGTGAAAACCAGTAGAAACAAAATCAAAATGATATCAAAACAACAAGTTTTTGTCACAGTTGTATTTCGCTATATGGTATTGAATGTAAAACCTCAAATCAGATTCTAAAGCAAAAGTATGGGAAAGAAAGGGACCACAAAACGTTACTGACAGTCACATCAATTAACTATAAAATAGTCTTATTCATTAACTAATGACGTTCCTGATATTGCCAGTAGTCAATCTGCACCTCAACAAAAAGAGGTTATCTGAAACGCGCCTTGCATCTGTTATTGAATCAGAACAGCTTTCCAGTGACAAACTATTGTTTTTTTCCACTCACCCTACTAATGTGCACATCGGCAGTTGATATGAATAGCCTTTAACCGGCAAATACTATGTCAACAATAGTAGCTTAACTCAAGCAAAAGTTTAGCTGAAACGCGTCATGCATTTGTTGACATATTAGAAAAGCTTACCAACATGACCAACACTAATTTATTTTCCACTCACCCTACTAATGTATACATTCGCTGTTGGTACGAATTGTCCTTGAACAAGCAAATATCAACAATAGCAGCATTAGTCATTGATTTTGCCACATAACGAACACATAACACCTGCTTCCGAAGCGCTTGGTCACGAGAGTCCGCAGTAGTTGTTATAGCAGTATATCCCTCAGGTATAGGGTCTTTAATGCCAATTAAAGCCAAATCAGTCACAACCTGAGATAGCTAAAAAAATCAAAAATATCAAACGTGCTTAAATAGTTTAAAGAATGCTACGCATTTATAAAAATCAAGATATAGTTGATAGTCTGAACTGCATTTTGCTCGATTATCAGGTAAAAAGCTTTCGTTAACAAGTTGTAGCATTAACATGTAGAGAAAAAAATCAAAAGTAAAAGGCTTTACGAAAAATTTCTTTTAAATCTTTCTCAGCTGCTCAACATTTCAGCACCACGAATTTCCATTTCAGGTGGTAAACCATAACGTTCTAATTGCAGGGCAGTATTATGAACTACCGGTATATCAATAGCAGATACGAATGTCCGTGATAACCAATAAGATGTATTCTACGAAAGCCCATTAAAGTAGAGGAACGAAAGTCATCTTTTTTCCTGCCGAAAGCTCTTGCACTGCTATATCAAGCCCACAAGTTAACGCTTGTAATGGTTGTTTATTTCTAAATATAATCCTGGCATATGAAAATTTGCGAGCAAGAAATCAAATGATGGTTGATACACTTCATGCATGTGTAAGAGTGAATGAATGCTGATTCCAAAGCCATACCATCACAATTTTGCAGTCTATCCACTTATCTTGTTGTGACGATTATTGTCAAAGACTTAAATAAATCCTCGTCACTCCGACTGTTGATTGCCGAAAACATCAAAATTACCTGGTTTGATGACACTTCCTTGGTGTAGCAAAGATATCGAAAGTTTTTTGATTTGAAAAACTTATCCTTCCAAAAATCTCCATCATCATTGTCTACAGTTCGATCAAGCTAAAAAACATGAATCATGGAATTATACTGACAAAGATTAAACTCTTATAGGGCACACAAGCTAAGCACAAATGTACGGACATTGTTTTTTTCAGTGATACAAGCGGTACTCTTATCTACACACATCAATGTTGTATCGTCGTGGCGCCTACAGTGGCTACATGCTCAGGGCATTGCAGCCCACTGCACTCTTTTTAATCATCAGCAAGTAATTTGTTTTATACTTCACCCTCCATATTACTTCTATTGTTGAGCGCCAAGCAGAAGATTTGTCAATACAATTTTTAAAGTCTTTGGCAAGACCCGACTACGGAATTCAACCCATGTCTACTGACTGCAAAGCTGACGTTCAAACCATTTCACAACAACGCCAGTATACAACAGTGCTGTGCTATTAATCATAGTTTTTGAACACTCCAAGTTGGCAATCGTGTTGTCAAGAACAACAATAAGGCTTACAAGCAGAAATATTTTGCTTTCTTATACCAGAAGCAAGTGACAAAACAAAACATTCTATGTTTAGTCAAAGCAGTAGCAAAAAACAAGATCGTTTATAGTAACGATGCTCTTTAAAGTTGCACTTACAACAGAATAACGAGGAGGGCAGTTTTTCTTATCTGAAACAATGCACAGGTTTGTGATGGGTTGATCCACCATGTTAAGCAGTTAATCCGGCAGTTATAGCTTTACACAAGAATACTTGAAATCTAAACAACATAAGCTGTGTTTGGGCAAAAATGCAAAAAAATTCAGTGTTTAGTGTATTATGACAATTTCTTCGGCAAAATGAAATATATTTTAGCCTACTAAGTTGATTTAACATCAGTACATACATAATGGTGGGCACTAGTGGCATTAAACATAGCGGCCACTATTGGCGCTGCTAGTGTTTTGTTAGTGCTACTTCAGTGCTGCTATTGCCATGAACTAGCAGCCGACGTTATTTTTTGTGCAATAGTTTTAACAAAATCTGTACTAGATATATCAAAAAGTAATGGCCGCAAACCCTGACCCTTTTTAAAATATTATAAAAATATCACCATTTCAAAAGTGCAGAACATTTCAAAAGCTACAAGCTACCATAGGCCATCTTAAAACAACAAATGTTTTGAAAGTGTTTGCAGAGAAGTCACAAAAAGACAGCAGCAGTGAGAAGCTGTTAGATCACTTCCTCAGAGAGGCACGAGTCCCAAAGCAAAGGCTTAGCAACGTTGCTCTCCAATATGATGCTAAGGGAGACGTTTGTGAAATATAACACTGCCATACTTTCCAGTGCACCAGTGGAATGCCTATTTTCAGTAGAGGAGAATAAATTGCACCCAAAGTGATCTAGACTTAGCAATAAATATTTTGAGAAGCTTGCTTTTCTGTATAAATACCTGTATTTAAATAAATATTTGTTTGTGCTGTCTTTGCGACCGTTACTATTCTTGTAGGTGTTATACTGGTATACTAGTATTTTCTCAACAGGCCAGAGAAAAAAATTAATGTTTTTACTTTACTTAGCAACATTTTTACTTTACTTAGCAACATTTTAAGCGAGATTTGAACTTATGACCACTTGCTTTTAGCACATTAGTGATTAGCGACCACTAGTTTTTGGAAAGGACATATGTTAGCGTTTACATCAAAAGTTCAGAGTTTTTAGTGGACAGTGCTATTGCTGATTAAATTTTTGTCAACTAGCGACAGTGCCATTAGTTTGTCAATAGCACGTACCCACCACTGGTATATATCTTTCATCCATTTACGAGAGAACCTATTCTTTTTCAGTGTTTTGATGCATCCAAGATAAATGCACCAAAATTGGAGTCTTTCTAAATAATACATGTCCACAATGTGGGACTAACCTTAGCCTTTCTAACCCTTCAACGTGCACATGTTGGCCACATATATGTGCTCATTAGAAATAAAAAAAATTACATTTTGAAAAAACGATACATTCCTTGTTAATTAGCAAGACATCTTTCAGCTCACGGCCATTATTTTCGAGCAGACCGTAAGCTGTTAAAAAAAGCTAGAAGCACTAACTCAGAGGTTCAGTGCAAATGAAGTTTATTTATAATTTCAATCAAAAACTTGGAAGACTTTTAGAAAAACATACGGTCTAGCATTTTTAAATAAACAAACTGGAGAAATTTTATACCAACACTAAAATATAGAAGTAAGCCAGCAACTTTAAAAATGGGGACAGAAAGCAGATATACAAAACCATCATCCTGACCCTTTTTGAGTTTACTGCTTCTAGTTTCAATCTTTCTCCACCTACTTTTTAAAGTAGTTCCAATCTAATAAAAAAAACAAATAAAACATCAACTTTTTGAAATTTGGAGGAGTGTTTTTTAAGATATCAGGTTTTGAACAGCTGCAAATTTTGATTTTAAATGCAATTATGAGTGGCCAAGTTTCACGGCTAGTATGACATGGTTTCCGATTTACTGTTTGGATTTGGGCAAGCTCAGTGGTTTCCATCCTTTTGAATACATTGCCTTCTGTACCCTATTAATCGTTCTTCCTCACCTACCCCACAATGTTTTCAGCACAAATGACACAAAAGTGAACTAGGTTACCCATAATGTCAATCAGAAGGGTGCTGTTGCAAATAATATAAAAGCAAGACAATTCTTTGCGTGGTTTTTAACAATGAAAACCACATGTTACATTTTACATAAAGCTATTTCTCTTTTTTGTTTTAATAATCAATGTCAAAAAACTGACTTCATATATATTCAAGCGTTTTCGTAAGCTTTTGCTCACCTTACCTACAATCTGATTTTATTTCTAGGAAGGTTGGCTTCTCTGGATGGAAACCACTGAGCTTGCTGATGTTAATCTTAACAAAATTAATTTTGACATTAACAGCAATGTCATACACCCTCAGCTAAAACAGGTTTATATCCACATCAAGATTTTGAATGTTTTAACATGGAACAAAGTAAAAATCTGGGTATTATACAGTCAAATGTTGATTTACTTTTGCATAGCAACCAAATAAAAATATTACTAAAAAGCACCACAAAATATTTTAACAAGGTCAAATCACAAACGCTGTCAAATATTGTAGTTTTTTTAATAGCGTTTGAAGTGAATGATTTCTTTAAATAAGCCAGTAAAATTTTTGCAAAACAGCAAACCAAAAATTTTGACATCACTAGCACTTCAACTAAACATTTTTTTTACTAAGATTTCTAACATCACAGCGAGTTAAGATGAGACAGTAGTTTGAACCAAAAAATATTAAGCACGACATTACATAACAAAAACAAATCACATGTCAAAGATTCACACAATGAGGACTTAAATAATGATCAAGAAATTACTCAACATCAAAAATATAATGACTTGATTCTGTATCAACTGCTGACAGAAACAGAAAAACTAGCCAGCAAAGGGTGGAGTTGAAGCTCAAAAAGTTAATTCCTGAAGCACTTAGTGGAAAATATTCATAAACTTTTTGGTTCTAGCAAGCGGCAGAGCTTTACATTCAATGAAGATTTATGGTAATTGATGAACAACACCTCCATTAACTTAGTAACAGTGATAGGGGTTGTTTCCAAATTTTGATATTTCACATTGCTGGTATTGTTTCCTTACAGTTTGAATACTAGTTATGATGAAATTGCTAATACATTTAACCTGATTCTTGATTTTTGATGAAAATTGTCTGTTTTTCACATTGATGTATGGCATGCATCATTGTCACAAGAGCATAATTTATAGGCTAGTAAAGTGGTTCCCAACCAAGGAGGCTGGCCTCCTTAGAAAAGATAAAACCATATTATAGGAGAGGTGAACAAAGACTTACAGAAAAGACTGAATTTATGCAAGGCCATTTTTTACTATGGCTGTAATTACCAAAAAGAAAAAAAGGTTTTGGTGCTCAAATAGTAGATCGGGCATAATAGGCTGAAATTTGGTCTACTTAAGACTAAACCACATTGCTGGTATATGCAATTGAACAAAAGTGTTAATTGTGGAAATGTGTAGAGTGAGAATTTAGATTAATATTAGTTCAAGCAATGGGGCTGATTCTTTATAGACCCCTTAAATCAGAGATGGGCAACTGGTGACCCACGTCTTTAATTAATGCAGCCAGTGAGTCATTTTAAAATGTAATTAATTCCTTTCTAAAAACTTCAAAAAAATTTTATTCAACTGTTTGCAAAAATTTAATTGGGAATTAAACACTATGTGAAAAAATGAACAAAAATACTCCCTATGGTGTCAGGGCTGTATTTTTTACTTTTTATTTACACTTTCATTACCATTAGGTGACTATTGCAACCATCATTACAAAATATATTTAAGTGTAATTTAGTATGCAGCCAAATTGATATAGAAATCCTAGGTTCGCAGATACATCTAATTCTATTCATTAATTATTTGTCATCATTGTTTGAGCTATTGTGCTGAGCATTATACAGGAAGATGTACATACACTGTGTAAGAACTCATGCTCTGTGAGTCTACAATTAGATTGGGCCAGCATGATGGGTGGACTGCTTGGCCCTCCCACATAAAGAAGGAGGCGCTCATTAAATGCCTCACCTAAGGGTACAACAAGGAAGCTTCCTGGCTGGTTTTCTACACTATACCTTTTGTGCTGAGAGCCAACTGGGGAAGCAGTGAATATCATTTTTTAAAGTCTTTTGGTATGACTTGACTTGGAGAAATAAACCTCAGATCTACAGACTGCAAAGTGGATGTTCTAATCACTATGCCATTGCGTCTGCAATTAATTAGTCATTAACCTATGAGTAGCTATGACAAGGAATACAAAAAAGTGTAATTGAGTAACATATGCATTGCATCTAATCCTAATAACAAAAATTTATGGCCTCACAACTTCACCCTCTGTAAACAGGCTCTTTTACCTAGCAGTGATAACTTTTCTTTCAAACAATGCCATCCAAAGAGTAATACACAGATATATCAGTGTAAATGCGTGATGTCTGCATCTCAATGGTAGTTCTCTCTGAAATGTATTTTAATAGTTTGGAGGCACAGACCATGATTTACCGGTAACTGATTTCAGTCAGGCTCTATACTAGTGCTTTGGAATGGATATTTAGTATACCCCAAAGTGTACTGGCAACAGTTTTTCAAAAAAAGGCTTTTTATGGAGACCAATTTTAAAAGATAGAGTCTTTTCACTTCAGCACTGGAAAGTAGTGATCCTCTACCCCCTCCAAAAAAAAGAAAATATATCACTAATCTAAAACTGGAATGCAATTATACAAAAAAATGGAAGTTGAAAAACACCAGCAGTCAAGAAAGGTCTTGCTGCTCTTTGATTCTAAGGCAAACAGGTCAATTGCTGGCCAAATTTTTTGAATTTTAGGAAAAAATATTTCCAGGATGTACAGATTTTTTAAAAAGTTGATATAGGGTGTATCATAGCAAAAAAGGTTAAAGACCACTGTTCTACACCTATAAGCCATAACTATTGTTTAAAAGATGGTGTAGATATAAATTTGAGCTCCACTTTCAGAATTATTTTTAACACACTGATAGTTATGAGACCTAATAAATACAGGGTGGCCCATAAGTCACTTTACATTTTAGAAATTAAATAATTTTTTTTCTATTAATATATTTCCATTTTTCTTTTCAGAATTTAAAAATATAATCCTTGTAAATTTTTGGTATGGAAAAGTTTACAACAGAACAACGAGTGAAGATAATTGAATTTTACTTTGAAAATGGACGCTCAATTGTTGCAACGCAAAGATCGTATATGCGCAAAATTATTTAATTTCTAAAATGTAAAGTGACCTATGGGCCACCCTGTACAATCATTCCCTCTCTTGGAAACAGAAAACTTTTAAACACAAAAATTAACTGCTCCAAAAACTATCATTATGCCAGATTACTTTATATTATTGCTTTTATCAATCAATTTTAATAGCTGTTTTTACTAGAAAAAGTCAGGATAGTGTCAGATAAAATTTACTCATAAATTTGTGTTTGCAATCAAGGATTTTTGTCTGAGCAAGCTATGGCTCCAAGCACAACAACAAAATAAATTTAATCTTCACTGTCCAATATCTAAAAAGATTGCTAACTGTAGATTAACCTGTCAACAAAAAATTCATTGCAAAGAACATCATTTATGACTTTTCCTGCCAGTGTAGAAGTCGGATGTTTTACCGTTGGCTCTTTTTGTATACCATTTTCCCAACTAATTTTTCTGCATTGTAAAAAAGGTGAAGTTTCGAAGGAAAAAAGCAATTTTAATTAAAAATATTACATATTCAGATGTAGCAATAGGCTATTTGGTGCATTACGGTACATCAAACTTATAAAATTTGATTGTAGCCTTATGTACAACTTTTACAGAAAATGTGCAATATTTCCCAATGTCTGAAATTACCCCGGTACTTCATCTTACCCTACTCTACCATCAGCTGCCTAGACCTGTAGACCATGTAGCTATAGTTGCTTGGGTAATCCTCAAATTTAGTGTTGGAAACTCTAGTAAAAAAAAATTTGTAATGAGTTGTACACGCACAAGGTCTTCCGCCCGCCATTTTAATATATTTGAATGTTGTTATACCAGTAATAAGTTTAGGGTTATAACCCCTACCGGGTGGAAGACCTCGTGCACGTACAACTCATTACGAATTTTTTTTACTTGAGTTTCCGACGTAAACTTAAGGATGACCAGTTGCTTGTACTACTCAATCACCAATAGCCCAGACCCTATAGTTGCAGGTGCTTCCATGACTGAACTCCCTAACTCAGTGCAATCCTTACAGCTGCTTCTACCAATCAGTTATCAGCAGCTCTGACCCTACGGATAGAGCTGCTTCTGCTACTCAATGACCAGCAGCCCAGATCCTACACCTGCCTGAAGAGCGCATTGGCCTACTTTGTCTATACAACGATAGAACAATAGAATGTTAACAATAGAATCACAACCACGAATGAGAATAAAGTAGCAATCCCATGTACCACTGTCATTCTGTCAGAAAAAAGATCCGCTTTTATTCTCTGGCAAATTTGCGATAAAAATTGAGCGACAACAATCAGAAGAAAAGAGCTCCTTCTTTGCACTCAGTTGAGCTATTACTGAGACTTGGCAAAAGCAGTTTTTGGAACACCGCAAGTGAAAAATTGCTAATGTATTGCAAAGTTTTAAGGTGGGACTGCCACAAACCGCTCATCAGAATAACTACAAATTTGCGTAATAATGGCCAGGGAGGTTATTGCTCACAATACAGAGTCTCGACCAACAATGAAGAACTTGTGGTCAATCTAAGCCAAATTAAACACCTTTTTATTAAGGGATTTCAATATAATTTTGACATTTCACAACAATATAAATTTGCCAACATATTGCAAAGTTTCATGATGGGACCGCGATAAATCGCTCATCAGAATAGTTATAGAAACTCGCATGGTTATTCACTATCACATGAGTTTGATTCTCTAGAGTAGGGGTCGGCAACCTACGGCACGCGTGCCACACTTGGCACGCCAAGCAATTTCCAATGGCACGCAGAGCCTTCCCAAGTTGCACAAAATGTTTTTATTATTCACACGGAAGTTGCACCAATCGGAGCTACTCGGTCTATAAAAAATAGCCCGGCAGTTCTGATTGAATTCGTACACAATATTAGATACTAATTCAACCTGTGGATAGGGTTACCATACGTCCTGCTTTTTCAGGGCTTGTTCCGACTTTTTGATCAAAAATCCGGCAAACCCAAAGGGGTGGTCTCCAAAAAAAAAAAAAGGTCAGCACCTGTGGGATTGCAGAAATTATTGCATTTCTGGGCCTATGAATGACACCAAACTCGCTGCGAATCAAGAGATGACCTTTTTTTTTTTTTGGAGACCACCCCTTTGGGCGTGCCGATTTTGTATTGACAACACTTGAAGAGCCCATAAATTTGGCCTGGTGCAAAGTTGCCTTCCATTGTCCGGCATTTTGCTTTTCTAAATATGGTAACCCTGTATGTGGACTATGTCTGGTTTATTGTATATTAATGTTTCAAAATGTTTGAGGTCGGCACACTGAACGATTTCAAAACTTAAGTCGGCACACATTTAGCAAAAGCTTGCCGACCCCTGCTCTAGAGGATTCTCTGCTCTGCGATCTGATCGCACTCACTCTCAGTCTGGCATTTTCTCTCCAGATACTACGCACGCTAGCGGCAGCGTCATCATTTTTGTCAGGCAAGGCTTATCCTTCTCTGAACTTTCTACCTTTTTTTCTTTCTTTGCTTGATCCCTACTCTGATTACGTAGGAATCAACATCTCTCTAAACAACTCCTCTTCACTCTTATTCCTTAATGTTTATGCTCTCATTTCTTAATGTTTATGCTCCCCCTATTCGCTCTTCTGCGACGAATGGCAGAACCGATTCCTTTTCTCCCTCCATTCTTCCCCCCTCCAGAAATCTTTTCATTCCAGGGAACTTCAATTGCCATCACCCCCTCTGGGACAGAAAATGTACTTTAAAAATCTTGTTGGTGGTACAGAATTTTAATATACAATTTGAACAATTTGGTGGTACAATTTGGACGTCCAAATTGTTCACATGTAACACACTTATTCACTCCAGATCTTTCTTTTTGACGCAATACTGCCACTGATGAGAGCGTCACGAAAAGCTTATGGCTCAAACAGCTTTTTTCAAAGCTATATTAAAATGTACTTTCGACGTCCGTGGGGAGGAAGTATTTGATTGGGTAATCTCTTCTGACCTCTTCCCTCTCAATGACCCTGATATACCTACTTTCTTCCATTGCTTCTCTAGCAGTCGCTCCTCTTCTGACATCTCCTCTGTTTTCTCTTCACTCGCCCTAGCTTGCTCCTGGGGGGGGGGGGGTGCTTCAGGACCAGGGTGCTGATCACCTACCAATTCTATTAACCATCCCCCTCTCTCCGGTTTTTCGCCCCAACGAGCCTCCCCCTTCTTTGAATTTTCAGAAAGTTCGCTGAGATGACTTTGCCAATTACTGTGATTCTCACTGTTCTTCTGCAGAAGAATACTCATCCCTTTCTCTTTCGTCTGCTGATGTTGCTCTCTTTACTTCTCTGACACTGAATGCGGCCAAATCTTCCATTCCTTTTGGTCGCATCAAATGCCATGCTAAAGCCTGGGGGTCCCCTGAAGTGGAAGAAGGGGTTAGTGAAAGACGCAAGGCTTTTGCTTCCGTTCACAAAAGTGATGAAGATCGCCAGGCTCAAATCTCTGCTTCCCGACGTGCTTCGTGTGTCATCGCAAAGGCCAAGGCTGAGACATGGCAGACAACTTGCTCGTCTCTCTCGCCCAAATTTAACTCCAAATCTGTGTACTCTCTTCTTCGCTCTGTTACTGGCTCACCTTCCTCGTCTTCCTCCTCTCCTAACTTCCCCAACTGTTCCTTTTCCAAAGAGTCGGCTTTGGTCTTCACCGATTACCTAAGATTCCACTTTTCGATCTCCCAGCCAAAGTTCCTGCGTAGCAGAGCCAAAGGCTATCTTTTTGAGCTCTGCCAGGCGACGTACCCTGAGAAGTTTCTCTTGTTCTTTTGCCTCCAACCTTTCCTCGTTTACTGCCACTGGCCCAGACAAAGTTGCCTATCCCATGCTAAAGCACCTCCCTCGCTCTGGCATGGATTTTCTTCTTCACATCTTCAATCTTTCCTGGACTTTGCATTCCTTTTCGTTCCATCTGGAAGACATCTTCCTTTATTCCCAAACACAAGATGGGAAAGCCTCTCGATTCTCCTGCTTCCTTTTGGCCTATCTCTCTCACCTCCTGCGTATCAAAGCTGTTTGAACGCATCATTCTATCCCGTCTACTCTTCTTTCTGAAGCCTAATTTTATTCTCACTCCCCACCAGGCTGGTTTCCGCCCAGGACGATCTACAATCGATCAAATTCTGTACCTTTCTCAGTCCATTTCGGATGGGTTTAACAAACCCAGGCCGGGCTCTTGAACGATCTTTGCTACTATTGATTTTTCGAAAGCTTTTGACTCTGTCTGGCATCCCAACCTTTTCCACGAACTTATTTCGGCTGGCCTCCCTCCTTGCTTTGCTTTGCTCGTTGGACTCAATCTTTCCTTTTTGATAGGCGCGCTTGCGTGGTCTATCAAAATCACAAAAGCCGTTCTTTTCGAATCCGTCGAGGTGTTCCGCAAGGATCCGCTCTTGACCCTGTTCTTTCCTCTCTATTCATTAATGATCTTCCTGCTTCTCTGCTTTCTTCCGTCAGCTGCTCTGTTTATGCGGACGATCTGGCCATTTGGTCCTCTTCAGTTTCGCTCCCCACTGCCGTGGAGGCTACACAAGGAGCTCTGTTTCGATTGGAGCGCTGGTCTGAGTACTGGTGTCTTCCTCTCAATCCGAGCAAATGTGAGGCCTCCTTTTTGTCAGTGGAATCCCACCAAGCTAACCTCAAGCCCAACCTCCTCCTACTCGGCTCTTGCCTCCTTTTTGATCCCACTCCAACTTTTCTTGGAATCACCTTTGACCGCACTCTTTCCTTTTCTAAGCATGTATCTTCGCTGAAGACCAAGTTTTTCCCACATCTTAAGGCCTAACGCTGTATCTCTGCTTCCTCATGGGGCTCCTTTAAGGAGTCCCTCTCTTTTGTGTCTAAACCTATTCTTCAGCCCCTTCTCACGTTTGCCTCACTCGGATGGTTTTGTTTTTTAAGGGTTACCAATAACACCAAATTGGAACGCCTCCACCGAGCGGCCAGTCGCGGCATCACCGGCTGCCTCTCGTCCTCCCCTTTGCCACTTCTTCTCTCAGAGGCTTCTTTACCTCCCCTACGAGTCACTCTGACTCATTTCACTCTTTTATCTTAAGAGTGGGCTCTTCGTCTCCCAACCTCTTTTCAGGTTTGGTCAGATTTGGAGTGAAAATAAAACTCTGCAGATCGTCCTGGATAGCTTTTGCGTCCACTCACCCGCTCATGCTTCCTTCTACCTCTTCTGGGGAGGCTCTTCTTGCTTTCCCTCCCTATCCTCCTTGAAATCTGCCTTCGTTCACCATGTCCACGCTTTCCTCTCCATGCTCTCGCTTTGATTCCTCATTTCTAGCCAAGGTGTGGTTTCACTCACCTTGACTGTCTCCCCCCTCTTGATCTGGTACTCTGGACAGACAGCCAACTGCTCTCTCTGTGGCACTGAGGCCACTCTTTCTTTTTCGGCAGGCCCAGTATGCTCAAGTTTTTCGGCTGACTCTCGTTCTGTTCTCGCCACTATGTCTTCTTCTCCATCTTTCTTCTTACCTCAAACTTTCTGGCAGAAACTGATTTTCTCTCCTCCTGTGCTATCAGGCTACAATGGGTTCGCGGGTACTTGCTTCTTCCGAAAAACAACGCTGCTGATGAACTGGCAAGACGGGGTGCGCTACTTGCGCCCTCTGCAATCCCTTGTCGTTTCTCTTTTCTGATCTCTCGCATCCACTCTTGTCTTTTCTCGGACTGGAGGCGCACTGTTTCATCTAAATTCTTCGACACACAGGTTCCCTCGATTGCCTCCGAGAAATTTGTGTTCCCTCGTCAAGCTCGCTGCGTACTCTCTCGTCTACGCTGCAACACTCTTATTTTTCTGGGATTGGCAGAATCGAGAAGCCTTTATGCAGCGCCTGCGAATTCTCGTCCTAGGAAATATCTTATCTCATGCTGCACTGTCCAGCTACGGATACTTTGCGCCGCTCGCTCTTTGGCGTTTCTTTGTCTCCCTGCGATCTCTGGTCCAGGGTCTGGCAAGTTGCTCGGTTTCTGGGGATCCATGGTTTTTCGCTATTTGCCAATCCCTCAGAAGGGGTCGGGTAACAACAGCAACAACAACAACAGGGAACTTTTTTCTGCTGTTTGTTTTCTGTCAATTTTTATCGCAAAAATGCCAGAGTAAAACAGGATCATTTTTCTGGCGGAATGACAGTGGTGGTTGAAATTTGTTTAATGTATTACAGAGGAACATTGCTCAAAAGTAAATTTGTGGTTGTATTATTATGGTCATTGCTTTGAGATTTAGCAGTTTTGAAAGGTTAATTCCTTGTCATATTATCCCGAATATTTTCGTTTAGAGATGTTTAGTAAAAAAATTTTAGCACGAGAATATTCGTTCAGTATACCCATTCTACTCAACCACTAATAACTCAATAATAAATCATAATTGGTTCAAAATAATTTGTGTTCTAATTCATCCCTACATACAGATTCAAAATCAATAGTAAAAAAATATGATATTTTTTGAACAGAAATTGAAAAAAAAATTGGTATGTTAAAGGGTTAATGTAGGTGTTGCACAGAGATCTAGTATATTGAATAGGAATTTTTTTATGGGTTTAACTTGGTTATAATTTATGGATGAAATAGATGGTGTTGGTGATCAGAACATCTCTTCCAGAAATGAAAATCAATATCGGTAGGATACAAGCTTAAATATATCATATTTTTAAGGCAGTGGCTATTTTGCCATCAACGGCATTTTACCCTCAGAGACTATTTTGCTGTGAGTTATTTGTGATTGGTCAATCTTAATGACGTACTAAACATGTGACTTTTGGTCGTCTCTGATTGGTCAATTTTAAAAACAAATAAAAAAAATTTTGCAACCCCATTGTACACTCCCCCACCCTGTACACTGCCCCATACATTTACATACCAGGCCTGGCCCTACAGTGTACACTGCCCTTTCTTTCAATGCTCTGCCAACTGAGATTTGAACCCACATCCATGATATCTCAAGACCAGCGCACTAACCATTACACCACAGTGTCACTGGCTGAAATATAGCAAATATGGCAATATAAGCACACGTGAATGATTACGGCCAAATAGTTTCAAAGGGAAAAATGTCGTTGATGACAAAATAGCCACTACCTATTTTTAACTTATATAAAATAACGATCTGTGGCGTTTGGAAGAGGGGCTTTTATGCATGCACCACCCTTCTGGTTCTTAGAATAATGTAAAATGTCCTTTTCAATTTTTGTGCTGGAAAAGGGAGCAAATATGTTCTTTACTTTAGCTCTAAAAATATTGATCTCCAAAACAAGGTCTTTACTGCGACTTTGCAGTAAAAATTTGTAACAAGTATTTCATGCTCTCCTTGACAAATTTCTGTGTATACTCCTGATGCCAATAATGTGACATGTCATATGTGACGTACATGCTAACAGCAGCTAACATGATCCTTGAGTCAGACATGTGCAACCTAAAGGTAATGGCTGTCGATGGGTTTTTAGAAACACATTTAAGTAATTTTTATTTGAAATTTGTCAGCCTTTGTTACTGTTACACCTGAGAAATTATTAAGTGCTTGTGTTTTTACACATACAGTTGATACAATGCAGTTGCACAACAAGCTTTTCAAACAGCTCATCAGTCGGATTTTATAACCTAAAAAGGTCCTACTTGTAATTCATATTGCTTCATCCTGTAGTATTACCTCATTACCTTTACCTTGTATCTCAGAAAACTTACGGTAGTATGCAAACAATCATTTAAGTAAAGTGTAGTAAGCTATAGTTAAAGCTTGACTGATAGGCTATGATTTTTCAGGCTGATACTAGTACTGATATTTATAAAATTTTTAGGCCAGTACCAATAATGGATATATCAACTACAAAAATTTTGTTGCCAACAAAATTATCAAACATAACAAAGCAATCCAAGAAAGTTTTCTGATTCACTATAAGGTAGTGGCTATTTTGCTGTCGACAGCATTTTACCCTTGGAGACTATTTGGCCGTAATCATTCACGTGTGCTTATATTGCCATATTTGCTATATTTTAGCCAGTGAAACTGTGGTGTAGTGGTTAGTGCGCTGGTCTTGAAATACCATGGATGCGGGTTCAAATCTCAGTTGGCAGAGCATTGAAAGAAAAGGTGGTGTACACTGTAGGGCCAGGCCTGGTATGTAAATGTATGGCGCAGTGTACACTGGAAGGGAGTGTACAGGGTGGGGGAGTGTACACCTGGGGGTGCAAAATTTTTTTATTTGTTTTTAAAATTGACCAATCAGAGACGACCAAAAGTCACATGTTTAGTACGTCATTAAGATTGACCAATCACAAATAACTCACAGCAAAATAGTCTCTGAGGGTAAAATGCCGTTGATGGCAAAATAGTCACTGCCTTGCTATAATGATAAAATCATTTAATGTAAGTAACTATTATCCCCCCAAAATGCAGCACTTGTCACGAAAAGCTGTATTATGAACAAAGTAAGCAACAACACCAAACAGACAATAGCCAAAAGCAAGAAGTACTGTGTACTGTTCAATAACTAAGGTGCAACAGTTTCAAATTGTAATTCAAAAAGTATAGGGTTAGATGGGGAGATATCAGACAAAATTTACAAAAAAATTTGTGTTTGCAATTTACAAAATTTACAAAAGAATTTTTATTTGAGCAAGCTATGGCTCCAAGCACAACAATAACAAATCAATATCTTCACTTACTAATAACTAAAAAAAAATTGGCAATTGGGAGTTAACTTGACAACAAAAAAATTGTTGCCAAAAACGTCAATGTTGATGTCTGACTTTTCCTGCCAGTGGGAAAAGTGTGATGTACTTTTACCATTGTTTTTTTCTATGGGCGCTTTTTCATGCCAATTTTTATGCAACGGCAAAAGGTGTGATTTGGAATGAAAAAAGCAATTTTGATTGAAAATATTATGAATGCAGATATAGAAATACTTGGTGCATTGTCTCCAACTTTTAAAATTTGACAGTAGCCTTTGTCTGACTTTTCTCAAAAGTGTCAGACATTTCCCAAGGTTTGATATTATCCCATCTTATTCTAGTTTTTTAGCATTGATATTCATGCCAAGCAGAGAAGATCTTTTGTCATCATAATTCATCCCAATAGTGCTACAAACTTGATCACTGGGGACAGAAGTAGGGGGCGTTCTCAGATACTTGATTGCAATCTTGGCTAGCTTAGGAAATCCTGTGTCATTATGTGCCTACCAAGCCATTAGGTTTGTTCATTTTTGGTCGCATACAGGTTTCTGTAAATAATGATCTCATTCACTCATATTTTTATGTTTGCTTCGGAATGCTTCACATAATGAAAGCATAGCAGCATACATTTTTTTCAGTGCGCTAGCACTAGCAGCAACATTAGATAAAATTGTAGGTCCTTTTCGTCAACACCCATTTTTATTTTTTTCTTTGGTTTGTTTACTATAGTAGATTTGGCATTGAATGGCTAATGGATTTAATAAAAAGGCAATGCCAAAGGTCAAACAAAGTTAAATATTTCCAAAGCTTTTTTCAATGTTGCTCAGCATAGTCTTTCTCATTGTTTAAATTCTCAGTGAGTGATGGTCATTGCAACTCAATGGCAGTTTCAGCACCGACACAAAGAGAATGATGAAAGAAATTGTGGCATTGGCTTTGCTGATATCTAAAGTGATTTCTTGGAATCGCTTCAGAGTGGTTATCAAATATTCAGTTAACTGCCATTGATCATTACTAGGTAAATTGTCTTGAATTTCTTCATGCTCTATAGCATAAAGGGCAAGGATGCTTTTTTCCACTGCTCTTTCAAGCATGGCATAGACTGAATTCCAGTGAGTTGGAATTGATTGCAATATTGCATGCTTGGAAATGTCAAGTTTAATGTTAATATTGTAAAGTCTGCTATGCAAGTGCTGATAGATTGAAGCGAGTGTTGATTTTCCAAGTTTTTGCTTCAGCATTAATGACAGCTCATTGTGCTTGCAATCCATCATTAACAACTAATTTCAAAGTGTGAGCTAAGCAGCTTAAATTTGGAATTTCAACCAAATTTGTTCCTTTCACTATGTTGGCACCACTGTCCCTTAATATCAATTTAATCTTTTCTTTGGATATCTGCCATTCTTCTAACATTGCCATGAAATTTGAAGCAAGGTATTTACCTGTATGTGAACCTTCCATTGTCTTGACATTCAAAAGAATCAAAACTATATCTATTGTTTTCCAGTTATTATTTATGAAATGAACAGTAAGACTGATTGATTCTGTGGTACCTAACCAGCAGTTGATGATGAAACTGTTGAAATCACCTGCGTAATTTTTGGAAAGAAGTTTCTGTGCTTTCTTTCGCACATCTTCATAGGCTGTAGAAAATCGTTCTGGTCGATAAAATTTTTCAGATTTAATGTCATACCAAAGCCCAAGCTTTGAAACAAGTTGCTAAAGCCCAATATTTTGCACTACTGTGATAGGAATGTTGTTAGTTGCAATCATTTCAAGTATCAATTTGCCCATAATTTTTTCTCGAGGGTCATCACCTTAACAAATAGCTCCACCAAAGTTGTTTGGTTCATTTGATCATGTGTACACTTTTTAGATATATCGTGTGTATGCACCATGCACTACCATGTGCACACACTTATGCCATGCCATTTCAAAAGTGCTGGTAGTACGTGAGCATAGATGCACTTGTGCAGTCATTACAAGAGCTTTGAACAAGTTGTGTTTGTTTTAAATGCATGCTTTTGCTGGCCTACGTTTATCGGCAAAAAATATTTGATACAATTTATTGGCTAGCCATCATATCGGCCAATATATATGGAATGATTGATGCATCAGTCAAACTTTAAGTGTAATGACCATCAACATGAAACGTCATATCTGAAAATGAATAAATGCAAAACAAGTTATGCAACAGCTATTATGAAACAGTAAAACAGCAATGTAAAATATAAACAAAGCTGCAGACAGTCATCTTAAAAACAGGGCCACTTTATTTTGAATTTAGACGATTCTTCTTCTTCTTTCGTTTGAGGGCTCATCGTAGGTTTTTAGCTAGATGTTGAAGCCAGTTCTTTGTATCATCAGTCACGTTAATGAGGTTCTTGACGGTGTTAGGTGGACGAAGGAGATTGCAATCGAACAGGATGTGCTCTGCATTTTGGGTGGCAGCTCCGCACGCACATGAGGCTGACGTTCTGAGTCCCCATTTGTGCATTTCTGCGCCAAACCGCCCCACTCCAGCTCTAAGGCGATTTAGGATAACCCACAATTTCCGAGGTAAGTCGGATCCAGGTGGTGCAGTAGTGTCTGGGGTTATCGTCAGCTGCTTAGGGCGTTGATGTTTAGTCCACTCTTTGTTCCAGGCCTCAATGATATCGTGGTCGCAGTTATGGTGTTCTGCTGCGTGACGGTAGAAGGGGTGGCGTGACTTCAGACGTTGTGGGCGTAGGTTCTGTGGGTCAGGTACCAGACTGTGCAGTGGGTGTTCTTTGTTGACCCATGCGTTGCAAGATATTTTATTGGAAACATAGTTTCTTCTGAGCTTGGCTGGGGCAATTCCTGAGAGTACAGGAAGGACATGTGTGGGAGTGGGTTTCACACAGCCGGTTATAATTCTCATGGTATCATTTAGGGATACGTCCAGCTTTTTGGTATGGGAGCTTCGGCTCCATACTGGAGTGGCATACTCTGCGCTGCTGTAAACAATTGCAAGGGCTGCTGTTCGGAGAGTTTTAGCATTTGCACCCCAAGTTGACCCAGACAGGCATCGGATGAAGTTGTTTCTTGCCATCGCTTTACCACGTAGACCTTCTATATGTTGTCTATACGTTAGTTGTCTGTCCAGTTTTACTCCGAGGTATCTAGGGTGTGGGTTGTGAGGGAGGGTGGTTCCATGGACGCAGATGTTTAGTTGCCGTTTTGCTTCTTGGTTGTTCAAATGAAAAGGGGTCGAGGTTGTTTTTGATGAATTCAATTTTAGTCTCCAGGTTTTCAAGAAGTCAGCAAGGTCTTCCATATCTCTAGATAGCGTTTCTTCAACTTTTGACCAGCGTTTGTGGGAGTAAAGAAGTGCCATGTCATCTGCGTAACCGTATTGGTGGGAGACAGTTGTTGGAATGTCACTGATGTAGATGTTAAACAAGATTGGCGACAGTGTTGAGCCTTGCGGTAAACCATTCTTGAGTATGCGCAGTCGACTGATTTGTCCAGTGCTGGTTTTGAGTTTGAAACTGCGGTTTGATAAAATGTTCATGATGAAACGCACAAGATGGCAGTCCGGAATGGTACGTAGAAGCTTTAGAGCCTGTAGAAGATTAGACGATTATGTAGTAGATTATGTAGAAGATTTAGACGATGATTGGCTTTGACAAATTGGTTGACCACTTGTTCACTATCAACTTCAATGTCTTTTTATATACAAAAATGACCCGAGAAATCAAGACGATCTTCCTTTATGCTTGATCATAAGCACCATACGTCTTTACCAACTTGAGGGTGCTGAATGATTGTTTACCACATACAGTTGTGATATGCAGTGTTTCAATGATCTATTGAAATAAATCATTTTTGGCTTGATATTTTGATATAAACGAAATGTTTCATTTTTTGAAATAAATCTCTAATGTGTTCAAGAAACATGTGAGATGATATAAGAAACCGCACTGACAGAGCTGTAGGGAAAAATATGCCAGTGTGAAAACTATGCACTCAGATTAGGGACAGTGTTCCCTCTAAGATTTTAGTTAGTGCGTAACCGTCGGCGCAAGTGCAAAATTACTAGCAAATGTACGAAAAGCGCCGAACAAATTTTGGCAGACATTGCTGAGCAAACCGTTACACCAGCTTTAGCAACAAATGTTGAAGATGTAAAAATAGATATTTGCGGTTGCCTACTGCTATTTATTTAGTACACGGTATACGCTAAGCTAACGTTGCATACCGTAAAGTTTACCCATAACCTTGGTTTGCGTCTAACGGCACCATTTGTTTTTCCCTTTGATATATTTTTTTTTCGATTATGACACTCTTTATCTAGTTCAATGCTTTTCAAGCGTTTTTGGCATGCGGCCCAATTTCGAAATTCTCAGAAGCATGTTGCCCAGTTGTATATTTTTCTGATTTTTACTAGCGACCTCCACAAAGAGTTATCGAAGTACATTTTAAGGACGTTGTCCACATAGCATATATAAAAACAGGTCATCAAGAAAACGTTTTTCAATTCTGCTCCATATGAAGGGTAAATAAAATACTGGTCCTGTAAGACCATGGTTACCGATTGAAAATTACTGAACTAGACGACGATCTGTCACCAATGATCTTTTATTTCTTAATCCGATCAAGATGCCAACTTGCGAGTTGCATTTTATTTTGCTCTGCTACGTCGTTCGCAGCATGGACTCGAGTTAACTGCACGTCAAAGATCTTTGAAGATGATCCAAAAACAAGTCCAAACAACAATTGTATGGACGTAAGCGCCGAGTTTTCAAAATTTGCCAGGGGAAGGAGAAGCAAAACTGTGACAATGCGCTTTGGTAACGTAATAACCAGCGTAATTATGTCAGCCCTAACACGTTCACAAACAGGTAGGTTATCGGTTACAAAAATGCGGCGGCAAAATGCCACGCTATTTCTCTTTAACTCTTTCGCTCCCGCGATCATCAACTGATGATCTCGGGTTTTCAGTGTTTACCTCAAATTTTTTTAAATTGAGTTACAAAATTAGTTTAATAAAAAATCGATTTGTGACTTTATTTTTCATCCGATTTTCATAAAATTTTCAAAAGATCACGCTTATTTCCTCACGCATCCGAAGATGTATAATTTGTGCCCTAATTCTTGGATTTTTATACCCAAAAAGGGTTAAAATGACCAAGAACCCAGTTGTAGACGACAAAATCGGCCAAATTCTCAGCACGTGCCAACTACACTGAAATCAAATTGAGATTACATCTTTACCACATAACCAAACCCTTTATCATTAACACAGTCTCAAAATTACTCTTTTGGGGCATCATTTGACAAAATTTCAAGTGATAATAATAAATTTTGAGTTTTTAAATTTCCAAATTTTTTAGGGGTCTCAAAACCCCCCCAAACAAATTTGAATGGTAAGTAGATAAAAGTATATTTAGTGTGTAAAGTATATGATATGTTGCTAAATACCGGTCTCATTTGAAAGCTTAGGAAATTTGCTTTCCAGCAATATATAACTTTAAATAGTTTAGACTAAGTGGTATATGATATTTACTGATCAAAAATGAGTACTGTACATCATGTCAGTTCAAACCCCCCCAAAATTTTTTGACTTACCTTCACTAAATTATAATTTTTACAAAAACTACACCCTATAAAAAGATAAAATAAATTGCAAATGTTTCACCACCAAAGTCGTCATTTTGTATCAAGTTTCCAAGGAGACAAAGACTGAAATACAAGTTTAAAAGCTAGCAGAAATTTGGCTTCTCTAAATCAAAGTTTGCTGTATCCCCCTTGTTTCTCAAGAAATGGAAAGGGTGTAAACAAGCGGCTGTTTCATTGTCAGTGACAGCATATTCTATTTAAACTTAATATTTTCTGAATCTTGAAGAAATTCCCTGTTCAAAAATACATAATGTTACATGGTTTAGGCTAACCTCTAGCAGATAATAACTGATCATATTTTAGGTACTAAATTTAAGTACCAAAATTTGGTACCGGTCGGTACCGGTCAAAAAAAAGGTCATGTGCCTCAGAAAATTGCAAATTGTAGAAAACCTAGGCATTTAGGTAAGTTTTGATTGATGTACCTTGAAAGCTTATTTCCTTAGCATCATCTTGCGACCATTTCCAAAAAAATTGGTAGAAAATAAAATCTGTAGTGATCTTTGAGGTGAGGGTACCTCTTTGATTTTGAAGACAACTACCCCCAGTTGGGGAGGTTAATTTGCATAAAATTTGCATATTCAAAAAAAATGTTTTTTTTCTATTTGAAATCCTCAAGAAATGTAGATTTCAACGATATATCACACTTAATGTAGAAGTAGACAGCTGAGTAATGATTTACAAACAAACTTGAGGTACATAATTATGATTAATTATGATTGATTATGACAGTTTTTCGCGCTGCCACCTTACGGACATTTTTTTTCGCTTTTCACGCCGGAGCAAAAAAGTTAATAAGATAAATTAGGTCTCTCAAACTCCACCGCTTTTGCAACAGTGATTCGTCAGCGTTTTAGAATGGCAGGTTGACAGTGCGCGTAAATGAAATTAATCCTTTGCCGACGCTTGGCCTGAGTGTAATAATAATGACTATAAAAATGAAGAGATGTTAGGTAGGTTGCCACGATTTTGGTACAAGAACAAAAATTACTTGCGAGCTTTAATTGTTGCTTGATTGTGGTAAATAATTGAACAACTTACATTTCTCTATTACAATCAATTAAACAGCAGGGTTTTGCAGTTGCAAGTAAACATTCAATCTCAAATCGGAAAGTATTTAGTGGCCAAAGCCGCGCAACTTAAAAGATGAAAACTAAGATTTTTATACGTGTAGCGGTAGTAGAATGTGCGTCTTGCTTTATTTGTAAAGCGTATCTCAGCAATGTTATGAATGAGCGATAACAAATTTCCCCCGAGTCTTGTCAATTAATTTCAGAAATCACACAGAAAAACAAAAGGGGTTAATTTTTTGAGAACTTGTTCTAGATGCGAAAAAACAGCCAATCGTTAATTGGCTAGGTATTGTGGCGAAAGTAATGGTAGGTTTGAGGCATTTCTGAAGATTGTTCACGGAACCTTCGTTGAGAGTCGCGGTAACACAGCTAGCTAAATATTTTTTTGGTTCCTATTAAGTTTTAAGTATTTACCGAATTCGTGAAAAGAGATCGCAAATATTTGATAGGTAAAATTTTAAGTTTTTGAATATCATTCGAAAGTTAACCGATTGAAAAAAAATTTTAGACACGAATATTCGCTAGTTGGGTAAAAGAATTTTTCTAATCTAGTAGAAAAATTAAAATGCTAATATTTGTAACCTCACTTACACCTACAGGATTTCATTGAGAGGCGCTGGCTGCAAAAAATATTCTGTATTGAATACACACACTTTTGCTGCATTTGCGAGGAGGCTGCATCCCCGGAAAAACTTTTTGGAAACCCCGCCTACTTTACCCAGCTCCTCTGAGTACAGGTAGATGCAAAAGACTGCAATAGCCGCGCGTGCACAATTACTCCAGCAGAAGTTTTTTTGACGGAATGCACAAGTTTCTGTTAATTACGACTACTTAGTAATTTTTCTTTACACTGGCAAACCAGATTAAATAATACATCTTATTGTTAAATTAAAATACAATTTTGGAATGATCAGTTGGGAACGGCAGTTTTTTTAAATACCGTACGATGGCAAATTTTACTAAATTACAAATTACCTCTTAAGCAATATGGCTAGATTTCAACATAACAGTTTTTAAATACATCACACTACGATTTACATTTTTTCTTCACATTTTAGGGCTTATTTCGATCACGACTGACAAAGCTATCGCAGGACAAATCTGTCAGCTACATTTTATTAAAAAAAATTTCTGGAATGGGTTTAAAACTAACATTTTTGCCTGTAGTTTTCATAAATGGCAAGTGACAGAAGGTTATTTATTTGTAATGTACAAAAACTGAAACATTTCCCAAAAAATGATGTTTTTTGTGCTGAACTGAAACCGAAAGCTATGTGCTTTTTTGTGATAACAAGCACGATTAAAGTTCGTGTTGAAATCTAAAGAAAACATGTAGAATTTAACAAATTCCACTTTCAAACTTCCCTCGAAATATGATGCCTTGTGTTAAAACTAAAGTTTGAGAGCTGCTTGCTATTGCTGCTCTTTAGCAACGATTAAAATTGCCAGGAAAAAAATTTGAAGTTTTGATCTTACTTTGGGTTAATTGCTTGAGACAATTTGTAATACACAAAAAAAATGTGGCGATGGCGTGCGTGATATTTAAGTCGCCGTCACTCGCTGTGGCGTCGTGTTTGCGTGAAACGTTGCACTGTTTTAATAAAGCTTCTGTTCTAACTTTGATTCCTTTCCACTGTTTCCCACGCATTAAACAGTTGGTTGAAGATTTTGCTAACAAAATTGCAAAAATTTTAACAAACTGAAAAAATTACCTAAAGCCTCCTGACATTTTTACGCACTGTTAAGTTTTAACTGCGAGTCCGCCGAATATAATTTCGCACTTTTTTGCGTTTAAAGGTAACACTGAGGAGTCCATGCACATGAAAAGGAAAACCTGGCCTTCCCTGCTGGCTCATCTGTATAATGATTCTTTGATCACAAGTTCTATTTTTATCAGTAAACATTGCGTCATTTATAAAAAAAAATTACGAATAACATGAAACCAATAATGCTGTTCAAGACTTTAGAGTTTAGACATTTAAACTAATTCTATCACTGTTAAACAAGTTATTTGTTTGTTGCTGTTACAACCGTAATGAATGGAAATTATATTAAACATTTTTCTGAGGAGAACCTTAGGGGGCTAGTTGCATCGGAGCCCCTTTCATACGCCACTGGTACCCATCATAACTTTTGAGCTTTTTTATGAGATCAATCAGCAGTATATTACTATTTTCATTCATGTTTTAGTTGCATTTTTTTGGTGCAAAAGGTATTTGGTGCAACTTGTGCAGGGGGCTGCAGCCAATACCTGCAATACGTGACCAAGATCAGGTAATAGAGAGATTTTGCAGAAAGTTTAGGATAGTTTTATGATGGAAGCTAAGCAAAACTAAACGTTTTTTCTGCAATGATTTTTATGAAATTGCACACAATGATTGTTAAAAAAAGGAAAAAATTAAGCGTTACTTCCAGTATAAATCTGCTCTTATATGCCTGTATTAACAAGAGCTTTTTTTGTCTTGAAAGTTTGGAAAAGTATGACGTTGTTGACAAAAAGAGCAATCTTGATTGACAACTTCAATTCAAAAAACTTTCGCAACAAAGTCAGTTTAAAAAATGTTGTAGCAGTTTTTGACTCAAAAGTTCAGGATTTGATTTAAAAGCCTACACAGATAAATATAATTACATTTGTTGAGGGCACCTATTGTTAAAATAAAATAGAAAAATTGCTCAAAATGATCACCGACATACTATACCATACAACAATTCATTGCACGCTGTGACCGGTCTCGACCTTATCGGGTCTCATCAGGCATGTGCAAAAGACACGCAATAAAATTTTTAAAAATGCATAGTGTATAGGCCAGGGGTGTGAAACTCATTCAGTGCTGCAGGCCACATTTACATACGTGGATTTTATAAGGGCCAGACTCTGTTGAAAAAAAATTTTAAACAGGCAAAACTGCATATTAGTGGCCCCCAAACTTTTTGTCTGCTGGCACAGGAAACAGTTGATCAAATTTCGTGGCACACCAGCCACTATATTATCTGGAGGTTACTACTTTTCCAGGTAATGATCTGAAAAAAGTCATGTGACATAGCCAAAAATGATGCTGATCTCCAGAAAAAAAGTCATTACCTGTAATGCCAGCCGTGACTTCTAGCAGTTGTCGACCATCTTTTCATGCCTATATTTACATAATCTCAAGTTAAATGATCTCAATTTTTTGCGAACCAAATTCGGAGACCAGGCATTTATACTGTAGTCCAAAATCCTTACATGAGCTGCATTTTGGCTTGCGAGCCATATGTTTAACACCCATGGCATAGGCTAACAGATTTACTATTGTGTGCAAAAAAATGATGTAATGCAAAATAATACAATACAGTAATACCTTTATCAAGGGGGTCTTAACAGAGCTGTTAGCCAATGTACTATGCTTTTGAATTATTGCGTGGCTTTTGCACCCACCTAGTGGTACTCAATAAGGATGAAACTAGACGTATTGCCACATAAATGTCCAAAATTTACAATTAGAATTACCGATTTATTTGGCCACATGTCTCAATGTCAGGACAGGTGTTTCTAAACAACAGCTAGTTTACTTTCCTGTTGTTTGATGCATGTTAGGTGAAAAGCACTAAACCTGGCACTATGGAAAAAGTGATAGCCTTTTTGTATTGAGAAATAGGCTAGAATTAAAAGTTAGGCACACTTAATTTTCAGCTAGCACCCAAGATTTTTGAGAAATTGCCGATTTGCCAAAAACTTATTGGAAACGCTGGCCCTAGTAAATCACCTACACGTTTGCAGAAAGAATTACCTATGAGCACTATGTTGGCATCTCAGTTGTGCTATTTTTTTGCAGGTATGAAGTTCAATACAAGCATTTAAAAAGAACGATGAAACAATTGATATTTGAAAATGCCTCCTTAGTTCAAGAGATTAAAAATACTGATAATCAACTGGCTAGAGCAAAGTTGGAGCGAAAGTATTGACTAACTCTTGCTTGTTTTTAGTATGTTAAGCAACATTTACTCTCAAGCAACATTAGTATGTTAAACAATGAATATCAGTGTATTCTGTACTACTCTAAATCATAGATCACTGGGCATTTCTTAAGCTCTTGTTGTGAATTTTGTCAAAAAAAAATCTTAATTCTAAATATAAGCTTACAAGTATTAAGTGTTCTAAAGCATCTATTGTAAAAGATTCTTTGAATTTTACTTTTGCGAACGTGATTTTGATTTTCCAAAAAAAAAAATAAACTTAATATTGAAGTTGGGTGTTCTTAATTTCTAGCTTACTGCCGATAATGTTAGTCACTGGTTAATCTGTCAAAAAAGTTATATGGAAAACTGTTTCATTTATTCAGTTTTTTTTAGAGCTTTGCTGAAGCGGTTGTTACAATTTGAAAAGCCTGAAAACAAGTCAGTAAAATCTACCACTCAAAAAAAAGCTGCCAACAATCAAGGTTTGTCTGAATTTCATAATGTAATTTGAAACAAAATTTTGATTGAATGTGGATGTTAGATATATCCTTCCAGTTGGAGATGCACAATTACTAATAGATGAGTTGGGTGGGGTACTTGATTGTTGCTGCTAATGCTCATGTAGCAGGTTTGGTCCCGGGACAAAATATTAATCTTTGCTGCACTAAGAATGAATTGTGCATTTCGAACATAATTAGCTTGACTAAAAAAAAGTTTTTTGTTTTAATTTCACTATGTAAGATGTAAGTACTTGGCAGCTTGTTGTTGTGGGGCGTTACATTTTTTTCCTGTTGGTTGTTGCCAATTGATTTGACCTTTTTAGGATCAAAAAAGACTGTCAAAGAAGAAGGAGATGATTCCCTTGCATCAAATACGACAGTACCAGCCAAACCGACTGGAATTGTATATAACATGGAACAGACGGACTAAGTTTGATAGTTTACAGACAATGTAACAAATAAAGGAAAGGATTTTGTAATGTTTGGCTGAAAGAGAACGAAGTGGCTTGGTGAAAGTTGCTGTTTTGTAGCTACAAGCTCAGACCATTATACTCATGGAAGAGGGATATGCATTTGTGGTTTGTGTAGCCTGTTCAATTTAAGTCTATTCACTGAACTGAGATGGTCAATTCAATGCAGAACTTGTGATTGCGAGCTACCTAGACACTAAGAGTAAAGTCTTTTCAAGTCACAAAACTATTCTTTATTTGCTTCTTGTTCCTTTTTTGTGAAAGGGTTTTCACATAACTGTGTATATAGCAGCTTTTATATGAAGTGTACTTTTTCTACAATAAATTACTAAAGGAAAAGAGGTTTTTTTATTGCAAATTAATTTTAAATCGTTGAAAAAAATTTGCTTATGATTTTACTCGTTTTAGAATCATCATTTATTGTGAGAAATATGATAAAAATTCTTTGTTTTTTAAAATCTACTGTTTGGCTGCGAACTTCGAGGCGAAGTTTTTCATCATTGAGTTCATGTAGTGATGTTTTTGCCACTTTGAAAGGAGCAAGAGTTGTAAAGGGACGGAAATGTGATGGCTCTCTTAACTTGTTTGGAATTTTTTCACTGAATTTCTTCAATAGTTTCAAATGGCAGGAATATTCCACATACGCAGACAATGAAAATGAGCTTGAAAATTTTGATGAATCTCTTATACCTGATTTCAAAACAAAGTATAACGAGCGAGTTTTTGTGGTTCAACCAATCTTTGAAAACGGTTAGTCTTAATTTGGTCAATAAAATGATTCTTCTATTAGCAAGGATTGTTAACAAAATGTGATTTTGCTGGTAATAAAAAACTGATATGCAAATGATGTTATTAACTTCCCTACAAAAAATGTGATTGCCTGCTTTCAAGGCATTTAACTTTTTCAAAAAAATTCAAGACCTTTATTTTTTGAAAACGCTTTACTTTGTTGCTTTGTCTTGTCTGTCGAAACTAGTCCAATTGAACATATCTCATCTTAGCTTTATCAGCTTTTGTAGTTGAGCTGAAAGGTAGAGTTTGGCTTAAGTTGAATACTTTTTGCCGCTCACCAATATAAAGCATCATTACAGGTGATTTGTAGTTTTGTATGTGTGACAACGAGTATTGCGCTTGCGCAAATTAATTGTAGATAAACGTTGCGTACATTTAATGAAGACCATCACAGCTTTCTTTGATTTGGCTTGTGCTTCGTACTTAAACTATATATGCTGACCGAGAAGAACTTCCTCATTTGTTCATTACTCATATAAGAGTGTATTTGAGACATTAAGTCTATTGGTTTGAGTGTGCTACTTGCAATGCTTTACTGATGTGTCAAGTTTTTGTTTATGAAGTTTGGATGATGCTGGGGAGGATATGAAGCTGAAGTCTCTCCAGCCCCCCAATTATGCCACTTTGCCTCAAAAAAGTAAAGACCTTTTTTAGAGGCACCCAAAGACTGCCTCAAAAACACCAATATAATATTTTTAGTCCTCCCTAATACAAATCATGATTTGGCAGTTAATACACCTTTTAAAACGGTAAATCAACTTTTGCAGTGCCAAATCAACTCTCAACACCGGAACTCGAGTTGGCAGAATCCATTGCTTTGGTTGAGAGTCTACCTGAGTGGAAAGTGGTTGGTCATCACCTGGAAACTACAAAGTAGGTATGTTGTTGTCTTTTTGAGTAAAAGTTTCTTCAAGTTTGAAATGAAACTTTAACATAAACAGCCGTTCAAATACAAAATGAATGAAGGACAAAATGACTTGGTAGTTTTCTGGCTAGCACAACACAAACTTTAATCTTTATGCAGAGATAAAAAAAAACTTTGGTTATGCGATCAAGCTTGTTTTTGTGGCCGAGACATGGCAGGGGGACATGCTCGTGTCTATCTCCCAAATCTGATCTTAAATCAGTCTATTCTCTCCTTCGTTCTGTCGCTGGTCCTTTTTCTTCATCTTCCTCTCTTAAATTTTTCAATTATTCTCCCAGGGAGTCTGCATCATTCTATGCCAAATATTTGAGATCCTATTTTTCCCTTTCCCAGGCCAAGGCCTTGCATAGCAGAGCCTGAGGCTGCCTGTCCGTGCTTTGACAGGCCAAGTGTCCTGAGGAGTTTCATTCTTTCTGGTCTCCCTTTTGCTGAATTTTTTGTGGCTGCCCCAAACTTCTCCTCGTCTGTTGTCACTGGCCCAAACAAAGTTGCCTATCTCATGCTAAAGCACCTTCTTCTCTCTGCCATAGATTTTTTTCACATTTTCAATCTTTCCTGGTCTTCACATTCCTTTCCTTCCATCTGGAAGACGTCTATTGTTCTCATCTATGAATTGGAAAAGCCTCTCGACTTTATGCTTTTTTTCAGCCTATCCCTCTTACCTCCTGTGTCTGAAAGCTTTTTGAACGCATCATTTTTATCGCGTCTACTCTTCTCTCTGATGTCTAATTCCGTTCTCTCTACCCGCCCAGGTCAGTTTTTGCCCTGGGCGGTCTACTCTCAATCAAATTCTGTTCCTTTCTCAGTCTATTTCGGATGGGTCTAACAAACCCAGCCAGATTTCTCAGACGATTCTTGCTACAATCAACTTTTCCAAGGCTTTCGACTCTGTCTGGCCTCTCGCTTTTATTCATAATCTTATTTCGGCTGGCCTCTCTCCTTGTTTCATTTGTTGGACTCAAATCTTTCCTTTATGACAGGCGCACTAGCATGGTTTTTCAAAATCACAAAAGTTGCTTCTTTACAGAATCCGTCAAGGTGTTCCAAAAGGATCGTTCTTGGCTTTGTACTTTTCTTTCTTTTCATGGTTGATCTTGCTGCTTCTCTGCCTTCTTCCTTCAGCTGTTCTTTTTATGCTTATATCCTGGCCATCTATCTGGTCCTCCTCTCCCTTGTTCCCTGCTGTTGTGAAGGCTATACAAAGAGCTCTCGTTCGACTGGAGCGCTGGTATGAGGTGTGGTATCTTCATTAGATCTGAGCAAATGTGAGGCCTTTTTCTAGGTGAATCCCCATCAAGCTAACTTCCCGCTCCACCTCTTTTTATTCAACTTCTTCCTCTGCTTCAATCCTACTTCACCTTCGACTGTACTGCTTCCTTTCTAAACGTGTATCTTTGCTGAAGGCCAAGCTTTTTCCTCGTCTCAAGGCCTTACGCTATATCTCTGTTTCGTCATGAGGCCCCTCTAAGCTGGGTCTTTATCTTTTGTACAAAGCTTGTTTTCGGCCTCTTTTCAGTTACTCTTCACCCGGATGGTTTCCTTTTTTTAGTGTTACCAATATTATCACGTTGGAACACCTTGAATATATGAATAGTTGTACCATCACTGGCTGCCTCTCGTTCTCCCCTATCCCACATTTCCTCTCTGAGGCGTCTCTACCCTCCCTGTGAATTACGCTGACTCATTTTGCTTTGTCCTTTTGTGAGCGGGCCCTCCCTCTCCGAACCTCTTCCTACTTCAGGTTTGGCCAGACTTGCAGTGAAAACAAGACTTTTTAGATCTTCCTGGAAAACATTTGGGTCCACTAACCCACTCGTGTTTTCTTTTACTTTTGCAAGGGAGGCTCACTGCTTGCCATTCGTCCCCTTCTTGGAACTCATTTTCCTTTACTGTGGAGCTGACTCTTTCCTCTACATGCTCCTGTTTTGACCCCCCTCTTTCTCACCAAGGTACAACTCTTGCTCACCTTGACATTCTCCCATCTCATGATGACTCTGTTCCTTTTCCTTTCGGCAAAAGCGGCTCTAAAGTCCTTGCCAACTGCTCATTTTTTGCGCTGAGGCCACCCTTTTCACCAGGCTCAGTTTGCTCAAATTTTTCTGCTGAAGCCTGTGCATTTCTTCAAGCTCAACGCTGGTCTCTGCAGCACCAACAAGTCTGCCAATCTTGCTCTGTTCTTGCCATACTGTCTTCTCCTCCGTGTTTCCTTTATCACAAACTTTCTGGCACATCTGGCAGGAACTGTCTTCTTTCTCCCCCTTTACTATCAGTCTGCAATGGGTCCCCGGTCACTCATATTTTGTGGGAAACGATGCAGCTAATGAGCAGGCCAGGGGTGGTGTGTTACTCCTGCCTTCTCGTATCCACTCTTCTCTTTTCTGGGACTAGAGGTCTACTATCTCATCTAAATTCTTTGACACACAGACCCCCTCAGTTTCCACTGAAGAGCTTGTGCTTCCTCTTTACGCTCACTGTGCCCTCTCTCGGCCTTCGCTGTAACGGACACAGCCTTCCGTCAAACTCTCATCTCACTAGAATTGAGGATCTTTCATGCAGCGCCTGTGGTCATTCAACCAAGGACATATCTCATTCTGCACTATCCAGCTACGCTGCTCGCTCTTTGGCGACTTTTTGTCTCTCTACGACCTCTGATCCAGGCCATGGGGATTGGTCCGGCTTCTGTGGCACCATGGTAAGGGGTCGGGTAGCAACAACAGTTTGGTTTTGTCCAAAAGTTTTGCCCATTTAAAAATTTTTCATGTTACTGTCTTTTTTCTACAGTCTGCTATGATTTTTTTTAGTTAATTCTATTTTATGTGTTTCGGATTGGTGATGGGAAATAAAGAACTAAACGGAGTCGTCCGTACGTACCTTTGCAAACACGTTTAACCCTGCTGTGGTACCATGGGGTCAATATGACCCCAGGCTTATTTGATAGGCTAAATATTCCAAACTTTGAGATTATAAGCTTTCATCTCGCTTTGTATTTTCTTTGCAGGTTCTTGTCAACTGTTTCCATTCATTCAATCTTAATTTTAATGTTGCCTTTTTTGTATATTTTACATTTTATTTGTTTGAGGTCATATTGACCCCCTGAAAGAACTACTCATATTGTTGATTGTTCTCCAAGCTAAGCGCAAATTGGTGACCCCGCAAACACCTCAGGTTGTGAAACAAATCATTTGCAGCTGTGGAATTTTACCAGAAGCACCTCTAGCTGTTCAAAACATCACCAGGTATTGTCCATCAAGGCGCAAGAGATGCAAGATTGTCCGAGATTGAAGAACAAAAAGTACAAATTCACCTGTAGTAGATGTCATTACACCACTTGCGAAGAACACAACAAGGTTGTCTGTAACCAGTGTCAGAAGTAAAATATTTATGTATTGTGCACTCCACTAGATTTTTCAAGCAATAAACACAGACTGATAACAAATTGAGTTTTTCTACTGGTGGCAAAATGTATTTTTAGGAATGGGGTCATATTGACCCCAAGGTACTGCTAACGTGATTTTTTTCATGGTACCAGAGCAGGGTTAAAACATAAGGCATCCAACTTGGCTCTGTGAAAAAAATATGCTTCTTTTCTAATGTTAGTGTCTTTGTCATACGTTGGTTATTGATGAGTAGGTTTCAACCAGCAATATTTGCAAAGGGGTAGGAAAGGAACAATGCGTTTTCGAAACGATCAACTTGAGCTTTTAGTGAAGAAAGTCCAGATGTTCACCGACGTATCAAGTGTTTTTGTGAGCGTGGAACAATTGGATCCAAAGCACAAAGCATTGCTGATTAAATTATGTGATGTAGAAAACGTTTATGATCGGTAAGTGCCATATGTATTGATACTGAGGCAATTTTCTCACATTACCTTTAACTCTTTTGCTCCCGCGTGAAAAGCGAAAAAAAAAATGTCCGTAAGGTGGCAGCGCGAAAAACTGTCATAATCAATCATAATTAATCATAATTATGTACCTCAAGTTTGTTTGTAAATCATTACTCAGCTGTTTACTTCTACATTAAGTGTGATATATCGTTGAAATCTACATTTCTTGAGGATTTCAAATAGAAAAAAAAAATTTTTTTGAATATGCAAATTTTATGCAAATTAACCCCCCCAACTGGGGGGTAGTTGTCTTCAAAATTAAAGAGGTACCCTCACCTCAAAGATCACTACAGATTTTATTTTCTACCAATTTTTTTAGAAATGGTCGCAAAATGATGCTAAGGAAATAAGCTTTCAAGGTACATCAATCAAAACTTACCTAAATGCCTAGGTTTTCTACAATTTGCAATTTTCTGAGGCACATGACCTTTTTTTTGACCGGTACCAAATTTTGGTAGTCAAATTCAGTACCTAAAATATGATCAGTTATTATCTGCTAGAGGTTAGTTTAAACCATGTAACATTATGTATTTTTGAACAGGGAATTTCTTCAAGATTCAGAAAATATTAAGTTTAAATAGAATATGCTGTCACTGACAATGAAACAGCCGCTTGTTTACACCCTTCCCATTTGTTGAGAAACAAGGGGGATACAGCAAACTTTGATTTACGAAAGCCAAACTTCTGTCAGCTTTTAAACTTGTATTTCGCTTCTTGTCTCATTGGAAACTGATACAAAATGACGACTTTATTGGTGAAATATTTGCAATTTATTTTATCTTTTTATAGGGTGTAGTTTTTGTAAAAATTATAATTTAGTGAAGGTAAGTCAAAAAATTGTGGGGGTTTTGAACTGACATGATGTACAGTACTCATTTTTGATCAGTAAATATCATATACCACTTAGTCTAAACTATTTAAAGTTATATATTGCTGGAAAGCGAATTTCCTAAGCTTTCAAATGAGATCGGTATTTAGCAACATATGATATTTTTTACGCACTAAATTTACTTTTATCTACTTAGCACTCAAATTTGTTTGGGGGGGGGGGGGGGGGGTTGAGACCCCTAAAAAATTTAGAAATTTAAAAACGTAAAATTTATTATTATCGCTTGAAATTTTGTCAAATGATGCCCCAAAAGAGTAGTTTTCAGACTGTGTTAATGATGATGGGTTTGGTGTTGTGGTAAAGATGTAATCTCAATTTGATTTTAGCGTAGTTGGCACGTGCTTAGAATTTGGCCGATTTTGTCGTCTGCAACTGGGTTGCTGGTCATTTTAACCGTTTTTGGGTATAAAAATCCAAGAATTAGGGCACAAATTATACATCTTCCGATGCATGAGGAAATAAGCGTGATCTTTTGAAAATTTTATGAAAATCGGATGAAAAATAAAGTCACAAATCGATTTTTTAGTAAACTAATTTTGTAACTCAATTTAACAAAATTTGAGGGAAACACTGAAAACACGAGATCATCAATCGATGATCGCGGGAGCGAAAGAGTTAAATACAGTGAAGTCCTAATTGCGACCTTTCTGCATTTATCACCCTTAATCTCAGCTCTAAATATTTCCCTGTTGAAATTCATTGGGTACTAGTAGTCTATTTTGTTTCAGTAACGCAGCTTATCTGTTAACATGACAAGTTGACTGCGATGTACGCGGAAGCATGCGTGTTGCACTGTAGTTCTTTATTTGCTTTTTCGACAAGTCCCAAGTCGCACTGAACTTCATTGCCCGTAAGTCCATGAGTGCCCAAGAGCGGATAGCAAAGTTTTTTTTGGTCTTTTAGCTGGCCTTACTTGATCAATTACTTTGGATTTTGCCATTTATTACATTAAACGAAATACTTCCAACTTGTGATGTCATACATCTTGTGACTCTTTAAAGCAGTGGTTCTCAACCTTTTGGGCCCAAGGACCATTCTCAAGCTCGCCTATATATCCGCGGACTCAAGCTAGTGTATATTAATGAAAAATAAGTTTTTTGATTTCTATCCAAGAGGAAAACCTCTTGGCGAAGGGTGACGAAATCCTAACAGTTGAAAAGCATTGTTTCCTAACGTGTTCGATACAGCAGGCTAAATGTAAATACAGCTTTTCCTGAAAAGTTTTTTTAAATTGTTTAGGTCCTAAACGCAAGCACAGTATTTCTGAAAATAAGAGAGTTTAATACGGTATCAACGAAAAAAAACAAGCACTGTTTTTCATTCAACACACACTCAATGAGAGCCTTGTCCTTGAACTTGCTTGACAAGTTTATCGAATTCCGGAATTATGGTTGCCAATGCACATCTGGTGTCATCTTCCGGTTGAAGTCTATTGCGATACTTCGTTTTGATCATCGTCAGAGTTGAAAAGCCAGATTCACACAGGTATGTGGTTGGAAATGGCAAAAGAGCCGTTGCAGCTTGCTTGCAAAGATCTGAAAGACTAGGCTCCATCGACTGCACATTTGCCAAAAATTGAGTCAAAGAAGCCTTTTTAAACTAGTCTTTCCACATCTGTCGACTTTGCAATTCAAGCAACTCTTCAGCAATGCAGTCCATATCTGAATGAACTTCTAGCGCTGACACCTGAAAAGAATTCCGAACCCAATTAAAGAGCCTGCAATAATCATTGAAAGGAATATAGCGATCCAATTCAGAAAGAAATGTGTTGATGTGCTCAAGAAAGATGGGAAGAATGACGCCCAAATTGATATCTTCCTCTTCCACAAATAAGTTCAATCCTGGGAAAGCAGCTAACCTCCCACTTTTCTTTCGATGCATCCACAGCTTTGTTTTACCTTTGAATGCATCAATACTTTCCAAAACATCAAAAAATAGTTTCTCTTTTCCTTGCATAGAACTATTCAGTTGGTTTACATGGCTGAAAACATCGGCCAAAAATAGCAACTTCGCAATCCATTCATCATCACGAAAGCGATCAGCAAGTTCATGGTTTTGCTCTTTTAAAAAAGCATGGGTTTCCTCTCTAAGAGTAGCCACTCTCTCAAGCGCCTTTCCTCGTGACAACCAACGAACAGTTGAATGGAACAGAAGCCCACTGAGTTCCGCTTCCATTTCGTCACACAAAGCACGAAATAAGCGAGTGTTCAAAGGACGAGATTTAATATAATTTACCACAGATACAACCTCTTTGAAAACTATGGCAAGATTTTCTTGTATTTCTTTTGCTGCCAAATTCTCTCTGTGGAGAAGACAATGAACAACCGAAATGCTATTGTTTTTCCTTCTCACAAAACTCATGAAGCCATTATTACTTCCCATCATGGCTGGAGCACCATCAGCACAAACAGACACGCAATTAGACCACTGAAGCTGATGTTCTTCAAAGAAGAAATCCACTTTCTTGAATATTTCTTCTCCTGTAATATTTTTAGCAAGTGGACGGCAAAACAGAAACTGCTCAACGAAATCATTTGTGTCAAAATATCGCACAAACACAATGAGCTGTGCATCACTTCCAATATCTGTTGTCTCATCCAGTTGCAAACTAAATCTCTCACTGTGTCTTATGGCAGCGATTTTTTGTTGCAAAACATTTCTTAAGAGTTCTTTGATACGCCGCTTCATGGTGTCGTTTGACAAAGGAACCATTTCCAATTTGTTAGCAACAGCATCACCACACATTATCCTGGCCATTTCAACAGATGCTGATTTAATCAAATTTTCTCCAGCTGTGTGAGGTGCTTTTGCACGGGTGATTTTCCATGCAACCGCAAAAGAAGCACGCGCTGCATGACTGTGAGAATATATTATTCCTCCCCAAGCAGTTGGGCGATCAATGCGACTTCGCTTCACCTGATGCTCTTTTTCTTTAAATACTTCAAGAGATTTGTTAACAAAATTTCCATGGTTTGATTCTAGGTGGCGACGAAGTTTCGTTTCCTTTAAAGAGCTGTAAGCTAAGACTGTTAAGCACAACATACACTGCGGCCTCACTTCGCCATTCACCTCAATCAAAGTAAATCCAAGCTTTAAGTATTCATCATTATATGCAAAAACTTGCTTTCTTTTTGCCATTTTAAGTAACTACACTAATCAATGTCTGAAAGAAATCAGTGGTGCCTTTAAGACTAAGTAATTCTATTCAATCTTTGCGAGCTTTCGTTGACTAGCACAAAGTACAGTAAGTTAACCCTGTGACTTACCGTGCCGTACCGTACACTGATCAACACACTCAGGCTGATAAGAAGAACGCAATAAATATCTTTATTATGACATCACAAAGATAAAGTTGGTGAAATAGGAGTATTTTACGTTTTATTTGTAATACAATATGAACTGACTACTAGTAAAAGCAACTGTACTCGCGGACTCGGGGTTGAGAAACACTGCTTTAAAGTGTTTTATCAGACTGCCCGCTGCCAGTATCGGTTGCTGTCTAAAATTTACTGCAGCGTGCGAAGTATAAAGGTGAGGAATGTGGTTCATGCTTTCAAAACTCTGGGCGCCTCATACATTTAAGTCCAAATCGCTACTCGCAGAGCTAATTTTTGAACGCGGCCTTGCTCATTAATCAATGATTTTCATTTGTCATCGTTAATTTAAAATTAATAAAAATGCTGGTGAATAACCAATGATATGAGGAAAAACAGTAAATAACTAGAGCAACAAACTTATACAATTTGTTCTAACTTGTTCTAAGCTTGCTTACGAAAACGCAAGCCCGAGTCAGAATCAAAAACATCGAGTCAACTTTGGCTTTCGAGACTAAAGCAACCAATAGCGCCATGTTTTTGACAGTCCTACGGTCTCGGGTTGTACTAGGCCACTGTGAATTGCTTTCCAAGTGATATTTAAACTATGGAAGGTGAGCAAAAAATGTGCTTTTCCGAATATCTAATATAAGCAAGTAAGTGTTGCTGTACGCAGTAAATAAGAGGTTCTTGCTCATCTCCTTTCTCCCCCAATAGGTCTTTCGATACGAGTTCACGTTCTGTTACCGATTAGTTTTTTAGATATACTTTGGTGCTGCAAATCTTTAAACTTCGGGCTCGAACGAAGCAAGCTAAATTGCAGGTAGCCCTTGCCGAAATACCTTACGTTAAAAGAAGTTTGCAGATGGCAGCAACTGCTTCCGATGCTCCAGTGCGACAGTGAGTCATTCAGCTCGTTTATCTCATTGCAAATGAATTTCGTTGTTTTTTTAATTTTAGACGGTAAGCACGTTATAGATTTCAATTAATTGTTGATAAAGGCCATCGTGGTGTCGACGTGACTGATTCTCAGTTTGTACCATAGGCCTGACGTTTGAAACACGACTAACCAGTAGTAGGTTAGGTTTGAAAGCGAGTGGATGGTGTAGTAAATGTTGGTACTACATGTACAACTATTCGCGTGCCTAATTTTCTAATGCGTAGTTGGTTGTGCCTTCGAGCCTTGCAATCAGTTGCATTATCTGCGTTGCGTTGCAATCAGTTGCAGTTGCATTATCTACGTTCTGCAGTAATCATGGCTGTAGTGCAATGACAGTCAGCTAATTAATTGTATTTAAGAATCTTTAGTTCGATAAGCTATATTTTGGTTTTCTTATAACGTTTTATTTTACAGCTATTTTATACGTTTGTTAACTGTGATAAATGCTTTATTAGTTGAATAAAGCCAGGTATCAATTTGTCGGCCTTGGTTCACAACAGGTGGTGGCAGGCGCACACTGAAGCATCATATCTTACTGTGCAAAGCGGGGAAAATGGTCTCAGGACCTAGCTTTTTTAGCTGGCTTCTTGCGATTTAGACATCTGACAATGCTTGCATTGATTTTAGTTTGCTGAGTTGAGCACTCCTAAAACTCATTAAACATGTTTGGAAGACAGCGAACTCTTCTGGTCTGAATTTAAGTCAGCTAACATTTGCATTCAAGTCGGGCAGTCGACGCAAGCCATAGGTTCAACCGAAACTTGAGCGCAAACGACGTTACCTCTTGGATGCATGCAACATTGCTCTGTGCGCTCAATTCGCTCAGTCCATCGTCCCGTTTTGAGAAGGGCATTTTTAACGAATTTTTTCTCTTCGTTTTGACAAACGCAAAAATAATCATTCCTGCTATTAACGGGTTAAAGGCAAGGCCGAAAAAAAATAGTTCAGTAGTAAGTTCCCATGTAGAACAATGATAAGTGACAAAGAAACCGATTTTCTTAAAAACATGATTTTTGTAGTTATTAAGTTTTACCATGTCACGGCAGGGCACCTTTGAACCGCTGTGGGTTTTCTGTGGCGCGACGGAACCGTATATAACCGACTTAACGATCGACTTGTTGTTAGGAAACAAGGTTATGTTGCCGAATCTTATCAAAATGAAGTCCGAAATGAATTCAATGCTAAAGTCGTGAAACTCCGCAAGCATATCCATTTCTTATCTCGCAAGCGTGAAATGCATCGAAAGTACAGAGAAGAGTCTTCAGTTCCCATAGTAGCTGTAGTTGGGTACACTAACGCAGGTGAATGGTTTTTGAAAGCGGTTAAAGGTCGAAATGAGACTTACGAGTTTGAAAAAATAGCCTAGTGTAGAAAAAACCTAGCGTTATCTCGTACAAATGCAATCAAATCCTTGAAACCGTTGTTTATTTGATTCCAATACGCAATATTCTTTGAACGAATCATTTGCTGCACAGTTACAGTGGCTTAATGAAATGCGTGTGTCGCTGAAGGCAGCACATTGATCCAGTTTTGCAAACATGCCCTTGCTGCTTCAAACGGACGGCGCTTATACTGTACAGTTCAACACCTAGATGAGATTATTCTTTGGAAAAATTGCAGCTTTACTTTGTCGCAGGAAAGACTAGTTTAATCAAAGCGTTATCCGGGTCGGAAAAAATACAGCCAAAGGATCAACTTTTTGCAACACTGGATGTTACAGCACACACTGCTATTTTCCCTAACAAATTAAAGTAAGTAAGTAGATCAAATGTATTTGAAAATGCTTTGTAGTTGGCTAAAAGTTGTTTATCTTTGAGTAGCTGAAATGAACTGCTGGTAGTGTTTGTGATTGCTGATTTCTCATGCAATGAAGACATGCTGTGGGAAATGGATCAGCTAAGCCACACACCAAAAACATCACCAAGCGTGTTAAATCCGTGCTGGATGCGTTGGAAGAAAGCGGCTATCAGAAATCATTCATGACCATGAAGTGGTAGCTCCTCTGTCATCACGGCTGTCGAGCATTAGTAGGCCTGCACCAATCAACAGCCGCCTCAACGTGGTGGTGCGGTCCCCGACCCCGTTTGGGTTGGGTCGAAATGGCTGTTGGCCTTCCCGAGGGTCCCACTTACCCCGGGCACCCCCCTTCATTTTTTTGCTATGCTGCCCCCTGAACGACCGCAGAAGGGCAGCAGACAGCTTCAAAATCGGTCGCCTGTTTTCACTTTTTCTTTTCGGACTCGACGAAACGTCTGGTTGTCTACCAATCAGAACGTTCCGCCATTCTCACCAGCTTCGTTCGCTATAAATACCTCGCCATCAACACCAGGCTTCATTCTAGCGATAACTCCTGATGAGAGCTAGACGAAAACGTTAGAGTTTTCACTTATTCTTTGCAAAAGAGTAATATGAAATGGTCGATAACTAAACCTTTTTCTTTTCTCCTGCCCTTCTCTTTCCCTTCTTCGTCTCTTCATTCTTCTCCTTCTCTTGATGAGCAGTAACGTTCATCCCAACCCTGGCCCCATCTTTTCCTGCTCTGTGTGCACTGGAAATGTGACCTGGCGGGGCAAGTCAGTGCAATGCTGCACCTGCTCCAAATGGGTCTATCTAAGGTGCTCACAACTTTTCCTCTCCAAATTCAGAGCTCTTGGCAGCTCTCACTCTTGGAGCTGCCCCCCTGCCGTAACACTGTGACTCCCTCCTCGTACTCCTCCGACATGTATACCTCCACTGTACAATCTGGCCCCCCCTCTACTGATGCTGCACTCTCGCCCCACCCTCGTCTCCAAACCTCTTATCCCCGATCTGCCCATTCTATATCTCCTTTTTCTGCCCCCTCACCACCGTCCCTTGCTCCTGGCCGCCTCTCACTTCTACACCTCCTGCCTCCTCTTCTCCCCCTGACTCTCTGAGGGTTCTTCAATGGAATGCTGGAGGTCTTCAAGCCAGGAACACTGAACTACTTTACTTTCTGTCGTTCCATCCTGTCGACCTTATCTGCATCCAGGAATCCAATCTTAACTCCTATTCCTCTTTCTGGATTCCTGGATTCTCTGCTCTGCGTTCTGATCGCACCCACTCCCGGTCTGGCATTCTCTTTCCTGATGCAACGCACGCCAGCGGCAGCGTTGTCATTTTTGTCAGGCAGGGCCTATCCTTTTTCTGAACTTTCCACCCTCTCTCTTTCTTCGCTCGATCCCTACTCTGATTATGTAGGGATCAACATCTCTCTTAACAACTCCTCCTCGGTGTCATTTCTTAGTGTGTACGCCCCCCCTATTCGCTCCTTCCCGACGGATGGCACAACCGATTCCTTCTCTCCCTCAATTCTTCCTTCCAGAAATCTCTTCATTCTGGGGGACTTCAATTGCCATCATCACCTCTGGGACTCCAGAGGTATTTCTGACCCCCGCCGGGAGGAAGTATTCGACTGGATCATCTCTTCTGACCTCCTCCCCCTCAATGACCCTGACACACCCACCCTTCTCCATCGCTCCTCTGGCAGTCGCTCCTCCCCTGACATCCCCTTTGCTCCTTCTTCTCTTGTCCTTTCCTGCTCCTGGGAGGTGCTACAGGACCTGGATTCTGACCATCTACCAATTCTTCTATCCGTCCCTCTCTCTCCGGTCTTTCGCCCCAACGAGCATCCCCCTTCCTTCAATTTTCAGAAAGCTCGCTGGGATGACTTTGCCTTCTACTTTGACTCTCACTGTTCCTCTGCAGAGGAATACTCGTCTCTTTCTCTTTCCTCTGCTGCTGCTCTTTTTACCTTTCTGGCACTGAATGCGGCCAAATCTTCCATTCCTTTCGGCCACATCAAACGCCCTCTTAAAGCCTGGCGGTCTGCTGAAGTGGAAGAAGCGGTTAGTGAAAGACGTAAGGTTTTTGCTGCCGCTCACAGAAGCGATGAAGATCGCCAGGCTTACATCTTCGCTTCTCGATGCGCCTCGTCAGTCATTGCCAAGGCCAAGGCTGAGGCATGGCAGACGACTCTCTCGGCTTCTCTTTCACCTAAATCTAACCCAAAATCTGTGCACTCTCTCCTTCGCTCTATCGCTGGCTCATCTTCCTTGTCTTCCTTCTCTCCTAACTTTCCTAACTGTTTTTCTCCCAGGGAATCGGCTTTGGTCTAAGACGATTACCTGAGATCTCACTTTCTCGTTTTTCAGCCAAAGGCTCTGCGTAGCAGAGTCAGAGGCTACCTCTCTGAGCTCCGCCGAGTCACGTGTCTTAAGGAGTCTCACTCGTCCTTTTGCTCTCCTTTCACTCTCGCTGAATTTCATGCGGCTGTTTCCAACCTTTCCTTGTCCACTGCCACTGGCCCAGACAAAGTTGGCTATCCCATGCTAAAGAACCTTTCTCGCTGTGGCATGGATTTTCTTCTTCACATCATCAATCTCTCCTGGTTTTCACATTCCTTTCCTTCCATGTGGAAGACATCTTCCATTATTCCCATCCACAAGATGGGAAAGCCTCTCGACTCTCCTGCTTCCTTCCGGCCTATCTCTCTCTCACCTCCTGCGTCTCAAAGCTGTTTGAACGCATCATACTATCCCGTCTTCTCTTCTTTCTGAAATCTAATTTCATTCTCTCTCCCCACTAGGCCGCTTTCCGCCCTGGACGGTCTACACTCGATCAAATTCTGTTCTTTTCTCAGTCCATTTTGGATGGGTTTAACAAACCCAGGCCGGGCTCTCAGACGATCCTGTCTGCTATCGATTTCTCTAAAGCTTTTGACTCTGTTTGGCATCCCGCCTTTTTCCACAAACTTATATCGACTGGCCTCCCTCCTTGCTTTGCTCGTTGGACTCAATCTTTCCTTTCAGACGGGCGCGCTTGTGTGGTTTATCAAAATCACAAAAGCTGCTCCTTTCGAGTCCGTTGAGGTGTTCCGCAAGGATCCGTTCTTGGCCTTGTTCTTTTGTCTCTATTCATTAATGATCTTCCGGCTTCTCTGTCTTCTTCCGTCAGCTGCTCTCTTTACGCTGACGATCTGGCCATTTGTTCCTCCTCAGTTTCGCTCCCCACTGCGGTGGAGGCCACATAAGGAGCTCTGTTTCGATTGGAGCACTGGTCTGAGTACTGGTGTCTTCCTCTCAATCCAAGAAAATGTGAGGCCCCCTTCTTTTCAGTGGAATCCCACCAAGGAAACCTCCAACCCAACCTCCTCCTACTCAACTCCCGCCTCCGTTTTAATCCTACTCCAACTTTTCTTGGGGTCACCTTCGACCGCACTTTTTCCTTTTCTAAGCATGTATCTTCGCTGAAGGCCAAGTTTTTCCCACGTCTCAAGGCCTTACGCCGTATCTCTGCTTCCTCATGGGGCCCCTTTAAGGAGTCTCTCTCTCTTGAGTATAAATTTTTTCTTCGGCCCCTTCTCACTTACGCTTCACCCGGATGGTTTCCTTTTCTATACGCTGCCAATTTCACCCAATTGGAATGCCTCCACCGAGCGGCCAGTCGTGCCATCACCGGCTGCCTTTCGTTCTCCGCTATCCTTTTACTACTCTCCGAGGCTTCTTTACCTCCCCTACGAGTCACTCTGACTCATTTCACTCTTTTATCTTATGAGCGGGTTCTTCGTCTCCAAAGCTCCTTTTCTATTTCAGGTTTGGTCAGACTTGGAGTGAAACCAAGATTCTGCAGATCGTCCTGGATAGCTTTTGCGTCCTCTCACCCGCTCATGCTTACTTCTACTTGTTCTAGGGAGGCCCTTCTTGCTTGCCCTTCCTTTTCCTCCTTGGAATCTGCCCTCGTTCACCGTGGAGTACACCCTTTCCACTCCATGCTCTCGCTCTAATCCCCCTCTCTATCGCCCACCTTTACTGTCTCCCCCTTCATGATCTGGTACTCTGGACTGACGGCTCTGTTCCTTTTCTTTTTGGCAAAGGCGGCTCCGGCGTTCTTGCCAACTGCTCTCTCTGTGGCACTGAGGCCACTTTTCTCGGCAGGCCCAGTATGTTCAAGTTTTTCCGCTGAAGTCTGCGCCATTCTGCACGCTCTTTGCTGGTCTCGGCAGTACCAACAGGTCTGCAATTTCTCTTCTCTGCTCCTGTCTGACTCTCGTTCTGTCCTCGCCACCCTGTCCTCTCCTCCATCTTTCCTCTTATCTCAAACTCTGTGGCAGATCTGGCAGGAACTGTTTTTTTTTTCGTCCTGTTCTATCAGGCTACAATGGGTCCCCGGACACTCGTTTCTCCCGGGGAACGACACGGCTGATGAGAGAGCTGGCCAGACGGGGAGCGCTACTTGCGCCCTCCGCAATCCCTTGTAGTCTCTATCCTCTTATCTCTTGTATCCACTCTTCTCGGACTGGAGGCGTACTGTCTCATCGAAGTATTTTGACACACAGGTTCCCTCGATTTCCACTGAGGAACTTGTGCTCCCTCGTCATGCTCGCTGTGTCCTCTCTCGTCTACGCTGCAACGGACATAGCCTTCTCTTAGGTTCTTATCTCTCTAGGATTGGCAGAATCGAGAATCCTTCCTGCAGCGCCTCTGGACACTCGTCCCAGGACATCTCTCATCTCATTCTGCACTGTCCAGCTACGGACTCTTTGCGCCGCTCACTCTTTGGCGACTCTGTCTCTTTACGACCTCTAGTCCAGACCCTGGGGAGTTGCCCGGCTTCTGGGGCTCCATGGTCTTCCGCCATGCCCCCATCCCTCGGAAGGGGTCGGGTAACCAACACCAACCGCTCCTCTATCATCACGGCTGACGAGCATTAGTAGGCATCTTTTTACGAGATGCTGACTGCTGAATGATAGCTGCACTGTTCTATCCTGGTAAAGCTCGAGCGAGGTTTGGACCAACAAGATGCTGCAAAGTCGAAATTCGGCGTTTGACTGCAAGTGTGCGTTGCCTGTGTCATCTACACCTCTTGGGTTTGCCCGCTGGTCGAGATAGGTGTCAAGCAACAAAAATGAATTTAGGATAGTCGCTGTAGTTGAACCAATGGAACAAAGCTTTCTCTATAAAGCGAAGAATTAAACGCCTGGAGGTTTGCTAACTAGTAAAGTCTTTCATATTTGGCATGTGCGACTGGCTTGTTTCTCCCACTAAATAAGGTTTTTCTGTAAAATTAGATTATGCATCAATGAAAAGTGCTTTAAATAACAATTACCTTTTCTAGATACGTCTTAGTCGACACCGTCGGTTTCCTATCAAACCTACCCCTGACTTTATTTGACGCCTTTTCAGCAACAATGGAAGACATGTTGCGCGCGGTATGTTTAAATAGTATTTGTTCAAACTTTTCTGAAAGAGAGGGGACTTATCGTCAGTGCTACTGGCGTAACGAGGAATTTTATCGAGGGGGGCATTATTGCCAACAGTATCAATCTAAAGAGAGATGACAGATCTAATGACTTGAATGCGGTTTGGTGACTGTTAACAGAGGTGGCCAGATTCACCTCAAGATCGTAGGTCGTTTACAGCGTCGCGCCACTTCGATCTGTCAATGGCATCTTCCTTTTTTAGTTCAACGCCTTCTCTACATCATCTGTGGTCGCCCACACCCTTTTCTCTCAACCACTTGAAAATCCAACGCTCTTCTTAACACATCACCATTGTCCCTCCTCAAAGCATGCCCATACCATCGCACTCCGTTCGCTTCAGCTAATATGTCCAAAGTTTCTTACAAACCTAGCATTTTCTTATGTTCTTGGCGACTCCTTTTTTCAATTAATTCAACTCCACACATTGCTCTTGTGATTACTTTTTGATTTCTTTTCAAAATCGCCATCTCATTTTCTCGCAGACACAATGTCACTCTCCCGTACAACATCGCCGACCTTACATAACTCCGATAAATTCTTTTCCTTTTCAACGAAAACTTTCTTTCATTAAGAAATTTTTCCACATTCTGTAGATTTTATCCAACCAATTCTTGTACTTGCTCTCGCCGCCACTTCATTTCCACCAGTGGCATTTAATCTGTCCCTTAGCAACAAAGTTGGAGACTTTAAACGCCACTTAGAATTTTGCCAAAAATGGGGATTTCGGAAGAAAATGAAGTAAAAAGACCTTTTTCTTCAGAGATCATTCACAAGCACGATTTAAGCTATTTTTTTATTTGTTGCTGAGACTAAGGGGAGGAACCTGGTACCAGTAAGTATACTAGTGCTTTGCCAGAAATGAGTGGCCTCCACCATATGTGTTCTGGCTTTAGAAAAAATTGTTTTTTCTTAAACTTTAAACCCTGCATCTCTTTTTATTGGTCGAAATCTTTTTTAAGTACATCTCAAAAATACCATTATGGCCTTATCAATGTGTAACAAAGTTTTTTAATGTTCGATAAAAGCTTTTTAACACACATCAAAAATAGGTCCAATATCACATCAAAGTGGGAATAGCCAGAGTGAATGGTTTGTGTATTTCGAGGTTTTGGATTAAGAAAAATGATTTATAGCTTGCATTATCTCCGAATTCTTTAAATATTAAAAAATGATTTGGTTAACTTCAGGTAAGTTTTGGCAAATCATCTTTTCTTAAAAGCAGTTTTTAAGTCTTGAGACGCATCCACAAAGCTTTGTTACCTATTTTTGGTTGTAGTTGTTAATTTCTTTTCTTGTTTGAAGTGAAGTCACAGCAGGAAACGACTTCCCAGGTTCATACTCGCTCGAAAAGCGTTTCTCCAATTTAAAACGCATAGTTTTTAGTCGATTTTTGTAAGGGACAGTGTGGTAGAAGGTCACTCCATGAAATAGTGTCACCCGGCAGGCTCCCTTAATGAAGCCACTGTTCCTTGGTTGGACGAGGAAAAGCTTATAATTTCAGGATTTAATTGTCCATGTGCGAGATCAGAGCCACCCTGATCGAAGCGCTCAACTGAAGAACGTTATTTCCATTTTATCAAAGTTGAAATTGCGACCGAATCTGATGAAGAATATTATCGAAGTGCGGAATAAAATCGACCTTGTGAAAGACTGGTGAGTATTAGCTGGGTCGATGGGTGGCGCAAGCGACTTGGCTTGGTCAACCTTTACTTTTTGTGTAGAAGTTTTATTCTACCCCTCGCTGCACCGACAATAGTGCTAAATGTAAAACAGTTACCTAGGCCTACTTTGGATTTTGGAAGCTGGAAGAATCGTCTTGAATTGTTTGGTATACAAACATTTTTCAGGTTGATTGAAAATCTAAGCAGAGGGAACGTATTAGAATGTCGTCCTTAAGAGATTTAAACGCGTGGCCCTTCGTTCATTGCCGCCAGCGGCGCTCTTAGCCTTTTGACTACGTTTCGACTAAAATCATAAAGCGTGTATGAAAATCAGCTTAGTTCAAAACCCTACTCTGAATATGTTTCCATAACTTTTGTTTTGATTTGCAGCGATGGATCCTCTGTCTCTTATCCTGAAGTTACTTGGCCCAAGAAAAAAAAGATTGTTTTGAACCCCGGCCAAGTGGACTTTCGTCCCGCGGCAGTTTGCTATGTGTCCGTTACCGGTGATACTGGCTTGGACACTCTGGCCAAGGTTCTTCAAGATGCGGTGATGGCCATGACTTCTCGGAAACGGGTCGAAATGCTGGTACCAGCCGATGGGGCACATTACCAGTGGTTAAGGGCTCATTGCTGTGTGGAGCAAGTCACAGGGGTGGACGACTATAGTCTCCGCATTAATGCCATTGTTACGAAAGCACAACTGGACAAATTTCTACACAATTTCACCAACGTACAACTGAGATCAGATATAGTAAAAAGTAGCGTCTCGTAGTTTTGTTGTGTGAAATTATGTTTGTTTTTATTGTTATCAAATAAATGGTTTGCTAACAGATAGAGTAGCTCTGCCAGATGTCCGCAAGTAAAATTGCAACTGTACAGTGTGATCGTCCGTTCCCTGGTTTTCTGAAGTAATTTCATTGACGGGTCGAGCAGAAATGTGGAAATATTCAAATTTGTCGAAATGACTAATCCTCCCCGATGTTTACCGAAAATGACATTGTAACTTTAAAATAGCTTCGTAAAGTTTTCAAGACAGTCGTTTGTGGTAGAGTAGAATTCGCCTATAACGGCCCCTGTAGGGATTGCGAGAATTAACGTAAACAATTCCAAATGTATTTTATAGTTCAGCAATCACATATACGGTAGGCTACTACGGAGTCAGTCTAGCTCAGTGTTTCTCAAACTTTTTTGAGCTGCGACACACTCTTTACATTAGAAAAATTCCGCGACACACCACCAAGCAAATATTTCAAAAAAACTATTAAATGAAGATATAATAATTTACAATGACGTTACGACACTTTGAGATTAAAGTAACAACAGAAGGAAACTGGGCCGAAAATCAAGAACAACAATAATAAAAATTTATTCAGTGTGACACATGAGCTTGCTTCCGAGAACAAATTAAATTCCATCGAGGGTTCAAAGATGATAAGCAAACTCGCATTTCATCATCAATTCTGAGAAGTCTTTCTCGCTTTTTGGATTTGATTTCAGTTAATGCCGAGAAGCCAGTTTCACAAAACCATGAAGAAGAAAATGGTCACAAAATTTTGACAGCTTTCAGGCTAATTAATGGAAAAGATTTTTTCACCTTGAGCCAAAACTCATTTAAATTCATATGAGTAAATATTGATTGATAAAATATGTCATTTCTCAAATCAATCAGTTGTTCCTCCTCTGCGATTGTCAAATTAGGTTTTTTGCTAATCGTAAATGGATTTATCACCCATTCATAAACTATTTTTAATAGTCTTTTGGCATGACTCCACTTAGGGAATGAACCCCAGGTCTACCGACTGCGAAGCGGACGCTCTAACCACTCCGCCATCGCGTAGTGCGACGCGCTTCTATACAGGCTTTGCTGTGACGTAACCATGACTACTACATAACATCCCCTCCCGTTTGACTAAGAAAGGAGTGCCCGATGTCCTACGTGAGTAGGCCCCCTCACGCAACATATCGAATCACTGTCAACACATGACAGCACCGTAGACAGTAATAAAACTATTACACGTATATAAAAAAATGAACGAAGCGCCATTGTGTTATTTATATGTTTACTAGCCGTCAGAGGCCCTCCATCAGTAACGTTGGGATTGGGAGTGTCGATTCAGGCAGCCAAGCCGGTTTCACATATCAGGCTTTTGTATGAAGAGTTACCAAAACTTTATGTGTTTACTGCACATAAGATGTTTTTGACTTTTTGTGCTCCTTTTTCTAATAGAACATCTCGTTTCAAGATCCTGGCTATGCCATAGATCTATGTGCTCTGTTCATTGCTGACACGAATCCAAGGGAGCCTTGCGTTTCCCTTGGAAGTAGGGGACACATTTCTGATATTAAACTATTCTAAAGCAAAAGGGCAAAAATTTCTTTCGTGTGGTGCAATTTGACACAGTGACGCTGTTTTCTTTTGATTTCCCCTTAAACTTTCTCAAATCCTCGCTGGCTATGCGTTATGTAGCATGTTCTTTTCTCCCTCCTTGACATGCCCTGGTGAGTTTGAAGTGTCCTTGCCTTTACTCAAATGTTTGGTTTGACCCCCCGTAGCTCTATAAAGCTGTTATAAAGCAATATACCAATAATATGTTCCATGTGGTGCGATTTAACACAGTGAACGTTGTTAATTTTGATTTCGCCTCAAACTTTCTTAAGTCCCTGCTGGCTACACATTGTATTTGTATTTGTTCATATTTATCCTCCATTCACGAGAAAGCGAATTGTATCGCTATATTTTGGACGGGACGTCCGCACTCGCTTGGGAGTTGCCATTTTTTGAGGTGTCTGGACCACCTGTCTTCCACATAAAGGCGGAGGCGTCCCGTTAAGTGCCTTGCCCAAGGACACAACAAGCGAACTTGCCGGCTTGTTCTCTACAACCTCCAATAAATGCCGAGCGCCAAGCAGGGAAGCTGCGGATACTATTTTTTAAAGTCTTTTGGTATGACTCAACAAGGGGAATGAACCCCTAGTCTACCGACTGCGAAGCGGACGCTCTAACCACTACACCACCGCGCCATTATGATTCATATTCGTTTTTCCTTGCTTAGTTATGCCCATAGAAGTTAAATAAGTTCTTGCTTTCCCAAATTTTCAGGTTTGATTCCGGTAGCTCTATAAAGCTATTATCAGGCAGAATATAAAAAAATGTTTCTCCTAAGTATGGTGCGATTTAACCCCGGTAGGCCATACTATCACCCGTGCCGATTAAAAACGTATAATAGGGTGGGGCAAGATGGACAGTCGGGTAAGACGGACCGCATTAAATTATTTTATTGCAAGATAGCGGCACCTAACGGGAAACGTTGATTTAATGTTTTATTTAGCAGACCAGCGTTGGATGTTAGTAACGTGGAATTGTCAGACATTTGCATTTTGATTGTAAAGAAGCAGGTACAGTGCTGTATTTTGAAGTTTTCGATTTTTCTCAAAAAGTGCCATATTATAGGGTGAGTAACAAATTATTGGTTTTAAAGTCAGTTTAAACAGTAATAAATGTTTGTAATTGCTTGATATAGTCAAGAACTGTTTCAAACAATATGCTGTAAACAACAATACGTGATGAATGATCACCACATGTTAGTTCACCGACTAGTCAAATAGGTCACGTGATTAAAGCAAATGGCCTGTATTTTTGCAGGGTGGTTAACTGTAAATACTGTTGTCAAATTTTTTTTAGTTTGATTACTTCTGACGATTGGATGTTGAAGTTAATACATGCCGTTATAATACTTAGGGTTTAAAAATTTTTGACAAGTTGTTTAGGTATTAAAATGTTTGTATTTATTTTTAGCATAAAAGGGGGATCCATCGTACCCCATCGGTAGGTATTCTATGTCACTTGACGCAATAATTTAACTGTATATGTAGATTACAATGCCTAGAAAATATGTACGAAAGACAGAAAGAAGTTCCTAGGATGCACAAAAGATGAATAAAGCTGTTGCCATGGTGCAAAAGGGCGTCAAGTTGAGGAGTGCGGCAGATGCATGTCAAGTACCTAGAACTACATTGAGAAGACACTTACAAAAACTACTGCAGAAGCCTACTGGTTTCAAACATCTTGGAAAGTTGTTCCTTTTGGGTCCTGAAAAGAACCGGAGCTGGTAAATCATATTACTGAGATTGAAAGAAAAAGATTTCCTTTAACAACAATGGATATTCGAAAATTGGCATACGAATTTGTCGATCGGAATAATATTAAACATTCGTTTGATAATGTAACGCTAACGGCCGGCGAAGACTGGTGGATAGGGTTTAAAAAACGACATCAAAACATTTTAACCATTTGCAAACCCCATGCTCTGCCTATACAAAGGGCAATTCATTGAATAAGCCAATAGTCGAGAGATATTTTCAGCTACTAGAACGTGTAATGGAAGAAAACAATCTGTTTGGAAAACCAACACGAATCTACATTGTTGATAAGACAGGAATAATTGTGCTTGGAGTGAAAAAGATTGTTGGCAAACGTGGAATGAAGGGATCTAGTCAGATAACAAAAGGTGAAAGAAACCAACTCAAACGGTTGTCATGGCAACAAATGCTGCAGGTGATTACATTCCACCAATGATAATTTACAAAGGAAAGAGAATGCTCCTAGCACTTGAAAAGGATTTTCCTCCAGGAGCAATGGTACCTTTGTCAGAAAGTGGATAGGTTAATAAAGATTTGTTTTTGGAGTGGTTGGAACACTCTTGCAAACATGTTGAAGAGCGGGATGGCAAGACTTTATTAGTTTTAGATGGACATGGCTCCCATACGCTTACTTTAGGCGTGTTGCTGTATACTGCTAAACATGGTGTTGAAATCGTAAGCATGCTATCTCACACGAGTCATTATCTTCAACCACTTGACAAAGTGCATTTTAAGCCTTTGAAAGAGCACTACAAAGAGGCTGTTCGTATTCATTTACAAAAAATCCTGCATCAAACATAGGTAGGGCAGGTTTTCCAAAACTATTTCGAACAGCTTAAATTCATTTCGGGCAACTGGACTTTATCCTTTAAATATCAACGAAATACTAGATTGAGCTTTCGCTACGGCTGAAATTACTAGTCGTTCTGAGGCATAAATTTCGGACAACGAGGCTGGCTACTGAAATAACAACCATCAGCCAGAGTCAATTAATGATGCAATGTCAGTTCAACCAGAAGGAGAAGATGCAATCGCAATTCAACCAAAGGTAGAAATAAGTGCAATTGTGCGTTCTAGACAAGAAGGTGAAAATGCTACAACTCACCAAAAACAACCTGAAAAAGATGATATTGCAATCAGCTCTAGCACCAGTCTATTAAGATCTGGCACCAATATGGACGGTCTGCAGCAAAACCTCGATGGACCTGAGTTAGGTGAGACTTCATTTGAAGATATTCTGTCATTTCCAACTATCGCAGAAAAGACCAAACGAAAACCAAGAAAAGCAATTAACACTAGCACTCCATTACTAACAAGCAAAGAATATCAAAATGAGCTTGGGTCATAACTTCATAATAAACAAAAAAAGCAAACAAAAAATGTGCAGGAAAAAAATGACGCTGACCCAGGAAAAAAAAAGAAAGACAACTGAGTAACAAAGTGCAATAAGATCAACAAAGGAATCATTGTCAAGCACAAGTGGAATAAGCTCTAGGCTTACTAAGCGTCAAAAACAAACAATTCAATAGAAATGATCCATCAAACATCTGCAGTGTCCGTGAAGGAAATTATTATGATGACACCGATTTACAAGATGCTGAAGGGTGGATCCAGTGTGCTGTTTGCCAACTGTGGTTTTACGAAATTGTGCAGGAGTGTATGGAAAAGCAGCGTACGATTTTATACGTTCCGATGGCGCATAAACATCAACTTGGACATTAAACTGAGTTTGTCAAGAAAAACGCGTTTCGGCAGCATATTTTTATCGCTCTTCTGTATATACGGGGGTGATCAATTTTAGGTGGGGTAAGATGGACAAAAAATAAAAGTTAAAAACAAGTACCTTTTTTACCTTTCTTACAAAGTAACTTCTGCTTAATGCGTATATACCGCACATCTACCGTACAAATGTGGAAAATGTCACTTTGAAGGGGTGTCCATCTTCCCCATCCTATCGGGTAAAATGGACACAATTGGTTGGTTAATAAAATTGGCAAAAAATTTATTATTTTCATTTTTTTTAGTTTTTGGTGCATATGCATTTTGCTTATGCTGTAGGTAGCTATGTAATTAAAATGTTGAATACTTCCATTATGAATTGATTTTCTCAATATTTGACTGGATGCCGTTAAGGGGTCCGTCTTTCCCTACCCTTCTATATCAATTAATGCAGCTTCACCAGCTTAACCGTACAAACATTTGTTAGAGCCACAACAAAATGTTTTAGTAAATATAAGCCATAACTTCTGTACATGTAATGGTGATCATGTTGGTTTATTAATGAAGACTGAAAGTATTAACAAAAAAAACGATGACACAAACTACCATTTGTAATTTTTAAAAGACTAAGGGGGGAGATGAAACATAATCAAAATTGATGGCATCGCCCAAACGGTGGTCGTTTTGACTCACAAAGCAATGAGTTATTTGATGGTAGGCATGTTCGACAATTTGGTGGGTTCGCTTTTGCATTTATATTGGTGAAATTAAGATATTTGCCTGCGCTGTTTGCTTTAATTCGGCCATAGCATGAAAAGGGGCGCTGCCTTTCTTCAAGTCATACAATCTATTCCAATAGGCTCCCATTACGCTCTTTTCAAACAAAAACATTCCCTCTTAATCCAGTGTTACAGATTGATGCTATTGTTGTTTAATTTTGATCTTTTCTTAAATTTGGGACTTTATTACATTTAACTTTGCCCCTAATCCAGACCTCCCAACTTTTATATGAAGATTAGTGTTTTGTACTGATAGGCCTATCCTTGTAATTACAAATATCAGTAATGGGCTTTACCATTTATGTTTGCTATCAAAATGATAGTGAATAATTTTGGTGCCTACTGCTGTTCTTACTATGTAGCGGTAAGCATTGCAATGACATATAACATTATCACCTCACAATGCGTTTTGAGCCATTATTGTTAGGATCGCTACTTATCACTTTTTTCGTTACTGTAGGCAAATTAATATGAAGTAACATCTCTGACTGCGTGCATGTTCCTTGGCCCTGGCATAAGCGCCACCATGCAAAGAGCAAACTATTTCGAAATGAAGCACTCACAGTTGAGTTATAGCAGTAGCCGGGGCCCCCATTAATAATGTCGAGGTTAAGAACATCCAATCAGCTGGTTGCTGTGATAGCCTCGCCCAATTGCAAAGGAAATTACTTCGACATTTGGATCATATGTAGCTCGACACTTGCATTTTGTTGCAAACCATAAAAAAGGACCATCTTTACTCTCTCGTTTTTTTCTTGGGTGATGATCAAGTGTTTTGCTTGGAGTAGGCTACATATTAAAGTTTGTAGACTTCATTTTTCGATGAATTTTTTTGAATGTTTTGATGGATAATGCCAAAGATCGATGGTATCAAGAAAGAAGAGCCAAGATGTTCCAAATGACTTAGTTTTTCTAGAAATTGGAATTTTGTGACATGTAGGCAACAAAATTTTGCGTTTTTTTAACCGGTAGACTACATTTCATAAACATTTGAAGACTTCAATTTTTGATGAATGTTTTTGAAAATGTCAACAAATAATGCAAAAGAATCGTACTTGTGAGGAAAAGTGGTCAAAATGTACCAAAGAACTAATTTTGTTAAACAATTGCAAGTTTGTTAGGTCAAGTAGGATAATTGTTCAACTAAAAATGAAACATGGTGTATGGCAACCAAGTTTTGATCACTCATTATAAACTAATCCTTAACCTTAAGTAATTGGAGTCACATATTGCTGAAAAAGATATTTCCTAAGCTCTCAAAAAACAATAATTGTTAGAACCTTACTATAACGTTGTTGTACTAAAGTTACCTGGTTTTACTGAACTTACTACTTTCGGAAGAGGTAAAAAGTTACACCACAGGTGTTAAAGTTCAGTATCTTCAGTATAACAACAAATATTAATTGTCCATATTATACACTCTCGGAATCGCATTCAAATAACCGTTAATTTGTTGAATAAAGTTTGAAAATCGGTTGAGAAATGAGGTCACAAATCAGTGTTTAAATAAACTGATTTTGCAAAAAGGTTACAAATGTTTAAAACATCTGATATGATCTGCGGTAGCCAAAAATTTGTGTTAATCGTACGGGACATATTTGACATCAAACAGCCAGTTTTAAGCAAGCAAGCAAAATAGAGAACAAAAACGCTTATATGGCTTGAAGTGCTTTAATAAAGAATTGCTCGTAGCATAATCAAATAAGCAATAATTGTTGTAGAATTGTTTTTGTCCAAAGAACCTTATTAATATCTCCTGAAAGAACGTTTGATCGCGTTTGTGCGATGAGTACTTTTTGAGATAGAACAAAAAACAGATTGTTCAATGAATCGTTGATTAAGACGTCATTTTAGACCCCAAACAAATGAAAGTTTTTGTAATGTAGTAAGTCGGAAGCTGGTTTTCATTTGAGCAAAAAGCGATTGTCCTCTGTCAAGTAATGCAAATTAAAAAAAAAATTTTGATTAGGACATCACCATGACGTCACGAACACTCTTATAACACTCACCACGGGGTAATGATCAATCGTGCCAAGTTTGATGCTTGTACCTATAGCAGTTTTAGAGGAGTTAAAACAGACAGACACAGAGAATTGCGCTTTATATATTAGATACAAAATCACGAAAACATTGCCAGGATTTAATCGAACGCCGCTTCTGATTTGTGGTCAATGTTGTGGATATGTGGTGACATAAGTCCCATCGAAGGACTGTTGAAGAGAGTGTAAGAGTTTGTGCAGTAGTAAGAAGGTGAATCTGGTTTGTGGCGAGTTTGAATGGGATCAGATTGTTCAGGGAACGGTGGAGGTGGTGGAGTCGCTGGCATTGAGTGATTATCTAGGGGCGACGTAGAATGGCTAGGGGCTACTTGACTGTTCAAAGCATCAAAAGAAAGGTTGGCTGCCTTCAATCTTTCTATCCATACCACATCATTGCGGGTCCTGAAGTCAATGACAAAGTATTTGTCGTCTTTGAATATGACAGGAAATGGCCCTTTGTAGTGGGGGCCAAGGATAGCTTGTATGTACCTGTGCGAATATAAACGTGGGGGCACTGGAAAGTGAAAAGAGTGGGATCTACTGTAGGTGTGAATGGCGGTGGGCAGATCTAGGCTGATGGTAAGGGGGTTAACTATATATTTTGAAAAATTGCTTATGTAGTCATGGTACCACGTAGGAACGTCTGTCTGGGGTTGAAAAAATTCTCCTGATAGGCGAACAGGGCCACCACAAACAAAGTTGGCAGGTGAGAAAGAATGTAGATCCTGTTTGGGACTGCTAAAGCCTCAGGAAATCGATTTCTGTAATGTTGAAGCAGAGAATTATCAGTTGGTTGATTAAAACGTAACACAACCAACTTCAAGATCGTCATATTTTTTTACTACGCCTCGTTGGCAACGTTCAGGGTGGATGGAATCAGTAAGCTTGTTGTTTGGCGCGTCAACTGGAGGTGATATTTGCGTAAAAAATCAATTCAGAGTATCCCATAGTCAACCGAGTTAGAGATGCAGAGTCGTAATAGATCATCATGCAGTTGTGACGAGGGGTCATAGTGACTACTCAAGGTGGACCTAAGCTTTTGTAAGAATTCACAAACGGTAAGTGTGCCACGGTTACATTTATTAAACAGTGTGGAGAGACATTGTTTAGACGGCGTGGTAAATCGTGCCAGCAACTGATTTTTTAATGAGGTGTATGGATTGTCAGGGGTGTCTGAAGATAAAAAATCTGAAACGCGTTGAAGAACGGATGGTCTTTTTGACAGAGAAACCAGCAAGGCTCGATATTTCTGTGACTCGCTGTACACATCTGAGATAGCAAACAAGACCTCACACGTCTTGTAAAGCCAATGGTGCCGTGAATCCAAAATTCGGATAGTGGAACTGTGGTATGATGGGGCTCGGTAATGGATGTAAAAGTGTTAGTGAAGTTTGGCGAAGGCAAAAGCAACTGACTTCTATGAGCAGGAGTGCTAAAATAAGTTTGATGGGGTTGAGGTCGAGGGTTGGTGTCGTGAACTCCTGATGCTCTACTTTTATTTGACAAGCAGATTAGCCCGGAAAAGATAATAGAGGATAGCCCAACTACCAAAAACTCTCTACAATATAAAGAAAGATACAACAAAACAATTAAATCACATTGAGGTAAAAATGAAAGCACAACTTTTCACTATTTGATAAAGCCTAACGGTACTAATACCGGTTGAATTGGAAAATGTCAATGTTTAAACCTTGTCCTCGAATGATATCCTTGTTCGTCGAAATTGATAGCTTACACAATTAGCCGAAATTGAATGCCGCTGGTCTTGATAGAAGGAAAATTGATGGGCTTGCTCTAGTATCGCTGTTGGATATTGTTTCTTTTTTTTCTTCAGTTGGGTTTACCACTGTGACGTTTCTTATGGCCTGCGTGCTGTTTGATCTTCAACACGTAGTTTGTTATGGGGCGCCATTTGTTCACCGCTGATTACACATGTTTTAGGACAACATTTATGACTAAATCAAATGCATTTGTTTAAATGCACAAATACATTTAACATTTGTTTAAATGTTTATAACATTTGTTTAAATGTTAACATTTGTTTAAATGTTTTTAACATTTGTTTAAATGTTAACATTTGTTTAAATGTTTTGAACATTTGTTTAAATGTTAACATTTGTTTAAATGTTTTTAACATTTGTTTAAATGTTAACATTTGTTTAAATGTTTTGAACATTTGTTTAAATGTTAACATTTGTTTAAATGTTTTTAACATTTGTTTAAATGTACAAATACATATGTCACTCAACCGTATCATTCACATATGTCACTCAACCGTATCGTATCGTTCTTTAAAGGGAATGTACTGCGAATAACGCTTTTCCGATAGATTTGGTCATTGGACCATCACGTGATAGGTTTGCGACAGACTCGTTTGAAATGGGCGACAGGCGCGACATAGTTAAAATTCTTGAAATGGGCGAGGAAAAGCAGAGGAAAAGTTTGGCGAATGATAAATCGCTCAAAGATGTTGTAACTTATATTCATAAAAAGACTGCGAGTTTAGCACTTATAGTTACATTGCATGTAGCATGGCCGAAACGAGTCGGCATTTACAGTAAATTGATTAAACAAGATAATAAAGAAAATATACATCATAGGATATAAAATTAAAAAGGTTTTTTAATGTTTTATCCTATGATTAGGGTGGCCATACGTCCCGTTTTAGGCGGGACAGTCCCGCTTTTTCAGGCCTGTCCCAGTTAAATTATGGAATGTCTGGTGTTTTCGCTCAGTCATGCAGCACAGCTTGACCTAGGGTATGCCAAAATTAGCCGTGATAAACTAGGGCATGTTGGCAGCAAACCCTATCTGAATGATAATTCCGGCCGAAAATGACAACAAACGGGCAGCGAAATAGGTGGTGACCTTTTTTTTTTGGAGATCCACCCCACCGTAGGCGCGACCGCGGTCTTGAGCGTCCCGATTTTGATCTAGAGTCTATAGTAAGCCCAACTATTTGGCTTCGTGAAAGGCGGCCATCCACTGTCCCGTTATTTGCTCATGCAAAAACGGGACGCTCAATTGGAGGTCTGTCCCGCCTAAATCGGAACGTATGGCCACCCTACCTAGTCATAATAGCAGTCTGCAATAAGCGTCCCGGTTTTGCATTTCGAAAAATGGCCAGCCTACCTATGATGTATATATATACATACATAGTCTTTCATAAGTATCATTATTTTCTGCAAGAAACTGGCAGACTGAGTTCATTGACTAACAGCATAAATCTATACAGCCTATGTTGCACTTTTGCTTCCAGCAGTCATCCTATGTCCTATCCAGCAGACATCTTGTAGTAAGAGACTCGGACTTTTGCGGTTGGTGGTTTAATTTGCTGCAGACCACATGTTTCAAGAATTTTAACTATGTCGCGCCTGTCGCCCATTTCAAACGAGTCTGTCGCAAATCTATCACGTGATGGTCCAATGACCAAATCTATCGGAAAAGCGTTATTCGCAGTACATTCCCTTTAAAGAACGATACGATACGGTTGAGTGACATATGTGAATGATACGGTTGAGTGACATATGTATTTGTACATTTAAACAAATGTTAAAAACATTTAAACAAATGTTAACATTTAAACAAATGTTCAAAACATTTAAACAAATGTTAACATTTAAACAAATGTTAAAAACATTTAAACAAATGTTAACATTTAAACAAATGTTCAAAACATTTAAACAAATGTTAACATTTAAACAAATGTTTAAAAACATTTAAACAAATGTTAACATTTAAACAAATGTTATAAACATTTAAACAAATGTTAAATGTATTTGTGCATTTAAACAAATGCATTTGATTTAGTCATAAATGTTGTCCTAAAACATGTGTAATCAGCGGTGAACAAATGGCGCCCCATAGTTTGTTGTCTGATTTTATTGCTGGTCGACAATTCTTCTACATATAGTCACCACAACCTTTTACGGAAGCTACGAGGCGAAAACGAAAGCATAGCGTGCTGGCGACGCGTTTATATACAGGCTGTGTTGTAGCGTAACAATGATTGCCCCACAACCAATAATCACGCGCCTCAATTTGTGAATCACATAATCGAAAACGAAAACTCGGACAGCCTGAAATACTTCTTCTTTTTTTTCGGCTTATTCCCGATTAGGGGTCGGCACAGCAGATATCTGCATTTTTATGACACGGCATTTGTTTTACAGTCGGACGCGCTTCCTGCCACCAACCCTCTCTTCAGAGGGAAAACTGGGCCACCTGTTTTCCACATAAGGGTGGGGGCGTCACGTTAAGTGTCTTGCCCAAGGACACAACAAGCGAACTTGTCGGCTTGTTATCCACAACCTCCACAAAATGCTGAGCGCCAAGCAGGGAAACTGTGAATGCCATTTTTAAAAGTCTTTTGGTATGACTCGACAAGGGGAATGAACCCTAACTCTACGGACTGCGAAGCGGACGCTCTAACCACTACACCATCGCTTCGATTGCAAACATTTATGACATTTATGAAATTACAAACATTTATATTAAATTGTGGAACTACTGACGGAAATTCATTCAAACATAATCAATGAATTACGGAAATATGGAGAACCTACTAAATAAAGAAGTGCTGAAATACACGGAAGTCGATAAAACTAAATTTAGCCTATAACCATCCAATAGGAAGGTTGCATATGACGTCACACATTTCGCACCAAAATAGTGGCTGACCAATAGCTGTGATTTATACTGGAAAGAATATAGGGCGAACACCAACTTTTGTGGTTATTTTGAAAACTAATAAGAAATTATTTATAAATCGGAATGAATTATTGCTAGTTGGATCCTCGGAAACAAATTGATTTAATCAAAAGCAATTTGGTTGAGATTAGGTCATTCAGTTGGCTGGTCTAAGCTTAATACTGTGTGCCAATTTAAGAGAATGGCCCCTAAGAAAAGTGCCATCTAAATACCATTTGCTCGTCGGCCAAATATAACTCTATACCAATTAGATACACGTCGGTACATTAGTAAAAACAACCATTATCTGATCATTACTACCGGTACCGTAAGCTTGCCGGCAAGCTTGCTTGTTGTGTCTTTGGGCAAGGCATTTAACGGCATGCCTCCATCATTATGTGGCAAACAGGTGGTGAGGCCAAGCAGTCTACCCGTTGTGGTGGCCCAGTCTGACGAAAGACATGCAAACAGAGCATGAGTTCATACGCATGAATAAATGAATCAATACCGTAAGTTTTTTAATTACTTTTGTTTCAGCAGCCTAGGAAATATCCCAAAAAATTGTTTTAAGGTATAGTTGACGTCACAAAATTACATCTGATATATCAATATGACTGGTCTGCAAGCACTATTGACAAAAATATGTAAAAAATTACTGATTTTATCCATCAGTATCTAATCCAACATATGACAAACGGTACAGAAGCCTGCCCTGTCATTTAGGCTACAGTATAATTTAAGTTTACAACTTTTCAGTATGTTTATGCAACTAAATATACTGTATAAGTTGCACATTAGTATTAACTTAAACTCAGCATTCCCAAACACGCTGATTAATCGAATATGAAACCCTCACAGAAGCTGGCTACAAATAAGCCTGCATGTTTAGCCCATAAAATTAGCCCAACTATTAGCAATAACAGGCAAACCTTAGCACCTCTTGTCTTACTTTGACTTCAGATTCATTTCTTAACACCAGTAAAACAACATATTTAACGTTCATTTAACAACTATCACGATTATCCATATGGTTGGTCAAAACGATATCACTCCTATTCAATGCAATGCAAAAACACTGAACGTGGTCAGCCACTTTTCTCGAAAGCGCATTTTGATGACGTTTGATCACGTGCGTGCAACCTTCCTATTAGGCAAATGTAGAAGATTGAGATGAGTTAAACCAACATTTCATTAAATGTCGTATCTTGGCGATTTCCATAATTTAATTGGGAGTTTATCCGTAAGAAGTTTTGCATTTCTGCAATTCCATATTTCAGTGTTCTCCGAAACTTTTGTTCTTTCAGGAAACGAACTGTCAGGGAGTTGCCGGAATTCAGATCCCCTAGTGACGCCACTATAGTAGATGAAATGGACGGCAACTCGGTTTCATACACAACCCAACAGGTTGGTTTGCTCACAAGTTTTCGTTTGTTAGATTTTTTTAGATCAAACGACAATATTACCGCAGCTATAGATTTTCTCCTGCTCCAATCGCTCAAAACAGGCGTACTATATAATACATTAAAAGAGTTTGAATTAGTCTCTTCATTAAAAGAGTTTGACTACTATGCACGCGCCACTCAGTTCCTCCTCACGAAAACGCTAAAGATTATTTTCAGTCATTATCCTTGTAGAGGTAACAAACAAACAACCTGTTCTTCAACGATAGAGTTAGTTTTAATGTCCAACGGCCGCTGTGACCGAGTCATCGACCAACTTGCAAAAGACAATCGTCGCCTAAATTGAAAACAAAAAGGCCTTGTTTTTATGATCGATATCTGCATCTTTGTTTTCGTTGATGTTGCACATTTGCGGTCATTACACTTTACTGAACTTTGCCCGAATGATTTTTAGTGTACTAAGTTATACAAGGTACGAGGTAGCATGGCAATAATACATGGTGAAAGAATACGAATTACCAGTATTTAGGTTATTAAACTTAATTGATGAGCTCTTCGAAAAGCTTGTTGCGCAGCTACAGCGTATTTGTTGTACGTGTGAAAATGCAATCAGTTAATAATTTCTGAGGTGCAGCAGTGACAAATGCTAACAAATCTTAAACAAAAATTACCTTAAAAGTAATTTCAGATAGCACTAAAGTCACGAATATTTGAGAGTAATTTTTCGAAATCTTTTTGGGATGTATGTCCTCGCACCAATCGTGTCTTCGGCACTCCTAAAGCAAAAGTGTTGCAAGGCACATTTTCGCTTCCCCACTCAAACAAGTTTTGCCGACATCCGTGGCTTGAATGGATAAAAAAGTTATAGGCCTATGTGTTGACGGAATCCTTTACGGTTTTTGATCAAAATTGTATTAGTTTGCGGTCGATCATTGTCAGTCTTTACACATCAACACGCTGTTTATCACAACTTTTCAGACTAATATTTGTTTGCAAATTTTATTGATAGTATATCTGAGTACACTTTAATTCAAAATATAGTTTTATTTTTAATCGTCATCCGGTACAACCAACCAGAGCACGGTGACTAGTCGATAATAATAATTTGTTTTCCACTGATCGGTTAAGCCACTTAAGCCCAGAGCAACCAAGTTTGATTTCAAATGGACAAAAATGGCTTCATAATCTTCCTAATGTAGTTGGAAAAAGCTAAACGTTAGCATTGTTCTGATGGAAAGAAATGCTTCGAGAACTTCGTCAATACTTCGTTTTTTAGCTCTGCAACGAAAGAAAAGTTTTAAGTATCTGCAGGATTTTACTTGAAAGGAAATAACAGTGGACCCAGTATTAGGTTCTACAAGTGTGACGGTCTAAGCTATGCGTTATTAGGAGCCTCTAGCTTCTTATTGGTCACCAACTGCACTGAAGAGACCTGATAAGTCGAAACAGTGTCACTGTCTGCAGTTTGCTAAGTGCATCGCTAGCCTTTTGCATTACTACGCAAGGAAGAGATTGTCGTCGTATTTTCGTTGTAGAAATCCAGCGCTGCATGCACAATGATGAAAGTCTCAATCAGTAGCAACAAACTTCTCGTTTTATTAATTTACGTGTAGCTCAAAGTCAGACGATATCGACCAATGGAACTTACGGATCCAAAAGTGTTTGATGGGTGTGCTTATTTTGAGAAAAGAGCTCTTTTTTTGACATATTATCATTTTGTCGCCAATAAACAAATTTAAGGGTGTCTCTAGAAAACTTTGGAGATTTTTTATAATTTGTTACCTGCATATTTTACAAGAAACAGGTACTGACAAAAGCTAACACTCTTTGTATTTGCCAATACAATCTTCAATAGGCTTTTGTATTTTTGAATAAAGTTTTGATATATGAGGTAAAATATTTATCATAAAATGTAACATGTGAAGTAATGTACCAGAGTTGGAAGAGTTCAGTTAGAAAGATTCCGTATCAGTAGAGTTAATAGGATGATGTGAGTTCGAATCCCATTGTAATAAGCTTTAACTTTTAGCACTGTGCAATAGAAAGTACTATTTGCCAAGTAATATTAGTTTCAAGAAATACTATCAAATAATTTTTAATTCTCACCTGAGTAAACAAAGACAAGAAAAAGAGCGATCGTTTTATGTTTATCCAACTATTTTCCTTGCGGTTCTGAGGCACGGAGGTCTAGTCGGACATTTTTCAATCGCTGTTCAATAAAACGTGGGAGTCGGCGTCTGAATTTGCGTCGGAATTGGTGTCGGGTGTCGGGTGTCAGGTGTCAGGTCGGGTTCTGTGTCGTGTGTCGGTGTCGGAATTTGCGTCGAATTCCTTTTACGTTTCCACCGGTACTTACGAATTGCTCAAAATCACTCAAATCATCGAAAACTGCTTCAAGTACATCAAAATTGCTCGACTTCTGACTCAAACCATCCAAGTCAGCGATTTCCAGGTTGTCAGTCTTTTGAAATTCATTTGCTGAAAATACAATCTCAGTTAATGTAGTTAGCAAACTGGCTTTAGCTTCATGTGAAAGCAAAACATATGCGTTTGGAAAAAAGTCTTTAATAAGAGAAGTTGTTTAAGGCATGGTTTTGTTTGTGCGTGGATGCGCACGCTTTGATTCCTACCAAAATACTACTTCTACAGAAAATGAAATTTGGCACAATTGTTCAGTGCAGGGGGTGAACGATATAAAATTGGAAACATCATAATTAAAGGTGTTGTTTGAAATTCGTGTCTTTAGTTACAGAAAAACAACTTAGCTCTAACAAAGACCAGCATCTAACTCACCATCAACCAGCAGAAACTGTACTCCATCATAGCAATAAGATTTTACGTTTTCTAGCAGAATTTGTTGTTCTTCATTTTCTCATAAAAAAAATCAACGAGAAAATACAACTTCAAATTTTTGAAAGATGTTAAAAACCTGCTTCGGTTGCCAAAACTTGCAAAACGACCAGAGCTTCATTGACGTCGCCACAAGTAATTTTTGCGTATTTTCTGACTGCTCTTTCTTGTAGCACTTGAAATGTGACTCGGTTTCGTCATAATGCATACTCGGGCAGGCGCATCATATCACTATGTGGGAAAAATGCTTCAAGTACCTCGCCAGAAAAACAACTGGGGAGGATTTTTCCAGAAAATTTCTGATAGTTTTGAAGATAGATTTCGCATCATAAATTGTGTGAAACGGCTTCAACACCACATTGTACGGTAATTGATTGAATACACTTTAAATAACTTAATTTCGCTCTTGGATGATATCATATTCAAAGAATATGTGTTCATGAAATCCAAAAATTCACGAAATCCAAAGTTTGACAGAAAATCAGAAACAAAGCAAACGTGAGATCGCGCTTTACACCAGCAAAGTATTAACGCTTTGCTTGAAAATAGCTTTGTGAGTTTACAAGGAGATGGCTCCAAGAAATTTTAAAAAAAGCATGCTTCTTTTTCTCTCTGGATACTTATATTTTGGGACCATAGACCATAGGCGAAATGAGGTCACATATAAATTAGGAAATGGAAGCGCACCAAGTTCTACAATAGGCTTATCACTAATATTTTATTTCGGTAATCGTAAAATCGATTTATTTTTTACGCAGCCCACTCTCCAACATAGATTTGTGGCCGGAACTCAATGAAAGAAACAGAAGTGCAATCAGAAGTTGGGGTCAAAATATATGCTTGCCTCCCAATGTTTTTGACTCAATATCCATATAAAGTGAGCCTGGTATTGGAAGGGGAATCGGCTGCGTCAAACACCATCAACTTATAACAGCTTCTTGTTACTCATCTCACAATTCTGTCTTGGATAGAGCCTACGCCGTCGACTGAACCAATATTATTCACCTCGATGCTACTGATGATGGTCCTGCGGGCGATTGGCGACAGACTAATCAACCATGTTATAAGAAAACATTTATGTTGATATCAACTTTTGAAATACCAGAGTTCGTCAGCACAGTACATGCCTATCACAAGCATACCAACTAAGAAAGAAAAAAATGGCATTGCAACGCTTCATAAAAACTGGTCCTGATATCGCGATTTCCAACTGCAATATTTGCGTCTTGTATGATTTTTTACATTATATGATTTTTTTGTGTGTAGTGTTGTAGGTTGTTGCGATGCCAGTAATAATCCAACGGCAGCGTAGCTCAGTGCAATATAAAGCACTGGCTCGTAATCGTGAGTTCATGGCCCGCATTGACTTTGCGTTGTTGTTCTTTTTGGAAAAAGCATTTCACTGCGATCTCCACGGCTGGGTTGCCGGACGGTGTTGGGAATGCAACGCCCCAGCAGTTGAAATTGGTGATAACTTGTCACAGGATATTACTAAAACAGGTCCTAATCAAGTTATGAAGTTGATTTAAAAACAAGTTTCTCGTCAATCGGCTAATCAAGAACTTTAATGGATTATAGTGAAAAATATAATGGTGCGTTCATTCTTTACCTGGCTACATCGTCGCAAAATATTCGAGATTACGCTTCATGCAGTAGATGAAAAGCACAGATAGTCTTTGCATTATGCACAAGACCGCATGTAAGAGTTTTTTTGGGGGATGAGAGAAATAGAATATCAGCGGTCAATACTGAAAAAATCGTGTTCTTTGAATAAGTTGCCAGCAAGGTATAAGAGTGTAAAAAAGTATAGGTTTTGTACGTTTTGTTGCTTTTTAGGAGAAAAAAGGCTTTGGATTCTTTGATCGTTCTCTAAATAAGTGTTTGATTGCTTGCTTGCAGTTGTTTAAGCAGTATGCGACTGGCTTCAATCGTAAGTTTTACAAGAGTCCATTGGGGACAAGCCCCTACACAGAAGTTGATTTGAAGTCAATGAAAATGCATTTCTGAAATATAATTTCAGTTATAAACACTTTTTACTAATGGACCGAATGTGGATGTGAGGAGAGATGCTTCCACATTTTTTCAATTAAATGCGACTATACGATTTGTTTTATATTTTTTGTTGAAACTCTCGTACAGATTCCGCTGTTGCAAAAATAGGCATTAAAACATCACACAGGCTTGTACGTGTTAATAAAAATTGTTCGTTAACTTACCCGCGGCAAAAGTGACTCCAATGAGAAGAAGAACGATTGAAAGCTTCATTTTCAATTTCCGTCAAATAGCTTGATGTAAAACTTCGCATACGCATTGCAAGAACAAGCTCCACTCAATATATGGCCTAGTTTGACGGAAGAAATCTGGTGGGATTTTTGAGGACGTCAGTTGAGCGTTCTTATTCAATAGATTACGAACTAATTGTTCATTTTTTTATCATTGGCGTCATCGATCAAGCATCACACTAATGAGTGATAATGGCTTCATTGTATGTTTTACAGATTTATAGCTGTTTAGCAGCCTTCAAAACTTTCCGTTTGTTTTGTGTTCGATCAGTTGATGATTGTGAGTTTTCTTCCTCATATTAGTTCGTACCAAACAGGAAAATTAAACTTCATTGATTTCAAACGATGAAAAAAAATGAAAGAATGAATCTACTTGACAAAGCAGGAACTTAAAACGCTTTACCACACAACTTGGTTGTAAAAAGTAATAAAAAATTTGCATTATTTTTAACTTTATGTGTTAAAGAAGGCACCTACCATTTTTTCTCCTACCTCTATTAATGTCTAGCTATTCATGAGGCCATTGCTTTCTCAGAAACTTATACAAATAGCGAAGTTTTATAAGTTTTTTTTACCAGAAGTACGTTTACATTCTTTGTTCCAGCACGACTAGTTGAAGACTTTTTGTTCCCTTAATATTTTACTACAGAATATGGTCACTAATGAACTTATCAGTGTTTGTGTTTTAGCACTGTCACTTGGCCTGAGAAAGTTCAAACTCTTCACCAGTGGACTGTAGGTTGGAGTGAAAAAGCGGTGTCGTTTGCAAGGGTCGATGATGAGACCGCCAAAATTTTCCCAGCACTTCTTCATCAGGAAGTTGGCCATTCACTCATCAAAATACATTCGAGCAGCCTCCATAAAAAATTGGTTAACGGGACATTAGAACACCAACAATGTCGCTGTGGTCACGTACACCTTTAAACAATCAAACATTTTTTATTACTTTTTACAACCAAGTTGTGTTGTAAAGCGTTTTAAGTTCCTGCTTTGTCAAGTAGATTCATTCTTTCATTTTTTTTACATCGTTTGAAATCAATGAAGTTTAATTTTCCTGTTTGGTACGAACTAATATGAGGAAGAAAACTCACAATCATCAACTGATCGAACACAAAACAAACGGAAAGTTTTGAAGGCTGCTAAACAGCTATAAATCTGTAAAACATACAATGAAGCCATTATCACTCATTAGAGTGATGCTTGAACGATGAAGCCAATAATAAAAAATGAACAATTAGTTCGTAACCTATTGAATATGAACGCTCAACTGACGTCCTCAAAAATCCCACCAGATTTCTTCCGTCACACTAGGCCATATATTGAGTGGAGCTTGTTCTTGCAACGCATATGCGAAATTTTACATCAAGCTATTTGACGGAAATTGAAAATGAAGCTTTCAATCGTTCTTCTTCTCATTGGAGTCACTTTTGCCGCGGGTAAGTTAAAGAACACTTTTTATTAACACGTACAAGCCTGTGTGATGTTTTAATGCTTATTTTTGCAACAGCGGAATCTGTACGAGAGTTTCAACAAAAAATATAAAACAAATCGTATAGTCGCATTTAATTGAAAAAATGTGGAAGCATCTCTCCTCACATCCACATTCGGTCCATTAGTAAAAAGTGTTTATAACTGAAATTATATTTCAGAAATGCATTTTCATTGACTTCAAATCAACTTCTGTGTAGGGGCTTGTCCCCAATGGACTCTTGTAAAACTTACGATTGAAGCCAGTCGCATACTGCTTAAACAACTGCAAGCAAGCAATCAAACACTTATTTAGAGAACGATCAAAGAATCCAAAGCCTTTTTTCTCCTAAAAAGCAACAAAACGTACAAAACCTATACTTTTTTACACTCTTATACCTTGCTGGCAACTTATTCAAAGAACACGATTTTTTCAGTATTGACCGCTGATATTCTATTTCTCTCATCCCCCAAAAAAACTCTTACATGCGGTCTTGTGCATAATGCAAAGACTATCTGTGCTTTTCATCTACTGCATGAAGCGTAATCTCGAATATTTTGCGACGATGTAGCCAGGTAAAGAATGAACGCACCATTATATTTTTCACTATAATCCATTAAAGTTCTTGATTAGCCGATTGACGAGAAACTTGTTTTTAAATCAACTTCATAACTTGATTAGGACCTGTTTTAGTAATATCCTGTGACAAGTTATCACCAATTTCAACTGCTGGGGCGTTGCATTCCCAACACCGTCCGGCAACCCAGCCGTGGAGATCGCAGTGAAATGCTTTTTCCAAAAAGAACAACAACGCAAAGTCAATGCGGGCCATGAACTCACGATTACGAGCCAGTGCTTTATTGCACTGAGCTACGCTGCCGTTGGATTATTACTGGCATCGCAACAACCTACAACACTACACACAAAAAAATCATATAATGTAAAAAATCATACAAGACGCAAATATTGCAGTTGGAAATCGCGATATCAGGACCAGTTTTTATGAAGCGTTGCAATGCCATTTTTTTCTTTCTTAGTTGGTATGCTTGTGATAGGCATGTACTGTGCTGACGAACTCTGGTATTTCAAAAGTTGATATCAACATAAATGTTTTCTTATAACATGGTTGATTAGTCTGTCGCCAATCGCCCGCAGGACCATCATCAGTAGCATCGAGGTGAATAATATTGGTTCAGTCGACGGCGTAGGCTCTATCCAAGACAGAATTGTGAGATGAGTAACAAGAAGCTGTTATAAGTTGATGGTGTTTGACGCAGCCGATTCCCCTTCCAATACCAGGCTCACTTTATATGGATATTGAGTCAAAAACATTGGGAGGCAAGCATATATTTTGACCCCAACTTCTGATTGCACTTCTGTTTCTTTCATTGAGTTCCGGCCACAAATCTATGTTGGAGAGTGGGCTGCGTAAAAAATAAATCGATTTTACGATTACCGAAATAAAATATTAGTGATAAGCCTATTGTAGAACTTGGTGCGCTTCCATTTCCTAATTTATATGTGACCTCATTTCGCCTATGGTCTATGGTCCCAAAATATAAGTATCCAGAGAGAAAAAGAAGCATGCTTTTTTTAAAATTTCTTGGAGCCATCTCCTTGTAAACTCACAAAGCTATTTTCAAGCAAAGCGTTAATACTTTGCTGGTGTAAAGCGCGATCTCACGTTTGCTTTGTTTCTGATTTTCTGTCAAACTTTGGATTTCGTGAATTTTTGGATTTCATGAACACATATTCTTTGAATATGATATCATCCAAGAGCGAAATTAAGTTATTTAAAGTGTATTCAATCAATTACCGTACAATGTGGTGTTGAAGCCGTTTCACACAATTTATGATGCGAAATCTATCTTCAAAACTATCAGAAATTTTCTGGAAAAATCCTCCCCAGTTGTTTTTCTGGCGAGGTACTTGAAGCATTTTTCCCACATAGTGATATGATGCGCCTGCCCGAGTATGCATTATGACGAAACCGAGTCACATTTCAAGTGCTACAAGAAAGAGCAGTCAGAAAATACGCAAAAATTACTTGTGGCGACGTCAATGAAGCTCTGGTCGTTTTGCAAGTTTTGGCAACCGAAGCAGGTTTTTAACATCTTTCAAAAATTTGAAGTTGTATTTTCTCGTTGATTTTTTTTATGAGAAAATGAAGAACAACAAATTCTGCTAGAAAACGTAAAATCTTATTGCTATGATGGAGTACAGTTTCTGCTGGATGATGATGCTAAAGACACGAATTTCAAACAACACCTTTAATTATGATGTTTCCAATTTTATATCGTTCACCCCCTGCACTGAACAATTGTGCCAAATTTCATTTTCTGTAGAAGTAGTATTTTGGTAGGAATCAAAGCGTGCGCATCCACGCAAAAACAAAACCATGCCTTAAACAACTTCTCTTATTAAAGACTTTTTTCCAAAAACATATGCTTTGCTGTCACATGAAGCTAAAGCCAGTTTGCTAACTACATTAACTGAGATTGTATTTTCAGCAAATGAATTTCAAAAGACTGACAACCTGGAAATCGCTGACTTGGATGGTTTGAGTCAGAAGTCGAGCAATTTTGACGTACTTGAAGCAGTTTTCGATGATTTGAGTGATTTTGAGCAATTCGTAAGTACCGGTGGAAACGTAAAAGGATCCCGACGCCGACCCCGAAGCCTAGCCCGACGCTCACGCCGACGCAAATTTCGACGCCAAGTCCCAAAGCGATTGAACAGCGATCGAAATATGTCCGACTAGACCTCCGTGCCTCAGAACCGCAAGGAAAATAGTTGGATAAACATAAAACGATCGCTCTTTTTCTTGTCTTTGTTTACTCAGGTGAGAATTAAAAATTATTTGATAGTATTTCTTGAAACTAATATTACTTGGCAAATAGTACTTTCTATTGCACAGTGCTAAAAGTTAAAGCTTATTACAATGGGATTCGAACTCACATCATCCTATTAACTCTACTGATACGGAATCTTTTTAACTGAACTCTTCCAACTTTGGTACATTACTTCACATGTTACATTTTATGATAAATATTTTACCTCATATATCAAAACTTTATTCAAAAATACAAAAGCCTATTGAAGATTGTATTGGCAAATACAAAGAGTGTTAGCTTTTGTCAGTACCTGTTTCTTGTAAAATATGCAGGTAACAAATTATAAAAAATCTCCAAAGTTTTCTAGAGACACCCTTAAATTTGTTTATTGGCGACAAAATGATAATATGTCAAAAAAAGAGCTCTTTTCTCAAAATAAGCACACCCATCAAACACTTTTGGATCCGTGAGTGCCATTGGTCGATATCGTCTGACTTTGAGCTACACGTAAATTAATAAAACGAGAAGTGTGTTGCTACTGATTGAGACTTTCATCATTGTGCATGCAGCGCTGGATTTCTACAACGAAAATACGACATCAATCTCTTCCTGTTATTTCCTTTCAAGTAAAATCCTGCAGATACTTAAAACTTTTCTTTCGTTGCAGAGCTAAAAAACGAAGTATTGACGAAGTTTGTGAAGCATTTCTCTCAATCAGAAAACAATGCTAACTTTTAGCTTTTTTCAACTACATTAGGAAGATTATGAAGCCATTTTTGTCCATTTGAAATCAAACTTGGTTGCTTTGGGCTTAAGTGGCTTAACCGATCAGTGGAAAACAAATTATTACGAGTATTATCGACTAGTCACCGTGCACTGGTTGGTTGTATCGGTTGACGCTTAAAAATAAAACTATATTTTGAATTAAAGTGTACTCAGATATACTATCAATAAAATTTGCAAACAAATATTAGTCTGAAAAGTTGTGATAAACAGTGTGTTGAGGTGTAAAGACTGACAATGATCAACCGCAAACTAATACAATTTTGAGCAAAAACCGTAAAGGATTCCGTCAACACATAGGCCTATAACTTTTTTATCCATTCAAGCCACGGATGTCGGCAAAACTTGTTTGAGTGGGGAAGCGAAAATGTGCCTTGCAACACTTTTGCTTTAGGAGTGCCGAAGACACGATTGTCTTAGTGGTCTGGGGACATACATCCCAAAAAGATTTCGAAAAATTACTCTCAAATATTCGTGACTTTAGTGCTATCTGAAATTACTTTTAAGGTAATTTTTGTTTAAGATTTGTTAGCATTTGTCACTGCTACACCTAAGAAATTATTAACTGATTGCATTTTCACACGTACAACAAATACGCTGTAGCTGCGCAACAAGCTTTTCGAAGAGCTCATCAATTAAGTTTAATAACCTAAATACTGGTAATTCGTATTCTTTCACCATGTATTATTGCCATGCTACCTCGTACCTTGTATAACTTAGTACACTAAAAATCATTCGGGCAAAGTTCAGTAAAGTGTAATGACCGCAAACGTGCAGCATCAACGAAAACAAAGATGCAGATATCGATCATAAAAACAAGGCCTTTTTGTTTTCAATTTAGGCGACGATTGTCTTTTGGAAGTTGGTCGATGACTCGGTCACAGCGGCCGTTGGGCATTAAAACTAACTCTATCGTTGAAGAACAGGTTGTTTGTTTGTTACCTCTACAAGGATAATGACTGAAAATAATCTTTAGCGCTTTCGTGAGGAGGAACTGAGTGGCGCGTGCATAGTAGTCAAACTCTTTTAATAAAGAGACTGATTCAAACTCTTTTAATGTATTATATAGTACGCCTGTTTTGAGCGATTGGAGCAGGAGAAAATCTATAGCTGCGGTAATATTGTCGTTTGATCTAAAAAAATCTAACAAACGAAAACTTGTGAGCAAACCAACTTGTTGGGTTGTGTATGAAACCGAGTTGCCGTCCATTTCATCTACTATAGTGGCGTCACTAGGGGATCTGAATTCCGGCAACTCCCTGACAGTTCGTTTCCTGAAAGAACAAAAGTTTCGGAGGACACAGAAATACGGAATTGCAGAAATGCAAAACTTCTTACGGAAAAACTCTCAATTAAATTATGGAAATCGCCAAGATACGACATTTAATGAAATGTTGGTTTAACTCATCTCAATCTTCTACATTTGCCTAATAGGAAGGTTGCGCGCACGTGATCAAACGTCAACAAAATGCGCTTTCGAGAAAAGTGGCTGACCACAGTAGTATAGGATGATTCATTTGGTGAGAATTTAGGCGGTGCTATGACGTCACGAGTTGGGGAATTTTTTTGGTCACGAATGAGGGAATTTTTGAAGTGGGGGAATTTTCGAAGTTGGGAATTTTTGAACACTAACCACAACCCTAACCCTAACCCCAACCCTAGCCCTAACCCTAACCCCCACCCTAGCCCTAACCCTAATTCTATGTAAGGGAGCTGGACTTAAATCTATTACTTTTTGGGAGGAAGATAACTCTAAATATGAGGATGTTTACTCTAAGTCTATTAATTTTATGTGAGAGGGCTAACCCCAGTTTTAAGGAAGCTAACCCTGGATCTGAGGGTCCTAACTCGATGTCTATTTTTGTGAGAGAGCCAACCATAGCTGTAAGGGAGCTAACCTTAGGCACTAACTTTTTGGGGGAGGTCTGGGGGAGTTAGCAGCAATCTGAGGAGGCTAGTTCTAACACGATGTCATTTGAAAGAGTTGGTACAAAACTTTTGATTTGTTATTACTTAACGGTTTTCAGGGTGTGATACCTTATTTCAATGACGTAAGTTTTTAACTGGACCGTGGAAATGTAGTTGCATACCTATTGCACAATCCTCGACGTATTCTATTTTTAACCATGATGCAGTTTTTGCTTTTATGTAGACAGGCCCAGACTTGTCCATCGAAAGTTTTAGGATATAATGTATAAAGATTATGTTTTATTTAACTGTTGGTTAGGATATATTGTCTCTAACTTGTCCAGATTTGCCCGAGCTCAATTCTTTTCTCTGTGCTGTGCTTACATGATGAAAAGTTTTAAGGAAGCTAATATTATTTGAAGGAGTTTTAAGGGAGCTAACCCTAGATTTTATTTGAAGGAGGTCGAAGGAAGCTAACCCTAGATTTTTTTTGAAGAAGGTCGGAGGGGGCTAACCTTAGATTTTATTTGAAGGAGGTTGGAGGGAGCTAGCCCTAGATTTTATTGCAAGGAGGTCGGAGATAGCCAACCCTAGACACTAATTTCATGCGAGGGAGGTCTGGGGGAGTTAACACCAATATGAGCGAGCTGGTTCCAACATGGTGTCATTTCAAAGAGTTTGATGTCATTCTTTTGACTTGTTATTACATAAAAGTTCTTTGATTCTGTATTTTAATGATGTAAGTTTTTAACTAGACCGTGGGATTGTAGTTGCATCTCTATTGCACAATCCGCCATGGTAGAAGCGATGGTGTATAAAGCGGATAAGTGAGAATAGTTATAAAATACCACTGTGTGATTCTTTGTGTCCAAAAAGTCGCTACCGTTCAAAAATCCGTGCATTATCCATCAGTTATTATACAAAGAATGTGATAAAGTCACCACCATTTAAATTCTTAATGTAGAAATAAATTTCAATGTTATTTGCATTACTGTTTATTGAGACAGAACTATGAATGTATGCATTGATTTCCTAAATTCATCACCTAGATATCTAACAGTTTAAATTTACTGCAGCTTCTCATTTCCTATGTACATAATTCATACTTCGCAGTTTACCCAGTAAAGATGGTTTATACAACGTTTGCATATAGAGTTCATATACAGTGTCTCCAAAAAATCGCTATCGCTCAAAAATCTATGTATTATTCATCATATATTGTACAAAGAATGTGATAAAGTCGCTCTTAGAACTATCCAAAGCATACAGTTTTGAGGCTAGCTGTTTTTTAACATTTTACGATTAAAATCGTTGAAAGTCCGTTGTATATTTATTTCCAAAAGAATATTTACACGCTTTTATGATATAAGATTTATCAATTTAGCTAGCTATTCATGTGGTTTTTGCATTACGTAATTACAATGCCAGCGTTTCAGGCAGACTAAATTGTTCAATTTAGGAAGTTTATTTAACAATCAAAACTTCAAATTTGTATAAACGCGGAAAAAAGTCACCTGACAATGAGACGGTAAAAAGACCGTCAAAGTCAACTGCCACCGCGCCTATCAACAAAATTTACAACTTTAGCAATAAGAAACCGAAAGACACAATAAAAGATACAATTTTTAGATAAAAACACATATTTTTTTCATTTAGGTCCAAACATCATCTTATTATGAGTTGATCTGCACCATGCTTAAACACGATTTCAGACCAAAAAGCAACTTCGAAGTTAAAAGTTTACTTAAACAGTCTCGATTCTTTGTAACAGCGTTTTTACTCAAAGAGACAGTGATGTTGTATAGTAAACAGTTGTAAACAGTGATGTTGTATAGACTTATTATGCAAAGGCTCGTGTGATCAAGCCGTAGACTTGTTATTCAACGTTACAGATCTCTAGGTATCAGTTAAAATTCACGTAAATCTTATGTCTTATTAAGTAGATCTTATTTCACAAATTAAGAATTAAAGCAAAATTGTTCCTTTAGACTAGCATAATTTAACCGTTTTATAGTAAAAATTTTGTAGGTTAACAGAAACTCAATCGATCAATAAAATTTGTTCTATTTTAAAACAATACAGTCAGCAAAACGGGTAGAGATTTAAATTTATCTTTTGTCAGGGGAACTTTGCTTGAAATAATTCACAGAGCATTGAATTTACAATAAATTTTATACGGCATTACAAAACTATCATTATTGAATGTTTAAATTTTACTCATTCTTTGTGACACATTACATATAATCTAATATATAAAATCCAAAGTCTGTTTGTTTGTCTGTCTGTCAGTCTGTTTGTCTGTTCCTTATGGAAAAAAAATTAGGAGCACCTAGAAAAAAATAAAACATGCATTCCGATGTATTTTTTTCCAGCGGAGTCAATGGGCCTATTTCCAAGTTCGTACCTCGCCCCCCAAGGGAGCTACGGCCCTTTTTCCACAGGAGGGTCTCAGATAACTCTTCGATTCTAATCGAATTGCGTATTTAGGTAGAAAGGTTAGAGAGTTTACATAAAAACTAAAAGTGTATTCTTATGTAAAATTCTCCGAGGAAGACAACGGAAGTAGTTTCGAACCTCTAAGTGCCCCCCTAAGGGAGCTATGGGGGGCAGAACCCCCCTTTGAAAATTCAAATATATTCAATTTAGATGAAATTTAAACCATATGTATAAGACACTAAATTAGAGAGCTTTCCAAAATTTCAGCCTTTTTCGACAATATTAGGGGGCAGAAAGCCCCCTTAAAAATTTAAAGTTTTTGTTAGGTACCACAAACAGAAAAAAATTTGTGACAAATAAAAATCCAAATTTGAAGATTATGAGCAAGACTGTACTTTTAAAAATCCTTAGCAGATTTACCCGTCGTAGATCGGGTAAATATGACTTTTTCCAGGGAAGCCAAGTACGGTGTTTTCATTTCGATCAGATTCGTCTATGGGAGGCTACGAGCCTATGGGGCTCTACTAGAGGCCTATCTGTACTGTTGTACGACGAAATAAAAATCATGAAAACGCATTAAAATATGGTTGTTCAATGTAAAAACTTAATCAGTCTTTACATTTTACCCGATCAACGACGGGTAAATCTGCCAAGTACGGTATTTTCATTTCGATCAGATTCGTCTATGGGGGGCTACGAGCCTATGGGGCTCTACTAGAGGCCTATTTGTACTGTTGTACGATGAAATAAAAATCATGAAAACACATTAAAATATGGTTATTCAATGTAAAAATTTAATCAGTCTTTACATTTTACCCGATCAACGACGGGTAAATCTTTCAGCCTTTTTCGACTATATTAGGGGGCAGAAAGACCCCTTGAAAATTCAAATACCTATAGAGAGAAAAGTTAAAGAAGCTTCAAAAAATAAGCAAAAGTGTATTGTCATGTAAAATTTTCCAAGGAATACTGTGGAAGTGGTCTCTAACCTTTAAGTGCTCCCCTAAGGGAGCTATGGGGGGCAGAACCTCCCTTTGAAAATTCAAATATATCTGATTTAGATGAAATTTAAACCATATGTATAAGACACCAAATTAAAAAGTTTCCCCAAATTTCAGCCTCCTACGACTATATTAGGGGGCAAAAAGGGGGGAGAAAGCCCCCTTGAAAATTCAAATACCTATTGTTATGAGTAGTAATGATAAAGGAATTAAAAATGAAGTGTATGTCGCTTTTTATTATCTGTATTGAATAACAAGATTTACAAACAAAACTTTAAGCAAATAATCTTCACCTTTACATAGAATATGGTTATGCTAATGTAACTGTTGAGGTATGATATTGTAACCTGTTTCCTCTTCAAGGTGATTAGCCTCCGATAATGCAAATATTACGTGACAACAGTTTCTAGGGGTTAAAAAGAAAGTGTTGTCAGAATAGTAATCACCAGGATAACTTACATGATCTGACCAATTGCATATACTGACGTTGCTTTTTTATCCTATACCCGGGCAACGCCGGGTACCTCTGCTAGTCTCTAATAAAGACTAAAGATAATGTAAGACACAGGCTTCTTATCAGATCATTCCGACACTTCTCTTCATCTTTGTGCTTTCAATTTCATGCACTATCATCGTTCCTCCTGTTAAACGTCTTCTTCTTTTGAACGCTCTTCTTGACACACAACTGGATCTTAAAACGCGTATCTGGTATTTTCTTTTCCTAATATTGGTTAATAGTGTCAGTGTTTAATTCACAAGATTTAGGGCTTTCTGCATTTTTTCAACTTTTCCACCCACTTTACTCTCTCCATAGTTAGACTGTGGTCTTAGAGTAATTCTTATAGTCGTCTTTGGTCATCGTCAGATACAAAACTTCATTTTCGTTATTGCATAGACGAAACGTCCCGAATTACCATGCTTAAAACGTCATCACGTAACCGCTAGCCATGTGATAGATAACTAAACGGGAATGGATTATTTGGTTGAATCACAAAGAATTGCTGAGAATAATTACATGGATTAGCATCATAAAGGAGTAGTGTTTTTTAAAGGATAAGCCGTTTGAAACCGAGACGTCATGAATAAGTAAGACACACGTGACCGTTAAACACGCAGTAGCTCGTGTTATTACCAATTTGAACTTGTAATCTGAAAAGAACGATGCACACAGTGAGCCAGCGAGGAAAATACAACACATACTGGTACTCTCACGGTGGTATATACACAAAATAGTTGCCTTTGATTGTTAAGGTGACCTAAAAAGATGGTTAGAAGAAAAGTATATCTAATTTGACGTCTTTTTAGTTCGAATAACTTTAAAGATTGGAAATCTCATTTTTAAATATTGTTACAATTAATGGTGTTATTTAACTTCAACACAATATAACGTATTAATTCTAAACGTTTTAATGCTTGAGCTGACAAATCAAATACTATTTTCTATCTCATATAGCTTAATATTTTACTTCAGAGCCAACATAACTGAAAAAGAATCTTTCTTTATCACCAAATTTTTCTCTCTATACAGCGGTTATGCAACTTATTCCTTCGGATCACTTTTAGTAAAAACCTTGACAATTTGAGCTTATTCGACTTCCATCACGTATTTTGCGGTTATTAGTGCTGCTCCAAACATCACAATCTAGCCGCAGATTTGAAAACTTTATCGCTTGTTTCAACCAATATCTTCGTATTTCCGCAGGAATCTTTTTTTCCCCAACCGCACTATCTTGTTTAATCTCATTTCCACAATTATCGTTTTCTGGAATGATTGATTCCAAATACTATCTGTTTTTTTAAATTTTTACTTATCTTTTTTTTAAATTTTTGAAATCGTTTTGTAGTTCTGTACATTAACACACAAACATAACATCTTGTAAAAATTCATTAGATTCAGATTGTTAAAAATTATTCAGATCAAAATTTTCAAAAATTCATCAAACCTTTTGTATATAAAAGTACCAAGTCAGAAATTTAACAGTTTTAGTCTATTTGTACATGTAAAATAATGTTAGCCTACAGTTTCAACTCTCACATACTGTAAATATTTTCTCAATTTACATTAATTTTATTAGTGAAAAAACACAAGATTATCGTTTATCAAATATTCTATCAACTTTTCTGTATTTAAAATCTAGAAATAAGAACTTCAGTCACAGGTTTTTTCACAACGTTTGCTATCAACCATAGAATGTGTCATACTTATTAAAGCCTGCGACCCTTCAATTTTAACTAAACAACCAATTTTAAACTCTTTTATGTTGGCATAAACCACCACAAATAAAAAACTTGCCAACATTTGCAAAACTTTATAAAACTTATATGTGCTTAAAAAGCAAAAATATTTGTTTATACACCATTTTAAACCCTCACACTACCAGTTATATGCATTCACAAAACAAAAAGAACCTCAGCTTTGTTGTTAAGTCGCCTTTAATTTTTATCGCATAACCTACAATTGAAAGCTCATAACCTACAATTGAAAGCTCACAAGACCTCGTATACACGTTATTAAACAAAAATTTTCAATTATAAGTAATCTCATTTTGTAAAAGTGTTAACTAACAATGTTTACGTCATTCATCAAGACATCTTCAATATTTGTGTATTGGCGACTGTGAACTACAAAAAGTAATAAACGAAAAGGTCTATGAACTTGTTTCTATGCGTTCTCTTAGCTGTTTCTAAGCGCTGCAGCCATAATCTTTAACTCTGAAGCAAACCAAGTCTAACGAAACTTAGCGTCTGGAAACACTTTCAGCTCTCTTTTTCAACAAACTAGGACCTGCATAAATACAAAACTTTTGTACGTGCTTCCTTATTTATGTCAAATTCTTCCTAACTTTCTTATTATACGTTGCGCTTTTAGCGTTTGATCCTAGTTGATTTTAAAACAAAAACTGTCAATTATTTGAAAAATAACAATTCTATCGTTGTGCAATCAAATTTCCTATTACCTTTAGACCTAGTTTAAACGTAATAATATAAACGTACAAGGTATTTTCCGAAGTTTACCTTAATTTCTCTACCAAGTATTGACTCGCAAAATGTACCCATAAACAAAAGCTGAACTAACACCTCTTATTTTCAAAAATTTTACTAAGTAAACATCATACTTGTGTTTTTATGCTGCTATTACTTACATATTTATAAGACAAACCTTACTTTTTATATACATCAGATAGTTAAGATCTCATCAAAGCATTCTCACAAACTCTAAATTCGTGATTTCTAGCAGGGCTATACTTAACTTTAAACCTAAACAGTTCTGATCTTTCTAACCAATCAAGTCAATTGCGTCAAATTTTAGCTCTATTATATTCCAGTGGGTAATGAACTTACAATTTATATATCTTGATAAATATTTACATAACAAAATTAGTGTAAATTCTATTAAACACTTTAAAAGTTTTTATCTCTTCACCCTCACCAAAGATTGAACTCACAATTTTTGTCATTTTGATGCAACAAAACTTTTTTTTATGTACACTTTACATTCAAGAAACGTTTAAAAAAACTGAAGCTAATCATTATCTGCTACCGCCACTCACAAAGAGATAACAGAAATAACTCGTTAAGACGATTCTTTAAAATTCTGTATAGTATAATTCATTCTTTTCAATCAAAGATATTATTATGAATGCGATCACGGGTAAAAATCTTTATAAACGCTCCTATCACTAAGCATTAAACTCATATCTTTAATACCAAATAGTTTTAGATTTTCACTCACCATCGCGTTTAAATTTCAAACTTGCAATTAATATATAAAATGTGTAGGTTTATCAGCAAATCTAAACAATTTTACATGTTTCACCAAACGTCAAAATTACATCTTTCATAAAATACCTTTTTTTACAACAAAAAGTATAAACTTAAGATTTACCAAATAATTTTAATTTCCTCACTATGTCCATGAAACTTGCAACGGTTAATATCAACACATTTAATTTCAAAACAAAATTTTATAAACTTACACACTGCTTATATTCATTAGTTAAAATTTTCATGTAATTACTCTCATCACATATTGAACTAGTAATCTTTAAGATTTTTATTAACTTTTAGATACATTAAAGGCAAACTTATGATGAAGTCGTGCATTAAAATTTTCGTTTACACCAAAAATTAAATTCACACAACCTTGAAGCAAACTTACATAAAACATAGAAACTTAAAATCATGAAAAATTGTAATACATTCATGCCTAAGCTGGCATCAAACACTAAACTTGAAAACTATTACCGAGTAATGTGTTACCGTAAAACAAAATTTCAAGTTTTTTTTCTGTTCTAAAGTGTCACTTATTACATCGTAGTCTCGACAGTGTTATTTTCGAGTGCAAAACAAAACGAGTAACCTAATACTTCTTAACTAATAAGCATTTTTACATTAATTTAAGTTAAAAATCTACCATTTTGTTGCATTCAATTGTCACGAAAGATCACTAGTTTTCGATGTTACATAAATGTCTTTACTTGAAAACATTTAGCTGTCTTAGTTTTCGTCTTTTTGAGGAGGCGTAACAAAATTCGGTTGAAACATCAAAAAAACGCTGTATATGTCGGATTCTCGTCACGTGACAACAAGACAGCAAAGCGGCAAATGTGTGAAAACCAACTGGAATAAAGCAAATTATCAATATTTGCAAGTGTAAAGGTAAGAATGTTTTAAATTGTATTGAATTATTGTAATGAAATACGACCTTAATAGACCATTTTGTTGATAGGTACTTTTCATGAAGACAACGGCGGTGGTGCATAGAGGAGATGCGGGTGAAGGGTATCATTGTTTACGTCATTAACAGTGCTTCCCCAACCCTAACAGCGCTGCCGCCAATGAAAAATTTTCAAAATAGTTTGGTTGTTTAGCAACTTTTTTACTCGCTACCTAGTACTATAAAAATTAATAAAGTCTACAAAAACCTATTAACGTCGTATTTAATACAATTTAAAATATTCTTACCTTTACACTTGCAAATATTGATAATTTGCTTTATTCCAGTTGGTTTTCACACATTTGACGCTTTGCTGTCTTTTTGTCACGTGACGAGAATCCGACGTATACAGCGTTTTTTGATGTTTCAACCGAATCAATTCAGAGTATCCCATAGTCAACCGAGTTTAAGATGCAGAGTCGTAATAGATCATCATGCAGTTGTGACGAGGGGTCATAGTGACTACTCAAGGTGGACCTAAGCTTTTGTAAGGATTCACAAACGGTAAGTGTGCCACGGTTACATTCATTAAGCAGTGTGGAGAGACATTGTTTAGACGGCGTGGTAAATCGTGCCAGCAACTGATTTTTTAATGAGGTGTATGGATTGTCAGGGGTGTCTGAAGATAAAAAATCTGAAACGCGTTGAAGAACGGATGGTCTTTTTGACAGAGAAACCAGCAAGGCTCAATATTTCTGTGACTCGCTGTACACATCTGAGATGGCAAACAAGACCTCACACGTCTTGTAAAAGCCAATGGTGTCCTGAAACCAAAATTCGGAGAGTGGAACTGTGGTATGATGGGGCTCGGTAATGGATGTAAAAGTGTTAGTGAAGTTTGGCGAAGGCAAAAACAACTGACTTCTATGAGCAGGAGTGCTACAACAAGTTTGGTGGAGTTGAGGTCGTGAACTCCTGAGGCTTAATTTTATTTAACGAGCAGATTAGCCCGGCAAGGATAACAGAGGATAACCCAACTACCAAAAACTCCCTACAATATAAAGAAAGATACAACAAAACAATTAAATCATATTGAGGTAAAAATGAAAGCACAACTTTTGGCTACTTGATAAAGCCTAACGGTACTAATACCGGTTGAATTAAAAAATGTCAATGATCAAACCTTGTCCTTAAATGATATCCTTGTTCGTCGAAATTGATAGCTTACACAATTAGCCGAAATTGAATGCCGCTGGGCTTGATAGAAGGAAATTTGATGGGCTTGCTCTAGTATCGCTGTTGGATATTGTTTCTTTTTTTTCTTAGGTCGGGTTCACCGCTGTAGCGTTTCTTATGGCCTGTGTGCTGTTTGATCCTCAACACGTAGTTTGTTGTCTGATTTTATTGCTGGTCGACAATTCTTCTACATACAGGGTGGTCCAAAAGTAGGTGGACAGTAAAAAAATTTTACTTAAAAATCACAGGTTTACTTACAAAAGATAAATTAAAAGACCAAATTGAATAAATTGTAATACTATTTATTAACGTAAATGCTCAAACTATAATTAACAAATAATCTTTTTTTTACTAATATTTACCTAATTTAGGTATAAGCCAATTTTGACTTCTGTCCACCTACTTTTGGACCACCCTGTATAGCCACCACAACCTTACACGAAAGTTACGAGGCGTAAACGAAAGCACAACGTGGCGGCGACGCGTTTATATACAGGCTGTGTTGTGACGTAACAATGACTGCCCCACAACCAATAATCGCGCTCCTCAATTTGTGAATCACATAATCGAAAACGAAAATTCGGACAGCCTGAAATTACAAACATTTATATTAAATTGTGGAACTACGGACGGAAATTCATTCAAAAAAGTAATCAATGAATTACGGAAATATGGAGAACCTACTAAATAAAGAAGTGCTGAAATACACGGAAGTCGATAAAACTAAATTTAGCCTATAACCACCCAATAGGAAGGTTGCATATGACGTCACACATTTCGCACCAAAAACAGTGGCTGACCAATAGCTGTGATTTATACTGGAAAGAATATAGGGTGAACACCAACTTTTGTGGTTATTTTGAAAACTAATAAGAAATTATTTATAAATGGGAATGAATTATTGCTAGTTGGATCCTCGGAAACAAATAGATTTAATCAAAAGCAATTTGGTTGAGATTAGGTCATTCAGTTGGTTAGTCTAAGCTTAGTACTGTTACCAATTTAAGAGAATGGCCCCTAAGAAAAGTGCCATCTAAATACCATTTGCTCGTCGGTTAAATATAACTCTATACCAATTAGATACACGTCGGTACATTAGTAAAAACAACCATTATCTGATCATTACTACCGGTACCGTAAGCTTGCCGACAAGCTTGCTTGTTGTGTCTTTGGGCAAGGCATTTAACGGCATGCCTCCATCATTATGTGGCAAACAGGTGGTGGGGCCAAGCAGTCTACCCGTTGTGGTGGCCCAGTCTGACGAAAGACATGCAAACAGAGCATAAGATCTTACGCATGAATAAATGAATCGATACCGTAAGTTTTCAAATTACCCTTGTTTCAGCAGCCTAGGAAATATCCCAAAAAATTATTTTAAGGTATAGTTGACGTCACAAAATTACATCTGATATATCAATATGACTGGTCTGCAAGCACTATTGACAATTTCAAAAAATTACTAATTTTATCCATCAGTATCTAATCCAACATATGACAAACGGTACAGAAGCCTGCCATGTCATTTAGGCTGCAGTATAATTTAAGTTTACAACTTTTCAGTATGTTTATGCAACTAAATATACTGTATAAGTTGCACATTAGTATTAACTTAAACTCAGCATTCCCAAACACGCTGATTAATCGAATATAAAACCCTCACAGAAGCTGGCTACAAATAAGCCTGCATGTTTAGCCCATAAAATTAGCCCAACTATTAGCAATAACAGGCAAACCTTAGCACCTCTTGTCTTACTTTGACTTCAGATTCATTTCTTAACATCAGTAAAACAACATATTTAACGTTCATTTAACAACTATCACGATTATCCATTTGGTTGGTCAAAACGATATCACTCCAATTCAATGCAATGCAAAAACACCAAAAGTGGTCAGCCACTTTTCTCGAAAGCGCATTTTGATGACGTTTGATCACGTCCGTGCAACCTTCCTATTAGGCAAATGTAGAAGATTGAGATGAGTTAAACCAACATTTCATTAAATGTCGTATCTTGGCGATTTCCATAATTTAATTGAGAGTTTTTCCGTAAGAAGTTTTGCATTTCTGCAATTCCGTATTTCTGTGTCCTCCGAAACTTTTGTTCTTTCAGGAAACGAACTGTCAGGGAGTTGCCGGAATTCAGATCCCCTAGTGACGCCATTATAGTAGATGTAATGGACGGCAACTCGGTTTCATACACAACCCAACAGGTTGGTTTGCTCACAAGTTTTCGTTTGTTAGATTTTTTTAGATCAAACGACAATATTACCGCAGCTATAGATTTTCTCCTGCTCCAATCGCTCAAAACAGGCGTACTATATAATACATTAAAAGAGTTTGAATCAGTCTCTTTATTAAAAGAGTTTGACTACTATGCACGCGCCACTCAGTTCCTCCTCAGGAAACGCTAAAGATTATTTTCAGTCATTATCCTTGTAGAGGTAACAAACAAACAACCTGTTCTACAACGATAGAGTTAGTTTTAATGTCCAACGGCCGCTGTGACCGAGTCATCGACCAACTTCCAAAAGACAATCGTCGCCTAAATTGAAAACAAAAAGGCCTTGTTTTTATGATCGATATCTGCATCTTTGTTTTCGTTGATGTTGCACGTTTGCGGTCATTACACTTTACTGAACTTTGCCCGAATGATTGTTAGTGTACTAAGTTATACAAGGTACGAGGTAGCATGGCAATAATACATGGTGAAAGAATACGAATTACAAGTGTTTAGGTTATTAAACTTAATTGATGAGCTCTTCGAAAAGCTTGTTGCGCAGCTACAGCGTATTTGTTGTACGTGTGAAAATGCAATCAGTTAATAATTTCTTAGGTGTGGCAGTGACAAATGCTAACAAATCTTAAACAAAAATTACCTTAAAAATAATTTCAGATAGCACTAAAGTCACGTACATTAAAGAGTAATTTTTCGAAATCTTTTTGGGATGTATGTCCCCAGACCACTAAGACAATCGTGTCTTCGGTTCTCCTAAAGTAAAAGCGTTGCAAGGCACATTTTCGCTTCCCCACTCAAACAAGTTTTGCCGACATCCGTGGCTTGAATGGATATAAAAGTTATAGGCCTAGGTGTTGACGGAATCCTTTACGGTTTTTGATCAAAATTTTATTAGTTTGCGGTCGATCATTGTCAGTCTTTACACCTCAACACGCTGTTTATCACAACTTTTCAGACTAATATTTGTTTGCAAATTTTATTGATAGTATATCTGAGTACACTTTAATTCAAAATATAGTTTTATTTTTAAGCGTCAACCGATACAACCAACCAGTGCACGGTGACTAGTCGATAATACTCGTAATAATTTGTTTTCCACTGATCGGTTAAGCCACTTAAGCCCAAAGCAACCAAGTTTGATTTCAAATGGACAAAAATGGCTTCATAATCTTCCTAATGTAGTTGAAAAAAGCTAAAAGTAAGCATTGTTTTCTGATTGAGAGAAATGCTTCACAAACTTCGTCAAGACTTCGTTTTTTAGCTCTGCAACGAAAGAAAAGTTTTAAGTATCTGCAGGATTTTACTTGAAAGGAAATAACAGGAAGAGATTGATGTCGTATTTCCGTTGTAGAAATCCAGCGCTGCATGCACAATGATGAAAGTCTCAATCAGTAGCGTGTGTTTGATGGGTGTGCTTATTTTGAGAAAAGAGTTTGATGGGTGTGCTTATTTTGAGAAAAGAGCTCTTTTTTTCACATATTATAATCATTTTGTCGCCAATAAACAAATTTAAGGGTGTCTCTAGAAAACTTTGGAGATTTTTTATAATTTGTTACCTGCATATTTTACAAGAAACAGGTACTGACAAAAGCTAACACTCTTTGTATTTGCCAATACAATCTTTAATAGGCTTTTGTATTTTTGAATAAAGTTTTGATATATGAGGTAAAATATTTATCATAAAATGTAACATGTGAAGTAATGTACCAGAGTTGGAAGAGTTCAGTTAGAAAGATTCCGTATCAGTAGAGTTAATAGGATGATGTGAGTTCGAATCCCATTGTAATAAGCTTTAACTTTTAGCACTGTGCAATAGAAAGTACTATTTGCCAAGTAATATTAGTTTCAACAGATACTATCATTTAATTTTTAATTCTCACCTGAGTAAACAAAGACAAGAAAAAGAGCGATCGTTTTATGTTTATCCAACTATTTTCTTTACAATTCTGAGGCACGGAGGTCTAGTCGGATATTTTTGGATCGCTGTTCAAACAAAGTATTGAGGTTGGCGTCGGTGGTATTGGCGTCCGCATTTGTATTGGATTGAGGGTCAGGTTTGGCGTTGGGGTGGGCGTCGGAGTCCTTTTACGTTTCCACCGGTACTTACAAATTGGTCAAAATCAATATCACTCAAATCATCGAAAACTGCTTCAAGTACGTCAAAATTGCTCGACTTCTGACTCAAACCATCTGAGTCAGCGATTCCAGGTTATCAGTCTTTTGAAATTCATTTGCTGAAAATATTATTCTAGTTAATGTAGTTAGCAAACTGGCTTTAGCTTCATGTGACAGCAAAGCATATGTTTTTGGAAAAAAGTCTTTAATAAGAGAAGTTGTTTAAGGCATGGTTTTGTTTGTACGTGGACGCGCACGCTTTGATTCCTACGAAAATACTACTTGTACAGAAAATGAAATTTGGCACAATTGTTCATTGCAGGGGGTGAACGATATAAAATTGGAAACATCATAATTAAAGGTGTTTTTTGAAATTCGTGTCTTGAGTTGTAGAAAAACGACTTAGCTCTAACAAAGACCAGCATCTAACTCACTATCAACCAGCAGAAACTGTACTCCATCATAGCAATAAGATTTTACGTTTTCTAGCAGAATTTGATGTTCTTCATTTTCTCATAAAAAAAATCAACGAGAAAATACAACTTCAAATTTTTGAAAAATGTTAAAAACCTGCTTCGGTTGCCAAAACTTGCAAAACGACCAGAGCTTCATTGACGTCGCCATAAGTAATTTTTGCGTATTTTCTGACTGCTCTTTCTTGTAGCACTTGAAATGTGACTCGGTTTCGTCATAATGCATACTCGGGCAGGCGGCATCATATCACTATGTGGGAAAGATGCTTCAAGTACCTCGCCAGAAAAACAACTGGGGAGGATTTTTCCAGAAAATTTCTGATAGTTTTGAAGATAGATTTCGCATCATAAATTGTGTGAAACGGCTTCAACACCACATTGTACGGTAATTGATTGAATACACTGTAAATAACTTAATTTCGCTCTTGGATGATATCATATTCAAAGAATATGTGTTCATGAAATCCAAAAATTCACGAAATCCAAAGTTTGACAGAAAATCAGAAACAAAGCAAACATGAGATCGCGCTTTACACCAGCAAAGTATTAACGTTTTGCTTGAAAATAGCTTCGTGAGCTTACAAGGAGATGGCTCCAAGAAATTTTAACAAAAGCATGCTTCTTTTTCTCTCTGGATACTTATATTTTGGGACCAGAGACCATAGGCGTAGTGAGGTCACATATAAATTAGGAAATGGAAGCGCACCAAGTTCTACAATAGGCTTATCACTAATATTTTATTTCGGTAATCGTAAAATCGATTTATTTTTTACGCAGCCCACTCTCCAACACAGATTTGTTGTGGCCGGAACTCAATGAAAGGAACAGAAGTGCAATCAGAAGTTGGGGACAATATATATGATCGTCCCCAAATGTTTTTGACTCAATATCCATATAAAGTGAGCTTGGTATTGGAGGGGGAATTGGCTGCGTCAAACACCATTAACTTATAACAGCTTCTTGTTACTCATTTCGCAATTCTGTCTTGGATAGAGCCTACGCCGTCGACTGAACCAATATTATTCACCCCGATGTTACTGATGATGGTCCTGCGGGCGATTGGCGACAGACTAATCAACCATGTTATATGGAAGCACTTATGCTGATACCAGCTTTGGAATTATCAGAGTTCGTCAGCACAGTACATGCCCATCACAAGCATACTAACTGAGAAAGAAAAAATGTGACGAAATACTCCACTGAAGAGCATTGCAATGCTTCATAAAAACTGGTCCTGATATCGCGATTTCCAACTGCAATATTCGCGTCTTGTATGATTTTTTACATTATATGATTTTTTTGCGTGTAGCGTTGTAGGTTGTTGCGATGCCAGTAATAATCCAACGGCAGCGTAGCTCAGTGCGATAAAGCACTGGCTCGTAATCGTGAGTTCATGGCCCGCATTGGCTTTGCGTTTTTATTCTCTTTGAAAAACGCATTTCACTGCGATCTCCACGGCTGGGTTGCCGGACGGTGTTAGGAATGCAACGCCCCAGCAGTACTGGCAACTCTGAAGCAGGTCAAAACACAACGATGCGCTACGTGTATGACTGCGAAGTTTTCCGTGACCGGATGATTAAAATGATAACAGTAATGTATCTTATAAAGTTAGCCTAATGCTTAGTATACTGCTCCACGCAACAGCATATTACTGGCGTGATTACTAAATGGTTTCAAGGGCTATAACTTGCTCTTGAAATTGATGATAACTTGTCACAGGATATCACTAAAACAGGTCCTAATCAAGTTATGAAGTTGATTTAAAAACAAGTTTCTCGTCAATCGGCTAATCAAGAACTTTAATGGATTATAGTGAAAAATATGATGGTGTGTTCATGCTTTCCCTGGCTACACCTTCGTGTAAAATATTCGAGATTACGCTTCATGCAGCAGATGAAAAGCACAGACAGTCTTTACCTTATGCACAAGACCGCATGTAAGAGTTTTTTTGGGGGATGAGAGAAATAGAATATCAGCGGTCAATACTGAAAAAATCGTGTTCTTTGAATAAGTTGCCAGCAAGGTATAAGAGTGTAAAAATGTATAGGTTTTGTACGTTTTGTTGCTTTTTAGGAGAAAAAAGGCTTTGGATTTTTTGATCGTTCTCTAAATAAGTGTTTGATTGCTTGCTTGCAGTTGTTTAAGCAGTATGCGACTGGCTTCAATCGTAAGTTTTACAAGAGTCCATTGGGGACAAGCCCCTACACAGAAGTTGATTTGAAGTCAATGAAAGTGCATTTCTGAAATATAATTTCAGTTATAAACACTTTTTACTAATGGACCGAATGTGGATGTGAGGAGAGATGCTTCCACATTTTTTCAATTAAATGCGACTATACGATTTGTTTTATATTTTTTGTTGAAACTCTCGTACAGATTCCGCTGTTGCAAAAATAAGCATTAAAACATCACACAGGCTTGTACGTGTTAATAAAAATTGTTCTTTAACTTACCCGCGGCAAAAGTGACTCCAATGAGAAGAAGAACGATTGAAAGCTTCATTTTCAATTTCCGTCAAATAGCTTGATGTAAAATTTCGCATATGCGTTGCAAGAACAAGCTCCACTCAATATATGGCCTAGTTTGACGGAAGGAATCTGGTGGGATTTTTGAGGATGCCATGTTACGACCGCACCCATTAAAACTAAATTTGTTCCTCATGCCTGAGGAAAGTTGTTATCAGTGCATAGAACGACTTCTGTCCAAATCTGTGTCAGAGTTGCAGACACATCACTGATACATGCAGTACCGCCAAATAGTAAAAATCGCCGCATTTCCAAAAACACATTGATGCCGTTGTTGTGAGTTTTGAACGCATGATTTCGTGATCTTGATCAATATAAAATGGCATCACAAAGTCCAAGCCCACTCTGGGGTAAGTTGTAATTTTTTCAATAAGTTACAAAAAACCTTACTAATCAGAAGCTTCTCTACGAAGAACGCAGTACCTCGGCTGTCGCCAGGGTCAACTGTAACAATCATAACGACAATGATCGGTCCATATTGATCATATTCGCAAATAAAACGATTGAAAGTGGACTGTTTTTTGTGACCACGGCGCAACAATTGTAGAATTCTCCCACATGCAGTGGTGTCATTCCGCTTAGAACAAGGAAACAATGTTTTTTGTATGAGAAGCATCACGACTACTTTGCTGGAAAATAGCTCACTATATTTTTGACGATCTTTTCTACCTACAAACACCTGGATGTGCGCCTGGTTCGAGCAGAGTGAGACAGGTACACATTTGGCTTGTGTACTCCACCACTCCTTTGAGGATAAAACACAATCTATACAGTACAAGTAAACATGTTACAATTTCAAGATTCAAGTATGCAGTCTTTCTTGGTGCAGTAATTTAGTGCCGTAGCAATCCAACTATGTCCCCGAAAATGCTCGCATCAATCTTATGTGATTAATTTTTATAAATTGTTAGTGTTTTGTTGACCTATACGCTATTGAAACACTCTTCGAGTGAAAGAGTCACCTCTTACAGTGCTAGCACAACTGCGAAAACAATCGTGCATGTGTCAGTAAAGCAAGCTAACGCAAAATTGGTGTGAGAATACTGGGAAAATGCCGCCTATTATTGGTTATTGCTATCAAGATGGCGTCAAGCGGAACCTTTTGCCAGCTAACGCTTTTATGACATTATCGTGATCTATATGGACACTATGCGTTCAAATTTTTGATTGAGAACAATACAAATAAATGCTGTTGATTAGTGTGAAATTTTGTATCTATTTCAGTTTTGATCAGTTTCATTCTATTGAAGCTTCGTTCAGTTTGTTGCAGCAAAGCTAAATAAGCTATTTTTCAAGCATCACGATGAGTTGAAACTAATTAACATACAGGAACAAGATCGTCGTCAGAAAACAAAAGAGCGAAGTGAACCCACACCAAAAGTATGACGCAAAACAACTGAAAACGTCTTCAAGAAAACTTCATCCGTCTATAAACCAAATTTCTATCTTCTATCAAGTACCACAGCAGCTTACACTACTATATTACAATACTCTACCATTTTTATAGGCTATGACTTCAACTGGGATTAGTATGACTTGTTGATTACAAGATAATGCTGGATACGCTTGCTTGTGTTGATACAGTAGATCAAGGTGTGTGTCAAACTCATTCAGAAGTGTTGGCCACATTTACATGTCTACATTTTACGCTAGCCAGACTAATTTTACAAAATTTAAATAATGGTACAATTGATTCTACTACAGCTAGAAATGGGCCATTTTTCACCTCAAATGAACAAGTTGGTTTTTTTGAAGATCAATGCTTTCAAAGCAAGATTTTTTGTGTTTTTCATTCAAATTTAACATTAAGACCATTTTTTGGAAAGCATCATGACGCGAGTAACGAAACGGGTAATGGCGGGCCGGATGTAGCCCACGAGCCCTCAGTTTGACACCCCTGTAGTGAATCATCAGCAACAGGGTTGTTATGAGTTATAACACACTTATGCACCACACTCGCCGAACAACGTCAGTGACGCAAAATGCGGGACCAGATTTGCTGTGAAGTTTGCGAGTTCCAAAACTCGGCTTCAATTGCTTGGTATTGCTTTTAATAAATTTACTGCTTCTCTAAATCCGCGAAGCACATTAAATTATTGTAAAGTGCCTTTCCCAAAAGCGCAACAACTCAGGCATCATGAGGATTGAACGCATCACCTTTCGATCGCAGTCGTCATAACAACGTCGCCTCAACTAAACCAATGTTGACCCACGAGAGCACTCGATTTCGAGAAGTGTTTTTCAATGAAAATTTCCCTTCAAATTGACGAAGTGCCGTCTGTAAAAGAGGTCTTTAACCAACGTTTCCCCAATTTTGTTAAAAGAAATGTTTTGAGAACCGTGTCACTCCTGAATGGTGTTTACTTTGGATAATCCATCGCCTTTTTGCGACGTCACTAAAATAGATGAAGCAGACATCTTAACTGGATAAATAAACCTATCAGTACTACGCAACTAATCATGACACAAATGTTGCGAAATATTGGTTCATTCACGCGTATGAGCTCATACTCCGTTTGCTGATTTTTAGTTGGACTTGGCCACCGGGCCTGACAGACTCATCCAATAACCGTGGAGGAATTCCAAAGATAAAGACACAACTAGCGAACTTACCGCCGTTTTTTGCACACTATTGCTTTTGTGCATAGTGCCAGGCAGGGAAGCTGTGAATACCGTTTTCAAAGTCTTTGCTATGTTTTGCGTACGAATTCACCGCAAGTCTACCGATTCCGAAGCGGACGACCACTAATGAAAATGTTATGACTGTATTGTGCGTGCCCATCCTATTGGATTTGTGGAAGCTTACAAAACAAGAAACTGAAAGTATCACAAACTATGTTTGGAAAAATATATTTTTAAAAATTAGTTTGCTAACAAGTTTGAACATATTTGAAATTAACAGGACGTTGTTATAGCAATAGATGTAGATCTTTTTCTGCACCTCCTGTTCAAAATTGGTCTGCTGTAATAGTTTAGATTTAAAGCATTTGGATTTGCTAAAATATTTTTAAGCATTTGCTCGACCCTTGACATTTTTTGCATTGTTTAAACAACATTTTAAAGGTGTGTAATCAATCATGGCTACTCTTAACACTTCTACACGTTGTTTGTTCCAAATATTCAGACACATATACATGTATTTGCTAGTAAGTTTGATTGATAGCAAATTTGAGTTCAACTCAATGACAAAAGTATTGTTCCATTCTTTCGCATAGATTTTATATTTTTGAACATAGAATTGATGAAGAAATAAACTAAAATATTTATTACAAGATATATAATGTCAAACGCAATTGACGATTTGGTTGAAAAAGTGACTGGTTACTGATTTTTACTCGAGTAAATAAATGCAAAATACCAAGCGTTTGTTTTGTGTTCATAACAAAGACTGTTGTTTTGAATGCTCATTTTGCTACAGCATTGCTACCTCTTGAGTTAGCACAATTCTTGAATGCTCTAAAAATTTCATAGTTCTTTTTGTCGTAATCGATCCTGTTGCTGGAATGTGGGAGAGCAAGTGCGTCAAGTTCTCTCAACACATAATTTAAAGCATCTGAAGAAGAAATTTCCGACTTGTCGACTTTTTGATATTCATCTGCTGAAAATTAAATGTCAGTTGCTGTAATCAGTAAGCTAGTCTCATTTTCCGGTGTTACAGATAAAATCTTGTCGTGAGAATTTAAATTGAAACTGATTCTCACCCTAGTAAAATTGGAAGGCCTCTTTCTATCTCGCTCGCCGAGTTTCGCTGCCATGCACCACGTGTTCCCAGCCATGTCCTAAAGCTTGTAACCTTTGGAAGACCTTTTTATGCCTAATCAGTGCTTGTGTGATCAGCTTTACATAAAGATATCAGTTTTAGTCCATAGTTGAGCGGCTAGCAGTATGTCAAAACGAACCTCGTTCAAAAGAAAACGGCACGTAAGTCTTGTGCGTTGTGTTAGTTTGTTTTATAAAAGTCAACGTTAATGCTATTGGGGGGATCTCTTGGCCCTTGGCAAGCCCTGCTGATGAGTCCAAAAGGACAAAACGCGTCAAGGGATGGCTTTGTGAATTTGAAAATATCTCTCAATAGCATTACTCACTTCGGAAGCCTCGCGCCTTCAGCACTCGCTTTGTTGTTTTGTTTCTCGCTTATAAGACGCTCTATCGATCGTAACTACTTGGAACTAGCAATGTAGATGCTGGAGACCTGCATTTATATTTCGTGTCTTTATGCTATTAGCAATTCCAAGAAATGATGTCTAGGACAACCAATTCTGGGAAGTTTTTATTGTCTACTTTCACGTGCTTGCACAAGAATCTCGTAGATATGCAGCATTATAAAACTGCGGCACTTCAGTTATTTCAGGGCTTTCTCAAAATCAAAAATATGGTCGATGTGTAAATCTCTGCTATAAAATTTGAATCGTTTCGGGAAGTTGCATACAGTCAGTAAGTGTATTTATTATAAGCTACCGAATTTATTGTTGAAACTGAGTGCTTTTGTTACCTTATCATGTAATTTTTGCTAATTGATTTCAATTCGCTGTTGATATAACGTTTTGAGCTGGCAATGCTAAAGAAGATTTGCCTCGGTGTAGCGGTAGTTTGCCAGCAAAGTGCATTTTTATTGCAAGCACTACACCAGAGTAAGAGAAAATATCTCAAAGTGCTATTTTTAAGTGCATAGCAATGCGGATTATATACAGGCATTGCACCAGCAATCTTTCAGTGCCGGTATAGTTGTTTTGTAACCTGTGCAATTGGCAAGAAATTGTTTGATTTTTTGTAAAAATTGTAACAGTTTAGTGCCAGGTTGATACAAAACATAAGCCAACTACATCTTTATCAGTTTGATGTTGAGCTATATAAAAAAACAACATATCTAGATCAAGCCAAAAACAAAATTTTGAGAGTACAGGTTGCTCATGAAATGTTTGACAATTTTATTCACAAATGGTTATTTGAAAATCAATCATCCCGTCATTTCAGTTGGTTAAGTGCAAGTTTTTTAAAGTTTGGGAAAACCACCACTTTTATCCCCTTCTGTCTCTGAGGGCAAAAAAATTTATGCTTTCCTTATATTTTTAGTTCCAATCCTGATGGGCCTATGAAGCTATTTCAAGAAAAAATCAGAAATGCTTTTTTGTTTGAGGTGCAAAGTCGTATACAGTGAGATTTCACACTAGGGTGTTAATTTCGTTTGATATTTAATACATTGAAAAGACTTCACTAATTGCCGTAATGGACAAGCTGGTGCTGCCCCACAAAAACTTGGTTAACGGGACATATAGAACACCAACAACGTCGCTGTGGTCACGTACACCTTTAAACAATCAAACATTTTTTATTACTTTTTACAACCAAGTTGTGTTGTAAAGTGTTTCAAGTTCCTGCTTTGTCAAGTAGATTCATTCTTTCATTTTTTGACATCGTTTGAAATCAATGAAGCTTAATTTTCCTGTTTGGTGCAAACTAATATGAGGAAGAAAACTCACAATCATCAACTGATCGAACACAAAATAAAAAATAAAATATAGCTTAAGTAATTTGTTGTAAATGCTTAGGACGTTTTGAAGCAATAATTACGGTGTTGAATTGTCTTTGCGTTTTAATCTTGTTCAACTAGAAAAACTCAGTTAGTCGTCAAAAATCCAACAAAATCACTCGAAACGACTTTCAATCCCTATAACAAACTTGATTAAACCTGTGACCTAGCAGTTTGGCGAACGTTTACAATTGCACTAGTCTACTAGTCACCATTTCGATTAACGCGAGACAAAGAAAATAAAATAGCCCATGGAAGTGTTGCCAAGCAAAACGAAAAGAAACGAAAGTTAACAAGCTTGGTGAATTGCATCACAAAGCATTACAGTAAAGATTGCTTTAATGTAAACGCACTCCATTGTATGTTAAACTGTCGTTCGTTCGTTCGTATGACAATCTCATCAGAAGTTGCAGTTCATCAGATATCGTTTGAGCATAGGGTTGTCAACATCGGTTAGGTTGCAGGGAGGTCCTATTGATTTGCAGTCATTGACAATGTGGTATGCAGTTTGGGGTTCTCCACATTGGCATAGATTGTCATTACCAAATCCCCATTTCACCATTGAGTCACCAAATTTTCCTATTCCGGTTCGCAATCTATTTAGTTGGACCCAGGCTTTTCGTGGGAGGCAGTGTCCTAGGGGTTTGTTTGACCAGTCTTGGATGTGTGGTTGCAGTTTATGTGGTATTGGTTCTTGTTGAGGGTCATAGCCTTGTAGTGATTCCAGAAATGGGCGAAGAGGTTTGCGAGATTTAAGCCTTTTGGGAGGGGTTTTGCTGTACAAGGTGTTGTGTAGAAGATTGTTAAACTGTCATAAACAGAAACTACGTACCAAACTTTCAAGCGGTGATTAAAACTGGTGATTACATAATGGCCCTTGTTGACATACTTTTTATCGAATTCGCTTAAATCAAAACTTAAATTGTAGAGCTCTCTAGTACTGTATTAACATTTTGAGTGTTCATTTGTGTATTTGTGATATTTCAATACAAAAATATTGCCATTTATGTTTTTATTACCCCCCCCCAAAATCGGAAAAAAATTTTTGTTGGTACAACAAATCAAGTGGCTCAAAACCGGTTGTGCGTAAGAACTTATTCAATGTTAACATATATAATATCAAAAAGCACATAAAAAACTACCAGAAAAACACAGTTTCGTTTATTGGTGGGGGTGCACGGCGGGCCTAGTTAGCCCACGGACTATATGACGACCTAGCGAGATACGGACTTTGGATCATTGATGTTTTGCTGAAATCATCTGACATTCTCGTTCCGTTCGTACGCTCGTTGTTGTACTGTGTATTGTAGCTGTAAATCATTCATTGGCCTAAAACTGGTCATAAAAGAATAACCATAGTTAGATATCATGCTGCAACAATACTGGGTGACTAACCTGTAATGACCAGGCGTGGTTCCGTCTGACGTGCGGCGGAGTGACCTAGTAAACAAGCATATAAAGAGAGGCATTGTTTATTTCAATCAATCGAAAAAATTTAATTTCAATTTCAATTCAATTCAATTAAATTCGCTTCAAGACTCATCACAATTTCATTCGTGCTTCGACGTTGCGTTTATGATTTGAAATATATTCGTTCTTGGAGTCCGACGTGATCGACGTTTTATTTCACCATAGCAGTAGTTTGCCAGCAAAGTGCATTTTTATTGCGGAATATATACAGGCATTGCACTGGCGATCTCTCAGTGCCGGTATAGTCCCCTATTGACATGCTCAATTGGTGACGAATTGTTTGATTTTTTGTAAAAATTGTAACAGTTTAGTGCCAGGTTGATACACAACATTAAAAGTCGTTTCGTTAGCTTACTACATCTTTATCGGTTTGATGTTGTGCTATATAAACAAACAACACATCTAGATCAAGCCAAAAACAAAATTTTGAGAGTACAGGTTGCTCATGAAATGTTTGACAATTTTATTCACAAGCGGTTATTTGAAAAACACTCACCCCGTCATTTCAGTGGGTTACGAACCAATTGTTCATTTTTTTATTATTGGCTTCATCGATCAAGCATCACACTAATGAGTGGTAATGACTTCATTGTATGTTTTACAGATTTATAGCTGTTTAGCAGCCTTCAAAACTTTCCGTTTGTCTTGTGTTCGATCAGTTGATGATTGTGAGTTTTTTTCCTCATATTAGTTTGCACCAAACAGGAAAATTAAGCTTCATTGATTTCAAACGATGTCAAAAAATGAAAGAATGAATCTACTTGACAAAGCAGGAACTTGAAACACTTTACAACACAACTTGGTTGTAAAAAGTAATAAAAAATGTTTGATTGTTTAAAGGTGTACGTGACCACAGCGACGTTGTTGGTGTTCTATATGTCCCGTTAACCAAGTTTTTGTGGGGCAGCACCAGCTTGTCCATTACGGCAATTAGTGAAGTCTTTTCAATGTATTAAATATCAAACGAAATTAACACCCTAGTGTGAAATCTCACTGTATACGACTTTGCACCTCAAACAAAAAAGCATTTCTGATTTTTTCTTGAAATAGCTTCATAGGCCCATCAGGATTGGAACTAAAAATATAAGGAAAGCATAAATTTTTTTGCCCTCAGAGACAGAAGGGAATAAAAGTGGTGGTTTTCCCAAACTTTAAAAAACTTGCACTTAACCAACTGAAATGACGGGATGATTGATTTTCAAATAACCATTTGTGAATAAAATTGTCAAACATTTCATGAGCAACCTGTACTCTCAAAATTTTGTTTTTGGCTTGATCTAGATATGTTGTTTTTTTATATAGCTCAACATCAAACTGATAAAGATGTAGTTGGCTTATGTTTTGTATCAACCTGGCACTAAACTGTTACAATTTTTACAAAAAATCAAACAATTTCTTGCCAATTGCACAGGTTACAAAACAACTATACCGGCACTGAAAGATTGCTGGTGCAATGCCTGTATATAATCCGCATTGCTATGCACTTAAAAATAGCACTTTGAGATATTTTCTCTTACTCTGGTGTAGTGCTTGCAATAAAAATGCACTTTGCTGGCAAACTACCGCTACACCGAGGCAAATCTTCTTTAGCATTGCCAGCTCAAAACGTTATATCAACAGCGAATTGAAATCAATTAGCAAAAATTACATGATAAGGTAACAAAAGCACTCAGTTTCAACAATAAATTCGGTAGCTTATAATAAATACACTTACTGACTGTATGCAACTTCCCGAAACGATTCAAATTTTATAGCAGAGATTTACACATCGACCATATTTTTGATTTTGAGAAAGCCCTGAAATAACTGAAGTGCCGCAGTTTTATAATGCTGCATATCTACGAGATTCTTGTGCAAGCACGTGAAAGTAGACAATAAAAACTTCCCAGAATTGGTTGTCCTAGACATCATTTCTTGGAATTGCTAATAGCATAAAGACACGAAATATAAATGCAGGTCTCCAGCATCTACATTGCTAGTTCCAAGTAGTTACGATCGATAGAGCGTCTTATAAGCGAGAAACAAAACAACAAAGCGAGTGCTGAAGGCGCGAGGCTTCCGAAGTGAGTAATGCTATTGAGAGATATTTTCAAATTCACAAAGCCATCCCTTGACGCGTTTTGTCCTTTTGGACTCATCAGCAGGGCTTGCCAAGGGCCAAGAGATCCCCCCAATAGCATTAACGTTGACTTTTATAAAACAAACTAACACAACGCACAAGACTTACGTGCCGTTTTCTTTTGAACGAGGTTCGTTTTGACATACTGCTAGCCGCTCAACTATGGACTAAAACTGATATCTTTATGTAAAGCTGATCACACAAGCACTGATTAGGCATAAAAAGGTCTTCCAAAGGTTACAAGCTTTAGGACATGGCTGGGAACACGTGGTGCATGGCAGCGAAACTCGGCGAGCGAGATAGAAAGAGGCCTTCCAATTTTACTAGGGTGAGAATCAGTTTCAATTTAAATTCTCACGACAAGATTTTATCTGTAACACCGGAAAATGAGACTAGCTTACTGATTACAGCAACTGACATTTAATTTTCAGCAGATGAATATCAAAAAGTCGACAAGTCGGAAATTTCTTCTTCAGATGCTTTAAATTATGTGTTGAGAGAACTTGACGCACTTGCTCTCCCACATTCCAGCAACAGGATCGATTACGACAAAAAGAACTATGAAATTTTTAGAGCATTCAAGAATTGTGCTAACTCAAGAGGTAGCAATGCTGTAGCAAAATGAGCATTCAAAACAACAGTCTTTGTTATGAACACAAAACAAACGCTTGGTATTTTGCATTTATTTACTCGAGTAAAAATCAGTAACCAGTCACTTTTTCAACCAAATCGTCAATTGCGTTTGACATTATATATCTTGTAATAAATATTTTTTTATTTCTTCATCAATTCTATGTTCAAAAATATAAAATCTATGCGAAAGAATGGAACAATACTTTTGTCATTGAGTTGAACTCAAATTTGCTATCAATCAAACTTACTAGCAAATACATGTATATGTGTCTGAATATTTGGAACAAACAACGTGTAGAAGTGTTAAGAGTAGCCATGATTGATTACACACCTTTAAAATGTTGTTTAAACAATGCAAAAAATGTCAAGGGTCGAGCAAATGCTTAAAAATATTTTAGCAAATCCAAATGCTTTAAATCTAAACTATTACAGCAGACCAATTTTGAACAGGAGGTGCAGAAAAAGATCTACATCTATTGCTATAACAACGTCCTGTTAATTTCAAATATGTTCAAACTTGTTAGCAAACTAATTTTTAAAAATATATTTTTCCAAACATAGTTTGTGATACTTTCAGTTTCTTGTTTTGTAAGCTTCCACAAATCCAATAGGATGGGCACGCACAATACAGTCATAACATTTTCATTAGTGGTCGTCCGCTTCGGAATCGGTAGACTTGCGGTGAATTCGTACGCAAAACATAGCAAAGACTTTAAAAATGGTATTCACAGCTTCCCTGCCTGGCACTATGCACAAATGCAATAGTGTGCAAAAAACGGCGGTAAGTTCGCTAGTTGTGTCTTTATCTTTGGAATTCCTCCACGGTTATTGGATGAGTCTGTCAGGCCCGGTGGCCAAGTCCAACTAAAAATCAGCAAACGGAGTATGAGCTCATACGCGTGAATGAACCAAAATTTCGCAACATTTGTGTCATGATTAGTTGCGTAGTACTGATAGGTTTATTTATCCAGTTAAGATGTCTGCTTCATCTATTTTAGTGACGTCGCAAAAAGGCGATGGATTATCCAAAGTAAACACCATTCAGGAGTGACACGGTTCTCAAAACATTTCTTTTAACAAAATTGGGGAAACGTTGGTTAAAGACCTCTTTTACAGACGGCACTTCGTCAATTTGAAGGGAAATTTTCATTGAAAAACACTTCTCGAAATCGAGTGCTCTCGTGGGTCAACATTGGTTTAGTTGAGGCGATGAAAGGTGATGCGTTCAATCCTCATGATGCCTGAGTTGTTGCGCTTTTGGGAAAGGCACTTTACAATAATTTAATGTGCTTCGCGGATTTAGAGAAGCAGTAAATTTATTAAAAGCAATACCAAGCAATTGAAGCCGAGTTTTGGAACACGCAAACTTCACAGCAAATCTGGTCCCGCGTTTTGCGTCACTGACGTTGTTCGGCGAGTGTGGTGCATAAGTGTGTTATAACTCATAACAACCCTGTTGCTGATGATTCACTACAGGGGTGTCAAACTGAGGGCCCGTGGGCTACATCCGGCCCGCCATTACCCGTTTCGTTACTCGCGTCATGATGCTTTCCAAAAAAATGGTCTTAATGTTAAATTTGAATGAAAAACACAAAAAATCTTGCTTTGAAAGCATTGATCTTCAAAAAAACCAACTTGTTCATTTGAGGTGAAAAATGGCCCATTTCTAGCTGTAGTAGAATCAATTGTACCATTATTTAAATTTTGTAAAATAGTCTGGCTAGCGTAAAATGTAGGCATGTAAATGTGGCCAACACTTCTGAATGAGTTTGACACACACCTTGATCTACTGTATCAACACAAGCAAGCGTATCCAGCATTATCCTGTAATCAACAAGTCATACTAATCCCAGTTGAAGTCATAGCCTATAAAAATGGTAGAGTATTGTAATATAGTAGTGTAAGCTGCTGTGGTACTTGATAGAAGATAGAAATTTGGTTTATAGACGGATGAAGTTTTCTTGAAGACGTTTTCAGTTGTTTTGCGTCATACTTTTGATGTGGGTTCACTTCGCTCTTTTGTTTTCTGACGACGATCTTGTTTCTGTATGTTAATTAGTTTCAACTCATTGTGATGCTTGAAAAATAGCTTATTTAGCTTTGCTGCAACAAACTGAACGAAGCTTCAATAAAATGAAACTGATCAAAACTGAAATAGATACAAAATTTCACACTAATCAACAGCATTTATTTGTATTGTTCTCAATCAAAAATTTGAACGCATAGTGTCTATATAGATCACGATAATGTCATAAAAGCGTTAGCTGGCAAAAGGTTCCGCTTGACGCCATCTTGATAGCAATAACCAATAATAGGCGGCATTTTCCCAGTATTCTCACACCAATTTTTCGTTAGCTTGCTTTACTGACACATGCACGATTGTTTTCGCAGTTGTGCTAGCACTGTAAGAGGTGACTTATTCAGTCGAAGAGTTCTTCAATAGCGTATAGGTCAACAAAACACTAACAATTTATAAGAATTAATTACATAAGATTGATGCGAGCATTTTCGGGGACATAGTTGGATTGCTACGGCACTAGATTACTGCACCAAGAAAGACTGCATACTTGAATCTTGAAATTGTAACATGTTTACTTGTACTGTATAGATTGTGTTTTATCCTCAAAGGAGTGGTGGGGTACACGAGCCAAATGTGTACCTGTCTCACTCTGCTCGAACCAGGCGCACATCCAGGTGTTTGTTGGTAGAAAAGATCGTCAAAAATATAGTGAGCTATTTTCCAGCAAAGTAGTCGTGATGCTTCTCATGCGAAAAACATTGTTTCCTTGTTCTAAGCGGAATGACACCACTGCATGTGGGAGAATTCTACAATTGTTGCGCCGTGGTCACAAAAAACAGTTCCACTTTCAATCGTTTTATTTGCGAATATGATCAATTTGGACCGATCATTGTCGTTATGATTGTTACAGTTGATCCTGGCGACAGCCGAGGTACTGTGTTCTTCGTAGAGAAGCTTCTGATTAGTAAGGTCTTTTGTAATTTAGTGAAAAAATTACAACTTATCCCAGAGTGGGCTTGGACTTTGTGATGCCATTTTATATTGATCAAGATCACGAAATCATGCGTTCAAAACTCACAACAACGGCATCAATGTGTTTTTGGAAATGGAGCGATTTTTACTATTTGGCGGTACTGCGTGTATCAGTGATGTGTCTGCAACTCTGACAAAGATTTGGACAGAAGTCGTTCTATGCACTGATAACAACTTTCCTCAGGCATGAGGAACAAATTTAGTTTTAATGGGTGCGGTCGTAACATGGCGCCACACCAAAAATTTTATACTTATTGCTTGACACATTTTTACAAAAGCCAATCTGCTGGATGTAGAATAGCAGCATGAAGCTTAAGTCCTGACTTTGAAGCAAATTTAAATAATTGTTTTTATTTGATGAAACATAATTAATTTGCATTATTTTAAACTTTATGTGTTAAAGAAGGCACCTACCGTTCTTTCTTCTACCTCTATTAATGTCTAGCTATTCATGATGCCATTGCTTTCTCAGAAACTTATACAAGTAGCGAAGTTTTATAAGTTTCTTTTACCTGAAGTACGTTTACATTCTTTGTTCCCGCACGACTAGTTGAAGACTTTTTGTTCCCTTAATATTTTAGTACAGAATATGGTCACTAATGAACTTATCAGTGTTTGTGTTTTAGCACTGTCACTTGGCCTGAAAAAGTTCAAACTCTTCACCGGTGGACTGTAAGTTGGAGTGAAAAAGCGGTGTCGTTTGCAAGGGTCGATGATGAGACCGCCAAAATTTTCCAAGCACTTCTTCATCGGGAAGTTGGCCATTCACTCACCAAAATACATTCGAGCTGCCCCACAAAAACTTGGTTAACGGGACATATAGAACACCAACAACGTCGCTGTGGTCACGTACACCTTTAAACAATCAAACATTTTTTATTACTTTTTACAACCAAGTTGTGTTGTAAAGTGTTTCAAGTTCCTGCTTTGTCAAGTAGATTCATTCTTTCATTTTTTTTACATCGTTTGAAATCAATGAAGCTTAATTTTCCTGTTTGGTGCAAACTAACATGAGGAAGAAAACTCACAATCATCAACTGATCGAACACAAAACAAACGGAAAGTTTTGAAGGCTGCTAAACAGCTATAAATCTGTAAAACATACAATGAAGCCATTATCACTCATTAGTGTGATGCTTGAACGATGAAGCCAATAATAAAAAAATGAACAATGAGTTCGTAACCTATTGAATAAGAACGCTCAACTGACGTCCTCAAAAATCCCACCAGATTTCTTCCGTCACACTAGGCCATATATTGAGTGGAGCTTGTTCTTGCAACGCATATGCGAAATTTTACATCAAGCTATTTGACGGAAATTGAAAATGAAGCTTTCAATCGTTCTTCTTCTCATTGGAGTCACTTTTGCTGCGGGTAAGTTAAAGAACACTTTTTATTAACACGTACAAGCCTGTGTAATGTTTTAATGCTTATTTTTGCAACAGCGGAATCTGTACGAGAGTTTCAACGAAAAATTTGAAACAAATCGTATAGTCGCATTTAATTGAAAAAATGTGGAAACCTTCTCTCCTCACATCCGCATTCGGTCCTTTGGTAAAAGGTGTTTATAACTGAAATTTTATTTTAGAAATGCACTTTCATTGACTTCAAATCAACTTCTGTGTAGGGGCTTGTCCCCAATGGACTCTTGTAAAACTTACGATTGAAGCCAGTTTCATACTCTTTAAACAACTGCAAGCAAGCAATCAAACACTTATTTAGAGAACAATCAAAAAATCCAAAGCCTTTTTTCTCCTAAAAAGCAACAAAACGTACAAAACCTATACATTTTTACACGCTTATACCTTGCTGGCAACTTATTCAAAGAACACGATTTTTTCAGTATTGACCGCTGATATTCTATTTCTCTCATCCCTCAAAAAAACTCTTACATGCGGTCTTGTGCATAAGGTAAAGACTGTCTGTGCTTTTCATCTGCTGCATGAAGCGAAATCTCGAATATTTTACACGAAGGTGTAGCCAGGGAAAGAATGAACATACCATCATATTTTCACTATAATCCATTAAAGTTCTTGATTAGCCGATTGACGAGAAACTTGTTTTTAAATCAACTTCATAACTTGATTAGGACCTGCTTTTAGTGATATCCTGTGACAAGTTATCACCAACTTCAAGAGCAAGTTATAGCCCTTGAAACCATTTAGTAACCACGCCAGTAATGTGCTGTTGCTTGGAGCAGTATACTAAGCATTAGGCTAACTTTATAAGATACATTACGGTTATGATTTTAATCATCCGGTCACGGAAAACTTCGCAGTCATACACGTAGCGCATCGTTGTGTTTTGACCTGCTTCAGAGTTGCCAGCACTGCTGGGGCGTTGCATTCCTAACACCGTCAGGAAACCCAGCCGTGGAGTTCGCAGTGAAATGCGTTTTCCAAAGAGAACAACAACGCAAAGCCAATGCGGGCGATGAACTCACGATTACGAGCCAGTGCTTTATCGCACTGAGCTACGCTGCCGTTGGAATATTACTGGCATCGCAACAACCTACAACGCTACACGCAAAAAAATCATATAATGTAAAAAATCATACAAGACGCGAATATTGCAGTTGGAAATCGCGATATCAGGACCAGTTTTTATGAAGCGTTGCAATGCTCTTCAGTGGAGTATTTCGTCACATTTTTTCTTTCTCAGTTAGTATGCTTGTGATGGGCATGTACTGTGCTGACGAACTCTGATAATTCCAAAGCTGGTATCAGCATAAGTGCTTCCATATAACATGGTTGATTAGTCTGTCGCCAATCGCCCGCAGGACCATCATCAGTAACATCGGGGTGAATAATATTGGTTCAGTCGACGGCGTCGGCTCTATCCAAGACAGAATTGTGAGATGAGTAACAAGAAGCTGTTATAAGTTGATGGGGTTTGACGCAGCCAATTCCCCTTCCAATACCAAGCTCACTTTATATGGATATTGAGTCAAAAACATTTGGGGACGATCATATATTTTGTCCCCAACTTCTGATTGCATTTCTGTTTCTTTCATTGAGTTCCGGCCACAACAAATCTGTGTTGGAGAGTGGGCTGCGTAAAAAATAAATCGATTTTACGATTACCGAAATAAAATATTAGTGATAAGCCTATTGTAGAACTTGGTGCGCTTCCATTTTCTAATTTATATGTGACCTCACTACGCCTATGGTCTCTGGTCCCAAAATATAAGTATCCAGAGAGAAAAAGAAGCATGTTTTCCTTAAAATTTCTTGGAGCCATCTCCTTGTAAGCTCACGAAGCTATTTTCAAGCAAAACGTTAATACTTTGCTGGTGTAAAGCGCGATCTCACGTTTGCTTTGTTTCTGATTTTCTGTCAAACTTTGGATTTCGTGAATTTTTGGATTTCATGAACACATATTCTTTGAATATGATATCATCCAAGAGCGAAATTAAGTTATTTACAGTGTATTCAATCAATTACCGTACAATGTGGCGTTGAAGCCGTTTCACACAATTTATGATGCGAAATCTATCTTCAAAACTATCAGAAATTTTCTGGAAAAATCCTCCACAATTGTTTGTCTGGCGAGGTACTTGAAGCATCTTTCCCACATAGTAATATGATGCCGCTGCCCACGTATGCATTATGACGAAACCGAGTCACATTTCAAGTGCAACAAAAAAGAGCAGTCAGAAAATACGCAAAAAATTACTTATGGCGACGTCAATGAAGCTCTGGTCGTTTTGCAAGTTTTGGCAACCGAAGCAGGTTTTTAACATCTTTCAAAAATTTGAAGTTGTATTTTCTCGTTGATTTTTTTTATGAGAAAATGAAGAACATCAAATTCTGCTAGAAAACGTAAAATCTTATTGCTATGATGGAGAACAGTTTCTGCTGGTTGATGATGAGTTAGGTGCTGGTCTTTGTTAGAGCTAAGTCGTTTTTCTATAACTCAAGACACGAATTTCAAAAAACACCTTTAATTATGATGTTTCCAATTTTATATCGTTCATCCCCTGCAATGAACAATTGTGCCAAATTTCATTTTCTGTAGAAGTAGTATTTTGGTAGGAATCAAAGCGTGCGCGTCCACGTACAAACAAAACCATGCCTTAAACAACTTCTCTTATTAAAGACTTTTTTCCAAAAACATATGCTTTGCTGTCACATGAAGCTAAAGCCAGTTTGCTAACTACATTAACTAGAATAATATTTTCAGCAAATGAATTTCAAAAGACTGATAACCTGGAAATCGCTGACTCAGATGGTTTGAGTCAGAAGTCGAGCAATTTTGACGTACTTGAAGCAGTTTTCGATGATTTGAGTGATTTTGATTTTGACCAATTCGTAAGTACCGGTGGAAACGTAAAAGGATCCCGATACAGACGCCAAAACCGCCGACGCCAAGTCCCATATTTTGTTTGAACAGCGATCGAAAAATGTCCGACTAGACCTCCGTGCCTCAGAACTGTAAGGAAAATAGTTGGATAAACATAAAACGATCGCTCCTTTTCTTGTATTTGTTTACTCAGGTGAGAATTAAAAATTATTTGATAGTATCTCTTGAAACTAATATTACTTGGCAAATAGTACTTTCTATTGCACAGTGCATAAATTTGAAGCTTATTCCAATGGGATTCGAAGTTACATTATCCTGTTAACACAACTGATATGGAATCCTTCTAACTAAACTCTTCCAACTCTGGTACATTACTTCACATGTTACATTTTATGATAAATATTTTACCTCATTTATCAAAACTTTATTCAAAAATACAAAAGCCTATTAAAGATTGTATTGGCAAATACAAAGAGTGTTAGCTTTTGTCAGTACCTGTTTCTTGTAAAATATGCAGGTAACAAATTATAAAAAGTCTCCAAAGTTTTCTAGAGACACCCTTAAATTCGCTTAATGGAGACAAAAAGATAATATGTGAAAAAAAGAGCTCTTTTCTCAAAATAAGCACACCCACCAAACACTTTTGGATCCGTGAGTACGATCGGTCAATAACGTCTGACTTTAAGCTAGACGTAAATTAATAAAACGACTAAATGAGAAGTTTGTTGCTACTGATTGAAACTTTCATCATTGTGCATGCAGCGCTGGATTTCTACAACGGAAATACGACATCAATCTCTTCCTGTTATTTCCTTTCAAGTAAAATCCTGCAGATACTTAAAACTTTTCTTTCGTTGCAGAACTAAAAAATGAAGTCTTGACGAAGTTTGTGAAGCATTTCTCTCAATCAGAAAACAATGCTAACGTTTAGCTTTTTCCAACTACATTAGGAAGATTATGAAGCCATTTTTGTCCATTTGAAATCAAACTTGGTTGCTCTGGGCTTAAGTGGCTTAACCGATCAATGCAAAACAAATTATTATCGACTAGTCACCGTGCGCTGGTTGGTTGCACCGGTTGACGATTAAAAATAAAACTATATTTTAAATTAAAATGTACTCAGATATACTATCAATAAAATTTGCAAACAAATATTAGTCTGAAAAGTTGTGATAAACAGCGTGTTGAGGTGTAAAGACTGACAATGATCGACCGCAAATTAATAAAATTTTGAGCAAAAGCAGTAAAGGATTCCGTCAACACCTAGGCCTATAACTTTTTTATCCATTCAAGCCACGTATGTCGGCAAAACTTGTTTGAGTGGGGAAGCGAAAATGTGCCTTGCAACACTTTTGCTTTAGGAGAACCGAAGACACGATTGTCTTAGTGGTCTGGGGACATACATCCCAAAAAGATTTCGAAAAATTACTCTTTAATATACGTGACTTTAGTGCTATCTGAAATTACTTTTAAGATAATTTTTGTTTAAGATTTGTTAGCATTTGTCACTGCTACACCTAAGAAATTATTAACTGATTGCATTTTCACACGTACAACAAATACGCTGTGGCTGCACAACAAGCTTTTCGAAGAGCTCATCAATTAAATTTAATAACCTAAATACTTGTAACTCGTATTCTTTCACCATGTATTATTGCCATGCTACCTCGTATCTTATACTGTAAAACTTAGTACATTAACGATCATTCGGGCAAAGTTCAGTAAAGTGTAATGACCGCAAACGTGCAACATCAACGAAAACAAAGATGCAGACTTCGATCATAAAAACAAGGCCTTTTTGTTTTCAATTTAGGCGTCGATTGTCTTTTGGAAGTTGGTCGATGACTCGGTCACAGCGGCCGTTGGACATTAAAACTAACTCTATCGTTGTAGAACAGGTTGTTTGTTTGTTACCTCTACAAGGATAATGACTGAAAATAATCTTTAGCGTTTTCGTGAGGAGGAACTGAGTGGCGCGTGCATTGTAGTATCCCTCCGTACGTCACTGATTCAAACTCTTTTAATGTATTATATAGTACGCCTGTTTTGAGCGATTGGAGCAGGAAACAATTTATTGCTGCGGTAATATTGTCGTTTGATCTAAAAAAATCTAACAAACGAAAACTTGTGAGCAAACCAACCTGTTGGGTTGTGTATGAAACCGAGTTGCCGACCATTACATCTACTACAGTGGCGTCACTAGGGGATCTGAATTCCGGCAACTCCCTGACAGTTCGTTTCCTGAAAGAACAAAAGTTTCGGAGGACACAGAAATACGGAATTGCAGAAATGCAAAACTTCTTACGGAAAAACTCCCAATTAAATTATGGAAATCGCCAAGATACGAAATTTAATGAAATGTTGGTTTAACTCATCTCAATCTTCTACATTTGCCTAATAGGAAGGTTACACGCACGTGATCAAACGTCATCAAAATGCGCTTTCGAGAAAAGTGGCTGACCACTTTTAGTGTTTTTGCATTGCATTGAATAGGAGTGATATTGTTTTTTGCAAATCAAATGGATAATCGTGATAGTTGTTATATGAACGGTAAACATGTTGTTTTATTGATTTTAAAGAATGAATCTGAAGTCAAAGTAAGCCAAGAGGTGCTAAGGTTTGCTTGTTATTGCTAATAGTTGGGCTAATTTTATGGGCTAAACGTGCAGGCTTATTGGTAGCCAGCTTCTGTGAGGATTTCATATTCGATTAATCAGCGTGTTTGGGAATGCTGAGTTTAAGTTAGTACTAATGTGCAACTTATACAGTATATTTAGTTGCATAAGCATACTGAAAAGTTGTAAACTTAAATTATACTGTAGCCTAAATGGCAGGGCAGACTTCTGTACCGTTTGTCATATGTTGAATTAGATACTGATGGATAAAATTAGTAATTTTTTGAAATTGTCAATATTGCTTGCAGACCAGTCGTATTGATATATCAGATGTAATTTTGTGACGTCAACTATACCTTAAAACAATTTTTTTGGATATTTCCTAGGCTGCTGAAACAAAAGTAATTAAAAAACTTACGGTATCGATTCATTTATTCATGCGTATGAACTCATGCTCTGTTTGCATGTCTTTCGTCAGACTGGGCCACCACGATGGGTAGTCTGATTGTTCCCACCATCTGTTTGCCACATAAAAATGGAGGCATGCCGTTAAATGCCTTGCCCAAAGACACAACAAGCAAGCTTGCCGGCAAGCTTACGGTACCGGTAATGATGATCAGATAATGGTTGTTTTTGCTAATGTACCGACGTGTATCTATTTATTATAGAGTTATATTTAGCCGAGGAGCAAATGGTATTTAGATGGCACTTTTCTTAGGGGCCATTCTCTTAAATTGGTAACAGTACTAAGCTTAGACTAGCCAATTGAATGACCTAATCTCAACCAAATTGCTTTTGATTAAATCTATTTGTTTCCGAGGATCCAACTAGCAATAATTCATTCCGATTTATAAATAATTTCTCATTAGTTTTCAAAATAATCACAAAAGTTGGTGTTCGCCCTATATTCTTTCCAGTATAAATTACAGCTATTGGTCAGCCACTGTTTTTGGTGCGAAATGTGTGACGTCATATGCAACCTTCCTTTTGGGTGGTTATAGGCTAAATTTAGTTTTATCGACCTCCGTGTATTTCAGCACTTCTTTATTTAGTAGGTTCTCCATATTTCCGTAATTCATTGATTATGTTTTGAATGAATTTCCGTCCGTAGTTCCACAATTTAATATAAATGTTTGTAATTTCAGGCTGTCCGAATTTTCGTTTTCGATTATGTGATTCACAAATTGAGGTGCATGATTATTGGTTGTGGGGCAGTCGTTGTTACGTCACAGCACAGCATGTATATAAACGCCTCGTCGCCACGTTTTGCTTTGGTTTTTCGCCTCGTAGCTTTCGTGTAAGATTGTGGTGGCTATATGTAAAAGAATTGTCGACCAGCAATAAAATCAGACAACAAACTACGTGTTGAGGATCAAACAGCACACAGGCCATAAGAAACGCTACAGCGGTGAACCCGACCTAAGAATAAAAGAAACAATATCTAACAGCGATACTAGAACAAGCCCATCAATTTTCCTTCTATCAAACCCAGCGGCATTCAATTTTGGCTAATTGTGAAAGCTATCAATTTTGACGAACAAAGATATCATTCAAGGACAAGGTTTGAACATTGACATTTTCTAATTCAACCGGTATTAGTACCTTGGTAGTTGGGCTATCCTCTATTATCCTTGCCGGGATAATGTGCTCGTTAAATATAAGTAGAGTCTCAGGAGTTCACGACACCGACCCTCGACCTCAACTCCATTAAACTTATTGTAGCACTCCTGCTCATAGAAGTCAGTTGCTTTTGCCTTCGCCAAACTTCACCAACACTTTTACATCCATCACCGAGCCCCATCATACCACAGTTCCACTCTTTAAATTTTGGATTCACGATCCCAGTGGCTTTTACAAGACAAGTAAGGTCTTGTTTGCCACCTCAGATGTGCACAGCGAGTCACAGAAATATTGAGCCTTACTGGTTTCGCTGTCAAAAAGACCATCCGTTCTTCAACGCGTTTCAGATCTTTTACCCTCAGACACCCCTGACAATCTATACACCTCATTAAAAAATCAGTTGCTGGCTCGATTTTCCACGCCGTCTAAACAATGTCTCTCCACACTGTTTAATGAATGTAACCGTGGCACACTTAGGGGAAAGTGGGGCAAAACGGTACGTGGGGCAAGGCGGAATATTTAAATTTCTCACTGATTGTAGGAAATAGCGCCACCATCTTCCGTCAAATTAGGGATTGTCCCGTGACAAGCTCTCGCACTAAAATTTGTTACTTGGTGGATTAAATGTGCTGAGTTACAAAAGAAATGCAGTTTAAGCATGCTTCCTTATAAGGAAACTGTTATAAGCAAGACACAATTATACGTTTAGCCATGCTGCTAAGCTATCATGTTTAGGGTTGACTTCGAAACATATTTAGAGAGCATCCAAACGTAGCTTAATCATCTTTTCTACTGCTCAAGAATTTTTAAATTTATTACTTTCGTATGGGATGCTAGTTTGGAGCAAAACGGAATATAGCAAAAATTAATTGGTTATGTAGCTAATTGGGGCAAAATTAGTACGTTATGTAGCTACATTCAGCTATCAATCATTTAAACAATGCAGTAGTTACGGCTGGTAAACCTATACTAGCTTAGTTTTTAGTTGATATTCTTGCTTTTCAATCTGAGATCAAATAATTTTATTCTAGTTTGATACAAAATTCACTGTAGGTTGTGATATAGCCCAATTAGGAATGGAACCAATAACTCCAGTGTGGCATGTATAATTTACAAAATACAACACAGCCAATCTATATGTGATTGCATATAAACATGCAAAGTAATTAGGCAAAATGCAATAGTATAATCTTGGAACAAAACGGAACAGGCGTTTCGCTTTGCCACAACGATGGGGCAAAGCGGAATAAATTTTTAGTTTTGAAATCACCTAATAAAATTATTAGTGAACAAAAAAATTTTGCGAGCTGGCGTGTGAAGATACTAGACATGAAGTATAACTATTGCCACTTCTAACAATGTCTCTAGCGTACATATAGCATAAGTTATAAAAGAATTTGTAAAACTGTTTTGCTTTGCCCCACTTTCCCCTACCGTCTGTCTGCGAATTCTTACAAAAGCTTAGGTCCACCTTGAGTAGTCACTATGACCCCTCGTCACGACTGCATGATAACTTCTGCATCTTAAACTCGGTTGACTATGGAATACTTTGAATTGATTTTTTACAAAAATATCACCTCCAGTTGACGCGCCAAACAACAAGCTTACTGCTTCCATCCACCCTGAATGTTGCCAACGAGGTGTAGTAAAAAAATATGACATTTTTGAAGTTGGTTTTCTTGCGTTCTGATCAACCAACTAATAATTCTCTGCAGCAACATTACAAAAACCGATTTCCTTACGCTTTACGCAGCAGTTCCAAACAGGATCTACATTCTTCCTCACCTGCCAACTTTGTTTTTGGTGGCCCTGTTTGCCTATCAGGAGATTTTTTGAACCCCAGACAAACGCTAGTAGTATATGATATTACTTTCGAGCCGGATTTTGCGGCGCGCTACGTCATTTCCGAACGTGCTGATACATAAACTTGGAAGTACATTTTACTTGTAACGTTGTTTGGATTTAATAATTGAAAATGTTTTATTTGTTTTGTGATTTTGTTTGAATTCTATTTTGGAGTTTTTATTTGTTTGAGTTCTTTTTAGGAATGGTGTTATTTGTTTTTGAAAATGTTGTTTCTTGTTTTTAGAAATGATTATATTTATTTTTGGAAATGTTTTTATTTGTTTTTAGGAATAGTTTTGAAAATGTTGTTTCTTGTTTTTAGGAATGATTAGGTATACTTGTTTTTGGAAATGTTTTTATTTGTTTTTAGGAACGGTTTTATTTGTTTGAGTTCTTTTTAGGAATGCTTTGAAAATGTTGTTGTTTTTGGAAATGGTTTTATTTATTTTTGGAAATGATTTCATTTATTTTTGAAAATGATCTAATTTGTTGTTGTACCCTCGCTTCAAAATACCCCCACTTCAAAAGTTCTCCAATTAATTTCACTTTAGCTTTTAGCTCGTTAACAATTTTTTGTCTTATTGTAAACACAGCTATTGTAAAGCGGAAATGTTAACTTCTACGTCGTGACTGAAGCTTTTGATACTAAATCATAAACAACTTCCTTGCGAATGTAAGCATCAATCACACGTAATCGTTCACTTTGTTTCTTGAAATTGTTTATAAAATCATATAGCCTCTGATCGATTTCTCCTTTTGATTCCCTATAATGTTGTTTCTTTATTCCTCTAGATGTATCTATTGGAGGTATTTTCCTTTACTTGTTATATTTCTGCAGTTGGTTGGAATTAATTTACATCAATTTCAGTAGAACTAGGTAGGTAATGGATTCAGTCTTATTACAACACAATCTTGGAGAAAGAAAATCTTTTTAATGCAGTATAGATGTCGGTATGATGAACGACAGATGTTTGAGGAAAATTTTGCGTGTCTATCACTGGCTGAAAATGTACATAAGAAAAAATGTGAAAGTACAACCAACAGTTTAGAACTAGCCGCAGATACAATGTTGGGGAGTATAGATTTCAAAACTAGGGTCAGATAAATTTTGGAGGAGCACAGATTTTAGAACAAGCGACAGATACAATCTTGGAGGAATATAGATGTAGTTACCAGTATTATGAAAGACAGATGTTTGAGGGAAAATTTTGCGTGTTTGTCACTGGCTGAAAACGTACATAAGAAAATAATTTGAAAGTACCACCAGTAGTTTTGAAAAACTAGGGCAGATAAATTTTGGAGGAGTATAGAGTTTGGAACTAGCGTCAGATACAATCTTGGGGAAGTATAGATGTAGTTACCAGTATGACGAAAGACAGATGTTGAAAGAGAAAAATCTGCTCGTTCATCACTAGTTGTAGGCTTACAGAAAATAATATACAATCAACAGTTTTTCTAGATCATACAGGTATTTCAATCAAAACATTTACGTTTATTACCGCTAGTCGCTAGTTTTAGAGGAAAATAACTAACAGTTTTCTAGATCATCAGGTTTGTTGGAGAAAAATCACATGCAATGACATTACGAAATTGCTTCCAGAAGAGTTTGGTGAAAGGAACAATTATCAAATTTGACACAATTTCAATCAAACTTTTACCGTTAGATGTTAATTTCACACTTTCTTGGAGGAAAATTTCAGTAGATTGACCAGATCTTTGAGTGAAATGTAGATTTGTTTCACATATGACAATGAGGTAGTTAAATTTTTAGTACAGTGGTGGAAACATTTTGAAAAGATCACAACAAAGAAATTTGTTTCAATTCAGTAGTTTTTAATCACTACTAAATATTATTGAACCAAGGAGATTGAACCTTTATTGTGTTCAGATTGTGTTTGGAGACTACTTCAATAATTGTTAAACTTTTACTTGTAAACATTCGCCATGCATCTAATTTACAATATCTTTTCATATGGCAACTAGAAAACAAAAAATTGTATCCTGTTATAACACTGTTTTAAGTAAAAACTATCAAATTCTTAAACCACCAACATAAAATTCATATTTTTCAAAATCAGGAATTCAGCTGAGATTACTATCAACAAAAATCTGATGCAAACGGAAACATCAACATCACGTCAGCAAACCTTTAACCAATCACAATCGATGTAGAACTTCAAAAAATGGTTTACTATCAACAAAAAATCTGACGCCAGCAGAAGCATAGACCGTACGGAGATAATTACGTCTTTAAAAATCACTAGTTATAAACATTCTTACCTCTTATTTGACCAATCACGAACCAGCGGGTGTTTTTATATGTACTACATCACAAGTTTTCATTGCACAATTGTTGGAAAGAACAAGACAGGTCTAGGCAAGAATAGTGATTTTTCTTCTTTCTTTGTTAACATTTCTCTATAAAAGTCGTATGTTTTGCGTGAAAATTAGAAGAAGAAGAACAATGGAAAGCTGCGACGATACACACACTTCAATTGCTGACGAACATAAAGAGAGAGCAAAAAATGTTGACGTTACAATGAATCACCCCTACTCCTCATGCTATGACGGGATGTTGGAGCAATCGAAGTTGTTGGGGCATGCAAGACAACACCAAGAAGAAGCAAGAAAAATACGAAAAATCTTCAACGACATTGACAAAGAAGGGAAATCAATACTCTCAGACGGTGAGATGTTGCGAAAAGGCGTGCTGACTGTGTCAAGACGAAAAGCTCCCTTTTCATCCGATCAGCTTATTCAAGTGTGTGAGCATATGTTTGAGGACCTATCGTTTGTGGCTTTCAAAGGCACAGCAGATGCACGTCCTTACGTGGTGGTAATTTTCTCACCTAACTGTCAATACGGCGATGTCTGCGAAGTGAAAACAAGATCGGAGATTTTCAAAAAAGAAGTAGCTGTGGATAACTTTCTTATTAGATTTAAAGTTGAATCTATCTTTTCACCGGAGAAATATTTACAACATCTACAAGATCGATTATCCGGATTCATTATTAGAAACAAAAACTGCAGTATAAGCAAGGAGCTAGCTGCTCGTGCAAAAACCTTGAAAGAGGTGAAACACACAGTCGAAAGAAAAAACAATCTAGTAGTCTGCCTAGAAGCACTAAACTCTATCAAAAGAAGAGGAAAACCTTTTCACTAAATATAAAACAATGAATGTGTGATTCTTTGCAGTGTTTAATGCATGTATCCGTCTTTAGGTTTGAGTAAATTTGTTTAAAATGCTGTGCCCTTACTTTGAATCGGAAGCAACGCGAACCCCCCCGCATCTCGGACATTTGGCCTCATCGAGTCGATAATTTAAGCTCTGAACGAATGGATAAAGCTGGATTTTTATACAGAGGCAGTGACGATCGAACCATCTGCATTTTTTGCGGTTTATGTCTTTATCAGTGGGCGGATACTGACATCCCAGAAATTGAACACGCGAAATACTGGTCCACATGCGCCTATCTAGAGAGAACGTTTGGATCTGAATTCATTAACCAACAACACAACAACTTTCACATTCCAGAAGAAGAGTTTTTGTTGGGAACGAGATTCGGGTTTGCTACTCCTGATAGTCTAAAAAATCGGTACCGTTTAAAAAAAATCTAGGTATTTTCCATCATTTTTTCACAGAAAATCGGTATCGTTTTTCTGTGATGGAAAATTCGTGAATATTTTGAACGGTACCGATTTTCTGTGAAAAAATGATGGAAAATACCTAGATTTTTTTTAAACGGTACCGATTTTTTAGACACACTGTATTCCTTTATGTGTGTTATTTGAAATTATTACATCGCATTTACAGATTTCAATTCTTTAAAAGGTCAAAACCGTTTGAAATTTTAGATGTTTTACAAATAAAGCCCTTCTTTTATTAAAGTCGCTTGCAGTTTTAAGTATTAGCAAAAATTAATTTAGAAATAAGATTGATTTAATTGTTCAGAATAACCCATCTCTATGCAGCACAAACCTTTCTCGAAGCGAACATCATGTGATAACCCCAATCAAATTTGTAGTATACTCTCAAAAAGTTTAGTGAAAAATTGCTTTCTCAGCTGTAAGAACAATATCTGTCATGGTAATAACTACTAACATTCACGCAAACGTAAGAACTAGGGCTGTAGGACGAACTACTTATTGATGAACTGTTACTCTCAGGTAACACATTAAAACCTTTGTGTTGAGGTGAGCTAAGCTACGTGTCTTGTAAGTTAATAATGTACATGTGTTTCGTAGATCTTTTTTTTTTTTTTTTTCTTTCTTTCGACCAGTTACTTAATGAAAGGGTTTCCGGACCCGGTGAGGTTTCATTTCCAGGGTGGTTTTTCTTTCCTCACCATGCTCAGATAAGCTAAAAAACAGCCTTATAGGCCGGTTGCGCCACCCATTGACCACCTACGTAACCGTGTCTCGCACTGGTCATCTTTCTGATCCTTACTATTTCGAATGTTCTTACTTCTTATTTACAAAATAATATGATCTACAGCTGTAAAAACTCCTGCGTTTTTGTTTTGTTCTATTTTTTTTTTTTTTTTTTTTCAATTCAATTAAACTGTTCTTTAATTGCTTGAATTTAGGGTTTAGCGGCCATGCAACTATTGCTCTAGTTTTATGGATCCACTGTTTTCATTTGCATGTTTTAACGTCTGACGTTGTGTCGCTTCTTCCTTTTCTTGACTCCATTTCTCTCATTATTATTGTTGTTCAGTGTCGTGTGTAATGGTGGTGGTCATGAATAAAAAAAGATACAGATACAGATACAGAAATACCATCAATTACTCTTAGATTAATGGCCACGAGTTGTAAACTAGGAAGTTTTCTCATACATAAAATTGATGTAACCTGGATGTTATGCAATATTATGTTAGAGACAATCATTAGAAAGATACGAGGTGCATTCAATAAGTTTCCAGACTTTTTTGGTATGGACACTTTTATTAACCGTACACACAAAAAACTCTAGTCCCCTTCAAAGTATTCTCCTCCGACATCAATGCACTTGTTGTACCGTTCCAACAACTTCTGGAAAGCCCCCTGGAAGTCTTCTTGTGTGAGCGTGTTTAGGACCCTCGTCACAGCCTCTTTCATGTCCTCAATTGTGGAATAACGATTGCCTCTGAGGTTTTCCTTGAGCTTTGGGAATAGCCAAAAGTCACAGGGAGCAAGGTCCGGGCTGTAGGGAGGATGGGGAACCGTCTTGATGCCCATCTGGGTCAAATAGTCTGTGACGAGGATGGAATTGTGGACTGGGGCATTGTCCTGATGGAAATGCCACTGACCTGATTTGAAGAGTTCTGGCCTCTTCCGACGGAATCTCTTCCTGAACTCCCTTAAAACTTCAATATAGTACTCCTTGTTGACTGTGATTCCAGTGGGAACCCAGTGAATGTAGATTATGCTCATGCTGTCAAAAAAAGGGATCATCATGAGTTTCTGGGTGGACTTGCTCTGTCTGGCCTTCTTGGGTCTGGGAGATCCAGCATGCTTCCACTGGGAACTCTGTCTCTTGGTCTTTGGGTCATAACAATAGATCCAGCTTTCATCGCAGGTTACCAGGGCATCAAGAACTTGGGGATCTGAATTAATGAGCTCGACCATCTCCTTTTTGTTATTGCAACGTCTTTCTCTCTGATCTTCCCGGAGCACTCTTGGGACAAACTTCGCGCAAATCTTCCGCATCTCTATTCCTCACGAATGATTATGAGTACAGCTCCCACACTGACATTAAACTGTGCGCTTAGTGTCTCTATAGAAACACGACGGTCCCTATTCATGAAATCGTTTATTTGGCCAATCATCTCTGATGTTCTGACTTCCCTACTCCTCCCACATCTCTCATCATCCCTCACGGACTCCCTGCCTTCCTTGAATCTCTTGTGCCACTGAAAAACTGATGATCGATTCATGCAAGATGGTCCATAAGCAGTCTGAAACATACCATACGTTTCCGTGGCAGTTTTTCCAAGTTTAAAACAGAACTTGATTGCATATCGTTCTTCTAATGTGTCCTCACGTCCAGATTGCATTTTTGAAATTCACCAGCTGTGACAATCAGGATTTAGTAAGGTGTACCCTAATTCCTACTGTAGCTATAAATTTGCACCTAAACAAGAAAAAATTGGTCAATTATTTCATAAGGAGTATAGTAACAACATACTGAAATATCTCGAGTTTACGGCAATTATAAATGCCTGTACAAAAAAAGTCTGGAAACTTATTGAATGCACCTCGTATCAATTTGTACTGCAAATAAATAAAACAAAATAGGAGATGAAAAGTAGTAATAGAATGCTTTAGGTGTGTATTGTGTATTTGTACATATTTATCCTCCATTCACAAGAAAGCGAATTGTATCGCTATATTTTGGACGGGACGTCCGCACTCGCTTGGCAGTTGCCATTTTTGAGGTGTCTTGGCCATCTGTCTTCCACATAAAGACGGAGGCATCCCGTTAAGTGCCTTGCCCAAGGACACAACAAGCAAACTTGCCGGCTTGTTCTCTACAACCTCCCATAAATGCCAAGCGCCAAGCAGGGAAGCTGTGGATACCATTTTTTAAAGTCTTTTGGTATGACTCAACAAAGGGAATGAACCCCTAGTCTACCGACTGTGAAGCGGACGCTCTAACCGCTACACCACCGCGCCGGTTTAAGACAGATGGTTTTTGAAATTACGTGTAGCGGTGATATAAGTTTCATTCATTGCTATGAGTTTGCAGCTGGTACACCAAACTCATCACTATTTGTAGTGTAAAACACAATGAAACAAGCAAACTGGTCAGTCTTTCATACAGAGCACTAAGCTGTAAGCACTTAAAAGTCTTTGACAAAGAAATCTGCCTAGAATTACACTTTAACACTCCTCCAACAGAAGCAATGCCATAATTCATGCAGAATTGGCTGATTGACCGACTGATAGAAACGTATTGACTGATGGACACACTACAGATTGAGAGGGTATTAAAAAATGACTTCTGCGCAAAAAAGATTTTTAAGGGCGTTTATCCTAAAGATCAGCTACCTACTGTGGAGTATCCTGGGAGTTATGTTGTTAACACCGATCCAAGCACTGCCCCTGGAGAACACTGGATTCCTATGTTCTTCAACAATCAAATATCTGCTGAGTTTTTCGATAGCTATGGTCTACATCCAATTGTTTATGGTTTGACCGATATTTTAGATTCCCACTCCTCATCCTGGATTTATAACTCAAAGACCCTACAGAGTTTAATATCTGAAGTCTGTGGACATTATACTGTATACTACATCTTATTTCGCTCATGTGGTTGCTCTCTATCCGAGATATTGACTCATTTCACTAGTAACGTCAGTTTAAATGATAAAACTGTTGAGCGCTTTATTCGAAATTTAATGAAATAGAATTGTAACTGTTTCACGTGTAATGTTGAAATAAACAGAATTGAATAGAATCGACTGTTTTTATTATACAATATAAATACGATTTACATCCAAAATAACCACGCGACAGATGGGACATTCCTTCAAATAAAGTTTGGCAGCGCAGTTTAGGCATCCAAAACAGTGCCTGCAAGGCATGGTCAAAGCATTAACTCGAGCGTCGAAACACACTTTACACATAAGTTCTTGAGATGCATCACACTCTTTTGTTTTAGATAGGGGGGTTATGTTCAGTTCTTCATTTTCAACTGGAGGCTTTCTCGCGAGCGTTGGATCTGCTGTTTCTTCAGGAGTAGCAAACCCGAATCTCGTTCCCAACAAAAACTCTTCTTCTGGAATGTGAAAGTTGTTGTGTTGTTGGTTAATGAATTCAGATCCAAACGTTCTCTCTAGATAGGCGCATGTGGACCAGTATTTCGCGTGTTCAATTTCTGGGATGTCAGTATCCGCCCACTGATAAAGACATAAACCGCAAAAAATGCAGATGGTTCGATCGTCACTGCCTCTGTATAAAAATCCAGCTTTATCCATTCGTTCAGAGCTTAAATTATCGACTCGATGAGGCCAAATGTCCGAGATGCGGGGGGGTTCGCGTTGCTTCCGATTCAAAGTAAGGGCACAGCATTTTAAACAAATTTACTCAAACCTAAAGACGGATACATGCATTAAACACTGCAAAGAATCACACATTCATTGTTTTATATTTAGTGAAAAGGTTTTCCTCTTCTTTTGATAGAGTTTAGTGCTTCTAGGCAGACTACTAGATTGTTTTTTCTTTCGACTGTGTGTTTCACCTCTTTCAAGGTTTTTGCACGAGCAGCTAGCTCCTTGCTTATACTGCAGTTTTTGTTTCTAATAATGAATCCGGATAATCGATCTTGTAGATGTTGTAAATATTTCTCCGGTGAAAAGATAGATTCAACTTTAAATCTAATAAGAAAGTTATCCACAGCTACTTCTTTTTTGAAAATCTCCGATCTTGTTTTCACTTCGCAGACATCGCCGTATTGACAGTTAGGTGAGAAAATTACCACCACGTAAGGACGTGCATCTGCTGTGCCTTTGAAAGCCACAAACGATAGGTCCTCAAACATATGCTCACACACTTGAATAAGCTGATCGGATGAAAAGGGAGCTTTTCGTCTTGACACAGTCAGCACGCCTTTTCGCAACATCTCACCGTCTGAGAGTATTGATTTCCCTTCTTTGTCAATGTCGTTGAAGATTTTTCGTATTTTTCTTGCTTCTTCTTGGTGTTGTCTTGCATGCCCCAACAACTTCGATTGCTCCAACATCCCGTCATAGCATGAGGAGTAGGGGTGATTCATTGTAACGTCAACATTTTTTGCTCTCTCTTTATGTTCGTCAGCAATTGAAGTGTGTGTATCGTCGCAGCTTTCCATTGTTCTTCTTCTTCTAATTTTCACGCAAAACATACGACTTTTATAGAGAAATGTTAACAAAGAAAGAAGAAAAATCACTATTCTTGCCTAGACCTGTCTTGTTCTTTCCAACAATTGTGCAATGAAAACTTGTGATGTAGTACATATAAAAACACCCGCTGGTTCGTGATTGGTCAAATAAGAGGTAAGAATGTTTATAACTAGTGATTTTTAAAGACGTAATTATCTCCGTACGGTCTATGCTTCTGCTGGCGTCAGATTTTTTGTTGATAGTAAACCATTTTTTGAAGTTCTACATCGATTGTGATTGGTTAAAGGTTTGCTGACGTGATGTTGATGTTTCCGTTTGCATCAGATTTTTGTTGATAGTAATCTCAGCTGAATTCCTGATTTTGAAAAATATGAATTTTATGTTGGTGGTTTAAGAATTTGATAGTTTTTACTTAAAACAGTGTTATAACAGGATACAATTTTTTGTTTTCTAGTTGCCATATGAAAAGATATTGTAAATTAGATGCATGGCGAATGTTTACAAGTAAAAGTTTAACAATTATTGAAGTAGTCTCCAAACACAATCTGAACACAATAAAGGTTCAATCTCCTTGGTTCAATAATATTTAGTAGTGATTAAAAACTACTGAATTGAAACAAATTTCTTTGTTGTGATCTTTTCAAAATGTTTCCACCACTGTACTAAAAATTTAACTACCTCATTGTCATATGTGAAACAAATCTACATTTCACTCAAAGATCTGGTCAATCTACTGAAATTTTCCTCCAAGAAAGTGTGAAATTAACATCTAAAGTGAAATTAATTGGAGAACTTTTGAAGTGGGGGTATTTTGAAGCGAGGGTACAACAACAAATTAGATCATTTTCAAAAATAAATAAAATCATTTCCAAAAATAAATAAAACCATTTCCAAAAACAATAACATTTTTAAAGCATTCCTAAAAAGAACTCAAACAAATAAAACCGTTCCTAAAAACAAATAAAAACATTTCCAAAAACAAGTATACTTAATCATTCCTAAAAACAAGAAACAACATTTTCAAAAACAAATAACACCATTCCAAAAAGAACTCAAACAAATAAAAACTCCAAAATAGAATTCAAACAAAATCACAAAACAAATAAAACATTTTCAATTATTAAATCCAAACAACGTTACAAGTAAAATGTACTTCCAAGTTTATGTATCAGCACGTTCGGAAATGACGTAGCGCGCCGCAAAATCCGGCTCGAAAGTAATATCATATACTACTGAGGCTCCTACATGATATCATGACTATATAAGCAATTTTTCAAAATATATAGTTGACCTCACTTACCATCAGCCTAGATCTACCCACCGCCATTCACATCTACAGTAGATCCCACTCTTTTCACTTTCCAGTGCTCCCACGGTTATATTCGCACAGGTACATACAAGCTACCCTTGGCCCACCACTACAAAGGGCCATTTCCTGTCATATTCAAAAGCGACAAATACTTTGTCATTGACTTCAGAACCCACAATGATGTGGTATCTATAGACGGGTTGAAGGCAGCCAACCTTTCTTTTGATGCTTTGAACAGTCAAGTAGCCGCTAGTCATTTTTCGCCGCCCTTAGATAATCACTCAATGACAGCAACTCCACCACTTCCACCGTTCCCTGAACAATCTGATCCCATTCAAACTCGCCACAAACCAGATTCACCTTCTCACCACTGCACAAATTCTTACACTCCCTTCAACAGTCCTTCGATGGGACTTATGTGTCACCACATATCCACAACATGGACTACAAACCAGAAAAGGCGTTCGATTAGATCCCCCGAGTGTTTTCGTGATTTCGTATCTAATATATAAAGCGCAATTTTGTCTGTTTTAATTCCTCTGAAACTGCTTGAGGTACAAGCATCAAACTTGGCACGATTGATTACCATTTCGTGGCGAGTGTCATAAGGGTATTAGTGACGTCATGATGACATCATAACCCAAAATAAGGTTTTTAGAATTTGCATTGCTTGACAGAGGACAATCGCTTTTTGCTCAAACAAAAACCAGCTTCCGATTTACCACATTTCAAAAGCTTTCATTTGTTTGGGGTCTAAAATGACGACACTATCAATGATTCATTGAACCATCTGTTTTTTGTTCAGTCTCCAAAAGTACCGTACTCATCGCAGAAACGCAATTAAACGTTCTTATAGAAGATATTGATAATGTGCTTTCGATAAAAACTACTTTACAACAATTAAAGTCTATTTGACAATGCTACGAGCAATTCTTTATTAAAGCACTTCAAGCCTTCTAAGCATTTTTTCTTATCTACTTCGCTGGCGCGCTTAAACTGGGTCTATGACGTCATCATATGTCTCTGCCACGAACAAGCAAATTTGCCTTGTAAGAATTGTTTTCACATATGCGTAAAGTGCTGTATCATGTGTTCGCTCGGTTACTGATTGGAAAAAAGATCTTTTTTCCTCGCAATTGGATTTGCTGCAAGTACACCTTTATTACGTCACAATCGTTTGTGACATAATAAAATTCCAAATTGATCTAGTAGTTCTAGCTTCTTAGAAGAATTTCGTTGATCGATTACATAACAAGTAATGCTTTTTTTCTTTTTCATGTGATTTCGTTCAAGCGTTTTCTGGATTGTTTTTTTTTCGATTTGTATACAGTATAAGAGGACGAGATTTTTTTTGAGTAGAGAGTATAGAGAAGCGTTGTAACGGGGAGAGAGAGAGATTGATTGACGGAGCAAAAAAGGGCAATTGTTTTTTTGTGATAATTCATTGTGGATTCTGTGGACATGGCGAGTATTAAGCAGTTATTGGTGGAATTAGTTTTGGCGGTTTTCTGATTGTGTAGTAAAGTGATTGATTCTGAGATCGTTGAGCGAAGAAGCTTGAAAAGTGAGGTATTATTTCTGCGAGTACATTATTCTGTTCTTACCGTGGTTTAAGATGTTTTAGAGGAAGCCAATCTTTTCCAAGTTTTATTAAGTTGCAGTCAGATCTAATTATCCGAGCGATTATCACACGTCGCCCCAATTTTAAAAGAAATTTAAGATTGAGATAGAACTAAAAATTCTATTATTATTAAAACGCGACATCTGGGGGCTCGTACAATTAACATAAATGTTCGCTACTGCAGATCATAATATCAAGATGTTTTCGAAAATTGCAACTACTTTGCAAAATCAGTTTACTAAAAAACTGATTTGTGACCTTATTTCTCAATCGATTTTCAAACTTTCTTCAATAAATTAACGGTTATTTCAAGGCGATTCCGAGAGTGTATAATATGTACAATTAATATTAGTTGTTGTACTGAAAAAACTGAACTTTAAGACCTGTGGTGTAACTTTTTACCTCTTCCAAAAGTAGTGAGTTTAGTAAAAACAGATGATTTTAATACAACAACGTTTTAATGAAGTACTAACAATTACTGTCTTTTGAAAGCTTAGAAAATTTGCTTTCCAGTAATATGTGACTCCAATTACTTAGAGCTAACGATTAGTTTATAATGCGTGATCAAAACTTGGTTGCCATACATAATGTTTCATTTTTAGTTGTACAATTATCCTACTATTATAGAGCTAACAAACTTGCAATTGTTAAACAAACTTAATTCTTGGGTATATTTTGATTACTTTTCCTTACAAGCGTAATTTTTTTGCATTGTCTGTCGACGTCTTCAAATAGATCCATCAAAAACTGAAGTCTCCAAATGTTTATGAAATGTAGTTTACCGGTTAGAAACACACAAAATTGTAGTGCCTGCAGTTCGCAAAATTCCAATTTTTAGAAAAACTAAGTCCTTTGGTGTTGTATTTTGAAATATATATGATGACAATTTTTCACACAAGGTTTTCAACTCACAACGATTTCATAGAAATACAAGATCGTAATGGAATGACTGAAAACGCCCAAACACCTGCTTAATATATAGTGTGATTCTAATTGTAATTGCATAACCTGGACCTGTTGTTACTTTTGTTGTTGCATTACGCCAGAAGCATGTGCGCTTACGGGGTTTGGATAATTTAAGAAGGCAAGGCGTGCAAGGCGCAAAGTGGTGTTTCCAGCATAAAATAATCACACACATAATATAACACAATATTTGGTAGATTTTGCTTTTCTTTCTCGATACCATGGATCTTTGGCATTATCAATCAAATTATTCAAAAGACTCAAAGTCTACAAACTTTAATGTGTAGCCTACTTCAAGCAAACCGCTTGGTGATCACCCAATAAAAAATCAATGGGTAAAGATGGTCCTTTCTTATAGTTTGCAACAAAATGCAAGTGTCGAGCTACATATGATCTAAATGTTGAAGCAATTTCCTTTGCAATTGGGCAAGACTGTCTCAGCAGGCAGCTGATTGAATGCTCTTAACCTCGGCATTATTAATGGGGACTCCCGCTAATTCTATAACTTAACTATGGATGCTTCGTTTCGGATTAGTTTGCTCATTGCATGGCGGCGTTTATGCCTGGGCCAAGGAACATACACGCAGTCAGAGACGATAGTTGATATTAATTTGCCTACAGTAAATCTGAATTGTCTGAAGCCCAGAACTTGCTAAACTTCTTTCGAAAAAAGACCTGTTTTCTTTCGCATTTATAAATATCTAAATATAGTGATGCCTCACCAGCATTCTCAATTTCCCTTAATTCACACCAGCATCTCACATGCCAGCTATTCATGATCTTTCACACAAAACTAAATCTGTACTAGCCTATTGTAGGCTAGTCCATCCAACAGTGTTTCCGGCATAAAATTCAAATATGCCCCTCTGGACAATTTCAGATCATGCCATCGATCCATTGCTGCATTACTGCATAGACCTCATACAAGGGCAACGGTTTTGACCTATATCACATAGGCGCTTCACATGTTTCAACCGCATTGCGCTAGAATCAACATGCAGGGATAGCATTTGAGTATAATGTCAGCCTATTACAGTCAGTATAACACAAAATAACAACACGGAACAACGTTATTTCGGGTTACTGACCCTCATCAGCCGTATGCTTATTTTCTGCAATACCCTGTACAAAACACTCCCACCACCCCTCTTTCCTTCAATTAAGGACCAAAGAGCATATTTGTAATTCATGCAATTCAATAGAATGCCAAAACTTCAAATGTCTAAATATGGTGATGCCTCACCAGCATTCTGTTGGATGGACTAGCCTACAATAGGCTAGTACAGATTTAGTTTTGTGTGAAAGATCATGAATAGCTGGCATGTGAGATGCTGGTGTGAATTAAGGGAAATTGAGAATGCTGATGAGGCATCACTATATTTAGACATTTGAAGTTTTGGCATTCTATTGAATTGCATCATTTATAAATAGATTTGTAACTTACAGCCTTTTCTGACGTCACAATGGTTGAACACGTGACCAAGTTTTTCAGTGAATTCTAGTGATTCTTGTTTCTTCCTGAAGATTTCTTCTATATTTTTATTACCAATTACGTAATTTATTGACGGTGTTTTTCCTGTGTCATGTGATTTTCTAGCAATTTCTAACTTACTTTCCAGTCGTATAAAATGGCTGCGAGATTTTTCATTCATTCAGTGAGTGTAATTCAGATAGAGAGCGAGAGGGAGAGAAACAGTACAGTGTAGTAAAATGGCGTTGTTCTGTGATGATTGTTGTGACAGGAATCAAGCAATTATTTTAGTGATTTTAATTTTGGTTAGTCTGATAGTTGTATAGTAAAATGCTTTAGTTTCTGTATTTGACAAGCGAATTAATTGGAAGTTTTAAAGTCTGTTCGTGATCGAGAAGTGCGTGGGTTAAGGTATCTTAGTGGAAGCCAATCTTTTCCGAGCTATTTAGTTGAAATCACACTTAATTATTCGAGCTATACTATACGTCGCCTCAATTTTTAAGAAGAAAATTAAGATTGAGATAGAACGAAAATTCTATTGAAACGCAACATCTGGGGGCTCGTTCGGATACATTTATCGGTTGGTAATTTCAAATGGCGGCGAAAGAACTTGATATGGAGAAGTTGGAGGACTTGAAACAAGTAGAATCTTTGGGCTTGGATGAGAAGCAGAGGAACAAGCTTATAACGGAAGAATGGCGCCGAATGAGAGAAGCTGAAGAGCGAAGGTTAGCAGCCCAGGCTGAAGAACGGAGAATAGCGGCTGAAGAATGGAGACTCGCGGCTGAAGAACAAAGTATAGCGCCTAAAGCTGAAGCTGAAGAACGAAGGATAGCAGCCCAGGCTGAAGAGTGGAGGTTATTAGCCCAGGCTGAAGAACGGAGAATAGCGGTTGAAGAACGGAGAATAGCGGCTGAAGCTAAAGAACGGAGGTTAGCAGCCCAGGCGGAAAAACGGAGAATAGCGGCGGAAGAAAGAAACGCTGAGATCGAAATTGAAAAGCTGAGGTTGGAAATGGAAGCGAGGAGGCTCACCCAATCTCAGAATGGTGAGCAATTGAATCGAGGATTGGTTGAAAATATCGTGAGGACGCCACCGCTACCATCTTTTGTGGACGGGAAGAATAATTTGGACGAATATCTTTTGAGATTTGAAAGGAACGCTAATGTGGCTAAATGGAATAGAAGTACTTGGGCAACCCAGTTAAGCCAGATGTTAACTGGCAAGGCGGTGGAAGTGTATAATAGATTGTCGCCAGAAGAAGCCATGGATTATCAGCGTCTTAAAGTTGCTCTATTGGACAGGTATGATTTTACTGAGCATGGATACCGTGAGAAGTTTCGAGAAGCTAGACCGGAAGAACACGAAAGTCCAAATCAATTTATATTTAGGTTAAAAAACTATTTCACCAAGTGGATAGAGCTGGCCGAAGTGGAGCAAACCTTCGTGGGCGAGGTTGATTTGATTGTACGCGAGCAGTTCACTAGCTCCTGCCCTAAAGATCTATCAATGTGGTTGAAGCAGAGCAACCTGAAAACTCTGGATGAGTTGTCACGGTTGGCCGATCAATATTTGGCAGCGCGCAATCAAAAGTTGTCGAGTAAGGAAGTGATCAAACGTGACAGTGCAAGAGCCGGTGCGAAAAACAATCATAGTGGATTCCCTCCTGCGAGTATCCTAAAGTGCTTCTTATGTAATCGCGTTAATCACCGGGCGATTGACTACCGTGTAAAGCCAGAAGGAGAACGTAATGGTTATAACAGGCCAGCTAGACACGCAGGTACGTGCTACCAATGTAGCAAAATTGGGCTTGAAAAAAGGTTCGGTCGGAACACCCCCGCCCTCAAGCTGTTCCTCGAGGTGGAGGCAACACCCCTAGACCTACGCCACAACCCTACCGAGTTGAATATGTTGCGCAAATTGGAAGATCATCGGATGATGCCCATAATAATGAGCAAGCCGTTCATACTACGAACTGCGGGCTGGGTGCCGCCCTCATGCAACGGCATAACAAGAAACTATATCCAATGGCGTATGCCAGCAAGAAACTCGCACCAGCTGAGACTAAAGATTCAACTTTAAAAGGAATGTTTGGGTATTGTGTGGGGCGTAACAAAATTCCGGCTATACTTAGCTGGCAAGCTGTTTATTTTACAAACTGATCACCAGCCCCTTGCACATATGAACAAGACCAGGTATCAGAACGATTGCATAATGCGATGGGCCCTGTCTTGATAAGGATACGATTATACTGTACAGGATATTCCTGGAAAGGACAATGTAGCGGCTGATTGTCTTAGTCGTGTGATGAACTAATTGTGCTGTGTTTATGTGTACTGTTGTACTATGCTTTAAGTCTATATGTGTGAGGTATGGAAATCGAATTTATTTTGTGCGTGATTAAGGATCTTAGTGGTGAAGGGGACTCGCAAATTTTGTTATTAGTAGTTTTTAATAATATTATTAAAATATTCTTAGGGGGGAGGGGGCGTATGTCACGAATAAGCAAATTTGCATTAAATAGATTAGTTTTTATGTATGCATAGTTACTATAATCTGTTGTTTTGTTTTGCAGTGATCATTTTTTAATTGTTAATCTAAATTGTCTGAAGCCCAAAACTTGCTAAACTGCTTTCAAAAAATAAGACCTTTTTTCTTTCGGATTTATAAATAGATTTGTAACTCACATGGCTTTCTGACGTCACAATGACTGCCTACATGACCTGGTTTTCTAGGGTATTCTATTGATTCTTGTTTCTTCTCGAAGATTTCTTCTATATTTTTATTACCAACTAGCAGAGGTACCCGGCGTTGCCCGGGTATAGGATAAAAAAGCAACGTCAGTATATGCAATTGGTCAGATCATGTAAGTTATCCTGGTGATTACTATTCTGACAACAATTGCTTTTTAACCCCTAGAAACTGTTGTCACGTGATATTTGCATTATCGGAGGCTAATCACCCTGAAGAGGAAACAGGTTACAATATCATACCTCAACAGTTACATTAGCATAACCATATTCTATGTAAAGGTGAAGATTATTTGCTTAAAGTTTTGCTTGTAAATCTTGTTATTCAATACAGATAATAAAAACACATTTTTGGATCACTTCATAATTTCTGTTTATTAGCTATTTTTTTTTCATCATGACATTGTATTTCTACAGCTTAAGTCCTTCAGATGATATTTGTTGTAATATATCAGCAAAAGTGGCTTGGTGTCATAATATTAGCTTTTAAATCTTGGGGTTCTTGGCACCGGTGGTGGGGAAGGGGACAATGATGAAAATTAAGTGAAATTTGGATACTTTCATCAGTGTGGTTGCCTACTTATATCCCAATTTTATTGTAATCAGAAGAAAAAAAATGACAGGAGGAGGTCCCCACAGGGACCCTTATTGTAGAAAATGCATCCAAACTCATATAACCCACAATATTTTCCTGAGTGCATGCAGTGTATATGCCAAGTTGGACTCCATTTTTACAATTTGTTTCCAAATCATATAGCTCATGCAATCTGCATGTAGAAATTATTGCAATTAAAAAATAGTAAAATAAAAAGAGGAAATTGGTCGAGAGGGTGCTCTGATAGGACCCCTATTTTAGAAAATGTATCAAAAATATAAGCAGCAATAATCCTATTTGTGCATGCAATCTTAATTTTATGACAATAGGTTCCTTGTTAATGGATGCTATTATATCCTAAATCTTATTGTAATTAAAAGAAAAACAATCGGCGGCGAGAGGGGGTAGCCAAGTAGAATCCCTTTTTGTTAAGAATAATTTTCCCAGCTCATACAGTACAATATGGATGTTGTTTTTTGGGTGTTCAATTAACACTGCTCATCTATAGCTTACAGCAAGTCTCTGCTTAACTCTTCTTACCAGTAAACCATCAAAAATCAATTAAGAATGTTTACATTCGATGTAGAGACTGGTCACATAACCTACTTGTTTTGGTATGTACTCTTCTTATCATTAAACCATCAAAAATCAATTTAGAATGTTTACATTCGACATAGAGAGGTGGTCACATAACCTACTTGTTTTGGTGTGTATGGGCCTTGAACAACGAACCCTTTCAGACTTTAAAATGCTTAGTACCTTGTAGTGATTACGTGCTTGTTTGATTACGTGCTTATTTGATTACGTGCTTATTTGATTTTGCTTTGCTTTGTGTTGATTGTAAATTATTTGGCTTTATTTTAATATCACAATCAGTATTTCCCATACCTGGTGTTAAACATCAACGTTAGCATTTGGTGTGGGAAATTACATTGCTTTCACGCCAACCTTATCAAAACTCCATTGCTTTATCTTGTCACGTGATCCGTGTGCATATATATGTTCGTATCGCCATGCTTAAATTATTCCACTATAATTCTGTTTGTAAAATACTGCTATTTGAATGCTATTGATAGTTACCAGCAATAAAAAAGGAACAACTCTATATCGAGTGAAAAATAATACGGTATAGCAATAACGAACTCACGACATTGGTGGTGCCCAGACCCGGGATAAATTGTTCAACCAAGTGAACGCCTTCGTAGAGATTGCCATCCCCGTATAGCTGACCTACCCGAGTAGCATTTAAATGATCCACATATTGTACTAAGGGACGAAGCGAAAAATAATTACCGTGTTTTAAACTTTTTAAAAGGGTAGCATTGACTGGGATACACATTAATTCCGTAAGCACATCCCCAATCGTAACCGCCGCTGTGTGACGACGTAACAAGGCAGAGAGCACCGGGCCGGGGAATGATTTACCGAGAATAGAATACATGGTAGAAAAGATAGATTGAATTTGGCACTCAAGAAAATGGATGTCGGCATTAAGGTTGTTGATGGTTTCGCTCATGATGTCGGCGCTTTCTGTGACAAAGCTAGCAAATAGGGGGTCTGTAGAGGAATGAGTGTTAAATGTGGCCGAATGTGCTGTGCGTAAGCGACCTACACTGCGACAATTGTCGGGCACAATAACGATCCCAGAAGGGTCGCATACAGCATTCTTGGGAAAACAAGTGTGAACAGATGGAGGACATCGAATTTGAGAATGTAAGCTTATGCCCAGGGTTGTTTTAGGTTGGTATATGGAAACATGCCCGGGTTACGGACGACATGCTGGACCTTTCGAATACTTTTTAAGTCTAGCGAATTTAATGCCACTGAAAACTTTCGCTGCTCATCCCAAATCCCGTTTGAGGCAAAAATTTGGTCAACCGCTGCAAACCACAAGTCGACATCGGTTTCCCAAAATGTTGGCAAGGTGATGTTAGGGATTGGTGGCGACGCTTGTTGATTAGGTACTGACTGTAATCGTGGAGTTGTTAAATTCTGAGCCCAAGTCTCGATACCCACTGATCGATTATTTGATAAAGGGGGACGCGGGGAGACAAACGGGTTATGGTTCGATGCCAAGTCGTCTTGGAAATGCGACGCCGATGGATGGCCGTGGGAAACAGGCAATGCACTAACGTGGGGTTCGACGTACGTTGACTGTAAAGGAGACGCATGACAGGTTGCGGACACGGGCTGCGAAGACGATGATCCTGCTCTACCGATGTTTAAGGGTTGCCCTAGCGTTGAAAAAGGTGGAGAGGTCGAAGTGGGGGGTGGAGGCACAAACGACGGTTTGGAAGACAAACGGGGAGCGGACGAAGAGCAAGTATACGCGTCTGGATTGGAAAGGGAAGTTGTAGCTGAAACAGAGATTGTGGACACATGCGTGAGCTCATCATGGTCCATAGTTTTTACCTTACGGTTGCGTAAATTATAAAAGGGGCCGGGTAATTTATGCATTGATGAGAAGTAAAAGTGGTAATATGGGTATTATACAAAAGATTTTAAAATATATGGCCCAGAGCAAAATGACAACACTATAACACAAAATATGATAAAAATAAGAATGTTCGTACCGGGAAAAGTTCTTCGTCCTCGTCGTCGTTGACGCTGCGTTGTTGTTACTGCGCTTCGTTGTCGCTTCGGCTTTGCCTTTGTTCGGACGGCTACGTTCTTCAATTTGACCGGAAAAGATTTCGCGTTTGAACGGCTTCAGTGGTTTTTTTTCGTACCGATGATGATGGTCCAATGTTGAGAAGCTTTGAAATTCTGTTGTAATCCGAGAGAGTGCACTCGGGGCACCAATGTCGTGAGTTCGTTATTGCTATACCGTATTATTTTTCACTCGATATAGAGTTGTTCCTTTTTTATTGCTGGTAACTATCAATAGCATTCAAATAGCAGTATTTTACAAACAGAATTATAGTGGAATAATTTAAGCATGGCGATACGAACATATATATGCACACGGATCACGTGACAAGATAAAGCAATGGAGTTTTGATAAGGTTGGCGTGAAAGCAATGTAATTTCCCACACCAAATGCTAACGTTGATGTTTAACACCAGGTATGGGAAATACTGATTGTGATATTAAAATAAAGCCAAATAATTTACAATCAACACAAAGCAAAGCAAAATCAAATAAGCACGTAATCAAACAAGCACGTAATCACTACAACCTTATACTTTGATTTTATCTTTTCTCTTCTTCTGAGTTTTTCTCAACACTTGCTTTCACTTTAACATATAATCTCTACAATTCTACACCTATTTCTATTATATTCTTATATCTATAATTATTAATGCTCATCTCGAATATCTCTTCTCTCTCTTTAATACTTTAAGATTACTTGCATGACATCAAAAACCATTAAACTGCGACATACACTTCATTATTAATTCCCTTATCATTACTACTCATAACAATAGGTATTTGAATTTTCAAGGGGGCTTTCTCCCCCCTTTTTGCCCCTAATATAGTCGTAGGAGGCTGAAATTTTGGGAAGCTTTCTAATTTAGTGTCTTATACATATGGTTTAAATTTCATCTAAATCAGATATATTTGAATTTTTAAAGGGGGGTTCTGCCTCCCATAGCTCCCTTAGGGGAGCACTTAAAGGTTGGAGACCACTTCCACAGTATTCCTTGGAAAATTTTACATGACAATACACTTTTACTTATTTTTTGAAGCTTCTTTAACTTTTCTCTCTATAAGTATTTGAATTTTCAAGGGGGCTTTCTGCCCCCTTTTTGCCCCTAATATAGTCGAAAAAGGCTGAAATTTTGGAAAGCTTTCTAATTTAGTGTCTTATACATATGGTTTAAATTTCATCTAAATTGAATATATTTGAATTTTCAAAGGGAGGTTCTGCCTCCCATAGCTCCCTTAGGGGGGCACTTAGAGGTTCGGAACTACTTCCGTTGTCTTCCTCGGAGAATTTTACATAAGAATACACTTTTAGTTTTTATGTAAACTTTTCAACCTTTCTTCCTACAGGGAACACACACACACAGACATTGACTTTTATATATACAGATGTAGGAAATGGTGCAATTATATTTGAATTCGTGTTGAATGTAGAGTCTAATCCTTCTGAAGAGCGAAGTGCGAAATTTCGGTCGTATTGATATGAGGCGAGCAAAATTAAAATTGCAGACGCACTATTACGTGACTAAGGAAGTTAGCAGTCTTTACATTTTTCCCGATCAACAATGGGCAAATCTGCTAGTTACTTATATACTGCAAAAAATATTTTTTTATTTGGGGTACCTAACAAATATTTATAGTAGAGCCCCATAGGCTCGTAGCCCCCCATAGACGATTCTGATCGAAATCAAAATATCGTAGCCTACTTGGCTTCCCTGGAAAAAGTTATATAAGATTCATATGTTTGTTTGTATCTAAATGTCTCCAGTTTTATTTCTATAGCGGACAGACAGACAAACTTTGAGTTTTATATATATAGATTACATAATTTATTAACGGTGTTTTTTGTATCATGTGATTTTCTAGCAATTTCTAGATTATTTTCTGTCGTATATATAACGTGGCGAGATTTTTCATTCATTCAGAGAGTGTAGTTCAGAGAAAGATAGCAGAGTGTAATAAAAAGGCGTTGTTCTGTGGTGATTGCTGTGATAGCACTTAAGCGATTATTTTGGTGGTTTTTAGTTAAGTAAGTTTCTGATATTTATTGAAGTGCTCTAGTTCTGTGTTTTAGCAAGCGAAGGAATTCGAAGTTGAAAAGTGATTTCTGAATATTGTTGTTCTGTTCTTAATCGAAAAGTGTGGGGGTTAAAGTATCTTAGTGGAAGCCAATCTTTTCCTAGCTATTAAGTCGTAACCAAACTTAATTATTCGATCGATACTGCAAGTCGCGTCAATTTTAAAAAGTAAATTAAAATTAAAATAGAACCAAAAACTCGATTGCAAAACGCGCCAGTGACATACGCCCCTTCCCCCCTAAGAATATTTTAATAATATTATTAAAAACTACTAATAACAAAATTTGCGAGTCCCCTTCACTACTAAGATCCTTAATCACGCACAAAATAAATTCGATTTCCATACCTCACACATATAGACTTAAAGCATAGTACAACAGTACACATAAACACAGCACAATTAGTTCATCACACGACTAAGACAATCAGCCGCTACATTGTCCTTTCCAGGAATATCCTGTACAGTATAATCGTACTTTTGTAAAGACAGGGCCCATCGCATTATGCAATCGTTCTGATACCTGGTCTTGTTCATATGTGCAAGGGGCTGGTGATCAGTTTGTAAAATAAACAGCTTGCCAGCTAAGTATAGCCGGAATTTTGTTACGCCCCACACAATACCCAAACATTCCTTCTAAAGTTGAATCTTTAGTCTCAGCTGGTGCGAGTTTCTTGCTGGCATACGCCATTGGATATAGTTTCTTGTTATGCCGTTGCATGAGGGCGGCACCCAGCCGACAGTTTGATGCATCAGTTTGTAGTATAAACGGCTTGCTATGGTCTGGCAGCTTTAAAATCGGTCGCTTCAACAAACAGTCTTGCAAGCTGCTGGTGGCTTTTTCCTAAGCTTGCTCCCATCGAATTTTGTTTGGTTGTCCCTTGCGCGTTAGATCAGCCAATGGCGCTGCAACCGCTGCAAATGTGGGGATGTGGGCGCGGTAATAATACGCTAACCCCTAAAATGATCTTACCTCTTTCTTCGCAGCCGGTCTTCGTGCTGTAGGTATCTTCTTTAAATTTTCCTCATTAATTGTGATCCAATCACGGCCGATATAATGCCCAAAAAACTCAACGGATTCGGCCCCGAATACACATTTAGACGGTTTTGCTGTAAGTCCTGTTTTTCACAAACGTCGGAGCACTTCCTCTAACATTTGTAAATGCGCTTGCCAGTCATTGGTATGTGTTATGAGGTCGTCAATGTAGCTATCCAAGCTGCTCATTCCGGCTAAAATAAGTTTAAAAAGGGGAGTTTCCTAACGGTCTACCTCAAACTGACTGTTGCTTTAGGTTTGAAAGAGTAAGATTACAGGGAAAACGGTACAAATACCGGTAAGTTTCCAAACTGCATTTCTTGTATTTTACGCTGCGGAGTTATGGAGATAAATTTTGCTTTGTTGTTTTGGTCGATTGACCTACCGGTAATTTCAAAGAAACCATTTTGGTACATATTTATTTTAGTTTAAAAAATCAAGCAATATTTTTAGTTGAACTGTTTTTAATTATCATTGCTGTGATTTTTGAAAAATAAAACAAAAAGCAAAAAAATTAATGTGGTATGCCAAAAAGAAAATCAAAGTTTACTGAAGAACTTCAACCGAAGTATCCATTTTTTAGAAAAGGACGAGATGAATTTGACGCAGAATGCATTACTTGTGGCTACGGAAGTTTGTTTCTGTAGCAAATAAAGGCAAACTTAGCCTAGACATCCATGTAGACACTTTAAAGCAGCTATGTCCAACCCGCGGCCCAGTTGAAGATTTTGTGCGGCCCAGTTGAACGTTTTCGTTTTTATGTATGTACAGTATAATGACAATTAGTACTTAATTTTGATAACCAGCAAACATTTTCAGGAAAACTCTGGCCGATGGGAATTGAATAAAACAGACCGATTTTATCCAAGAACGACGTACTGACTTGGTTTGCCAAATTCTTGTTTTACTAAAGCGCTTTTGTAGAGCCCTGCTGCCGCATTCCATTGACTCATAGCTTGCCTATAACATCATAGTTAGGGAGTGAATAGAGGTGCCAAATCGTTGTTATCATTTTGATTATGGATCAAACGCTTTCAGTAGTTTAAGCTAAAGAGTTTACTGAGAATAAAGTATAGAAACACATTAACTGTATGTCTCTAAAGTTGAAGAGAAAGCTTGAAGATGAAAATCGACAGTTTCGGAAAGAGTGGGAAGACTTGTACTTTTTTATTAAGTTAAGGACAAAGCTATATGCTTAATATGCCGTAAATGTATTTCAAGCATAAAATCTTATAATCTGAAACGATACTACGAGCAAAAACATGATAAAATTAACGAACTTAGTGTTGGTGAACGAAAAGTTGGTGAACGAAGCTGCAGTTACTCAAAGCCGGGTTAAACGCTCAGCAAAATGTGTTTCAAAGGCCTACAGGTGAAGCAACTGCAGTTGTAAATGCTAGTATGCGCATATCTCATATTATTGCAAAGAAAATGAAACCTTTTACGGATGGTGAGTATATAAAAGAATGCCTTCTTGCTGCAGCTGAAGAAATTGCACCAAAAAAAGTCAAAGATTTCAGTCAAATCAGTCTCTCACGTCAAACTGTGTCACGAAGAATTCATGTCATATCAAATGAAATTTGTGAGACGCTAGAAACAACTTTAAAAACGTTTATCTATTTCTCACTGGCTTTCGACGAAACAACGGATATCGTTGATACATCTCAACTTGCTGTGTTTATCAGAGGAATTGACAGTCAAATGAAAGTGACAGAAGAATTCCTCGATGTTGTAAGCTTAAAAAACACGACTACGGGTAGAGACATTAAAGATGCTGTGATAAAATGTATGGAAGATCATCAACTAGATTTTAAAAATCTTATTGGCATCGCAACAGATGGAGCACCCTCAATGATTGGAAAAAATGTTGGAGCAGTTACTTTGATTCTCAGACATATAGAAGCTTTGGAAGGATGTTCCAGCTCTGGAAAAGAAATGTTTCTTTGTCATTGCTTTTTACACCTGGAAAACTTGTGTGCCCAAGTACTAAATATGTCCCATGTTATGACAGTTGTAGTTAAAGCTGTCAACTCGATAAAAAACAACTCGCTGAAACATCGTCAGTTTCAAGAGTATCTTAACGAACTGGAGTCAGAGTACAGTGATGTGCTTTTCTACGCGAAGATTCGGTGGCTGAGTCGTGGGAAATGCTTAGAAACATTCTGGAATTTAAAGCAGGAAATTAAAAATCTCATGAAAGAAAAGGTTTACGATGTTCCTGAACTCGATGATGACCAATGGCTTCTAGATTTATGTTTTCTTACTGACATTACGAAAAAATTAAATGAACTCAATCAGAAACTTCAAGGTGAAGGCAAACTGATTACAGACTGTTATGAAGATATACAAGCATTTGTCACAAAACTTAAACTTTACGAAAGTCAACTTAAATCAAAAAATGCATTTCACTTTCCACTATTAAATAGCTTCAAGAGTGATAGCAAAGATTTTTGTAAATATGCCAACGAAATCACAAAATTGTTGAAAGCATTTCAAGAGAGATTCGCTTACCTACAAAAATTTGACAATTTGTTCAAAATTTTTATGTGCCCATCTGACATTCAGGTAGAAAAGGCTCCAGAGTATCTGCAACTTGAATTGATTGATCTTTAATCAAGTTGAAACACTTGTTTCAAAGAAGTGAAAAAACTTAAATTTTATAATGAGTATATCCATGAAGATAAGTTCCCCATCCTGAAGCAAATGGCAATGCGTATTGCAACGGCAATAGGAACAACATATTTGTGCGAATCTTTCTTCTCAAAATTGAAGATTGTCAAATCGAAGAATCGAAATAAGCTGACGGATGAAAACATGACAAACCAGTTACGCTGTGCAGTATCAAAATTGCCCGTTGATATTAGAAAGATGAGCAATAACATTCAAAAACAAGTTTCACATTAATTGAGGAAATAAATTGGTGATTCTTGTTTATTATTTTTTGTCTGTATATTATTGCTTGAGAGTTTGCCGTTGACTCTTTTTATCACATAAAAATTGAGCTGAACATCATACTGTTTAATTATAGGTTATTCAAAGTGCGGCCCTCATTAAAATAATGGTACAATTTTTGGCCCAGTATGGCATTTCGGTTGGACATAGCTGCTTTAAAGCATAAAAAACTATCCGATTTACATTTTTTTGTTCATTGGTATAATAAATTTAAAAACTAAACTGCTGTATTTGCACTAATTGTGAAACTATAGTTATCAAAATCGGTCAGTGGCCAACAAATGTCCAGAAAAATTTCCCCAGCCTTGCAGAACAACTTGTTGGGCTGATAACAATTATTATCAAAAAATGTCCTCCTTTTTGATAATGAAAATATGGTCACTCTAGTTTTACTCTTAGTAGTCACTCTACAGTCTTACCCATCTTGGATGCAATAGGCGTTTACGGCAAAAGTGGAAAATGCGCAAATGCTGGCAGAAGAACTCATGGAGCTGCAAGTAAATTCTGCTGGCCACACCACGTTTCAAGCCATGACGTTGTTGAAGTTTTGGACAAAGCAGTTGGTGGCTTATCCTACCCTTGCAAAAACAGCATTGCATTCCATAATTCCGTTTCCTACAACATATTTATGCGAATCTTAATTTTCGGCGTTAGTAGACATTGAAACCAAAAAACGAATGCAACTGGATTCAATTTGCCAAATGTGTCTTTCGGTGTTGAATATCAAGCCGAGAATGCAAATGATGCAAGAAAACAGCAGCAGCAATCCCATTAAGATTGAGCACAAATGATTAAAATTGATTGATTTTGTAGCTAGTTGTTGAGATGAAACATGAAATGAACTTTGCAGCAGAAACAGTTCTTCGGTTATCTTTTTGCGTTTGTCGAAGTAACTGACCTTAAGAAGTTCACGTTTATTTCGTTTAGCACTTGAATATAAAAATATGTATATTCATTTTGTTTATATTGGAGGTACACAAGCCTATCGTCGTAGAAATAGGGGTTCATAACCAAATAAGATCAAGAACCACTGTCTTAGATATCATTTCTTGGTATTGCTAATAGCACAAAGACACGAATTATAAATGCAGGTCTCCAGGATCTATATGAGGTTGATGTAGAAAGAGGCCTTGCATATTTATTATGGTGAGAATCAGTTTCAATTTAAATTCTCACGACAAGATTTTATCTGTAACACCGGAAAATAAGACTAGCTTACTGATTACAGCAACTGACATTTAATTTTCAGCAGATAACTATCGAAAAGTCAACAACTTGGAAATTTCTGCTTTAGATGCTTTAGATTATGTGTTGAGAGAACTTGACGCACTTGCTCTCCCACATTCCAGCAACAGGATCGATTACAACAAAAAGAACTATGAAATTTTTATAGCATTCAAGAATCGTGCTAACTCAAGAGCGAGCAATGCTGTAGCGAAATGAGCATTCAAAACAACAGGTTTTGTTATGAACACAAAACAAACGCTTGGTATTTTGCATTTATTTACTGGAGTAAAACTTAGTAACCGGTCACTTTTTTATCCAAATTGTCAATTGCGTTTGACATTATATATCTTGTAATAAATATTTTAGTTTATTTCTTCATCAATTCTATGTTCAAAATATAAAAACTATGCGAAAGAATGGAGCAATACTTTTGTCATTCAGTTGAACTCAAATTTGTTATTAATAAAAAGTACTAACAAATACTTGTACAGTATATGTGTCTTAATATTTGGAACAAACAACGTGTAGAAGTGTTAAGAGTAGCCATGATTGATTACACGATTGATTACGATTGATTGATTACACGATTGATTGATTGATTGATTGATTACATGATTGATTACACATTGATTACACATTTAAAATTTTGCTTAAACAATGCAAAAAATGTCAAGGATTGAGCAAATGCTTAAAAATATTTTAGCAAATCCAAATGCTATAAATCTAAACTATTACAGCAAGCCAATTTTAAACAGGAGGTGCAGAAAAAAATCTACATCTATTGCTATAACAACGTCCTGTTAATTTCAAATATGTTCAAACTTGTCAGCAAACCAATTTTTAGAAATATATTTTTCCAAACATAGTTTGTGATACTTTCAAAAAGTTTTTGTTTGTTTGGTAAACTTTTGTAAACTTCCACAAATCCAATAGGATGGTCACTCACAATACAGTCATAACATTTTCATTATCGGTCGTCCGCTTCGGAATCGGTAGATTTGCGGGTGAATTCCTACGCAAAACATAGCAAAGACTTTAAAAACGGTATTCACAGCTTCCCTGCCTGGCACTATGCACAAAAGCAATAGTGTGCAAAAAACGGCGGTAAGTTCGCTAGTTGTGTCTTAGCTTTTGGGATTTCTCCACGGTTATGTGACAGACAGGTGGCGAGTCTATGAAGTCTGTCAGGCCCGGTGGCCAAGTTCAACTAAGAATCAGCAAACGGAGTATGAGCTTATTTATTTATTTACGCGTATGAGCTCATGCTCTGTTTGCATGTCTTTCGTCAGACTGGGCCACCACGACCGGTAGACTGCTTGGCCCCACCATCTGTCTGCCACATAAAGACGGAGGCGTCCCGTTAAGTGCCTTGCCCAAGGACACAACAAGCAAGCTTGCCGGCTTGTTCTCCACACTATCCCTTATGTGCTGAGCGCCAAGCAGGGAAGCTGTGAATACCATTTTTTAAAGTCTTTTGGTATGACTCGACAAGGGAAATGAACCCCAGGTCTACCGACTGCGAAGCGGACGCTCTAACCACTGCACCATCGCGCCGGTTTTTGGAGTATGAGCTCATATGCGTAAAAGGATCAAAATTTCGCAACATTTGTGTCATGATTAGTTGCGCATTACTGGTAGGTTTATTTATCTAATTAAGATGTCTGCTTCATTCATTTCAGTGCCGTCGCAAAAAGGCGGTGGATCATCCAGGGTAAACACTATTCAGGGGTAACACGTTTGTCAAAGCATTTCTTGTAACAAAATTGGGAAAACTTTGGTTAAAGACTTCCTTTACAGACGGCATTTTGTCAATTTGAAGGGAAATTTTTATTAAACAACACTTCTCGAAATCGAGAGCTCTCGTGGGTCATTGGTTTAGTTGATCCAGAATCCAACCAAGCCGGCTGAACCCATCGGACACTTGAATGGGCAGTTATCAAAAGCTTATGTTTTTTCTGTACTTAAAATTTCCACGGCTTGATGCTCGACTTTTCTTAATAGAATTTTTCATTTTGAAGTTCTGGCTATGCTTAGGTCTATGCACTCTGTTCATTGCTCACGTGAACCCATGGAGACCTTGCTTTTCCCTTAGTTTGGAAGTAGGAAACACATTTATGATATTAACCCTTATACTTCCAAACGGGTCATTTTGACCGGTAGCAAAGTTTAAATGCGTGTTTCTCGCGTTGTACTTACTTTTACGCAATGAGATTTTACAAGTCTTTGAAGTAACCTTTAGAAATGCTTTCTTAAGTTTTCGAATGATTTATGATGTAAAGGTTCGCTGTAACGTGTAGTAGTTGCGTTCCTTTCCAACCGGGTCAAATTGACCCATGCCAAAGAATGCAATTTTTCTCAGCGGTTTGACATGAAATTTCTTTGTTTTGAAAGCGTTCTTTAAGGACACATTTATTTATTTTTGTGTCATGTTTCACAGCAGAAAACCTGGGCAGAATAGCTGCTAAACTGCTTTATCAATGTAATGAATGATGCTTTACCTTTGTAAGTTACAAGGCACATCCAGATCAATTCATGCTGCCACAACGGCTGCAATAGGATACGAACAAAGAAAAAAACAAGGTGGCAGGATTCGTATCCGCATTCACGAATTATCAATCCGCAGCTCTACCGTTTGAGCTGCACTGGTCCTCCTCTTCTGTGCTCGTATTTGAGCTTGTATCATTCAGATCTAGTTTGATCAAGCTACAACTATGACAATAAGTTTGATCAAGCTACCACAAGATATGCCTTGAGGACGAGTGGTTTATTTGGAGATTGCCTTTCAGAAATAATCATGAAGAAATATGTAAATGGACAAATAAAGAAGGTCGAGGTGTATTTTCAGATAACTGGAAAGATACTACGATTGTAGAGCTAAAAAAAGTAATCGGAACATTATTACTAGTTGGTGTATAAAGTCAAGCAACGAAGATCTTTCTTAGTTGTGGTATATGGAACATGGAAGACCAATTTTTCGTAAAATTATCTCGCGTAACCGTTTTCAAGACGTATTACGTGCCTTCGATTTGATGATGCTGCAACTCGAAGGTCTTGCTGGTCACCAAACAAATTTTAATCCATTAGAAATGTATTTGAAATTTGGAACGAATCTCTTTTGGATGCATTTGTTCCTGGTCCAAATCTGACGGTAGACGAACAACTTGTGGCGTTTCGTAGTCGTTTCCCGTTCCGCCATTACATGCCATCTAAATCAGGAAAATATCGCATCAAGATCTAAGCAATATGCGATTGAACATTTCATTACGTACTGAAAATGGATGTGTATAAAGGAAGAAAAATAGGTGAGCCGAGGGACACAAATCTAGGTTCAAAATTAATGCCAAAGCTCTTAGAACCTTTCAAAAAAAGTTGGAGAAATACTACCTGTGATAACTTCTTAGCAAATTTGCAGTTGGAACGAAAACTTCTAATGCAAAATCTCACCATTGCGGGAACAATTCGAAAGAACAAGACAGAGCTCCTTGCAGAATTTGTGTCCACCAAAGACAGAAAAGAATCCACTACTCTCTATGGCTATCAAAAGGAAGCGATGATTGTTTTCTATTGTCCCAAGAAAGGTAAGTCGGTTACTCCTCTGAGTGCCATGCATTCAGATAAGGGTACAGAATCGCCGGATCCGGAAAAGAAATCAGAAATCATTACGTATTACAACGCAACAACGAACGGTGTAGATATCACGCACCAAATGGTGAGGTGGTTTATTTCCAAAAGAAAAACTCGAAGATGGCCCATGGTAATATTTTATAACATGCTGGACATCAGCGCTCTAAAAGCTTTTATTACCGTATATGAATATCCCTCAACAAAGAAAACCATGCTGGGAAACGTGGCAGCTGATTGAGGCGGAGCCTACTAATTGACTTGGCAAAGGAACTGGCTGGACTTAAGGACGAAGATACGATTTCAATACAGGCTTCTTCATCTGAAAATACAAAAAAGTAAAGCGCTGCTCCATGTGTCCTGCAAAAGCTGATCGCAAAACAAAAATCCTTTGAAAAACTTGGAGCAATCATGTTTGCAGTGATCACTCTGTGGTCATTTGTAGGAAGTGTTATGCCTAATATTCTTACTGTTTCACATTTGTTTGCATTCTTTTATTATCACTTTCGTTCATTACAGTCTTTTGTGCTGCAATAAACTCCTATATAAATGCCTAACGATGTACTTATTGAGTGCTTTTCTTGTTGCTCCTGAAAGCCAGTCTAAATGTTCGATTTTTCTAATAATGCATACCCAAGCAAAGAATTTGCATTTATAACAATCATCAGCTTGATTATCCCCTTTTCTCATAACACAAAAATTTTGCTCCTGTACAAACTTCCTCAGGCGCAATATACTGAAAATAATATGCGGGTCAAAATGACACGTATGGGAAGTAACGCGACTCGAAAAATCCGGGAGTATAAGAGTTGAGCTATTTTGAAGCAAAGTAGCAAAAAATGTCTTTCTTGAGGTTCGATTTCACAGAGGAGCATTGTTTTCGTTTAATTTCTCCTTAAACTTTGTCAAGTCCTTGCTGGTTATGCGTTATGTTTCATGTTCATTTTTTTCATTTTTACAAAAATCTTGACCTGATATAAAATAGCCTTGAACTTTGCGCATTCGACATTGCTAAAATCAAGTAATTTTTCTTATTCAAAAATATTCAGTTATTTCAAATTTCATAAGCTATAAAATAATGTCGTGATTTTTTATTGGTCAACTCAAGCATTAAACGTTTGGAATTAAAGCATTAATCTGTGGTAATGAAACCCTAAGTTAAATTTTATCTGATTGTATCCAAATTATTGTAAAAATCATTATTTGAAAATTTGTTTCAATTCTATAAACATGTTTTAATTGAAAAAGATTTTGAATTCACAAACATTTTTCTTCATGACATAATTTTATATTACCCTTAGCAACCAACAGCAGCATTTTTATGTATATAGAAACTATAGTGAAAAGTATTGTCGTGAGTTCGTTGGTTTATTATACCGTATTGTTCATCACTCGACATAGAGTTGTTCCTTTTTTATTGCTGGTGACAATCAATAGCATTTGAATAGCAGTATTTAACAGAATTATAGTGGAATGAATAAATCGGGCGATACGAACATATATATACACACGAATCACGTGATACGATAAAGCAATGGAGTTTTGATAAGGTTGGCGTGAAAGCAATGCAATTTCCCACACCAAATGCTAACGTTGATATTTAACACCAGGCATGGGAAATACTGATTGTGATATTAAAAATAAAGCCAAATAATTTACAGTCAACACAAAGCAAAGCAAAATCAAATAAGCACGTAATCAAATAAGCACGTAATCACCACATATCTCTACCCAAGATTTTTGAAAATGATGGGCCGATAGGCACAGCAATTTCAGAAATCGTCCGCAAAAGAAAAAGGAGTTAATTATCAGCAGGGGCGCGAAATCTGCGGTGAAGAGCCCTACAGACAGAAGGAAATAAAACACGAAAAGTCCAAAGGGTTAGAACAAAAGACCAGATGAGGCTAAGGATAAAAAGGATTGAAAGAAATCCGCTCAAGAAAGGATTGGTCAAACAGGAAATCATTTGAAGAAAAACATTTTTCAAAAGTGACGTAGAGGAATCCAACAAGATAGAAGGATCCGCGGACGCGGTGGAGGACGGTTTGGTCTCGAACAGCCTAGTGAGCTGATGGTGCGTAAGATTGGCCTTACTGAGAGTTCGTAACACAGAGTTGACATCTTCAATGCCAAGGCTAGAGGAAGGAAAAAGATTGACAAAGGATTGGTAGTCAAGAGCGTCGTAAGGGGTATGTAAGGGAGCCAGATGAGGGGAAAGAGGACAGATATCGGTGTCCGCATGGGTTAACGTGTAATTTTGGAAGGTATGGAACTTACCGTTTATACGAAAAGTGAAAACGCGACCCGGAATAAATTGCTCAACTAAGTGAACACCTTCGTAGAGGTTGCCATCCCCGTATAGCTGACCTACACGAGTAGCATTTAAATGATCCACATATTGTACTAAGGGACGAAGCGAAAAATAATTACCGTGTTTTAAACTTTTTAAAAGGGTAGCATTGACTGAGATACACATTAATTCCGTAAGCACATCCCCAATCGTAATCGCCGCTGTGTGACGACGTAACAAGGCAGAGAGCACCGGGCCGGGGAATGATTTACCGAGAATAGAATACATGGTAGAAAAGATAGATTGAATTTGGCATTCAAGAAAATGGATGTCGGCATTAAGGTTGTTGATGGTTTCGCTCATGATGTCGGCGCTTTCTGTGACAAAGCTAGCAAATAGGGGGTCTGTAGAGGAATGAGTGTTAAATGTGACCGAATGTGCCGTGCGTAAGCGACCTACACTGCGACAATTGTCGGGCACAATAACGATCCCAGAAGGGTCGCATACAGCATTCTTGGGAAAACAAGTGTGAACAGATGGAGGACATCGAATTTGAGAATGTAAGCTTATGCCCAGGGTTGTTACTTCCAGCCAATATACGTTTCCACGCATATCAGAATGAAGGGAAATATTATGAACACTCTTAACCTTTTGAACATTTGGGCATTCCAATCTTTTGGGTACATCCCAAAAATGGACTCTGTTGCCGGCGACGCACGACCCTTTTTTTAATATCACAATTGCCTAATTGGTATAAAGAGCTACTTAATTGCTTTTTTAGGTGATCATAAACTGCAGTGCTGCGCAAAACTACTGCGTTAGTAACAGATTCCTCGTGGGAAGTGGGCCAGACGTATTTAACCGCAGGCGTGTTGATGGTAGACCAAATGTGGTCGGATTTTTTTCTAAGGTTCCGCAACAACCACTTTTCAGCTCCCTGGCCCAAATGGAACAGTTTTCTACAGGTGGAGGCGACATAGGAACAGTATCCTCGTTGCTGACCTTTGCGCCAAAAAAATAAAAAGTAGTGGATGACGTCGTTTGGTACATTTCACAAGTAGTAATCGGGAGCTGGAGAACGTGCTTACTCGGGTAATAGACGGCAGCCCGACAGGTATGTACACGAAATGAGTTATGTTTAATACACTTTTCAGGCTGTGGGATAAAGAATTCATTTTTGAACATGTTGGTGTGGCACAGCGGTACCGAAAACTGATAAGCAACAGCGGACAATGAATAAAAAGCCAACCACTGACAAAAGTAAAAGAAAGACAAATCCATGATTGTTCGCTAGTTATTTTGGTTTACCGAAATCTGCTTGGTTTACGAACAATCCGGCCGCGTCTCGTGGTTAAAGGTGGTGTTTCAGGTACTGCGGGAAGCGGTGCGCCAATCGAAACCTCTGATGAATCGGTTCCTGAAAAAGGAGGACTATTAGCGGTAGCAACACTCTCATCAGATGGGCGACCCCTTAATGGGTTGGGCTCTAGCGCATCAATATTAAAGCAGTTCAACATGTTGGCTGGTTTCAAACGGTCTATGCATACGTTGTCGATGTTCCTGTCCAGCTCAAGAGTAAACACCTTGTCCGATCTGTGCAGGACACGATAAGGGCCTCGGTAGGGTTGTTGGAGAGGAGGTTGAACGCCATCTTGTCGGACAAACACATGCGAGCAAGATGATAAGTCAGGGGGAAGATTCGTAAGTTGTGAGGTTATGACGCGAGCACGGACAGGCTGTATATGTTTCATGAAACGACGCAAGTCAGATATGTATGCGCTAGGGCTCTGCGATTTCTCTGAAAGGTGAAAATACTCGCCCGGCAGGCGTAAAGACGTACCATACAACATTTCGCTAGATGAATAGGGGTGGTTTTCGTTAACCATAGAGCGAATTCCCAGTAAGACCCAACCCAAATTAGAAAACCAATCGGACGGGTTGGTGTGGGCTTTTAATGACGCCTTCAAGACACGGTGGAAACGTTCCACGATGCCGTTGGCCTTGGGGTTATAGGAAGTGGTGTGAATGATCTTGTCATTAAGTCATGCCAGAGAGTAGAGGTGAATTGCCTGCCTCTGTCAGTGGTAATGGTCTCCGGTGCTCCATAATGACCCACAAAATGCAGCACAAACGCGTCGACCACAGACTGTGCTGTAATGTCTGGAAGAGGAATAGCCTCTGGCCAGCGCGAAAAACGATCAACGATGGTGAGTATGTAACGGAAACCTTTTGAAAGAGGTAACGGACCAACTATATCAACATGAACGTGAGCAAACTTAGAAGAAACCGGCTCGAACCTTTGAAAAGGAGATTTTGTATGTACACCCACCTTCGACTGTTGACAAGGGATGCAGGCTTTGCACCACCGTTTGATGTCATGATTCATACCTGGCCAAACGAATCTTCGTGATATTAATTCTCGACTGTGTTTGATACCAGGATGGGAAAAGGAATGCAGTGTCTCAAATACCTGCCTGCAGAAAGCCTCTGGTACTAGGGGTCGGAAGCTTCCTGTAGACATATCGCCCAGAAGTGAAACGCCATGTTCGGAAATTGGACGGTGCTCAAGTTGCAATGAGTGGTCTCCGGTTTGGAAACCAGTAAGTGAGCGGTCGTGAGCTTGGGCCGCTGCCATGGCTAAAAAATTCGTAGCTGGCTGCCCCCCAAAAATTGCGCCAACAGCACGTGACAAACAGTCAGAAACTAAATTATCTTCCCCTTTAATGTATCGCACGTCACTTGTAAATTGAGAGATGAAATTTAAATGACGTAGTTGTCGAGGAGATGAATGGCGTGAACGTGTGAAAAGGGCGTGGCACAGGAGGGGCGTGATCGGTATATACAATGAATTGCCGACCATCAACAAAATAGCGGAAATGACGGATCGCGAGATATATTGCAAGAAGTTCACGATCAAAAGTCGAATAACTGCGCTGGGCTTGCGAAAAGGTTTGAGAAAAGAATGCCAGCGGTTTCCATGCATCACCGTGCTTCTGTTGCAACACGGCACCACAACCTGTCTCACTCGCATCAACAAAAATAGCAGTGACAGCATCGGGTATAGGATAGCTCAGCAAGGTCGAGGCGCTGAGTTGGGACTTAATCGTTGCGAATGCCTTTTGTGTTTCTGTTGTCCAGTCGATCGGTTTTTTATTGGGTTTGCCGGGAGATAAAAGAGCATTTAGCGGGCGTAAAGTGTCGGCGCAATTCGGAATAAAACGACGATAGTAATTAACCATTCCCAAAAAACGACGTAACTGCTTTAGATTGGTGGGAGGCAAAAAGTTTTCAATTGCCTCCAATTTTTGGGGAAGGGGTTTTATACCCTCTTGAGTCACGAGGTGGCCTAGGAACGTTATCTCAGAGACACCGAATACACATTTGTCCTTGTTAAGCACCACCCCATAGTGTGCGAAACGTCGCATTAACTCGTGCATGTGAGTCTTGTGCTCTTCAAAAGAACCGGATGCCACCAATACATCGTCAACATACGCAAAACAAAAATTAAGCCCACGCGTTACTTGATCCATAAAACGTTGGAAGGTATTGCCACAATTACGCATACCAAAGGGCATCCTTGTGTACTCGTACAAACCCACTGGGGTAATAACAGCAGTTTTCTGCTGATCTTGTTTCGCTACTGGTATCTGATGATAGCCCTTATGGCAGTCCAACTTGCTAAAAATAGTGCAGCCCTGAGCAATATCTACAAAATCTACCAAATAAGGTAAAGGATAACGATCTGGTTGCGTAACATTGTTTAAGGCTCTGTAATCACCCACCATCCGAAAATCGCCAGGCTTTTGTTTAGGGACTATATGAATAGGGCTGGCGTAAGGCGATGAGGATGGCACGACAATGCCACTTTCCAACAGATGTCGGATTTCTTTTTTGACATAGGCTAACCTTTCAGGAGATAAACGACGAACCCGTGACACAACTGGCGGTCCACTAGTGATGACGTGGTGCTCAATGTTGCAGCGAACAGGCTGCGGAGTAAGGGTGGGTTCGAAAGCGCCTAGATATGTTGAAAAAATCTCATCCCGCAGAACATCATTCTTAACAATTGGATCTATCGGGGCAGACGTGGTTGCATTCACAGTGCAACTTTGCAAAGGCTGCGGCATATCGCAAAGAGCCGGTAGGTGAATGGAGGGAGGCTGAGGAAAGCTGGACAAGGAGGGTTCGGTTTCAATTCTCACGTCACTCGCTGGATTGCAGGCGGTAGCGATAACCGGGGAGTCCGAGGCGACAGGTAGTTCAGTATGTGCCTGTTCACACGCCCTGACATCTTGCGTACACGTGACATCGCCTTGTTCACCTGTATTAATATGCTGACGTGTGATACCGTATTGGTTGTTTGTACCAGCCTGACCAATACTTTCCACGCCAATATCGGTAGTTGCGGTTTTCTCGGCTGGGAGCACGTTGATATCGCGAGTGATCGATAAGTTGTGAACCTCGTTGATAGAAGGTTGAGGTGGAAATCGCTCCTCGGCGTTATTGAGCCGACTTCCTTGGATCACACGCTCATCGTGCGAACCAATCACATGGGGGTCCACAAGCAGCATCTCAGTAAAATCGAGCTGCAGACCGTGAAATGCAAGGAAGTCGCAGCCTAGGATAGCCATTTCTACATTAGCTACCTTAAAAGTCCAGGGGTAAGAATGAATGACCCCTGTTGGCAGCTGTACTTGTAAATACTTGGTTCCATGAATGGATATAGGGGTGTTATTAATGGCGGATAAAGTTTCCAAACCTGAGTAGTGATCACAAGAGGCGAAATCCTTAACAGGTAGCAAACTAATCGGAGACCCCGTGTCGACTAAAAATTCGACATTGTTGGAAGGATCAAAAACTGTAAATGAGCGGTCGGGACTTACTGGCGACTCGACACTGCCGACCCACAGTGGCGAGCTGAGTCGTTTTTTGGCAACGAACGTGATCGCCATGCACAAGGGGATTGGCACCTATTTGCGCGCATTCCAAATTTTTTATGATAAAAACAAAGGTCGCTTTCGGCGGTACTGTAGCGGGAAGGATGATGCCAAGAATTTTTCGTGTTGGGTTGCCTGTGAAAGGTAGGACGGTTCCCAAGGCCTCCAAACTTATGCGATCTACTATGCTGTCCTCTGGAGTGGCCAGCGGCGGTATTATACCCGGGGTGTCGAGGGGGTTGTAGTGAGGCGAATTGGGGTTGTGGCGAATTGTGTATAGTGGCAGCCAACTGATTTAGACGCTGATCAAATATTTCGTTGATTAAGCGTTGGGGGCTATTAGTAGTGTTGGAAGATTTTGAAGCGGCCATAATTTCGTCCGCTCGCAGCGCAATGAAGTCTAAGTTGGTGTCGAACGATCCCGCTAGAATGGTTCGAACCTGAACCGGAAGCTTGTCAAGAAATAATTTGCGCAAGACCGCTTGACTCTGAGAATCCGAGGTGTTGAACACGTCGAGCAGGTAGCGCATTTCGAGAAGCAATTCGCTAGGTTTGCGATCGCCCAACTCTGTATTATGAAACAACTTGTCTAAACGATCGTTTTCACAGAGTCGATATGTCTTAGCCAGGGTTGTTTTTAGGTTGGTATATGGAAACATGCCCGGGTTACGGACGACATGCTGGTCCTTTCGAATACTTTTTAAGTCTAGCGAATTTAATGCCACTGAAAACTTTCGCTGCTCATCCCAAATCCCGTTTGAGGCAAAAATTTGGTCAACCGCTGCAAACCACAAGTCGACATCGGTTTCCCAAAATGTTGGCAAGGTGATGTTAGGGATTGGTGGCGACGCTTGTTGGTTAGGTACTGACTGTAATCGTGGAGTTGTTAAATTCTGAGCCCAAGTCTCGATACCCACTGATCGATTACCTGATAAAGGGGGACGCGGGGAGACAAACGGGTTATGGTTCGGTGCCAGGTCGTCTTGGAAATGCGACGCCGATGGATGGCCGTGGAAAACAGGCAATGCACTAACGTGGGGTTCGACGTACGTTGACTGTAAAGGAGACGCATGACAGGTTGCGGACACGGGCTGCGAAGACGATGATCCTGCTCTATCGATGTAGGGTTGCCCTAGCGTTGAAAAAGGTGGGTAATCGATATCGGTGCCAGAAAAGGGAAAAGGTGGAGAGGTCGAAGTGGGGGGTGGAGGTGGAGGCATAAACGAAGGTTTGGAAGACAAACGGGGAGCGGACGAAGAGGAAGGATACGCGTCTGGATTGGAAAGGGAAGTTGTAACTGTAACAGAGATTGTGGACACATGCGTGAGCTCATCATGGTCCATAGTTTTTACCTTACGGTTGCGTAAATTATAAAAGGGGCCGGGTAATTTATGCATTGATGAGAAGTAAAAGTGGTAATATGGGTATTATACAAAAGATTTTAAAATATATGGCCCAGAGCAAAATGACAACACTATAACACAAAATATGATAAAAATAAGAATGTTCGTACCGGGAATAGTTCTTCGGTCTTCGTCCTCGTCGTCGTTGACGCTGCGTTGTTGTTGTTACTGGGCTCCGTTGTCGCTTCGGCTTTGCCTTTGTTCGGACGGCTACGTTCTTCGATTTGACCGAAAAAGATTTCGCGTTTTAACGGCTTCAGTAGTTTTTTCGTACCGATGATGATGGTCCAATGTTGAGAAGCTTTGAAATTCTGCCGTAATCCGAGAGAGTGCACTCGGGGCACCAATGTCGTGAGTTCGTTGGTTTATTGTACCGTATTATTCATCACTCGACATAGAGTTGTTCCTTTTTTATTGCTGGTGACAATCAATAGCATTTAAATAGCAGTATTTAACAGAATTATAGTGGAATAATTTAAGCATGGCGATACGAACATATATATGCACACGAATCACGTGATACGATAAAGCAATGGAGTTTTGATAAGGTTGGCGTGAAAGCAATGCAATTTCCCACACCAAATGCTAACGTTGATATTTAACACCAGGCATGGGAAATACTGATTGTGATATTAAAAATAAAGCCAAATAATTTACAGTCAACACAAAGCAAAGCAAAATGAAATAAGCACGTAATCACCACAGTATCCGCACGTCACAAGCTTTCTTGCGATTTCTTCATTGGTTTATAGTGTGAAATGTTCTTGAGGGAGAACGGTATTAAGTTGGTAATAGCAGGCTTACGGTCAAAATTATGTTAAACGTTGTAAATTGAATTATTTTCAGCGGTTGCTTGTTTTAACCTAAGTGTATGAAGTAAAATGAAAAAATGTAAAACAATTTTAACACGGAAACATTACAAGAAATCCAACTTAAGATTTCATGCTTTCATAACGACATATATACAACGTTTCTGCCTGACTGTTAACTGATTTCCAGCGATATGATATCTGTAAAAGTGAATAAGATGTCTACACAACAACAAAATTGATCACAAGACCTGTTTGAATGACAAGCCTACACAACAACAGCAATGCTCGCATGTAGTTTTGATAATGAAATAAAAACACTGTCAAGTAGAATTAAAGTAAAAACCGTTTGAATTACTAACAGAATATTTTGATTTCAAAGTGAAGCTTGCAGCTGATTCTTGTTTTTGATTTGAGTTGTGTTTAAATGGCATTAGCTCTGCATGATGCAGATCAATTAGTTTTGTCTCATTTTGAGACGATTATTTGGACTCATGGTGTGATACAAGTAAACAAAACTAATCTTTACGATTAATGCACGGTCTCGTAAATCGATATTGTACGAGCTACTGTGTCTGATTGAACTTGACAGCTTAATAATGGAATGCAGAAACCTCGGGAACAGTCTTAAATCAGTTGAATCGGTAAATCTTTTTATCTTAAAATACTGTGAACATGTTTTAGAAACATAATGCTACAGAATTTGAACAATCTTAACAACAAAGTGTTAAAAACTACGCAATAAGGAGGCAAGGATTGCATCACAGTTGCACAAATATGTTGTAACCATTGTCTGGTAAGTCTAGGCAAGTATCACCAACATTAACTGATTGCGGATCTCTAGTGACACAGATAACTTGCTAAAATACAATTTACAACCGTAGGAAAATATAGTCTACGGAAAAATATGACCTATGGTAGAAAATTACGACTGTAAAATGTCCTGGAGATTACCATTCCGGAAGGGGGGGGAGAAATGGTAATTTTTTGGAGGGTAAATTTTCTAAAATTGGAATTAATAGATAATTTTAGGTTTATTGTTTATGTTATTTTTTCGACATTTTCTCAATTTTTTCAAAATCAAGCCAATGTAATTACACGAAGCTAATACGAAAGACAATTATGCATGGAGTTAAGAAGTCGAAACCCACCCAACAATAATCATAAATGTATTTCATTTCAATACGCTGGGTAATTACAGTAATGGATAGAAATTGTTCAAACAAAAAACAAATCTTACACACTAATTTGTTGATCAACGGAGTAAGAAAAAGAGAATTCAAGAGCTAGATATCATGCTGGCCTACTCGATATTAGATCAACTTTTAGAAAATTGCAATTTACTTGACGAATTATGCGCGTTTAAATACCAAACGAGAGGTGTTTTGGGCAATTGACAGCATTTCCAACTGAATTTCATTTTGATATAAATTTCAAATTAATAACGAACACCGTCAATGGCCTAAATGTGCAATTTGGTGAACTTCTGAGCAATTTAAACTAACTACATTGAGGGTATATCAATAACAATTGGTTGATAAAATCTCACAACCTTGAATTAACCCTGTTTCTGCTTTTTTTCCTAGTTAGATTTTGTGCCATGAAGTCACTATTAGTTTTTCACTCTCTGATTTCCACAAAAGCTACATAAACTGAAAGCCTTTCTACTTATCTATTGCATTATTCTGCTTTGATTATAATAATCAAAACTCTGCCATGTTTGCTGAAATTCGTAACAGACTACAATGTGACGTCACTTGGCATTATGCTGAAATAGAAATATTTCAAATGTTCAAAAAAATAGAAAAAGCACTTTTAAGAAAAAATCGCATGTTGCATTGCCAATAAACTTCAAATTGTTGAAAAACTATTTTATCTGAAGCTGCCTTTAAAAGTTTTCTTAAAAACGTTTGACCAATCACGTTGTTCCGCCAATCGCCATGTAGTTTTTTACAGCGATTTGACTTCATAAAGCGTAGTCTCTTGAGAACGTGACGCAAAGACTTCATAAGCAATTTTTTACAAAATTGATTGATATTGTGGTAAATTAAGTGATCTCGTGTTGTTTTGTTAGGAGTTTAAGTAAATATAGCTTCAAATTAGACCCCTACAGCGAACCGAACAATTAGCCCCTACTGAGAAGTAGTAGACGTTATAACCGGGCTTCCTACGGACTACCGGTGCTTCTAAAAGCCTTCCTTTGTTGTATTGTCTTTCTTTGGTCTTTGCCCTGTGGTTAAATAAGGCCACATGTTTGACTCATATATATAACAGGTGCATCTGCTCGTATATATATAGTGACCACGTGTATTTTTGCTGTTCTTGTCAAAACGTCAACGTGGCGAAACGAGTAGTAAATTTTCGTTTCGGCCTGATTACTGATTATGCTTCGGATTTCTGTTTGGGCCAGAGTGTTGGTCCCCCTGTTTAATTGTTATTAAGGCTGTGTGGTAGCCTTTATCACCGTGAATTTTTGTTCTGCGCACGCTGGGAGGAGCTGCGCATATTTGTGAATAAAACACTGCAAGAAAGCTTCAACCGCTTCCTGTTTTTTGTTTGACGAAGCAAAAAGGATCCGTAGAGCTAATATTACTAGTTCTACAAAGCAACTCTACTGGTTCAGTGCTAATCAACGACGGTACGCTTGGCGCGAGAATCAAAGAGTTGAAACCTGGTGCTGCCGCACCACACGTGTCTACGATCAAAAATCTTAGAGAAAATAATATTTGCTATGACGCTCTCATTATAATGTGACCACACCCCATACATGAGGTTCAAGTTTTAGCACGTAAATGAATCGTGAGCTGGCTTTCGTTTGAGTTAAAACTTGCGTTTCTAGGTCAAGAATTGTGGGTCAAAAAAAACTTAACTTTTGTTATTACATCACGACAACCTCACCGGCCCCTTTATGACACCACTCTGGGACAGCTTTCAATCATTTCTCGTTTCATGTTTCTACGCCCATCAATTTCGGAGAAGTTAAAACCTAAAGCAAAATAGAAAAAATTTTGCTCTACAGTGTAGATTTGCAGTCTTCAAAACATTTTCCTTGTTTACTGATTTGTACCGAACATAAAAATTAAACTCCATTATTTCTTATTTTTTACTATGACCGCAAGCACTTGTTGGCATTTCCAATGGTTTTATAAAAATGTAAGTCATTCTCCTAGCTAAAACAAGAACTTTTATCACTTCATACAAAGTTTGACTCTAAAATTAGTAAAAAATTTGTATTAAAGAGGGGTGTAATTACAATCACCATTGTTGATCGTGTAACTCAAAGATTTTTTGCCTCAATTCTCATTCGGTCACTGTCAGCTTGTGTATAAGGAGAAATTAATAAAATCGCTCTTCTGTGATTTCCAACGAATGGTTTACTTCCTGATAAATGAGTGTCAGGAAAGTTTTGACGGCCACAACATTACCCCAAACCAACTACATTGCTTTCCAATTTCGATCACAGAAGTAAACTGGCAAAGCGTTGAAACTTTTCCTGGCCAACTGAAAATGCTTCAACTCAACAACAAACACCATTTTTTAAAAAGCTCTCAAATGCTTTGGCAAGGACAAATTCTACAAATATTTCTGCAGCTTTCTTATCGGTAATGCAAAACTCCAGAGACAAAAATGCATAAGTAGCCGTTGTGGACGTAGCAAAAAAGGGGCCACAGAAGCCACAAAGCCCCAAATTTTTTTAACTCGACCAATTTTCAGATGCAATAGTTACAAAACGTTAATCTCCTTCCAAAAAATCATCATTGAACAAATTTGAGGACAAATTGACAAAATTGGTGGTAACAGAAGATAGATCTCAAAATATAAAATCATCAACAAAAATTGACAAAAACTGAGTCCGAAAAAACATAATTTTGCCCCTAAAGATTTGTTTCTTGCTAATCTAATACTCGCCGTGCTCAATAATCAATATGAACATTTCTAGCTTATACTGCGCTTGGCGTGGCAGATTTTGGTCTCAGAAGATATTGTAGAGTTGTTGTCTTCAGGTTCTCTTTGCACTTCTTGTACAACCATGTGCTCAAGCTCTACAGGACCAACCAAGCAGAAAAAATTGCCATAAATTACCTTTAAATAAAAATTTTAAATATCCGTAAAATGAAGTAAACGACAAATCATGAGCCGCATAAACACAATGCTCATAATCTAATGAATATGAATCAGCACTGAAATTTTCAAAATGAAAATGCAATTAGACTACAAAATGCGATAACTTGCTATATCGAGAAAATAAACGAGTTGCATGATAAAAAACAGCATAAATATCTTTTATATTTACTCTTGCACAGTCGAAGCACAGATCAATAGGTTCGGTTGCCATTAGGAAACATTAAAACGCTTGTAAAAAACGTCAGCAAATGGGTTTAAAAAAATTAGTTGATTGTAGATTAATGCGTGTGCTGTCATTTAAACAAGAGTGTTGGCCAGGAGAGAAGCAACTGCTTTTCCGAAATGTCTATTATGTAGCCTACTAGCCGGCTCTGCCGGCGTCGCCCGCAGAGCTCCCATTAGTAATGTCAAGATTAACAATCTTAGTTCGGCAGACTGGGCCTGCTTCACCCAATGGATAGTAATGAAAACAGTTATACAAAATTTATGTTTTTCACATAACCAAATCTCGTTTTAAAGTAAAACTATTGATTTTGATACGCAATCGATTAAAAAAGATATTTTGGAGGTTGCTCATAGTCGTTACAAGTCTTCCAAGCTTGTGGCGTAGTGGTTAGAGTGCCCGCTTTGCAGTCGGTAATTCTTGGGTTCATTTTTCAAGTCGAGTCATACCGAAAAATTTTAAAAGATAGTATTCACAGCTTCCTGTTTGGCTCTCAGCACAAAAGTGATAGTGTGGAGAACAAGTCGGCAAGCTTGCTTGAAAGTATATCAAAGTAGTGGAAGAGCGCCAAAGTGATTGATGTAGGTATTCTAAGCAGGAAGCTATTAAATATTAGGACCACAACTTACAACTTGTTTGTAACTGTGGGCGTATTTGTATGAACTGAAGCCTCTGGCTGTGCACACGTTGCTTGATGCTGGCATAAACGCAGCCATGCAAAGTGCAAAATTACCAGGAATGAAGCCTTTACATTTAAGCTACTAAAATAGGAGGGCCCCACCAGCAATATTGAGGTTAAGAATAGCAAATCGTCTGGATATACCAGCTTCACATAATTGCAAAGAAAGTTTCTTCAACATTTAAACAATATGCATATGGACAACAATATTTTGTTGCAAAAGATTAAACAGAGCTATCTTTATCTCTCCTTATTTTTCGTTGGAGGATCACCGACATTTTAATTGGAGTGGGCTAATTTTTAAAATTGTGAGAGACTTCATTTTTAGATGAATCATTTTAAAAATTTTGATAGTTGATGCTGAAGAACCATACTTTTAAAAAAGAAAAGATAAATTATACAACAGGACTCAGTTTTTGTAGAAATTGCAATTTTTTGAAGTACAGGCACCAAAGTTTAAAGTGCTTTTGACCGGTAGGTTGTATTGCTTTTGACCGGCATAAATGTAGTTGGAATATTGTTCAACCAATAATGAAACATGATGTACGGCAACCAATTTTTGATCACCCATTATAAACTAATCCTCACCTTAACTAATTAGAGTCACATATTACTGGAAAGCAAAGTTCCTAAGCTTTCAAATGAGACCAATTGTTAGTACCTCATTATGACTTTTTTGTATTAAACGTACCTGAATTTACTCAGCTTACCACTTTCAAGAGGGTAAAAATTATCTTACAGGTGTTAAAGTTCAATTGTTTCGAAACAAACTTGATTTGTGTTACATTTTTTTTTATTTTACATGTTTATCTTCCTTCATGAGAAAGCAAATTGTTTCACTGTCTTTTGGGAGGGATGTCCGCACTCGCTAAGTAGTTGCCATATCCGAGTTGTCTGAGCCACCTGTCTTTCACATAAAGATGTGGGTGTTCCGTTAACCCTTTGAGGGATAATTTAACACATATGTTACATGATTGTTAATTGTTATATCATTATGACGTAATAACGATTTTTCTGAAATTCATTGTAATTTTGTTGTTATCAAACAATTAAGGAATTGTCTCAAATTTTAGGAATTAGAATCTTATGATCCTCAAAGGGTGAAGTGCCTTGCTCAAGGACACAACAAGCAAACTTAACGCCTTGTTCCCTACAACATCCCTTAAATGCCAAGCGCCAAGCAGGAAAGCTCTGGATACTATTTTTTTAAGTCTTTTGGCATGACTTGACATGGGGAATAAACCCCAGATCTACCGACTGCGAAGCGGAAGCTCCAACCACTACGCCATGGCATCGATCAACTTTTCCAAGGCATTTGACTCAGTCGGGCACCCCCATCTATTTCATAGGCTTGATTCTGCTCACCTCTATCCTTGCTTTGTTTAGTGTACTCAATTTTTTCCTTTCTGATAGGTGCGCTGGTGTGGTGTTCAAAATCACAAAAGTTGCTCCTTTTGCGTTTGTCGAAGTGTTCTACAAGGATATTTTCTAGGCTGTTTTCTTTTCTCTTTTCACAAATGCTCTTCCTGCGTCTATACCTTTCTCTAATAGCTGCTCTTTTCATGCTAACGACCCGGCCATCAGATTATCCTTCTGTTTTGTATCTACTGCTGCGTAGGCTATACAAAGAACCTTTGTGGAACTGTAGCGTTAGTCTAAGCACTAGTTCTTTCTTTCGATCCGTGGAAATGTGCAGCTTTCTTCTTTTTGGTGGATCCCCACCGAGCTAAGCTTTATCTCTGTCTATCCATGTTCAACTTCCCTCTGCACTTCAATCATACTTCCACTTTTCTTGCGGTCACCTTTAAAGACACTCTTTGTATTTTCAAGCACGTACTGTATATCTTTGCTAAAAGCCAATTTTTCTCACGCTTATAAGACCTTACGTGGTACGTACTTCTGGTTTCTGACAAGATCCTTCCACAGAGTTCCAATTACCATTGTACAAATGTTTTCTTCAATCCGTTCTCACCTATGCTTCACCCAGATAGTTTCGATTTGTAAGCGTTACCTAGGTTTCCTAGTGGGAACGCCTTCACCGAGCGGCCAGTCGCACCATCACTGGCTATCTCTTATTCTCCCCTACCTTTCTGAGGATAATTCATCTCCTTACCAGACAACCTGGCTCATTTTGACCTGCCATCTCACAAGCGGGCTCTTCGTCTTCTATCTTGTTTCCCTATTCCAGAATTGGCTAGATACAAGTCAAACCAAGGGTTTCCCGGTCCTCCTGGAGAAACATTTTATCTACTCCCTTGCTCATTCTCTTTCTTTTCTTCTTACCTGCTCTCCTTCTTTTCTTTAAACTCCATCTTCCTTTAGCGTTGAACTGACTCTTTCTAATCAATGCTTTTGGTCTGTCTCTTATCTCTCTCGGTAATGTGCTGTTGTAGCCTAACTTGACTCACTCCCAACTCACGATCTCGTGATTTGGGCTGATGGCTCTGTTCCTTTTCCTTTGGGCAATGGATGCTACAACGTTCTTGAAAACTAACGTTCCGGTGCTGACACCACAATTTTCTGGCCCAGTTTATTCAAATTTTTCTGCTAAACCCTGCACTAATTTGCAAGCTTTTTACTGGTGTCAGCAACACCAACAAGTCTGCTATTTCTCTTCTTTGCTTCTTCTCTCAGGTTTTTGCTCTGTTCTTGCGACATATCTCTTTTCTTCATCTTTGCTTCTGTCTCACACTCCCTGGAACATCTGGCAGAACCTATCTATTCTCTTTTCCTCTTTTGCTGTCAGGCTACAGTGAGTACCCGGTCAGTTAGCCAGACAAGGTGCACTGCTTTAGATACGTATAGTCCCTTGGAGTCTATCTCTCTCTCACCTTTCGTATCTACGCATCTCTTTTTTCGGATTATAGACGTAATATCTCATCAAAATTTTTCAACACGTAAGTCAATGTAGTATCTACTGAAGAACGTGCTTGTTTTATCACGCTAGCTGAGCTCTTATTCGCCTTTGCTAAAGCAGACACAGTTTTTTTTAAACTCTCATTTCTCTAAAATCGGTTGGATTGAGAATCCGTTGTGAAGCGCCTTCGGTCATTCGACATAGAGCTCTTCTCGTCTCATTCTGTGCTGTTGTGCAACAAACTCTTTAGGCCTCTCGCTCTTTGGAAACTTTTAATCTACTTTAATTTCTGATTCAGTTCTTGAGGAGTTGCCCGAATTTTGTGCATCATTGGTCTTCTTCCATGAGCCAATCTTGAGGAAGGAGTCAAGTAACCAACAACAAACAAACTTGAAGACCTTTTCTTTGTTTGAAAGATCAATCTCAAGGTCGGCATCAAAAGACTGAACTTAAAAGGAAAAGATACGGATACAAATTTAATTGGTAGAAGCTGGAAACAAATCATGCTCTTCATCTTTCCGTGAGCTACAAAATTTCACGTTGCGGATTACAGTTGGCTTACCCCTGTCATTAAGCAACTTTCAAGTGTGCTGGAAAAAGCATGCTTAGAAGGTTAAAATGCTTAAAAAAAGATTCTGTTGTTGAATCGTCAATTGAGTATTAATTGTTGTAGGGTAGTTTTTTATCAAAAGCACCTTGATAAGATCTTTAAAAAAAGCGTTCCATTGCGTTCCTACGATCAGTAGTTTTTGAGTAAATAAAAAAACAAATTTTACAATTAATCTTTAAATATGATGTCATGTGAAATCCTAAAAAATGTAACCTGTTGGAGTTGGTAAGTCGGGTACTGGCTTTCATTTAAGCTAAAAAACTGTGTTTTTCCATCAAAAAACGTGATTTCCCCTTGTGACACTCTCCCCGAAGTGATAATCGATCATGCTTATGGTTTGATGCTCGTACGTCCAGTAGTTTCGGAGGAGCTAAAACACACACATACACACAGAAAGAATTGCGCTTTACGGTACAGACTAGCCGGCTTTGTTGGCGACGCCCGGCAAGACCTCCCATCAGTAACATCGGGGATAAGTATTTCGGTTCAACTGTCTCCGCCGGCTTCACCCATCGGGCTCTTGTGTGAACAATAACGAAAAGTTAATGAATTTTATGCATTTCCACAATTCCTGTTCATGTAATGGTGATCATCTTGTTCTCTTAATCAAGACTGGTAATGCTCGCAAAGAAAAAATTTGAAAAGAGTTATGGGGCGGAATTGAAGCACAGTCAAAATTGATGGTGGTGGCCAAATGGTGCAATTCCAGAAATAAACTATTTAGTGATAAGTTTATTTTGAGATTTGGTGAGGCCCCTCTCCTATTTATATTTGTGATATTTAATTCTTTGGCTGTGCTATTTTCCTGGTTTCCGGCATAGCGACAAAAGTGGCTATATCTTCCCCAAAGTCATTTATCACATTCAAATAGGAGTTCAACGGACCAAGTTATTTTAAAACAAAATGTGCTCTCTAAATTCAGTTTTACAAATTGTTAGGTTAATGGTTTTATTTTGATTTTTTCAAATTTGGGATTTTATTACATTGCTCTATAGCAGGGGTGGCCCAACTGCGGCTCTTGAAGTCCTTGACTGCGGCTCTTTTGGCTCTTGTTGTGCAATAATGCACGGCAGGGGTGTGTAACCAGCTGTGCAACGTATTGAGTTTCGGAGCCGGTGGAAGTGTGCAAATGCGTAATTTTGTGCTTGAAAATGATGGTGTGCAACAAAAAGAGGATCATCACCCGTCATCTGGACGGAAAACGGGTCAATTTAAATAAACTAAAGATAGTGTATTGGCTCTTTCAATGATGGCCTCTATCGATTTCAGCTCTTTATCACGGCAGATGTGGCCACCCCTCTCATAGAGTACAAACATAGCTACCTTAACATGCAACATACCAGAAAAAGAAAAAATCCTTGCTTTGTAGTATATGTCGGCGTCGCCCTCAGGGTCCCCATCAGTAACGTCGAGATCGAAAATATCGGTTCAATGGGCCAAGCCTGCTTCACCCATCCGGCACTTGAGTGAGCAGTAACGAAAAGTTTGTATTTTTTCTGTACATAAGATTTTCGTGACTTCGTGCGCTGCTTGTCTTAATAGAAATTCTGATTTCAAAGACCTGGCTATGCCTTCAGCCTATATGCTCTGTTCATTGCTTACGTGAACCAAGAGGCCTCGCGTTTTCCTTAGTTTGGAAGTAGGCATTGCATTTGCAATATTAAGCTATTTTGAAGCAAAGTAGCAAAAATGTCTTTCATGTGGTTGGATTTCACACAGTGACGTTGTTTTCGTGTGATTTCTCCTCAAACTTTCTCACGATCGTGCTGACTACAAATTATGTTGTATGTTGTTTTCTCCCTGCTTGGCGTGCCCTGGGGAGTTGAAAGAATCCTTACTTTTCCCCAAATTTTTAGGTTTGATCCAGTTAGTTCTATAAAGCTATTATCAAGCAAAATAGAAAAATTGTTTCACCTAAGTACGGTGCTATTTTACTCCGGCAGGTCATGCCATCACCCGTGCCGAGTCAGAACGTATCAATTAAGGCAGCTGCGTTGGCTTCACCGTACAAATACGGTATTTGTAAGAGAAGCAATGAAAAATTTTTGTAAATATAAGCTTTAGTTCGTGTACATGTAATGTTGATCATCTTGATCTTTATCAATCAAGACTGGTAGTATTCAAAAGGAAAAAATGATGTTACAAACTATCATCGTTACTTTATAAAAATGCGAGGGGGAGGGGGATGAAACATAGTCAAGATTGATCGCTGCACCTAAATGGTAATCATTTTGACAATTAAAGAAATGAACTATTTATTGGTAGGCCTATTTGACGATTTGGTGGGTTTGTAATTATTAGTTCTTTGGTTGCGCTGTTTGCTTTAATTCAGCCATTTCTTTCCCTAAAGTTATATAACCTATACCAATAAGCGTCTATTAAGCTCTTTTCAAATAAAAACATTCTCTCTAAACCTTATTTTACAAATTGATGTTATTATTGTGTTATTTTGACCTTTTTTGAAACTTGGAATTTTATTACATTTAACTTTTCCCCAAATCCAGACTTCTTTACTTCTAAATTAAGATTAGGATTTAAATCCGGGCTGTTGCCAAGCTATTTAAGATTATTTAATTGCTTTTGTTAAAGGTATCTTGTTACCTTTGAGGCTTTGTGGCAGAATGCACTATCGTGCATGAACACTTCAGAGCTATGAATGCAATAGAAGTAGAGCATCTGCTATTCCAAGACTTGCAGGTAGATGTCAACATTTATTTTTTAAGAGAAACTACAGATCGCTCCTTCCTTTCTCTCTAGAAAAACATCCCCAAACCATTGCTGACTGCGGATGTTTAACGATTGCAACTGTGTATCGAAGGTGAAAGCGATCAGATGATCTTGGACGCTGTACCGTGGTTGACCCCACCTTAAACACTTAGAAATTGCTCTCAACGCAAAACAATCACTTTCCACCATTGTTCAGTCGTCTTATGTGCGTGTCCCAGTGTAAATGCAAGACGCTGTTTTTTAATTCGCTCGTTACTTAAAGATTTTTTGGCTGCTTTGCTACTAGGAAGTTTCAAGTCGTTTTGAAGGAGATGCTGGACTGTCCGAATTTTCATCTGTTGCATCACATCTAGATAGGAATTTTGCAGCTCCAAGGCTGTCAAACGAGGATTTTTTGTAGCTCCCCTTTTATGATGGTGTCAGTTAGTCGAGAAGTCTTTATTCTTCTTCCTCCACCAAACTTATGCTTGGGGACTGTGTTGTTTAGAAGCTCTTTGACTGCAGCCAAGAGTCTCGTGGCCGTTGCTTTTTCTCTTTCACTCTGCTCAAACATGACTTTTATTGTCACCTTTTCCTGTCTCCATGTAAGAATACGAGCTTTCTCTTCATCACTAGTGTACTTTCCAGGCATGATAAGTAAACTACAAATATATTCTCCATTACCTCCACAAACTTTTACTTTTGATTCTCTCATACCTTACTTTTAATTCTCATCACTATTTTTTCTCATAAAAACCCAAAGCAATTCCATAATTCTCTTAACGCTCGCCAATTATCTGCTATTAGAAATCATAATTGAATTAAGTGAAATAACTTTCTCTTGTGCCGTAGAGAATGGTTTTCATATTCTATGGCAATGAAACCGTGGGAAAATAATCCAGGTTTCAAGTGATTTTGCGGCAGCTTATATAGATTTCTTCGATTGAGACCAAATTCTTTTAAATCTGTACAACTTCCTCTATTTAAACAAAACTCCTAGCTGACTTCAAAAAAGTGATCACTTTACGTATCAAGCCTAACATAATTCGTCGTGGTCGTTTGGTCAGGCACCCAAACTCAATCCGGGCCAACACAAATCCAAGCCAGGAATGAGGGTCTATCCTTTTACCAACCCGGGCTGCTGCGCTACCCAAATGAGATGTTGGTAGTGGTGGTGTTAAGCCAACATCGAGTTGCGTCATCCAAAACCTGCAGACCTCGTGTTCCTCTTGGTCGTGATGTATGAGACAAGAAGATATGATGTGATCTGCAGTTTGCTCAGTGGCGCCACATTCGCAATTCGGCGATGGAGTGAGACCCCATTTGTACATGGACGAGTGAAAACGTCCTACACTAGTCCGCTGGCGATTGAGCCTTACCCAAGTTGTTCTGGGCAGACTAATTCCAAGTGGCCTTAAACTGACCCTGGGAATGAAAGCACGGACCCTTGAAATACTTTCCAAGTCCGCATTCCATTTATGTTTCGTCCACTGTTTCACACGGATGTCCAGTTCAGACAAACTACCTAATAGTTTCCACGCAGCAGGTACAAATGGGCGTCTTGAGCTAAGTCTCCCCAGGTGCGCATCCTGCTGCCCAACCAACTTTCCGTGCGATACATATTCAGGATCGTGGACAGCACGATTCGCCAAGGAGAGTGTCGATCCTAATCGGCGGAGTTCAGCTGGCTGGATACCTGCGAGGACAGGCAAGTCTTCTGTTGGTGTGGGACGCAAGCATCCCGTGGCCATGCGCAAAACATCATTGAGAATGCTGTCAATGAGGCGAGTATGCGTACTACGGCACCAAACTGGTGCGCAATACTCAGCTGTGAAATAGACCAAGGAAAGAACAGAGATGCGCAATGTCTTGGCACCTGCACCCCATCCGGATCCCGCAAGTCGCCTCAACAGTGCGACTCGGATGGAGAGTTTTTTGCGCAAAACCACGGGGTGGTGATGGAAAGTGAGCGACCTGTCCAGCTTTACCCCAAAATACGTTGGGACTGGACAGGGTGGCATTAGGTCGCCACGTGTTGTAAACATTAAGCTCACGTTTGGCCTCTCTGTTGTTAAGATGAAAGGCCGCGGTCACCGTTTTTGTATTGCTGAGCTTTAGCCTTCAAGTCTGGATATAAGTTGAAAGTGTAATGATGTCTTAGCTGAGGGAGTCCTCCGCAGCTTTCCAATCTCAAGAAACCTACAGCAATGCTAAGTCATCAGCATATGCATACTTCTGAGAAGTCATGGAAAGCAGGTCGTATGTGTAGATGTTCAAAAGGAGGGGGCTAGGACCAATCCCTGTGGGAGGTCGTTTCGCAAACGTCTTAACCTGCTTTGATTGTTGTCACCAGTAGTGAGCGTGAAGCTTCTATTCCGGACAAGTTCAATGATCATCCGGACCATGTGCTTATCCGGTAGAAGCCTAAGCAACTTGCAGATGAGACCAGGTGTACTTAACATAACTGAACCTTCCCGAAAAATTTGTACTCGCTATGCGTTTATGACTGTAGGCTGCTTTTTAACTTAACTATCAGCCTGTTGCTTCCACTTTAATATGTAAAGTTTATTGGCCCAATACATCACACCAGCTTTTCCTATTTTGTCGATCTATTTAGTGTTACATTGTAATGCATTTTTTCCAGAATATTGTGGTTCCAAAGGAACATTTATAGGAGGGAGGTATTCCGCACATTCTTGCTTATGCTTATCCACCTTCAGAAGCTTATCGATTGTCATTTTTTCATCTACTAACTTTGGAATACGGCTGGAGGCTATGGCACTTGGAACTAGAAAAAACAAGAATGAGCGCGTTAAGAAATTAGTTTACATGATTTTTGAACCAAATAAATGGAATTGTCTCATAGAATGTCTTCAGATTTTTATATTCAGAAAACAATTTCAACTTTCTTTCTTTCTTGATCAAGCTTTACAAAACAACCGTTAAAAAATCGTTTAGAGAGCAAAAGAATGTATTAGCAAGCTCTAATGCGCAAAGCAAGTTGTTGGAAAACAAATAATTGATTACCCCGCCCCCTAGTAAAGGCGATTTAGCAAGTTTTGGCCACGGAAAACAAGATTCCGAATTAGGTATTCATTGGATTGCGGTGTGAACCTGGACGTTCGTTTTATGCTTTCATCGTCATAGCAGAGGTGAGGTAAACAACAACACGATATGGTCTTCTACAATCTCATTAACTAGTCAGTAGATCAGTGTAGTGCCTTTGAGAAAAGCTCATCAAAAAGACACAACATAATAAGTATTGAGAGTATTTCCTGCTTCAGAGATAATGACCAGAAGTTTGCTCAACAGCAGGCTGAAGCTAATTATGTTTGCAAAATAAATTATAACGTTTAATTTGCAAGACTTACTGATCCCAACTGCAGGGTACTGTGGAGAGTTTCCGTATCTTGCGAAGTTCAATGATGTTCGGTGTGCTTTTGTAAGATATTTAGGCCACTGAAACGTTTCCCTATGGACTGTGTCAGTGAAAACATTTTCGTGTGTTGCCTTATTTTCTCGAAATTCTGAAATATAAAAAACATAAAGACAATTTGTGATTTGAGTAGAAATACGATAGCCATAAACTTGTAAACATTTTATTTCAAAACATCTTGCTTTATCCTGAAAGCATCATCAATTGTAAACAAATAAGTAGTAGATAGGTTAAGTACGTTAAGCAGGTGACATTTTATTTATAATTGATGATGCATTCAGTATAAACCAAAACGCTTTGAAATATTAATAAAATGTTCACTGGATATCATATTTCTATTAATACTAAAATTTGTAATTTCTTCGGAAAAAGGATGTAGAAGTAGTCCGTGGGCTAACTAGGCCCACCGTGCACCCCCCCAACCAATAAACGAAACTGTGTTTTTCTGGTAGTTTTTATGTGCTTTTTGATATTAGATATGTTAACATTGAGTAAACTCTCACGCACTATCGCTTTTGAGCCACTTTATTTGTTGTACCAACAAAAATTTTTTTCCGATTTTGGGGGGGTAATAAAAACATGAATGGCAATATTTTTGTATTGAAATATCACAAATATGCAAGTGACTACTCAAAATGTTAATACTGGAGAGCTATGCAATGTAAGTTTTGATTTGATCAAATTCGATAAAAAGTATGTCAACAAGGGCCATTATGTAATCACCAGTTTTAACCCCGCTTGAAAGTTTGGTACGTAGTTTCTGTTTATGACAGTTTAACATACAATGGAGTGTGATTACGTTAAAGCAATCTTCACTGTAATGGTTTCTGTTGAAATTCACAAGGCTTGTTAACTTTCGTTTCTTTACTTTTTGCTTGGCAACACTTCCACGGGCTATTTTGTTTTTCTTGGTTTCGTGTCAATCGAAATGGTGTTTAGTAGACTAGTGCAATTGTAAACGGTTGTCAAACTGCTAGGTCACAGGTTCAATTAAGTTTGTAGTGATTGAAAGTCGTTTCGAGTGATTTTGTTGGATTTTGGACGACTAACTGAGTTTTTCTAGGTGAACAAAATTAAAACGTAAAGACAATATAACACCGTAATTATTGCTTCAAAACGTCCTAAACATTTACAACAAATTACTTAAGGTTAATTTGAAGCATAAAAAAAATTTTGTGAGTTTAGTTTTTGAACAAAAGTTTATTTTTTCAAGCCTAACAACAAAAAACCCACCCCTAAACGATTTGCAACTCTTCTTGACCATTCTCGTTAATGGGAAAGCTGAGAGATCAGAATCAGAGAAAATAGAGCTTTTCGTTTCATCCATTAGTCAGGACCTGCGTCGGGTAGCAACTAAAGGCCAGTGGTCACTAGCAAAACACATTCTGCTTTGCATGATATTAGGCCACCTCTTCCGGAGTGTCAAACTAAGTCAAAAAATTTACATAAAAAGAGGACCTCTAAATGATTAATAGGCGTTTAGTTGATATATTTCAGTTGCATAATTTGAATATTTCCTTAAATAAATCAAAACTTACATTGTAGAGCTCTCCAGTATTAACATTTTGAGTAGTCACTTGTGTATTTGTGATATTTCAATACAAAAATATTGCCATTCATGTTTTTATTACCCCCAAAATCGGAAAAAAATTTTTTGTTTGCACAACAAACAAAGTAGCTCAAAACCGGTAGTGCGTAAGAGTTTATTCAATGTTAACATATCAAATATCAAAAAGCACATAAAAACTACCAGAAAAACACAGTTTCGTTTATTGGTTGGGGGGGTGCACGGTAGGCCTAGTTAGCCCACGGACTGAAGGTAATGTGGTCAAAAATTGGTTTGGCGAAAAAAGTGAAAGCCCTTCAAAGTGTTGAAGTAAAGCGATTTTTGTTTAAAAAATAACGTTTTAAGAAGAATGAAATAAACACTATGCAATGGCCGTTTCTGAGTGGTTGTGCTTTAAAAGCAAGGCACTTTATGGCATTATTCTTTGCTTGATTGCAAACTTGGTATGGAAAAGCATAATGCTATAGGAAGTACTATGATAGTATCTTGGAACTCTGATGCAAATATGCGAGTCATAATCACTAGGGTTTTTCGTAATTATGTAAAACAAAAAGTGATGATAATGGCTCAAAGAGACAATGGCTCTGATGACCCAATTTCGACAAATACCAATTGTCCCTTGTTTTTCCTTTTCATTCTGTGAAGTAGTGAAAATACTGTAGTAATAGATGTTTACCTGCTAAAAATATGGGGAAGCGGCCCACAGGCTCTACATACGAATCGCAACAGATTTGTTAAATGTAAAAAATAAATTTCTGTAACATCTGTTTACCTTTACGTTCTTGTGACGTCACTGTGCATCGTTCAGCAAGAAGCACAGGGTCATGCAGGCACGAAAAGTTGGTTTTTCCTGGAAGCATATAAAAGTTATAATTATATGTAGTAGAGAGAGAGAGAGAGAGAGAGAGAAAGGAAGGCGACCTCGCCAATCTTTGTACAATGTGCCAAAAACTAACATTATTACATTCATCAATATCGTTCGTCGTGATCGATCGTGCGAGATGTACAGTAGTTTCATAGCTTTGATTTACGCATCAAGCAACCACTGCACAAGCTCTCAGTCAAAAATTGTTAGACATTGTGTTCCGCGTGGGACCCGTAAAACCACGCAGTAGTGAGCAATATGGTTTAACACAGGCGTGTCCGATCTTTTTGGCCATAGTCTGGGGCCATATGAGGTCTACGAATGATTTCGCGGGCCACTTAACTGGGATTATATTCTACTTTTCGTAACAGTAAATACAGGTTGGTGAAAAAGCAGACAAAACTCTGTAACCCAAATTTCAATTTTTGATGTGTGTAGGCGTACTTCTTTTGTCCACAGCGGTAGTGGTAATTGTTGCGTACTGTGAAAAAAAGACCTGGTTTTCGAAACACCATAAAACCACCGTTTGCATTCGTAAGAAAGGGCATCAGGAATTAAAGAGCTGCGTTGTTCTATGGGTCAGCTCCAAATCGAGTGTGTAGTGGTAGATAAATACTGAATCAGCACGTTCAGATCAGGGAAAACGCTGGAAAAACATGTGCCAAGTTATTTATGGCAAAATCGACAAAATTGTGAAGTCGACAAGATGATAAATAGGATTGCGTGGAAACCAAGAAACGTAACAATGCGGAGTGTGACGTCACAAAAATAACTTGAACAATCACTAGCAGCGGTTTGTGAAATAGCTCGTACTGTGGCCGAAAAAAGCAAAAAGGTGGCGCACTTCTGCTCTAGCTATGTTTGAAAGCAAACAATAAATGCTTTTCGAACGTTCGTGTGAATCCTTTTCATGCAGTTAAACTAATAATAACAATAAAATCAAGCTTTTGTATTTATTCTGTCTTTTGCTTCATGGGTTGGACGTCCGCGGTCTAGCGTTTGCTCCTCTGCATTGGACTCGCAAGTCGCTAAGGAATCCAGACCCCATTCGTATGTAGCTAAGCCAAAACGGTTTGTACCAGTTAGAATTCGATTGAGCTGAGCCAGTCAGGTGTATTCAAGTACTTGCTTGAAGATCAAAATCTGGCATCAAGGATAAAAAATCCACGAGGTATATCCTCACCACTTTCTATTCTATATTTCAAGTACGATCCACTCAGCTAACGACACTGAATCTAGGATATTTTTCCGGGAAGATCTTCCGTGGCTGGTGCAAACGTGTGTTTCGCTTTAAGCCGTCGAGTTGTTTAGCGAGCGTGGAGGCAGGCAGAAATTTGGTTGCGCGGATGGCATGGCTCTACAGTTATGTAAACGAGAGAAATGTCGCTTTTTGGCCACAACGTTCAGCTGATTGAGTGCTTGTAAAAACGGATGAAATGGCTGTCGCAGAAGACAGAGGCATACAGTCCTAGTAAGCAATGCATTATTGACGGTTCTATGAATGAGACAAAAATGAGTATTACCACACCAACAGGATGAAAGTACTTGACGGTGAAATGTACCAGTGCAAGCGAGCAATGTGCAGAGCAAGAGCGGCTCCACTTTAGCATGTTGCCAGCCGACTGATTAAAGCAAGCCTGGATGTTAGCTTTTTGCATTGGTAACCAACTGTTGTTTTTGTTTTTTTGCTTTTTTGTTCACGAGTATGAACTCGGGCTCGGTATGCTTGTCTTTGGTGAGTCTGAATTACTGCGACGGATAGACTGCTTGACTCCACGGCTTGTCTGCCTCTTAAATTTGGCGCTATCCTGTTAACCGCTTTACTTGGCGGAATACCGCCTTTCGTGCTTGGCGTGAAACACGGAAGCTGCCAAGTTTATTTAGCTTTTTTTACCAGCCGCTTAGCAGTCGAGAAACCTGAGTTCAATTTTCTTCTCAAGTCATACCAGACTTTGAAAACGGTTCTCACAGTTTCCATGCTTGACGTGCAACAAGAAAGGGATAGAGCAAAGTAAAAACTGCAAATTCACTTGTTGTATTCCTAGGCAAAGCACTTTTTCAACACGTTAAAATGACATTCACAGATTTCCTGTGTGATATTTATCATTAGGGCAATGAGAGAAATGAAATATGTAGCCAAATTTAGCATCAAAATTAGACTTCGCAATGACAAAATGTCTTGTCAAAATATGGCGCTAAGACTCTGCAGCTGTTAAAAAATGCTAAAAAACTGCCTGCTACTGGAAAAACGTTGTAGTTAAAAACGATTATCAACTTCATAATATTTCATTTCTAACAAGCTCTTTGCCACCTTATACATGACAGGCTATTGGCCAAAGCTACTGGGTGTGGCATAAATTATGATCACAACCACTTTTTTGCGAGAAAAAAAGGTTTTAGTCACACAAGTCATAAGACTTCTCTAAACCGGCAACCTAAATGACTTATGAATTTACGATAGATAAAAAGTAACTTATTAATTTACGCTTACTCAAATGATTGAAGGATTTCCGTCGATTAAAGTTCGCCAATTCCTGGTTAATATTCCAGATTCCGAAGCTCTATATTTTACCACAGAGTTCAATCCTGAGAGCGAACATCCTAACACTATTTTGTTAGAGCATTGCACCAAGTAAAGCAAGAGTGCAATGGAAAGATTGTGTTTGTGTACGGTCTCTGTGAGGTGTTCTTGTATAGAAAAGATGCTTTACCAAAATATTTTTAACTTCGTTTTTTATGACAAGTTTTTCTGAATCGAACTAACAGCCAATCTTCAATCTCACAGCACAAATGCTAGAAGCAAGCTGGTATGTGATTTACACATACGTCGCCTCAGTATAATTGAGAGGCAAACAGAATAATTCATTCAAGCGTATGAGCTTGCGCTCTGGTGGTCTTCAATTAGATTAGGTTACCACTCACCGCACAGAGTGACTGCTTGTCTCCGCCATCTGTCTTCCACCTACAGGCGGAGGCATCTCGTTAAGTGTCTTCCCCAAAAACACAACAAGCAATCTTGCTGCATTTTTCTCCACACAAACAGATTAGAACAAAATATTCAAAAAGGTACAAGTGTGATGCCAGGAAGCATCAAACAACCCAAAGGGCTTGCTAGTAAACCTATAAAAACCTCATCAAGCGTCAGCCAAAACCTGCTTGAGGAATTTCCTCTGAAAAAATTGTTTTGCTTCAACAGATCCTGAAAACTACAAGCGTTGTGTTTAGATGCTCTTTTTTTCTGACCTTACCAGCGTGATGATAGAAAGCTTTGCCAGAAAATATCAACAAATAAGGAGGGAGAGATTCGACTCGTAGCTTGTTAAAATAGTGCTATCAATTTTAACAAGTTCTGCCTTTGGAAGGAGGCACCGCTCCTTGCCTCCCCCTTTCCTCTCGCCGCTTACCATGAACTATAAACCATTGATAGACAATTTCTAAAAGTGGTAAATCAAATACAATGATATTAAAAAATATCTACCTGCATTTTCCTGTTGTAAGGGCTTTGAAAATTAAGACCCGAAGGCTGGGGGTTTTGCCTGCGAGTCGGAGAATGGGCACGTACCGGTTTTTCCGGTTGCATGGTTACATATTGTCGACTTTTAAATCCGAAATCCGAGTGAGTCACTGTGCGCGGAAGACTGCTCCTTTTGGTGTAAATATTTGCCATGCCTTCCAATTTTACAACGAATTAGCAATTTATTACTTTTTAAAGCAGCCTATGCTGAGAGTAAAAGGGGACATTACAAACTACAATATCAATTGATCAAAAATGCATTTTATCATCTTGATGAAACAGCGGCTATACCACCCAAAAAATTGTGATTAAATCCTACACCTAGTCAGCAATGAACTTACAAACAATTTCACAAAACTCACTATTCAGACAAAAATAGGAATAAAAACTTTAAAATGTATACAAATGCGGTCCAAGCAAACACTGCCAAAGTCCACGTCACCCGAGATGCTTTTTGCAGAAACGTTTCAAAATTTAAAACAACCATTGTTTTACCAGCGCCTGTTAGACATGATTTTTTTAGAGTCATCTCGCCGGAAATTGCCGTTTAATGTCACCCATTGAAAACTTATCACCCCCGCCTACCCAAGGCAGACCGATCCCATCGTCACCGACGTCACTATATCCAAGTGCGTAAACTTTTATAAGCCATTACAAAGAACTCCATATTGAACTAATTAGAAAAGTTATGCTGCTTTTGTCCTTTTATACAGTAAAACTGCGAACTTTTAGTGGCGGGCACATGCATCACCGATGCGATGGCGTGGTGGTTAGAGCGGCCGCTTCGCAGTCGGTAGACCTTGTGGTTCAATCCCTATATCGAGTCATACCAAAAGACTTTAAAAATGGTATCCACAGCTTTCCTGCTTGGCTTGGCTAAGACAGGTTGCCCAGACATCTCGGAAATGGCAATTCCCAAGCGAGTGCGGACGTCCCATCCAAAATATAGCGGTACATTTTGCTTTCTCGTAAATAAATTTCTCGTAAATAAATATAGCAAATAAGATAAAAAAATACTTTGGCACAGCAATGGCTGTACAACTAGAATGGTAGCCTATCCGACAGAGTAAATTTGTTTTCATATTTCGTTCTCTATATCAGCTAACTCAGTGATTCTCAACCTTTTTTTTGATGCGACACACTTTTAACGATTTCAAAATTTGGCGGCACACACAGAAAAAGATAAGTTTAAAAATTATTTTCTTACCTATTACAAATTATTACATAATAATATCAACATAATTATATATCTAAAATTTGGCGGCACACAAAAGTGCCGCAGCACAGTGGCTGAAAATCACTGGCGTAGCTTATTACATTGCTGAAAGCAAAGCAGGAAATCTCTGAATATTAATTTACAAGTCATTCTCTTTGGCATAACCTGACGATGAAAGAATCTAGTTTCGTCAACTGACTGTCTACAGGAATACTGCTAAGTACGCTTGTTTCGCTCTCTCTTGAGTGGTAAATAAACCGTCTTGTACTTTTTTCGGTGGTTTTCGACTGCAGCCATGTTGTAACGCCAGGACAATTTTTATTGTTGCTGTATTATATTTCAGCCTTCACATCACTCCTACTGCTGAACGACAAGCAGGAGGTTTCTGAATGCCATTTTTAAAGTTTTTGGTACGATTCGTCAGGGTAGCTGAACCCAAGCTCACCAAGCTAAAACCAAGAAGCTATTTACCAACATCTCGTGTTAAATAAATTAAAGCTGGTTCAGTCCTTTAGTTTGCCTGGATGGTTCACAAATCTCCATCTTGGTGATCAAGAGCACAAAACTATGTATTGCGAGAGTGAAATACTACCGAGAAAATTTATTTAGTCATAATTAAGTAAAAATATCTTGACAATAAAAAAACTTCAACTGAAAGCCTTAACTAAACAGTAAGGTATTTCATTTTTACAGCAAATTTTGAGACCATTCCGTTTTCATTCTTCAAAACATCGTTTATTTTGCTCAACAAGTTACTGCATTGAAATTGAATTTGCTTATTCCCTGTACAAATATACGAACAAAATAGATATCACGCAGCGTGGAAATTGTGTTTTCGAAATAACTTTGTTCAACTTACCTTAATTGTTCTCGAGGTTTTTTTTCTTCCTTAGCAAAAGTTGTCGCTATTAACTAGCAAAGAAACACTACAGGAGTTTCACTCCATTTTCATGTTAAGTTTTTGTTATAAGTAAAATTATGAAATATTAATCGCTATGATGAACCTTGTTTGTGACGTAATAAAACATGATGACATTTCTCATTTTCATAAGCATTTCTGTAAATTGGATACATTTTAGTAAAAAATCTCAATAGCGAATACTCGTATAATCGTATGCGTTGAGGAAGCGAAATTAAATTATTAGGGGTACGAAGTTCGCTATTTTTGACTTGTTTGCATTTTCTCCTTTTCTGGCCCGCTTGCATTAGCAAATACCTCCCTAAATATTGTACAGTAGGTGGAAGGAAAAATGCTCCGACAAAACAAAGCGGACAAAAGTTGTGAGCCCCAACATTAAATGGAAATGTTAGTAATTTGCTTTGCTTTGTTACCGTTATCAACGTTGGAAAACGCTCAATGGTAATCGCTAAGATGTGAGATCAATGTACGCGGCATTTCTATACCGTTGTGCCCGGGAAAGGGCTTTTCATGACAATTTCTAGAGCTTAAGATAGAAACATACTCGTCCAATGATTGTTGCTCCCTTTTCCAATTACTTGGTCTTGCAGCAGAAGATTGGTCTTTGTATGAGCTAGATCTTTCTTTTCGGCGTATGTGTCTAAGCTCATCCTTTGTTTACCAATCCGTTCTTAGATTTGGTAAACGCGACCAACATTGCTGAACCGCGCCACCGGTGCGCACGTAAAGCTTGAGGAATCCTATTAAGTGTCTTGCCCAAGAACACAACAAGCGAACTTTTCAGCTTTTCTCCACACTGTTTTTTTCGTGCTGAGCGTCAAGCAAGGAAGCTGTGAATATCAATTTCAAAGTCTTTGGTATAACTTGACAAGAAACGTGAACTCACGACAAGCGATTGTAAAGCGGACGCCTTAGTTCCTGCATTAAAGATAGAGAAAAATAGGAACTGAAGCTTCCGCAAACCGGCTCCTTTGCGGAGTTAAAACCACCACCGCCAAGGAAGGTTCAAAACTTGTCACCCAAAAACCTTCTCCAAAAATAGTCTTCGACCTAAATTTCACGTCATTTTGAGGGTGTTCTCAAAACAGTTTTCCCCTTGATAATATCACCCTTGGTGAACCTATAATAACATTGACGCATCCAGATCTGGACTTCCGTATGTCCATCGCTGTTGAAATTATTCTCTTCAATAACAAGCGAAAGTCACCTTGAATGTTTTGAGGTTGACTTGCGCTGTGCACTTGAGTAAATATGATGGTAGTTAAACGCAATTCTAAAACTTGCAAATGTAAACGGAGACATGCAAGGCTTACGACGTTCACGCTAGATAGGAATTATTTGTTTCAGCATTCCGATTCACATTTCTAACATAAATTGAGCCGGAGTCACAAGCAAGCTGTGGTTGCTTGCAGGCGATGGCGCCGGTAGAACTTCTCCCACCCGACCAGTACATACCGGTCTCCGCCACATAAAATACAATTTGTTTGTGGACTAATAATGCATCGTAATTTCCGCCATAAATTCGGTGTCCGCTTTGCAGTTGTTGCGGGTGGTTCTTCACTCCTTGCACGCGGGGTTACACTTCAGACTGTAGCCGCACCAGCAACAGATCAGAGCAAAAGACGTCTGATCGTGACGTCGTTGCTATGAAATCATGGTCTTCTGATTCAATCCCCGTTATCAGTAGCGCAAACCCAAACACACGGAACTATTATGCTTGAAGATCTATATTCGCCTCAATAAGAGCAAAGTAAACACGCAGGACAAGGCTTGTTGTAAAAAATTTTAGAAAGCAAAATGGCAACCTGGATTTTTTGTTAGAGGGGTAGGAAAAGAGCAAACCAAAGCTATAGTGTTTGTTTTTTCGGTGGGAGGAGGAAAGTTGTTGTTTGTCTTTACAAAAGATTTTTACTCGGTGTGAGTTACATACACTGTAATGACTAAAGGATGATTCAGCCACTTAGCCTCCTAGATTGCCCCCTACCTGTAAAAGAGATAGTGCAGAAAACTTTGTGCTTTACCCCCATCAGAAATGGTAAAATGCTTAATCTTTTTACAGACTTTTATGAAGTTTTCCATATCACCGAGAGCAACTGAAAAATATGTTTTACTGATGGTTCAATCTTTAGTCGCTGAGCAGCTGCAGACACCTTCTTTTGAATGGAGAGCAATCATAATTTCCTGTTTAGATGATTATCTGCTTATTGAAAGAGATCAGATTAATTTGATCCAGATAACGTCAAAATTCCAATTAATCAACCACAGAAGATCAGTACGCTGATTTAAGAGAATGATAAACACATTGTTTACCGCAGTCTATTCTTGAGTAACGCGTGTAAAAAAAAGAAAAGCCATCCTTTTTCATAAACTAAAAATCAGATACTTCGGGGCAAGAAGATAATTTAAGTCTTTTTGAAATGAGGTAGACGGTAGGCAGAAGGTACAGTTTTTCGCCTCGCAAATAAAAGCTTTATCCTGCTACAAATTAGCAGTACGTTTTAACCTCTGCACCACCAAGCCAGCTCTTTGCGTCCCCCGGGAAATCGGAAGACCAGATTCAAAACCCTTGTCGCATTCCACCGAAAACTTTATAAACCTTGTCGCATTACACCTATTTTGTGCTAAACGTCAAGCAGGGGAACTGTCAATACCAACGACTTTATAAACCGGTATTCACAGTTTCCCTGCTTGACGTTTAGCACAAAAAAGGTAGTGTGGAGAGGAAACCAGCGCGTTTCCTTGTGGCAGCCTCGGGTAAAGCACTTAACGAAGTGCGGTGGTGGTGCCTCAGTCTGACTAAAGACTGGCAGCACAGAGCATGAGGAAAACAGAAATAGCTAGATCAAACGAAGACAGACAGGCAGACCGACAAAGAGCAATACGTTTATCTCATTTTGGGAAAGGCGTATTTAAACGTTACTTCAAAAGATCAAAGTCAAGTTAAATTTCGAAAGTCAAAAGAAACGATTATGAAGCAAAGCCATATTTCAGAGTCTCTTTCGATACTTTATCGATGCAAGATAAAGCACGATGGTATAATGATTTAAGTGTCCACTCCGTAGTCGACAGACATAGGTTTAATTGACTTGTTTCAGTCTTTTCAAATGTAAGAATGCAAATACGGCATTCACAGATTTCCTGCTTTGCACTCGGCAATAGGAGTAATGCTGAGGATGGCATGTGATGCTGAGTTTATTCAGTCATGATAGAAATAAAAAAGTAGACAGTGCAATATCTTGAGACGGTTGGTGCCGCAATTACAACTTGCTCCGAGCACAAAGACATGTATTGGTTACTACTTGCTTGAATACTGCTTAGCCATTTTGTGCTCTCCTAATTTCTTCGTTTATATTTTGTTCGCTGAGTTTAAAAAGTCATCATCTGTTTATGCAGTATGATTTGAAAGTAGATTACCAAACGTCTGGAATAGGTCATTCTTCAAGAATTTTGTGGCTTTAACACTCTTTTGAGCAATCGGCACACTCCTTTCCTTAGATGGATCCATCTCCTTCTTTACTTTTGCAAAAATGGCAGGAACTTTTATTCAACTCCTACACAGGTCTTAGCTTCATCTTTTTAAAGAAAATAATTCGACAATTTTTGGATTATCTGTCTTGACTCAGACTCATGTTTAAAATTAAATATCATGTAGATCAGAGTGCAATGCTTCAATAGTAAGCCTTACTTAAAGCAATTGAATTACGTTAGTGGTTATTTTACATGATGTAGTCTATTACCAAGGGAAAAGAGAGTTTTATATGTGATGATGACTTTATCCTGTAGAGACCTATTAGTAAACAAGATGTCCAACAAACCTCAGCTTTTTATCAATGCTATTGAACGAAGTAAATTAGTCTGCTTGTGTGATGTCTTGATAAACATTAAATCATAAGGGGTGTTGAGAAAAGAGAAAGGATTTTCTCCGTTTGGGTCCATTTCTATTTAAAAAAATTCAGAGCTAAAATTCAAGAAAAAGCGCTTTATTGCCATTTGTTGAACTAGAAGGAAGCTGCCAATAAAAGTACATCAAGATTGTATTTGAAGTGGTCACGTGATGAAGATGTTGAAAAGGGAACAACCTAATGTTTCAGAGAAGCATCTGAAAAATTTGCAGGCTAAGTTGTGGTGATTTTTCTTGCTATTTAATTTGGTTGAAGATCGGAAATTTTGTAATAGAGATCACTTGTACCCAGTTTTCGCGCCGTAATTCTAATGTGATAATTTCTTTTGACCTTCTGCTGTTTGCTATGACGTCAACACGATATAATGGTGTCAACATTGACTTGAAGCAGAGTATTACTACGTCATCAAGCAAAAAATAACAATACAACGGAAGTACAAATGCGTACCCGGTTACTGACCGGCTAACAGTTCTAAGATTAAAAATCGATAGCGGTTGTTAGAAATTTCAAAATCTGACCCTATTAAATCACTTTTAGTTTCCATTTCATTTTCTCTTCTTTGCGCCATATTGAGTGTCAAACCCGCGTCTTTCGTTCTGCAGTTATGTGTTAAGTAGTTTTATGTTATTTTGTTGCGTACTTGCAATGCACGCCTTTTTCGCCCTGCATTTTGGCTCTAATTTATACAAGCATGTTTTTCCCCTGGCACTTTGACTCGGCATGTAAAAGAACTTGATAATTTTTTATTCTACTTTAGGAATTGGTGCAGTTAACAGTCAGTTATATTGTTGCGAAACATTCAAAACCTATTTGGAAATTCAACTCTGTCCATATTCGATCAACCAAATTGATATGTTTATTTGTTTGTATCTTTATTGCTATGTAGCGATTTTTTTGGGTTGAATTCACTTATATAGTGTAATTAAGAGTGTTGTGACGTTGCTGGCCTAAAATCTATTTCTTGGTCAATACTGGTATTCGTCTTTTAGAAAGCAGTTCAACTTCTGCGTTTGTATTTTCTTCTTCAACACAATTGGTCAAAATAAACAACCGTAACCGATCGAGAGCTCGTCTTTCACCACGGACATCGACTCGGATATAGGACAGGAGAACACCACAAACCGCTTGTTACATAAAATTTTACAGCGGCATATGAGTTAATAGGAAAAGCAGAAGGAATAGTATGCTCGTTTGCAGAAGTTTGGATAGTGCGACTGAAATCATATCACAGAAATGCATTAGGCTTATTGATTGGCTAACTTTTGAAAGCGAGTGGTGAAGCAATTTAAAACGCATTACCGCTGCATTAGGTTCAAAATACAGTACGATAGGCAGTAAGTGGCGTTCAATAGGTCAGAAGCAAATTAATATAAGGGAATCAAAAGGATAAAATTTGTTGATTGACATATATTTTTGTGGTCGTTATTTTCTGACAGCCAATTTCGTCCATTTTTACTTTGGAATTTGTTGTCTTTTTACTCCTAATCTTGTTGATGTTTACTTAAACTTAGCCAGAAGACATCTTTTTAATAACGACATTTCGTAGTTGTAACAACTGTAAAGACCTTCATTTCTTCATCAAATTTAAATAATCTTTGGAAGAGCATGGCGCTGTGCTCTCCTATCGACGTCTGTGTAGGCAGCTCATCCGTACCCATTAGCGTAGCTCAAAAAAGGGATAAAAAAGACTATCGTTTTCCAAACAATATTTGAGAAAGTTGTAATTAGCAAAACCGAACGGGAGAGACTTTTTTTTTTGTGACGACATCTGATCTACTAACTTTATTCTATCGTACAAGTAAAAACAATGAAAAAATTTATTATCACAGCTTGCTTCTGCAAAGCAGTAACAAACATTATTTTGAAACTATAATAATTTTGGTCAAAAGTCTACCTGCACAAACTGCCAAGCATAATTTTCTCCGCTAACTTAAATTTTTCCTATGTCATATTGGTAATTTAAATATATTGAAAACCAACTTTTGCTCTGAAGGCAACAAAAAAAAGAAATTTGCTATTTAAATCCCTCGCGTTTTGCAAATGGTGCAAGCATGAACACCAAAATTATCAGCGGTTTTAAGCCAAAATATTTCATGATAGCTGCATGTTTTATAATCTCATAGTCTTTTATCATCACCTTTGAACTGGTCCTGAAATATGCCTCGGTATATGCAATGACTGCAAGTATACAAAGGGAGATAAGCCTGTTTTGGGGAAATTTATTTTTCTACTGGTTCAATCCTTCTATCCATAATTTTCCACTTACGGATAGAAGAATTGAACAAGTAGAAAAATAAATAATGTTGCATGTGCATTTTTTTATGTTTTTTCATTGGAAATATTACTAAAAAATACAAAAAAGTGCACCTGAAACTGTCAGAAAGATTCAAACATCTGAAAGAAGTTTTTAGCCTTAGCGCTGTTTACGTAGTTAAACCCACGGCGTAAAACCTTTTCTACGCACCACAAATATGGCATTGCTTAGATTTATGTTTACCGATTTTTTGTAAAGGATTAAAAACTTTCTGAGCAAAGAAAAACAGAAATCAGTAAAGCGGAACAAGTTGTCAGTCAATGTAATCTGTGGTCTCTTGTGGTCACAAGATTATTAGTCACGGTCTTGAAGTGTTGCAAAAAATGATAATAACATCTTAAAACATAAATACAACTAAAAACTGATCAGATATGCGCTAAGAGTATTTTAGGAGACATTTTACTGCGCATAGTCAGTATTTGGGCAATTTATTGGTGAGCAACGAACCGAGGTAAGAAAAGATATGTGCTCCGTTTTGCTGCGATTTTGTGAAGCTTAAAGTTATGTAATTGATTTTAGGATGCAAGCATTTCCTCTTTCTTCCTATAAAAGAAAGTAAGTAAACAAACAAACAAACAAATTACTTTTTTGTAAAGGATTTTTTTTGGACACTTGAAGGCGTGTTTGCGAGTTCTCCCCGATTGTACAGCAATGTCAAAGCCTCAACTTTATAAAATTTGACAATTTTCCTAAAAAAAGTGTCAAGTTCGGTAACTCTTTTAACAGTTTTGATCTATTAAAACGTAAGAAAAAAGCAAGACAAAGATCTAGCCAAGTACTTGGCCAATTCCAAAATAAAGACGATAACGATTGAGCAGATAGCTTAAGCAAGAGCAGTGGAGAAAAGGCAAGCTGTTTTATGAAAAGAAACAATAGTTCTTAAAATCACTGTAATTTTAAGTACGTAGTCGGGTACTTGAGCGGTTTAGGGAGATTACGAACTTTTAAAAGTTGTTTTTACACGATGACAAGACGTCAAATCTCGGAAGAAAAGTTTTAATTAAGTAGCTGTAATTACTTTTTAAACCCTTTGTATAGTTTGGGCTTTGAAGCGTTTGTTGTCTCAGTGTGCAGCTAAGTTCATAACTTACGCAAGAAACAAACTGAAATTAATTTATTAAAGTTCATTGCTACTCGGAATTTCACAGCTGTTGGAAGAAATTATATTAAATTCATATTTGAGGTTCATTTTCACTCCCACACACTAACCTCATATCAGTGCCCCTCAGAATAGTATTTGTTTGTATTGAAATCGCTTACCACTCCAACTCTCAATTTTTGATAAGAGTAAACTACTCAGATTCTCCGCGTTAAAACCTGGTTTGAAAAACGTCAGTAATTGAAAAGGTGAGTGAAGTTAGCCCTACTGCTTACGAAAAATCTTTTAATTTATGGATAGAATAGCTATAGTCAATAGCCGAAAAAAATGCTGTTTTTACAATTTGTGTGGATTTGGATTTAGAAAGTTGCAAATTGCAACCCAGCATGATTTAGGATTTCAATGCATCCACTGTCGCGATCTTCCAGAACTTTACGCAATTCAAATTATCACGCTTTGCCTATTGTAAGCAAAAACAAATGTTTTTTCAGTTTGTTTTTATATTTTAGAAGTTTACAATCGTACGATTATGTGTTTGATACTGTAGTGCTAATTTTATTTATTTCAAAACTTACGAAATTTTACATTTGCTATCGGAGCTCACAAACATGGAAACTTCCACTTCACATAAACCAATGGCGATCAACGAAACAAGTTCAATAGAAAATAACCCTCACTTTGCTGAAGACCCGGTAAGTGCTTAGTACAGTAGCATTAGGTTTCATACATGGGAAAATGAGTTGTGAAATAAGATATTGGTTGTTTGAAACAGTCAATTCTTTTAATGTAAAATGTTTTTGCCTTTGTTTTGGAGTTGAATCTGGTGACATCAGACGTGTCAACTTTCAGGAACGTTTAAATATAACGCTGCAAATGTCAGAGATTTACCTGGATGCTACTGGTTGAGTGAAATGCTTAAACTTTCAAGAGTTCCTAGGTTGTGAATAAAGCTTGTCTTGCACTTTACCTACAGCTATGAAAGCCCCTGTTAATTGTTAACCATGAGACTTGAGTTAGCCCCGAAACAAAAATAACAGAATGTTGAAGTCGTTTTGTTCTCCGATTACTTGTTCGACGTTAGCAACAATACCGGTTGCGACAAATATAGATTTGGCAAACGAGAAACCTTTAAAAGACTACAGTGGTAAGCAACGAACCTGATTCTTACTTCCGTTTCCCCGCTAAGATTATACCTTGCCACCAACAGTATTTTGAGAGAGAGAGGATTTTCAAACGTTTGAATACTCTGCTATAATCGAAAAATATTCCTTCAATGTTTGAAGACCATTTTTGTTCTTCCTGTTGGTTGAGATTTCTCGCTATGAAAAAAATACTTTTCTGCCTTGATGACATGTAGAACCTGGCTCGCTGAACTGTAAAAAAATACAGTTGGCTTGATCGAACCAAACAGTGTGACGGCAGCGGCTGATTTTGGTAGACAGCAAGTTTGTTCGCAGTCTCCCACAAATCTTCGTTCATTTCTTGCTGGACTTTTGAAATGATTCTTTGCTATTTTGGACCAGCTTACAACTTTTACAGCACCGTGTTTAAAATTCATGCAGAACGTATGAGCAATTAATGCATGATCGGCAAATGCAGAAAAAATGAAATGTTTGATCATCACGGTTTCCTGTTGTGTATTGGTTAGAGCGTCAACTTCATAGCTGGTAGACTTGGATTCAGTTCCAAGTAGAGTCACACCAAAGACTTTAAAAACGGGATTTTTAAATCTCCCTGTTGGTATCACAGCAATAGGAGTAATTTTGAGAGTCATTTCGAAAAAATTGATGCTATTAATGAAGTGTTGCAGTTGAACACTACCAAAAGACTTCGTAATATTTCATTTTCGTGTATTCACACCTCATCTACCGTTTCCACGCTGTTCTACATCTAATGCGAAACCAACCGTCGGGGTGAATCTGAAAGACAAAAATCTTGAAAAAATTGTATTTTCAGAGCAAAGTCTATCTTCCTGTTATCATGTTTATACTTGGAATAGTAAGCAACGGTCTTGCAATTGCCAGTCTCATACACTACAAGCTGAGAGGGGTAAAAATGAGATTGCCGAAAGTTCAGGAGTCACCCATGCTGCACTCCCACGAGTTGGTCAACAGCTTAACTGATGCGCAGTCGACAAGTAATTTATTTTAGTTTTTTAAGCTGTGCATTTTTTGCCGTAGCTCATGGTTTTTTCACACTGAGATTTTAGCTTGCACAGTTTACAATAAAACAGCTTGCTTTCTGTAATTGAGATTGATTTGTTTTAAAGCTGCTGGGGGTTGAGATATGAAACTAACCACAAATGTTCACTGTCCGCAGGTAAATATCAAAAAAGGGTGGGAAACGTCATGATGACGTCACTATTAAAATAATTTTTTGGATTATCATCTCTTGACAAAACAGGCAAAGTAGGACTTGAACTAAAGCCAGAACACCATTCATTGTCTTGTAAAAAACTGTACTTCTCCAAGGGTTGCTGTACTTTTTTACCGGTTAACATGACGTCCGGGATCTCTGCAACGGTCGCCTCGCACAAAGAAAGCTGCGAGAAAACGAAAGCTTTAAAAGCATAGTTACGCTTTCACAGACGTCAGTAAATGTAAAGGAACGTTTTAAGTCAAAAATTTGTTTTGTTTTTAAACGTCAAGAGAAAAGTTAGAAACATTTCAACTTTGATGTTTGGCACTTTAACAAGAAAACTGGCTTTAGATGTTTATGGGCACCAATTTGATGCAGCAAAAAATTGGATAAGCAAAATTTCTAAGACGGCTGACCGGGATGAAATTATCTAGCTACTGGTATGAATACCAAGCAACGGGCCTCTATCTAAAACCAAGTTCTAAGTCGTTGTTTATCAAAGACCACAACAGAATACGTTTCTGCAGATCATGGAGAAAGAAGAATGACCGGGGAATCTCGCCGCTTAAGGTCACACCGCAAAGTGATAAAATTCGGCATGTTCCACACTTTGGTTTCAATCTTGGCAGCATTGGACTTTCTCGGTACTCTATGCACTTCACCATTAACGATAACACTTTACGTCAAAAGCACACACATAAAAGTAAGTGTAGTTCATGCAGTTTTAAAACTATTCTCTGAGAAATTGATGCTATGCTAATTAGTATCAATACCCATTAACCAGCTCCTATGTAGGCTCTAATACATGGGTATCAACCTTTTGGTTCTCGTTTGTCCTTTGACAGTTTTCAGAAGTGGAACTTACCACCTTCTTTTTTTTAATAATCTTCCAGCAGTAGCTAGCAGCAACTCTTTATTGTGAAGATTTATGCCTTTTATCAGGGTGCCCAAGTTTTCACGATATAGGCCAGAATTTACTTATATCAAGTCTTGATTGGCTACGTCTTTTTTTGGAGACTACCTTGTTGAAAGCAGTTGTTTTTATTACATTCACATTCCCAAATTCATGTTTTATTAAATTTATCTTCAAGGTAAGTTAAATAGCCCCCTGGCTGAAAACTCGTGGTCAAATACAAGGGAATATCGGATGCGGAAACACAAACGCAGGCAGCATTGCGTCGCCCTTTTTTTCTGTAATGTAAAACGAAAAACAGAAAAACAAAAAATAGCTGTTTACTTTAGAAAAAAAAATAAAGGCAAGGTTCCTCCAAAACTAGTCTTTTTATCTTAACGTAAGCCTTGCCTAAACCACAGCCGTCAGGTAACATCGATAAAATACGGTTGGTTTAGAATATAGATAATAAATTTTTATGGTTGTTATGTAACGAGCGGATTTAAATTTCGACAGTTTTTCCAAAAGCTATAACATACTATTGACTGATAAAACCAACAAAATCGATACTTTTTGTTAAAATGTGCTTTCCAAACGTTATGTTATATAACCTATAATTTAAACAAGAAACTAAAATTTGTCGTTTTGTTTCTGCCTTTTATCAGTTATCTCGGAAAGCAAGTGTTTTTGACCGGTTAGTATCATAGGTTAAGAAAAAAATGATTCAACTAGTTGTTTGTGTTTTTGTCGCATAAATAAGCTTAAAAACACAAGCGACAAGTTAAATCTTATTTTTTCAAATTACGCCCCATAACTTGTAAGGAATTTAATGACTTATGCAACATAAAGAGACGGCGTAAAATGATTTTAATTTGGTTTGAATTGACTGTGACTTTTTTCTAGACCTACGGTGGCAACGCGTTGTGTTACTACAGTGCATTTGCAATGCTTTTTTTTGGTTTTACGACCATGGCAATGGTTATGGCAATGTCGATCGAACGACTATTTAGTTTGCGATTTGCTTTCCTATATCACGAAAAAGCTTCCTCCAACAAGGTGGGTAAATGTTTCTGTGCGTGCATAAATGTAAAACAAAAGATAACCGATTTGCGAAATGGGAAACTAACTTGCTGGTTTCAGCTTCTCTTAACGTTTGTAACGACCATTTTTGTAACAGAAATAATTGGGAAACCCAAATGCTAGTTGAAACTAGCAAAAAACAAAAGTTTGCTGGATTATCTGGATATGTTTAGATATTATAAAGAAAATCTACCCTGGTTCATTATTCTATTCCAGCAGTAAAAATTTATGCAATTTGGTTTATGCTATTTAAAGTACTGGTTATATGATCCTGGTGTTTTGCACTGGTTCACGAGTGTAAAGCACCAGGATCATATAACCTTAAGGGTCATCAATTTTGAGTTATTTCAAGGCTTTCGGAATTTTCTTCTGTAACACAGGCCACCATGACGAATATAATTTAAGTTCATTCTTTTCTCACAAATTATCATGTCGCATTTGAATCAACAATGAATAAAATCATTTTGATATCGCTGGTTTTGTATTTTCTATTTTCACACCTCCATGATACGTCAGTTGTTGACCCAATGACACTTTAAATTTACCAATTATTAGATATACCGTAGAATAATAAATAGTCTTCAACAAGTTTATTAAAACCGCGGTATGTCAATCGCTTAGCTATATTTCACAACTTTGAACAATATCAGAATGAAATGAAATGATGTAAATTCAAATTCATTGAACGCAGAAAAACAACCAGTTATGGAGACCGCAAAGTGGCCATACGTACTTTAAGTAGACCACTCTGCCTGTAGAAAGAGTGCGGTGGATAGAGCTTATTTCTTCGTGAGCCAGTAGAAGTATTTCGGATGCTAAACGCGTGCGTGGTTCATTCCGCACCAAACACGTGGTCCAGTCCGCGCCCAAACGAGTTTACATCCTGAAGTATCTTCAGTCATATTGCAACAAGCAATATTTTTATGGATCCGTTACCAACTTTACCGATAGCAGACGCAGTGTATAGCTTTAGACTTGCGTATGTTTGCTATGCTTTTTCGAGTTTAACAAAATTGAATGATTCTGCATTTTTTTGCGTTATTATTTCTTTAATTGTCGTCCAGCAATTCCAAAGTCATGTCTACTTTCGCTTATTCGATGTCAACGGTTTTATGCTAAGCGTTATTCTTTTGTGCTAAAAGTCGAATTTTGGTCCGCATCATTGTCAAGGCCTAAGGGTAGCACTGTAAACTGCTCACAGCTTGTAATTACTGTATTGTTGTCTACGATTAGTCACTTCCAAATGTGTCAATTATTATTGTCATTAATCGACAACAAGGTTGGTTTGTAAGTTATTGTGAATAATGCCAAAGTTATGCGATGCTCAAAATGTGCAGCAAACACCATTTTAAAATGTACGGCAAACGTCAAGGCCTTATTGGGAGAAGCGGAAAAGTGTAGCAAACACCATTTTAAAATGCACGGCAAACGTCAAGGCCTTACTGGAAGAAGCGGAAAAGCGTAGCAAACACCATTTTAAAATGTACGGCAAACGTCAAGGCCTTACTGGAAGAAGCGGAAAAGTGTAGCAAACACCATTTTAAAATGCACGGCAAACGTCAAGGCCTTACTGGAAGAAGCGGAAAAGTGTAGCAAACACCATTTTAAAATGCACGGCAAACGTCAAGGCCTTACTGGGAGAAGCGGAAAAGTGTAGCAAACACCATTTTAAAATGTACGGCAAACGTCAAGGCCTTACTGGAAGAAGCGGAAAAGTGTAGCAAACACCATTTTAAAATGTACGGCAAACGTCAAGGCCTTATTGGGAGGAGCGGAAACCTGGGGAATAGAAATTTAACCTTTTTAAAAGGCTATCAATAACGGCCTGATTTAAATAGTTTTTTTCTCTACACCTATGATTCTAAGTGATACAAGATTGTCACAAAGTGTATCACACAGACGGAGTGTTCAGAACGATGCGTACAGCAGGAAGCATCGATAGATTTTGTGACTTGTGAAACGACTTTGAAAAGCGCCATTCTCAAAATCGAAAAGCGTCTCCCATTGAAATTTTTCTTCAAGTACAAAAGTGATCTGTAAACAACAAAAAGTCTTCAGGCTGACTCCACCGCGATATACCGATAATGATCTTCAAACAACGGAAAAGATGTTTTCAAAAAATGGTGCGAGCCAACCCTCACTTCCCCAGGGACGCCACTGCTTGTAAAGTTGCGTGGTAACTTGCAAACTAAACTATTGTTCCGAAATTAAATTGAATTTATTTGGTAAATCTTTTAAATCGAAAAAAACGTTTTGAATCGATATAGTAATGGAGCCATTGGTCTTACTTCCCGGTTACCAGAAAAACTTTTGCAATGACTGCGGTATAGCGCATGAAATAGCAACTAACTATTGACAAGTTTGCGCTTTCATAATGGGCAGTGCAGACATGGGATTGTTAATCCAATCGAAAGCCCCAATAATCTCATATTCTAATATTCCAAATTTCAATAATATCCCTGTTAGGGCATTGACAATATTCGATTGACTTCCAGTTTTCTCATTGCTTTTCTTATGTTTTATGTTTCAGGCTTTGAAAATAGCCACCATTATACTCGTGTTTGGAGCTATATTATGCTTCATGCCAGCTGTCGGCTTTGGTGCGGTTCGAGCAATGTATCCATACTCGTGGTGCTATGCCGACTGGAATGCGAAAGAGTCTAAAGACAAGGTATATAGCACCGAGCCTATACTAGCACATCCAGTATCTCCTTTATCCTGATGAAGCGACAAAAATCAGCCAGTAATAATTGCTGACAGTTGATTATTTTTTCGTCCACGTTGCCTCGCGAGAAAAATAATGTTAAGACGTAATGTCAACGGGTCAACGGTTAGAACAGTGTTTGCGATGTTCAGTTGACGGGTTCCGCGAAATATTTTTCATTCGTCACTGGCTTTTCTTAAAAGTCTTGTACAACGTTTTGGTAAATGCTTCGAGTGGCGCATACCACCGCAAGTAAACTGTTCAAGAAGCATCGAATCCGGATCCGAATCCTGAAGACCGCAAACCCGCATCCGACAACGAACCTGTGCTGGTGTTTGCACGAATTATCATACGAGCGTCAATGATCACATCTCTACTTGGAAAAACTATATTGATTGCAACAGATGATGTGTGACTCCTCCTCATAGAGTGAAAAGAAAAGCTCACCAGAACAAATGGAAACTAATAAAAAATTGAATTTCTGCTAAAATGGTGATGATACTGATTGCAACACAGAACTGCTTAATAGGATCGTTTTCACCTGCTTGGGAACACATTTACTCAGTAATACATGCTTGGGGATAGAAGAGCGACAAATACAGTGCCCTCCTCTTCTTTGAGATAGTGTTAGGCAAGGCAAATGCCAGTATACGCTCACTGCATTAGAGGTAAGCTCGCTTAATTTTCACATTTCACAACCGTTACTGAAGATTTTTTTTCCATTTGCCGGGACCAAAATTGTATTTAACGCTGGGCTTTAATAACCGGATGATTTAAAGTACTTTTTTCGTCTGTTAAGTATGATGTGGTCAATTAGTATCTCACCAAAAAGTTTACTGCTTTCCACTATAACCTGTTCAAAAGAGTCCATGGATCCAAGTTGAGGAACACTTCTAAGATAGTGTGTTATACTTAATTGAAGTGGAGGAAGTTAGACATTTTGACACCTTAAGTTAGGCTCGTTTTGATCGAGCAGAGGTTATTTTTGTTTTTATCAGTTAATTGATTTCCTTAAGCCAAAGTTGTTATTTTTGTAGTTAAAAAACAGTTGGCTGTTAGCAATTTACTGCCGCATAATAGAAAAAAAATGTGCCAAGGTTTGTGTTTTTGCTTATAATATCAACATGTTTTTCTGCCATTGCGCTTTAATTACGCATGGAATGTATACGGTGATTTTTTGATGTGTGTTGTTTTTTTCCTTTGAAATTTATTCCATAAACTACCTTACTTTTTTTATTTTACTATTGAGGCTGCAATGCATTCCGTTCGTCTTGTTAGTAGGCTACTGAAAAAAAATAAAAGCCAATCAATCAGTTCATGAAAAGCGCTTTTTTTGAAATGTATCTCTTTTTCCACAAATGTTACACATTAATAAATGCTACAGCAATTCATGAGATACTAATAGTATCTCTTTGCTACAATGAGTAATTATTGAAAATCCGCTGGTGGATAATCCTTGTTTGCTTGCTTCCCACGTAACGGTAGAGAGATTTCATTATGTGCCTTTCTCAAAACATAGCAAGCGAACAGATTTTCCCCTGGCTTAATTTCAATTAGGTTGACGGCGTGAACTTAATCACAACAATCACAACAGGCAGGATTTTTACAAACGCTATTGCTTTAGTGCTGACTGCTGAGCGCCGAGCTGGGAAGCTGGGAACACCATTTTTAAAAATTTCGGTACGATTCGACTAGTGAATTGAACTTGGGCCCACCGATTGCCGAACAAACTCTTGCATATCCAGCGATGCTCGTCTACCTTATAGTTCTGTCAGTGACATGGAAAGAGCCAGATAATTTTTGAAGGTTAGGCTACAAGCAAAGACTTAAACAGAATTTTAATATGGAGGGAGAACAAAAAGTAGGCGCGTTGAACAGTTTGCGAGGTATACGCACAATTTATTAACGTCTAATTAAGATTTATTTGTTGTGATTTTTTATGAAATTTATATCAAATTTGTTTCTCCTGGGGCTAAATATGATTATTGGGAAAGCACGACCGTGATGCAGCCAGACCAATAAGGCCCGGTCGTCTCCACTCCCTTAAATTTTAGCCTTGCAATTGTACGCAGTATGCTGATGACATTATTACGGCCAGCAAAAAAGTCAAATCTTACCTTCCCAGAATTTCGTTTTCTGGCTACACGCCTAAGCAATGGAGTGCGGCTAATGGGATTACGCCTCAGATACTTAACACAGTTACAGTTATTGAAAACGAAAATTACTGTTCAGTTTTTATGACGTGCATGTCTGGCTTCCTAAAAAATTGGAGCTAAAATGACCTATTCCAATCAGCTCAAAACAAATCCGCTTTCATGAGCATTAGGCAATCCTATACTTGAAATCATGTAAGACACTCCAAAGCAAAAGTTGTTGTTCTATTATCAAATCCTATTCGACTCTGTTATTTCAATTTTGGTTTTTTATTTGTTTTGGTCTTTCATTTGTTACCACAACGCGTTTATGAGAAATTAAACATAAATAGAAACAGCTTAAAACGTGTATGTTTCGCCAACAATTTTGAATGACATTAAAATCAATCTTGTATGCTTCATAATAGAGTTACAATAAAACTAATTTATCGAGCATTACTTTTAGATTACACAAACGCTTTATGCACTGTAACTACACAAACTATTAAGGGGCTTTTAAAGTTAAATATTGACAAAAAAGTAATCCCTAAGAAGATTAAAATACTCTTGGGTTTAAAATTTTTTAATTTAGTCTAAGAGCGTATGTTTAAATGTACATTTTGATGTTTTAAGCTTTATATTTGTTTGCAGGGCTTTAATTATTTGTACGTGGCCTTGGGAAGTCTGATGTTGCTCATCACTTTCACGTGTAACATCTTAGTCATCAAAGGCCTTGTCCGGATGCGAAAACGGTGAGTAGCAGTAGCTATGCATTGAAACGGCACGGCATTAGGTTTTTGGTAAGGTGGGCAATGTGTTATGCCAAGCTTGACAGCAACTAATTCATGTTTGACGTTTTGGATACCAGCAGGCGAAGGTTTAACGTGCTATTTAAGATCACGTTATCACGAGCGAAACATCTACTGGATGTTGTTTCAGATGCCAGCCTGATGTCGGTTTTCAAGTGGCTAAGATCCCTTTCCTGTTCTGCTGCACACTTCCTTTTTCGTGTTACTGAAAAGAAAGGAACAGCAGAAAATTTGTTTATAGCGATCAAATAGCTACGGCTTTGAATTTTTTTAAAGTAATTATTTGATTTCACCAGTAGTAAAAACGTTGGCCGATTTTTGTTGACATTCTCCATACGAAACCGTTTTTTTCGTTTTAGTGTTTCATGGTCCAATCGTATTTAGTTGAGCGTGAAACGAGGTCAAGTAGTTTATTTGGTGTTTATCTGCTAATTGCTTTAAGCTATCTTTTTTCTGTGTTTTTATAGTCAAAATTGATAATATTTACCTGTTACATATCACTATTGTTAAGTTAACAAATAGTGATCTACTTATAAAGACAATGTAAAGTTTTGTGACGTTAAACCCACCATGATTGTGAAAAAGAGGTATAGTCCGGTTTTTCAAGAGCTCAAACTTCGCTTTACATTACACTTAAACTTAAACTCATAAATAAAAACTGCTTCTGGTCATTTGTGATGCAAAGCCACTAGAGGTAGTGTAATGAAACGTTCCTACGTGAGCTATATATGAGCCATAAGCTCCTTATAATTTTTCGCGCAAGGGTTTGTTATTGAAGTCTTTTAAACCAACTGCTTAAGCTAATGCACAAGCTTTGAATCCATTGGGGTCTATGTGTTATTGCAGATGAAGACTACTGCGATGTTGCTGGCACAGAACATGGCAAATATGCAATAGTTTAATGATGGTGGAGGGGAAAGAAATTGCGAGGCATATGCTTCTCCAAACGATTTCTCAAAAACCAATGGTGTATTTACAATGTTTTGAATGATATAAATATCAAATAATATTAAAATTGTTTTTTTACAAAACAGCTTAAAAATTGCCAATTCCTACGTTTGTTTTGCTTAATGTAAAAAATGTTATGGTGTTTGAGGGCAATGGCTTTACCTTTCCTCCCCAAAAAATACGCAACCGTTTGCTAATCAACTTTTGTCGAATATATACGTATTGCCCTTTGAATTTCGATAAAGTAAACCACTTTTATTTTAACAGTACCAATGCAAACCTCTCATCTCGCCGGCGCCGGCGAATGACTCGTGAAACGCAGATGATAATTCAGCTTCTTGTCATCACGTCCATTTACACCCTGTGCTGGCTTCCCATCATAGTAAGTCTAGGCAAAATTTCGATATACTTGGCGAGCAAAGTTTTTCAAGCATGGAAGTCGCTTCAGTAAAATAAGCTTCTTTTTTTTGCTTTAAAGTAAAATAAGCTTTTTTTGTTTACTACGCGCTTTGCTAAAGAGAAAGAAAATGCTACTTCTTGGCTTCTGTCAAGATGGCAATTCTACTTTACATATAAACCGTGAAATAAGTTTTTTGTTAATTGTAACTTAACTTAAAGTAGTAAGTTAATGATAGACATAAACCGCACCATCACTTTACTGTCATAGCAAGTGACGATATTTTAGGGAAAATTGAAAATGCAATCACTATCTTTTTTATCTTGATTTTCGTGACGTCATCGAAACGTCTTAAACTGCAATAGAGTAAGAGGCAGATATTCTAGTTCGTCGATTTTTTTCTATCGTTTCTTTTTTATGCATATCTAAATAGTTTGCAATTGTTGTGTTTTAATAATTGATGCCATTCTAAAACTAAGAAATGCACTTATCAGAAAATGTGCGTATGTCTATTGTTTTGCAATGTTTATTTCTTTATTTTAGTTTTGCTTTCGCATTGCCAAATAGGGATGATGAAATAATGTAACCGCGAGTTCACGCAAACAAAGCTTTCTATTACGTCACAGCTTGTCTATTAACGTCATGCAGTAGCTTCACAAAAACAACTGATTCGATTATACGCTTTTCCGCTTTTCAAAAGGCGTAAATTGACATTCTTGAGATTATTTGACGGAATTTTATTATTATCATTATTATTATTATTATTGTTATTATTGCTATTATTATTTCTATTTTCCGAAGCAAGTAAATTTTGCCCGGCTTGCATTCTGTTCTCTTCGTTTCCCCTGTGATGCTAAGCGCAAGTAAGAGATCTGTGGAAACCATTTTCGAAGCCTTTTGAGCGACATGACGAAGAACTGCGCTGGTTACAATAAAACATTGACGAGAACTGTAATGACTGCGAGGTTTAAGATTAAAAACTCGGTTGGAGATACCTTTTTAATGATGCATGCGCTTTTCCTTAATACAACGTCCAAATTCAAATATATGCGAGCTTCCGTCATGGTATAGATGTAATCTCAGACAAAGATATCAAGATAAAACATCTGGTGCTCGGGCAGTGTTATGTAGCCCAGTAGATCAGGATACAACATCTTGTTGTGATCATGTAGCCTACTGCTATGCAACAAACCGTCAGGGCCGTGTTTTGGCGCCTCTTCGCTTTGAGCTATTATTGCGCACTGTTGGAAACGAGTCATTCAAGTCGAGTCTCAAGTCGGAAAGAGTCAAGACACTTTGTGCAAACAACTCGAGTCAAGTCCAATCTTTTTTTTCAGCAACTCTAGTCTTTCCGACCCTAGTGGCCAATTTTGAGTTTTCTGTGGTCTTTTTAATAGATGTGTGGTTAAGGGAGTGGGCTAGAGGAAGAATTTGTTTCAATTAGAAGCATTGCTTGGACAAAATAAATTGCTGTTTCATGTCTTTTTTTAAGGACAAACTACACAAAACGCACCAGAGTTCAAAACTTGTTTGTCACAGCTATCGAACGTGGCGGACAAAGATCGCGGCCCTCTAACATGATTACTGCTTATTACCGCAAGTAGTCTGTAACGAAGTAGTTCTTATATGTAAACTATTTAAGTAGGTTTTTCAGTAGCGAGCTACTTGCTTGAGTAGCTTCAGTTTTTACTGCTTTCACTCTCACTGGAGTAGATTTAATAGGAAGTAACGCTACCTGAGTAGTTGTAACTCTTCATTAGTTACTAAAAGTTTGACGTTTGTTGAATCGAAATGCCACTAAGCTAGCACAAATAGCAACTTTAAATTCAAGATTTTATTTTGTGCATTCATGCAAGCCCTTTATTGAAGTAGGCCGTTCTTGGTTCGAACTTTATAAACTAACTGTCAGACGAACTTTGGTTGAATCACTATCAGTGGGTCGTTATTTCATACCTTATAATTTTAAAAGTTTTTGGGGTCAGAAAGTAAATTTAAATATTTTTTAGAGTAATTTTCGGACAGCTCCTCAGTGGTAGAAAATTTCAAAAATGCTTTGAATAAACCTTTAAAGCTGTGGTTCCAACCAGGGAGATCGAACTTCCCAGGGGAGGCAAAATCGAATGTTTTGGGAGGTGAACAAAAACTTTCATAAAAACTGCTTTGAAACAGAAAAGGTCCAAGTTCATTTGGGGACAAAAACAAGAAACTTTATACTTTCAAAAAGTTGATCCCCTCGAAAAAGTAATTTAATATCTTTGCCTGTGTGTTTGCTGTGTGGCGTAAATGTTGGCAGTGGAGGCATTCAAAAGTTGTAAGAACAGGTTCTCTCAAAAATGTTGATGAATGTCCAGGCTCCCGCAATATAAGGCGAAGACCTTTTTTGGAGCTCGAAATTTTCAAAATGAAAATTCACGCCGAAATATTTCTAACAGTCTGAATGACACTGCGAAATGTAGGGAAAGTGAAGAATAACTTTAGGCAGGGCGGCGGCGGCAGTGTAATAAAATGGCTTAAAAATACTGCTTTATAGTAGAAAACGGCTTCACTGCACTCTCGTACCGCCATGACAAAAAACTTGTTCTTTTTCTTGGGCTTTTGTCAGAAGTTATCGCCGGAGTGAAGCATGAAGAAAAAGCGTTGTATTTAGAGCTTAGAAAGCGGGGCTATCAAAAATGCGCATTTCATCCGTATCTAAAATCAAAGCTGCTAGAGAACCAATTGTAGTGCATAGACAAATTTTGGCATGATACGGATTCTTTGTTTTTCATTAATGTTGCTTCGAGGGTGGCTAGATCCAAAGACGATCTAGCTATTACAAACACTGATATTTAACTGTCATGGTAGGCAACGGAATAGTCTTGATTTTTAAGTAAATATTGTTCAATTGCCGAGTAACAGTCTGGGGAAAAGAAATTTTCTCACATTTTCGTGTTGATACTTGTCTTTTTTTTTATCGTGTCAAGCCTCATTGATTTTAGTACATGTCGGTTGATTCTTTGCTTTTGACTTTGGGATATGCTGCCAACGTACCGACAGTCAGAGCGGCACATGTATTCATACACGACGTTGCTTAGTAGAAGGGAAGGCACGTCATCCTTGTAGATCCGAGGTAGAATACATTCGTGTAAAATTATTATCCGAAGCTCAGTTACCAAATCAATCAATTATTTAACTTATTTTGATTAGCTTCTGGAACTTAGGAGAAGTGTTGCCGATTCATAGAAGTTTTAGGTAGGTTATGCGTTTTGGGGGACTTTTTCTCTAGTGGTCACTACAATTAATGATGGCCTTGGACATACTAACCTGAAAGACACTGGTGGGTAGCAATTTTTGCTGAGAATTGTTTTGATGTTGTATGGCTCTTGTGGCAGACTGAGTTGGAACAGGTAGACAGAGGCCGGTGCATTAGGGTTCCAATAAGGTTGGTCTTCTGTTTTTGGGGTTCAAAAGAATTGTGTGTATTGTTCGGTAAATCGGTTTGTGATGTAAGAACGCGAAGAATTTGTGGTCAGCTTTCTCTACCAGAACGTCTAGAAAGTGAAGCCAATCTTAAATTTCTTTTTCAAAAGTGAAGGTCAAGCATGGATAGAAAGAGTTTATTGTCGTAAGAAAAGTGTCGCTGTGGGATTCATGGTTGAAGATAACAACGATGTAATCAACGTAGCGGAAATGCAGGACGGGCTTGCTGGTTTGTCCAAATAATTCCTATTAGTGGTGCCAACTGATATATTGGCAAGATCTAGGCATTGGGGAGCCTATGGCAGTTCATCAATCTGTTTTTGCTTTGTATTGGTCGAATTGAATTTCATTGAAGTAGCTGCTACGGTTTGAATCTCAATGAAAAGTGCTTTAGGAGTAGTAAGCGGAACAAATTTACTATTGTGCAATGTATCAGCACATAATTGAATGGCTTTTTTCAGTGGGATATTCGTAAACAGGCTAGAAATATCGAAGGAACAGAGCAAGATGGTTTCTAGATCTAAGTTAAGGTGTTGCAGATTTTCTTTAAAAGTGAAAGAACTTTTGACGCGAGAGTAAAGATCTAGAACTGATTGAAGGAGGCTTGCAAGAAATTTTACCAATTCATGATCGGGAAATCCGATTATTTTGGCGATAACTTTTGATGAGAGCCAGACAAAAAGGAAGTAGCTTTAACTCATTACTTTAAAAGAGTGAAATGAGTCTATCCTCTAAAGTTTCTTTCAATGCTATTTTGTTTAATTTTTTGCAGTTTGTTTTATTGTTTTATGCATGCATTAGTTTGTTTACGTACCAGCAACTGCTCTTTTCAAGGAAGTAGCTAAAGGTGCAAAAAAGGCAACTACCCTTTCAAAAATTTATAAAAGTTTTGTTTGGGCTGAATTCTCTTATATCCTCTAAAAAAAGTGGTCGAGTAAGTAACCTCAGCAAATATCTTTCAAATTTTCTTAACAACATTAATTGCAACCATAATTCTGTGAGGTCTTCAAAATAATCTAAAAATGTGATCGAAGATAAAAAAAATTTTGCCTTCAATGCCTTTGGAAAGCTTTAGCATTACGCTTTAGTTTTCTACACCAAAGTTTAAATATCATGAAATTTAAGTTTTTTGTTTAGAACGGTGATTCTCAATTTTTTGCGCTTGCATGCCACCCGAAAAATTCTTACTGTTGTTGCGTACTACCGAAGGCACAATTACAAGGGAGGAGGAAGAACCTCCCCACTTTTGCCATATTGTTATCACTATACACCCAATGACTTTTCCTAGAACACCGAGTAAACATCTGTGTTTAGAAACTCTCAACAAACTTTTGTCTCCAGTTTCAGGTTTACTGTAATTATTAATTTTCAAAAAAAGAGGAGGAAAATGCAAGTTTCATCTTTTGCTGGGATTAAAAATTTTCAAACAGACAGAAATTTTATTTAATAGGTTTTTAATTGAAAAAATGAACAGAAAATAGGAAGTTACACCTTTTATTCAATATTTTTTTGATTGAAAAGGACCAGGAAATATCAAATTAACGTCTGCCAGTAACTATTTAAAAAGCAGGAAAATAAGAGTTTCAGCTGTTAATTAATGTAAGTCTACATTACCGTATTTTTAAAAATCACGGAGTATAACTCAAAACCGCCCACTTCAATTTTGACTTAATTTTTTGTCCTAGGCCTATTTCCAATGTTTTTGTCCTGTCATATTTTTATTTTCCTATCATTTTAACCTGCATTGAGCATACGTAAATGGGTGAATAACCTTGTTTATTTTATACTCTTAAATTTACTATGATGAATGCACCAATTGGGTTTATTACAAAAATACATTTCGCATAATGATGAATTTTTACTCAAATTGATGCACTACCCTGCACTCCAAACTTCTAATGGAAAGCAATTCAAATTTAATGATTTGAAGCAAATATTTCAAAATTTTCCCTTCAGTCAAGTTTACAAAACCATTTTTTTAGGTTGTGTTTCGAATAAAACAAAACTAATTTGTCAATTACTTTGTGCCTTACCATAATTAACAAATGTAATTGTAGGGGCTGTTCAACCAGCTGCTGTTTGAACTAAGTTACCTGATACCAAGTGGTTTGCTAATTGTTAGTATGCAGCGAAGACGTTTGTAAGAGGAAGGGGACCAGCCGAGTTTTTTTTTCTAAAAAAATTTGCTCAATTTTGAAATCCTATTCTAATGAGTGTTTCCAAAACAGATGTTTACTCGGCTTTTCTTGGAAGCATTGTTGGGCTCTAGAAATATTCCTAAAGTGCTGTAAGAATATAGCTAAATGATGAAGTCAATAGATTAAGTCATAATATGCTTGATCAGCTAAATTTATTTATTGTTAAAAAAAATCGGTTTCGCCTTTGGCATTTTCAATTTCTATGTAAAAAACGAAAAAATAAAATGCATAAACCAACTTACCGCAGTTATAATGTACTAAAAAGGAAAAGCGTAACTAAGTATCTCACATTTTATTCTTCAGTCAGTGTGAGATAGTTCCGCTTTCCTTTTTAGTACATTTTATGGAAAAAGTTGGTTTGTGCATTTTGTTTTTTCGTTTTTTCATAGGAATTGAAAATGCCAGAGTGAAATTGAAATCGATTTTTCCAATTATAAATGAGCTCAGCTGATCTAGTGTATCATGATTGTATTGATTACATGATTATCAACCTAGATCGCTTTGAGCAAGTTACTTCACGGGTAGATTCCTGGTAGTATATTTATTTCTGCCGTCACAAGGTGGAGTGACATAAAAAACTTTCACCAAACACGTTCGCTCAAAATTCAATCACTTTTTGAAAACTTGATATTTGATTTAGAGTTTGCACCAGCGTTAAGACGATTTTCGTAAAGAAAGGGATACCATATAGGTTAGAAAAATGAATTTTGGTTCGGTGTCAAGAATAAAAGTGGATATGACACAACGATAGCAGCAACAATAGGCGATATAAATTGATTGGACTCAAAACTCTGTACGTCACTCAAAAACTGTTAGCGTACCACCTGGAAAGAGCAGACGCATTACTGGTGGTGCGCGTACCACAACTATAGAGCCATTGGTCTCATCGAGTGACTGACGTTTTAAAGCCATTTAACTGTTCACGAATGTTGTATCAAAAACGTAAGACAAAACTCAAAAAATATACCTCGTCAAATAAACCACAAAAAAGAAAGCAGCAACTACTAAAATAATTACCTAACTTTAATAAACTTTTTCGAAAGAAGAAGTCATCAACTTTAATTAAGGTAACTTCCTTTCGAGAATCTTTTAAAATGGTATAAGCGTCAAACATTGTGTTTCTCGGAGCGGATTCTTTTTTATAAAGATGCAATTGCTTACAACGTACACTCGAGCCCTTAACTTGGCCGGTAATGTAAATTAAACTATAAATAGGCAGAGAAGTTTGCATTTTCAAAAATTGATTCACGCATCTTATGTGGTAGGAGCATTTCCACTTGAGGACTACTGGTTAAGAAAGCTACAGGACAAAACTACTCAAAAAATGAAACTAATTTCTACTTTTACTACTTAAGTAGTTAAATTCGCAACTACTTTTTAATTTTACTTAAATAGTTACAATTGCTTTCTACTTTTTACTTGAGTGACAATACTTCTACTTAAGTATATTTTAGACCATTTTCAACGCCACTGCTTATTACGTTACACGAAAATATTATTTTGTCGGCACTTGTGAAACAGAAACACAACTAGCAAGCACAAAATACATAACCAATTACTGACTTTTTCTAGCAACTGTACTGCTTTTTTATGCTTTTTTAAACGCAAAGTTATGCGCCAACCCATACAAAAATAAGCACTGTAAAATTCCTATATAATAAGTTGCTTATAAATGTTTTCATTTGGGTTTTTTATGTGTTAACGCACACAAGAATGCGTTTTTAAATGGTAGAAACAAAATATTAGCTGTGTCTAAACTCAGGATCTAATACCATCAACGTTTATAATTTGCTTGATCGGAAATGGAGTTGTATTTTTGATTCCTCAGTGAGCGATCATACGAGGTGCATTCAATAAGTTTCCAGACTTTTTTGGTATGGACACTATTATTAACCGTACACACAAAAAACTCTAGTCCCCTTCAAAGTATTGAAGGTACCTCGTACCTTACCCTACGCTTCTAGTTGCATTGCGCTTTGCTTGCTACACACGCAGGGTGAGCACTTCCCTACTACTTCACTGTGTCGACAGGGTTTGTTTGATGGGAAAAAAATGTCAGCCAATATCGTCGCATAGTTAGGACTATGGTGAAGTTTGTTAGTGTTTAGGAAATGGATCTGATATCACTGACCTGCTTTTTGCGTTTCAGTTTCGAATTTTAATCAATCAACTCGGATACCCGCCATCGCCATCGAGTGACCGAATCGCGATATGGCTTGCGTCAGCGAACCCCATATTAGATCCATGGGTGAGATTTTGTTTTTTACATCTTCTTCTTGCGTATGAGCTCATGCTCTGTTTACCAATCTTCAGTTACACCGGGTCACTTCGATGGGTAGATGGTGTGACCTCAAGACCTGTCTGCCTCATAAAAATGTTGATATCTCGTTCAGTGTCTTGCCCATAAACCCAACCAGTGACCCTGCCGGCTTTTTCTCCTAACTGTCCCTTTCCTACTAAACGACAAGAATGGAAGCTATCAGTACCGTTTTTAAGGTCTTCGGAATGACTTGTCAAGAGAAGCAAACCCAGGTCTACCGACTGCAAAGCGGACGCTCTTTCCACTTCACCACAGTGTGGGTTAGCTCTAGTAATCTACCAGTCGTGGTCATACAGCCAGACAAGAAACCAGCAAGCAGAGCATGAGCTCATAGGCAACAGCGGTTCTTGGATCAAATAATAATAATGTCAAGCAGAGTCATAGCAAAATATTGCTTCTGCTGAAGTAAAGCACCTTCCAAATGCCGTCTTAATGCAAAATATTATGACTGAGTGGACCGATAGACTCTCATTTTTTTCTTGGTTCTTGACACTGAGAGACACAAATTTAAAACGACCAAGATTGGCTCAAAAAATGAAACATCACGGGCGTCACGAAAGCTTGTTGCCATTAGAATTATCAAAGGAAGGAGTGGTAGGAGGCCTGCAGACACCATCCCCTCAGATAAACAAAACATACGCTCCTACAAACCCAAAAATCAATATTTAAAATATGCAGTTGTGCTCAGTGCACATATAACAATTTAATTGCATTTTCATTCCAGGTTTACATTCTGTGTCGGGAATCAGTATTAACCGAAATCAAAAGAAGGATCAAGAAATTGCCTTGCATGAAGCCTTTGCAGAGTCCAACGCTGAACCAGGAAATGAACTTTCTAACCGTGCGGTACTCCCCAAGACAGCGCGTCGCAGCAACTCCACCTTGCGCCAGAAGGCAAATCTACAGCGGAGAAACAGTTTTGCGGCAGCACCACAACAACAGCAAAATACTCACTGGCACGCCTCCTTCGAAACGAGTGATTTGAATTACCATATTTGACACTGAAAGCAATTTTTACTGGAGATGTGCAACAGTTCTTTGAGGGATCCCTTGCTCTTTATAGGAATTGTACCTAACTATTTATTATACAAACCAAACTGTTCAGCAAAACTGTTCAGCAAATTTGGAAACGAATTTCCCCCCAACACCTTAAATGGCGTTGGCAAAATTTTGTTTTCCTTCTTTTTGTCTCGAATATTTGCGTCTGCGTTGAACTGAAAGACTGTGCGAAAAAATCGATTGATATGAAACGGTGTTTGCGAACTGTAAACAGTTATGAGCAGTGCTTTGCCTCCGTAGAGCACCCAAGTGGCGGCCTTACTACGACAAAAGCGATACCAGTACTGATCAGCGCGTTACGAAGAGCTTCTGATATGAAATGTGTAGCATTGATTGAGATTTGAAACTGCTTTTCTTGGCAGTCCATCTTGCGCATTTGTTTCTTGCATTATTTTATCGCTTTTTCATCACAGAAGGCACTTAATTACTGTTGGCGTCTCAAAAAGATTCTATAAACTCTTTCTAATTTGCTAAGGAGATGGAAAATTCCTAAGCCCATCTTTAATTTATGAGCTGCTTTTAAAAAAATCTCCGCGGTTTGGCTGTATTCATTGCAAGACCAGTGACAGTTTTAATTCAATTTTTTTCTTCTTAAGGTTTGATTTCAACATTATTGATGCCTGCTTTGACAAGGAAAGAAAATCAGAAGCAAAAAACAAAAACTTTTTCCACAGTACAGCGAGGAGTAGAAAGATGCAAGTGTTAATCCAGAGATCTTAACCTCAATGCCCGCATGATCTTTGCGTGGCCGAGCCTTTGGGAAAGGGATTTCACCACAATTCCTTCTGCTTTTGCAAGAAATGTTCTGTGTCAGCAGAGATGCAACTGCGAAGTGAATTATGTCAACAGTGGTGGCATTCGGTCGGTTTGCACGAACCAGTACTTAGAATTTTCTGAGCTCATAAAATCGGTTGTTTAAAACATTTCGACATGAAATTCCACTTTTAAAATTTAAATCTCCACCAAAAAAAGTGTTTACCGAGCTTTGGGTATGTATTTTCACTTTGAAAAATTTAAAGCTCAAAAAAGGTCTTCGCCTTGTATTTTGGGAACATTCACCAACTTTTTTAGATGGAATCTGTTCTTACAACTCTTGAATGCCACCGCTTCTCAATACTCGTTGAGTACGCACTGGTATAACTGTAGAGCTTCTCTGGTGACAGGGAGATGTACTTTTGGCCAGCAGAGTTTATTTGTTCCCTTCTAAAGTAAATTTTAGAATCTGGTTATTTTCCCAGGGAGAAACTTTCGACATCTATTATACTATAGCGCTGTTATGTCAGCAGGCAATGGAAGTGCTGGTACTGCAACGCGTTTGTGTTATTTTAGCTTTCATTACAATGAACTGCTATTAAAGAGTGTCATCTTGCCTATGTCAACACATTATGCCGGTGGCACTGTTTACTTTCTAATACATCATTCGTTTTCAAGTTTGAAGTCGATATTGAATGCCGCATATCAACTTGTGCTTCGTTCAATAATTAATTGATTTTTTTCAGCAATGCTTTTGATAGCCTTGCTTCAATTTGACTCGAAAAAAATACACCCTTGCTCGAATTAATTGCATCACTGTTAGAAACGTTGAAAAATCGTAAATTGGGCAGTTTATCAAAACTAGGCAAATAAATTAGCAAACCTGGAAAGCCTTCATGATGTAATAGTTGTCAAAAAACGCAGTTTACCTAAAATAGTCTTTATTGCATCACAAACATTCACCAAAGCAACACTAAAAACATGTTAAATTAATTGATAGATAACAAGGCAATTTATAGGCTAACTACTACTATCAGTTGATTAGAACACCACTTCCAGAACCGGTTTCGTTCATACTAGAACTCTTCAGGTGGACTCCGGTGTTAAACCGACAATCACATCAATTATTTTATGTGATTTATACCACTCCGCCATCGGTCCCATCGACTGATTCAGTTGATTTTTAAGGTTATATACCGCACGCTTACTATAACAAGCTTATTGCGATATATGCTCTTTGAATTCGATATTGCGGTATAAGCTCCTTGAATTCGAATTATAACGTAATAAAGGCACTGGCTTGATCGGTAATCAAGAGCATATATCGCAAAAAGCTTGCTATAATTAGCGTGCAGTATATAACCTTAAAAATCAACAGCATCAGTTGACGGGACCGATGGCGGAGTGGTATAAACTACATGAAGTAATTCATGTGATTGTCGATTTAATACCTGAGTCCACCTGAAGAGTTCTAATAGGAGTAAAACCGGTCGTGAAAGTGGTATTTTAATCAACTGATTGTAGTATTTAGCCTATGAATTGCCTTAATATCTATCAATTAATATCTAAATAGGCTAACACCAGCTCCTTGAATTCGAACTAATAGTATGGTTCCTTGAGAACTAGCCATTAAGCTTTAGTCCAGTGTTCTTCAAACTTTTTTGTCTGTCGGTACAATAAAAAAGCTAAACAAAATTTTTGGCACAACAGCCACATGAATCTCTTTATATTGATCGCGGGTAGCATTACAGGTGACAGGAGAAAGATGATGAACTTTTTTTCGGAGATCATCACCTTTTCTAGCAACATAAGAAGATCGCCGTTATCGACCATTACTTAATGGCAGCATTTACTCAAATTTTGCTGAAAACTTGTATAAATATGTATTTTAAAAAATCCGCGGTACTCAGATTGGGAGACACTGGTTTGGTCTATTTCAGTAGCAACGTAGCTATGAGTTCATCTGCAGTAATCCTTTTGAAATCATTGTCGTTTCGCCTAAAAAAAAAAGAGCCATTCTGACATTGAACAAGCACACCAGTAAACCACAACGCGAAATTCCTGCAGTCTTAAGCGTAAACCAGTCAACAGTGAGTCGAATATTGAAGCGAATGCAAACCCGAGGAGCATCGAGCCGCAACGGAAGAGGAAGTGCGGAAGAAAACGTAAGACATCGCCACGGAGCGAAGAGGCAATGATTAGAGAAAGTAAAAAGTGTCCGAGAAAGACGAGTTCTGCACTGAAACAGTAATTAGGTGAGGTCAGTGTAAACATCAATACCTCTACGGTCAGGAAGAGATATCATGACATCACTTGCGAATTTTTTCAAGCAATAAACACAGACTGATAACAAATTGAGTTTTTCTACTGGTGGCAAAATGTATTTTTAGTAATGGCGTCATATTGACCCCAAAGTACTGCTAACGTGATTTTTTTCATGGCACCGGAGCAGGGTAAAACAACATGTGTAACATCCTGAAAAAAGATGTTTTGGGATTGCTTCTCATATTTCGGTGCCGGTTCCTTTTGCCCTGTTGAAGGTATAATGCGATCACTTCAATACATCGAATTTTTGAAGAATAGGTTGCTCCCATAAATGAAAAAAGTTTACAGATGCTTTTGGGGTCCAACAGCACCTTGCTCTCTGCCACAAGTCCAATATGGTGCTAATTTTTTTCAGGAAAAACAAACTGTCAGTGTTGAATTTGCCTGGAAATTCTCCACACCTGAATCCAATCGAAAATCTCTGCTCAATCATCAAAACGAAACTCCCAGAAAGGCACTACACAACGAAGACAAAGCTGATTAAAGCCATAACTTAGATATGGTATCGTGACCCCAGAATCAGCAACAACTTCCAAAACTTGTTCAATTCAATGCCAAATAAAGTACAAGAAGCTTTTGTAGACTAAGGGAGGTCACACAAAATGTTAATTTCGTGAGAACATTGTTCTTAACTTGTGAATCGCTTGATCGGTTGACGTGTAGCATTTATTGTGTTCTGTTGCTGCTGATACAATTAATTCAAACAAGGGTGTAACAGTGGCGGCTCGTGGTTGAATTTGCTGGTGGGGCTTTTAGTCATTTTTTACTTTTTTTGTACTCTTTGCTGGCAGTTTATTTGCCGTTGTTTAGCTATAAATGTGCAAATTTTCCGAAACTCTGCGCTGTATTAGTTGTATAATTGTATTCAATCAGGCTTTGCTTTGGCTGAATATTACGGATTGCGGTAGGCTAATTTAGTGTGCAGTGTAGTAATTCTGCTTTGTGAAATTATTTTGTAATCTACAAAGAAAATAGAACAAATACAAAGTCTCGCACATATCATCAAGCTAAGGACTAGCCTAACGAGTGAAGCACATGAACGAGTGCAAATCGTACGAATTTATCGCGCTTGAACTTATAACCGGTTAATTCGACCACTTGCAAAATTTCTTTCAGCATCCTTGGACATCAGCAATATATGTATACAGTCCCGTAGCACTCCAACTTCGGGCCCCCCCCCCAAAGTAAGCGCAAGAGCCCCTGCGCACAGGTCATATCACTTTAGAGGTGTAAAATTGAAAAGCTGCATTAAGAAAATACACCACAATTTCTACATAAGTAAACAGGCTAATGTCAGAATAAAGCATGCCGATACCGAAGGTGCAAGTCATAAAAAATTCGGCACCGATGCCAGAGTTCAGTAGGACATTTATGTAGACACTGCGAAACGAAAGCAATGACACTGAAAAACATGAAAAAGTTATAAAAACACAGTATCATTTAAATAGTCTGGAGCGAACCTTTTTGTTCGCAAATGCTGTTATGACATTGTCATAATCAAGAGATCGGGCGCAGTCATTTTCGATTGACAACATGGCTAATGAAGATAGTCTACTGTCTGTCATAGACGTTCTATTAAAAGTTTTGATCAGTTTCAATTTGCTGAAGCTTCTTTCAGCGCTGACAACAGTCACGGGGCAAGTTAGTAAGATTCGAAGTGCGATGTACACATTCGGATACAATTCAAATAAATGAGTCTTTAGAAGATAGTTCAGAAAGTCTTGAGCCGTATTGAGATTGCGTTTTTTTGTAAAATTAAAACAAACCGCTGTAGCTCAGCGCTCATTTCATCAGAATCAATGTCACCGAACTTTTTTTGGAACTCTTTACAGCAAGTAAGAAGAGCATTTTCTTGTTGCACAAGCAAAAGTTTGTCTCGTGTGTACAAAAACGAAAAGGCGGAAGAAACCTCACGTAACAAATTAAAGCGCTCCTTTATTGACATAATAGCCTGGTCTACTAATGGATAGAAAAAGTTGCTTTTAAATTTCAGTTCAGGAGTAGCTCGTTGTTCCTCTCAGGGCCGGCGGAACCGCCCCCCGAACCCCCCGGTCGGGGGGGGGCCCAGGCCTGGTCAGGGGCCCCGCCCATTGAATACCAACCAAAGACCAATATTCAAGTTTCGACGTTGAGTATTTTGATCTACTGTTTCATGTTTCGATTCTGATTGCTTTCGACGCTTTGACTCATTTGTATCGTATAAGATAAGTCAAATTTTCTTAACGAGTGCTTTTGCCTTTAAAAGTAACTTTACAACCATTTAGTCAGTCAGAAGCCGTATAGTTACGTCATAGTCAGATGATGAATTTTTGAAGCTAATTGCCAAAAAGCTGACCAGTTCGTTGGTTGCAGCTACTGTGAAGGAAACAGAGTACAGTAAATAGATTACTGCATTTTTAGATTAAGAAAGATATGAAGTTAGTTTTTCAATATTTATAGTTTAATTGTGACAATGCTTAGAGTTAATTCGAAGTTGAAAATATATTAAAATATATTAATCGATTTTAGAGTTAATTCGAAGTTGAAAATAGCCAATTACGTGCATATATAATTTAGAAGCTATTTTTAAAAAATAGTCTATCGGAAACATGAAACGCCATAAAAGTGGAGCACAGAAAAGAAAAGAAGCAGCTGCTGCTCAGGAATCAGTTAAAAAGCTTACCAAATTAACACAGTTTTTTTCCGTTAGCACAGCAGAAACTGAAACAGATAGTACTACTTTGCCAGCCGTCCCTATCAGCGATACTTTGAGCTTAGTTTCAGCAGCAGCAGCGTCAACTGCAGAATCAGAAAATGTCTTGTGTGAATCGGTTGAACTAAATCTACCATCAGTGCCATGTACGTCTATGGGGGCAAAAAATGCGGCCATCGATACTTCATCGTCACTTCCCCACAGTTCGTTTGACCCTCTCCATAGGGACCCAGCGAAGTGGCCTGACGTCATATCAGATCCGCAACGGGTTGACATCATCAGAAGAGGACCTCGGCAAGTTGTAACAAATTTTCCATACAACGCAGCTAGAAGACGATTTTCTTCTATTCATTACAAACGCATTTTGAGTAATAGCGAGGCTGTTCCTCGGTCATGGCTGATGTACTCTGAAGATTCTGACAAAGCATTCTGCTTCAGCTGCAAACTTTTTGGCAACTTAGCTAGTCCGTTTAGCAGGGGCATCAATACATGGGAAGGGTTTTCCAAGAAGTTAAAGGATCATGAAAACGGTGCTTCTCATAAAAAGAGTTTTAACCAATGGCTTTTGCTTAAGGAGGGTATTAACACTCAATCTACGGTGGATAAACAAGCAATGAAGATTTTTCTTGCAGAAAGAACATTTTGGAGGAATGTTTTGGAGCGTCTAATAGACATCGTAATATTTTTGGGTGAAAGAAATTTGGCTTTTAGAGGATCCGACGAAACACTGGGATCATCGCAAAAAGGAAATTTTTTGGGTTTATTTGAACTACTGGCGAAGAGAGATCCCGTCTTGAATGAGTTGCAAAATAGGATTATCCGGCACAAAACTAAGCAACACTATTTGAGCAAAAGTATTCAGAACGAGCTGATAAATTTAGTTGCAAAAGAAACTGAAAACGCACTTCTCACGCAGCTGAAACAAGCCAAATATTACTCTATAATTCTTGATTGTACTCCGGATATATCACATCAAGAACAAATGACCGTCATTTTTCGTTTCGTTCAATATGATGATGAACACGGTGCAAGAGTAAAAGAGGCATTTTTTGGCTATTTGAGTGTCAATAACAGCACTGGCGAAGGTTTGTTCAATGTCTTTTTAAAGCGCTCCGAAGAATTAAGACTAGATCTTGCTGACTGTCGAGGCCGTGCTACGATAATGGGGCGAACATGAAAGGAAAAGAAGCTGGTTTTCAAGCGAGATTACTGAAAATCAATCCAAAAGCGCTGTATGTTCCGTGTGCTAATCATTCGCTTAATTTAGTTGTAGTCGACAGTGTGAAATCTTCTACTGAAGCATTGGTATTTTTTGGTGTGTTAACGCAATTGTATTCACTGTTTTCCTCTTCAACGCAACGATGGACGATACTAAAAAAGAATGTTCCGCTCTCACTCAAATCCCAATCAGCTACTCGCTGGGAGAGTCGCATCAATTGCATCTCACCTTTACGATACCATTTGGCTGAAGTGATAAAAGCATTGAAGGAATTGGAAAACTACTGCTTCGAAAAAAAAGATGGTCAAACAATCAATGATGTTCGTTCATTGATACTTCGAATTGAAACATGGAGCTTCATTTTGTCAATTGTAGTTTGGCATGATATTCTTTTTCACATCAACAAGACGAGCAAAGTTATGCAAACCACTGGTGTTTCTATGGAAGTAGTTGAAAAAGAAATCAAAGCAACTGAGGAAGTTTTAAAGAAATATCGCGAAGACGGGTACAGCGGCGCGGTAGCCACGGCACGTGAAATTGCTGAAGATTTGCAAATTGAGAGGAGTTTCGCTGAGAGTAGAACCAGAAGAAGAAGGAGGCTGTTCGAATACGAAGCAGAAGATGAAGGTAGCGAGATGTCGCCAGAAGAAAAATTCAAAGCAAATTTTTTTTTTGCCACTAATGGATCATGCTCTATCTTCTTTAAAAAAACGCTTCGAGCAAATGCACACTGTGGGTGCAATTTTTAATTTTCTTTATAATCAAGAAAGTTTATTGCAAGTATACGGGCACAATCGTTTACTTAATGCATGCCAAAAATTTTATGAAACAATGGGCGATATTGACCCTGTGGAAATGAATGAGGAGTTGGAACGGTTCGTGGTCATCGTGAAAGAAAATAAAGAAGATCTCAAAACAGCCAACGATTTTCTGAGCTATATCTATCGAAAGCATATGCTGGAAGTATATCCAAATTTGTCCATAGCTCTTCGAGTTTTGTTGACCTGCCCGGTCTCAGTAGCTGGCGCTGAGAGAAGTTTCAGCAAACTGAAGCTAATCAAAACCTTCCATCGATCCACCATGATGGACGAAAGGCTAACATCTCTAGCTACAATTTCGATAGAAAGCTCTTGCGTACGAGATTTAGATCTCGACCGCATAATTGATGTGTTTGCTGCTGAAAAGGCTCGCCGAAAAACATTTTGAAACCTGTATTAAATATACGTTATCTTCTTTGTATTAAATTTATTTTCATTAGACGAGTCAGAGTCAGTTTCTTCATCGACCAGCGATTGGCTTAAGGACTTAAGGAGGCTTTACACAGAATACGATGCGATTTACGTACGAAAATGTCGTATCAAATTACGTACGTAGATTTCAAACTAGGGTACGTAGACGCAAAATTGGACGCAATCGCATTTTGTATAATTTTTACGGTTCACTTTGTTTGCGGATAAAGGGGCCCACGTATAGTTTTCGGGGGGGGGCCTCAGCTGGCCTAGCGCCGGCACTGGTTCCTCTTCACCTTGGTAATCAAACAATCTTCTTTTCTTTCCACTTCTTGACAGAGGAAAAGAAGGATCAATATCCAATTCCTGTGCTATTTCAACAGCAGATGTTGCGGCACTGTCATAACCCGTTGTGCGATAGTTTTGCAAAAACTTTTCAGTTGCCTGGATTTCCGTTTCCATTGTATGAAGGGAGACTCCATACGATTGAAGAATCTTGCTTGCTTTATTGACTTGGAATAGGATATCATACCAAATAAACACCGACAAAAGAAAACTCCATTTTGATAAATGAGCTATCAACGATTTTGTTTCTGAGGCAGCTCTTCCATCTTTTCTTTCTATGGAAATGGCTTCCAAGTCTTTCAGTGCCAGCAACACCTCTTTTAAATTGTATCGAAGAGGTTTGATGCATTTAATTCTGCTTTCCCAACGAGTATCAGATTGTGACTTTATGGACAGCTCCACATGTTTCTTCAAAATTTCCCAACGCTGAGCAGAGGAAGAAAACAGCACATACAACCTTGTAAGTACTCCAAAAAATGTCAATGCTTCCGTCGATCAATTAGCACTGTCAACAACAACTAAGTTAAGGGTATGGTTTGCACAGGGCACGTAAACAGCTTTGGGATTGATGTCTAGCATTCTTGCTTGGACCCCAGAATGTTTTCCTTTCATGTTAGCACCATTATCATATGACTGACCTCGACAATCAGACATTTCGAGTTGCAGTTCGGTCGCTTTTTCTAAGAAAGCGTCCAACAAGCCTTTCCCAGTACTGTCACTTATTCTCAAGTAGCCAAAAAATGTTTCTTTAACAACAGCAGCTTCTTCACTACATAGTACCTAACGAAGAATGACAGACATTTGTTCATGATGTGACATATCTGGAGTGCAGTCCAAAATTATAGAAAAATATTTTGCCAATTTCAATTGCTGTAAATTTTCTTTTTCAACTTCTGTCGCTAGCAATTCAATTAGTTCATTTTGTATGGTAGGACTCAAATAGTGATCTTTAGTGTTTTTATTCTTGATTCTGTCTTGAAGCTCTTTTAGGATCGGATCTCTTCTTGCCAAAAGCTCAAATATACCCAGAAAATTTCCATTGTGAGGAGATTCTAAGACTTCTTCAGATCCTCTAAAAGCAAGATTCCTTTCCGATAGAAACAAGGCAATGTCGATAAGTCTCTCTAAAACATTTCTCAAAAAACGTCTTTCATTGAAAAAAATATTTATCTCGCGTTTGTCGATAGTGGATGAATTTCTTATCGCTTCAGCTAGCAACATCCATTGACTGCAGCATTCTTGGTGGGAAATGCCGTTTTCATGGTCTTTCAGTTTTTTCGAAAAACCCTCCCATGTATTTATACCACTACAAAAGGGGCTTAGTGTTTTTCTAAATAGCTTACAACAAAAGCAAAAAACTTGATCTGATTCCCCAGAATAAACTAGCCACGACCGTGAAACACTTTCACCATTAGGTAACACACGTTTACAATGGTTGGAGGAAAAACGTCGCCTTGGAGTTGTGTTATTATATGGAAAATTCATTATTAGTTGATGTGGTCCACGCTTTACTATATCACATCGTTGAGCATCAGAAATACTTTCAGGCCATTTACATGGGTCATCAGGGATAGGGGTAAATTGAGATTCAGTTATTTTTGATATTGAAGGTTGCGTATTGGCAGGTAAATCACAACTTACATTTTCTGGAAATTCACAATCACTTTGATGCTGATCGTCATAGTCTTCTTTTTCTTGTACACTATAGTTTTCTTCATCCCTCTCGGTACTAGTGCCAGGTCTACTCTGCTCAGTAATCTTGAAAAAATCTGTCATCTTGGGCAATTTCGCTAGAGCATCTCGAGCAGTGGCTGCTTCTTTTCTCTTTTGAGCACCACTTTTTGAACGTTTCATTCTATACAATGTCAATAAAATACTTTATCTGCACTCTGCAGTGTATATATATTGTCCCGGTATTTATAGCCAAACAGAATTCCAGACCATTCTATGATTGTTGCGTAACAACGGCATTGTTATGTCAATCGAATATTCAAGATTCTACCAGAAAATCAATCGAAATATTCTAGATTCTGCGAGATAAAATGACGTTGCATTCACTTATGATGTCACAAGCCAATTTCTTCCTACAGTTTAAATCGGTTGTAAACAAGTCTGCTGAACTGAAAATAGTCACGTAGCCAAAAAGCAATTTCAGACTAACTTGGGCCCCCAAAGTTGGCCTGGGCCCCCCCCCCCAATTGGGGGGTTTGGGGGGCGGCTGCTACGTCTCTGTATGTATATATTTTTTTTAGTTTTTACAAAGAGTCACGATCCAAACAACATTAATATAGCAAAATAGGCGGAACCATCCCTCAAATACGGATAATGAAGATGCATTATCATCACTGGGGCTCTTGCCAAGTGTAAGATACTTTATGTGGCTCCTGGCTAGCCCGATATCCAACATTGGATTGTATACGCAACAAACCCAAACAATCCAACACAAAGCACAAGGCTTACGTACCGTTTACTTTTGAATCAGGACTCCCTTTGACGTTACTGCTAACCGCGCAAGTATAAAATAAAACTGATATTTTTACATGAAATTAATCACACAAAAGCTAATTAGGCATAGAAAAACCTTCCAATGATTATATACTAAATGTGGTTTTTTAAGGCATTCATGGCAGTAGGTGATTACACGATAGCATGTCTCGGGATGCACGGAAGAGCAGCTCGAAAGAAGCCCACAGAAACCAGGCTCGATGCAACATACCTCCGGGCAAAAATTAGTTTTACGAAGAGTCACGATCCGAACAACGTTAGTATAGCGAAACAGGCGGGGCCGTCCCTGGACTCAAGTTTCAGCCTTTTGGCCTCATCAACAAGGACTCGTCCCACCCAACGCAGCGCCCCCGGAGGGGGCGTTGTGCGCCTACAATTAGAGATTAACGCTGCCCCCTGCATTGCAGGTGGACACGAAGCGTGACTAAACAATGAATAGTTGCGGTTTCGGGGTTGAGCGATGAGGTATCACGAACCATAACAACGCATTGATCAACGTTAAAAGTGCGAGCCGCGGCTCTGGTGGAATCAAACCATCGACGCCTCCAAACCAAGTCGTCAGAATCTACGTAGCCCGGGACTGTCATAAAGCGGGCAGTCGGGCGTGTGGTGTTCAAATGAAATTTTTGTAAAATACGCGGAAATAAATTTTGGCGGCTGGACTAAACCAATGCTTTTGCCCCACTCGAAAACGAGGGTCGGATGCCTAGCCCCCCTATCGCTCGTTTTTACCGGTTATGCGGGTTCAATATAGGGGGAGTCGTAAGAGTTCAGCCACTCTTGGTTAGTCGCGTGCAGCAGCAATATTCCCCCACGCAGTTGCGGTAGTCTGATATTTAAATGACAAAGCGAAAATTTTACGACTTTTTTGACCGGTAGAAGAGAAAAAATAAGTTAAACAACTTTCTCGCCTTTAGATAAGTTTTCTTACTTCAAATTTATTTGCCCAATTCATTAAATGATACAACTGAATAGCAACATTTGAATTTGCTTACCTACAAACAATCTAACCGATTACGGCGACTAGCCCTGTTTTAGAGCCACAGCATCAGCAAGCTTAGCGGGAATTGTTATGTCGCAAGAAAAGTGACAAGAATCAAGCGACCGTGAAAGCAACGCATTACGTCATACGTTTGGGCGCTACTGATTTTGCCCTTCCTGCTGATATCTGTTGCAGCTTAACGAGCGGTATTCAAAAGTCAGAGATATTCAGTTATACAAAAAAATTTGGCTTAGCTATGTTGACAATACTTGCAGGGTCAAAAAATTTTGCTATGTCACACAGAAACTAAAACTTTAAACCATTTAAGAAGCAACTAAATCGCTTTACAAAATCACAGTCTCGGGTGCGGCAGCTGCAGCCCGTCCTACGCACTATTATGATGTCACATAGAATCCCTATGTCGCACGTTCACTTAGTTTAGTGCTAGCAATACTGGAAAATTTGTCTTTTCAGCGACATAATCTGGAGCATTGGTAAATAAGGTATGAACTATGACCTTATAAAAAATATTAACATTATAAAAATTCGAAAAAAAAACAGATCACGAAAACGCGTGGGGGGGCTGCAGAGCTGCAGCCCCCCCACGCGTTTTCGTGATCTGTTTTTTAGGCACGACCGCCACTGGGTGTAAGTCAAAAAATAGGTTGTCTATTTATTTGATTTTGCGATCTGTATGCAAGTTAAGGATGCATCTTGGCATAACTTGTTCATCGCTCTGGTAACGTTCTTTTCTCCTTACTATAACAAGTTTACATGGCCTCATTCACAACAACTACTTGGGGAGAGAGAGATTTTTCGAAAAATTTTTGAAAGTTAAATGTTCATAAGCAACAAAACACTTAACAGGAGATTATACAGAACAAACAAGGAAAAAAATCAGAGTTCTGATCGGTTATACCCTCTGGAAAAGAGAATTGATGTTCGCAAATGTTTGGTGTTTTATTTGTTGGTTGATCAATAAAACCTTTTTGAGCAAACGTTTGAAGAAATACTGGCTACCCTTTGCATATTCAAGACCTTATTTAGGAGAAAAATGGACCGAGTAAAGAGAATTTTCTCGACCTCCTCCACAAAAAAATGATAATTTTAAATTTAGATATTTGCACTGCCTGATTATTTTTGGGATTTTTTTCTTCCCTCCTTTCCATCTTACATTTTGCTTACGCAACTAAAATTTTAATTGTATTTGAAATTTTCTCTTAATCTGTATCAATCGTTACAACACCGTGTCGTTGTTCTGTATAACTTAACAATATTGAGGTCTCTGCATATCAACTTTTGCTTTTTAAAAATACTATTTTATGTGCTCAAAACGCCTACAAATGTTTACACATCAATGCGCCGCATTTATGAATGCAATTAAAACTTTCCTCATCAGTATCAACGGTGGATTCCTTTATCGATCCATAGTAAAGACTATAGGAACGGTCACATCTGCCCTGCTTGACTCTCGGTACGAAAGGGAGAGTGTGGAAAAAGAGCCGGCAAGGCCACTTGTTGTGTACTTTGGTGAGGCACTTAAAATACCTCTACTTTTTGAGGCAGATAGGTGATGAGGTCAAACAGGCAATCCCTTACGATGGCCTAGTCTGACAAAAAACTTGCAAACTGAGCGTGAGCTAGTAACCATGAATGAATGGAGAAATTGTTAATCTGATTGTTGTTGAAAATAACAAGACCTAAATAAAATTTTGGAAAAAATGCTGGCTTTACGTTATGATAGAAGGCATGCAGTTATGATTTCCATTAACGAGTAGGCTGAATCTACAGATAACATGCATGCACGATACTTATTATTTAGCCTTATTCCTTTGTTCCTCTAGACTTGCAATGTCACTACAGTGGCCTTCAGCAAAAAATAACCGTTCAGACCGGCTTCGGAGTTTGCAAGTTCCTGTATTTCGGTTGAATTGCGTGATATTACTGCAATAAATCTACTGCTCGTTACAATTCACCATGGAGAAGAAATGATTATTTAGTACCTCTTTCAAGGGCGCAATAAAACGACAATAATGAGGTTTGCGGAGCATTTGTTTGAGCGTGCACGTTACTTTAGCGCCATCTCACGGTTTAATGCTTTTGCATCATCCGCCTAACAGTTTAGAATCACATCACCATCTGATCAAAAAGTGAGCGGTTTTTTTCTATTTCAGTCAAAAAAATATAACGTAACAGTGCTATTATTAATAAACAGAATCCTAGGCAGCAGTTCTCGATACGAAAATAGTTAACGATGAACAATTCATGAATAGCATTTTTCAAAAAAATTTTTCTGCAGCTAAAGCAAGCAATCCTAGGCGGTCCTCACGGCTGCCAATCTGCTCAAACAAACCGATAGCAAGAAGTTACAACGAGGAGAGAGAACTGAAAAAGTTTGTTAAAAAAGGTTATAAAGTCCCTAATAACCAAAGAAGAAATTTTTGTGAAAAGTAAGTTTGCAAAACACTTTGTGACGGTAAGTTTGTACTTTTGTTCAGTGCCGTCGCTACCCGGAGAAATAGAAGGCAATCTCCACTATATAAACCACTAAAAAAATTGCACTCGGCTATACTGCTATAAAATGGGCGAAGATCTTAAATGGCACTCAAAAATATAACCTACAAAGCCGTGGCGAATTTTGTATTTTGAGGCACCCAAAGAAAACTTGTCTCAAAGCGGTAAAGACATATTTTGCCTTTTTGGGAGACGGTTTAAACACTTTTGCTTTTTTGCCAAACCCACACACTTTAGTTTTCAGTCCGAACCCTTTTTTTTCTGGCGGCAGCACTGCTGCAGTTTTTCTTATGGCCTTGCAACCACGGGTTTATAAATAATTAGGAAATCAAGAGAAATATTGATTACATCCGCCTCTCGAATACACATTGATTAGGTCATTTTTTATACTTATAAGGAAGTGGTTTTCAAACTTTTGCAAAACACAAACACTTTTTAAAACACAAATTTTCGGGACCGACATTATTTTACATGTTTTCCGAGTTGATTCCATCACATTCGTTGACACACGCCTACCTTACCAGTCAAGCAAACAGCGAATTATTTGAGACAAAGCAAGCATTAATTTAAATTTTGAATGACTTTGGTGACCCACTGAAATCCCGTCCACGATCTACGTTGGGTAGCGATCGAACCGTTGTTTTAAGCAGTTGACATTGCTCGACTGGTTGGTGTGGATGCGGGTTAGATCCCCACTACCAGCATTGATTTAAACAGGAGTTTTATTTAAACGTAGATCCAATCATTATATTTTTGACGCAGCCATTGTGATATAAACAAATTGTGTGCAATTCAGTATAGCTATAATCGTATCGCTAAATAAACTAATTCAGTAACTCTTAGATGTAGCATTAGGTCTATTAACAGCAAGTTGAACTGTTAATTGAATTATGATGGATGGAACTCTTAAGAAAACGAAATAAAGCCTATGGTAAAAGAACTACCACATTTCCAGCTGTTCAATTTCCAAAGTATCGATTTCTTTGTCAAGGTAAGATGATCGCTTCAACAAAAAAAATTAAAGCGTCACTGACATTCAATCAATATACACATGGCGTATTATAATCAATGTATTTGTTTTATCGACTCGCGGTTTGCCTTTGTTTTGTTTCTTTCAAAGCTCTGTCTCTTTCTTTCAAGGCTTGACTTAATTTAAGTTTGGCGTGTAGCACTACTATATCTCGGTTTTCAAAAGCAAGATCGGAGTCAGTTTGAATTTTTACATCTTTTGTTACTTTTTGCATCCGTTTTCGTTCCTCTTCCATTTCTTTATGAAGTCTTTTGATAATATCACGTAGGTCTTGCTTTAGCTTGACGTCTTTCTTCGCTCTGTCCTCACTCTTTCGATATGTTATTTTTAAATCTTCAAGCTCTTTTACAAGGTATTTATGAGCCATTGTCATGTCTTCGTTTTGCTGTTTGATTCTGTGCTCTCTTGCAACCAAACGGTCTTTATGCTTTCCAACAACTTGTCGTTCGCTTTGCATCTCCAGGTATCGTTCCTTAAATTTGTCTTTTTCTTTTTTTATTTTTTCACAGCTTTGAGCGATTTCATTTTTCTCTTTTTTGATTTGCTTGAAAGCTTCTTTAAATAAGTCGCGCTGTTCTTCCACTTTTTCAGTTGCCATCCGACAGGCTGCTACCTTTTGAGTGAGACGTCTGTTTCTTTCAAAGTAGTTGTTTTTCTGCTTCGTAAGCTCGGCCGATTTCGCTTTCAAACTTTTTATTTCTTTTTCCATTTGTTTTTGCTCTTTTTTTCGCTGCTCGATTTCTTTCTTGAGTAGGGTTTCTTGCTGCTCGTACTGGTGAACCTCTTCCGTGAGATTTTCGGTTTTAGTTGACAGTTCTTCGATTTCAGCGGTCAGGACAGAGACTTCGTCTTTTAAGTCTTTGACTGTGTTACGAAGCTGAATTTCAAGATCTCCTAGCCTGTCGCATTCATCACTTAAGGCGTTTCCTCTCTCGGTACTCTGAGTTAAATCAACTCTCAGACGTTCTTCATTGTCTAAAAGTTTGTTTCTTTCAAAAGTTAATTTAGCTATGGCGTCTTTGCAGCTAGCTATTTCTCGTCCAAGTTGGCCTGTCGTTGTTTCTAGCTCCGATTTTTGAGTAGAAAGCCGAGTGTTCGCGACGTAGTACTTGTCAACATCTTCTAGCATCGAGAGAATGTATTTTTCCCGCTCTTCTGAAAACTGATTCGAATGAGCTATGTAATTTGAATTGCCATGAGCTAGTTTTTGGGACTCCATGATGAATCTGTCTTTCATGCTCCATAATTTCCTTTCCATTTCAAAATACTCGTCCCTGTCTGTTTCCTTGTATTCTCCACGAGTTTCGAGCATTTCGTAATATTTCTGTCGAAGCAATTCGGTGTCATTTTCAGCTTGTCTTATTTCGTTAAAAGTTGTTTTGAACTCAGATGTAGCTTTCCAAGATTCTTCATAAAGTTGTTGTAAGGCCCTTTGCGACCGACACAAATCATCGTGCATCATCCGTAATTCTTTGCTGGCAATATTTTCCCCCATTTTATAAAGTTTTTTTCCCACAATTAAGCAATTGGTTCCATTAAGCTATAGCAAGCTATATCCTGCAAATCAGCATTTGATTCTAAAATGCAATTAAGACATAACCAAGAGGCAAATCACAGGGGCCGTAGTTCCTTTCTATTACCTTGAACTAAATTCCCATTTAATTTACATTTTAAAGTAAAGTATCAAAAAATAATTTTTTTTAAACTCCCAAACAGATTTTAACTGGTCTTTGTTAAGAGTTGATGATACAGCTTAGTGTGTGTTACAATAATCTATTAATCTGCTAGTTTATTATTGTCGTCGATTCAGCCCGATTCCAAAACATGAAAATTTATGTGCCATCTGCCCTAACAAACTGTCCTTATGCTCTAACTTATTCTTCAGATAAGTTATCATTCATTATCTCACTAATTTCTTGGTAACATTACTAAAAGACTGAAGTCTTTAACTGAACCAAAAGTTTCGTAAAAGCCTGGGACAAACCCATCATGTAAAAACTCGTATTATTGACAATTCAAAAGTTTCAATATTTGTCTTTTTTTGTTAAGCCCTATGTAACCCAAGGGCTTAACTATCTAAACTGATTGAAAAGATAAAGCCGATCGACAATTGTTGGAATCAACTCTACACGCGTAACCTACTCGAGATTGCCTCTACAACAATGAACAAACCTACTACACCCATATGGCGCCTTAAATTTGGCTCCTATGTCGCTGAAGCCTTTACCGTGAATTAAATGGAAAGCATTCAACTCAACACCAAAACGATATAAGACATGAAGAAAAACAAAAGAACATGCAAGAGGGCAAACCATAGCCATAACATTTTTTTCACGAAACTTCAAAAGAAACACGAAAACCACTGTGGCAACTTGGTTTCAGGAAAAGAACGCTACCAAAAAGCTATAAGTGATCATCGCTTCAAGCATCCACCAATTAAAAGTAACAGCTATTAATGATTGAAAGCAAGAAATCCAGATGCGTTAAACCAGGGGGCAAAAGGGACAACTGCCCCTCCCCAAAGATTTAACAAAGGCGTATTTTTAAATAAATTTATTATTAGTGCCCTTTAAAAAAAATCATCTCATAGACCTAGGCTCAATATCAGTAATAGGTTATTACTAGGGCCATTTTTTTTGACCTAAAAAAATATATTTTTGACTTTATTTTTGCAAAATTTTGACTTTATTTTGACCTAACCGCTTTCGCCTATTATTTATGTCTTGTTGCACTTTTTTGATTAAAAATGTTTTATAATCCGCAATTTACATAAGTTTTTAAAGAAGAAGGTAGCCTACTTTAAACATCTTCTCAATCACTCAGTCTTGAAGCTAATGCAACAAAGCGACGCATGACGTCAAAATCTAGGATAACAAGCCATTGTGTGTACCGGTATCAATTAGTGTGTAATACAAAAAATGCGTTGTTATCGCAACTGTACTGTGCATTAACAGTCTGTCTATGATGTTTTTAACGAAAGCCACACAGTATAATTACCAGGACTTTTTATTGTAATACAGCATCATATATTTTTTTACATTCTTAACATCAAAATTTCTGTCTTTTCTCAGTAATTTACTGAGCATAGAAAACGACCTCTCAACAGCAGCAGAGGTTGGCTGGGCTTTTTGCAATAGTGCGTAGCTTGTTGGGTCAATTGTCAAGTTGGTACAGTTTATTATTGTTTCTAAATCAGAGTTGGATAGTCGTTTTTCAATGTAATTTTCAATTGCGCACGGATCATCATCCAATTGCATATTCTTCAGCAGTCCGTATGCTTCGGTTATCGTGCAGCCACTTCCTTCTAAGAACTCTACGTTGGCTGCTAGAGTCCGGTATTGATTTATTTAAACCAAGTCCGGCACCAAATCTTCCACATTGATAGCGTCTTTTGCTTTGCTGACTAAGAGGCCTGCACTTGTCCAATTGTTGACAATGGTACGAACAGCTGGAAGGTTCTCACTGTAATATAGGGCAGCTCTAAGCCAAGTTGCCCATCTTGTAATTACAGGGTCAGGAGGAGATGACAGACCAGCATCATAAAAATCTTTCTTGCGATTTTTGTTTTTGATTGTTGCTGCCTTAATCGTTGGTATTATTTCATCAATATTTTAAAATGAGCACGCACACGCATAGCGCAGTTATGTAGTAAGTGCGCAAAGCAGGTGGCATGCATCAAAGAAGGATATAATTCTTTTAATGTCTTTCCAGCCAAAGACATGTACCGAGCAGCATCAGTCAAGAACAATGAAAAATTCTCACGTTTTATTTCAAGTTGTCGCAATATGTCATCCACAGTGCAGGGATGTGGAAGCGGTTATTTCTCAAACGCTTCCGCTTCCGCTTCCACACCTAGCGCTTCCGCTTCCACCAACAAAAAACGAAAAAACGACCGTTGACAATTTTTTAAACTTTTGTGGGTCTGTAGCCTGCCTTCTCCTATACTTCATCATTTTGAGAAGACAAAAATCTTCATTTATTGCTATTACTTTACCTACTTCGCTTGAGCTTATTATTTCGAACTACTCTGTGTTTGTTTTTCTTGAATATCAGAGCTCGTGTTGAATGTTAAACAGTGCTTTTCAATCTTTTTGTCATCGCGGAGCTCCTAATGTACTTTCGCGTTTGTCACGGAAGTCCCACTAACCAAAATTTAGAAATCACGAATTGCTTGCAAGAAAATCAAATATTTCGTTACTACAATTCAAAAAATAATTAAACACTTCAACAAATAGACAGTTATTACAAGTTCGTTCACTACTTACAACTACTTTTACAACAGTTAACCTAATGCTTCTCAGATCTAAACCGTATGACCACATATCACAGCTCTCGGCAATAACCTGTCGTCACAACAACAAATTACACCGTATAGCGTTGATTTTTCCTCTCTATCCTCAACTAACTCTGACTTTGAGTTAACTTTAACTCTAATCATCATTACCTTCTGTCCGTCCTCAAAACACTTATTGACTCCGATCTTTTTGGATAGTGAAGTGCGAAATTTCTGTCGTATATATAGTATGTACATGTAAAGCGAACAAAATTGAACTGCACCAATCAACAGCCGCCTCAACGTGGTGGTGCGGTCCCCGACCCGTTTGGGTTGGGTTAAAATGGCTGTTGGCCTTCCCGAAGGTTCCAGTTACCCCGGGCACTCCCCTCACACAAACCATTTTTTCACCGTGCAGCCCCCTGAACGACCGCAGAAAGGTAGCACGCAGCCTCTTTAAAATTGGTCTGTCTTCTCCTGCCTTTCTCTTGAATGTCTTCTCATTCTTCTCCTTCTCCTGATGAGTGGCAACGTTCATCCTAACCCTTGTCCTGTCTTTCCCTGTTTAGTGTTTGCTGGAAATGTGACCTGGCGGGGTAGGTCAGTGCAATGCTGCACATGCTCTAATTAAGTTCATTTAAAGTGCTCACTACTCTCCTTTTCTAGATTCAGAATTCTAGGCAGCTCTCATTTCTGGAGCTTTCCTCCCCGCTTTCTTTGGAGATTCTACACCTACCAGCACTGTGACTTGCTCGTCGGACTCCTCCAGCTAGTATACCTTCACTGCTCAATCTGGCCACCATTTGCTAATGCAGCACTCGCACCCCACCCTCACTTTCAAACTTCTTATCCCTTTTCCGCCCACTTTGTATCTTCTCAGTCCCGTAGCACTCCAACTTCGGGCCCCCCCCAAAGTAAGCGCAAGAGCCCCTGCGCACAGGTCATATCACTTTAGAGGTGTAAAATTGAAAAGCTGCATTAAGAAAATACACCACAATTTGTACATAAGTAAACAGGCTAAAGTCAGAATAAAGCATGCCGATACCGAAGGGGCAAGTCATAAAAAATTCGGCACCGATGCCAGAGTTCAGTAGGACATTTATGCAAACACTGCGAAACGAAAGCAATGACACTGAAAAACATGAAAAAGTTATAAAAACACAGTATCATTTAAATAGTCTGGAGCGAACCTTTTTGTTCGCAAATGCTGTTATGACATTGTCATAATCAAGAGATCGGGCGCAGTCATTTTCGATTGACAACATGGCTAATGAAGATAGTCTACTGTCTGTCATAGACGTTCTATTAAAAGTTTTGATCAGTTTCAATTTGCTGAAGCTTCTTTCAGCGCTGACAACAGTCACGGGGCAAGTTAGTAAGATTCGAAGTGCGATGTACACATTCGGATACAATTCAAATAAATGAGTCTTTAGAAGATAGTTCAGAAAGTCTTGAGCCGTATTGAGATTGCGTTTTTTTTGGAAAATTAAAACAAACCGCTGTAGCTCAGCGCTCATTTCATCAGAATCAATGTCACCGAACTTTTTTTGGAACTCTTTACAGCAAGTAAGAAGAGCATTTTCTTGTTGCACAAGCAAAAGTTTGTCTCGTGTGTACAAAAACGAAAAGGCGGAAGAAACCTCACGTAACAAATTAAAGCGCTCCTTTATTGACATAATAGCCTGGTCTACTAATGGATAGAAAAAGTTGCTTTTAAATTTCAGTTCAGGAGTAGCTCGTTGTTCCTCTTCACCTTGGTAATCAAACAATCTTCTTTTCTTTCCACTTCTTGACGGAGGAAAAGAAGGATCAATATCCAATTCCTGTGCTATTTCAACAGCAGATGTTGCGGCACTGTCATAACCCATTGTGCGATAGTTTTGCAAAAACTTTTCAGTTGCCTGGATTTCCGTTTTCATTGTATGAAGGGAGACTCCATACGATTGAAGAATCTTGCTTGCTTTATTGACTTGGAATAGGATATCATACCAAATAAACACCGACAAAAGAAAACTCCATTTTGATAAATGAGCTATCAGCGATTTTGTTTCTGAGGCAGCTCTTCCATCTTTTCTTTCTATGGAAATGGCTTCCAAGTCTTTCAGTGCCAGCAACACCTCTTTTAAATTGTATCGAAGAGGTTTGATGCATTTAATTCTGCTTTCCCAACGAGTATCAGATTGTGACTTTATGGACAGCTCCACATGTTTCTTCAAAATTTCCCAACGCTGAGCAGAGGAAGAAAACAGCACATACAACCTTGTAAGTACTCCAAAAAATGTCAATGCTTCCGTCGATCAATTAGCACTGTCAACAACAACTAAGTTAAGGGTATGGTTTGCACAGGGCACGTAAACAGCTTTGGGATTGATATCTAGCATTCTTGCTTGGACCCCAGAATGTTTTCCTTTCATGTTAGCACCATTATCATATAACTGAAATCGACAATCAGACAATTCGTGTTGCAGTTCGGTCGCTTTTTCTAAGAAAGCGTCCAACAAGCCTTTCCCAGTACTGTCACTTATTCTCAAGTAGCCAAAAAATGTTTCTTTAACAACAGCAGCTTCTTCATTACATAGTACATAACGGAGAATGACAGACATTTGTTCATGATGTGACATATCTGGAGTGCAGTCCAAAATTATAGAAAAATATTTTGCCAATTTCAATTGCTGTAAATTTTCTTTTTCAACTTCTGTCGCTAGCAATTCAATTAGTTCATTTTGTATGGTAGGACTCAAATAGTGATCTTTAGTGTTTTTATTCTTGATTCTGTCTTGAAGCTCTTTTAGGATCGGATCTCTTCTTGCCAAAAGCTCAAATATACCCAGAAAATTTCCATTGTGAGGAGATTCTAAGACTTCTTCAGATCCTCTAAAAGCAAGATTCCTTTCCGATAGAAACAAGGCAATGTCGATAAGTCTCTCTAAAACATTTCTCAAAAAACGTCTTTCATTGAAAAAAATATTTATCTCGCGTTTGTCGATAGTGGATGAATTTCTTATCCCTTCAGCTAGCAACATCCATTGACTGCAGCATTCTTGGTGGGAAATGCCGTTTTCATGGTCTTTCAGTTTTTTCGAAAAACCCTCCCATGTATTTATACCACTACAAAAGGGGCTTAGTGTTTTTCCAAATAGCTTACAACGAAAGCAAAAAACTTGATCTGATTCCCCACAATAAACTAGCCACGACCGTGAAACACTTTCACCATTAGGTAACACACGTTTATAATGGTTGGAGGAAAAACGTCGCCTTGGAGTTGTGTTATTATATGGAAAATTCATTATTAGTTGATGTGGTCCACGCTTTACTATATCACATCGTTGAGCATCAGAAATACTTTCAGGCCATTTACATGGGTCATCAGGGATAGGGGTAAATTGAGATTCAGTTATTTTTGATATTGAAGGTTGCGTATTGGCAGGTAAATCACAACTTACATTTTCTGGAAATTCACAATCACTTTGATGCTGATCGTCATAGTCTTCTTTTTCTTGTACACTATAGTTTTCTTCATCCCTCTCGGTACTAGTGCCAGGTCTACTCTGCTCAGTAATCTTGAAAAAATCTGTCATCTTGGGCAATTTCGCTAGAGCATCTCGAGCAGTGGCTGCTTCTTTTCTCTTTTGAGCACCACTTTTTGAACGTTTCATTCTATACAATGTCAATAAAATACTTTATCTGCACTCTGCAGTGTATATATATTGTCCCGGTATTTATAGCCAAACAGAATTCCAGACCATTCTATGATTGTTGCGTAACAACGGCATTGTTATGTCAATCGAATATTCAAGATTCTACCAGAAAATCAATCGAAATATTCTAGATTCTGCGAGATAAAATGACGTTGCATTCACTTATGATGTCACAAGCCAATTTCTTCCTACAGTTTAAATCGGTTGTAAACAAGTCTGCTGAACTGAAAATAGTCACGTAGCCAAAAAGCAATTTCAGACTAACTTGGGCCCCCAAAGTTGGCCTGGGCCCCCCCCAATTGGGGGGTTTGGGGGGCGGCTGCTACGTCTCTGTATCTTCTCCCTCTACACCCTCACCACTGCGTCATGCTCCTGGCTGTTTCTTTTTACCTCCTGCTTTCTCTTTTCCTCCCTAACTCTCTTAGGGTTCTTCAATGGAATGCCAGGGGTCTCCGAGCCAGGAGAAATAAACTAATACACTTTATTTCGTCTCATCCAGTTGACCTTATTTATATCCAGGAATCTAACTTCAATTTATCTTCTTCCTTCCGGATCCCTGGATTCTATGCTCTGGGATCCCATGGCACCCACTCCCGATCTGGTATTTTTTCTAGTGATGTCGCAGACGCTAGCGGCGGGGTCATCATTTTCGTCAAGCAGGGCTTATCCTTCTCTGAGCTTTCTACCTCCTCTCTTTCTTCGCTTGACCTCTACTCTGATTATATAGAGGTCAACATCTCTCTAAACACCTCCTCCTCGCTCTCATTTCCTAATGTTTATGCTCCCCACATTCGTTCTTCTACGAAGGATAGCCGAACCAATTTCTTTTCTCTCTCCATTCTTCCCTCCTATGTGGAAGCGGAAGCGGTGGATTTTTCGCGCTTCTGCTTCCGCTTCCACAGAAAAAGTACCACTTCCGCCGCTTCCGCTTCCAGCTTCCGCTGCCGCTTCCACATCCCTGCCACAGTGTGCAGAATAATACTGCTATTAACATTGCTACCGCTGTCAAGTGGATGGCAATCAACGAGGAATGTCTGATTTGGGGCATCTAAGCTGCCCACAAGCACACTAATATACTTTTGTTTAGCAGTCTCTGCTTCATCCACAATTAAAAAAATTGTTTTGTCACGAAGTAATTCTTGAATTTGTTCTGTTTGGGATGCTAATTTAGCAACACATGCCCGGGCTGCAGTCTCCGAAGGCAATACTTTTCTCATTGTGGCAAACAGAGACTCTAAAGAAGAATGGTTCAGTTTATGAAGTGGGATATCTGCAGCTAAGAATGAAGAGACAACCTGTTCCTTGAAGTTTACTTGATCGAGTTGTAAAAAGGTTTGCTTACTTTGGGATTTGCTCTTCGTCTCCAATTTTCTTTGGTGTTGCTTACTTTTTCGGTGGCTTTCCACAAAACACTTTTTGTCGCATTTGACTAACACGTCGCAAAGATTGCATCGCAAGTCGCGGGCAGGAGTTGCCGAAAACTCATCCGGATATTCCTGGCAAATTTGCCAACTTTCGCTGTAGAAGATTTGGCTTGTTCAGACATTGATCTTTGCTTTGCAAGCTACGACTTAAAAAGACCACGTGTAAAGAGCGCAAAGGCTTTGTTTTTGTTTTTTTGTTTTCTTTACACGTGTAAAGACCACGTGTAAAGAGCGCAAAGGTTTTATAGGAATAGATTAATTGTCTAACAATTATGTATTTATGTATCAACAATGACGATTTGATGCATAATAAGTGCTATTTCCTTCTCAATTACCGCACGCATTTTTACCATTGCAACTATTCGAGAAGTTTAAAATCAAATAAAACTGCGCATAAAATTTGAATAGCAGCTCAAAAATTGAAAAAAATTTTTAAAAAATCTAAATTTGTTCGTTTTTGTAAGGAAATTTGTGATGAAGACAATTTCGACAAGTTTTGACTTTATTTTGACTTATAAAATGTACCAAAACAGACTCCTGAAGACCTGAAACGTACGTTAGTAGACGTTTGATCATGTAACAAGGTCCGGAAAAAATTTTGACTTCATTGACTTTAGCGGGCCCTAGTTACAACCAATTAGGGAATAGAAAGTTCTTTTTGCTTTATAAATTTTTTATTTTATGTATTTCTTAGGTTTGTACTAGAGACATTTTAATGAAAACAACATAGTCTTTTTTAAGTGGGCCGCGGCACGAAAAAGGTTGAGAAACACTGGATTAGCCTGAGTGATTGATTACAGCAACCACTTTAAATTGAGCTATCGGTATGTAAAGCTGTTTATTCCTTTTTTTCAAACAATATTCTATGAAGAAAGTTGTGTCAATAAAATGCATTGCACTCCCTTTCAATCCAGTCGGTATATACGTTTCAAAGCAGTGTGACACGAAATTTTAGATTTGATATGATAGTAATGAATCGAGTTTAAAGGACTTGCAATTTTGAGCAATGTGAGCAGCGTATACAGTATCCTCCGCTATTCGTGGAGGTTACGTTCCTTCCCCTCCTGCGAATCCCCAAAATTGGCGAATTATTATTGATGCAGTTTTATAACGCCTATGTATGATATTACATGCGCTAATATATGCTTCCGAAACGCATTCTAAAGACAGTCTTACTCATTAATATAGCAATAATGTAATAATATGGAGTAAGGATAAATTAAAAACAGTTACAATGTAGTTAGGGGAAATGTGAACGTTTTCAGCTAAAAAATGACCAAAGAAATTCACGAAATTACGAAAAAACTTTGAGAGCAAAATCCGCGAGTATGCAGGGCCGCGGACGATAAACCGCGAATGGGTGAGAGTATACTGTATCTAGAATACTTGTATTGGCGATATTGTAGCGGCGTCGAATTAAGTTGACAGTGATCTAGCGAGCAGCGGTGTCGAATTAACACGGTGAAAAGTATTGCGAATTAAAGCAAATTTCAAGTATCGCGTTCATCACTGAGTGTAAGTACTTCGCACCAAAAAGTTGGTGCGAGATCAGCAGGTCAAAGCAAAAGCTAGAGGTAGATCTAAGCAGTATCGTTTGAGTATTTAGAAGGACCATGATACCAGGGCTTTATTTTGGACTTCATAACAAATCAAAAAATATCAGTTCAAGTTTATTTAAGTCAAAAAAAGCTAAATTTTTCGTTATGCTCTATGCACTGTTTGAAAATACTCCGTAGCCTACGATAGTGAGCAGTACCGAATTACTTTTATTGTCCATTTAATTGCTCTTTGAGTTGGCTACCTATGTTTGTGGACCTACCAGCAGTAAACCTGAAAATGAGTTGTAGGCCTTTAAGGCAGGGCTACTCAATTGGCGGACCGCGGTCCGAATCCAGACGTTTCAACTGTTGAAACTGGACCTCAAGCTTCAGGATGAGTAGCAGTAAGTGCAGCTACGGATTGCGAAAAAGCCCATGCCTCTTTTACCAAACTTTGTTGACTTATTCTCAATACTAAATTATTTGCAAACAAAACATCAAAAATTTTTTGCGCCTTTGGCGCAACTGCGCATTCCTAGCGTTGACTAAGGGCACCTTTGAAAGACTAACAAACAGCATGATCAGCATGGAAAACAGGAGAAAACCTATTTCCCAGTGCTGAAGATCTGTTATTCATACCTGCCTCCTCCACAAAATTTGCCCCTGCAATTTAACTGATCAAGTGTGGTAAAGCTCAAAACCCAGACAATATTACGCCACCTACATTTTGAACCAATGCGGCCCAAAATGTGTTACATGACTTCAAAAATTCTACACAATCTGCGTGACCTATCAAACAATCCCCACAATATAGCGACTGGCCTCTGTTATCTCGGTACCAATTGATGCAGCTAATGACTGAAAGAGGCTCTAGGCCATATCGCTGCTAAGCGTTTCTCACAAGCTTTTCGAGCGGTTACTCTTGAGGCGTCTAGAACCTGTTTTTGACCCCAAAGTTGGTTTTAGGTGTGGTCAATGCATAACCGATTAAGTGTTTAAACTAATCTATTACGTTGAGCACCGCTATGAAGAAAATAAATTAGGCTTCAGCGTTCACCAGTGTATTCTTTCCTTGAACGTTTTTAAAACCTTTCACTTCTCTCTTTTCAAAATAAAGTAAAAATGACAAGAGTTTATTTTTTTACACTGCATTCTTCTTAATGCTGCGCCAACCCAATATTCCTTGGTATAACCCGATATAGGTCAAAACCGTGCATACAAACAACGTTTTGTCAACAACAAAGCAAAGCTTAGTCCGAGGAACAACATCTGGAGAAGACTTACGACGAAGTGAGATGTCATACCATCTCTACCTTTGCTTATAGGCTTTGCTCTGTGCTATTTAACAGCGGACTATGCCAGCCTAGTGTGGGAAAGGTATAGCCATGTCAAAAAATTTGACTCATCCCTTAACAACGCCTGTATTCTTACAACTGGCTACCTCAACCCTACTAATGCCAAAAATTTCCGAGTAAGCACTGCTTCATTTAAGATCAGATGAGAAGTTGCCAGTCGTGTGGAATGTCAGAGGCAAACCAACGATGACAGACCTCTTCTGTATGGACGAAGTGCAGTGAGACAACAACTGAGACCAAGAAAGAGTTTGCTTAGTCTTACCAACCGCCATGAAGAAATCCCTCTTCCAAGAAAACAGAGGTTTTGGAGAGAGACCTTCTAGCAAGATCCTCTTAACCTTAACATGAGAATTCCTCCTTCAGATTTCTCCTCACCGAATCATATATTTCCATATTGGTCGAATGCAAATGCTTGAATGCCTCCGCATTAGGGTAAATTCCATCGTAGCAGCCATTGAAAAGTAGAGCTAATTCACAACTGTTCCGCTAATTGCCATGTAGTTTTTCTCAGCGATTTGACATTACAAAGCGTAGTCGCTTGAGAATGTGTCGCAAAGACTTCATAAGCAACTTCCTACAAAATTGATTGATATTGTGGTAAATTAAGTGATCTCGTGTTGTTTTCTTAGGAGTTTAAGTAAATATAGCTTTAAATTAGACCCATAAAGCGAACCGAATATAATTAGCCCCTACTGAGAAGCAATAGACGGGCTTCCTACGGATTACTTCTAATAAACCCTCCTTTGTGGTATTGTCTTTCTTTGGTCTTTGGTCTTTGCTCTGTGGTTAAATAAGGCCACATGTTTGACTGATATACAGTATATATGACAGGTGCATTTGCTCACATACATATAGTGACCACGTGTATATTCGCTATTCTTGTCAAGACGTGAACGTGGCGAAACCAATACGGTAGTGAGTTGTCGTTTCGGCCTGATTATGCTTCGGATTTCTGTTTGGGCCTGAGTGTTGGTCCCCTGCTTGATTGTTATTAAGGTTATGTGTTAGCCTTTATTGCCGTGAATTTTCGTTCTGCGCACGCTGGGCGGAGCTGCGCATATTTACAAATAGATATCGCAAGAAAGCTTCAACCGTTTCCTATTTTTTGTTTGACGAAGCAGAAAGGATCCGTAGTGCTATTATTACTCGTAGCTCTACAAAGCAACTCTACTAATTCAGTGCTAACCAACGACGGTGCGCTTGGCGCGGGAATCAAAGAGTTGAAACCTGGTGTTGCCGCGCCAACTATCTCAAAATCATGGCCCCTGAGAGAACAGTCCGGGCCCGGTGCCAACATTAATACCGGGCTCTCTTTAACAAGGAGTTCGAGGTTTTATCCAATTACAAATGGATAAGTATTTGGCATAATTGCTCAGAAATTACTTTTCTTTCTGAGCTTTTTTTTCTTTTTTAGCTCCATTCTGATACAAATAAGACATTGCTGTCTGGCTACTTTACTATTTGAATAATCAAATTTCTATACGTGGGTAATCAATTAAGCACAGTTATAATACTAAGTCTATGGAATACTATGAGACTAAAAGTAAGTCAAAAAACAAAATGTGAATATTATGCAATGCATCATTATCAGTCACCAGTAGTCGGTAAGTAAAGTACAATTTTAGTGATTAATAGAGATAACAAAACATAACAGGATTGATGTGAAATGATTTTGTAAAATCTGACAATAACAAATTGATTGATCCATAAGGGATATCTGGGTTTAAGATTTAGGGGTTTGGTTGGAAGGTTCACACCGACATAAACCACAAACATTGTATTGAAAACAAATATTATATTGTTTTCAATATAATGTTTGTGGTTTACTCGTATGTCGGTGTGAACCTTCCAACCATCTACTAACCTTGCATAACGTTATCTATTTAGGGGTTTGGGCATAAAATTATGTCATGCTTAGAAACTTATGTGCTTTAAGAGTTACAGGAACGAGATTTTATATTTCTGACCACCGGGCCAGAAAGTATTTTGGAGGCCTGAATTTTTTTTAAAAGGAGCATTTAAACAATTTTTTGTGGCCAAAATGAAGAAGCATTAGTCATCATGTCACAAAAACTATTATAATAAGTTGTGCATTTATTAACAGAAAAAATAGAAAGCTTTAGTCCTATTTGTAGTTAACATTGCGCGCGACGTTTTCAACAATCCGGACTCCCTAAAAATTTCCGGGCCCGTTCCCAAAGGTATCCCTTGGACCACTTGTCAACGCTCCTGCTCAAAACAACATCTGATGTGGCACTACACTCGAGGAAATGTTACATCTTCTCATTTGCCCTAAATTTCTGGTACCATTTTCAACTAAAGGTCTGGTATCATCAACGCAAGCGAACTACCATGCTTAGAACAGTGGGCAAACATTATATAAGGTTTCAATGTAAAAACAGTGAAAAAAGATGTTACGCTTCTCGATAAACAACTGAGCTAGATAATCTCAGTTAAGATATGAAGAATAAAGTATTTGGTAGATGCGTGTTCTGGTGATTGCGTGTGAAAGGATATGGAAATGAAGGAGGATAAAAAAGCCTTTTTTTAAACAAGGTACGATTAAAATAACTAAATCAGCTCAAACTCAGTTTGAGCTTTTCCCTAAAAGATATCTTTGCGACAAAAGGTCATTTATTCCTTCGTTTGGAATAATGAATTTCTTTTTTGGAGAGGCAAAAGCAAAAGTTAATTGTCTTTTACTAAACTAACTTTAAAACCACTTCGGAGCCTGTACTACGGGCAAAACTTTGTAGTTTTTTCTAGCCTATCTGTTTAGGCTGTAGTTTCTGCATCCTTTTTTTTTGTACATTACCAAGTAGTGCGTCCGCCCCGGGTTTCCCCGAACCCGAAAACCTGGGTTTTTGGGTAATTTTCGAAACCCGAAACTCGGGTATTTTTTGATGCAAAACCCGGGTTTCATTGCGGAACAAAGTAACAATATTATACTATTACTGTGAAATATTTAAAGTCAATGCAATGGCTTTTAAATTCTCACCAGGCGGCTTAAATTTGTTCTAACAGTAAAATATCTTCCATAACGCCGAAGTAACGTTGCATTTTGAAAAATACATGAGTTGCTAGTTGCTAGCCAGCAATTTTCAAGGTGATCTCCTATCAAGAGGGATCTGCCTCCAGCATCAAAGTACAATAGAAAAATTTGCTCAAAAATGATCACCAGCATCATACGGTACCATACAGCAATCCATTACATCATGTCAATAACCCGCGACCGGTTTCGACCTTGTTGGGTCTCATCAGGCGGGTGTAAAGAACACTCAATAATAAATATGCTATTTATTATTGAGTGTATAAATAAATAATAAATATTTTTAGCATATTTATTATTGAGTGTTTTTTACACCCGCCTGATGAGACCCAACAAGGTCGAAACCGGTCGCGGGTTATTGACATGATGTAATGGATTGCTGTATGGTACCGTATGATGCTGGTGATCATTTTTGAGCAAATTTTTCTATTGCGTTTTGAAAAATGTAATTTTTATTGTTAGTGACAAAGGGTATCGTTTACAATACAGGATCACAATAACAGCAATTTTTCGATCTAACGTAGAATAAAATAACAAATCACTCGGGCACTGAAGGCTAGATAATAGCTGACTGGTTGCAGTGCAACAAAGTTTTGCTGATGAACAGCATGACTTTTTTTATGAATACCATATAAGTTCTGAGCGAAATTCTAAAGTGCGGCAGCATTTTACTTATAATAAGGCAGAGGAGAAAGCGAAGTGCTCAGTATGATCAGCAATTATAAAGCTTCAGGTTCCGGCACTAAAGTCTTATTACTCATCTCGAATCTAAGCATCAAATTCATATGGAGTCGTCCCTAGAAAAGAGCCTTCGTTTAAGAAGCAAAAGATTGATTCCTATTTTAAAAAAGATGGCTTTGAGTCTGTGGGAGAAGTTGTGACAAAGCTTGCGGCTGTTGACGGCCTAGCATTCAATCAAATTGCAAGCAGAAATTACTGAGAAGAGCATTTGCAGCACATGGCTACAGTTTACCAAGCAGTCGGGATTATGTGAAAAAGGTGTTCATGAAACAATTTGCTGAAATTCAGAGTGAAATTGTTACGAAAATTCGTGAAATCAAAAAAACTAATAATCGTTTCTCGATCAGTTTTGACGAGTGAAGTCCACTCGTAATCGAAGATTTATCAACCTCAACTTACACTTTCCACTTGGACTTCAATCGCCTGGCTTAATTCACGTGAAAGGAAGCATGGTGACAGAAAGGGCAGATAAGCTTTTGAAGGAGAGACTCCAGGAATACGCACTATCCCTCAATGATGACATTGTGTCCACTATAACGGATGGTGCGTCCATTATGATAAAATTTGGCCGTGAAATCGAGCCATTACATTTCTATCGTCTTGCACATGCCATACATCTTAGTGTTTGCGACGTACTTGATACAGAAAAACCCGAGCAGATAAGTGATGGGTGTCGCAATGGTGGTGGTACTTGTAACGCCACAACGAATGACGAAAGTGACGGAGAAGAAAATGCTGAGGAAAAATCTGATGAACAAGAATGTGATGAGGAACAGCAGAATTGTTTTGATATCATTCCAGAAATCAAAGAAATTATCAAAAAAGTAGGAAAAATTGTCAAAATTTTCCGCAAATTTCCTGCAGTCTTTCGGAAAAGAAAAAGTTTGTTTCTGAACTGCAAAACTGGCTGAATATGCTTCAAAGATTTTATGAAATGAGGAAAGAAGTCAAAGTTGCAATGCTTCAGCTTGATAAAGACTTCAATATCAGCCGTGAAGAGCTTGACAAGATTAAGGAAATTTGTGATACTTTGGCTCCACTTGAAACGGCTGTGCAATGTTTATGCAAAAAAGATGCAGATCTTATTCTATCAGAAAAAGTCATAGTCTTTGGTAAGTGATTTAAAAACTCCATTTGGAAATGCTTTGTTGGAAAGCTTTAAGAAACGTATTCAGGGGCGACCCAATGTTGAAATTGTCCATTTATTGAAATATCTGAAATCCGCCGACTTCCTTCACTATTTATCATTATTTTCGCCACAATACTTTATGACTTAGTAACGTTACCCTGCTTCACATCGCGAGTGCGACTAAGTTGTTCAAAATTAATTTATTCGCTATTGTGCTTGGTCGGTAAATATAGACTCTGCTGAAATCGTTACCGACTATCAAAACGCGTGCTTTCTGAGAAGTTAATGAAGTGACAAAGATACATCATGCAAAAAATGTAAATTTCTGCTTTTATGATGCACATATACTTTTGATTTTGGATAGAAAACAATAAAGTGAAAATGCAATTTGATGGCAAACAGTCCCGTAGCACTCCAACTTCGGGCCCCCCCCCAAAGTAAGCGCAAGAGCCCCTGCGCACAGGTCATATCACTTTAGAGGTGTAAAATTGAAAAGCTGCATTAAGAAAATACACCACAATTTGTACACAAGTAAACAGGCTAATGCAGTCCCGTAGCACTCCAACTTCGGGCCCCCCCCCAAAGTAAGCGCAAGAGCCCCTGCGCACAGGTCATATCACTTTAGAGGTGTAAAATTGAAAAGCTGCATTAAGAAAATACACCACAATTTCTACATAAGTAAACAGGCTAATGTCAGAATAAAGCATGCCGATACCGAAGGTGCAAGTCATAAAAAATTCGGCACCGATGCCAGAGTTCAGTAGGACATTTATGCAGACACTGCGAAACGAAAGCAATGACACTGAAAAACATGAAAAAGTTATAAAAACATAGTATCATTTAAATAGTCTGGAGCGAACCTTTTTGTTCGCAAATGCTGTTATGACATTGTCATAATCAAGAGATCGGGCGCAGTCATTTTCGATTGACAACATGGCTAATGAAGATAGTCTACTGTCTGTCATAGACGTTCTATTAAAAGTTTTGATCAGTTTCAATTTGCTGAAGCTTCTTTCAGCGCTGGCAACAGTCACGGGGCAAGTTAGTAAGATTCGAAGTGCGATGTACACATTCGGATACAATTCAAATAAATGAGTCTTTAGAAGATAGTTCAGAAAGTCTTGAGCCGTATTGAGATTGCGTTTTTTTTGTAAAATTAAAACAAACCGCTGTAGCTCAGCGCTCATTTCATTAGAATCAATGTCACCGAACTTTTTTTGGAACTCTTTACAGCAAGTAAGAAGAGCATTTTCTTGTTGCACAAGCAAAAGTTTGTCTCGTGTGTACAAAAACGAAAAGGCGGAAGAAACCTCACGTAACAAATTAAAGCGCTCCTTTATTGACATAATAGCCTGGTCTACTAATGAATAGAAAAAGTTGCTTTTAAATTTCAGTTCAGGAGTAGCTCGTTGTTCCTCTTCACCTTGGTAATCAAACAATCTTCTTTTCTTTCCACTTCTTGACGGAGGAAAAGAAGGATCAATATCCAATTCCTGTGCTATTTCAACAGCAGATGTTGCGGCACTGTCATAACCCGTTGTGCGATAGTTTTGCAAAAACTTTTCAGTTGCCTGGATTTCCGTTTCCATTGTATGAAGGGAGACTCCATACGATTGAAGAATCTTGCTTGCTTTATTGACTTGGAATAGGATATCATACCAAATAAACACCGACAGAAGAAAACTCCATTTTGATAAATGAGCTATCAACGATTTTGTTTCTGAGGCAGCTCTTCCATCTTTTCTTTCTATGGAAATGGCTTCCAAGTCTTTCAGTGCCAGCAACACCTCTTTTAAATTGTATCGAAGAGGTTTGATGCATTTAATTCTGCTTTCCCAACGAGTATCAGATTGTGACTTTATGGACAGCTCCACATGTTTCTTCAAAATTTCCCAACGCTGAGCAGAGGAAGAAAACAGCACATACAACCTTGTAAGTACTCCAAAAAATGTCAATGCTTCCGTCGATCAATTAGCACTGTCAACAACAACTAAGTTAAGGGTATGGTTTGCACAGGGCACGTAAACAGCTTTGGGATTGATGTCTAGCATTCTTGCTTGGACCCCAGAATGTTTTCCTTTCATGGTTAGCACCATTATCATATAACTGACCTCGACAATCAGACAATTCGAGTTGCAGTTCGGTCGCTTTTTCTAAGAAAGCGTCCAACAAGCCTTTCCCAGTACTGTCACTTACTCTCAAGTAGCCAAAAAATGTTTCTTTAACAACAGCAGCTTCTTCATTACATAGTACATAACGGAGAATGACAGACATTTGTTCATGATGTGACATATCTGGAGTGAAGTCCAAAATTATAGAAAAATATTTTGCCAATTTCAATTGCTGTAAATTTTCTTTTTCAACTTCTGTCGCTAGCAATTCAATTAGTTCATTTTGTATGGTAGGACTCAAATAGTGATCTTTAGTGTTTTTATTCTTGATTCTGTCTTGAAGCTCTTTTAGGATCGGATCTCTTCTTGCCAAAAGCTCAAATATACCCAGAAAATTTCCATTGTGAGGAGATTCTAAGACTTCTTCAGATCCTCTAAAAGCAAGATTCCTTTCCGATAGAAACAAGGCAATGTCGATAAGTCTCTCTAAAACATTTCTCCAAAAACGTCTTTCATTGAAAAAAATATTCATCTCGCGTTTGTCGATAGTGGATGAATTTCTTATCCCTTCAGCTAGCAACATCCATTGACTGCAGCATTCTTGGTGGGAAATGCCGTTTTCATGGTCTTTCAGTTTTTTCGAAAAACCCTCCCATGTATTTATACCACTACAAAAGGGGCTTAGTGTTTTTCCAAATAGCTTACAACAAAAGCAAAAAACTTGATCTGATTTCCAGAATAAACTAGCCACGACCGTGAAACACTTTCACCATTAGGTAACACACGTTTATAATGGTTGGAGGAAAAACGTCGCCTTGGAGTTGTGTTATTATATGGAAAATTCATTATTAGTTGATGTGGTCCACGCTTTACTATATCACATCGTTGAGCATCATAAATACTTTCAGGCCATTTACATGGGTCATCAGGGATAGGGGTAAATTGAGATTCAGTTATTTTTGATATTGAAGGTTGCGTATTGGCAGGTAAATCACAACTTACATTTTCTGGAAATTCACAATCACTTTGATGCTGATCGTCATAGTCTTCTTTTTCTTGTACACTATAGTTTTCTTCATCCCTCTCGGTACTAGTGCCAGGTCTACTCTGCTCAGTAATCTTGAAAAAATCTGTCATCTTGGGCAATTTCGCTAGAGCATCTCGAGCAGTGGCTGCTTCTTTTCTCTTTTGAGCACCACTTTTTGAACGTTTCATTCTATACAATGTCAATAAAATACTTTATCTGCACTCTGCAGTGTATATATATTGTCCCGGTATTTATAGCCAAACAGAATTCCAGACCATTCTATGATTGTTGCGTAACAACGGCATTGTTATGTCAATCGAATATTCAAGATTCTACCAGAAAATCAATCGAAATATTCTAGATTCTGCGAGATAAAATGACGTTGCATTCACTTATGATGTCACAAGCCAATTTCTTCCTACAGTTTAAATCGGTTGTAAACAAGTCTGCTGAACTGAAAATAGTCACGTAGCCAAAAAGCAATTTCAGACTAACTTGGGCCCCCAAAGTTGGCCTGGGCCCCCCCCAATTGGGGGGTTTGGGGGGCGGCTGCTACGCCTCTGATGGCAAAACAATGTTTTTTTTACAAGGTACTTCGTTATGGTATCTCATAATAGTTCACAAGTTTAAACAAGGGGTGGGCAAACTTTATAACACCCTTATAGCGATTTGGACCCGGATTCCACAAAAAAAAATAGAGTGAGAGTCGCAAACACTTAGATCTATAAAAAAGTTTATTTAGAGTAAAAATGATTTTTCCTTAGCTCTTGCTCACGGTAAAGACTTTTGGTGTGAAGATCAACTTTTCGAAGACTATTTTTCACTGTCTATTGTGAAATCCCGTGTTGAAATCCTTGTTTTTGCCCTTTCGCAAGATGAAGGCTTTTACTTGAGATTCACTTTTGGAAAGCAATCCCTATCTTAGGCTCTTTGTAAATTCTTTTTAAAACGCATTCAATCTTGACAAAGCATCATTTTGCGAAGCGATTAAAAGTCCTCAATGGATTACATTACACATGTTGTGAGCCCTATTTAGCACGCCTCTGGTATGAATTTTCCCCAGCGAAGGGAAGCCGCATCCTGAGGATGAAGCCATAAGCCCTTCCCTAGCATGGGTTGTTGACCACTGGTCAAAACTGGGCCAGATGCGATATTTAATTCAAAAAGCGAAATACCAGTGTTTAGTACCACTTTGAAAGTGATCCTTTTGCGCATTAATAATCGCATAAGTGTAAGTAAACTGGCATACAGAGCACGAGCTCACATGCATTATTGAAGCTGCTTTTATCGAGGTATGGAAACACTTCATAAATACATTTTTTAGGCCAAGAACAAACAATTAACGCTGCACACCAAGCACTCCAACACGTTTTCAATAACATACGATAGACTTCCAATATTCGCTTTTGACTTAAGCTTAAAATATTGTAGCTGACTATATATTAGAAAGCAATTATTGAACTAACTTACTAAAAGCTCAACTTGCTGATTAGCAATTAATTTTCTTGAGGGCAGCCACCCGCTTAACAGCAAACTTGATTCCGAAACCAACACTAACATAAAAACTCATTTGCGATGAGTCTCAAATAGTAACCTTTGGACTATTGGGACCATAAAGTCACTTCAGAACGACCCCTTTAACAACATGCAAATCTGTACTACCCTCATGCAAAAGCAACTTCAAAAACAATTTCTAAGTGATCTGTGTGACCAAAACATAAACGAGATGTTGCGTTTTGGTGTCAGATCAGCGTCCAATCTCAGCTTGATTAAGTGAGACGACACAACTTTGTTTAACTACGACGATAGCCATCAGCCCATCACCATCACAGAAATTTCGGCACCACAACGTACACAATAGCTGGAGCACCTTCAAACTTCAATTGCTACATTGGCATTAACACTTGATAGGTTTCAAACAGTTATATGATGAATTTGATATAAAAATTCGAAAAATAAAATTACGAATTTGGCTACAAAGCTACGACATTGATTATTCAACCAACAAGTGACAACAGATACTTTCAACGAAATGATGGAATACCGGCGCGATGGTGTAGTGGTGAGAGCATTCGCATCGCAGTCGGTAGACTTGGGGCTCATTCCCTAAGTCAAGTCATACCAAAAGACTTTAAAAAATGGTATTCACAGCTTCCCTGCTTGGCGCTCAGAATAAAAAAGGGATAGTGTGGAGAACAACCCGGCAAGCTTGCTTGTTGTGTCATTGGGCAAGGCACTTAACGGGACGTCTCCACCTTTATGTGGCAGACAGATGGCCCTCCCGTACTTCACCGGATTACAATTGTGAAGTTGCTAACGCAGCATGTCAGACGACTCTTGGGTACCCACCAGTGGCAGTCCGCCTTGTTGGTGGTGGGGCTGCCAGTCACTCAAGACTGGTTTGAAATGGGCTGCCATCTTTTCCCTAGCCTAATTTTAAATAGGTTGACAGCATGAACCTGAATTACCGTTCGTGCCGTACCTCCATCCCGAGGAAGAGGAGGGATAACCACAAACAAACAAACGATGTAATTGCCATCCAATTCCAATGTTAATAATGATGGCAAAGATGAAGTAAGCCTGCCAAAAAATATGACATTGTCAGAAGAATTTCAAGCTTTTCTAAAAAAGCCCGGGCTGAAAATTGAAGATGTCCAAAGCGTTGGAGCGCAAACCATCAACAAAGAGATGCTGTTGTTTGAGGCTACCAAAAAGAGACCGGAGAATTTAGAGAATCTTTATCGTTCTCTCCTTACAATTACACCGACTTCTGTAGAAGCAGAGCGGGCATTTTCTGCTGTGGTTTTTTTGCTACCAAGATTAGAAACAGGGTAAATGATGACACTTTAAACGCGAAGATTGTAATGCGCCAATTTTACAAAAAATAAAGGTATTATATAAAGTGAAAAACTAAAAATATGAATGCATTTTATTATTTTTTGTAAGAGTGCTCAAAAAAGTATGAATGCTTTTCGTGATTTCTACTGTTGTATAGCTAAATAATATTATGAACGCATTTCGTTATTTTTTTTTAAATGTGCTATGTGTAAAAGAGACAAGTACAGTAGGCTACTTTATCATTTTCTGAAAAATATCTAAAGTATAAGTATAAAAGCATTTCGCAATTTTTCAATGTGCTAAATGAAACTACGAATGCACTTCGAGATTTTTTTTTAATGCTCTAAGTAAAATAAAAGTATAAATGCATTTTTCGATTTTTAAAATTTGCTATGTAGGCTAAATTAAAAATATGATTCATTGTGTTATATTTTTTAAACGTGTTAAGCTAAGTAATAGTTTGAATACGTTTCATTATTTTTCTTAATGCGCTAAGAAAAGTAAAAGCATCTATTTTTGGAAGCAAATAAAACCCAGGTTCTCAGAATGCAAAACCCGAAACCTCGCTTTACAAATACAGACCCGAATCGGACACCCTAATTACTACCTATACATTACGTACCGGTAGTCATTGCATCCCACTCGAGGGGGTATTGATTCCATTGAGGCCCGTTCTTTTTACAAACTTGTATGATTTTGGCCAACAATTGGAGTCGCTCACCATGGAGCAGTGCAAAAAGCTAAAAGCGATAGCGGTTAGATGGTTTTTAGTGATGGTAGAATTGGTTTTGACTTTTCGCTCTACTCCTTTGTTAGTAACACCAATCATTATCTATACTTTAATACAAATTTTACAAGAAAGTTACATTTTGTCAGTATCGTATAATGAAGTATTTATAGGCTTATGTATTGCTGGTTCGATGGCAAAAGAAAATTTGTTTACTAGCTTCTTTCTCAGTAATATTATTTTGTTGGTTTCCCTCCTGTTTGCTTACTACACTCTACCACTATTGTCATGCATTCCTGTTTGTTTTTTTTAGAGATGAAATATGTGAAATGACTCGGCCATGCTTAATGCTTCCAACGAGTTCGTCAGTATTTTTTAATATGTTTTGCGAATTTTATACCGGTAATTGCTTTAGCTACAATGACTAATAGTTGGTGCTGTCAAGACCAGTAGAGAGCTTGTAAAGCAGCGTAGTTTTTAATGGAAAAACTAGAACAAAGCACACGATCTTGTCGAAGAGAAAAGTATCTTTATCAAAATTCTAAGTCTACCTGTTAAAGTACTGATGCGGCAGCACCAGGTTTCAATTCTTTGATTCCTGCGCCAAGCGTACCGTCGTTGGTTAGCACTGAACCAGTAGAGTTGCTTTGTAGAGCTAGTAATATTAGCACTACAGATCCTTTCTGCTTCGTCAAACAAAAAACAGGAAACGGTTGAAGCTTTCTTGCGATATCTATTTGTAAATATGCGCAGCTCCGCCCAGCGTGCGCAGAACGAAAATTCACGGCAATAAAGGCTAACACATAACCTTAATAACAATTAAGCAGGGGACCAACACTCAGGCCCAAACAGAAATCCGAAGCATAATCAGATTGAAACGACAACTCACTACCGTATTGGTTTCGCCACGTTCACGTTTTCACAAGCATAGCGAAAATACACGTGGTTACTATATACTGTATATACGAGCAGATGCACCTGTCATATATATATATCAGTCATACATGTGGCCTTATTTAACCACAGAGCAAAGACCAAAGACCAAAGAAAGACAATACCACAAAGGAGGGTTTATTAGAAGTGGTCCGTAGGAAGCCCGGTTATAACCGTCTATTGCTTCTCAGTAGGGGCTAATTGTTCGGTTCGCTTTATGGGTCTAATTTAAAGCTATATTTACTTAAACTCCTAAGAAAACAACACGAGATCACTTAATTTACCACAACATCAATCAATTTTGTGGGAATTGCCATTGAAGTCTTTGCGACACATTCTCAAGCGACTACGCTTTGTAATGTCAAATCGCTGAGAAAAACTACATGGCGATTGGTGGAACAAGTATTTTTAAGAGAAAAGAAAATCAAACCAAATTTTAGGAGGTAGTGATTAGCTTGTAACAACCGATCACGCAGAATGCGCGAAAAAAATTGCTGATTGACTTGAAAATTGCACAATGTGGATAAAAAAGTTAATTTTGACCTTACCGTGAAAGGGTGATTAAACCCTTCTTTAAATATGGCAATGTGGTAATGTGTATTACCTGTTGGTGAGAAACAGAACTGCTCAGTAGAGGGAGTTAGAGACCCCAAATACAATGACTTAAGTCATAGCAAAAAGAAGTGACCTAGTCGCGATTCTGGGATTGAGAGAAATGTCATTGTCCCGATGGTCTGTGCGCTCATCATGTAAGCAGGGGATTACGTTCAATATATTTCCGTTTAAATGTAGCTGGAGTTCCGTTGTTTCTGTTTGGGCTTAATGAGAAGAAGTTCAGTGACCCTAAAGAAATTTGTGCCAGAGAGCTGGCATCGCGGCAGGTGGGTGAAATCATAGTGGTTTTTAGGCCTAGGCTCGTTGTGTGTTGTGAGGTCGTTGACGTTCGTATGAAGCAATCAGCAACTTTTTGTAACAGTGCACAGTAAGTTTGCGCTGGATTATTTGGTTAATACGACAACAAACTCTTTAGGGTTAGGATTCCACTTCATGTAAATATGGTGATGTACTAGGTCCTATAGTATAGGACCTATACAGTTTGTTAGCTACAAAATAGAAGTCTAGTGTAAATATTGCTTTAACAAGCCGTTTTTTTTTTGTTACCCGAGGCTGGATCAATCCCAAGTCTGGAAAGTTTTAGGGGCAAAGTTTTAGTTTTACTTTTGGGAGCAAGTTTTAGGAGCAAAGTTATAGGGGTGAAACTTAGCCTGGGATAGCAAATGAAAAAGCACTTCTCTTTGTTGATAATCAAGTACGGTACCATACATCACTTGGACTAAGACTATTAAACAAAGATGTGTTTTGGTTTTGTATAAGTTTATTGTTTAAGCTAATCTGTTAGTACGACAAAATCCATTATTAACATTACTGCTGGTATAAAAAATCAATTGGAAAAAATTATAATGGGAAGCTGTAAAGTTGACCACAAAAAACAGATCAAAGTCTATAGCTTCCCTTCTTAAACTGTGAAAATAGAAAGAAACTGAATTGTTAAATTTCATGGAGAGTGGTTTGAGTTAATTTATGCCATAATTGTCAAATGCTAATTTGAGGATTTAGTGCATCAGTGTTTGAATTAGGGTTAGTTAGAGATAGGATTGAGATTACCCTACAGCATTTTGGTTTGGAAGTGGTTATTTTGCTGACAACGGCATTTTACCCTTGGAGACTATTTTGTCATAACCATTCCTGTGTGTTTATATAGCCTTAATTGCAACAGTTCTGTGAGTGGCCCTGTGGCACATGGATAGTGCAACTGCCTTGAAATGCAATTGCTGCGAGTTGGAATCTTTACTGGCAGAGCACTTAGACAAGACAGTTTGCACTGGATGGGAAACCTGGCATGTGAATGTATCAGTATGAGATAGTGCACATTGGGAAGGATTGTACAGAATGGGGGAGTGTACACTTGGGTGCAAATTTTTTTAATTCATGATTAAAATTGACCAATCAGAGCAACCAAAAGTCATGTTTAATAGGTTATTAAAATTGACTAATCATGAATGTATTGTGGGTATAGCCTCCGAGGGTAAATTGCCATTGATGGCAAAATAGCCAATAGATTTTGGATTTTTAGTAGTTTCCCTTAAAATATTTGGCAGTGGCTGTTTTGCCGTCAGTTTGTAATTAGCCAATTTTAATGACATATTTGACACATGATTTGGTTGTTTCTGATAGGTCAATTTCAATGATAATTTAAAAAACATTTCCCCCTAATGTACCTCTCTCATACATTTACATACTGCCCCTTCTATTGTACAATGCCTTTGTCTTCATACCCTGCTGGCAAAAATTCAAACCTATAACTGTTGCATTTGAAGGCAGCTGCACGTTGTTATTCACTAAGCCATAGCATCACTACCAGAATTATAACAAATATGCCTATTTAAATGCACATGTATGGTGACAGCAAAATAGCCTCCAAAGGTGAAATGCTATCAACAGCAAAATACCCACTTCCAAAATATTATTAATAAATGAACAGATAGCGTACAAAATCAATAAACAACAATCAGTCAAGAAAACAACAAAGTCAACACCATAAAAACAAAACATATTGATTAGCTGTAAATGAAGTGATATACATAAAATTGATGAATGAATTTTAAGTACATCATAGCTGCATAATGTGTACTGGTAATTATCAACATTAACAGTGGTTTAGACTTAAATGGGTTTATTAAACTTGTGCCTCTATGTATTTTTTTATTAAAAACTACATGATGTAGCCAAATTGCTGAGAGGTAGTGATCAAGTAACTTTTTGTCCCTTTGTGACCTGTAGTGTTCTTTAGTGTGCGTTTGTTCAAGCGTTTTTATGTACCTTTTTTGTTAGCTGTATCTCTACTATTACAATAGGTTTCTGCATGTCAGTCTGTTGAGGATTACATCCTTTCACCAACGCATTGTATTTTGTTACTAAATATATAAGTAAATTATGAAATCATGTATATATTTAATATTTGTTTTTGGTTGCTTTACAAGTTATTTTCAAAGTCTGTAAGCATTTAGTTTTGTTAAGTTGAATGTAAGTAAAAGTTCTCAGTGTGGTATGTTAATCTGGAAAAAAATTTTGAATTCACCACGGAAGAAGTAGGCCTTCTGATTAGAAAACTGATATTGGAATCATGGTTTTAGTTATTGTTATTCTAATCAATGTAGAAAAAAGCAGTTAGATGCCTTGACACAAGTGATTAAAAAGGGAAAAATAGAATTAAAATATAATAATTGGAAACATAGGAAATACTTAGGGAACATTAAATTAATTTAAATATTTCTGGTTAGTACTTCCTGAAAAATACCATGATTTTGACATGTTGAAAACCTAATATGAGATAGTAACAGATTACTGAATAATGAAATGTTTTGGTAAGTACTATTAGTGAGTCAAGCCATTGGTAGTTGATGGGCATCTGAAATTTTAAGTGCAACATTGCTCCAGCAGAAAGTCTGGTTCAAAAGTGAGTGTGTAGTTGTAGACATACGCTGAATCAGGAGGTCGGGTCTGTGAATCACTGAAAAAAGACTGAAAATTGACTTACCAGTGAGTCAAGTGCAATAATTTAATATTGAAACGGGGTTTTAAAATATAAAATGCAGAAAAACAACTGGCTCAAATACTGAAAAGAAAGAATATAGGAAAGTCTATTAAAAATGAAGAATACAGCCATCCCATCGAATAAAATTAGATAATTGACTTGAGTTAAACTTTGCATCTCAGTATCCGTCAAGAAAGTTAGTTTGAAGATTAGTCCTTTGACTTTCATAATTTAGTAAGCTTTTTGTTTAATAGATTTGCATTTCATTATTTTCAGGTTGCACTAAATCACTATCATTTTATAGCCAGAATTTTTAGAGATTAGTAGAAAGATTAGGCACATATACACACGTTTAAATATGATATACACATTAAACTACACAAATATTAGTCCACTACAGTTATCCCTACAGGGTGTCCCAAAAAAGGTTTGCACCCTTTAAATAATTGGTAATTAAAATTGAATTAATATTAAAAATGTTGTAGAAGATACAAACATGGTTTTGTTTTAATACTGGCTGTTCTGAAACTGGTCCAAACACTGCTGACAACAATACTGTGAACTGGAGTATTAAAGACATTAAAGAGAGTCTAAATTGTGTTTCTAATTTTAACCATTAGGCTTACCGTCTAATTTGTGTTTCTAATTTTAACCTTTAGGCTTGCCGCCGCAGTGGTGTAGTGGTTAGTGCTTTGGTTTTGCAGCCAATTGACCTCAGTTCAATTCCTTTGTCGAGTCATGTCAAAGACTGTAACTATAGTATTTACAGATATCCTGCTTGGTGCTCATGGAATGCAGAGAGTAAAATATATAACTGAATTCGCTCATTCATGATCAAAAAGATTGCAAAGAGCTTTGATGACTGAGCATGTAGCCACTGTTGGTGCGGCACCCTGCCAACAACAAAATCTTTAGCTCTTACCAGCAACCCTGGCCATAATGAAAAAATACAGTTTATAAGGTTGAAGTAATCTAAGAATCTTGCTACATGATTTCTTCTAGATAAGGATTCTTTCCACAAATCATGCTAAAGAGAAACTTTTGTTGGATCCAATTAACAGATTAAACATATTTTTATTAGCTGTGGGATATGGTGTATTGTATATGACTTTCAGTTTGATAAATTGCAGGCATAAGAGAATTTTTATAGTTTAGTATTGTGCTGTTTAGTCGTTGGTTTCTTGGTGGGAGATTATAATGGCAGTACGTAGAAATGTTATGAATGTTGTTCGCAACTATTCTGATGCGGAAATAAAAGTTCGAGAAGCCACTTCTAACGATCCATGGGGCCCGCCAAGTTCTTTAATGGCTGAAATTGCAGATTTAACCTACAATGTTACTGCTTTTTCGGAGATAATGACAATGATTTGGAAGCGAATTAATGATCATGGAAAAAACTGGCGGCATGTATATAAGTCATTAGTACTATTGGATTATTTAATTAAAACAGGATCAGAAAGAGTAGCGCAACAATGTAAGGAAAATATTTTTGCAATTCAGACACTTAAAGATTTCCAATTTGTTGACAGAGATGTAAAAGATCAGGTAAACAGTGCTTAAATTTATTTTTGTTGTTTTATGTGTGTTGACTTGATTAATTTTCTACTAAGTGAGCAGCATAATTTTCTTTCACTTGATTTTTGTATTGCAATTAGAAGTTAGTTTGTGCATTACAAACATGCCAACACTATATCAAAGCACAAGTAAGTACCAAGTCTTAAACAGCTCTCGCTTTCTTTGGAAGTTTTATGATACACTTGCGATCGAAAGCAGTAAAATTTGCACATACATAAAAGAACTCATTTTGTGTGCGATAGGCTTTCGAATTGAAAACGTGTAAATCTGCATCTAATAGCTGAGATTATTATGGTCATGCCAATTTGTGTATAACTTACTAAAACAGTAACTTACATTGTTCATCGTGTCAGGGTTCAAATGTTCGTGAAAAATCAAAACAGCTTGTGAGTTTACTAAAAGATGATGAGCGGCTGAAAAGTGAAAGGGCAAAAGCACTCAAGGCAAAAGAACGTTTTTCGCAGGCTACTACTGGGATCAGCAGTGATTCAAAGGTATTATAATGATTTTGCTCAATTTTTCGTAATCCTTATCATTGTAGGGTGCTGTTTTGATAAAAATCGTCGTTACTATAACTTAGCTGTTTACTTTTGGTGGATTTAAGGCAATTTGGTCCATTTATTTAGGCATATGACAACGTTATGTCAGGACGTATTGTTTTCTAGCAACTTGGTGCGATGTTGCACTTTTCTTGTGTTTTTTGACGTACATGAAGTGGAATACACTAAAAATTGGCAAAAATGAGGAATTCAGCTATTTTTGCAGATACTGGCCAATTGAGCGATTAAATTACTGCGATGAGAAATTTAACAACTTTTTTCTATTTTTTTGAGGGGGAAAGCACTATAGGATTGATATCAGATAGGATGCTGACGTCTTGTACTAAGTCGACGGGTATTTAATTATCGTACTAAAAATGTTGCATGATCGACTGAGCATCAAATTTGTAGGAAAACCTACTTGTTAAAGTGCTCAGCATTACGTTTCATGGCTAGGTAGAACCATCGATGGCATTCAAGCTTACCCTTTTGATTCAGAGTATGGCTTGACTCATTGCAAAGAAAGAAAAAAAAGATTGCTGACTAATGATGGCTATACACAATACCTATTCGCTTTTTGTTTAATTTCGTACATGTTTTGTACGCTTTACGCTCTCAGGCATTTTTGTGCAAAAACTTTCATGCCGTTTGATATTTAGATCGTTTAGATAAATGTTTACAGTACACGTTTTTGTGTGATTTTTGTCCGGTTTTGTACGTTTTTTGCTCTCAAGCTTTTTTGTACCGAAAGTTTCATCCGCTTGCATATTTATATGTCGTCACGTAATATACCTTGTGGTGTGAACTTTCGGTTTTAACAACAAAAATATTTTTGAACGCTTTTTTTCCTCAGAAACGCATGCGCTTATGGTACGTCCTTGGCAGATAAAATGGGATATTTGAATAGAATGTGCTGTGAAACATCATACAAGCACACAAGCGGATGAAAATTTTTGTACAAAAATGCATAAGAGCAACAAATATAAAAAGCTGGACTAAAACGTATGCTGTGTACATCCACCTTTGTACTCTATATTAGATCTTGCGTGCACAACAGATATAGTCAACCACAGTCTTCTTTTACGTTTTGGTCTGCAAAAACGCGTACGCTTTTGATACGTACTTTGCTGATAAAATCGGTTATTCGAACAACAGCATGTACTGTAGAACATCATGTAAATATTCAAGAGGATAAAAGTTTTTGTATACAAATACAAGAAGAGCAAAAAAAGTACAAAACCGGACAAAAAACGTAAAACAAGCGCGCAAAAACTTGTAGTGTGTACAACGACATCAAAGAGCGCAAGTTCATGTTGCAGTCTCTCAAATTCCGTGTATTTTGTGTTTGAAAAGTGAATTTGATTATAAACTTCTCACTATTTAGTTGCGCACCACTAAAAATCTTGCGATATTTTATGGTTTAGACTGAGTTATCGATACTAGAAGCTTTACAAGTGTACATTTAAATTTAATCTTGTTTTCGACTTGAGCTTGAAGCAAAATAATGGTAAACTTGATCGTCACTGCACTTAAGATGGCATTTGATGATTTAGCTCAGCTGTATCACTTCATTATTTTAGGTTGTCTATGGACATGGAAGCCGAACGCCTCGTCTTGGAACTCCAGAGAATAAAGATCGTCATCATCAAGAGCGTCATCCCCCTACTAGCACTACTTTATCATCTGAGATTGAGCAGGCAAGCTCTTTAAAGTGTATTTCACGATGGTTGGATAGCTATTAGTCTTATTATCTTTGTAGCCGGTGCGTTGTTTGTCGAATCAATTGGTCATCATTCAGTTTTACACTGAGCAGCTCTAATTAAGGCACCTAGTAGTGATGCATTCGGGTGTGAATCAGTAATCTGTAGCCTTTTTGTAATTTCATAAATCCCTTTCAACCCAATAATTAGAAAGCCGACATAGTCTTCACCTTATGACGAACCTCACAAATTGTAATCTTGTTGTTTTCAAAAAAGCTGTTTAAGCCACAAGCTTTTCGTGACGCTCTCGTCAGTGGCAATATCGCGTCAAGCGGGAAGATCTAGAGTGAGTAATTCTTTTACGTGGTTAATTTGGACGATAGGCAATCAAGACGAGCCAATGATAGCGCTGGTATTGCAAAGCGCGCCAAAGAAAGAGATTTTGCAATAGCAAAATGCTAGAGAAAGCGCAGCAAACTTCGTAGTTTTCTTGATTGCTCTGTTACTACGAATAGTTTACCAATCACATTGGTGGGCGGTCCGCGAATTTCTAACATTCTTCGACACAATCAGATTCTGCAGCAACCTGGCATTACTAGAGGGAAGGACGGAATTAAAATTTAAGGTCAAAAATGAGCGACTGCTTTTTTCACTCAGACTAGACCGTTTCGGCAATGCTCTCTGTGATACTACAAGGCATATTCAGAATCTCTCAGATTATGACTTATCTGACACTAAAAGTTTTGTTCTGTCGCGTGGTCTCAACTTTGGGTTGCCACTCAGGTATTTGTGCTAAGAAGAAACCTTCGCCGAATTTGAGTCATTGTGGGCACAGCTTTTACACCGCTATGCCAGTTCTGTTGAACAACGCGCTGCTTTAAAAGCCCAACTCGCCTACCTTGCACATTTGTATTGTGACAGCACGATAGATTCACGTGAGTTCACAATGCACAAAGAGTGCTTTCGTGCGATTAAGAAGTTACGAAAGAATGATGATATCATTATCACTAAACCTGACAAAGGCTCCGGCGTTGTCCTTTTAAACAAAAGCGACTACGTCGATAAAATAAACGAGATTATTGATGATCAATCGAAATTCAAAAGACTTGGTCCGGTCTTCAGCAAAGACAACACAGCCAGCATTGAATCGCGGTTTCAGAAGCGGTTGCTTGACTTAGTCAAAGCCGATCTTATGCCGAAGTGAATATATGACGCAATACGACCAACTGAATCGCAAGATCTTGTTTGTTTGTGGTTACCCCTCCTCTTCCTCGGGATGGAGGCACGGCATGAACGGCAATTCAGGTTGATGCTGTCAACCTGATTTTAAATTAGGATAGGGGAAAGATGACAGCCCATTTCGAACCAGTCTTGAGTGACTGGTAGCCCCACCACCAACAAGACAGACTGCCACTGGTGGGTACCCAAGAGTCGTTTTTTACGACATGCAAAGACCTCGAATGTATGATTTGCCGAAAACACACAAAGAAAGCACTCCACTTCGCCCTATACTGTCTATGACAAGTTCGTCCCATCATGAACTTGGCAAGCGGCTGGCTGGCCTATTACAGCCTGTGTTGGAGCGGTTTTCGTTACATTGCATTTCAGATTCGTTTACGTTTGCTAAGACCATGCAAAATCTTGACATCGACCCTAATGTCTTGATGTGTTCTTTTGATGTGTCCAGCTTGTTCACTAACGTTCCCCTTGATGAAACCATCAAAATCTTTTCACGATGCCCTTTCAACGATTCTGATTTACAGCCAGTCATTCCATGGACGTGTTTGTTGAATTAATGAAGAGCGCTACATCCTGGTTGGGTTCAGCTTCAATAATACCATGTACAAACAAGCAGACGGAGTAGCTATGGGATCACCACTTGGTTCGACTTTGGCTAACATCTTTGTTGGATATTATGAAGAAAAGTTATTTTCTCAAACGCAGAAGCCTCCAACATACTTCAGATATGTTAACGACACGTTTGCCATCTTCGATCACGAAGTTGAAGCAGATGAATTCCTGACCAAATTCAACTGCCTTCATCCATTCCTCAAGTTCACCTTTGAAATGAGAAAGGGAAATATCTACGGTCTCTTGATGTTTACGTCGAAAGAACAGATATTGGCTTTGAAACCAGTGTATACCGGAGACCCACTTTCACCGGCCAGTATTTACGTTGGGAGCCCGTTAGTCCTCTCAAGCGTAAAATAAGTCTAATATCTACATTGGTACATCGAGTCCTAATGATTTGCATCAAGCACAGACACAACGGAGAAATAGAACGGATCAAGAAAATATTACTGGACAATGGCTATCCTAAAAACGTCATGAACACTCAGATCAAGACAGATCAAGAAAATCGCTGTTTTCCACCCTTGGGCGATTCGGCCCAGAAAAGTGCCCGGTGTACTTGAGGGTCCCTTGGATTGGCAAGCCCTCCACAAACTTGGAAAAAGAAGTCAAAATTGCCATGAAAAGCTGCTATGGTTCCGTCAACACCCGCTTGATCTTTACTTCAAAGCGCATGCTGCCTGTGGCCCGCAAGGATGTTCTACCTACCACTCAGAAAAGTTCTGTCATATATGAATATAAGTTCCACTGTGATAGTCAATACGTAGGACGAACATCTCAACGGCTACTGGATCACATCAAGCAACATGTTCTGCAATGGTTAGGACAACAATTAACCCGTCCACGCCGATCTCAACCACACAGATCGTGCAAACGAAAAGACATCAAACCGAATTGCGACTCTGCCATTGGTCAACATCTTTTAGAAAATGACCAATGTGCATTAAACTATGATAACAAGCGGTTTTCAATCCTCGCCACAGCACCCAGCTCTTTCCACCTTAATCTCTTAGAGGCTGCTTATATCAAGACCCAGCGCATGGTGTTATGCAGACAGAAAGGGTTTGTTTACGCTCTCAAACTCTTTCGAAAATCGCGGCATTTGGCCTTCTGCTGCGCTTTGTCCGACTTTCGCTATTGCGAAATCTTTCTTTGGCGCGCTTCGCAATACTATCGCTATCATTGGCTCGTCTTGATTGCGTAACGTCCAAATTAATCAGATAAAACACTTACTCACTCTAGATTAGTGGTTCCTAACCTTTCCAATCCCTGGGACTCCTATTCCTAAAGTTATTGGCTTAGAGACCCCTTGTCTACGCAACCTGAAAAAGAGGTATTTGTTGAAAGAACAAACGCCATTGTGATAAGGCAAATAAGTTGTTTACTACTGGATCTTTAATTAATTAAAAAAACTCTTTTATGAAAGCATAACACGAGGGGTTAGCGGAATATCACAATTTACTCGGCAAAGCACAGCACAAATGATAGTCAGTGTGACTTCTATTCTTGTCTCTTCAAAACAAGCTCATCAATTCGGGGTTAATATTGCTGAGAGCAATTCTCATGTCATTTGCAACTCTAAGGCGATTACGGTACGTAGTTTTGATATTAATTAGAGCAGACATGGCAGCTTCACAGAGGTATGTCGTTGGAAATGGAATTAATGCTTCTAGAGCTCTTTTTGCCAATTCACGATATTCTTGCAACATACTAAAATTCTATCAGTCAGGAGGAGCTGAACTTGGTCTTTGCAGCTTGAGAACTCTGAAATTTCAGATGTTGCTCATGAAGGTTTAGCTGCTCATTGCCGTTATCTCAGCAATAAAAAGCTGCTCGCTGTGTCCTCTCTCGTCTTCGCTGCAATGGATACAGCCTTCTATTAGGTTCTTATCTCTCTAGGATTGGCAGAATCGAAAATCCTTCCTGCAGCGCCTGTGGACACTCGTCCCAGGACGCCTCTCCTCTCATCCTGCACTGTCCAGCTACAAACTCTTTACGCCGCTCACTCTTTTGCAACTCTCTCTTTCTCTACGACCTCTGGTCCAGACCCTGGGGAGTTGCCCGGCTTCTTGGGCTCCATGGTCTTCCGCTATGCCCTCATCCCTCGGAAGGGGTCGGGTAAACTGTTGTTTCATCAAATTGAAGACTTATTCTACATAGGCTATCTTCGATTTGAGCGATAAGCTGACTCAAAACGTCATTTTCTATATCTGCAATCCTGTTATTTACAGTGTTATCGGACAAGGGAACTGAGTCTATTCTTTTGGCGTCGTTTCGGTCAAATAATATTTGTGCCATTTTTACCGCATTTGGCTTTTTAGTTTCTCACCAGCTGTGTGAAATGCTTTTGCTTTTACTATTATCAAAAAAACCTCATATAAAGTGCGCAGGAGTAGTTGAGAAGTTAGGCAAAAGCCCAACGCAGGGAGCGTTCCCCTCACATCTTAACAAGCTCTTTTTTGTTTGTTTGTTTGTTTACCCATCCTCTTCCTCGGGATGGAGGTACGGCATGAACGGCAATTCGGATTCATGCCGTCAACCTAATTGGAATTAGGCTAGGGGAAAGATGGCAGCCCATTTCGAACCAGTCTTGAGTGACTGGTAGCCCCACTACCAACAAGGCGGACTGCCTCTGGTGGGTACCCAAGAGTCGTCTGACATGCTGGGTTAGCTCTTTTCGCTTTGAACATTTCAACTAAGTCAGTGTTCTCTTTAGCGTTAGTTCCTTGTGCCACTTGAACTTCGAATGTTTTAAGGAATCGTTGCCCAAAATGGTATTGCACAATATACACTGAGCATTGTGAAGTTTATCACAACCAATAACTTTTGTGAAACCATACTGAACGTAAGAATCGTCCCAGAAACGTATTTTATGTCTATTTTTCGCAGCCACTAGTAAACAAAATGATTATGACCTAAGGAAACGAAAGTAATGACTAATTGAAAAGTCTTAATTATACTAAGAGTGGCTAAATCATACAAATTCCCTTTCGTGGTAATCCCATGTAAAATGTAGAAATGATAAACCAAATGCTAAAAGGAAACAGGCATAGTGATTGTCTTAAATTCCCTCCGCTCCTTCATTGCTTAGCTTGTAAAATTCTATCCAGGCCGGTAGCAACTGGCTATCAGATACCAGAAAGCTGCTATGAGAAAATTAGACACTCTGATATCCCGCTGTACCTGAAGTTTTCTGTTTCTTCCTTTCGCGCAGTGGGGTTGTGGGTAGAGCTAGAAGAGAAAATGCTGCAACTGCAACCTTTATACTTCAACCCTCAAATGCATTATTAAGCCTTGTCTCTTATGGCTAGGGATTTATTGTTTAATCCTCAATACAGAAACAACTAATTGGAGGATCATATGCTTCTCCAGAGGCGTTAGTTGCATCATTGTCACCAGAATTTCTTAGCTACTGCCGTCAGTTTTCAACTACGGTACTTCTTCAATGCTTTTGTCTGAGCTTACATAACTGCATTCTTGATAAGAGTCACCACTACATAACTTTATTCACCTAACTAATTTTAAAATCTGGAAGCGAAAAACGTCAATCTTTCTATTACAAAACCTTGAAACAGGTGTAGCAGTGGAATTGTTTTTCTTACTCTGGTCTATTGCATCATAATATGTTGTAAAAAACTAGTAATGACGACCTATTGTATCAGACTAAAACAAATAATTTGTACTAATACGATGATGTGATACTGCGTACGTTTGATTATATCATAGGTAGCATGTTACTGTAAAACCACTGTTATTATTAGTCAAAGTAATGGTCGTTGTTGTTTGTGCATTTGAGGGTTGAAAGAATACTGTTTGGCATTCCATCTGGGAACCCCCAGATTTTTCACTGGGGACCCCGTGAAGAACCGCTACTCAAGATCTTCCCTTTTGACGCGATATTGCCACTGATGAGAGCGGCACGAAAAGCTTAGAGCTCAAACAGCTTTTTTCAAAGCTATATTGAAATTCTGTACCACCAACAAGATTTTTGTGAATCTTGTTGTTCTGTAGCGCTGTTCTTGATTGGAATATTGGGTTCTATGCAATAATAAAAATAATTAATGAAGTTACAGAGACCAGATTTCAACTTCAGTTTACATCCTATGCACTCAAAAACTGTTTAATGACTATATTATAGGTATTGGCTGAAACAATTAGACTGAAATTTTATCAAAAGTGCTTTTATCCAAGTAATCATTATCTAGTAAGCCTACGATAAACACTCAATCAGTGTCTCCAACGTCGTAGCAGTGATGTTTTACAAAGCTGAAGTGAAAGTAAAATTTAGAGCAATTCAAAGTCTATATCACAAACACTGTGCAATTGAATTTCAAAATATGTTTTCGGGAGTGAAGTCGCATGTAAAAGCCATTACTTTGAAATTTATATATTTGGTATCGTTTTTTTTTTTCAGTTAAAACAAGCTCATTCCGTGTATGAAATATAAATACGACATGACGTTTTTTTTTGTTTAGATATTAGGCAAAAGCATTCATTGGCTGCCTATTGATATCACCTGATATTTTTCAGGCCCGTCCACAAACAGCAGGGGAAGAAGAATTGCAATTACAGCTTGCTTTATCAATGAGCAAAGAGGAAGCAGAGAACGAAAAGAAGGTGAGTGGCCGGATATTAGTCAATCTTTAAATAAAATCTTGATTGTAAGCAACTAAGATTTAAACTCGGAAACAAGCGTGTATTCGATTGTTCTTAAAAATTAGTAGGCATTGTTCTTGCAATAGCTATTCTTTCTATTATTGTATAATGCTTCTTGAAGAAATTTTAGTTGACATACACTTGAATTTACTTCATACGCAGTTTGTTACTCGCGTCACTTGTACTTACCATTTAGCTATGCAAATGTTAAAAGATGATGTCAGTGGAATTCAAACTTACAGCCTCCTGTTTTCGGTTCGATGCTCTACCATTTGAGCTACAGAATACCAAAGCATGGCACTGCTAATTTGCCCATATAAGCTTAGCACCCAGTTACTTGCTGTTTATGAACTGACAGTGAAAGGTTCAAATGACAGAGCATTTGACCTGCAATCAGGTGGCTGTGGGTTGGACCCCACCGAAATTGCTATTAACCATTACCAATGCTCCACGTCAATTATAAGTTACCGCCAGCGCAATGGTGTAGTGGTTACAGCATCCGCTTTGCAGTCGGTAGACTTGGGGCTCATTTCCCAAGTCGAGTCATACCAAAAAATTTTAAAAAATGGTATTCACAGCTTCCATGCTTGGCGCTCAGTATAAAAAAAGAATAGTGTGGAGAACAAGCCCACAAGCTTGCTTGTTGTGTCATTGGGCAAGGCACTTAACGGGACGCCTCCATCTTTATGTGGCAGACAGATGGCCCTCCCGTACTTCACTGGGTTACAATTGTGAAGTTGCTAACCCAGCATGTCGTAAGAGGCGACTCTTGGGTACTCACCAATGGCAGTCCGCCTTGTTGGTGGTGGGGCTACCAGTCATTCATGACTGGTTCGAAATGGGCTGTCATCTTTCCCCTAGCCTAATACAATTAGGTTGACAGCATGAACCTGAATTTACCGTTCGTGTCGTATCTCAATCCCGAGGAAGAGCAGGGGTAATCTCAACAACAACAGCATTATAAGTTACCCCAATTGCCAACGGTGCACAAAGCTAAACATAAGCTTTAAAGAAAGTTATTTCTCGTTGCAACGTTTACCTTTTTAATAAATTTTCTCATTTCAGTGCATGTATTTTAAAAGTATGTTGCCCGGTTGCCAGAACCACTTTTAGTCCAACATAAAAAACTGTTTTTGATATTTAACCTATCAATTATTTTGACCAAACAAAATTGCTGACTTGTGGAAATCACCATTTCTTTTGAATTGGATACCAGTTACTCAAGCGTAATATTTCGTTAGTTCAGACAGTTCAAGTAGAACTATACCTGCATGTGTATGAAAACACCAACAAAGTTTGTTTTTTATGTTAGATTTTGGTAGCATGTGCTATTTTATTCATGTTAAAAGTGCGCTTTGCCTCATATTTCTCTGCATGGCAGGCTATTTTGCTACACTAGCTTGCTCTGCCGGCGTCGCCCACCAGTGCTAGCAGTCAGTTACGTCGTGTTAAAAATATTGGTTCAGCACGCTGCACCGGTCTTACCTAAGAAACATTTCTGAAAGCTGTAATCAAAAATTGGTATAGATAGGGGGATTGCTGCTATGCCCCTTATCGCAATTATCCTACTTTCAATTAGGACTGACTCACAAGCCTTATCATTTCTTAATTTCTATCCGTATTTTCCCATAAATGTACGGGCACAAAGACCAAGTAGGATTGGGTGCCACAATGATTTTGTTTGCGATTACTCAAATAAGTTATTTGGTGGTAGGCTTATTTCATGACTTGGTGCAAACTCCGTTGTACTGATGTTTGTGAGACCAAGTGTCTTGGCTGCAGGTATGTGCCTTGATCCTTGAACAGAGCAAAAAGGGGTGTAGTGCCTCCCCCCAAATGTCTTGCATGTAATCACCCGGTTGGCTCAATCACTCATTTTCAAGAAAAAAATTTCCTCCATAGGCACGATTATATATTTGATGATTATGATTTCACTCAGTGGCTAGACCTACTGACCTACTTTTCTATTGGTTTTCCCTCAAACTTTGGATTTGATTAGCTATGCCCATAGAACCGACCTCCCTACTAATGAATTAAACCTGTGCTTACTTACAAACAGCAAGTAGTTTCAGAAACCCTCATGCGTTCATTTGACTAAGTGCGTAGGGGCATTAATTTAAAGTTGTAGAAGGGCGTTGAAGTGATTAATATATTTACAGGAAAAGCTATGCAGTAACCGGCCGGGCATTTTCAACTAATGAAACGGCCTAGTTGTGAAGCTTAGCCCCTGGCTACGTGTGTGTTTCTTGCTCTCGGCATAGACGCGGCCTGGGAAGGGAGAAGTGACCTTGAGTCTAGCACGTGTAGTTTAGTTCTTACAATAAGTTAGGCAAATAGCTTAAGTAGATATCCCAGCGACCAGGTTTTTGTGCTACAGAAGATATTTTGTATTTAATTTGGCAAGATTTTACTTTAAAACCCGACCTTTTGTTCCACTTTGCGACACGTGATAAAAATGTCTTCGGGGTTGGTACTCAGACGCGCGACATACCGTATTTATCCCATTGCAAGCCGCACGAAATGGCCATAGAAAATTAATATAAGCCGCATTTGAAAGTAAGCCGCACCTACAATTGTAAAACTTAAATTCTTTAACTTATGAATTATCTTTACAACCTACCGCATTAAAAAAACAAAAGTAATTGAATCATTCATTATTTATTCACTTAAATATCAGATTCAAGCATTATCGGTAATGTCATTATCAATAATAACCTTTACATCTTCAATTGTACTTTCAATAGCACTCTGATCATCGGTAGCACCGGCATTTCCATTTTTTATACAAGAGATTTTTGCGGCATCAGATGTCGTTATACCACATACATCACACGAATTTCTAACAACATCTTTCGAAACTTTCTTCCACGCTTCAATTACCCATTGAATTTGCAACCAATGGCTTGGTGCTTTTATGTTCCCACCCTTGGTGTATTCAAAGTCTTTGGCTCACGAAAAAATGCGTTGGACGGTTTATTGATACATACATCAAGTGGTTGTAAAAACTTCGTACAACCTCCCGGAATAACTGACATTAATGTGTTGCATTGTTTTAGTTGTTCTTTCATAGCATCCGAAATGTGACAAATAAAAGAATCCCAAACAAGCATTTGTTTTGAAAATGTAAATTTTGTCCAAACGGTTTGTAGCCAATCTGAAGTAGTTTCTCCATTCATCCAGCCATTTGATGTTGCTGCTACTACAACTCCTGGGATAGACGAAAGTTCCTTTTTAACCTTTTTAGCTGGTATTACAACAAAGGGTTTCAATTTTGTTCCGTCTGCTTTCACAGCGTGGCCTACTGTGAGCCGATTTTTTTCATGCCCAGTAGTTCGAATCGGAACAGTACTCACACCTTTTTTTTCGATTGTGGTGGCACTAGGCAAATCTGCCCATATAGATGTTTCGTCCATGTTTGCAATCATTGCTCGTTCAAAATTGTGCAACTCTCTTTGTTTTATATTGAACTCAACAAAGTTGAGAAGTTTTTCTTGTGAATCACTTGGTACTATTTGTCGAGCGGTCGTTCGTCTTCCAAGGGACAAATTAAATCGGCTCATGAAATTTTGCAACTAACCACGAGATGCTACGAAATCAGTCAAGCCGTCATCATAGGCCATTTGTTTGGCCCAAACTTGTACCAATTTTTGGGAGACATGATGCTGTTGCTCCCGTTCAAATGTAATTTTTTCCATCAGCTCATTTTCTATAGTTGATAGGATTGGTTTTTTCCCACAGCCAAGACTTCTTTTTTGATGGTCCTGGCAATTCATGAATTTCTACTAAATTTGCTTTTTTGTCTTTCCATCTACGTGCAATTGATTCTTCAATTTTAAACTTTCTGCCAGTCTCTCGATTACAATGATTCTCTGCAAACTTTTTGACCTCCAATTTGAAATCAACTGAATAGGATCGCCTTTTACTCATGATGCAATTGCACAAAATGTTCAACACTGCAGTAGTTCTGCAAAAAAATACTACATGACAATTTGCTACAGAAAGCTTAAAACTGCTTAAAATTTTTCCTCAAATTAAAATAGATGTTTCCGTACCGGTAACTCTACTAAGCTTATGACAGTAAGTTGTTGCTAACTGCCGCTGTAAAGAATCAAACTGCTAGACTTTTAGACTGCTAAACTAATAGACTTTTCTTTGCGAATACCCGTATATTGCTGCGTCTGTACATTGACCGGTACGACTGAGGTCAATACAGTAGCTGTAGCTGCAGCTGCAAACTGTAGTTCTCAATTCGTAGTGAGTGTTTAGAATGTTCGCTCCTGAGGTCGTTACATTTTGTGTAATTCGTAATTTAACTAAAATGCTGCAGTGAAAAAATTGTAAGCCGCCATTGAAAGTAAGCCGCACAAAAATAAAGCAGAAAACAATGTAAGCCGCGACTTACAATCGGATAAATACGGTAACTGTACTACAAAAGTTTTCTAACGTGGAGTGCACCTGCAGTTCAGTTATTATGATAATCGTACTTGCTATTGCATTATTAAAAAAGCAAATTTAAACCGTTAGTTTAGTGCAGTGTTATTATAACATTTATTTTAACAGACAGCGTATCAGTTATGGGATTGAATATTTGTGGGTAAATAAATACTACTGCTGTTGTTTTCACTGAAGTGGTGCCAGGCAGCGTTGCGGCGTCACTTAACATTGTAACGAAACCAGCCTTTCATGCTTCTACGCCCGATACTTTCGAAGGAGTTAGACTGTTAGAGCACACAGACAGAACTGCGCTTTATAAGATAGATTTGTGAAATGCAACTGTTTGTGATTGAGAACTACGTTTATGAAGAGGAAAAGTGCTTCAGGAATTACTTGATTGCGTAACAACAAATAAACAATTGATGATCAGCGGTAGAAGTTGCTGGTGATCTTAGCAAGCATTTTGACATATTTTCTGCTATTGCGCGCCAATGTAATTTAGTTCTGACTCATTTCCTGATGTTTTCACGATAATATTTAGAAAAACTACTATGAAATTTTATAGAGAAAAAACTTTTATAACGTTCATATACACAAAAGCTTTGTCAAAATTGGCTAATAAAGATTTTGAATACGCTGTAAATTTGACCTTAAGTTTGATATATTAAACTTCCTGGAACGAGTCCCTAGGTGCCCAAAACAAACTTTACTTTTTGGTTCGTGGTCAGATGTGACCTTCAAAAAGTTTTGGGCTTTTGCGGGCCTTGTTGATTGCCTTTGATTCTTCTGTAGTTGAAGCTGGTTAGTTTATCCTTAAAAAGATTGGAAGAGTTCTTTTGTTCTTAACATAAATCTAAGTATTTTTTGTTTAACGCTCGGGTAGTGTGAGACTTTTTCTTTTCTTTTTAGTTATTACACATTAACGGTAAACGCAGTTTTGCAAAAGTTAAGCTGGCATTGAAGATTGTTTCTTGTTGATTTCATATTCAATACGTTTTTGTTCTCGTTAACTGCAGGGAATGTGGTTACTCCAGGTCTTTTGTGTAGCACAACGTTTTTGTGGGCTGAGTGTGGTAACAGTCTGCATTCGTAACTCCACACAAAAACGCTTCTGCATTTACTTTCGAATGAGTCCAGCTTAAAACTAGGGAAGCATGGAGAGTCGAGATCATTTATGTTAGTCTCCATGAAATCCAATTAATGAGGCAACATTCAAAAAATATGTTAGTAATGCCTTAACTAGTCTTCATCGAGTCAAACATCGATATTCATGAATAGATCTTGTTTCTGTAAACATTTATAAAAGCTTTAATTTGTTAGTTCAAATTCCATGAAAGCGTTTTTAGCCTTTTAAACTGCTCCATTTTGACATTTATTTGTTCATGCGTATGAGCTCATAATCTGTTTGCTAGCGGTCAGTCAAAGAGAGCCATTGCAACTGGTAGAGTGCTCGGCCCCAACACCCATCTGCCTCCTAAAAAGATGCGAATAAGTGCCTTTTCCAAAGGCATAATATGCGAACTTACCGGCTTTTTCTTTACATTACCTTTACCGTGCAAGAAAGCTGTACTATGTTCAAGAAGTCTTTGGTGTGATCCTGTTGAGGCTGGAACCAGCAACCTACTGCATTTGTGGCAGATTCTCTGACCAATTTTCCCTCAAAGCTGTCAGAACGTTTCTGAAATATGAACTGTTAATTAATTCGACGCTAAATCTGTTGCATTCACTGCGCTTATGCTTCATTGATGCTATTTGCATTGCAGAAGCAAGAAAGTGATGCTGTGAGGTTGGAGATGGCTTTGACGCAGAGTGCCAAAGAGATGAATAATGTCGCTCAGGCCGGTGACGCGAAACCGTCTCTTGTTGACTTAACTGCTGCTGCCAGATCGCTCAAAGATCCTTGGAATGGTGAGATTCACCTATAGACTTAGCAGTTTTGTAAGATAGAACCACGCATTGAAGGAGATAAGACTGCTACCTTCGCTATCCATGAAAAAGCAATAGCGTTGTAGAAGATGCATAATTTTCCATATTGCATGATTGTGTTGCTATCAACAAAAAAATGATTGGATCTTCGTGTTGGTATTATTCTTAACAAATGAAAGAATAAGGCTGAGAGTGAGCTTCGAACCCACGCCCACATCAATCAGTTGAACAGTGGTGATTGGCTTATAGCAGGGGTGGGCAATTGTTTTGGCTCGCGGGCCGCATCGCGGTCAGGAATGCTAGCTGAGGGCCGCACTGTTTAACGAACGCATTGGGAGGGCCACATTGAAGATTCAAGAAGTGGTCGAGGACTGCATTCACCATTCATAAGTGGCCGAGGGTCAGTGCTTAAAATCTTGCAATAGCTGTACGCAAAGCAAAAGCTTGCGTTCACTTGAAATTTTGCGTGATCACCTAACAATGTCTCATTTCCACTAGTGAAAATGATGGTGTCTCTAAACAAAAAAAAAGAAAAAAAAGGTCATTACCCCTGGATTTGACGGAAAATGCGTCAGTGCAAACCAACGGTTGCTTTTTTAATGTTAGCTTCTAAAGTCTTTGGCTCTGTAATACGGCAAGTGTTCCTCCCCTTGTTATCTTAACTCATACATATGCAAGTTTCAAAACGTGTTCGCGGGCCGCACTTTGCCCACCCCTGGCTTATAGTGGTAGAGACCAGCTTAGCTATTTTTATACCAACAACCAATGTTGGGCTGGTTGATTTGAATGTGGGTTTCGTTCCCATTTCCACCATTGTTTTTAACGGGTTAGCAGTTGTAAGATCTGGAAGACATAATAATTTAATATATATTATTATAAATTTTTTCTTCTCAGTGCAGTAGTATAATTGTGATTGATGTCTTTCATGTTAGCAGGAATATTGTTGTACAGGCTGATTTAGTGCTGCTGGTAATATTGCTTTGTAGCATCTTTAACGTTACATTTTTATATACGTGTTAAAAAACAAAAAGTGCCAAAATCGCTTGCATCTTTCTTCAATTTGTTTGTTTTTGGTGTTTTAAACATTGGTGATAAACCAAAGATGTTTGTTGTAGTCTTTCACAGGAGAATGAGATTGAAACAAGCAACAGATTACGTTGTATGTCGGTCTGCGCTGGAGCTACTTTATTTGCGTTTATGACTGCGATAAAGTCGCTTTATTTGTTTCATTAATGTGGCGTCATTTGTTAAGTGATCTAAACATCAGAAAATAAAACCAACTACTGGCTGTCGAACTTATGCACGCTAAAATATTCTTTCTGAGCATGCATAAGATTAAACTTGCAGTCACCACTCGCCAGAGACGCTTCAAGTTAAATGAATCTACTTTCGACTTAGCTGCATTTCATTCAGTTGTTTACGATTGATTATCATTATCTGATTAACTATGCGAATTGCGGAAATTTATTACGTGATGCTTTACGTAATAATGCGTTGCTGGTCACTTAATGGTATTATACGATAGATCTACACAGATGTAGTATTACACTCAACGTATGTGAAGGCCTTTTTGGCTTGTGAAAGATCAACACCAGTAACGATTGCCTTTCAACGTCTTTTAAAATAAGGAATTTTGTAAATTAATTGGTTTTCTAGTTTTTATTTTTCTGAATCGAGCATTAGAAAATAACCCTGATTTTATGTTCTCTATATCCCCGCTATGGCTCGGCTCAGACCTGGTTGTTTAACCTTTGTTTGCCACCATCCAATCCATCCGCAATCAGAATTTTTATTGAGGCAACGTAGCACTAAATTCCAATTCTCTTTTTTGGTGAAAACTGCTAGCGTTTAGTAGTTCCGAATTTCCGGCTTTTGTACCGAAATTCATAGCGATTGTCGCCTCATTATGACCGAAAATGGGGAGAAAGTATTGTGCAATTGTACATTTGTAGTCTTATACCCGGAAATGAAATTATGTTATTTTTGATTTTGCTTCGGTACGATTGTTTTTGGTTCAGCTTTTTCCACTCGTTTTTCGCAACCCCTTTTTTTGATATGCTAATGCGTTATCCTTTTTTCATTTAAACGCCTGGGCTTTTCCGTTTATTTTCAGCTACTTAATCAAACGATTACTGATGCGTGTTAAGTCTACATCTTCTCCCGCAAGATTACAGGGTGCTTAGACTATCGACTTTTCTGTGTACAGTCTTAACGCACACTGCGGTACGATCATCTTGGCTGTGCTTCAGCGCCGCAGACCAGCATTGAAACCATTTGCAAGAAAGTCGTGAAGTTTACCTACAACAGGCGCTGTTCGAGAAGCAGTTAACTTTTTCTGGGCTCGCTGGGACACTGTTCATTTAGTTGATTTTGCAGTAGAAGTCGCCTGGTCTTCTTTTATGACGTCATCAGTTAACTTCCTGATTATGCTGAGTCGCGTAGTTTGGATTATTAAACATTGATTGATGCTTGAGATGAACAAGGATACGTGTACTTAGCTTTGTTCGCATGCTTGATCTTTTAAGCTTTCGATTTGCACTCTCTACGACAAGCAGACAGGATGGAGGTAGTTGAAGTTGCGTTTTTACTGTGATGTAATCTGCCAATATTATCTGTCTGGATAGAGGTTGTTAATCTTTTTGTTCTGACTTGTTCAGACTTGAGCTTGTTACCAAACCCAAATTTTCCCTTCTATTTTTCATACGTGTAATTACGCCATGCCTGAGAAATGTGTGTGTTAAGTAATTTCCAACTTACCATCGGTTAAGAACCCCCGCGTTATGACGTATACAAACCGTTTCCTTTGGCGAAAAGTAACGTGTAACTTGTGGACGTTTTGGCAGACTTGACTAGCTGTCCTCAATTAAACTTTGCTCTGTAATTTAGCTGATTAACTTTGTATTAAAGGAACGCCACCTTCTCATTTGCACCAAGAACAGCAAAACGTGGATCCTTTTGCATCGATCCAAAAACAGGAGCCAGTAAATGATCCTTGGTCTGCTCCATCAGCTTCGCAGAGTCAGCAGTCGCAGTTCGATCCTTGGTCAAGCACCAGTGCTGGTGATTTGACACAAACTGATCCGTGGTCCAGTGCATCGGCCACTTCAAAGGTAGGACCAATTTTTTGAAAAAGATCTATTAATGGTGTTTTTACCCCGATCTTTTATTCGGCATTGATGGCGTCATGTAGCCCCAGGAGTCAAACCACTCCTGCACCCCTCGCTCTCCCTGAACAGATATCGCTTGTTTTCAAGCGCGTATAGCTTGATGCAAATTTAGAAAATTACTTGCAGAGATAAGCCGTGTCAGCGATGACTGGAAACAGGTTTCTGCTCCCCGCGTTCAAGCGTACGCTGAAAGTACGCTGATTATGATTCGCGCTTGTGGGCAAAAAAAATTAAATAAGAACTGTTCATCGTATGCCAAAATCAGCTTTGCGTCTTAATGACCCCTAGCGCATTATCACCGCTGTTCTTAATGTGTTGTTCTTTTGTAGATTTCTAACGACCAGCCATCTTCAGCTTTCGATCCTTTCGAGTCGTTAAGCAAACCCCAGTCCAGCTCGAGCGGTTTGGATGTGTTTGACAGCCTTTCATCTGCTTCCAATCAAGCTCCTCAGCCTTTCAATCTGGCTTCAATGAGCAGCAGCTTACCACCGGAGACAAATGGCACCAACCAAAGCTTGGCTTCAAAGAGATCAGCTCAAGACTTTCTCGGTGGAAACTCTGACCTTGTCAACTTGGATAACCTTGTTACCCCTCGACCTACCCAGCAGCAAGCGCAAAATCCATTTGTTGGAGCAGCTGGCTTCAGCCAACCTGCTCAGAATCAAATGTCTCTCAATCAAATGAAAGGAGTCAACACTCCAGTTCTTCCGGCCGCAGGAACCACCGTCATGCCTACGGCTAATCCGCTTATGGCCACGGCCACTCCTGTGATGTCCGGTCCATATCCGAACCAATTGAACACTTTTGGATATCAATCTACGATGCAGCCGAATTTCGGAATGCCTGTGGCCAATCCAACTATGCCTATGGCTAATCCCAACATGATGCCAGCCATGGGCATGGGCGTGGGTATGGGTTTGAATGCGAGTCCCAACATGGCTAGTGGCATGGGAGGTGGTCAAATGTCAAACAATCCATTTTTATAATCTTCATGGCTGAAGTACTCCAACGAGTTTGGATGTGATTAAATTGTTGTCCAGTGTACGCTGTATTGAAGTTGATGTAGTTTCAAAACTGTATTTTCCGCATCAATTTGAGTGTAAATTCATCAGTCTTTAGCGTGTGATATAAAACAACTACGGGATATTTCATACCAAACGAACCGCTTAGCTAGAAATATTACATAGTAGATCCACGTCACAATTATGGTAATGCAGTAATGAACTATAGCTTAAATGGTCGTTGGAGCAGGTCTAACGTGAAGCATCACCGTTTTCTCCAAGCAGTGCACTCTTGCTTGCGCTTAGGTAAATTTAAAGGCCACTTGGTTGACAGCAGTGATCTTTGGGCTTGTAAATGTAATATTTCTGTGCAAGCAAACGTCTAAATACCACGCATTCGTCCAGCTTGAGACAATACAACTGCCGTTGTCCTGCAACAATTCGATTTCCCGTGTTGGTATCAAAGATCATGTTTGCTTCACCAATTGGCCGCTACTGTGTTGTAGATTGTTAATACTTTTGCTTATTTCGCATCATCGGTGCGCACACGCCGAATGAACTGCATGTTTAGTGCCCACTTTTGACGTACACTATGCATGTAAGTTCTGAGGCAATATTTCTTTCCAGGTCTTTTTACCAAACATAGTTCTGGCACTACCAGCTGCTCTTGCTCCAGGACCTACGTAGAGTTTCGGCTCATACAAAAATACTTTGCTTCTTGGCTCCAGTACTCTGCGTTAACTGAAGACATCGGTCTTACGTTGTCGAAATTTTGGTTTGTTTTGTTACGTTTTAAGTAATAGTGCAAATCTCTGTTTGTAAGTGGTTCTGATATTTATTACTAAACGCCAATACTGCGTTTGCATGGCCCACATCATCGCTCAGCTTTTGCCGCAATTGACATTAAAAAAACGGAATTTGATGGACGTGAAAAAGTTGAAAACCCATCTCTGTTTTGGTTGCATGCTTGCTGAAACCATCCATAGCGATAAGGTTTAAAATTCAAAGTAATAGAGAAATCTATGAATCTGGGATTTTGAAAAAACTGTTGACGCTAAATCAAAGAAGTATACTATGGAGGATTGTCGGTCTAGCTGGGCTAAAATCCTTTGTTGTTATTGAAGGCTTGAAATGGCAGGGAATCAAAACGGCAGTTTTTTCCGCATCCATTTGATTACGTTCTTTGTTAATAAGGAAAATGCAAATGTAGCGTATCGTCTGTTGCAAGCAAAATTTAAACCGTAATAGCCGACAATTGAATGCAGTCTTTGTGTATATCGTTCATCTACCACACAAAGTTACATATGATGGTACAGAGCGTCGACCTCAGTTATCTGTTTATATTTTTGAATTAGCTTTCTTCAAACGCAGAATGCTATTATTGCTTCAGTGATGTTGAAATAAGCTGCTTTAGGACGGAGCCGTGATAGAACAACAGATTTGAACGGTATCTGCTACATAGCAGTCAACTGAATATTATTCTTTGTAAAATTTATCATTTTTCGAAACGTGTCGTTGTCATGTGAATGTGCTTGATAGGATTTTGCCAGTAGCATATGCGCGCTAGAAGGCTGGGAAATTTGCTGCTTGTCAAATGCGTTTTTCTTTTGCAAACTCTTGTCGAATCTTGCATTTTTTGGCGTGGATTGAAATTATCCTCGCGATCCCTCGGAAAAATGAACTTCTACGCACAAAATAATATTAAAAGGAGTGTCATGGGGATCGGATGAATCTCTTCTACCAAATCACCTTCGCTGATCACATGAAATCTGGATTCTTGTATGAAACACCGGTTTCACCATTGACCGACAGCTTTGAAAGTATGTATACGGCTACATGTTCCAAGCTACAGTGTATCAAGAGTTTGAATGTTGCGCGTTCTTATATAGTAGGCGTTTCATGCGAGGGTAAAGTAACCTTGAAAGATGACTTGAGATCGATACTGGACGCGTGAGCTTTTTGGATTTGCGGTGTAATCGTTGTAAACCATTTCAATTGTTTCGCTACATTTTAAAGAGATTTAATCGCACTATAGGTAGATCTTCGTGATTACCGTGCTTTATATAAAGGCAGTTTGAAGTATGGTTGCTGTTGGTGTAAAGCTTTGAAAAAGTAGATCAAGACATTAAAAAGTGCTGCAACATTGTGACAGCTCCTTCGCGACCACTTGTGGAAACTTTGATTGTGTTATAAAAACTCTTGTGTTATTACTCCTTTCAAACAAAAACACATTTTTAAACTTTTAAAATGATGCTGCAGAACTATGCTGTAAAATAACCTGTCGCTTTTATACGTATTTCTGTAGCTCTAAAAACTCACCACAATGGCGCCCTTCCTTGATTTAGTCCGGTCCCGCGATGACAGTGTCAGTGCCCTAACAGTTTTAAGAGAAACACTTGAAAGCGAGATTTTTATTAAGCCTTAGCGTTATCAAACATTTGTATGTTAATCAGTATTATGCTGCCATGAACATGATATGAGCTCGTATGGATATCCATATGTTGCCGTGAAGATGCATTTGCTAAAAAGATTTTAATGAATTGTGGGTTACGCGTGTAGCTTATATCACGTTTATGGACGTAGAGACGTAATTTACATTGCTAAACGTTCAAATATGCGATGGCAGTGTCTCAAGCAACATGATTGCACGTTTACATACTTTGACGTTGTTGCAGTGTAAATGGACTTCAATTTTCTGTTTTTTTTCACCAAAAATCATCCAACGATTTTAGAATAGCGTTGTTCTAATAGTTTATTACCAGTGTACAGTATATTATTCTTTGGTATAATCTATTGGTTTCTGGCCCATTCTTTTTCCAAATCGGTCAAAATGTGGCTCGTGGCGGATTTAAATCTATTTTGCGTAATATGTATTTGTAAAAATGTTGTTAAAATAGATTTTATAATTTACATGTAATTATCCTGTGGAATTGTTGTATTTGACTAGTTATTAACGCTCTTAATGTATAAACTCCCATTTATTTTTGCCATGTTTTCTTTCACTTAACCATTTTATCGTGCCAGTGTCTATGTTGGCTTGTATTAATACATGCTTTCCTCACATTTTTGGACTTTTTTAACTGGCGTAAACTTATCTCTAGTTCGCCACGCCAACACGCTGGTCCGACTTTGAAAGGAGTCATCAAAAGAACGAAAAATCAATCGCTCCTTCCGAAATTTGTAAAAAAAATTGTTTTTGGTGATGGATTGTACTTCTTGACATTTGTTAACAATTTCAGAAGAATTTTTTTATCCATTGAACTTTCAATTAACTATGGTTCCAGTTTCAATTTAAGTGTGCTGGAAATACATTCTATTCTGGTTTCACCTCTTAAAAGAAAATTACATTTTTGAAATTGGTGAAATTTACCTCGCCCCTTAAATCAAATTGTGGTTGTGTGCCTGTAGGTCCAGCGTAATCGCAAAATACCCTGAACTCGCTTGCTCCAAAATTGGTTCCAAAAAATACAATCGTGCAAGTATTTGAAAGCATAGCATTTAATCATTACGACAGCACAGCGGTATAGAACAAAAACAATGAGTTTACTAGGAAACAAAAAAATGTCATCCAATCAAAAAACAAGATCCGTTAACCTACAAATAGTAATCTGCAAACCCAGTAAGTGCAGTTAAAGAAAGGATAGCAACACTGTCAAAACCGAAAGAATTGGCAGATTTTTCGCAGAAAATAAGGTGCCTTGTAAAAGCTTTCTTCAGCCTTTTAACTTCGGTTGAAAACCAATTATTTCGTCCCAACCTTTCCTGCAGTTTCTCGTTATCCATTCGTGCTCATCGTCATCTAAAATATATACCGTACTATTGTAGTTATTTGCATAGCCAGAAGCAAATATAAGGGGTAAAAATGTTTAGTCTTAGTGTGCCTTCATTTTGCTAGATGACCTTTTATGGAGATTGAGAATTTGTAGCCGTTGTACTTGAAAACGCTTTCATTTCTTGATCAAGAAATTTGGATGTATTATGGCTCCCCTAGCTACGCTCATTGTTGTATATTTGCAGCAGTTGTAATACCAATGCACTGTGTCTGTTAGTGCTATTTCCTAAACAATCATGTAACGCCTTTTCAGGTGCTTGCTTCAACAACTATGTAGCAGGTTGGGCCAAAAGTAGGGTAAGGCGTTTTACATTAAACATTTAATCTCTAAAAGTGCTTAAAATATCAACCTTGCAACATTCTTAATATCTGTCCAAACACTCTGACACACCATACGACACAAATTCCGATCTCCATCAGTTTCAGTGAATGCATCTAACATGTGATCGCTCATCATCATTGCTCTTGACTACACCCCAGAAAGAAACTCCATAGGTGTCCGGTCAGGTGAGCCTGGTTGCCATTCAATATTGCCCCTCCTTCCAAACCAACGCTGAGGAAATGCTTGATCAAGATACTCTCTTACTGTCCGCGCGTAGTGTGGAGGTACTCCATCTTGCTGGAAGTGCAGTTCATCAAAGTTAGCTGAGGTTTGGAGTTGTGGTTCTACCACGTCATGAAGCATTCTCGAATAATTGTCTCGAGCAGCAGTTCCATCAAAGTTCATGGGTCCGATAACATGTTCGCTGGATAATGCATCTCGCGTGGTAACGTCAGGTTGGTTCAGTTGGGACTCAATCGTCAAATGTAGGTTCTTATTAGCCCAGTTTACACGGTTATGCCTGTTTACATTTTCGGACAATTTGAAACACGCTTTATCGGACCAGATTATTTTATCTAGAACGGCTGGTTGCTCATTAATAATAGGGCCGTGTATCAATTTACAGAATCGCAGCTGACGATCTGGGTCGTCCTCCAAAAGACCATGTACATGTCGTGAGCAATAACGTTTCAATTTCAGCTTATCCATTAAGCGCCCCAATGTTGTTCTTGGTATGGACAGTTCTTGACAAGCACGTCGTGTGGACTTCTTTCGAGTGTTCACAAATGTCACAGCTACCAACATTTAATTTTCTTCAGTCGTAGAAGTCTTAAGACGTCCAGACTTTGGACCATTACACGTTGACCCTACAGTTTCAAATTTATCCCTTATGCGATAAATTGCCCTACGTGAAGATGGAAGAGTAAAAAAGGCTATGCCAAGCTATGCGAACATGCTCCGAATTTTCCAACCTCCAATATTGCTTTAGCATCTACTTTCATTTGTCTCTATTGTAATTGTTTGTCATACTAAGCATAAAAAACGACTTTATAACAAGTATATCGTTGTTAAGGCATAAGTCAGCAGCATAGAATAAGAGTTCAGTATTAATCTTTATACCTTTCATCTGAAACGTGATCGAGATGGTGAAGCAGATAATGAAGTTACTGCAACCCTACTTTTGACCCACCCTGTATTGCAAAGTCCTGTTCAAGATTTGGTTCGAAATGCTTTGGTACATCTGAACTCACACTAAAAACACGTTCGCTCTTGACTCTCTCGGTTCAACACGATTTTTCACTGGCTACTGCGTTCGCGTAAGGTTTGACAAAATAGTATGAATTAAGCTATAGTAAGTGGGCTGACGAATTAAAGATTTTTGGGACTACTTTTTTATGGCTTTTGTGTTCTTAAAACGCTGATTGCAGAAATACAATCATTTATTTTATAACATCAACAGAAAAAAGTAATGTAATTTTCATTTTTTTTACCACAACTAGTCACGCTTTGAGGAAGCAGTCCTCAAAAGCAGTGAAAAAGCCATACACTTCAAAATGTTACATATATTAAGGTTGATGGTTGAGTGATCCATCGAGAACCGAGATCAAACCCAAGATTAAGATGTTGGCCTCAATGAAATCAGTCTATACATCACGGCCACACGACAGCATCAGTAAAAACAGAGTTTGGATGGGATTCGAACCCACGATCCGCACCAGCTATCCTGGGACGTGAACCCAGGCTTTTGATAACGGGACGCTCTAACCGATAGATTGATTGACTCCCAGCCCTACACATCGTTAAGCTAAAGGCTCACACGTTCATATACTGGCGCATTTCGGTGGCCGAGTGGTTAAGACGATGTTCTCGGTCAGAACGTACCGTTACCAAAAGCCTGGGTTCACGTCCCAGGATAGCTGGTGCGGATCGTGGGTTCGAATCCCATTTAAACTCTGTTTATACTGATACTGTCGTGTGACCGTGACGTGCAGACTGATTTCATTGAGGCCAATATCTTAATCTCGGGTTTGATCTCGGTTCTCGATGGGTCACTCTACTATCAACCCTAATCTATGTAATCTTAAAGATACCATTCTGCGATCTACTGCTCGACCTTGATGATCTTGCTGGCCGATTTGGCGGATTACTACTTATCCTTGCACTTTAAAATGTTTGAATTTGATTGCTCAAGAAACCTACTGCATCATTCACCTTGGCTAGGCAATTAGGACGTGCTACATAAATTTCATCTGCTGCTGCCTACTACCTAACTAGAAAATTAGACAAAACAGAAGAAAGAGGACCAAATATATCTATCATTAAGCGAATTCCTGCTTGTCAATGAGATATACTTGGCCTATGTCTTTGGAAAACATAACTGCACCACCACTTTTGCGTAACCTTAGCCGTAACTTAAGCAGAACTACGAGTTGACGAAAAGATTTTTATCCAACGGTCACGGGAAAATACTTTTGTCGGTTACAAATTATCGTGTTAAAACTCTTTCAAAGTGATCAGTGGTGCTGTCGCAGCGTATTTCCGTCAAAAGCAGGGAAAATCCACATACACTGTCATTCCCACGGTTTCAAAACCATGGCCATTGTGGAATTAGAACGCACGACCAATACCTTGGCAGACGGCGACAAAGCAATGCGCTAAACCACGTTGCCCTCCAAGCATAATCAATGCTTTGCAGCAAGACCGCATTCAGTAGAGAAAACAAGGAAAATCAAATACCATAACGCATAAAACTATTTCTGTCAGAAAACCTTTTGGTGAAATCTGAAATCTTTCTATAAACTACGCCCACTTCCTGCAATTGGTTCTGAACTTACCCAATATTCAATTTTTAACAATGTTTTTAGGTACAAAGATGCATCGGGCTTTACCTGCATTTCGCAAAAATTTCATTCTATAATCGGTCACTATTCTTGTTTTGGGATTGTAAAAACCATCGCCGCAGTCGTACAATCCATCAGGTATGGCAACTGGAGGAATTCTGCATCAAAATAAAAGAGGCTACATTCAACTCAAACAAAGTTACAGTAACTAATATCTAGCATCCTACCAACCCATACTCGATGATGGCGATCAGGGATGTGCAATCATCGTGCAAACGGGCTAACTTTACTTAAATGTTTCAAACCGCAGACAATAGTGCACGGTTCGGAGTCTCTCTACAATGGAGACCTTTTTTTTAAATCAACTTCTAATGCAGTATGGTTCGAACCTGAGGTTGGTGAGAAGGTTTTAGGTGGTCAGCATTTGCCTTGATGCAAACATTAAATTCCATTTTTTCTTTAATGGCTTGCAATTAACTGTCAGGAAAGTACTTAGGGGCTCTAGTAGCAGCTTATCTGCCGTAGGCACCCTGACAACAAAACGCTGAAGATTTCTATAAACAATAGGTATAATTTCACCCTGCAAGATGCAAAGTGTAATAATTTTCAAACTCGCATTGTCCGAGTAAAACCCTTTTGCCACAGGCAGCTTTTCCCGCTGGTTGATTGAAAGGAAAAGTACCAACAGCATATTTGTTCGCCATTGCAGTTGGAATGAAACGTTTAAGCTTGCATGCAAAAAAATACAGCAGTCAACTGTTGACGATGCTATTCTTTTTCCATGGCTGTGTTTATTTATTTTCAAATGCTGCTAACATTTCTTCCAGCGTTTTTGTTTGGGTAAGTGTCATAAGCGTCGCCAGTAAAGCGGGAGTAAAACGGATCATGCATCTCTTTAAATCTTATGGACCTGATTAAAAAGATCCAGATAAAATATCATAATTTTGATCAAACTTTCTTTTCAGATTATCAGATATTTCTGGGAAAACTTGGCAACCTTTACATATTTTTCTCGCTGTGCCGTCTACCATAACTTCAATAAGACATTTGCAGTGAAATTATTTTTGATGCAATGGACGGTGAAAAATGGAAAACAATCATCTGCTGCAGCAAACACTAAAAAGAGACAGCCGAAACATGAAGAATTAATTTTGCTACAATGGCAGAGTGGTATGTGATAAGAATCAATGGCACGTTAATTGGGTTTTTGACAAAATTTACGCATGAATTGCAAAACTCACAATTACAATTTATTTAAAGGAGTCCGTGACCAGAAAAAGATTGGGAATCAATGCCCTGCTGGGTAGGCTATATACTTTTACAACAAATTCCTTTTTTGACATGCACTACAAATGGAGTTCCCTATACAAAGAAAATCTTTTTAGATCACGGTGCTGGCTAAAAACTATATCATTCCACACAAGATCAATCATCCGGCCGCAGGTTGTACACCTCTGATGTAGATAGTAAATCACGCGAGGTAACTATGCAGTGATTTATCTCAATAAAACCTTTCAATGTAGGCTAGGCATTTTCGATGTTTTTCCAAACATATTGACCGGTATATATGTAACGGAAATGTTAAAGATATTCAACAACACAAAGATAATACCAGCAGCCAAGGTCAAGATCTATTCTAGAACTTACCCATTTGTTAATTGAGACCTTCCAGCTGGTTTGAGACCGTCACATATTTCAGTGTAGAACCTTCGGTCATACCCATCACAATACTCCCAATCGTCACTGTCATCATACGAGTTCCCATCCGCAAATGTGTAATTGCCTTGTATTGCCCTGAGTTGAAAAGCAATTTGCTGAAAATTGTTACATGCAGGAACAACTTTTTGTAAAAATCTTAGATCAATTTTTTCACTACAAAATTATTTCAGCTGCATGTGAGGAATCAGATGAGACTGACACAAATTACAAACACTATTCAGAAAAAATGTTATCCCATGCAAATCAAAAATGATTCAAAAAAGCACGGCTGTTGGACAATGAACATTACTCCCCGTCGTTTTAATTAGCACTACAACCTTGCATGGTACTCACACTAATTATCTCAGCCTTAACGCAAACTGCAAAAGTTTTATCTAAAAAGAAAAGCGATTTCCTTCCACGCAACTGAACTTTCATTTCCATCTGTTAGCAATTTTTTTGTAAGCAGCTTCAAGGCCATGTACAATCTCAAATCGATTGTTTATTAATGTATTAGGTAAAGCTAATCGATGTGATGGTGTAGTGGTTAGAGCGTCTGCTTCGCAGTCGGTAGACTGGAATTGATTCCCCTTGTTGAGTCATACCAAAAGACTTAAAAAATGGTATTCACAGCTTCCCTGATTGGCACTTGGCATTTAGGGGAGGTTGCAAAGAACAAGCCGGCAAGTTTGCTTGTTGTGTCCTTGGGCAAGGCACTAAATGGGACACCCCCACCTTTATGTGGAAGACAGGTGGCCCAGACACCTCGGAAATGGCAACCTCCAAGTGAGTGCAGACGTCCCATCCAAAATATAGCAATACAATTCGCTTTCTCGAGAATGGAGAATAAACATGGACAATCAAAAAAAGTAACACATATCAAGTTTGTTTCAAAACAATTGAACTTTAACACCAGTAAGATTGGCAAGGTTTTTTTGAGTAGAAAAAACTTAACACTTTCTTACTTTCCTTCAACCCAGTCAGCAGTGTATTTGCTGCCATTTGGAAACAACAAGGTTCCTTTTCCATGAAACATTCCATCTTTCATTTCACCCTCATATTTGGTTTCAGTTGGAAATAAATAGGTTCCACGCCCTTCCATTCTATAAATAATAATGCATCTTTTTTATCATCTGGTTATGAGAAAATCTTTGCGTTTATGCAAATAACAACTTGTTTTCAAATCCACTTTAAAGTTTTCTACCATAAACATCCTCAAAAAATAATTAATTTTTAAGAAGTTACATCCGATAGTTTCATGATAAGCAAAATACACAACCTATTCATTACTGCATCATGGTTACAGATAAAATTAACATCTTCAGTTGAACATACTAATCACATCTATAGACTAAACTCATTACAAATGAGAATGCTACATTTATTTTCAGCGTCTTAAATTATATTGAAATAGGATGAAATAGCAGCTTTTAAACCTTTTAAAAATTGCAATTGACAAAATACTTTTCTTTTGTAAAACAAAACATTGAGTTAAATTTAATAATAATAAGCTGTGCCTGTTGTTTAATTTTTATCTATGAAAACCAAATAGTGAACTAGTTTCACCTTATGAAACACAAAATGAATGACAAATTGGGATGTTTTAAGATAAGTGTGTGTTCTTCAAGTCAGCAATTTACCATGGCATTAGTACAAGAGCTAGTTTGAACCTGAAGCACAGGATGGGACAGAAAAACCTCCCACATTTTGAAGTCTTACTATACCAATGTTGTTGAAGTTAGCCACTTTGTTAAAGTGAACCTATGTAGTTAATGAACTGCCATTTTGTTTTCAGGAGTGAGAGATCAGAATAACTAGTGATTTATTAATTTTTTTGAAAAGTTTTGAAGTCTAGATATCGCCTGGACAAGTAAACATCGCACATTTATTGTGGAAAGTTTTCTCACTAACAGAGAATCTGTAACTGAAACCTAATAAAATTTCAGAATCATTTCCAATTGAGCAGGCACGACCCTGTTCCTGATCAAAAAACTATACTGCTGAGTTCGAGTGCTTCTTGGTCTTCCAGGGAGTTTCCACTTAAGCACTAAGCCTGTAGCTCTAAAGTTTTTGACTCAGAGCAGTATAGTTTTTTGATCAGGAACAGGGTCGTGCCTGTTCGATTAAAAATGATTCTGAAATTTTATTAGGTCGCAGTTACAGATTCTCTGTTAGTGAGAAAACTTTCCACAATAAATGCGCGATGTTTACTTGTCCAGGCGATATCTAGACTTCAAAACTTTTCAAAAAAATTAATAAATCACTAGTTATTCTGATCTCTCTCTAGAAAGCAAAATGGTAGTTCATTAACTACATAGGTTCACTTTAGCAATGTGGCTAACTTCAACAACATTGCCATAGTAAGACTTCAAAATGTGAAAGGTTTTTCTGTCCCATCCTGTGAGCAAACAATGACCTAGCTTGACTTTGCCATAAAATACAACATAACACCTTTAGAGATAACTTTTGAGAACAAATTTAACAATTGACATGTCACGCTACGAAGTTGAAGATAATCTAATTACTAGATCAATATTATTTAGAACTACAGAGTAATGATAACTAGTTACAACAAACCTTCCTTTATACCAATCCCCTGCATAATTGCTCCCAGTGTATTCCATGCTTCAGAGTTTCTACTGATACTACAAGGTATAATCAATATTTTGGCAGTGCATAATAAAAATTATCTACTGGTATCGATAACAAAGCCTAAAGTTTGAACAGTACAAACAGAAAAAAAATAGCAGATTACTGCTGGCTATTTGCATACAATATACAAAATGGATAACAAGCGTCGAGCTATGTTGCTAGACACTGACACAATCTAGGCAATATTGTGCAAACAGTGTGTTTTCTTTGAATTTGCGATTCTTCTGTTCATATGTGTAGGTCAAATAGACTTGATATAGCGTTATCTGCTGTGCTTTTAAAAGTTTCCAACACTCATGAATAAAAAAATAAAACATATTTGGAGACAAAAATTTACTGATAGAATTGAAAGAATTAATTTGTTTTAGCTTTCTTAGGGACATATGGCATCTTTACTGGTGTATAATTGGTTTTCAAATTTGTGAATAACTAAGTTGACCTTTGCAATAAACAAATACCAAGAACAAGTAGTATATAGTTTCACATATCACACTTACCAAAATGGAACATTTTATCTAGCTTCTTGAACTACGCTTACATTAATAATTAATGCAAGTTTTCAAAAAAAGTTTTTAAGATAAAGGTAATACTGGTATGGTAAGTTTTGAAACAAAAAGAAAATCAATCAACACAAAAACAAACATCTACTGTTACATGAACAAACTACTACTCGTTCATATTTTTCCTGACAGTTTGACTAAGTTACGATCACTTAGCAACATTCATGTTTCCAATTGAAATGCACTAAAAATAGGACGGTTGCATATGACCTTACACAGTTCGCGCCAAAAACAGTGGCTGACCAATAGCTGTGATTTATGCTGGAAAGATATAGGGCGAACACCAACTTTTGAGGTTTTTTTGAAAACTAATGAGAAATTAATTAAAACTGAAATGATTTATTGCTAGTTCGCACCTCGGAAATAAATAAATTTAATCAAAAGCAATTTGGTTGAGAGATTTGTTCTTTCAGTTGGCTAGTCTAAGCTTTGTACTGTGTGCCAATTAAAAAAAAAAATTGCCCCTAAGAGAAATGCCATCCAAATACCATTTGCTCCTCAGTTAAAAATAACTCAATACCAATCAGATACTCGTCGGTACATTAGCAAAAACAACCATTGTCTGATCATTACTACCGGTACCGTAAGCTTGCCGGCAAGCTTGCTTGTTGTGTCTTTGGGCAAGGCATTTAATGGCATGCCTGCATTTTTATGTGGCAAACAGGTGATGGGGACAAGCAGTCTACCCGTCGTGGTGGCCCAGTCTGACAAAAGACATGCAAACAGAGCATGAGGTCATACGCATGAATAAATGAATCGATACCATAAGTTTTTAAATTACCCTTAGTTCAGCAGCCCAGGAAATATCCCAAACAATTGTTTAAGGAATAGTTGAGGTTACAAAATTACATCTGATATATCAATACGACTGGTCTGCAAGCAATATTGACAGAAAATTCCAAAAGGTTACCAATTTTATCCATCAGTATCTAATCTAAGATATGTCAAACGGTACAAAAATCTGCCCCGTAATTTAGGCTACAGTATAATTTAAGTATACAACTTTTCAGTATGCTTATGCAACTAAATATAATGTGTAAGTTGCATTACTATTTAATTAAACCTAGCATTTCCAAACATGCAGATTAATCGAATATGAAACCCTCACAGAAGCTGGCTACAAATAAGCCTGCATGTTTAGCCCATAAAATTAGCCCAACTATTAGTACGGTAATAACAAGCAAACTTTGGCACCTCTTAGCTTACTTTGACTTCAGATTCATTCCTTAACATCAGTAAAACAACATATTTAACGTTCATTAACAACTGTCTAGTTTATCCATTTGATTTACAAAAAACGATATTACTCCAATTCAATGCAAAAGCACTAAAAGTGGTCAGCCACTTTTTTCGAAAGCGCATTTTGATGACGTTTCATCACGTGCGTGCAACTTTCCTATATCTTCTTAATGAATTTACTTTCAAAATGAATTAATTTTTTGAAATCTCTCTAAATTCATCAAACGTGTGCATTTTCTGGTAACAAGCACCTAAAGCAAAAGGATATTGCATGTGGACCAGGCTAAAATGTACTTTATGAAAACAATTTGGTTAAATCTTTCGCCTTTTGATCTGTCGCTAGAATGCTGTTGCGGTGTTGCACTTAGAAACAATTGTTTTTTTTTAGACGGAAGCAGAGAATCTACTATCATAAGTAAGTTCAAAGTTATTTTTAAGGGATGATGTGAAACAAGTGGGCTCTATCTTTCCCCATTTTGGTCTCCAAAACAACATGAAGACTTGTATTTTGAGATCGATGTTTTGAAAACGCGGATTTTTAAACGATTTTTTGGAAATTTGCGCTTTCAAAAATCCTTTGAAAAAAATGATTTCCAAAGATACAAAATAACTTTATTTTACATTTCTTGCATTTGTCATATCGTTTGGGAGTCCATCGCTCTTTATCTCTCCCTCTAAAATAGGCTATTGATGTGATGATGTAATTTAGGCGCTGTGGTGTTATTGGTTGGAGCGCAGGCCTACGCTTCGCAGTTGGTAGTTTTGGGGTCACCCCCGCGTCGAGTCTTAACAAAGACTTTAAAGATGGCATTCGAAGCTCGCCTGTTTGGTGTTTGTAATGATTGGGATGTAATGTGAAAGAAGAAAAATTCAGCAAGTTTGCATTCTGTGTTCTTGTCAAAAGTGTAGAGATTTCCTCTATCACCTAATAGATACTTTCAATAATAAGTGGTAACACTGAACACGTTGGAAAAGGATAGAAACCATGGCAGACGGAAACGAAGAACAGATGTGTATTGGCATTTTTCAGCGAAGTCAGTCGTAATCTAAAAGCAATAATTTTAATAATCAATAACTGAACCTCAATTACGAAGGAATTCTACGAGAGTTACTGGATTGCACAGACCGCTCTTCATCAGTTGTCAACAATTTGGTGGTAAGTTTGATGTAAATATTGTTACAATATTTGGCAACTTCTAATGCTTTAAATCCATAGTTTCGCGTAGTCAATCTGTGATTTGAACCCGCGTTGTGTCGTTGTTTTGTGTGTTTTATCTGAGGTATCGTTTTTATTGATTAGTAGTTGAATTTGGCAAAGTTGACCCTAAAGCGACGCTGCGAACACTGCCTTCTTATCACATCTTACATGATTCTCAAGTAGACACGTAGCAGGAAGGATTACGTTGTTTTGTAAACCTGCACGTTTGAGCAAGAGACGAAACTGTCAAAAGAAGCTTGCAAGAAACCAAGTAGATAAAGTTGGATAAGTTGTTCTTTTGTTGATCGTCTTTGTGGAGCTGTAGGAAAGAAGGTACTTGGGGGTCAAACTAGCTTGAAACCGCTACAGTGCTAAACCGCTGCAACGCTACATCGCTACACTGCAACATCGTTGCACCGCTAACACTGGTAACTACGCCACCGCCATCTCACCTTGTTTTTCTGTAACTGTAATATTTTAATTTCAAGTTTCAGTTCTTTATCGTCAATATACGTTTATCAAAGGATTGGTGCATGAAAGTTTAGGCGACAGAAGAAAGAAAGCGCAACGGGCGCGTTTCATCTATTTTGTTAAACAGCTTCACAACAATCTGTCTCGGGTTCGGAGACTACCCCAAGGATCTCTGTTCCACGAACCTGTTACATCTGATTTTACTCAAATTAATTTTCTGTGCGAGGCTGCAGTCCTCCACAAACGTTCTAACCCTTTACGGGATTTTTCTTTCTTTATTTGGCAAACAGATGGTTGGGTTGAGCTGTGTATTCGTTGCGGTGAACCACTCTAACCAAAGACAAGAGAACAAAGCATGTGTTCATACGCATCAAAAACAGTTATCTATGGCCTCGTCAGACTAGGCCTGGTTAGCTTTTGTTCGCTAGTACAATTTTTTGGAAAGTAAAACATGTAACTAACAAACTGTTAAAAACTGGAGAGAGCAACAAAGGCTATACTCTTAAGACGCATATTTTCAACTTTCAAAAAACATAAAAAAATAGTAGTGTACGGTTGGTGCACCTGAACTTATTTTCTTAGGCCTACAAGGCTACTAACAAACAGAGAGATATTTGTTTAATTTCACAATACTCAAAAAAAGCAATATCCCCTCGTAATATAAAGCCCTGGGCACAAAAAAGTTTTGCTAGTATACAAGAAAAAATTAGGCTGATCGGATCCAAAAGACTTAGGGAGCTATGGTCCCTCTAGTCTGATTGGTTTGCTTCAATGCTTTCTCCTCATTTTTAGCGCACCACAACACTAAATTATGAAATTTTTCACACTTTTTTACTTACATATGTGAAAAAGTTGGGACTGCGCTCCATGGATAGCCTATCCTCTATATCCAACAATGGTGAGGGTGCGCTGTAAAAATATCATACATCATGCCAAATTTACTTCACTGATACTGATCGCATCACTCCAGAATCAAAAAGTTTAATAATAGATGCAGAAAAAATAGGCAAATCTTACTAAAAAGTCTCTCAATCAGGGGTGTGCAGTGTGTGCTATCTCCACAGGGTGAGCACTTGAGGATGGCGATTGTTTTTTAACTCAGAGAAATATAATTTTAGCTGTATCTCTACGCAGAACTGTAACACTTATATTTAAGATTTGCTTTATTGGAATGGGGCGGTATTTTGTTGTATTTTCAAGGGTCGGCTAAGATCCATGCTACGCCACCGCTTTCACCTCATTTATTGAGTGTCTCAAACAAAAACCTAGGTTTATTTAACTTTTCGCCTAAAGCCAGACGCCACCATAATCCCCCCGTTGCGCCGGCAAAGGCCAAAATGTTTGATGGTTGTTAGGTTGCAAGAATCTTTAAAATGCGTGAATGAAAAAGGCTATTTGTGTGTGGTTGCGTAGTATCAGGCAGCCACACCTGAAAAGTTTAAATAAAAGTTAGTAAGCATTGTTTGTTTGCAGAAAAAAAATCTTGTAAGCAAATGGCAACATTTTTTTGCCAAATTTATGATTAAAATGTTTTATGGCTTATTTGCAATATCCTTAACAGTGCTTTTTTGAATTGCTCATATGTGATTTTTTTTTAATTTTGCGAGTAACATTTTAAATTGCAAATCCATTATGTGTATTACACAAACTTGAAATCATAATTTCATAAAATTTTAAATAGCGGCAAAATCATTGACATTACGAAATTTTGAATGCCATTTTTGAAATCAGTGCCCCAAAAAACATAAAAAAAGATCATAATATTATGATAAACACAATTTGTCAAAAAATTTGTTTTCCAGTGTAATCATCTTAACATATCTTTCCAAGGGCACAACATTCCCACCTCCAGTGCAAACGTAGATTTTCCAAGCTTGCGATTACAATGTAAATGGCCAGATCTAGCAAGCGACCAACTTGATGGTTTCAAGGGTAGGTAAATCCACGTACTGTATTTAATGCTCAACATCCAAAGTAACGTAAATCAAAGACTATCATTCAAATTTATCAATACCGGGTTAAAATTATTCCTAAGATGAGTTTTTGACAGGCTCATTTTTCTTACAAAATAATATGGCAGCAAAGGTTATACCTAGCTCACCTGCTTTTCGATTTTTCATCCAATTTCTGGGGGTTGCCGTTTGTTTTAAACCGCGATTTCGTAAGAAAGCTCTCTTCCCTTGAGTTATGATAATCTGTAAAACTGAAAAAGTAACTGCTCATTATGTGCAGCATGATCCTTTTCCGTATTTTTTGTCAAACTTTGGCATTTCAAAGCAACACTTTGCTAATGGCATATGTGTTCCTTTCCTTGACCGCACTTAGAAATTTATCTATGCAAGGCCATGCTGGGTTTTCCAAATTCTCTGGCAGATATTCCGCTTTTAACTTTTTTTGCTGCTTTTTCCGTTAGTGATTGTGGTATGTCTTTTCGTTTTGTTCTCTTCTGGTGTTTTTGAGGCAGATTTAATTTTCTGAATCGCTGACGTTCATTTGGTTTAGTTGAGCAATTGAATCAATTTACTTCCGCAAACTATAGTCAATTTTATCCATTTTTGCCATAATAACAAAGATCAAATCTGATAATTTGCCAAAGATAATAGAAGCACATAAATGCGTCACAAAAACACTTAGTAAATGCTATATCCTACCATAATGTTTGCCATTACTTAAACCACTTAACGTTGAAACTACATGTAGTTAATGCAACATGTACTCCCTACAGTGGGTCAAGAACAATTAAAAACACTCTATTGATTTCTTCTAACAGCAAAAGAAAAAGAAACTCACGTTTTGTGTGTGACGAGAAGGCATTGTTATGCAGCAACTGACGACGTAATTTTAATGCTAGAGATATTTTTGAAAAAATTATGAAGAATGATCATGTTACTACTCGGCTCAACGTTGGCTCTCTCCAAAGTAAGAGCTATTTATCCTCCATTCACGAGAAAGCGAATTGGATCGCTATATTTTAGACGGGATGTCCGCACTTGCTTGGGAGTTACCTTTTCCAAGCTGTCTGGGCCACCTGTCTTCCACATGAAGGTGGAGGCGTTCCGTTAAGTGCCTTGCCCAAGGACACAACAAATTAAGAAAAATTTAAGAAAAAATCAAAATTAAACAACAATAGCATCAATTTGTAACAGTGGATTAAGAGGGACTGTTTTTGTTTGAAAAGAGCTTAATAGGCGACTATTGCAATAGGTTATATGACGTAGGGAAAAGGCATGGCTCCTTTTCATCTTATGGCCGAATTAAATCAAATAGCTCCGGCAAAGACCTTAATGTCACAAATATTATACGAAAGCGTACCCACCAAATAATCAAATAGGCCTACCAATAAATAGCTCATTTCTTTATGAGTTAAAACGACCACCACTTGAGGGACACTGATATTAGCTTTTACCATTTTTCAACCCACTCCTTACACTTTTACAAATTACAAATGGTAGTTTGTGTCATCATTCTTTCTTATTGAATACTTCCAGTCTTGATTAATAGACCATCATGAGCACCATTACATATACAGGAACTATGGTTAGGCTTACCATACGTATCGTTTTAGCCGGGACAGTCCCGTTTTTTTGAGGCCTTGTCCCGGTCAATCGATCGAAGACCCGGTTATTCATTCAGTCAGCCAGCATAGCTAGAACTACAGTATTGAAACGTTTGTCCCGGTAAGTAAAGGCATTATGACAACAAACTCTAGCTCGATGACGATTCTGGCCGGAAGTGACACAAAAGGAGCAGCAAAGCAGATGATGGCCTTTTTTTTGCAGTACATTACCATTGTGGGTAGAATTGATTGATATGTTATGGAACTAAGGTAAATTGCGCCCGAAATGGAGTTGTGCTCCGAAAAAAAGCTCAACACCTGTATTACTGCCACTGAGTGTGTGCGGACTTTACCTTTTCACCCATAGTCAGGCGTGTTGTCCTCAAGCGTCCCGTTTTTTAATTACAAAAATATCGTAAGACTAATTATCTATATATATAAAACTCAATGTGTGTCTGTCTGTCTATCCGCTATAGAAATAAAACTGGAGACATTTAGATACAAACAAACATATGAATCTTATATAACTTTTTCCAGGGAAGCCAAGTACGGTATTTCGATTTCGATCAGAATCGTCTATGGGGGGCTACGAGCCTATATTTATTCAACCTATATTAAAATACTAGAGTTGTCTAAAGTTTTTGTTAGGTACCACAAACAGAAAAAAATTTGTGACAAATAAAAAAATCCAAATTTGATGGTTATTAGCAAGACTGTACTTTTAGGGATCACTAGCAGATTTACCCGTCGTTGATCGGGTAAAATGTAAAGACTGATTAAATTCTTATATGAATAACCATATTTTAATGTGTTGTCATGATTTTAGTTTACGGTATTTTGATTTCGATCAGAATCATCTATGGGGGGCTACGAGCCTATGGGGCTCTACTAGAGGCCTGTATGTACTGTTGTACGATGAAATAAAAATCATGAAAACACATTAAAATATGGTTATTCAATGTAAAAATTTAATCAGTCTTTACATTTTACCCGATCAACGACGGGTAAATCTGCCAAGTACGGTATTTTGATTTCGATCAGAATCGTCTATAGGGGGCTACGAGCCTATGGGGCTCTACTAGAGGCCTATTTGTACTGTTGTACGATGAAATAAAAATCATGAAAACACATTAAAATATGGTTATTCAATGTAAAAATTTAATCAGTCTTTACATACGTCTATGGGGGGCTACGAGCCTATATTTATTCAACCTACATTAAAATATTGTTATTCAATGTAAAAATTCAATTACAAACCACAAACAGAATGTTAGAAAGGTTTATATATAAACGTTTTTGCTTGAACGAGATGTACGCAAACAATTGCGCGCATTTCTGCCATTTCTGTTATTGCCGGTATATACAGGGTGAGCCAATAAAATGTTACCACTTTTTGAATCCATGCTATTTCCAAAATAGATTTTTTTTATTCTCAAAAATACTAACAACAAAACATTGAATTCTCACACCAATGGATCGAAAACAATATATTGTGAAAGAGAGAGTAAAGATCGTGGAAGCATATTTTGAATTAAAATTGGTAACCCAGACTCAGTGAAGATTCGTCATTGACGTTCCGGAAAGAAATCCTCCATGTAATACTCACAATCAGACATCTTCTTCGAAAATTCAGGAAAACAGGATATGCGACCAAAGCGAATAAAGGACATAGTGGTAGGCCAAGGTCTGCGAGAACAGCCATTAACACAGAGATCGTGAGACAGCGTCTGGAGGAATCACCAAGAAAATCGACCAGATGTTTGTCAGAGGGAGACTGCCCTCTCAAGGACCACTCTCAGACGCATACTGAACACAGATCTTTATTTCTTTCCCTACAGAGTTCAGATTTTACAAATTCATTGATATTAAATGTTGGTTTAATGTTTCTTATCACAAATCTTTGAATAAAAATTTTGAATAAATTCACATTTGAAAACTTGGGTATGATTGAAAAGTGGTAACATTTTATTGGCCCACTCTGTATATACCGTCGCGGGAGCGCACGCATTAAGATCGCTTGCCGGTAATTATATCCGCGCGGGATCGAAAGAGTTAAAATATGGTTATTCAATGTAAAAATTTAATCAGTCTTTACATTTTACCCGATCAACGACGGGGAAATCTGCTAGTGGCTTATATTTACTAACACATTTCGTTGTTGCTCTCAGTTTGCACGGTGAAGCTGGCGCAGCTGCATTAATTGATACGTTTTAAATCGGCACCGCTGACAGTATGCCCTGCCTCACCATACTTAAAACTAGATAACCAGACATGATTTAGAGAAGCGTAAACTCCAGACAGGGGTCCGGTCGGACCCCATAACGAAAAAAGTTCTTTTGTACACAAGACATTCAATACATTTACAACAGTTACAAGCTGCAGAGAGAAATGTTTACGAGAGCCTCGAGAGAATCACACAAAAGAAAAAAAGTATTGTGTAGTTTTGTTTGTTTTTTTGAAAAATGTTAGATTACAATTTTTCCCCCGAAACAAAGTTCTTGTTTGTTGTCATTGTATTCCATTGACTGCTGGAGATCTAGCGATTACATGTGTCGAGTTTCACATCTGGGAGTGATGGTAAATCTGCAAATGAGAGAAAGGATTGTACAATACATATTGGTAGAGAAATATAAAAGTTTTCACGTGCAGGTTAGTTATCGCTTATCAGAAGCGAGTTAATTTAGTTGTCACAAGATTCAGTATTCTTGATGTCATCTCTGTTCAAATGCGTCTTATATACTTTTAAGAAACCAACATCTTCAAAAAATACAAAAATGACAGTAAGTGTACAAAAGCTTACTGCTCATCTTACCTCATTTAGCACTGTGTGCAGACGAAACGGCTCTATTCTGGGCAGATGCTTGCACCGCAGCTGCTGCAGATTGTCTTTACTAACAACAAAAAGTGTCTTTGCTCCGGCAACAATAAATGCATCTGCGCCGTCGCCCATGTCCCTGGAGCGCCAAGGGTTGCTGGGATGGGGTGATGTCAAAGACCAAACTCACAGTGTTCCTTACTTTCTTCTTCATTCCTCGGTGAGAAGCTCTTTCTTCGGCCCAAGGTCGTATAAGTGAAAGTGCGAATTCCTTCAAGAAGTTGTTTCTCAAAACAATGCTTCCGCCATTTCTTTTCATGTTGCTGCAATAAATCAAATAAGAATTCACTGCAGCAATGTTCAACATCCAGTAGAACACGCACAAAGGTCACCTTCTTGTTTTCCTGCTGCAAGAATAGACGAGACATATCTAATCCACTGAGTTTATTCCTCCTTTTGCACTGTTGTAGTGCATCACAATCTCTGGCTTTCCATTTTCCTCTACGGTTGGTTGATAGTACATAGAAGACAAGAGTAGGACGTTTTTCGTATCTAGCACATACGACACCAAAGTAATAATGCCGTAGTAAAGAAAAGCACTGCTCTGCTTTAAACGATTTTTGACGTCGACGACTTCTTCAGGCAAATACTTTTTGTTGCTGCGTAATGTGCCTACGATCGTCATACCACAGTTATCTATCAGATCTTTTGACAGCTCCATGGAAGTGAATCTTTTGTCCGTCGTAACATTTCTGTTGGAGTGCGCATACGGTACAACTAGTGTCTTGGTCAGATGACGACCGAGGGTTAATGGCGACGCTCTGGTAGTGCCTTTTCCTAAGTACCGCATAGCATTCAACATGTATTTTGATTCCGCGTCACAGGCCATGACTAATTTGATCTCATATTTGGCAGGCTCATTTGCCATGTATATTTTAAAGGCTCACTAACCTCAGAACGCTAGCAGTTGTTCGTCCACAGTAATATGCGGATCTGGAATATAACTTTTCACACACTGAGCTATAAAGTCATCCCATAGTTTGCGAATAGCTGCACACTTATCTTGCTTTACTCTCTCTTTGCGTTTGCTCCTGTCATTAAAGCGATTTGCGTTCAGAAGGAAGTTGAAACGAGATAAGCTCATTGCAGCTCCGTAAACGGGAGGGCCAAATTTTGGACTCCACATAAGCTTGGTTGATTTGTGGTTGTCCTGATTCGATCCAAAAAAGATCAAAACTCCAATAAGAGCTTTCACTTTATTTGACGTCACTGTTGCATCTTGTCTGACATAATTTTGCACCAAACTAGTAATGATATCATTGCTGCTTCGTACGATGTGGTCATCAAAGTCATCGGTGATGAACAACTGGAAGCATTCCAGAGAGGTCTGAGCGGCTGCAGCTGCAAGAGACGGGCCTGGTCTACTATAAATGGTGTTGCACTGGGCTGTGCGAAACTGCAGTCTATAAGATGGTAGCCTACTGTAGACCAGCGATGCCCATTCTTGCTCTTCACTGAATTCTAGCCAAAGGGGTAGACTACTTATTTCAATCTTTGTCTCCTCACTGGAGGAAGCGGATGACTACCGCAGCTTGGGAAACAGGAGTAGGGACTATTGGAGCAGCAGCTGTAAACAGCCTGGAACGCTGTGTATTAAGCTGACGCTTGGTACTGTCACCATCAGATTCATTATCACTCACTTCTGGCATGTACTATTCGCCATCGCTGCTGTCATATATCATCTCCACTTCTACGTTGTCCTCCTCCTCATCATCACTCTGTTCACCCATAAGAGGAAAGAGAATATCAGTTTCTCCATCGCTAATCTGTGCGCTTGTACTGGATTCAAAATGAGTCATAGTTTTGAACTTAATGTTACTCTGATGAAGCGTTACAACCTCACTTACAAACTGGCTAAACGACCAACTGCGATAAAAGATTATAAAGCGACTATGCTAAACGCAAAAACAGAACTCCCGGAAAGTCGCTTTAACCGGAGCTCATTTCTTACATTACCACACACACCGCCCATAAAACAGTTTAAATGATTGATTTCAAGAACAACAAGGCAATCAGACAACTCCCACCGTGACGTAATAAGCGAGGAACGTACATTGAAAACATTGCAACAACGCCGACGAGTAACGTTACTCACACAAACACCAGAAAGGGGTCCGAGAAGATCCCAAAGACGTTGTACAGCTAAACATAGTCAAATTATCAAATAAACATAGTCAAATACTATCTTTTGGGACACTTCAAGGAACTACGAAACTACTGGGAGGCTCGGCCCCTGCCTTTCCGAGAAGTATAGCAACTTGCAAAACTGCAAGTGCTCTGGTATCTTCTCGGACCCCTGTCTGGTTATCTAGAGTTAAGAAAAACATGTTTTTTATTTTGCTTGATTATAGCTTTATAGAGCCACCGGAATTAAATCTGAAAATTTGGGAAAATGAAGGACTCATTTAACTTCTATGAACAAAATTAAGCGAGGAAAAATAAATATGAATTAAAATGCGTAGCCAGCATGGACTTGAGAAAGTTTGAGGCGAAATCAAAATTACCAAACCAATGCTAAATCGCACTACATGGAAGATATTTTGGTATTTTGCTTTATAATAGCTTTATAGAGCTACCGGGGTCAAACCAAACATTTGGTGAAAAACTCTTGTAACTTTCCTGGGCACGCAAAGCAGGAAGGAAAGAACATGCTACATTATGAGTAGCCAGCGAGGACTTGAGAAAGTTTAAGGAGAAATCAAAAGAAAATAGCGTCACTGTGTGAAATCGCACCACACGAAAGACATTTTTGCTGCTTTGGGTAAAAATAGCTTTATATCAAAAATGTGATTCCTACTTCCAAACTATGGGAAACGCAAAGCCCTCTTGGGTTCGTGTAAGCAATGAACAGAGCCCATAGACCCAAGGCATAGCCAGGAGCTTGTAATGAGATGTTGTATTAGGAAAAGGAGCACAAAAAGTTGTGAAAATCTTATCTGCAGAAAACACATAAGCGTTTGGTAACTCTTCACACAAGAGCCTGATAGATGAAGCCGGCTTGGTCGGATGAACCGACACTCTCAATCCTGACGTTACTGATGGGGGTTCTGCAGGTGACGCCGTCGTATATACTATAAAGCAAGGATTGTTTCTTATGCTGATATTCCGCCGGTTAAGGTATTTTATCTATACTCTACAGCATCGAAATAAAATTTCAAGTTAAAAAAAGCGATGTAAAACCATAACCCTAAATCCAGGTTTCTTAACCGGGGGTACGAAGCACCAAAGCAGGGGTACGAGATGAGGCGTCAGAATAATAGTTATTTAGAACTATTTTCTAAAAATTAATTTTCAATGTTATTTGAAATAAAACATTTTCCGACTCCTTTTTTAACATCTGCTTTTCTGAATAATTTTTTGTCGTGAAAAAGAGTTACTGTGACGTAATGAACAGCTTCTTGCTTGTCCCGACAGAATTGGTTTCGCACTATGATTTCATAACAAGGAACACTATTTGTGTTGTTCTGTTAAGAGTTCAAGCTCAGTTAATATTTAGATTTGCAGTTGAATTGAGTTATCGTATAATTGTCGAATAAATTTAACCAAAAACAGTTATGTCTAAAAAACGTAAGTGGAGCGAAGACTATGTCATGCATGGTTTCAGAAAAAGATGGAACTGAAAGATCGCCGTGCATGTTGTGCAGCAAAGTATTTTCGAGTGCTAATCTCAAAACTTCAAGACTTAAGGAACATTTCAATAATCGTCATGGGGGTGCAAAGTGGGGAAATGATTTAAATACTTTGAAAATCAAAATGGCACGCTTTCATCTGAGTGGTACCTTAGAAAAGCATAGATTTTTGCCAATAGATAAGCCATTGTTGCACGCATCTTGTAAAATTGCTTTTCTGTGTACCAAAAAAAAAACAAGTCACACAGTAGCAGAAGAGTTCGTGAAACTTTGCGCAATGGAAATGGCAAAATCATTACTCGGGCTGGAAGCCGAAAAAAGCTAAGTTTAGTGGCGTTATCAAATGACATCATCACCTCCAGGATTCGTGGTATGAGTGAAGACATCTTGCAACAGATCATTGCAGATGTCAAAGCCAGTCCTGTTAAAGTTAGTCTTCAGTTGGATGGGTCAACAGACGTCAGTTTGTGTTGTCAGTTATTGGTATTTGTGCAATATGTGAAAGAAAAAAAAGTGGTGGAAGAATTTGTATTGTGTGAACCACTGAAAACAACCACAAAAGCAGTGGATGCATTCAATATTGTGAAGGAGTTCTTTTTGAACCACGAAATGTCCCTTGATATGGTGGGCTCACTTTCCACGATGGAGCGCCGCCATGCTCGGAAATAAATGCGGCTTTGCTTCCCGTGTAAAAAAGGAGGTTCCTCACATTGCAGTCATACATTGTATGTTTCATCGCCACGCTCTTTTAGCCAAGTCATTGCCAGAAAAACTGAAAAATGTGTTATCGATTGCTGTGAATGCAGTCAACTACATCAAAGGAAATGCTTGAATCATCGTCTGTTTAAAGCTTTTTGTCAGGAAATTGGAGTTAAGCACAGCTTACCTCTTTACCATACCGAGATGAGATGGCTTTTCCGAGGCCGAGTTCTCACTCGTGTTTTCGAACTGCGCAACGAAATTGAGAAGTTTCTCAGACAGTGGAGTAGCAGTGTAGAAGTGCATTTTGAAAGTGAGGATTTCATTTTGTCCCCGGCCTACTTGTCAAATATATTCACCCACTTAAACGACTTGAAAAATCGTATCGATTGTGAAAACTAAGCAAATTTTCCTAAACTTAATGAAGTTTCTACTTCTACCACATTGTTGCCGGAGCATATTGTGATTCAAATAAAAGAACATTTGCAGGTGCTTAGTCATTTTTTTGAAGAATATTTCCATTATGCAGGTTTGTCTGATTCACCGGGATAAATACAGCACCCATTCCTTTTCAATTTAGATTTGATGGATGAAATTGACCAAGCGAAAGATGACTTTGTTGAAATGAGAGCCAGCAAGAAAATCAAGATGAAATTTGATTCAATGCATTTAGCTACTTTCTGGTGTGCACAACTCGAAATGTTTTCACAATTAGAAAAAAGTGCTTTGAAAATTCTTGTCCCCTTTGCAACAACCTACCTCTGTGAAACTGGATTCTCGATTCTTGTAAGCATAAAAACTAAGCCAAGAAATCGTTTGGACCCAGGAGATGACATGGGTGTGGCTATCACAAAAAAGGAACCACGTTTCAAGTTGATCATTGAAAGAAGGCAACAACAAAAAAGCCGTTAGCAAAAAATATTTTAATGTGTAATTTCATTTTTCGTCGTGAACAATATCACGGTTAATAAATATACACCGGTAACATGCTACATTGTCTTTTATTTCATTGTTAGATTGTATATTTACCGGTAATTTTGTAGGTGCTTGTTCAATAGGTCTAGGGGTACGAAAGCATTTCCCAAATTTTAAGGGGTATAAGCGTCAAAAAGGTTAAGAAACATTGCCCTAACTATTTGTAAAACTGAATATACAGAGAACAATAGCCGCTTTTGTCGCTATGTCGGAAACAAGACCAATAACGCAGCCAAATTAGGAATTAATACCACAAAAATAAATTTGAGAGGCATCATCTCATCGGAAAATAGGCTTACCATTAAATAGTTTATTTCTGTAATTGTGAAAGCAACCACCCCCGCCGCTACAATCAGTTTTGATTATGTTTTATTTCCTGCCTCCTCACCAATATTAACAATAATTTGGGACAAGATTCTTAGTGAGCATTGCTAGTCATGATTAAGAGAACATGATGATCACAATTTCGTGTACAATTATTGTAAAAATTAATAAAATTCATTGACTTTTCGCTACTGCTCACACAATAGCCCGATGCGCAGCCGGTTGAACCCAAATACAAAACCTTGAAATTTCTGATGAAGAGCCCCTGCCGAACGACGCCGGCAAAGCCGACTAATATATCTATGCTGCACAGAACGGCAAGCAAAAATCTCACTGCATGATGTTGTCTAGAGTAGGGCTTTTCAAACTATGGGTCGCGACCCCATTTAAGGTCGCACGATTTAGTTTTAGGATCGCGAAAAAAATTTAAAACAAATTGGCTGTATTCATCAGAATTAAAAGCATTTGTAACCTTCGCCAGAAAATTAAAAGTAGACTTGTAGTAAAATGATTTTGTGTTGTATTTTTAAGGGTAACTCCGTCTTTACGCTGTCAGTTGTTTACTGCTATGTCTGTCTGAGTTTTCAAGTAAAAATAATCAAAAAATCGCAACAAGTTATTTATTGTTACTTCCGATTTGTTGTAACATGCTGACCGATAATGACCTTGTTGACAAACGGCTTCCACTTGGAAGGAAATTTCCTTATTTGAGAAAATTTTCTAATTTGATAAAATTTGACTTTAAATGTCAGAGAAAGGGAAAATAGGCGGAAATGATCAAGATAAAAAATTAGGAGGAAATAAGAAAATTTGCAGCAATATATGTTTACAAAAAATATAATGTAAAATAAAGTTTCAACATGCCATCTAAAAATACAGAAATTGTGAAAAAAACGCTGCTGAATTTCATTTTTCGTGGTCCAAACATTTCTAAGGAAAAGAAAAATGTTTATGCCTTATTTGCAATTTGAAATTGTATTTTTCAAGCTTAGCAAAATAGCTTTCGACTACTAATCTTTGATTGCTTGGTAAGGTTAGTATCTTTAAGTAGAGTCAATGAAAAAGTGCGAAAGATATAAAGTTGTTTACTATAACAGTAGCGTATTTTGTAGAGGTGCCATGTTCCCTTGCTTCGGCCTTTACACGAGAATTCAAAAACTACTTACGTTACCGAGATTTGCATCAATTCTTGACTTTTTTCAATATGCATTTAAAGACATTATTTTAAGGGCAAACAATTCTGACGTATCAGTTCATTTCTTTCATAAATCATCATGCGCAATATTCATCCCTTTAGATGAGCTTGATAGATATTATAAAATTCATTTTTTTTGTGGAGTTTTTGTTTGCTTTACTATTTCTATTATGTATTTTTTTTTTACTGCATGGTTACTTTGGTGATTGTGTGCATTTGCGTGATTTCACCCTAGAAAAAAATACTTGAGATTTGTGATCAGTGGTGCAATTATGATGGGGAAACAAAAGAGATATCCCTCAAAGGATATGACAGAAGCAAAAAATGTAAAAAAACAGTTTTTTGTGACCAAAATATGCAAAATCCTTGCTTGCGCAGGGCTTTCTTCGTTTAATGCTTTGCCCTCCGAAAGGAGATTGAGTTCACCTAATTTATATAATTGCTTGACAATAAGATTAAGCTTACTTAATGCTTCGCTCCCTGCTCCCCTCAAAACAAAATTGTTTCCATACATGCCAGTGCCTGTAATGGGACGCTTATTGCCTAAATAATATTAATGTGTAGGCTACCTATCCAGGGGTCGCTTAGAAATTTCTTTTCTAAAATGGGAACGCAGAACAAAAAAGTTTGAGAAGCCCTTGTCTAGAGCGTCACAAGCAGTGGAGTACGGAGCGAAATCTTATGGGCGCGCTATCCCCCAGGTCCTCCTCCGTAAAACGTTAAATGTCATTTTTACTCAATGTTCTTGTAACAATAACAAACAAATCACTTGTTATACAGTGATAGAATTAATTTGAAGAAAATATTGATCTCCAAAAAAACGTCTTCACCGCTAGTAAAGTTTTCAAAAAGTCATTTTCGCACCCCCATAGAAAAATTTCTGCGTACGCCCCAGGTGTGTCTTATCGAAAAATGTTTGAGAACCACTGAGTTAAAGTAACTGTTCTGGAAATCTTACGGTCAACTCTGTTATTGACAACATGCGATCAATCGTCATTGAGCAGCGACAGGCACAGTTGAAGTGTTAGCACAGCAGTCCAAGTTTTGTGGACATTTGCCTTTGGTATTCGGCAATCAAATTGCCACTTGTAAACTTCTACAAAATAATGCTTTTAAAGTGAAATGCAAAAAACAAAAAGTAGTGACCATTCTTCAGTTTCCACTTCAAGTTTTCGGCGCGTAGTAAACAACTCGGAATTTTACCAAAACAAGCTTTGCTGGCATTTTTTCCCAAGCAAATATTCAGACTATTTTTAATATTACCACACTCAGAATCCCATAAATCAATTTCTAACGCTACTACACTTTCTTGTTTTTTTTATTAAAGTAAAAGCATCCAACTTTGAAAGCACATATATAATATTAGAACTACCACACGCTCTCCATCTGGTCGAAAAAAGGTCTTACGAGAACACCAAAAAGCGTCTGATGTTCCCCACTTTGCAATTTTTGACAAAAGATTTAAAAAAGTCAAAAAAACATTGCAAAAATGAGATTTGTTCAAGAAATTGGGTAAAGAATAGCTTTTGATAAGTCAACCCCCCAAAAAAAGGTCTTCACCTGCAATTTGGACTAACAATAGGAAAATTGGGGCTTTCCATAAGTTGATCTCCGATAAATAACCTTTTCCTTTAGTGTGAGTTAAAATATGTCACTGGATTCGAAGGCCAAGGACATAGCTTTGACTTAGAGCAAGGCAATGAAAGAAATCTTCACAGCGAAAGATTTATCACATTCTTGTTTTTAACTCAATTATAAAGTAATGTCGAAAAAAGCGATCACATAAGCTTAACCGACACAAATACCCCTAACTTTGCCAAATTCCTCTGCTTCTTAAAAAATCGTGAAAATTTAAGATCTCTAAAAAGAGTCCAGCATAAAAATACTTCCCTGCTGACAAGATTCCCTATTTCATCACTGGCTGTGGTGTATCCTGTGCCTTGCTCTTAATCTAGACCTGCACCTATATAGTCTGGTTTGGTGTTCCTGGTTTCATTGGCGTTTTGCTGCAGGTTTGACGTTTAGAGTTGAAGCCATGATTGAAACCATAGGTGCTACACTTTGTTTTATATGGGGGTGGGAGGTAAAGATATTTTGATTTCGAAACAAAAGTGAAGATTTTTTTCTGGAGAACAATTTTCTCAGAGACTTTTTGTCATTTTCAGCCCCAAAATAAAAACCTTTGGTTTTTTAGTGATAAACTTTTTGAGGCGTTTTTGCTATTTTGCGGCTTTGTGTCACACTTTTTCCGACTTTTTAAATTTCTATGGGAGGATTAGGAGGCTGACAAGTTTTTTTTTGGGGGGGGATATAAACAATCTAGAGAGCTTCAGCTGTCCACTTTTGCACCAATGATTGAAAGCAATGGGAAATAAAGAAACTTTGGGATCTCATTATATCTTTTTGTCGCTGTCATTGCTCTGTTAGGCTAAGAAAAATATATAGCGCAACGATTTCCAAATTTTTCAAGTCACTACCCACTTTTCAAAACATAAATTGTTCAAACCCACATAAAGTGCGAGTGGAGATTTTCCGAGCTAACTCCGTCATATTCATTGACACAGGCCTATCTTAGCACTCAAGCGAACAGCAAATTATTTGAGACAAAGCACATATTAATCTAAAGTTTCAATGACTTTGGTGGCCCACTGAAATTCCGTCCACGATCCACCATTGGGTCACGACCGATAGTTTGGGAACCGCTGATATAGCGTGTAGTCGGTATTGGTTCGGTACAGTTTCACAATTAAGTAAATGGTGTTGAAGCGATGCGTCAAGAATCGTCTTTTCATGAAGGCTATTTCACGAGCAATTCTGGGCAAAGCCACATTCTTGATTGCGTTGGATGTTGTATAAGCTGATCTAAAAAGTAATTGCGCAGTGAAGTCGCAACACTCCCTGACAATCGGAACGGCTTCAGAAATGTCACCAAAACAAAGATGATCAATGTAAGCTTTCCTCGAATTCTCGGCGGAAAAGTTGTACGAAAAATCAAAAAAATGTTCTCAAAAAGTTCACCCCTAAAATAGTGGCCCCCTGAGCCACTGACAACACGAATTCTTGTCTCAAGCAAGCAGAAAACTAACTAAAAAATACGAAATCATATCCTGGAGCAAATTCAGGAAAAAATTGAGGAAGCAAAATAATATGGACTTTTTCTGGGAGGTCATAAATATTTAGTAGCCTGATGATCCCAAATTGAGGGGCGACACCCCTCGGTCCCTCCCATTTAGTTACGTCACTTATCATATTGTAAGAATGTAGAAATTGATTAAAAATGCGTCCAAATTATTTTCTGCTCAGACAAAATCAGAAAAAGCAATTGAGTTGAAAGAAAATAAACAACGAAATTTGGTATTTTTTCCATGAGAACTTTTTTTTTCAGCGTAGTTGTTACAGTTCACACGGTAAAATTAACCGTCTAAGATCTTGTTGAGTGTATTAGATAAGGTTCTTAACAAGTTGATACAATTGATTGATGAAGCAAGAGTGTTTTCACAACCGCACTGCGCTGGCCTTGTAACCAATTTCTTGATGTCTTTGAAAACAACCAATTGTATCAGTTTGCGTGTTCTTAGTAAAGGGCTCTTGATACCAAAACGTTGGCTCCAGGCCGCTGTGTCGAAACACTTGTAGTGCCCCTCCAAACTTTTTCACTTTCTTATTTACTGGTGGAAAGTCGGTTAAATGCGACGTAAGTTGATGAAATAGCTTTTTGCCAATTACAAGTGCTTTCAATCAGTTTTGAAAACTAATAGACATTACAAATACAGTATGTATAGCTGTTAAGGCAGCCCAGTAAACAAAGTTTGCTTTTAAAATTAGTTTGCAAAAGCATTGTTGTGACACACTGGCGGAATCAAACAGAACTCAAAAAGTAGTCCTCAGTAGCAGCATTGCCCACGAATAGTTGTGGATCAACCTACTGCATAATTAACTATAGAAACTAAATGAAACTTTTATTACAGTAGCCTCAAGTAAGGTATAAGCGTTAGTTTGGTGTTGTGGTTTGAACTACGTTTATTGTCGTAGGTTTGATCAGTTCGACGTTCAGCGCTAGGTCCAGGTTATAGGCAGCGTTGCAAAGTTTACTCGATCAGACTAACAATTACAGTACCCAGCGCTAAAATTCGTTAAAGTTAAAAAGCACTACAGAAAAACAATGCTTGCATTTTTTCTGTACTTGAGCTTATGGTAGGCTATTGACACTCCCACTCTTGACTCTAAGGAGGGAAAGAACAGGCTAATCAGTAGGTTCTCAGTTGGGAGATATATTGAAAATTAGAAGCTGTAAAGTCTCCTGAAGCAGTGATTCTGGGATGATTTCAAGTGATCTCTTCTTTGTCTAAATGTCCAAAAATGTTTTTGTTGAGAGTAGAAAATTTTTAATCGTTTAAAAAGGGAGAATCTGATTTCTATTTTGATTTGGTTTACGCCTCCTCTTCCGGGAGGCGGAGGCGCAGTATGTTATCTAGGGATTAACGTAGCCAGAAGCAAATTTTGGGGAGGGACAAAAATATATCTTTTTGGTTTTTCTAAATTTTTTTAGATACCAGTAATCTTTTTTTGGGGGAGATCGATATTTTCCAACCCTCATTTTGTCAGTCTTTACCTAAAATTTGTTGAGAAATTTTTTTTGGAGATCTACGTTTTGTAGACGGTATATCTGAACACACCTTTATTCTTTGATTGGGTTTAAACAATTTGGGGAGTTATAGCCTTTGTGTCCTCCCCTTATTAACTCTTATGCATCGAGAGTTGCATTTTAAACTTGGTTTAGTTCAAGTTTGTACACAGCTGCAGTTCACATAGAACCAGTCGCAAAAATACAAAGTGTAGACTGGCAGCACACCAATCAAAGGGGACTGTCATTTGTGGGTCTTGCATACAAAAACGCTACAGATATAGCGATGGCGATATTCGAGACCGACCGAGGTGACGCTTTTCGATTTTGGAGGCGATAGTTTGCGTTAGCTGTAGGTGACACAGCTTTTGCAACGTCACTGGCTTATAATAAAACCTAACGATTGGCCAGCGAATAACTATTTTTCAAATGCAAGGAAGTTTTCAAAAAATAAGTGATCACTTCAACTACATCAACTTTGTCAAAAGTGTTCTCTAAAACTCAAAAAGTGTTCAAACAATGCGCCAGCACTAACATAGTGTCACCCGGGCACTGCCGCTATAGCAACGTAATAATTTTAAGCCCTTTTGGCAGATTTATGATCGACAATAAACTAGTGAACATTTTATTTCAAAACGTTTTGCTTTATACTGAAAGCATCATCAGCTGTAATTAAGATGTTACCAACTAGGCCCGGGGTGGCCAAGCCGCTGCCCTTTGGGTCCTGGACTTCGGCTCTTTTGACTCATTTTTGTGTACAGTGACAGAGTGTACGGATGTGTAAACTGCGGTGCAGCCCGTTAAATTTTGTGGCCGGTGGAAGGCCGCTGATGCATAGTATTGTCTTTGAAAATAATCTACGAAAAAAAGTCATGACCCTTTCTTTGTTTGGACGGAAAATGCATGCATTCAAACTTAGAATAGTGCAGCAGCTCTCTCGGTGATGGTCTGTACCGTTTTTGGCTCTTCGGTGCAGCATAGGTTAGCCACCCTTGTACTAAGCTAAATTAAATTTTGTAAATCACAAAATTTAATTGAACCTAGTGGATAACATTTTAATTACAGCTGATGATGCTTTTAGTATAAAGCGAAACGTTTTGAATTAAAATATTCACTAATTTACTGGTTATCATATTTCTACTGGCGATTAGTAATGAAAGCTCATTTTTTAGCAACTTTGTATTGTAACTTTTAAAGGAATTCCAACAACCTGTATGTTTCGTGAATTTGCTTGCTTTGCACTGAATGAAAACACATGAGGAATATTCTGATCAGCCAAAGATTAATAAAGACTCAAGTCAAACAACGGCAGAGGAACACTTTGGAGAGCTACCAGGCCAAGTGTGCCTACCACCAAATAGGCATTTAGGCCTAAGAAATGTCTTAAATATGAACGTAAGATATCAAAAAAAGAATATTAATTTCAATAGATTTAAGAATAACTAATTACGTGATAGCAAAAGTAAAAATTAAATTCAAGAGTTTACCACTTCCATGGACGCACCTACAATTTTGATTAAGGGAATTGGCAGACTAGAGTTGAAAGCAAAAATTCATAAATTTCCGGTTTGTTGAAGCGTTCTTGAAATCACATCCGAAAGTTGTGTTGGGCAGTGAAGGACAATATAGATTTATTTGGAGATAAATATTTTGGGTTGTGATTGGATGAGGTTCTTCAGCTTTCATAACCTTCTTTTACTTAGTTCTCTATTCATTTTAATATCATACGAAACATTTTTTTATAACTTCCTCTCAAAGAAAATTTAAAATTACGTTATAGGCCTGTTTTTTGCTAATTGATGGTTAATTTGCATTTTGGGCCAAGCCAGAGTAAGCAACATTCTCTAGCCTCTTTTTACGGTAGTTTGCAACATGTGTTTTCTTTAATTCTTGTTTAAGCATTTCGTTGTTATAACAAAATATTTCTTGCAGAGTCCTGTAGATTCAGGAGATCATACTCATAGTACTGCAGTAAGTATCAAACAAAAACTATAAATAATCTGTTGCCTACAATCCAGTCGTATTATAAAAGTTTTGCATTTTCTCTCTGTGATACTTAGTGATCTTGTCAAAGAGCAATTTTAATAGAGTATCCGGTACAATGCTGTAGTTCAAAAGTCACAACATATGGTCGCCTACTAGTACATGATGATAATTCTATAGCTTTTGGTTTATAAACTTTTCTGGAGGTTGCATTGTTGAATAAAAGATGATTTTAGTCGGCTTAGTTGTTTTGGTGCAACTGTGCTTCGGATTCTTCCTGCGGTGTACACCAACAATAAAAGCATGGAAAGTCGGACGTCGAGGATACTGACGCCTGGTCTTTTTGTTGCACGATCTTTTTGAAAATGCTATTGTCCGCTTTTTTTCTTACATTACGTAAAAGCTATTTTTATTTCAACGAAATACGACCCCAACTTTTTGTTTTTTAAATCAAATAGTTGGTCTACTCCTACCTAATATCACCTTGTTTATAGTTCTCTGGAATGTATGAATCCGACTCCAACTATCGGTGGAGAAAAGTGAAAGGAAATTTAGATCTCTTTGTGATGGAAAGAAACGAAAGAGTGAGAAGTTGTGCTTCGAACCGTAGCCTGTAAAAACTTTATGGACGCGAGACTTGAATACCTGCTTGTGATGAGAAAGTATTCATTCAATAGTAGGTCTAGCACATCAAAAAATATGCAGGCCTCTCGGTCTCTCCTTCCCCAATTCTTTGGCTACGTTATTAGTAGAATCGTTTGCTTAGAAATAGTCACCGCGTTCTTGATTTGTCTAAAAACGCATTTTTGATAAAGAAATTTAAGGATTTAGAAGACAAAACGGCTTCGACCTTTTTTTATTCCAGAAATAATGTTATCTCTCCACGTCCAGCACTTAATTTAATTTTATTTTTCGCATATCTCGACTGATCGGCTGAAGTGAATGAAGACCAATGCCGCATTTCGTTAAGCTGTTGTTATCTCATACGGCATGTTTTAAAACTTTGGTTCAATGCAGTTGTGAAGCGTCATTTTTTGTTTCGACTGAGTTCATTTCTTTTAGCATTTAACCTCACTACAATGGAAATGGCAAAAGATGTCAAAAGCAAGAAGACGCACTCCAGCATACGAAGTGAGAAAACGTAAAAAAATTACCCGTGCTTGAAGATCAGCTGGGTCAGGGTCTTTTTTATACTGCTTTTTCAGAAAATTTTGCGATAGTAAAATTTTTTAAGAACTCTCCACGTTTCCGGAAAAGGGGTAAAGATACTTTTTGTTCATTTAAAAGACGAGATTAAAATTTCCCGAATATCCTGTTGGTTGTGCAGGATAGCTTAGTTACTTTTTTTAATATGATACCGGTAGGGCTCCGTACCATTTAAGCAGTTATGTTTTTTCTGGGGCTAATTTGACGGTATTAGAGGTGCTTGTAGCATCTAAATGACATCCAAATAATGCTATAAATTTTATGATGTAGTAGGCTACTTAATGTTGTTTTTAGTTGAACGTTTTGCGACAAAAATATTTATTTATTTTCAAAACCATCAGCACCATGCAGTGTACCATTGAAAACTAGTACGTTGTGTCGCAGCTACTAACTTTGAAACAGGATTTGGCACAAGTGAAGTGAGCTAACATTGTTCCTGTGAGCTTTGGAGTGTTTGTTCAGGGTATTAAGTGAACTAGAGTCGGCGACAACGTACACAATATAACTCGTTGGTGTCAATAAGCTTTAAAACTACAAATGAAGCAATTTGTCTTTGAAATAATAACACAGCAAGTTGAATTCTTAATTAAAAAAAAACTATTTAAGTGAAAAGTGTAGGAAAAAGTGACTAAAAATACTCTCAAGATATAGCCTGCCTACACAGTACAGGTGTAAATTACACTTCAAAACAAAAATTTTGCACTTAAATTTTATTGAGCTTCACTAAATTTAGGGTTTCCCTGGCGATCCACCAGACAATGAGGAAGCATTCAAGCCAATGCCAGAATCTGCTCGAACAAGATCTCGCGCTGAATCGCGTCAACGCTTACGGGAGGTTCGTGTCACGTGAATGAATACATTTTCTCTAGTTACTATTCAATGGCAACAGGCTGACTGCCAATGGCGAACTGGCTTGGCCTATCGCCAGGTTGTCCCGCGGTAACTTTCCCGACAAACCACCAAGACTTTTCGCTACTTTAAACTTGAGAACTTGCCAATGGTCTATTTCTTGATAGAGAGCGCTGTATTCCAGCTAGTGTTGGGTACTAGTCTACCTTTGAGTAGTACAAGATGTTGTTTATATCGCTACAATGACTTAACTTATTCGCCCTTCAAGGATTTAGATGCTGTATTCTATGATCGTTGGAAAAATGCTGATACTCGGCAGAAGCAAAATAACCAGCAAGATAATGCAGCTTCCCCCTGTGCTAATGAACTTTCTGCTGATAATCAAAATAAACAAAATAAGCGCGAAGATATTCCCTCTCAAAATGAGTTCGACAGCAAGGATTTTCAGGTATAAATTCGTGAAAAGTGGTGATGGAAAACGGTGACCTGAGCTTAGAAATTTGTAAAACCATTGATGGTAATCTTTTGTCTCATCTTACAGCGCTTTAATGGATTTGGAAACGCTTCCAAGTGGTCCCGTTATGGATATGGCCAAGAAAACCGATTTGGGTCCCCTCTGCACAATTATCCCCCAAGCCATTACAACCATCTCATTCCTAACCGTCGGGACGGATTTTACGATCCGTCGAATCATGGGGAACGGAGCATCACGGTTAAGGATGCGTACTCTGATCCGTATCAGAGTTCGGAACACTCTGGACCTCAAGATCCACGCCGTAGATATGGCGACCGGCTGCGCCAGATGCCAACAAATCAGCCAAACGACACGTATTCACCGCACTTCCAGCAATATCAAGAGGTTCCTTTTTAAAAGCACTGCATGCTGGCAAAGATTGCCGAAGATCGCAATCTTTGATTATTTCTTTATTTGGATTTCAAATGAAGAAGAATTGGTTACACTTTAGTGGTTACTGAGGCTTTAATTTGTTTTTAAAAGTAGAACGCAAGAGATATCTCCGATCTGCAGTCTACACCACAAAAATTCGATGTAGTCTTCTGCGCAATATAATCTCGTAAAAAATCTCTTTAAGTTATTTCGTTTTACGGTTTGATTATTTTTAAATTATTAGCAGTTTAAAGTGGGGGTGTGCAAAGTGCGGTCCGCGTCGAGATATAGTGCAGCCCGCGGAAGGATATGACTTGCGGCCCGCGACCAAAGATTGATCGATACCAAGAATTTTCTTTTAATTTTGCACTTGATGTCCGAAAAGCAAAGTCTACAGCTTTGAAATTCAGCCTTTCTGAGGTCGATTCTTCACCAAAAAAGTTTTTTATTTAAATCATTAAATATTCTGCGCATAGCAGTTTGATCACCGCACAATCCCATTCATTGTAATATCACAGCACTTTTGAGATCAATCGCCGAATAAAAAGTCTTGACTTTAAGAAACTCTTTTCCATTGGCCTGCAGATTCATCCACCAGTGTAAAATTGGTGTGTAAGCACAAAAGCTTACACACCCCTGGTTTATAGCGTAGAGTTTACCGACATATCAGTGTAGCCATCGACGTTTACCAGAAAATTCCAAAAGTCTTTAGAAAAATATTTAAATGGCAATAGTCGTCTTCGTAGGATCCGGGACGAACACCTACGCAACAACCAAAGTGACCACAAATTCTATCGGTAAAAATTTTGTAGTCGGGGTGACGAAAAAAGGTTCAGTAATATATATGACTACCAGAGAAGCCGACTAATTTTTCTCCAAAGAACGTTCTAAATTTTTGCTGTTTTGTAGCCATCTATACAAAAAAAGTTTATTTCTATTTGTACATTATGTAAAAGAACCTTACGTAAATGCGGTAGGATTAAGATCAAAAGTTATTCTTTCTGATTAGTGCAATAAAACTTTTTGATCAATGCAATAAATTTTGTTTGCATGATTAAACTTTTAGTATACCTTAGGGTACACTGTATCAATGCACTTAATGACACCGTGTGGCAGTAGTGTTACTAAAGGTTTTGTAAAGTGTCACCTGACGCTTTGGATAACACTTTTCGGTGTTATCCAAATTTTGATTTTCGGTATCATCGAGACCAGAAACGGTATTGAAAATGATACTCAATGAATATTTTTCTCAAATTCAAGGATGCTCTCTAAAAAGTGGGATGTTTGTCCTGAAATTTCTCGAACTTCTTCGGTAGAGTTTCCCAAAAAATGAAAAAGTGTCATCCTCTAAAACAGTATCTTCTGAGCGGATCCTCCTTGTGACGCTTTATTGCCATTTTTTCAGAACCAAGACCGCGACCCATACTGGACAAGCAGAAATCAACAGTATCCATCGAACCCTTACCAGCTTCGTCATCAGCCGTTCTCAAATTATGGATACGAACCGGATTATCGGGAATCTTACGGTTATCCGATGTATGATCACTATCACGGATATCCTTCTCAATATCCTCCCAATGCGGTTGAAACTTCAGTAAGAATTTGAAATGTAGCCTACTTTATCTTACTAATGCCGGAAAATCGTTACGGCTGGCAATGCTAGCTTGTGTCCAGACCTGCTTCGCAACTGCCAGCAAACCTAATGCTAGCATAGACGTATCCAAGCAGGGAGCACGAATGGGACCGATGCCTCTCCAAAATTTCTTGAACTCGATAATGGTATTAAGCTGTTGTTAGGTAAAAGAGCAAAAAATATTTGCACCCAAAGATAATTTTTTTGATTTTCCCTCAAACTTACGATTTTATTAATTTTCACTAATTTGTTTTCATCAAACAATGTAATCACTGTACTTATTTGTAATAAGTCGACAAGTTGCAATCAAAACTACTAAATGCAACTTGGGTCTCGAAATTTTCCTGAATAGCTGAAAAAAACATGAATAAATACTGCGTCTTCAATCACACTTTCCCTTTCAGAATATCAAAAATTGCTGGAAAAATTTGGTTCCCTTACATTGTCTTCTTGGCATCACTTTCGATTGCCAGCACATTGCAATATTTAGCAGGAAAGTAATAGGCTTTCCGCTAATCAGATTCGCGTGTCATCATGAAAAGTCAAAAACTATCTGTAAACAATGGCTCAATGAGCCTATTTTGCGATAGTCCAGATGGAGTTGCATCATTTGTTCAGTTATGACGTGTTTTGGTAGTTTTCATCTGACAATATGTCATAAAACAAACAAAAGCGATTCGATATCTGTGCGCCAACTTTTGGCCTGTAAAGTATCGTCAAAGCGTTTCAGCAGCAAAATTTATTTGCTGGTCATTTGTAGTTGTTTTGACTTCTTACTCAGTAAGGTATGATGACGTGTGTCCGATGTTATTGATCTTAAAAGCAGTTCTTGAAGCTTCTCGAGAGTTGCAACGTCATAATTAGAACTTCGCTTACATTTGCACAATTTAGAGTTGGCTTTTTTATAGCTATCGCAGATATACGATAACCCTTTGCTGAATGTATTTTAATAACCGTTGGAATTTTTTCAGTTCCCCCGAGGATACGACTACTCCAAGCAACACGATGTTGATCCTTGGTTGAAAAAAAAAATGCCTAGGCACCCAGAAAACGTGAGTTGCAAGAATAGGTTATATTTCCTGAAGTTGATTAATCCCCAAAACACTCAAATTTCCGTAAATTTTTTGTTTTGTCACCAAATTAAAAAGAGGAAAGTACACGTTACATTTCAAAAATGCAAAATTTATTCCTGGTTAAGAAATTCTGGTCCAGCTTGTGTAATAAAAGTGAAAATAGGCACTTAACCAGAATTTTTGTAAGATAGGGGAGGAACCCAACATTTGGCTGTGTTGTTTTTGTGGAATAGTTATTTAGTCCCTTTAGCCCTCTTGGTTGCGCCCTTCGGTGGAACTAAAGTGGCCGTGATTATATAGTGCAAATGGTGATTATGTTTATGTTCAAAAATTTTATATCAAATATTTCTTTGACAATCCAAGACTGAAAATGAAGCTGAGAATCTGTTCAAAAACTATGACAAAAAAAGCACACTTCAGGAAGGTACTGAAATGTTTCAAAAGCCATCCGAAAAAGAACCAGTTCTCAACGGATTTAAACTTGATCATGTTGATCGCACCTTATCCCGACAAGGATTGCGACGTGACCCGATTGACACTTTTCCAACAGTGAGTTTGAACTTCGAATAGAATTCAGAAAAAAAATGATTTTTTTCTGGGGCATGTACAAGGAATATGGCTAATTTTTTACAACCGACTACCTGAATTTTGTTGTAATTCAAAGTTATTCACGTATAGTATTTTTAGGGAAGGAGGTGGCAGACAATCGGTACTTCTATCCTTTAGATCTTGTCGTGTTTTAGTATCAATTGCTCTAGTGTATAGGTACACTCCCAAAGGTTTTAATCAACTTTATACATAAACTTTTGTGTTTTGGAAAATTCAAAAATTCGTTTAACTTTTTTCTCTATTTTTGTAATTTTTTTTGGAGCTCTGTGTTACTTTACAGTTTACCATATGCAATTGATCACAGGTCATAAAGTTAGAAAAGCAAGATTCTCTAGCTTATTTATATAAATCATCCAAAGTTAACCAGACTACTTTCTTGAAGCCTTCTGCTCAAAATCTTCACTACAATAAGCCAGATGATAATGATGAAAGGAAGACGATGGCTTTCTCCAGAGGAAGAATGAGGATTCTTGCTGACACAAATCCCTTACATGAAGAAGATGGAAATGATGATGATGATGATGATGATGTTTTTCTTTCTCCTCTCTCAATTTTAAAGAATCGAAATGAAGTTGATAACAAATGGACCACTCCAGAAAAAAACTCGAGAAATATTTTTTCGAGAAACGTCCCTGTTCAGACGTCAAATCAATTTGTTTCAAACGCGAAAGAAAACGAAAAGCTGCAGTATTCTCAACCTGCCTACACACAAGCCCAAAAACTTGGGAATGAGCCGCAGGAAGAGCTTCCACTAAGCGAACAGAACAACTACAATCAAAGCGTCAATCTTCCTAATCAGCCGGTAGTGACGTCAATTTATAGTTCCCCAAGACAACTAGAAAAAAGAGACTTAAGCAACGCTTTCCATTCAGAAAAAACGGATTTGCTCTCAGTGCCTATTCCGCCCAACGCTGTGAAGCTACCGCCACTTCAAGCAGAGCACTTGGCTTCAGTTAAAGGAACGCAATCAAACTTTTCCTCTCCTAAACCTTTTATGAACCAGAGCATTTATCCAGAAAAAAATTTCGAAAGGATAAAACTATTACCTGAAGACCAATCTCCTTTATTTATACCAACATCAAAAGATTCAATTTACAACAGTGCTCTTGGAAACTCAAATACTATTGTTTCAAAAACCAATTTGTCGTTAGATACAATTGACCAAGAAACAGCCATGGGTGTTCTTTACAATAATTTGACTGGCCAGATACCATCGGAAACTAAACTCAATCCAGCTAGCTGCGCTAAGTCTCAGAGAGAGATTGCGCGTGATGCAAAAGAGGTACGTATAGAGTAGTTTGGTGCAATTAAAAGTACGATAGTTATTTTATACCATTTGTAAATCAATTTAGGAAGCTAATGGTGCTGAAAGTTCAAGTGAGCAGCACGAAGAAACAGATCAGATCTCTTCCTTCGCAAAGCAAGACCGAGAGCTAACGACGATAAACGTTGGAGATTTAGACATGAAAACTCCCAGTCCTGTTCACTCGGTATCGGCACAAGCTGTAAGCAAAGCTGCGTTAGGACAAGTGGCTGTTGTTGTCCAAGAAGAGACTACAGATATGCAAGCCGAGGTTGATTCGACCAAGCCCTTAAACAAAAATCTGGAACTTGTCGGAAACAAAAGAACGTTGACCGAAACTTCCCTTACTAAATCAAAAAGCACTTTGTGGCAACTCGCAAAAAGCATTCAGAGAAGAATGGCAACAAAATTAAGCATGAGGCGAGAAAAAACTAAGCTTGTTTCGATCAACGTAAATCAAACTCCATCACCACAAATATCCTCACACAAAAGTACTGAACCACCGAAAAACCAGGAGGCACCCAAAGCTCTAGAATGTGTTGATCCAAAATCCTCAGAAATGTTTCCAACTTTAGATGCAGCCAAAATTCATGATTGTCTCAATCAAAAATTGACTGAGACACTTAAAACATCAGACGCACCCAAAACTCCAGATAGTGCTGATCCAAAATCTTTAGAAATATTTTCATCTTTAACGGCAGCCGAAACTCCAGAATGCGTTAATCTAAAATTCACAGAGGCACTTAAAACTTTTAAATCACTTCAATCACCAGAGCTTGTGGATTCAAAAGTCTCTGAGACATCTGATGCTTTTGAAACACCGAAAGTGAAAGTTATTGAAGCAACCGAAGCATCAGTCAAAATCGAACAATTGCCTTCTGATGCCCACTCGATGCCTAAAGATGAGCTTGATATCTCGAAGATCTTAGAGAATGAAACAAAATCTTCTTCAGAAAGTCGTGACGTTTTTGCTCCAGCAAGTCGAGATTCGGAAGCAGGAAAACGAAAAGCTTCAATATCAATGGATATCGAAAATGAATCAAAGTCAAATGAAAAAGAAATGCCAAAGGTTTATTCTCATGCGTGAAGATGCATGCTAGAAACATCATCAGTAATCATTATCTTTGTTATTGCTGTGCTAACAAGAGATATTACATAAAATACATTTGCGATCCAAATGTGCATGTGTTTTCATGTTGCTTTCTGTTGCAAATAGAACGAAACGTTTTTTAAAATCTATCCATAAAAACGTTATTATGCGTATTTTCTGCGGCGTCACTTGCGGGAAGATAAAGGGGCGGGAAACACTTATTTCAGAAGTGATACTTTCTTCATAACAGCCTTCAAAACACTTAATAGAGACCATTTACAAATTGAAGTCAATTTGGTTTGAAATTTTTTATCCAAACGCACTTTTGAAATTGGAGAAAAATTTTTATTTGATTATTCTTTCGATGACACTTTTTGATGCTGTTCTTCCCTCCCCTTGGGCCACGAGTGCTCTAGTGACATCACTGCATGCTCTGCTTCGTTTTCTGCCGATCTGTTTACGTTTTCATTTCAATTCAGTTCAAATGATTGCAAAATCTTATTTTCAATCATTAAATTTTTCTTTGACAGCTTACATTTCAATCTACAGTTGTTATCCGCATCCCACAATCACACGGTATAAAGTAATTAGCGTGTTGCGAACATAGAGGAATTGATTTGTTTAACCGGTGTTTTCGACATTCTGATTTACAAAGTAGAAAATGACTGGCACAAGAGCAGTTTTTATGTGCTCCCCCTGCTCGTAGCGGGGAATGCGTGAAAAAATGGAAATCGTTTTCTTCGTGCCACTCTTGTTGAGTACCACAAATAGAAACTGTTTACAAATGATTTAAATATTCAATATGCATTTCGGTGTTCACATCAGTTACCGTATTGCGTAATAGACTCCCTGCAGCTTCAACGGTTCACATTGATGTAGATGCACTTAGACTTAGACGATCTGATAGATTGAAAGAAAACTCAATCTTCAGCAGGTTATTGCTGCGAAGTTGCAAATCTGTTGTAATATTGTACTGCAAGTATTACAAATCTAGCCATCATCTTTGTTATTACATGTGACGACTTTATGACAAATTATTTTGTTCTAGGAATTAAACATTTGGCAAAAACCAAGCGATTGAACCCAGTAAATTACTCGCTGTGGATTTGATCGCAGCATTAAATGTGCTGAACTAACCACTGTTGCCGGAGATTGTTGAAAGTGCATACGGAATTGTTATGAGTTAATTTTTTTTCTTGACCGTGATAGGACAAAGCCTGTTTCATTCACGCACACATTTAATATTCTTGCTCAATAGGCTTTCACGTTAGCTTATTGCACTAACTCACGATTGTGTTTCAGCATTTTTTTGGAGAAGACATGAAGCTTGAAGAAAAGCGAAAAAGAAATGAAGAAATTACGAAACAGCTTTTAAAAGATCAGCACGAGGTAACAATGAACCTGTTTTTGAGCCCAGTTTGAGCTTAATCTTGAGGCACACCGAATGGGACTTTGGTGGACCTAATTTGTGCGGTTTTAGGTCTATTGTGATACTCCCTAGGCATATTAATGTCTATGAAAAATTGCAAAATGGCCAAACAGGCCAAATTACCGTAAAATCCTTGTTTGGCGAACATCCTAACTCAAACTCACGTGGTCATTTATCAAGCAACTTTGATGTTAATAGCCAACGCTTTGCCGCACTGAGCAGCGTGAAAATAGTCTTGTGCACTTTTCTTGTTTAACTGGAATGCAGTGGCGTAGCAAGAGCTGTGAGGTCCGCACGGGGCGGCCGCTTAAAGAGGGCAGCCATTTTTACTTAAGTAAAACAAAATTTTAGCCGTGTCTCAGCACAGGATTCTTACACCAATATATGTGTTTATTTTTTCGGAAATGGTGCGGCTTATTTTGATTTCGCACACGGAGGCCAAAACTCACGTTACGCTTCTGCCGGAATGACTCCTACACCACTGACGAATCGCGGAGGTTAAAGAAAGATGTTCCAGAGTTCACCGATCAAGCTTTGATATCTTTCATTCGATTTTTAATTCTTCTACTATTGCATTGAAATTTCCCGGTATCATTAAGGCTGGTTTCCATTTGGCGTAAATTTCATGCTACGCCTGCAATTTACGCCTAATGGGAACCAACCTTTAGAGTTGACATCATGCAGAGCGGGCTCGAAAAATATCCCCAAAGTTTCAAAAACTAGCTTTCAACAATCCCTAACAAAAGGGTGACGACCTTTTTCATAGGACCTGCGTAGGACCTTTTTCAAGTACCTTTTCTCAAGGACCTTTTTCAAAGGATCTTTTTCAGCCAAAGGTCCTGCGTAGCAGAGCCAGAGGCTATCTTTTTGAGCTCCGCCGAGCCACATGCCCTGAGGAGTCTCACTCATCCTTCTGCTCTCTTTTCTCTCCTTCTGAATTTCTTGCGGCTGCCTCCAGTCTTTCATCCTCCACTGCCCCTGGCCTAGACAAAGTTGCCTATCCCATGCTAAAGCACCTTCCTCGCTATGGCATGAATTTTCTTCTTCACATCTTCAATCTTTCCTGGACTTTACATTCATTTCCTTCAATCTGGAAGACATCTTCTATTATTCGCATACACAAGATGGGAAAGCCTCTCGACTCTCCTGCTTCCTTCCGGCCTATCTCTCTCACCTCCTGCGTATCAAAGCTGTTTGAACGCATCATTCCATCCCGCCTACTCTTCTTTCTGGAATCTAATTCCATTCTCTCTCTCCGCCAGGCCGGTTTCCGCCCTGGACGGTCTACTCTAGATTAAATTCTTTATCTTTTTCAGTCCATCTCGGATCGGTTTAACAAACCCAGGCCGGGTTCTCGGACGATCCTCTCTACTATTGATTTCTCCAAAGCTTTCGGCTCTGTCTGGCATCCTGCCCTTTTCCATAAACTCATTTCGGCCGGCCTCCCTCCTTGCTTTGCTCGCTGGACTCAATCTTTCCTTTCTGATAAGCGTGTTGCATGGTTTATCAAAATCACAAAAGTCGTTCCTTTCGAGTCCGTCGAGGTGTTTCGCAAGGATTTGTTCTTGGCCCTGTACTTTTCTCTCTCTTCATCAATGATCTTCCTGCTTCTCTGCCTTCTTCCTTCAGCTGTTCTCTTTACGCTGACGATCTGACCATTTGGTCCTTCTCCCCTCAGTCCCCACTGCGGTGGAGGCCACACAAGAAGCTCTGTTTCAATTGAAGCGCTGGTCTGAGTACTGGTGTCTTCCTCTCAATCCGAGAAAATGTGAGGCCTCCTTTTTTTCAGTGGATCCCCACCAAGCTAACCTCCAGCCCAACCTCCTCTTCCTCGGCTCCCGCTTCCGTTTTAATCCTACTCCAACTTTTCTTGGAGTCACCTATGACCGCACTTTTTCCTTTTCTAAACATGTATTTTCGCTAAAAGCCAAGTTTTTCCCACGTCTCAAGGCCTTACGCTGTATCTCTGCTTCCTCATGGGGCCCCTCTAAAGAGTCCCTCTCTGTTTTGTATATAGCTTTTCTTCGGCCCCTTCCCACATATGCCTCTCCAGGATGGTTTCCTTTCCTAAGCGTTACTAATATCACCAAATTGAAACGCCTACACCGAGCAGCTAGTCACGTCATCACCGGCTGCCTCTCATCCTGCTCTATCCCACTTTTTCTCTCCGAGGCTTCGAGTTACCCTGACTTATTTCACTCTTTCATCTTATGAGCGAGCTCTTCGTCTCCCAACCTTCTTTCCCGTTTCAGATTTGGCCAGACTAGGAGTGAAACCAAGACTCTGCAGATCTTCCTGGAAAGTTTTTGTGTCCATTCACCCGCTGACACTTCCTTCTACATCTCCTAGGGAGGTTCTTCTTGCTTGCTCTTCCTCTCCTCCTTGGAATCTGTCTTTCTTTACAGTGGAGTCCACCCTTTCCTCTCCATGCTCTCGCTCTGATCTCCCTCTCTCCGCCAAGGTGCGGCTCTCTCGCTCACCTTGACTCTCCCTCTCACGATCTGGTACTCTGGACAGACGGCTCTGTTCCTTTTCCTTTTGGCAAAGGCGGCTCTGGCATACTTGCCAACTGCTCTTTCTGTGGCACTGAGGCCACTCTTTCCTTTTCAGCAGGCCCAGTATGTTCAAGTTTTTCTGCTGAAGCCTTGGCCATTCTGCACGCTCTTTGCTGGTCTCGGCAGCACCAACAAGTCTGCTATTTCTCCTCTCTTCTCCTCCTATCTGACTTTCGTTCTGTCCTCGCCACCCTGTCTTCTCCTCCATCATTCCTTCTACCTCAAACTCTGTGGCAGATCTGGCAGGAACTGTCTTCTCTCTCCTCTTGTTCTATCAGGCTACAATGGGTCCCCGGATATTCGTTTCTCCCGGGGAACAACGTGGTAGATGAGCTGGCCAGACGGAGAGGGCTTCTTGCGCCCTCTGCAATCCCTTGTAGTCTCTCTCCTCCAATCTGTCGTATCCACTCTTGTCTTTTCTCGTACTGGAGGCGTACTGTCTCTTCTATATTCTTCGACACACAGGATCCATCGATTTCTACCGAAGAACTTGTGTTCCCTCATCACGCTCGCTGTGTTCTCTCTCGCTTACGCTGCAACGGACACAGCCTTATGTTAAGTTCTTACCTTTCTAGGATTGGCACAATTGAGAATCCTTCCTACAGCGTCTGCGGACACCTGTCCCAGGACACATCTCATCTCATTCTGTACTGTCCAGCTACGGACTCTTGGCGCCGCTCGCTTTTTGGCGACTCTCTGTCTCTGTACGACCTCTGGTCCAGCCCCAAGGGAGTTGCTCGGCTTCTGGAGCTCCATGCTCCATCCCTCGGCAGGTAACAACAACAACATTTTTTTCAAAGATGAGTTAGCAAGTGCCACCCTTTAAAATAGTGCTACTTGGGATGAACCTAGGGACGTCACAGCACATTCACAATCAGCCAGCCGCCTATGAAATTTATTTTTAGATGGAATTCGAGTTGCACAACCTTCGTAAACTGCTCAATGCTGAGATGCGTCTGCAGGAAAGTAGTGACTGTGTGAACGATAAGTTTAATGAAAAAATTGAAGACATCGAAAACCAAATCGAGCAACTGGATGCAAAGTTAACAGAAACGACAGAAAAGTTGAAACAAAGCAAACAACAAAATGAAGAACTCACAAACAGAGTAATTAACCTTAATTTTTTGTTTTCTTCATCTTCTCTTTTTCTGGTGCTGAATACCGACCGCAGCAAATGCCGATCACTTTCAAAGTTTTCCGCCTGCAACTTCGTTTTTGCTAGACACTTAAATAGTGGTTTTTAATTAGGACCATTATTTTATCACTAGACAGCTAATAAGGAAATTTTCTGCCAGCGAACAAGTGGGTATTCTTTAAATGAGAAATAGGTTAGAAATAAGTGTTTATCTAAAAAGCTCTTATTAAACAATTTATGAGGCCTTTTGTAAAAACAAGAGCAAAGAGTAATAGCCATGTTTGAATGTTTTTGGAAAACAAGCTGAAATTTTTTTGCTTTTGAAAAAATGTAACTAATCTCAAAAAAAGGAGGAATGATAGCTTTATTTTTGTTACTGAAAAAGCAAAATTGAGCTGCTCCAAGCAATTATTTCAAAGAATAAAATCATGTCGATTTACGTAGCAATTCAACCTGGGGTAAATTTCATCACAACAAGAAGTAAATTTTTTTCTTTTCGAGATCGATGTAGTCTCACTACCAATTTTGAAAATTTGTGCCTGAACTTTGTTTAATGATCTCTTTAGGAGGGAGAATTCATAAGTTTTGCCCACCAACTTTAACTTGTTAAATGACACTTTTTTGGAGATCGATACGCTCTGATCACCAATATTGTATATTTGCGCCTCACATTTGTTGCATGACCTTTTTTTGGAGGATCAATGTGTGAAGTTCTAGTGAGAGGTGATTGAGGGTAAATCTAGTCAATTATGTTGGTAAAGACGTAAAATCTAGAAAAAAAATGTAAAAAAACCTTGATTTAAACCAGATATTACAATCGAGATCTTTCGATTGTATATTGGTAACTTAATTGATCGATTTTTTTGTAGTTGGCATTTGATCGTAACAACCGTTTGCCTCCAAATCCTCCTTTATTTATTATTTCCGATCCCCACAATGGAACTGCGGCTGCTTTGGCTCAAGGATCATATTCTTACGGAAGCCAGGTAAGCTTAAAGAACTTCCTGAAGACAAAATTTCGCTCTAATAATTGTCAGTGCGATTTCCCCCAATTTATAGATAGTTTTTACTGTTTTTGTAATTGCATTGTTATAGAGTTTATTTTTTTTCTAATCTTTAGGACAACGCAAAATTACACCTAACATAACGTACTGTCAAAATGAGTAAGCATTGAAGAATTGTTTAATCGATCATTGTCTTTCTCTACTTTCAAACGTTACCAGTGACTTAAACCGTGTTGGCTTAAAGTCAAGACAATTATGTTTCCAGCAAACCCTAAGTAACCCACGACTGCCCTAATGAACTAATCAAATAAGTAATAATCACAGTTCAAATAAACAAGCTCCATTTGCTAAGTGGACAGTACCGCTAAGTATTTTTGCAACACAAGTATCTTTAGGCTTCTTCTCCGAATCATCATGGATTGACTCCGTTTTTTAATGGATCTTCCTACTGTCCATCGGAGCTCTCTCCCTCCTACTCACTTCCAAAAAGTTCAATCGATCTTAATCTCCACCAACAAGAGCAGCTGAAAGTGCGTTACTAGTTAAAAGTGTGAATCGAATGGGAATCGCAAGTTTACTATTTTATGAGAAAACTTTGCATTTCATCTTTCTTTCGCAAAGAATTAGTTTTCGATGCAGCCTATGCATCGTGCACCATAGCACCACAGAGTGGTGAATGTAAAAACTCCGCTTGAGGGTTAAATCCTTTAAAGTCAATTTGAACAAGAGTAATGTCTTCATTTCTGGAATTTGTTATTTTTGCTCAAATGCATAACTTCAAAAGGTTTTGATTACATTTGCTTCTTTTTCGTCTTCTTTTGCCCGTCTTTGCTTTGCCTTAGCTAAATGTAGAAAAATGTTACTTATTGCATTTTAAGTTGTTCATTGTTCGACTGTTTGTTCTCGTTTAGAATGATTTGGAAGCACAGATGGCTAACATGAAAGCGGAGTTGGAAATGCAGTTGGCAGAACAACGAGCTCAAACTGGATTAGATTCTCAAAACGTTTGTATAAATTTTCCATTACTGCTGGTCTGCACTTGCTTGCTCTACAAGTGTGCACAGCAGTGTTATTGATTTTGCTAAAAAGCCGAACTTATAGTTGCCATTTTTTAAATCCGAAAAAAAGCAAACGAAATGCGCAAGTATATCCTTGTAAAATATAAAAGGAGCCTTTCAACTTTACACAAGAACTTGCCAATTAGGTTAAACGTCCATCGCTTTTAAATCATTGAACTAAGCTGTAAGTCAGCTCATCCAAGCTAATCTAAAAATATTCAAGTGTAGATTTCAACTTAGAAAAGTAGCATCAGCTTAGCTTTATATACCCAATCATTTGAGATTGCTCTCTGCCACCTTTTTTTCATTGCTTTACCGGACATCAGTGTTAGTTCAGTTATCTCAAGGCTGTATTTTTAAATCTCTACTGAATCGTTTTAGCTTTTTTACCGCTTCATGACAAACATGATTGATCTCTACAGGGTGTATCACAAAGATATTCACCCCCCCTAGAGCTCAATCCAAAAGGACTAGGAAAAAAACAAAAATATTGTTATAAATTATATTAAAATAGAAATTTATTCCGTACATTAAATCAATCCTAACTAGTAATCAGTATGACCACCATGGTTTTTTTCTAACAGCATCTAATCTTGCAGGATACGATTTAAGAAGATTAGCAAAGATTTCAGGTTCCTCTTTTATTTTAATTAGTTCTTCTGAAATAATAGTCTTTAAGGTTTCCACTGAATTTCTTTCCATGCTAGGAATCTTTAAAATTCTATCTTCAACATGTTTTTTCAGAATAGCTCCCAAGTTTTCAGTTGCATTTAAATCTGGTGATGAACCTGGCCACTGACTGTTGTCGAAGAAATCAATGTTGTTGCTTTTCAAAAGTTGTTGAGTGGCGATTGCTTTAAAACACGGAGCTTTGTCATGAAGAAAAGTAACTTCATCAACACTTAGAACATTATTTTCATTTTTTAAAAAGGGTATAACATGCTTTACTAGAATTTGTTCTCGAAAATAAGTTCCATCCCAGCTTTGACCTTTTTCTTTTGTTACCCACATCATTGTTTTGGCTGTGAAGCAAATGAAAACACCGATACAAACAGAGTGCTTAGACTTTTCCCTAAAGCGTATTTCTTCTTCAATATCATCGAGTGACAATGCCCAAATGCGATCATTTTGATAATTTGGACGACGATCGGCATAAATAAAAAATTCATCACTGGGAGCTAAATGCATGAAATCATTTGCATCCCAATCACGCAGAAGCTCACAAAATGATAGTCGATCTTCTCTAAACATACCTAATTTTTTCATTATCAGCAAAAGCCATAATTATTAAGTATCTGGAAAAAAATGAAAATGTACATTAATTTCTAACAACATAAGCTTCACAATGTGCTATATAGTTTGGTCATACCTATTACCAGTTTGGCTGTAGGGGGGGTGAATATCTTTGTGATACACCCTGTATGTGTACATATCTAATTACGATTTTACTGTATGCCCTATTTCATTGTGATAGCTAAAAATAGGGTGTTTTTAATCAGATTATTGACGCCCGAGTTGCGAGTTTGGAAGAGCAGATTGAAGAAATGAAACGAAAAATATTTTCCACCGAGAAATTAATCCAGAAAAATACGGAATTGAAACAAAAACAAAAAGTATTTTGATCAATATTTTGACTAGTCCATGATATCCTCTGCATGCTCTGATCTAGCAACCTTTGAATCGTGCAATGAGCGCTACGGCTAAGCTTCCCAATCGACTGCAGCTGAGGAAGCCTCATAGATGCACAGCATAGCAGAAGGACTAGCCTATTGAGGACTTGGCCCACGAGTTGCAAAACCGTGTAAAAAACCGGTGCCTGAAATTTTGCCGTTCAAAGAATTTATTGTTTTGGTTTCCGAACAAATGTTTTTACAGTTTTGTAATTGGCAGCACTTGAAGGAAGAAAACAATTCTTCAGCAATACATTCAAGTATTGAAGAATCGGAAAGCGCTAAGCATCGAAAACAAATAATTAGGTGAGAACTGTCCCAAATATCGTTAAAATGCAATCTTTGGTAGTTTTAGCAGATTTGTCAATAATGAATTAAGAAATAACAAGCAATAGCCTGAGTTTTTTAAAGGCTGTAAAGTTTATTTTTTAAGTAAACAATTCTCGCAAAAGCTGATGTTAAGGCGTTCTTACTTGTTTGGGGAGGAAAATTGAGGCAAACCCTCTTTTTGCCTTTTCCCCATTTGCATAAAAATCAACTCACTAAAAAGAAATTTTTTGATACGTTATTGATGTGTAGCAACATTTTTAAGCTAAAAACCCGGGACATTTTGAGCGAACAGCATTACATTTCATTACATTTTTGAAGTGATTGGTTTTAGTCGGGTATATTACCTTCTATTGTTGCAGCTTAAGCCCCAAAGTAAGCCCGGCTCGATTACGGAAAAGCTTTGCTGATGACCATGAAGATCAGAATTTGGGAAGCAGCAGATATTCAAATGGAAAAGATTTCTTTCAGGTTTGACCATTGATGCACTTAGGCAAGTAGAAGCGGGCTATTGCTGAGATCAAATTGTACGACAATGGCCTGTTGGATAACTTTTTCAACAGCCAACAAAGTACTGTTTAATTTCTTACATAGACTTACCTGTTTGGTCAAATGCTGTTGTAGGTAATTGCAAACTTATTTTGACTAACTACCAAAACTTGGCTTCTTAAATTTTTGTAGGCTTTCCCAGTTTTTAATGTTTCGCAAATGAAAAGTTACTTTTGATGTGTTAACGTGTATTCTTTAACTGTTTCTCTACGTGTTATAAGGATGATATTAAAAAAGAGCATTGTGATCCAAACAACGACAACCAATCAGATGATGACGTCATGCTTTTGGTTGGGAGTGATTCATCAAGACTTTCCACACCATCAACAGCAAGAAAGTCCTACAAAGGAATTTCGGATAGGGAAGAAAAAGATTCCATCGTGAATTTTGCTCCCGTGTTACAACAACAAAATTTTGAATCTGAATTAAAAAACCAAACGTTATTGTCTCATAAAAACGATGAGGGAAGTAAGATGGAGCAGAAGTTAGAAACCAGTATCGTCGAAGACCATTTTTACCAAAAAAAGATTGCCTCTTTGGACACAAGGTCAAAAAAGGAAGATCTTTCAACCAATCAGAAATACCTCGAAGAGCCTTTAATACAAGCAACATCGAAAGCACTTAAACTTGATGAAGCAAGAAAATTAGATCTTGATACTTCTTTATCTAGGGAACTCACATCTGTAACCACCATTATTAAAGAAACTTACAGCTCTGTTAGCCGTTCCAGTATGGATGTGAGTATTGCCGAAGTTGAAGAAAACAGTGTCGTCCCCTCTAGTTCAATGACCGATCTGTTTAGCTTACCAGAAATATCAAACCAACCAAAATCGGTTTTAAACAAAAAACAACAAGCTAATGCCTTTGATATGAGCAAAAAAGCCGCTGAAATTACGGCACAACCAGTTGTTGAATGTTTAATAGTTAATGAAAGCCAAAACCATGCAATAATTTCCACTATGAACAACTCTTGTAAGGATGTGAAAGCTTCATTGTCACTTGAAAAAGAAGTACCTAAAAAAAGGGAAAGTGATCCAGCTCCGCATAACGATAGCGAGCTTGTTCATCAGATAGTTGTTGGTTCTGCTGCTGTTTCCCTTGCCTTGACTCAAGAAAACAGTTCACTTGTTGATAACGTCTCTGCTCCTAATAAAGCTCCTTCTTTTGCAGTTGCTCCGGTTTCTGATCCTAGTTCTTTTCAACACAAAGAAGAGGACGCTGCTATTTTGTCTGATATATTTATCCTCAGTGATATAAGTTCAGCAGATGATCATAAATCTGAGGTTGTCGCGACCGGAAAAAAGGAAGAAAAGCACGAAAAGCAAGATTCGTTTTTTGAGGAGCAAAATGAGTTGGGAAATTTTGAGGTGACGCCTAATGATTTTTCTGGCGTAATCGAGCTCAGTGACACAGAACCAATAAAAAAACTTTGTGATACAGAAGCAGTAAACAATAAAATTATTGACGATATTCCAGCAGGCAGTATCACTGAAACGATGGTCAACGAAAATGAAATTAAAGAAAAAAAAACAGTTGAAGTAAAGAACAAAGTATTTAATAATGACAGTAAACCAGGCTCTAGCTGTGAGATAAATAAATCTGAAAGTACAACTTTGCTGAATGATCCACGTATAAATGAAAGCACAAAAGATGAACCTGCGATGGCGTCGACATTGAGACAGGAAGAAAGCGTAAAACCTCAGCCCTTGGACAAAGTTGTATCACAGCCCAAGACTCCTACAGCTGAGAAAACTGTAGTGGCCAATCTTCTTTCGAATGAAAAAAAAAGCATTTTGTCTTCTCTCAAAGATCCAGCTGACAAAACAAAGACTCCTTCACCTAGGGCTCCTTCACCTAAACTTCCAAAGCAGGTAGAGTTTTCTACTGCTTCAAGCAAACCAGCAGCAAAGCCTCGAATAGCGTTTTCATCTGCTTCAAGTGTGTCAGGGTTTGAGACTGCTAGTCGTGGATACCGACGACCTGTTCCGTTTGCAAATATACCTAAAAGAAAGCTCAACGACGTTTTGAAGCAGCAAGATAACGTCAATAAAGTTATTGAGAAAAAGGTAAAAATAAATTTGTGTTAGAAACATGTACAGCGATAATATCATCAAATCGATTAAGAAATATTTTGTAAAACTGAACTGGTTTTACAAACTGATGTTTAGATGTCTTTCATACATCATTGCAAATGCAATAGGCTAGCTGTCAGCTATTGCTCAGAGGCAAATGAATGCCAACCGATAGTTTTTGATAACTTTGAAAGATAAGTGCGGTTTTGTGGAACTTGGGATTTTTGTGGTACCATTAGCTTCTACTACAGTCACGTCTTGCAAATAAAAAAACAAAATTCTTTGAACTTAAATTGTTTTTATTTTTATTTTAAGTAGCTCAAAAGAAAAGAAATAATCTGAAAAACTTTCTACTCCATTGTTGAACTTTTCATCAACTACTTTTCACATTTCCAAAAATCAAGTCCTATTCGTCGTATCGCAAATCCTTTTAATTTAAAATAGATATGCATTACAGATAACTATATTCATTAAATTTTTTGTTTGTTTGTTGTTCACTCACTATGTCGTGATTATAGACATCAAAGCTGACATTGGAGACCACAAAACAAAAAAATGAAAACAAAAACGAGGAACATAAAGATAAAAATTTGTCAAAGACAAAAGAGAGGAAAAACAAAAATCAAAGATCCGGTCGTTTTACGTTCATCTTCAAATCAAAAAATCACGATAAATCAACAGACAAAGACAAAGCTGAAACAAGCAAAAAATCTGAAAAAAAAGAAAAAGCAATGTCCAACAGCAAAGAAAAAAGTAAAACTAAACAAATTACAAAAGTTGCTGAAACAAATCAACCAATAAAAGATCGCAAAAACGAAAAATTAAAACCGAAAAAGAAAAATGAATCAATTACTGTGACGTCAAAGAAGGAAATTTCTGAAACCACCGGCAAAGCTTCGAGTAAACGGAATTCTAAAGAAATTCCAAAAAAAGCTCCTGGAATTTTCGGAAGTTTTAGAAAGGTATTTTACCAAAGATCCAATATGGAAGCCAAGTAATTCATAAACTGCCAGTTATGAATTGTTTTTAAATAACTTACACGAACCAGCTTGTAACATCTGGTGATCTCAAAACATCAATGCATGTTTTGTGTTATCCATGCTGTGCCGTAGATTTATTCTAATTTCAAATATTTTATAAGTATATACACCAGTAGTGCGGTTTGTGGGGCATCTGTAGAAAAATATAAAGAGTATTTTCAATTTTAAATAAACGTGATTTCATCAATTCATCTCTGCTGACATTCGTTTCGGGTAGCTGTACCGAAAAGCTCGCTCAGACAGAGCAAAACCGCTTGAAGTTCTTTCTAATTACCAAAAGTGCCGCACACAGAAGTGTTTTTATCTTTTTCACCAGGTTTTGCTTGATCTAACATCTCTTTCATTGTGTTAAAAACAAACTTTTGTAGGTTTATTGTTTTAAAAGTGAAAAACTCTTCATTGAAAGAAAAATAGATGCTTTTAGATTAAACCTTTCCTTTAGAAATCCTAGCATTGCCTTCGGAAGCAAAGTTTTTGATTTACATTATGTAAGTGACAAACTGTGATGCAAGTGACAATATCTCTGAAAATATAAAGAAACGTTTTAGATTAATATGTTTACTGGTATATTGGACATGTTCTTACCAATAATTGATCACAGAAGCATTTATGTTCCTAACAGAATGGGGGTAGGGGGAATGGAGGTGCAAGCACATCGAAAGACTGTCGCATTATGTCACCGATGATAGTTGCTTTCAAGCATAGGAAATTACGTGACTACATTAAGGCAGCGTCGGAAACAACTGACTTCATGTAGGATTTGAACTTACGATCCACCCCAGCAACCCTGGGTGTGAACTCATGCAATTGACAAGTTTATAGCTGGTTGCACCGATAAGTTCCTAAAATTGATTTAGTTTTTACGCAAAAGTTTCTTTGCATTATAGCAATTTGCTCTTTCTGCTTCAAGCATGATATCATTTGCTTTATCAAATTTAAATTGTAGTTGACGTTCAAATTTATGTTTGTTACTAAAGTACGTAATTTTATTTCATTTTGTGTATACTTCATTTATTGGCATCGCAATAAAAACATTTTCAATGATAGTATTGTTTAACGTTTAAAGCGTTTTCGCAAAGCTGTTTTATTGGTTTGAAAAGTTTTTTTTGTTATGAAGTTTCGTATTTTTCAGGCAAAGCGGGACGACTTACAAATGCAGCAACTTTCACCAGGAAGATTGAGAAAGGTGGGAAGTTAAATGTCTTTTAATTCTTATTCGACTCTAAAGCTTCTTTGGCACTTTGCCCCTTCTATTTTAAATCAAATAGAGAAGTGTTTCCATCTTTCCCCTGAACAAAATCTCATTAGGTCACTGTTGTTGTATCACAGAGTAGCAAGAAAGGTTTAAACGATTTTTGTGTATAACTGTCAAACAAAAGACTTTGGGTTTGATCTCTAAATATAACTGACCTAATACTTTGTAGGAAATTATTAGCCTTTTTTGAAAGGTTATCTCTTGCTGTATATCCTCAATGCTAGTCTTGTTTCAGGAGGTGGCTCCGGCACATTCAATGACAAAAAGAGATTCCTCCGAAAACCAAGTAATTTTACTTATTTAGTACTTAAAGTCTCCGCATAGCTCAGCATAATAAAACGCTTCACCGGTTTGGAATGTTGAAGCAACTCTCCCAGCGCGACGTAAGAAACGATAGTTAGACACCCACCAATAGCAATCTACCTTGTTTGTACTATGACTACCAGTCCGCGATTTGAATTCATAACTGAGTCAAACAAGACTGCCGCTTTCCTATTTTGTGGCAGACTTACATGATAAACGCAGAACTTTCTAGATGTTTTAGAAGATTCCAGTAAAACCAATATTGGAAATGACTACGATGTCGTAAGTACCTGGTCAATGCTACGTCACTATTACAATCTTACTGTCAAAATGTTAAGGTCAAGTAGAAAACTTTGCTCAAAAATGATCACCAACATCATACAGTGTTGAAAAAGGGTCTGCTATTAACAAACAGTAATAAAGTCAGCTTAGTTAATAATACTGTTTGTTAATAGCAGACCCTTTTTCAACATTTACTGATATGGAGTAAAGTCGCTTGGATAGACTATCCTGCTAGGGTTTGATTACTGTTTTCCAATTTTAATTGTTATTGTTGTCAACATCATACCGTACCACACGGCAATCTATTACATCATGTCAATAACCCGCGATCGGTTTCGACCTTATTGGGTCTCAACAGGCGGGTGTAAAAAACACTCAATAATAAACCTGCTGAAAAAAACAAATTTGCCATTGGGTGCAAAAAAAAAGATGCAATACAAAACAATATGATACAGCAATACCAATATCATGGGGGTCTCATTTAAGGACACACACACATGGCATGGACAACAAGTCACATCGGTAAGCCATAATTGGGGTGTACGGTCATTGCTAAGACTTTATCATTTTACAAAATGTTGTAAACGAGTTTAGCTAAATACAAATTCAATTAGCATAGCATCGAAATAATAGTTTTTAAAGCTGCTAATTATTATTTGTGGCACTGAGAAAATTTTGCATCGTTTATATTTCTTTTTTCGTAAAACCCTCATTGCTGGGCGCCAAGCAAAAAATCGGTTAACTCTTCGAACTGATACTTCCACTTCTTTAATAGAAGCAAGGCTTCAAGACGTCTAGCTTTGGTTTTGCGAAACCGAAATCCACGCTTGCGTCGAAATCAACTACGTCTGACCTCACCAGTGATGTCACCACTTTAGAAGGAGGCCACCCACATCAGAATAAATCGACAAATAAAAGTTCGAATTTTTCCCGGAAGGAAGTGACAATTACATCAGTATGTCTTTTATTCTATGCTTTATGTTGATAGTTAAGTCATGCTGTACACTTGTAAGCCAAAGCCGTTGCTTGGCAGATTGATGTAGAGGTGGGTTCGAATCCCACTTTTAGCATTGCTTTTTGACTAGCTGAAAGTTGAAAGACTAAGAGGTAGATCCAATTATTTGTTTTCTTGATACCTTAGCTTATCCTAATGGTCAATATTTTTGTCTTGTAATATCTGTAGCTGCCCCTCGTTATTGTAATCCTTCTGCTTCTAAAATTGGACGGTCTGTACACGTGTTGCCAAAAATTTTCTGGTTGCTACTTTTCTACGCCGCAGTGTTATTTTTAGGCTCAAGTAGATAAGAAGTGAGCGCGCTCACACCACTTTCGACGCCACTAAAATTTTCATAGTTTTCGTAACTTGTGATTTTCTGTGCAGATCGACAGCGATTTTACTCAAATGTCCGACGAAACGTCTCAATTGCAGGTTGGTTTGAAGGAAACGTGTGTTTGTGTTTGGGGGTTACATACGAGGGGCGTCTAGAAAGTAGTGCAACCAGGTTTGTTTTTACAAGATTTAGTTTTAAAAATACACAAACTGTAGGTCAAAAGAAAGTATATAGCATGAGCATTTTATAGTTAGTTTTCAGTGAGATCTTCTGCTTTTCAAACTGCCGTTTCCCACTTTTTAACGAGTGCACATATTTCCCCATTGTAAAATTCTGCAGACTGCACTCTCAACCAAGACCATTTTCACCAGGTTCTTCCTGTCCATCATCGATTTGCTTGACCTGCCTCGTCACTGTCCTGTAGTCTACAGCATTGTCACTATATACTTGCTTTAGATATTTGCTTATGTTAAGAGCTTTTTTTCTTCCAACACTAGAAATTTAATAATTCTTTGCTTTCATTGAGATTGCTTTGCGGCAGTCATGCCGGTTTTACCTCCCAACGAAGAAGACACAGAGAAGTTGCGAAAACTTTGAATCGCAGTTTGCAGTAATTCAGCTCTACTTTTTACAAAAAATATGTAAACCTTTGTTACCAATTTACAATGTGTAGAAGAATCAGATGTTGCTTAAATGAATGCTGTAAGAAATTATATCAGTTGCATTAGTTTCTGAATCCCCCTCGTATTTTTTACTCCGGTTACAGAAGAGCTTATTTGGTTAAACCAAAAACAATTTTGTTTGCAGCTGGCATGCAGTATGGCCGGCGTAGGGGATTTTTGCCATAAACAGTAAAAATTGCCGTGAAATGTCTTTTCCAAGGGCACAACAACTTTCAGATACAACGTGGGCACAGAACTCATAGTATCACTCTTATGAGCCATCACTTTGACTCTGCAATATAAACAGTTTTTTTTGTTACGTTGATCTAAGTTGTTGACAAACGCTATAGCATAAAAAGAAGTAGCCCTACAAGCAAATATGGAGTTTTTGCGCTTTTTACCGCAACTGTTTTGTAGACATAAACTCAGTTTCTTATTTTGCCTTATACGTTACTCCCATTGAGGATCGCCAAGCAGCAGATATGTAAATACCTTTTGAAAGTCTTTGATGATGATTCGACTGCGGCACTGAACCCACGTTTACCGACTGGGAGGTTGGTACCTCAACCATTACACCACCTCACCTGTTGGTAGGAACTAGTAGGCTATCGGTATGAATGCTTCTAAAGGTCAAACCACTTAAAAAAAGGTTGATTCTTGTACCTAAGTGTCATGACGTTCTGAGGAATGCTGTTAGTTTTGTGATTGTTTTGCATCATGTTGCCAATTTTTTACTACTTTTGTTACCCTATCTGTAAAGATTATTAACGTCTTTACGTAAACAACTCGAAACGCAATGACGCAAACGCCCCGTTGAAGTGCCACACTTCACAACCGTCAAGCCTATTAACTGAATCCTTTGAGTTAAGCACACTCTTTTTGGCTTCAATTAAAGTTTAGCGATTTAAGTTTGCAAAGCAAAGTGCCTTTATTTATTTCTTGAAAGCTGTTGTGTTTTTTCTCGATGTTGTCTTCCAGGGCTGGAAAACTCTCAGGAGATTCCTGGGAAATGGAACAGTCATGTGACCAACTGTTTGGTTTACTGTGCTACATATATTTGCCCAGGCTAATGCATAAAATTTTGTATTGTAGACTTCAACAACACATACTGCTTCCACCAAAAGAACAGGTCGCGGCTGGGATTTGCACAAGTAAAGTATACATTTTTTGGTTGAAAAGTAGTAAAGGAGATCTTTTTCTGATAAATACAGCTGACACCAGTGACGGACACAGAAACTTATCATGAGGGGGTTTTGGCATATCTAATTGAGAGTAACGAACGCACGATTATTGTAGGGGTTCCGAAGACATGATCCCAGAAAAAATTTTAGAAAATTACACAAAAAAATAAGCAATTTCGTGCATTCTACAAGGTTTTGACTAATGTTTGCATGGATTTTTTATTAAGTTAAAAAACTATGCTTATTAACTTAAAAACTGTATACGGTCAATTTTTAAAAAGAGTGTCCCCTAACCCCACCCCCCACCCCTTTTGCGTACGCCACGGGTTGAAACGTATCACAAACCTAATTGCTATGGTCTCTAATGATCTAGGCCGACAAACCTATTTCTTTTTTACAATGACTCCAACTATCTTCAAAACAATGTTTAACTTTTAAACTACTATTCGTTGATGGTCTCTAATTAAGGCCTCTTTAACCCTATTCGGCCCAAGAGATTTGCGTCGTGCTAGGTCCAACGTGGGGTAGTTTTTGCCCCGAAAGTTTGAAGCATTATATCTTTTGAACTACATCACGTAGAAAAACGATTGAACCTGCAAACGGAAGAAGATTTCATGTTATTTTGTATTTGTGTTTAACATGTTTCTGAAATTATTGCTTGTAGAAGAGAAAACAATTAATCTGAAGGCAAGTCAAATTTTGATAGTTGCCGTTGGTTCTCATTTAAAAGAAACAAATATTTCTCATTCACTTCTCCACTCCTGACAGCAAGACAAATTGACTACTTTAGGCCAGTTGCGCTTGGCTGATCACGTAATGTCAGCGAACTCTTGTAACCTGTGAAGTCCAAGAATAGATCGCCGCTAAACAAATTATAACATTTCAGTAAGCATCTTTAACATCATTTGCTGGTATAACAGCTACGAAAGTTCAAATTTCGACCCCGGCAGTACCAATTTTTTAGAACTAAGTTTAATGTCTTTTTCACACAAAAGCGTTTTGTTGTCAAGAAACGGATTTGACGCAATTTACATAACACCACAAAAGGCGAGAAAATTCCCTCGCTTGTTTGAAGTCAACAACATGAAACTGGTGTGCTCAGCTATTTCAAAATTCCTTTCGAGTTTTTGTTCGACTGCCTACATTTGCCTCTACCCCCTGGCTGATATCATTAAGATATAGTTTATGAAACCGTTTCTATATTACAATGAGTATGACGTAGATTTCACAGCTTCTATTACGATGTGTATTACATAGGCTTTGCATAATAATATGGCCAACTGCACTAAGATCATGCGTGAATAATCCTTCTTTATAGTGTTTGTATTTATTTAATGAATACAACAAAGTAAAACAAGATTGAGGTTGGAGACAAAATAATTTACTTTGTTTGATGATTAAACTAATACTAACTTTCTTAACTACAGAAATTATGAGTAAACGATAGTAACTGCTTTAAATATGACTTTTCTGCAGGAATTAAACTTCTGTGTACACATTTGTAATTGCAATCCCCTCAACCAAATAACCATTTTATTGCAGACATCTCGATAGGAACTACTGTTGCTTTTTGTCAATGCGAATAGCAAATAATGCTGAAAAAGTTACCGGTGCTGTGAACACTTCTAATGAACACGCAATAGTATCAAAAGTTGTAGCTGACTTATATATTAGTCGGATGCAATGGCTAAACGCCCCAAAGTGCCACTGCAATAAGCCAGAACAAGCAACGATATAACTACAAATTTGAGACAAAAGGCTTTACTTCCCGTTATCAGCTTGAATTTGTCCCCACTGATTTGTCGACAGTGAGGAAATATAATATTCGGAAAGACCACTACGCGTGTGGGTTCCAAGCCAAAGTCGTCGTTATACTTTATAATGCAGTTTAGAGTAGAAAATGACTTCCATTGATTTTGCCGTAAGTCATTTGACGGCAATGCCCTGCACTAACGTTCGCAGCCAAAACGACCAGACATAGCTCGAGCTCCATCAGTGCATAAACCAACGCAGTATTTCCACTCGAAGTTATTTTTCAGAAAAAAATTGTTCAGTACTGCAAACAATTCATGTGCTTTGCAATTTGTTAAAATGGGCTTACAAAAGAGTGAATCTTCAACGATGTTGTCGTCGTTATCAATAAAGAGTACGTAACAAGTCAAATAAGCATTTTTATCACTGGTACTGGTTGTTGCCTCATCTAATGGTAAGCTGAACTAATTTCCACGCATTTTTGCTACCAGCTGATCACTAATATCCGAAACTTTATCGATCTTCCAACAAATGATATTGTTTGAGAGTAGAACAGCTTTTAGTTTTTGAGCTGATTCTCCAATCATTGTCGGGATTAAGTCAAGAGCAGCAGGAAGCACGAGTTCTTCCGCAATAGTATGCGGTTTTTTACGTTTCGCGATTCTGTACGCAACTTTAAAAGACGCAAGCTGTGCCTTGGCAGGTGTGTGCAAAAAATTTGAAAACAAGGCCGACTGTTTATTCATTTCTAATAGCCTATCGAGCGAATAATTGGCGTGGTTTTCCAGATAAATTGTTGTGGTTTGTTGTTCAGTGGCGTTTTAGTTTACCAGGTAGCATACATTTCGCAGCAAAAACTTTCCAACAAATAACACATTGCGGATGCTTGTTACTACGGATAGTGTTATTTTCCACAATCGTATGGTTGCTATAAAAAATATTAACAAGCTGTAAAATTGTAATAAGTTGTTTACAACTTTCGCACTGCAATTATTAAGCCGCTAACAAGCTACTGCTAACCACGCACTGTAATTTTTTGTAAAGAAAGCAGCGAATATATCGCCTTTTCTTATAATACGGTATATGATCCACTAACAGTACATTACGGTAGAGGTCACCAAACAGCAGTTAGGCTGCTAGTGTCCCACTCTGTCCTTTTGTCAAGGAAATAGCCCTGTCTAGGCAGGCGACACGGACAGTGAAAGCAAACAGATAATTCTACGCAAGCTTGAGCCAGGCAGTTCTTTTCTCATCCAGGTAGTTCCAAGGTGAATTTAGATATCCATAAACATTATAAAGAAAATTCATCCAATCTTAGCAACATGAGCGCTGATTCGACAAATCCTTAGTGGAAAAGAAAACTGTATTAAAATGGAAAGCTTTTAATGCAGTGAAAACTATGGATACATAATAATATTATGAAAATGGAATTTTAATTAAAATGGAAAGCTTTTAATACATAATAATATTAAAATGGAATTTTAATTAAAATGGAAAGCTTAATTAATTTTAATTAAAATGGAAAGCTTTTAACACCAACATCCGGGCAATAATTGAGAATAGAATGAAATTACAATTTTCCATAATCAAATAGAATACGCAGAAAAGCGCTATCTTTCTGAATTATCTTCTCAAAGGTAGACAAAAATGTTCGCCAAATTTTTACTTCACTCAGGTTAATGAATTTGAACGGGCAATTGTTACACAATATATTGCATTGTGACGTGCTACGTAATCTGTTTGTGAGCAACTCTTCCGGATTGTATTTTTTCATTATAGAATTTCGAGGTACAGAACGGACTTGACAGCGACAAATGCAGCAACTTTCGAATGCTTTCGCGGCGCCCAGTTTGAGAACCGCTGCTGTATATATTTACACGAGGGCATTTATTTATTGAAGCATCGCACAGAACGAGTTTCCGAATATTTGACAATTCGTTACTGCGTGACCTTTTTCCCGAAAACTACAAAAAAATAACCATACTTTTATATCTGTCTAGCTGCGCGGTAGAAACAGAACCCGTAACAACACGTGTTATGAAATTACAATTATGTATGACAAAGATTTACTCTAAAGTTAGCAATGCGATGGAAAAGTGATATTGCTCATCACTCACCAACAGTCACTTTGCTTGCGATAATACAATTCAAGAACAAATGCGTTGTCTGTTGGCAAAAAACGCGTTTCCTTTATTTTCTCAAGTCACAGCCAGGCAATAAGTTGCCTTCTCTCGGGAATGTACATCATATATATGGCAATTGATCCTACGTAGTTTTTCGTGAACTTTGGTTACCTCTTGTTTACGACTTGCCCGCTTCGCTCTCAGGCTGCTACGACGAGCGCAGAGTGAGGTTACTATCTCTTTTATCTTTCAGCTATATGTGTGCATATTTTAGCAGTCATGTGCATAAATTTGCTAATAACTTTCAATCTACAACCAACAGCCAAATCAGATTTTGTCAAAAACAAATTGAATTATTTTTAGGAAAAGTCATGAAATCTTGATATTGTGGGGTCATTGTGAACAAAACTGTACTTAGGAGGAAATTGCTCGGGCAATTATTGCCCCGCTTGGGCCGAATAGGGTTAAGGATTGATATCCAATCGCTCTATCTGCAAAATCACAATCAAACAATTCCCTTCACCAAACACCTTAAAGCTTTCACGTAATTTGATTAGTTTTGCTTTTCAACGGTGAAAACCGCTGAAATTGTTTCGAAAACAATCTTGTTTGTAACAAAGAATAAAGTGGGAAACATGGTCAAGTTGTTTGGGGCGTCGTTAAAAGGTGACAGCGAGCTAATATGGCTATTAATTCAAACCTTGTAATCACTGCGTCGTCGAAGCCTAAAAAGGGCACTTTATAATGATTACACAGGCCAACAAAAAAAATTTTTTGTCAAAACCAAAGGATGTTGAATCGTTTTGGGGTTAAATCGGGGACGCTGAGTCTGAAAATGCACTTAGTTTTGCCGAATTTTGAAGATGTTTTCACTTTTATTTTTTTATAATTCTGCTTGAGCATGGTGCATTCTCAGGCATGCGAGGCTTCTTTAGTGTAATATAACTGGTTTCCCATACAAAGTTTAGTGTCCATTTACTCCATACAACCTATATGTATATCGATTCGTATAAATACAAGTCATAATGTTGATAATTCATGAAAGTTTGATGCGGTTTAGAGCATTACTATCAGCCAATACCCATAAAATTTACGACTTTCCTCTATCAAAAGTTTCTCTTTATCACATTTATATTTCTTCTTACAGAAGAGTTATCAGTTTTAGTTTACTTGTCCTGTGCGTTAAAACAACAATGATAAGGCCTAAAGGCAGCATAGTGTGGAAAGCATATATCATTCAGCTAACTGAAGTGCTAGATTTTGTGGATTTAGGACATAATGAACGATGAATGGCTGCTTTTTGGCGAGCATTTTAATGGGTACTATATATTTATTTGCAGGAAAATTTAGTTTCATTGTCTTGAATAAAGCTGTATATGAGAAAGTAGTAGAGATGAGCACTAAGCGAAGGCAATGCCGAAACAATCCAGACATATTTTGCTACATTTGTGGTGAATATATGATGGCAAAATACCGATTCAATGTAAGAGATTTTACCAAGAGAGCTTATGAAGCTACTTTGACATAAAGGTAGGGGGCCAAGACAAGTCTTGGGCACCCCCAAGGTGTGCAAACATTGTCAAAAACGCTGCGCTTTTGGACCCAAAGCAAACTCAGTTTGATGCGGTTTGAAGTTCCTATGGTATAGCGTGAGCCCAAAAATCACTATGATGATTGTTATTTTTGCATGGTGGATATGTTTGAATGGAATCAGCGAAAGAAGAAAGATTGAGTCTGCTCGACGATTCGTACCACATTGCGCTAAAGTTCCAGTTTCAGTTTTCACTTTATTACCTGACCTTACTGCAGATGAAATGCTACTGGAAGCGATGGATAATACTGAGAGCAGCGACAGTAGTATTAGGAGCTCTTCCAGCTTGGCTGCTGCAGCATCTTCGCTCAGTGCAAAACCAAAACTCTTTAGTCAAGGCCAACAGAATGACCTAGTTCGTGATCTCGGCTTATCCAAGAAATCGTCTGAGATTTTGGCATCTCGTCTTGGTAAACATGGTATACTGGATTCGGGAACTAAAATTACATTCTGCCGTGATAGGGATGATTTGTTGATTCGTTTTTTCACTATGGAAGATGACTTTGTTTACTGCAACAGCATCCAAGGCCTCCTTTCAGAAATGGGTCTTCCAGAGTCCAACCCAAATAAATCGAGAATGTTTATAGACAACTTCAAAGGGAGTTTGAAATCTATGTTACTTCATAATGGCAACAAGTTTGCATATGCTCCAATCGGACATTCCGTGATTGATAAAAAACACTATCTGAATGTGACGATGGTTTTGCAGAAATTGCGCTACAGTGAGCACAACTGGGACATATGCATATACTATAAAATGGTCAATTTTTTGTTAGGACAGCAAGGGGGTACACCAAACATCCTTGTTTTCTCTATTACTGGGGCAGTCGCACTACTGATCAGCACTGGGTAAAGAAGAATTGACCGGCACGAGAAGATCTTGCAATAGGCGATGAAAATATCGTAAATGAGCCACTGGTTAATCGGGATCGCATTATCCTGCCTCCGCTTTACATAAAGTTGAGCCTGATCAAATAATTTGTGAAGGCTCTTGATGAAGATGGTAATTGTTTCAATTATATCGCCAAAACCTTTCCTGGTCTCAGCATGAAAAAACTTAAAGCAGGTATTTTTGATGGACCCCAAATTTGCAAACTGATGCAAAATCAAACCTTCACTGCTTGAATGACAGTGGCTGAGAGGGCTGCCTGGTGCTCATATGTCTCAGTGATACAAGAGTTTCTAGGTAACACAAAAGCTTGCAACTACTGGAACTTTGTGGATGCGATGCTCCAAAACTTTCAAGCTCTTGGTGCAAGGATAAGCATCAAACTTCACTATCTATTTAGCCATCTGGACTATTTCCCAGAGAATCTTGGTGATGTAGCGAGGAACAAGGGGAGAAGCTCCATCAAAACATTACGACGATGGAAGAAAGATACCAAGGTTGTTGAGACTCTCACATGATGGCAGATTGTTGCTGGACATTGATCCGTGATTGTACTGAACAAAGCCATAGCCGGATATCACATAAGCGAACTTTTCGTTAGATGGACAGTTAAAATCCAATGTGACATGCTAGTTAATGTTTCTTTAAGTCTATGAACATCCCCATGTAACTGTTTGTTACAGAGGCTGTGTTTTGCAAATGACGGACCGATACGATTCTTTGTAGCTTTTTATGGTGTTGAACATTGCGCGTTTACTATATAGCAAGCTTTATTCATACCATGAATTAAAAGCTTTGCCTGTTTTGGCTCAGTAATCATTCATGTCAGACCAATATGGATCAGTTACACTGAAAACACATTTTATTCATTGACCAACCCGATATAAATGTCCATTTAAAAGTAGCCCTAATTACGGTAGAAAATAAATAAATAATTCAAAATATTTCTAAAACTAGAGCCAATGTGCACAAAATAGGTCATTTTCGAACTCAGCGCCTTCAATTTACCCCTAAACCGCTTTCATCTTGTATGCAAAACATTTGGCCTGTGTTATCTCTGCTTGGCGGTGTCTTACATGCAGCATATTTATTTGAGCAGTTGTTCATTAGTGCAAAATTTCAAAATAGCTTTGAACGAAGATAAAGATGACTGATTCATTTCATTCTTATAGAGCAGTGAGTGAAAAGTTGAGCGTTTTCGTCTGGCTCTCATTTTGGCAAAAACTTGTAATGTAAGCGAGACGATAAAGTTCAAGTTTTCACTAATTGCTTTGTGCGCAATGAATTCTTTCTCTAAAGCTTTAGAATATTCATTGCAAGTAATTTTAAGCAATTCAAACGGAATGTTGAAACTTAGAAACTCCGACGCAGGTCTGAATAATAGGCTGAAAATTGTCACGCTTCAGATCACTCAATCTGGCGATTAAAAATACAGAGCAATAATTTGAATCATTTACAGATGCGGAAGGAAGAGCGTTTTGCAAGGACTTGGTACGACTTGGTGCGTGTGCCCGAAGAAGATTTGGAAGCATTTTGGCAATGAGAACGATGATGAATTGATCACTAGAAGGAAGTGCATCTCTCTCATCATGGGATCGCTTCTGGCCATCTTGTTGCTTGCTGTAGTTGTAGGACTGATCGTCGGAATTAGTAAGCGTAGATGTCATCAGCCGAAATTGTTTTTCGTCTTTATTATCAAAATACATGTATTAAACCTAAAGAGCAACAACGACGTTGACTGCTCCTTTCATCGTGTTGAGGACATGGTGGAAAGTTATAGGCTATCGAGCTCGATTGGCGGTTCAGCAGTGCGAGAAAAAGCATGATTGGAAATAATAGTTCGTTGCTCACAGTAGAAGCTGGCAGTTGATACACATTTTTACAATCAATAGCTTTGTGTTCGTCATCACAATGAAGTGTTTGTAAAATAGGTTGCTTATGTGAGAAAGCTACTTGGTGGATTCGGAAGGTATATTTATCATTCAATATTTGCCTGGCGTATTCACTTAACTCGATTTTTTTCATATTATCTTTTACTTTATCTTTAGTGTGCAAACGTTTATTTGATGGGTTTAACTTATTTTTTATTTTCTCAGTAACTGAAGGTCCTACAGAGTCTCCCATCCGCTTTCTTGTTATACCGGGAGGTGGAGATGAAGGCGAAACCGAGGGTGGAACTGAAGGCGGTACAATTGGCGGAACAACTGATGCTGATGTATAGATGCTTTAAAACAGCTTGTTGCTGTAGTTTGCTACATTTTGCCATGCTATTGTGTAGCTCAACCCTGCTAGTTCTATAAAATAGAGATGTAACTACCTCACTCACTAGCGTTGTTTGAATAGATGTTGCTTCATTAAATGTTTAATGTATGTTTATTTAGTATTTGGTATATACTCATATCAGAGCGGCATGTTGTGTGAAGTGCAATTGGTTTATTGCTTTTAAATGTACTTGTTGAGAAGTGCTGTCGATACTTTTTTTTTTCTTTCTGTTTCTGGAAAGCGATCGGTTTGACGTAAAACTGTTCTTCAGGTCAACACCGCAAACCTAATCAAGAACAGATTTGCGGAAAGCGGCAGTTTGTTTCCTACCAGAAACAAATACAGTATATATTGTAGCCTGCACCGCCAAGGCCGACTACTATTGGGAAGGTTTTGAAAAGTAGCCTCTTACAACCTTATCCTTGCTGCGTAAGCAGCTTTACTGTTCTAACCCGGTGGTAAAATCGGTCATTTTTTGTCAAGCCTTGAGTTTTTTTTTTGCACGTCGAACTGATTAGAGGTGCAAATTAGTGAGATGCCGCCCCCAATTAACAGTATGGATTTTTATTTAGGTTTAATACCCCTTCTTTCCTCGTCATCGATCTCGAACAGATAAACATGGTTAGGCTTTAATAAAGCGAAAAACATTTTTGTTCTGCCAACAAAACTTTTGTTGTGATATCTAAAACATGACTCTATTGTTGGGGTTCTTGGGACTGGGAGGCGTGGAAAATTCACAGGGGTGGAGCCGGGTCGTGGTCTCATGGCACGCCTCGGAAAGAGATTGAAACAATTTGTTTGTAACAATAATAATCTCTAGAATATTCATGTCATTATCCCGTGTCGACGCAGTTTTTCTGTTTTGGTCATTATTTCCGGTATTTCCCCGTATACAAACCGTCGCTTGTTTATTTTATTCTCAAAGCAATTTTATTGGTAGCTATTTCCTGTACTCCCCCACGTAGACCAATCTTTTCTGATTTATTTTATATGCGTTTTTATTGGTTGTTTTTTTGAATAGCAGTTTCCGGTATTCCCCGTTTTCAAACCTTTTCTTGTTAATTTTTAGTTTCTTTAAAATTGTTGGGAACTTTATTTTGGTTACGTACGAATGAGAAGTATATATACGGGTGGGTCATTTTGAAAACTGAGAGACGAAAGCAAACAGACAACAGAACAGAGAAGAAAGAAAAGAAGGGAGGTGAATTAGCATGCAAGGGGCAAACATTACTGTAAGGAAGGGGGACTATCGGTTGCTATAAGTGTGGTGTTGGTGATTGTCTACGTGCGATGGCTTGTATATTAATAGAGTTGTGTTGTAAAAGAGTGAGCTGTCAACCTAGCTTCTCAAGCGTAAGTCCGTAGGCCGAAGGATAAGGCATAGAAGGTAGCCGTTGAGCTCTACCGAGCTAATCTTCTAGTCGTCGAATCGTCATCAGCCGGTCACCAGGGTACAGGGCGGGTGACTTAACCGTATTCGGCGACAACTTGGGGGCTGGTCCGGGATCTTTTGTAGGTTGGTAGAGTAACAGTATGGCTACTGAGAGCAAGTCTATCACTTTGGAGGTGCTAAGGCAGCAGGTAGAGAAGCATCGGGACTGGATGAAAAGCAGAGGAGCAAGTTTTCAATTGATGAGTGGCGCCGATTGAAAGAGACCGCTTCAAAGGAGATGCTCAAAATCGAAGAGAGGGAGAGACTTCGGGAGGCCGAAGAGAGGGAGAGACTTCGCGAGACTGAAGAGAGGGAGAGACTTATCGTGGCCGAAGAAAGGGAGAAGATTCGCAGAACCGTAGCTGAGGAAGGAAGGGCAGAGATAGAGTTAGAGAAGTTAAGAATAGAGTTGGAAGCCAAACGGATTGAGGCGGAGATACGTTTGGAGATACAGGAAGACAGAAGGCCTATGGCGGCAGGTGCCAGGGCCCCAGAGTTACCTTCATTTGTGGATGGGAAGGATAACCTGGATAGCTACTTGTTGCGTTTTGAGAGATATGCGACTGTTGCAGAGTGGAAAAAGGAGACTTGGGCGACCCGCCTAAGTCCACTGCTTTCCGGCAGAGCACTTGAGGTTTACTCGGGTCAATCAACTGAAAACACCTTGAATTATGATCGCTTGCACATTGCTCTTCTGAAGCGGTACAACTTCACAGACCATGGGTATCGAGAGAGATTTAGGGGAGCCAAGCCTGAGGGTCAAGAGACCCCGAGCCAGTTTCTAGTGAGAATCTCGAACTATTTTGATAAGAGGGTGGAGCTGGCTAGTGTGGACAAGTCGTACGAGGGAGTAATGAAATTGATGGTGCGCGAGCAGTTTACAAACTCGTGTCCGAAAGATGTGGCGGTACATCTAATGGAGCGCAGTCCGAAGGATTTGGAAGAGTTGGCGAGGATAGCCGAGCAATATTTAGTGGCTCATAATAAGAAGCTATCGAGCAAGGGTGCTTTGGCGAGACAAGAAGCGGGGGAGGGGGGAGCCACGGTAGCAGGGATTCGGCCATGGAGAGATTTGAGGAAGTGATGCGATGCTGCTATTGCGATGGTAGAGGTCATCGGGCGGCGGAGTGACCGTTTAAGCATGCTAGGGCTCGACGAGGAGAAGACTCTAGCCGAGACAGTATTTTCATTGGTTCAGGTGCGGAGCTACAGGCCACGAAGAATAGATTGTCGGTCGTCTCAACGTCCTTAGCCCGCACACCGATTGAGAGCTGGAATTGGCGGTAGGTCGTCGACCCAGCCTCACCGAGTCGCTTGCGTGATGCAAGTACCGAAGAAAATAAAAGAAGACAAGCCGGAGATTGTAGAAGAATGGCTGGAACTGAAAACTGGGGAGAACATCAAGGTACTAAATGGAGCGTGCATGGAGACTGAGGTAAAAGATAATTTGCTAGTATCACCTGGGATGGTAGAGGATAGGACTGTGAAGGTTTTAAGAGATACCGGTTGCAGTGGTATAATTGTAAGAAGGAGTTTGGTGGATGAAGCCCGTTTGACTGGGGAGATGGGACACATGATGATGGTAGATCGGACGGTAAAGAGAGCTCCTATAGCTAGAATTAATATAGATACTCCGTATTATGCTGGAGTGGTCGAAGCATTGTGCTTGCTGGATCCGTTGTTCGATCTCATCATCGGAAACGTACCGGGAGCGAGGAGGCCAGACGACCCAAATCCGAAGTGGAGCACGTCAGCTGCAGTGGCTACCAGGGCGCAAGAGCGGGCGAGCGAAGGTTCAAAGCCGCTGAACGTACAGGAGGTAGCAAGCAAGGTGGCGGTATCGAAGAAGGATCTGATGAGATGGCAGGAAGATGATCCAAGCTTGAGAAAATTCCAGGATATGAAGGAAAAGGTAAATCGGGGAAAGTATATGGTTGCGTATAAGAAGCTGGAGGGAATTCATACCGCGTACACCAGCGGAAGGATATTCCAGGACAGACCGGTAAGCAAATTTTGGTACCTAAGTTACTTAGAACTAGAGTGATGAAAATGGCTCACGATTCGATTTTTGGAGGAGACCTGGGGGTAAAGAAGACGGAGGACGGGATTCAGACTAATTTTTACTGGCCAGGTATGCATAGGGATTTTGCCAGTTTTTGTAGGTCTTGTGACGTGTGCCAGAAAACGGTTGCCAGGGGAGCTGTTCCTCGTGCTCCGCTGGGAGAGATGCCGTTGATCGATCTTCCATTTAAGAGGGTGGCAATTCATGTGGTAGGGCCTATCACACCCGCGAGTGACAAGGGGCCCAGGTACATTTTAACTTTGGTTGACTATGCAACACGATATCCGGAAGCAGTACCGTTAAAGAATATTGCTACGGAGAGTGTGGCAGAAACTTTACTGGATGTGTATAGTCGTGTAGGTGTGCCGGAGGAAGTACTTAGTGATCACGGTACGCAGTTTGTATCCAAGTGCATGAAAGAGGTGACAAGATTGCTATCTATTAAGCGGTTGACTACCACTCCATATCACCCGATATGTAACGGTCTGGTGGAAAAATTTAATGGGACGTTAAAAAGAATGTTGAGGCGGCTGTGTAGTGACCAGCCACGTCAGTGGCATCGATTTATTAATCCACTTTTATTCGCGTACAGAGAAGCGCCCCAGGAATCTACTGGGTTTTCACCCTTCGAATTGATGTATGGAAGGACGGTGAGGGGTCTGATTCAAATTCTGAACGAGCTTTGGACGGAGGAGTTGGACGTTCCGGAGGTCACGACCAGTTACCGGTACGTTTTGGAACTGCGGGAAAGGTTGGATACGACGATGAAGATGGCTCAAGAAGAGTTGGGGAAAAACCAGGTCAGAAACAAGAGGTTGTACAATCGCAAGGATAAGAAGCGAGTTTCCCGGGCTGGAGACAAGGTACTGATATTGCTTCCTACTGATAATAACAAACTGCTGATGCAATGGAGGGGGCCATATACCGTCAAGGGGTGCCAAGGGGGAGATAGTTATCAAATTGAAGTTAACCGTAAAACAAGAAACTATCACATTAACATGTTGAAACGATACGTTGAAAGGGATAAGAACAATGACTCTGAGGGGAACTCGAAAAATTGTGCCCAGGGAGTCACAGGGGCTGATCGGGGCATAAATTTGGTTGGGGTCAGTGTGAGAACCACTCTGGGGCAAGAAGACTACAGCATCGATGAAGAGGCATTGATGGATCTGGGGTCATTTCAACAGAAGGAGGGCCTTCAAGAAGTTTGCTTGGAGATGAATTTGGGTGAAGCACAACAAGACGAGATCATGGATATCCTGAGGAAGTACAGTGATGTCTTTAGTGATGTTTCGGGGAAGACTAACCTTATTGAACACAAAGTTGAGCTTACTGAAAATGAACCAATTAGGTCCAGGCCATACCCTTTACTTTACGCTATTCGGGAGGAAATTAGGGAAATGACTAGCTTAGGTATCATGCAGGAATCGAGCTCGCCTTATGCATCGCCGGGGATGATCGTCAAGAAGAAGGACGGATCCAATCGTATTTGCGTTGATCACCGTAAGCTGAACAAACTCACTATCGCCGATCCTGAGTCTATGACCACTGCGGAAGTTAAAAAGTTAAAGTTGTTAAAGTTGAGTTAAAGTTGTGATTTGAAGAAATTGAGCTTCAAAAAAATAGATATCCTGCTTTTGGAGAAATCGCTGTAACATGACGTTCACTAAAAACAAAATCATCTCCAAAAAAAGTATAAATAAATAAAGAATTTTACGTATTACGAAGGGAGTAATGGTCGATGTTGACATTGTCGAGAGGGCGTCTCTCAAAAAGTTTAAAAACTTCTGCTCTATATTGTTTTAACAGCGTAATGGAATAGATTCCATATAAATGAGGTCTTAATTGCCTCCCTGTAATATTATGCTCGAAGATCTAATTTTTTTCTACTCGTAAACAAGATGACGTTTCTCCGTGACGTCAATGGGGTCCGCTCCGAAGGACGCTATTTTTGGGATAACAATTTTTTGAGAGCACACTTTTGATTTTTTAGAGAACACTTCGGATAGAATAGGGAAAACTTAAGTCAAACACTTTCTTAAGAGGACAGCTGAATATTGTAACTTATTTTGATCTTTAATTGAATTGATGGGTTAATAATGGGTGACACTTTTTGGTTTGGTGTATGACACTTCAAAGCGACCCTGGCGTCACGATGTTTGTGGACGTTACAGTATTTTGTGAGGTATTTTTGTTTGTTTTGATCCAGAAATTTTGCTCGCTCTTCTCGTATTTTTACCACGCTCCTGATAAAATCGATTGTTATTTGCGCTGTACAAATAAAAAATTTATAACAAAAAATTGCAATACACTAAAACTGTTATCTTTGCGCAACCCGACGTTACGTATCAGCAACAGTACGTTAGCAAGTACGATACTGGCACTTTGAATTTAATAAAAACAATCTTGTCACAGCAGAAAAAACAAGGTTGAACAGCACTTGGTAGGAATAATGCTGCAATTAGTTTTTCTTGATTGGCAATTATTCTTATCACGTAATTATAATTAATATTTAATCTAATATACAAAGCGCAATTCTGTGTGTCTCTTCGTCTGTCTGTGTGTCTGTTTCAATTTCTCTGAAGCTACTGTAGGTACAAGCATCACACTTGCCACGATTGATCACCACCCGGTGGTGAGTGTCATAAGAGGGTATTTGTGACGTCATGATAACATCACAACCAAAATTATTGTTTTAGAATTTGCATTACTTGACAGAGGACAACCGCTTTTTGCTCAAACAAAAACCAGCTTCCGACTTACCACATTTCAAAAACTTTCATTTGTTTGGGGTCTAAAATGACGTCTTAATCAACGATTCATTGCACAATCTGTTTTTTGTTTTTTCTCAAAAAGTACTCATTGTAGAAACGCGATTAAACGTTCTTTTAGAAGATATTAATAAGCTGCTTTTGATAAAACAACTTTACAGCAATTAATATTTATTTGATAATGCTACGAGCACTTCTGTATTTAAACACTTCAAGCCCTCTAAGCATTTTTTTTCTTTATCTCGCTTGCACGCTTAAACTAGGTCTATGACGTCATAATATGTCTCGTACGATTAACAGAAATGTTTGCTGCCGCAGATCATAATATCAAGATGTTTTCAAAAATTGCAACCTTTTTACAAAATTAGTTTATTGAAAACTGATTTGTGACCTCATTTTTCACCTAATTTTCAAGCTTTTTCCAACAAATTAAAGATTATTTCAAGGTGATTGCGATAGTGTATAATATGTACAATTAATATTAGTTTTTAACTGAAAAAACTGAACTTTAAGATCTGTGGTGAAACTTTTTACTCCTCCCAAAAGTGGTGAGCTCAGCAAAAACAGATGATTTTAAAACAAAAACGTGACAATAAAGTATTAACAATTGCTATCCTTTGAAATCTTGGGAAATTTTTTTCCAGCAATATCTTACTTTAATTACTTGAGGCTGAGGATTAGTTCATAATGGCTGATCAAAACTTTGTTGCCATTCGTGATGTTTCATTTTTAGTTAAATTTTTTAGTTTAATAGATATTAAATTTTTTAGATATTAAATTTTTTTAGATATTAAATTTTTTTTTTTTCCTTTTCGACCAGTTGCTTAATGAAAGGGTTTCCGGACCCGGTGAGGTTTCACTTTCAGGGTGGTTTTTCTTTCCTCACCATGCTCAGATGAGCTAAAAAACAGCCTTATAGGCCGGTTGTGCCACCCATTGACCACCTACGTAGCCGTGTCTCGCACTGGTCATCTTTCTGATCCTTACTATTTCGAATGTTCTAACTTCTTATTTACAAAATAATATGATCTACAACTATAAAATCTCCTGCGTTTTTGTTTTGTTCTGTTTGTTTTTTTTTGTTGTTTTTTTTTTTTTTTTTTTTTTTTTTTTTTTTTTAAACTGTCCTTTAATTGCTTGAATTTAGGGTTTAGCGGCCATGCAACTATTGCTCTAGTTTTATGGATCCACTGCTTTCATTTGCATGTTTTAACGTCTGACGTTGTGTTGCTTCTTCCTTTTCTTGACTCCATTTCTCTCATTATTATTGTTGTTTAGTGTCGTGTGTAATGGTGGTGGTCATGAATAAAAAAAGAATGAATGAATGAATGAATGAGTTGTACAATTATCCTACTTGACCAAACAAACTTGCAATTGTTAAACAAAGTTAGTTTTTTGGTACATTTCACTACTTTTCCTCACAAGCATGGTTCTTTTGCACTGTCTGTCGACGTTTTCACACAGTTTCATCAAAAACTAAAGTCTCCAAATGTTTATGAAATGTAGTCTATCGGTTAAAAACACATAAAGTTTTAGTGCCTGAACTTCACAATATTGCAATTTCTAGAAAGACTAAGTCCTTTGGTACATTTTTTCTATTCTTTCTCGATAGCATGGATCTTTGTCATCATCAATCAAGTTATTCAAAAGAGTCAAAGACTACCAATTTAAATATGTAGCCTATTCCAAGCAAAACACTTGGTGATTACCCATGAAAAAGACGATGGGGTAAGGATGGTCCTTTCTTATCGTTTGCAACAAAATGCAAGTGTCGAGCAAAGCAACATATGATCTAAATGTTGAAGCAATTTCCTTTGCAATTGGGCAAGGCTGGCGCAGCAGCCAGCTGATTTGATATTCTTTACCGCGACATTGTTGATGGGGGCTTCCACTACTGCTATAACTTAACTGTGAGTGCTTTATTTCTGGTTAGTTTGCTCGTTGCATGGCGGCGTTTATGCCAGGGCCAAGGAACATGCACGCAGTCAGAGACGTTAGTTAATATTAATTCGCCTACAGTGACGAAGAAGTGGTAAGTAGCAATCCTAATATTAATGGCTTAAAGGGCATAAAATTCACTAACTTTTCGCTACTGCACACACAAGAGTTGGATGGGTGAAGTCGGCTTGGCCGGAGACGAAAAGAAAGCTGCTTTTTCCACTACCATGAAGTAAACACATAAAAGCAAGCAAAATAATTTATGAAAACAAGATTGGTAAAGAAAGCAGGTTTAGGTTGACTTTCATCAATCAAAAAGCGGGTAAATTTGATTAATAAATGTTTTGCCGATCAAACAATTGTGTAGGTTATGTAACTTTTTTTAGGAGAAAAGATTCTTGAACCAAAGTGTCAAAAATGTGCACTAGTAGGCTACAGCCTATTCAACATTTTTTTGGGAGAAAACATTCTTGAACCAAAGTGTCAAAAATGTGCGCTTTGCTTTTAATCCAATCTTTTGTCAGCCGTCTCAGTTAATCCTTTCCTGAATACACTGCCAAGCATCATGTCCCACCTCCGCTTTTCCGCCTGCTTGCCGCCTTATCATTGACCTCGCTACGTACCGACGACCAGTTTCATCATGAAAAATTTTAAACGTACATTTTTTATCTTTTCTTGTGACTCTCCTCCTTTAAGACAAAAATGAAGAATAATTTCGAACCAGACCTAAAATTAGTGCACTTATTAATGGCTCACGTAGGCTACCAAATAATAGCTTACCAATTTATCAAAAATTTTTAGTTGTGCAATTCATCGATATCCGTTACCACAGACATTACAAATTGTTTATCAACAACGTGCCACTTTGTTCTTTTTGCTCTTAACAAACGGTAAATACAAAGAAAATACAGAATATAAAGCGCACTTCTGTCTGTCTCAACTCCTCGAAAACTGCCAGGCGCACAAACATCAAACTTGGCACGATTGATTACCACCCCGTGGTGAGAATTATAAGGGGTCCGTGACGTCACTATGATGTCACAGTCAAAGATAACTTTTTAATTCGCATTTTTGAACAAAGGAAAGCGATTTTTGATTTGAACAAAAGCCAGTACCGGACTCACCAACTGAAAAAAACTTCGCTTTTTTAGCACCCACATGACGTCATAACTAACAATTACGCTCCTAATTGTAAAATATGTTTTCTTAATTTACTCGAAAAATACTCGTCGTAAAAGGCGATTAAACGGTTTTTGGGAGATATAAACAAGGTGCTTTTGACAATAACACTTTACAACAATTTAAGCTTAATTGACACTGCAATAACAGATTGTTCTTTAAGCATTTCAAGCCTTTTAAGCATGCTTCTTCGTTTTTTTCCGCTTGCTTCAAACTTGCTCAGTGGTGTGATAATACGTCTGGTACGATCAACACCGTCTTTTGCAAACGCAGATCATAATATGATTTCTTTTTTCAAAAATTGCAATTTTTACAAAAGCAGTTTACTTAAAAACTAATTTGTGACCTCATTTCTCAATTGATTTTCGAAATTATTTTAACTAGTTCAAAGAGTATTTCAAAACAATTCTGATAATATATGATTTGTACATTTACTATTAGTTTTTATATAGAAACAATCGAACTCTAATACCTGTAGTGTAACTTTTTACCATTTCCAAAATGTGGTAAGGCTAACAAAAACAGATAAGGATTACATAAATTATAATAAGGTACCATCAACTTACGTCGTTTGAAAGCTTACGAAATTTGCTTTCCAGCAATATGTGACTTGGTTGTAAGTAAATTCGCCGTAAACAAGTTTGCCGTAGGAAAACTCGCCTCAGGAATTTTCGCCTCATGAAATTTCGCCGCAGTCAAATTTTGCATCCCCAATATCTACCCCTCGCCCTGTACACTCCCTTCCACTGTACACTGCCCCGTATATTTACATACCGGGCCTGCCCCTTCGATGTACACTGCCTTTCGCCTATTAGGCGAAATTTCCTGAGGCGAGTTTTCCGACGGCAAACTTGTTTACTGCTAATTGTTATCGCACCAATGCCCATTTTTTAACTCACCGATAATCGAACTGCAGCCCTGAAAACAGGAGTCTTATTGCACTTATTGTTTTGTCGCGCTTCACTTTGTTACAATTATCTATTTCTACACTCTGACCTAAGCACACAAAACGCGTGGCTTCAGGCTCTTACTAATTATGTATATAAAGAAAAAGAAGTGACTTAAAATTCTATTTTTGGTTTTGAATTTTGCTGGTTCAATCGTTGGAGGATAAAATTCTAGTCAATTTTCTCGCGCTGGCCTATTCGAAGTTTTTTATTGTTATTCTGTCAATATACCCATTGATTTTACTGTTTGATTTTAAACTGGTGGTTGGATAGAGAACAGTGCGAGGAAGGTCCTGGCCGTCCGCCAGTGACACCTATAATAGAAGATTCATCCCCTTTGAGTGGTGAATCCTTACCACTAATTCTCCGGACACGATGTGACTTTAATTAGTTAGGGCTAAGGATTAGCTTATAATGCGTGATCAAAAATCGGTTGCCATTTATGATTTTTCATTTTTGTTGCAAAATTTTCCTACTGTATCTAAGTAACTAAAAATTTTTATAAAAAGTTAGTTCTTTGGTACATTTTGACTATTTTCCATTAAAACATGCTTCTTTGCCATTATTTATCTTGATTTTCAAATAGCTCATCTCAGCATAAAGTCTATAAAAACTTTAAAATATACTCTACTGGTCAAAAACACTCAAAATTTGTGGTGTCTTGGCCTCACAAAATTGCAATTTCTACAAAAACTTAAAAGTCCATGGGTACATTTTGACTATTTTTTTCAAAAGCATGATTCGTTGGCATTATCTATTAAAGTTTTCAAAAAGATTTATGTAAATCGCCTCCCCTACTCCATAACATTTAAATTATGCTTTCTTGCGCTTTATACAATGAACCAACAAAACTTTTTTTATTTCAATCAAATCACTTCGTTCTTTCGACTAATTTATTATTCAAATTTAACGTTTCGCTCCCCTTAGTTACCGGGGAGCTTCTTCAGAACACGGTAGATGTTAATAATGTGACATACAAACTGTGCAACATAAAAATATAAAGACTACCTGTATTACTAAACACTAAAAATTATTTATCAACAGGGCAGGCAATCACGTAATAACAAAAACATTGTTACATCACAGATACAGGAGTGGCCAAGTGAAAAGTGTTGTGAGAAACATAAGACATTATTTATTGGAGACAAACACACCGTAATGGTGCAAATTTTCCGACTGTTTATAGTGTGTTTGTCTCCAATAAATAATGTCTTATGTTTCTCACAACACTTTTCACTTAGCCACTCCTGTATCTGTGATGTAACAATGTTTTTGCTATTACGTGATTGCCTGCCCTGTTGATAAATAATTTTTAGTGTTTAGTAATACAGGTAGTCTTTATATTTTTATGTTGCACAGTTTGTATGTCACATTATTAACATCTACCGTGTTCTGAAGAAGCTCCCCGGTAACTAAGGGGAGCGAAACGTTAAATTTGAATAATAAATTAGTCGAAAGAACGAAGTGATTTGATTGAAATATCGTTACACTCGACATACGAAGAATGCCTGCCATATTTAAAACTTTTTTAAATCGTTGGCTGTATCAAGTAAGCAAGCTCACTTTCTAATTACCAAACAGGGCTGGCAAGACTTAGCCAAGAACTCTAAAAACTCCAAAAGAAATGCAGCGGCTATGCGCATCTCCTTGCAATGTTTTTAGGCTTGATGAATTTCCTTTAAAAAACGGTACTTTTCATTTTGAAACGAGAATTAGCTATTTCAAAGAAACATTAACTTTTCATTTCTGTTCTCACAATTACCAATGTGCTTAACCCATTAATGACGATAATTACTGGATGACAACTGAAACTCAAATTTACATGAAAATCTTTTATTTAGATCCCATTTATCATATAAAATGAAGAAAAAATTATATTTATTATTATATTCTGAAATAGAAGCTGGCAAGTATACTTGCCAACCGGCAATAACATAAAGAAATAAGGCAAATAATAGAAAAATAAAAAATAATTGAAAAATTTTCAAAACTTCACATCATTTGACCTTTCTAAGATAACTATTTTGTGTGAAATTCATTCATACATTCAAGGTAAACAGGAATATTGCATACACTGCAAAAATATATGGTGTGTTCACCACACTGACGACATCTGTTAAAATGACTCTTGCCTTTGTAAGTCCAATGATGCTGAGTGTTGTACCGCACTGTATTCGCCACAGCCATAGGAACTGGACCTGGTCTTGCTCTGGGTTTCCCATAATTTGACAGCGTCGACATTACCAGTTGTCGTGCAAAGTCCAGCAAACTAATTTTCTTATCGTAGTTTCTGAAGAGTTTCCATCCATTTACAACCTGGGCGTCCACAGTCCATGCAAAAAGGGGCCATCACCACTTTTTTGATCTGATTCTGCATCGATAAGCTGCTACTTGTTGATCAAACACATCAACGCCGCCCATGTGCTGATTATAAATGTGTATTGAATGTGGCAAATCAACTTCAACATATTTCTTTTGGATCCTATTCCATCTTTTAGCTTTCTTCAACGGCTCTGAACGAAGTTTGTTGGATGCAACACTTACCACTTTTTTGTCCTTCCACTTTACAACTGAAATGCAGCTAGTGAATGCTTCATCCATAGTCCCTCTTTCCATCTTATCTAAGGTCTTTCTTATCTTCAGAGGGGCTCCAGAGAGTCTGTCTTCTCGGAGTGTGCAGGTGGCTGCTATTTTTTTTGATGCAAGTTCTTCAAGTAATACAACTGACCCAAAAAAATTGTCAAACACAGCGTGTTGACCAGGTTGCATATTCACCTTTTCAATCATTTGAAGCACTACATTACCACCAAGACCAAACCCTATATCAGTCACTTTCGTATGGCTTCCACAATATGGCTCAGCATGATGCAGAAATCCATCTGATGTGCAAAAATCGCCCAAAGTTTAAATCCAAATCTCACTAGTTTTCCTCGTATGTATTGCTTATTACCGTGTCTGCCATAGTATGGAACCATTATTTCATCAAAGCTGTAGAATTCTTCTTTTTCCTTATCTTTATTCGCTTGGTTTAGGTGTTCAAAAAGAGGTCGTACCTTGAAGAAACGATCACCATCCATAGCCATATTGTTCATTGAAATGCAAACACCTCATTATCTGTTCAAAAGTGTCGCGCCTCATAGAATCAATAACAAGTTTATTTTGTGTATCGGGAGACTCACTCCAATACAGTCTTCTGTTAGGTACCTTATTGTAACCTGAGAGTATGAGAATCGCTAGAAATACCTTCATATTCTCCGCATTTATTTCAGTGCAGGGAATCCCTTTCTGGTGAGCATAATTTTTACTTTGTTCACACAGTGTTGCAATCCATTCCTCTGTCCAATACCTTTCTTCAAACATCTTTAAAGGATTTGTCTCTGCTGCCTGACCACACTGCCCTGAGGCTACTTCATCATTATTCTCTGCAGCCTGCACACACTGAGCTGTGAACACTTCATCATAATCGGGGACCAGATTTACCACCTGAAGAATATTATCATGCCACTTGTAGGCAGCTTTTTTTCGTCACTTTGTTTTAGATGGTTCTGATGCAAGAGATTGAGTTGATTCGATATGAGGGTGATCATTATCTGTATTACGACTCAAAACATTGCTGAGTAAAATTCTCTTGGGAGGGTGCACCGGGTTGCAGGTAACTTCATCATCAGAACCGTCACTATCTTGATCTGTGTCAGCTTCCGGTGCTTCCTCGGGGGGCTCGACAGCTATTCTGACCTCAGTTTGCTCACCTGATTCTTCTTCCATTAAAAGGTCATGTATTTCATCCAGTGACAACCTAAAATCAAGATAAAAATATATCATTACACGTTAGCAGCGGTACATTCAAAATTGATCAAATCCTTATCGCCAACGCCTGGTGGCAAGTTTACTTGCCATGTTTATTTTTTGTAATAAAAATAGCCCACATATTATCATCAGGATAAAAACTCTATCACTCAATGCTAGATCAACATTTTAGTAGCAACTTTCAAGGTTAACTGAGCGGGCATGTGACGCAGCAGCGCGTCGAGACGTGTTCTGTACACGTTCAATACTTGTTTCAACACTATAAAACACCTGCAATAACAATTCCATTGTTATTTTTTTCCTAAATTATATTTTTGTGTGTGGCAAGTAAACTTGCCAGTCGTCATTAATGGGTTAACGTCGACATTAATGATGGGGGTGCTGCAACTGTAATTGCATTCTTCGAGTTATTTTGTTCTTCCCATGGCTGCAAGCAAGCACCGGCGGTAGTTACGGCTCTGTTGTTAAGACATTAAGTGCTTTATGATGCAAACCCACGTTAACTATGAGTTAAATGCCAATAAATGTTATCAAACGTTTTTCTTTCCGTGAACCATTTTGAATAAGTGCTTCTTTCTCAGTAATAGCTCTACATAGAAGCCGAAACAAAACAAATACGTTATAACATGATAAGGCATCAGTCATATGCTTTGACACAAGACGTGACAAAAAAAACGCAGAAGTGCTCGGCACCAGCAGGAATATATATGCGAAAATCGTGCGGCACTTGAACTGTTAAGATGTGTAGTAAGCTATTCAAATATTTGTGAAACCTGCAGCGCTGCATGATTTTAAATCGATTATAAGAATAATTTTTTGTTGGTGCAGAATTTTAGTATAGTTTGGAAAAAAGTGTTAAATGTATGAAAAAAGCAATCATCTAGAATAAAAATACCAAAAAAGCTACCCTTTTCAGAGCTATCTGAAAAATTAGTTTCATCCTGATAGAAATTGAGACTGTACAGTATTACTGAGCCACCTTCAAGAGACGTTTAAGCTAAGAAAGAGTACCAGATAAAACTTACACTTGCTCCATGCACTGTGGTAAACTTGATAACTAACCTAGAGAGATTTCTCAAAGCTCTGTTTTGATTGCATTCTTGAGTTCTTTCTAAGAAAGTCAGCACTTCATCATAATATTTGCAAATACAGTGAACCCTCGTTTATCGCGGGAGATACGTTCCAAAAATAACCCGCGATAGGTGAAATCCGCGAAGTTGTCAGCTTTATTTTTTACTGTTATTTTACAATGTAATACTGTACTGCAGAATGAAACAAAAAACAAAACCTCTTTTCAGGCCCAAAATGTGTTTAAGAAATAGAAATATTAACGTATATATCAACTTTTTTCACTTTTTTCAACTTTTTTCACTTCTAGACAATAGTAAAGTCCCTGAGCCAATCAGAATTCCCTGTAAAAAAAGCACTGTAAAAAATTCCGCGAAGCAGCGAAGCCGCGATAGGTAAAGCGCGATATAGCGAGGGATCACTGTAAGTCTAAAGTTTGTTTAATAGCGGCCATTTTTTTCAAATCTTGAGGTGTCTGTAAAAAAAACAAAAGTGATTTAACAACAATTTCCTTTATTTGTGGCTGGTTATCCTGGTGGCTTTTAGGTTTATGCTGAAGCTAACCGCTGGTATTCAACCTAAAAGGTTTATTGAATCTTAATTTACAAAATATTTTTTTCTCTCAGCAATTTGCTTCGGTAAACGTCTCTACATTTGCTCCAGAAATATAAGTTCAGTGACGAGAGGTAATGTAGAGATATACATTTCAATCTGCAAATTTAATTTAGCATTTAGTCTTAACACCAAAGTTGTGTTTTCCTATCTGTTTTAACTCTTTGAAAACCCATGCCAATTGGAAGTTAAAATTTGGCACAAAGTATCATCATTTCTAGTCGAGTGTCTTTAGGGAGGACAATGACGTCACAATGCTTTTTTGTCTACCAGGCTAACATTTTTGAAAAACTAGCACTATAACCTTTGTAACCTTAGCATTTTAGAAAAACTAGCTTCGGACATGTGAGCGATTCCCAGGAAATTGTTTTTTAAGAAAGTATATTTGTATATTATACATTAGTTACGCTTCAAACATCTTAATTTCAAAGCAGTGTAGATTATGAGCTACTTCTACTTGAGAAATCAGCGCGGAATCATCCCCTATAGTCACTTGTGTGGTAAATTTCAGCAAGTCATTGATTGACTTTCATTCAAGAAAACGAATGGTGGTCATATTAAACAAATGTTTTAAAGATTTAGCAGCTAAATTAACTTCATTTGCGACATTATGTAATTGTATTTTTTGATTGTTTATTATCAGCTTGTTATTTTACAATTAGGTCTAAATTAGCTGTTTCAAAAATGTCTTTGACAGAAAATGAAAAACTTCTGGTGGGGACCACGTGGAAGAAACTCAGTGAATTGGGTCTCGAAAATGTGGGACTCCACATTTTTGTGACGTAAGTATAATAGGAAGTGTTTGTCGAAAGTGGGTAGGACCAAGGGGTAGATGCCCCACGAGCACTTGAAACAAATGAAGTACGGTTGCAACTATTTTTTATAAGAAGGTAAAAAGTAACTTTAACTTTTTTGCTAACCAATTTATCTGTAGGCTGAGTCGTGGAAGAAAATTATTGATCATGTATTCTTAGCTTGGGAGCACTGCTGTTTTTTAAATCATCATATCAAAAAAGTTAATTTTGTATTGGTTTTTAGGCTCTTCACAGACCATCCACAGGTAAAAGTGATTTTCAAGAACCTAATTTCAGATGATATGGTGGTGACCTTTGAGAATCTGAAGAGTCGATCAGAGATGACTACACATGCGTTAAAGTGAGTTTACATTTTCATCTTCGGTTCAAAATCGAGTTTTTCTGCAAGTGCAGTTAAGTTAGAAAAATTCCACATTTGATAAAAGTGAATAATGTTTGGTAGATCGCTACAATTAAAGCAATTTAAAACCCTCGTCGATCAAAGTCCTATTAAGAACGGAGTCTTCCCAAATGAGTAAAATCATTATGTTTCTGCAATTTGTTAAATTTGTTTATTAGTAAACCACCGTTACCGCAATCTATGCTGGAAACACAATTTTATCAACGTGGTGATGAGTAAAGATCCTATTTTGGGATTTCTGTTGGAAAAGATAGAAAGTTTGTTGTAAAAAGAAAGTCACCAAATGAGAAGCCTTTATTTTTTTTTTAGAAAATGCAAGCCTCAAAAGCTTTGGGGGTCCACCTCACTTTATATCGGTACTTATAATTTAATCTGGACTGAGCCTTTGCCGGAGCAGTGGTGAGCTATTACAGCAAAGGGTCCCTTTGTAATTTCAATTTCAATTTCGGCCATCAAACTCAGTAAAAATTTCAAGTTCAACAGTTATTTCCATTTATTTTGAGATGTTATGTAAAAAAATATACTTTTCCCTTGATTTTCAGGTTCTTTTATTGTTACTACGTGCACCTTGATTCTGCGGTGCTTGTAACAAATGTTTATTCGCAGTGTCGCTCAAAGCATTGACCATTTTGTTTCGTTGCTTGAAAATTCTTCTGAGTTTGCTGTTTACGCGGAAGAAATAGCTGCTGTCCACAAAGCAAGAAATATCGAGAAAGAAGCATTCGATGTGAGGTTCTTATTTTTGTAAAACGGTACAGGCAAACGGGGAAAATACAGAGAGGGGTCGTTGGGGGTAGAAGCTCCGCGGTTGATGTCTGTCTTTTTGAGAGTTCAAGTTTAAGAGACAAAAAAATTTTCGGTACTAGATAAGTAAATGAAGTGCACTGTAATTCCAGTTTTATTTCTGGATTTACAAAATGATGACAGCGCACCAAGATAGAAGTACATTATCGTTTGATTCATTAAAAAAATTTTGAAAGAGAAGCCTTTGAGTGTTTTGATTTAATAAAAGGAATTGTTTTTCAAAAAACTCTCCGATTCTTTGAAGGAAACAAGGTTGTAAACTGGGGTCAGAGGAGAGGTCAGTTCCTCTTAATTACGCCTTTGACAAAAACCTTTAAAGAACTTTAATAGTGCAGGTAGATAAAAGCAACTTTTTCAGTTTTATTAATTTTCTTATTTTAGCTTTGATATCAATAAAAGGGTGTGCCTGAGTTGCAAATCCAAACCACCTGAAGTCATACCGACAATTTGTTTAGATTTTGGGAGGAGTCGTTTTGAAAGTCATCAAGTCGGCTTTGGGAAGTGAAGGAACTGATGATGTCATAAATGCCTGGGAGAAAGCGTACGGAGCCATCAAGGAAGGGATCGTAAAACATATGTACAGTTGAAGTGGTCTGTGTCGGGTGTAGTTGTTTAAGCGTACGCAAATGCGTCCATCTATTGTAAAAGCTGGACCTATTGTTCGTCTGTTGACTTTGTTTGCAAAACTTTAAACATGTGTCCTAAAATGATGGTGAGGTCCCTATCCTCATTAGGGTAATTCTACTTTCAAGTTACAGCAAAGCCTTCAAGCTTTTTGAAATATTGCGTTTCTTCAATGAGGTTTGATTGCTTGGTAAGAAAATTTAGCAAACTACACACATATATAATAAGATGTGATCTACTTTGAATTAGGTATTTCATATCGCTTCATGATTTACGTCTATTGGTAGTTTCGATTCGTCCATGCACAAATGGGGTCTCGCTTCTTTAGCGAAATGCGAGTGTGGCGCTAGTGAACAAACTGCACACCACATTATTTTAACATGTACCATACATCGGGCACCTTGAGGAACAATGAGTGTGACAGTTTTGGATGACGAAACAAGGTGCTGGCTCAACTACATCACTGCCAGCATCTAATCTATGCAACACAGCAGGCTGGGGTGGTAAAAGGATAAACCCGCGGTCCTCATCTTTTTTTTGTGTCTGATCTGGAACATAGATACCCTGCCATACGACGAAGAAGAAGACGAAGATTAACGTCGTCCTAGGTTCGAATTTTAATTTAACTCAAAATATTTTTGTATATCAAACTACCTAATGCTGTATATTGTTCAGTTATGCTTTGTTTGTGAGCTTATATTCAGTATATTATACTGTTTGTTCTTAATTATGTGGTAACATGTGAAATTATGTAGCATTGTCTTGCCAAATCCTAACATGGAGGCTTCATAAAACTTTACAAATCTTGACCAAAAGAAATAGAATGGATTTCACACTAGAATTGGCTGGCATGTCATGCTTATGAATTTATTTGGTCTTTCTGTTAGTCTTCACGTAGACTGGACTACATTGATCAGTAAACTGCTTGGCCACGCCATCTTTCTGTCACCTGAAGATGGAGGCATCCCATTTGGTATCTTGCCCATATTTCTCCACACTATTTTTTTTCACTTGGTGTGACTCGACTAGGAAAATGAACCCTAGATCTACCGGCTACGAAGCGGATGCTCTAACTACTACACCATCGCGCTGGTTGCATTGGCTATGATGGCATTTTTCTTGGAAACGTTTTATAGCGATTCACAGGCAGCAGTTCTGCTAATGAAAATATTACGAAAAAAGCGTTTTTAAAAATAATCACTCTTTGGTTGAGGAAGATTGAAAAAATTTTTAATTGACTTCGGGAAATTACCATCAATTTATCATATAAGAAAAAGAAGGCATAGGAGAAATTTTGCGTTGTGTAGATTGTGCCATGGCCACCTACAAGATAGGCCCAGCTTTGTCGCATAGTAATGTATTTTCTAACGGGCCAATGGAATTGATTTCAAGCAGTGACTAAACTAGACCGCGACGGCGTCAGTCTGAGAGGGAGAGATTAGCCTCGACAGGCGATTAAAACTTGTTTAGTTCGTAGTTATATTTAGCACTCATCTTGCTATTGCCAATAAAACATGATTTAAAGCTTTAAATTTATACTTACGGAATGAGTTAGTGAAGTTAGGCAGTACCAGTTCAGAAATATAGTCAGTTCTTTGGTACATTTTGACTACCTTTCCTCATAAGCATGGTTCTTTTGCATTATCTGTCGACGTTTTCACACAGATCCATCAAAAACTGAAGTCTCCAAATGTTTATGAAATGTAGTCTACCGGTTAAAAACGCAAAATTTTGGTAATTGCAAGGATATCGGCACAAAACACTAATTTTCATTTAAAAGTAGGGAGGTCTGGATTAGGGACAAAGTTAAAATCCCAAATTTAAAAAAAGATCAAAATTAAACGGGATTGTTTTTGTTTGAAAAGAGCTTAATTGGCGCCTATTGCAATAGGTTATATGACCTAAAGGAAAGCCACTGCCCCTTTCCATGCTAAGGCCGAATTAAAGCTAACAGTGCAGGCAAAAATCTTAATGCCACCAATATTAATACGAAAGCAAGCCCACCAAATCGATCAAATAGGCCTACCACCAAAGAGCTCATTTCTTTAATTTTCATAACGACCACCAATTGGGCGACGCCACCAATTTTGACTAAGTTTCACTCTCCCCTTGTACTTTTAAAAATTACAAATGGTAATTTGTGACACCTTTCTTTTTGAATACTTTTAGTCTTGATTAATACACCAACATGATCACCGTTACATGTACAGAAACTATGGCTTATATTTACTAAGACATTACGATGTTGCTCTCACAAATGTTTGTACGATGAAGCTGACCCAGCTGCAATAATTGATACGTTTTAAATCGGCACGGGTGATGGTATGGCCTGCCGGGGTTAAATCGCACCATACTTAAGAGAAACATGTTTTCTATTTTACTTTATAATAGCTTTATAGAGCTACCGAAATCAAATCTGAAAATTTGGGTAAAGCAAGGACTTATTTATCTTCTATGAGCATACCTAAGCAAGAAAAAACAAATATAAATCATAATGCGTCGCCAGCAGGGACTTAAGAAAGTTTGAGGCAAAATCAAAATTAACAACGTCACTGTGTTAAATCGTACCACATGGATGATATTATTGGTGTTTTGCTTTATAGTAGCTGTGGCGTTTTGATATATTACATATATCTATAGAACTTTTGAATCCTATCTCAATCTTAAAATTCTTTTAAAATTGAGGCGACGTATGATAGTCGCTCGGATAATGAGGTCTGACTGCAACTTAATAAAACTTGGAAAAAGATTGGCTTCCACTAAAAACACCTCAAGCCACTTTAATAACCGAATAATGTATTCACAGAATAATACTTCACAACTTCAAGCTTCTTCGCTCAACGATCTCAAGACTATTCACTTTACCACACAATCAGAAAACCGTCAAAATTAATTTCACCAATAACTGCTTAATACTCGCCATGTCCACAGAATCCATAAATTAATACAAAAAAAACAATGGCCCTTCTTTGCTCTGTCAATCAATCTCTCTCTCTGCCACTACAACGTTTTCTGCTCTCTCTCCCCAATTCTACTCTCCAACTAAAAAACATCCCGTCGCCTTATATATAGATCGACAAAAACAATCCAGAAAACGCTAGAACGAAATCACGTGAGAAAAGGAAAAAAGCATTTCAAGTTATGTAATCGTTTATCAAAATTCTTCGAAGAAGCTAGAATCACTAGATCAATCTGGAATTTTACTATGTCGTAATAACGATTGTGACGTAATAAAGGCATACACAGCAATCCACTTGCGAGGAAAAAAGGTTCTTTTTTTCTCAATCAGTTATCGAAATTCTTCGAAGAAGCTAGAATCACTAGATCAATCTGGAATCGTATTATGTCATAAACGATTGTGACGCAATAGAGGCGTACTCACGGCAAATCCAATTGCGAGGAAAAAAGGTCTTTTTCTCAATCAGTAGCCGAGCGAACAAATGACATAGCACCTTACACAAATATGAAAGCAATTCTTACAAGGCAAATTTCCTTATTCGTGACAACAGCTTTCTAAAGCTATTGGGATCAAATCAAAAATTTGAGGAAAAGCAAGGACTCTTTTCACTTTCCAGGGCACGTCAAGCAGGGAGAAAAAGTATGCTAAATAATGCGTAGCCAGCGAGGACTTGAGAAAGTGTAAAATGAAATCAAAAGAAAATATGTGTGAAACGGGCGTCACTGTGTGAAATCGCAACACACGAAAGACATTTTTTCTATTTTGCTTTAGAATAACTTAATATCAGAAATGTAATCCCTACTCCCAAACTACGGAAAACGCAGGGCTCCCTTGGTTTCGAGTCAGAAATGAACAGAGCACATAGACCTAAAACATAGCCAGGATCTTGAAATGAGAAATTTGATTAGAAAAACGAGCACAGAAAGTCGTGAAAATCTTATGTGCAGAAAACACATAAACGTTTGGTAACTCTTCATACAAGAGCCTGATAGATGATACCGGTTTGGCCGGGTGAGCCGACAAGGGTGGTTTTCTTAGGTTGATATGTTGTCTGTTAAGGTATTTATGTCTATACTATGCAGCATTGTAATAAAATCCCAAGTTTAAGAAAAAATTGTCATACAGTGAAACCACAACCAAAACAATTTGTATAACTGAATTTAGAGAAGATATTTGTTTGGAAATAACTCGGCCTGATGTGCTCCTACCAAAATATGGTGAATGATTTTGGAAAAGCCATAGCCGCTTTTGTGGCTATGTCGGAAACAAGATCAATAGCGCAGCCAAAAGAACTTAATACTACAAATATAAATAGGAAAGGAGCAGCACCACATCGCAAAATAGGCTTACCACTAAATAGTTTAGTTCTGTAATTGTGAAAGCAACCACCATTCCGCCGCTACAATCAGTTTTGATTATGTTTCAATCCCTGCTCCATCACAAGTATTAACGATAATTTGTGGCAAGATTCTTTGTGAGCATCACCACTCATGATTTAAGAGAACATGATGATCACAATTTCGTGTGCAGAAATCGCGAAAATGCATAAAATTCATTGACTTTTTGCTACTGCTCACAAAAGAGCACGATGCGTAAAGCCGGAGCAGCCAGTTGAACCGAAATACTAAACGTTGGCATTACTGATGGATGGCCGCTACCGGGCGACGCCGGCAAAGCCGGCAAGTATGATATAAACCGAAAATTTCTCAGCTGAAGATAAATTAGCAAAATCGATTTTCCTTTTCATAAATTTATTTCTGAGCTAATTTTATTACTTTTGTTTGAAAGTAGACTTTTTCAGTATTTACTGTTATGGAGAAAAGTTGATTAAGAGACCTCTTATCTTGGTTTGATTACCTTTTTCCACTTTTAGTTTTAAAATAGATTTGAAGATATAGTCTCTCTGCAGTCTGGATATTTCATTTCAACCTCATCTATTGTAGTGCTATATATACCTGTACGAATACTTGAAGCTTTTAAACCTAAGTTCCTTGGCTATAAGTGGTTGGCAAAGGTTTAAAAAATGATTATTACAGCATAATATCACATTTATTAATTTCTTATGTTGTCAGAATTCCAATATGTGATTGACATAGTCGTCATTTCATCATGGATAGAGATGCAGTTTTAAGGTTACTTCACTTTTGTGACAAAAGACAAAGAAATGTTGAAAGTCATATCATGAGAGTTAGCTTTGTTGGTTTGCAAAATAGAAAAAACAACAATTGAGAACGTATTTGGTGAAATACTCTGTTCCGACGGGACTTGGGAAACAGCAGCAAAGTGTGGTTAAGACATTGAAATATCTGGGGCTTCTGTTCTATTGGCTGTACCACTTTGTCACCTGAGCTTACTGCATGCTTCAAGACATTTATGATAACAAAAAGTTTATTTTTAAATTTTTGTGGAAAGTATTTTAGTATTTTAATACCATTTTTAGAAACTTTTGCGATCTTGCTTGAAGCAGCAACAATTTTTGACCTACATAGAACATGCAGTTGATTCCTTTCGGAAAATGACTGTTTTGTGAAATTTTCAGGTTGCTTACAAAACTCAATTCTGTAAATGCTGCACACAACACAATCACGTCATTGAACTCACTACGCTGTAAAAATTGCAGAAAATAACACGATTGCAGTAAGCACTTTCAAAATTTTGTTGATCTGGCTCCAGAGCTATTTTCAAATGCAGGCTGATCGCGCTGCTCCTGCTGACTCATAGGGCGATTATTGCTGCAGCAGTTTGGTTCCTTTAATTTGTGCTCCAAACTGGGGCGGATTCAACTCATAATGTTGGCAAAAGATTTTGTAAGTAATTAGCAGTAGCATGAGTTGCAGCCTTTTTGCCCAGCAAACAACAAACATTTGCATATCAAATTATCAAAGGTAGTTAAAAATATAAAAGCAATAACAAGGCGACGTAGTTTTCTGAATACGTCCTGCGCAGAGTGCACAGTAACTTGTCTTACAAAAAAATCGCCTTGAGCAGCAACAATAACAAAACAAACAAATCAGTTAAAAAGATCTACTATTGAAACGTCATCTGTCCTTTTTTTACATAAAGTCTAAACTTTTTTGCAATCTGCGTCGTTTTCTGCCGCTGACAAAGTTGTAATGCAATAGTTACCTACTGTACATCAGCTACTTTCACCAGCGTATCTAGGAAGAGCAGTGTGCCGTGGCTTTTTCTTTAGGCCTTTACAATAAAGCCAAATTTTGCTCCCTTTCTTTTTAAAAATCATTGGCACGCTGGTTGCAATCGATTTTGCAATGATCTCATATCGATCTCCCTCCACAAAAAGAGGCATTGCATGCGGTACAATCCTGATACCAAAACCAAAAGAACGATGGAATAAGCCCACATCTTAAACAATAAACCAATTCCATCTTGAAGAAGAACAGAATTGGTTTCGATTTAATCAAAAATTGTTGTGATATTGTGAGCTCCAAGCGGTTACGATCGATAGAGAGCGTCTTGTAAACGAGAAACAAAACAGCAAAGCGAGTCCTGAAGGTGCGGGGCTTCCGAAAGAAGCAATGCTATTGAGAGAGATATTCAAATTTTCAAAGCCATCCCTGGACTCGTTTTGTCCTTTTGGACTCATCAGCAGGGCTTGCCAAGGGCCAAGAGGTCTCCCCAATAGCATTAACGTTGACTTTTATAAAACAAACTAACACAAAGCACAAGACTTACGTGCTGTTTACCTTTGAACGAGGTTCGTTTTGACGTACTTTTCCTCGCTCGACTATGGACTAAAACTAATATCCTTGCGTAAAGCTGATCACACGAGCAATGATTAGGCATAAAAGGTCTTCGAAAGGTTACGAACTAAATGCGGTGCTTAATTTGTTTTGATATGTTGTTTGGTAATTGTACCAGAGAGGTATGTAATAAATTTAGGGAGCACCATCGCCCCCTGGAGCTACCGCTCGGCAAGAAAGGTGGTGATGAGATCCGCTTTAGCACTGACAGAACGATGTCGCGATGCATTCCGCCAAAATCATCAACATTAAAGCAATTAAAGAGAGCACTGAAGCACACGAACATTGAGCTGACAGCTATCGGCAGCGTGGCACCGAGGTAAATTTCTCGTCGATAGGCTGTGAGTTGAAGGCTGAGAACATAATATTGCATGCTGCGGAGCAAAGTGGAACAGGTGTTTGCGACAAAGCTTACGGTTTGAGTTCAAACTAAAGCTGGTGCCGACCGTAACGACATGTATGAGTGAGTGCTGACTCTAACACCATAAAATCATTTGCAGCCTCCCAAAAATTACTGTTTGTCTTGTATTCAATAAGTTCTCATCACTACCTCACAAATGCTAGCTCTTGCCTTGTCACTCTATTTCTATGCCTTATCACAAGGCCCGGATCTGATCGACGGATACTCTAATACTACAAACCGAAAATGCAAAAAAAAACATTCGTCGTTTGATTTCGTCGCTAAATCTTCAGTTTTGTTTGGCCCTGCAGCGGGTATGACGCTGACTTGCAGTGTACTCTCTGAGGTTTTACTGTTTGCTTCTTTCGCATTGTTACGTCACAATGCGGTCGAACAGTGAGCTATAGAAACGGAACAATTAGATATTCTTCTCTCCCACAGCCCGGAACTGATTTGATCAAATGCAAATGGTTGATGAGCTTATCCGGTAGGAGGTACATCTTGGTTCTAGAAATCATCTTTTTTTATGATTATGACGCAGATGACATTCTCTCACTCCCAGATTGTAAGTACCGAGTGCAATAATTGATGCTTGTAGGACAGAACTTAAGCGTAATCAGAAGCAAATTTGAGGATGGAGCAATAACACAATTTTCATTTCCTTGATTTTCTTGGATGAAATTAGTTGAAGGCCGATTTTTTAATACCCGATTTTGTCAACATGTATCTCAAAATTGTTTGATGATCACTTTTTGAAGATCGATGTTGTGTAACCATAAAATATAAAAATACGGTTATACCTGGATGGTGTTCAACAAATTTATAAGCCACTCTAGCTCAGCGAATGGTCTGGAAAAAAGTAATTGAACAATTGTTTGAGCAAAGTCAACTAAAGAAAAGCAAAGTTTGCTATTTTTGAAAGGTATGTAAAAAAAATTTTTAATGTTTTCCAGACATCCTCATTATGGAGGAGAATACATCACACAATACCTCCCTTATACATGAACATGAGGCCAACTATCGACCTAGACTGGTGGACAAAATGCTGTTGCCATGATCAAAGTACAGAGTTAACTCGATGACGTCACAGCATGTCGAAATTGTTTTAATTTTTGAGAATTTGTAATTTTAGTTAAGACGATCCCCAACACTCTGGGCAACGTCAGAACTGGTTTTTGTAAATACACCTTTAGTGAGAATGGCAGGGATTCTTGCATAATTCAAAAAATTGGTCTATTTGTCAATCGCCTCCTCTTACTTTTATCCGACCGTCAATGGAGCCGTTGATGATCAGCCTCCGAACAATTCCCACCGCCACTTTTGGAGCAGGAAATACGTTCCTTGCAACCAGTTTCGAAATCGCTCATATGCAATACAGCTGCCAGGAAGATGAGAGTTTGCCTAACTGCGTGAACACTTCAAACATGAAGTTAGAGCTTTGCGGGGTGGGAAAGCTGTAAATGTGCTCGAAAGCAAAGTAAACTCAGTTATATAGGATCACAACAGTCCTTGAGTCCGTAACAAATGGAAATAAATCCCATGCAGTTAAGCTCCAATGTGGTAGAAACCGAGCTCTTGTTGTAGTTTACCGCTCCTCTTTTATGGAATAGAGGTACAACGTAAAACAGAAAGTAATTACAATTCACAATGCAAGCATGGTGGAAATCATGCAAGCTAAGATTTCATATTTGTTATTATTTCATACTACATCAAACAGGTATTTCATATTAGGTAAATCGGGACTAAGAGATGTAATTAATAATTATGTTCTAAATAGAAACTGTTAAAATTAGAATGTACGTAATTCGGCTGCTTCCAGCTTTGCACAAGCATAGTGTTTGACAATCTTGTGCAACTTTACTACAAAACTTAGAGACAAATGTGGCATGTTACATCAACACAAAATATTTCAAATTATATGATGTAAATATTTTGTTTTATTGTTCCTTCATGTTAGCTTGTAATCCATTGCAAACAAAGTAAGTCCCTCTGTTTACAATCCATTGCAAACACTGTTAATAATCCAATGCACAAACAATGCACGTCGTCCAGACAGGTTAAATTGTGCTATGAGCATTACATTAAAACGACAAGAGTCTTTTTACCCACTCATAGAGCGATTGCGGCCGACGACAATTGTCGTTTTACCCAGTGAACAGATTAAGGTTGAAAGCTTAGGTGTTGATGTCCGGCGGTTTTTCCAAGGCTTCAATGGGATAAGATAAGATCTGCAGCATGTAACAAATCATTAACCTAAAGTAAATTAAGGGTATATGTCCGGCAAATTTTTGCAAATTATAAATGATTAAATAAGTTTTAAATTAGAGCATCGGTGCTTTTTTCTGACACTTTCTAAATGAAGCTATGCTAAAATAATGGCGGTAGATAATTGCCATTTTGGAGGTTTCAGTTTACAAGCTCACAATCAGCTGTTGGCACTCAATTTTTGCTTTTGATTGATATATTGGACAAGTTTGCGGTTAAGAATTGACATCATAAATAGATCAAATAGGCAGTATTTTCCACACAGAGGCTGCCACGGGCGAAGAGAGGCCGAATTGTATTGTGGTAACAGCGCTTAACCGTGTTTAGGACGACTAACAAGCAGCGTGACACATAAATGGTAATTACAGAACTATGGGGCAATTTACTCCTATGGTTTGATAGGCGAGTCGGGGAACGCCATCCAAGTTGGAAACTTGGCAATTGAACTGTTTGTTCATGGCGATAAAGCGCTGGTTTTTGATCGTTAAATTTTGAATTCAGTGCCCGCATGAACTTTTGCGTTGATGTGCCTTTGAAAAGAATACTTTACCAAGACTACCACAATTGCGACGTAACTTATTTGCTACGTATTTGTTATGGCGACTAGACAAATAGACTAAATTAAAAGTTGTGGTAGAAATCCCTGTGCCTACAGCACTGGCTGGGCTGCCAGATACTAGAGGCAACAATATGTGACTGCAGGATAAAACGTGATGAAAGTGAATAAACATTAACATTAAGCCGATTTAGGCACAAAGTTCAGCGGATTTTGCGAAGTTTTCGAGGAGTTAAAAAGTTTTACTTTAGCTGCGCGGGGTTGGCTATTTGATAAAATAAATATGAACATTTTTAATCTGAAACTTTGCAGAAGTAAAAAAACTTGCTATTAAACACAACGTTAACATCAAGTCGAGTATGTTTGATTGTCTGGCGGGTTCTGGGAAGTATTGAAGGCATTGAAAACTTTAAGATTCACATGTCCGGCCGTGCTTTTCTGAATATTTAACTGTGATTAAAAACAGGCTTTGCAATACGACGTAAGTATCGCGTCAACTATGTTTAGATATCCGGCGGATTCTGGCAAGTATTGAGGCATTCAAATTGTAGATATACATGGCCGGCGGCTTTTTTTCTGAATATTTACAATAGTTAAAAACTAGCGCTGCAACGCGACATTAATATCATATCGACTACGTTTTGATGTAGGGCGGATCGTGAACAGCTTTCGAGACATTTAAAATCGCAGATATACATGTTCCGCAATTTTTGCTTGAATATTTACAGCGATTAAAGACTTGTTATGCAACATGAGTCTGGCATCACATCGAATCTGTTTAGATTTTTGGCGGATGTGGGAAATTTTAGAGGTGTTAAATCTTGTAGATTTACATGTCCGGCAGTTGTTTCTCACATTTCATGGGGTTAAGCGCTTTAGGATGCTACTAAAAGTAAATTTCACGTCAATGTATGTGACCGCTGTCTTTTATGGATCTCCCAAGTTGGAAACTTACCAATATGTTCAACTATGTTTACAACTATATTACATCGAATCACATGTCCAGGCGAATTTTTCGAAAACTTTTAAATTTGAAAAAACATGATTAAATAAATCGCTAGCAAACATATTATAACATTACTCGATCTCTTTAAATACTGAGCAGATATTTTGAAATTGTTTTGGTTGTCATTCAGTTAGCGTGTACTGATAAAGTCTTTGCACACCTGAAGTAGTCGCGACTTCTTTGTTTTTGTATCTAGTGCAGAGGATAGAGCAAAATTTTGAGCTTGTTAGCGCCATATAGAGGAGATTGCCGTAAAGTATTTGATTGTAGTTAATGTCGAATTCCTTTACAAGAATAATGCTCGTTCTTTTTTGTTGGATTTTACGAGATAAGCGAGGCAAAATATTTCGTTTATTGATATATTTTGAAGCTTTAACTGCTCCTACATGTTTTATGCTAAATTATTCAATTGGCTTTAGGGCCTACTATTTCATTGCCTATATTCACTGTAATTCAACCGATAAGAGAAGCCACTAGATTATAAACAAAAAGCGAATCGAAATCACGAGTCATGTGTGGTGCAATAAAAATTTGTTGAAATTCATTTTGCTGAAATTTATTTTCTCATTTTGTCAATCGTTCCATATTTTATTTCATTTCTGCCCACTACATTCCATCATTTAGTCTGGTTCATCAAATACAATGAAGCATGTTCTTACTTTGTCTCGAAACTATTTGTCATTTCCTGCAAAAACACTTGTGACTAAAACGTTTTTATTATAACTAATATAAGATATCACAGATAAAGCCTAAGATAAATGGATGAAGTAATTTACAGCATTCAAAGCACAAAAAGTAATATTAATTATGTAGCCCATTGGAAACGAACTAGATTGACTTTCCTAGCAATACAACACTAAACTTTTTTTCAAACATTGCTTTTTCAGTCACGTCTTTTGATCTAACTTGCTACAATGCTGCCGTTGGCAGAAGCAAAAGAGAAATTTTCATCACTTTAAGAAGGATTGAAAATTGGAAATTTTTTTCACATTTCACTCGCATTAGAAACAAAACAGTGAAACGAAAATTTTGCTGAAAAATTATAAAGGTTTTAACTGAAAACAGTTGCAAAAACCCGCCGGAATTTTTTCGCATTGGTAAATTTTCACTGCGAATCCGGCGGACATTTTTTCGAAAATTCGCGCTTTTTTGCGTTTAAAGGGAACACTGCACATGGTACTATGTTAATGAGATATTGTTCAGGAGCCACGTGACACACTGTTGGATCATGCACTTGACTTGGTAATCCAATAACAATGTTACAGATTTTTTTATTAACAACTAGCCCATTTTTTTTATTAATACTGAAAAACCATGATAAACTCTAGTAGATTTAATAGATGAACTGACAACCCAGCTGTGCCCTCTAGCAGTGATTCTGAAAAAGATATATCATGTGATAATTCTGACTCTTACTACCCTTTTCACTCTTTATCTAGCAAATTGTTTAAGCCCGATTCTGATGAAGCATCTCTAGGACGTTCAAGCTCTAACAATGATGACATTCAAAGTAAAAGTTCCAATAACAGCCCACTCACGGGTATGTGGTTTATGGTTGATGGAACGCGTCGTGAACAGTTTGTGTTGTCTGATGACTCTGTTATCTATGGATTTAGTGGGATTTCAGCAGCTGCAATAAAACCAATTGATGTAAACTCAAAAAAGGTAACCGATGATGCTTATGATCTAATTGTGGAATAAACTAATTTGAAAGTGCAACAAGTCACAATAAACAGACCAATTAGTCAAAAATCTCGTTTGAAAAGATAAAAAGACACAGATGAAACAGAGGCAAAGAAGTTTTTGGCTATTGTGTTGTACATGGGTATGGTCAAATGTCCAAGTATCAAGTTGTATTAGAGTAGAGATCCCTTTTATAAAAAATAGCTTTGTCCCTAAATTATGAGTCGCAATAGGTTTCAGCTTCTGATGAGATTCATGCACTTTTCCGACAACCAACGTCCAAATAACGATCAACTGTTCGAAGTGAGAAAATTGCTCGACCTTTTGGAGAACTTCACAAAATGCAAAAAACCTGGCAAGACTGTTTCCATTGATGAAACAATGGTACCTTGGAGGGGTCGCTTGCTTTTCCGACAATACAGTCCTGGTAAGGCACACAAGTATGGCCTTCTTCTTCGTCGTATGGCAGGGTATCTATGATCCAGATCAGACACAAAAAAAAGATGAGGACCGAGGGTTTATTCTTTTACCACCCCCAACCTGCTGTGTTGCCTAGATCAGATGCTGGCAGTGATGTAGTTGAGCCAGCACCTTGTTTCGTCATCCAAAACTGTCACACTCATTGTTCCTCAAGGTGCCCGATGTATGGGACATGTTAAAATAATGTGGTGTGCAGTTTGTTCACTAGCGCCACACTCGCATTTTACTGAAGAAGCGAGACCCCATTTGTGCATGGACAAACCGAAACGCCCAACGCCAGTACGCAGGCGATTGAGTTTGACCCATGCTGTTCTGGTCAAACTCATTCCAATAGGCCTTGTGCTGACCCTAGGAATGTAGGCACCGAGAGCTGACATACTCTTGGAGTACTCTCTGTCCCATGCCAAGTTCGTCCATTGGGTAGCGCGGATGCCCGACTTAGATAAGTTGTGCAATAGTTTCCGCGCGGTAGGATCAATCGGGTGTCTAGATTTTAGTCTTTCCTAGCTAGCAGCCTGCGGCTCAGTCAAATGGGTCATGCGGAAAGTGGCCAGGGTCCAAAGAACTGCGATTAGCCAAGGACAGTGTCGCTTCTTGGCAGCGACGCTCAGCTGGCTGGATGCCTGAGAGAACTAGAAGGTTCTCCGTCAAAGTGGGACGTAGGCATCCAGTGGCAACGCGCAAAGTGTCATTAAGAACGCTGTCAATGGGGCGAGTATGCGCGCTGTGACACCAAGCTGGTGCACAGTACTCAACAGTCGAGTAGGTCAGAGACAAGGGAGCTGTGCCCAATGTCTTGGCATCAGCGCCCCATCCTGAACCCGCACAAGTCGCCTCAGCAGCGAAAGACGCGTGGATAATTTTTTGCGCAATGCCTCAAGGTGATGACGGTGCAAGAGCACTCTGCCAGTTTCACACCAAGATGGGACGGCACTGGGCAAAGTGGTAAGATTTTACCATTGTTCTTAACTTTTAGCTCACGCCTAGCCTCTTAATTGTGGAGATGAAAGGCTGCCGTCACCGTTTTAGCATGGCTGAGCTTTAGCGGTCAAGTCTGGAGATATGCAGAAAGTGTAGTCATGTCTTTGCTCAAAGTTCTTTCCAACGCAAGAAGACTACAGCATCGATGAAGAAGCATTGATGGATCTGGGGTCATTTCAACAGAAGGAGGGCCTTCAAGATGTTTGCTTGGGGATGAATTTGGGTGAAGCACAACAAGACGAGATCATGGATGTCCTGAGGAAGTACAGTGATGTCTTCACTGATGTTTTGGGGAAGCCTAACCTTATTGAACACAGGGTTGAGCTTACTGAAAATGAACCAATTAGGTCCAAGCCATACCCTTTAACTTGCTATTCGGGAGGAAATTAGGGAAATGACTAGCTTAGGTTATCATTCAGGAATCGAGCTCGCCTTATGCATCGCCGGTGGTGATCGTCAAGAAGAAGGACGGATCCAATCGTATTTGCGTCTATTACCGTAAGCTGAACAAACTCACTATCACCGATCCGGAGTCTATGATCACTGCGGAAGTTAAAGTTGAGTTAAAGTTATGATTTGAAGAAATTGAGCTTCAAAAAAATAGATATCCTGCTTTTGGAGAAATTGCTGTAACATGACGTTCACTAAAAACAAATTCATCTCCAAAAAAAGTATAAATAAATAAAGAATTTTACGTATTACGAAGGGAGTAATGGTTGATGTTGACATTGTCGAGAGGGCGTCTCTCAAAAAGTTTAAAAACTTCTGCTCTATATTGTTTTAACAGCGTAATGGAATGGATTCCATATAAATGAGGTCTTAATTGCCTCCCTGTAATATTATGCTCGAAGATCTAATATTTTTCTACTCGTAAATAAGATGACGTTTCTCCGTGACGTCAATGGGGTCCGCTCCGAAGGACGCTATTTTTGGGATAACAATTTTTTGAGAACACACTTTTGATTTTTTAGAGAACACTTCTGATAGAATAGGGAAAACTTTAGGTCAAACACTTTCTTAAGAGGACAGCTGAATATTGTAAAATTATTTTGATCTTTCATTGAACTGATGGGTTAATAATGGGTGACACTTTTTGGTTTGGTGTATGACACTTCAAAGCGACCCTGGCGTCACGATGTCTGTGGACGTTACAGTATTTTGTGAGGTATTTTTGTTTGTTTTGATCCAGAAATTTTGCTCGCTCTTCTCGTATTTTTACCACGCTCCTGATAAAATCGATTGTTATTTGCGCTGTACAAATACAAAATTTATAACAAAAAATTGCAATACACTAAAACTGTTATCTTTGCGCAACCCGACGTTACGTATCAGCAACAGTACGTTAGCAAGTACGATACTGGCACTTTGAATTTAATAAACACAATCTTGTCACAGCAGAAAAAACAAGGTTGAACAGCACTTGGTAGGAATAATGCTGCAATTAGTTTTTCTTGATTGGCAATTCTTATCACGTAATTATAATTACTATTTAATTTAAAACAACACACACACACACGCACAGATGATTGCAAAGCAGTTAGATGAGGCAAAATACAGCGAGACTGGGCAGCGTATTAACAAAATAAAGCAACCTTTAAAAAGGCATCGTGTATGTAAATTAAAAAGTAAATGAAGTCAAAGTCGCATTTAGAATGAGTAAAAGGTGAACTACAGGCAAGAAAAATCTGTTACAACTCTTCAGGCCCTAACATGGTGGTCGTCAAAAAAAATTTATTTTTGGAAGAGGAATGAAATGGAAGTTTTTTTTTGTATACAAGACTTAAAAATTAGACAACAGTAAAACCCCTAAACATTTTTCAAATTGTATTTTTCAAAAACTGTCAGCTCTTGAATGGCATTATCCTATTGTGCAAAATATCAAGGCTTCATAACTTCACATAAAAACTGTGCCGCTAAAAATATGAACTTGAGCTCCTATTCTGAATAGAAACGGAATTTTAAAAGGTAAAATGAGCGCTCGTCGGTATGCTTGAATTAAACAGAGTCTTTGGTTCCGTTTCTGGTAGGGGGTAAAAAAAGTCGATTCCTTCGTCAGTCCGCATTCTCTTGGCAGGATTTGCCTCTTGAGGACGCTGAAAGCAATGTTCGTTGTACGAGGGCGGTGGAAAAAACGGGACTTCCGATACATATCTCCTTTTAGTGGAGCCCATGTTTTGCTTGCAGAGCGCCGGTTGAAAAGTGCCACCGAGTGGTGCGAAGTCTGCTGGGCGCCTCAATGCGTCAACATTTGGATGAGCGCCATTATCTAAGCAATTTAATGATGTCGCTTCCACAGTGGAAGGGTGGTGATACATGGTGGTATTAAGCGATGACGTAGGGCCGTTGAGGTCCGCTGCAAAACAAGGGTGCATGGAACTTTCGTCCAAACGGTTGAGATGGGAATGGGTACCGGAAATCACCTGTCCGTTTTTTCCCACACAAACCCTTCGATTGGGAGCTTGACGATCGGTATGGGGATGTTCTACAGTTTCGTAATTTTTCTGCAAGTCAGTGAATTGCTGCAAGGCAGTAGTTCGAACGCAGTGATTGGTGTAACGCTTTGATAAATTGGCTTCAACTAAACAATAAAACAGTTTGTTATCTGAAAAAGCAATGATAATTTCAAGAGTGAAATAGTTGAACACTAGCAAAAAACTCAAATAGTGCCACTTTCAGTTTTTATTTCAAGGCTTTGAAAGATTAAGACCACCACATATCCCTAATCCACCCTGTTGACGTCACAGGGCAAATCTATTTACGAACTGGAAAAAAGGCTAAAAAGCCTAGCAGTTATGGATTTAGCAGACAATCTTCAAATGTCAATAGATTGGAGTACGCATAAACCTAGCAGATGTAAAACATTGTTTCGTGGATTGAAATCGCTGCTTCGAGCACAAGCCTCTAATGCTTTAAACTGCAAGATGTTTGCGAGAAAAACACAGACTTTGGGCAGTTCGCTTAATATTGTGGAGGCTAACAGAGGGCAGTTTGTATTAACGACTGGTTCACAATAGATAGAAGTTTTCCCTTAGCCGTATAGCGTGTAAATCTACATTAAAAATACTCTTCAAGATTTCTCACACAAGTGTGCGGTATTGGCGTTTAGCCTCACGGTACTGTAATAAAAAAACTATTTACAGTACTTACTTGATATATTAGCCATCATTTGTTGCAATGCTTTCTCTCCGATTGGGGATTTCCCGTACCATGTAGGGGAGCTAGGATTTGATTTTTTTCGAGGTTGTTGGAACAGACGGGGTTGCATGGGATGCAATTTTGAAAGATAAAATTCAAAACTTTTAACCGGGCATAGTGCACCGTTTGTGTCGTACATTCGCGCCTGAAAGCATAAAATGTACGCACCACAAATGATTGTAGAAGACGAAGAGAAAGCTGCTTTTTCCACTACCATGAATCAACACATAACAGCAAGCAAGATAATTCATATAAAAACGATTTTGAGAAAAAAAGCAGATTTACATGTAGGTTGACTTTCATCAATCAAAAAACAGGTAAATTTGATAAATGAATGCTTTGCCACCTAACAATTGTAGGTTATAGCCTATTTAACATCTTTTTAGAAGAAAAGATTCTTGAACTGAAGTGTCAAAAATGTGCGCTTGTAGGCTATAGCCTATTTAACATCTTTTTAGGAAAAAAGATTCTTGAATCAAAGTGTCAAAAATGTGCGCTTTGCCTTTAAAATTGAAAGCTTCTCATAGTTTGTCAGCCGTCTTAGTTAATCCTTTCCTAAATACACTGCTACCAACAAAACAACAAGTATCATGTCCCACAATGTACCCACCTCCGCTTTTCCGCCTGCTTGTCGTTTTATCATTGACCTCGCCACGTACCGACGACCAGTCTCATCATGAAAAATTTTAAACGTACATTTTTTTATTTTTTCTTGTGACTCTCCTCCTTTAGGACAAAAATGAAGAGTAATTTCGAACCAGACCTAAAATTAGTGCATTTATTAATGGCTCACGTAGGCTACCAAATAATAGCTTACCAATTTTTGAAAAACTTTTAGTCGTGTGATTGATCCGTATCCCTACCTGTTACCACAGACATTCCAATTTGCTTATCAACTACGTGCTATTTTGTTCTTAACAAACGGTAAATAAAAAAAGAACTCAAAATATAAAGCGCAATTGTCTGTGTGTCTGGGTCTCAACTCCTTCGAAACTGCTAGGCACACTAACATCAAACGTGGCACGATTGATTACCGTTTCGTGGCGTCACTATGACGTTACCATTAAAGATACTTTTTTTAATTCGCATTTTTTAAGGAGGAACGGAATTTTTGATTTAAACAACAGCCAGTACCCGACTCACCAACTTCAGCAAATTTCGCTTCTTTAGCATCTCGCATGACATCATAATTAACAATTAATTGTGAAATACTCAAAAAGTACTCGTCGTAAAAGGCGATTGAACGATTTTTTGGGGAGATATTAACAAGATGGTTTTGATAAAAACACTTTACAACAATTTAAGCTCAATTGACAGTACAATAGCAGATTGTTTTTCATAAGAATTTCAAGCCTCCTAAGCATGCTTCTTCGCTTTTTTCTGCTTGATTTAAACTTGCTCTATGATGTCATAATATGTCTGGGGGACCACCAGCACAGTCATTCGCAAACACAGATCACGATATAATCATTTTTCAAATATTGCAACATTTTCTCAAAGGCAGTTTACTTAAAAACTGATTTGTTACCTTATTTCTCAATCGATTTTCGAAATTTTTTTTTAAATTAAAGGGTATCTCAAGGCAATTCTAATATATGATTGGTATATTTACTATTAGTTTTTATAGAAAAACAACTGAACTTTAACACCTGTAGTGTAACTTTTCACCATTTCCAAAAAGTGGCAAGCTTAGTAAAAACAGATCGTGTAAACCTAACAATTAGTGTCGTTTGAAAGCTTAGGAAAATTTGCTTTCCAGCAATAAGCGACTCTATAATTAGTTAGGGCTAAGGATTAGTTTATCATGGGTGATCAAAAATTGGTTGCCATTCACGATTTTTCATTTTTAGTTATAAAATTTTCCTACTGTACCGAAGTAACCAGCAATTCTTACAAAAAGTTAGTTCTTTGGTACATTTTGACTATTTTTCATCAAAAGCATGCTTCTTCGCCATTAGTTATCTTAATTTTCAAATAGCTCATCTCAGCATAAAGTCAATAAAAACCTTAAAATATAGCCTACCGGTCAAAAACACTCAAAATTTTGGTGTCTAGGCCTCACAAAATTGCAATTTCTACAAAAGCTTAAGTCCTTTGGTACATTTTGACTATTTAGGCACACTTTATAGTTGGGAGAAAACTACTAGCTTTAATCCAAAAGTAACAGCCAAGCAACTCGTCAAAAACATACTGCGAACGTTTCGGCCTTCAACTGGTGCCATTTTCAACGAAAATAATGTACAGCAAACAGGTTGACTAGTAACTACGCCATACTGACACTAAAAAAACATTTTTTTTAGTGTCAGTATGGCGTAGCTACTAGCCAACCTGTTTGCTGTACATTATTTTTGTTGAAAATGGCAACAGTTGAGGGCCGAAACGTTCGCAGTATGTTTCAACAAGTTGTTATTTTTGGATTAAATTTTGACTATTCTTCCTCAAAAGCATGATTCGTTAGCAATTATCTATTAAAAGTTTTCAAAAAAAGTTCATGTAAATCGCCTCTTACTCCACAGCATTTAAATTATGCTTCCTTGTACTTTATACAATGAGCCAACAAACTTTTTAAAATCGTTGGCTGTATCAAGCAAGCAAATCCACGTCCACTTCCTAATTACCAAACAGGGCAAGCAAGATTTAGCCAGGAACCTTTCTAGAAACTCTGGAAGAAATAGAACGACTATGTGCATTCCTTTGTCATGTTTTTAGGCTTCATAAATTTCTTTTAAAAAAACGGTACTTTTCATTTTGAAACCAGAATTAGCTATGTCAAAGAAACACTTGCTTCTCATTACTGTTCTCACAATACCAATGTTCTTAACGTCGACATTACTGATGGGGGTGCTGCAACTGTAATTGTATTCTTTAAGTTAGTTTGTTCTTTCCCTGGATGCGTTTATGCCAGGACCAAGTAAAATGTGCCTAGTTAAGGCTTTAGGTGGTACAAATGGCCATATATTTACAAAAACGTAGTAACTAGCGGTCCTAATATGTAACACTAGCAATTCTTTCGGAAGCGTGCCGCACAAGGAGCAACAGAAAGATCCGGACTAGAGACATCATTTATGTTAGAGGGTTTTACTAGGTCGTAAAGTATGCATGCCGCCAAGCAAGTGATTTGTGTTCTCGTAAAACAAAAGCTATTACGGCGTCCATTTCCAACTTTATTTTTCTTCTCCTACACATATTTGAAGGAACGAACAGACTTTGTGAAATAATAGAGTTTTTAAGACCTCTCTTAATTGAAAGCAATTGTACAACTATCGGGATTAGGGGATAGAGGCGATACCTCATTAGCATCAATTTATCGCTTACGTTCTTAAAAGCATTTTATTTGAAGCCGGTAAAGCCGGCACAACCGATGTCACTAACCGGAAATAACTGACTGCTAGCCCTTCCGGGCGACCCGGGCGGAGCTTGCTAGCTTGCTAATGAATTAGTCAAAACTAAAGTGCCCAAATTGGGCAAGTAAATGAAATCGACGTTACGCAAACAGACTGGCCTCGTAACTATAACGGGTAAGAGTAGAAATTACATGTAGAGTAAGAATTAAAGCTAACAACAACAAAACTCACTTTTCGTAACAATGAAATTGGTGTAGCCATGCTTAATACGTTTGAGTTATACAATGCTTGGATATCACTTGATGATATTGGTACTTTATGAGCGATTGTACGTCCGATTCCTTTCAAATGCTTCAGCTGTTCATCCAAGCATTCGTTTGACAATCTAACAAAGAGAAGGTCGCTTTTCGCCTTTACAAAGAAATTTTAACAAGGGTTGGGAAAAATTGGAAGATTTCGAAAACCAGGAAGCCAGGAAGCAGAGAATAAACATTGGCTGATTAAGATACTTCTTAAAAGATAAGTTAACCGAAAATGTAGTAGTACGAAGCTTTTAAGCGTGTATTAATTGCAACGGTTTTTAGGTCCCAGGACAAGTAAATTCTGTTTCATATTTCACCCTCCATATTAACCTTATTGCCGAGCGCTAAGCAGGAGATATCAGAATACAATTGTAAGTCTTGGACATGAATCGACAAGAAAATCAAGAAACAAGTTAAAATGCGGCATCAAAATAAGATGCAGAACTGTGACGAGAGTGGGAATCAAACTCAACCTAGCGGACAACGAAGTCGAGCGAGTTAAAAATCCGTAGTACGGCGAAAATGATCAAATGGCTTTCTGTTTCAGCCTCACGATGACTGTGTTGCGTCCTCGGAAGTGGCTCTCTGAAGCAATTGTCTGAAGCAATGGTCGTAGTAAACATGCACTAGGCCAACAAAACTGGTAACTTCCAAAATATTTTTAAACGCTAGCTGCATTTATTATTTTAATCATTATACCATGCAGTTATTTGGCGCTTTTTGATTGCAACGATTTTGCGCTTATACAAACCCAGTTTCATTTATCCTCCACATAACTTCTATTGCTGAAAAGCAGGAGATCTGGGAAGATCACTTTTCAAGTCTTTGACATGACTCGAGTAAGGAATAGGACCTTGGTCTATCAAACGTCTAGTGGACTCTCCAACAAAAGATTTTCAGTGACCGGAGGTAGTACACAGCCACCATCCAGTGTTTAAAAAATGCAATAACTGGTCACTAGCACTTAACACAGAACGTGAAGAGCCACAAATTGCTGGTGCCTGATCGGCAAGCAGGAGTTCCAATGTTAGCTGAATCATTTCAGAGCTATGCACTGTTCTATGTTAAGCAAAAATCATCCCATGCACGCGTAAAAGTAGGCGATGTATCTTAGTCAAAATACATTTAAACCTGAAGCGATCGTCGGTGACAATGTCGAATGAAACAGAGAAAGGCCCTCCTTTTAGATGCTTGTTAATCATGGCTCTGAGGTTGAACAAGCTATTTCTTCCGTAATAATCTCCATTCGATTTCCGAATGCTCTGCCAGAATTTCGTCAATAAGTCGTTTAGTTTTTCAGCTGTTAACTTCTCAAACTCAACAGTGACGTTGTTGTCCACACACCATGCTGTGATAAAGATAAAAACGTTTAATAAAAAATGAAATGCAATGTTGCAACACCAATACTCAGGGCCAGGTCCTAATACTTTTTCAACCTCTGAAAACTTCTTCGATAAAATGAACCCAGGGGCTTCTTTTTTGCCACGTGCTCTTTCTAGTGCACGCGAAGCTTATGCCTCACCCTCAAGCACTGCAAAATTAGTTTTAGTTTTTCCATTAAAGTGTGCATTATTTTATCCTCTAAACCAGAAGTGCCCCAAATGCAGCCCGCGCAAGAAGCTTTTGTGGCCCTCGAGTAGTCTCGCATGGAGTGAGGTGTTTGGGAGACAAAGGGTAATGGCTTCTCCCAAACGGTTTGAGAGAAGCAAAAAAATTAAAATAAAACGTATTTAGGTGAAATTTTTACTTAGAAAAAGATCATTTCCAAAAACAAAATGTCTTTGTGTGGTTTTGGAGATCACACTGGGCAAATTCTCACTTTCAAAAAGTTGATATTCAAAAAACTCCTTTGCAGCCAGTCAAAACTTCAGATTAGTGATATGAGGCCCATGCCGTGAAAGTTTTGGGAATTCCTGCTCAAGCTTATCAAGCTCACAGCGCTACACATTGAACGAGTTGCCCAGACAAGCTTCGAAGTTAAAACGGTCACAGATCCGCTTGAGAAGTATTCGAATAAGTGTCTAACGTATTGATATCGGTCAAACGAAAAAATTATCGAAAAGTACTTTTTAACGACATAAACACAAACATTACTGTATTTGAACACGTTGTAGATCGATCATGTTTGCCTTAGTTTACTTCGCCACGTTGCCAAAAAGCTGCGATAACGCAAATTTCACTTTCATGTGATATTGGTGAACAAAGCGTCAACAAACAGCCCATTATGTCAGCACATGCATATTTTGCAGACGGCTTTACAAGCAAAAGCTTCTTTAAGAAAACATAGCATTTTGTTAAGAGTCTATCATTTGTCCCTAAGTAACATGCATTCTATTTCTAGGAAAAAGTCGTTTGCTGTTTTAAAGACCTTCTAAACTTAAGATAAACCTTAAGGTAAAAACGTTGCAATGTTTTTGGTCGCTTATCAATGTCGCGAACCTCGGAGATCGGCGTGTGACCCTCTAATTTAAGTGAAATTGCCTAGCACATTTTGTTATTATCGATGGCCTTCAGCCTCACAAATATTGCGATCATTCTTCAAAATCTCGCGTTTGGCATCGCGACGACATCCGAAGGATTGTTTTGCAAAAACCAAACTTTAGAAAGCAACTGTGTCAACAGTGACAAGAGTAAAGAAGAGCGCACTCACTAACAACGTCAAGTTCTCGCCTTTTAACAAACCAAAAAATAGTTCAACAAAGAACTTTGAACTTCAACAATGAAAACAGTATTCAAGGTTGGAGCTAACAGTTTTTTAGGAAAGAGGAGGGAAGATTAAACGAAAAGATAAACAATTTTTCTTCAAAGACTGCCTTCCTATAACCCTAAATAGTGACTCCCCTCATTAAATTCTTGTCAAGGAAACAATAACTATGATGAACTAGAGTATTTACTAGAGTTTTAAAACTACGAGATGCAATCTGTTTTGGAATAAAACTTTTCATGACACTAGCATAGATATGTGCTCTTGCATTGAGATTGACATTACCAACAGAAAATACAAGTGATTGCGTGCGACAAGGTGTGAGCAAGATCGTTGCGATTCAAAGCTCGAATCAGCGGCAGTGCCGAAACCACTGAACAATGATGTAATGAAATTCAATTGCAGTTTCTAGTTTGTTTCTTTTGCTATTATACTGATCGAATTAATCTATACGACGAGGAGCATTCTAATAAGAAATCCTTTTCAAATGTATGCAATTATGTGCCCGTTCAGCAGCTATAACACCCTCGAGGTAAAAATATGTTTACGTGTTGCCATTCCCGATAAAAGACGTCTAATTAAAAATAAAGTATTTTGGGCCACTGTGGTAACGTTGGTCATAAAACGATCAGATTAAACTCGATAATTCCGCGCAATCTAACAAATAAATTTTCGAGAACTCTCATGCAATTGAAGCACAAAAATAAATGACTCGTGTTAAAACTAATCGAACACGGGATGAACAAAGAGTGTGAGAGACTACGAATTTATCCAAAGATATTCGGCCCGACAGCCGACAACACGCGTCGTTTCGACAAATAATAATTTGAATGCGAAACGAAAGCTAAATGCAAATTCTCCATCAGTTCCGACATGCCGCATGCGACATAACGCTCTAGGTCAGGACGACTCGCACATTTACTACAAACTTACCATGGTGTTGCTTACGCCTTTGCCAGAAGTTCCAAAATGTATTATTTTTGACGTTTTTTAGACGGCGCTGAGATGCAGATTATAAAATGGCCAGTAAGACCACCCCATTGGCCACACGTTTGTCTTTAATCTCTACCCAACAGCGTTTTACGCATGCGATAGACTGTTGCTCTCTTTGAACCTACCGCTGTTTACTGGAACTTTTTTTTATCCCAACCTGTGGTTGCACAAAAACTACAGAAAATTAAACGCAATATTACATGCGTACCTTTAAACACCTTTACTCCCCATTTTTCGTTGTAGGCCGTCTTCTTGCTCGAGTTTTTGCTTTCCAGGTTTGAAGCAGATGATGAGGGATCAGCGGAAGAAGCAGGATTGCTTCTATCATCTGCAGGATCGCTGGCGTCAGTGTCGTTGCTATTGGTTCGCGAGTCGGAACAGTTGGAAAAATGCTGGATCTCCTGCAATTCAGAATCGTTCGCAGTCGAACAGTTGGAGCCGTTGGATGCCCAATGGCTGTTCAAATTTGTCCCTGCCTGCAATTCCGAAAAATGTCCTTCGCTGTCGATCAGTTCTTGGTCAGTGACGTTTGAATACGGACTAGAAGAAAAGCTGCTGGTCGGAAACAGATTGTCTTGTCGATTCGCCAAAGCCGGAACGTTTTCCCGCTTTCCGAACATGTGAAAAGTGGACCTCGGGTATTCTTGCTCCAGGCCTGCTGGGTCGGAGACGAACCCAAACTCTCTGCCGTCGGAAGAGTCTCCGATTTGAGGTATGGATGAGGACAATCTTTTGGAATCCAAACAATGGATGAAAGCGTCGTTGTGCGCGTTCGAATAGCTCCAATTTTTCAAATTACCAAGCTTTTGTAAATTGCCGGAGTTTTTTGTCGAGCTGTTATTTGACGAGCAAAGATAATGAGAATTGCCAGGCACGTCCGCTGAAAATTTATGCGGTTCCAAATCGTTCGAAACGAGTCCTGTCGACGGAAAATTGTTTTCAGCATTCGCTGAATGTAAAGTGGTTCCAGAATTGCATTGAGCTCCTAATAAAAGATTTTCACAATGGCCCTGCTCGACGTCGATGGATGAAACGGAATTAGGATTCTGCTCGAACATAAATTCATCCAAGTCAAAATTTTCGTCAAAGATATTCTCGGAGCCCGTGTTGAAGTTTATGACTTCAGAATCGTGCTTGGAATCTGAAACACGCAAATGGGCATTAATTCAAATTAATCGAACACACTACAAACGAATAGTGAATGTGAGAAATAGTAATGAAAACTTACATTTGCGCTTTGGCTGTGTCTTAAAAAACAACGTGAAGCCGAATCGTTGTCTTAATCAGCATGAAAACATAAAGCTTATACTTAAAGCTGGTAAATATTTTTAGGTAGAAATTCAGCAAAACTCACCATTTTTCTTTGCATCGGCTCAACGGCATTTAAGATTTCGTTTTATAGTAAATTGACATTTTACTAAAAGTTAAATTTTATGTTGCTTTCTGTAGTTTGTTTATTTTAATCACCTTTTTGCATTTCCAGCGGATTTTGAATGTTGGGGTTCGTGTGACTTTGGAAATCAACTGTCGACATTTCTTCAAACTGATCGTACTTTTCAGATAAAAAAGCGTTGCCTGTAAAAAAAAATTTGTCAGCAATCTACTTAATCAATAAGTCATTGTCATTTATGAGAAGTCTATAAGTTTGGAGTGTGGCTGTTAATTCCGTTACTGCATCAACACATTTTTAATGAGTTATATTTGCGCTATTTTTGGCTTTATTTCATTCTCCCTACTGCCTAAATTGTTGCCATTTATGCAGGAAATCAGTGAATCCTATTTCTCAAGTCCACGGTGCGATTTGACTTGGGGAGCTGAACCAAGGTCAATTGATAGCAATGCATTGAACTAACCTCTGCTGTGTTTACGTGTTTGGTAATTCGTCAACAAAAACCTTTTTCTGGAGCAAATCTTTTGTCACGAAAATGCGCCAAGTACGTCGTTGTCACACGACGTATATCGATTATACGTAAGGTAATCACTTGCAAAACTTCTAGTCAAAATTGAACTGCAATACCACGTTTGAGAAGTTCAAAATACGTACAAAACCAAGACTTTGTTTGAATTTAAACTTTTATAGCACTCGCGCTAATCAGCAAGGCAAAAACTGCATGTTGGAAGCGGTGGCAGACTGCAAGGGTCCTATTTCTTTTGAGAGTACGTTTCTATCATTTTTCAGAGAATAGCTCTGATAAAATTGAAGTAAATTTCAAGTTTAAAATTCAAAATCATTCCCGAAATTGGACAGAAATTTTGGCACAATATTTGAGATCCTTTGATGCCAAGACCTATATCGATGTCACTAACTAGAAGTACTTTTAATGAGATTTTCTCCGTTTGGTTATTGACTACGTCACAAATTGCTATAAGAAGTTTAAGCTGGGCTCGATAGCCATCAACTTTCTGGCATTATCAAGACCGCAAAGGAAGTAGTCACGGAATAAAAGTTGAACCCACAACCTTACGCCACCGATGCTAAGTGTGGCTGTTAACAATTAATTTCAGTCGTGGTGCATTACCTAACAGAGCGAAAAAAATGGTTGAATGGTAACATTCACGGTTTAATTATCGAAAATCAAATCATATTAAAAGCACAATTAAGACCAATACCGGAGTGAGCCATTCTAACTGGACAGCACGAGTGTTAAAGCAACCATACACCTGAACATGACGCTTCTTCACAGTCAGCTGAACTAAGAATTTGGCTATTTTCTTTACGTTTAATAGTATCTAACATACGAACTAAACTGATGATATCACGACAAACTTTTGGAACTACATACTGACCTACGTGATCTTAAAATTTAGCCTTGAAAAGCCAACTTTAGCTGAGTTAGAAAATGCCTTCCAAAACCGGAGAGCACCAAAACTTATATCCAAAGCAACAGCATTTAGTTTAGTTCAGTTTTGATCTAAAGAAACTGCAATATAATTGCTCAAATTGCATACCCATTGTTAGGCTACAAGCAGTGACAACACAAATCTAATTTTTCTCACAAGGTGATGCATCCTGTATTGTTCTACCAATAGTGGCAAACAAAGTAGCGCTTTAAACAAGACATCCTGCTCTGATGGTTTTGGCGCGAAAAGATGACCTGATTTTTAATTAAATTTATTCAACTTACTTGATTGGACTTTGAAGTGTTTCTTCTCAGCTAAAATTGCTGAGAAGCCAAAGCTAAAAATTTAAATGCGTTATTTTGGCAGGTTTTAGTTCAGAAAAAAACTTAAATTATGATAACGCGCTGGTTTCGCCTAAATCTATAACCAAGATGTTATTATTCCACATGCTTAACGTGCATACATCTTTATACTTTCTCTTGGGAGGGTCACGGGACAGAAAACCAACGAGTCCCTTGTAATCCTCACAATATCCGGCAACATCTGCCAGCTTAACTGGTTCTGTTTTAAACCAAGTCGTGTCTTGTTTCCAAGCAAACAAGTTACTCAAATTTTCGCAAATTTTGCCAATATTGTTTCAATAGAGCAGGTACAACCAGGGGATAGGATAAAATGTGCCAGTGCCCCCACCCCTTAAGTTTTTGACTCGTAGCAGTAGGTTAATTCCATCACAACAAGAAAAAGGTTAAACCTCACTTCCCCAGAATAATTTTCCAGCTACGGGTTTGGCAATAGACCCTACAGTATCTTAGTTCTTTCATCAGAAATCTGCTTTGGTATGGCTTAGAGAAAAGGGTGTTTTGCCAAATACATTTTGTGACCCAAAAGTATTTGTTTTCAAGGTTGCAGAGCGAATTCTGCAATCGACCGTCATTTCTCCTTTCCTGTTATAAGCATTTGCAATGTGCTGTCCAGGTAAGCACTGGCATATTTAAAAATAAATTTTTTTGGAGGCCGGGCATTGCCTGAACTCGATTTTGTGATCAAAAGCTGGAAATTTTCTGCAGATCGCGTGTTAAAGTTGGTGTTTTTGCCTTAACTCAACCTGAATACCTTTTTTACAATCTTTTTTTCGAAGGCGGTTGTTTCGCCCTGGTATAGCCTATTTTGAAGACCTTTTTTTCTTATGAGATCAACCTCAACAAAAGTGTCTTTTTTAACATTTTTGGTTCTGTCATATCGTTTCAGGGGGACATTGCTCTTTATTACTTTCCTTAAATACCCCGTTGTAAGTAAACGTATAGAGTTGGTAACACAAGGAGTTGGTAACGAAGTAGTTCTACTTAATCTACCAATTTTTTGCTGACAAACCTGAGTAGTTCCATTTTTCTCTACTTTTTGTTTACTTGAGTAAATCAAGCAGCCCATGATGGGCTGTAGCGCTTTTTAAATACGTACACGTATGTAGATGCGAACACTTTATACTATTGAACTGAAACTCCGTATGCTGGCGTAAAAACAGCTTTAAATTTAAGACTTTTTTTTCTGTGATTTTTCATTGAAGTCGTCTATTTCATGGTGCAGCATGCAAATTATCACTGAGTGGTATAGTCATAAGTCAAATGGCATTGAAATTTTTAGTAGATAGAAGTAGATTCGAATACTCTTCAGTGATAACTTTTTGAAATTATGTTTCACACTCCCACGCATACGTTGTTCCGTTCACATTCCAGCTACTCCTATAGGCAAGATAGTTTCCGAGCGGGAGTACAACCGAGGTAATTTCCACCAAAAGATTTATAAAATCTGTTTTGGGCTGAATTTCTCAATGCTCAATAAAAAAAAACATCATTACGTAATTTAACCTCAGCAAACATCCTAAAAATTTGCTAAATCTCCGTGATTTTCGGCAAAATCTTTTGGGGTCTTTAAGATATAGCAAGCGGTTATGGTCAACTTGTAAAAAAAATTTGCCCGTTTTTAGTGCTGTACGTTCGTTCGCGCGGTCAAATTAAAAACGCTGAATTTTTTGCTTGCGAATAACGCTAGTGGCGGATTTCCCAGAAGTTAACGAAAATGATAACGGCGAGATTTAAGGCTAGTTTCCATTAAGGGTAAATTGCTGGGATAACGTCAAAATTCTTTGTTTACCTATTCAATTTTACGTGAAAAGCGTTTTTACCAGTAAAATCACTAAGAGAGTTGAAAAAAGACATTTAAGACGAGCTAGGGATCTACGCATCATGGAAATTAGTCTTTATTTTGCAAAAATTCTAAGCGATCGCGCGAAGCGTTAATTTTTTTCAAAAAATTTTTTATCGACTTTTACTGTCATTTTAAATTTGTTCTTGGTGCTCTGCCTGTGAGTTTGTGATTCTGGTCACGTAGTTTGCCATCCTCTTGTTACGTAACAATTGTAACCAGCATTCCAACAAAACGAAGTAGGCTCACAGATCAACATTTTTAAATGCTTTTGTTTCCGAGAGAAAATAAAACGTTTCTCAATCGTTTCAAGGTGGGGACTATTTTCGCGCCGCCACAAGTATTTAAGATCTTAAATAAAATAAATTTATTGCATTGGATCCAATTTTCGACGGAAACTTTTGCTTGCAGTGTCATTAGAAATTTATTCTCTACAGTTGTTCGCAAGTTTGTGAAAATTGGAATCGATAGCAGTCAATCAATGCACATCGAGCTACATGATGAGCAAAAGCTGACATCAGCGTGAGATAATCTATCACAAATCATGATTGTCTGGTTACAGTATAGTTACACATCACAATTCCCGTGATTTCTTCTGGCAGCAAAGCAAAACTGTGCCTGTAGACTCCCCCGAGCTTTTCTGAGGGCTCAAATGCGCCTGCAGTCTCGGGATCGAGAAACACTAAAGCAAAATATAATGGTACAATTGACATAAAATTTGAAATTTTTTCAGCTTAAGATTCAATTCGCGTTACTTAGCGTCTACTTCTTGCTATTAGCTGCACTGCTGAGGATGATAACCTTTTAAGCAGTTCGCGTCGACGCTGACGGGGTCAATTTTATGTAGTCATAATGAGCTACACTACCCCTCTCCCCACGCAAATTTGTTGTTGGCTACTCCTCTGGATCTAGTCATTGTAAATGTGACTGTTGTACCGTTTTGAAATAGACAGTATGAGTCTGCATAAGCCAAAAACGTCGGCCCAAGCCTGTCCCGATACCTATTGTTGAAACCTAGGCCCGGCTGAAAGTTAGTTTTCAAAATGTGGTCTGGTCTAAACAAAAATACCTTTCGATTAAGCCCATGCCTTGGTAAAAAATTCACACCCAAACCCGGCCTAACGCAAGAATTCCAAGCTTGAAACAAGCCCGAAGTAAGTACCGGTGCCTACAGCAACATAGTATTTTCGATGGTGTCAAATAAGCCTAATTAAATCTATGAATTATCAATCTTAAACATCAAATGGTCTAAATATAAGTCATTGACCATGAAGCACAAAGCTATAAAGCAAAGAACCATAGCCACAGCTACGAATTCAGAACGGGTGCCCAGCAAAAGTTTTCGTTTCACATTCACACTCTATCTGCAGTATTCTCTCCACGTCACAACCTTGGTAGTTGCGCTTTTTTGTTTGCTTTGCGGGCGCAAATGCCATGACATGCAGCATGACACCAGTTGTGATTGCTGCCGTGAAAACTGAACTGAAAACTCTTTATTTATTTACTGTAAGAGCAAATGCGCGAAAGTTCTACTTCACTAATTCTGACGAAAAAGTTTATGAAATGCGGGTAGGCAATTAACTGATAATGCCAAAACCTGCTGAAATGATAAAAGTTGAACGGCTGTCATAGGCTACTGACGCATAAAAGTAAAACCTGTCACTGTCGACCAAAGCCCTGTTCCAACCGCAAATACAATTTTGGCCCGATCCTAGCCTGGTCTGAATGGTTTGATGAAAAGTCCTTTGACCTTGTTCGACTCAATCTTTGCAGACCTCTACAGGGCAAAAATGCTAAAATATGAAACTACTCTCTACTTCTGCGACTTTCTACTCAAACTACTAAAACGGCCTAATTTTCGATTAACTTTTTTACTTTTACTCAAGTAAAATTGTTCCTTGTTAACTTGAATATTTTTGGAGCAAGTAACAATATTTTTACTCAAGTAGATTTTTAGGCTACTTAGAACACTTCTGGTTGGTATCAGCAACTTGCACCTAATCGTACTTCCACAACCTTAATCTGAATTCTAACGGGAAACAAAAAACAATTTTCAAGAAAAAAAATGAAGGACAAATCAACAATTCAACCTGGCTTGCCTGTTGCAATATTTCTAAACGTGTAAGAGACGAAGGCAGCTTATTACTCTCATGAATGTGACTAATTACCTATGCTGCGAAGCATGTAGGATGCAAAGAGCTGACAAATTTAAAGTTGTAAAACACATGCAAAAATACACTTAGATATTCCTTGTTTATCTTCTAAACTAGCTGGACAACGATCGTGCACCAGGCAAAACAAGCCCAGGACTGTAAAGACCTGCTTCGGGGCATCCAAGTTTTCTTATTTCCGATCGACGCGCTTGGTATTACTTTCAATATATTTACTTCTCATCAAAATGAGCCAAGCAGAGAAAACCATTGCAAAGTTCCTTGTTTAGGGTGGCAACTACTCTGTCATCGTCTGGTTTGAACGCAAGATCATTTGATCATAGTCATAAAACTTCAAAACGAAGCTTCAAACCACTTGTCCACATTTCCAACATGCTACATCGTATAAACGTACCTGGCAAGTCTTCTGATAGATCATGAAAGGTTTTGAAGCTTATTTGTTCTTTTGCCTTGGAGTCTTTTGTTTTCTTATCGTTATCGGTCACGAATTGGTCCAGCAAGTTCCCACTTTCCGGTGAACTGTGTCTGTCAACTTCCTTTTCATTTACCGAAGGTCGTTTGATAAGCGCACAGAAGCCTTTGCATTGTATCACTCTACTGTCATTGCCAGTGGTTGGCGGTCGTCTTTCAAAACTGTTTGTTTGCCTTGACTTATTTGCAGTAGGAACAGATCCAGAAGTTAAAGTACTGAGCATTTTGTCAATACCGGTAGTTTTAAAATTCTGCCTTTCTCACTGCAGTTTATGATAATAACCTCTTTCAATTAGATCTCCGTCTTTGTCAAGTTTAACTGAAATTAATTAAAACTATTTTTCAGCGACCAAAAATCGTGAATGAAACCCATCTCGCGTTTGGAATATCAGTGCCACTTCAGTGAAGTTAGACGCAGTTTTTCGCAGCTGAGTATAAACAAAAAACTGAAGTTTTTGCTTTTTTTTTATCATTTTTTTGATGTGACACGTGCGATTTCTTCGATGCATTTAGAAGCCAGCAGTTAATTGCAACGTGAAGGCATCTTCTAAATCGATGAGCGCCGATGCCGCAAGGATAGAGCAAGGAAACAAAAGCATAAAACGCTACCTCTAGCAACCCGCAGTTGCCCTGTGATACACTCGCATTTAGCTCTCTTTTGTTAACCAATGATTGCCAGGAAAACATGATACTTACATAATTTGAATAGACTAGCAAAATCCCGCGAAATATCTCATTTCTCATTGTAAGCCATTAAGACTAATCAATAACTAGTGCGACCTACATTCAAGTTATGGGCTAAATTTGCGATTAAAATCAAGGGTGAAGGCAAAAACTTCTTTTGGGGGCATCACAATATAGGCTGCAGTCATTTTTAACAAGCTACTTTCCATGTAAGAACCTTTAACATCGGTCCTTTTGATTTTTTAAATTCCAGGGATGTTCAGGGCTCCCCATGCCCTCTTCCGTCGACACTTTTAATCCAAAGGCTTAAGTTGAAATTTATCATCAACAATGTTACAGTATTTTGAAGGCATTGACCGTCACAGCCAACTTTAGGATCCTTCGTTCTTGCTGACCGCTTACTTAAAGTACACCGCTGTTTCATTCTAAACGACTTTTGTATTGTTATCAACATTGGACAGTGTTCTATTATTTGTCTGTGTTTCGTTAGACTAGCAACACTTGTTACAAAACGGAGTTTTTTCACAAATTCATGTTTTTTTCACAAACTTTTTGATTTACGACTAGTTATCAAAAAAGAGCATCAGGAATATCATGAAGAAGCAGTTGAATGAAATAGAGCAGTTTGAAACCAAGTAGTAATAAAAACGAAAAAAATTAAACAGATTGTGATTGTGATTCGCTATGCGAATTCTGTCAGTGAAGTACACAAAATTTTTAAAAATGCTTCATTCGACTTATGGCCATTTATTACAGCAGCCATTTCAAGCATTATCTACAATTTGCTATTCAGGTAGAACTGAAATTCGTCCGAGTGTATTTATGACTTTAGATCAAAGGCTTGTATCTCTCGTCTATTGCCAATAATTTATATAATCGCCACAGACACCTATTCTCTGTGCTAGCTATGATCTTCTCCTACAGTTTATTGCTACTCAGAACAGCGACATCAAAGTGGGAGAAGACACATGCACATAGCAGCCATCTGCTAAAATAGAAAGATTACTGCAGTGGTGGAAGGTTTGGGGAAAAAGAAAAATAAGACTCGATCTTCGTAAACAAAGCTTATAACTTCAAACTTTTAAATTTGGAATTGATGTTAAAATTTCTATTTGTTAATTCTAAACTCCCCAATTGGGAAAAAATCGTCAGTTATGGTATACCAAACTCAAAAATTTAAGAATTATTCTGTTCAAACAAGCTTCCAGACGCTCACCTTCACACATACATTTTTTAATTACGTTCGATGCAAAGATAACGCAAACGGCTTCTGACTTTACTTGATTACATAGTAATAAAAAATACAACCCTTAAACTGTTGTTAATTAGCGGGTCATCAAATGTCAACTATCGTAGAGCCAAACAGGTGCATCGACCGCTAGTATTTTGCTTTGTATGTAGTATAGGCCTCGTTATAAAAGTGATAATTTGTAAAATGCGTTATTTAGTTGTCGGAAATGGCATGCGGTGGCGTAAATAGCCTTGCCGAGATACAGTGCTTTACGACTTTGAACCAAGTTCAACTAGAGCAAGTTCGCAATCAAGGAACACTTGCTTATCCATCATTCAGCGTGATATACTAGCCCGCAACGGTTAATAACGTTGCTTCCGTAAACACGTTTAGCCTCAAGCTTTAAGCCCAGCGATCCACTGAGGTGTTCCCGGGTATTGCGCTTTACATTCATACGCCAATGATTCTCAAAGTAAAGTCCGTGAAGCAGTTTCAACGGAGCGGCGAACGATACACGTTTTTCGATTGAATTCTTGCCATTGTGTTGATACTACTCCGTTTTGCCACTGGATCAAAAAGGCTTTGACTTTTTTTGTTTATAATAATGCATTTGTTTTAGCTTTTCTTGCCGACTTGTTGCATCAATGATGTCAAAATTGCGCACTTATTGTGAACAGATAAATTTAGCAACTACTTTAGAATTCCATTGTTTGGTTTTAATTGATTTAGTGGTCAATTTTTTCTCATTGAAAATGAAAAATTTTATTTCGCCCTTGTTGTGAAAAGCTTTTCCGGGTCCTTGCAGTAATTTCTCTACTATCAAATAATCAGTGGCATTTGCAACAGCGTGCACTACATGCATAGTAAGTATATTGACAAAAACATCTAAAGCTCAACTATATTCTCGAATTCTTACAAATTTTCATCATTCATAATAAAACTGATCTTCCATGCATTTAACCTGGGGTGCCCAAAGTTTCTGCAGTTCAAGGCACATTTCACTAATGTGAAGTCTTGACCGGCCTCAGTAGAGCTACTTTGTAGGGGTTGGACTGGCCTTCGTTGTGGTTGCCATGTCTGAAAAGGCAAATCAGCGTTCTGAATTCGAATTTTGTTGCAGACAATTGTCACAAAACTAGTCGCATGCCGCAAAAACTTCTTGTGCGGGCCGCACTTTGTGCACCCCTAATTTATATCATTAGGTATTTTTACCTTAATATTGTTCTTGGTAGCATTGAACTGAGGAAAGCTATTAATCAGTCTACTGCAGCTGGCATTACCATGCACGAAGCACGATATATAAAAATTAATTTAGCGAAAACAAAGAATTAACCGTCCCCGCAGAATTGCGTAAAAATTACCAAGTTCCTCAGGCGTTGGCGTCATTTTAATAAACCTGCCTACCGAATTTTGGGTAAGCATCTAGTTCAAAACATCTGCCATAGCACGTGATGACAATTACAAAGGAGACATGCTTTGAGATGGTCAATACCCAAAAATCTGCAAGCGAATCAGTCACCTGCTGCGTCCTCGTGAGACAGACCACTTGCTTATAGCAGTCTGCACTACATCCGATCTTCCACTACATTCGTTTAGATAGAATTTTTTCTCAGGATTAAAACGCCTAGTTTTATGATGTGGAAACACTACTGTTCTATTACTTTAATTTATTTCCAACTTTTATTTGTGAAATTTTTGAATATTTTTTGAAGCATTTAATACCAACTACAAAGCATTTGCAATTAAGTATAAATAACTTCATTATGACTTTCATCGGCATAAAGCAGAGAAGAATTGCTCTCCTCCTGCGCCAGAATTTTGTCAGCTCCTCCCAGCCCCCTTCCATAAATTAAAAAAGTAATTATAATGGGCAAAATAATCACTTTTAAAAGATTTATCTCCGAAAAAAAGGCGAAAGGTCTTCCTACATTCAGCCCCTTTCCTTTTCCGAAAAACAAAATTTTATACCAATGATAGGCCTAGTATTCATTTTTTGTACAACTAAATCTTTCAGCAGAGTCAGCACTTTCTGGTAAAAGAAGAGAAACGAGTTTAATAAAATGCTTTTTTCACAAAAACGAATTTTATGACTTTTATATCATCCTATGATCACAGATAATAATCGAAAGAGTGCGATCTCAAGTGCTCGTTGGGGAAATAAAACTTTTAAGAAGAAATGAAGGTGGGCTCATAGTGCGATACCACGGCGGTTTCAATGAATAAGGTTCTAATCAATGGTTCTGACCAACCCAAATTTGAGCAGTTGCAGCTGAAGATCACCTGTGGCGTATCTTCATCCTTTAGATGAGGGGTTCTTAACTGGGTACGCGCCTTCCTGTGGGGTCATGAGAAAATTGCCAGAGGTGGGGAACCACGGTGCTATGGCCTCCCCTTTAAACAAGTTTAAAAAATGGTAAAAATCAGTCCTTTGAAAAATTTCCTCTCAAAAGAAAGGTCTTCATGCTGCTTTTGGAAGCAAATGAGGAAGAATGACCGCTTTATAGAAATTGATCTTTATTGAAAAAAAAGGTTGGCATGAAACAAGAGGACAAGGGCTTTTTTTGGCAATGTCAAAGGGGCGCCTCTCAAAAAGTTTAAGAACCTGCTTTTGATAATAAAATACAGCCAATCACCCAGTTTTTAATTTTATCATGGAAATATATTTTGGGTATCTTAAATACCCATTTTCAGTTCCTGTTTAAAGCTAGAAAAAGAAAAAAGTGAAAATTCTGAATGGGCATTATACTGTGTCTTAGCTTAACTACTTTTATAATGCGCAGGCTGCAGCAAATTCTTTTTTGTAGCAAAAAATCGCGTAGTTGCGATAAAATTATTATAACAGCGGATTAATATGAATTAAAATACAAATGTCAATGAGGCGAGTATGCGTACTATGGCATCAAACTGGTGCGCAGTACTCAGCTGTGGAGTAGACCAAGGAAAGAGCAGGGATGCGCAATGTCTTGGCACCTGCACCCCATTCGGATCCCGCAAGTCGACTCAACAGCGCGACTCGGATGGAGAGTTTCTTGCGCAAAGCCTCAAGGTTGTGACGAAAAGTGAGCGAACTGTCTAGCTTTACCCCAAAATACGTCGGAACTGGACAGGGTGGCAATAGGTTGCCATTGTTGTATACACTAAGCTCACGTTTGGCCTCTCTGTTGTTAAGATGAATGGCTGCCGTTACCGTTTCCTCCAAGTCTGAAGTAGCCTCCAAGTCTGGAGATAAGCTGAAAGTGTAGTCATGTCTTGGCTTAGAGTGTCCTCCACAGCCTTCCAATCTCGAGAAGAATACAGCAATGCTAAGTCATCAGCATATGCATACTTCTGAGAAGTCATGGAAGCCAGATCGTATGTGAAGATACTGAAAAGGAGGGGGCCAAGACCGATTTCTGTGGGAGGCCGTTTCGCAAACGTCTTAATCTGCTTTGGTTGCTGTCACCAGTAGTGAGCGGGAAGCTTCTATTCCGGACCATGTGCTTATCCGGTAGAAGCCTAAGCAACTTGCAGGTGAGACCACGGTGCCAGAGAGCGTCGTAACCAGCTGTCTAATCGACAAACACGGTACCAGCCTACTTCTTGGCCTCAAACGAATTCTCGATGTTTCGTGTAAACAAAGCAGTCTGATCCACGGTTGATCTTCCCCGTCGGAACCCAGTCTGCTCCTTAGGAAGAAGTGGGTCAACATTCGGCTCAACACGAGCGTGTATCAGCCTCTCGAGGATCTTGTAGGGGACACATAGCAAGGAGATGGGACGATAGCTTTTGGGGTTCTCTACAGGCTTCTTGAGTTTGGAGATCGTTATTTCCAGTGCTCTTCTCCAGACTTTTGGAATTTTGAGGTGGCGCAGGCAGAAAGAAAGGAAGCCACGCAACCAGGACTTCAGTGCAGCTCCAGCGTGTATTATTAGCTCCTGGCAAATAGAATCTGGGCCTGGAGCTTTTCCTGGTTTCAGATGTTTGAGGGCAGCAGCGAACTCCTGAGAAGTAAAACTTTCAGAGATGTTCACTGGACTTGTTGGAGTGGCTCTCCAAAGATCTGACACTTCTTGCGAGATGAGTGGAGATGACTCACGTTCAATACCCTCGTATTTGCCGTTTTTGATTAGCTGGGATGCAATAGCGTTAGCTGAGACGGCACAGTGACGAGGGGAGCGCCGTGATCTACCAGTTAGGTTTTTCAATATATTCCATGCTTTTCGGCTAGAGTGCGAAAAGTCGATAGTCCAAACTGCCTCGGACCATCGATCTCTGCGTTTCTTGTCGAGCCTGAGAAGCAGGGCAGTGGCAGCCCTGTTAGTGTCGCTTCCTTCAGGCGACTGCAGAAATGTGCGGTAGAGGTTCTCGCACTCAGCATCCCAACACGGTATGTGGTTATTTTGACAATCGCGTGGGATAGAATTTTTGGCTGCTGTTCTGACGACCTTGCAAAAGTCCTGGTAGGCCAGATCCACATCCGGTAAATCTGGTGGCAACAAACTCTTCGCAAGTTTATTGGTCAAATGTATTGTAGTGGCTCCAGTTGGCCTCGGGGAAGTTCCATCGTTAAACAGGCTTGCTCGGAACAGGCAGAGCAAGTCTTGATGGAACAACAAGCGAGGGTCAATGCTATGTCTTGGAGAATTTCTCTAAGATGCGTCTGTCAGGTACACGGCTGTCTGGACCAACACTGACAAATGTCAGATCAGGGTTGGTGCCATTGTTCCAGCGGCCAGAACGGAAGGAAGCCACGTCCTTTGGGTCGTGGAGAGGGACAAGACGTTAAGGCATTTCTGAGCAACAAGGCACTCTCCGTCGGCGCTGCTGGTTCTATAACTCCAGTTGACATGTGGACAATTAAAATCGTCAGCATAAAGAACGGGATGAGGGAACACTGGGAGATCAGATGCTTGCAGTCACGTAGGTGGAGGTTTGTAGACATTGACGACTCTATAACCATCAACAGCCACGCGCAACCACTCAGTCTCCGATGTAGCTGGAAGCTGATCAACAAAGGTCCATTTTGGCCGGTCATGGACAAACGTGGCAAGGCCATGCTTCCTACTTAGAGAAGACCCAGCTAGTGCAAAGCCTGGTATTGTTAGTTTATCTGCACAAGTGCAGTGGGTCTCCTGAAGAAGAATGACGAGTGTCTCATACTGCACAGCGAGATGATGAAGTGCATTCATCTTGCTTGCAGTGAGGCATTCGATGCTCAGCTGCAAAACTGCTGCCCTTCGGAACTTGCTGACGGTGTGCCCTGACATGGGCACATCGTCCCGCCCGGAAAAAAGGCGTTTGCCGAGCAGTAGGTCCTGGCTGAACATCGGGGCGAGGGGTTACCCTTCCAGTTTGGCAGGTTCGGTCTCTGTCTGACATTTCCGAAAGACGTACAAACGGCCCAGGCTGCGAGAAAGCACCTGCCATCTGGGCCTTGTTGACAGCACTCTCAATGATGCATTGCGCATTGTTACTGGATGCTTGCGTCGCACACCAACGGAGGACTTGCCTGTCCTCGCAGCCATCCAGCCAGCTGAGCTCCGCTGGTTAGGAGCGACACTCTACTTGGCGAATCGTGCTATCCATGACCCCGACCATGTACTGCACTGCAGTTGGTTGGGCACCAGGATGCGCACCTGGGGAGACTTAGATCAAGACGTCCATTTGTACCTGCTGCGTAGAAGCTATTAGGTAGTTTGTCTAAACTGGACATTCGCGTGAAGCAGTGGACGAAACATAAATGGAACGGGGACTATTTAGAGAGTATTTCAAGGGTCCGAACTTTCATGGCCACTTGGAATGAGTCTGCCCAGAACATCTTGGGTAAGGCTCAATCTCCTGCGAACTGGTATAGGACGTTTTCACTCGTCTATGAACAAATGGGGTCTCGCTCCATCACCGAATTGCGAATGTGGCGCCACTGAGCAAACTGCAGATCACGCTATATATTCTTGTCTCATACATTATGTACCAAGAGGAGCACGAGGTCTGCAGGTTTTGGATGACGAAACTCGATGTTGGCTTAACATCACCACTGCCAGCATCTAATCTGGGCAGCACAGCAGCCCGGGGTGGTAAAAAGATAGACCATCGGCCCTGACTTTGATTTGTGCTGGTCCGGATTGAGTTTGGGTGCCTGACCAAACGACGACGAAAATACAGGTAAAGGAAAACTTAAATATCTGACTTAGCCAAGATATAAGAACAGTAAACATAAAAACAGCACAATACGTAACTAAAATCATTAAACATGACGACATCAACCACTTAATAAAAGCAAAAAGAAACTGAATGCCCGTCGTACCAAAACTTATGCAGATGCAAATATTAAGTTGAAACGCACTCCAGGAACGTAGAAATGAGCAACATAAAGCAAAAAATTGTAGGATTGTCGACGTAATCATTGGCTTAGTGGTAATCTTGGATTTGATTCTGTGCCACCAAAAACCTTCACAAAAGTCTGACTATGCTGCTTCTGGTTGTTGCAAAAAAAATTACTCTATGTATTCAAAGCTGAATAATTGCCTATATTCATATTACAAGAATTGAAGGTGTGTCGCGAACGAAGAAAATTTGTCGCGCCGAAGTCCAAAAATTTCTCAACATCACGTTGCTGCTTTTATGTATTTAAAGGTTTCATTTGCCTTGCTTTATCTGGGTAAGTAAAATGCCCCCCAAAAAGATGTAATTTCCAAATTCTTTTTGCCCCACCCACTGGAAAAACCGCTTTAGCCTCAGAACTACATGAATTAGTAACGTGAGTGACTTGGTTTGGTGTTAAATAGGCGAGTATTTAGTAGTATTTTAAGCGGCGAGTATTTGGTAGCTGCAAATGGTAAAGTTTGTTGGGAACATCTAGGGCTGCTGCCATTGCAACCCTTTTAAAAGAAATAAGGTCAAGAAGATGTAAGTAGCTTATTTAGCTTTATTCTTCATGCAATATGCGCATTCAAAAAAGGCAGAAACAGAGTCACAGAATACTTGGAAATCACTGCAAAAACATTTAGAGTTTATAAAAAAAAGTTATTGCCCATAAATATAAATAGCAAATATAATAACCTTCGGCGGGGTAAAAACTTGAGAACCACTGCATTTAATGCAGGCTTTTCCCTTTAGAAAATTATAATAAGCCTGCAAGGAAAAATTCATAAGCATTTTAAATCCGCTTCGAAAATGTGTAAACCTGGGTTGCATTCATTTGCCAAGTCATGCAGAAAGCTTTTAAAAAATGGCGTTAACAAATCTGAATATAGCAAGAATTTTCCGTTTGTTGAGAGTATAGGTCTTTTTAGTAGAGACCGACGTTTATTCAACAATTTTATTTGCAAAATTGACGGTTCAACCCTCCCTTACCGAGCCAGTTTGCATCTTACTTTTAATTTAATATCCATTGTATTCTGACAAAGCACCAGGTTACAAAAGGAGGCGAAACGTAAATTGTACAAAGAAAATTTTGGAAAAAAACGTCTGCATTTTTTTATACGATTCACAGATCTCCTGCTGGTCGCTAAGCAATAGGAGCAAATAATCTAGTAAATGAAATATGAATTACGCAAAGTCCACTCGGTCAAGAGTAAAAATGATTCGACACCAACTATCTGCTTCAATGGAAAAGAAAGGCCCATCAAATAGTTTGTTGTTTTTTCACTTTATTAACATTTTTAAAGAAACAGCCTGTCAAAAGTCTTCTCTAAGTTGTCCACTTCATTCTTTCTTCAAATATTAGTTTGAGATCCAGCTGCAGAATATATATGGAAAATAGGAGTTTTACGTAGATGAAAAAGCCGTAGCAAGCTTACAACATTTGACTACTGTTTGCATTGGCGTGCAGTGTGTTTACTGATGACAACCTTACTTGGAAATTCATTTGGGTCACTGGAAGATGGTCAAGAAGTGATTGTATGGCAGCCAAAGTAAACTAACATTTACAAACAAAAGCTAAATGTGCAAAATAAATCATTGCTAAAAAGAGAGAAGAGTTCAGGATATGGTTTTGTTTTGAAAAGTTTTTAGCGTTGTGTAAGGTAAACAATCTTTTGAATATGGCAGACTTCACTGTCCTCGATTGCTGTCTTTTAGAATAAACAATTTGATTGGTTTTGTTTTGAGTGGATATTTTGAAGCACAGTGACCTGCCCTCAGGGTGACGGTTGCATCCTTGTTTATTTGTAGCTGCAATAATTTGGCGGCTTTTGTTTTAAGTTTTTGAAAATGTCTTCCTCAACCAAGCTCTTGTCCAAGAATCGATATCGAAAGAAGTTTCCCTCACTATCCATTGCGGACAGGTGAAACCTCTGGCCCTTCCTTTTAATGTCTTCTTCTCTGTTTTCTTCGACGTGCTGACTATATCCTAGGACCTAGGTAATTGAAGATTTAAACCCTCCAGATATTTGATGTAGTCGGTTCTCATGATCACTGCTGCCCCGTTCTCAAAAAAGAGAATTGCAAGACCATAAAAATAGTTATCTACCCACACCAAATAATAGACATTTTGGAAGAAGCGAAAAGGTATTGCAAAGGCTATAAGCCTAATTTCCATCTTGCTTTTGAACTTCCGGCTCCTAACGTAAGACAATTGTTTTTTCAAAAAATTAAGTCCATCGAACTAAACATTTTTGATTATTAAATGTTTCAGGGCTCCTTTTTTTGAAATCTGAAACTCTTAAAATTAAGATAAATTGTGGCGATGCTTCAGAAATCTCATAGCGAATCCCAGAAACGTCAGAAAGAAAAGCTTTTTGTCCCCAGAGCGCAAAGAATAATCTTTGTTTTGAAGATTACCTTGAAACTTGTACGCTTTGTGCTTTAAACTTCCCATAAACCCTGGCTAGCGTGTAATATATTCAATGAATCCTTTGTGGGCGCAGATCCAGAAGAAAACGAGAGGTCAAGGCCTTCCAGAAGATTATCGTTAAGCTTTAAAACTGTTTGTGATTGCTGTTCCTTTAAAATCTGAAAGCAACTTTTTTTCTGCTTTGTCAAATAATTTACCCAACTTTGCCTGGAACTTTGAATAGATATACCCCTCTGCCCCCGCGAAAACACACGCCAGCGCGAGCAAACACACACAACTTAAACCAAAAAAATTTCCAAAGCAGAAGCTCATCTCCCGTCTCCACTGACTGGAAAAACATAATTATGTTCCACTTACATTCTACAAAATGGTTGCTTTATGATTGACACAAAGTTGCCAATTAGCTCCAAAAAAATTCACTCGTTTCTTTAACCGCAACGTAAAATATCGGTGATAAAAAATCGAATTTTTAAATGATTGTTTTTTGGCCTAACAATTGAGGGACCCACGGTCGCAGTTTGCAGACAGTGGTAAGCGGAAGATGTATATATTTTTCGGAGTGGATGATGGAGCGCAGCTACAGGTTGTCTTCAAATAGTGCGAAGACATTTTTATTTTTGCCCAAAAGCAGTCAGTTTAGCATTGCTTCCACGCTTTTACTTTTAGTTTTTTCTATCGCAGTAGTGTATTGGTGTTGTGGTTAGAGGGCGGCGGTATAGAAATCGAAAAGACCTCGCTTCTCAGTTAGAAGACCTTAGTTCAATTACCGTATCGAGTCAAAACAAAGGCGATAAAAATGATATCTGAACAGCTTACCCTCTTGACGCACAGCACAAATGGAATGGCGTGGAGAAAAAGTCGGCAATGTTGCTGTTTTGTCTGTGGGTGAGGAACTGAACAGGATTCCTCCAATTTTATGTGGCAACTAGGTGATGGGCTCTAGCAGTTCTCCTGCGCTATGGCCCAGTCTAACTTAAGACAAGAAAACATGCAGAGAATAAACTCGCATGCAAGAGCAAAAAAAGAAAAAGTTCAAGACGAAGAAGTGATGATTTTTTGCAACAGTTTACGGGCGTGAACACAACCGTGGATAGATGCTTATTTCGTAATAGAAACAAAAGTTTTCTAGTATCGTGTATGGCAGCCAGGCAGGTGCAATCCATTTACACTTCCTTTTTCAAAAAAAAAACGATTTCGAAACCGATATCGTCACCACAGCCCTCGACTCTCCAAAAGGTGTAACATCTATAACAGGGGCTCGAAAAATGTTGCCCTCAAATTTCCAACGTTTCAAAAACAACTACCAATTAAACAAGAGTACCTTTCTTTAGAAACGAGTAGTTAGGTATTCATCTCCTACATTGGTGAATCCAAATGACGCAACCATCCCCCCAGTCAGCATTTTAGGTAAGAAATTCATAAAAAGTTTTAAAATCAATGCCACTAACAAAATGAAACTAAAAACCTTGTTCGAAGACATATTCAAATTACTCAGAAACCTTATCTACCGTTAACAATTGCTGTGGATCTCCAGTGTGTACTCCGAACCGCCCTCCGCTCTTTCCCTCCTCCCATCAGGAAAGCCAATAAGTTGGGTCAAACCTTAATTATAAAAAAGATTTGACATTGTTTCCTGTTTTGCCGTCGCTCTGATGTACTGCGTCTCTGCCATTACCCATTCGCTTTTAAATCCGTGATTTTACTCGAGTAACATATCATCCCAACAAATTTTGCAAGCTTTGATAGACTAAGCTCAACAATGTGTTTTAATGAAATTTTTAATTCTACAATTTTCATCCCAAAGTCAACAGTAATTGCCACTATGCCATGACGACTAAAACAATATCCTAAGCCAGTGGTTCTCAAACTTTTTTCGATGCGACGCATTTAATAAAGCTTGCGAGACTTTGCGACGCACCAGGCAGCATCCTTCAGTTTAGTTTGCCGTACTGCGAGATAAATATGACCCATAATCTACATCAATAACTGTCCTAATGCTCTCGAGATTTTGGATTGGTTCGTCATCTTTAATCGTTAAATTACGCTCTTCTAAGTTTGTAACTCATCTTTCCTGTTTTCGTTCAACATACAACTAAATGCTTTATTCTTTATATATTTTTCGCCAATTAAGTTAAACTTCTGCAATTTGATTCTTGAATAACAAGTCAACCGCTACAACAGTGTAGTAAAAACACTGTTGTGAAAATGTCAGAAGAAAGTAAGAAAGGAATCTACGATCAGAGTTCTTTTGACGCAATAAAACTTAGACTTTATGGCACAAAACCAAAATATTCCGCGACGCCTTTGGAAAATTGAAACGATGCACCGGGGCGTCGCGACGCACAGTTTGAGAACCACTGTCCTAAGCGATTTGCTTTTGGGCATGAAATCCAACGTTGGTGGAAATAGTATCTTTTTTGTAGCTAATTTTGCAATTTTTTAATTAATGATTGCTCTCTAACAACATGTTGCGGGTACATTTCAATTTAGTGCTGGTAAAATTTTTTGCAATTTTGTTGTGAAAAATACCAACCTAAAAGTTTAGCCTCTATCTCAGTGGTTCTCAACCTTTTTTGGCTATTGGCACCTTGTAACCACCAAAAAAGTTTTGCGGCACCCGGTTGAACCTAAGAGCTTCCGATTCTAATACAGTCAACTTCGGATATAAGAGATTCAGATATAAGGGATTTTCGCTTATAAGGGACTACGCAAAAGGTCCCAAATGATTTTCAATATAAACTAATAAGTCGGTTATAAGAGAATTCAGTTATAAGAGACTGATTAAGCTGGTCCCGGCGGATCTCTTATATCCGAAGTTGACTGTAAAATCAATTTAAAGAGTGAAGTTTGCATCAAAACACTACATTGAAACAATTTTGATTAATAACAGCTAAACAGAACACTAAAAATATCATAAAAATGATTTAATTTATTTTAAAAGTCAGTGCGAATTTTGTGCTTGATTTTTAGCGCAAATTCTCTCAATGTTGGGGCGCACATTTGATAATGCTACTCGCATTTCTTCCTCCACAACAAGTAGCCTCTCTCTTTTTCTTGTTTTTAGGTTTGTTAAAAAGGAAAATGCGGTTTCGCATTGGTACGTTGTGGAAAATTGAAGTAAAATAACTAATGCTTTTTTCCAATGTTAGGGTATTCATTTTGAATTTTAATCCAAAATTCATCCAGAGGGATCTCCCTGAGCAACAGCTTAATGTTACCGTCGTTACGTATGTCAATAAGTTCTTCTTCTTTTGGATTCAAAATACCATAGGTATCCAGGGGTAAAAATGGATTTCTTACCCATTTATAGTTTTCAGTGGACACTGGTGGAAAATATTTCTCAATTTTGTCTTGCAAAGACTTGAGATGTTTAATAACCGATGAAACCATTTCTTTGTTATTCGTTTTCGAAAAATGAAAAAACATGTCAGAGTTTCCTTCCTGTATTCGTAATGACCTCACTTTCAAATTTTTTGTAGAGCTTTCATTTTGTCTGCTGAAGATAAGAGATTTTCATTCTTGCCTAGCATATTGGAATTTGTCTTATTTAAGTGGTCAAAGATGTCTACCAAGTATGCTAATTTGGACTTCCAGCCGTCATGGCAAAGCAAATTACAAAATTCTCCTTGTCTTTCGAGAATAAAAAAAGCTAACATCTTCTCTTTGAGCTCATATACTCGAGACAATGCTTTTCCACGTGAAAGCCATCTTGCCTCGGTGCGTAACAGAAGATTTTCATAATTTGCTTCCATTTCTTTGCAAAGCTTTGTAAATAATCGTGATTTAAGTGGTCTAGCTTTGTTGTAGTTTACCATTTCTATAACTTCTTTCAACACTTGTGTTAAGTCCGAGTTCAATGCTTTTCGAATAAGCACTTCATGATGAAGAAAACAGTGGGTTGTCATGATTTCACTATTAACCTTTTTTACAAATGACACAAATTTTTTGATTGACCCACATTCTTTGATTTTCAATAGATGGAGCTCCATCCGTACACAGTCCTACACATTCTTTCCATGTTAATTCATTTTCTTCCAAATACTTACTAAGAGTATCAAAAATATCTTGACCAGTCGTTCTTTCTTTAAGTTCTTTACAACTGAAAAATTGGTCAGATATCTTTCCATCACTGACAAACCGGATAAAAGCTATTAATTGAGCTTTCCCACTGATGTCAGTTGATTCATCAACTTGCATCGCAAACATTTTGCTTTGTTTTACAGAAGAAATGACAGTATCTTGTATATCCGTTGACATGTCACAAATACGTCTGCGAATGGTATCATTTGACAAAGGAATCTGTCTTATTTTTTCCTCAGCTTCGGGCCCAAACATTGTTTTCACTATCGCACTGCAAGCAGGAAAAATTACTTTTTCTGCTTCCGTGTGCGGCTTTGAATTTTTAGCTATTATTTCTGCTACCAAATAGCTAGCATGTTGACTTTTCGTAGAAACTTGAAAAGTTTTGGTAAATGTCACACTTTGTTGCTTTCGTTCTACCAAAAGTCTTTTGAAATAGCCAGCCGGTTTGTCAGAAAGATTTCCGTGCTTTTTTGAAAAGTGTCTACTCAATTTACGGGCACCATAGCCTCATTTGACAATTTCCTATGACCGATAAGACATTCTGGTACGGGTTGTTCTTCGTCGCCGCACCAAGTAAAGCCAAAATTCAAATAACTATTGCAATATAGCCGGTGTTTCTTCTTTTTTTCTAATGTACCGGTACCTTACTAGTACTTTCTGTTTCAGCAAATGTAGCTGAAACCTTACCAGTACTCTCACTTTCAGCAACTGCAAATGCGCTTTGATCAATGCTTAACTTTCTTTTCCTGGTGATAAATTTCTCTATTGCATTAACGGAAAAAAAAACCTTAAACACTGCGTTTTGTTTCTTTCTCTATCAAACTATTCATTTTCTTCTCAGCCAGCAAATTAATCTTTCTCGAATGAACTTATCTGATACAAGCGGGAGTATGAATGAGATAGTATGAAGCGTCATAATGAGGCTTCATTGTTGTTCAAAATTTGAAAAGAACAGTATGATTTTGAACAGTAACTGACTGAACTGAAAAGTTGGTATGGCGTCATCGTCAATGTAAAGCAATTATTCGAAGCCATCTCAAATTTTCACCTAAGCATGAACTTGAAGGTCACTTTTCTATCAAAATAAATTGAAGTTTATACCTTAAAATAACATCACAGCATTCAACCTTTTTTCTAGACAAATAAATAATGTGCAACAGCTCGCGGCACCCCAGCGAATCGCAAATGGCACCCCGGTTGAGAACCACTGCTCTATCTGAACAAAAACTTAAATCAGCAGATCTTACTAGAAAACTTACATTGCCAGCTCGCTGCTCGCTTTTTGAAGTTGGCATAATGTAAAAGCGATTATTCAAGATTCAAAAACTCATAACCTGAGTTCGAGCCTGCAATAAATCACCCTTGATTGAAAAGGGTATCTAAAATATGAATTGGTAAACCTATGTTTCTTCTGTAAAATCTGTCTTCTTCTACTTCTTCGTTAAGGGAAGATGTTCCGAGGGCAGTCCACTAGATGGCCAGATATTGGTTTATCAGTCAGGGCACCAAGCTCTTGTCAACAGCTAAAAAAGCACGAACTCCATTTGGATGGTGGTAGACGGGGCAGGATGTTATCACGTGCTCAGCTGTTCGCTTCTTTGCGCCACGCTCATAAGTCGCAGTAGAAGCCTAACGCCAATTCGAAGGCGATTAAGCCAAACCCATTTTGGTCTGAAAAAGAACATTTCTGACGGTGCTGTACTGACGTCTACAATGAATGATTGGAGTCGGGAAGTGTTATCCGGCCAACCCACGTTCCATTTGTAATCCGCCTTTAGTGCTACACTGGTGCCTAACTTACTGAGATCATTAAGCAGTTACAGTGCTGCAGGCACAAATGGGTGTTTCGATTTGAGTTGCCGCAATCGCCTGAAAGCTGGGGACACAAGCCTTTCGGGGAGCAGATAATCTGGCTTCTGGGCGCAGCGAGCTAGAGACATTATGGCTTTTTGAAGCTAAGCGAAGCCCAGTTGGTTGGATGCCAGCTAGTACAAAGAGGTTTTCGGTTGGAGTGGGACGCAAGTATCCGGTCACTATGGGCAAGACGTCATTCATCGGCTCGTCAGTGAGGCGAGTATGAGCACTGTGGCAGGTGAGCAGTACTTAGCAGTAGAGTGGACCGAGGCAAGGGTGGCTGTGCGCAATATTGCGACAATTGTACCCCAACTTGATCCCGATAGTCGTTTAAAAGTCCAACGCGAGTTGTTAACTTCTTCCGCAGTAACTCCAAGAGACGAAGAAACGTGAGTGCCTATCCAGCTTTATGCTAAGGCAGGTTGGTTCGGCACAAAAACAATAGGGTCTGCCCTTCGACAGGGATTTCAAGCTCACGCCGTGCATTCTTGTGGCAAAGGTGGAAGGCTGCCGACAGTGTTTTGGTTGTACGGAGCTTGAGCTTTAATTTCTGGAGATAAGTAGATAGGGTTGCCATGTTCTGAGTAAGAGTCTCCTGTAACGCCAGCAGTTGCTTGCAGAGTGCAAGATCGTCAGATCCTTGGCAAACGCAAACTTTTTTGGCAGTTGTTGGTGGCATGTCATGTGTGTAGATATTAAACAAAAGGGGAGCCACAACCGACTGCTGTGGGACGTCATTTTTAAAGCGTCGCAATCTGCTTAGCTTTTAGAACCGATAGTGAAGGTAAAACTGCGGTTGCGGATGAGATCCATGATCATTGAGATCATGTGGCTGTCCGGCACAATTTTGCTGATTGATCCACGATGCCTTGCAGTATCGCAGGTTCCTGTGAGTTTGACAAACACAGCACCGGCCTTCTTTTTAACTGAAAAGGTATCCTCAATCTTTTGAGTTAGGAAGATGATTTGGTCTCCGGTCGACTTTCCGCGTCGAAACCCAGCTTGCTTACGAGGTGGCAATTGATCCATAATAGGTGTGACGCGGGCGTAGATAAGTTTCTCCCAGATCTTATACGCGATGCACAACAAAGAGATTGATCTGTAGCTCTTTGGGTCCGCTGTTGGCTTATTCGGCTTCACGATAGCAACCACTAATGCTCTTCTCCAGATTTTAGGAAGCTTAAACTGGCGCATACAGAAAGACAGGAACTTGTTAAACCAGGACTTCAGGGTAGTACCGGCATGGAGCATCAGCTCTGGGCATAGGATCAGAGCCCGAAGCTTTTCCAGATTTTAGTAGCTGAAGGGCCCTGGAAAATCCTTCTGGAGAAAAATCTCCAGAGATGCATTTGCTAGGAGGTGTTGGGATCCTCCAGAGTTTGGACACCTCTTGCACCACGAGTCTGGCTGACTCGTGATCCTTCGTCTCATAAACTCCACTCTGCACAAACTGCGAAGCAATCGAATTAGTAAAAATGGGGCAAGAACGATGTTGACGTCTCGTCCTGCCAGTCAAGTAGTTGATTGTATTTCATGCCAGCCGATTGGAGTGCGTGAAGTCAATGGAAGTGACAGCTTCAGGCCAGCGATCTTTTCATTTTCCGTCAAGTCTAGAAAGCAAGGCGAATGCAGCTATACCAGCTGCCTAACCCTGTTCTACCTGAAGGAACACCTGGTGTAAGTGTTTGCACTCCTAATCCCAGCACTGTCGGTAGTTATTCCTGCGACCGCATGGTATTGATATTTTTGCTGCTGCACAAGTTCTGGTATGCTTCATCAACACAGCTAGAGTCAGGAGGGGGTAATTCCTGAGAAAGCTTGTTTGTGATAAGGCTGTACAGTTACCAGTTGGCCTTACGGAAGCTCCAACGCTTGTATGGCTCACTTGGGAATGGAGACAGGTTTTTTGAGGCCATAATGAGCGATGGTTGGTGTTGGGATCTAGGAAACTTCCCTAAAATACGCCTGTCCAATTTCAAGCTGTCAAAGCCAGCACTTGCAAAGACCGGGTCGGGATTAGTTCTAGTGTTTCAACGACCAGAGTAAAAGCTAGGGGCATCCTTAAGATTGTTTAAGAAAGTGAGGTTGCCTTTGACTGCCCAGTCAATCAAGCATTGTCCTTTTGGACTGATATAACCGTAACCAAAGTCCGTGTGCTGGCAGTTAAAGTCATCAGCATAGAGACAGAGGCGTGGGAATACTGGCATTGCTGTTGGCGCTAGTAGCTAGGTTGGAGGTTTGTAGACGTTGACGATCTTGCAACCATCAACTTCTACACACAACCACTCAATTGCTAATCCTTGCGCAGATCGATCAGTCAGATCTTAGCTTAGCTTCTCATGAAAAAATGCAGCCAGGCCATGCTTCGTGCTTGAGACCAAACCAACCTGGACAAAATGTGGTATCGTTAGCTGGTCTGCGCTGGTGTAGTGCCTCTCTTGTAGGAGAATTACAAGAGCCTTGTACCTGTTGGCCAATTGGCTGACTACTCAAAACTTCCTCGCGCTTAGGCCCTCAATGTTTAAATGCAATATTATGGGCACAGATGGCCGCGTCTTCCATCTGTGGACTTGCCAGGTCTCTTTTGCTTTTGGGCTCGAGGGTTTGCCTTTTACCACCGGAAATCACCCTAAATTCATCATTATTTGCCTGGTCATGTGCCAGTATTCAGGACTCCTCGCGAGAAGCCTGATGATATGAGTCCCGTATGAATCTGTCTTGAAAGCGAGTGAATAACGGCAGACGTGCACCGAACCAGCAATTGGGAGTCAGGAAAAGCGGAAAAAAAAGATACGAAAATCTAATTTTTATGTGACTTTGAAAAGCATTATAACCTGCCTGCGAAGGAGGACCTGGGCAGCATTTCTTCCAAATCAAAAACCATCTGTAAATTGTGTATTTCTCCAACGAATAGAAAAAAGACATTAAACGACAGAAACCAACCATGGAATGAACACCAAAGCTGTTGTTGTTATTGCTTCCTTCCTCGGCATAGGGGCATGGCGGAAGATCTTGGAGTCCCAAGAGCTGGACAACTCCCCTCGGCCTGTGCCAGATGTTGCACTGAAAGAGTGGCTGAAGAGTGTGCGGTGTCGAAAATGTAGCAGGACGGAATGAGACGTATGCGAAGCTGAGTATGGCACTGTATAAAAGATTCTCAATTCTGAAGACAAAAAATTTGAAAGAACGCAGTTTTCGTTGCAGCGAAAAAAAGTAAGCCTGCACCAATCAAAAGCCGCCTCAACATGGTCATGCGGTCCACGACCCCTTTTGGGGTAGGTCGAAATGGTTATTAGTCTTTCCGAGGGTTGCAGTCATCCCGGGCAGCTCCTTCATTTAATCATTTTTTCGCAGTACTGCCCTCTGAACGACCGCGGAAAGACAACACTAAGTCAATTTGAAATCGGTTGCCTGTCTCTTCTTTTTTGTCAGGTCTCTCTCTTTCCTGTATTCTTATTCTCATTCTCCTTCTTCCGCTGATAATTGGCAACTTTCATTCTAAGCCTGGTATCGTCTTTCCTGCTTAGTATGCACTGAAAATATTACCTGGAGGAGTAGATCGGTGCAATGGGTACCACGTCCAAATTGGTCCATCTAAGGGGCTCACTACTCTCCTCCTCCAAATTCACTGCTCCAGGCAGGTCTCATTCCTGGAGCTGCTCTCCTTGCTGCATCTCTGCTTCTCCTGGGGGGTTCCAACCGCCCTACATTGTGACTTTTTCTTCGGGAACCCCAGCACGTATACTTTCACTGTTCAATCATACCCATCAAGTCCCCCTCTGCCAATGCAGGGCTCCCACTCCATTCTCGCCCACAAACAACTTACCCTCGTTTCGCCCACTCTATAGTTCCTCTCTTTGCACCTTCTTTACCCTCCTATGTTTCTGACTGTTATCCTACAGTTATCCTACCGACTGTTATCCTACGGCTTTTCTTCCACTTCTCCCCCTGACTCGCTTAGAGTTCTTCAATGAAATACAAGAGGTATTCGAACCAAAAGCGTGAACTTCTGCACTTTATCTTGCTTTATCCTGCAGCCCTTATCTGTATCCAAGAATCGAACCTTAGCTCATCTTCCTATTTCCGCATCCCTGGATACTCTACTCTGCGATCTGATTGCACTCACCCCCGGTCTGTAATTCTTTCTACTGATGACCCGCACGCCAGTGGTGGTGTCTACATTTCCAACAGGTAGGGCCTATACTTCTCTAAACTCTCTATTTCTGCTCTTTCTTTGCTTGACCTCTTCTTTGACTCTGTAGGTGTCAAAATCTCACTAAATAATTCTTCCTCGCCCCCTTCCTTTAACGTTTATGCTCCTCCTATTTGCTATTCTTTAACGGATAGTAGAACCAACTCCTTTTTCTTCTCCGTTTTTTCTTCCCCCGGAAATCTCGTTATTTATTGGCACTTCAAATGCCATCACCCCTATACGACTCAAAAAATACTTCTGACCCTCTGTGGGGAATACTCAACTCTTTTCTCTGCAGCTGCTCTCTTTACTTCTCTGGCATTGAATGCAGCCAAATCTTCCATTCCTTTCAGCCGCGTCAAACGCGAACCCCAAAACTGGTGGTGTCATGTAGTAGTGATTCAGTTTTTATCCGGTGTTGTCCCTTTAACAGACATGGCCGGATTTACCCCATTCCTTCTGCAATTGCTCACACTCAATCCCTCCACTTGTCTCGTCTCAGGGCATCCTCCTTCTTCAAACCAATCTTCTCTGTCTCCTCTTCCACTTGCTTCTTCCAGGTTTTCTTCGGTCGTCCTCGCTTTCTCTTGCCACTCACTTCAAGATTCAGAGCAACCCTCAAAACACTATCATCATCCCTCCTCAGCACATGTCCATTCCATCTAACTCCATTCGCTGTAGCTAACCGGTCTATAGCTTCCTTCAACCCCAACATGTCCATCTGTTCTTCAGTCGTCTTCCTGTCTGCCACTTTCTGACCGCACATGGCTTTCACCATAGCTCTCTCCGTTCTCCTCAAAATTGCTTTTTCATTTTCTTTTAGACACCATGTCTCACTTCCATATAGTATTGCTGATCTTACACAACAACAATAAACTTTATCTTTCATCTTCAGAGGAAACCTATTTCCAAGCATCAATTCTCCACATTCCTTGAATCTTCTCCAACCGGTTCTTACTCTTGCTGTAACTGCCGCTTCACAACCACCACTAGCATTTAGTCTGTCTCCCAAGTAACAAAATCCATTCACACTCTCCACTTCATCGCACAACTTCTCGATCGAATCTATTGTCCCTTCCATTATTCCTTTACATTTCGAGCAAACAAAATGCATTGCCAACCTAGCGGCAACTCTCTTTATTTTTGCACATTTGCCATGAACCCAGCTTTAACATTTTGTGCACAAAACTGAATTGGCCATGACTCTCCTCCCACAAACTCCACATGGATCTATCTTGCTTTTGTATAGTTAGGCTTCTGACCTGCTTACCATCATTTTTGTTGTTCTGGTATTAACCTTCAAACCTTTACTTTTCAGTGCATTCTTCCAATTCCAAAGCCTTTCCTTCAAGTCTTCCATGTCTTGGCTCATGATAACAAGGTCATCTGCATGTAGCAATTCATTAACCACACCCCTTCTTGCATTTTCTGTAATAACGTCCACCACTATTGCAAACAATAGTGGCGACAGCACAGATCCTTATTGTGCACCAACTTTCACTTCGAATTCTTCTGAATATGCAGATCCCACCCTCACTCTTGTCTTTGCACCATCATACAAGCTCATAACTGCCCGAACTATTACTTCTGATAGACCCTTCTTTCTCATGGCTCACTCCATCACTTTTCTTGGCACTCTATCAAAAGCTTTTTCCATGTCAACAAAACACATATAAAACTTCTTGTCCTTCTTTTGATATTCCTCCTGCATTCATCTCACAATGAATATCGCATCCACTGTTCCTTTTCCTGGCATAAATCCAAACTGCATTTCATTCAAATTGACTAGTGTTCGTATTTGCCTCTCTTGTACCCTCTCAACAATTTTCATGGCATGTTCTAGCAATTTCACTCCTCTGTATGATCCACAGCTCATCATATCACCCTTTCCTTCAAAGATAGGTACAATCACACTTGTTTTCCACTCATCAGGCATTCCTCTACCATCCAATACACGCTGGCATAGTTCCATCATCACTTTAACCTCGATTTCACCACTTGCAACTATCATCTCCACACTTACTTCAGATGTTCCAGTTGGCTTTCCTGATTTCATACTTTGAATTGCTTCCACAATTTCATTACGAGCCACTTTTTCCACTGGTCCTTCTACTAAATCAGTTTCCACCATGTGGTTCCATTCGTTCTCTTCATTCATGATCTTGTCCATGTGTTCCTTCCAAATTTTTGCCCTATCTTCTTCAATAATACCCAATCGTTCGTCTCCTCCTCTCAAGCACCTTCCTCCTTCCACATCCTTCCCTTCCTTTTTCATTCTTCTGAGGAAGTAGAAAACACTATTAGAATTTGGATATAAATTATTCAACTCCTGATTAGCTTCCATTCTCATAGCTCTAGCCACAATTTTTCTCGTTTGATTTCTTATACGTTTGTATTGAGTTTTATTTTCTTCTGATGGGAATCTGCACAGCTCTTGAAATGCCGTCTTTTATCTTGTTATGGTATCCTTGACCTCTTCATTCCACCACCACATGTCTCCTTGATCTCTCCTAGACTTCGTCTTCCCACACAGTTCGTTACATGCCTTTAGAACACCATCCCTAAAAGTTTTCCACAAATCAGGCGCATCTGTGCTCACTAGTTCTTTTACTCTTTTTTCAAATCTCATTCTTGTTTGGTTTTCATTCAACTTCCAAATCTTTCTTCTTATGATCCGTTCCTTCCTCACATCCTTTTTTAGAACCTTTTTATCTAGATCTACGACCACCAGCCTGTGCTGAAGTTCCCAAGGAATCACTTTTACATCCCTATATAATTTCTGTATTTTCCCCCACAAGCACAAAATCAATTTGTGTTCCACATCCACCGGCACTATAAGTGATTTTCCTTTTGTCTGTCTTTTTAAACCAAGTATTTGCCACGCACAGCTCTCTTTCATCACAAAACTCCAGCAATCTTCTTCCTTCTGCATTTCTTTTCCCAACACCATTCCCCCGTGTACACCTTCAAAACCCTCAGCACATTTCCCCACATGTCCATTAAAATCCCCTAAAGAAACAATTATTTCACCAGAACTTGCCAAGTCCCACTCACTTCCCATTTCATCATAAAAACGAACTTTCTCTTCGTCTGGTCTTCCACTTTGTGGCCCATACGCACATATTACGCGCATCACTTCTCTACCTAAAAGTTAGCACAATTGCCATTACTCTGTCACTTTTTCTTCTAACTTCCACAACGTTCCCAGATATTTCCTCATTCACCAAAATTCCAACCCCTCCAAATTTTGCATCATTTCCTAACCACCACAGTTTATACCTTCGTCCCGAAGTACCCACAAAACGAGCTCCTTGGCCTTTCCATCTTGCTTCCTGGATGCAGCACACATCAACTTTTCTCTTCCTCAGTTCTTCATACACTTCCGTTTTCCTTCCACAAAGACTTCCCACATTTAATGTACCAAATCTTATTCCATGACATTCAGATTTAAATCCGGAGATTCTTCGCACCCCCTGCCCATTTAAGAGCTGCCGGAGACTGGGGGCCACTTGTATATTTTTTCTGATCATGGGGATTTGTTGGAGCAAAATTCTTCTTCAGGGAGCATGCCCTTGCTTACCCCCAACCTCAGTTTTCTGACATGAGTGGTCCAACCAAGCAATTAAGCTGGCAACCCCACCATTAACAGTCAGACTGCAATTGGTAGGTACCCAATAGTCGCCTCTTAGGACATGCTGGGTAAACAGCTTTACTATTCGTTAAGCGGTGAAGCACGGTAATGAAGTGATAATGATGTCATGAAGTGGAAAAAGCGGTAACGGAATGACGAAAAGCATTTTCTGCCAGTAATGAAGATGAAGATGCTTACATCTCTGTCTCCCAAAATGCCTCGCCTGTCATCGCCAAAGCCAAGGCAACAAGCTCGAGGCTTAGCAAGCAACATGCTCATCTTTATCCCCCAAACCAGTTTATTCTCTACACCGTTCTGTCGTCGATTCTTCGTTGTCATCTTCCTCCTCTCCTGACTTTCCTCACTGTTCTTTTCCCAGGAAGTTGGTATAGGTCTACGTCGACCACCTGAGATCTCACTTTTCTGTCTTCCAGCCGAAGGCTTTGCGTAGCCGAGTCAAAGGCTACCCGTCCGAGCTCCGACAGGCTACTTGCCCTGAAAAGGCCCATTCCTCTTTCAGCTCTCCCTTCTTTCCATTGAATTTCTCGCGGCTGCACAAATCTCTCATTATCCATTGCCACTGGCCGAAACAAAATTGCCTATTCGGTGCAAAAGCACCTTCCTCGCCCTGGCATGGATTTTCTTCGCCACATCTTCAATCTTTTCTGGTCTTAACATTCTTTTCCTTCTACATGAAAGAAATCATTTCCATTCATACCATGGGAAACCTTCTCGGCTCTCCTACTTTGTTACGACCTATTCTTCTTACTTCGTGCTTCTCAAAACTTTTTGGGAGCATCATTCTATGTCGTCTATTCTTCTTTCTGGACTCTAACTCCATTTTCTCTCCCCGCCAGGCCCGTTTCCGTCCTGGGCGATCTACTCTCGATCAAATTCTTTATCTTTCTCAGTCTGTCTCAGATGAGTTTAACAAACTCAAGCCTGGCCCTTGGACAATTTTTGCTATGATCGACTTCTCTATGGCTTTGATTCTGTCTGGCATCCCGGTCTTTTCCATAAACTTATGGAAAAAACTGGGATGCCAGACAGAATCAAATATATATATATTACGGCTGGCCTCCCTCTTTGCTTTGTTGGTTGATCTCAATCTTTCCTTTCTGACAAGTGCGCTTGCGTGGATTACCGGTATCAAAATCGCAAAAGTCGCTCCATTTCAGTCCGTCGAGGTGTTCCACAAGAATTCGCTCTTGGCACTGTTTTTTTTTCTTTTCATCACTGATTTTCCTGCTTTCCTACCTTCTTCCGTCAGCTGCTTTCCTTATGCTGTCAACCTGGCTATCTGATCTTTCTCCTCCTCTGTCCCTGCTGCTTTGGATGCTACTCAAAATGCTCTGATTCAACTTGAACACTAGTCTAAGAACTGATGCTTTTCTCTCAATCCGAGCAAATGTGAGATATTCTTCTTTTCGTCGGATCCCCATCAAGCTACCACCGAGCCCCACACCTTCTTATTCAAATCCCTCTCCGCTCCAATTCCACTCCAACTACTTTTGGGGTCTTCTTTGGCCGCATTTTTTCCTTTCTAAAAATGTATATTTGCTGAAGGCCAAGTTTTTCCCTCGTCTCAAGGTCTTATGCTGTATCTCTACCTCCCCTGAGGGCCCCTATAAGAAATCAACTCTCTTCTCTTGAACTAAAATTTTCTTCGGCCACTTCTCACTTATGCTTCACTCGGAAGCTTTTCTTTCTTTAGCATTACCAGTATCACCAATTTGCAACGTCTTCACCCAACGGCTAGTTGCGCTATCACCGACCGCCTCTCGTCCTCCCCTATCCAACTTCTCATATTTGAGGCATCCTTATCTCCCCTACTAGTCACTCTGACTCATTTCACCCTGCCTTCTTATGAGCGGGTCCTTTGTCTCTCAATCTCCTTTTCTATTTCAGGTTTGGCCAGACTTGTAGTGAAAGCAAGATTTTCCAGATCCTCCTGGAGAGCTTATGCGCCCACTCAGCCGCTCATGCTTTCTTCTACTTTTCCAAAGGAGGTTCTTTTTGCTTGCCCTCCATCTCTTTCATGGAATCCACCTTCCTTTACTGTGAAGCTGACTCTGTCCTCCCCATGCTCCCGCTTATTCTCGCCAAGGTTCAGCTCTGTCTCTCTCCCATCTCGTGATTTGGACTGATGGCTTTGTTCCTTTTTCTTTTGGAAAATGCGGCTCTGGCGTCCTTGCCAACTGCTTGCCTTGTGACGCTGAGGCCATCTTTTTCTTTTCGAAGGCGTTCTGTGTCATTTTTCTTCGACACATAGGTCCGTGCTGTGTCCACCTAGTTACTTACTCAGTGGACTCTTCGTCATCACGCTCGCTGTCCCAACCTTCACTGCAACTGACATTGCCTTCAGTTAAATTTTCTCTAGAATTAGCAAAATCGAGAATTCTTTACGCAGCGCCTGCGATCAACCGACTTTGGACACCTCTCATTCTGCATTGTCCAGCTACGGACTCTTTAGCAAATCTCTCTCTACGACCTCTAGTCCAGGCCCTGATTCTGGGTTCCGTGGTCTTCTACCATGCCTCCACTCGTCGGAAAGGGTTAAGTGACAGCAAGAAATAAGGACACAGTGAGCATGATAAGTAAGAAAAATTCTTTAACCGAGAGAGGGATTCATTGTGTTTAACGATACAGTGCGCCTTCTACCAAGAAAAGGTAATAAGTGAACAGGAGGTTGTAGATGACTCACGCAGCGCACCTCGTCGGGCCAGTTCATCGTGCGAGTCGTTCCAGGAAAAAAACGAGTGATCGTGGACCCATCTCGGCCAAATAAGGTGGAACGTTCCTGCCATATCTCCTCGAATGTGAAAAGTCCAACGTCGAGTTCGAGTGCCTAAACCTACATCGATTATGCGTTGAGCATCAAAAAGTAATGTATTTCAACATTGCGATGTGAATCAATTCCATTTCAATAATAAAATCGGACTAATCGATAAAGCGAAATAGAATGACGCCACTTGAGTTCATAAAAAGGAAACACGGTTCGTACTGGGGATGACTAGATGACCAACTACAAGAACCAAGGCACTATCTCTTATTTGGAATTAAGAATGGTGAAGACGGGAATGAAATAGTGTCCTACATCTTTGTAAGCTTTTGTAGGTCGTAATTATGTACAATGCACTTTTACATCCAAGACATTGCAAAGCGCAGTATAGGCGGAAACGCAGCTAGAGTGATGTTGTTTTACAGTTGGATAGAGAATGCTTGTGAAGAGTGCGGAAGTAATGACAAAAAAACGGTATACAGTGTGCTTACAACGCTTTGTGCTGTGCTTCCAAGTATGAAAAAAGAATAATAAGAGAGGCCACAGCATTACGTTGGTTCGGGACGCTGGCTCTGTATCATATACACTTGCTGCTAAAATACATCTTTATAATTTAAAATAACACGAACGCTAGTTGAACCATCCGTTTTCTCAGGATCAAGTCTTCCTCTACGGTCACCTACATCATCATTAGTGCCAATATATGCCACAAGTTGGGTCCTTTTCGGAACAAGAATCACCTGTAGAAGCCGTTCCAACGTACAAAGAATAACTTGTCAATAACACAGTGCCGCGAAGCAAGAAAAATGTTATTTGACCAAGGCTTTCATATTTCATTGCAAAAATAAAAGTAGGTAATTATATTCTTTGTCAAATACGGTAAACCAAGCAGTTTTAAACGCAGAAAGGTTAAAAACAAGCCAACGTTTTTTAGTCCTACAGGACTGAATCGTGTTCTCACGGTTTTTCTTCAGTCGGCGTCAGGTGAAAAAAGTTGGCACGTTTTTGACGTTTTATGCCTAAACTGTTTTGGCAATTTGTAATAAATTAATGAGGGCAAAAGCTGCGGTGAGCACCACTTTAGTAGTGCTAAGTGTTTGATGTTCAGAGTGCGCACGCATGCTGCGTCTGAGGCGAGTAAAAATCGTGTTCACAAGACTGCACTTCAACAAAATTAAAGAAAAAAAAATACGAAAAATATTTCAACAAAAGCGAAAATTGATTCTTTAAACAGAAAGAAAGAACACTTGCTAGAAAACTAGTCGCAGAAACGAGAAACTAATACTGCAGAAACACGGTGATAAGAGTACCATTTCGAAATCGAGCCGCTGGGAACACTCCACGCTGCTCTTCAAATTTGAAAAGGTTAAAAGCCAATGAAACGCTCAAGCTGCAAGCAAAAATATAAAATTACGCGTTTAAACCATATCGCTCAATAACTTTCGTAACTAGAGCATTGCATTGATTTCAAACCTTTTAAGCCAACGAGAGCGGCAAATCCTGTCCGCGACGACAAACTTTTAGCCGCAAAACGCCGAGAGTCGTAACACTGAGCTTAGACCACTCAATGAACCAAACTGGTAGATGACATGCTCGACAACGACGTTGTGTCGGCCTTTACTTGCGTGACCGCAACTGCGCATGTTATAGCGTCCACGATCGATTCCGGTCGTCGGGGAGTCTTTTTGTCGTCCGATGTAACGTCGCCGATCGGTCGGTCGCTCTTCGGCTCGCTCATATCGGAAAGGAATTTGGAAGGACTACATACGACAGCGGGTTCGGAAACCGAGTGAGAATCTTGTTCGACTTGGTTACGATGAGCGAGCGCTTTACGAGCTTCGGCAACCCTTCTACGAGCAGCTTCCCGACGCTTTCTGTCTTCTTCACTCGACTGCGTCTTCTTTTTAACAGGCTGTAACATAAATGAAAATGAATAGTTTTGTTTGTTGATTTGAATTACGACAGCAGTTTTTCGATGCAGCTACACGCTACATTCTCAGTCCTTTTTTTCCTTCTTTTTGACCTGCTAGCTCAAAGTGTATCTACAATTACCTCCATTCATCCGCTTTTGAAGCAAATTTCTACTGAAGCAAGGGGCACTTAAAATTCCCGATATCTTTCCTGTCAATTACAATGTTGTTTTAATAGAGTTCCAAACTTCCACTTTTTGTTCGGAAGTCAAGAACAATTATTTTCACTACACCATAGCGAGTGCAAGCTAATTTGCGAAGCGTAAATCAAATAACCACAGAAACACGGCTATTGATCTTGTACAAAGATTCAAGTGAATCCAACCAATTTGCTCAAAAATGAAAAGTTATCAAAGATTCCAAGCACTGTGGCAAGTAGCCTTTGTGCCACATGGATAAAGTACAAGAAAGCTGAAAAGTTATACAGTAAGCGCCGCTTTATAAGCCCACCTTGGAAACTGACCTTTTTGGGCTTATAAAGCAGACTGTCCTTTTTCGTCATTCTAGAGCATATAGATGACTGAGCACAATACTGTACCAACACACAACAAGCAAGTTTATTGTTGTATGTAACAACTTTATTAACAATTTATTAGCTAAGCAGTTAATCCAGTTAACACATTTCGAAAAACGCATCCAGCGTCATTTGCTTAAGTGGAGTCTGGCGAAGCAGACCCCGAACATTGTCGTCAAATGCCTCAAATGTGCACATTTGTTCGAAGCCTCTACGTTCCAGCCCAATTCTCCAGCGGTGTAGGATGGACCTAATCTCCGCATTGGATGGTGTTAGTTCTTCTGCTGCAGCTTTATCGTTTTCGGCTTCTTCAAGCTCCGCAACCTCATAGCAACAACTGTTTGCAACAATTTCTTGCATGAGTTCTGTTTCCTCCTCTTCCAGTGTCAGTTCAGCATGCACTGGCACATCATTTTCTAGTCAAGCCACTTTTTAAATTGTTCTTTTGCATCGCCTTCAGGAACCGGAATGGGTGTCTTGAACTCCAGTACCTGTTTCCCTGGAGCAGAAATAAAGTTAGCTTTCCTCAAACAACTGCGAATTGTTTCCTTTGTTACTTTATTCCAGCTACCAGCGAGTATGTGTAGTGCATCTAAAACTGAAAGTCTTTTTTCTATTGTGTTCGCGTTTCTGCTGCTGTCGTTGCATCCATCTTCGATGGCATTAATAATTCTGGCTCGTATTTCGTGGTGACAATATGCTTGAGTGCGCGTATAATGCCCACATCACAACACTGAATTAGCGAGGTGGTGTTCGAAGGCAGCTTCACGACTTCATTTGAGTTCTTCCACATCACCATGAGCAGAACAGTTGTCGACCAATAATGCGATTTTTCGTTGCTGAAAACATAGGTTCCTATCCCACTTACGCAGCCTGTCAGACTAGATGCCATTGGTCATCCAAGACTGTAATCAGCGGGAATCGCCCGTACATTCTTAAAGCATCGTGATTTCTGAGGCGTCCCAATAACGAGCAGACCATGCTTATCATTAATCATGTTGCAGCATACCAACTCTGTCGGCCCATCTTTTGCAACCTTTGAACCACGAGCCAGTTTGCGGGAAAATTTCTTCACATATGTAGAATCCGGTAAAGCTTGAAAATAAAATGCCGTCTCGTCTGCGTTATAAATGTCAGAAGGCTTATACTTTTTCAACAACTCTTGCATTTTCTCGTTGGTCTACATGGCAACGGCTTCTTTATCTGCTTCACTGGCTTCGCCGTAAAGTTTTGTGTAACGTAGATCATGCCTCTTCTTCCAGCGGTTAAACCAAACATCTGAACTTTTAAATTGGTCATGACCGAGTTGTTTGGCGATCTCTTCAGCCTTCTGCTTCAGTACCGGCCCATTTATTGGAACCTTGCGAGATTGAGCGAAATGGAACCATTTCCACAACCCATCTTCCACTTCTCGGTCCTTGCCATGGGGCTGTCTCTTCCGTTCATTGCTACCTTCCTTGCCCGATGCTTCCGTCTGGACAGCTGTTTCTTCGGGCAGTAGATTTCGCAGACAACCACGAGAAATGTTAAGGTGTTCAGTTGTTGGCTGCACTTTGGCAATGCTTGGTACTTTTTTAGCAGCTCATGTTTTTTGAGCATAGCTATATCTTTGCTCACCCTTTTGTCCATTTTCGAATTTCTGTTTGGCTGTTGATAGTTGCTAAATTTCTAACGCAATAACAAAAGAATACAGTTTCAGCAGTTTTTGATTTTCGCCACAGTTAGATCACAATTCGATTATAGACGAAATGAAAAACAATCGAGCTTGTGACACAACAGTGCATCGGAGAGTTAGTTTGCCGCCCAGATCGAGGGTGTGAAGAAAGAATACGTTGCTTGGCTGCATTCAACAGGAAATACAGTACAGTATACCGCACTAAAACCATCATGCCCCATGTGTAGTCGCGCTCAAATTATGCGAAGTCGCTCTGAAAATGGGCTTACTAAACGAAGTTTTGGGCTTATAAAGCGGAGTACTTTACTAGAAGCAAATAAAGTAAATCGGGACCGGGCTGAATTGGGCTTTATAAGCGGCTGGGCTTATTAACCGTGGGCTTATAAAGCGGCGCCTACTATACTACTTAAAACGATAGATCATTATCCATCCAAGGCACTTTGAAAAAGTGTAGAAAATTACCAAGGCAGAGTTTATTCAAGTCTGTACCAACGGTTTATGCAGCTGCACTACTTATGATTCTACTAGGCAAACTTTTCTGATGTACAAAAAGCGCTTCAATTATATATTTTGTCCCCAGTTTCTTTTGCTAGATAACTAAGTTGTGAGCAATGTTTCCTATAATCTACTGCACTTGTTCGTGCATAAATGAATGCTCTTCGCGAATTCGGTAAAGCTAATTATGTTCAGCACATCGCCTAGGGAAATGTGCATATTGTAGGTCTTAACACTTCAAAAGAAAATCTATTGAATTAACTGCTCTTAGCTTTTGCTTGATGTTAAAACCAGAGATTCTCAGTGTAGATGTTTATGCTAAATTACAAGAAACCTAACACCCATTACCTCTATCGCCAGAGTGGGCAATAAGGTTTAGTAGTTTGCTGAACACGGTTGACTGGCAACATAGAATACCTTTTTATTTCAATCTAAAGCGGTGGAATCTCTACGAATACGTACGGTAGTTTAAACGCGGAGTTGCACGAAGTTTTATGAAATAATGACATTGTTTCATTAAGGATATTGTTAACGGGATAAGTATGTCGACTGCTACATCTTTTTCCTTTATCCTTTTTCACTATCGCCACGCATTTTCGTTAGATGAATTAGGTTGCAACAACAGTTTAAATGCAAACAGCTTGGTAATCAATTGAAATAAGGTAAATGAACAAATTCAGCAACCCTAAAGTGTACAGCTTTACACACAATCAAAAATACAGTACAAGTTAATAATCCACACCCAGGGTCGGCAACCTTTTCCTAGTCGTGGGCCAAAATCAAATTTTGAAGTCCTGGGCAGGCCAAGTTTATTTCCCCTCCCAGATTCGATCTTTCACTGTTTTCATGGCGTTAAATATTGTGAATTTTAGGGCATTTTATAGCGCTGTTTTATGATCTGAAAATTGCAAGTTCGGAATTTACTTTTAAAATGTGTGCGTTTTTTAAATTTGAAACTTGGCTGTTGTTCCTTAACAACTTGATTAAGATACACCGTAGTTCTAACATAACTAGTTTCAGTTTATAAGGAAATTACGCAATATATTCATTGACAGTACAGCATTAGAATGATATTTGACTTCACGCTTGAAAATAGGTGATAGGCTGGCTGAGGCCAGAACCCATCAACGAAACCAGGAGCAAATTTTAAAGGCTTTCAGCTCTCAAATTTTGTATGACAACTTTTGTTGCAAAGGTCGACGTTTTGTTGCAGTTTTACTTAAAAAAAACTTCGTTCTTTGATTGGGCGTAAGGAATACAAAGGAGGGAAGGGCTATTTTTGCTCCCTAGCTACGCCTGTGCCAGAAGTATGACAGTCTGCAAACAGTCATCGGTCATTAGCGTGCTCCACTTACTTTTGGCCTACCCTGTACAATCCAGCCTCAATACCAAAACCAAACTTCACACATGAAACCGCAACACATCTTGACGCATTGTTTAAAATTGCAACCACAGAATTTGCCATTATTGTTCCTCTTTTTATTCCCAACGTGGTGTTTTGTTTTTTGCATCGGTATTAGCATAGAAAATTCAGTTGGTAAGTTCTGTTACGAGTTAATTCTTTCGGCGACGCAAGTTACAAAGGATTACTTGCCGCTGACCTAAAACCTTTGCTATACAGTTACTGTGTAAACTCTATACCACATTTTAAAGATGCAGGCTAGAGGTGTACAAAAAGTGTAGCAAAGTAAAGTTTAAGGCATTTAGCAAGAAAACAATTAGGCTCACTGACACGGATTAATCAGCCCGTAAGACAAATACATAACTAGACAAAAGATGATTCAACATTAGCAGAAAAGAAATTCACACGCGGGCAACATAGGGATTACAATTAACTGAAGAGCTGCGGGCCAGAGGATTTTCTTGGCGGGCCGTAAGTTGCGGACCTCTGATCTATACAGTACTAAAAACCGATTTGAAGTGTGTGTGCCTGCAGGCGTTTGAACTTCTCTTTCAAAACTACTGGGCGTACAAATATTGGAACGACTGATTACGACTTCGGGGTGAGTGTCAGAAAAAGGTTCGTGACGTCATAACAATAATGTCACAATCAAAAATAGTTTTTTTTTATTCCATTTTTTGACTAAGAAAAGCGATTTTTGCCTAAACGAAAGCTAACATCCGACTTGCTAACTTCAAGAAATTTTATCTTGTTAGGAAATAAGATGACGTCATGATTAAATGACTAATCGTAAAATTTGTTTTCTTCATTTTCATTCTCTCAAAAAGTACTGGTCATAGGACGCGTTTGAAAGCTCTTTGCGCAAATAACCAAGTGCTTCTGATAAAAGTAATTTTTCAACAAGTTAAGCTCTATCGACGACGCAACAAGCGATCAAGCATTTTTTTTCTTCACCGCTTGAAAAAAGCACCATTTCATCACAATGCTGTTTGGCATCACTTCAGCGAAAACAGCAGCAGGCAGCAGTAGTACCTACTATCCACTGTCATTTTAAAAGCAGACAAATAGTATAGCCGATTAACTGATATGCTACCTCTTAACGCATAACGACATATTGTATTACAACACTAGCATACCGATGCAAATCCAGTTTTTTAATGCAATGACAAGGACGACAAATTAACATAAACGTAGGTGCACTCCACATTAGAATACATCGGTAGTAAGTCATGTCGCGCCTGAGTACTCTTACTTCCTGAGACATTTTTATCACGCGTGCAAATTGGAACAAAATGCAGAGTTTTAATGTGTACCATTGCAGGATTTAGAAAAAACGATTATTTTCTTTTGCATAAAAGCTGGTGAGTGGGTCATACATTTAAGCTATTACCTCACTCATTACAAAAACCAACTGTAGATCCTGGGTTCTGGGCTCCGGGTCAATTCATCCTCACCTGGCTGCGCTTTTTTCGGGAACAAAGAACACACACGCAACCATAGATTCAATGTTGTATAACTAGACCTACGGTTACAAAAAGGTCGTTAGTAGGTATTTCACTTCATAGCTTAATTCCTGCAGATACAATCACTTCAGCGACGTTGCAAAACCTTTAACTTATGCTCCTGTGCACTTAGTCAAATGAACGCAAGAGAGCTTAGCTGTTTGTAAGTAAGCAAAGTCTTGAGGTCGGTATTATGGGCACAGTTAATGTCAATGAAATTAGAGGTTTGAGAGGAAATCAACATAAAAAAAGGACAATAGGTCTACAATGCTGTATGAAATCAGTCACCAAATACATGTATACAATCGTATTACTGAGAAAAATTTTGTCTTGACATTGAGTTATTAGGCCAACCGGGTGATGGGACGCAACACATTTGAGGGGGAGCCCCTTTGGTTCTATTCAGGGACCAAGGCACACACGTGCAGAAAAGAAGTTTTGGGTCATGAACATTACGAGAGGGTTTTGCACAAAGTCGTGAAATGAGCTTATTACCAAATAATTTGATTCTGTAATCGTAAAACAAAAACCTTTACAGCGTCCACCCCAACTTAAATTTGTATCCCTACACTTATTGGAAGGAAACGATAGAATTTGTGAAATGATAAAGAGAGTTTGTGAGTAAACCCTGAGCCACTCCAAGCGATTTTTCACGTTGCTAGTACAATTGCAGCGATTACGCACAGCAAAATCGCTTACTGTGACTAATCTAACCGACACTAGCAGGCAACTTTCGCGAGTAAAAAAACGCAGCGATCAAGATTGAACATCGGCATTCGCATAAAAATCGACGAAATCTTTCGTCACGTAACCAAGCTGCGGTCACTAAAAGTGCGATGCGAGTTCGCAAAAAAAAACAGCAATTAACTATAAAGTATCAGCAGTAGCGGTCTATCCAAAGGGGCAACCTGCAACAAAAACTCCTTCCTGCGCTTTATCTTATACCACAATACGATTGATTGACTCCACATAATAAGGACTTGTAAATCTTTGATAATATGAGCATAGAAAATTCAATCAGTAAGCTAAATAAATTGGCAATAAATACACAATAGGTTAAAATTACAAAAAAATAAGCTAAAAAGCAAACGGTTATTTTTCTTGTCAATTATCTGAGAACAAAATTTCTCTAAACTCTGCAGCTCAAAATAGATAAACGACCCGGTTTCGTGCTAGTATATAGTCTACGCATTCAAATCTAAACCGAAATTACGAGAACACACAAGCAGCCAATCAATAATTTTGATGAACAATCACTCATGATCAAACGTAGGAAACTGCTGCATAGTTGTTTATTTATTCGAATGAACCCATACACTGTTCGCTTGTCTTTAGCCCCTTTTTGTTGTTGTTGCTGTTACCCGATCCCTTCTGAGGGAGACCATGGAGTCCCACAAGCCAGGAAACTCCCCAGGGCTTGGACCTGAGATCGTAGAGAGACAGAGAGTAGCCAAAGAGCGAGCGGCGCAAAGAGTCTGTAGCTGAACAGTGCAGAATGAATGAGATGAGAGGTGTACTGAGACGGATGGCCGCAGGCGAAGCATGAAGGATTCTTGATTCTGCCAATTCTAGAGTTAAGAGCTTAACAAGCTGTATTCGTTGCAGCGAAGACAAGAGAGAACATAAAGAGCATGACGAGGGAACACAGGTTCCTCAGTAGAAACCGAGGAAACCTGTGTGTAAAAGAATTTAGATAAAACAGTAGGCCTTCAGTCCGAGAAAAAAAAGTGGATATAGAAGGTAAGAGAAAGCATACAAAAAACTGCAAAGAGCAGGAGTAGCGCTCCCCCGTGTGGCCAACTCATCAGCCGCATCGTTCCCTGGGAGAAACAGGTGTCCAGGGAATCATCATAGCTTGATAATACAGGAGGAAAAAAAGACAGTTTCTGCCAGAGAGTTCGAAGTAAAAGGAAAGACGGATGAGAGGACAGTGTGGCAAGGACAGAGCAAAAATCGGAGAGAAAGAGAATAGAAATGGCACTTGTTGGTGTTGCCGAGACAGAAAAGAGCTTGCAGAATGGCGAGGGCTTCAGTGGAAAAAACTTGAACAAATCGGGCCTGCAGAAAAGAAAAGGTTAGCCCCTTTTTTATTAAGTTGTACGGTGGCCTGGAACACTCAATTTCTCCAGTCGATTCGTATATAAAGACCACTAGTGAGTGTCAGTGGAAAACACAAAAAACGCGTAGCTACAACCTGCTCAAGTAAATTCGCTATAAGTAACTGACTTATTCGCCAAGACCAATATCCATCGGCGCAAGTAGAAGCGTGTGAATTCGCTTGGTGTGACTCCGGCTCACAGACCAGTCTAAATTCAAAGTACGATCATCTGGATTAGGAGCGATGCCCCAATTTACACCCACTTTTGTTACAGCTCAAAGGAATGTCATTTGAGTGAAACGTGCGCGGCCGGCTGAAGCAATATATCACCTGGCAAAACTAACTGGTAGCCCTACCGAGACGCCAGAGAACCGGTTGGTACTTGTACGAAAGACACAAACTTGCGTTCCTAGCTCTTACCTTTTTTGTTTGGGCTGCTTTTGTTTTGGGACGAGGCTTTGTGTTAGTTTTACTTGCGCTTGGTCGAACCTCGGACTTTTTCCATTGGTTAGCCCGCAGTTTGTCGAGCGCTACAAACTTCGCATCAACGTCTTGTACCTGTATTTGACGCAAATATTCGTAAATTATTGATGAATTCGATACACAATGCTCAAATTGAATTCAACTGCGCAGCCGTCTGCGCATGCAACAGACGCTGACAAATCATTGTACGCTTTGTCAATCAATAATGGAAACGCATCTCGAATCGCTAACGTCTGAATCAACGCTTCCGACCTTTTATTGAAGAGCTTCCCTACGCTTCTCATTGATCCGCTGACGGAATTTAATTCTTCAGCCTGTGTTTCAGGCTTTAAGCCAAATCGGAAACAGCTTTTGTGTGACAAAACTTGCGTCAGCTCTCTAATATAGTTTTCTAGTCTAAGAAGTGCGTGCATCGCGTCAACTTCGTTATTGCTTAATAAAATAAACGGTTTTTAAGCTTCAGCAAGCTCGCAACAAATGTATTTGTTTTTACTATTGCCAGAGTAAAAACAAAATGAAACTATTTAACAAAGCACTTTTTAAAACTATGTAACCTAGAACCTATGGTTGTAATGAACATCCACACAGCATATAAACATTCTCACACAACATTGTAATATGCTACCAGACAAGACATCACACTAAAACCTAGCGTACAAAAGACGAAATGTTTTTCTGATCAGGATGTCCTTTTAAGTAAACTGTAACAAAATTATGAAATTGCAAAACGTTAAGTGCCGTTGTTTTTTTAGTAAAGATCATTTTAGTCGCTAGAAACATCTCGTCGAAATATCTTCAGAAAGCCTTATTAAAAGGCTTAAAATTGGCTGCAAGATATTTAGAAAAACGTGCGTTAAACTATGATTGAAGGAATGCGATTTCACGGCAAAAGTGCTTAAAATATTAGAGCACTTGAATTTTTCCAGCAGGATAAGCCGTTTAAGTACTGTATAAAAAGTAGATTTAGCTTTCCAATGCGCACTGTAAGAATGTTTTGTCCGCAATCAGTTGTTACAAACCACTTCAACCACACATTGTACAAGCACAGTACAACCAGCACACTGTACAAAATGCCAATTGCCCAAGCACAATTTTCCCAAATAGCGGTGCAGGGAAACAGTTTTTGGCGAATGCAAAGAATCTTCTCGCAGCTCTACAGCAGTTATTAAAATTATAATCAAGTATGAGTGAGGTTTAGTTGGGCGATAGATGGTAAAACGTGAATCCAGCAGCTATCACTTAAGCGGATAACCGCGTACCTGAAAATATATCATGTCCCAGAAGCCTTGCAAGTCGGAAATAAGGACTGGTCGATCATCGGGCGACATTTTAGCGGTTCCGTCCGCACGATCTACCAGTTTCGAAAACTGTGTAAACCTCTCACTAATCACAAGACGGGTTTGGCCAATCACCGTTCGGATCTCATCAGAAACTGAAACAAACATTAACAAGCAAACGTTAAAGCGAAGAAATCAGCCACGCAAATAGATCCGCAAACAGAATGCATAGCCGAAAGAATAGAAAACTGATCATCATCAAGCGGCCTAAACAGAATTTTTTCAGTTTGAATGCACTTCACTAGCTTTCAAAATTCTAGATATACTGTTATTTGCTTTTTGAATTTTAGATAGATTTTATTTGCCTTTTAAATTTTATATTCATCCGATAAACAGTAGTTAGTTGATTAGTCACTTTATTCGCTTTTAAATTTTAGCTTTGACACTTTATTTCCCTTTATAAAATTTGGGTCAACTGCATACATCCAACCTTACTCCCACCTCGAGAAGTGACTCGTCTACTTGATGGACGAAAATAAGAAGCACAAAATTAGATAGCACCCAGTAAATCAAAAACTACTGTAAGTGATACATAAATGATGGGCAGTATTTAAACGTTTTAGAAATATCGTCTAACTTTAGGATTAGGAAGCACATTGCGTAAGTTGCGACCTGACAACAATGCTTTAGCCTTGCAATAGGCTATCATAAATGTAGCAGTGTTGTTGCCTTGAGAAAGCGAACAAGACAATGGGAAATGAACACAGACTAAAACCCCACTCTTCTTCGTAGTAATTCCAAACTTTACTGTTTTCCAACAATTTACAAAGGCCACCATGTTATTACTCTATCAACAAAGACCATTGTTAATGACACATCGGAAAAAAGCAGCACATTAACCTTAATGCTGACCTATGTATTAAGTAGTAAAAAATATATTTAACTGCATTGTTTAAACGCTTTGAATAGTTTAGTTGATTGCTGTCAACAAGCGTTCGAGAGAGCGGTATTTCCACGTATGATCACATGCCATTTATAAAACAGCTGAACTAAGCATTACCTCGAGTAGGCACGCCATTGAACGTCAATGAAAATTACGTCATTGCCCAGAATGCATATGATCATATCAATGCATTTTAACAGCAGCGAAAGATAATAGCCTTAATACTGAAGTCATGCAATCAAACAGGTCAATGCCATTTGAGCAAACTTATGAATGCATACGACACGAAATGGCATCAACCTTACCTTCAGCTGGGCAATGGGAATTGCTACGTAAAACATGATTCCACTCATTGATACTTTCATTTAAACGTTCAGATTCAACGGATATAAGATTTCGAAAATAATACACATCTACGGGAGGGTTCTTTACTGAAGTTTCATCTAAAATCAAACACTGTTAAGCAAATGTAATTGAATGTGCGCAATAGCTTGGGACTGTGTATGAACTTACTGACAAAGGGCTACAACAGAGGTGCGCTAAACAGAAATCGCGTGTCTACTGTGACATATCATAGATTCGAACACGGCACTCAAGCGATTCGGGTAAAAACAACTTTAAATCAGCAGTTTCTCAGGACATTATATTTTAAAATATTTGTAAATAGTTTTCTGTTGATATGTGTTTGTTTGCTCACGCTACCTGCATTTATTTACCACCCTGGTCTGCATCATTAGCTAATTCCACTACATTCATCACAACTTCAGGGACTTTTCTTGACAGAAAGCCTAGAGACGGTACCAAAGATAATCAATTGAAAACACATAACCAATGTCCAAAACACTGTGGCGTAGCTGCATTTTTGTAATACTATATTCTAAAATTTGTAACTCTATGACATCTCACGTTTTTGAAGACAACTTAAGTTATTAAAACAAATATGAACAGACAGCTCAATGACAGTTATTAAATTGACAGTAATATTATCAACAGGCAGATAACATACTTACCTTTATTAGAAATACGACAACTGCTATCTTTAAATTCAACTTCACTTGAGGATTCATTAGCTGCAGCTTCATTGGGCACTGAGCTAAGTTTGTGACGCGCGGAGTTGAAATTTAAAACTACACTATTACGACTACTATCGTTCAACGTTGTTCCATTGATACTGTTAATCCTTTCGATTGTTTTGATAGTTACATCTTTCCCATTTGTTTGCACTACTGTGCTTTTCGGTTTAGCAACACTGTCCATAGCAAGTCTACTTTGAACTGACAGTTCAGATGCCAAATCAGGCAATTTTGACGTTAATTGTAGATCAGTACTAGACTTCCGGTCACGTGGACACTCAAAGCTACGTCTGGATTGCGTCAATGATGACGAAGACGTTGACGTTTTGACAACGTCAGCAGTTACCTGAAATTACATTTGAAGTTAATCCACAGTTTATTGATGATGATTAAACATTACAAGTGAGCAATATTTGACCAAGCGCTTTCAAATGAAAGAATATGCAGAGTTCGTTTATATACTCAATAAACGATCTCACAAAAGCCTCCGGTATTGCCACAGGTCAACTAGGCGTTTTGAATAAACACACAAAATTATGACTAACGTACGTACAGTTTAATTACAGGCTACGAGAAAGCCCGCTATTACATTCGAGCTATAAATTAATAACTTCATAAAGCTTCTGCCGCACACCACGTATATTTTACTTCACATACCTGTGAATCAGATTGGTTGCAGATATTGTATGAAAAGTCATCTTTATCGGTGACTGCGCCTTTACAACAGCAGGACTCGGTGAGACTCTTCTGGCTTGTTTTTTTAACTGGCTGTGAAACTGCCACGTCGCCATCGCAACTGCTTCGTCGGCTGTCTTCAGAATTCGAAAGATTCTTTTGACGTTTGGGCTCGGCTTCATAGGGTTGACTTGATGATGCAAAACTAAAACAGTTGTGCAGAGACGTCGACAATCTTGCACAGCTGAACGAAGACTGATGCAGTCCCATCTTTTGCCTCATTGGCAGCACAAACAACGAAAACCAGACTAAAAGATACTACATAAAAACAAACGCAACTTAATTTACTACAAGGAAAACCTGAAATATTAATGATTTTTTATGACTTGCGTACAAGACTGTCACACGTATGTTTACTGCACATCATAAACGGGCAACGCCTCCTAATAACCTCATAAAATCTCCTTAAAATTTCTGCAAATAATTCTTCGAAGGTGAAGGCGGTGCTGCTTCATCATTTGGTCGAACTCATCGCTTTAATGTTGTCTAATTTAAACACTTACTCCCACGTAGCCTTATTACAACCCTTTTTATTCTGTCTAGCAGTATTAAATTTCATTTAAAAGACGACCAAAGAAAACCACTCTGAAAGCGCAGTGCCTTTCAACTGAATCCCCGCTTTTTTCACAATGACGCGGAGGTGTAATTAAGCAACAACTGGGTATGTGCTCTTGGGAAAAGCGCTCACTAATTAAAATAGAAACTTATACTTTCGATGCAAAGGTAAAGTATATGGCGGGCTTCGTTACTAGAAAAGGCTCGAACTTTTTTTCTCAACCAATGCGATACCAACGCTCAACAGCACCGTGACGGCAGATAAATCGAAAACCATAGCTACCCAATTTTCAAAATTTGTTCGACCTGTGCTTTCAACTCACCACACGTTAAGGCTGGTTTCCATTAAGCGCAGATTGCAGGCGTAGCGCGAAACATTCTTTGTTTCACGCTGCGCCTGCAATCTACGCCGAATGGAAACTAGCCTTTACTGTACAGCAATTCAACTATCATATTTTTTCAAATCAGCTCCGGAAGGTTTGAGTTAAGAAATATAACGAGCTAAAATGATAAAGTCCAAAGTGGGTTAGTTTGCTTGGTGATGGCGAGATGAAAAGTTCAGTAAATGTAAAACGTAGTTGCGACGCAAAAATAACGCTAACTAGATACGCGAATGAAGAGTGTCAAGAAACAGTAGCAAAAAGCTAACAAAAGCTAGAAGGGAAGCCGACGGGAAAGCACACGCCAAACATTCACGAAGACTCGGCAAACAATACCGCTCGCTAACCAGCAAAGCAATCTGTTTGTACTGCTTCAAAATCTTTTCAGCAATTCGGGTTACCATGAGCAAAATGTTTTAAGCCATTATCTGTGCGTTAAATCAACCGTCTTGTGATTTCTTAGTAAAAAAGGTTGACAAAAAAGCCTGTATTATGGCGTTAGGGTTGCCCGTTGCAGTTGGAAAAAGTAACTTACATCAAGCATTTGAAATTCCTAACTCTATTTCATGGACCAAAAAATAGTCGGCAATCGACTCAACAGGCAACGCAAGCCTTTTTATAAAATATAAAAGCAGGTTGTGCGCCTGTCACTGCAATTACAAAAGATTCAAAATATAAAAATTTTTTACAGATCTCAAAAGTCACAGGCGCAAGGCACTCAAAAACTGAATGAACTGACGAACACTTACGTAAACAGGTCAAAAATAGCAGCTGAGTTCCGTTCTGACGTGATTCCACAACACGTTTCTATTGCTCTCTAAAATGAAACTGATTCTAAGCAGCAAATGATTCAGCCAAACGTTAATATTAATGATCTTTCACCATTATTGAAACCTTGGAATAGGTTTCTTGAAATACATTTAATGACACAAATACCCCGAAAGTATATGCTGGATATATGCTCTGCTAGTAGCCGTACATGTCAGGTTGTCTGGGCTATAATTACTCGGACTCTTTTATTTAGAAATGACTTCATACAGGTGTATACTTATGTTAATTAAGTGCATTTGAATTGCACTTGCTAGAGTGTATGTAGGCTTAATTAAAACGCATCTGTACAAATCAAGAAGAACATTATATTTCAGAGCAGCATTGTACTAAAAACAAGATCATCAAACAAGTTTCCTTAGCGGGAACTACAGCTCTATGGTGACGTCAGAAAAGAGAAAAGACAACAATGCCATATTGGGCAGACAGATTTTAAATATGAATCATCAGCCAGTAAATGAACGAGTGGAGAGCCTTTGTAAAAGTTTCAAATGTCGTCTTACAAAATTATTTCGTGAGAAAGATATTAGTAATCCATAATAGCGACGATCTGCCAAAATCAACAAGTCCTTTAAGCTTTGCGTTTGCTATAAAAATATAGACCACCACAACAATACATATCTACACGAATTCATCAAAACCAAGTCTCAGGAAATAAAAGCCTTGAAACTTTCAAATGATAATGCAAGCAAAACAATGTGAAAAATCGCATTTGTGTTTTGCAGACCCGACATTAAAACGAAAGGTCGGGAGAGGGAAAACGTTCTAATTGTCATAAAAAATGGTAAAACATGATCCAGTGATAGATCACAGCATGATGTTGGTTTTAGTTATTATGCTACAAAAAATATGTCATTTTAATAGATAATTGTGTTAGAACTTTGCTGAATGTCTTAACAGCATCCTAGAATCAAATGGAAGGCAGCATACTTTAAGACGAGCTTTCAGTTTCTGTATTGATACACTGAAGCATCCATGACCGTAACCGTCGATCTTAATTAGAACACCATTGCGTGCAAATTACAGTAATGAGTGCACAAAAACTTTGGCTATAGCCTTAAGATGAAATGTAGTAATTATTTCTACAGTCAAGCCATATCCGAAAGCATGATTCTCACACATTTCCAAAATCAACTGTCAGTTAACTTTGATTTCACATCAGCGGCAGCTCCACCACTCAGTTCGGTCAGGTTGGATCGGATCAGGTCTCATCTAAAAACCTATCTGAGAACAGCAAGGAAAAGTGATTGTAGATCGGGGCATTGACCATACGTCCTTAACTCCCCGATCACTGTACGCTTAAATTAATGAGTGGTATTATTCACAACTAATCAATTACTTCAGAAAGTTCTATCCACTTCTTGCAAGAAATGCAGAGGCACAAAGTTGGGGGTGGGTGTCATAATGGTGATTGTTTTATTAAAAAATTAAATTATTTAGTGGTAGATCATTCCACAACTTGGTGCGACCCCTCTTGTAATGATACTTGTGACCTAAACTAACTTCTCTGACCTAGTGCCCTAGTCCCTGCATTAAACAGAAGAGACTATGCTTCCCCCCCCAAACGCAATACATCTGATCCCGGTAGGCTTACTAACCCATTTTCAAACACAAAATCGACTGCAAATGGGTATTATTTTGTACAATGGTATTGGCCTATAAATCTACTTTTTCTTTTGATTCCCCCTCGAACATTGAATTTCATGAGCTATGCCCCTAATACTGGCTTTCCTACTCTGAAATTAAGACTGACTGCCCACCACAACCAATAATTTTACAAACCTAAATGCCTTCTTTTCACTAAACACATGAAGCATAAATTCAGAGTTGTGGACCAGCGCCAAAGTGAGTAATACAGTAACAGAAACAAGCCATTAAATAGTACGCCTAATATAATGACAACTTTTTTGAATTCGTAGGCCTATTTATATGATCTGAAGCCTATGGCCGCAGGTATGTTTTGTGGTCTTGGCATAATCGCAGTCAGGGAAGGGCAAACCAAACTGGAATTCGGCATCTACAGTTCAGTTTTCTCAATAACTTAAGTTATGGCTGAAGTAGATAACCCACAGGCCACGTTTTAATGCTAAAGAAGTAGAGATTTTTTCTAAATCTTGCAAGATTGGACATAAATAGTTTTACTTCGCAATACGTGACTAATGTGGAGTAAGGGCTAAGCATAGTCAGGCAAAGCCATACCAGTGTACAAAGGTGCTCTGCTGTGGAGTCCAACTACAGTTAAGTTACTACAATTTATATAGTTACCAGCGCATTATTAAAAAAACATACTTGAAGGGGTATGCTAATACTTCAATACATCATTCTGGTTTTGCAGGCAGCATAGTAGTAACAGGCTTAAGTCTTAGCATTGGCATTTAAAACGGCAGTTGATAGAAAGTATAGCTAATGGATGCTGCTGTCTAAACTAAAATTGTAGCACTAAGCAGATGACATTACGGTGGCCTTTAGCATAATCACAAAAGTTTTTTTTTAAAGTATCAAAAAAAGGATACTTTACAAAAATTGCTTGTTGCATTATTGATAAACCTCAAATCATTGCAAACTTTTTTACTGAAATCATTGCACCTTGTTAATATCTTTCAAAAAAGGTTTTAACCACATTTCTACAATTAGATTTTTGAGTAAAAAAAGTTTCACAACCTTTGTTAAGTATAACATCAGCTGTTATACTAGTAAATTTTTTTCGAGTCGTTAAGTTAGATGCTGGCTATGGTTGAAGCAAAAAACTGCTTTCCTCTGTAAGAAATGCAAATCTTTAAAAATTATCTTTTAACTGTGATGCTACAATGATGTCAGCAATTTCTGTAAGACATTTACCCCGAAGTGGTGATCAATAGTGCCCAGTTTTAAGTTGGCATGCCCGGTAATTTTGAAGGAAGTTAAAGCACGGACAAGCGAACATGCGTGCATCCACATGCACGCATGTGCATACACACACAGACAGACTTGTGGTTTATAGTACATGGTAGACTGTAAAAACCTTCAAAGGAATTTTGCCTCTCTACATCAGAAGTATAAAACACTAAGAAACTGCTTGGTATGAGCACCTATAGTTACCAGCATAAGGAAACTAGAGACCAAATGAAGTGACTGTAACAAAAGTCCATTTGACATCATTTTTCCCACGTTTTGCAGGCTCAGACATGCTGATTTAATGTATGTCTACCACTACACACTACCTTTTGAACAAGATTTTTTGCAAACCATCATAACACTTTCTAAATTCCAGATGCTTTTCCTGGTAAACACCAATGGTGCTTTTACAGAATTTGAATTCCAGACCTTTGGATCCAAAGATTGTAGCAATTGCCAATATACCACAGCAGTTACGAAATGAAGAACTGTAACAACATTAAAAACACCATTGGCGATGATGAGCCCGTCACTCATGTTCTTCTATGCTACAAGTAACACACTTACAATTATGCTGAATTTTTTTAATGTCAAGAAAAATCTTCGTATGAAATGATTTAAAAATTGGTGCAGAATCGCACTGCTTGTCTTGCAAATAATACAGAGTGCCTATATTGAGTAGGAGTTTGGGTTAAAGAAAAGATAAGACATAAAATTTACTCTTTAAAGTTTAAACTCTTACAGGTTTTCTTGGAAACAACACAGCTAAAGAAAGACTGATTCCACATTACATACTATTTTGCAAATGATGTCATATTATGAAAACGAACCAATATCATTTTAAAACTAAGCACTCACTAACACATGTTTTTGGTGACAGTTTAACTTCAACTGTTCCATGGTGGTTATAGTTTTAACTCTTTCGCTCCCGCGATCATCGATTCATGATCTCGTGTTTTCAGTGTTTACCTCAAATTTTTTTAAATTGAGTTACAAAATTAGTTTACTAAACAATCGATTTGTGACTTTATTTTTCATCCGATTTTCATTAAATTTTCAAAACATCGCGCTTATTTCCTCACGCATCGGAACATGTATAATTTGTGCCCTAATTCTTGGATTTTTATACCCAAAATAGGTTAAAAAGACCAAGAACCCAGTTGCAGGCGACAAAATCTGCCAAATTCTCAGCACGTGCCAACTACGCTAAAATCAAATTCAGATTTCATCTTTACCACATAACCAAACCTTTTATCATTAACACAGTCTGAAAACTACTCTTTTGGGGCAACATTTGACAAAATTTCAAGCGATAATAATAAATTTTACTTTTTTAAATTTTCAAATTTTTTAGGGGTCTCAAAACCCCCCAGACAAATTTGAATGGTAAGTAGATAAAAGTAAATTTAGTGCGTAAAAAATATGATATGTTGCTAAATACCAGTCTCATTTGAAAGCTTAGGAAATTTGCTTTCCAGCAATATATAACTTTAAATAGTTTAGACTAAGTGGTATATGATATTTACTGATCAAAAATGAGTACTGTACATCATGACAGTTCAAAACCCCCAAAAATTTTTTGACTTACTTTCACTAAAATATAATTTTTACAAAAACTACATCCTATAAAAAGATAAAATAAATTGCAAATGTTTCATCAATAAAGTCGTCATTTTGCATCAAATTTCTAAGGAGACAAGAAGCGAAATACAAGTTTAAAAGCTAGCAGAAGTTTGGCTTCTCTAAATCAAATTTTGCTGTATCCCCCTTGTTTCTCAAGAAATGGGAAGGGTGTAAACAAGCGGCTGTTTCATTGTCAGTGACAGCATATTCTATTTAAACTTAATAATTTCTGAATCTTGAAGAAATTCCCTGTTCAAAAATACATAATGTTACATGGTTTAGGCCAGGGGTCACCAACCGTGTGCCTGCGGGCACCATGTCGCCTGTTAAGGCAATATGAGGTGCCCGCCAGCCTGTTTTAAAATATTCTCAAAACTTTTTCAAAAGTCGATGGTGGCTCCAAAGAAAAAAATAGGTAGCCTAGGGTTGCCAGACATCGGCCACCGAAGTAATTGCAACAGATATATGATGGCACCACCTGCCAATACATAATAGATCGAACATCAAGTCCAGGATGTTGCAAACTTTAGGATAAGTGCGCTCCCACTTTAATTAATATCCAAAAAGTAGCCCGTGGTCCAAGGTTGGTGACCCCTGGTTTAGGCGAACCTCTAGCAGATAATAACTGATCGTATTTTAGGTACTGAATTTAACTACCAAAATTTGGTACCGGTCAAAAAAAAAAGAGCATTTGCCTCAGAAAATTGCAAATTGTAGAAAACCTAGGCTCTTAGGTAAGTTTTGAGTGATGTACCTTGAAAGCTTATTTCCTTAGCATCATCTTGCGACCATTTCTTAAAAAATTGGTAGAAAATTAAATTTGTAGTGATCTTTGAGCATAGGCGCCGAGTTTGTGATTTTACCGGGCATGCGCAAACTTTATGACGTCAAAATTAAAACATTACCGTTTGATTGTCTATGACAGGGGTGTCAAACATACGGCCCGTGTAAGGATTTCGTGCCACAGTGCGAGCGCCTGGTCTCCGAAGTTGGTCTGCGAAATTTACGTGAAAATGTTTGTAAAGTAATGGCCGACAATCTCCAGAAGTTGCGGCAGGCATGACGGGTTGCGGTGAGAGAGGCGATGACCTTTTTTTTTGGAGATCAGCATTTCGGGCTACATCCCATAACTTCCGGAGATCGTTTGATCAAAGTTTGGGGACCATTGATATACACTCTTGCCTGCTTATGTTGTTTTTCAACTGACTCTAGCTTGTATCTGACCTCCATGTGTTGAGTGTAGTCAAATGTGCGGGCATGCGTGGCATGCCCGCATGCCCGTAGTCGGCGCCCCTGTCTTTGAGGTGAGGGTACCTCTTTAATTTTGAAGACAACTACCCCCCAGTTGGGGGGTTCATTTGCATAAAATTTGCATATTCAAAAAAAAGTTTTTTTTTTCTATTTGAAATCCTCAAGAAATGTAGATTTCAACGATATATCACACTTAATGTAGAAGTAGACAGCTGAGTAATGATTTACAAACAAACTTGAGGTACATAATTATGATTAATTATGATTATGACAGTTTTTCGCGCTGCCACCTTACGGACATTTTTTCGCTTTTCACGCGGGAGCAAAAGAGTTAATTACAGATACAAAAGAGAACCAGTAACAAGTAAAAAATTGAACTGTGATGTTTTAATGAGATATCCTACACGCCAGTGTGAAACACAAAAAATATACATAAAGAGTAAATTCAACTCAAATTGTAATGGTACTTCCCACCACTGTTCGCTTCAAGTTTTTAGTATGTGCATAACCGCCGGCGCGAGTGCGAAATCGCTAGCAAATGTACAAAAACTGCTGGACAAGTTTTGGCATACGCTAAAGCTAACTTTGCATAGCTTACAGTTTGCCGATAATGTTGGTTGGCGCACAACAACATCCTTTATTTTCCCCTCAGACGTACTTTGATTATGAAACTTTTTATTTAGTTCATTGCTTTTCAACCATTTTTGGCATTCGACCCATTTTCAAAATGCACAAAGGCATGTGGCCCAGCATTTTTCTCATTTTCATGAGCATATTGGGCATTTGCTCATTTTCGAAATGCACAAAGGCATGGGCCCCGGTTATATTTTCCTCGTGTTCATGAGCATTTTTTGCATTTGTTGGTTTCAAATCGTTTTTGGCATTTTGCCCATTTTCAAAATGCACAAAGGCATGCGATCCGCTTATACATTTTTCTTGTTTTCATTAGCATTTTTGGCATTTTGCTCATTTTCGAAATGCACATAGGCAAGTGGTCCGGCCATATTTTTCTCATTTTCATGTGTGACCTCAAAAAAGTTATCAAAGTAAATTTCAGAAGCGTTGTCCAACTAAAATGAAGAAAACAAGTCAAGAAAAAGTTTTTCTTTAGAGCAATTGAAAAAAGGCTAGACTTCAACAAAAAACCTGTTTAAAGAAATTGAAACTGCACTTCATATTTTTTTCTTCTTGTTTCAAGGCTTATTTTAATCATGGCTGGTAAACTACCACAGCACGTGGCCGTCACCTGCATTTTACTTCAAAAAAAAATTTTGGAGGGGATTTAAGACTAAAATTGGTTAGAAATCGTACTCTTTACTTTTAGTGTTTATAAATAGCAAGTGAGAGGTTATTTATTTCTGGTTTACAAAATGGCGTATTGTACGCTAAAGTGAAACCGAGAGCTATGCGCTTTTTTTATCTTAACAAGCACGATTGAAATTAGTGTTGAATCGTAAAAAAAACATAAGTTAAACAATTCCAGTTTCAAACTTTCTTGAAAACTAATGTCTTGTGTTAAAGTGAAGTTTGAGAGCTACTTGCGATTAATACATTTTAGCTACGATAGAAATTGGCCGGTTTACTTTATGTTACTTGCTTTGGGGTTGATTTGTGATACAAAAGAAGTTTGGTAACGGCTTGTGCGATATTTTAAGTCACCGTCACTCGTTGTTTTGTCATAGCCAGGCGATTTTTACGTGAGACGTTGCCTTGCCATAAGAAAGCGGTTGTCCAACCTTTCATTCCCATTCACTATCTCTCACGCATTAAAGAGCATTTAACTCCCACGCATTTAAAAATTACAAAAATTTTAACAAACGGAAAAAGTTACCAAAAACTGCAGGACTATTTTTACTCACTGTTGAATTTTAACTGCAAATCCGCGGGACATAATTTTGCAGATTCGCACTTTTTTTGTGTTTAAAGGGAACATTGTTCCCACCAAAATTATGACATGGACCTGAGCTATAAAAAAAATTGTAAGCAATCTATTATCATTCAATTGGCATAAAAATTACAACCCGTATGTATAAAAAATATATAACAGAACAAGCAAGGCATCTACATTTAGAATGAATTGGTGATCAACAATCATACAAAGCGATGAGATAGATTGACCAATCAGGCCAAAAACCCCCAAGCTTAATACCTAGGCCCAGAGCATTGGGACTGTTCATCTTTCGGTAAAATACCCATTCTGGTGTGCTCCTGTGGTGCCGGGGCCCTGTTAGCAGCTCGAGCACTGTGATTGTGCAAACCCTGCCAAAGAATTGTGTGGGGGAATCTCCACGTGTGATTGTTAAGTGGTATCTGGGGCTAGTTATGTCGTTGATCAAGTAGCGCTATGTAAAGCACTAGTTATTACCCGTGCAGTGTGCTAGTTGTCAGAATTGGTAGCTATGCTTGGAGTGGAATAGGCAAAGTGGTTGACCTCTTGGCGGCTGTGCATTATATCAGCCACAGTGCAGTCATTTGGGACCCACCGAAATTAGTTAAGCACCCTTTTAACGTTATGTGTACATTGTATTCTTAAATGTCAGCATTAATGCAATGTGTCTGTGGGATTAGAACCCGCGTCTTTGGAACTGGCCTCCTCATCAGCCAAGTTTTGCTGCCATGCACCACATACTGCCAGCCATGCCCTAAAGCACTGCATTTAGTTTGTAACCTTTGGAAGACCTTTTTATACCTATCACTGCTTGTGTGATCAGCTTTACATATGGATATCAGTTTTAGTCCATAGTCGACCAGCTAGCAGTACGTCAAAACGAACCTTGTTCAAAAGTAAACACCACATAAGTCTTGTGCTTTGTGTTAGTTTGTTTTATAAAAGTCAATGCTAATGCTATTGGGGGGACCTCTTGGCCCTTGGCAAGCCCTGCTGATGAGTCCAAAAGCACAAAACGTGTCCAGGGATGGCTTTGTAAATTTAAAAATATCTCTTAATAGCATTGCTCCCTTTGGAAGTCTTGCACCTCAGCACTCGCTTTGTTGTTTTGTTTCTCGTTTATAAGACAATCTCTATGGATCATAACCACTTGGAGCTAGCAATATAAACCCAGTTACAACCATACACATTCCAGAAGATTCACAGATATTAGAGTGGTGGAGCAAAATAAGGACAAAAAGATTGGAATGATTGGTATAAGTGGCAACTGTAGTTAAACTTTCTGGACAAAATATATCCTATTTACAAAAAATAACTGAAGATCTATATTGTCTTTAGATGCAATACCTCATTTTTAAAAAATTGCAGTCTATTTTACTGCTATAACAAATATGATTGGTCTACATTGCGCACAGACAGAAATGACGGTTAGCCATTTCTTCAATAACTTGACATTTTGCAAATGCCATTCTTACAATGCTATGTGTCTGGTATAAACCAGCAGATTCTGTCTCAAATTATTTTGCAAAAATTACCAACAACTTAAAGATAGTTGCCACAAATTTTTCAAAAATTGTCAGATTAGACAGTGAAACCCACATTTATTCTTTACACCAAAATAAGTTACTAATGATAATAATGTAAATGACTTTACTTCCCAAGAATATAGGGATATATTTGACCCCACACAGTATGCGCCTATTAACTTCATCAGTTTATATCCAAGGACATATGTTCACACTAAAGTAAATATAGCCTACCAAAAGTTTTTTGAATAGAGGAAATTTTTAGATTTTTGACACTTCAAGGAGCATGGTAACGTATAGCACTAAACTGCTAAGTTTACACTTTGATAAAGGTAATAATTTTTTGAGGAAAAGATATCTTTACTTTAAAATTGCCTTGTACTTACTAATACTATGATAGATGAATACTTTAGTTCAAGAAGTATGTATGGTACCAGCAAAGGCCTACTCCCAACACCAAAATCTAAAATTATGCAAATAATTCTGGTAATACTACTAAAACACAGATATTCCACAGACTAATTCTTACTTTGTTTATAAGGAAGTGGCTAGTTTACTGTTAGCAGCATTTTACCCTTGAAATCTATTTTGCTGTTTAATGTGCGTCTCCAAATAAGCACATTTGCTATATTGCACATACAATGATGCTGTGGCACAGTGGATGAGGCTGCTGCCTATGAATGCAATGGTCAAAAGTTTGGTTCTTTGCAGGTAAGGTACTTTGGCTGAGACAGTGACCACTGGGGGGCTGGTATGTAAATGCAAGGGGTGAGTGTACACAGGGAGTAAAATTTAGGTCAAGTCACATGCTTAACACCCTACGCCATTGAAATTGACTTATCACAAACTTTCAACAGAAAAATAGATTCCAAGGGTAAAATGCCATTGAAGGCAAAATGGCCACAGCCTATTTCTAACCCTTACCTCAACTAACTCTAACCCTCACCCTGACTTCAGTCCCAATGCTCATTTGCAAATTTGGAGGAATTTCCATGTTTTAATGGTATCCAATTCTCTAGAACACACTCTGCACAATTCTACATTTTAGACTAGTAATTGCTAACTAAAATGCACTGGGTAAATCCATCTGTTGCAGAGATCTACCAGTAAGCCTAGCCTACTGATAGTTGTTGAACCAATTTATAACGCAATAATCAACAAATATAAACAGATAAAGTTGTTTGCAAGGACAAGAGCACACCCAGTAAATGATCTTCAGCACAAAAGCTGCTTACTGTCTTAAAAGCACACTGTTTACTGCTCAAATATTGTTCGTCAACCAGTCCCACTAGTTAGTTATCACTGTTTCAAAAATTTAGGAGTAATAAAAGCTTGTAAAGTCAAAAGCCAGAAGTTGGTAATTAGCCTAATAACAACTACATATTGGGTAAAAGCAGTAAATATTAAAAATACCAATTTTTATGTCAAAGCAAACATAAATAGTAACTTACACAGTAACCAGTCATTATCTGAAAATAGAGGCATGCCAACTACTGTTAAGATTGAGCATGCCTCTATTTCAGTTACAGAATATACCATATGCTGATTCAAACCGTATGGTACTGCTACACAAAGGCTAGCTGTCTGCTGGCTTAGACTATTGCAGTAGGTTAAACTAAAATAGTTGGAGCAGTGGTTCCCAACCTTTTTAAGCCACAGCCCACCTTTTAATAGTTTAAAGCATACATCGTCGAAACCTCCATAATTTCACATGTATTTTAAAGCATATGAAAAAAAGTGCAATTAAAACAAAACAGCCACTTTCTATTCAAAATGTAACTTTTATTTGGAATCATTTCAGACAAAGCATGCATTATTTCATGAAGTTACTAATTTGAATGACTACTACAACCTGCCGAAACTCGGTCCACAAACCACTAGTGGGTCGTGACCCATAGTTTGGAAACCGCTGAGCTAGAGTACTAGTATTCCACTAATGCCACATCTGCTATATGCTTTAAATGGTAATCCTGTACTTTAGCACGGTAAATTATTTAAGCTGAAAAACGATGGAAAAAAGTGTACACCGAAGGGGCAGGCCTGGTATGTAAATGTATGGGGCAGTGTACACTGGAAGGGAGTGTACAGGGTGGGGGATAGAGATTGGTCGTTTCTGATTGGTCAATTTTTAAAACCAATTTAAAAAACTTTGCACCCCCAGGTCTCTATCCCCCACCCTGTACACTCCCTTCTAGTGTACACCGCCCCATACATTTACATACCAGGCCTGCCCCTTCGGTGTACACTGCCTTTCAATAAACATAGATATTCTTTTTTTCCATCGTTTTTCAGCTTAAATAATTTACGGCGCTGAAGTACAGGATTACCCTTTAAACCTTCCCATATGGGCAACAGGAGTGGCAAATTGACGCATAATTACAAAATCTGCAGTTTCATATTAGGCGCAACAGATTCATCAGTCATCACGCACGACGCGGAACATCATCCAATCTTACTTGTTTAGCCTCTCCAAGCTTCGACTCCAGCAAGTGGCATCAAACGTTATACCTCCACGAATGACGTGACCATTCACTTGATTAATTCGCTGAGCCATTATTGAGCTTTTAAAACTTTTTATTTTATCCACTATTTAATCCGGCCATCCTGATTCCAAAAAATTAAAAATAAAAACTTTTGAAAAAATCCGATTTTTTCCGTTGATTTTATCAAATTCATTTCTTTGCAGCCAATGATGTATTGCTTTTATCTTTCACACCTTTTGTCTGTGATCTTGACAGTGTAGCAGTTAAAGCGTCAGTCTTGAATATAGTTGATCGCTGGCTCAAACCTAGAGTGGGTAGCATCAAAAACTTTGTGGAAATTAAAGATCAGCTCAAAAAAATATAGTAAAGAAAAAAACAAAAAATTTGCTTGCTATGACCTCGAAAAGAAAGATAGATTCTTCCGACTTAATATAGCAGGAAGTGGAGTTGAGCGATAGGCCTAAATCTGTCACCCCACACTTTGACTAAAACTAGCAGTGAGAGCATAACTACATGAGCATAAATAAATTCTCAAAATTCAAAGAATGATGTAATTGCTCTGACCTCAGAGTATTCACGATTCCACCAGGTTTAACAGTCATTGAATTGCTAGATCGGCTTTTTGCCTATTTCCGAAACACGTATTTATTATGTTCGAAACATTGTTGGCAACGTGATCGAGTGAATTGGAGAGTTGCTCATGGTGACAGTGATCATGAATTCGACCCTCACAATGACTACGTTGTTGAGTTCTTGAGGAAAGCTTGTTATGGTAATTTCTTCAGCTTGGTTGCGGGTTTGTGGTAAAAATACATTGTGCTAGCAGTAGCCTACCGATGACTTTGAAGCGTGTCTTAACATCAAATGTTCTATGCATAATCGTAAAGGCTTTCCCGTGATCAGACAATAAAAAATGTAAATAGGGAAAGTAGCATGAAGTGGGCCGTCTGGGCAGAGTGAACCGTCTTCAGTATTTTCTTTGAATGCAGGCAAACATGATTAATTGGAAACTCTGGTATTTAGTCATTCATGATCACCACCTTTGGCTGCCATAGCGATATATTCTGAGATCGTGTGAAAAACATTGATTTTGGTATGCTTTGATGTTACTTTTAGTATGAAAGCAAAGCAATTTTCGACTCAAAAAGAGCTTTTTAGAATATTGAATAGAATAGGTAAGGTAGAGGAGCTTGATATTTTGATAAGTTAAGTCGCTTAAGGCTAAGCAGTCTAAGATAGGGCTACATGGGTCGCGAAAAAAATTTGCTAGATACATCTCAATAAAAAATTTTTGTAACCCTCACTAGAAAATTAGAAGCACGCCCGTAGTAAAATTATTTTGAGTTTCATATTTAGGGGCAGCTTTGTATTTCACGCTGGCAGGGGTTTACTGTAGCAGGCTAGCTAGCAATTTATTTCGCTTCTTTTTTTCAACACATAAAACTTGACAATTAGATAAAAACAATGAGCGAAAAAGGAATGCAAGTGACGAAACGAATTGACGTTGAACATACCAAAATTTTTTAAGGTTACATTAAAAAGATTGTAGATAGGGGCATGGTCACCGCACCTGACAAAAACATCAAGCAAAACAATTGAAATAAAAAATAAAAAAAAAACTAAAAAGCTGTCAGCCAAATAAACAAAATTTTACCCTATGTAAAAAACACCCATTAATAGCTAAAAGAAATATATTCCTCTCAGTGCCAAACTATTGTTACCCTAACGAGGGGGGATAGCAGGTGTTTGAGCTGTCAAGTAAAACTGCAATGTCTGTTTGAGCTATGAAGTAAAAACAATTTATGGATTCTTAAAATAGCTTTGAAAAAAGCTTTTTGAGCCTTAAGCTTTTCGTGACGCTCTTACCACTGGCAAAATTGCGTCAAAAGGGAAGATCTAGAGTGAGTAGGTATTTTATCTGGTTAATTTGGACGTTAGGCATTCAAGACGAGCCAATGATAGCGCTGTATAGTAATGCGCGCCAAAGAAAGATTTCGCAATAGCGAAAGCTAGAGAAAGCATAGCAGGAGGCCAAATAACAACGCCGAGATTATCGAAAGAGTCTGAGAATGTAAACAAACTCTTTCTGTTTGCATAACACTGGGCGCCTGTTCTTGATATAAGCAGCCTCTAAGAGATTAAGATGAAAAGAGCTGCGTGCTGTGACGAGGATTGAAAACCGCTTGTTATCACAGTTTAATGCACATTGATCATTTTTTAAAAGATGTTGACCAATGGCAGAGTTACAATCCGGTTTGGTGTCGTTTCGTTTGCACGATCTGTGTGATTGAGATCGGCGTGGACGGGTCAATTGTTGTCTTAACCATTGCAGAACATGTTGCTTGATGCGATTCTTATAGCCGTTGAGATGTTCGCCATACCTACTGACTATCACAGTGGCACTTATATTGTTATATGACAGAACTTTTCTGAGTGGTAGGTAGAACATCCTTGCGGATCACAGGCAGCACGCGCTTTGAAGTAAAGATCAAGCGGGTGTTGACAGAACCATAGCAGTTTCCCACGGCGGTTTTGACTTCTTTTTCCAAGTTTGTGGAGGGCTTGCCAATCCAAGGGACCCTCAAGTACACCGGGCACTTTTCTGGGCCGAATCGCTTAAGGATGAAGAACTGAGCGATTTTCTTGGTGATCTGGAAGTTGATGACGTTTTTAGAATAGCCATTGTCCTGTAATACTTTCTTGATCTCTTCTATCTGCACCAAGCGTAGACTCAATGGAAGTCGATGAAATTTGCTAGTCGTTAACCCCACCAGTGGCGTGTTTAAAGGGAGTGTCATGCTCCCTCGCCTTGGCCTTCACACAAAGATTCAAAAACTAATGATTAGTTATATTTACTCAATTCTTGATTTTTTTTTATACGCATTTAAAGACATTATTTCAAGAGCATGCAGTTTTTAAGTATCAATTTATAAATTAAGAATCAGTTCATCATGCACAACATCTATCCCATGAATCATCATACATAACTGTGAGCTCGATAACTTTTATGAAAATGAATTATTTATTTGCTTCACTGTTTTGATAATGCGTTTTTTGTTGTTATTATTTTTTTGTTACTGTGTAGTTACTTTTGTGGATTGTGAGCATCTGCCTGATTTCGCCTTAGAAAAAGATACCACTTGAAATTTGTGACCAGTAATGCGATTGTGGGTAGTAATATAGGAGATGGCCCTCAAACAATATAAAAGAAGCAAAAAATGTGAAAGAACAGTTTTTGTGACCAAAATAAGCAAAATTCTTGCTTTTGAAAGGTTCTTTTCTTTAATTCTCAGCCCTCCAGAAGACAATTGAGCTCACGTATTTTGGATGATGGCTTGACGATAAGATTAAGCTTACTTAATGCTTCGCTCCCCCTCCAAAAAAATGTATCTAAATACACCAGTGCCTGTAATGAGTCGTTTATTACTTTAACATCATTGAGGTGTAGGCTGCCCACACAGGAGTCGCGTAGAAATTTCTTTTCTAAAATTGGTCGGACACCAAAAGAGTTTGATAACCCCTGGCCTAGGATGACCAGAAGTTTTTATGACAAAAAGTAACACATTTTAGGTTTACGAAACCTAAACTTTCGTTTTAACTTGCCTGATAAGTTGTAGCCTATGGATCATATTTAGGCTTATGAGTCTGCAACAAAAACGTCTATCAAACAGACCAGAAATTGATGTTTATTAACCTAAAATGCTGTTCAATCTTCAAAGTGTGTTTTTAATGAAAGCGTGTTTAAAGTTTGACTATTTTCAGTTTATATTTTTTAATTCGGATTTCATTATATTCTTCTATTTCGCGTGGGAAGGTGTTCAACTTAAGAAGGCAGTCCGCTATATGGCCCGACATATGTCTGTCAGTCAGGGCACCAAGCACATGTTAACAGCCTGGAGAGCACGAGCTGCATTTGGGTAGTGGTATATGGGGCACGATGTTATCCCGTGCTCAGCTGTTTCCTCCTTTGCGCCACACTCTCAAGCTACTGTAGAGGCCATGCCTCATTTTTGCATCGTAAAGCGTAATAGCCCAACGCCAGTTCGAAGGCGTTTGAGCACGATCCATTCAGGTCTGGGAAAGAACATTCTCGATAATATTAAACTGTCGGTTGCAATGAGTGCATGAAGTTGGGAAGAGTTTACCTGCCAATCCATTTTGCATTTGGAATCCGCCCATTGTGCACTGGTGTCTGACTAAGTGGGATCGCTCAGTAGTTCCAGTGCAGCAGGCACAAATGGTTGTCTCTATTTGCGTTGACGCAGATGTCCACAAGATGGAAACAAGACCCTTTAGTTGAAATAGGAGTTCTGGCTCCTGAGCGCAGCGAGCTAGAAATAGTATTGATTTTTGGCAGCTCGACAAAAGTGGGAAATTACATTAAATTATGAGGAATCGACAAAAGTGGCAAAAGTGAACGACTGCTACTAGTAGTAGCATTAGTAGCATAGTAATAATCATTACGATATAAATAATAAATAACAATAAAAAGACAGTGGATATTTTGCTGTCAATGACATTTTACCCTTTGAGGCTATTTTGCCATCAGACTTTTGTGGGTCAATGATAATGCAACATGGCGTACTGTGCTACTGTGACGTCATAATCAAGACACACTGAACGCTAGGTGAATTCGTAAGTTCATTCATTCCTTGTTATGTCGAGCTGTAAATAGACTTCTTTTTGCAAAGACTGTGTGTCAGAATATTACAGATAATGATGTATTAAGGACGAGACTTTTGGTGGTTTCTGATAGGTCAATTTCTTTAACAAGTTAAAAAATAGTACCCCCAGTGTACACTCCCCCACAGTGTACACTACCCCGTGCGTTTACATACCGGGCTCCCTCCAGCGTACGCAACCTTTGTCTAAGCACCCTACCAGTGAAGAATTGAATCTGTAATCATCGCATTTGAAGGCAGCTGCAGTATATTCTACATTACAGCATTATTACCAGAATTGCAGCAAATATGCCTGTTTAGATATACATGGATGGTGACCGCAAAATAGCCTCCAAGTGTAAAATGCCGTTGACAGCAAAATAGCCACGACCTAATACAAACATTAAAAATCAGAAGCTATTATTCAACAACAAAAACGTTTGACATTTACAGTAAATCTTAAGCAGTCAATTTCTAACGAGCGTGATGCAATAAGTATGTATATTGCATGAAATTTGAGAGCGTGTGATGATAAAATATCTTTCAAAGACAAATTGGTACCGGTACCAGCATCAAAAGAGGCAAATTAACACTACACAGTGCCGATAACAATTCGAAATAAGAATACTGTCTATACTATTAATATCCATATTTTTTGTACTCATGTATTTTTTCAAGTATTGCTTTGCTTTTAGCCAATTTTTCCTCAAAATCATCTTAGGAGGCAATGAAATTTGATCTTACAATGAATATTGCGTTCGTAGTTCACACGAAAAATCTGTATTTTGTCCGTCCATCACGCGTTCATCTGGGAAAGACACTATGCGCATGAGCATTGTTTCCGAGAAGTTTCGTGAGGACTGAACTAACCTTCCTCAAGTTTGGAATATTGATCTCCACTTCAGACAAAAATCAAAAACTTTCTTTCATCGATGAGGCGCCATTGACTTTCTAGTCATTAAGAAGCTCAGAATTCAAAACCTGTTGCAGGTACATAATTTCATTAAAAATGGTATCTCTGTTGATAGACATTAGAACATTTTCTTCCGAGAAGCAATCCTGATTTTTCAAACTCTGATTGTTCTGGAAGCTTTTTTAAAAGAGGACATAGCATATTCTTTAAATCATCCATATATTTGTCCAAGATGTTCTGGTAAACAACTGCAATGAAATGAAACAAACGAGTCATCTTTAAAAATTCTTTCTTCGCAGTTTATCTTCCTTCTGAAAGATTAAACAAGAGCTCTGATACTGATTCAAGAATGAAGTCGTCCGCAAGTCTTTTCCTCAGCGCTTTTCCAAACTCTTTAATTTTTACCTGTTTTGACAGTATAGTAATCTTGCCTTTCAAGTTGTTGGATAGTGCCACCAAAAGTCATCAAATTTGCATGTACAAATGTCAACCAAAGCTTTTTGAGGAAGCCATCAAACAGTTTTCTAAGGACTGCTGGACATTTTTCAACAGAAAGGAAGTGGGGTTTCAATGGGGCATACATTTGCAAGATTCTTTCCACCGCAGAAAGCATGGATAGCCACCGCACGGTACTGTGTGACAAAAAAGTTTGGTGCACTTTCCTGAAGAAAAGACAAAAATTCTTCAAGTCTTCAACGCTTTCAGTGTTGATGTTGAAGCGCCGGTATCCAAACGCTTTTCTCAGTAAGTCCTCAATATCAATTGGAATGGTGTTGATAGCTGTTCGGCAAGTGTTGTGAACAACGTGCACCGTACATCTCCAACCAATTACTTTTTCCTGCAATGCAGTTTTCATTTTAGTATGTATATTTACACTGCCTGAACGGTTTAAGCCTAGTAAGTTTGAATTGATCTTGTCAGGAGACATTGCAACGGCTTAGCGCTCACGTTAAACTTCTCAATTATCTTTCAAGCCTCTGTAGATAGTATTTTGCAATTTCACTTTTGATGTCAATAAAGTTCATCAACTTTGTTGCAATTGCAACATTTTCTTTTTTGTAAAATCTCGCGAGAACCGGCATTAACTTTAAACGCCCACAATTTGATGAGTCAGTCGACAAAACTATTGCTTCGGTCTTAATCAAGCCTTTCACAATCAATTCCAAGGCCCAAGGAGCAAAAAATTTTTTTCGATCGCTTCGCACTTACTTGTGGCACATGTAAATTTTTACTGGTAAAACTTCATTGAGCCTGTACAATCCATAGAGCGAAAGTTGTGATCGTGGTTTATTGTACGATACGCAAAGCCGCCTTCTTGTGTGGCCTATTGATGCTCGATGTTGACTGGCTCTTATCTTTTAAAAAAAGAAGTGCCCCACGAAAAAGAGGCAGCCCTTGCAAAAACCGATTTATGTTTGCCTGTAGTTTCGTGACTTTTAATCTGCTGCCGCTGGTCGTGGAGAAAGTTGTTGAGCAAAAATTGCAGAACGCCTTGCCATCACATCCTGTATCGCGCGGATTAGGAAAGTCCTAAAATTAATCTCTTCATATCGAAACTTAAAATACATGTAAAAATAGGAGAGAAAATTATGCATCAATCAGCTACCTTCAATATATCCTCAGGAATTTCACACTTTCCTTGCTTCGTTGTCATACTAGAGCTAATTAAGTATGAAGACCGTACTTCCTCGTTTGAGCACAGATTTTAAGCAGTTTACTGCTTAAGACTGCTAGGATCTCTTGTAGAAAGCCCCCGCTACCGCTCTTATCCAGTTAGAATTTTTATTCAGCACTGAATTCAGCGATGTCACCTAATATTTTGTCTTAACTCTAACCCTAAAATCTGTAGTACTTAAAACGTGGCGTGAATGTTTTTCTCAAATCTCACGTTTTTGCATTAGTGGCGGGGGATTTCTACAACAGATCCGACTGCTACACTGTTAAGACAGAGTAGCTTGAGACAGTTCTACGTACGTAGATCACGAAAAAATAGTAATGCTGTTCACATTCAAACAGCAGTCGAAAAGAAAAAGCGTCGGATCTCTGATGCTTATCATTCCATTACAGTAGTCTCGAATCGAGGAGTAAACTCTCGATGTTAATGCGTTTGTGGTGTCATAGTACGCAATATTATTCCATATACCACAAAAAATACCTCAATAGGCCTACATGCAAATGTCCTTTTTCTCTCTGTTGAGCAATAAATCACAAAGCACAAAAATATAGATTGAAAAAAGTAGTACAAAAATAGTACGACCGACTAAGTAGTATAAGAGTCAAAAAAGTAGTACTGTACAACCAGATGTAGTACGTCTGATCGGACTAAAGTAATGGTCAGAAAAGTCTGGCGTGGTCAGAAAAGCGGGAAGATACAACTCTATAAATACGGCTAGAGCGGACCAGGGGACCAATTTTACCCAACTCATACGCAGATGGCTTAACCAAATATTCAGTGCGATACGGAAATAATTTAGTGCATGATGATGAGTCGAATGTATGCAAGAAAAACAAATCAGTAAAGTTGAAGCCAGCGCCATAGTTAGGGGGAGCACTCTTTTTTGAAGTAGATTGCAACAGCTTACATCCGTTTTGCATCAGACATTTTAGTTTTATTGTTTGACCTGCCGCAAATTTTCCGCTGGCTACGCCTCTAGTTGGAGCATTAACGGAGGATGCCATACGAAACGTAAGAAGAGGAAGAATGGGCTTTGAAAAAGCTAGTCTTAAGTTTTGCACCTACTACTACTCTAATAAGAAAAGTTAATGGAACTAACATAACTGCAGTAGAACCCATTAAAATGTTAGGACTTCATCGTTGTGTTTTTCCTAAAGCTCAAGAGAAAGTACTCCTTTTAATATGCTCTTTAATTGAAGCAAAAAATATTTGGCAGCATTAAAAAAAGCTCCAAATGAGGCATTTTAACTTGTCGCAAAAAACGGCATTTAGCATAAATTCAACATTCAAAAGTAACAAGCAGATAAGGACTGGCTGCATAAATTTCTTCGCTGCAATCGGAAATAAGCTTTCGCACACCCAAAGGAACTTTAGCTACTAGAGTCGGAGAATCTAACAGAGTAAACGTCGGAAATTTTTAGATCTGCTTACGTCAGAATATGACAAAAGGCTATTTACTGCTCGCCAAGTTGACAAAATTGGTATCATTGGTGTACAGAAAAAGAAGACAAAAATATTTGCCCGTAAAGGAAGAAAGTAGGTCGTCAGCCTTACGTCGGCAGAAAGCGGAGTTTTGTGCCACACTGTCCTGTGGAGAGTCAGAGTTTTGTGCCGCACATCTTTGGGCCTATTCACAGCTTTCCTGCTTGCTGTGCAGCACAAAAGAAACAGTGTGGCCGAAAGACCGGTAATTTTGCTTGTTGTGCTTTTGCTTAAAGTGCTTGATGAGCTACTTTCATCGTCACGTAGCAGACAACTGGTGGGGTCAATCAGTTTTGCCAGCGGATAGGTCGGTGTGATAAAAAACTTGCGAACGAAGCATGGGCTCATGCGCATGAATGACAATCACAGAATGAAGTTATGCTACCGGCTCTAATTTACCTCTACGAAATAGAAAACTGATAGTGAACATTGTTGCTTTGCAATGACTTGACAAGCGTTCTGCAGTCGAGTGCGTAACAGTTGGGGGGAGACAAAACCTCTGGGCAAATAGGGGCTGCCGAGGAACTTGAAAACATAAATTTGATTACAAAAAAGCGTGTCCCAAGTCACGACATAGGACTACCACGAAACAGTTTATTTCTGCTATTGCCAAAAAGATGAATATTTTGAAGCTTACCCGCAGTTTTGACTTGAAAAAAAACGATGAAAGCAGGTGAAATGATAAGATGTTTGTGAGTTAAACTAGTCTTGATTGAAGAGTGCGATGATCTTCAATCGAGTTCGCCGGGAATCAAACTGACGCCCTGGAAACAACAGTCTTTTTACACGTTTCGTTTATCGCACTTCACCACGTTATCTATTTTTCACTGTCTGAACTTAACACAAAAACGCGTGGCTTTAGGCTTTTAGTAATTATCTACTTAAGAAAAGAAGTAACATTTGGATGGTGATTTTGAATTTCATTTTGCTGCTGTTCAATCGTTCAGAGAATAAAGGTTAGTCAATTTTCCCGTGCTGATCTGTTCAAAGTTTTATCATTTTGCTTTCAAAATATTCATTTTGATTTTACTTCGTTTTGATTTTATTCGTTGGATAGACAGTGCGGGAAAGGTCCTGGCCCTCCGCCTGTAACACCTATATATTAGAAGATTCATCGCCGTCGTGAGGTAAATTCTGGCCAAAAATAATGGTGGACTCGTCAATGTGAGAAGAGCAATTAGTTGCACCGTAAAACAAGAAAAGAGTTATTCTCAGACGGGTAAACATAGCTCGCAAGAACCTCCAATCAAAATGAAAAGGTTTCAATAATCGACCACTCAGATCGGCACTTGCGGCCAGATCACAGACTTCCTGGTGTGCTACAGACAACTAACTCTCTTAAAATTTTATCTTCGAAAATGCAAAAAAAAGTGGAAATCGAATATCCAATGGCGTTAACCTTAATCATAGTAATATGCTAAGAGCCTCAGTGCAACACAGATAATTCCATTTGTTTGGAATTCTCTGGGCAACCATTTTTTTGTTTCTTGTGGCTTTGTTTTGTTTTATTTGCCATATTTATCCTCCATTCACGAGAAAGCGAATTGTATCGCTATACTTTGGACGGGAAGTCCGCACTCGCTTGGGAGTTTCCTTTTTCGAGGTTTATAGGCCACCTGTCTTCCACATAAAGGTGGGGCGTCCCGTTAAGTGCCTTGCCCAAGGACACAACAAACGAACTTGCTGGCTTGTTCTCCACAACCTCCCCTAAATGCCGAGCGCCAAGCAGGGAAGCTGCGGATGCCATTTTTTAAAGTCTTTTGGTATGACTCGACCAGGGGAATGAATCCCAGGTCTACCGACTGCGAAGCGGACGGTCTAACCACTACGCCATCGCGTCGGTGGCCTTTTGCGAGACCTATTTTATCCACGTTCGATTTGGCTTTGTCTGCTTAAAACTTCAGGAAAGGTGCTAATGTTGTGTCAATTAAAATTTTCTTGCTTCTAAAAACATTAAATTAGTACGCGTGATTGCAAATCCATGGACCCAGTCGACACCAGCTTGCCTATTTACTTTTTAGCAAGAGAAAATACTGTTTTCCTCAGTCGGTGTGATCGCCAAGATGCGCAGATTAAGTAGCGCTATCCCATAAAAAATTTTTGACCAATTTTTAACCTACATAACCAAGTCCTTCTTAATATGTCTGCAAAAAATATTTTCAGGTAATAAGAACCAAATTTAATGCTCTCTTTTATAAGCAGCCATATAGACCTATCGCCAAAGAGAACGAGAAATTAATGATACTAAATTCTTTTGTTTTTTTCAAACTGTTTATGCTTCAATACATAATGAAAAGCAGCAATATTAGGTGGTTAGCTTAAGACAGTTTCTTTTGCGTACGAGAGGCGCTGTTCGCAGTATCTTCAGTGACAAACAAGCAAAAAGTGCCATCTAAAACGTAAAAAAATGTACTTACAGCTGGGGCGTGATGTCACATTTAAGCCAACCGCGCCTCATAGAAGTTTTTTAATCACTAGTGATCTTTTACAGTTCTGTTAAAATTTTTTTAGCTTTTTAAAGGAAATAAAAAAGTTGAATTTTTTCAGAAAAGCTGGTAGGCCTAAAGCATTTGTTTTAAACCTTAGTCAATTTCTGCAAAAGAAACATAGGAATGCTCTGATGAAAAGATGTAACGAACTGATCTCTAGGCTGCAATAAACCCGTGACACTCAATTTTGAATTTTCTAAAAAATTGTTTCTTACACTACAGTTTGACACGAAAACTTAAAAAACTTTAGAAAACGTGCTTCACCGATTTCAAGCTGTCACCATGAAAGTACTTATACGATGTGGTTTTTACAAGACAGGAAAAATGGCTGGACAATAACCCTTGGACAACTCTGATCACTTACTTTTTGCCATGAAGCCACGCAAAAGGCTAAAACCAATTCCGGTGGAATTTGAACTTAAGTCCTCCTGATGTCCAGGGGTCCACATTGGCTTCAGCCGTCTTCTTGATTTGGTTTTCCAATGTACTTTTGATGTATTTATTTTTATATTCGTGGTAGTTGTGGCGAAGTCAGTGGCAAGGTGCTCCAGCCACTGAGGCTTCTTGCACTCTTCTTAATCATAACGAGAAAACTCAGTTTTATATTTGACCCTCAACGTTACTTCCATTGCTAAGCGTCAAGCAGATCGTGAGCGCCACGAATGAGTTGCTAGCACACCGGGTTTCGTTCGCAGTTCACATTCATGGCAATCAAACAGTGAATTATTTCAAAACTGCCTTTCAAAAAGACTCGACAACCGAGCCACGCCGACGTGTAACAACTTCGCAATTGCGAGGTAGCGGATGCCGATCTACAAATAAGACTTCGTCGTTTAAAAACAGTGTTTTTTTGACGAATAAAAGTACCACCCGTCGCAAAAATAGCATCAATAATAAACTACAAGTACGTTAGCATAAAAGTGAACAACTACACTTTTAAAAAGTGCGACACAGCATTTTATGGATGAAAAAATAAAGTTTTATAAAAATTTATGGAACAAGAAATCACAGTTTAAAAATGGGCAACACCAATAAAGCACTTTGTAATAAAAAAATTAAGGAATTGATCGGAGAGATAGAAAAATTTACTGTTCCGGTTCTCCTTCAGGTTTCTCTGCTTCTTCTAAAACAACAAAATATATATAAAGCAATTTTTCCAATCATTAATCGATAAACGAATGTGGTTGGTTTCGCTTAACCGTTCAAGCGCATCTTGAAATCCTATCACACATATTTGCGTCTCAGAGCTCAAAACCATTATTTTCTGTCGTGGAAGAGCGGCAACACCAGAAGGTGTTTTCATAGCTGTTGAAGTACAGTGCTTGGAAAAGGGTCTTGATGATTTTGAGGGGTTAAAGAACTACATTTTCAGGTTTAAAATGCTCAAAATTGAACTTAAGGGTTAAGTTTGAGCATCTCAATATTAACGGACTTGTGTCGGCTATATTGATCTTTTCAATGGCCTTCAGCTAACTTCGTCCACGGCAATATTTGAAGATTTAATAAACAATTCAGCTTTGTCAAAAAAGGCAAGAAGTAAAGCAAGAGCAAAATCATAAAAACACAATTTAGCGGCTCCACCTAACTTAAAGCATAATTCTAACGTCACTCCAATTAAAATATTAGTGGTGACGTCACTCGCATGCAATCATAAAAAGACGTTAGTTTTGTAGTAAAACATGCAAACGAATAATATTACTACCCGCTTTATGCATGCAGCTCGTTTCATGCAAAACTCATCGAGAGTAAAATACTAATTTAACTGCACTTTCTGCATTTTAAAAAATTTTTAAAAACAGTACGTTCAACAACAGCTGTTCCCGTAATCAAAAACGCCGTACTTTTACGTTAGTCTACAGCTCTTTGGCATGGCCAAATAAAGCAGTTAATTCAGTTGCTCAATAATGAAATCATTACTTCCTAATATATCGGTATGATGAACATCAGTAATGACCGACTTGAAACAAATGCACTACTTGACAAATTAAAAATATAAGTTCCGACAATTAAGTTTCGGCATAAAATTGTAATTATTACTCAATAAAAAAACAAAGCTCTGGTTAGAGGGTAGCCACAAACTATAAGACCTACATGAATCGGTACATACAACAATGAGAGATTGGCCGCACCCCGTAACAAGTTTAAAATTTTTTTTCTATATAGTTCCAGAAGTTTTGAGCCAAAACTCTTAAAAATGGGTTAAAGACTTGGTTTTAGAGAAACCCTCAAAATGAAATGACAAGCTCTTATTTCAGGTTCTATAGATTCATGCATTGGCGCTAATATATTTTGAAAGTATCTTTTCAAATATATCAGCGTCAATGCACGAACTTTGATTTTCCAGCACATTTTTCTAACATGACCTTTGACCAGACATGACCAACATGATCTTTTTGCACGTGCGCAAAAAGTATTAGGTAGATGGTTAATTTACATCCATGCCAAACCATAGATGGTCAAATTATTATTACGGTTTCTATGCAGTTGACTGCTTTTCGTTGCAATAGGCAAGACACAAGAAGCTACGAAATTTTGATGCGTGCACTACAAATACCTGACTGAGTGGGAGTGGATACCGGAGATTGTTCTTCAGCGCCCTCTTCCGATGGTTCAATTTCATCGGTTGCTTCCTGGACGTAATCTTCATTGACTGAAACTTCCACCTGTGACGCATTTTCAGCAGGGTTTTTTTTGCTATTGGTATCTTCTTCGGCTTGGGCCGCACTTTCTGAGTCGTCTGCTTCAACACTGGAAGCGACTTCCGTTTGCTCCGGATTTTTTTCAACAGTTGCTTTATTCTCCGGTTCGCTTTCAGTCGTAGCTCCTTCGAGCTGTTCTTCATTTTCCTCTGCAGCTGCCTCGGTTTGCTTCTTGTTTTCCACATGTTCATCCACCGCATCCGATTGATCAGCTCTTCCGCCGCCTCTTGATTGCACTGACTTTGGGCGTTCAGCTGCACCTTCACTTTCATTTACGTTGTTATCGTCGCCTATTCCACTTTTTTCCACAGCCACATCCGCTATTCTCATATCGTCTCGGTCCCTTTCCTGTTCCATTGATGTATCCTCTTCTGATCCTACTTTACCCGATTTCAATTTTTTGTTGGTTAAATGATGACATTAATCATTAATGACGTTCCAGATGACGCAGTTAGATGTTGTAAAGAACACGTCACAAGATAGTGGTCGTCGGTTAGTGAAATGAAAAACAAAAACCTTGTTAAGCCACATCAAGCTCATGCAAAGTGATGGAAATTAGTTGGTTTGTAAAATCAATTAAGGCCAATCTACTACCCTCGAATTCATTTTCCCTAATCTGTTTCATCTTATAGTAACTTGGCTTCATTTACTTAGCAACATCTAGCATTACTTATCCAATTTGGTGTAGATAGGCCCTAAACGTCAACAACAAACAATGACAAAAGTATGACAAAAAATGTTTTTTTAAGTTACATTGTAGGAATACGACAAAGAAAGATAAAAAGATAGTAAATAATAAAAATGGTAATAATACATGAAGGCATAGATGTAATGTTGTGTGCATTAGTAAGCAGTTGGCTTCGATACATAAGCACAGGTTGTAGATCATTGAAAAAGTGTCAAGTTCATGTTTACAAAAATTTCGTTACACACTCAGCAGAGAAGGGGCATCGTACTAAATAGAAACGAGCAAAAACGAGAGCAATCTTACGCGTTTGTTTTTCGTTAGGGCACCTTGATACAGTTTTCAGGTCCAGATTAACCACTAACTAGGCCCTGGAAAGATTTATATTCCCTGAATGACTTGCTCTGGGGATGTTATCTAAAAAATCTTTTGCAAATCTTTCAATTTACAAATATATCAGCGAGACAAGTGATGGAATCCTTGGCATTTACTACTTTTACCAGCAGTAATTTGTGTTAAAAAAACATTTGCAGAAAAGTGTAACTCAACAACAAAAAGCTACTCATGAATACTGAAAAACAGTATACTGCCCCAAGCATCCAAATAATCCTTTCTTACCTGCTTGCTCAGCGGCATTATCTCCACCAGTTTCCTGAGCTTCTTCCGCGTTTTCACCTTCATCAGCTGCTTCCACTTTTTCCACCTCAGCAGCGGCTTCAGGTTTTTCCACTTCATCTCCCTCAGCAAGAGCTTCAGTCTCTTCCGCTTTTTCCACCTCAGCAGGAGCTACAGGCTGTTCCGCTTCAGGTTCGTCAGTGGCTTTTTTTAGCTCTTCGTTTTCCGGTTTCGGTGATTTTCTGTCTTCGGAAGTTTCTTCTGGAAAGTTACAAGGGCGTTAAGACGAGCAGTGTTTAAATGATCACTAGTTACCTTCTCTCTTTCTTGGAAAGACAGCACCGCGTAATGCTGGCTATCAGAGACCCACATAACAAAAATTGAAAGCGGCGTTCATTTTAAATTAGTAGTAAAAACCAACTCCCCTTTGCACTTGATAAACCAAGATTCGATTCCCTAGTCAAGTTATTCCAAATACTTTAAAAATGATGCTCACAGATCAACAGCTTGGCACCAAGCAGTAGAAGTAATGTGGAAGGTGAAAAATGAAACTGACGAAGTTTGTTTAGTCGTGACTAAAAAGGGTAAAATGGGCCTCAATGGCGTGAGCATGTAGCCACTGCTGGCGTGTCAACAAGACGGACTGCCATTGATAGATATCTATCCGGTCGTCATCTTTTCCAACATGCTGGGTGAAGGCTTTACCAGTCTAACCCGGGAACGTGCAGATAAATTTAAGATATCGTTGCTCATTACTATCGTAATTTTAAAGCTGACACTCAAAGCAGACCACGTGGGAGTATTCTGTTTGGTTCAAAATACGTTACTTCACTGGCACCTTATGCCAAAGTAAGAGACAAATACTCTGGTGTATGCTTGGGTGTGGGAGCAACGCCCGCGCTTTCATCAAGCTGTAAAACGTTACATCAAAAGCAAGCAGAGCTTTGATACACTTAACTGTTAAGTGAAAAATGTGCTTCATATAACACTACTTATGACGTCAAGACTATCGTTAATGCATGACGTTGGCAGATCCGCATTTTAGAACTGCTTTTGGATTAGCCTTCAAGAAAATCATTACCTCAAAATGTTTGGAAAAAATATTCTCGAACATGAAGCTTTTACGCAGTAAGTGGAATGGAAATAAAACTTCTCATTGCCAAATGTATCTCAAAACTATATGATAAGAGTGGTAAAGGGCAACTGCGTGAAATAGAAAAATAAAATAAACATAATACACACCTAGAGAAGCTCTCCTTGAAAGATCAGTCTCGCTCGTACCATCCCATTTAAAGTGCATGTCACCAAATAGTAACTTTATGTCTTGCAGCGCATCTTCTTGTGTAGATGGAGCGTGAATCGCGTTTTCAATTATAGTTTTCGCAAACGCAGCTCTAATAAAGATATGACGCTATAACGCCACGGTCTTGCTTGAAGTAAGGATAGACGTGGTTAGGACGCAGCAAAGGTAAATTGAGCTATACAAGTGCACTATCTCAATTGGCACAAGACAAAGAGAGCTGGAGAAGACGCAAGGAAAATAATGTCACTTGTTGTCAGACGCCTGGATTAGGCGGAAAACAGACGAAGTAATAAGCACGAAACTAAACCTTTTCAATGATGCATTGCCAGCTTTGTTTTTAACACAAGCTAAGCGATATTTAGCAGTGTATACAAATAAATTAGAGGAATGCAAAGCACGCTTTCTTGATTTAAATCACACTTAGCTGTGTAGCGAAAGAATTACGCACACCTACAAGGCCTTGGTTTTACACGATCCCGGCTGGCAGCTCTATCTAGCAACACCGTACATTCAAACGGAGTTTTGAACTACATGTATCCTAATACGATTTGGAGCATCCGCCATGCTCCTACAGCTAAAGAGAGTGCGTATGTAGCAGGACAGAATGAGATGCGAGGTATCTTGAGTCGGGTAACCGCGGGCACTGCACGAACGATTTTCACTTCTGCCTATACTGGAGAGATAAGTTTTCAACATTAGGCTGAGTCCGCTGCAATGAAGATGAGAAACGATACAGAACGCTCGGGAATTATAACTCGGAAGGACAACTTGGCATAGCGCAGTCAGCAAAAACACAATTTAAAGCAATTCTTTTAAAGCTAACCTGAGGGAATCTGGTTGGTTATGTTTGGCTTCCTCTGGGTCAGCAGGTCCCATCAATGACCTCAGTTTCTCGACAGCATTTTCAGCAGACAGAACTAATGTGAGAGTGTTTCCACTGGTCATGTGTCCTATGAGCTCATCGTAAAACTCTGCTCCTTTCTGTAAGAAAGTCAAATTTGAAGATTAATAAATGTCACCTTGCTACGTACACATCTCCAAAGCACGATTTGCATTCCAAAAACTTTAGAAAATAGTAAGCACGTAAAATTTGTAACTTCAAGATTAAGTACACAGAAAAACACAGCTGGGATGAAAGAAAAGTACAAAGGGGCATGTGCACCAGGATCACGGTGGAAAAGGGACCCTTAACATTGAGGTGAAGACTTCTTTTTAATTTACGCACTTTTGCGTAACCTCCTGACAAGTAGGGTCCTTTCCAATAAAGATCAATTTGATCCTCCTGGGCTTGAATCCTAGCTATGCAGTACAATCAAATCCTAGAATAGGCTTATTAATGTCATTTACTTTTCTTCTTTCTTGGATGCGGGCAAGAAATGGTTTTTCAGGTTCCTAGGAGAGAGCGGTAGTTTGTTTTAAACCTGCCATGAACATAGAATGGTAGACCCACGGTCAGCAAGACGAATTGCCACCGGTGGATGCCTAAAAGTCGCTTCATGCGACAAAGTGGGTGACCCACTCCACTATTCTTGGTGAAACAAGGGTGAGACAAAGTTCCGATAAGCTTGATCTCAGTTCAAGCGCTTCTGCCTTACAGTTAGTCTATAAATTTACTTGTCTACTTTAAATATAAGCATCATGCTTGTTTTCTTGCTATTTACAAGAATAAAGCACTTTCTCTACAATACGCTATTCCCACGCCGCGCGTTGAAAGTGGCCTTGCAAACAGGCTAAATAAAACTCATTCCAGATGAGATCTTCCTACTATCATGGAATCTAGTTCATTTACTGATAAGACGTTTTTCGCGACACCAATATTACGGCATAATTTTCAAAACATTGTTTTTATTTTACTGTAGCACTTGAAATAGGATTTGTTTTCTTAAGTAAAATTTAATTTTTGAATGACAAAACAGTATTTTTACAACACTCTTACCTTTGACTTGTAGATTTCACCAGCAATTTCTTTGCTGAGGTTAACATCTTTTTGACAAGATATCATAAAGCCAGCTTCGGTCAATTTCGATATGATATTTTCTACAAAAAGCAAATGTTTTTAACAAACCTGATACTAGCTAACTCTAAGTCTATTCAAGGCCATGTTTCTACTGTACACACAAGAGATTGACTACCGGCGATTTGTAAATAAACTGGATGTCATTCATTACTTAAAATTGTCGTTGATATTTCTGATTTTTGTGTAATAGTGATTTCCAACAGATTTCACCTAATTACTCTTACTTTTGTATGGCTGACACGCACAAAATCCCTGACCTTAAACATAATTTAAAATCGAGATTAAAAGAATCAACAGCAAATAAATATCATCATGACCCCATCCAGGTGGGATTAGTCTGGAACTGCAAAATAGCTTAGCTTAAAGCTGTCCTATAAGCCAGCATGGAAACATGGAATGGAAAACCAGCATGGAAACACAAGATTTCATAACAGCTTAACGTGCCATCGGCTTCACACTGATTGTAATTAGTTTTGTTTTTCGAAACAATGAATTATAATAGCAATATAGTTAAAAAATGTCAAGTAGTAACTGCAAATGTAATTTTGCAGTTGAACTGGCATTGTGTAATTGATCCATCTGAAATACACAGTGCCTTTGCTTTGTTTTTTATATTATCTGCTCGTTCGGAAAAGAACGACCAGCCACTCGTCATGAACCAAAAACTTGACGGTGCTGGACCAAAACTACCAGAAGACAACATCAGATTGGATGCCGCTAAACCATCTGCGCAGTGGTATAGGACGATTTGAAACGCCGATATCCAAGTGGGAGTACCTCAGCAGCCGCGACACGCAAGTGTTTTTCTCAGGAAGCATAAACTAAGAGTGAGGTCTATATTTCGATCAGCGCCGCCTAACTCCGCATAAGGCGATCGATTCCAGCCAGTGAGGCTCGATCCCATAGCCCCTCCTTCGCTGATTTAATTCAGAGTTGATACCACCCCAAAAAATAAAATTTTCAAAATTTTTGAAGCCGAATATATCAAAAAAGTCACCGTGGAAAACTTGAGCTTCCAAAAAAGGGGTCGTTATCTTCGTTTTGTGACAAAACAGCGCAGAGTGGAGAAGCAAGATTGTTGCTGTTACCCGACCTCTTTCGAGGAATTGGGGCATGGCGGCAGACCACGGAGCCCCACAAGCCGGGCAACTCTCCAAGATTCGGACCAAGGGTCGCACAAAGAGAAGTAGTCGCCAAAGAGCGATCAGCGCAGAGTCCGTAGCAGGACAGTGCAGAATGAGATGAGAGGTGTCCTGGGTCGGATGACCGCAGGCACTGGATGAAGAAATCTTAATTCTGCCAATTCTAGACAAATAACAGTTCTACAGAAGGCTGAGTGCGTTGCAGCAAAGACGAGAGAGGATATAGCGAGCGTGACGAGGAAGCACAAGTTCCTCAGAAGACACCGAAGGAACCTGTGTGTCAAAGAATTTAGATGAGACAATACGCCTCCAGTCCGAGAGAAGAGTGGATACGAGAGGCAAGAGAAGAGAGGCTGCATGTGACTGTAGATGGCTGGAGCAGCGCACCTCGTCAGGCCAACTCATCGACCGTGTCATTTCCCAGGAGGAATGAGTGTACAGAATCCATTGTTGCCTGATAGAAAAAAGATGGAAAAGAAAGAATAGTTCCTACCACATGCGCCAGAGAGTGTGTGGTGCATGGAAAGACGGCGAAGAACGTGTAGCAAGGACAGGGGAAGAGGCGGAGAGAAGAAGGGAAGAAAAGTAGGAGACTAGTTGGTGCTCCAAAGACCAACAGTAAGCTTACAGAATGGCGTAGGCTTCACCAGAAAAGCTTGAACACACTGGGCCTGCCGAAGAGGAAAGGGTTGTCTCAGCATCATAAAGTGAACTGTGTTGGCAAGAATGCCGGAGCCTCCTTTGCTAAATAGAAGAAGCAATAGAGCTATCCCTCCACATCACGAGATTGTAAGATGGGAGAGTCAACGTAGGCAAGAGTCGCACCCTGGCGAGACAGAAGAGGGTCAGAGTAAAGCATGGAGTAAAAAGAGAGAGAGCCTCACGCTGAAGGAAGTCGGATTCCACGGAGGGAGGACAAGCAAAGAGAGCCTCTATGGGAGAAGAAGCAAGCATCATCGAGTGAGATCTCAGGTATTTGGCATAGACCGATGCCGACTACCTGGGAGAAGAACAGTTATGAAAATTAGTGGAGAAGGGAGAAGAAGGATAACTAGCAACGGCATGAAGGATAAAATAAACTGATTCAGGAGAAAGAGATGAGCATGTCTCGAGCCATGCATTAGCCTTGGTTTTGGAGATGGCGAACGAGGCATGCCGAGAGGCTGTGATGTAAACCTGTCGCTCTTCATCACTTCTGTGAGCGGAAGCAAAAGCCTTGTGTCCTTCCCTTACCGCTCCCTCCATTTCAGAAGACCGCCGGGTTTACAGTTGGTGTAGGACGCGGCCCACAGGAAAGGAGGATTTGGCCGAATTCAGTGCCAAAGAGGTAAAGAGCGCAGTAGCAGAGGAAAGATAAAGGAGGAGTGTTCCAGTGTAGCAAAACCTAGTTTGTATAACTAGCAATTGTACTTAGAACTATAAATCCTTGCGCCCGCTCTTTCTCGTTGACCAAAATATTAGCAAAACAATGGATCCTTTTTATTAATGAACTCAGATAAATAGAAACAAGTGAACTGAATTTAACTGAATTTTAACTGAATTGTATTGCATTGAATTCAATTGAACAACCACCGTAAAAACAAAATCAAATGATTTAAAACAATTCCAAAACATGCTTAAAGCAAAACTACAAACTTAAAATGTGCCCTAATTAACTAAACTGCGCAAACAAAGAAATTAACTAAAAGCGCTGAAAAGGTTAGGTGATACAAGACAACTTAGTTCAAAAACTTTGTAACATAAAAACCGGGTTCGAAACTGCTACACCAGTACAAAAGGACAGTGTGACTCAATGAAAAGGGCAAAGTCATACCAACAAGCTTTCTGGAAATTGAAGGAGGGAGAACTCTCACTGGGGCGGAATAATGAAGAGGGAAGATAAGAACTGGAAATGATCAGAACCAAAGTCCTGAGGCACTTCCCAAGAGCAGAAGAGGGCAAAAGAGGAAGGAGCAAAGGAGATGTCAGGAAGAGCGACTGCCGCAGAAACAAAAGTGATGCGCAAATTCGCGAAGTTGGCCAACTTTGTCTGTAAATCGTCCAGGTTGCATTGCTCAAAAAAACCTCGGCCTCCCCCTAAGCGCCACTAATCACATCATACGTTAATAACATTTCAAGTTAGTCAACAAAAATACTCAACCTAATCAAACGTCTAGTTTAAATGTGGGCTTCACATCCATAAAATAAGAAATTTTCTAAACCATAAAAATATTAAGATAGCGATACCACATCTTGCGTGTTTCCGGCCTGCAAAGTGGAAGCCAAGCCGACGTTCAAAGTGGAATAGCACATAAGCAAAGTATGTCGGTCGCTTTCGTTTACAGCTCGTGAAACTACAAAAATGTGCTTTGCCACAGTTAACAACATAGGGTAAAACAAACACGCTATTTCATTGGCGGAAACAAGAGTCGCATCCACTAGATTACATTTAAAATAATGCTATTCTTGTTATACATGAATGGAAGCACAAACCTTTTTCATCAATTGCATCTGGCTTGATGACTGCTACAGTTTGCTCTACTCGGAAAAGCTTCGACAGTTCGTCTTCGGCAGTAGTAGGCGAATCGCTACCGTGGAGCATATTCAAGTCAGTATCTTCAACGCGGAACTGAGCCCTGAATATGAATTGTAAGCACTGCATGAAACGTTTTTCAAAGAATTTTTCCATAGTTTAACAATACTGAAGCCACCTACATGAATGCCTTATCTCACAAAACTCAAAAACGACAAACGCTAAAGATGTGCACGTTTAAGCAATGACATCAAATTTTAGCTGCTCCTTTGGCATGACAATTGATGTTTCATACCGAAAGCACAAGCCATTTTAGGTAAGTAAAGTCAATTAGTGACCTTTCTTTCAAAAGCATAAGATTCTTTCAAAAGGAATGTCAAGTATATCTTGGAAATCTTACGTTTTAATAATTTATATGAGTCTAGAATGATTTGTCTAAAACGATTCGTCTAAAACGAATTTGTCTAAACCAATCGTAAAACAACTTATTGTAAAAAGAACTGCTGCTAAACTCAAGCAAATAACTCAAACCTAAAACAAATTGGTTTAGGCCAGAGGTAGGCAAACTTTTTAGTCGTAGGGCCGCATTGACCATTCAAGAGTTGGCCGAGGGCCGCATCGACCATTCAAGAATTTGCCGAGGGCCAGTGCTTAAAATCTTGCAATAGCTGTATGCAATGCAAGAGCTTGCAATGGCTTAAAATCTTGCAATAACTTCTTGTAAAGATTTATTACAGGGCTTTGATAATGATGGCGTCCAAAAACAAAGGTCATCACCCTTTATTTGGACGGAAAATGCGTCAGTTTAAACTAAGAATTGCGTAGCGGCTCTTTCAATGATGGCTTCTATTGTTTTTGGCTCTTCAGTAAGGCAAGTGCGGCCAACTCTGTCCTATTGAATTAAATTCGTGGAAGTTTCTACAAGTTTGGGGGCGGTACAAAATTGTCTGGAGGGCTGCATGCGGCCCGCGGACAGTAGTTTGCCCATCCCTGGTTCAGACAAGTTCATTTTAGGCAAATTGTATTTTAGACGAATTGTTTTAGACAAACTCGCCGGATACCGATTTATATCACACTTCATTGACTTCGAAAAATGATTGCATAAGTCTTAAGCTAGTGCCGTTGACTTGAGTAAGCAATGGAAATCGTAAGCGATTATAGGTTTGCGCATAATTTAGAACGAAACTTGAAATTAAAGTTAAATCACGCGGTAAATTAAAGTTAAATCAAGCGAAGTTCTGCCACCGATCAAGAGCTATCAAGGATTAAATTCCATATCAAATTATCAGCGACTTTACGACGTAGCATGTTTCCACACCTGACGCAGGTAGCAAGATTTTAGGCTCGATGGTCTCAAGGGTAGTAGCAGTTACAGTGCAGCCTAACGAGATACACGGAAATTCGCTAACACTCCGTTTTGGGGTAAAGACATAACGCAAAATAGCGGAGACTAAAAACCCTAAGCAAAGTCTCCACCATTACTGAAAAGCAGTCGGTACGTGTAATGACAATTTTACCTCAATGAGTTTGGTTCTTCTTCTACGGCTTGGGAGAGCACTTTAGGACCAAGCATTCCTCTCCATCTGTTCACTGCATCATTGGAAGCAAGGCAGAGGGCCAGTACAGGACCACTGAAAAGCAGACATTTATTCCCATATCTTAAGTATTTGTACATACCTTAAGTATTTCCTTCAACGAAAATTCGCAAGGCCAGGGAACTGCAGTGGACGAGCTAAGGTAAGTTAAGGTCTCGTAGCTCTTTCTGCTTCAAACGCCCGCAAAAGTGCTAATACTAGGGGACTAAAACTCTTAACACAGCACAAAATGTGCACTTTAGCTTCAAAGCTAAAACCAAAACCGCAGTTTTTGTGCGATGTCTAGTTTGTACGAGGAACTGTTCTACAAACTAGAATGCTTTGAGCTTCGCTGCGATTCAGTTGTGCTGACGCAATCTGCCGCGTAGTTACAAGACCGACTAACCAAGTCATTTGCTTCACAAGTGGATCGAAATATTCCTTGTCACGATGCTCACTGTAGAAGTCCTCGGCCTGTTCCCTGGTCAGTGTCACCTCTTTCTGCATCGCAATTTTAAAGCCAGCTTCCTCAATCTTTTGCAAAATGGCGTCTAGAGACATCAATGCCATTAAAGCTACGAAACCAACGTCGTTTAAAGTTGTTTACCCCAATTAAACGGGGTTAGACCTTACCGGTACGGTAGACCGCTAAGCCTGTTTTTAGTTTAAGACTTTTATCAGCAGGCGAATTATTTACCCAATCGTAGAAAGGCAACGAGTGAGATCAGGCTCTTTTGATCAAAACAAATTAAAGGAAAACGGAAAAATAAAAACGGGAGCTAAACCATAGATAGACGAAAAACCTAGCCCCTTCGTAAAAATATTGCAAAGTTACAAATGCATTTCAAAAATTTACTTATTAGTTTAAAATCAAAACGTATGAACTGGTATTGTAAAATTTAACCATGGATTTTCGGTCTTATCAAAATTTTTAGTTATGACCGCCTATGAGAACGCACATTCCCAAATCTCCTTCAGTAACTTGATACCCGGGTAAATCTTGGACCGACGCGATGGCGTAGTAATTAGAGCGTCCGCTTCGTAGTCGGTAGACCAGGGATTCATCCCCTAAGTCGAGTCATACCAAAAGGCTTTAAAAAATGGTATTAACAGCTTCTTTGCTTGGCGCTCAGCATAAAAAAGGGATAGTATGGAGAACAAGCCGCCAAGCTTGCTTGTTGTGTCCTTGGGCAAGGCACTTAACGGGACGCCTCTACCTTTATGTGGCAAACAGGTGGCTTACCCGTACTTCACCGAATTACAATTGTGAAGTTGCTAACCTAGCATATCGCAAAAGGCGACTCTTGAGTACCCACCAGTGGCAGTCCACCTTGTTGGTGGAGGGCTACCAGTCACTCATGACTGGTTCGAAATGGGCTGCCATCTTTCCCCTAGCCTAATTTCAATTAGGTTGGCGGCATGAACCTGAATTGCCGTTTGTGCCGTACCTCCATCCCAACGAAGAGGAGGGGCAATCACAACAACAACATAGTAAATCTTAGCTGTATTCCCGGATGCGAACTGGCATAACGTTGAAAGGTTCAATAAAATTGATTTATTATACTTCACCTTTGTGTTGACGCAGTGCATCAGGACGAATAAGGGCGAGAGTTCGTTCAATTCGTGATTGACTGAGTGCAGAACCAGCACTTTTCCTTGATAATCTTGAAATAAAAATCAAGCCGATATCAGCAGGAAAAAAGAAACCTGCATTTGCTACGCTCTCCGGCTACAGTGAAACATAAGTTTGGCAAAGAACAACTTATGCTCCCCTTGGAGTTGCCAGCACTATATTTGTTCATCAAGAACAATGTAACTCGGGAGAAAATAACGGTAAACCAAACACGAAGTCAAGTATTTCGTGCTTTTAGGGTAAAAACAGTGAAGCTGCTCATCCAAGTGCCGACCAGTAACAGATCGCCTTGTCGGTGATGGGGAAAGTACAGCTCGCTTTTATCAGTGGTTCGAAGTGAGTGCCGCTTCCTTAACCCTTTGAGGGATAATGTAACACATATGTTACATGATTGTAATTGTTATGTGATTATGACGTAATAACAATTTTTCTAAAATTCATTGTAATTTTTTTGTTACCAAACAATCAAGGAATTGTCTCGAATTTTATGAATTAAGATCTTATGATCCTCAAAGGGTTAAAACCCTAAGAGGGATGTCTTATTTTACACTGAGTAACTAACCAGCGCAAAAGAGAAGTAATGACCATCAAGAACTAAAGTAAAAAACAAAAAACGCCTCAAAGTCACCTGGTTGAAGGACGCTTGTATGTGCAAGTCGGTAGATTGTAATTGGGATAAAAGAATCCTAATTCCCGGACCGCTTCTTCTTCGGATTCGGAGCCGTGTAAAGCGTTCTTCGTCGCATTTTCTCCGTATATAGAGCGAAGACTGAAAGCACAAGTAAGAATCTTAGTACAGCAATAAGGTAAAAGCACTCATATCAGGTAAGGCACTTTTGCTAAATAACGAAAAACAACCAAAACTCGCCAATGTGTAGATACTTACTGCTATTTCTTAGAAAACGTCATACAGAAAGTGGTTCGATTTGGCAATAAAAACGCTAGCAATTTTTGTTTGTTTTTCGTTATTCAGAAAAAACATCTCCTTGTAAGTGAATGCAGAAGAATATAAAGGCTATTGATAAAATAAAAAAAATATCGATAAAGAACTTATTGTGTTGAGATCTCTTTAAAATCACTAGTATTGACGGCGCAGCGAATTTTCTACTTCAAGCAATACCACTTGGCGAGAACAAACCCTACATCGCCTTTATTAAAAACGTAAAAAAATACCAGCAAAAAATGAACTCACAACCTTTGGTCACACTAGACATTACACAACAAGTACGGTTTTGCTTCTACCTATGAAATACTGCATATCTCGTTTTTGCCTTGCCATAGATGCGCGGCAAGAGCGAGATAAGCAGTATTCTCGCGCTATTTTTTTACTGCACTGTGCTTCTAACGACCTGGGTTTTTATTCATGGCTATGTGATTTTATGCGGGTTAACATGATTCACTCCCCACATATTCCTGTTGCTAAGCGTACAACTTTTCTATCGCTTGGCAAGGAAATCGAAACTAAGTTGTAGACACTCGTAAAATTAATTGGTATACTCAAGAGACTGTGTTGTTGTGCAGAGCGATAAACCGATCGTTATTTCTAATTTTCATATTTTCGATCAGCCTTTGCAACCAACAATGCACCAGCACACCAACCTGTTTGGATTTTCGTTTTTAGCGACCGCTGCGTCAAAAGGACCAATAATATTCCTCCATAACGCCACCACGCCTTCGCCTGTTTCTCCCTTGGTAAGCACCAGCACGCGGCATGGACCACTTGTAACGTAGTTGATTAATCCTTCGAAAAATTCCTGCAGAACGACGCAAATCAGCCGAAGCAGTACACTGCCAACTTGCATCAATTTACTGGTTTGATGCGAAAGCGGTGATTGGCGATGAACACCGCTCGTGCATATGACGTGTAACCGCGTATCCGGGTCAGTGCACTTCCCAAAACCAAGCTAAGCATTAGTTTCTATTATTGCGTAGCTTAAGAACTGAGCCTACTCAATAATAAACTAAATGTCAAGCTCGTTTATTTTAGAAAACGTAAATTGGCTTTAATACGGTTTTATAGGATGCTAATGTACTATGTCTATCACTGATCACCTGCATTTTAACCAAACTTGTGCTGCAGCAAGAGCCTGCTCTAATTTTGATCTTTTGTCAAATTTCTGTGGCGGGTTTCAGCTCGCTAACTCTCTTACTTTCACGCCTATTACTAGAATAGTTAAAGCGACCCCCAGCAAGTCCTAACAAACGAGTAATAAGCACCCTTGGCATGAGAATCGTCCAAAGATACACCTGTGAGGTGGTATTTACGTAGTAAGTTTCGTGCCTATCGAAAATTCACAGTATTTGCAGTATGCAAGAATCGTTCGGGAAACGATTTCGTAAGTTCAGAGAGGAAAAGCATATTATTCTTCCCGGTTTCATTCCGCGTATTTTTTTTTCTTAACAGTCAAAATGTTTAAAAAATGCGTTCATTACAAAAAGAAAATTTAATTTTCTCTGCAGCATTTCATAGATTTTTTATCAAACACAGTATAGTTGTCTAATCAAAGCGTCTAGATTAAAAAATACACACCAAGGACGAAGACTAAAAGAGACAAGAGCTACCCACTTTTACAAGTGGGGAGTCAAGCCCCTTAAAACTGGCCCAATACAGTTAATACCGATTTCTGAGGTTAGAATATTCTATATATTCCCACTTTTGTGTTGAGCCTCCCACTTTTGTATTGAGGTCTCCGGCGCTGTGTACAGTGTTATCTTTATTTCAGAGGTCAAGAAAAACTTGCGGCTCCCAGTGTTTTCTTTTAGGTAGAAACTGGGTCCAAATGGCTCTTCGGCCGTTAAAGGTTGCCGGCCCCTTGCCCACACTGTATCTTGAAGATGCCAACACTTCATCTCTTGACACCATTGCCAAAGCAATTCAAATGAAAGCAATAGTCTTTTGATTTGGCATGCATTTAACATGCAAGCTACAGTTCGCAAATTTACTGTCTTCTACTGCTACATCGGGATATTGACGGGGGTAAAAAGTACGTTTTCGCAAGCTTTGAAACATGTTCCTCTTTCAAAGAGTTGCCCGATTTAAAAATTCGTATTTCCGGTACTTATGGATCTATATTTAGGGGGAACAAGGGAACATATACTCCTCAACTTTTAGAGATGTGGTATTTATTTTATTTGGTAGGTCGTATTAGTATTTTGTAACTGTAGTAATATTCATATGACACAAAATTTGTCCCCTGCAAAGTTTCTCAGCCAACAAGGTCGCTGGCAGCTCGGTATCAAGAGATTTACCAAATCTATTTCTAGATCTGGTGGCTCGCATCCTGTTAAAAACAAAGCTGGGACACCCCCTTATTATTGCAAGCCACTCTCAGAAGCAATTTCTACTAGGGCCAATTGTTTTATGCCACACAAATGATTTCAAAATGCATTTTGTTACCTCTTCCGATTTGTGTTTATAAAATTCTCTCGCTTGTTCTTCAGACAATATTCTTTCATCATTGGCCAGTATCTCGATGCCTGCTTCTTCGATCTGTGATTGAAAAAAGTTTTAAGCGATTCTAACACCTACTGATACTACAGCGACAGAGCATTTTTTACTTACAACATGGTAAACTTTAATGAATTTATGGCTTAATGAACCAGTTAAAGCCTAAGGCAGCCCCAAGAAATTAGAAACACAAGCAAAATACCCACTTTTTATAAGGTGATCTAAAAAGAAAAAGGCCTTCTTCTTTGTTTTGAGACAAAAAGGCCAATAGGCTCACCCAGAAATGTTAAAAATTGTGCAAACACTCACTTTCGAAGAGATGATCTACACAAATGCCTTCAGTCTCTTTTTCTTCCATAGAAAGCAAAAAGATACGCCAATGATTAGAGCATTAAATTGTATTAAGAAACTCGACCTTTTAAATTTGGTACTAAAGATAGAATGTCGGTGCCGAATGCATAAAAACTAACTTTGTTGATTCATGTTTCAATGCACTCACCATCCTTCATAATTTTTGCAAAATCCCAAGCTAGTTATTCGCAAATTACATAAACTGTCATTTAGCAACGCCGTTTGTTGGCTGAAAAAAACTAACAATGGCTTGTGAAAGCATGGCACCTGCGGATTAAATTTGCACAATATGGGACTTTGGTTAGCAAAATAACAACTAACCTTGGCGATGATTTCGTCAACCTGACCGTTGGCAACTACGTCTGGTTTAATCAAAGCGAGAGTGAATTTCTTAGGCACTGCAATTCAAAGAACATTTTGACGACACAGAGTTCCAACAGAGCTTTTGAAAAAAGCAGTTTTCCCAAAACCCATACACAGGCCCAATGTTCTTGCAAGTAGGTCTGGTCTACACTGAGGCCAAGCGCAACTTAACTCTTTACTTGTTTTATTTTGGCTCAGGCACATGCCGCGCCCGGCCTCTGCGTAGACCAGATATTAGTGTGACAGCCAACGATAAAAAATTAAATCAAATTCTTTACTCCAAGAACGCGGCTTGACACAGTTGTGAAGAAGCTCATTCTGCCCCAGCAACTTCTGCATTTGATAAATGATCCCTCGCCGCGAGGTGGTGTTCAAAGAAAAATTTCTATTTCTTGCAAAAGTACAACTTGTCCCCACCACAACATTCCAAAATTTTTAACCAAATAATTTGAAAATCTATTTCTTTAAAAGGGCACTTTGCCCCCTGGCCTTTTCTGCATCTTTATACCCACATGCACATGGACGAACAAACACACGCACCAATCAAGCATTCTTTTTCGTTTATTTTAGACGTACACATTTTTGCACCGTAGCACAATAGGCATAACAGACAAAAAAGTCTGTGTCTACTTAATTCATCTCGAAAAAGAGGGAATGAAAGGGTTTGGAAACGTGCAAGGAAAAAACGCTTTAAAAAATGGTCGGGAATCGCAGGACTTACCCCATTCCGGGCAGGTTACGATCTCGCCCTATAGCGTCATAGCCATAGATTCACAAATCAGAAAACAAGTTAACTATAAAATATAAAGTCCTGTTTTGGATACATGATTTTCTATTGTATGATCTATAGCAGAATTGTGGCTTTTCATATACCGCACCATAAGCCTTCTAAAAAATGTTATCAAAGCAAGGAGAACAAGGAATCGCTTGGTGTCTGGGGTAAACCAGGCTACTCTTGTCGTTGGCAGTGCGTGTAGACATCACCTTAACTACTTACCAACACTTTCTTCGGCCTCTTCCTCTTCTTCAGCTTGATCCAAATCAGGACTTGGAGCATACGCATCAGAAATCTAATTATAAATAGGTTCATAGTACGATTAAAACACCACAAACATCTTTCGCCTTATGTTTGCGAAATATCTTATTAAGTTTGCACTGTTCTAGTTTAGCAAAACCTTTTTTCCAGTATTTATCTTTCTTTTTCTAAATTTCATTGTCATACTTGCTGCGTAAAGGAAATCGACTTCAAGGTCGACAGGTTTACCATTGACGACAATGCGATGAACATACCTCGAAGCTACAGTTTCAAGCCATAAACTAAGCAAGTTTGTGGCATCAAAGAAATGTTGTAGAAAGTAGGTTGTATTATTCACGCAAAAAGCAGAGCGTTTTGGCAGGAATCAGGTGAGAATTGTTATGCATTTTCATCAACTGGTTCTAAGACAGTTTTATTGCTAAACATGGAAGGACCTGTGTCTACGCCCGCTTCGAGTCTACCAGTACTTGCTAGTTCAGTTCGGTCCTTAACAAATACAAAAAAGCTGGCATAAAGTGTCTTTTCCAAAAACAATAAAATGTGGCAGCAAACCAAAGCCAGAATTGCTCTAATTATTGTTAATATGTTGCGTTGTACAGAGGTAACCTTAAGCACAATCGCAAAAACGTGATTGTACAGTAGTTTTTGTACAGTAGTTTTTGTACAGCCGAAAAAACAACTGCTTTGAAAGGAAATATCAGCAGTTCGTGCTTACGGACCTGCTGTATTTAATACGGTCTGAAAATGTTAGCGTCACGCACAACGTGTTTTTAATCTCGTACGATCGATTGATGAGCTTCCACATCTCGCTGGTTCATTAACATCAATCTATCACTCATTCAGTCTTCATCTTCACAATCCAGTAGCATTCGCTGTATGATGAAGAACTATTGGTTTGTTTTCTTCTGCTTAAAATGGGTTCATTACAGCCGCGTGTTTGGCAAAACATAAGTATCAAAAACCGTCCAGTGGACTGGATCTAAATCTTTTTGTACCAGCGAACCCATGAATATCACAAAAAAATTGTGAGGACTGATAACATAAAATCGTAATGCAAGCACGAAACAAAACGTTAGTGTGGTATACATATACTTGAAATTACAAACAAAACGCACATTTGAAATTAGAAGCAAGAAAATGCCAAGCAACGTGCATACAAAACAGCAAGTCATATATCAAAGTTAGAGGAAACTTCGTTGCTGTTTTGTTGCTAATAATCGAGATACACCTACTGAAACACTGTTTCAGAGCTGAAGTTGAGCGTTGATATCCAATCGACTTCTCTATTTGGTTTTAATCAAAGTTAATGCTAAAAAATGCTTAAAAACTTTTCTCGCATAAAGTAACTAGTTGATAATACAAGAAATAGCAAAAACTCGTTTGCAAGAAACATTAGGAATCGAAAAAAAGTTTCTTTTTTGTATCTGGGCGGCAAAGTGATATCACGGCGCTATTTGATCGGATTTTTTTTCAGAGAAATTTTGATCGCTAATGATATCGACCATCTCATAGTCCGCACTCTTTTTCCTAAGTAGGTGAAAACTCAAGCGTTTTCGTCTCGCTTTCTTCAGGAGTTATCGCTAGAATGAGGCCTGTAGTAGGTGGAGAAATATTTATATAATCCTTAACGTTAGCTGATTGGTAGAAATATCTCGACACCTGCTACAAGCTTCATTCCAGCGATAACTTCTGAAGAGAGCTAGACGAAAACGCCTGAGTTTTGACTTACTTATGAAAATGAGTGCAGATTATGTGATGGTCGATATTAGCGATACCAACCACCAATTATTCAAATTTAGATTGCGGGTGTTGACATTTTCGATAAAAAAATTGTTAATCCAAAAGTTTCAGTTTCAAGGATCTTCATCTTCAGGAAAATAAAAAGTTGACACATGATGCTCAACAACCCTCTCGCTTAAACATCTGCATTGTCACAAAGTCGTTTGAAGTTGGAAAACCTCTGCATCCAAATTTTGCAAACAACTGTCCCAAATAAGTATCAACTTATTTTTTGGACGAATTTGTCTTGTTGCTCAGAACAAAGATATTCTATTCGGAGATGTATTGAACTCTTTCAAATAGCTAAACATATTTGTTTAGTAGCATACCTCCCACTGCGGCATCGCGAAAATGAATTACGTTTTTACGGATGTTTACTCAGGAGTGGTCTTAACTGGTTAGAATGGTTTTGCATTAATTATAAAACTCCCTCATGGCTAGCCGGAAAGCTAAAACTACACATACACAATAGCGCAAAAAACGTTCGGTCACCTAAAGCATTGATCTGCCAGAAGGTCAACCTATATTATCTATTAATTCTACTCCATAAATCAAGCCCAGATATGCAAGATTTACTGCAACAAAACGTTATTTTGCACTAAAAGTTATGCCGAGGTGAAACACAAAATCAGCTTTTCAATAAAGCATTGCCTACAGCAAAACTAGGTTCTTTTGTGGACCAACAAAAAATTTGATGTGGATCGGCGGTTGACGAATACTGCTCTAGCATATCTTGAAGATCACGAAAAAAGAAAGCCAAAAGGAACTTGCTTTCGCAGGCTACTTTGGAATGCATCCTACTCATTGCAATTTTCTTCCAATATACAATGATCATAGGTAATATTTATTAAGACGAGATAATAAAATGTGCTAGAGCTGCATAAAAAGATTTTTGTTTAAGCAGAGAAGCAACTCGACCGTTTTAGGCAACTCTACGCTAAATCAAAATTATTTTTGAATGCACCCAGGTATGAGGAAAAAAGCATTAGCTAAAACCAGCTTTTGTTGATCAAGAATATAAACAGCGCTTGACATATTTTCCAAAAACGTACAAATAATGGCGCCATCGTCCTATGACTAATACCACAGTCACTTGGCATAATATTCATAAAATTAACCAGTTTTGTGTGAATCAGCATATTTTTTGACAAAGAAACAAAAAATTATCAAGCATTGTACGCAGATCTTACGAAAGATCTATTAATTTGAATAAAACAAAATTCCAAAGGGATTTAGCGATTTTGACGCAGATCTGAACAAAGTCACTTTTTCGATGATTTGCAGCAGTAGTAGTAATAATTATTCAGTTTTTATCCGGTATCGTCTCCTTAGCAGAGATGGCCGGATTCACCCCATTCCTTCTGTAAGTGCTGGCACTCCGTCTCTCCACTTGTCTCAATTCAGGGCATCCTCCTTCTTCAAACCAATCTTCTCTGTCTCCTCTTCCACTTGCTTCTTCCAGGTCTTCTTCGATCGTTTTCGCTTTCTTTTGCCACTCACTTCAAGATTCAAAGCAACCCTCCAAACACTATTGTTATCCCTCCTCAGCACATGTCCATAGCATCTAACTACATTCGCTGTTGCCAACCGGTCTATAGTTTTCCTCAACTCCAACATGTTCATCTGTTCTTCAGTCGTCTTTCTGTCAACAACTTTCTGACCACACATGGCTCTCACCATAGCTCTCTCCGTTCTCCTTAAAATTGCTTTTTCATTTTTTTTAAACACTATGACTCGCTTCCAAACGGTATTGCTGATCTTACACAACAACGATAAACTTTACCTTTTATCTTCAGAGGAAACCTATTTCCAAGCAATAACTCTCCACATTCCCTAAATCTTACCCAACCGGTTCTTACTCTGGCTATAACTGCCGCTTCACAAGCACCACTAAAATTTAGTCTGTCTCCCAAATAACAAAATCCATTCACTGCCTCCACTTCATCGCACAACTTCGCGATCGAATCCACAGTTCCCTCCATTATTCCTTTACATTTCGAGCAAACAAAATGCATTGCCAACCTAGCAGTAACTCTCTTTATTTTTGCACATCTGTCATGAACCCAGTGAAAGAGTAGGTAGCTTGTTTTGAAAAGATTAAAGCACCGTATCTCACTCGCAATCGAGATTCTGCAAGTTCAGTATTCACACGGAGACCGGAGTTGCAAAGTTTCACAAAAAACTTTTCGACGGTTTTTCATCCTTGGCTCCACTGTTTGTCGTGAAAATCCATCGTAAAAGCATTGATAATCCCGAAGCAGGTTCAAACAAAAGTTGTTTTGTGCACCAGCGTAAAGAACTTTCTCAGTCTTCAAAGATTACTCCACACCAATCTTAAAAGCATGCACCACACACACCAACCATGGTATTATTACTTACCACTTTTCTGTCTGCCTCTCCCTTCTGTGCCTTGTGCTCGGCCGCTAAGGAACTTTCGATTGTGCTTTGAATTAACGGAGCGTTGCAGCCACGTATAGCTCCGATTAAATGACCACTCTAAACAAGAAAAAAACATTGATACAGCCCCATAATCACGGCCAAAAAAACGCGACAGATTAAGACAGGTTTATAACTGCCGACAGGGTCCACAAAAACCCTTCAAACGCTAATAGCAATGACAAGCCGCATGGAAACAAACTAGTCCAATTTGGGAAGATACGCTATTTTAACATAGTTTAACCTAACTCGTAGCAAATACTGGCGACAAAATAACTCTGTAACACGCAATATCACACCGTGATTGCGATTAACAGGAAGTTAAAAGCTACAAATGTTTATACTACGCTTTGCTATCACAAAAACGAGGCATGCTATTAGTAATATTTTTGAAAATTGTTATGGCCCCAGCCTACTGCAAACGGCATCGAAGAAACGTAACTCCAAAAAACAGAAAGTTCGGTTCGCATTTCCCACGATATTTTTCCAACGAGTCAATTGAATCAACTTCAGCCTGCAAAAACAAATGACAAAATGCAAGAAGCAGCGATAGCACTGGCATAATAGATCTTATAACAAAGCTGAGCAATTGGATGGCCGCGTTATGGCTTCAAAGATCGAAATATGACTGCGTTGTTGGTCCTTGAAAAAGTAACTCCGGATTATTCTTTGCATTGCTGAGGCCAAATGGGCTACGTCCGCAGCGCCAAAAACTAATGGCTTTGACTGAACAAAAATCGTTCTACCTGTTACTGACAGATAACAATCTCGTTATAGCAGGATAATTACGTACACTTCAATTATTATCAACTCAGATACAGGTGTGGAGATATGTGCGAAACTTGAATAAAAATTCCTAGATACCAAAAACTGATCACAAACTGAACACTTGTCAAAAAATTATGCTTCTCAGTGACAAAGTGTTTTGTGACTCATCAATAGGGCAATTGTATTCACTGGTAATAAGTTTTAGCCAAATTGAGAAATGCCAAGTAATCTTTTTCTGGCAGCAAATGATGAGTATATTGCCATGCTTTAAAGTAATTTCAAGCCATTATTGTGAAGGACTTAGCAGTAATGGCATAAACGCTTTCAAATTATAGTGTTCAAATCTCTGCATAATTTAACACCACAATAAAGAAATTGAAACCACTAAGGACTTGGTTGATTCTGCATGTCCTTTTGGTTTCCGCTACCTGCGAACACACAGCAAAAGCACGTGGGGCTAATGCAACTCATCTGAAAAAGCTGCTCACCAGCCATAAAAACGGAAAGTAAATAATGTTCCTGTCCGTTCTGTCGATGAGAACGGCGCAACTTTTTTGAAAAACTATTAAATGTTTGCTAAAATATAGAGGAGGCACTACCAACAGTTTATGAGGTTAGCGTCATCCGGAAAAATGAACAGAAACAGGATTCAGTTTCTGTGCGGTTAACATGTTCCGTCAAGGCCGTCCACACCTTGGTAATGTTGTTGTCAAGAAACGCCCAGGATGAGGCAAATATAAACATCTAAACAAGTGGCTTGAGAATTCCTCAATGGATATTTAACCATTTTACGAATCACTACGACACCTTAGCAATTAAACTTACAGTTGCAAACTTCAGTAAGTCATCGCCCAATTCATTTTTTATTCGCTTTAGCATGCCAGTAATAGCAACACAAGGTCCACACCACTTCTGATGAGCATCAACCACTAAACAACAAATATAGAGAGTAAAATCGTTAAGACTGCAAAGCATGGCGCTAGTGTTTTCATCAATTGATAAACTGTCCTGAAGCCAGTGGCCTACAAACGAGGGATACGGGGGGGGGGGGTTGGGGGTGAAACCTCTCATGAATATTATGGTATAAAATGTTTTACCTCAATAAATAAATTTTTTTACCTTAACAAATAGTCCGTGCTAGCACTAGCCTAAGACTCGTTCTAGAGAACATAAAAATGCTTATTTTTTAGTAAAATTTTCAGAAAATGTTCCAGGGGGCATACTCCCAGACCTTTTACAATATTCCTTATGAAAGAAACTTCGGCATTCTCAATGAGAGAAACCAATCTCCACCTTCCCCCATGACAAATTTCTGCATACGCCCCTGCCTGAAGCTATTTCAAAGTAATTAAGTTCAAACGTACGTTATATTCTAAATTATTTTATTACATGTTTCTCATTTTGTGAGTTGGGCACATGACTTTGTTCGGAAAGTATTTAGGAATGAAACAAAATTTGATGTAAAGCGCATCAACGAAAACAAGTTAGGCAGCAGCAAGGCACATAATAAACATAATTACCGAAAAATAGCATGAACAATATATATCTTGAAATAATTTTCAGTAACACAGCTAATAAATTTAAATTTCATTTAGTCATAAGAGGAAACCACAAACATGTAAACATTTCGACAAGTAAATTTCATAAAAATTTAAATTTAATAGATAAGTTGTACCATATAATAATGGCTTGCTCATAGCCTCATCCCATGCTTCTTGTGTATTCAATGTTTCCTAAATGAAAAAAAAAACTGAATTAAAAACATATCTGCATCATATGATCTTAAATGTCAAAACGCATATTTCAAAAACTGAAAAACCCAAATGTTGCGAGGAACAAAATCTTTTTGTAACAGAACCTTATATACTTATACAAATAATCATCTCTTCCCCAATTCCGCATATTTTATTAGTTATCAAAAGAATCTGCTATCCACATCAAAGCTGACTCTAAATATTTACACACTAAGATCGGTTGGTGGTACAGAAATTTAACATTACTTAGAAAGATATTAATTTGTCAAAAGCTTTTATGACACATTCAACAGAGGCAGTATGACATCAAATGGAAAGAGTAGAAGGAATATCTTGTTACATCCCAAATAGTAAACAAAAACACAATTTATTGAATGAATACGATATACCACAATTTCTGAATTCTGGGGATGTAGCAATTTATTCTGTAGCTCATTTCAGGTTGTTGCAATATTACCACTGAAGAGTTTTATGAAAAGTAAAATGTTTTCTTTCAAAGCTATGGTGAATGTCAGTAAGACTACCAATAATTTGGTAATAATTTTTTTCATCGTTTTGCAATAATCTTCAAGCTTTGTCACAAAATCTAGATATTTTCTGTAATTTAAACTGTTAATTTCAAACCAAAATATTGAAATAAATAGCATGCTGAAGTAATGGATGTATTATTTTTATATTAAAAATTCCATAAAAATCCTGATTTGTTCTCAAATTAAACTTGACACAACCTTTCGTCTCTCCTCAAAGTTGATAGAAGACAAAGATTACTTAAAAAAATAGAAGCCAACAAAACGTTTCCAATTGAATGTTTGGCATTTGATACTACTGAAAAATGATAAACTTCCATGCCAGTATTTCATAACAAAATGAAATACACGTACAATACAAAAATACGTTGAAATACAAAAATTAAAGTTGTTTCTTATTTACTTGGTCATTGAAAATTTAAAGCAAATAACTAACCAACTAAAAAAGTGAATAAAATACCTGTAAAATTACTTCTTTTCTCTTAGCCATGATGCTTTTGTGATTAAAAAATAACTCTGACAATGCCCGTCTTACTACTAGTAACTGTTATATTTTTTTGCTCTTAAAAATGTAAAAACTACCAGTCAAATCAGAAACAAAAATAAACACGTCATGACAAAAAATTTCATGAAAAATGCACTGAATTTATAATCTGAGCAATGTGCTATATTTCCAATTATATAAAAATTAGAGACTTTCAAAAATAAAACTTACAACATCTTTTAGATGAACTGTGGTGCAAGACACCAAATTTATAGCAAGAGTAAATCACAGTTAACAATTTTATTTGTCAATCTCTAGGCAACATTTACTTGTTTATTAATTACTATCAGCAGGAGTTAATAAAGAGGAAGTGGCTATTTTTACATCAACGACATTTTACCATTGGAGACTATTTAGCCATAATCATTCATGTGTGGTTATATTGCCATCATTGCTAAAATTCTTCCAGTGATGCTGTAAGGTGTGGATAGTGCACTTGCTTCAAATGCAATGGTTACAGGTTGGAATCTTGGTTAGCAGGGCACTTAGAAAAAGGTAATGTACACTGAAGGGGGAGGCCCAGTATGTGAATGTACAGGATAGTATACACTAAGAGGGGGTGCACAGGGTGGAGGAGTGCACACTGAGGGTACACAATTTTTTTAATTATTAAAATTGACCAATCAGAAACAATCAACAGTCAAATTTTCAATATGTCATTAAGACTGACCAATCACAAATAACTCAGGGCAAAATAGGCTCTATGGGTAAAATGCCGTTGACAGCAAAATAGCCACTGCCTAATAAATAATATTTTTGACTAGGAGAGTGACTATCCACCAAGCACCTTGTTTCATTGCTTATCATCTCACTCCCACACTTACTATACCAGAAAACACACAAAATACACATTAGGCTGGCTCATTTTCCTGAATGTTTTTTAAATTTTTTGTCGGTTTGAAAAAGTGTTCCATTTTGCTTACTGATATTTGCAAGCCAAAAATTTTTGTTGAGTTTTGACTTTGACCCTGGTTCACCCAAGGTGATATGCAGAATTTTTCTTTAAATTGGTCAAATTCAAAGTGTGTAGCCGTATCTGATCAGGAGATTTCCCAAACTTTGACCTCATAATTTTGACGTCATTTTCTTTTTAGACTTCCACTTAGAATATCTTTACTCTGCTTCAAGTTTCAATGATGGCAAATAGTGTATGTTTGGTTTGATATTTTAGTTGATTCTGCAGCCAGCTAAAGTGCTGGAGTTATCTTTTTCCAGCATCTAGCATCAGTTCACAAGTTGGTGAGCAGAGAAAAAGCTTCTAGACAGTGGCTTTCCTACTCGTGAATTGGAAATAACAATTGTGGATTTACTTGATGCATAGTGTACAATGTAGGCTATCCAGCATATCTTGGAACTTTTGGTGTGAGAATGAGATGAGAACAGTCATTATTGGTAAGCACAAAGCTCAAATAGGACCAATGGATCTGCCTACAAAAGTTGTTAAAATATGAAATAGCTATATATGAGCAATAGGCGTACCAGTAACTTTGACTGTTCTGTTTCTCACAGAGAAAAATTGTCAGGTGTTTGATGAATAGCTCATAAACTAATTTGTCTACAATGACAACTAGGTCAAAAGGAAAGCTAAAGATATCGCTTTTTGATGAATGTGTTGTGAATGATATCAGAGGAGCTAAACCACCAACAAGCAAAACTGTGTACCTGCATTTTCGATACTTACACTCTGAACTGCAAGAAAAACTGCCTGTAACATCTTCTCTGCACAACTCTGCTAAAGTTGCAGTTGAAAATGTGAAGCAATGGTGGTTATGTAAAGCTGGCATCCCAACAAAATCTAATAACACTCTCATTGACATGATCTTAAAAGTTCAAAAAATTGGACAATCTTATTTAAGCAGCAATTAAAAACAATGCAGCAACAACTGGACGAAAGAGATGCCTTTTCAAAAAAAATGAAGAAAACATTTTGGGCCTCTAAACCAAAGTGTGAGAAGAGATTAAATGAGGAAGATAGAAAGTTTTTGGAGAATATGAAAGGCAGCAGAGAAGGTGGAGTTTCATCATTGAATAGGGTAACAGTGGCCAAAAACAAACGAAAAATAGAAAATGTTTTGCAGTTGAAAAAAGAAAATATAATAAAGAACAAAGGAAATGGATTATGCAATGAAATCATTTAGTACTGCTGAACGGGAAAAAGACAGGAAAGATAGTACATCAAGTCATGCTGGTGAAGAGGATGCTGGCTTTCATTTGCTTGAAACATCTAACAAAAGAAAGATACAACTGCAAGAAAAGTGGCCTGCTGTTAGTTTAAATCTTGATCCAACCCAGTGGAGTGAAACAGTCAACCTTGTGGCAGACAAACATCATATAAGCCACAGAGGGCTAACAGAAGTAATGTCAGCTGTTGTTAGCTCTGGTGGTGGCAACATCAATGACTTGTCTTTGTCAAAAGAAACAGTGCATTAACACCATAATAGCATGCAAGAGCAAAGGGCCGAGTGCACATTTGAGAAAAACCTTAAAACAATTTATGATTCAGAAAGTAACAGATATTTGCTAGACTGGGATGGAAAAATGCTACAGAGCATAGAACATGTAGGAACATCCAAAGAAGTTAATGCTGCTCTCTGGACTGCAACTCATGCAAAAAGTGAAATTTTACTCAAGATTGAAAATTTAGATCAAGGACATAGCACAGCTGCTGAGCTAACCAATATAATTTTGGACACTTTAGACAACTGTGACATTGGGAAACATCTAATCATTGGTTTAGTGTTTGATACAACTTCTATAAACACAGGAATTCATAAAGGAGTAACTGTGTGTTTGGAAAAAGCATTTGGCAATAATCTTTTGCAACTGGCTTGTTGACATCATGTGCTGGAACTCTTATGTGGAGTGGTTGTTTCTTTAGTTTATAGTACAACAAAATCACCAAACGAAGCAGCTTTTCAAATCTTACTTGACTGCTGGCCTGATCTTGATAAACTGGACTTCCAAATGCACAATGCAAAAAGTATGAAAGAAAAGACTGAACATGAAAATGTCATTGTTTTATGCCAAGCTGCACTCATTAATAATACCTTCACAAAAGACTATTAAGAAATTTTAGAGCTGACTGTCGTTTTTCTTGGTGAGTATGTTTTTCTTTAATTAGATGCCTCTACATGTAGAAACAATATCATATTATGTGGTTATTGTGGTAATTAGTGTACTGATAGATTTATGATGATGTAATGTTGCATATAATATTGCAGGAGGAGAACTGCCAGATGAAAAACAATTTAGAATGAAGGCACCTGGAGCAAGGCATCATGCTCACTGGATGTCGAGGGTGATCTACACTATTAAAGTTGCCATGTTGCAGCACCAATTGAAAAATGACATCCCAGAATGTCTATTGATAAAAATTGTGGATCTTGTTAAGTTTGTATGCCTTACTATGTCAGGCCTTTGTCGAGAGCAACTCTGTCCTTTCAAGCCTCAATTGAAGATTTAAATTTGTACAAAATGTTGCTCACCACCACAAAAGAACACAAATCTGAGGGATTTCAACAGCTAAGCCAAGCTGTTGTTGGTAAGTTAGAAAACCACTTTTGGTATTTGACAGAGTGTTTGGTTGTCCTTTCACTTTTAGCAATGCTAGTGTTCAGCAAAAACAAAGTATGGCTAGAGTCATGAAAAGATATGACAAAGAATTTTCTCTCAAAAGTGTTGTGCAGCAGATGCCTTTGATGATACCTTCCACTCAGTTGAAAGATTTGATTGGTCCAGAGTCATGGTTACTTTTCAAGCTTATCAACAAACAATCAAGTGTTTTTGTCAAAACCGGCTTTTCTCTGGGAGAAAGATAAGGACTACATTCACATCAAATCACGACTTCTTCATCTACAAGTAGTCAACAACTCTTCAGAAAGAGCACTTGGACTTGTCGCAGACTATCATCAGTCTGTGGTAACAAAATCACAAACTCAAAAACAATTCCTTTGTCAGGTGGTGAAGCACCTTCATGAAAAACAAAACAGTCTCTTGTTGAAACCAAATGCAGAACGTTGTACCAAAAAGATCATGTCTAAAATGTGGTCAAATTTAATGACTTCATGTGTGTAATATATATGCCAGTGTACATGAAGTTGCTTATGTAAACCAAATTTGCTTGCCAAAAGTTTAGATTACTGCTAGTATCATGTTCACTATCATGTTAGAGAGTAATAGAAGATGGCAGTTGAGCAGTTTTGGTGACAGGCAAAATTATTTTTTAACAATATTTTTTAAACTTTCAGACTATGGGAACCAGGGTCAAACAGAAAAATTCTTTTGTAAAATTTGGTGTCAGAGATACATTTACCAAAAGGAACAATATTACCAACTGACAAAAGAATTAAAGAAACAAAAATTTTTTTCAAGATTTTGAGCCAGTCCAATACATGTGGAACAACTCATGTTTAAATCTGTTTTGAAGTTATAAGTTTTGCTAGCACAGTGTGCTTTCATAACAAGCCTTGCAGTCTGCAACCAAGCAGATGAAATAGCTTTTACCATGAGCACAGCAATATCTTGTTTGTGAAATCACCACCTTACATGAATAATGCAGCAGCTATACAAAAACATTCTAATTCATTTAATTACACTGACCCTGCAACTTGCATAACAAACAAAGTAAAGTAATGTTCACCATAGACAAGTGTACATGTTCATGAAAAGAACTACAGTAACATACAACATACAATAACTTGTCACAATAAGGCATGGCGCACATGCAGCAGCATATCAGCAATTATGGCAACTAACAAACAATTATGGCAGTTAACAAACATTAGTTTACAAAACTGCAAAAATCAGAACACTTCACAATAAATGTTCGTTTTTTTCCATTACAATGGAACAAGAAGTTCTATTTAAGCAACAAATGTAAGCAAAGACCTTGCAGTAAAATGGGCAATTTTAAAGTAAAATTGAGATCATACTTTATTGCCAAGTTAGCAATGAAGCTTAGGCCAGAATTATACACAGCAGAAAAAATTCTTCAATGTTATGGCAAGTTTTATAGCAGTGCAATAAATGTTCTTCAGAGTTTATGATTGGCTAGCATTGTAAAAAGTAAATTTGCTAACCAAGCTCTTTTCAGTAAAACATAAATGCAATATATGATGAACTTGATATACACATTGTCAAACTCTCTCATTCACTTGAATTTTAGATGTCAACCGTGGTGACTATATAAACAAAACTGACAGCCACATATTAATTTAGAAAAAAAATCACAATAAAAGCACAAATCCAAACTAGACAAAATTATCTCAAATGTGATAGTTTATGATTTACATTTTTATTCTTTTTTAACCCCCTCTGAAAATGAAGTTGCGTTGTTCATCGGTATGATGTAGTCAGTTCTAATTAGTTTTGCAAACAGAATCAAGTTAACCCCAGTCATTATACTCATTCCAAACACACCAATGCTATGAAATGGATATGGCACCAAGGTTTTGTGCAACACTAACCATCGAACCATCCATGATAAAGTACAAATTCGAAAAAAAATGTATGAGAAAATATTTAGATGAATAATCAGCTTATAAAACTTTGAATTTTTGGGAAAATTGCAAAATTTTAGCAGCTGTCTTATGTGCAAAAATATAGAATTCACTTCACACAGCAGAGCAACAACAACAAAATTTACAAACTTCTGATTAACTACACAAATGCCAAAGCATAAAATTACCACTGCATGATGCAATAGTATTTCCCAACTTGACTTTAAAGGACGTCGAGTAATTGATTGAATAAAGTCATGTATGAAATATCCCAATGAAAAGCTGGCAACAGCAAAAGCAAAAAAACTGTAATTTTCACATATTTTAAAAGCAAGGTTAGGATCAATGTAAAAACAACATAATGAGCCAATTCCTGTCACTGATGAATGAAGTAAAGAACCTATTGCATTAAACCATCTCTCATGACCATTTTTTTGAGCAACGGAGTATGGAACAGAACATTTTCTTTCAACAAAATAGCTGAAGAACTCAAACAAAACAACAGAAACTGTAACGACAACGATTCCAAAAACCGTTTCAAAAGAACTTGAAGTACACATGGCCTGATAGCAAAACCAGAAATAACACACTACCGGTAGCAATCTACTGCACTCCTTTAGGCCTATTACATAAACCCAAACATTATGCCACCGTTACCAAGATAAGTCAGTACTAGCTTTTGGTTTATATAGTTTATGCCAACCGAAGAGACGGGCTCCGATTAACAAATTTATAGATTTCACCCCAACAATCGAATATGAATCTAAATCCAGTAAATGCTCAATTTTTAATCATTTCGTATCCTGGCAACAAGCGCCTGATTTTCACCGGAATATTTATTGCGCTCCTAGTGAGCCAAATTGCCGTTGGCACGTTGCCCAGCGAAACAAGAGATTTACAAATATTTGTATAGATTTTCAAAAGGATATTTTATTAATATTGCTACAACTATCATTTGCAAATATCTATCCTCCGCTTACGGAAAACATTTTTGGTAATGCACTAAACAACTTTGTCTTTATGCCCACTTCGAAGTATGGTAATCTACAGCTGGCACAGCGCATTTTTACCACAAAGCTACAAACTAGCAAGAGAAATCGACGTAAAATGCTTTCCTCTAAGAATAGAACAACGCAAAGCCAATACAGGTATAGCAACCTCAGCAACTTCAACTTCAACTTCAAACCACAAGCAGAAAGTCGCCAACAACACCGGCCTTATATACGGATCGACATCTACAATCCGTTGCTATCATGATAGAAGTGATTAGTCGCCACATGCAGTGCACTCATTTTAACTTGGATTACAGTCAGATGTCTGCAGTTGCGCAACACAGGCATTGAAATCTTGACTAATCATTGCTAGCCAACGCTTTATCGCACCGAGAAACGCTGCGCTATTGCTCGTGAATGAAAGGAGGATGTCGAAGGTGCTTTTCAACAATATTGATCTGATACGGCACTACTGTTAAAACCAGTAGCGAATTAAGGGGGCAGGGAAGCCCGCCCTGGGCCTATCGTATCAACGGGACCACAGATTTTAGATTTTTACGTTTCAATTGCAACTTGTGTTCTTTAATGCTGAAGTTCATTGCTATGTTCGATGAATAACTTTATTCTCTTGTAAAGCAACTTTTTTAGTCTTTTGTTAGCTTCGTACAAATAGTTTGTGCATATATTGTCGTCACTTGGTAAACCTGCGTTTGCCGTTATTTACGTCTGTGTTGTTTTCAAAGCTGGCCAGCGAATATTGACGAGAAGTTTTCTGAAGCGAACACCTCTCCGCATCGATGCAATTGTTGCATAACGGCAGGCATTTGACTGAAATCCAAGTTAAAATGGGTGCACTCCACGCGGCGACTTGTCATTTCTAGCATGATAGCTACTGAATGTAGATGGCGTTCCGTATATAAAGCCAAGTTTTGTTGACGACTTCTACTTGTGGTTTGAAGTTGAAGTTGCAACACAATTCCCCTCCTCAAGCACACGCAGCTAGCAGAGACATGCAAAGGAACAAAGCAAGTTGCTGAGATCGCAACATGCCTTCCCCGCCAACGTTGAGACTTGAGAAAGTGAGGCTTGCCAGCCAAAGTAAGTGAGATTCCCGCCAAGACTTCAATGGAAGGCGGTCTTGACGTCACGGCTCGGCGACTCGACGATGGCTTGTGCTGCTTGACTGAAGACGCTGCCGTCCAACTTCATCGGAGAAGAAGTAGATGGACCCCGACAAATGTAGTTTCTTTGCCGGGGTCACAATTGTGGCACAACGGCAGGCATCCGACTGTAATCCGGATAAAGATGAGTGCACTCCATGTGGTGACTAGTCACTTCTATCATGATAGCTACTGAACGTAGATGGCGTTCCGTATATAAAGCCAAGTTTCGTTGGCGACTTTCTACTTGTGGTTTGAAGTTGAAGTTGCTACACAATGCACATAGAGGCTAAATTATCCTAGGCCTACTTGTTACCGCAGTGCTGATAGGGGGACCTAAAGTGTGCTGCCCCTGCTGGTCTAGAGAGATCTTAACACAACACTTGCTGTAACCACATTGAGCGGTCTTAGAGCCAAGAGATAGCAGCCTCGTAAATTCATACCAAAAGTCATTAATTCACTATAAAACAAAACTGCAGGTAGTACTCGCTGTTGTGATTTATCACATCTCATCAGTGCAGATGGTAACCGAAAACTGCCCAAAACCAAATAAATAAAATATGGCTTAGAGCAAAGTTTCCCAGCCGTAGTTAGACAGAAAACTTTTTTCAGGATCCACAAATGATTTTAGTACGATATACTAGTTATGGATGTTGCAGTCATGGCGGGTGAAGCTGGGATAAAGTTTGATGTGACAAGCTGATTTCAAAAAAAAGATCGTCAGGTTGTGAAAAGACAAAAACAACAATTTTAACAACAGATTTGCCAATAACTCAATAAAAACAGCTTAAAATAAACAACATAAAACAATTATATAACTTACTTCAGAAAAATTGATCTCCTTAAAAAATATTCTGCAACTTGAAGAAGAAAAAGATAACAATTTTTAATAATTTATCTCTAAATGAAAAAGGGCATAAAAAGTTATCAGAACAACATGCTTTGAATTTTGGGAGCAGAACCGGATCAGTTCTCAACGCCCCTGCAAGCAACTATAACTGTTATTGAGTTTGGGAGTCCACAGTGATAGCCAAGTCTCCAAACAAGTTATGGCCACGAAAAGCCCAGAAACCAGTGACTCAGAATTTTACACTAGTGAAACCAAAACAAGATTCACGCTTGCGAATGCAACTTCACTCAAATGCTTACGTGGTGTTGAGAAAAATTTTTATCAAGTCTTATTCGGTAAAATTATTTATGCTAGAATAAATTCACTAAATACGTAACCACTTTTATCAGCATCCTTCTTTCTGTAAAGACAAAAGAACCCCAACACATTGAATGAATCAGCTTCTGTCTTTCGTGAGCAGAGTCTGGTAAGTGGAACAAAAAGATGGTTATTTTCGTATGAGTAGAGAATGATTCAAGTTATAACAATTTTTTTCGTAACAAAAAATACAATATTTATTCGGTCATCAAACCATATGTCAAAATTTCTTTTTTTGCATTTCTTTTATGCCAAAAACTTTGGTAAAAATAGGCTCTCAATATATCCATAGTACCTTCATCCGAAGGCTAGTTGGATAACAGGAGAAGGTAGCCTACTTTAAACATGAGAGTTTGATGGTAGATTTCAGCAAGATTGACCAAATCAAATGGTTGCATTTTATGGGTAGTGTGAGACCAAAGTACAAGCAAAGGGACCCCGAGGGCCACACACTTTGCTGGTCGTACGAACTCGAATTTTCTTTGTTCGTGAATTGTTAGTGTTTTATTTTTGTTTGCAGATCTTCACAATTATATTCAAACCGTAAACACTGGAATAATTTTTTGTAAATTTTTTGAACTAACGATTTGTTTGGACCGATTAGGAACAAAGAGTCGATTTAAGTATAACATGAAGAGAGCACTCGTTTTTGTTACTGTAAAAATGTGCATTTTGTGCTTTGTACAGAAAAAATCCTTCGTTTTTTAACATGAAAATGTTCGATTTATGTCACAGGAAGAAAAAAAATCTGTATTTGTAATTGCAAAAATGTTCGTTTACGAAAGTAAAATTTCGAACAAAATCTCGGAGAATAGAATTAACTGTGGGCTAAACAGTAACACAACAATTAAGCCACTGTCTATGAATAATAACAGAACGAGTGACTTTGAGGCACTAGAGTTTACAAAAACGGTTAGCGCGCAACTAGCAGTTGCTTGTGATACCCGCATTGCTTCTTTGGTGCAGATTTGAAAACTTTCGATAGCTAACGCCTGCAGAGATAACAACACCTTGTTCACCTGAGTTAAATCAACCGCTCAAACAGCCAATTTGTATTTCATCTTTTATTCTTTCACAAATTTCCAAAATTTAGCTTTTTCTTAGTCGGAATACTTGTAGCGATTCCGTTTCCTATTTATAATCTAAAATATTTCTTCGGTATTGTACATTATTGTTAGCGCTACTTCGCTCTGTGTAGATTGATACCTTGATTATGTGTAAAGTTAGTGTTTTCCGGTTACCAGATACTGTTTTTGGCGTGGTTAGCGATTACGCAATCTCTTTGCTAGTCGCTATCCAGTAATTGAAGGTAGAACTTATGATAATTTAGTGTAGTGGAGTATTAATGTTAATTCATGGTATAGTTAGGAACAGTAGCTGGTAGCCTACTATGTTCGGTATTTCTGGAAATGTGCTTTGTAATGCTGGGCCTGGGTTACCTAGGCCTAGCATCATTATCTATTCGTTTTTCCCTTTAGCTATAGGTTCAAGGTGTTTTAGTTGTTTGCAGTTTACAGTGGTTAATAGTGTTGATACCGGTCTTTGCGGTTACCGGTGACTGTCTACCCGTATCTATTGTTGCTTTGGAAACCCAGCCTGCATCACTCAAATTATAGTAGTGTATTAGTTCACGTGGTGCATGCTGTTGGGTGCATTTGGAGCGCTGTAGTTGGTTCACTATAGTACAATATATTCTTTGATAATCATATTTGTCTGCTGCTGTGAGCTGACACCGTGCCCTTTTCCAAGCTGCTTCACCCCCTGTAGCTCTATCTCAAATAGGATAGTAGGAATAGTCGATTAGCTCACCGCCTAGAGCTAACATTATATTCTCCTTTGTTGTCATTATTAAACAACAAACCCAAAAAACATTGTTTAGGACTTTCAGTTCTCAAGATGGTAGCTAGCAGTTGCTTCACCTTCTCCTTCACGCAATTTAAAATTCTCCATAAAGTTTGCGAGTAGTCTTGAGCAGTCGTGCATTTTCATAAATTATTTGGCATTTTTCGAAACAATTTGGTCATAATTAGAAGTATTCGGCCAACAAAAAATCTTTGTACCAATAAAGAACCATCGTACAAATAAAACAACTTTTGTACAATAAACATAATCTTCGAGCAAAAAGTAAAAAAGTTTGTAAAAAAACTCGATTCTTCGTACAAACAGAAAACCTTGGAGCGAATAAAAAATTATCGCTCATAAAAGCAAAGATATTAGTGAAAAAATCCGAATCTTTGAATGAATATTCGCAATTTTGTTTGCGCCGAAGATCATAGTGTAGCAAATTTACGCATACCGAACATTCGTGTTCGCACAAAGAGTAATATGTGGCCTCAAGTTCTCGAGCCAAATGGACGGTTTTAGTAGTGACATGAAAACGTGGTTATCCAATTTTACGAAGTAGAATTCTTTGTTGTTGCATCAGTTTTGACTGCAAAAGGTTTCAGATATTGCTACCAGATTTTGTTTTTTATCCAACCAAAATTTAACGCCATATCGATGAAACTAAATGAGTCTCCCATGAGAAAATATCCTGGAACTGCTTTTTCAGCCTTGCCAATCAAACACCGCAAGCCAGGGGTTCCCAACCAGAGAGGGAGACTGACCTTTTTAAAGAAGTAGAATTGCATTTTATAGGAGGTGAACTAAGACTTATAGATGAGGTTGAATTTTAAGCGAAGCCGTTTTTTTATCATAGTTGATATTAACAAAGAGAGAAAAACTGTAGCCTTTTGTAAAATATGATAGCTTATGTGGTTCGCATTGTTGATTGCATATCATAATTTTCCTTTACAAGTAGAAAATAATTTCAAATGGGGCATGGGAGGCGACATAAGAAGTAAAACTCGACTACTCATGGGAAGCAAAGTCGCCTCGGCACATGTTTAATTGAAAAGAGCAGGGTTAAAATAATTCAATTTATCTGATCGATCTTGCTGTGCAATTAATTACAAAACTATTTTCAAATTGCTGTGTTTGAGCTGGTTTGCCTTGATAAAGTTTTTGGTGAGAGGAAGAAAAGCTTTGGTGTTTTTGCTTGTCGTAATCACTTTTGCTATATTAAAAAAAGTTAAACTATTTTCTTTTTACTCGTTTGGTTTATAAGAGCTGGCAAAAAAATTACCCCTTTCAAAATCTACTATTTTTTGTGGAGGCGTTGTGTGCCACCGGTGGTACCACAGTTGCGTAGCGTAAATTTGGACCTCCCAGTGCGAACGTAAAAAACACCACCCTTCTCCGATCAAGCAAATCATGAATGATGGTGTAAGAATTCCGTGTTTACACCACACACTCCATGTTGGTTGTCAAAATATAATGAAAATTTTGTGCTTACTACAGGGAGTCCTCGGGTTACGACGGTCTCGACTTACGCTGTTTCGAGGTTACGAACGCGCCCCATCAAAATGTAAAAAATGATGTGGAATAGAGCTGCTGGAATCTCATGGAGAGGAGTTATCTGCTGGGGACTTGATACAACTGGAGAAGCAGATTATAGTGGAGGAAGAAGAAACCTCCCATCCCAGAGCCTAAGGCTTTCACAAGGCAGGGCTTGACAAAAGGTTTTTCTGAGATACAGCAAGCGTTGGCAAATTTTGAGGCTCAGGATCTTAACATGGAAAGGTTCACTAAGGTTTCCAGAGGCATCATAGATTTACTGCAGTGTTAAAAAGAGATCTTGGATGGGAAGAGGATGCTGTCTGTCCAGTCTAAGCTAGAGCAGTATTTTAAGAAAGTGGAGAGACCTGCACCCTTTACATCAGCTGCTTCTACTACTACAGAGCCTCTACCGTCTACCTCAGCTGCCTCTACTACTCCAGCTTCTTTACCATCTTATTAATATTTCATTTAATTCATGTGGTATGGAATTGTTTTCTTTTTTTCAAATAAAATAGTTTTTTACATTAATTGTTACATTTTATTATAGTACAATACTTAACAGTACAGTACGTATAGAGTAATTTATTTATGATGTTCCGACTTACATTGAAATTCGGGTTACACCGCGCCTGAAGAACGGATCAACGTCGTAAGTCGAGGACTCCCTGTATCATATTGTACACATACTCTAATGATATAACAAAGATGTTATGACGTGACCAAGGCAGAATTTTGCTCCTCTAGTTAGAAATAGCCACTCTATATGCACACCCATCGCTAACTCAGTAGATACCAAGTTGCGCCTATGTTTAACGGAATGTACTTTTCTCACGTATGCCCTTATTCGCCTCAAATTTGATACAACGTCCTCAAGGATGGCACCGATAGAGACTGAAAACAACTAGCCTGGAATGTATTATAACACAACTTAAAAAACGCTGGTATGCTGGAATCAAGAGTGAGGGGGTTTCTGTCATCCAAGAGGCCGAAAGACGTCCCAGAAGTACACATACACCTTAGGCAAGAGCGGAATAACGGTGGGCAGGGCTCTGAGCTAATGTAGCAGTGATGCCCTTTTAGCTCATTGCAAGTACCGGGCCTCACGAATCGTGGGAATATACGTCTTGTGCAGTTAAGATAATTGTAGCGTAATTGTAATTGTGTATCATGACTCGCTGATTGTGTGTACTACATCTACTGTATATTTTCAAACTTTTGGAAATACCATTATTAGCTTCCTGGCTTAATATTTGAAAATACTCGAGGTAGCAAAATTAATCACAAAAGCAAGACTTAATCAAAGCTTCTTTGACGGAAACTCGCAAAAACGCTGCGAGCAATATTTAAACTCACGCTTAGCTCCACGTGTGGCGTGGCAAGTTAACTTTTGTAAAAGATCTCGCCTTGGAATTAAACTGTTTTGACCAACGCAGACGATCGACCACAGCTGAGCAAAATCTGCATAAATAAACTCAAGCTTAAATCTACCTGTATATTGAAAGGCGACCGCTAGGACAATAGTTTATTTGTGTCACTATCGGTTATCGCCACCTGAAAATTAAAGCTGGTAACGCTTATTTAGTCAGCGATGTTTGACATCTAAACAGCTCAGCCAAGGAAGCAATGCAAACTTACGTATCTAAACGCCCTCTTCTTTTCCTATCTTTTTTTCCGATGGAAATCACCACCGCAGATCAAATTTCTATACTAGATCTAACTTTTGTATTTTCCACTGACAAGTTTATTTTTCTCATATTTTGCTTTGCACGGTCTAAAAATCTCCACTTAGGTCTATCTCCCTTCTTTATTTCTGATAGGTCTGCATTCAACACTCTTTGACTGACATGATACATATCTCCTCTATTAGCTTTCCTAAACGAACGCAATCTTGCGTCACATTTCATAGCCAAGTTTCTGTACATATGCCGTTCCTCGTATATACTGGTAACGCATCTTATCGCTTTTTTGTCACTCCTAATGAAAACCTTGGCGTTTTCAACTTAGCAATTCGATTTTCTCTTCTTGCTTCTAATCTATTGGTATTGCTTCGAAAGAGTTAACCAATCGTCATAGCTGGCCTAACCACACACTGCAAGTTCTATCGGTTCAGTCGGTTACGCCGGATTTATCCAAACAACATTTCTGAAAGCAGTAACGAAGTTGTTATAAATGAAAGCATCACCCTTAATGCCTCTAATTCTCATCATTGTGCCTCGAATAAAGTTTGTTATTTCTCACCAAGTCTTTATAATTTCACAAATTTCATTCAAACACAGTGAAATCGTGGGAACTGGCAAACCAAGCGCAGAGAGCGATGTCCTTAGCATTTTTCCTACCAATCCATCGTTGAGGCACGTTTTCAGTCAGATAAGCTCGATGAATTGGTAGGAGAGGTGCTGAAGACACCGCTCTCTGCCTTTGGCTTGCCAGTTCCCCTGACTTCACTGTGTGAAACGTTTTCTTGTAGGGGTATATTAAAGACAAAGTTTGTGTTCCACCACTTCTCGCAGATATCGATGACATAAAACATCGAATAACAGCTGCAATCAACACGGTGGACCGCGACATGCTGAGCCACGTTTGAGAGGAATTCTCATATCGTCTTGGTGTTGTCCGTGCTGCCGATGGTGGCCACATTGAGCATTCGTGAGACAAGAAAAAAAACTCAAATATATGCACAACATATGTGTCCAAGCAAGATTTTTGCAACGCTTTTCCTTTTTCACATATTGCGTGATGATCTTGGCGTATTCTTTTTGAAACTCCCTGCATAATCTATGCATTCAAAGCAAAATATTTCCAGATATTTTAAAAATCTCGAAAGTAGTATCTGTGTACAAAAACGGTAACAAACAATTGTGCGTAAACTCTCGACCAAGGGTCACCAATTGTATGCCCGCGGGCGCAAGGTCGCCCGCGAGGACAATATGAGTCACGCACAAGGACGATATAAGTCACCCCACGACTACACAAAGGGTCTGTGGCTTCCTCCCGGTCAGTTAATCAAAAGTCTGGGTTAGGCATTTAGTCAGTAGCATAGCTAGACCTATCATGAGTCCCGATTTAAACGTCTGTCCCGGTTAACAAAAAGTCCCGGAAATTCACTTCAGGGAAATTATGAAAGGTAACTCCAGCCAGACGATGAATTGGACCGCGAGTGACACAGTCCCGGCAGCAACACAGGTGTTGACCTTTTTTTTCGAAGGACACCTTCATCTTTTGGGGGGGCACCTCCATATGAGTAAGAGGGCATTTGGCGAAAAAAATGCTAACAATCAATGCTCCCTCTAATTTTTTTCCGTCATGTGCGGGAAAATTTTTTAAGTGTGAGCTCAAAAAAAATCTAAATTTGTATTGAAAAAATATATAGACTTCATTTGCGACATTATTATACGTGTATGCGCGCGCACAAGCGCACACCTAGAGGGAACACTGCTAACAATATCATATATTAAGTTATTTGCAGGCCCATTGCCCATTAAAGCAGAGTACGTCAACCCACGTGCTAATCAGAATTCATAACAGCGAAATTGCTGATTAGTAATTAAAATAATACAAATTTAGTCCGCCCCTCCCTTGCGAAAATCCTAGTTACGCGCCTGAATCAAACCTTAACGTCCTTTTAAAAAGAATAAGATTTCATAGTGTTTATCTGTTAGGCAAGAACCCTTGTCAAAACTTTTTGCCGAAAGAAAAAAGTCTTTTTACTGCAGTGCTGGATGGCGGCGTAATGTTATATTTGATGAAAATATCTTTCAAAAAGTTTTCTGTGTAGAGGTACCTTTTCCGGGCGAGTGTTCAGAAATTCGATGGCGATATCTTTAATGCATTTTTTTTCTGAGGGACTAGTTGAATAAAGCGCTTCAAAAAATCCTGCTTCATTGCTTTCGGGAGAATCCAAAGTGGAGATGCTGCTGCTTGGGTTTGATCAGTTGGGACTGGTTTCACTTTCGTCAACCAAAGAATCCACTTTTGTTGTGCAGTAATTCTTTTTTGGCTACCATGATCTCGAAGCCAAATCCATTTTCTTCTAACAATGTCAACCAAAAGAGTAAGAAATATGATGTTTGCAGAGCAGAGTTCAAACGAAGATACAAATTATCAAAATAATGTCAAAATCTGGTTTTGATGCCGCTGATAAGTGCACATACGAAGGGAAGGCATAACTGAACGTGACCAATGTTTATTGCGTTGAGTTCTTGCAGTTTCTTCAGACCACTGGCGTACGCAGAAAGTTTCCGAGGGGGGCCCAAAGTTTCGTCACAATCGTGTGACGTCACAAATCAACTTTATCGGGAGTGCCAAAGGAACGACCATCACAGTGTGGCAGGCCCCGGAAAAATTTTGCAAAGTCACACCGAAAAATACGCATTTTCGTGCTTTTTGGAAGCAAGTTTTGGTATAATGCTTTTACGAGACTTATTAGAAGAATGAAATCGTAAAATGAAAATCAAACATAAAACAAAATCAGTTTATTTTAAATTGAGGCGACGGTCCCCTTTCCCAAATTGGTCAATCACTTGACTACAATCAAATTTAATGTCGTTGTTTATATACAAAATAGCCAATGCATTGAGCCGTATTTCTTGCATGCTCGTACGTAAGTACGTTTTGATCAGCTTTAGGGCGCTAAATGATCGTTTGCCCGTTGCCGTTGTAAGTCGCAACATTGCGAAAATTTGCAGCAATGTTTCAGTGATCGAATATGCCCCAAGTTGTCTCGCAGTTTTAAGTGTTACTCTATTTCAACTGAAAATACAACCAAAATATACTTTCAAATCAGAGCGTTTCTTTTGTTTGTTTTAGAAATGCTCGCGTGTAATGCCCAGTGATACCAGTAGCTCTCTATTCTCGTACAAGTTGTACGATTCTATTTAAAAACGTGACTGCCACTAACCATTCTGCAGAAAGCCGATATTTCGCGTAAGTAGCAGAGTTAATTAATCAAATATCGCTTTTAAAATAGTGGTTTGTGCGGCTATATGTCTTCCCTCTACAACTCTTATTCACTTTCAAGTGCATAACAAATTTTGATAACTGTTTTACTTAAACCAGATAGTCCAGTCCAGATTTCTGCCAGCAAGTGGTCTGGGCGTCGAGTGGTTTTTTCACAGGAAAATCAAAATCCAGGGCGAACCCCGGATACTCGCGAAAAACCAGCTTTGCTTTTGCTAAAACTGTTTGGTTTTGCTTTACATATTTTCATTTTTGAGGTTTGAGGGGGTTGCATGGCACAGTGGCCTCCCCCCTCGGTAGGTTAGTGCTTCAGACATATTGCTATGATTGACAACAAGTTATCCCTGCGTCTTTTGCTTTTCCTTTGGAAATTTTTAGTCATGCTTACGCTGTTTGCTATTTATAAAAATGTAATTTGGTAGCGTACCTCAGTCTGTCAGTAGGCTTAGATCCATTCATCATCTTCTAGACCAGTGTTTACAACCTTTTTCGTTCCGCGGCCCACTTCAGAAAGCCAGAAATCCTTGCAACTCACTTGAAAAGGACTCTAAAGAAATATTTAGAAATGACGCCAAGTAAAACCTGAGGTATACACAAAGTACCACATACACAAGTGACATTGATTAAAACGTAGCGGTGTAGTTGTCCTCCAAAAAAAGAAAAAAGATCTTCAGGGTCCATCAGGATCTACCGATGGACCCTAAAACTCACGGCACGCAGCCCACATAAAAATGCTGGCGGCCCACCGATTGGGAACCACTGTTCTAGACATGATGAGGAGTGCTACTACTACCGTAAATACGCGTATAGGACGCATTTTTTTTCTTAAGAAGTTGACCTAAAAACCCAGGTGCGTCTTACCCATGGATACTTTTTTTTATAAAAATTATACATTTATCATAATATCAAAAATTTATTATAAAAATTTCAAAGCTATAATATTTATCAATATAAATCTTCGTCGTCATTGTCCTCATTAAACAAAGCATCCCACTCCTGTTGTGTTATGCAATCATCATGATAGTCCAGCTCTTCCTCCCTTTCGTCGTCATCATCGTTGTTTGCGTCTGTACTTGAAACAGGCAGACTCGATACATGATGACGGCACTTAAGATTGTTAATCAAAGATTTTGAAAATTAAAATATCGTTGCCTTAATTTTCTATAGCTGCCGCATTTATCGCCCTAACGTTGGCGGCAGCAGCTTTGATCAGTAACTCAAAATTAAGATGCGTCCTATACACAGGTACACAGTTTTTCCATCGTTTTTGGGGTCAAATATCCACTGCGTCCTATACACGGTATCGTCCTATACGCGGGTATTTACGGTATGCGTAATTTGTCTCATCTTAAATTCCTACACCTGCGACGTTTATTATGAAATCCGCTGCCCGCTATGGCGAACGATAACAACATTTTTCGTTAGTTGCTATCCATATCACTTTTTTCTCTTCTGTCGCACTGCCAAAGAAGGTCGACCTCCTGCAGTGAGGTTCGCGCCACACGAAGACCATGACAGTTTCGCAAATTTTGAAATTTCTCTCGTCAATCAGGAACTAAGCTTAATGTTATTGCGCTTAGCGCCAAAATTAGTTCTCAGAACAAAAAAGCACTTTGTTTAAATCTGTTTCAAAAAAATTTTAAACTACGAATGGTTTTTAAAACAATCAACATAATAATAGCAAAAATTTATGCTGAAAGAAAACAAAATGGGAATGATAGGTCTATGTGCAAGCTTCAGTGTTCCCTTACAGGAAATGACTTTCTTTCTATTTATCCTTTCAAAAACTTTAAGTGTTAAATGCAAAAAGCATTGTGTGGCAAATTTGCAATTTCTTTTCAGGTTTTGAGAATTGTAAATAAATTTACAAATATAAATATAGTATTGAAAAAAGGTTAACTTTTTGTGACGCTTCCATCAATGGCGGTACTGCCGCAAAAAGGGAAGAGCTAGAGTTAGTAAGTTTAAGTGCCAATGTGATTGTCGGTACATAAGGTAAATATCTCAACGACTACAGGATCGCACCAAGCACTAACGTACCGAGGGGGAGGCCACTGTGCCATGCACCCCCCCTCAGACCTCAAAAATGAAAATATGTAAAGCAAAACCAAACAGTTTTAGCAAAAGCAAAGCTGGTTTTTCGCGAGTATCCGGGGTTCGCCCTGGATTTTGATTTTCCTGTGAAAAACCACTCGACGCCCAGACCACTTGCTGGCAGAAATCTGGACTGGACTATCTGGTTTAAGTAAAACAGTTATCAAAATTTGTTATGCACTTGAAAGTGAATAAGAGTTGTAGAGGGAAGACATATAGCCGCACAAACCACTATTTTAAAAGCGATATTTGATTAATTAACTCTGCTACTTACGCGAAATATCGGCTTTCTGCAGAATGGTTAGTGGCAGTCACGTTTTTAAATAGAATCGTACAACTTGTACGAGAATAGAGAGCTACTGGTATCACTGGGCATTACACGCGAGCATTTCTAAAACAAACAAAAGAAACGCTCTGATTTGAAAGTATATTTTGGTTGTATTTTCAACTGAAATAGTGTAATGAGGCATTGAAACTCATAAAATTTTCTCAGCGGCGGGGGCTTTCCCCCCTTTTGCGATCTCATGACTGGCCATCTTTAAAATAGGTTTAGAAATTTTTATCTCCAAGGAAGAATTTATGAGCCTTTTTTTCATAGAAAATGCTAAATGCGTGCCTGGGAGGCTGTAATAGTATAAGGTGCTGCCACATTTTACGATTTTGTAACATTAAAAATCTGAGAAATCACAGCAAAGGGGTGCAAGCCCCCGGCGCCGAAAAAAGTTTTGGAAGTCTGTTTACAGCCCCCCCAAAAAATTTTTTCAGCTCCCACAAATTGGCAAGGCTGGCTGGGACCTCGGTGTTGCGTCGTATTACGTCACTCAAACAGGTCTACGGTGTGAGCGAATGCGATTAAAAATTTAAGGATATATTCGAATCATTATTCCTAGTGGAACCACTAGCAAACAAACAGTTTTAAGAGGACTTACATTTTTACTGAGTAAACGCAAAATATATCAATCATTATTTTGGTTTATTTTCCTTCACAAATGACCTAGTTGCAAAATTATTACCTCCTCGAGTCGTCGATCGTCCTCATCAAGCTTTTTAATTCCGTAATGTTTTTGAAGCATGCGCCATGGCTACTTTGATGGTCGTCTCAAAGTATTTCATGACTTTCAATATTGGTTTGATGCATTTGTTTATCGTTAATAAATTGACCGGTATAAATGTTTTTGCAACGTAGTTCTACCAATGCAGAGCAAAGCTGTAGTCTTATTAGTAGTGTTGCAGGTTTGCCGTTAATCGAATACTTTTAGTTATATATAATAATTAGCGATCAAAGATAGACATTTATTTGAAGGTTAATTAGCAATGTTATCATTTTCGTTTAACTGTCCGGTTTTTATTTGAAAATTTATGTATTAATAAAGTTTGTATTTTTCATAAATATATGTAAGCTCGTTGAACTAAAACAGATTAAAAAGAATTTTAATTGACTTTTTGGTCAGCAATCTCAAACAGTGGTTCCCAAACTTTTTAGTCACGACCCATTTTTCAAAACATAAATTTTCGAGTCCCACATAATTGTGCATGTACTTCGAAGTACTTTAAAAAAAGTACAGTGAAAACAAACATCTATTTAAAATGTTAATTTTTTTAATTATTTGAGACAAAGCATGCAGTTATTTAAACTTTGAATGACTTTCGCGACCCACTGAAATTACGCCCACGACCCACCAGTGAGTCGCGACCCATAGTTTGGGAACCACTGATCTAAAAGAAAACCAACAGCTTAACCTGAAACAAATAACACCCCAACCGAAATAAATGTAGCGGCAGAGCAACAGACAACAACATCCATTGCTTTACAGCCAACGCATAATGACAGTGACAGCTCAAGTTATGACGTTGGTACTATAGAGTGGTCCAAGTTGTCGGACATCGAAAAGGTGCGGTTCCTTACAGAGCCATTGTGTCCACCAAAAGGATTTAAATGGCCCTACACAGAGCTCAAAGACCGGGGCAACACTCGTCGAAAATATCTTGGTCCCCAACATTTTATAGGAAAATGCGATGTATTTTCCTACTCGTTGTATGAGGGTGGAATTTATTGCCGTCCTCGCGCTGTTTTTGCACTAGGTGAAGTCCGCGGGGTGAAGCTTGGCAGAATTGTTAAAACCCCTTTGCAAAATTACACGCATTTAAATGTGAAGAACGGGGATTTGACAGAACGTTTGCCAAAGCATTTTCACGAAGACAGCTTATCAAGGTCAAATGCATTCGTAGCCCTAGTTAAAAGCAATGCAGGAGACGTTGAGCAGCAAGCGAACGTCGGAGCTGCAAAGCAACGCAAGAAAAACAGAATGGCTTGGGAAAGGATTATTTTTTCTATCGAGTTTTTGGGGCGATTTGGATCTTCCTCTGCACGGACGCCATGATTTCGGTGCTTTGCTTATGCCTCAACCGGGCTCGTTGGATATTGATTACACGTAGGGAAATCTTCGAGCAATGTTGCAAATTGTAATTCATGGCAGCGTGTAACGACCAAAGTATTTACGAGCACATCAGCAATGTTGGAAGAAATTCTACCTATATCTCGCCAAGAATTCAAAATGATCTTTTGAATATCTTGTGTGTGAGTTTAGAAAAAAGTATCGTCGCAGAAGTGAAAGAAACACGTTTTTTTTTTGCTATTGGCCGATGAAACAACGGATGCATCCACAAAAGAACAATTAACTATTTGTCTAAGATACGTGAAGGATGGAAGCATATGCGAACGCTTTTTTGGTTTTCGAGAAGCTTATGATTTGACCGGTGCCGGGCTTGCAAATAAACTTCAAGCTACGGTGACCACTGCCGATGGAGTTATATGGTCGGTCAGGGCTACGACGGAGCTGCCGCCGTGGCTGGATGTAAAATGGGGTGCAAAAGCACATTCGCGATAAGTATCCCATAGCAATGTACGTGCACTGCATTTCACATTGTTTAAATTTATGCCTAATGAAAGTAGGTCAGGTAACCGGGATCAAAAAAGCAGTCACACTAATGAACAAAATTGCCGTTTTCTATCCGATTCGAGCAAGAGAACAAGAAATCTCCAAGAAGCAATCCAACAGAAATGCAAGGAGTCTGTCAGAACCCGTCTGAAACAGCAGTGCGTTACACAATGGGTTAAAAAGCAGGAAGCAGTGCGTGTCTTCAAACAACTTCTGCCAGTTGTATGTGCTTCATTAGATGACATCGCGTTGTGGCCTGGTGATGCCAATGGAAAAGGGTTGCTGTTTTTTGCTTCTCTCAACGATGCGTTTGTTGTTGCTCTGGAAGCTCTCGTGTCGGTTTTGGAAGTCACGAAACCCCTATCTTTGCGATTAAAAGGAGCAACTCAGGACATTCACAACGTGAGTGAAAGCGTTCGAGACTGCATTACTACACTGGAGGGAATGCGTACTGATAAATGTTTCAAGGAAATCTTTAAAAATGCTGAGCAGCAACATGGTGCAACTGTCGAGATGCCACGAATCAACGCTCGCCAACGAAACCGTGAAAGCCATCCAGCTGATAGCGCTGAAGAGTTTTACCGACGGTTGATGTACTTTCCATACTTGGACGTTTGTTTAGAGCTACTACGCGAGAGGTTCACTGCGCACCCTGCGACTGTTTATGGCCTAAGTAGCTTGCAACCTGCTTACGCCATCGTCGCTGATACAAGCAACTTGAGAGCCACACCTGAAGCGTACGAATGCTTTCTTCCGTAAGGCGCCGAATGCTTCGAAGCCGATCTGATGCGATGGTAAGCTTACTGGGCTCGACAGCCGTCAGATTGCCGTCCAAGGAATGTCTTTAATGCTCTTAAAACTGCGAGATAACTTGGGGCATATTCGATCACTGAAACATTGCTGCAAATTTTCGCAACGTTGCCACTTACAACGGCAACGGGCGAACGGTCATTTAGCGCCCTAAAGCTGATCAAAACGTACTTACGTACGAGCATGCAAGAAATACGGCTCAATGCATTGGCTATTTTGTATATAAACAACGACATTAAGTTTGATTGTAGTCAAGTGATTGACCAATTTGGGAAAGGGGACCGTCGCCTCAATTTAAAATAAACTGATTTTGTTTTATGTTTGATTTTCATTTTACGATTTCATTCTTTTAATAAGTCTCGTAAAAGCAATATACTAAAACTTGCTTCCAGAAAGCACGAAAATGCGTATTTTTCGGTGTGACTTTGCAAAATTTTTCCGGGGCCTGCCACACTGTGATGGTCGTTCCTTCGGCACTCCCGATAAAGTTGATTTGTGACGTCACACGATTGTGACGAAACTTTGGGCCCCCTTGGAAACTTTCTGCGTACGCCACAGGCATCACGCGACATCTTCTTAAAAGGTTAAGACAACAAATGACTCGTCCATGCCAATCTCAATCAGACTGATTGTGCAGATGAAACGACATCAAACCGAATTGTGACTCTGCCATTGTTCAGCATCTTTTAGAAAATGAACAATGTGCGTTAAACTACGACAACAAGGGAGTTTCAATCCTCACCAAGCACAGAGCTCTTTCTGCCCAAATCTATTAGAGGTTGTTCATATCAAAACTCAGTACCCGGTGTTATGCAGACATAAAGGGTTTGTTTGCATTCTCAAACTGCTTCCATAACTAAGGCGTTGCAAGTTGGCCTCTTGCTGGGCATCCTCTAGTGTTTTGCTATTGCAAAATCTTTATCTTTGGCACGCATTACTATGCAAGGGCTATTATTGGCTTGTCCTGATTGCCTACTATCCTAATTAATGAGATAAAACGACTTACTCACTCCTAGCTCTTTCTTTTTTGACGGGATACCATCACTGTTGAAACCATCACAAAAAACTTATAGCAAAAACAGCTCTTTTCAAAGCAATATTAAAATTCTGTTACACCAACAAGATTTTTGTTAACAAATATCGTTGCTTTGATAAGTTGATAAGTAATTTTTGAGAAATATTTCGGAGAAGCTTAGTGAGCTAGTTTAAGAGAGCAATTGGCCTGGCAACACTGCTATGAGAACAAAATTTAACTTACCATGTGACTGCCTGTAGAGTGTAGATTAGCAGTATCTCGCTGTAAGCTAGTTTTTGGTAAAAGGAGTTTTGTAACAAATCGATTGATATTAATTTTGGGAGGCAGCTATACTAGTACTTCTATTTTTTGGCCACCACTACCTGAAAATCACTAGTCGTGTGCTGTCTTCAACTTTAGAAGCCAGTCGTTATGGATATAAAAACTAATTCAGTGATTTGGATCAAATTGGCATAGACCAACTGGTACTAGCTAGGGATGATTTAACTATCACTAGTATGATATTGGTTGAGGTTAATGAATTCAAACTGAGGAAACAGAACTAAAATAAAGAAACAAATGCAGAAGCAAGTAAAAGTACCTATTTTGAAAAATGGAAAAGTTTTTGGGCAGTGCAACCAAGCTAGAGATGAAAGTTAAGGGAGTCACTGAAAAGAAAGTAATTGCATTGAACTTGAAAGTGTTGCTGCTGTTCTGTTTGACACCACTGCCACTAATACAGGAATGGTAGATGGAATTATTCTGTTATTGTCCTTTTTGAAAAACTTGGAGAAATAGGCCTAATTTCTTGATCTTGCATGCAAACATCATCTTTTTGAGTTAAATAAAACAATTTACTGGCTATTTTTCCATACATGATCAGTGTGTCATTAACTCAGCACATTTTCTATGTCACACTAAGCGTTGCAGTGGTGTAATGTTTGGAATTGCTGCATCCAAAGGCCATGGTTAGTAGCACGACTCTTTGCAATATTTATTTAAGAATTGGGGTTAGATGCTCTGGAGGATGTGTTGTGGCAAATTTTTTATTTTTCTTGAATTATCTTACAAGATTGTACACTCTAGTGGGAGGGCAGTTATATAAAACATAAGGGGGATGTACTCTGAAAATTAAATTTTTATGAAGTCATTTATTATTTTAATATGTCATAAAAATACCAATCACTAATGACTATAAGTCATATTTTTTAAACTCAATAACTTGTCCGATTTGGAATGTTCAACAGTAAAGTAGATTTCAAGGGAAAAATGCTATCAACAGCAAAATAGCCACTGCCATAAAAAAAGCTTTTATCTATTTGCATTCTGCAACAGCTGTTATGTGGTTTGGTGCACAAAACCATGGCCTTCCTTCAGAAATCATTAGCCAACAGCCCTAGCTCACAGTTCAGGTATCACTCCCTCTGTTTTACTTTAGGCAGTGGCTATTTTGCTGTCGACAGCAATTTACCCTCGAGACTATTTTGCCGTGAGTTTTTTTGTGATTGGTCAATCTTAATGATGTACTAAACATGTGACTTTTGGTCGTTTCTGATTGGTTAATTTTAAAAACCAATTAAAAAAATTTTGCACCCCCAGGTCTCTATCCCCCACCGTGTACACTCCCTTCCAGTGTACACTGCCACGTATATTTACATACCGGGCCTGCCCCTTCAGTGTACACTGCCTTTCTTTTAAAGCCCTGCACAGCTGAGATTCAAACCCACAACCATGGTATCTCAAGACCAGCGCTCTATTCACTACACCACGGTGTCACTGGTGTAATAATAGCAAATTTGGCTATCTCAACACACATGAATGATTACGGCAAAATAGGTTCCAAGGGCAAATTGCTGTCGACGGCAAAATAGCCACTGCCTTTACTTTAATAGCATCAAAGTTAAAGGCAGTGTTTCAATAAAAGCTTCAAGTGCTCTGCATTATGCCCAGCAGATGGCATAAGCTTTGTACACACTGAGAATTACTTTTGTTTTCTTATCAATAACAAACTGTGTTCTCGTAAGAGGAGCTTCAAAGCATTACAAGTCTGGCAACATTTTTGATTGTATTTGATACACAACCGTGGTCTTCTTGCACTGAGATAAGAGATTCTGCATTGTATGATTTTGAGCTTTTGAAAAAATTGTTGAAGGCTGGGAAACGTTTTAAAAAAACTCTGAAAATTGGCCAAACCATTTTCTCTGATTTGTGATCAATACATCTTAGAAGTTCAACAATCACTTCTGGTATTTGTCTGAATGACTATTACCACTTGCACTTTTTTCTTACAATATGAGTGAACATGACAGGAAAAAAATGCAAAGAGCAATGCTATCATTTGAAGAAAGATTACAATTATGGCAACTCTGCAAGAAATGAACTTTGGGTAGCTGATGCTTTTGCTGAATTTGAATGTTGTGAGTGAGTCATAAACATTCTTGCTTCGTAAGTGCACTCATTATTGCAACATCTCTTGAACTAGAACTTACCATATTTGTTAACCTAAAGTTGTCAAAAGAGTATATATATGTCTATGCATCATAAATAATGTTTCTCTTTTGTCATAGTGAAATAAGACTTGATGACTAAGCTGTATTAGTAAGGCTTAGTTTTGTTTAATGCACTGCAAAATGATCTAATAAATAAGTGTATAAAAGTAGCATGATAATTTGTCATAAATTCATTCAATTTGATTATCCAAGGCAATCATTCAGTCATCAAATCATTCAGTTCTTATATATTGACTTGTCCTTGAAATGTATTTGTGGTTTATGATTCACAAATATACTTGTTTCTTTGGAGTCAGACATGCTGTATAAACAAGAAGTAAGCCCCGCTCAACAACGTCAGCATTGGTAACCCTGTAGCCAAACAGTCAAAAAAACAAAAAATGTTCTTGTTTCATAATTTAAGTGTTAAAGAGCAAGTGTGATTTTACTGAAAATGACAGTTGGGTTCAGTTTCTGCTACTACAAATTAATTCCAATTGTTTGAAACCATTTGTTGAAAAATGGAATGCATTGGAAAGCTATTACACAGGAAAACAAGTGTCAAATTGCTAGTTGTGAATGCAGCTAAATGTGTACTTTGAGCTTGCCACAGATACAAAAAAGAAAACTGCTCCTGTAAACAAAAGCATGCTGCAAGCTTTTTCTATAATATAGTTAAAGGTGTTCAAGAAATGTTTAAAAGATATCACTTTAAGAGAAGTTGTTGCTAAAGCTTCCTTAAGAGCAAGTGACTGCAAATGGAGTTTAAGTTTTTTCTTAACAATAAATTTGCAAAACTGAAGTGTGAAAGTGGTGATTTTGTAGTAGCTGCGATGTTTAATGTTTAACTCTGCAATGTATACTATTTGTCACCAAGAAATAGTACTGCAAAATATAAATTGAAACATCAGTAGCCTATACTTCAATGTAGCCCAACTAAACACTTAAAACAGTTTAACACGGTAATGTGAGTAAGAAATTTTTGCTTTGCTAGTTAACATTACAATGGCAAGCACTGACTTAAGAAAATGACTACATTGTACCCTACTGCAAAAGTTATTTGGCCTAGAACTTGGTTTTTTGCTCCTAACTTTTTAAATAATGGAAACAACAAAGTATCTTTTTAAATCAGGCATAAAACTTTAACCTTCCAAATATCGTGATGTATGTTTTTGCTCTCCATCACAAACATTAGTCGAGATATGGCATTTTTCATAGAATTGGCAATCAGTTGTCATAAAAACATGATGTTCAACCATGAAAAGTCAATATTTTTGAAAATTTTTTTGTTTTGATCATTTTTTTTATACCAATCACAACTTTGTGAAAACCCTGAAAGCTGTAACCTTAGAAACAAAATTTGACTCTATTTTGGGCCCATGCCTACCATTATGGTGTCCATCTTTAATTTGTGCCCTTGTAACTTGTTGCAGTGAAATGATTGACTTACACAAGACCAGTCTTAATAAAAAAAATTGCGATGGTCAGGATTAGAGGCATGGGTGCAATGCTCCCATCTCTAAACATTTTTGATTAGTGCTCTCAGATATGCTGTAATGGTGAATCTGGTGCGACCAGCTGTACCGATATTTTAAACCTAGCATAATTGACTGGCTGCCCTTCTAAACAACGCTGGCTAGTATAATATATTTTTTATGTTTAGTTGGTACCCTACTGGAGTGCTGTACTGCAAAATACCATGTATACCAATTAGGGCTTAGGCCTATGCATTAGTAGGCGACAGCTCTAGGTTGCAATGCTGTTATGTATAGCTAAAATGTTACATAGGTTATGGCCAATTATGTTACTGATTATAAATATTTATTTCTCAGGTGTGAAGACTAGCTTTGTATTGTCAAATTTTTGTCGAGCTGGTAAAATAAGCTTTGCTTATTGCTCAAGAGCAAAATCATGGATGAATGCATTGTTAGGTTTCATGAAATTATTCACCACAACTACCTCATTGGTAGTGTTGGTGTTGTTGTTGTGTGTGGTTTTGGAGTGTATTTTTATAACAGAAAAAAAGAAAGCTTATTATTTACTAGAGCATTGCAATATAGACAGAAAAATTCACTTTTGTTGGAAACAAAATTACAACAGTTGGATGAAGAAGATGATGTAAGTTGATCTGCTGCTCTAATAGGAAAATTCAGAAGTATACTAAAATGCGGATTTACTTGAGAGTTTTTTCAAAGAGTTGGATACTACTAAAATGCATAATTACAGATCAGCATTAGGGTTAGTCTGCTAAATTTCTGCATGTTAGTGGTTAAATTCCTATTAAAATGTGAAATCACAGAAATACAGAGCATAATTTGGAATAACTAAGGTACAGAATTGCAAAAGAAAGTACAGAAATCTATAAAAATTTGTAACCAAATTGTCCCATTGGATAAAATTACATAACTTAGTGGAGTTATCTGATCTTTAATAATTAAGTTGGTGTGAAAACTAGACATCAATTTTTGTATTTGGCAATATATTTGCGTAATTTAGTTAAATGTTAAGTTTTGCATTCAGCCTCCTCTGCCTCTGATAATTTAATTTGAAGCCAAATTTGTAGCGATTAAACATCCTTAAAGAGCAGGTTCAATATCAGTTCTAAATTACAAAAGTAGTGCAAATTTTTTAAACCAACTCTAATCTGGGGTACACTGTGCTATTTTGAAATAGAGGTTTTCGTCTTTTGTGATAAAGAAAAATGAATTAGCTCAACATGGTGAGATATCAGAATATGATACCTTTTTCTATAGTTGTAGATAAATTTGAATCTTGAAATAGTTTGATGTAATCAGCCTCATTTACAACTCTGTCTTTTATATTTCAACAGCCTGAAGAACGAAAAAAGATATTGCAATTGTCTGTGACTGCTCTCATAAAAGCTGCAAAACAAGGGGTTGTGTCACCCACTAAAATAGTTCGTTATTACATGCACAAGGTAGGTATGGTCATTTAGAAGTAATTAGCTTTTGGTATTTTATTATACAGCACAATATGAGGACACATTAGCAATATTAATGCTTTGAAATTGGTATTTATTGTCAGTTATAATAGTAAAAAATGTTAACATTGTTGTATACATGAGCATGGCTACGTATTCTACAGTTTGTTTAGCAGCAAAGTTTTAATATCAATACAGGGATTGATTTAATTGCATGTGTCCACCACAATGGCTTAAAGCCATGAATATTTAACCCTTATACCAAGGGTGGGCAAACTACGGCCCTCGAGAGCATTCTGTGCGGCCCGCAAATACTTTTTGAAACTTTGCCATTTCAAAATAAATACGACAAGGGGATTGACAAGGCGCAAAAGCGACGGCGTCCTTAAAAAAATGGTAATCGCCTGTGCCTTAGACGGAAAATGCGTCTGAGCCTACAATTGCCCCCAATCAGGCAGTTACCGTCTACGAAAAGGTGAAGACCTTTTTTTTTTTTTTAGAGACACCACCGATTTTGCGCGCTGAAATACCACACTGCCAGATGATTTCGCAAAGTTGTGATCTAATGCAATTTCTTCTATAGCATGCAGCTGTACGAGACAACAAGCCCTGGCCCTCGACCACCCTCAAAACGGTCAATGCGGCCCTCCGGCTAAAAAGTTTGCCCACCCCTGCCTTATACTATTGGTAGCATGGATGATACATTGGGTATTAGACTTGTTATTGAAGGATTACTAATTGAGTGCTCTGGGTGTTACATTGCTTGCGACATAATCGAGCATAGTCAGCATTCACAAAAAGTTTTACGTTCCAGACACATGCAATTAAATCAAGCCCTATGTGTTAGATGAGAAAGGAATGCCAGATGAATGGCAAGCAGGTGTGTTGGTACCAATTTTCAAGGGAAAGGGAGATGTTAGAAGTTGCAATACTTACAGAGGAGTAAAGCTGCTAGAGCATGCCATGAAGATCGTTGAAAGAGTGCTGGAGAGGATTCGAGAATTAGTAAATATTGATTCAATGCAGTTTGGTTTTATGCCTGGAAGTGGAATAACAGATACATTGTTAGTAGTGTAGAGATCGCAAGAGGACTATAGGGATAATAAGAAAAAATTGTACATGTGTTTTGTGGCATTTGATGGAGTTCCAAGAAAGGTGATGGAGTGGGCAATAAGAAAGAAAGATTTACCAGAAGTAATTGTACATGCAAGAGCGGTGATGAGCCTCTATCCTGGGGCAAAAACGGAAATTCGAATAGAATCTGAGTCATCTGCTGAAGGATTCTTGGTACAAGTTGGTGTACATCAAGAATGTGTGTTGTCGCCCCTGCTTTTTGCAATCGCAGTGGATGTAATCTTGGAAAATGCAAGAGAAGGATTGACGAATGAAATTTTTTATGCAGATGACTTGGTTTTAGTGAGAGAAAGTATAGTGACTGTGAAAGAAAAGTTTTTTAAATTGGAAAGAGGCGTTTCAAAGCAAGAGGCTGAAGGTGAACCTCAAGAAAACTAAAGTGATGATGAGCGGTTCAAAAGGTGAGGTCTTCAAGAGTAAAGTTGATCCATGTACCAAGTGCGGCAAGAGGGTGATGGCAAATTCGATAATGTGTACAGAGTGTTGTAAATGAGTACATGGTAGAAGTGCGAAAATCAAGAGGGTGACTTCAACTATAGCAAAAGGTTTTGTTTGTAAACTATATGTTGATACAAAGGAAGGAATTATATAACCAGGTGAAGTAATATCATTTTTCGACCAGGTTGACTTTGTGAAGAACTTTTGTTATTTGGGGGACAGGTTGAATGCCAGTGGTGGAAGTAAAGCAGCGTTAACAGCAAGAACGAGAATTGGATGGATAAATTTAGAGAATGTGGGGAGTTACTTATGGAAGAAAGTTTTTGTTAAAAATGAAAGGAAGGATTTATCAGAGTTGTGTAAGATCTGCAATGCTGTATGGGAGTGAGACATGGTGTCTAAGGGAGAATGAGATGGCAATTTTGAGAAGAACTGAAAAAGCCATGATGAGAGCAATGTAAGGAGTTAAGATGATTGAGAAAAGAAGGAGCCAAGAACTCATGAGTTTGCTGGGTTTAAAGTATACTTTGGCTGGACTATCCAGGGTGACTGGAGTGCGATAATATGGGCATGTTTTGAGAAAAGATAATGGTGATTTTTTGAGAAGGGCATTGGATTTTGAAGTGGCGAGAAGAAGAGGGCATGGGTGACTAAATATGATGTGGAAGAGACAAGTGGACGAGCATATCAATCAGATTGCACTGAAAAGGGAGGATGCCATCTACAGAGTGAAGTAGCGTCATGGTGTTTATGAACTGTTGAGAAGCACGAGGTGAATCCGGCCACCTGTTTCAATGCAGACAAAATCGGATTTAATAAAGTGGATCTCTTTCTCCAGGTCTAAATTATGGCTTGTACCGACCACAACGACATGTAATAATGATTGCTGGCTTAAAAGCTTTAGTTCATTTTCTGTCACTCAAAATTCTCTCATTTATTCAATGAATGAATTAAATTTCTATTGTTGTTACTTGACCCCATTTGAAAATTGGGGGGATGGACAAAAACCATAAAGCCCCAGAAGCCGGGCAACTCCCCAAAGCCTGGACCAGAGGTCGTAAAGAGACAGAGTTGCCAAAGAGTGAGTGGCGCAAAGAGTCTAGCTGGACAGTGCAGTATGAGATGAAAGGTGTCCTTGGACAAGTGTTTGCAGGCGCTGCAGGAGGGATTCTCAATTTTGCCAATCCTGAAGAGATAAGAACTTAACAGAAGGCTGTATCCATTGCAGCCTAGACGAGAAAGAGAACGCAGCGAGCGTGATGAGGGAGCACAAGTTCCCTGGTGGAAATTGAGGGAACCCGGGTGTTGAAGAATTTAGATGAAACAGTATTCCTCCAGTCCAAGAAAAGAGAAAAGTGGATGTGAGAGATGAGAGGAGAGAGACTGCAAGGAATTGCAGAAGGCACAAGTAGCGCTTCCCATCTGACCAGCTTATCAGCTGCATTGTTCCCTGGGAGAAACGAGTGTCTGGGGACCCATTGTAGCGTAATAGAACAGCAGGAGAGAGAAGACAGTTCCTGCCAGATCTGCCAGAGAGATTAAGCTAAAAGGAAAGATGGAGGAGAGGACAGGGTGGCTAGGAAAATGAGAATCAGATAGGAGAAGAGAAGTGGCAGACTTGTTGGTGCTGCTGAGACGAACAAAGAGCTTGCAGAATGGCACAGGCTTCAGTGCAAGAACTTGAGCATACTGGGCTTGCTGAAAAAGAAAGAGTGGCCTCAGTGCCACACGGAGAGCAGTTGGCAAGTACACCAGAGCCACCCTTTCCAAAAGGAAAGGAGCAAAGCTGTCAGTCCAGAGCACTATATCGTGAGGGGGAGAGAGTCAAGGTAAGCGAGAGCTGTACCTTGGAAAGAAAGAGTGAGATCAGAGCAAGGGCATGAAGAAGAAAGGCAGACTCGACAGAGGAGGAAGGGAGGGCAAGCAAGAAGAGCCTCCTAGGGGAAGTAGAAGGAAGCATGAGCAGGTGAGTTGACGCAAAAGCTTTCCAGGACGATCTGCAGAGTCTTGGTTTCACTCCAAGTCTGGCCAAACCTGAAATTGGAAAGAAGGTTGAGAGACGAAGAGCCTGCTCATAAGATGAAACAGTGAAATGAGTCAGGGTGACTCGTGGGGGAAGTAAAGAAGCAATGGGATAGGGGAGGACAAGAGGCAGTTGGTGATGGTGCGACTAGCTGCTTGGTGGAGGCATTCCAATTTGGTGATATTGGTAATGCTTAGAAAAGGAACCCATTCGGGCGAGGCATATGTGAGAAGGGGCTGAAGAAAAGCTTCATACAGAAGGGAGAGGGACTTATAGGGGCCCCATGGGGAAGCATAGATACCGTGTAAGGCCTTGAGACGAGAAAAAAACTTGGCCTTCATCGAAGATACATGTTTAGAAAAGGAAAGAGTGTGGTCAAAAGTGACCCCAAGAAAAGTTGGAGTGGGATTGAAACGGAGGCGGGAGTTGAGTAAGAGGAGGTTGGACTGGAGGTTAGCTTGATGGGGATCCACTGAAAAGAAGGAGGCCTCACATTTGCTCGGACTGAGAGAAAGACACCACTACTCAACAAGTGCTCCAATTAAAACAGAGCTCCTTGTGTGGCCTCCAATGCAGTTTAGGGACCAAGGGGGAGGAGAATCAAATGGCCAGATCGTCAGTGCAAAGAGAGCAGCTGATGGAAGAAGGCAGAGAAGCAGGAAGATCATCGATGAAAAGAGAGAAAAGTAGAGGGCCAAGAACAGATCTTTGCAGAACACTCTATGGACTTGAAAGGAACGACTTTTGTGATTTTGAAAAACCACACAAGTGCGCCTATCAGAAAGGAAGGATTGAGTTCAATGAGCAAAGCAAGGAGGGAGGCTAGTCAAAATGAGTTTATGGAAAAGGGTGGGATTGCAGACAGAGTCAAAAACTTTAGAGAAATCAATAGTTGAGAGTATCGTCTGAGAGCCTGGCCTAGGTTGGTTAAACCCATCCGAGATGGACTGAGAAAGATACAGAATTTGATCTAGAGTAGGATGTCCAGGGCAGAAACCAGCGTCTTTCACTAACTGCTTCTTCCACTTCAGCAGACCACCAGGTTTTAGGATGGTGCTTGATGCAACCGAAAGGAATGGAAAATTTGGTTGCATTCAGTGCCAGAGAAGTGAAGAGAGCAGCAGCAGAAGGGCAGTGAGAGTCAAAGTAAGAAGCATAGTAATCCCAGAAAACTTTCTGAAAACTGAAAGAAGGAGGACGCTTGTTGGGGTGAAAGACCAGAGAGAGAGGGACTGATAAAAGAATTGGTAGGTGATTTGAACCCAAATCCTGAAGCACCTCTCATGAGCAAGAAAGGAGGGAGCAAAGGAAATGTTAGGGGAGGAGCAGCTGTCAGAGGAGCAATGGAGAAGAGTAGGTATGTCAGGGTCATTGAGGGGGAGGAGGTCAGAAGAGATGACTCAATTGAATACTTCCTCTCCATAAGTGACAGAAGTACCTTTTGAGTCCCAGAGGAGATGATGGTAATTGAAGTCTCCCAGTATGAAGAAATATCTGGAGGAGGGAAGAATGTAAGGAGAAAAGGAGTTTTGCCGTTGTCAAAGAATGAGTGAATAGGGGGAGTGTAAACATTGAGAAAAAAGAGAGAGGAGGAGTTGTTTAGATAGATGTTGACCCCTACATAATCATAGTAGGGGTCAAGCAAAAATAGGAGGTAGAAAGTTCAGAGAAGGATAAACCCTGCATGACAAAAATAATGATGCCAAGCCTATCACGAGAGAGGATGCCAGATCAGGAGTGGGTGTGATCAGACCACAGAGCAAAGAATCCAGGGATCTGGAAAGAGGAAGATGAGTGAAGATTAGATTCCAGGATACAAATAAGGTCAACGGGGTGGGATGAAAGAAAATATAGCAGTTCAGTGTTCCTGGCTCAGAGACTGCCAGCATTCCATTGAAGAACCCTGAGGGAGTCAGGGGGTAAGAGGAAGCAGGAGGTGTAGAAGGACAGCCAGGAGCAAGAGACGGTGGTGAGGGAGTAGCGGGAGAAGAAACACAATGGGCAGAAGGGGGATAAGAGGTTTGAAGGCAAGGATGGGGCAGAAGTGCTGCATTAGCAGATAGGGCCAGATTAAACAGTGGAGGTATACAGTCCGGAGGAGTCTAATGAGGAAGTCACAGTGTTACAGTGAGGTGTAACGATGGAAGTCACAGTGTTACAAGCAGGTATTCAGCAGGGGGTCCAGGAGTAAGAGCTACCAAGAGTTCTGAATTTGGAGAGGAGTGTAGTGAGCACTTTTGATTAACCCATTCGGAGCAAATACAGCATTGCACTAACCTACCCTACCAGGTCACATTTCCAGAGCACACTGAGCAAGGAAAGATGGGTTCCAGGGCTGGGATGAACGTTATTGCTCATCAAGAGACGAAGACAGGCATGAAAAAGGCAGGAGAAGGGAGAAGACAGGCGACCGATTTTAGAAAAGCTGTGTGCTGCTCTTCTGCAGTTGTTCAGGGGGCAGCACAGCAAAAAATAGTTCGAGGTGAGTGCCTGGGATAACTGGGACCTTCGGGAAGGCAAACATCCATTTTGGCCCAACCCAACCGGGGCCGGGCACTGCACCACCACATGGAGACGGCTGTTGATTGGTGCAGAATTAAATTTCTCATTTAATTTGAAGTTGATAGATTTTTAGATAAATTTATTTTTGTTGATTTCTCGTTGTTTAATTTTAAGTTAATTTTCGGTTGTTTAAGTTTAAGTTGAGTTTAAGACTACTTTCTCCGCTTGGTTGAAGCGTTTGTGATGAAAGTGGCACACTACTGGCCACTCTTAAACTAGTGTAAACGCGGGTGGTGCATGTGCACAGTATACGTTTATGTGTGGATTTTGCTCGCTGTTGTATGGAAATTTTAATTCGCATGATTATTTGTATGGCGTTATTCAGTATACCTTGTGTGAACTTCCGGTTTTGTCTATGAAAATATTTTTTGTATGTTTTGTCCCCCAAAACGTATTTCCTTATGATAGCACTTTGCAAGCAAAATGGAGTGTTGGAACAATAACATGCACTGTTAAGCAGGGGTGTCCCGTTCACTCATTTCCGTGGGCCACATTTACACATCTAAATTTTACATGGGCCAGAATATTTTGAACAACTTGAATAATGATACAGTTAATACTTCTACTGCTAGGGATGGCCATTACAGAATTTCGAGTCTTTTGAATCCGATTCTTAAATGACAATTTTTTTTCTACAGTAATTGAAACCAAAATAAATTGCTGTGAAGAAAAAGTTGCAAACACTCTATGCAACTTTCCTTGACTTCTAGGTCAGCGTTTTAACTGAAACGCCTATTCTTTTTGCTCTCTGAATTTGTACGACTCAAGCAATTTCTATCTTTAGAAGTTTTTCAATTTATGAAACACGCTGGGCCACGAAATTGTTAAAAGTGAAAAAACGCATTTGGCATTTAGTAGATGCGTGCGACCCTGCAAGGTTACTAAAGTGCATTGAGTTGATTATTACACGGGGGCGTCATGCTGTGAGCTTGTATGCTTAGGTTTGTAGTTTGTACTACAAGATTACCCAATTATTCTATTTGCCTATCACAAAAATAGCATGACGCCGGCCACAAAGCGGGGTGGTGCATTGGACCCACAGGCTGCCAGTTTGACACCCTTGCTGTAAAGCATCATATAAATTTCCAGGCGGACGAAAAATTTCTTTCAGGCATGTATAAGAGCAAAAAACGTGCAAAGCCGATCAAAAAACGTACAAAATTGGAGAAAAGTGTATGCTATTTACAGCGATCTTAAGTTGTGTATGCTTAACTCAAAAGAATTTTTCATTCTAATTCTGGAGGGTGAAAATTGGAAGATACCAATCTACATAATTGCATTTTGATTCAGGCTGGCTTGATCAGCAAAGATATTAATTGTGTAACGAATTACATAAATGATGTGGAACAAGATAGCACGTGTTTGAGTATTAAATCTTCTCAGCATTTCAAGCTGTTTGGCCTTCCTGTTAGCGTCAAAGAATGTCTTTATGTTAAAGTAAGTTCTGCAAAAGCATTTTGTGAAATTTTGGTAAATGCAATCAATATTGAAAACTTTAATTGGAGAGACAAAACGTTTTTGAAAGTATTTTGTAGTTTGAAGAAGATCTGTAATTACATTTTTAAGAGTCGTTTTTGCATACTATGAAACTGCTAAACTTAACCGGTTTATTGAATTTCGTTGGCCAAAGTTTTAGTTTTTCTTCTCGGGATGCATTTACTCCCATGTCATTTCTTTAAAGTTACTTAATGATACAGCAACATAAAGCAGATTACCTCAGCAAAAATAGTGTATAGCTCCAGCTACCCACTTCCCAACTATTGTAGCTGCTTTTCTCTTCATACTGGTAGTCATTCAACAAAAGATCTGTTTCTATGTTATTCTGCTTAAGGTTGTATAGACCATTTTTTTGGCAACACTATCGCTATAAATAGCCTCTGGTTCAGGTGATGGAAGTTTTTCAGCTCTCGTTGGACCTCCATTGCTTTCTTCCATGTCCTTATCTCAAAGATGTAGTCGAGCAACGGTGGATATAGAGTTGTTGGCTTGACCATTTTTTTTTTTGCAAATCGTGTGTGCACTGTGAATCTATTCTGTGACGAATAAAATCGATTATTCTTGTGTTAGGGTACGGATGCTACTGCAGGTCTTTATCAATTTGCAAACAAACCCTGGCTGTCTGACTGTGTAGTTGTTGAAGTTCTTAGAAGTTGTGGCGCAATTCCATTTGTGAAAACAAATGTCTCGCAGCTTATGTTCAGGTAGTGACTTTTTCAAAAATTTATATGAATTTGTTTATTGTTTAATTGCAGCAATATTTAACTTTCGAAAGCACGAGAATATGCAAGCATCTTTCTGTGATTCTTTTTTCAGAAACATTTCATTGTAAATGCGAAGTTTAAAACCGTCCAGCTCCTGTCTTCGAGACTCGTCATAAATAGCCTAAGATGTGAGAGAGAGAGGCTTTTCAATGATATACATTTGATTTTCTTGATACACTGAGCTTATTTTTAAGCTTGGTCAATGCGACGGATTTATTGGTTTTGTAATTCTTGTGGTGTTATTTTTGGCTTTGATACGACTATAATGTGGTTTTGTAATGGCATGTTGTTGTCCATCGCCAATAGCAAAACGTATGGATTCGGAGACTGGTGTTGTGCACTTGGTATGATATTGTAGCCAATTTAATGAAGTCTTGATGTGTAATAAATTATATTTTTTTTTATAAAATTTTAGTTTCGAAAGCAGTAACCCCCTTTTCGGAAGGACGCTGCATCCTTTGAAGAAGAAGTTCACGCCTGGGGGTTCCTCATCTGGTGAGGCAGCTCTTGTGGCGTCTGGTGGCTCTTTATTAGGTTTTGGAACTGACACTGGTGGAAGTATTCGTTGCCCTTCACATCTTTGTGGCATTGTTGGGTTTATGCCTACGTTTAATCGCATTAGTGTAAAGGGCATTAGATGTGAGTAGTGTTTGTAGCAGTTTTTGTCATTAGATATTTAGTATAAACATCCAGCAGTTTGAATTGTGCGAGTTGGTATGGTTTTCTTGTATGTTGCCAGTATCACAAATGTTGAGCAATAAGCATTTTCAAGTTTGAAGATCTTGTGTTTCTCGTCATTATTGTCTCTCCCTTTTTTTGTCTCCTCTGCTAGGGATTGACCTGTTGGACAATTATTTTTTTCTGCTGGCCAATTGCTTATTGGTTAGATGATGAAAATTCCAGCCAACAGTGACTGGAAACGTAATGCGTAGCCGGCGGCATCGCTGCTTATTACCGTAACGCACTGCATTTTGAGTAAAAGGGTGCAAGCTTATTGCCAAGGTACTTGACTAAAGCATTTTCCTGTCTTGCGGTAAAATCTCTGTGCCAACAATACTCCTAAGCTGTCTGCAAGTAGTGAGCTGTTGAGTTTGTTTCTTCTACCAGATTAGGTTACCCAACTCTTCTCTTTGCATTTTGATGTGGCGAGAGACCATTGGTTTAAAAGCAGAACTTTAATTGCCTCAATAAATAGTTATGCACACCTATCTTATAAAGCAGCGTTCTTTCTGTGCGTGGGTTCGCTTTACTCCGGCGAAACTAATGGGCGTAAAAAATGAAACTCACTACTATCGGTGACTGCCCCTGCGTGAGTGTCATAAGGGGCTGGTGACATCAAAACAAATATGTATTTCTTGATTGAGGAATACAGCTTTTTGCTCAAGCAAAAGCAGCCCCCAACTTACCAAGTGGCTAAATTTTACCCTTTTAGGGGTAAAAGTGACGTCGCAACTGACGATTGTAAATTTTCTTCTTTTTCAAAAAAAGTGATGAATGTGGAGACGCCATTGAAGACTTTTTGGGAGATCTTAACCAGCTGCTTCTAATAAAATAAAATTTATTACAACTTTGAGCTTTTTTACCACTCAACAAGCAATTCTTTTTTTAAGGTTCTAATTTTAAGCATTTTTCCTTAACGCTTCAAAAAACCTCTGGTGCCATGTTGCCATCTGAACAGTTTTAGTAAAAGCAGCGGCAGACAACAGCTGTTCTTTTTTCCACTTTCACTATAAAAGCAAAGGTAAATTGCTGGAGATGTATGACAGCGCAAACACACCGGTGTGAATCTGTTTTTTCATAAAGCAATGGCAAGTACCAAATTTGCAATCACTGCACTGCATGGGACTCTGCGTTAGATTACCTTTGTGAAGTTGTTTTTAACTAAATTTAACCCTCAAGATATTTTGTTGACGTGTAGCAAAGTGAAACGAAATGTAAGTAGTGATAAAAGCCTCTGGAGTGTACCACATACCAACCAAGAGACGAACATACCAACGCAATATTTTCGCTACTAATTATTGCTGTACACGTTTTGTAAAAGTAAATCACCTGTCCGGATAACAAGTTTGATTGAATTTCAGTGTCGTAGCAGCCACAATTCCTTAAAAAATCGTGTTACAACTTATAGCGTTTTTACAACGTTTTTAGTTGCGAAAAAATGCATTTTTCTTAAATTTAATTTTGGTGCTTGTTTTCTGTTAAATGATACGCTTTTTGTAAATAAGGCTACTTTAAATTTATCAGTTGGTAGATAGACATTTGGGGCACTTTGGCTCCCAATCGCAGTTTTAAATTAATTTCCTTCCCCACATTTAGGCCAAGGAATGGATAAATGATTGTAATTGCTAGGCTGTTTGTACTTAGTCTTTTAATCCTTATTTAAAAGTGGGATATCGGGATTAGGGGCAAAGTTAATCCCAAGTTTAAGATAGAAATCTAAATAAAACAGAAGGTTTGCAAAATTAGATCTTGAAAGAATAGTTGTACTAGGAAAGGGTGCATGACTCTGGGACAGGCGTGGCCCCATTTATCACTGTGCCGGAACCAGGGATATAGCGCTACCAAAGAGCTTAATATCTCAAATATAAAAACGAAAGGGGTCGGCACACCAAGCCGTGAAATAGGCCTACCACTAAATAGTTTATTTCTGTAATTGTAAAAACCATCACGGGTGCAGGAGCTATGGCCTACTTTTACCACATTTTTACGTTACTACTCGGACATTTTTTTGTGCGGTGAAGCTGGTGCTGCTGGCTGAACTGATACGTCTTTATGACTCCCCTGGTTACGCCTAAAGAAGGAACATGGAACATAGGCCTAAGTCGTAGCCAGCAAGAAGTTGAGTAAATTTTAAAGGAAAATCAAAGGAAATCAGCATCCAGGTGTGAAATCGCATTCTATGGAAGACATTTCTGCCACTTTAAATAAAAATGACCTAACAACAGAAATGTCTTTTCATATTTCCACAGTAAGTGAAATGCATGACTACCTTTACTTCCTTGTTTAAGCGTAAGCAATAAACAGAGCGCATAGACCAAAGCCGTAGCCAGGAGCTTGAAGTCACAAATTTAATGTCGAAAAGGAGCGCGTCAATTCATAAAATAGGCCAACTACTAGATACTCAATATTTGCAATAAATTAACATTGCTGACAGCACCCCGATATATACGAAAGAGCCGTACTGCGCAAGCCGTCCGGCAAGAAATTTTCAGTCACAGTTGATCTGTGGAGCATGGGTGTAATTGCTACTTTGGTGCCGCCATCTCCCCTGTTTAGCTTAACATTTGCGGCTCATTTAAAGACATACAGAGATCGGTGTCATGGGAAGAACGTTATGCCTATCCTGTCCACAGCGTTTTTGATTCGATCAATTTTTAAAGTAAACTTAATTTTGAAACGAGAAGTGGATGTGCAGAAAAAACGTTTAACTTTTTTCATTACCGTTCTGACAACTCTCATTGGTTGAAATGTAATCTTGATTCTAATCCTTATGCAGAAGATTTACCTTACAATCGCTCTGAAAGCAATTCGATTTATTTTTGTACCATACCAGGCCTGCCTGGCCAGATTGGCCCAATGGCGAAAGACGTCGATACAGTTGCTCTGGCGATCAAGGCTCTTCTGTGCCCCCTGATGTTTCAACTCGACGTGTCTGTACCTCCTATTCCATTTAAAGATAATGTGAGTTGTTTGTAGCAGCACATGTGAGCGTATGGTTGCCGCTTGCTTTTAAGGGTCCGCCTGGTGCACGAGTCGAGGATCTGGCATGCTTATTTAGAATTATTGCTTAGTTGCCGTGAATTTTATGCTTTCGAGACGTTAAAATCCGTTTGTTTCGGTACGGAAGAATTAGTGTTTGAATTTAACTATTCTGCTGGCAAAGTGTATCCTAACGCAAGGAAATTGTGATAAAGTGCATTGAATGGACACAACAGTTAACATAGATTTATGTGGAGATCCAACTCAAAAAACAGTATGTCAATTCAGCATTTTATTACTCTAGCCCCGTCGCCGACTGGCTGATTCTTCAATCGGCTATCGCCGTTACTAGACGCGTAACGCTCTTTCTGGGCTGATTACGGTCATAATGTGACCGTCATAATGTGCTCTGTTTGGTCTAGACACGTATGGGTCTAGTGTTAAGTCTACACTTGTGGTGAAAGCCATGAAATATTTTTTCATTGAAATTCTCTTGGTTTTTAGATGTTCGAATCAAAAGCTCATCTTCGAATTGGTTATTACCACGATGATGGCTACTGCAAGCCCGTTCCTGCGGTGAAACGTGCAGTCGAGTTGGCGCGCCGTGCGCTTGCCAAACAAGGCCACACCCTGGTACCGTTTAGCGTACCAAGAACAGCAGATGCCATGCGCCTTTTTTCTGCACGTTTGTACTTTTGTAGTTACTCATAGTAAAATCCTGGTGATGCCTCTGTTTAGTAAACCTAAGCTCATCAACAGGAGTGGAGGATCTTTGTTAAAGCCTTTGCAGAAATCGGAAGTTGAATGTTGTCACTTTGTTGTTTAGTGTTCAATTTTTTTTTCAATCGCTAAATATGAGAGCAACACGAAAGTGGAAAAAGTCGCTTTTCCGCTTACTAGAAAAACAACTCACGAATTGCTAATAGGGCCTACCTTGTCTTATGTTGAAGTACGACACTTGATAGTTTCAAGCTTTGATTCACGTACAAATGGGAATGTTAGAGGCAACAAAATCAGTTTATGTATCTTAAGCTCTCTTTATGTAGCCCAATTTCGTTTACAGCCTTGTTTGTTGAGGTTCAACTATTATTTGCAGGTGTTTTTGGCGTTGAAGGACCAAGTTGTGTGAAAATCTTACAGAACGAACCACTGGATCCGATGTTGCAGTATTTGATGAAGAAATGGTCCATGCTCCCCTTGAGTCGATGGATTTTATCTCTCGTTTGGAGTCTAAGGGTATTTCTGTTCGTAGTCAGAAAGCAATGACATAATTGAAAAAGAGTGGGTTTTGTTTCTGGCGTGATAATTTTTCAAATCCGCGCTTCACAAGGCTTGAACAGTAAACCGCTCTCTCAGCAACTGTGATCATGTATGAAACGACTGCTTGGGCAACACCAACCGCAGTCCGCCGTGGTACGGGCTGCTCGATTGCAATTTACATCTATGACTAGTTCGAAGCGAACCACGGCTTTTTCTCTATCTGATCTTAATTGGGTTTGCGGTGTAATTTTGCATACCAGTTTACGCGCCATCCCTTCATTCTCATAAAGAGAAAGCGGTACACAACAGCTAAAAACTATGTTTTTCATTTATTTTCATTAATGATCTTCCTTACATGTGCTACTACTCACAAGCAAGCTGGCAAAATTACGAAGCATTCAGAATTCGTCACTGAATTTAATACAACCATTTGGGTAAAGTCAGTTTTATTAAGTTCCGGTGTACAAAAGCCTAAAACCGATGCTACTCGAAAACTGAATGAACTGATTTAGTTTTTATTTGACTGACTTTACCGCCTAGTTGCTTCACTTTTAAGTGAACTGGAAAATTAGCATAAGTCTAGTTTCTGCGTACAAACAATAGTGCGTTTTCGCAACGTGTGTTGTGGTTATCAGCATTTTGGTTTAAAAATATACAGTTTATATTTATATTTTGCCCAAAACGGATATGAAAATGAACAATTTACGTAAATGCTTTAAAGCTGTTACATTTTGCATTTTTTGTCTGTTAACAGTTTACGTTTTCAGTGGCCTCGTCTGGGAAAAGATCTATTTCTTCATGGTGGCAATCATTCGATTCATCAGTTACGCAATCTTGAAAATGAAATCAAAAGATATCAACAGGAGTTCCACGATTGCTGGATGAGAGAAGGGCTGCACGCTGTAATCTGCCCGCCGTTTCCGGTTGCTGCTACCCCCATAGGCGGATTGAAAAACCTTTCTGGTAACATATTTAGTTAAGCTAGCGAGCCCACACCATCTTGGTCCTATTAATAATTCCAACTCTGGACTGCGTTTGCAACTACATTCGAAAATGTCGAGGTACAACCTCCAATTTTTTTCGAAATGTGCAAAATTGTTGATACCATTTATTAGGTACTACTTTGGCTTGCGTGATAAAACTAAATTCTGTTGATCGGGAGAACAAGAGACCGAATTTGATTTCTATTTCAATATCAATTGAGCAGCTTCAACAAATATTTCAAGTTATTATTAAGTAAATGAATCCAAAGATCGCAGTAGATTACAGTGCGAGAAATTTTTGCTGTTACACTCAATACCTTTATATGATTATCGTGTCCTAGAAAGCTTAGGTCTCCGAAGCTATGTCGACAACTTGATGGCAGGTGCCTGCTGTAATGTGTTGTACGTGCGCCTCTGAACCTGTGTTGCGTGATAAGTTCTTGACGGTTCTGCATACCTTAACTTTTAGAATTGATGAGTTACACCGCGATTTACAACCTTCTGAAATATCCTGCTGGTGTTGTTCCCGTCACCAAAGTAAATCGCGATGATCTAGACTTGTTATTGAACCACGTCGGCCACTATGATGATCCCTGGGACCGGCATATTAAGCAGGTGAGCAGTAGAAGTGATTAAAAAATGTCGATATAGGGTCAAGATAGAGAAAAGTGGGTTGTTTTCTATCTGCCGCTGTCCTTCGATGTGATCAGAAAACTTTGTGCAGCGTAAGAATTTTGTCTGTATTCGCTTTTTCCAAGGGTGCAACAGCGACGTTAATGTTCACTTCTGAATACGTGTGATCAACGCCTTATCTCACTTTGCAGTTATTGCTTTATCCTTGTTCAGAAAACTTGCTTGAAATCTTGGCAATCTTGAAATAGTTTGTGAGTATATGATGCACAGAAACGTGTTGTATCTCAGTCCTTTAGACTTGTAGTACGGCGACAATGTTGCGCATGGTTGCTTTGTAATGTAAAAAGTCTCTCATTGGAATTCTCCAAGCAGAGAAATGATGGCAAAAATCCCGGCCACGACGCAGCTATTGCAAGTTTTCAACGCACCGCCGTGGTTGCTGCGAAGAGTAATTCAATCCACGCGACCAATTTACGAAATTACAACCTGCAGTGCACCACATAAATAAAGTTTGTTTTTCAGATAAGCCGCAAAAGCTTGGGAATGCCAGTAGGTGTGCAGTGTGTCGCTTTACCGTACAACGATGAAATATGTTTGCGTGTTATGAAGGAAATTGAACAAGTTGTAAATTTTATTTTATAATTTTGTTAAAATTACAGTTGAAGCCAGTATTTGTAGGTCTTCGGAGCTACGAGATGTCATTGCCCGTTACGCAAAGTGGGTTGAGAGGCAGAGACCTTGATTATTTCGCTTGTCAGCAGCTACTTACCTAGTTTCGAATCTTTTTAGATAATTTAGTACTTACTGCCCCTGAAGTCTAATGGTATTCTCTGTCCACCAGAGCAGTGTTTCTCAAACTGTGTGCCGTGGAAGAATTGCAGGTGTACCGCGGGTTTTTTAAAATAATATTTATACAGTCGGTTATACGAAAATTTTTTCAGTTGAAATTGAGTAAATCTTGCCATGAAGTAATGGTCGATTTTTTTTCTTTTTTTTGGAGATTATCACTTTTTCTGTGAAATAATCTAAATCACAATATGAATAGATTCATGTGGCTGTTATGCCGCGAAATTCGTTTAGCTTTTTACTGTGCCATCAGAAAAATAAGTTTGGGAAACGCTGCACTATAGTAAAAGGTTGTACATAAGAAGTTTAATTTTATCGGTGCTAAAAAACATTTTTGGCGCTGTGTAAATGAGTTAAAGGGCATGCGTTTTATTGATATGCTTCTATGTAATCGTTGCTTAATAGTAATTTGAATAAAACTAAAAAATTGCTTTGTAATGTAGAATTGGGGCAGACGTGAAGCATAAAAATGAGATATATTCGCTATTATTAGTAAAACAAATAAAGCCGAAATGCTTGTCAACATTTTATTAAAGCGTTTCGCTTTTACACTAAAAGCATCATCAGATAAATTTAGTAAAGTTACCAGAATTATGACGTCACGAAGTGATAAAACAAAACAACTGTCATTAATATAATTAGCGATTGCAAGGCTAAGTTGAGAACAGGGATGTGGAAGCGGTTATTTTTCAAACGCTTCCGCTTCCACTAACAAAAAACGAAAAAACGACTGTTGACAATTTTTTTAACTTTTGTGGGTCTGTAGCCTGCCTTCTACACTTTATCATTTTAAGAAGACAAAAACCCATCCATACATGGCTATTACTTTACCTACTTCGCTTGAGCTTATTATTTCAAACTACTCTGTGTTTGTTTTTCTTAGATATCAGAGCTCGTGTTGAATGTAGAACAGTGCTTTACAATCTTTTTGTCATCGCGGAGCCCCTAATGTACTTTCGCGTTTGTCACGGAACTCCCACTAACAAAAATTTAGAAATCACAAACTGATTGCAAAAAAATCTAATATTTCGTTACTACAATTCAAAAAATAATTAAACACTTCAACAAATAGACAGTTATTACAAGTTCCATCACTACTTACAACTACTTTTACAACAGTTAACCTAATGCTTCTCAGATCTAAACCGTATGACCACATATCACAGCTCTCGACAATAACCTGTCGTCACTACAACAAATTACACCGTATAGCGTTCATTTTCCCCTCTTTATTCTTAACTAACTCTGACTTTAGGTTGACTTTAACTCTAATCATCATTACCAACTTTCTGTCCGTCCCTAAAACACGTATTGACTCCGATCTTTTTGGATAGTGAAGTGCGAAATTTCTGTCGTATATATAGTATGTACATGTAAAACGAGCAAAATTGAACTGCACCAATCAACAGCCGCCTCAACGTGGTGGTGCGGTCCCCGACCCGTTTGGGTTGGGTCAAAATGACTGTTGGTCTTCCCGAGGGTTCCAGTTACCCCGGGCACTCCCCTCACACAGACCATTTTTTCGCCGTGCAGCCCTCTGAACGACCGCAGAAGGGCAGCACACAGCGTCTTTAAAATTGGCCTGTCTGCTCTTTACTCCTGCCTTTTTCTTGCCCGTCTTCTCATTCTTCTCCTTCTCCTGATGAGTGGAAACGTTCATCCTAGCCCTTGTCCTGTCTTTCCCTGCTTAGTGTGCGCTGGATATGTGACCTGGCGGGGTAGGTCAGCTGCACCAATCAACAGCCGCCTCAACGTGGTGGTGCGGTCCCCGGCTCCGTTTGGGTTGGGTCGATATGGCTGTTGGCCTTCCCGAGGGTCCCAGTTACCCCGGGCGCTCCCCATTTATTTTTTCGCTATGCTGCCCCCTGAACGACCGCAGAAGGGCAGCACACAGCATCTTTAAAATCGGTCGCCTGTTTTCACTTGTTCTTCTCTCCTGCCCTACTCTTGCCCTTCTTCGTCTCCTCATTCTTCTTCTTCTCCTGATGAGCGGTAACGTTCATCCTAACCCTGGCTCCATCTTTCCTTGCTCTGTGTGCGCTGGAAATGTGACCTGGCGGGGCAAGTCAGTGCAATGCTGCACATGCTCCAAATGGGTTCATCTAAGGTGCTCACAACTTTCTTTATCTAATTTCAGAGCTCTAGGCAGCTCTCACTCTTGGAGTTGCCTCCCTAGCCGTAACACTGTGACCCCCTCCTCGGAATCCTCCGGCACATATACCTCCACTGTGGAATCTGGCCCCCCCTCTGCTAATGCTGCACTCTCGCCCCACCCTCGTCTCCAAACCTGTTATCCCCCATCTGCCCATCTTATATCTCCTTCCTCTGCCCTCCCTCCACCGTCTCTTGCTCCTGGCTATACTTCTGCACCTCCTGCCTCCCCTGACTCTCTCAGGGTTCTTCAATGGAATGCTGGAGGTCTTCGAGCAAGGAGCACTGAACTACTTCACTTTCTTTCGTCCCATCCTGTCGACCTTATTTGCATTCAGGAATCCAATCTTAACTCCTGTTCCTCTTTCCGGATTCCTGGGTTCTCTGCTCTGCGCTCTGATCGCACCCACTCCCGGTCTGGCATTCTCTCTTCTGATGCCACGCATGCCAGCGGCGGCGTTGTCATTTTCGTCAGACAGGGCCTATTTATCCTTTTCTGAACTTTCTACCTCCTCTCTTTCTTCGCTCGACCCTTACTCTGATTATGTAGGGGTCAACGTCTCTCTAAACAAATCCTCCTCGGTGTCATTTCTTAATGTGTATGCCCCCCTATTCGCTCCTCCCCAACGGATGGCAGAACCGACTCCTTTTCTCCCTCAATTCTTCCCTCCTCCAGAAATCTCTTCATTCTGGGGGACTTCAATTGCCATCACCCGCTTTGGGACTCAAGAGGTACTTCCGACCCCCGCGGGGAGGAAGTATTCGACTGGGTCATCTCCTCTGACCTCCTCCCCCTCAATGACCCTGACACACCCACCCTTCTCCATCGCTCCTCTGGCAGTCGCTCCTCTCTTCACATCTCTTTTGCTCCTTCTACTCTTGCTTTTTCTTGCTCCTGGAAGGTGCTTCAGAACCTGGGTTCTGACCATCTATCAATTCTTCTATCCGTCCCTCTCTCTCTACGGTCTTTCGCCCCAACGAGCGTCCCCCTTCCTTCAATTTTCAGAAAGCTCGCTGGGATGGCTTTGCCTCCTACTTTGACTCTCACTGTCCTTCTGCAGAGGAATACTCGTCTCTTTCTCTTTCCTCTGCAGCTGCTCTCTTTACCTTTCTGGCACTGAACACGGCCAAATCTTCCATTCCTTTCGGCCGCATCGAACGCCCTCCTAAAGCCTGGTGGTCTGCTGAGGTGGAACAAGCGGCTAGTGAAAAACGCAAGGCTTTCGCTGCCGCTCACAGAAGTGATGAAGATCGCCAGGCTTACATCTCCGCTTCTCGACGCGCCTCGTCAGTCATTGCCAAGGCTGAGGCATGGCAGACGACTTGCACTTCTCTTTCACCTAAATCTGTGCACTCTCTCCTTCCTCGTCTTCCTTCTCTCCTAACTTCCCCAACTGTTCTTCTCCCAGAGAATCGGCTTCGGCTTATGCCGCTTACCTGAGGTCTCACTTTTCCGTTTCTCAGCCAAAGGCCCTGCGTAGCAGAGCCAGAGGCTATCTCACTGAGCTCCGCTGAGCCACGTGCTCTGTGGAGTCTCACTCGTCCTTTTGCTCTCCCTTCTCTTCCGCGGAATTTCTTGCTGCTGCCTCCAACCTCTCCTCATCCACTGCCACTGGTCCAGACAAAGTTTTCTATCCCGTGCTAAAGCATCTTCCTCGCTCTGGCATGAATTTACTTCTCCACATCTTCAATCTTTCTTGGTCTTCACATTCTTTTCCTTCCATCTGGAAGACATCTTCTATTATTCCCATACATAAGATGGGAAAGCCTCTCGACTCTCCTGCTTCCTTCCGGCCTATCTCTCTCACCTCCTGCGTATCAAAGCTGTTTGAACGCATCATTCTATCCCGTCTACTCTTCTTTCTGGAATCTAATTCCATTCTTTCTCCCCGTCAAGCCGGTTTCCGCCCTGGACGGTCTACACTCGATCAAATTCTGTACCTTTCTCAATCCATTTCGAATGGGTTTAACAAACCCAGGCTGGGCTCTCGGACGATCCTGTCTACTATCGATTTCTCCAAAGCTTTTGACTCTGTCTGGTATCCCGCCCTTTTCCATAAACTCATTTCGGCTGGCCTCCCTCCTTGCTTTGCTCGTTGGATTCAATCTTTCCTTTCTGATAGGCGCGCTTCTGTGGTTTATCAAAATCACAAAAGCCGTTCCTTTCGAGTCCGTCGAGGTGTTCCGCAAGGATCTGTTCATGGCCCTGTACTTTTCTCTTTATTTATTAATGATCTTCCGGCTTCTCTGCCTTCTTCCGTCAGCTGCTCTCTTTACGCTGACGATCTGGCCATTTGATCCTCCTCCCCCTCGGTCCCCACTGCGGTGGAGGCCATACAAGGAGCTCTGTTTCGATTGGAGCGCTGGTCTGAGTACTGGTGTCTTTCTCTCAATTCGGGCAAATGTGAGGCCTCCTTTTTTTCAGTGGATCCCCACCGAGCTAACCTCCAGCCCAACTTCCTCCTACTCGGCTCCCGCCTCCGTTTCAATCCCACTCCAACTTTTGTTGGGGTCACCTTCGACCGCACTCTTTCCTTTTCTAAGCATGTATCTTCGCTGAAGGCCAAGTTCTTCCCAGGTCTCAAGGCCTTACGCTGTATCTCTGCTTCCTCATGGGGTCCCTCTCTGTTTTGTATAAATCTTTTCTTCGGCCCCTTCTCACTTACGCTTCACCCGGATGGTTTCCTTTTCTAAGCGTTACCAATATCACCAAATTGGAACGCCTCCACCGAGCGGCCAGTCGCGCCATCACCGGCTGCCTCTCGTCCTCCCCTATCCCTCTACTACTCACCGAGGCTTCTCTACCTCTTCTACGAGTCACTCTGACTCACTTCACTCTTTTTTCTCATGAGCGGGCTCTTCGTCTCCCAACCTCCTTTCCCATCTCAGGTTTGGCCAGACTAGGAGTGAAACCAAGACTCTGCAGATCGTCCTGGAGAGCTTTTGCTTGCACTCACCCGCTCATGCTTCCTTCTACTTGTTCTAGGGAGGCTCTTGTTGCATGCCCTCCCTGTCCTCCTTGGAATCTGCCTTCCTTCACGGTCGAGTCCACCCTTCCCTCTCCATGCTCTCGCTCTGATCCCCCTCACTCTCGCCAAGGTGCGGCTCTCGCCCACCTTGACTCTCTCCCCCCTCATGATCTGGTACTCTGGACAGACGGCTCTGTTCCTTTTCCTTTTGGCAAGGGCGGCTCCGGCGTTCTTGCCAACTGCTCTCTCTGTGGCACTGAGGCCACTCTTTCCTTTTCGGCAGGCCCAGTTTGCTCCAGTTTTTCCGCTGAAGCCTGTGCCATTCTGCCCGCTCTTTGATGGTCTCGGCAACACCATAAAGTCTGCCATTTCTCTTCTCTTCTTCTCCTGTCTGACTCTTGCTCTGTCCTAGCCACCCTGTCCTCTCCTCTACCTTTCCTGTTATCTCAAACTCTGTGGCATATCTGGCGGGAACTGTCTTCTCTCTCCTGTTCTATCAGGCTACAATGGATCCCCGGACACTCGTTTCTCCCGGGGAACGACACAGCTGATGAGCTTGCCAGACGGGGAACGCTGCTTGCGCCTTCCGCAATCCCTTGTTGTCTCTCTCCTTTTATCTCTCGTATCCACTCTCGTCTTTTCTCGGACTGGAGGCGTACTGTCTCTTCCAAATATTTTGACACACAGGTTCCCTCAATTTCCACTGAGGAACTTGTGCTCCCTCGTCATGCTCGCTGTGTCCTCTCTCGTCTTCGCTGCAATGGACATAGCCTTCTTTTAGGTTCCTATCTCTCTAGGATTGGCAGAATCGAGAATTCTTCTTGCAGCGCCTGTGGACACTCGTCCCAAGACATCTCTCATCTCATTCTGCACTGTCCAGCTACGGACTCTTTGCGCCGCTCACTCTTGGGCGACTCTCTGTCTTTGTACGACCTCTGGTCCAAACCCTGGGGAGTTGCTCGGCTTCTGGGCCTCCATGGTCTTCCGCCATGCCCCCATCCCTCGGAAGGGGTCGGATAACCAACAACAACAACAGGTAGGTCAGTGTAATGCTGCACATGCTCTAATTGGGTTCATTCAAAGTGCTCACTACTTTGCTTTTCTAAATTCAGAACTCTTGGCAGCTCTCACTTCTGGAGCTGCCCTTCCTGTTTTTTTTGGAGATCCCACACCTACCAGCACTGTGACTTCCTCGTCGGACTCTTCCAGCTAGTATACTTTCACTGCTCAATCTGGCCCTCTTCTGCTAATGCAGCACTCGCACCCCACCCTCGCTTTCAAACTTCTTATCCTTTTTCCGCCCACTTTATATCTTCTCCCTCTGCACCCGCACCACCGCTTCATGCTCCTGGCTGTTTCTCTTTACCTCCTGCTTTCTCTTCCCCTCGATAATTCTCTTCGGGTTCTTCAATGGAATGCTGGGGGTCTCCGAGCCAGGAGCACTAAACTGCTACACTTTCTTTCGTCTCATCCCGTTGACCTTATTTATATCCAGGAATCTAACCTCAATTTATCTTCCTCTTTTCGAATCCCTGGATTCTCTGCTCTGCAATTCCATGGCATCCACTCCCGATCTGGTATTTTTTCTACTGATGTCGCAGACGCTAGTGGCGGCGTCATCATTTTCGTCAAGCAGTGCTTATTCTTCTCTGAGCTTTCTACCTCCTCTCTTTCTTTGCTTGGCCCCTACTCTGATTATGTAAAAATCAACATCTCTCTAAACGACTCCTCCTCGCTCTCATTTCTTAATGTTTATGCTACCTCTTCGTTCTTCTACGAAGGATAGCAGAACCAATTTCTTTCCTCTCTCCATTCTCCCCTCCTATGTGGAAGCGGTGGATTTTTCGCGCTTCCGCTTCCACAGAAAAAGTACCGCTTCCACATCCCTGGTTGAGAAGCGTACTGCAGAGGTATACTTTCTATGACTATTACATATTAAACAACTTGATTGCCATGCTTCATCCAGGTTTATTTGTCATTGAATTTTTTAAAAAGGTGAAGTTTTTGTGATTAATAGCTTTCTACGTTTGTTGCTGCGATTAAGTATTTCAGGAGAATCGAAATTAATCTTGTTGGAAATGCGTACAAGGTTCTGTATACATCTGATTCTTGATTTAGTATTCCGTTTGGTACGTGGACTTGAATTCGTGTAACTAGATTACGGCTAGTTTGGCCTATGTAAGATTGTCCGCACGAGCAATTTAGTTTATACACAACTCCAGCATTGTGCAATAAGGCTGGACGGTCTTTAAATTTGAAACATTTGCCAATATTATGAGCGTCGTGGCCCGAAATAAATCAAAATTTTGTAGAAAAATTTTTAATTAAAAACTGTCAAATTCAATTTGCGTTAATATATTGCCGAATTAAGGTGATCGCAGAAAGAGAGAAGCTTCTTTGCATTCTGAAATTTTTAGACTTTCGCAGTTGTCACTAGTGTATTATTTCTGCATTATTGGTAATTCGTGTCGCTTGTTTGAAAATAAACATATTTGTTTGTCGATGTACCAGAGAGGATAGCCACTTCGCTTGAATATAGAAAATATGCCTTAAAAATCTTCATGGATTAAACCATACGAATTACATGCGCTATATGCACTGTGTGGCAGTTGTAACTAAATTTAATTTGTAACGGGAGGGAACAAAACTTATTTAATATTTTTAATATTTATTTATTTAACAGACCCGTTAACTTTCAGCAAAGTCAACTTTAGCCCAGCATAAATCACACTAGAATAGCTCAACGAGAGCAAACAAACGCAGAGCATAAACAACAAACAAACACAGAGTTGCAGACATGTTTCAAATCCCTAAGAAGGCAAAAGCCTAACGGTCATGAAGGAGGAGAAAGTGTTTATAGAACTGGCTGGTTAGGAAATCGTCCGAATTTACCAGTGAGGAAATCCAGGTATTACAGGAATTTGCACATCGAATCATAAAGCAAGCGACATATTTTCGAATCAATGCTTGAAAAGTACATATATTGTTCTGTACAAGAGTCGAAGATATACTTACTCGATGACCCAAGTTAAATAGTATCCTGTAAGCATTATTGTAGCTTACCCGGAGACGGTGAAAGGTAGATTGTCGATAGGACGACCAGATACTACTGCCATAGAAACTGTACATAAACGTGCGAAACAAATAATTTTTTACGTTTTTAGAACAGTCAGAGAATTTACTACGAAGTCTATTTGCTGTACCATAGACATAGCGAAGCTGTCGGTACATGTCGATGTCATCTTGCAAATCACATGTTAAGAGAAAACCTAAATATTTCACTTTTTCTACATAATCAATTACACAGTTACCTAATTGTAATTTGGGCACAAAATTCAACTTCAAAAACTTAGTTTTAAACATCATTATTTTGGTTTTAGAGCAGTTAAAAGAGATATCATGGCTTTGTGCATATTCATAGCAAACATCTAGCAAATTTTGAAGGCCTTTGCAGCTAGGTGCAATACAGCATATATCGTCGGCGTACAAAATATTATTTAGACAATGTTGACCAATAAAGCAACCAATGTTAAGTTTGTTAAGGGTCTGTGAAAGTTGGTTCATATAGACAGCAAATAGAATGGGACCCAAAATACTACCTTGTCTCACTCCATTTGAGACGGTAAAAAACTTAGAATAAGTAGTACCCCACCTAACACAGAGAAGTTGACTGGAATACCAGTTAGCTAAGAGTTTTACAAAAATCTCAGGAACATTGCATTCAGTAAGTTTTTTTAAACAAAATATAATGATTAACTTTATCAAATGCTTTAGAGGCATCCAAAAAGGCAACAAAGACTGGACTTCCATGAGTATTGTATTGCGAAATGGCTTGTTTTAATAAAAAGTGGCACATGTCAGTACTATGTGCAGGCTTAAAGCCAAATTGGTTATCCACACTTGACAAGAAATTACTGGTCATAAATAATTATATTTATTTATTTATTTATTTAACAGACCCGTTAACTTTCAGCAAAGTCAACTTTAGCCCAGCATAAATCACACTAGAATAGCTCAACGAGAGCAAACAAACGCAGAGCATAAACAACAAACAAACACAGAGTTGCAGACATGTTTCAAATCCCTAAGAAGGCAAAAGCCTAACGGTCATGAAGGAGGAGAAAGTGTTTATAGAACTGGCTGGTTAGGAAATCGTCCGAATTTACCAGTGAGGAAATCCAGGTATTACAGGAATTTGCACATCGAATCATAAAGCAAGCGACATATTTTCGAATCAATGCTTGAAAAGTACATATATTGTTCTGTACAAGAGTCGAAGATATACTTACTCGAAGACCCAAGTTAAATAGTATCCTGTAAGCATTATTGTAGCTTACCCGGAGACGGTGAAAGGTAGATTGTCGATAGGACGACCAGATACTACTGCCATAGAAACTGTACATAAACGTGCGAAACAAATAATTTTTTACGTTTTTAGAACAGTCAGAGAATTTACTACGAAGTCTATTTGCTGTACCATAGACATAGCGAAGCTGTCGGTACATGTCGATGTCATCTTGCAAATCACATGTTAAGAGAAAACCTAAATATTTCACTTTTTCTACATAATCAATTACACAGTTACCTAATTGTAATTTGGGCACAAAATTCAACTTCAAAAACTTAGTTTTAAACATCATTATTTTGGTTTTAGAGCAGTTAAAAGAGATATCATGGCTTTGTGCATATTCATAGCAAACATCTAGCAAATTTTGAAGGCCTTTGCAGCTAGGTGCAATACAGCATATATCGTCGGCGTACAAAATATTATTTAGACAATGTTGACCAATAAAGCAACCAATGTTAAGTTTGTTAAGGGTCTGTGAAAGTTGGTTCATATAGACAGCAAATAGAATGGGACTCAAAATACTACCTTGTCTCACTCCATTTGAGACGGTAAAAAACTTAGAATAAGTAGTACCCCACCTAACACAGAGAAGTTGACTGGAATACCAGTTAGCTAAGAGTTTTACAAAAATCTCAGGAACATTGCATTCAGTAAGTTTTTTTAAACAAAATATGATGATTAACTTTATCAAATGCTTTAGAGGCATCCAAAAAGGCAACAAAGACTGGACTTCCATGAGTATTGTATTGCGAAATGGCTTGTTTTAATAAAAAGTGGCACATGTCAGTACTATGTGCAGGCTTAAAGCCAAATTGGTTATCCACACTTGACAAGAAATTACTGGTCATAAATAATATGTAATGCTCAAAATACTTTGAAATTACGGTGGGTAGAGCAATAGGCCTGTAGTTGGAGATGGCAGAGACACTACCATGTTTGTTTTTCGTTATAGGTGTGATAACTGAATTAGTGCATGCAGCAGGTAGGTAGCTATGAACAAGGCAAAGGTTGAAAAATATGCTAATATGAAGATATATTATTTCATGTGCAAACATGATGTGATTTGCTGATAAGCCATCAAGTCCTCCAGCACAGTCTGGTTTGAGTTTCTGAGATAGAGACCGGGCTAAATCTACCGTACATAAGAACTTTTTCACCTCATCAAATTTGTCAGTTTTATGGTGTGGTCCCATTGTTTTGCTTTTCAAATGAGTGGTACTCAGATCAGATGACTTACTGCTGTTAGTAGAGTTAAGTAGTTGTTGGTAATGATTTTCCCACATATTAACAATATTTTGTGTGCCAGAGACTCCATTGATTGTTGCAGGCAGTGCAGTTGTTTTAGGAGATGACTGAATATTAATATTTTTCCAAAATTGGTTTGTTGGATGATTGCCAATAAAACTACATGCCAAGGTATCGGCAGCTTGTTTTCTCAGTTTCTTTTTATGCTGTCGGAATAACTTTTTAAATTCTTTTTTGTGTTTTTTCATGAGTTCAAATACTGGACTAGTTTTAGGCTTTGAAGAATTGATCCAAGTCAGATAGCTAGTTTTGGCTGTTTTATGAGAGTTTTTCAAGACTGCAGACCAGTTAGGTATACGCGGGTTGCGCCGAGAGTTGTATACTTGCAAGGGTAGAGAAGCTTGTAGGCTGTTAATGATGCCCTGATAGTATGTCGATATACTCTCCAAATGAGCTGAATCATTACACCCAGTATTATTGCAATTAATAACCTCCAACGGCAGCAATAAATTAGATAAATATGATTTAGTGGATTGGTAATATTCAGCCTTTTTTCTAGGGGTCAAATTTTTCCAATTGATGTGTTTATAGTCAGATGATTTTTGATCACGTATGTTGCTGTGGTGATTTATAGCAGAACTGTAACTTATCTTGACAAGTAAAGGATGATGATCAGAGCAGATGTACTCTAGTAGGACTTCTATATTAATTATAAGGCGATGTGCCATAGCAGATGTAACACAATGGTCTATCCATGAGGTAGAGTTGTGACTATCGCTAATATATGTAAACGAGCTATCAGGCAGTAAACTGTCATCAGACATGATAAAGTTATTATCTTCACAGAAATCCATAAGTATTTTCCAGAATTGATTACCCTTTCCAGCATTGAAATCACCCAATATAAATATTTCCAAGGCAGCATTAATGTTACAGAAAGAACTTAGGGGGCTAGTAAAGAATCGGCCGTTATGCTCTGTAATAGGCGATCACGTGACATGCGTTGCATGGCGTATTTTACGTGACGAACACAATGCGCGCGAATGAGATACTCTTGTTTCTTTATTTTCGCTAGCTTTGTTATAACTGAAACTGCTAGAAACGTGTTTTTAGTAGAGAAGAACTGTTTGCAGAGCCGAGTCACTAACAACAGGTGATCATTGACCACAGGTGTGTACCGTAACGCCACAGCGACGTCATAATGCCATCAAAACATCCGTAAATTGCGCACTTTCTTAATATAAAGGCTTAAAATTTGTACTTTTTCAGAGACAAGATGTTAAATACAAAAGCGCTGTTTGCAAGCACATCACATTTCAAATGATTGATTAACCTTCTCCAATGGCCTCCTTTTTGGTTTTGGTGTAAAAACAATCCAATATAAGAAAGCTAGCAAAAATAAAGAAACAATAGTATCTCATTCGCGCGCATTGCGTTTGTCATGTAAAATACGCCATGCAACGCATGTCACGTGATCGCCTATTACAGAGCATAACGGCCGATTCTTTACTAGCCCCGAACTTAGTTCACCTAAGTAAGTTTGATATGCATCAAAATTTTCAGGGCAGCAGTATGGAAGATACACATTTAAAAGTAGAATTTGACTAGCACCGTTGTCTAGTTTCAAACCAATGATTGAACCACTATGACTTGTGATTCGTGTGGCTGGCAGATTTTTTCTCCAAAGGACAGCTGTACCCCCAGAAGGTCTGCCCTTTCTAAAGCCGTCATAATCGTCAGTAGGTGTATAGCCATAAGCATAATGATCATCACTAATGCTGGAGAGGTAATCCAAGTTTTGCTTGGTAAGCCAAGTCTCTTGCAGAAATATTATGTCATAAACATTGCACAGTTTTTGAACATCAGGTATAGAGTTTTTAATACCTCTGCAATTGTAGGATACTGCTGTTAGATCTGTGAAGGTGACTGAATGGATCTTTCACTTTTTTGTGAATTCGACACATTATCAGTGCCCGATTTGTAATAAAATCTTTTAACTAAAACTCCTTCAGGCCAATTATTTGGGTTAATGGAGTCACTGAACGATATTCCTTGAATTGTGAGATGAAAAGAAGAATAAGAGTCAAATTTTGATTTCAGCTGAGTACAAGTGATTGAGGTTGCAGTAGAAAACTGAGATTGTGCAAAGTGTTGTACCTCCTCACAGGAAGTTTCTGGTCTGAGCCTAGATAAGAACACTTCTGCAGGTCTACTAAGTTTGGCAACTGGCTGCAAGTTAGAACCTTTTAGTTTACCTTCATGAGGGTTTTTGGGCCTTCGTCTTCGCGATCGGTAAACAGACCAATCATCATCAGCAGTTATCTGTCCAGTTTCAGTAGGTTTAGGTTTGGTGTGGTTTACGTCAGAAGAGCTAGCCTCAACAGTTGTGGAAACAGAGCCAGAATTAGGATAATCAGGCTGCTGTTGTACTGCTTTGGAATATGACATTGAGCTTTTCTTCTTAGATTTATCATCGTTAGTTGCGGATGTTTGCAAGTTGTCAGTTGAAGGCTGGTAAGGACCAAAAGGCCTACCAGTTGTTTGTTCAGTAACGGGTTTTCTTTTGGCTAAAGCTGACAATTCTGAAACCATACTTCGCACTTCAGCTATTTGATTAGAAAGTGTTTTGTTAGAGACTGACTCTTGTTGCAAGTCTCTCACTTCATTTTTCAAAGTTTGTAAGTTGGAAATGATGATACCACTGTCAATGTTTTTGAAATCAAGTGGAGGGAAGTTACAAGATGCTGTAGCAAATATTACCTCAGGTTGAGGGTTTGAGGAGATTACATGCAGCAGTTCCAGCATATCTTTTAGGTTCATTTCAGTTTTATTTTCACCCTTTCTCTTTATGACCAGAGTAGAGACCATTTATGTAGAGACCAGAGTCTTAAGTTTTTGTTAAGTGCTTAGCTTCAATATCTCTTCGGTATGGTCTTCCAAACATTTAAAAAAGCTATTTGATGGTTTTCAGCAGCTTTGTAGGTAAATTTTGTATTGGAATAAATCATATTGAGTGGTTGGCAGAATTTTTATGATATCTTTTTGACTTGAACACAATGCAAAGAAGTCTACGTATCTAGGAAATAGAGTAGGCGGTGATCGAATCTGTTTCGTTTGGTCAATAATCCAATTCATGCACAAATCAGCCAAAAGCGGAGCTAAAGGAGACCTCATAGCTACACCATTTGTTGTATTGCTTGTTAAACTGGAAGGTAATGATAGTTTTGGTGGTCCAGATTAATAACTTTGTTAATTAAGCTTTTGTGAGCCAACAAATAAGAGTCATGTCTTCATCAGAGTAGATTTTTTGTAAAGCAATGTCAATAACTGAATCCAATGGAATATTGGGCAATAGGCTAATTACATCAAATGAAGTCATGTGATTTGAACCGAAATTGAATTCTGATAATAGGCAAACAAAATCGAAAGTGTCTTTAACGCAAGATGAATGTTCACGCAAAATTTGACCACACAAACCTGGATGGAGCATGGCAATCTATTTGTTTAATACGTAATAGTTATAGAAAGTACCTCTGCAGTACGCTTCTCAACTTAGCCTTGCAATCGCCAATTATATTAATGGCAGTTGTTTTATCACTTCGTGATGTCGTAATCAGGGATGTGGAAGCGGTACTTTTTCTGTGGAAGCGGAAGCGCGAAAAATCCACCGCTTCCACATAGGAGGGGAGAATGGAGAGAGGAAAGAAATTGGTTCTGTTATCCTTCGTAGAAGAACGAAGAGGTAGCATAAACATTAAGAAATGAGAGCGAGGAGGAGTCGTTTAGAGAGATGTTGATTTTTACATAATCAGAGTAGGGGCCAAGCAAAGAAAGAGAGGAGGTAGAAAGCTCAGAGAAGAATAAGCACTGCTTGACGAAAATGATGACGCCGCCACTAGCGTCTGCGACATCAGTAGAAAAAATACCAGATCGGGAGTGGATGCCATGGAATTGCAGAGCAGAGAATCTAGGGATTCGAAAAGAGGAAGATAAATTGAGGTTAGATTCCTGGATATAAATAAGGTCAACGGGATGAGACGAAAGAAAGTGTAGCAGTTTAGTGCTCCTGGCTCGGAGACCCCCAGCATTCCATTGAAGAACCCGAAGAGAATTATCGAGGGGAAGAGAAAGCAGGAGGTAAAGAGAAACAGCCAGGAGCATGAAGCGGTGGTGCGGGTGCAGAGGGAGAAGATACAAAGTGGGCGGAAAAAGGATAAGAAGTTTGAAAGCGAGGGTGGGGTGCGAATGCTGCATTAGCAGAAGAGGGCCAGATTGAGCAGTGAAAGTATACTAGCTGGAAGAGTCCGACGAGAAAGTCACAGTGCTGGTAGGTGTGGGATCTCCAAAAAAAACAGGGAGGGCAGCTCCAGAAGTGAGAGCTGCCAAGAGTTCTGAATTTAGAAAAGCAAAGTAGTGAGCACTTTGAATGAACCCAATTAGAGCATGTGCAGCATTACACTGACCTACCCCGCCAGGTCACATTTCCAGCGCACACTAAGCAGGGAAAGACAGGACAAGGGTTTAAATGAACATTGCCACTCATCAGGAGAAGGAGAAGACGGGCAAGAAAATGACAGGCCGATTTTAAAGACGCTGTGTGCTGTCCTTCTGCGGTCGTTCAGAGGGCTGCACGGCGAAAAAATGGTCTGTGTGAGGGGAGTGCCCGGGGTAACTGGAACCCTCGGGAAGACCAACAGTCATTTTGACCCAACCCACACGGGTCGGGGACCCCACCACCACGTTGAGGCGGCTGTTGATTGGTGCAGTTCAATTTTGCTCGCTTTACATGTACATACTATATATACGACAGAAATTTCGCACTTCACTATCCAAAAAGATCGGAGTCAATACGTGTTTTGGGGACGGACAGAAAGTTGGTAATGATGATTAGAGTTAAAGTCAACCTAAAGTCAGAGTTAGTTAAGAATAAAGAGGGAAAATGAACGCTATACGGTGTAATTTGTTGTAGTGACGACAGGTTATTGTCGAGAGCTGTAACATGTGGTCATACGGTTTAGATCTGAGAAGCATTAGGTTAACTGTTGTAAAAGTAGTTGTAAGTAGTGAAGGAACTTGTAATAACTGTCTATTTGTTGAAGTGTTTAATTATTTTTTGAATTGTAGTAACGAAATATTAGATTTTTTTGCAATCAGTTTGTGATTTCTAAATTTTTGTCAGTGGGAGTTCCGTGACAAACGCGAAAGTACATTAGGGGCTCCGCGATGACAAAAAGATTGAAAAGCACTGTTCTACATTCAACACGAGCTCTGATATCTAAGAAAAACAAACACAGAGTAGTTCGAAACAATAAGCTCAAGCGAAGTAGGTAAAGTAATAGTAATAAATGAATGTTTTTGTCTTCTGAAAATAATAAAGTGTAGGAGAAGGCAGGCTAAAGACCCACAAAATTTAAAAGAAATTGTCAACGGTCGTTTTTTGTTAGTGGAAGCGGAAGCGCTAGGTGTGGAAGCGGAAGCGTTTGAAAAATAACCGCTTCCACATCCCTGGCTTGAATAAGCAATACAACTACATTTACAAATTTTACTTAAAATTGTGTATTCATTGATAAAAAACAAGTGGATTTTGAGTTAAAAAACGCAACCCGTTCTTGGTGAAAGTCAAACATTAAAGTAAACCACAAGTGGTCTCATGATTTCAAACAGTATCAACAATTGATAGTAGCATGGATAAAGCCTTTTAACTAATACTGTGACATTAACAATACCAACAATATTTAGCAGCACGGTTGGAGCACTGTTTATGATGACCATAATCATTTGTTCACACTAAATGTAGTTATGTCTATAATAACTTGCAATTTAGCTATTTCAGCACACGTCAACTTATGGCACTTTACTACATTTTTCACTTCATCAAAAGTGATGACGTTTTTTTTTGGTAATGCACTAAATTTGAAAGTTGGGTAGAGTTTGTTTTTACAGTAAGATGCTCACTGGTTCAGATCATTTTAGGTCCGTGGCACTCTTTCTAACACATGACGACTAACTAAACTCAGCGTCATAAATGATGGTGTAAACTTAAGTACGGTACCTCCTGCATATGAGCTCGCAGTCCATCTGCCAGCCAATTAGTCAGACTGGGCTACTATGATGAATAGACTTTTTAGCCCCCACCACCACCTGTATCCCACATAAAGATGGAGCCATCCCATTAAGTGCCTTGCACAAGAGTGCAACAAGCAACTGTCTATGCCAGTTCTCCACGCTATCAGTTTTTTGCTAAGTGCTGTAGCGGTTAACTACCGGTATCTTTGACTCTGTGCTTGTATAAATTAACCACAAAATGGTTAAAAAAATTCATTTTCAAAACTCTTTTTGCCAACTAAAAACTTGAAAACTCCAAATCTCAATTTTTCTCCAAACTAAAATAACGAAAAACTCGAACTGAAAAAATGTAAAACTAAACTACATCACCTACTAATTTGCCAAAGGGTGCGTTAGAAACTACAACGTGATTAAAAAAAGGCAAAATGATAAACTAAGTAAATTAAAATTAGGGTGATGTTCGCAACTTAAACCTAAAGTACAAAATTAACGCATAAAAGAATTTAAACAAAACATCCAGTAATTTACGAGCAAATAATTCTAAAAAATCTAAAGGCAGTAATTCCAACATAAGCTTCCTCCAAGATGGCAATTGGAAATCGACAAAGTTAACTCTGTGTCGGAGTAAATAATCAGAAACCCAAAAAAATATGAATACATACTACAAGGTAAACTAACAATCTAAACAAATAATTAGGCAATTTAATAACCTGTCTCGCCAACAATCAAGAGAGCATACAAAACATAATAGCCACGACACAACCGATAGCACAATAGGAATTATCGGCAATGAACCAGAAGACCTGTAATACAAAAATACACGAGTAAGTAACGAGTCAACAGAATCATCTTGTTTTGCCGACCAGATAATCATTTCAATAAATTCTAGGTAAATATTGATTAGTTCTAGGCAAATACTAAATGGAGTCTAACAACAACAAGAATGCCAAACTCAAGAAATCGTAAATTAAATTTGGAATCAATTGATGAAAAAAAATCATTGATGCATGTGCTTCGCAAGAGAAATAATCACTTAATCTAATACATTTGCTCTGTGTGTCAGTCTGTTTTAACCTGGGATGTGAAGCGGAAGCGGTCCTTTTTATGCGGAAGCGAAAGCGCGAAATACCTTCCGCTTCCACGTAGGTTATTTGACTTGAAGAGTAACTTGGCGAAAAAGTTTTTTCCGTTTCCCAATGTCGATTAAACGGTGAAGTTGCACTATAAGCTGGGTTACCATCTATCTAAAACAAAATATAGAAGTTGCTAGTTGCTAATTAGCATTTTCAAGCCGATCTCCTATTAAGAGGGATCCGCCTCCAGCAACACACTAAGGTAAAATAGAAAAATTTGCTCAAAAATGATCACCAACATCATACCGTACCACACGGCAATCTATTACATCATGTCAATAACCCGCGACCGGTTTCGACCTTATTGGGTCTCATCAGGCGGGTGTAAAAAAACACTCAATAACAAACATGCTAAAAAAACAAATTTGTCATTGGGTGCAAAAAAATGCAATACAAAACAAAATGATACAGCAATACCGATATGACTTGTTGTCCATGTCATGTGTGTGTGTCCTTGAATGTGACCCCCATAATATAGGTATTGCTGTATCATATTGTTTTGTATTGCATTTTTTTGCACCCAATGACAAATTTGTTTTTTTAGGATGTTTGTTATTGAGTGTTTTTTACACCCGCCTGATGAGACCCAATAAGGTCGAAACCGGTCGCGGGTTATTGACATGATGTAATAAATTGCTGTGTGGTACAGTATGCTGTTGGTGATCATTTTTGAGCAAATTTTTCTATTTTACCTATCTAAAACAAAAAATAAGCACGCTGCGGTGAATAGATGTTTTCACCGAAAATTTACGATATCCATTACAATTTATTGTTTGGAGATCATGTGCCATTTCACCCAAAACGAAGGTGAAACACTCGATTTGTTGCCGCCACCTGTGTTGCAGGCCTGCTTTTCCTTTGCAGATCCACCATCCACTTTTCAAAAAATTTTAAGGTATTTCTAAAACAAGTTGGTGGGCGACATGCCGCCCGCGCAGATACGGTTGCTTGCTGACTCCTGCAAGAGCAATTTCCAACACAAAATAAACACGCAACTGAATAACAAGCACAAATCCTAGAAATAAGCACTTTTTTTATTTTTCTAAGACAGTGTTTTTAAAAATAAGCACAAATATTAGAAATAAGCACGGTATGGCAACCCTGACTATAAGTATGAATGAACGTGTGATATCAGTAGCGCGAGAGAACAAGAAAAAGTATAACTAGCATCACATTTTATATTGATTACGGGCAAGAAAAAGGTAGTTTGGACAATGAAACGTAGCTAATAAAATGATGATTTGATTAAACTTAACTAACCTTGGTTGGGGGAGTTAAAAACGTTGAAAAAGAAATTACTCACGACGGAAACAACTTGATCATTCTACATCAGTGCTCTTCAACAGAGGTTTCGCAAAACATGCAGTCGTGTTCCGTGAGTTTTAGGGGTTCCGTGAGGGGACTGCGAAGGTTCTTCGTTTATTACTAGTAATTATTCTTATTTCAGTATATTGATTTCTTATATGTTGTGGTGTTCCGTGTATGCAGTATAAATAGTAATGGAATCTTGTGATAGCAAGTTGCAGATTGTGACGTAATTCTGTTTACAGCTTTAGGATTCCTGAATACAAATAAGGTCAACGGGATGAGACGAAAGAAAGTGTAGTAGTTTTGTGCTCCTGGCTCGGAGACCCCCAGCATTCCATTGAAGAACCCTGAAGGAGTCGAGAGGGGAAGAGAAAGCAGGAGGTAAAGAGAAACAACCAGGAGCATGAAGCGGTGGTGCGGGTGCAGAGGGAGAAGATACAAAGTGGGCGGAAAAAGGATAAGAAGTTTGAAAGCGAGGGTGGGGTACGAGTGATGCATTAGCAGAAGAGGGCCAGATTGAGCAGTGAAAGTATACTAGCTGGAAGAGTCCAAGGAGGAAGTCACAGTGCTGGTAGATGTGGGATCTCAAAAAAAACAGGGAGGGCAGCTCCAGAAGTGAGAGCTGCCAAGAGTTCTGAATCTAGAAAAGCAAAGTAGTGAGCACTTTGAATGAACCCAATTAGAGCATGTGCAGCATTACACTGACCTACCCCGCCAGGTCACATTTCCAGCGCACACTAAACAGGGAAAGACAGAACAAGGGTTTAAATGAACATTGCCACTCGTCAGGAGAAGGAGAAGAATGAGAAGACGGGCAAGAAAAAGGCAGGAGAAGAGAGAAAACAGGCCAATTTTAAAGACGCTGTGTGCTGTCCTTCTGCGGTCGTTCAGGGGGCTGCACGGCGAAAAAATGGTTTGTATGAGGGGAGTGCCCGGGGTAACTGGAACCCTCGGGAAGACCAACAGTCATTTTGACCCAACCCACACGGGTCGGGGACCGCACCACCACGTTGAGGCGGCTGTTGATTGGTGCAGTTCAATTTTGCTCGCTTTACATGTACATACTATATATAAGACAGAAATTTCGCACTTCACTATCCAAAAAGATCGGAGTCAATACGTGTTTTGGGGACGAACAGAAAGTCGGTAATGATGATTAGAGTTAAAGTTAAATCAAAGTCAGAGTTAGTTGAGAATAGAGGGGAAAATGAACGCTATACGGTGTAATTTGTTGTAGTGACGATAGGTTATTGTCGAGAGCTGTAACATGTGGTCATACGGTTTAGATCTGAGAAGCATTAGGTTAACTGTTGTAAAAGTAGTTGTAAGTAGTGATGGAACTTGTAATAACTGTCTATTTGTTGAAGTGTTTAATTATTTTTTGAATTGTAGTAACAAGATATTAGATTTTTTTGCAAGCAGTTTGTGATTTCTAAATTTTGTTAGTGGGGGTTCCGTGACAAACGCGAAAGTACAACAGAGGTTCCGCGATGACAAAAAGATTGTAAAGCACCGGTCTACATTCAACACGAGCTTTAATATCTAAATAAGAGAAACACAGGGTAGTTTGGAACAATAAGCTCAAGCGAAGTAGGTAAAGTAATAGTAATAAATGAATGTTTTTGTCGTCTTAAAATGATAAAATTTATGAGAACACAGGCTACAGACTCACAACAGTTAAAAAAAATTGTCAACGGTCGTTTTTTGTTAGTGGAAGCGTTTGAAAAATAACCGCTTTCACATCCCTGATCGTAATTCTGGTAACCTTACTAAATTTAATTGTATAGCGGTTAGCTTTCAACGCAGTATCGATCTTAGCCTAGCCTCGAGTAACTGATGATGCTTACTTACTAGGGCAGACGTAATTTGTTACGCAGGTTCGCAACGCTACAGCGGAATACGATCAGTCAAGGCTCCTCGGCAAATTCATGCCCGTTAAAATGCAAAAAAAGGCATAAACACTGTTGCACGTATGATCTTTCAATTGCAAATAAAGATGCCCCGTAAAACCGTGTTGCCGATCGCTTGCAGACGAGAGGGAATCTTTGGTGACAGCCTCAGGCAAATTTGCAGGCATATCCTATCCATCACATGCTTCAAGTGTAGCTCGCACGATGCAGCTACAAATAAACATGGAGGAACAAGGCACAGCTTCTAGAATGCAACCAAACGTTGATGTAATTAAACTGTATTTATTACGCACACGTATTGGTAAAGAGCAGACATCACAGTGTGTTAAATAACTCAATTGAAACAAAATCTTGTCGACAAAACGAAATTACTGATAGCAATATTAATGAATAAAGACAATCTAGGGCAAAATTAATGGCTACGCATTGCTGTTATGAAAGAATGAAATTAAGTTTTGTCCCAAAATCAAGCAGCGAAATTGTACGTCACGGTGTTCAACGTGGTCTAGAGGGTTGGAGCGCCGTATTATGGCCGTGATGATCACATAGTCGCGTGTTCAAGTCAAACGAAGGCAACGTTGTCGTGTCTTCGGAAGATAATACGGCAATTTTTCCCATCTTGGCAGAACGCATTGTGCCAGCAATATAAGTAACGCCGAAGAAGACCTACACTCAACGACCTGACAATGCAACAAAAGATTTCCCGTGACTGGCGGATAATATATAACGTTAGACATCCAATGTAAAGCATGCAGAATTTGGTGAAATGCACCTCAATATCACAAAAACTAAACAGAAAGTACCGGTTGCACAAAAATGAAAGAATGCTGGCAATAACATTAAAAAAAGTCAATCGTAAAAGCTTAGTAATCACACAAAGATAGCGTTTTAGACTTTTTAGAACAAAGCTTCTAATGGATTTCATGTAAAAAATATAAATCATGCATATCAACAACATACGTATAATCGAGGACAAAATGCAGATCAGCGATTTACAATAAGCTTAGTGCATATGAAATTTGTTTCAGAAACCATAATGTTCCAGAAATTAATTGTTATTGCAATTTAGGAGAACCGAAAACGACCTAGCGCCATAAGAAACTTAACAGTCTCGAAGCGTATATGAATTACACGTGTATCACAATGCGGCTAACAGCAGATACTCTTAACTTTCCTAAAACACCTACAGAGAAATACAATTCACTTAGAGTTCCAACCCTTTACTAAAAAGCAAACGCCTTGGTTTTTTCAAAACAAATGCAACTATTAGGCAGTATAAAGCCTCCAAAGCAGTTTCTCGTTGCTGTATTTAGTTATCTACTTCGAAAGTGCCATAAGAGGCAGCTTTTGGGTATTCACCGATGGCAGTCCGCCTCGTTGGTGATGGGGCTTCCGGTCCACTACTTGCGTTCAAAATTGGTTCGAAATAATCACTTTCCCCTCGCCTAACCATGATTAGGCCAGTGGTGAGGATCTAACTGTTTTATGCCTGCCTCCAACCCAAGCAAGAGGAGGGGTAAAAACAACAGCAAAGATCTGCAAGGAACATCCGTTGAATTACATATGGTATTTTATAAAACAAAGAGTACCCTAACTATTGCATCGGCATTAACGCCTACTTTTGACAGTAAGTTACCGTATCTAAGAACTTGCAATTACAATCACAATAAAAAGCTCGCGTTCAAAAATACGAAAAGCCGGTTTTTCTTAACTTCGAACTAGCAAAAATCAATTGTTTCCGGCAATAAATCGCGACTCTTAAGAGAGCCGTAAAAGGCTTTTCTGAGGGAATAAAGGTATTCACTAGTACCGATTTTGGTTTTTATTCTAAAGTGGGTGTCAAAGCGTTAAAAATTAAAAAGGCAAAAAAACTTTAAAAAATTGAAAACCATTTATCCAAGTACAAGGATATATTGAGCCATGTACTAGCTTCAAAACGATGCAAGATACGAGTGGGTTGTACCTTGATACTAGCAGCACCAAATGTTAATTGGCTTTGATTGAATAAGTGTTAGCACAGTTTAATGCTAGTGGTCGACTGTGAACAGAAGCCTTACATCGAATTAATGCATTGTAGACTATGGTATTGGTACCCCTGTCAAAGAGATACTTTTTGTGGCTGTAATTACTCGAGATACAAGAGTGTAATCGATAGACTAAAATTACATCGGACAGGTGAGTGTTTAGGCAGCAGCATTAACAGGTGAATGAGTGGGGAATTGTAAAGAATGTCACAGACTGATGCGCAAGCTTTAAAGATAAAAATCAGGTTTTTACTACTAGTGATGATAAAATAAGCTAAAACGGCTTCAGCAATATGTAAGATGTTGAGCTTACAGCTTGCAATATTGAAATATCTTGCACATAATTCCATACCGAACTTCCTCTAAAAACATGCAATGAACGGCAGCTTATTTTACAAGCGATCGCGAAGCAGTAAACAGCGATGTAAAAAAAGAAAAATTCGACAGGGGTTCAACTTTACACCTCGCATGTTATCGTGGAGTGCTTTTTCACACTGGATTGGTGGCGGTCGTCGCTTCTGAAGTAGTCGACGGTTCTTTCGCACTAGCTTTGCTGAAAAACCTCAAAACTGCACTCGATCCGCGACGAGGCAAGTTCGCTAGTCTGCAACACAGTTAGATCAGATGTTTAGCCTAAAAATAACACTTTCCTGATAGAGAAGCAGTGATATTGCCTCACCCATAACATTTCTGAGACGTTTTATAAGGCCAAAAAGCGCCCCAAATTTCCCCTGCAGTTCTATAAAGATGTACTTCTCACGTACGAAAAACTCAAATTGTTTAAATTGTTTTTTCTACTTTCACATCAAATTTGGACAACCATGAAAAGTTTTAGCTCATGTTAAACTGTAAATTTGAATGTACAAATTTAACTACTTTAATATGATAATGATCTAACAAAGGGGCATCGTTATCCTATACAATTTTACTATCGTTTCTTTCTTTTGTCTGGTATTGTTTTATCATTTTTTGTTTCGTGTTGTCATATACGTCGATTTTACGTTTTTTCTCCCGCGTTTTTGCAGGCTTTTTAGACGTGCTGATTACCTAATGACTACCACTAAACACTCGCTTTCGAGCAACACTAATTCCGTATGCCTCCCTGACAACGATAACTTCATGTAATTTCAAACTCCAAAAGTTTTGTTCCGAAGTCCGCAACAATAACTGCTACACCACGGCGGTTTGTTTCTTGCTGTTATGAGTGAAACTAAAGTACATACATAAACGGCTTACTTGGTACTTGTAAATGACTTTTTCATTCCTGTGGTGCGTTTCTTCGGTTTCCCAGTATTGAGCAGAATTTTTTCCGCTCCGTCGGACTCGTCCATAAGTTGCTCTAGCTTGGCAAGGTCGTCTGTACGAATCGGTGTGAACGATATATCCCGTACTGCACGGAATTCACCGCAGTTGTTCAAATGTTCGTTTTCGAGTCGAAAGAAATTCCAAATAAAACGCCTGAAATTTAAAAAACAGGTTTGGCACCACTGCAAGGATTTCATGATAGAAGTATCGATTTTCCCAAGTTACAACAATAGTGGAAACATGACGTGACAGGGGTTTTTAACTGAAAGCTCAATCCTGCCTTTTACTAAACTTGAACTATAATTCCCTGAAACTTCTCCATTTTCAAGGAACAATAAGAAAATTGCATAGGACGTCACAAATTTGGCGCGAAAAAAGTAGCTGACCAAAGCTGTAAGCTATGTTGAAAAGGTATATGGCGAACATCACCTTTTGGGGTTATTTAGAAACCAATGTGAATTTAATTCAATATTGGAATGGATTAATGCTAATTTGTTACTAAGAAACAAATAAGTTCGATCAAAAGTGATTTGATTGAGACTAGGCCTTTCACTTGGCGAGTCCAAATTAGCACGGTGAGTCCATTTGCCAAAAAATCGGCTTTAAAAGAAGTGTCATCTAAACATCATCTATTCCTCTGTTAAAAACAACAACACACCATTTAGATACCCGTCTTCTTCTTCGTCGTTTGAGCTATTTGTTCTCAGCATTATGCAGGAAGATGTTCATTCACTGCACGAGCGCTCATGCTTGCCGGCTTGTTTTCCTCACTTTCACTATTGCGCTGAGCGCCAAGCAGGGAAGCTGTGAATACCATTACGTCTTTTGGTATGACTCGACTTGCCACTACGCCATCGCGCCATAGATACCCGTAAGCACATTAACAAAATCAACCTTTTATCTGATCATCACGACAGGTACCAAAAGTTTTTTGGTTACAATTTACTTGGTGCAGCAGCCTAGGCAACAGTCCGACAAAAATTGATTAAGGAATAGTTAAAGTCATAAAATTGCATCTGATATATCAATGTAACTCCCCTGCAAGTATTTTTGGCAAAAAATTACAAAGTACTTTTGATTTCACAGCACTTTGATTATCAAACGCAACATACGATAAATTTTACAGAAGTCTAACCTATTATCTAGGCTGCAATATAGTCTACGTTTACAATTCTTCAGCATTCTTTTGCAACTAAATATGCTGTAGAAGTTGCGGATTACAATTAACTTAAATTCAATATTCACAAATATGCTAATTATTCGAATATGAATTCCAAACAGAAGCTGGCTACAAATAAGCCTACATGTCAGGCACATAAAACTTGAGTAACAATTAGCAATAATAAATGAACCGTAACACTTTTCACTTTGACTTCAGATTCATTCCACAACATCAGTAAAAAAACATATACAACGTCCATTTAAAAACTGTTTAGTTTATCCATTTTATTCACATAAAACAATATCCCTCCCATACAGTTCAATGCGAAAATCCTGAAAATAGTCAGCCACTTTTTTCGAAAGCCAATTTTGATGACGTTTGATCACGCGTGACAAACCTTCCTATGTGCCAGAAAAAAATATTAATATTGTTAAATTAACTTATAATGCATCATTTCCGTAAAGCTTAATTTTAGGATACGTTCTCGTGCATCGCTACATTAGGACGTTTATATTACCACAGTAATCGCATCGCCATTTACCGTGCGTATTAATCTCTGGATAGCAGAGTTGCCGTGGAAAAGATACTTTGCACTGATTTCGTCAAATTGGCTGATTCCAACCAGTTTGTTGGAAGTAATGTAAATCAAGCAACTTGAGCACAATCTTGAAAGTTAGAAACACCACAGCTACCCATGATTAGGGCCACTGCCGCTGTCCAGTGAGCCTGGTGAATAAAAATGCAATAAATATTGATAAACATCTCCTAAATTTTCTTAAACTTTTGAGGGGGGTAAGGACATGCAAAACAAAATGAAGAAACATCGGACATGCGGAAAGCTTATCAGCTTTATAGAATGCTGCTTACGAAAACAGTAAGAAGCAAAGAGATCCTTTCGTGAAATGTAAAACGTTTTCACTTACCTTAACACTTCCAAAACGCTTAAAATGGTCGAAATAATATTCTTAAAATTCACATCATTCGCATAAATTTGTTCAATGCTAATGATAAGAATCCACGAAAATCGTATGACGGCGTCTTCAACAATAGCAGCATAATAGACCAACTGCACAAAAGCAAAGACGTTTTGGCTCACTTCGCAGCACAGGCAACAGTGCCAAGCATAGTTTCCTGTAGGCTAACAAGGCTTTTTCGGGCACACGACTACATCTGTTGAGGTTTCATGCTTTCAAAACAACAGGTGCAGCTTTCATACAGCCACATAATGTTTTGTGATGCACTTGTTATCAAAAGCACTAAATATTGCAGGTTGAGCAAAAGTAGTGGCCTTTTGTTTGAAATAATCTAGATTTAAAAGTTGGGCAAACTTATCTTCACTATTCAGCTCACAGCTAAGATTTCGGTCTCAAAGTCAAGTTGTTGCAAACTTAGAGGGAACATTAATACAAGTTTAATTGCGTTCCGTTTTCACCAGCAGGTCACAATTGTGGCGCAAAGAGCTTTTCATTGTAGCGCCAGCGCGAGCCGAAATGACGTTTTTCCAACAAAAAAACATTTTTTTTCCACAAACACGTACATCAATTTCTGATGCAGTACCACTTTTTCTTGAGTCAAGCGAGGACTAAAGTAAATGGCCAACAACTGTTCACTTTAAATCGAGCTTCAAACAACTTAGAAGATGCTATTCTCATTTTTCTTGACCGGGAATCAGATTATAAATAGTGTGACAGTATTCACTACAGAACACCAGAAAATAAAAATTGGCGTTACTTGAGCTGCGATCAATATAGATGCATCCTAAGTTCAATATCGATAGCTTAGCACATGCTTTATTTCGAACACCGCACTTGGCGTACGACGTTAGCTCGATATGTAATGCACCACAAAATGCCCAAAAGTACCGTAAAATCATTGTACTTGCGCACACTGCAAGCCTACGCTAAGCTTTGGTGAGCGCACTTTTCTAAAAAGAAACTTACGAAATACATCAGCGTATGCTCATACATAGAATGAGGGGAAGCCGTCATAAAATAGCATAAAACTTACATCGGCCGCTAAAGTGTAGTTTTCGTATTGGTGTGAGCTACCTTGGCTTTTTCTTTCTTTGCTGATGAACAAGAGTTATTTCTCTGTTTGTTAGTCTTTAGTTAGACAAGGCTACTGTGACAGCAAACTGCTCAATCCTGCCCCCTGTCCGTCACATAAAAATGGAAGTTTCCCGTTAAGTGTCTCACCCAAGGGCACAAGCGAAGCTACCACCATTTTTTCCATAATATTTCTTTCGTGCTGCGCGTCGAGCTAGCAAGCTACAAAAACCGTTTATACAATCTTTGACGTTACTAGACTATGAAATTGAACACAGGTCTACCGACTGTGAAGTGGACGACCTGACCACTACACCAACGCCCGAGGTATTGATAACATAAACCGCCAGAATAAATGCGTTGAAAAATGTATCAAGAGCACATTTTCGATATCAATTATTAAATACTTAAAAACGCGCAAAGACGCCTTTCTTGTTGCCTGCGCTGAAGCGAACACTCTGCACAGCAAAAAAGGACTACCTTGTTAGGATAGACGATTTCTTCTCTCAAAAATTTATTATCTCCAGCGTTTTTGTCCAAGAATCCCCAATCCATTTTAATGTCCCATGCAAGCGTGTAACAGCTGTTAATGAACAAGCTGCAAATAAATAGATAGAAATACACGCTCTGACCGTTGCCAGTTCTTTCTGCAACAGCACAAATAGGTTATTTGAGTAAATGAGGATTATACGCTTTAGTCTCAGGCCACTACAAAACAGGTATGATTATACGTACATGAAACACGTTGGGATAAGGTTAGCTGAAGAGCTACCAGCACTATTGGCACAGAGAAATTCTACACAAACAGCGCAACTACGACTGCTTGCACAAAGCGCAATGCAGAAACTATGCGGGAGTTGAACTGGAAACCTTAAGGTTTCAAACTAACGACCTATCACACGGAGCTACGGTGTCCGTCATATGATGGCCAATTTCAGTAGGTTGAATTAGACCAGTGCTCATCAGGGGCTCCGCAGAACCCGAAGGTTCTTCGTCTATTGCTAGAAAAAAGAAATTCATAGTCACTGAAGAACAAAGTAGCTTAGTGACATTTGAATGGTTCTCTTTTGGACGCACAAGGAGTCTGACTACACAGTCCCGACGTAATCGCGGCTCAAGTAATGGCGTCGACCTTTCTTTTTTTTTTGGAGGCCACCTTCAAATAGCCCCGATCACATAAATTTAAGGCCTGGTTGCAATGAAAGACAACAAAGTGTTTGTTATTGAACATGCTGATCTGTTCCACTAATAATGACAACAGAACTATGTTAATAACGCATTAAAATGTTTCGTGACAAGCGCGAAAGTACATCAGAGGTTCCGGGATGATAAAAGGGTTGAAGAGCACTGAATTTAGACCTTACAATTTCCAGCGTGATAGATAATATGGGTTCTAAATCAAACGAATGCCTGAAATGCCATTAATCAGCCAGTTTATACTGTAAAAGCGAAGAAATTTCGGCTCACTTTTTGGCACAGCATTATTCTTCTGATAATATCGGCTTATTTTTTTCCCCGGTTTTGCAGGCTTTGTGTGCAGGTTTAGTGTGTATCTGCCACTCCCATGCGCATTCGAAAAGGAATTTACTTTTCAGCATTCTACATGTAAATTCCCAACGGACACCAGTGTTTTTTTACGGAGACAAAAACTCCAGGTCTTTTGTTCTTGACACAAGTTGTTCTTTGTATAGATGCAAAGATTTTCCTGTGAACGCAGAATATAGATGCTATAGATATCAGTAGCTCTGACGTAAATGCGTACAATGCACCTGCTTATGGTCGTGAGTGCATTTGACTAAAATGCCGAGCAATACACTTCAGTTTGTAGTCAGCGTGCAATTGAAACTACTTGCAAGCACATTAGTGCAAAATATGCCTCTACATCGTAATGTGCAAACTTTTCTAAACCTTCACATCTAGCAGCAAATGCAGCATACACTAACACAATAAACTGCACGCGTGAAGAAGCTCACATTAAGGTTGCAATGCACGAGCACCACAACTAGCATTTAATGGTTTAATTAGCTTAACAATTCAACGTGTAAGTGTTGGCTGCGCAAATGCAACTTATGCGATAATGCCGCAACGACTTCGCGGCTCGTGCTTTTGGGAAAAACACTTGCAGATAATTGTCCTTGTTTGGAGGCTTCTCAACAAACAACCAATTTATCGAAAGCAATATTAAGACCACAGATGTATAAACTACAATCCTTCAGGTCAATTACGATTAAACACCATCCAACCGAATTGAATGACAATTACGACTATCTTATTTTGTAATCGTCTCGATTAAAATTGCTATTGCTTCTCAAAAATGTTTAAAACATGAATTTCTTTAATAGCTTATTAGTAGGTTGCAACTCAATCTAAAATTTTTTCAACTAACTCAATCAAAAATTTTTTAATATAGCTTTAAAAAAAAGCTATTTGAGCCATAAGCTTTACGTCACGCTCTCATCAGTGGTAATATCGCATCAAAAGGGAAGATCTAGAGTGAGTACCGGTAATTGTTTTACGTGGTTAATTTGGACGACAGGCAATCAAGACGAGCCAATGATAAGGCAAATACTTTAAAGCGCGCCAAAAAAAGATTTCGCAATAGCGAAAGTTAGAGAAAGCGCAGCAGGAGGCCAAATGCCACGATTCTCGAAAGAGTTCGACCACGGCAGTACTACTTGCGGCACATGCCATTGGTTTGGCCACACTAAAAATCAAAACTACCGGTACACAGTGTACTTATTACTAAGCACACACGTAAACCAAAGTAGGTAACAAAGGTATCACATTATAAAAGTTGGAGCCAAAACAATTGTTTTTAATGGCAATCATTTTGATTGTCAATTGTGATTTCACATACAGCACCCATTTTAAGCAAAAAACAAACGCAATTCCACTATCAAAGGCAATCTCCTCAGTAAAGCAAAAAGGTGGGAGTTTTAGTTAGATCTCACCAATGCGCATCTGCAACGCATAAATTACATTTCTTCATGCCGACAACGAATATAATTAGATGTCGCCTCCAGGAATAAAATTTGATTCCGATTATATAAAAATGGCAAAATCGATTACAAATGCCAAGTGCGGCAAGAGGGTGATGGCAAATTCGGTGATGTGCACAAAGTGTGGTAAATGGGTACGTGGTAGATGCGCGAAAATCAAGAGGGTGACTTCAACTCTGGCAAAAGGTTTTGTTTTTAAACTATGTGGTGATACAAAGGAAGGAATTGTAGAACCAGGTCAAGAAATATCATTTTTTGACCAGGTTGACTTTGTGAAGAACTTTTGTTATTTGGGGGACAGGTTGAACGCCGGTGGTGGAAGTGAAGTAGCGTTAACAGCAAGAACGAGAATTGGATGGATAAAACTTAGTGAATATGGGGGGTTACTTCATGGAAGAAAGTTTTCGTTGAAAATGAAAGGAAGGATTTATCAGAGTTGCGTAAGATCAGCAATGCTGTATGGGAGCGAGACGTGGTGTCTAAGGTAGAATGAGATGCCAATTTTGAGAACTAAAAAAGCCATGAAAGAAGCAATGTGTAAGTTAAATTCATTGAGAAAAGAAGGAGCCAAGAACTTATGAGTTGGCTGGGTTTAAAGGATACTTTGGATGGACTAGCCAGGGTGAGTGGAGTGCGATGGTATGGGCATGTTTCGAGAAGGGATAATGGATGTTTTGAGAAGAGCGTTGGATAAAAGAGGCGGGAATAAGTGGACGTGAGCGACCGAATATGACGTGGAAGAGACAAGTGGAGGAGCATATCAATCAGATTGGACTGAAAAAGGAGGATGCCATTGACAGAGCAAGTGATACAAACTTTCAAGAAATATGAGGTGAATCCGGCTACCTGCGTCAACGCAGACAAAAACAGATTAAAAAAGTGGATCTCTCTCTCGATTGTGATTATCACCGTATACATCACAGATGAAGATGAATAACTTAAACAAGAAGCAACATGTCTGTACAACACTTCCCAGGTTTCGTACCACTTGTGCCGTGCTGCGGATTCGGATGATAGAAATACAGTGCAACAACTAAAAAAAAAAGGAGCTTCGACATTTTCCTCAAAAAGTTCAGGGCAAATAGATGCAAGAAACAAACAAACAACGCACTCACGGAAATGCAGAACATAAAAAGCTTTGAATGTCTCTCGAAAGAAAGTCGTTGAGTACTTGCCAGCATTGACAAGATGGGGAAACCACTTTTTAGTGTCATGATAACGGCGCAAACATTGCACAAATCGAATAAACGAAGGATAGCAAGCAATAACGGAACGAAGTCCGTACGAGTACGACTTGCAACGAGACGATTCCACTAAAAAAAATGGATTTAAGTTACACATCTTTATTTTCTGGTCACTGAAAAACTTTTTGTTCGGTTTTATAACAATGATATTGTGTTTAGTATTATTTCAGTCTATTTTTATCTACGCTAGCTGTATTTAGCTCAGTCTCAAGTTCAGACTCGTTTGAAGTTAGCAATACCGCTGACCCAATATATTTTTGCCGCAAGCAGTGCAACCACGCACAAGAATAAGCAGTAAAATGTCTTTCCAAAGAACACAATGTGGCCATCGTGAGGCTTGAAAACAAGATCATTGCTGCCCCAGACGGTGAGTCAACCCACTCGATCAAGTTGCTGGGTTTTTAATGCAACTGCAGCGTCCATTTGATTTGTTCATTCATGCTCATGCTCTGCTTGCATGTCTTTGCTTAGACTGGGCTACAAGGAGGGCTAAATTGCCACATAACAATAAAGGAATCCCGTTAAAAATCTTTCTCAAGGACACAACAACCAAACATGCTGGCTTTTTCTCTACATTCTTCCTTTCATGCTGATTGCCAAGCAAGAAATCTGTGAATACCATTATCATCAAGTCCACAACACCGCGACGGTACAAATACCTTCACTAGATAATAATATAAAATATCCCTTGGTATGTGGTAGAACTCCGAGGTAATACCTACAGCTCCATGCCGTCCACCACAGTTAAACGGCCGTTTACCTTAAAGCATTAGCTATTGAAATGCTAGCTTTATTAGTAGCAAGCAGTCGTCGGCACACCATGCTTGGGCTACGAAAAAAAAGATCGCAGAATATTGCCTTTGAACATTGCACATGTCAAATTTTGTTTATAACTATTAGAAACTAAAACACATCGCCGAAAAAGTACAGGTCTTATGGCTACCCAACCCTTTTCTCGGTATGGGCACCTGGCAACGGGCAATGAAACCCCTAGAGCCAAACAGCTTTCTCTAACCTGGATTAGAGGCGGTAGAACAGACATAAAAAATGCAATTAAAATTATTAGCCATTCACATTTGTTTGCATCTCAATCATCAGCTATTATTCAGTATCAAATGGCCTTTCGATTACGCAAAGAAATGGCCTTTTGATTACGCAAAGAGATTGATTCTGCCTTCTATTTATACGCACTGTTTTGGCCAGTCCATATATCTCCGTCGAAACCGTAAAAACAAATCAAAAATTCCAAATCGAGCAATAGAGAAGTGAGACTTGTTAATTGATCAGCGATCCAAAAGTCTGCAAACTCGACTGGATAAAACCCACAAGCAACGAGCCGCCACTGTTGAATAATTGATTATGTAGCACCGGTAATCATTTTACAATTCACAAGCTCAATGTGCAACTTACCAATCGCTTTAAAAGCCAATATCTTGGCTTGTGAAAGAAGAAAGGAAACGGATTAAATAAGAACGCCAGATAAACAATTGCGACCAAACCCGGGCTCAGATAAGCCGGATAGAAGGACAACAAAGGCAGATTTCCAAATAAAAAAGCCACAAGACTTATTCCCCACACTATAGAAAACAAGCTTGCAATCTGTAACAATGAATTTGCTGATAAGATAAAATTTACGACCGCAAGATGTAAAGAAAGAAAGTATTGGGTGTAATGCAAAGCATTATGAGTGAAAACCTTTCACTGCATGAGCAGAAGGCTTGGCCAAGAATCAAAATAATGACCAAGTGAAAGGTTTCTTAAATTAGAATACCTGCAAGAAAGGTTAAATGAATGTTTACACAGGGAACTTCAAAGCAGTTAGCAGGTAGTTTCACATAGGAATTCAACATAATTAATGGGTGTTATGCAATACGTTTTCAAAGAAGACCTTTGATTCCATCGCTCAGCTTTTTATGGCGACGGCATAATGTTTGTACTACGCTGCACACCTCACAAAAAAATTTGTCAAGTCGCTTTTCACATCCGCCTATTGTGCAACAATACGCACCATCAGCGCTTCAGGGAAACACTAAATCTTTTTTTGCTCAACGTTGTTTAAGAGAAATGACTCGTCAAAAACCCGATGTCCCTGTGACACCACAGCTTTATCAAAGGGAATAATGAAGCTGCTTCCCCAGCAGCAACAGGATGTCATTCGGCTACCCATAAATCACAGTCCGCCAGGTAGAAAATGGGGCTACCAGTCTATAATTAGGATAGATCCAAATACCTATCGCTTTCCTTAACCTGACCAACAACATTTTCCTACTTCCTTGACTGCATTTGCAGAGCGAGTCTTTGGTGTTCAATTTCCCACTGTGCCTTTATCTAACGAAAAAGAGGAAAATCATAACCATGACCGCTTAAGGTCATAGATTTTAATTGTCCGCATGATATCGACTTCAGATTCCCGGTAGAGTCATCTCAGTACTTTAACTCTCAGAATTCCAACTGCGCCAGCATAAAGTAGTCAAAAACCAAATCTAGCATGGTGCGGCCCAGAAGTTCGTTACTTTTGCAGCAATCACTACAGCAGAGCGGCAGTAACTGCGTGATGCGTAACCCATTGGCAAGGAATACGACGATCATTGAGTCACGCTATTGTAAAAAAAGGAAACTTGGACACTTTTTTCAAAAACATCCTAGTCTTGCAGTGACAAAATTATTTAATTAACTTGATTAACGTCTTGCAATAAAACGCTGCACAGCGTACATATATTTTTGGTCAACATTTCGTTTCTTTTTTTCGCATTCAGTATCTGACAGTTGTCGAGAGCAGATGTGTTTTCTTCTCTCTCTCTCTCCCAAACTCAGAATATGGAGCTGAAGCGCAGAAATCGAGAAAGTGACGACCAAAAAGTGGAAAAGGATTTTAAAGAAGTAAGAAAGAGGCTATATGACAGTAATTCTTTAATGAAAATAATAACGAAACGAATTGATGAACAGAGAAGCAACATGCCAAGCTAAAAAAGTGAAATAGTTGAAAGTCAAAAGCGAAAATCGATAGCTAAAGCAACTAGTCAACTCAAGCGTATGTAAAACGAATGCTCTAGAACAATATGGACGTACAGTACATTAGCATATTCGAGGAATTCCACTGCCCACCAGTACACTGATGACGACGGCAAAAAGCAGTGTTTGAAATTACTGTATTCCTGAATATTGAGCTCAATAAATGGAATATTCAGAGAATAATCTACTTGATAAAAATCAATTTAGATTCAGAGAAAACTCTTCAAAGGCATTGGCGACGAGCAATATATATGACAGTTGGCTTAAAATATTGATGAAAGTCTATGCTCTTGCGGTTTGTTTTTAAACCTGTTTGACGCTTTTGACTCTGTAAACCATTGTGAACTGACAATAAAAATGGAACGGCATTTTGGTATCAGAGGCACATCCCTAAATTTATTGCTCCTTTGTTCAACTAATCGATATCAATGTACCAAAGTATGGACTATCGTAGCTGATGGTCGACATATGGGGTACCATATAGATCGACATATGGGGTACCATAAGTTATAATTAAACAAAATAACATTTTACAGACTGTCGATCGAAGCAAGAAATTTAGTCATGGTAAAAAATTAGATACTACAGTTTAATGACATGTGCACTCTAGAAACGGCAAGATTTATAAGTAGATTGGTAAATAACAAACTTACAACTTTCTAATGCCTTTTCACTAAAAGTCGTGAAGCTCGAAGTACAAAATAACTAGATCATTTTTGGCGAAGAGGTTGCAGAACATATCTCGAAATCAATTCTATTTTTATTTTGGGCCAAAAGTTTCCAAAACAATTTCTCAAAATCAATTTATCAGTCGCAGCACCAAAATATGGCTAAATATTCCTGAAGACTTAAAAAGCATGCATTGGGTTTCTTTCAATTGGAACATCAAAATATAGTTGATAAGTGCATACCAGCGCTTGCTCTTGTTTCGCATCTCAGACTTTGCTTTTTTTCTTGTTTTTCGGTCACAACCTTAAATTGGAGTTTTTTGATGTTTCAGTCTAAGTTTTCTTAATTGTGCTGCCCTTCCGCATCGAATCACAGTAGTCCTACTATCACGAAGCAGTCTGACTAGGAACTATCCAATTCTTCGTTACTTCTCAGCTAGTATACAGCTGACGAAGCAGTCTGACTAGAAACTATCGAATTCTTCGTTGCTTCTCAGCTAGTATACAGCTGCAGTTTTATTCGCACTTTACTCAATGTTGTATTAATGTATTTTACCACGTATCATGTATACTTGCAAATGAAATTAATCTCTCTTTCTCTAGTTATAATAACTAATATTAATTCTTTTTTTAAGCAATTTTTTGTGGGTTTTGAAAACAATATGAATAGCATGTGAAATCTTTTTTTATTCCTTTTTGATTCACTTAATTAAATTTTTAGAGCAACCAAGGTTTTTATACTTTTGCTCAAAACTTCCATGAAGCGAGACTTACCTCGAAAAAATGCTGATGAGATAAATGTTGTCTCGGATCAATTTCAAAAATAAGAATATGATTGACACCTGCACTTCGCCAACCCCAAGTATTGAAGCCGAGACAAGTTAAAAAGACGAACAAAATAAAGCCGCCTCGGTACAACCTGAACATGCAACAACGGATTAAGAGTCCCGGTTTTGCAGTACAAATAATTGCAATACGTATGCATTTCAACACCAACCATATCGCTGGAGAGAATTATATTTGCTTCCGCCATCTTGGAGAGAAAAACACCAAGAATTGTGTACAACTGCATTGGCGTGTGCTTCTATAACCAGCAATTCGATTTAGATGAAATTTATAGTGTCACTACTAAAGGCTAGCAATCAAAAGCATCTTTACTTTTTCGTTTTCGGGGGTCTCTCCAGCTGCCGACACAGGGTATCAAATGTAAGGGCCTTTTCAATAGTGGGGGTAGGGGTCAAAGTTGCTAAAAGAAAACAAACTGCCATAAAAAGCTTCTTTAACCATACATCACAATAAAGCGGGCGTGGAACTCGCAACCTCCAAAATGCGAGCAAGTGCTTCATCGCAACTGATCTATTTGTTGCTGTCAAGACGAGATACTAAGCTATAACTTACTCTACTATGAGCCACGGTTTCGCTGTAACTTTGATGTGGAGTCCAGCGAAGATAGCAACTGCTAGTATAACAATAAACATTCCCAAGAACAAACCAACCCGAAACACAGTTCCTTTAGGGTAGGTAGTCTAAAAATTAAACTGCTTAAAGACACTAAGAAAACCAAATGCGAAATTCACAACGCGGATTCCAAATAGATACAGCCAATTTCTGGTTGAACAATACACTCTCTACTTTACATGCCTTTGCTGGAGAAGTTTTTGCTATCATCGCGTAAGAAAACGCTCACTGCAGTTGTGGTGGTAAAGACGTGCATAGTGTGCACATGAAAACTTTAAACGAGGTAGAGTGTAAATAATATAACGTCGCTTCATATAGCTCTATCACTGCGTTCACAACCAAGTGAAAAGCGCAAAGCGCTTTTTGTTGAGTTGATTGTGATCGTTTCGTGGGGTTCGTAATCGCCTTTCCAATAAGTTTACTCTTTTCAATGGATTGATTGCGCAGCAATGTATTAAGGACAAAACAGATTTCAAAAGCAATTTTTAAACGCTGCAACATGCATTGTCTGCATGGAGAGTAGGAGTGTCAAACTTGCTGCATAGTCCTTTGACAGATGGTGTCGTGTCGGTATTTAATCAATTGAGAGACATAATCGATTAAACTTGGCAGCTAGTCAATGCACCACAAGGTAAGGCCGGAAGTGTTTGTGCAAGTTGTCATATTTAATTTGTGACAGCAGCTTAAATGTCATGATCCACATCTATAACCCAGAGACCATTGATTGACTACCGGTCAAATGTGATTTAGACATCCATAAACGCTTTCCTAGCTTCCCTATTTTGATGTAATACAAGTTTATTTACAATTAACTACCTAAGCATTAATAAAAGTACTATACCACTTACACTTATGGAAGATAAATCTGTGGTTCAAAAACGTCACAACAAAAATAAAACCAAAAGCGTACGGTATTTCAAAACACAAATAATAATGCCAACACGAGCTACCAGCTAGCTGCCAAATACTAGCTAAGCTGAACTAATGGAGAAAACACATTACTGTCAATAAAATTGTTCTTATTTGGTGGATTGTAACAGAATTCTAAATCAAAATGATTATCCTTGTCTTTATCCTTATCACAGTAAACGGTTACCAATTGATATGTTCAGATGTCGGATATGGTACTACTGCTACCCAAGTGCAACTTTACCAAAATCGCTACTCCCAGACAAAAGGAATCACGAGTAATCTGCTTTCCTAAAAGCGCAACAATGCAAAACACACTCAGATCCTGAACTCATGAACGTCTGCACGTTACTGCAATAAGCCAACGACAAGTCCAATTCAACAAATCACAAATAACACAGCCAGCTACTTACAGTGTCTGTTAGAGGTGGGACTCGTAATCTTTTCATTGCTTTTGATCGATTTCCATTTTCTAGGTCATCGATAAAAAGATTCTACACATAAAATTGAAAATTAATACAGTATCTACCGAACATAAAACCGAGTCTCAGCTATTACTCACAACGATCTTTTGAACGCTTCTGGTAATACGGCTTTATGATCCAAACTCGAAAGGTCGGTTATAAATTTAATACGATTGCATTAGTTCGTATTTTTGCAGTTTATAGTACACATTCTAGGATTAGTAAATATTACGAAAATTGCGAGTTTCAGCGCCGTATTTCAAACAAGTCTAGGAGTTACTATTATACATGAATAGCTTTCTTGTGATAGGCTATGCATCAGTAAGCCTGTATTCGGCTTGTTAAACTCAACGCTTCTTACATTACTGCTTCAAAACAAACTTACAAACTTCATGGTACATAAACTAAGTACGGTGGACCAAGAAACACCATATCAATCAGGCCAGATCGATTTGTCATTTAAAAATGGCGTTAATAAGCAGATTTCCCATTTCCAAAGCTTGACGATGATTGTGTTAAAGAACTATACATTACATGAACATAAATTAAAGGACACAAAATCCATAAAGTAGCGTATAACGCAAAACCGGACCTCTGTTTTGGTTATATATTCAGAAATGAGCGAGTTTTTGTGGAAAGCAGAAGATTCAACGTTGGTAACCCTCCATTCAGCACCTTTTCCTGTACATAATACTTTATCATGCTTCTTTAAAATTTTTCGAAATCCAGTGAAGTTTAATTCCTGCAAAGCATATAAAGTTCCCAATTGAGTTCATTTTGTCAGCATATATTAATGCTACAGTCATGAACACTTTTTCATGACACAAACGTTAGGTCAGTAGATTAAACCGAAGTATAAAACAAGGTCAACACACTAACTTACAACTTTAACTTAAATACCTGATAATTTTGTAATAAAACAAGGTTGAGATAAAATTCAGAAAAGGCAAGTTTCAATTCCTTTGTGGTTTTGATTCGAACTTTCTGCTGTAAAAACGAAAGAAGTTAGGCCACCTGACATTTTGTTGCAACAACAAATAATTTTCACCCAACTTTTGATGTAATCAAGCAACCGCTTTTATGTTAGAATTTGATATATCTGGTAAATGATTTTCACTTAACGTTTGAGGCAACCAGTAAATATCTTTTACAGCAACAAGTAAATGGTTTCACCTTGGATTTTGACGAAATTCGTCAATGATTTTCAACTTTTTCATGCAATCAGTAAATTATTTTCCATAATTTTTCACGCAACTCCTATATGATCTGCAGAGCCTTAATTTAAACCTAACACCATTTTTGAAGCTTCACACAGTTCCAATTTAATAAGTTGTCTACTGTTTGCTACTATGTTATATGTAACATCAATTTAATAAGAGATAGCTAATGGATGCAAAAATCTTAAAAGCTAAAAAGCTATTCTCAATTATAGAGCGGACAGCATATCATATTTACCTCCGATTTAGCAAGAAAATTAGCCTGTGTAACCCTCCGCCTTAAAGTCAGTTGAGTCACAACATTATTTGCATTTGCAACCGCATTTTTGTGAGCTTGAAGTTCACTTTGAAGGAAAACAAATCGTCGAGTTGATTCGGCAAGTTTCTCTAAAAAGTGTAGAGTAGCGTAGGGTCAAAAGAGACACTTCTTTTTTATATAACCGTCCAAACAAATATGAAACTTTTTACTGTGGCAAAACAAGCATACAATATGATAAAATAAAATAAGCTTTGCTAAGAACCAAAAAACACTAAAATAGGTATTTAAATAGCTTATGAAAGTAACTGTCGCCCATTTGGCCTCTTGATTGTTGGGGTCAAACAAATAATAGTTTTCATAAATATCTTTCTATAGGCACAACAAATGCTTAAACCTGACTTTTGCCGATAGTTTTAGAGATACTTTTCTTCATGAGGGCAATGACGTCACTTTCATAGCTAGCAATGACACATTTCACAACTGTGAGCACCAAGCATATTGCTGTGATATATCGGATGGAACATATATGAAATAGGTGATTTATAGCCAATGTTATCACACTACTCATTCCAAATTTTGGTGGTCAAAACCTTAAATCGATAGCGTGTTATTGTAGAGTGAAATGTTTCATAACATTTAGGAGTCGTATTCTGCAACAAACACTTGATTATCAATCATGTTTGACACTGTTGGGAGATGAATGACGGAAGCAAAGTTATTTAATACAAATTGATAAAATTGTTTAGGACTAAAATTCAGGCCATTTCCATAAATTGAGGTTGCTCTTTATCATGCTTTACATCTCAGTGATTACGGCACCTAAAGTGTACGTAATTTCTTAGAAGCATTTAAAAACAAATTTACGATCTTAAGATCTATACGCACAGAACTGAAAAATTATACAAAAAATAAACTGCTTTTAAACATACCAGCAAAAAAAGTATTAACTTTTGTAAGTTGAAGGTCACATTGTGCGAAAAAGTGCTCTTCAAACTGTGCAATTTTGCGTGCAATGATATCATTTCCTTGATCTAGAATTAACATAGGATTTACAGTAGACTCCGGCATAGTTCCTTAAAGCTAACTTATTTAGTTACTCGAAAATTTACTTAGGCATATGCCAACTTTATGATAAAGCACAAGTTTTTAAAACAGCAGGGCACTTGTAAAATGTAAATAATACAACATAGCAGTGTTTTCTGATGTACTTGTTTTTAATGACACTAAATTTTTCTCTTCAGAAAAAGTAATTACTCTGTTCTTTAGCAAATTAGCTACATTTAAAAGTTGAATAAACTTAATCTTTATTTAGTTCATAGAACTTTTGGATACATGCCAAATTGTCCACACGATTAAAAAGAACACTGAGTTCATGTAAATGCAATATTCTATAACTAGGGATCGACCAGGGTCCACAGGTCTGGCTGGGGGTGCCACTTTTGCCTTGGACCAGCCCCAGCTGGAGCAAACTTACAAGATGGTTGAAGCAGGGGAGCTGTCCACTTGTCATCGTTTGAGCTATCGTGCTGAGCAATATGCAGGAAGATGTACATACACTGCATAAGCTCTCATGCTCCGTTTGCAAGTCTTCAGTTGAACTGGGCCACCATGACAGGTAGACTGCTTGGCCCCACCACCTGTCTAACACATGAAGATGGAGGCATCCCATTAAGTACCTTGCCCAAGGACACAAAAAGCTAGCTTGCCGGCTTGTCATCCACATTATCTCTTTTGTGCTGAGTGCCAAACCGGGAAGCTACAAATATCATTTTTTAAGTCTTTTGGTACAACTCAACTTGGGGAAATGAACCCCAGGTTTACCGACTGCAAAGTGGACGCTCTGACCACTATGCCATCGCACCAGTGCCCACTGCAGTTGTTGCACCCACATCAAGTGCTTATGACGTCAAAGCAATGTGTGTATATGACAATGTTTGCATGCTTGCTTCAGCACGGTGTGTGTTAGCAACTGCTTGAAACGAGGTGAATGATGAGAACAGTTGCTTTGCACAACAAAACCAACATGAAACTAAGTTCTACTTTGCGGGGCAGCATCCAGAAATGCTTAGGTTCAAGCAAAGTTCTTGATGCGTTGCTTGTGCATGCATACGCACATGCTTTTTGAGCTCAGCTCTTCCAGTCAGGATTGGCATGAAAATGCAGCCCCATTTCTTGCCCTGGTCGTTCCTTGAATATAGCACAGAATTCCATGGAAAGTGTTCCAGAGGATTGAATTGACTGAAACGAGGAAATTCGAGTGCAGTGTAGATCAGCATCAGGGTAGGGGTTAGTAAGCAGACAAAGCATGTATGTGTCATGAGGAAATGCAAAGAATCCTTAAACTCATCAAAAGATAGCTAAGGCTACCAACTGCACTTTTTGTAGATTGCACAAGTATTTTCCAGCGGAACTCTGGTCCTCAATTAAGCACTAACCTTCTCCATTGGAAATGTCTTCTTTGCATTCATATATCATATTTTTCAAAACCTGAAAATAACATTGCCAAATATATCATTCCAGGAAGTAAAGTAAAAATTATGAAATGGCTATTTTGGTGTCAATGGCATTGTACCCTACGAATTTACTTTACAGTTGAGCATTTGTCATTGGTCAATTTTATAACAAATTAGGCATGTGACTTGACAAAAATGTAATCCCAAGTGTACACCCCTTTATGTTTGCATACCTTTCCTCAATCAGTAAACACTAGAGTAAACTGCGTTTTGCAAAGAATATAACTCATGTCAATGCAGTACTACTGACCACTATAACACAGAATCACTCAGTTCAACACAGCAAATCTGCTTATTTAAAGACACACCAATAATAAATTTCAGGGTAAAATAACAAGTCAGCAAAATAGTCATTTCCTAAAAGTTAATACACAAAACAGATAAATAAAGGTTCTAAAAATAATAAATAATAAAGGTTCTAAAAAAGGTTGTGAGAAAGCAACCGATTATAAGAAAGATTTGGAAGTTGAATGAAAATTGAACAAGAGCAAGATTTGAAAAAAGAGTAAAAGAACTAGTAAGCACATATGCGCCTGATTTGTGGAAAACTTTCAAGGATGGTGTTCTAAAGACATGTGATGAAGTGTGTAGAGAAAAAAAGTCTAGAAGAGATCGAGGAGACATGTGGAGGTGGAATGAAAAGGTCAAGGATATCATAACAAGAAAGAAGGCAGTATCTAAAGAGCGGTGCAGGTTCCCATCAGAAGAAAATAAGACTCAATACAAACGTATAAGAAATCAAACAAAAAAAATTGTTGCTAGAGCTGTGAGAATGAAAGCTAATCAGGAGTTGAATAATTTATATCAGAATTCTAAGTGTTTTCTACTTTCTTAAGAGAATGAAAAAGGAAGGGAACGATATGGAAGGAGGTAGGTGCTTAAGAGGAAGAGACGAACGATTGGGTTTTATTGAAGAAGATACGGCAAAAATTTGGAAGGAACACATGGAAAAGATCATGAATGAAGAGAACGAATGGGACCACATGGTGGAAACTGATGTAGTAGAAGGACCGGTGGAAAAAATGGCTCGTAATAAAATTGTGGAAGCAATGCAAAGAATGAAATCAGGAAAGGCAACTGGACCATCTGAAGTAAGTGTGGAAATGATAGTTGCAAATGGCAAAATCAGTGTTAAAGTGATGATGGAATTGTGCCAGTGTCTTTTGGGTGGTAGAAGAATGCCTGATGAGTGGAAAACTAGAGTGACTGTGCCTATCTTTAAAGAAAGGGTGATGTGATGAGCTGTGGATCATAAAGAGGAGTGAAACTGCTAGAACATACCATGAAAATTGTTGAGAGGGTACTAGAAAGGTGAATATGAACACCAGTTAATTTGAATGAAATGCAGTTTGGATTTATGCCAGGAAAAGGAACAGTGGATGCGACCTTCATTGTGAGGAGAATGCAGGAGGAATTTTAAAAGAAGGACAACAAGTTGTATATGTGTTTTGTTGACACAAAAAAAGCTTTTGATAGAGTGCCAAGAATAGTGATGGAGTGGATCATGAGAAAGAAGGGTCTATCAGAAGTAATGGTTTGGGCAGTTATGAGCTTGTATGATGGTGCAAAGACAAGAGAGTGGGATCTGCATATTCATAGGAATTTGAAGTAAAAGTTGGTGTACATCAAGGATCTGTGCTGAAGCCACTATTGTTTGCAATAGTTGTGGACGTTATCACAGAAAATGCAAGGGGTGTGGTTAATGAATTTCTGTATGCAGATGACCTTGTTCTCATCAGCAAAGACATGGAAGACTTAAAGGAAAGATTTTGAAATTGGAAGGATGCACAGGAAAGTAAAGGTTGAAAGGTCAACACGAGAAAAACGAAAGTAATGGCAAGTGGGTCAGAAGGAGAATTATTCAAAAGCAAGATAGATCCATGTGGAGTTTGTGGAAGGAGAGTCATGGCCAATTCAGTGTTGAACACAAAATGTGGAAGCCTGAATTCATGGCAAATGTGCAAAAATAAAGAGAGCTACTGCTAGGTTGGCAATGCATTTTGTTTACTCAAAATGTCAACAAGTAATGGAAGAAACAGTGGATTTGATCGAGAAGTTGTATGATGGAGTGAAAACAATGAATCGATTTTGTTATTTGGGAGACAGACAAAATTCTAGTGGTGGTTGTGAAGTGGCAGTTACAGCAAGAGTAAGAACCGGTTGGGTAAGATTCAGGGAATGTGGAAAGTTATTGCTTGCAAATAGGTTTCCACTAAAAATGCAAGGTAAAGTTTATCGCTGTTGCATAAGATCAGCAATACTGCATAGAAGGGAGGCATAGTGTTTAAAAGAAAATGAAAAAGCAATTTTAAGGAGAATGAAAGAGCTATGGTGAGAGCCATGTGCGGTCAAAAAGTTGTAGATAGAAAGATGACTGAAGAACCGATGAACATGTTGAAGTTGAAGGAAACTACAGACTGGTATGCAACAGCAAATGGAGTTCGATGGTATAGACATGTGCTAAAAGGGGATGATTATAGTGTTTTGAGGTTTGCTCTGGATCTTAAAGTGATTGGGTAGAGAAAGCAAAGACATCCAAAGAAGACCTGAAAGAAGCAAGTGGAAGAGGAGACAGAGAAGATTGGTTTGAAGAAAGAGGATGCCCTGAGACAAGACTAGTGGAGAAATGGAGTGCAAGCAATCGCAAAAAAAATGGGGTAAATCCATCCATCTCTGCTAAGGGGACAACACAGGACAAAAACTGAATAACTACAGACCAACTAACAACCAGTAACATTAAATTTTATATCTGACTCAATGCAATGCTTTTAGTGGTAGAATATTGTGAGCTTACTTCTTTAGTTCAACATTAGCATTATGATTGCAATTACATGACACCAAAAACAGTTTACCCACAACCATAAGTAAAACAAATTACACTAGGGTGTAACAGTGCAACAATCAACAAAAGAAAAAGATGGCAGCCTATTTAACTCATCTAAAATAAGATGAACAAATAGTGCAGGAGACTGCAAAATGACCTTACAGTCCTTGAGTTAGCAGTCACCCATAGACGTCATTGCAGTCAGCACAAACCATAATTATATCCCAAAACATGAGCTTGAAAGTGAACACAGATTTTACTTAGTCATTTTGAATGTACCATAACACTCCGAGTGCTCAACTCCCAATGTTTCCATAAAATGTAATACACTTAGTCCACTGCCCTGTGTTGCTAACAAGCACAAAGCAATCCTTATAGACATATCTCATTACCAACAAAACTCATCAGCTCACAGCCAACCATGGGACTAATCTTAATATTATGATGCAAGCATTACTGGGGCAACATAAAATAAAAAAATCACATCTATGAAAAGCTATACTGCAAAATTTATTCTAACACATTAAATTGCTGAATTATGGAGATATATTCTGAAAAGAAATTACTGAATTATGGAATACCTCACCAAAACATGAAATTACCAAATCAAAGAAATTATCTTTTTATTAACTTTTGTCGATTTTTTTATGTCTACACTATTTGTTTAGTTTATAGTTCTAGAATTTACGTTTTTCTGCATTCAGTAATTTCAAAATTCAGTAAATAACAAATTTTCCTTTTTTTGTGTTTCAGCAACTCCACACTTCAATATAAATTTCTGCCAAATAGCATTGCCATATTTTAGTATATTGGCAGCAAATCATTGTACCAAAACACTACATATGTTATTGTAGTGTTTCAGTACAATAATTTAATGGCAAGTTTCAGACTATTCAGCCACAGCCAACCAGCACACCTTACCTCATAATCGATGTATTGGCTTCTCCATTCAGGAGTCAAATGAGCTTGCAAATTGGCTCCAAACTTCATCGCTAGTGCCGAGTGTTTGTAAAGCAACCACACTTCACAGCAACAGCAATATATAAAATAGAGGCCAACTTCATAAACAATAAAATAGGCTTATTGGCAATGTTGAACAGTAAACAGGAAATGATACCAGCATTGCATTATCTTAAACAACATGAAGACTAGTGATAAAAATTTATTAAACATATTGAACAAAAGATGATCAGAATTTTGGGAAACAGTGAAGTCACCTCAGAGTTAGCATTTTGCAGTGACCCTCTCATGTTGTTGCAGTTGGAGCAAGCCATTGTATGAACCTGAAACGTAGTGGTGGATTTAGGGTGAGGTAAACAAAGTAGTTGCCTGGAATCTGTTTTGTAAAGAATATTTTAAGGATCCCTCTTTCCAGATGCGTTCAGATTTTCAATGCTAAAATCTTTGGCCTCTAAAAACCAGGTATATACCCTAATTTGTAATAATAAGAGTTAATTCAACCCTTAACATGGTAATCTTTAAAAAGCAAACAGTCTTTAACATGTTTAACAAGAACTTGGGGATGTTCAAGGCCCCTCTGAATTCCTGTCTCAAGCTACAATATTCCTTAGTCCACTACTGCTGAAACGTGATCTTATTGCAAACAATGGTTCTACTAAGACATACCGTACTGCATGCAACATAAGGCTCTTGAGATCTAATCTTAGTCTTTTAACTAAAAGTTTGGTGGTCAATCCAAAGCACCAACCTGCCAACAAAGAGGGTTATGGAATAGACTACAGCTTAAATTAGATAAAAGATTTTTGTCAATGCTACTAATTCTGTCAAAAGTGCGTAATGTTGTACACTAGGCCATACCAATAGCAGAACAGTAGGCAATGGTTTGTTCAAGCTGTCTGCAGGTCAGCAAGTATTTAAAATCAAAAACATTATTTTGCTTTGCACTGCTTGCCACAATAACAACCCAAGATATGGCCTGAACCGTAGAATACAGGACTGCAGATATTTTTCTCAGATCCGACATCTCCTGTAGAGTATCCTACTAGCTTGACTTGCACCATTCTTCTAAAGTGAATAAATGACTATCGCTTTGTTCCTCGCTCCTTACTTCCAGCAAATCAGAATTTTGGATCGTTGTGGTGATTTGATCTATCTAATTCCGTTAGATAGATTTTGTATCATCAGCTGTGTACTGACAGTATTGCCAACTTGGTGCCATGGTCAGTTGCAGCTACAGTTGCCATTTTAAAAAAGTAACTAGTTACAGTTTACGAATAAATTTTTGTTCAAATAACTGCCAAAGTAGCCAACCGGAGTTTTGGTTTTTCTTCAAACCGAATTCACCTCAACCTCTTGTAACATGGGTTAAGTGGTCAGTTAAACCGCTAACATCAAAGTCAGTAACTCAACACAATAGTGTGTACTCTGCGCAAAGAATAGCACACACTTAGCATCAGCACAAAGACCTCACCACGAACTTGATTGCAGCAACGCAGTAACATCCATTTCTATCCAATACAAATGGCATTGTAATACCGGTAATAGATAGCTCACGCTCTTTAGGACAGAAATTTTATCGCCGTGATTTAGATGAAATATTTTTAATAAAGGCTATTTGACAGAGCTGGGCACCGCAAATTTAAACCCAATTCCGCAAAACTGCAAGAGGTGTTCGGCAACCGCAAATCCACAAGTTTGCGATAGGTTTGCGGTAACTTTTCGCAGTTCCGCAACCGCAAATGCACATTGCACTTCCGCAATTATAAACCACAATGTTTACTATTATTTTGTCTTCTCGTGATAATCTTTTTGTTTTGGAGGTCAAATTTTGCCGTCGACCAGACGTTGACCTCCAAAAAAAAAAGGTCATCAACACTCGGACGTTAACCTCGAACCTAGGAAATAAGGTCGTCCACTTCCCAAACGGATTTTACAGCGGAACATGCAACACTATCTATTGGTTTGCGGTAAATTTCAGTTTTTTCACCGCAAATCCGCAAATATTTGCGGTAGGAAATTAGGTTCGCAAATCTGCAAATAGAAACAGGAGTCCGCAATTTGCGGATTTGCGGATTAGAGGACCGATTTGCGGAAGTGCCCACCTTTGCTATTTGAGTCATAATTCTTGTACCAGACAAGAAAAACGTGAGCTACTGACCTATCTACTGACAAAAATGCATTCGAAAAACCAGAGACAATAAAATTACGATACAACTAAGGTCGGCAACCTCTGACAAGCCAAAAGGTGATGAATTGTGTTCTTTGTTTTTTATTGTTTGCCGTATGTTGCGATTTGTTAAGGCGTGTGCAACAGACAATAACCGGGTTTAGTACCAGGGCTGCGAACTCGAACTCGAACTCGAACTTTTTACCGAACTCGAACTTGTACTCGAAACTCAAAATTTTGTGAGACTCGAACTTGAACTCAAACTTGAAAATGTTTAAAGCAAGTTCGAGTTAATTTTTTTTTGCACAACATCATTACAACTGAATTTAAAAAGAATAAAATCTTTTCATTGGAAATTAAGGATCTTATGCAGAAAGTAGGCTTAAGCCAGGCTTTCTCTAAAATTGTCTCAGCCCAACTTAAATCATCGATTTCGCATGTAGAAAGAAGTTCTAGGGTTAAGCATGGCTTAACTAATTGTTTAAGTCAGCCTTTTATATGTCACCATTGCAGATCGCTTAAATAGCGTCTTGTGTACGCAATGAGGCAAAACCCTTGTTGTTGTATTGCTGTTGCTAAATTTGGGCAATGGGCCTCAGGTAGCTTAATTCAGTAACACGGTAATGTAGCATGCCGTATCACTTACGGTAACCGCTTTAACCAAATCTTTTTGCCAACAACAACTTCCATTTGTATCGCACCATAATAACGTACAGCATGTTACCTGCCAACATGACCCACAAAATATATTATATTTAACGGCAACCTCATAATTCCTTCATACGCTGGGTTTTCAATAAGGGTAACGTCATAATACATTAAGGCGGGCTTTCAAAAGTCTCATTTGAGTTTAGTTTCTGCATACCACCAAACCTCCCTTTGTAAGCCCGATTTGCGCAAGCTCGGCTTAGGCCTAAGCTTTGCCTAAACTAAGTCTGCTTTCTGCATAAAACCCTAAATGTTTTGTAAAAACATTAAGGACACTGAGAAAAACGCTGTAATTAGATTTTACAGCTTTGCAATGAAAACAGTCACGTAGAGAATTGGTGACTTAATTGACAGTTAGCTTTCTCTTCGTAAGCAATGAATCGCAGACATAGCCCTTGTTTTGATCGAAAGCACATAATCAGGGAATCTACAATGATTCAATTGTAAGTTAAATTTCAATTTTCGCTTTCAATGGAAATTTACAATATACACATTGCTTGGCTTATGGCAACGACAGTTGCTCATTAAAACATATGTTTGAAAATAAGTTTGAACGCGCAATTTTACTGCAAACGTGTTTAGGCTAGGTCAATCATTTTATTTTCTGAACTCGAAAAAACTTGATAAATTTTCACAGGACTCGCACCCGAACTTGAACTCGCAAAAATGAAAATGTCGAAATCGAACTCGTAAAACAAGCTGAACTCGAACTTAACCTCGATATAAAAATCGACCGAGTTCGCAGCCCTGTTTAGTACCTTTGAAAGCGCTTTACATCTCCCCCACCTACTTTTTGCTGCACTTGTTCTTTTATATTTTGGGAAGAGTACCCACTTTGCATCCCTCCGTAGGTACATATGCCCGTTCATTGGTGAAGGCTACGCACAATGGTGACGTGGGGTTAAACAACAATTGCTCTGTCATAGTGTAGATTTTTAGATTATTTACCGCTCAGCATTATTTAACTAGCTTGATAACGATGCAGGCTAGGCGAGAGGGCGGCAGCCCCGGCTTAAAAAATTTCCGGGCAAACTTTGCTTTTCAGTTAAAACGTAAAATTTGCATTTGGGGATGAAAATTCCGGGTTCAAAGCTTGTTGCACAATGTGAATATACCCTCCAATCAGTGGCGTACGCAGAAAGTTTCCGAGAGGGAGGCCAATGTTTCGTCACAATTGTGAAACGTCACAAACCAGCTTTGCTTTTGCTAAAACTGCTTGACTTTGCTCTACATTTTTTCATTTTTAGGGTCAGAGGGGGGCCATGACACAGTGGCCTCCCCTCTCGATACGCTGGTGCACCCATTTAAGTCAAAGGTACTTAAAGCGCGGCCCGTGAGAAGTCTCACTAAAATTGCACGCAACGAAATTCGAGTTCAGAACGACGATCCCTAACATAAAAAGGTCATGGTGTTTAGCCTTTTTTCGGCCCAACAAGCCTTCAGATTAGTGAAATGTGGCTCGAACTGCAAAAACTTTGTAAACCCCTGATTTAAGAGAATAGGTAAGTAAATATTATTTGGACTAGCTTCTTGAGTGCGTCACACGTAATGTTCTAGCACGAATTTCACATGACGTGATTGTCTATGAATTTGCAAGATCGAACGCCGAAATGCGAAGCTGTTGTGTGGCGATAAACGAATCAATAGTGCAGGCTTCATTAAAAAAGATAAAGCTTATGCCTAAATGAACATTTTATTTACCGTATTTAAAGAAACGTTTCGATTAATAACGTAAATCGATTTCATCCAACTAGATTATCTTTTTAAACATAATATTTTTATTTTTTGTTTGAATAATGTTGACATTGATTTCAATTACAAATTAAAGCTTTCTTCAAAAAAATAGAATGTTCAATTTTCCGCAAGATATTTCCGATACGCGATATTTTCTGAAATGGCCAGATTAGTTTGTGAAAGGAACATCGTAATTTTTTCTTATGCAAAATTTTCTTTAATAAAGATGAGCTGCTTTTATTTCTGTAGTGCCGGGCTGATCAAGTTTGCGAACCCGCCGGTTTGCAGAAACAAGATACGGGTCCAATGAGCCAAAGACGATTTATTTCTGTTGGTCTTTACGATTATTAAAGAACAATATCAATGTTAAAAAGACGTTCATTTAAAATATAAGCCTGCACAAATCTTGCAAAAACGGTGCTCTTATGGGTTTCACAGGTCCATTTTATTTTCCGGTTTCTACAAACGATAGCAACTAACATTCTATAAAAAGATGAGTTCAATTTTAGGTCATTGAAAACAAAATACGTACCAGAATTATTTTCCAGACAAGAAATATTCCAAATGGATTGAGGCAAAAAATCAAGCAACTTATTGCGTACACCAAATGCAAAAATTTAACTGCAGAAAGCGATTTAGCATCTCATTGAAATAGAAACAAAAATGTTCGATTATTAACATGTAAGAGATTTCTTTTACAAAACATTTCTACAAATTTAATTAATTTGATTTGAGCAATGCACTGCGACCAAATCATTACTGAACGCTCAAACAACTTCAAGCCGGCTACTATGGTCAAAGCTAGACTAAACTGTCGCTCATATATAGACAGATTGGCGAAAAAAAGCAACGCTCATTAATTAATTCGCAGTCAGTGAGCTTCAAATGCAAACTTGCCAGAAAATATTTAACACTGGCTTTACTAAATAATCGAAAGGTAATTTACTTTTAAAATCCTCTCCTGATGAAATTCTGTTTTTCTTCTTCTTTTGTTGCTGTATGTATTCCATTAAGTCAGCATTTGATTCTTATTCTCTATTTTTCATTGAAGGCACAGCAACCTGTAAGTCATAATACCTGAATTGTGAGCCTGATTTAATTTCCTGTTAACCACAGTGCATACGTACTTTGAAAATGATAGTGGAACGCAGTTATAACGATACAATAAAAATAACAGTACAAATTTTACTACATTTGCCAACATGTACCAGAAAGAATTATTTTGCTTGAAAAAAGAAAATCGTTTATTGCGCTGCCTATTATACTCAGATCAGTGCGTAGCTTTTGCCATCGGAAGCAGTTTTTTATTCTATTCTTGCACGCAAAATGTTTCAGCGGCGTTCCTACACTTCGTGATGATGATGATGAAATAATTCTACGTTCTCAATAGCCTGAGCATCCTGAGATCCCAATCAGTCTCTCTTGTTGAAAGTTAGGCATCTCTGAAGCAGGCCAAAGGCCGGGGATTCTATGTTTTACCATCAACTTTAATTGCGGTTTGCAGTTACAATCCTCGAAGAAACCTGTCTGCTGCCACATAAAGATGGAGGTGTCTTGTTTAGTGCCATACTCAAGGACGCAACAAGAGAACATGCAGGGCAATCTCCACATTATCTCTGTTGTGCTAAGCGCAAAGCGGGGAAGTTGTGCGCAAGGGTGTCAGCAGTAAAGGGAAAGGGATCCGGGACTCCCACCTAAAACTTAAAAAACCAAAATAGCCAAAGTTAGCGCACTTATATGGGAAGCAACTTTGGTAAACGGAAAGCAAATTTTAGCATCTTACATTTTTATTCCCATAAAAAAGTTTCTGCCGATACGCTTGGCTCTCAATACCATTTTTAAAGTCTTCTGATATGATATGATCTTTCCTCTAAAGGAATAGAGTTTTCTACAGGTTTACACATTGATACGCTGGTAATTGTCTGGGCCAAAAGATGATTTTCTCGACAAGGGATACAAATTTTTTAAATATTTAAGATGGTTTCTTCATATTAACTCCCTTCTGTCAGTGTTCAATCGTGCAAATTTTATGTTATTAAACTTTATAGTTTAGGAGGAGTTCATCCGCACACACACACAAACACTCGTTCAAACAAAACTACATTTATAGATTCTAGAGAGCAGCTTTGGCCAAACTTATTATAACTTTTATATTATGTTACAATATTGAATAATTATTGCATTTTTATATTACAATATTGCGCTTTCTGGAAAAACTTGTTTTTTCATTTTTGAATCTAGTGAAATTTCTTCAAACAAAGTTACCCAGGAGTCCTCCCACTATTAAAATTTTTTCTATCTCAAGAAGCCGAGTCCCCTTTTTTTTCGGGATTTTAGAAATGCAACCGTGGCCACTGTCTGCAATAGTTTGCTTATTGCAAAAAGAAGCGAGTGAACCTCCCAACAGATATATAGCCAAATTCACCTTTTAAAGACATTAATTAAATATTTCATCGCTCTTCTACAGATCTTCGCGCGTTTAAATCGGCGTCTTTCTGAGGCTGGGAGGTCTACTCTAGTTCCTAGGAGGTGTTTTTATTTGGAAGGTCTCGATCCCAAAATTAATACAATGCCATAGGTCTTTGGGCCTACTACTGGGCTTTGCCAGCCCAGGCTACCTGCTAGAATGTCGGGTTAGCACGATCGGTTTAGCCGATTTCACCCTAGTGGCATCTGTGAGAGCAGTAACAAAAAGTTGATATACATGAGGGGCATCATCCCTGTGTCAATAATTCATATCATCGTACTTTGAATTGGTCTTAATCGCAAACTATCAGTCATTTCACAAATTCTATCCGTTCCTTCCAAAAAGTGTAGGTAGGCTACACAAAATGAAAACTAGATGTAGGCGCCGTTATGGTTTTTGTTTTAGGATTACTGAAACAAATCATTTGGTGGTACGCATATGCTACGATTTGACGTAACATACTTCGTAATGATACATGTGACACCAAATTCTTTAGCTGTATCTTTGTGCCTTGATCTAGAAATAAAGCACAAGAAACTCTACCTCCTCATAAACGTCTCGCATCCGACTGCCCGGTTGGCCCAATCATTCATTTACAAGAAAAAAGTTTCCCTCCTTAGATACGATTGTGCATTCGGTGACTGTGATTTCGCACACTGGTATAAACCTGCTGTCCAATTTTTTCTGTTAACTCCCCCCTTCAACTTTGGATTTCATAAACTATGTTTCTAATGCTGACCTTCCTACCAATAAATTTACCCTGTGCTTACTTAAAAACAGCAAATAATTTCACAAAGTTTTATGCGCTCATTTGAATAAGTGCGTAGGAGCATACATATGTAGTTAGGGAAGGACGCTGAGGTGACTGATGCACCGGTACGAATTCTTGTATCACAAGAATTAAGCTATGAAGTAATAGGCCTATTATTTGTAACTTTTTCGTAATTGTAGGCTTAGTTACAAAATTTTAAAGCTCTTTGCGTGCGGATGTTCTTTGTCCCTACACGAACGCAACTTCGAAAGGGCAGAGTGACCCGTAGCCCAACATTTACAGATGAGTTATTGCAATAAGCACGCTTTACTTGATATCCCATTGACTAGTCTTTTGTTTTTCAAAATCCTGCGAGATTTTACTTCAAAACTCGAAATATTGTTCCGCTTTACTACACATGATTATAATGTCTTATGGATGAAGAGTAGTCTATTTAGGCGTGCGACATCATTGCACAACAAATTTTCTTATTTGCCATGGCATTATTCAAAAAAATGGATTTAAATCGGTGCGTTAGTGCTATAAAATATCAGTGTACTTTAACAGTCGGCATATCAGCGATAGGCTTCACTATTTACGTTTGTTTTCAAAGTGTCTGTGGATAAATAAGTACAGCTGTTGCCTGATGTTGTTTTGACTCAAGTGGCACCAAATAGCATTGAAACGTCTCTTAAAATTGTGACGAAATATGATGCCTCTTAAAATTGTGATGAAATTGTGCGTTCAAGAAAAATAGGAAGCATGCTAATCACTTATTGCATCGTCGATAAAGCTTAAAAATCCTTCTGCAGGCCATTGCACTTTTACGTCGCAGGCTTCAGATCGCACACCCCAGCTATACTCGTATAGCTTAAAATATTTACAGAATTGTTTGATGAATAGGTCTACTACAGCCTACCCATACTAAGAGGCGTAAATAGGGGGGTGAGATTCTGGAAAACATAAAAATTTTAGAGAATGATACTCAAGCAGGCATACTTGTTAAAAGGATTATTCCTAACTTCAAAATTTGGAGTGGCACTCTTTTGTAGTGTCACCTTTAGAAACGCATGAGACCGTTGTATGGGCAAAGATGGGCAGTTACGAGATGCATGTTTCTGCAATCCGGATTGCGCAATACTTATGCATCAGGATAAATATTATTTGTCATACGTTGTGCAACGCTGATACTCAGAAATCACAAACTTGAAACATTCTATCAAAGGCAAAATTTTCCAAATAATAAATCAATGTTGCCGACGTCTCGTCTATCACTCGCTTGTTTGGCGGCTTCACTATTCTTTACCGATGATGAATAGAGTTACCTTCAATCATTATTAGAGTTATCTCGTTTGACCCAATGGCTTAGCCAGAAGCAATTTTTTTTAGAGAGATGGCAAAAATATGAAACGCTGTTGGATGACCTTTTTTGGAGATCGATATTTCGTCAATTTTTGCTTCAAGTTTGTTGGATTACCTTTTTTGCAGATCGAAGCTTGTGCCCTTAATAACTAAAAAACCTTCATTTCTTGATCGGATACAAAGAATTTGAGGGGAACATGGCCCTTCTCACCTAGCCACGCCTATGATAAAGTCTCTATAACTTGTAAGTTTAAAGATAAAATAGGCCTGATGCGTTTGCTCATTAGCGATTAAGCTGCTCATGTCTTTTTATCACGTACCAAGAAAATGATACTAATTATAAATCGGTCGATACATTTATTAGTGAACTGGTAGAAATCTATACCGTAAAGCACAACTTTGTTGGTCTGTGTACTTGTATGTGTCTTGAGCTCGCCGAAGCTGAAGGGCTTTTTGTGACATCACCATTACGTCACAATTAAAGATAATTGTTCTTAATTTGTAGTTATTAAAGAAGGAAAGCGGTTTTAAGCTCAAACGAAAGCCAGCACCCGACTCATCAACTTGCAAATGTCTTACTTTGTTTGGGAATGAAATGATGTCATAATTGATGATTGATTGTAAAAATTGTTTTTATTTTCTCAAAAATACTGACCGTAGAAACGCGGTTGTGATCTTTTTCGAGAGATGTTAACAAGCTGCTTCGGATAAAAAAATTCTACAAGGATTTGAGCTGAATCGAAAATGCTACAAGCGATTCTTTTTCAAGCACTAAGAATGCTTTTTTTTCTGGAAAGCTTCAAAAAAATCTGTTTCGTCATAATAATAAATGACGCCATAATATTTTTACGATCTTGGTGAAAAGCAGCAAGCAGCTCGTGTTCTATTTGGTAGTTTGCATCCTTTTAGTCTGACTGTGCCATCACGATTGGTAAACTGCTGCATCTCGTTTTTTGTTTGCCATTAAAAAATGGAGATATTTAGTGCTAGTCTCAAGGACGCAACAAGAGAACTCGGCTTTTTCCCTTTCATGCTGAGCATCAAGTAGGAAACCTGTGAATATAATTTTTAAAGTCTTTGGTATGACTCCACAAGGAAATTATGGAGAAGGAAAACAGACAATACCTTTTTCCAATTGCTGATTTTTCGCAAACAAATGCCACTTGCCGCCAGTTGAAGGTTTACAAAATGAACAATGTTTTTTGTCTTGTTCTGAATCCGCACTATAAAACAGAGCTCTGTCTGTGCGTTCGCTCGTTGGTTCTTTCGCTTACTTTTAAGTCCTCCGAAACAGATGAGCGTACAAACATGAAATTTGGCACGATTGATCATTGCCTTCTGGTGAGTGTCATAAGGAGTTCGTGACGTGACTATGACATCACAACAAAATTAACTTTTTTAAATTTACATTTCTTGATCGAGAAAAACGGTTTTTTGCTCAAACAAAGCCAGTATCCAACTTAACAAGTAGAAAAAATTTTCCTATTTAGAGAAAAAGGTGACATCACAATCAATGCTTGACTAGGAATCGATGCAACTCTTTCACTGTTTTGGGTAGCGGGTATTGCCCAATTACCTTAACTCTGTCTTGAAACGGGTGAAATCCTTCCTTTGTGATGTGTTGACCAAGAAAATCTACTTCTTCTATTCCAAGGCTACACTTTTCTCGATTTATTTTCAATCCGTATTGTGCTAACCGTTCAAAAAGAGAGCGTGAGTTTTGTGTTCCTTTGCAGAAGTACTTTACACAATTATATCGTCTACGTAAACAAAAATATTTTTCAGTCCATGGGTAACTTCGGTCATCAAACGCATGAAAGAAGAAGAAGCGTCGCACAAACCAAAAGACATCACACTAAAAGCAATAGTTTCCAAATGGTGTAGTGATGGTTGTTTTATCTCTACTCTCGGAGGTCATTGGAACGTGATAATATGCTTTGCAGAGATCGATTTTGGAAAACATTTTTGAACCTTTTGAATTATTTACAAAATCGGAAAGGTGCGGAATGCCAAAAGTAGGTCTAGCAGTCATGCTATTGAACTTACGATAATAGCAACAGGGTCGATATGTTCCATCTCCCTTTTTAATAAATGTAAAGAACCAGCACAGTTGGAATTTGAGCGAGAAACAATGCCTTGCTTTAGGAGTGTGTCATATTCTACTTGCACTACTTTCAACATTTCCGGTGACAAGCGACTCGGTTTACTGTATAGTATATTGGTTGGACATTGGTGTGAATGAGATGACGCACTAAATGTCTTGGTTTAGAATTTTCTTGAAAAGGAGCTGTTGAAAAAGGAAACATGCTACGTAATGCATTAAAACGATTTTTACTAGAATTTCTCGAACAAGACGTAGAGTCTGATAATTGCACTGTCGGGGGTTCATCATCAATGTCCACCAATTCATTCATCATATTATGTACTGTAGGAAGGATACAGGTGCTTACCTTTTTTGACGAATGCGAGTGTTGCGAAGGCGCTTGCAACAAACGCTTGTTGGCGGAATCGACTAGCAAATAATGCTGAGACAGAAAATCCCCGCCTAGTATCGGTTGGCCTAAAGATTTACAAACCGCAAATTTCCAAGAAAATTATTTGGAGAAACCAAGCTCTAAAGCTAAATTTACGAAGCCCACACAAGAAATACTTGCATTTGATCTTGGACCTTTGAATGTTTTTTACATTTCGGTCTCTAGTTTAACCAAATCGATTGGTAAAGCACTGATATCAGAGCCAGAGTCCATCAAGTAAGAATACTTTGTCAAAGGATTGTAAATTGAAAAAAAAGCGGGCTAAGGATGTTTTTTCTTCAGCACATTTATTGCTGGGGAGAATCCATTACGTTTTTTTGGATTACTCATCGAACAGAGTGGTGTACATTTCCGAGCTTTTTCCCCGAACGTAGTGTGGTAAAAACACAAGTTACTTGTATTCTGCTTCAGATTTGTTGGTTCAGATCGCGTTGTAAAACTAAAGCGATGGCCGTTGCTTATCTTGGTGGCTATTGAATCGCCGCTGGGGGAAGGTGCTACAACGCTGTTACCAATTAATTTCTGGCCTATTTTTTTCAATGTGCTTAAACTTCTAATGCTTCGACCACGCAATGAAACTTTACGTGCTATGATAAAATATTTTGGTAGGCAAATAAATTTTCGCTGCAGCGAACCGTGCCGTGGTTGAGGTTTCCCAAAATTTAGGAGGTAACAAGCCTTCAAAATTGTGAACTCACGACTTTTTTGCAATTGTTCGAAAATATCACCAGTAGATTCTCACACTTCATGCTGTAGAAAACTTTCATTGGTTTCTACCTTGTTCATTTTTGAATAGACTAATTTTTCATTGAAAGCAAGAGATTTGTTTTTGTGATCGCCCCAAACTTGTGCGTACCCGGTCGGGGTCGGTGATGCCCTTTGCGGCCATCTTCGGCAGCAGCACCTTTTCCATCCATTCGAAGGGCGACGCTTTGAACAGGTCGCCGCCGACCAGCGCACCAGGCCGGACCTGCTTGATCATGCCGATCCGGTTGTACTCGACCTTTTTCGGGTCCAGCAGTCCCAGCTGAGTCATCTGCTTGGCCGAGCGGACCGTGGTCTTGCCCTGGTAGAGATTTTTGCGCAGCACGTCTGACTCCAGGGAAACGAATATATTTTCAAATCATAAACCACAATATCGAATGCTCGAATGATGACTTTGAAACGAATGCTTTTTTCGAATGCTTCATGAATACTTCGAATGTTAATGCTTTTTGACCAATTACTATACTCTTTTTATACACTTATTTACTAGGTCACTTTGCCATGTGCAGGGTGGAACTATGCCAGGCCATACGGCTTAGGCACCCAGTATTATTTCATTGTAATAGGAGAGCGAACATTATTCATGATGCATAGATATGTCTATTCTTTTGTGACAAGTTTTAGGCCAACGAATGATTCAAGTTCAGGTCACGAATGATTATAGTATTAGGTCAACGAATGATTTTAGTATTAAGGTCAACGAATGATTTAATTCAATAATGTGCGCGCGGACAGAACAAGAATGTTTATGAGTCACTCACAATGTTTGTTTTAAGCAAAATATCGATGATCCAAAGTTCCTATCTTCGTAGAGTCACCATACTAGCAGATAAACAAACTAAACAAGCTATCGCCTTCTCCGTGTTTATTGTTTACTCTACGAACCACTGATTAAAAGCATTCTGCGCATGGCTTCTTAAACAAATGTTTCCTTTTTTCTTTTTTGTTCGAACTGTCTGGAATCGATTTCATTTAGCACTTCCAAGTTCCAGCCAGCGAGTAAGCTTTGTTTTTCAACTCGCTATGCCAACTCAACTGAAAGGGTTCATTTGTAACCATTCAATGCAAATACACTACACAGCTTAACCGTTAGAAGCAACTTAAATTCAAGTCTAAAATCTTATCCTGCCAAATAACGTACGATCACAAACACTAATGCCAAAGGGGCCGCACCAAATTGTAACGAAGGTCTATTACTGCATACCTAGGCTTACCGTATTTTGGTGATTAGAAAACGGGACGTTCCAGAACAACAGGCCTGATCGAAGAGTTTTGCTATAACTGGCCAGGTAAGGTGCGGCACTTAGGGGTAGCACATCAGGTGTTGACCTTATGGTTTATACCCTAAATCAAGGTGTCCTCCAAAAAAAAAGGTCAACACCGGTATTACTGCAGCTATTGCGTCACTCCCAGTCAAAATTATCTCGTGCTGGGGACGGACGTGTAAATCGGGACGCATGATAGGTCTGGCTATGCTCGCTGACTGAGAGCAAAAAAACGGGACTTAAGATTATCTAACCGGGGAAAAGCCTTAAAAACCGGGACTGCCCGCTAAAACGGGACGTATGGCAAGCCTAATCAAGACTTCTACGACGTCATCGGCTCTGCAGCTAAAAACCTATCCCAAGTGGTCGTCGAAATAACCACATACCGTGCTGGGATGCAAAGTGTGAGAACCTCTACCGAGTGTTCCAAAAATCTCCTGATGGAAACAACTCTAGCAGAGCCGCCACAGCCCTGCTTACTAGGCTCGACAAGAAACGGAGGGAACGATGGTCTGAAGAAGCTCAGAGCATCGACTTTTCACACTTCAGCCGAAAAGCATGCAGTATGTTGAATTACCTTACTGGCAAATCGCGACACTCCTCTCGTCACTGTCCAGTTTCAGCTGACGCCATCGCATCTCAGCTGGCTACAACGGGAGATATGAGGATGTTAATAGCGAGTCGTCTCGAGTCACATCTCCTGAGGGGTCTGACCTCAGAAGGACCACACCGCCAAGTTCAGTAGATATCTCTGGAAATTTTACATCAGGAAAATTAGTTGTTGCTCTTCAACACTTTAAGCCAAGTAAACCACCTGGTCCTGACTCTATTTGCCCAAGAGCTTACACTCCATGCTGGAGCTGCTCTAAAGTCCTGGTTATGTGGTTTTCTTTCTTCCCGCTTGCGTCGGCTCAAATTTCCCAAAATCTTGAGAAGAGCGCTGATAGTCACAATCCCAATGCCAAAGAAGCCTGTAGAGGACCCCAAGAGCTATCGCCCAATATCTCTGCTTCGTGTTCCCTACAACATCCTCGAAAGGCTTATCCCCACCCGTGTGGAAACAATTATCGATCCACAGCTCCCAAGGAGAGCAGGCTGGTTTTCGATACGGGATGTCAGCCGTAAACCAAACTGTTTTGCTCGGGCAAAATATCGAGGATTCTTTTGAGGGTAAGACGCAAGCCGGTGGCGTGTTTGTCGACCTGACAGCATCCAATAACACTGTCTGGCACCGCGGCCTCACCTGCAAGTTGCTGAAACTTCTCCCGGTTAAGCACATGGCCCGGATGATCTTGGAGCTTATCCGAAAGAGAAACTTTTCCCTCGTCACCGGTGACAGCAAGCGAAGCAGGAATCGGCGTCTGAGAAACGGCGATCCTCAAGGATTCGTCTTGCCCCTCCTCCTATTTAGCATCTATATATACGATCTTCTCCCCACAACCTCCAGAAAGTATGCTTATACCAATGATCTAGGTTTGTTTTGATTGTTCTGGGGATTGGAAGGTCGTGGAGAAATTTTTAAGCCAAAACATGGCCACATTCTCAGCGTATTTCAAGATTTGGGGGCAAAAACTCAGCCACGCCAAGAAGGTGACAACGACGTTTCATTTACGCTATCAAGAGGCCACACGCGAGCACAAAGTCTACGCTAACGAAAAAATTCTGCCATTTTGCTCAGTTCCAACCTATCTCGGGGTAAAGCTGGACAAATCACTCACGTCCCGCCACCATCTCGAGACATTGCGCAAAAAACTATCTACCCGCGTCATGCTTCAGAGGCAATTTGCTGGTTCGGGATGGGGCGCTGGTGCGAAAACACTGCGTTCTGCTGCGCTACTCTTGGTTTACTCTTACAGCTGAATAGTGGGCACCAGTTTAGTGTCGCAGCGCACACATCCATCTCATCGACAGTGTTTTGAATGACGTTTTGCGCATTGTCATTGGATGCCTGCGTCCCACTCCAATGGGCCATCCACCAATCCTTTCAGCCATACAGCCAGCTGAGCTTTGCCATTTGGGGAGACACCTTCCTTGGCCAAGCGAGGCACCTTGGATCATTTTTTACACAGTCAACCAGCTGGGTCACCAGATGTGCCCCAGGAGAGACTGAAGTCTAGACGCCCATTTGTGCCAGCTGCATGGAAACTATTAAATGGCTTATCTAAACTGTGCATTTGCACGGCTCAGTAAACAAATTGTTATAGATGGAGCCCGGAGTACTCCAAAAGCATATTGATACTCCGTGTTTTCATTGCTGGGGCCAGTTCTAGGCCCCTTAGAACGGGCTTGCTCAGAACAGCTTGGGTTAAGTTCGATCACCTGCGAATTGGCGTTGGGTGTTTTCACTTGTCCATATACAAATGGAGTCTCGCTCCCTCATTGAATTGCGAGTGTGGCGCCTCCGATCAAATCGCAGACCACATTGTCTCAGCGTGCCCATGCACCGGGCACCTCGAGGGGTGGCTGACCAGACGGTTTTACTTGACGATAGTCGATGCTGGCTAATACTACCACTGCTAGCATCTGATCTCGACAGTAAATGGATGTCCCTCCAAAAGAAGAAGTTAATAGCCGTTTAAATATTATATGATGCTTCCATAGGAGGGAGGAGGAAGCAAAACTGTCATATTGGTGTCATATAAGAGGAATAAAACATATCGTTATATGACAAACATGCTATTCCAAGGGTGGCCAAACAGCGGCTTACGAGCCGCATGCAGCTTTTTTTCTCATGTTGTTTTTGTGTGCAGTGAAGTGGTCAAGGTATGTGCAAGCTGCAGTGCCACACGTTAAGTTATGCGGCAGGTGGAAGGGTGAACATGCGTAATTTTGAAAAGATCACCCATTTATTTAGGTAAAAAATGTTGTCGATTCAAACTTAAAATTGCGTGAAGGCTCTTTCAGTGTCGGTCCTTGTGATTTTTGGCTCTTTGGCACACCAAGTGTGACCACCCCTGTGCTATAATCAGTAGTAGTCAAGACCGCAAGCAGCAAGACCAAGACCAAGACCAAAGCCTCATTTTTTTCAAGACCAAGACTTGTGGCGTTTCTAGGGTATGGCAGGCATGGTTCGTACCATGGGCGGCACTTTGACAGGGGCGCAAAAAATGCTTCGCAAAAATTTAAATTTGTGACTTGGTGAAATTTTGTGAGTTTGGCCAGTGCTATTTGTTACGTCACTGATCGCCATTCACAGTCACGATATTGTTCGAGCTCGCGCCTGTTCACTTCTGGCGAGTTCTCTGTTGCTGATCAGTCGCCATGATACCAGGCGTCGGTTTCATTTGTGGTTTGTAAACTTGCTCATTCCTCGTTTTAGAATGGATAAGTTTCTAAGTTTGCTTAAACCGTGAATACGGTAGTAAAGTAAATATACTTTTCATTAAAATCATATTTTTAGCTTCCAGCAATAAACGCACTGCCTAGCTTGAACGTCGTAGTCGGCAAGGACCTCATGTGTCATTTTCCCTCACGTGTCATTTTTAAAAGGAAGCTATTGCCATAAAATTATATTCACAGTATTGATTTCTAATTTAGCTCTTATTAATTCAGTATTTTTCTAATTTAATTATTACAGATTATTTCATTTAACTTTAAAAGCATACCACGAAACGAGGAAAAAGGAAAGTGGAGCTGAAGGACGAGAGATGAAATCTGAAAGCAGCAGAAGCCAAGCCGAAAAGTTAAGTAAATTCTTGGTGCCCTTCCTCATGAAGCCTGCACCTTCTATTAGTACTGTTGAATCTGAAGGTGGTTCAAATGCTACAGTCTAATGAACAACAGAGTAAGAATTGTCATGTTGGGAGCATGGAATCAGAAAACGACAAAATATATAGAATTCACGAATCTGCTGTACCAGAATTCATAGAAGAACACGATATTGGACTCTTAAATTTGAGTAAGAATGCTGAAAAACCTATTTTGTCGGATAAAATAAGAACAAAAATCACAAAGATTGGTTCAAAATATTTTCAGAACGGACAGGGGCCTTTCCTGCCTACGAATAATCGCACAATGAGCAGTAACTGGTTCAAGGGGAAATTAACAAGTGGAGAGGAGGTGACTCGCTCTTGGCAAGTGTATTCGCCTTCTATAAAGTCCGCATATTGCATCTACCGCCTGCTCTATTCCCGATCAGAACACTAATCCACTTTGCAGCAGGAGGGTGGATTTAGTCAGCGCAAAGCATCTAAAATGATGACTGTTTATGAAAATACTAGGAATCACTGAAAGTGTTTTACACTGTGGAAAGAAATCTAACTGAAAAAAGGGGATTCTTGACGCAGAACTCCAGTTACAAATTGAAAAAAAAAGCAGAAATGGCGTGACATTTTCATGAGAATATTACACAGTATCAAATTCTTGGTAGAACAAAACCTTGCTTTGCGAGCACACAGGAAATCACTTCAGGCAGATGATGACTCAGATGTGGGTAATTTTCTTCGTTTAATGGAATTTCTTGCCGTCTTTGACCTTGTGATGCGAGATCACCTCGCTCTTATTGAAAGTCTTCTTTATGCAATATCTTATCTTTCTCCAGTCCTTTAGAATGAACTAGCAGATTTACCCGTCGTTGATCGGGTAAAATGTAGACTGATTAAATTTTTACATTGAATAACCATATTTTAATGTGTTTTCATGATTTTTATTTCATCGTACAACAGTACAAATAGGCCTATAGTAGAGCCCCATAGGCTCGTAGCCCCCCATAGACGATTCTGATCGAAATCAAAATACCGTACTTGGCAGATTTACCCGTCGTTGATCGGGTAAAATGTAAAGACTGATTAAATTTTTACATTGAATAACCATATTCTAATGTGTTTTCATGATTTTTATTTCATCGTACAACAGTACAAATAGGCCTCTAGTAGCCCCCCACAGACGATTCTTATCGACATGACAACACTGTACTTGGCTTCCCTGGAAAAAGTTATATTTACCCGATCTACGACGGGTAAATCAGCTAGGAATTTTTAAATGTACAGTTTTGCTCATATCCATCAAATTTGGATTTTTATTTGTCACAAATTTTTTTCTCTTTGTGGTACCTAACAAAAACTTTAGATTTTCAAGGGGGCTTTCTGCCCCCTAATATAGTCGAAAAAGGCTGAAATTTTGGAAAACTTTCTAATTTAGTGTCTTATACATATGGTTTAAATTTCATCTAAATTGAATATATTTGAATTTTCAAAGGGGGCTTCTGCCCCCCATAGCTCCCTTAGGGGGGCACTTAGAGGTTCGGAACTACTTCCGTTGTCTTCCTCGGAGAATTTTACATAAGAATACACTTTTAGTTTTTATGTAAACTTTTTAACCTTTCTTCCTATAGGGAACACACACACAGACACACACACACACACAGACATTGACTTTTATATACTGTATATAGATTTATTCATATCATGGCATCTGCCGCTTGCAAGAATTTATTAGACAACATTAATAAAGCAAGTACCATAATCTTCTATTCGATTCAACTCCTGACCAGGCACATCCTACCGGCGCGATGGTGTAGTGGTTAGAGCGTCCGCTTCGCAGTCGGTAGACCTGGGGTTCATTTCCCTTGTCGAGTCATACCAAAAGACTTTAAAAAATGGTATTCACAGCTTCCCTGCTTGGCGCTCAGCACATAAGGGATAGTGTGGAGAACAAGCCGGCAAGCTTGCTTGTTGTGTCCTTGGGCAAGGCACTTAACGGGTCGCCTCCGTCTTTATGTGGCAGACAGATGGTGGGGCCAAGCAGTCTACCCGTCGTGGTGGCCCAGTCTGACGAAAGACATGCAAACAGAGCATGAGCTCATACGCGTAAATAAATAAATAACCAGGCACATCCTGAGCGGATATCAAAAGTTGTAAGGTTTGTAGATGTTAATTTTGAAAGGAAAACAGTTTGTATTAGGGAGCCCTTTCCGGGTTTTCTTTATATACGAGGTGCATTCAATAAGTTTCCAGACTTTTTTTGTACAGGCATTTATAATTGCCGTAAACTCGAGATATTTCAGTATGTTGTTACTATACTCCTTATGAGATGATTGACCAATTTTTTCTTTTTTAGGGGCAAATTTATAGCTACAGTAGGAATTAGAGTACACCTTACTAAATCCTGATTGTCACAGCTGGTGAATTTCAAAAACGCAATCTGGACGTGAGGACACATTAGAAGAACGATATGCGATCAAGTTCTGTTTTAAACTTGGAAAAACTGCCACGGAAACTTATGGTATGCTTCAGACTGCTTATGGACCATCTTGCATGAATAGATCATCAGTTTTTCAGTGGCACAAGAGATTCAAGGAAGGAATGAGTCCGTGAGGGATGATAAGAGATGGGGAGGAGTAGGGAAGTCAGAACATCAGAGATGATTGGCCAAATAAATAATCTACATTCACTGGGTTCCCACTGGAATCACAGTCAACAAGGAGTACTATATTGAAGTTTTAAGGGAGTTCAGGAAGAGATTCCGTCAGAAGAGGCCAGAACTCTTCGAATCAGGTCAGTGGCATTTCCATCAGGACAATGCCCCAGTCCACAACTCCATCCTCGTCACAGACTATTTGACCCAGATGGGCATCAAGACGGTTCCCCATCCTCCCTACAGCCCGGACCTTGCTCCCTGCGACTTTTGGCTATTCCCAAAGCTCAAGGAAAACCTCAGAGGCAATCGTTATTCCACAATTGAGGACATGAAAGAGGCTGTGACGAGGGTCCTCAACACGCTCACACAAGAAGACTTCCAGGGGGCTTTCCAGAAGTTGTTGGAACGGTACAACAAGTGCATTGATGTCGGAGGAGAATACTTTGAAGGGGACTAGTTTTTTGTGTGTACGGTTAATAAAAGTGTCCATACCAAAAAAGTCTGGAAACTATTGAATGCACCTCGTAAGTTACAAGGATGGTCAGAGTTTCGTTGAAATTTTCACGTGACAACTGGGAAAGACCAGATAAAGTTAGAGGATTGTCGGTCACAAGGCTATGGCAATGCTGCTGTGATGGCGGGAAACAGAAGTGATGTGCAGCAAAGAATAAATGAAAAAAAAGCTGGCATGTGTTTGTAAATTGTGATGACCATTCACTTAACCTCGTAGGTGTTCATGCAGCCAAGCAAGACAGAAAAATGATCTCGTTCTTTGTACTTATTGTGCAGCTTCTTTTCTCGTCTCACACAGCAATGGGAGAAATTAATAGATGCTGTACCACTGGTATTAAAGGCTGAGTCAGAAACCTGTTGGAGTTCTAAAACAGAAGCAGTGGAGCCTGTGCAAATGTAACTTGACAAAACTGTTGATGTACTAGACAGCAAGATAGAAGATGTCGGCCAAATAATTGATACCCAGAGTGACACTGAACAACTAGTAAATCGCATACTAATATACGAGTTTCTGACATAGTTGGGTTTTTGATAAAAACTACTTACGGCAATAGATAGAGTGCAAAAACAATTGCAAGACAATAAAACGAATTTTCACAATGCTGCTCTAGACAAAAAAAGCCTGAGAGATCAACGTCACAGGAGAAAAATTATTTGATGAATGCTTGAAAGTCACGGAGAAAACGTCACAGGAGAAAAATTATTTGATGAATGCTTGAAAGATGACAAGATCCTTTGTGAAAAATTGGACGTTGAAATTGAAAGGCAAAAAACAAAAATGGCTGGTGAAAATGCACGAGATGCGGGGTTACCAGCAACAGATGAAATGAAACCTGTCGTGAAGGGAGCTCTAGACCATGGACTTCTAAATAGTAGAATCTGGACTGGAAACAACAAATTTGACGTGATCAACATGAGGCCGACGTAAAATTAATTTGCTCATTCACATAAAGTGTAAATTTTAAAAAGCTTGCTGTTTTTTGAACATTGGGCAGTTTTATTACTCGAAATTTAATTCTATGCAGGAACCATGTTCAAATCCTTGACTGGTCCATTCATATAGGCTAGCGATAGATTTATCTATTTTCTTTATGCAAACAAGAAATGGAAGCAGGTAAGCAGAAAAAATTGTAATGCTTGGACAATGACAAATTCATGCAACACAAAACATCGCAAATATAGCAGCAAATAAATTATGAACCACTAAGCAAAATTAAGCTACAAAAACACCTTTGAATTAACTATGACATAAACCCAGCTTAAGTGTTTGAAATGAACATATTTCAAAACTATCGAAATTGTACAACTACATCTGACTTGCTTAAAATGCAAGACCAAGCACCTTAATTTTTTTCAGTTATCTTATTAATTTTTCGGGAAACTCTGCTTGACTCCTCTGCGCACATACTACGCATAACATTTTTAGCCATGCATTTTAAAAAACGTGCAGATATGCCCTCTAACAAGTTATGTCCTTTGTTGGAACAGACCAAGGAGATACTACACCGCTTTCAAAAAACGCAATATTTACTAATTCTTTAAATACGCTTCGCTGGTCAGTACATCATCAGCAATTCAACTGAATACCTTCCTATGTGCTTGCTGCGTAGAACCAATTCCACCTCCTCTTAACACAAACTTTAATAAACGAACTTCATGATCATTATCACAAATCTCCAAATACTGATCAATCAATCGAGAAAAATTAAATATGAACATATCCTTCAATGCTGATTTATTCATATGTATATTTTTAGCAAAAACCATTAAATTTGTCACTTGAGACTTTGTTAGATAAAACTATGTGTTTGTATATATAGGGTGGGGAAGCAAAATTTACAATGACCTTTAAGTTGCTTTTTCTCAGTAAGAATTGCGCCACTTGTTTTAAAAGCTTACGTATGTTGATGTCATAACTATATCTACCATTATTATCTATATCTTTTCAGAAATGGCTACCCTTATGAGTAATCAGGTGAGCAAAAGTCAAAGAGTGTGTGATTTGCTGAATGCACTCGTCTCACCGAAGCAGATTTCAAGAATAGTGGGAGTGCCTGAAAAAACTGTTTACAATGTAAAAAAGAAAATGATTATGAGTAAAACTATTACTAGAAAAACTGGAAGTGGAGGAAGTAACAAAAAACGTACCAAAACCTTTATCAAAACTCTCATATTTAAGATTCAAAAAGACCCAACAAAATCCATGCGAAAAATTGCACGTGAACTTAAGGTGGACAGCAAGACCGCTAGAAATTCAGTAAAATATGATTTGAAGTTAACGTCCTACACAAGAACACCAAAACACTTGCTGATAACAGCTATGAAAGAAAAAAGACTTGAATAAAAACATTTTTTCTTATGTATTTTCTTGTGGCAAATAAAATGTCTTAACTTTCTATAACGTAATTATTCACATGCTGATGTTAAATTCTCGCCGTAAAATATTGTAAATTATGCTTCCCCACTCAATAGATGCTGGCACTAATTGTCCATTGTGATAAATCCTAATTGCAAGATCTGTGCCGATAGATATTGTTGACTGAACAGATAGCGGGTGTTCTTCAGAAAACAGAATCAAATTGCCTTCTGACTTTGTCTGATGCAAGACAAAGCCATGCGACTGCATGTCATCAGCTAAATTTTCAATTTTATCATCTTTCAAAATTTGCTCACACTGCATTTCCAAACTTGATGCATCATTTTCATGTAGTGATGATGCCAAAGACAGACCAGATCTAAACGGTGCATCTTCACATGCATAGTATAAAGGAACATCCTTAAAAATTGAAGGTAAAACATTGCCTTTAAGACGTTTCTTCACTAGCAAGGCACTTGATCGATTTTTTCTTCGCCGAATTTGTTGATCAGTTGATTCTGTTACAAAATCTTCAGGTTTGAAGTGAAGTGAACACAACCTTGAATACTTAGTTGGCGTAAAATCTTTTCTTGCAATACGTTTAAGCCAACCTTGAAGCAGCTGTTTATCATGTAGGGGAAACGAATGAAAAGTAACATCAGGGTCTTTGTTTTCACCGGTATATCCTGATCTGCAGTTAATAGCACAACACTTGTTGACCATATCAAACAGGTTTTGTACTAATACCAGAAATAATAACTAAACTACCAACTAATAATATTAAAAAGGAGGTATGATGTACATGCAGAGTCAAGTCAACAAAACATCTACAAAGCAAATTAAAACAGTAAACAGTCAGAGAACTACATCTGAAGCTCTATTAACTAGGAGGTAATTGCATATATACAGACTCAAGTGAGCAAAATGTCTACACTGCAACTTAAAACAGGGAACAGTCAGAGAACTAGATCTGAAGTTATCAAATTTTAAGTAGTGAATGGATGTAATTTAGAATAAACTGTACGCTTTTAACTGGAAACACTCTTAAAATTGCAATTTATACGACTTCATCACACCAAAACGGTATGCTTAGAAAAAGGGTTGTGGTTAGATTTAGGGTGGGGCTTAGAGTTAAAGTTTAAATTCAGCCTAACCCCCCCCCCCCCCCCCCCCCTTTCCCCAATAAATTAAGCACTGAAAGTAGGCAATGTTTCCAACTGAAAACGCTCAGCTTATTCTACATTAGACCCATGGTAAACTAGAGATCAAATTTGCTTTACAACACTATGCAATTTGACCCAAATACAGTTAGCCTTGCCATAAACCCATTAGGCTTTTTACATGCAGGAGCAAAAAGCTACCGTACTAACGAAATCAGCAAAATGTTAGCTTTGCTTTGCTAGCAGCATCTTAGTCCGACTGCAATTGCACCAAATCTTTTCAGAGTACATTTCACAGTTTTTAAGCCTGCGGTGCATTTAGACCTAATGGGGCTCATAAGCAAATAAACTCTACAGCATAATCGCTCAAACCTTTAACCTTCAATCTATTAGTCTATTTTCCAAATAAACCTATGCCTTCGTAGAATAGTAACTGTATGACAGTAGTCACTAATTTGACTCGCCTGGCATTAACCAACCTTATTTACCTGCAAGTATGCATAGTAGTGTACCGTAAACTACTGCAGTACAGTAGGGCTACTGAGGCTGCTATAGCCTGTCAGTAGACAATATACAATACAGTACAAATCATAGTAATCTGTTTCACTTTAGCGCCAGCACAAACACATTTCCAGCATCAATACAGTTTTAACATGTAAGTAATTTGCTTCATTTACTGGTGCCAATGCACTGTCATGCTATTCTTCAATCACTAATCATCTGTTTTACTTGAGTGCCAGCAAGAAAACATCACCCAGCATCAATACATTCATAACATCTACGAACTACGCTTTGTCTACCGGTCTCTGTTTGTGCATTGTGATGCAATTTTTTAATCTAATTAACAACACTCATTCGAAACTTTCTTTTTCCAATTAGCCAAGGCAGCAGTCACGCCACTTGATACAGGCCTCATCTTGGTCGCTGTTTTTGTTGTTGTTTACACGACTCCTTCCGAGGGATGGGGGCATGGCGGAAGACCGTGGAGCCCCAGAAGCCGAGCAACTCTCCAGGGTCTGGACCAGAGGTCGTAGAGACACAGAGAGTCGGCAAAGAATGAGTGCCGCAAAGAGTCCGTAGCTGGACAATGCAGAATGAGATGACAGGTATCCTAGAGAGATAAGAACCTAAGAGAGGGCTGTGTCCGTTGCAGCGAAGACGAGAGAGGACACAGCGAGCATGATGAGGGAGCACAAGTTCCTCAGTGGAAATCGAGGAAACCTGTGTGTCGAAGAATTTAGATGAGACAGTATGCCTCCAGTCCGAGATAAGACGAGAGTGGATACGAGAGGTAAGGGGAGAGAGACTACAAGGGGTTGCGGAGGGCGCAAGTAGCGCTCCCCGTCTGGCAAGCTTTCTATAACGTAATTATAGAAAACGAGTGTCCGGGGACCCATTGTTGTCTAATAGAACAGAAGGATAGAGAAGACAGTTCCTGCCAGATATGTCACAGAGTTTGAGATAACAGGAAAGGTGGAGGAGAGGAAAGAGTGGCGAGGACAGAACGAGAGTCAGATAATAGAAGAGAAGAAAAATGTCAGACTTGTTCGTGCTGCCGAGACCAGCAAAACGCGTGCAGAATGGCGCAGGCTTCAGCGGAAAAACTTGAGCACCTTGCGCCAGCCGAAAAGGAAAGAGTGGCCTCAGTGCCATAGAGAGAGCAGTTGGCAAGAACGCCGGAGCCGCCCTTGCCAAAAGGAAAAGGAACACAGCCGTTAGTCCAAAGCACCAGATCATGAGGGGGAGAAAGTCAAGGTGGGCGAGAGCCGCACCTTGGCGAGAAAGAGGGGAATCAGAGCGAGAGCATGGAGAAGAGAGGGTGGACTCCACCGTAAACAAAGGCAGATTCCAAGGAGGACAGGGAGGGCAAGCAATAACAGCCTCCCTAAAACAAGTAGAAGGAAGCATGAGCGAGTGAGTGGACGCAAAAGCTCTCCAGGATGATCTGCAGAGTCTTGGTTTCACTCCAAGTCTGGCCAAACTTGAGATAGGAAAGGAGGTTGGGAGACGAAGAGCCCGCTCATAAGATAAAAGAGTGAAGTGAGTCAGGGTGACTCGTAGGGGAGGTAAAGAAGCCTCAAAGAGGAAAAGTGGGATAGGGGAGGACGAGAGCCAGCCGGTGATGGCGCGACTGGCCGCTCGGTGGAGGCTTTCCAATTTGATGATATTGGTGATGCTTAGAAAAGGAAACCATCCGGGTGAAGTGTAAGTGAGAAGGGACCGAAGAAAAGATTTATACAGAACAGAGAGGGACTCCTTAGAGGGGCCCCATGAGGAAGCAGAGATACAGCTTAGGGCCTTGAGACGTGGGAAGAACTTGGCCTTCAGCGAAGATACATGTTTAGTAAAGGAAAAAGTGCGGTCGAAGATGACCCCAACAAAAGTTGGAGTGGGATTAAAACGGAGGCGGGAGCCGAGTAGGAGAAGGTTGGGCTGGAGGTTAGCTCGGTGGGGATCCACTGAAAAAAAGGAGGCCTCACATTTGCTCGGATTGAGAGGAAGACACCAGTACTCAGACCAGCGCTCCAATTGAAACAGAGCTCCTTGTGTGGTCTCCACCGCAATGGGGACCGAGGGGGAGGAGGACCAAATGGCCAGATCGTCAGCGTAAAGAGAGCAGCTGACGGAAGAAGGCAGAGAGGCCGGAAGATCATTAATGAAGAGAGAGAAAAGTACAGCGCCAAGAACGGATCCTTGCGGAACACCTCGACCGACTCGAAAGGAACGGCTTTTGTGATTTTGATAAACCACAGAAGCGCGCCTATCAGAAAGGAAAGATTGAGTCCAACGAGCAAAGCAAGGAGGGAGGCCAGCCGAAATCAGTTTGTGGAAAAGGGCAGGATACCAGACAGAGTCAAAAGCTTTAGAGAAATCGATAGTAGACAGGATCGTCCGAGAGCCCGGCCTGGGTTTGTTAAACCCATCCGAAGTGGATTGAGAAAGGTACAGAATTTGATCTAGTGTAGACCGTCCAGGGCGGAAACCGGCATGGCGGAGAGAAAGAATGGAATTAGATTCCAGAAAGAAGAGTAGACGGGATAGAATGATGCGTTCAAACAGCTTTGATACGCAGGAGGTGAGAGAGATAGGCCGGAAGGAAGCAGGAGAGTCGAGAGGTTTTCCCATCTTGTGTATGGGAATAATAGAAGATGTCTTCCAGATGGAAGGAAAGGAATGTGAAGACCAAGAAAGATTGAAAATGTGAAGAAGAAAATCCATGCCAGAGCGAGGAAGATGCTTTAGCACGGGATAGGCAACTTTGTCTGGGCCAGTGGCGGTGGAGGAGGAGAGGTTGGAGGCAGCTGCATGAAATTCAGCGAGAGTGAAAGGAGAGCAAAAGGACGAGTGAGACTCCACATGGCACGTGGCTCGGCGGAGCTCAAAGAGGTAGCTTCTGGCTCTGCTACGCAGGGCCTTTGGCTGAGAACGGGAAAAGTGAGGCCTCAGGTAAGCGGCATAAGCCGAAGCCGATTCCCTGGGAGAAAAACAGTTGGGGAAGTTAGAAGAGGAAGATGAGCCAACCATAGAGCGAAGAAGAAAGTGTACAGATTTAGGGTTAGATTTAGGTGAAAGAAAAGTGCAGGTCGTCTGCCATGCCTCGGTCTTGGCCTTGGCAATGACTGACGAGGCACGTCGAGAAGCGGAGATGTAAGCCTGGCGATCTTCATCACTTCTGTGAGCGGCAGTGAAAGCCTTGCGTCTTTCACTAGCCGCACTTTCCACTTCAGCTGACCACCAGGCTTTAGGAGGGCGTTTGATGCGGCCGAAAGGAATGGAAGATTTGGCCGTGTTCAGTGCCAGAGGTAAAGAGAGCACCAGCAGAGGAAAGAGAAAGAGACGAGTATTCCTCTGCTGAAGGACAGTGAGAGTCAATGTAGGAGGCAAACCCATCAAAGCGAGCTTTCTGAAAATTGAAGGAAGGGGGACGCTCGTTGGGGCGAAAGACCGGAGAGAGAGGGACGGATAGAAGAATTGGTAGGTGGTCAGAACCCAGGTCCTGTAGCACCTCCCAGGAGCAGAAAGGGCAAGGGAAGAGGGAGCAAAAGAGATGTCAGGAGAGGAGCGACTGCCAGAGGAGCGATGGAGAAGGGTGGGTGTGTCAGAGTCATTGAGGGGGAGGAGGTCAGAGGAGATGACCTAGTCGAATACTTCTTCCCCGTGGGGGTCGGAAGTAACTCTTGAGTCCCAAAGGGGGTGATGGCAATTGAAGTCCCCCAGAATGAAAAGATTTCTGGAGGAGGGAAGAATGGAGGGAGAAACCCACATAATCAGAGTAGGGATCAAGCGAAGAAAGAGAGTAGGTAGAAAGTTCAGAAAAGGATAGGCCCTGCCTGACGAAAATGACAACGCCGCCGCTAGCGTGCGTGATATCAGGAGAGAGAATAGAGAGAATGCCAGACCGGGAGTGGGTACGATCAGAGCGCAGAGCAGAGAAGCCAGGAATCCGAAAAGAGGAAGATGAGTTAAGATTGGATTCCTGAATGCAAATTAGGTCGACAGGATGGGACGAAAGAAGTGGAGTAGTTCAGTGATCCTGGCTCGAAGACCTCCAGCATTTCATTGAAGAACCCTGAGAGAGTCAGGGGGGAGTGGAGGCGCAGAAGGACAGCTAGGAGCAAGGGATGGTGGTGGGGGGAAGAGGGAGAAGATATAGAATGGGCAGATGGGGGATAAGAAGTTTGGAGACGAGGGTGGGGCGAGACAGCAGCGTTTGCAGAGGCGGGGCTAGATTGCACAGTGGAGGTATATGTGTCGGATGAGTCCGAGGAGAGGGTCACAGTGATTCGGCAGGGGGGCAGCTCCAAGAGTGAGAGCTGCCAAGAGCTCTGAAATTGGATAAGGAAAGTTGTGAGCACCTTAGATGGACCCATTTGGAGCAAGCGCAGCATTGCACTGACTTGCCCCGCCAGGTCACATTTCCAGCGCACTCAGAGCAGAGAAAGATGGAGCCAGGGTTGGGATGAACGTTACCGCTCATCAAGAGAAGAAGGAGAATGAGGAGACGAAGAAGGGCAAGAGAAGGGCAGGAGAAAAGAAAAAAACAAGCAACCGATTTTAAAGAAGCTGTGTGCTGCCCTTCTGCGGTCGTTCAGGGGGCAGCCTAGCAAAAAATGAAGGGGAGTGCCCGGGGTAACTGGGACCCTCGGGAAGGCCAACAGCCATTTCGACCCAACCCAAACGGGGCCGGGCACCGCACCACTACATTGAGGCGGCTGTTGATTGATGCAGATCTTGGTCGCTCGCGCTAGCAGTTTTAGCGGTGTTTCCAGTCCAGGTGCTACTATTTAGATGTCCAGGTCTAGACCGTCTGCACAAAGAGATGGGTGATCGAATTGCCGGGTTGTTTGACATCGATTTCAAATATGGCTTTCTGTTCGATGTCTAAAGCCTTTGTTACCGTTCTAACTGTAAACAGTTACGCAACCTTTTTTTGGATATTCTCATACGGTATTAAACTTACTTGTAGATGAGATTTGTTTGGGGGCAAAACAAAATTTTGGTGGGGCAGCCATCCCCCAAATCTTAGCAAAATATTGTGGATCGGTATCCTTTGCTTTAATTACATTTTGTGTATAGCTGTATTGGTTTGATAAACATAAGCTTTGAATTTCGCGCCTATCTCAGCTAATAGGCTAGTTGTGCTACAAGCCTATCAACTGGCCCATCAAACGCTACTTCCAACACGCCTACCGGTACTACAGAAAAAATTGCAATAACGATGAATGGGCGAGTAATGAAATTGCGAGTACAGCCCTTAGTAAAGGCTTCAAGCAAGACAGTGTTTCGAAATTGCTTTTGGAAGATAAGGGGAAGTTCAATGCCGTGGCGTAGCTAAACGTAAATCTTAGGGAGGGGCAAAATTAACTAATTTTGAGCCCAGAGCAAAGATAAAAACCTGTTTAAGATCAGCCTTTATAACGAGATTATTTTTCTATATTCGGCCCAAAATGCCTTTGTGTTTTTCATGTCTTGATCAAATTCTAAAAAGTTGGGTGGTACATGGTCCCTGTGTCCCCCTCAGCTACGCCTATAAGGCAAGGGGGTAGACAGTGTGAGAAAAAATTCTCATCTAAGAGCATTTCTTTGCCTGAAAGAAAAAGTGACCAAAATCGTATGGTTTTATCTGATTTCAGTTGAAAGACTGTTCCCTAGTCCTTCCCTAAATAATTGATTTGAAACAGTTATTTTTTCCAGTTCGCTTCTCAATGAAATTATGTCATAACCAACGCTTTAAAAAAGTGTTGCAATTTGAGATGAGCGCTTCAAAAGCAAGCGCTCGAATTTCAGTTTGAATGTCCTCGTATAGAAGAAAAGAAAGCAACGTCATTTAGAAGAAAAGACGTCGCTTTGAAATTGTGTTATTTCGATTTGCTTTTTGTCAAAACATTGCCTCCTGTCTACATTCATTGTGACATCCGTCACGGTTCCATCGCTCTCAAGTATGCCTCACTACTTATAAACTGTAAATTGCGGCGCAATGAGCTTTAGCCGTTAGCCAGTCGCTGGATATGTTAAGCATTAGTAGTTTTCGAAGATAGTTGGCTGTTCATACAATGAAGGCCATCTACGGTAAATTTAGTTTGGTGATTTGGCCTAATGCTGGCTGGTACCACGAGCTAGTTTAGGAGTAGTAAAATCAAGATTGCTGGTTGTGGTTTCAGAAAGCGTAAATAAAACATAGCTAAGTTTCACGTTTTGTGGAGTTTGACAGAGCGTAGCAAGAGCAGTTATTTACGCTGTCAAAACAATAATAGGCTACCGGTAGCCTACAACAGTAAAGGAAAAGCAGCTTACAAAGATCACGTAAATTCAAGATTCTTAAGAACAACGTGGACCGAAGGATGAACACTCAGTCTGTAGCGATGTTGATTGCATTGGTAAATCTGATAGGGGTAGCATTGTTATCTTGGAAAAGCATTTACGATGATTTCCACTACCTGGAAGATTCTAACTGATAGTAAATTTATCGAGAGTGGCGTCATTAGTGGAGGAGGGCACAGTGCACCACATTTTTTACTTGCTAAAAGTCTTTTTGTAGAGCTCACTCTTAAATAAGAACATTTTTTTAATTTGTCGAGACGCTTTTCCAAGCTGAAAGCGGTGTCACAACTTCATGTGACGTCTCTTGTAACAACGTAATCGAATAAGCAAAATAAGAGAAATTTGATACCTTCGGAGCAGATCTAGATAACTCGTTTTTACTTTGAGCCACTCTCAAGTTTAGGCTAAACTAAAAGGGCTAAGGAGACCTTGTTCCCAAATAAAAAAACTTGCATGTCATATTTATGAGAAAGTTGACCCCTACTCGGGGACGTACGGAGAAATTTCTTGAAGGGGGCGCGAGGCATTTGTTTTTGGAGATCGGCGAACGATGAATACAGTGCTGAAAATTAGGTGAAAATAGGCGGTGTTGAGCCTTTTTCGGAGATCGAGCGTCTACAGCGCTAAATTTGGGCACATGCATTGCTGCCGTTACAATCATGGCAGCCGACAGTCACGTTCCACAATTTTCTGAGAGGGAAGCCGATTTTTGGCAAATAATCACCGAAATAGACATTTTAATATTCCAGAGGGGGCGCGCGCATTAGAGCTCCCCCTGCGTACGATACTGCCCCTACCCAATCCATTCACAAGTAGTTCTTGGCTGCACCTGTGCCTGTAGCTGTCCTGGGAATCTGACAAAAAATGAATTTTATCTGAAGACCAGAGATCTAATTCTCCCATTTTCAACATGACAAAATATTTTCTGAAACCATTGGTTGTTTTTCATTTTTCCTTAAAAGTGATTTTTCGATTTGCAGAAGCATTAAAATTGTTTATTAGTTTTGTGACAGCAGTGAAACATTTTATGCAGACATGAAGACTTCGTGGATTTGCCTCTTTCTTGTTCCCATTTTATGTAAGTTGTAAGTGCACTGATTTGATTTTAATGGCAAGGCTTCTACGCTCTTGGGGGCCTATGTTTTATTTGTTGGTTTTTTTGTGTTTTTGTTCTACTCAGTTTGATTTTGTTTTACGCTTCCACATTTTCCAATTCACTTCTATCATGTAAAATCTACATAAAAACTATGCACAGTTACCCGCCAGGAAGAGGCTTGACCACAAAAACCTACGAGTTTTATCGAAACTTTTTTAATATGTAAGCGGCAAACAAAAATGTCTTATTTACATGCTCGCCGGCATTAACACCAGAGTTGTAAGCACTAAGCAGGCCTTATATTTTAGGTCCGAATCCTAGCTGATCCTAAAAATACAAGCCCGATCCGATAATTTATTTGAAGCCCGAATTAAGCTCGAAAGTTAGATTTATTCAATGAACGAAATCCGCAGGAAGACGTATAAATCATTATATCAATCATGATAACGGCTGGCTGTTGGTCTGCAAAGAACAGCCCACTTCCACATGAGCTCCACGTAACAAGCTCCACGATTACGATTAAATTACAGTCTTTGTAAAAAGAATAATTCCGTAAAGAGTTTGTGTAAAATAAGTAAAATTCAAACCCACATGAGTCAGATTTTATCATGGTGAATTTGGGTCTGAATCAGGCCCGAATTTTTTGAGAACTTATCCCCCAACCCGACCCGACTTGGGACTCTGGCCCGGCAGTTACGTCAAGGTAAAAAAATCTTTTTTGCTGTGTGTGCTGGTTACCCACAAAGAACAATTGAGAAACCAGAAGTGAAAAGTCGTTATAAACGAGAGGTGGTATAACCCCAGGGCCCTTTATCCGGATCATCTTATTAAATCAAAATTGGTTATTCATTTAATTTATTCAGCAAAGTGTTAAATTCATTTAGCAAAGTGTTGAGATCATTTTCGTAAGTATAACTGTGGCCTCCAGTCCCTGACTTTGATTATATGTTTTGGTTTCGGAATAGGACAAAAGGGGCGGTTCTCCTTGCTATTTTGCACTTCATCTCAGTAACCTAAGTAAGATATGTTCAAGCAAAACATTTGTTCAAAATAAACACGTAGGCCTTGCGCCTATGCGTATTAAAGTGAAACAAGATCGAAGTAATGGAAACCACTCCTACAGGTTTTTTATCCGCCTGCTCAGCACAAAAGTTTAGCATTTTCTCCAGGAACAGTTACGCTCACGTTTATCAGAATCAATTATCAGACTGCATATATATTGCTCGACCCCTGCGAACACTTGTATTTGCTGAGGGAACAATAACTAATGAATAAAGCACTGAACTGTGCGCATGATAAGTTTTAGCTCTATGTAAACTGCAAACTCTACTTTCAAAAAAGTAGTGGACAAGTGCCAATTCTGCTGTTTTTGCTGAAATTGCATCAAACAGCTTTATAACTGACGCGACGGTGTAGCGGTTAGAGCAGACCTGGGCAAACTACGGCCCGCGGGCCAGATGCGGCCCGCCAACACTTGCAGAAACTTTCATGTACAGTCAAATATCGGTTTTCGAACGTCTCGCAGTTCGAACAATTCAGTTATGAGAGGGTGATGACTTTTTTTTTGGAGTCCACCATGTCCACGCGCAGTATAAGGTCAATATAAGGAGGTCTCGTATTACATGAAGCTGACGCAGGCTATTGCAAGATCCTGAGCACTGACCCTCGGCCACTTATACTTGGTCAATGCGGCCCTCAACCGACTCTTCAATCCTCAGTGCGGCCCTCAGCTAGCTACCATGACCGAGATGCGGCCCGCAGGCCAAAGCAATTGCCCATGTCTGGGTTAGAGCGTCGGCTTCGCACTCGGTAGACCTGGGGTTCATCCCCTTGTCGAATCTTACCAAAAGATTGTTGAAATTGGTATCCACAGCTTCCCTGCTTGGCGCTCGTCATTTCGGGGAGGTTGTCGAGAACAAGCCGGCAAGTTCGCTTATTGTGTCCTCGGGTAAGGCACTTAACGGGACGCCCCCACTTTTATGTGGAAGACAGGTGGCCCAGACATCTAGCAAATGGCAACTCCCAAGCGAGTGCGGACGTCCGGTCCAAAATATAGCAATGCAATTCGCTTTCTCGTAAATGGAGGATAAACATGGTCAATACAAAATACAATAGAATACAATACAACCATCATTGGTACCGTATGGCAAAACAAAGCTATATTTGAATCGGTTTGAAAAAAGGAAAAGTTTGCTTAAAAAGTGATCGCTTTCAGCGATCAATAGTTTTTGAAAAGAAAAAGAAACCAAAATCTCAAATTAACGTTTATTATCATATCACTTTGTAGTCCAAAGTAATAAAGCTTTTTCCAAGTTAATAAATCGGTAGTTGGTTTTCTTTTGAGCCCCATTTTTTTCTAGATTTAAAGATGAGGATTTTCGCGATATTTTTCATGACGATGACGTCACTTTCACGTTATTGATCCTTTATGACACAATCTCGGGGTGGTGATCAATCGTGCTAAGGTTTTTCCTTCCAAGTTTAGCAGTTTTGAAGGAGTTACCACTCACGCATATACTCACATTCATAAAGTCAGAAGCAATAATCGTTCAAGTATTATCAGTAGATATCTGTCCAATAAACGCGAATTATCTTTTTGGATTCTAAAACATTTTTTGTTTCATATTTTAGAAAACTCTTAATTTCCTTGTTTACAAACCTCAATTTAAAAGCACTGCCAAAAAGATAATTGCCTCTGACTAAATGCTGTCAGGCGCTGTGATACGTAATCATGCGATTCAATGTTTCTGTAGGGTCGGTTACCAGACATGAATTCTACTTAAACGTGAATGCGAAACCAAGGGACCACAGAGGTCACGTTTCCCAAAGTGTTTAACGCGATCTACATAATATAACCTACTTTTGAATAAAACAGTGAAAAGAATTGGCACTAAGCTATTGCTTTTTTTTACAATTGTTTTTTAAGTTTTGGATTTCATCCACTCCACCTAATTAATTAGCATAAAATCCATTACGAGCGAATATCATTACTATTTCACGCAACACAGGATTTAGAATTTATCTGAAAAATTACAAAAATCCCAATTTAAAAACCAGTCACAATATTGGTCAAATTTTCTCCATCAGAATAGCAAAATTTTGTTAAATAGCAAGCCCTCCTCTTCGAATTGATTTTTCTGGCTGCCCTCTCACGTACAAGTGCGCATAAAGACACATCATCATTATGTTGGTACTTACGACAAACGTAATGAACAAATTTGCTTACAAAATTTTTGAAAAACTGTTTAGGAAAAAACTTGTTTAGGCCGGTACTGTGTTAAGTGGTAATGAGCTAAAGAGCTTGCTGCATACACTTGACAGCTACTGTTTAAGTGATTGGTACGTCATAGAAGGCTTTTTGTAAAAACAAGGCTATTTATACTTACGATTAAAGTCAGTAGCAGCAGCCAGTGATGGGCACTATCTAGATCAGTGGTTCCCAAACTTTTTAAGTCACGACCCACTTTTCAAAACATAAATTTTCGGGTCCCACATAATTCTGCATGTACTTCGAAATGTTTGGAAAAAAAAAAGTGAAAACAAACATCTATTCAAGATGTCAATTCACTTTTAAATTATTTGAGACAAAGCATGTAGCAATTTAAATTTTAAATGACTTTCGCGACCCACTGAAATTACGCCCACGACTCACCAGTGGGCCGCGACCCATAGTTTGGGAACCGCTGATCTAGATACATGTATCGGCGATAGTAACGCTCGATACTTTTGTATCGGTATTAAATTATTATCATTCCTCAAAATATAAAAAATCGGTAGCGATTTAGTTTGTTTTCCTGTATCGCCGATGCAAATAGTATCGGCGATGCTTTTAATATATTTAATATTTTCTAATTTGGCCGCCAGGCACTCGAATGTGATAAAAACAGTAACATTCATCACTTTTTCGCATTCACACCTTTTCGATTGTTTTTATTTCATGGTGGCTCTGATTTTCAATCAAACGTGTTTGGTTTTATTCATTGCTGATTAGGTCGGCATCAGTTAGCCGGCTGAGATGGATCATTCTTTGCATTGCGTGAAGCTTTACGCCCTATAATCAGAGCGAAGTTTACTTTAACCTTTCGTTGTATTGAGCCTATGATCTTTTTCAGACCATGGCGGGCACTATCATCATTTGATTCCAAGTTGTTACAGACCATAAACGCAACCTAGACTTCAATCATGTCCCTATAAAGATGTTCAATATGTATCAGCTTTATCATTGAACGGTTGTTTTCTGCACTTGACACCAACGATGCGAGTCAAACTGTGCATCGACTATACTGATATCTTCGACGTGGATGCTGGGCAGTATTCTTGCACTTTGGCCAAAACTTTTTTTAATCATCAATGGATAAAATTAAGCATTTTAATTAATCATAACAATTAATCGACAGGAAATATTTATAACTATGCAGTCAGTTAGAATCAGCCTTCAGTTGTTGGCAAAGCTGGCACCATATTATGAAAATTTTCCTTCTGAGAGACCGCAACCTGGTGACGAAGTGGTTTGAAAGAATTAAGCTGGGCCAAAGGTACCGGTTCAAATTGAAACTGTCTGATGAAGCGTAATAAATGCCAAAACTGGCCGTGGAATTTGTTTTTCAATTGATGTTTAGTCGTCAACTCAGTTTGGCATTTTCTTCCAAAAAGCACGTAAATAAAACCTGATATTCGTTATTTTGTTAATTTAACTGCTGCGGAAATCAACAATAGGATTACCAGTTTAAATATTAGGCAAGTAGCCTAGAGCAGCAAGCAAGAATATGTGGCCATTACAGCCACTTTTAGAAAAAGCTTAAAAAGTATCTAGATACTTGAATCGACGATACGGTATCGATATCGGTGCCGAATTAAATTGACACTAATGTAGCGACTGTCGGTACCAAATTAACATGCTGAAAAATATCGTGTATCAGTATCGATTTAACATAAATTTCAAGCATCGCGCCGATCACTGACAACACCCCTAACAAGAAAATTTTATTAGTTTCCTCAGTCTGCATCAACGCTGAACATGGAAATTGTGACACGTACCACTACATGAAAAAACTACGAACATGTCAAGCAATCTTCTTTGGAAAACTGGGAAATGCTGCAAATCGGACCACCGACTGCTCGTAAGTAACATGTATAGCGCTCAGTAGCAATCGAATAGGGAAATATCGCCATGATTTTCTCTTCGTCCATAGATGTCCTGCAAGGATCAGAGGTCAAGTAAGTCGTAGCGTCACTGCAACCGGAACACCGTTCGAATGATCAAGCATTCAAACATTATGATGGCTGCTGTTCTGCTCTTTAGGGAAAAGCACTTTACGATGATTTCCTCTGCTTGGCCGATCTAAGAGACAGTAAATCGAGCGGAATAATATCAAGCAATTCAAGCGGAAATGTAAAAACTTAAAAACCCTGAAACAGGTTCTGGCAATTATTCTTTGTTTATCGCCCTTGTTGCTGTTCTACAACTGCGGAGAACTAGAGTGCAATAGAAAAACTCTCCTATTGACAAATTGCTTTTCTGTTTGGGCTTTATCGGTGGAAAATAGTGAAGCTGCTCTCCAACTATGCCATAACTGGCGGCTAATGACCACTCACACCTATGGCAGTTCACATAGTTCGTTGGTGGTATGGCTACCAGTCTGCGATTTTGCATTCATGACTGGTTTGAAATTATACTATACGATGCCCTATATTACACTATACTATGCTATAGCGTTGCTGAATACTGTGCACCTGTTTGGGGTCGCTGCTCACACACGCCAAAAATCGACATCCAACTACGCCAGGCAATGAGAATCTTAACTGGCACTCTGAAATCCACTCCACTTCTTTGGCAACCAACTCTAAGCTCCATTGCACCACCACAGCTTAGAAGAGAATTGGCAACTCAGAAACAGCATGATTGGCTAAACTCTACTGAAATATGAGACCCTAAAAAAACAAACAATTAAGGTAGCCCCGGCAACCACCAGACTAAAATCAAAACGACCCTTCTACTCTACACGAACAAACGATTTCAACCTCCAAGAGAAATAGAAACAAGAATGGCGAGAGAGCATTCCCACCGGAGGAGAACTTGTTGAAGATTCAACCAATCTACAACCTGGCTTCCACTCACTAAGAAGACAACAATGGACAACAGCCGATAGAATCCGAACACGGCATGGCAGAACAGCCGCAAACCTGCATAAATGGGGCTATGGAGATTCTCTCAACTGCCCGAAATGCCACGACGCTTCGCAAGACATGGATCACAAAGTACTCTACTGCACAAGCACATCTTTACTAAGAGGATATGCAGCGATCCACGAGGCAGAAGCAGATTTCATCAACTGGCTAGACGAAACTGGTTTGGGGGTGTAAAGAAAATCTGCCATGCGATGCTGCTACTACTAGTTTTGAAATGAACTGCCGCTTGTTTTTAGCACGCACAAGCGCGCGCATGCACACACACGCACACTCATGCAAACACACACGCACGCGCACACACGCACACACACACACACACACACACACACACACACACACACACACACACACACACACACGGGCGCGCGCGCAGAGATGCAACTTTGTGTTCAGAGGTTTTATTGCTGTCCCCTTTCACAAATGTTGGGCGTGTAGCTAGAATATTGCTAAAGAGAGGAAAAGAAGCGGAGGAATCAGGGCTAAAAGCAAACTTCATTTAATCTTAGAATGTTGAAACTTTATTGGATATCAATATTGAAACTAGTCTTAACCTAAACTTTGTGATGTATTTTGATGAATTATTGTAGCTGGAAATATTTTTCTATTTGGTGGGGAATTTCTGATTACCCCTTGGCCATTGCTGTAGGTTTACAAATTGGGTTAATATTTTGAACTGTACGTAATGAACAAACTTAGCTTAATGTTTACTTCAGAAAATTTTACCACGAAGCAGTTGAATGCTTCAATCAAACTGTTATCACCGACTGCTACAAAGGTAAAGAAGAAGATATTGTTAGCAAGGTATAGTGTCACCTAATTTTGCATTTACTTGATTAAAAGGCTTCTTCGATTTAAAGATTCTGTTGATTAAAAGCTGCACACAACGATTTCAAAAAATGATATTAGATTCTCTTGATTAGAGGACGGACAAATAGATGTTTAATAATTATCGTGCTGAAAGTGTTTCACACACATAAGCGAGAGTCATTACTTGCCTCAAACATCCACTTTGCAACAAGATTAGGCCTTACATACTGGTAGTATAAATCGTTCGAACATTTGTTGATATATAGATAACTATTTTTAACAGTGGTTTTTGCACATACGGTACTGGTCAAATACATTTATTGTGGAAAGATAGAACAAGGCACCCTTGATTAGAAAACGCATGCAATAATATCAAAAAATAAAAGCAGCTGCTGTCTTTATTAAATTAATACAATCAAATAAAGACCTTGGGATGAAGCTTTATGAGATAGGTTATTTGTGAGTATTCAGACTTTATGGCAATTCCCAAATGGTGTTGTGGTAGAGTTTTCTAAAAATTCTACAATAGACAAAAATGCTCAAGTTTCTGTTCTGAACTTGTCGGCTATTGGCTCGTTTTTACACTCGGGTTACTTTTCAAGCCAGTCCGATGGAAGCGGATAGCAAGATGTAAAATACAATTGAATTTTCTTTTACTTTTATAGGCAAGATTGGAAGGGCTCCGAACATTTGGTAACCAAACATTTTACTGTACACTTGGAGGAATCGAGCCAATACTTCCTTTTTTTCTTACATTGAACGTAAGCCTGTGTAAAACGGAAGAAAATGTTACTACAGTAAAGAAATGCGAAGACTCATTTTATAAAGAATTTGAGAAAAATGCTACCAGTGGCAAACTATGCGGGTGAGTGTTGCAGTAGAGAAGCATCCAAAGGATTTACGCTTAAAAAGAAACCCATGCTAATGGATTGTGAATACTGCTGAGCAACCGCTTTCGTAGCGAGAATCCCAGACTCATTACTGTAGGATGGTGACGGCAAAGTTCTTGCTGTTTCTGCGATGCTGTGTTTTTTGGACAAGAAGGTTTTTGCTATTTTTCTGCTTACCTTCAGAACCTGCTGAGTGTGAAGCTCTGCGAACTGTTGGCGAGATTCAAGTCAGTACTACCGCACATTCTGTTCAAAATGGGTAGGCAACCTTTTTTAGTTTATTCTCCGCCTCCGCAAACCCTTTCCCAGTTAAAGCAGAACTGGTAGTTTGGAAAAGGTTTGATCTATAAAACACTGTAAATATTTTCTGGACACTGGAAGGTATCTGTATCATTGGGTTTTACATAGGTGTGGATTTTATTGTGGCCCAGCACATATATCAACACTATTAAAATCTTTGACTTTATATTCATGCTAATATGTTGAAGGGAATAATGATTTGAACAAGCGATCAAGTGTTAACATGTTTGGCCTATTTATAATTCATCCTCCGGTATAGGAAAGGCGTTTTACAGCTACATATAGAATAACTTATATCCGGATCCTCTTCAAAGTTTCCCCAAACTTCCGGCCCAGCGTAGACCTATTTGTATCACAAACACTACAATTACGCCGTGTAGAGCTTTTCCGCAAAAGTATAACGCCTCAAAGCTTTGTCGTCAAATATTGACAAATTTGCTACAGAAGAGGTATCGTATTTTTTAATTTTAGATTGGCAACACGTACACTCGAATGCCAATCAGAGATACTTAGTTCATGTGGCAGGCAAATTCAAGCAGTGTATGGAAAAGGTCATTATCCAGTATTGACCGCTGGTGGAGATGACAACATACACTGCCGTCACGTTAGAGGTACGTAGAATACTAATACTAGCAAGCCTACAAGACTACGATTCGACATTGGTTTCAAGAATGAAGGTTTTGACCTAATAGATGTCAATGTTTTCTGAAACAAAAAAAGGTATTCAGTTGCCTTAAGATTATTTGATACCTGACATATAGAAGTTCAACAGTCAATACCTTCAGGCGTCAAAAAATACTAATTTCAGTAAGAAGTGAGGGATTTACAAATTTCGGGTAGTACTATCATTTAACATTCTCTTTACGACTTTGATGTCATCCTCATTCCGGCACCTATCACGATTTCAGAATTCAGATTTCACTTTTTTATTTAATTGTATCACTGAAGTGAGAGGCGATATTTTGCTGGCTCTTAAAGTGTCAACCAGCCATTGCTGTTTTGGCTAACCACGTGGATGGCTTACAGCAATGGTAAGATAGTATCAAGTATCATACGAGTAAACTCGTATATAGTAAACAACTTAAGAACTGAGATCACCTTTTTATGGTTTCATCAAACAAACAGCACTGACTCAGTGGCGCACATAATTAGTTGGTTGTTTGTCTAGATCCTCTAGAAATGGGAAACCTTTTATCGCGCCTTATTATTGGCATTATGACGTTTAGTGGAAAATAGTTTCAAAAAATATCACCTCTTTGAAATCAGACGCAAAGCAAAAGCATCCCATAACTTACTAGTTACATGATTATCTGAAGTGACTTGCGAAGCGCTTCCATTGCCTGTATTGTAAGGATGCAAGATATATTGGCCGGCAATGCTTTTCCAAAGGGTGCGAAAACAAGATGAGATCGAAGTCCTCGATCGCAGTAAAAGCGCGTTTCGCGTTGAGCTATTGCTGCGTTAAGGATGCGTTTTTCTTTTCACAAGTAACGATGATCTTCCAGCAGTACGTTTAAAGTGGTTGCTCTGCGACCTTGATTTGGTGGCGGGGATGGTGCGAGGTATTAATTTACTGCGCCAGACAGTTTGTTTCAGATAAACCATTTTTTTTTATATCAGCGAGTCTGTCTCCACCCGGCAGAAAAACTACAACGGAAATTCATCATTCGACGGCTCGGGATGTCCTTATCCCCATCATTGTTGTTGCCGTCCTTATTCTTCTGGCTCTCATAGTCGGATTTTGTTACTTTGTAAGTTTTTTGAGTTTACGACTAGGGTGTGATCAAGCAACTTTCGGAAGGGGTTTCCAAGCAATAAACAAAGAGGCTTCTAAAAGAGATTGTCTTTTGGGGTTCAAAAGGAGCAATTTACTTTCAAGAAGTTATTACTCATTTTGAAAAAAACTTTAACTCCTTTCTCTACTTTCTTAATACGGCCTTCATGACAATACGTAACCTATTATATGAAGAGGGTGAATGAAATACCTTGATCATTAATAATCTGAAAGTAATTCAAGACTAGTATTTAAGGATGCTGTAACACCGAAGGCCAAAAGCGGTGTTTGCTTTCGCCATAACCTCCTTAATGAGCAAAAAACTTAAAATCACTTTCGGGGATGTCCATTTTCCTTCTACACTGGTTTCAATTTCAAAAGCCGCTCTTCCTGGACGCTAGTTTTAAATCAACATTGATTAAAATTGTGTGTAAAATCAATTCTAATTTTAGGCCAAACAAGAAGCCTTGAAAAACGCAACAGAAAACAAACAAAACAAGAATAAACAGCTCAAGCAGAAACCTGCGGATCAACCGGCACAAGAAGGAGAAGAACTTCTTCCGCTTTCAAATGTAGTTGTCCGCGAAAAAGAAGACATTTCAACCGTTTAATCAATCTATTGCAGCGTGTTTAAACTGCATTTTTTTATTATTAGACCTGTAAGAATCCATTTACTCAGTCCAGAAGTTTCATCAAGATTTGTTTCAAAGACACGGAGTTGGGAAAAAGTGGGCCTGCTTGACTGTCTCAAATTGTGAAAATCTTGCTTGATGTGAGCTTTTTTCTTGGGCGTAAGAAAACGCTTTTCGAGCTTCCAATACATGAAATCCTTTGATAAAGCTCCGAGGCTTAGGAACGCAACCAGGATTTTGTTAGGAGGGAGGGTCAAAGCCAAGATTTAATTAAACTTTATGTAATCACAGAATGTTGGGAGTTTGGGACTTCTTTTACACCTCGCTCGAAAACCTTATTATCGACTTACAATTGTAATCAGTGACTATTATAACTTTTACGTTGATATGTTCAGGGAAGGGGAAGTGGTAGGTGAGGTTGTAGCCTCTTTAGTCCTTTCCTATCTCTTTACGCTCAAATGGGTTAGTTTCAAGACGAATAAGCGATTCGATTCACAAAACTGCAATGTGAACACGCCTTTGCTCTTGCGTTTAATTGAAACTAAGGTTGAGTTTTACACTTTTTAAACTGATTGTTTTATAATCTTCATTTTATAGTTCTTGATATAAATGAGCAGATATTTACCATTGGAATCAAAGATTAAGCTGCCATAAATTGCCAGAACTGTTGGTATGGGTTGGAATTCGATTCTCAGGCTTGTTTTTAAAAGATTTAAAAAAATTTAAAGATATATAAAAGTTTTTAAAGGTTAAAAGATTTTGCGGTAGATTCAATTGTTAGTTACGTTAATGTAGTGATCATCGATATCATTTAAAAGAATTTTTCTCTGGATCTTTAAAATCATTGCTTATTATATACAGAAAAAGTCTGTTGTTGATTTATATCTCTGTTTTTGCTTCAATATGTTTATGGAAAATTGACTGAATTTTATCAATGCTTTTGTACTTTGTCCACTAAGAAGGACGAAATAATATTCCCATTTAGAGAAGAAGATGAAAACTCACCATAACATTCCCTAGCTTGCTTCTGGGCCGTTGTGGTGAGAGGGAATTATTTGTTTGCCATTATACCCAAAGAAAAAAAACCCATGGGCAGATTTGTGCTAGTTGTAACAAAAATAAACTCTTATAAGCCAGTTAGCGGGGGTCCAATTTTGAAAGACATACTAATATTTTTTAAAGGTAACCGCTTTTTGGGAGTAGTACAATAATTTGAGTCAGAAAAATTTGAACAAAAATTTAGTATGAGATCAATACATGATTTTGAGAGTGGTTTGAACTAGAAACTAAGAAAATCAAATTTAGGTGTAAGTTATGGGTAACGGGATGACCTGCTAGGCGTGCCAATAAGCGTTTGGCCAGAAAATGATGATTAAATGCGATCCTCTTGAATACAACAAGATTTCAAATATTTGGAGGAAAGGTTGAACCCTTTCTCCCTCTCTTACGTTTTTATGATCCTTACACTTGCCCATGAAATTAAGTGATCAGAAAGTAAAAACAAGTCCAGACACAGATAAGCTACAAGCCAAACCGTAGCTGTAACTCAGGTAGCAAACTGTTTAATTTTATTTTTGTGTTTTCTCCATGACCCTTTTTCAGTCTTGATGATAACAACTTTTTAGTATTAATGTTTTCAAATAAATTTTTACAACAAAGTCCCTAAAAGTTTGTGTCCTTTTATATCAATAGCTAGAGATCGAATAATCTACACCGCATAACTGACATTACGAGATTACTTAATGTCATAAAACTATTACGTATCTTGTCCAATGTAAATGGTAAATTAAAGTTTAGTCAGTGCATTGACATCGTAGCGTTATCAAAGCAGCAAATTCTTTCCCTATTTTTGTGTCTCTCGTTTTTCAATTCTTTTGGGTTGGAGAAACTAGAAGAGCTTCCAAAAAGATGTTGAGTCAAGCTTTTCATAAGAAGTTTTTTGGACAACAAAGTAGCATTCGTAATGAGTAGGGTGCTACGCTACAGGGGCAAACTAACACACTTGGGAAGCAATGTGACACAGTTGAGGGACAAAGTGGCACAACTGGGAAGTAGAGTGCCAGGTTTTGAAGGCAAAGCAAAGTTCTCTTTTTGAACGTCAAAGTGGCGTGCGTTACGGCTAATGGCACAAAATACATCTACCACCAAATATATAGAAACAATAATATTAGTAATGTTAAATATCTTTTAATTATCAGGTAGTGCAGGAACGAGAGTAACACACAAACCGATAAGGAAATATCTCAAAGCTTGAAGGAAAAATACGGTTTTTGTTTTTGATGGAGGAAAAAAATCACAAAGTTCGTTATATAACTATACAGACTAAATAAAAAAATGAAAAGAAACCTAAAACACAAAATGTAAGCAACAGTTAATGAGAAACAGTATTCAAAATAAAAATGAATCGTAAGATTTCGAAACTTTTATGCTGTTTCATTGTGCCTACAAGTAAAATCACAAAAACAAAGAACGCTACAGAAACTTACACAGATCAGCAACACAATTTGTTCATAAATTACACACACAATCTCAAAATTTCGTTTATTGACAGCAAAAGTGCATTTTGGAAAAGAAGGTTTTGAAAACATGTTCTTAAATCCTCCTCTATACCTTATTTAATCTTTTCTTGGTAGTTATTTTTAGAAACGCTCTTTGATAAAGGCCATAATCTTTTCCATAAGCAAAAAAGTTCGGTTGATTAGTAATCATTTCAACCAAGGTATCATCCAGTGAAAGTTTTGAACATTCTAGCTGCCATGATGGGTGCTCGGCTTAGCATTCCTCCCCTCAACAGGTTGGAATGATGAAGCTGCTCACCCAGTATGTTGTAGGAGGCCACTTTTGAGCGCCCTACAATCGCATTGCTGGTGGCGGGACCACCAGTGTGCAATTAACATTGACGACTGGTTTGAAAAGGACTTCAAGACTGATTTTGATGTGCGATGTAAACTTGACTCTCTGTTTCAAACCGTACCGGTGTTTCAAGGAAGAGGAGGAGCAAAGAGCAAAAACAAACGGCTCACGAAAAAGTCATTTATGTTACATAGAAAACTGTAACCTCACTATTTACACGTCATCGTGGGAACGAGCATCACGTTTATAAACAAGAAAAAAATAACTACGTGAAAAGAAAAACAGCACGTACTGGTTGACTCAGTCGGTTTGCGTTTGCACCCTCCACAAACATACGCAGGGGCATTGGTATTTGTTTTTCATTTTTTTAATACTTAATTATACTGAGTTGATTACTCGATGTGACTAGCTCTTTAGCAAATACTCACGTTTTCTGGTATTCAGAAAAATACTTCTTAGTTGACTTATTGCATGTGCAGGTGCAAAATGCTTACGACGCCAATTAGGTCTATGCGTAAACAAATATCTGTCCAGAGACAGCTGTGCAATCACAAAGGGGCTCAAATCATCTATCCTTATGCCTCTTTGCCTCAGTGAAGCGGTAAAGCTACTTTAGACACAGCAAACCATTTTAACCTCAAAAACAATTATAGTCTTGATAAGTCCCTTTTCTCCACCCTTTTTTCAAAAATTCTAATTTGCCCGCCTGTCCGCAAACGAAACATGTCAGCACTATCAGTTAAGTTAGAGGTTGTAGACTAGAAATGATGTTGGGAAGCTGGAATCCGTTTTTGAAAGAATGCCGCCATTCAAAGTATATTTAGAAATTTCTTCAAAAGCGGTTGTCACATAAATCAAGCGCCAGAGGGATCTTGGACAAGGCACAATAGTACTGTCTCAAGACAATTTTCACATAATGGCATCTTATCTCCCCAAGATCACTGTGTTTGTTACCCAAATTTCTTTATCATTTCAAGACTGGGATAATATACTTGCAACTATCTTTTTTTTGCTGGTCATTCGTTTTGTTGACAAAAAAAGTACGAGCGTGAGTTAATGGCAAAATAACTTTATAATGGTGTTGAATATAAAGCCATAGTTACCAATTCAAGGGTAAGTGCTGGGATATCGGCAAAAGCGAGAAGTTAAATTTTGTTGGTCTTAAAAGTCTTGGTCCCAACCTGATGTTTCTTTTTCTACCACTTCCTCTTCTCGTTCAAAATGATCAAAGTTTCTCATGTCAGTTGGACTTGAAATTTCAGGAACGTAGGATACATTGAATGTCCCATCTTGCAAGGCTTTCCAGTCAAAGCCCTACAATATGATAAAATGGTAAGAGTACAAAAAAAGATCAAGTGCAACACTATAGGCACGCTTATCAAGGAAAAGAGTGCACGGCTATATTTTCCATTTCTAAGGATGTTCCAACGCCAAAGTGATCAGCAAAACCTGTCACGGAAAATTGCAATTCAAAGCACCAAACTTAAACATTCTACATAGAGAAAGAGCAGGCATAATGGCAATTTTAGGGAAAACAGGAGAGAAAGTTAAGGCTAAAACCTATTCAAGCTCAGTTGCCTACCCGTGTACATAGCAATTAAACAAACCTCCAGCATCGCACGAGAGCAAATATTGCCCACTTGAGAAAAGCATTAAATAGATACCTCCCCAGAATAGATTAAACATGGGTACATTCCCTCTTTTGAGTAAACTCATGTGGTACCATGCACTGTGTGAGGTACAAAGATGAAGAATATCATTGATAGCGCGTTTTTCTTTTTTTGTTAATTTCTATGATAATGCTATAGTATTTTTCTTTATTTAAACAAGGAAAAACGTATTCTATTTTTATTTTTATACTTGGAAACTTTTTCCAAACTTCCTACAATAACTCTCAACTGTCTAACTTACAGCAAACCAACGGTGGTTCCTTATTCCCTGGACGCCTTCGTTCAAGTTTCCAATTCTCTCTCCGGGATTTTCTCGACATAAACGTCTAATGAGGTTTTGAGCAAGACGGCCAACTTTTTGCTGAACAAAATGAAAGTTGTAAATCAACACTGTGTAATTCAATTAATTTTATTTGCATTCAGATAGCACAGGCAAGATAGCATTGCAACAAGCCGTAATAGTGTCCCGGAAAGGGGCAGTCTTTTAAGGCAGCAAAGACTAAAAAAAAGCTCTTTCAAAAAATTAACTTGTCACTAAGATTTTTGAGACATTGACCGCAATCTTGTAAAATTTACAAGCCTGGGCCATTTCGGTCCGCAAATTGCATATGGCCCGCCAGACTCCAAGCATATTGAAATGAAAAAAAGTGTTTATCTTCGTGTTATTGTCGAAATGGGTAAAATGATTCCTGTCAAAAAGTTGATCTCCATACTTCATTTTTGTTAACCAAATATAACCAAAATAACCCCTTTAAAACAAAATGATCTCCAAAAGTGGCGTCACCCTATTCGGTAATCTCATCACGCTTCCCGAAAAAAATTTACTTAATGTTGCTCTTTTACTGTTTTGATTTTTGCAGGCCTGGCTTAGGAAATTTAGCTGATGTATCTTGGAGTGGTTATGTTTAAAATCATACGAACCGAAAGCAAGTATAAAGCAATCTAGCGCGAGATAGAATTTCTTGTTTCAATACGGATTTTGTGAGCATAAGCTAAAATTTTCCATAAGCTGACTTGATCGTAGTCATTGGTTTCCAAACTGTGGGCCACATTTAGGAACTGGCCTAAGAAAACATTTTCAGTGTATCGAAGTGTTGCTTTAAACAAACCATGCGCCGTGGACAAAATTTCTTTGAAAACAAATACTTCATTGACATTGATGAAAAATACTTTACAAACAGCCATTTTATCCTATGTTTTAAAGTTTAAGAATTCATTCCCAATGCAATTGCTGTGCAATATTGACTAAATTTTAAAATACATGGTTAAGTAGCCAACAGTTACCTAAGAAAGCCGTCAAGTGAACAAGTGACCTACACAATAAAACAACATAAAATCAACTGCCGCAAAAATGCTTTAGTGCGTCCTTGTACAAATTTCTAAGCTAAGCGGCTCAAGCAGCAATAAAATGAACAACAAACCGGCCAATCGATTGCATCTATTCCTCGTAATGCCATTCTGTACGTCTTCATTGCATCCGAAGAATTGAATGGAGGGTTTCCGGTCAGCATCTCAAAGATTAAAATACCCAACGCCCAGTAATCAACTGCAATATCATGACCCTGCGTAAGAGAATAAATTGTAGATAAGCAAAGTAGACATCCAATATAGGGTGTATTGCATTCAAAAAATAGGACCCCCATCAATTCCTCCCTCAAACAATTATCTCAACTTTTAAAATTTAACATAAAATTTTGCACATGGGGATGCCCCCACCAAGTAGCAATAGAGACAGTCGCAACTCAAACACACGTCGCTAGCCTCAAGGTCAGAGTTTTTGTGGAAAACGGACAAAGAATAAAATAGAATTCGCATTCCCTTAAAGAGTAACGAGAACAAGATAAAAGAGCTACTGAGTTTTTGATTGACAGATTGCTATCAAGGCTGTGGTAATATTGGAAATACTTATTTGTTCGTGACGCTACTTGAAGTTCCGAACAAACTGTTTGAAGAGCGTCTTACTTTGTTTAAAATAACTTCAGGAGCGACATATTCCGGTGTACCGCAGAATGTCCAGGTTTTTTCTCCATGCTGTATACTTTTAGCGAATCCAAAATCGACAATTTTCACGAAACCTCTAGAATCCAGAAGAAGGTTTTCCGGCTAAATAGACAAAAAAAAATTGTTTCAAACTGCTCTTGCAATGGCCGAGGCTTTGAAAGTTTACAAAGCAGCTTGAACGTGAAGTATTTATTTGTCTTTTAATAAGAGTGTCTATGCACTGTGCTAAGGCACTTGTCAAAGTCTTTAACAAACGGTGCTGGTAAGCAAGTTAATGATTAAAACAATCTCAAACAAAAGACGATACATCAGCCTATAGTTGAACGTGCTTCAAGCTTCTGACTATTTGTTTTTTAATTAATAATTTTTTGTTTCGACAAACAAAACTTCAGCTTATAAGTTCGGAAACACTTTCACCTTTTCCCTTGGCAAATAAAAGAGCAAAAGTAAAACTTTAAAAGAATATGTTTGCGTAAACCCGCTGTAGTTTGTCTTGTATACTCCACACTTAAATAATCCAGCAACAATCGATGGTGATGTCGAATCAAGGAAATGGGTTTGGAGGGGAAAGTCTTGGATCAGAAGGGCGAAAAATTCTTTAAAAATAGGTCATTAGAGGCAGCTGGCGTCAGGGGTGGTCCATCTTGGTGACGTCCCAACAACTTGTGTTTGAAAAGAGATCTTTTGTAATTAGTGGTAGCGTAAAGCTTGTTTTCTCAAATTTTGAATGTCTTATTTCAAATGTCACAGATCAATTAGCGCCACCAAACAGATGCAAAAATAAGCTAACTTTAAAACTAGTGTTTCTTCATATCCCGCGCGATTTGTTGAAGCCCAGTCCTCAAACAAGTTTTTGCTCAACACCAACATTCATGATAGCTTCTATTCCTTTTTAAATACCTTTAAATCCCTGTAAACAATTCCTCTCAAATGGAGATAGTCAATCGCTTCGATAACACAAGCGGCATAGAACCGAGATCGAGCCTCGTCAAAGTAACCATCGTCGCGCAGTTTTGCCCAAAGTTCACCACCAAGGCACGCCTCCATAAGCATGTACACGTATCTGAAGTAAAAGAAATATTAGAGCAGATTATTACTGCCACTAGAAAATATGCTTTGGTTAGGTTAAATTTTTAAGGCCTATGTTAATTCTTTGTATAGGTGTTGATTCGAAAAATAAAATTGATTTGAGGACGGGGGTGAACCTGGAAAAATAAAAGCTCTCAAAAAAGCTTTTGCTGATTGCTTCAAAATATCGAGTGCCTTTTGCAGAGGTTGTGGCCCAGGTTACTAATAAAAGTTAAAATTCACAGAGTTTATCCAACTGTGTCCGTTGATAGTCCAGGAAACAAAACTTCAAAAATTATGCCTACTAGAGACGAATCATTTTGAACTAAGATTTCCACATGTTTGGGGAGGTGGGGCGTTGGTCAAGTGCAAGGGCTTGGGTAAAACTTCCGCTGTTGTAAATCGGAAAAAATATTTCAAAAACTTTTTTGCAGTGTGGGTTGCGACGGTTTAAATACCAGTTACATCAGGCCATCTGCATAAGACTGGCTTCAATCTGGGATTAAAATCCACTGTCTTAGAACACACTAGTATGACGGGTTAAGTCTTGTTTCAGTGCTTACAGAACAGCAGATGTAAATGTCACTCTCGCTCCAAGCCAATATACCGTAATCACATTAAAAAGCAGGTTCAAAAAGAAATAGAGCGCGTCAAATAACTGAAATACGAATCTTTTTTAAAGCCAAAAATTACCATTACTAAAAGCAGGGATTCTTGTATTAGAATGCATGAAAGCCATTTAACGTAGAGAATAATGCTTAAAAACAGTAATATAGTAGAGATGTTTTTTGCGATTCGTTTTCACTAATAAATGCGAATAGAGACCATTGGATTGTAATGGTATTTTTAGTAAACGTGAAAACAGGTTCCATGACTTTGATTTAAATTTTTGAGTTATCTGTTACTTTGAATTTCAGTTAGTCATGATTTAAACATGCTTTGGAAAGTACTTTTTGTTCTTACAAAGAAAAACTAAAACTTTTTTAAACCGTGGCAAAAAGTAGCGCTTGGATAGACTAGTTGAAATTACATGTAGTTATTCGTCAACAAGCTAGAAGCTCATGATATTTGCATTAGGCGAAGCAAAATTTAGATAGGGTCCAAATGAAACATCTAGCTGTCGATTCTTTGTAGTCATTAGGACATTTTTCCATTAAGCGCTTGATGTATTTCTGAAAACAAATCAAAAAGCAATGTCGAGAACAGCAAAGAGATCTATCTTATGTCGTCATTATCATTTGTTTATCACAATAAATAACTATACTATATAGCGCAATTCTTTCGGTCTGTTAGTGTGTTTCAACTCGTCAAAAAACAACTGGACGTACAAACATGAAATTTGGCGAGATTAATGACCATTTTGAGATGGGTGACGTCATGATAACGACACACTTTAAAGATAAGTTTTTTTTTAATTCACATTTTTTGACGGAGGAAAACGGTTTTTGCTTAAACACAGCCAGCACCCGACTTATCAATTTCAAGAAATTTCATTTTTTGGAAATCAGATGACGTTATAATTAACGATTAATTGTAAACTTTGTTTTCTCAAGAAATAATGACTGTATATATGCGGTTGAAACCTTTACCAAGATGGTTTCAATAAAACAAATTTTTATCAATTGTTCCGATAAAATGGTGGTTGCGATAAAAGTAATTGTTTTACTATTTAAGCTTTGTTGAGGACGCAACAAACGATCAAGTATTTAAGCGTTTTTGATAAGTTTAACTCCTTCGAAACTCCTTGACGTACAAATATAAAACTTGGCACGATTTGTCGTCACCGCGAGATGATTGCCATAAAGTGGTCCGGTGACGTCACGGTGACATCACGGTGACGTCGCAATTGAAAATATTTTGTTAAATTTTAATTTCAATTTTATGATGGAGGAAAGCGGCATTTTACTAAAACGAAAGCAGGCAGCAACTTACTAACTTCTTCACTTTCTCAAAAACTACTAACAGCCCAGATTTGGTTGAAAGCTTTTTTGGGACATATTAACAAGGTGCTTCCGATAAAAGTATTTTCGAACTAATCTAAGCTTCCTGGGCAATGCAACAAGCGATTAAGCATTCAAGCGTTTTTTTAGCACGCTTTTTCTGTTAAACATTTTAAAAAACGCTATGTCGTCACAAGGCTATTTGGTATCACTTAAGATAAATTAGCAACACGGAGCAGTTTTTGTCCACGGTCAATTTGAAAGCAAAAGCAAGCATTAAAACCTATCACTGATATACAGACCGTTGAAGTACAATGATATTTTACAGCACCAGCGCTCCGGTTTAGATCTATTTTTTTAACAACACACTGGCGAATGAGAAAATTTATAATAACTAAGCTGCAGGCGGACTCCACATTTAAACAACTTTTTGGAAGAGTAATGTCGCGAGCCTGAGCACTTTTCACTCCTAAGACATTTTTATCACGTTTGGTGAAGTGGAACAAAATGCCGAGTTTTAACATGTAAACTGGATTTACAAAAAGTTAACCTTTTCTCTGGCACAAAATGCTGGTCGGCGAGTTAACCACTTGCATCATAACCTAACTTGTTGTTCGAACTGAACTGTAAAAGGCTGGACTCTGAGCTCTGGGTCAATTCGCCTTGCCCTGGGCGACGTTTACGCCGGGAGCAAGTAACATATTCGCAGCCACAGGTTTTATGTTTTATAACTAGGCCTACAGTTAAGAAAAAGCTGAAAATAATTACTTATATTTTGATTCTTGTTGACACATCAATCACTTCAACGACCTTCTACAACTTTGAATTTATTCCCCATTTAGTTAGTCAAAGGAACGCATAAAAGTTTGTGAAATTATTTGCTCTTTCTCGATAAGCACATCTTTAATTTATAGAAACATCTCGTTGGTGGTGCAGAACTGCAACGCAGCTTTGAAAAAAGCTGTTTTGTTGTCAGCTTTTCGTGACGCTCTTGTTAGTAGCCGTGTCGTGTCAAAAGAGGAAGAGCTAGAGTAGGGTGAGCAAGTTGTTATATATCAATAGTTCGGACGTCAGGCAATCAAAGCGTGCCAATAATAACGCTTGCTTTATATCGCGCGCCACAGAAAGAGATTTCGCGACGCGAAATGTGAGAAAAAAGTTCAGCAAGAGGCCAAGTAAGAACACCGAAATTATCCAAACAGTTTAATTTTTCCCAAGTCCAAGTTTTCGAACAAAGTTGTTTTTCGCGACAAATACAAACTAACAAGTTCACAAAGCCAAGGCTGGAAAGAAGAATGCTTCCTCCACACCCCCCTGGATCCATCTGTGAAATAAAGCACTTTTTGCTCTGTTCCAAGGCCAAGGCACATAGGTGCAGCCAAGGAGCTTGGTGCCTCAAATATCATTATGAGGGGGATAGCACCAAGTCCTGAAACAATCGCACCACCTAGTAATTTATTTCTGTAAGGGTAAAACAAAAACCATTACATTAATATTACAACAACATTACAGCACCAACTCCCAACTTTTACTTTGATTCCCTATACTTATCGAAAAGATGTGAGAACTGATCGAGAGTTTGTGAGCAAGACCAGTCGTAAATCAAGATTACGGTACGACAATCGGCGTTAGGGACATGCACGACGCCGGCAGCGCCGGATAGTTTACAATAATTTTCGGAGATAGTGTTTCAAATGCCTAAGTACAGAAAAAAATATTTACTTTTTAGAATACAAGTTTTGTCTGTTGGGCCATCAATGCTCTTATTTATGGAATGAGTTACAACGTAACGCTACGTAACCAAATAAATTTTACCGTTTCACGCCCAAGCTCGTAGCCATTTCTGGACTAGGGGGCAAGGCCCCCTCTCTGAAAAATTCACTTCGCCCTCTCCAAAACATTTATGACGAAGAAAAAATATGTGTGTGTAAAGTACGTAGTTTGACGTCGGACAGACGATGCTTATCGTTATTACCGTAAGAAACTGCGTGGACGTCCGAATCATCTCATCACGTAGATCAGTGGTTCTCAATATGGGGTCAGCAAGGGACTTTTTAAAAAATGCTGAAAGTCTTTCTTAGACAAAGCTATTTACGAGCTAGAACAGAGGTGCCTCAAGTTTCCACGGTTTGGGCCACGTTTTACTGATGTGAAGTCTTGCCCGGGCCGCAAAAGAGCTGTTTTTTGGGAGTTCAACTGGCCTATTAGGGTCACCATATCTGAAAAGGCAAATTCAGCGTTCTGTACTCGAATTGTGTTGTAGACAATTGTCACCAGACCAGTCCTGTGCTGCAAAAGCATCTTGTGCGAGTCGCACTTTGCAAACCCCCAGACTAGAGATTTCCCAGCAAGTAAAATTTGCTTTCCTTCATTAAAAAATGTTTGTAAAAGAAACTGTTGCACTGTCTGCAATCGCATCATTCACTGTCCTCTTTTCATGCTTTTTGGTTTACGTTCAAACTACAGGCGTGCAGAGATGAGATTTAGCTGGTAACATCATGACCGCTATGGCTGTTTTTTTTTTGTGAAAAACAAAATGATTGCTCATCAGGATTTCGCTGCCTTCAATCCACATCTCTAAACAACGAAAAACGCAGTTTGCTATTTCTACTTGCTATTTATGCTGAGAACCCGGCCCTCCGGTTTTTCTTATATTTGTTTCTGCCACCGTGGAGCCAACTCAAAGAGCCCTGTTTTAACTGGAGTATTGATCTGATCACTGAGGTCTTCTTCTCAACTCGACCATGTGTGAAGTCTTCTCCTGGCAGGTGGACCCACACCAAGCTACATAGCCCCACTCCTCTCTACTCAACTCCACTCGTCGCTTTAACCCCACTCACACTTATGTACGGTTCATCTTATACTATATTCTTTCCTCTTCCTAACATGCATCTTTGCTAAAGATTCCGTTTTTCCTCGTCTCAAATTCTTACGCTGTATCTCTGCTTCCTCATGGGATGCATTCAATGAATATTTATCTCTGCTACATAAAGCTTTTCTACCGCCGGTTTGCACCAATGATTTCTTTTTTCTGCGTTGTCATCGTTACCGAACCGGAATGCTTTCATCGAGCGGCCATTCGCACCATTATATTCTCTCTCTTCTATTTTTCTTTTTTCTCTCTAAGGCTTTTTTGCTTTTTTGACGAGACACACTGACTTACTTTGCTTTGTTCTCTTATAAGCGGGCCCTTCGGCTATCATCCTACTTAGGGATTGGCTCGGCATAACGCAAAATCATTCCTTTCCAGGTCTTCTTGGAGAGATTTCCCGTCATTGACTCGCTCAAGCTTTTTCCTTCTTTTTCCACGGAAGCTCGTCTAGCCTGCCCTCTCTCACTTCCTTAAAACTTGTCTTCTTCAAACGTAAAGCTTAATATTTTTACTTCATGCTCTCATTCTGACTGTCTTCTTTCTCGTCAAGATGCTGCTCTCGCCCACTTTCAGTCTCTCCCAAATTACGACCTCGTGACTTTGGTTGATAGCTCTGCCTTTACTTTCGGCAAAAGAAGCTACGGCGTCCGTGCCCAATGTTCACTTTGTAGCACTGAAACATTTATTTCTATTTCGGAAGGTCCAAATTTTCGAGTTTTTATTGAAGCCAGCGCAGTTCGACAAACTCGTTGCTGGTCTCGGCAGCACCAACAAGTCTGCCACTTCTGTCTTCACTTTCTGTCAGACTCTCACTCTGTCCTTGCTGTTTTCTACTCTCCAGAACATCTATCAGAAACTATCCACCTTATCCCTTGCCTCTACTATCAGGCTACAGTGGGTCCCCAGTCACTCATTTTATTCCTGGTAATGACACGACCAATGAGCTTGTCAGACCAGGTGAGCAGCTTCAGCCAGCTGCAGCCCCTTGTAGTCTCTCTCCACTCATCTCTTTTTTTGGATTGGGGGCGTATTGTCTCATCAAAATTTTTCCACGCAAAACTCCATTTCGTGTCTATTAAAGAAATTTTGCTTCCTCGTCACGCTCGCTGTGTTCTCTCTCGTCTTCGCAGCATTGGCCACAGTCTTCTTTATAATGTTATCTCTCTCTAGAATTGAGAATCCTTCTTGCAGTTCCTGTGATCCTCCAACTCAGGGCACTTTTTATCACATTTTGCCCCTCTCTGTTATGGACTCTTTGTCGATCGCTTCTTGACGATTCATTAGTTTTTTTCGACCTCTGATCCAGAACGTAAGGAGTTGCCCGGATCCTTAGAATCCATGATCTTTTGCCATGCTCTTATTCTGAGAAATGGTCGGGTAACAGCAATCAAAACACTTGCTCTAACCAGGGCTGCAAACTCGGTCAATTTTTATATCGAGGTTAAGTTCGAGTTCGAGTTCAGCTTGTTTTACGAGTTGGAGTTTAAGATTTTTATTTTTGCGAGTTCAAGTTCGAGTTCGAGTCCTGTGAAAATTTATCAAGTTTTTTCGAGTTCAGAAAATAAAGTGATTGACTTAGTTTAAGCACGTTTGCAGTAAAATTGCGCGTTCAAACTTATGTTCAAACATCTATTATAACAAGCAAATGTCGTTGCCGTAAGCCAGGTAGTATGTGGGTTGTGAATTTGCATTGAAAGCGAAAATTGAAATTTAACTTACAATTGAATCATTGTAGATTCCCTGATTATGTGCTTTCGATCAAAACAAGGGCTATGTCTGCGATTCATTGTTTACGAAGGAAAAGCTAACTGTCAATTAAGTCACCAATTCTCTACTGTGACTGTTTACATTGCAAAACTTAAAATTTAATTAAAGTGTTCTTCTCAGTGTCCTTTAAGCTTCAACAAAACATTTAGGGTTTTATGCAGAAGGCAGACTTACGAGTAGTTTAGGTCGAGCTTAAGCAAGTCGGGCTTACAAAAGGAGGTTTGGTGGTATGCAGAAACTAAACTCAAACGAGACTTTTGAAAGCCCGCCTCAATGTATTATGACGTTGCCCTTACTGAAAACCCAGCGTATGAAGGAATTATGAGGTTGCCGTTAAATATAATATATTTTGTGACATCATGTTGGCAGGTAACATGCTGTACGTTATTATGGTGCGATGCAAATGGAAGCTGTTGTTAGCAAAAAGATTTGGTTCAAGCGGTTACCGTAAGTGATACGGCATGCTACATTACCGTGTTACTGAATTAAGCTACCTGAGGCCCATTGCCCAAATTTAGCAACAGCGATACAATAATTAGGGTTTTGCCTCATTGCGTATATAAGCCGCGATTTAAGCCATCTACACTGGTGACTTATCAAAGATTGACTTAAACAATTAGTTAAGTCATGCTTAACGCTAAAACTTCTTCCTGCATACGAAGTCGATGACTTAAGTTGGACTTAGACAATTTTAGAAAAAGCCTGGCTTAAGCCTACTTTCTGCGTAAGATCCTTAACTTCCAATGAAAAGATTTTATTCTTTTTAAATTCAGTTGTAATGATATTGTACAAATGAAAATTAACTCGAACTTGCTTTAAATATTTTCGAGTTCGAGTCCCACAAAATTTTGAGTTTCGAGTTCAAGTTCAAGTTCGGCAAATAGATCGAGTTCTTTCGAGTTCGAGTTCAAGTTCGAGCTCGAGTTCGTAGCCCTTGGCTCTAACAAAATAAAACTAGCAGACTCGAGAAAAAGTAATACGAAAGTAGCAGTCTAGTTTGTTAGAATAAGTGCAGAGTAGAATAATCACGTTCGTCGGGCCTGATGCAGTAGCTAACAAGCATAATTAAAATACCATTTTTGTATGTGCCTTAATTTTTGTAGTTGTCTTAATTTCATGCTGGGTTGTGAATCATCAAAAAAATTGCGAGGGGACTGTTACACAAAATTTTAAAAAAGTTTGAGAACCACTAATATAGACTATTGAGGTGGTCAGCAGCTGAATGAACCAAAGTTCTGTTAGAAGGGGCGCGGGATTTTAAATCTTGAAACCATGTACAATCTTATGACCCTTAGTTTTATGTATTGTTCTGCTTACGAAACGTTTATCACAAACACCCTTTTGAAGAACATTAACCCAGCGCTTACCAAATTTTACAAGCATCCCGTTAACTGATAGGCTTACGCAAAAGTCAGAGTTGGTCGTTGACAAGTCTACGGTTATGCCTAGCAGGCCATCAACGTGTCAGTTGCAGAAACCCAACACTCTAAACTTGTGCCACCTAACTTTGGACAAAAAATGCTTTTCTTTAAATATACAGTTGTTATTTTAACTTTTGGGTCAAGATACTCCGTATGTAAGTTTAGATTTTCTTTACTTTCTCGCATATATGCTTCTACGAAACCGAGTAAGTTACAGCCAATACAGGAACACTTAGTCCTATCAATGTGCGAGGCAAAATTGTGCAAACCAAGGAAAAACATGGCTTGTGGCCCGAGACAACAGATTGATTGGAAAGCAAACGTTTCAGTAAAAATGACATAGACCTGCTAAAGGTCGGTTAACGGCTGATTTTTTCTGGTTCCGTCAGCGGATCATAAACATTGTAAGGGGTTTCGGACCGCTATCAGTCGGTACCACGCTCCTATTGTATAATATTAACTGAGATAATAATTGGTTACTGATATGCTTGTAAGTTTTACGTAGCGAGTTTGGGTGGCAAGAGCCCAGATTTTGTCCAAGTCTGGCGGTTACAGGCCGGTTTTGACCTTAACCTCAAGGCTTGGAGCGGTTGGGCCAACCAAATTTAGGCCCGTGACATCTCTACTCTTTAGTTTAAAAACTCATTTTTTTGAGGTTGATCCCAAAAAAGATCTTGAAAAGGATCCACGCATGGCTCGCGGTATCAATCGATTGGGTATAACAGGCCCGCCTGAAAAAATTTTTACACACACCTGCCAAAAAATTTTTACCTTAACCCTACCATAATCAAAAAATCAACCGACAAATACGCAAGGCTACACTTGCCTGTCATTTCTGAACGTTCTGTAAAGTTGAACTATGAACGGACAATCGGAATCTCGCATGATCCGCTTTTCCGAGTAAATATGATCTTGCTGTTTGGTTTCAACAATGTGAATCTGCAATTGAATAAACAATTTCGATGACACAGCAAAACTAATCGTGACAACATTAAATGACTCGATTCTAAATATAAACTTCCGGTACTTCTAAAATATACAGGTACACGAGGATCGCTTGGCACACTAGGTACGCGAGGGTCACTAGGATCGCTTGATACACTAGGTTCGCGAGGATCGCTTGACACTAAGCTTGTAAGGATTGTTTGGTACACTTCGTTAGATTCGCGTTAGGGTTAGGTTTAAAGTTAGCAACAGGCAACAAGACTAAATCACACTTACATGATACCACCTTGCCTATGCCCTAGACCGGTATTTCAATTAACATTTCTAGGCCTCAACCTATCAAGTAGCAAAGCCTCACCTATTCATCTATTAGCAGAATTAACTACTGCCCATCCCATGTGATCACTAGATTCTGTGATTGCTAAGCAAACCTAGCTAACCAAGCGATTCTCGCAGCCCAATTGTACCAAGCAAACCCTGCAAACCTGGTGTACCAAGCGATCCTCGCGTACCTAGTGTACCAAGCGATCCTCGCCTACCCGTATATTTTAGAAGTACCCTATAAATTTTTATCAAAAGTATTGGTATTCAATTTAAGCTTGTGAGGTTGCAATAACTATTTTTACAAAAAATTTGATGCCTTGGAGCTAGAAATAGGTTTTGAAGGAATAAATGGACTTGACAGAAAGGTTACCGGAAAAAAAGCACCCAGAGAAAAAAGCGTGTTAACCTTTTAAAAAGCAAGTTTTTGCACATTTTCAAGAAAAAAAGTTTTATCCTTCCCCTCTAATTACAGCATTGCTTGCTAAAGTGTCAAAAAATTGATGTTTTAGGTTTTTTTTATGCATGATAGATTAAATTTTGGCGTTTGGGGTAACATCCATTTGTCAAATTAAAAATGAGCTGTTGTTGATACAAAAAAATTTCTGCAAAATCTGTAATGTTTGAAAGAAACAAATGAAGTTAGTTTGTAAAAGTGTTGTCGAAATTGAATTGTAAATAATTGCAGGAATTAATCAAGAATCTATTTCCGGGTGGATGATAGCAACAATGATTTAAGCGCAGTTGTGTTGTGCAGAACCGCAACTGGGGGCAAAGAGCTATGGGGGGTTGAAATCTCCTCCCTTAGTCCCGCGAAATATGTTAGTGAACATCGAGCAATTTCAAACCAAACAAAGACTATTATGGTTTAGGGTAGGTTTCATTCAAAAGCCTAACTTGGCAGTACTGCATTGAGGGTATGGTAAGAATTCTTTGAATAAGCGATGTCGCTTTCAGGAAGTTGCTTATGTCCTACCCAGATTGAATCGATTTCATATTTCAGTAAACTGCACAACTGGTCGATGCATTTTTTGCATTAAAAATAAAAAGGCAGTAGTACATTTACTAGATTAAGTTCACGCCACCTTACCTTTTTCATGCATTTGAGAGCAAAAGCTTGTTGCGGTTTATCTTTTAGAGTGACCAATTCAACTCGACCAAAGCCCCCGATGCCAAGAACTCCAACAAAGTCGAAATCTTTTAGCGAAATATGTTCAAATACGGAATGCATCCGCCTTTTCGGCATTTGTAAAATCGTGCTAGCCCTGCTTTCCCTAACCGCAAGCGGATCATAGGATTTCCGGTGCACTGCCGCACTTTTCCGCGCTACTCCAACAACCGAATTTTTCGGATAATTAATAGAGTTCTTAGGGCGATGACTCGTAGAATACTTCGGATAAATGATACTAATGGGCCGCAGATGTTTGACGGATGGTTCTACCGGCGAGTCCCAATTTTTGTCAGCTCTGTCGCCAATGAGTAGAAGAAAGTGTTTCTTTTCCAGCGTCATACAACGAACTTTATCGCTTTTTGCTATGACGTTCGCCCCGCGTTTACCGCTTTCGTTACGGAGGGCTTTCTCCCCAAAATAGGAGCCCCGGCCAATCGTCCGGATAAAGGTCTCAGACGGCTTGTCATCGGTTCGCTCGGTGACGTCTACTTCACCCTCCAGAATGATGTAAAACGTCTCTCCGTACTCTCCTTGCCTTACGATGTAATCTCCTTTCTTGAAGTTTTCTTCGTCAAGAACTTCAACCAATTTGCCAATCAACTTCTTGCCAAGAGTTTTCAACAACGGTACTTTGCTCAGAGCCTAAAATAAGAGTTTTGCATCGAAATCGCGTGGTTTAGTTAGTTGAGCATACACATAGTAATTTACTACGTTTGCAAAGCAATTATATACGGCTTAATGTAGTTGATCGCCTGTGATGACATCCATGTCACACTCTATAAAATACAAAATACAAACAATGCCCTTCAAATCACAACTCTTTTAAACGAACACTAAGCTACAAATGTTGTCACGGAAAACACGTTTGCATCGTCAATTCCTTAACACAAAAATGTTGAAAAAAACACGATAAAAAATGTTTGTCGAAGTCCTTTCGCTTACAGGATGGCGCTGTGGGTAAAGCTAACGTGTTTTAGTTTAAATTCGAAAAAACAAACGACTTTTCTGCTGGCCAATACCCCATGAGATTCAATATTTTATAGGTTTTAAACTTGTAGTTATTCGGCAACAAATCTGACATTCAACGTACCTCACTCAGCTCATCTCTTCTGTTGTTGGTCGTTGTTTTCATTATATTTACAAATACGCTTCTTTCCAGTTTCCATACTTTTGTGGGTGTTTTTGCGGTGACGGTCGCTGTTCGTTTGCAGTTGTACAGAATAGCCAATTCACCAAATACTGCAGGTGGTTTCAAAGTCGTCAAAACTTCTGAATTCTGCAAAATAATTTTGTCTCTGATGAAGAAGTTAAGGTTGAAGGTGTAATGCCTGCAATGCAATATCACTGGGTGAGCTACACTACAAAAATTAAGTAAAATTGTCAGAAGCAAGAAACTATTAGGAAGCTATTTTGGCACCAGTTTTGTCGGTGGTTATCATATCATTACTGTCCACAGCACGCTCTCGCGCAGATTTAGCAATAAGTTGCCGCCTCCCCGCTGCCTAAGCAAAGAGGCAGCCATCTGTTTTCCACATAAAAATTGAGGAAACCCACTTCAAGACCTTGCCCAAGACCACAACAAGCGAACTTGAAGGCTTTGTCTCAACAATATCTCTTTCTAGCTGAACGTCAATCGGAGAAGCTGCGAATATCGTTGTTGAAGTCTTCGGTACGATTCGACAAGGGAATTGAACTCAGGCGTACTAGCTGGAAAGCAAACGCTCCAACCACTGCATCACCAGGCCGTTCATAGAGAAGAAATAGCCTCAAGTATTCAGCCTCCAGACAAGAGATGTAAATCGGAGGGGGCTGTAAACCCTGAATGACCGCTTGGCAGACTCGTCACTTAAATAGATAAATAAATGAAATAAAAAGTTAATAAAAGCTGTCGTTATCTTTTCTAATTTGTGGTCGGGTGACGCTTTCCGAGTTCGCTACTGGCGTCACGGACATAGTGACGTCATTGCTCAGTGTCAATGGTGTTCCCAATATTTGCACAGCTGAAATCGATATAAAATTCACGCTAATTCCATTTTGAATGCTTGAAAACGTTAGAATTTCGAACGACTTTCATTGGATTATTGGCCAACGTCATCAGGTTACGGCAAAGATTGAATTCTATTTGGTAATCTACTCTCGATGTATTCGATCTGTGATGTAGGGAGTAGCTTTTTGTTTCATTTATTTTATTTAAACAAAAAGCGCGAGTGCGATCAAACGAACAACCAGGGTTGAAATCCTCTCCCATTCTTCACGTTAGCAATGCATTATTTGCCTCAAAAGGGCTTAAGAGGTTTCGTTGCATTTTCTTAGAAGACACCCAACCATTCTGCCTCAAAAATTCACTTTTGCTTTATGCTCATTTGCATGTATATGGGCCACTTATACCTTGGAGGATGTGGCTCATATTTGAATCCCAAAGGATCATATTTAGCCTTTCGCGTTGCCTCATGGTAAGAATAAATGATCTCACTATTTGCGAATAAGCGCAAAGCAAAGTAAAAATATTTCTAGAGGGTTACCTCTTGTTTTAATCCTCATCTATATCAATCGACCACTTTTTTTTACAAAAACCCTGTTCGCGCGCCTAGTAGCAGCGAGTTAATTATCAACAACAGAACAATCAACCGTCTTGCAAAGCTTTCAGCCTATCCTGTAGCAAATCGTAGAGCTGAAAGGCAAGATTGCTTATTTGCGATTTGGTTTCGCAAACAGCATGACTTGATGCAACTGCCAGGCTGCAAGTCCAATGTCCGCATGGGGTCTGTGCCGCTGTGGCCTTGGAATTGTGTGCGCATGCGGATGCGCCTAAACTGCAGGTTGAGGCATGAAGCACACGCGGATAACAGCGCTTGTTTCAGGCAGACAGTCAGCCCACAACCAAAAGCAACAACTCCAATACTGGTCTGAACAAAACGCGTTCTCGATATAATCGCAAAGAATGAAAAAATTTCTTTTTGTGAAAAGACTTTGCCAGCAACAAAATACAGCGAAAGGCAGGGTTTCAGAAAACAAGACCGAAATGCAAACATTCGTTCTTTGAACAATCGTCCTGTGCAATTTAAGAAATCATAAATTTTAATGCAGAACCAACAACAAATTAGGTGCCTAAACAAATACTAATAAGAGTAAAATTTACGACGCAAACAAATAATTCCCAGGACTCTAGCTTCAACATACGAACTTGCTTTATTTGCAGGGCAGTTTCATGGTTTCCACTCTATCTTCTTAAATGTTGTCTTAAGACACTGACTCGAAATCGATAGCTTACGAATTTAATGCCCGCATGATATCAGCATTGTTGTGCCCTTGAGAGAGACATCTTGCGGTAATTTTTCTTTGCTCGGATACACTTATTCGTTGCAACATAGCATTGCACCCTAACTAAAGTAAATAAAACACAGCAATGCAAAGATCTCAACAGCCGTCCTACAGTTTATTTGTTTAAAAAGTAACTTGACCCAGTCTTGTTTAATTCTAGAAAAGGGAAAGTGGAGAGAGAATTATTAGTATTCAGAACAATGTTTAAGAGCAATTGAATATTTGTTGTAAACTGACCTGCGTAACTTCCAGTTCACCGGATTCCAATATGAACACGCAATCTCCATTCGTTCCTTCTTTGATAAACACTCCTGTTTGATGAACAGTCCTCTGAACGCACTCGATAATCTCATCAACCTGTTCCTGGTTGAGACGCTTTAAGAAGTAATTGTTCAAGATCGCCTAAAAAATAACATTTTTCTTGCAATATATTTACAAATTTTGACTTATCAGCGGCAATCGCACTCTCCCTCTTTTTTTTCAAAAAATAGCTTGACTGTCACCAAATAACGACAACTGCTTTTTCTAGACACAAAAATCAATTTTCAAAACACCAATTTTGCTTTGATCAAAATATCTGAACGCAGCAGACGTACGCTAAATATCTTCAAAATTAGTGGCGTAAATCCATAAAGAGCTTTGGGGAAGACACAATCTAAAAGTGTTACCGAAGCACAATTTGGGACCCTCGCCTCCAAAAATAAGTTCGTCATTATAAATAGGCTCTCCTTTTCAGGTCGATGCCTAAATACAACTGTGCCTTCAAAAGTATTGGGGCAATAAATCCTCTATGGCAATTATTAGGGGAATGTATCCTCAATCCCCAGCCCCCTCTTCAATACCCCTCCCCACGCGGGATTTACGATTCTGAGCTCATAAATCTCATTATTTGTTTGGGCTATTCATAATCTACTCAGATTTTTTTAGAGCTTAAAATTTGATTTTGGAATGGTCGTACGACAATCATAATCCACACCATTTAGAAATATAGTTGCGGGGTAAAAGGTGTTTCTAAAGTATTGGGGGTAAAAATTACTCCAGATTTAGCCATCTCTTTTCTCAGTTCTCATCAGAAACAATTACCTTTTGTTGCTGTTTTTTTCGTTTTATCAACATTACAATAATTTTTCTTGTGCAACCTTGAACAGTTAAAATCTCATTTCGTAAAAATAATACTGGTGGAAAACCAATTCAAAAAGCATTTGTTCACAGCAGACTTTTAAAATCTCTTTGCCCTTAAGCTTTTGTGTAAAAGAGGGCTGTGAAAATAGGCTACTACAAGATTCCATTAAACTACTTGCCTCCGAGAGAAAGCTTTTTTGCTCCGGAGTCTTTTGTGTCTTCTTCACATTGACCACAACTTCTTTTTCAGTCACATATACGACTGATCTTCTTCTTCTATTTTCATTACCAGCGACTGGCTGTAGAAGTATAAACCCTCATAATGATTGCTCAGTGCACTGCTGGTGTCTATTGAAAGATCACGAGTTTGATACCAGCTCCGCCGCTTGGTCGCACTGCTTGTGATACAAAAGCTCTGCGCTGGCGTTTCTGGTGGCTCCGAAGCGAGTTTAGACGCAGATATGTTCGAGTGCAATCACCAAAAGTTTTTCCGTGGCCGAAGGATGAAAATATTGAACTCAACTCCTGCATGACCTCTGTGTTGCTGTGGCCTAGGGTGAGGCCCTTTACAGAAGCTTTTACAGTTTCGTAGCAACGCTTGGTGTATAAATACACTGTGGCAACAGTAACCTACCAGCAACCTTAATGCTAGTTTAAACGCTATATTAAGTTGTTCCATAGTAAACCGTAAAGTTTTTTCTGTTACCGATACCAACTGTGTCATGACCAGGATAAAACTGCCTTTGAAAAACATCATTAACTGGCTAATGTTTGAACTAGAAGCATCAAAAATGTTTAGATTCATTTTCTAAAACAGTTTGACCAAATTCCATTTAAAAGTTGTTGCTGTGTTTACACCACATACCTGATCAAAATCAGTTTAGGAAGGTGGTTCCTCGCCTTTGTGTAGTCACGAACCCATTTAAATAATTTACCAGGTTTGCAAACCCCCATAAAAATTGTGCTTAAACCGGATCAACATATCTTTGATTCCAATGATATAGGCTACTACAGAATATTCGCAAAGCCAGAAACAAATTTTTCGGATCGAAAAATATATTTTTCACTCTTGATGTTCCTTGATTTTGTTTTCCGACCTTTTGAAGATTGATATTTCTCAAAATACAATTTTTTCAATTTGTATCTTTTATTTATGTATCTTTTATTATATTAGGTTCAGGAATTTTGGGGGAGCCATGGCCCCTGCTCCCTCTCCCCTAACTAACGCAAAATGCTGCAAAACGTTGTAATGAAGTTATGACCGCTGCAGCAAATATTTATCCCAAAAATAAAATTAAACCGTTGGCAGGAGCGTGGCCAGAAACGATATTTGGGGTACCAAGTTATCACCAAAATTTTTACTACTAAAAATGGAAAAGTTTGAAAAAATTTGTGATATTTTAATCCAAATCTGAGTAGAAATATGATAGCCAGTAAACCAGCGAACATTTTATTTCAAAACGTTTTGCTTTATACTGAAAGCACAATCAGTTGTAATAAAAATTAAACTTAGCCTCGTAGGTAACATTTTAATTACAACTGCTGATGCTGTCAGTAAAAAGCGAAACTTTTTGAAATATAATGTTCACTAGTTTACTGGCACTCATATTTCTACTCAGATTAGCAAAGAAGGCTCATTTTCCTGCTCTTAATTCAAATGTTTTAGTTTTAGCAGAATTTTTTATCTTTAATTGCATGAAATAGTTATGACTTCAATTTGTAATTAATTTTTTCCAATAAATAAAGTAGGCTACTTCCGTTTTTTGATGGTAGCAATTAAAAAATCCATCGTTTGAGGAGAAATTAAAAAAGACAATAACTAACCCTGCATTCATGCCTAAAGCGGAAAAATTTTGCTATTTTGCTTGATAATAGCTTAATCGAGTCCATGAAGTTTGGGAAGGCATGACCCTTTCGCCCCTCACTCATTTTCTTGGCTACATTTACGACAGTTTCTCAAATAAAGACTAATAAATCGTTCATGCAAAAAATGTCAGCAGCATATCAAAATTGACAAAAAACAGCAAAAAGACGGTCATATTCTCTGCTTCTACAAAAAGCAACATCATTAGCCCAAAGCAGCATTTTGACTACAGCAGCGTTTTTGCCTGTGAGCTGAGACACGTTAGTGTTCATCTTATATTTACTATAGTTACGAATAAAAAAACTGTTTCTACGCTTTGCTTAACCTACAAGTGATGAAACCGGCTCGTGGCAAGTGACAATTAACCAATAAAGGAAGAAATGGATATAATATTTCACCCCAAGGCAATTACGGACCCCGAAAACTTTTTTGCGCATCTCAGGTTAGGAACCGCTGTCCTGGGAAAAAATGGAAGTCAATTTTTTGTTTTGTGGGAGTAGTGGGCACGTGAATGCAACAGGAGAAATATTCACATACTTTTGATTATTTTCTTACGACATTAAACTCGTGGAATTTCAAAAGTGTGCGACGAGAAGCGAGTGGTCAGTCTACTGCAGTTAGTTTACCTTTTCCGGTTGAACCGACGTTAGCATCTCCATTAATCTCCGAATCTCTGCCTCTCGCTCTTCCAGTTTCTTTTCCAATTCGCGGCGATCTCTCTCAAGAGTCTACAAGTGGAAAATGCATTGAAAACGATAACTAATAACTTTACCGAGAAAGCCAAAAAACTTTGCAAGTAAAAACTATGAATAAGATTAACATTTGCTATGTCAGCCTGCCTTAATTTGCCTTTGAAGTAGAACATGTTTGATTTGTAGTTTCTACTCTAACGTATCGATTTTATTCGTTAGTCTTTGGCTGGTGCTTAAAATAGCATTCAGTGGCCGTACAGCTTATAAAAATGACGCATTTGTAGCCTATTAACATTCATGCTGCAGTAACTGCTCAGTAAAGAGCTGTTCACAAATCATATGACGCTTTTTTATCCGATTTTTAATTTTTCTCTCCCCCAATTGACGCATTATGACGTTTTTGTTAACCCCCATCCCTCATGTGAAGCGTCATATAAAAAATGTATCCACGAAAACATAAATTATTCGGATTTGCCACGAAAACCTGTTTCTTAAAACGATTGGCAACTTGAATTTTTGTTAACATAAAAGCAAATTTGATATGTAACCATGTCTCTTGTCCCCCATATAACATCAATATGACGATATTGCTTTCCCCACCCCTTCTGGAAGCGTTATATGACATTTAAATGGCCGCTTAGTTAATTTTCAAGCCACAAATCATAAAAAGGCAAAAACTTATTCTATCATTAAACCAAATACAATAAAACATGTGACAGCAGTTACTGTCATAAATCAAGCAGAACAGTAGCTGTCAATCATAAACCTACAAAGCAAATTCACAAGTTAGCCAAAGACAGTGTCTTAAAGTCAACAGTTTATCTGGTAAAAACACTTTTAGTTACGCCAATGATTAACCAACAATCATGACAAAGCTATAGTTGGGCTGTACATAATGGATCAATATTTGGCCTTTTGATAATTTGGAAGAAGATCTTAAACCTAAACTAAAAGAAGTGAAAGTCCCTACAAAAAGTCTTCGGAAGTTTTAAAGAAATACATTTCTAAGAAAGAAAAGAAGCGTTTTACGTGGTTTTGCATTCGGGCCCCTTCCTAAGACTATTTTTAACGTACATCCCTGTTTTCGTGCCATATCCTGGCCGGTTTATCAAAACGTCTCATCGTTATTTGATGTAAGGGAAGGATATTAAAAAAAAAACAATCAAAAAAATAAGGTCAACGCAAAATTATTAGAGCAAACTCCAAATCAAGAGTCTAATGACCCAAAAAAATTTTGAGAAAAACTCGCGTTTTTTTGTTACAATTTTCAGACTACAGCCACAATCTTTTGTATCGACATGAGCAAATCATTTCAGGTTAGCTTACTACTCAACAAAATGCAGTTGAAATTTCGTGGCAAAACATGAAATCTGAAGACAATTTGTAAGGCCATCCTACATTCTAGTTAAACATTTTCGGTTTGACTAATGGCCATTAGGATTGTTTAGTTTCAAGGCGGGGCACAATGCTGACAACCGCACACCAATCAATTCCCTATGATATTTGCTTTATATTTACAGTCATTCTCCATAAAACAACATAAAACAATAGCTCCATATTATGCCAACTACTCCAGTGTGGTTTCTTGCATAAAGTTCATCATCGCAGGCCAAACTTTTACATTTTATTACAGTTATAGGCTCCTCTATAACTGTACATGCATCTAGGCTTTTTAAACAGTGCACGAACTACCGTAAATTGTCAAGTGAGCAAAATTACTGCTATTAATCATTAGGCAGCCAATTAGCAGGAGCAATACTTCTGTTCTTTGTCACCATTTCACAGTTTAGCACAGCTAAGCAAACATGAAACAGAACTATTTCAACTGAAAAACTAACATTGGAATGTTTTGGATGGGCACCTTAGACAAGGTTGTATTTTTCGCCCACGAGATCATTCTTTCAACGTTCCTGGACAAGACCATGTCGGGAAATGTTACTTTCCTGTAGAACTGTCTCAAATAGAGGCACCCCGAAAACCTATTTCAGAGTTATTTATTCCATTGAAAACAAGAGCGTACGTAGACCTAGGGTGAATGTCTAAGCGCCAGGTCGAGCAAAACCATTGTTGATTTCATAAATCAACAACAGTAGCATCATCGCCTCAAGCATAGTGCAATTGGCGGTGGAGGAAGTTAAAGGGCTGAACCCACTGCTAAGCACGTCGATCTTCAACAAATGGCGTAGCCAGGGTGGTACAGAACCACTGACTTTATTTTCCCAACTTGTGGCTGGCAATAGTATAAATGTACAATAACGTCATCATTATACTGTATGATGATATAATAAATGAAAAGACCTTTAACGACGAATAATGGCCATATGACATTATATCGTCCTTCATAAAACCACTTTTGACAGTGATCCTCAAAAAAGTTCCACATTTCGGCATTTATTGAATATCACTTTTTCCTCTAGCTCATCCCATTTAACAAAACCCCAATTGCACCCCTAGTTCCAAATGCCGCTGCAAAGAACCAAGAGAGGTTTTTCTATTAGCTAACTACAGTAAGATGCACGTTCTATGCCTGACAGCATGCAAAGACGGAAGAAAATGTAAGAAGGGTGAAGAGCATCGAAGGACTGAGCTGTTACCTCTAATTTTCGTTTTTCTTTCTCAAATTGCTCCTCAATTTTTCGTTTGGAAGCGGAAACCCGAGCGTATGACTGTTTTGCTTCCTACGATGGCGTTCATAAGATACAGTGGTTACATGAAGTGAATGCAGAAACACTTATAAATAAAAACTAAAAAAGTACTCCACAATAGACTCTTTTCAACTAAGTTTATCAGCTCGGATGAATTACAAATCGGTCACACTGATACCCAAGACTTTTTCAATGTGCCCAACCATAGTCAAACTCTGTTTCATGTAAAAGACGAAAAGCAGCTACCAGTTCCAAACAACATCTTTATACAGGCGCAAAAATGCTCTTGCGACACCATAAGTCTTTACTGCTGTGCTGACAGGTGCCCTTTAGTTTGGAGCATCAAATTTTCTTTAAATGAGTAGCAAATAATCTGAAATACTATCAAATATTTAAAATGTACCTAATGGCTTTGATGGGCATGTTGCACTCACTTCTGATTCAAATAATTTTTTTCGTGAGATTTTATTTAGGGAACACAATTTTTTTCAATGAGCGCGGTTTGCATAGACTTTTTTAAACATTTCACGTTATGATTTCGCATCAACAAAGTGAGAAAGCGCGGGGCTGTATTTTGCTTATTTCGTGCGTTTTCCTCGCAAAGTCAGAAAGCGCGGGGTTGTATTTTGTTTATCTCGTGCGTTTTCCTCGCAAAGTCAGAAAGCGCGGGGTTGTATTTTGTTTATCTCGTGCGTTTTCCTCGCAAAGTCAGAAAGCGCGGGGTTGTATTTTGTTTATCTCGTGCGTTTTCCTCGCAAAGTCAGAAAGCGCGGAGCTGTATTTTGTTTATTTCGTGCGTTTTTCTCGCAAAATCGCGATGGGATACCAAATTATTGAAGAGTATTAAATCAAAAATTTAATTATCAAATTGTCAAAATTTGTAACAAATTTTGACAGTTTCTTACTTGAGAGTATTAATAGCAACACTAGACTGCATTTCCACTGCCAAATTTCTAGCCTAAATTTTGCTCAAAACAGTTGTTTATATCATACATTTCGTTTGTGTTTAGGTGCAATTGCGTATTTGACATTGCAGCTATTTTAAGAAGAGTGTAGGTAATAAAGATGGCAGAGAAAACGCACTGATTGTCGGTTTTCAAACACAGGCTACACCTAGATTCGCGCTATTACGTGGTTGTATATTTGTCAAAAGCCGTGATTTATAGATTGCTAATAAATCTAATTTACCATAAATGACTCGTTGGTTGCAGCGACTGAAATCCAAACAAATCCGACACAACAACCAAGTTGACGTAAATGTTGACGCAATTGCCACGTTGCCAACAGTAAAATCAGAGAGCAACTGGCTGGGGTGAGGTTGAAATAACTTTGCGAAAGGCAGTTTTGTCCACGGATGTCAGACTACTGGCAAAGACTATAGATCTTTTGCACGGTAAAGACTATCATAAGCATTTCATTGGTCACAGTGGTCTGAATATTTGTCTATTGATAAGTCAAAAAAACTAAAAACAGTATTCCAGCATCCTCAGCTTGGGTTGCGCAACAACAAAGACTTCGTGAACTTTAGAGCGCATGGCCTAAACCCTTCATCATTACTAAAAACAGCGCTTATTCTTTTTCCAACCGCCAGCCTTATTCCAGTTACGAAAAAAGCCAACACTTACAGTTAAATCTCTAGACGCTTGATTTGCGATTCGTTTCAGACTTTCATTCTGACTTTTCAAGTCCATGATGGTTTCTTCTGGGGTCGACGACTTTTCAAGGGGGTTGTCGCACCCCTCGCTGGCAGGCTTCCAGTTGCCATTTAGCGATACGTCTCCTTCCTTTTTCTTTCGTTGGCAAAAAGGAAAGCAGCACGGCATATTCGCCAACACTGATTTCACCCCAGAAAATAATTATAAAATTTCATCACAGCCCACTAATTGCAGAAACAGCTGAAAAGAAATATTGCATTATGAATACAAAATTTGAAGCTGTTTTTCAGCGGCCATTTTATGTTTTTAGTTTATTGCTAGTTTGCTATATTTTTGTGGAATCTTGATCTTAAATCTACAAAGAAACCAGGTGCGAAACTGAGTTTTTGTAGGGGAGGAAGTGGTAAACCAAAACGATGATGCTTTTTTATGGGTAAAGTTGTAGGGTGTGTCTCAAAAATTGTTTTCACTTTTTTTGAGGCAAAGTTATATGACCAAGAGAAAAGGCCTTCAATATCGTTGGTTGCGCCCTTGAAAAAGACTGGTAGATATGCGCAGAACAACTTGTGTTTCAATTTCAAATTTCGATTACTGCCTGGTCCACTGTGAGGACTAGTGCGTCTGAGTCGAAATACAACGAAGAGTTAACCGCGCTTCGCCTCAGTGCAGCGCACGCATAAAGGCTGGTTTCCATTTGGCGTAGATGGCGGGCGTAGGGTGAAAAATTCTTTGTTTCTCTTTTCGTTTTATGCGCGGAGCGACGAAATGGAGAAACAAAGAATTTTTCACCCTACGCTTGCAATCTATGCCTAATGGAAACCAGCCTTACTGTTGCCACAGTGCAAATCAACTTCAACCACTGCATTCAAATAAAGATAAAGCTTTAAACAGCGTCATTACCAGTGTCAAATTTAATTCCTGGTCAGCCTTCACCACGAGAAAACTAAATTTGAGTTTTGCGTTTGATGAAAAAGCAAAAAAAATAGAAGATAAAGTGAGCAGCGCTTTAATAGGGCCGTTTAATTTAGGATCCAAAAGGAAAAGATGAGTGCTTTTAAAATTTTTGCAAACAAACCTTCAGAAAGTGTGAACCGAGTAATTCATTGATGCGAGTGAAGCGTTTTGGCAAAGCAACTGTACACAAAGCTATTGCAGCAAACTGGATTGATGCTTAACTTGAGCTGCTCTCAATGTCCCAATCCTGCAGTTATAAATATGATTATTCTTACTCAGCACTCTTACTGAAAAATGAACTATTGGCATAAAATCACTATTTTTAAGTAATGAAAATATTGCTGATGTGAATTGTCGGGAGCCACACCTCTAACTTTACTAGAGCGCTTGCGGATAACAGCCTTCCATGGGCATTTCGATGCAAAGGGGGCGGCTGTTATAAATTTGCCTTTTTGTACTTGGTTGTTAAGCACAACTCTGGCGCCGACGCCGGACCTGACCGTTCTCACACTAACATTGGCACTAATCACAGCATAATTGTTTTTTACAACGCGATTAGGAGAGCTTAACACTTTAAATTTTAGCAAATTAAGCCTGTTTAGTGTAGGCCGAATTGCCAAATGCAAAGGAGTGAAAAGCTTAGAGAAAACATGTCGTAAATTTAGCTTCTTAGCTTCTCCAAACACCAGTACAAATTAATTACTTCTTCAAAAATTGTCTCATTTTTATTGGTATAGATTAAAATCTAGCTTCGTTTTCGCCTCTTACATACCTCCTCCCCCCTCCCCGAAAAAAAAGCAAAAATCAAGCAAACACGGTTCTGGTCAAGGATGACAAAATATTCGTAAACTTTCAGAGCTCTGTAAGCGCAGTACTTTAAAAGCACCCATCCTTTTTATTAAAGGCTGGTTTCCATTAGGCGTAAATTGCAGACGTGGCGCGAAAAATTCTTTGTTTCTCTATTTAGTTTTGTGCGCGTAGCGCGCTCTCTCCACGCATAAAACTAAATGGAGAAATAAAAAATGTTTCAACAAAAAAGAAACAAAAAAAAAGGATAAATTATTCTCGTGCCTTAAGTCCTGGCCAACCAATGTTCATTTGTTTTTAGGAATAAACAACAAGCCTGTTTAAACAGTTATCTATATTGAAGGGAAATGCGATATAATGTCAACTGAAACAAAGAATATCAAATGAGTTTCAAAAGTCCGATCTTGCAGTTGTAACATTTCTTAAGGCCATACACTTTTTGGAAGCTTAACGGCCTTAAACTGAACTAGGTAAAACCTAGGCAGCCACTGAACCTGCAACCTGACATTTAAGAGTCGGTGTTTTTTCCTGCTGAGCTATCTGTAATGCCGACATCGAAAAATGGCTACGGTAATTCAAATGCATTATGCCACAAATTGCGAAACTGCAAACGGCAAGAACTGAAAAGCAAAGTCCACAGCTGCTGTCGCTTGTTTTATGAAACTAGTTTTGCATTATTTTAAACAAATGCAGTTTTTTGAAGATGCCATTCCGCGGCAATCCTGATGCTCGGTCGCAATTGAACTTTGCGACTAATGCAGTGCACGCGGCGGATACCGGTAAGCCTATTTATTTATTATTGCTTGTTTTAGTGTCGCATTCCAGTCGGCAGAATCGCCGTCTATGGCAAAGTTGGTTGAGTGTTCAAGCCTCACGATGATTACGCTTCGTTCTTGGGAAAAGCAATAATTTCGACCAACTGCTCGCTTGGTAGCATCGCTTGAAGTTGAAATGCCGGTGGAGTGACAAAGATTGAAGCTAAAGCCTCCTTTTTTTGCCAAGAATTAAATTTGATGTCAATTAATTTTTGGTGTTGTTTCTGAGCGTCAACAGTGGGTGAGTGCTGGGGCCGTTGGGGTTGGGAGCCATTGCACTCTTTCTAATCATAACTGAGTATACTCAGTTTCAAATTTTACTCTCCGTGTTGCTTCTATTACAGAGTGCCAAACAAGTAGATCTATGAATATCATTTTTAAAGGCGTAGGCATGACTTGACAAGTGAATTGAACTCAGATCTATCGACAGCAAAGCAAACGCTCTGACGCTACTTTACCGATGCAGTGCAGTTTTTTATTTTAACAAAGCACAGTTCAAAGCAGTATTAGTCAGTTGGTCAATTTTAGTGTTAAACTTTTAAACGGTGAGTATGACATTTCCTGCCTAGTTTCCAAAAATATAAAATAGCTAATATTTGGATTTTCCTCCAACGAGCAATTGTCGCCTATTGTGGCTGAGCAATAGCCAATACGATTCTCGTGAAGTAAGTGCTCTGATGAGATCTCGTACATCTAAACAGGCTTGTCGGCATCTGTCGCAAGATCTTTTGTTTGTTTGTTTCGTAATATTTAAAAAAAGTTCTTTTGCTGAAAAATTAAATGCTGTATGGGTCTTCAGTTATGACTGAAACTAAGATTTGGACCATCATAACGAAGTATGCGAACCAATTGTTTTAGAACAACAGACAAAAGGTTTTCTCAAAAACATTTTGGATCTTTTGTAGAAAGCCCCCGCCACTAATGCAATAATGTGAGATTTGAGAAAAACACTCCCGCCACGTTTTAAGTACTGCAGATTTTAGGGTTAGGGTTAAAACAAAATATTAGCTAACATTGCTGAATTCCATCAATGAATAAAAATTCCAACTGGACAAGAGCGGTGGCGGGGTGTTTTTTTTGGCGGGGGCTTTTCACAAAAGATCCAACATTTTATTTGCTACCGCTAAAACTAGTCACATTTGCAGTAAACCAAATCAGACTGCATCACCTTTGTTAAGTTCTTTACAAAGTCTGATTTACTTCTCTGTGATTGTAATTTGTTTTCTATCGATTACTACTAAATGAAAAAGATCAATGTTTCAAAAGCTTCATAATTTTCCTTTGATTAACATTGATTTGCTTGAACTTGATGCAAATTGATTTTAGGTTGGGCTCAGATGACTGCAATCGCAGGGTGTACGACATGACCAGAGCGATATTTAAGAAGGAAAGGAGGAGGTTGAACTTGCTTTCAAATGGTAAAAAATCTTTTACTCTTGCAATAGAATTGGTCTTTTGAGTCATCTGAAAAGATCGGTGCTTAATGAATTTGCAATTTATGCTTGGTTCATGTCACGTGCGCTCAAAAAATTGACCTCCTAGAAAAGGTTTTTAAGGAGGCAAAAGATAACCGAATTTCAACTCACCATCTGCCAAAAAATGTTATCTGTTTGCAGAGATGGGACGATCTTGATCTTCAAGATCACGATGATTTAGTGATCTGATCTTGATTTTCAAGATGATAATTTTTTGGTGATCTTGATCTTGAAAATTGAGATCACCAAAAAATATTGAAGATCAAGACCACAATATTTTGTAAATACCGGTACCGGCACTGGCATCTCTCATCATCACTACGGCGGTAGGGGTATCGCGCTGAGATATCTTAACGCAATTTCTTAAATCAGGTTCTTGGATGAGAGTCTCAAATAGGAAAATTTGCTCTGCAGATCTTTTCCTTCCTGGTCCAGAATATGGGGAATAGCTCGTCTGCTCAAATTTTTTGAAGTGTCATATCAATTAAGAGATTTTAATCTTGAAAATCAACATCTTCATCTTAAATATCGCGATCTTAATCTTGATTTTCAAGATTACATTGCTAGGGTGATCTTGATTTTCAAGACCACTAAAAATAGTAATCTTGCCCATCTCTGGCTGTTAGTCATACATCAGCATGTATTCTCGCGCTTAGTTAAGTTCCGTCCATGCCAAAAAGCATTTCTAAATAAGCCACTAAAAAATTATCCTTAGTTTGTTTTAAAATGAACCTAATTTGTTGCTGGTTTATTTCTAGCTTCCTGAAAACCAGCTGGATATGCGATTTGTAACTGCATTTCCTTGCATTAAACATATTATTTGCCCTTTTTCATTTTCTTTGCTCGATTCGAAACTAACTTTCATTGAAGCTTGTTTCATTAATGCATTAGCGGAACTACGCTTGGCTGAAAAAGGAAAACTCTACGCCAAGAAAAGTACACATTTGGTAGAGCCGTGTGCACCTATGATGCTCTTGACCTACATTTTGATAAAAGAAAGATTTTCTCAACAACATCAGCAACAACTGTCAAGTCTACACTACTCTTTATTTAAAAGAAATTCTACATACATGATTTATAAAATTTTGCTTCCACTTTTACTAGGGTTTTAAAAATCAATAACAATTAGACACTAGCTGCTGCACTGACTTTCCAAGAGTTTTTTCTGGCAAATCAAATTACCGTTCATTTCATGTTGAACAAACTGAACATGCAAGAGCTTGGCTTTCTGAGCTCTGATTGAATCTTTTCTTTGCTTTTTTCCTTATCGATCTAGCTTGCATTTTTAATGAAGTATAAATTTGACAACTCAGACGCAAGCTTTCACAAATGGCGGTCACGGTAACAAATCATAGGTCGGACGTTTGATATTTTTGAAAAAAATTTAAATCAACGCTGACAGAGATCCTTAAAAATTCTACGTAACTAAAAATTTGCTTTTACTTCCGCAATAACGTGGTGGCGCTCGGTGGTTTGGTTGAACTAAATTTAGTGTCACCATAAAACCTCAACTTGGTTTGAGACAACCACGTGATATTGTGGCTACCTTCGTTAAGGTCTACTCATCAAATGTTGTTTGGAGAATAAATTCCCATTGACAGATCCCTATAATCGTCATTTTTTCCTCAAAATAACAATTTTTAACGTTTTTGGCAGGGCTACTATATTTTTTTATCATTTAAAGAAGAACATTGTGCTACATGAATGCAAGCAAAATTATAATACAATTTCTAATTAAGAAGTGTTTGCTTTTTTTTAATACAATAAAGCAACAGACATATTTCCCCCAACGCCAACTCTAAATCAACGTTTCAGATTTTTACCTTGAATAATTTGCATTTTCTGTGGTTCAACTTCAAAAAAGCAAAGTATATTCCGCCACAAATTTTTAAAACTGTAAGCTTTGATGAGGACTATATGGCGATTGGAAACATTGCGTCTATATCATTTGTTACCAAAGTAGGATCGACGAGACCCTAGCGTTCTTTTTATAATCCTACGAGATGGTGTTACCTGAAAAACGAAAAACTTTTGTCCAGTTTCTAAGCAAATGGCGAGCGAGAATGAAGCGAAAGAAACAAAAACAAAAACGCACACCCGTACCACCCATGGTCCACCTGTATATAGCTGTGTCGAAACCAGTTTTGTTTTTTTGTGAAACAATATGGTAGACTATTATTTGCTCAAGTTGGTACCACGAAGGAAACACAGAAAATGGGATCTTTAAACAAACAGTAGAGTAATATGTTCAGACCAAGGGTTGGCTTCATCACCCAGATGGGCCTTTGGCCACAGTTTCCACGGAAAAAACAATTGCAATGAACATAGCGCAGTATGTGTTACAGATGCCGTCATGCCTGCTTCGATTTGTAAAGCGCTTTTTTGCAACCTCGTCACGATAAGATTTCAGATGATAGATGCTGACAGCCCAGTTTTGATTTATAAGATTTTTTCAGGAAAGTAAGTCACTGTATTAACATTAAGTGTTAACTAGATTGACTGATGAAAAACATATTTTTATTTGTGGTACCTTAACAAAGTAGCAAAAAGCTTTGACTAGAGCTTTTTTGCACTCGTTTTCTATCAGAAGCGAGTTTGGGCAGTTCTGTTGATGGTCGTTACCGCGCTACCTACCGTATGAGCACAAGGAAACAAATTGTCTTCTACGTCTAGTTGACTGGGAAAGACAAGTCATATTTATTGCTTAAGATTTAAGATGTAAGCTAGATTTATTCGATAATCTCGAAAATATTTTCTATTTGTGGTAACTAAACAAAGTAGCACAGAGAAAACGTTTTCCAATTTACCGTGTACTCTCCGCTGCAAGCAGGGGAGCACACGGTAAACTGTTCTATACGTGGCTAAGGAAGTTGTAAACAGTTGCAAACGTTCTTCAATTATATTTACTCCAGCAAGTATTGTCTTTTTTCACCTTTACCCTGGGTGTAAACAACTATGGTGTGTTGCTTATGAAATTCTTGAAGTGATGCAGACAGATTGGCCTAAATTTCATTTACGTAATCAACACATTTTGAAATAAAAACAATAACAAAAATACACGCAGAGTAGAAGGTTTTGCAAATGAATGGAAAAGCTGAACTTTATTTTTTCACAAAGAAAAAAATGCTGTGAGCCGTCGTCTTTACTTCGTTTCTCGGCTTTCGGAGCTTTGATCTGAATTTAAAAAGAAATTGAAAAACTCTACGTCATTAAACGATGAAAATCAAATTCTTGCAAAATATCTGCAAAAATATCGGCCGTGATCAATTAAGCCAAATTTTGTGTTTGTGCGCCCAAAAGTTTTGTGGCGAACGCTTTTACACACGTACCCGCACACCTACCGAAAGAATTCTGTTTTAGAGTATAGATTAACCTAAGCCATGGAAAGTCTCAGAGTAAGGAAAAAAAACCGCTAATTGCCAACCACTGGTATAATCCTACTAGCAGTGTTAGATTAAGAAATTTAGGGGCTTGAATCACGATTTCGTAAGAGCCTCCCTAAGTGCTAAAGTTTACTAGCTTGCTACTCAAGTTGGACTGAAGTGTGGGAGGCGAAAATTCAACTGGATGCAAAATCTCTACCCTTAACTTGTACACTAAATAAAGCACGTGAGGCAATTCTGTCTCAAATAGTATAAAGGGAAAAATAAGTCTGTATAACCGTAAATTTCACACACTCACTGACGCTTTCGCTCCTACTTGCACAACTTTTAAACAAGTGAGATTTAAAAAGCCTGAGTCAATAAATGAACGTCACCTCAAATTTATTTGACAATTTGCAAAAACATGAAGAGGCCCGTCAAAAAGGGGTGTGAGGCATTTGCCTCACCCTAAATCCATCACTGCCCATAAAACCCTGAGCAGGTTACACAAAAAACTTACTGCTTTTGGAGAAACTAAAAGTATGAGAAACGAAGAAGGCAAACAGAAAGCACTTTTTAGTTTTCTGTGCTATTGTTAGGGTGGTTGATCGATTGCCGTTTGCATGAACTGCTGTACGGTACTAATGCAAATCAGGGTTTTCTCATTATTCTTCCTATGAATACGCCGAGCCTACAGGCACTAGTGATCATTGCCTTTCATGCACAGCTACCTCCCATAAATGCAGAATTGCTGTAACACTACTCTGCATTCATCTTTTCATTCCATCCAGATATTTCTATCACTGCCTTCTTCTACTTCTTTTTCCATTGGTCTTCTTGGGGGTCACAACACGTTATCATCTTTCTCTTCGAATTCCAAGTCAAAAAACGTTATAAATGAACACTGGGGTATTTAGAAATTAAGTTTTTGGGGAGGAACATTTTGTAAAGTTGAAGAACTTTTGTAGAAAGGATCAACTCTTGAAACTTAAAATTTCCTTCAATACGATCTTCAAACAAACATAAAGAGCTTTTCTCATATTATTTAGAAGGGATATCCTGTTTTATCCTGCCCCCTTCTTAACAATAACACTGTACGCAAACAGAAAAGTAGTGTTGTGCCAGATTTAGCGCTACATCAGATATGAAAATTTAACCATCAAATCTTAAACCAAAATTTTCAGAGTTATTGCAGTCCCATAACTCAACGCATTTTTTTCATCATATGGCGTGTGCGTAGTCAGTACTAATTTGTTGCTGCACCTTTCACAGATCTGGTATATTGGGGTTCCTTGCTGACTTAACGTAAGTTTTAATGTTTCGCAGGGATAGATTTTGGAAACCACTGGTCTGTGCGATAGAGCGTGGTTCTGTCCGTTCTTGTGTACGTACTCCTTAACTCCTCCAAAGCTACTGGGCGTAAAAGCATTCTCGAATTAGCGCTTTATCGCACTGTGTTAAGCAGTTGACACTCAGTAGTTTGCGATTAGAAATGATCTCATGAAATGGGCGGAACAAATAAAGTTTCATCAACAGAATGCGGTTACCTCCAACTAAAAGCTTCATAATTTCTGCCATATGACGATTTCGACAGAACCAGCAATTTGTTTCTGGAAATTTCTTTACCCGTGCTCATTTTTAGTGGTTTTGGTCAGTGGGAGAGCTAGTCCGCATTGCTCTTACTGAGAAGTGGGGCAACGGAGCTATGGCCTTTCAAATTTCTTGAAGTCAATCGAGGCATTAAGCTATTTTCAAGTAACATCGCAGTAAGACGTCGATCTGAAATATAGCTTTGAAAAAAGCTGTTTGAGCCATAAGTTTTTCGCGACACTCTCATTAGTGGCAATATCGCGTCAAAAGGGAAGATCTAGAGTCGGTAAGTGTTTTATGTGAATAATCTGAACGTTAGGCGATCAAGACAAGCCAACGATAGCGCAAATATGGTAAAGCGCGCCAAAGAAAGATTTCGTAACAGCGAAATGCCAAAGAGAGCGCAGCAAGAGACCAAGTAAGAACGTCGCGATTATCGAAAGAGTTTGAGAGTGTAAACAAACTCTTTCTGCCTGCATAACATCGGGCGTCGGGTCTTGATATAAGCAGCCTCTCAGAGATTAAGATGGAAAGAGCTGCATGCTGCGGCGAGGATTGAAAACCGCTTATTATCATAGTTTATTGCATATTGACAATTATCTAAAAGATGCTGACCAATGGCAGAGTCACAATCCGGTTTGGTGTCGTTTCGTTTGCACGATCTGTGTAGTTGAGATCGGCGTGGACGGGTCAATTGTTGTTTTAACCATTGTGAAACATGTGGCTTGATAACATCCTGTAGTCATTGAGATGTTCGCCCTACCTATCGACTATCACAGTGCCACTTGTATTCATAAATGACAAAACTTTTCTGAATGGTAGGTAGAACATCCTTGCGGGTCCCAGGCAGCATGCGCTAAAACGTAAAGACCAAGCGGGTGCTGACGGAACCATAGCAGCTCTCCACGGCGGTTTTGACTTCTTTTTCCAAGTTTTTGGAGAGCTTACCTATCCAAGGGACCCTCAAGTACACAGGGCACTTTTCTGGGCCGAATCGCTTGAGGGTGGGGAACTGAGCGATTTTCTTGGCGATCTGAGTGTTGATGACGTTTTTAGGATAGCCATTGTCCGGTAATATTTTCTCGATCCATTCTATTTCTCCATTGCGTCTACACTTGATGCAAATCATTAGGGCTCGATGTACCAATGTAGATATTAGATTTATTTTACGTTTGAGAGGACTAAAGGACTCCCAACACAGATACTGGCCAGTGAAAATGGGTTTGCGGCATACACTGGTCTCAAAACCAACATCTGTTCTTTCGACGCAACCATTAAGAAACGGTCAACATTTCTTTTTCCCTTTTTCAAAGGTGAATCTGAGGGATAGATGAAGGCAGTTGAGTTTGGTCGGAAATTCATCTACTTCAGCTTTGTGATCAAAGATGGCAAACGTGTCGTCAACATATCTGAAATATGTTGCAGGCTGTGTTTGAGAAAATAACTTTTCTTCATAATATCCAACACAGATGTTAGCCAAAGTCGGACCAAGTGTTGGTCCCATAGCTACTCCGTCCGTTTGCTTGTACATAGTGTTATTGAAGCTGAACTCAACTGAGGGTGTAGCGCTCTTCATCAATTCAACAAACACGTCTTTTGGAATGACTGGTTGGATATCAGACTGGTCATAGAGGGCTTCCGAGCAGATTTTGATGGTTTCATCAAGGGGAACGTTGGTGAACAAGCTGGACACATCACAAGAACACGTGAAGACACTAGGGTCGATGTCGAGATTATGCATGGTCTTAGCAAACGTAAACGAGCCTGACATGCAATGTGACGAAAACCGCTCCAATACAAGTTTTAATATGCCAGCCAACCACTTGCCAAGTTCATGATGGGACGAACCCGTCAAGGACAGTATAGGGCGAAGTGGAGTGCCTTCTTTGTGTGTTTTCGGCAAACCATACATTCGAGGTCTTTGCGTTTCAGTTGGTTGTATTGCGTCATATATCCACCTCGGCATAAGATCGGCTTTGACTAAGTCAAGCAGCCGCTTCCGAAGGCGCGATTCAATGCTGGCTGTGCTATCATTGCTGGAGACCGGACCAAGTCTTTTGAATTTCAATTGATTATCAAGTAGCTCGTTCGTTTTATCGGCGTAGTTGCTTTTGTTTAAAAGGATAACGCCGGAGCCTTTGTTAGGTTTAATGATAATTATATCATCATTCTTTCGTAACGTGTTGATTGCACAAAAGCACTCTTTGTGCATTGTGAAGACACGTGAATCTATCGTGCTGTCCCCGTACAAATGAGCAAGGTCGGCGAGTCGGGTTTATAAAGCGGTGCGTTGTTCAACAGAACTGGCACTGTGATGTAAAAACTGTGCCCAACAGTGACTCAAATTCGGCGAAGATTTCTTCTTTGCACTAATACCTGGTTGGCGATCCAAAGTTGAGACCATGGGACAGTACCAAACTTTTAGTGTCAGATAAGACATAATCTGAAGCATTCAGAACATGCCTTGTAGTATCTCTGAGAGCATTGCGTGAATGGTCACGTTTGAGCGAAGCAAGCAATTGTTGGTTATTGATTTTTGATTTCGATTCCGTTCTTTCATCAAGTAGTGCCAGGTATCTGCAGAATCTGATTATGTTATCAACTGGAAATGAGGCACAAATACGTTAACAAAAAACTTTGGCCTCTTCAAACATTTTTCTGGCTACGCCTAAGCGCAGCTGTCCTACCTTTTAAAACAGTAGCCCATGTTACAACAATATAGATCACTAAGCCACCCCAATTCACAACCTGTACTTTTTGTCTATCTATCATAGTCTAGTAGTAGTAGTAGGAGTTCGTGTAGCCGGATGCTATTTCTTTTATTTTGGAGGGGGGAAATATATCATTTGGTCCCGCTTTTCTTCAATTTTGAAAGATAAATTTTTTTGGAGATCGATTTTTTAACTCCCAATTTTGTAAACCAGCTTTTGAAATTTATTGAATGATCTTTTTTGGAGGGGTAGGAAGGAATTTAGCTAAAAAATTATTCAGTTTTGATCGTGCTCAAACAATGCAGTGACATGGAATTGTTCGAGGAACCAGAAAATCTGCTGTTATACCCCTTCACAAAAAACCGGCTCAAAATTTTACTTCGTATAGTTTACCTGCAAATCAAAAAAAGTTTTAATTTTGTAACTTCACAAAAGTAGTATTTTGTTGTAGTGCCGTAGCCTTGATAAAAGTTGTTGATACAGCAATTTTCGGTTTAGTGGTGCTCTGTTGTTGCAGAGATGTACAAGAGTATCCTATTGTAGTACAGTAATAAAAAATGTATGCTATTGCAATTTTGGCAAGTCAAGTCGTGATCCCAACCGATTCCATTTTTGATTGACGGGCAAAACTATTAATTTTTAAGAGTTTACTTTCAAACAAATATAATCGCACAATAAAAGGCTTCAAATTAGTTAACGGGCGCGGGTTAGCCTATTAATGCTCCTTACAACATCGTAATTCAGGGTGGTCTAACTAGTTTTAGTTACTGGGCCAAACAACTAACTTATCAACTTGCAAGCCAATTCGCCCAAAATGACGAATAAAACAGTTGAAATAAATATTTTGACTGAAAAAACAGCAAAGACGATTGAAGGATTAATTGAAGTTATTCAGAAAAGTTTAGTGGCTTTCTTGTGTTCGAAGCTTCTTTGATAGTATTTCTTGAAGGTCAACGATAAAGTTAGTGGTAACAAGTTGGGGGCCATTCTTTGGTTGTTTGCAGCGATTCGACTTTTATGGTTAAACTTATATTGTTTTACAACAGAAAATCTACTCTCATTTATGCATGCTTCTAAATGATGAGATTATTTTAGACGCAAACCCTTAGTTTGAGAAATCTATCTTCGCTGACCAATTTTTAAAAACTCTTTTGAAATTCGCTCACGGGCCGCAAGCAATATAGTAGTTGGATCACGCTGTCATAATTGATAGCGGATGCTCCCCATCTGATCTATAATGGCTCTGCAGAGTCTTTGAGTGAAAAATGGCATCCAGATTGGACTAAGGCATAGCTAGGAAAAAAAGAAAAGGAGCTAACCCAACTGGCGGCATGGTTTGCCACAATTCGGAAGAGAATAAACGCGTTAAACTTTTTAGAAAGTATTTCGATTAATCGTTTTGAGTTCATTTTGGTTTAATTTTAAAATAAGTAGGCTACATCCGCTTTGCTGGTTGGAGGCTTAGTTTGGTAAGCCCTGATTTGTACTGCGGATAGTATAGATTAAGCTGCAGTACAGGTAAGAAAATCAATGTACTTTCACTATTGCTTTTGCACAATATTTCGTCTCAAACAAGTTTTTACGATTTCGCTCTAACCAAATGCTTGCTAAGCTTAAAATTCAGTTTTGGTACCTTCAGTAGTTCAAAAAAGGTTGCGATTTTTTCGGTTACGCTTTGCAGGCTTTAAAAATCGATCGCGTAATTTGCGGTTGTGCTTTGCAGGCTTAAAAAATCTTGCAAAGTTAATTGTATTAAAATTCCAAGTTTAAGAAAAAAATTAAGTGCAACAGTGGGGTTATCAACATGAACGATCGAACCTAGAGGGAACATTTTTGCTTGGAAATAGCTTTAATAGGCGTACTGGAATACTGTAGTGTGGATGATTTAGGAGAAGGCATGACACCTTTTTTGCTAAGCCGAAACCAGGGTAAATAGGCGGCAAAAAAATTGATATCACAAATGAAAGGAACCGGCGCACCAAGTTGTGAAATAGACCTACCGCCAAATGGTTCATTTCTGTAATTATAAAAACTACCAACATGTTGACGCTACCATCATTTTTGACTTTGTTTCCCCATCCCAATGTTTTGGAATGAACAAATGATGTACCGGTACATGCTTTGTGGTATTAGGTATACTGGTCTTGATTGATAGAGTGATCACCTTTACCGATTGAAAGATGATCACCATTGCCGATACGATAACTATGATCTCCGTTTAAAACAACTTTTGGTCATTATTAATTGCTCTCACAAATGTTTTACGGTGAAGCTGGCACAGCCGTTTTAAGTAGTACTTTCCTACCCGGCATAGCTGATCTTTACAACGGTCAGGGTAAAATCGGACTATAACTGCGAGAAATTTTTGTTTCTTTCTCAATAATAGCTTTACAGAGCTACAGCGGTCAAAAATAAAAATTTGGGGAAAGGTGAGGTCCACTTTAACTCTCCCGAGTACGCCATAGCAAGGAACAGGACACATAAGGCGAAGCTACGAGGGACTTGAGAAAGTTTAAGGCAAAATCAAAAGATCAGGTCCCTGTTGGAGATTGCACGGTATTGAAGAGGTTTATGCTATTTGCTTGAAAGTACCTTAATAGGCCTATCGGGATCAAGGTTAGAAAGGGAATGGTACTAAGGGAAACGCAAGTTCCTCTAAGTAGCGGGATTCTGATAGTTTTTTGGGGGGATAGTTAACAATCTAAATTGAGTTATTTTCAATCTAATTTGAAGGAGGATACATTTTTTGGAATCAATATTTTCAATAACTGATTTGAATTTTCTGGTTGGGGAATGAAAAGGCTGGGGAAAGAGATGCATTTCTACATCCCCTCTGTATCCGTTTTGGGGTCTTTTTTGACCCACTGGCTACGAGAAAGAAATGAGCAGATCACATAGACATATGATCTAGCCAGTAGCTTGAAATCAGAAATTTTATCACAAAAGAGGGTCCATCAAGACGTGAAATAGGCTAACTACTTTTAATATCTGAATTTTGTATTTTTGAAAGGAATCGTTACTTTGACAGCGTCATCCTCCATTTTTAACTGAAATTGTATCTCAGTTGGCTGCTCATTTAAAGAAATAGAAAAAATTGGGATTATGGGAACAACGACTATGCCTATTCTGCCCACAACATTTTTGACTCGATTGCTATTAAAGTAAGCTTGATTTTGGAACGAGAAGTGGATGTGTAGAAAAATCATTAATTTTTCACTGCTGTTCTTACAGCTACTCGTTAAGAGAAGTCAGCGCCGCCGGTTGAACCGACATTCTTTACTCCCACGTTACTGCAGGGGGAACTGCCGGCAAAAGCGACTAGTTTTTATATAAAATGGTCAATATCTGATCATATGCTGACACTTCAGTAGCCATAGGCGTAAAAGTTTGAAGCACCACCAACACTGACAATACCCACAAAGTTTTAAAATGATTAAAATACTAACTATGGAAAAGATGATGTTAAAAAAAGTCCTCACCTTCTTATTGACATGAAATATCAAAAAAATCTAAATGACCAACAAAAAGGGTGAAGACCAAAAGTAAAAACTAGATAAAAATATCTTCGATCTCCCTCCATAAAAAACAAAGTGGTACGCCTTTGGTAATAGCCTAACGCAAAAATCCTCAAAAGAAGGACTATTGGACAGCAGCATAGAAAAGAGGGGGACAAGACCGACATGTCCATTAAGGTTCTTTTCTTGTAATCATTTTTAAGCTTTGAAATTGGGAAAAAATAATACTTGCAAATTGGAAAATTTAATTTTTTTTAGAAAACGCACCTAAAATTATAATAGTGTTATATATAGTTTTAAAAATTTTAACAAGACTTCTCCTACTCCCCCTTCCCCCTACTCCGAATTAAAACCCTGGCTACGCCTCTGCTATCCGGCATTTCACAGTGATTTTCAAAAAACTTTTTATTAAAAGAATGTGTGTCCTTCAAAGCAAAACCGTATGACAAACCTAACTTGAAGAAGTAATGCTGTTAATTTTTATATCCTTCTGCATAGTAGCACAGACATAAAATTATAAGAGGCTGGACTAAAGCCCCCCAGGCTATTTTTAGCTTTCTCAGCCAAAATTTCTAAAATTGATAAAACATATTCGCTTTGTAAAAATTAACCTCCAAAAAAATGAGGTTTTCACCATTTTTAGAGACAAAAATGCTTCCAGTTCATTCCTATGCAAAACCAAAAGTTACGCTTATGCTTCCGAGGCCACAATTTTCAAATGTATTATCGATTTTACGCTTTGATTTCGCTTTCATTCTTGACGCAAATATTACTCATTAGTAAAACATGAATTTACGACTCTAACGTTCTACAGCTAATTCACGGACCAAGTCATTCCTTTGAGACAAGTTTTATTTTCGCCTTCTGATCATGAAACGCCATATGCTGCAAAGGCTTATATACAAGCCTCCGACCTGCAGTATCTTATTAGTGATATTTATATATTTATTCAAAGTATGTTTCAAATTTGCAGGACAGTAGCGTTTGGGACAACTGTCCAGTTCTGCTTTGCAGAAACCCAATTTCAATCTGGGCTACTGCTTGCATTGCTAGGTAGGCTACTCACTACTTGTTATATCTTAGCCTTAGACTGCAACCAGCGTTTGGAGCAGAAGTGCAAAAAGCTTTCACAGTTCGAGCCACATTTTACTAATCTGAAATCATGACCGGCGGCATAAAATTATTTTTCGGACTTCGAATGCTTTAAGTCAATGCTTGCTGATTTTTTCCAGGGTGGCGACCTTTTGTCTTTCTTTTCTTCTGAAAATAATTGTTTTGAGAGCACATGTGACAGCTTGTCGAGATTAAGAACTTTTTTCTCGGGGATCAACATTCTAAACATGAATTTTTTTGCAAACAGTTTTTAAGAGACTAGTCGCGAACTACAAATACTTCCTGACAGGCACGTAGCCAGCCGGATATTTTAGGAGGTCAAGAGTAAATCTTGGGGGAGCAAATATTCTTTCGTTTACCCTGAATGACAGAAGGCATCATTAAAAGAGCCGCAACGCAATTTTTAGTCCTGAGCACACTCATTTTTCGCCGTAATAATGGGCGATGACTATTTTTGGAAATCATCCTCACGAAAGCCTGAAAGTTGGTATACACAGCGCACACAACCCTTCTCAACACTGACAATACCCACATTCAACGACTTCTGCAACCGCATTTTCCGTTGCAGCAAAGAAGCTGATCTTTTTTGGGGGGGAGATTATATATACATGTAGTATCCCACGTACTAGTAGATGAGATTTGTTTTCCCCTTGAACAGGGGGAAAACAAAATTTTAGGTGAATAACTGTCCCCCGAGCCCCCCGTGGGTACGTGCCTGCTTCTTGAGCGGACCGCGCATTGGGCGCCTATGGTTTTGGGCAAAAAGTTTGTACAAACACCTTTTTATGAAGTACACAAATAATATGGTTGCTTTTCGGCGGTTAAGCGATCACAGCTTTGAACTTTAGCCTCTCCCTTTCCATCCTCCCCACCCCCCAAAAAAAAGATAATCATTTTTGTCAAACTGCTAATTTTAGCGCTTTAATCTAGGATCGTTGGTGGGTTGGTATAGTGTTAAAGGAACCTCTTTGAATACCAGGCCTTCACACCCGGCTCAACAAAGGCCTTCTTGAATGGGGTTCAACCCCTTTGTCGAGTCATACCAGCGATCAAGTCGAGTCATACCTGCGACCAAAATGCGGAAATTTGCAACAGTTTCCAGCTCGGCGCTTCGCAGTGGGGTTAATACGTAGAAAATAAAACATATAAGCAAATTTAATTCGTCCTTAACATGATCTGGCGCTCATAAAGCCAATGCTGTTCAAAAGTACTAAAATACCAAAAACTTTTTAGTACAAAACAAGGAAGGTGGTTCGCCGGTGGTCTACCTTTCTTGACCGAAAAACTGGAAAAAATATCAACAAGTGGGACTAAAACATTTCTTATGATGAAATGCTCAAGATAATATTGGTACTGCTATTTCTAAGTAATAAATTTTATATTCTGAAAGAGGCTAGACTTATGTAGTCTTTGGTGTTTCGTTATTGAGCTCATAGCCTTAAACTGCTTGAGGTTTTTGTTGCAAATTTTGCTAAGCTCAACCTACGCTTGTATCTCTTCTTTCTGTCTTTTCTGCTTTGTGACCTGAGAAAGCAAATTTTAGCTTATGCTGTCGTCAAGCAAGTGTTTGTTAATCAGTAAATTAAATTGAGATACGCATTGCGCAACTGTTTTGCAGACTTAAAAAAATTCATGTCTTGTAATTGTGCCCTAAGATGGGCAAATCTGCAACTGGCGAACTTCTTTTAAAGCTGAGACTAAAAGACTGCGCCGGTTTGTTTGCCTGAACGTCGCATTTCACCAGCATGGATTTTAATTGGCTTGCCAGCGAAATTCATATAACCAGACCACAAGACGGTATAACCACTGTATGATAAGGTGCACTTGTTAGTTAATCAGTGACTTTGTTTAAACCTTAATTTTCAGTGACCCGATTGAGCTGCTGATGCTGAAAAATTTCGTAATGCCTGCTGATTTTATTTTTGGCATCAGAAACGAACAGTTATGCGTCGAATTATAGTTTGCCAATATCTGATGGGCTAGGCTATATAGGTCAATCATATGTAGCCTAGCTGATTAATGATTATTTTTGGTTGGTGGAAAGGGATAATAAAAATCTACCGAAAACCTGCACCGGTGCTGTAACTACATGTAATACATAGATATGGTGAAGAAGAAGAAAACCTTAGACTGCTCCATTTTCATCATTCAAAATCTCAGTCGACGCGTTTTGAAAGAAGAAACAATCAAGCAGTTCTTCTGAAGTTTTCTAGATATCTGGATCCCCAATAAGTATTCTCCATATATGAAAAGAATGGCCGAAGTTTCGTCAAAACATTCGATTGGTAGTTTATAAAAGCAACATAGAAGATTTAAGTAACATTTTTTACAGCACGTGTCAGTGATGTCCCCAGAGTTTGTTACCCGAGGCGGAACCCCTTCTGTGATGCCACCAATACCTATTAACTCATTCCTTAATAAACATGACGTTGAGTATCTGCTGGAAATAAAAATCCCACCAGAACTACTGGTGGAGACCATTCGTAGGTGCTGGCGCGTTGGCAGAAGAAAATTGGAAGCAGAGGCGATGTCATAATATTCAGTTTCTATTCTTTGCAACAGTGATGTCATAATATTTTTGCACAATGTTGTGTCTCTGCTCGCATCCTGATAGCACGCAAGTTGAATGCAGTAAATGTTTTTTATTTGAAAAGCGGTGAATGAAGAAAAATTCTACGAGCTTTTGTGTAAGTTTGCACTTGATCCTGGAAGATCAAGGAAAAATATATAATATATTAAATATTCAGTCGGTCACATTTACCACCACGAGGCCGTTAAAAGATCTACCGTAGTTCAATCGAAGAATGGCAAACTTATTGTATAAGCCCTCTAAAATCAAAGCACTCAAAAAGTTATGGGTCCAGAGACATTTTCCGTTAAAACGAAGAAAGCGGCAAAATTCTGAACCCTGTACAATTCTCCAGTGAACTGGGTAAGCCTACTTATGAACTTAAAACAGCAAAATTTGACCTCTATTCTCTTTTTTGTTCTTCCAGGTTTGGACGCGCTAGTTGAAGTGCGCGTCTGACACTATCCAACGCTATCAAACCAGACTAGATCTACTGAAGCAAACAGCACCGTAAAGCCCGCTTGCACTTTTTGACGAATACCAATGTTTTCATGAAGTTTTGAACAACGAGTCTTTGTTTTAAAGCTTGCGTAATAACTGCTGACCTACGGCGGCAACCTATAAGGAATGATTATCAAGATAGGGCCATTAGAACCGAAAATCGCTTGAAAACACACATTTGTTTGCATAAATTTATTAATTTGGGCATAAAACACTGTAAGCATGAGAAACAAAATGACAGTTTAAAAAAATTGCCTAATCCGTGCATGTTATTGCATATATGGGGATACCAGGTAACGTCATGAAAGTCTACTGTAAAAGATAGCATACTGCTGGGACAAAAGAAAAAAAAAATTCGCAAGCTTTCCGGCAGCACGATGCTATCCTTGGTAGAGGGAAATATTTATTATTATGTGGCTTGACCCACCGAGCATCATGGGCGAAATTTTGTTTCATTTTTTCAAAGCTTTGTTTTATTAGTCTACCCATGCATAGTGAGAGGGCAATTAAGGTTCGCTAATTGTATCCAACCGCACAGTCACAGTAAGCAATACGTTAATAGCAAAACAGAGTTGAGCACTGCCAATTACAAAGAATCTTGGCTAAATACAAAGCAAACTCTATGCAACGCATTAAATACTATTACCAGTCTAGTGTTTTTACTTGAAAGTATGTCGCGAGCAAACAGACCTATAAACAACATTGCCAGAGTAAGCCTTATCTACGGCTTCCGCCACTAAAGGTGCGAGATCGTAAAACACATGCAAGCACTTATTGCTTTGTAGCGCTTTCTAGCGGTGTAAAACGATATTTTATAACAAGAAAAGGAACTTATAAACGAAAAACAGCGGAAGACGGTATACGTGACACATTTACTAAACACCAATTGACAAATTTTTCTATAATTGTTTCAAAGTACCGTTTTGCGCATGCGCAAAAATTTGGGCTAAAAGTCAAATTCACTGTGCATTGTACGTAGCATAACGTTGTAATCAAGTTACCACAGCACGGCGGTTTTACTATTATCCGCGGCCCACTCATTAACTTAAATTTGCACGTGACCCACCACGTTTTCAAAAGCAACATTTTTCGAGTGCTACACACCAGTTGTGACTTGTCGAAAATTCTCAACGAGACTCTTTTGTTCAGTTACGGGGTACACGAACTGCGTAAAAAAGTCGTATTGTCCGCTCAAAATACATTTGGTGGCCCACCACATTATTGTTTAAATATCCGCACAAATGTAATACACGTACGTTTCTTCAGCCATTAACATAAAGAGTGCAATGAATATGAGAAGCAGCTAACCAAGCACATCGTACAAGTCGACATTCGGGCACCCAGCAATGGCAGTCTGCAGTGTTGGTGGTGGGGGCTACTAGTCTGGAATTTGTATTTATGACTGGCTTGGGATTTACTGCGGCTTAGCCTATCCAGCCCGATCTTATTGGGATTTGAACATCTGTTTGTGCCGTGTCTTCATTGTAAAGAAAAGGAGTAAGCAAGATGGCAACAACGATTCTAAGTGACCGTCGCAACAAAAATTTTTGAAAACTTGTAAAATTAGTTGCCCGGTCCACTAAAACATGAAATATATTTTATCATAATATGACGCCATAACGGAAAATTATTTAAAATGTACTTAGAATTACCGAAGCGGATAATACACAGCTAATGATTTCCTGTAGTGCCCCAGCAGATCAAAACTTCAAAGAGGAACAATATTTTTTCCAACGCCGGTAATTTATTAATATAAATTCGGATAAAAAAATAAGCTATGCGTTTCTAAAAAAAATACATTAGCACTCTCGCTTGGCAAAGTCTACAGGTCTTTTACAAGTTAAAGACCCTCAAATTCGCAAACTTTTTTCTTGCCGCCCCTGCTGGCAGCAGGCCAGATTTCTTACCACGACAAAATCGCTCAAATATTTTAGTAATCCAGACAAGTCGACTGCACAAATTAGTGCACTTCTTCACGTTTGTAACAAATATTGCATAATGTAAATATTACGAGGTAGGCTGAATTTAATAAACAAAAACGATAAACCACCGTATAAATGAAATCAACTACAGTAGTACTTGTTAAGTGTAGTTTTTGCTGCGTAGTAGTAATCGTTCAGAACTTCGGAGCCAGGTGTGGAATTGGAAGCTCGATAAAGCGCCAACGGTATTCGCCAGGAAGGACGCCCGGAATCCGGTTCGATACCGAGAGTGTAGCGGTAGACATGCACCGAACCACCACGTTACGGTAGACATGTATCGAACCACCACGTTGGAGCCAGCGAAATCACGGGAAAAAAGGGAAGTTAAATTCACAGAATCGTCTAAGGGAAAGCATACGGTGGCAATTGAAAAAAGTGATTGTCTTTTCCTACTAAGGGAAAAAATGGTCGCAAATGAATACGAGTCTAGCATATAACATGGTAGCAACAAATAGTCGTACGTACGTTTTTCAACAACCGGTCAAACTTAAACTCAGTTTTCTCCGAATTATAAAAATGCCACTTTCGACCTTGTGCTTCCCCTGGAACGAGAAGAGTAAAAACCAACAAGACAATTTTTTTTTAGTGCGAACAGATCTTTTAACAGCACCTTTCTGCGCATGCGCAGAAACGAAATCAAGGGTTACTTTGGATACACGTACAGAGGGACTTTTTAAACGTTTTGATGTGTCGTAACTTTGACGTGTTGGTTGCAGTGAAAGAGATACGTCCTACTTTTTCACAGAAGAATTAACAATATAAAAGCAGGTATCCCAGTCACGACGTCATGAGCCCCGCTGAATTTAGTTTACTTGTTGATACTTTTTCCCGAAATTCTAACGAGGAGCAGTTGAAATACTCGTTTGAAGATAAGCTGTTCAAAAGGTTTGCTAAACCGCATCTGCTTCTCGTCAGCCATTTTAGAAAGGACGTCATCACTGGATGCGCGTCACACACAACGGCTGTGATTGAATTTTTTTTAGGAAGTGGAACTTTCGACAAGCAGGTCAAAAGATTACGTAAGGCTTATGGGATAATGAAAGACTACAGCACTGTCAAAAAGTGGGAATCAAGGATCAAAAGTGAGGAAAATCCAACCTTAAGTGACCTCTGGGGCCGACAAAAGAGGCGGATAATCTTGGAAACAACGCTAAACCGATTTGAAAAAATTGCAGAGTAATTACTTATGGCATTGCCGAATTTGTTGAAATTAGCCATGGGAGTGCTGAAAATATAGTTGGGGGGCTAGATCTTGCAAAAGTTTGTGCCAGATGGGTTCCAAGACTCTTCACACAAGCATGCCAGGGATCGCACCTGCCTTAAAACTAGTAAAATGAAGAAACTATTTTGGATGGACGACCACAATCCTCCTCTTATACTCGCCCGCTCTGGCACCATCTATTTGAAACATCAAAAACTAAATTAGGAGACAGCTGTTAAACAAGCAAGCTGTAAAAAACAGTGCAGCCTACTAAGCTTTACAACGCAGGCATACATGCCCTAATTCATCAATTGACTACTGGCTTTAACATCAAGGAAATTACATTGAAAGATAGTTGAAATCCTTAATCCTGGGGCTCACCTAAATATACGAACTCCGTTTTTATTACAAAAACTATTGGGGATGAAACTTGAGCTCATTGCTGTTTGACTGCAGCCCTTTCCCCCATGTATTGGAATGGTTAGCCGTGTTAGCCTTTGACATTGTGCATCAATAAAAAAGTATATTTCTTTGGCCCTGTCTACTGCCAACGCAAGAGTAGCAAAATCTTTGGTAAAATATTCGCACCATTTCAACGGAAAAGCCTATGTGCTACTAGAACACGAGAACGAACGTAACAAAAATGGAGTTTGCTCTACGCCAAAAGCAACGATTATGATGTTTAGTTCAATGCTGTTTTAGGCATTACGTAAATGATAGCTCGTACAAAATTAGTTACCAGTGCAGAATATGGGAGAATTTGCTTTTTTAGGAAATTCTTGTTCAAGTTGTTTGCTAGCGCTACCACGATATGGTGGCAACAGCGCACCTCGGCGTTTCGCGAGGTTTTGGCTCTTGCCTTTGATTGCGCAAAGCTTTGCTAAAATCAATTTTTTAGAAAAAAAAAGGCTCTCTCGTTTTCTCCTCAAGAGTTTATTAAAATCGGGACATTTTTTCAGTTACTTTTGACTTTGTGATGCAGTTGAACTATTAACACTACCTCTGCCACCAAAGTGGTACCTAAAGCATATATAATTATTGCACGAAACTTTAAAATAGTACTAAAAAGGTATCACTTACTAAAGTGTTGCAACAGAACAGCATCTTTTAAAATCCCCGCTTCCCGGCACAAACCGCCGTAAGCAACGCACTATTTTAAAAAAAAGTCAACTCCTTAAAACATGTAAAAATTTTACGTTTACCATGACCTCGCCCTACAACATATTTTATAGAATCAACTTTCAAGGTTGTAGGTGCAAAGAGAGTGGGCATCGAAAAATATTTTTTAAGCATTTACCCATTGCAGATAAGAGTTTCCTTTACTCCCTCAGAAAAAAGCGCTTATTACTAGAACCTGTGTAATTCAAATTTAGTTAATACCGAGCTGAAAAATATTTACGTTTGGCAATGTTTTTTTCTAAAGCACAATAAAGCTATGGCATACACAAAAGCTTAGTTTTAAAAAGCCAAACGCTATTTGTTTAGCGCGCTCGATGACTCAGCTACTTGAACGTCTTCTGTGATCAGATTTGTATTGTTTTGCTCGGTCTTGAATATGCCGCCCCGTCGGCGAATTAACAACTGAGTGAACAGGAAAAACACGGAACCTGTCAAAAAGAATTGATCACAACTTCGCAACTAAATCGAATATCGCTAGCACGCTCACACACTAAGCGTGTGTCCACCCGCGCATCGGAATAAGCAGTACTTCTGACACCGGGTACTTGTGCCACTAACCGAGCTATGAAAACGGTAGCCTTTAAAGAGAAATTATCTCAAGTTTAAAAGTTATCTCTAATCCCTAGGAGGCCCATCTCAAGCCAAATTTAGAAACCAAGGTATTCTACTGCCATGGAAAAGCCTGCGCAATCGTGCAATGAATGAGTGGCCAGGCCCGTTTGGGAGCAACCAGCAGTGCAGTCAAAACGAAATTCTGCCACTAACACTACAATCGAGCTATGCTGCTATGACACATGCCTTTCAAACGCTGAACCAATTCAAGCGCTGAACTCGCAACTCCTCAATGGCAAGATCAGCGCCTCTACGCTCCAACCTTATTATGTCGAGTTCGTGGTAGAGATTGCTGGCATCGTGCTAACTGAAGACAGAATGCCGTGAGGTTAAGTCTACACTGTCAGAAGCGAACACAGATGAGGAGTGAAGTTGTTGAGGCGCTAAAAGCGACTGCGCGCCCAGGTCATCGAGGCCCGTCGCGCCTCATTAATCATGACTGAGTAGACGCAGTTTCACGTTTCACCCTCCACTTTATGCTCTGTTGCTAAACGCCAAGCAGAAGATCTCTGAATATCGTGAGGAAAGTTTTTGGTACGGCTTGACTACCTACTTGATGTCAGGACTACCGGCCACAAAGCGGCGCTCTTATTACTACGTCACCAAGATGGTCAGAAAAGCAGTAATAATGCGATATTTCGAAACATTATTCAAAAAATCACGCGTTACATGAACGGTAACTTGTGATTTACGGAATATCGCTTCGAAATTATATGTACAAATAACAACTTGCTGAGACAAAATAATGCAAAATACACTAAGCAATATTCTAAGAGCACATTATTTCTAAAATTAAAATTACAAAATGGTGATGAAATGCACATGCATACATGCATATCAACGACAACCATGCTTTCCCATGCAAAATCAACCGCATCAAGATAAAAGCTTTTTAATTTATTCACCACTACCGGATTAGCATTTGGAGAAGCGCCTGAAAGTGATTTTGTAATGAACTGCACGGTGACAGCGGTGAATATTACTCGAACACAACGTTCCGTGGTGCCAATGTAACAAAGAAAATACAATTTTCCACTGAAAATGCTTTTGGCGATTAACAACGTAAATTCCTTTTACAATAAGAAGTTCAAAGTGACCTGGGTTTGTATCCCAGTAGAAATTTAATAAAAAATTCAATGGCACCTGATAAGAGATTTTGTTAAAAAAAAGGATACGGCAATCATAAAATGACATCGTAAGCTGATTTTTTCCAATGCAAATCGTATTACCAGTTCGAAAAGCAGGTTTTTAGCCAGGCTGATGATTCTTCACTTCAAGCCGCAAAAAAGCATACAAAAACTTTGAAAAAATCGAAAAGAATTAATTCGTCAGTTACTTGATTAGTAATGAGCCACACATCATTGCTTTCTTTCTGCTTATTAAACAAGCCAGGCCACCGTGACAATTCAGGGCAAATTCAAACAGGGGAAGCCGTTATTGAAGTTCCTCGGACTTTTAAGGCACTAAAAGTCACTGATGTACTATCTCCAGGGAAGACTTCGGCACACGTGCTTCCCCTGTCCAACTGCACCCGTCACTACATCGCTTACTAAGAAAATAAAAGCCAGGATAGGTGATGTAGAGAGCGTTTCGTAAGCCACCAACCGCGTGCTTGAGTGGGGTAACAATGACGGGCAGATTTCCGCCAATGTTGCTGATAACGAACGCAAAAGTTGCGACGGCAGTTGACCGTATCTCAGCTGGAAAGACCTCAACCAGGACGGTCATCACGACACCATACCACATTTCCGCTGTCGACCAAAACAGGAAAGGATTTAAGTATTTCCAAAAATAAACGTCAATTCTTTAAGTAAAACGTCAGTCGACCGCTTACGGAGTAGAAGAGGGCATAGTGGGAGATATAGAACTGAGACGCATCCTTCAATGACGGGTGTTGGTTTCGATGAAGACCAGTCACACGCGCTATGAGCGTAAAGCCGCCGCAAAAAGACGGACATTCGGTTGAATTCGAACACACAACTGACACAAACCAGTCAAGGATATGAAACCGATCTTTTGGTGAAGGGTCATTTTCAGAGGTGGGCACTTCCGCAAATTGCGGACTCAAGTTTCTATTTGCGGATTTGCGAACCTAATTTCCTACCGCAAATATTTGCGTTGAAAAATTGAAATTTACCGGAAATCCGCAAAGCAATAGGCAGCGTTGCCTGTTCCGCGGTAAAACCGCTTGGAAAAAGTGGACGCTCTTATTTTCTGGTTGGAGGATAACGTCCGGGAATTGATGACCTTTTTTTTTGGAGGTCAACGTCTGGTCGATGGCAAAATTTGACCTTCAAAAAAAAAAGGTCATCACGAGGACAAAATAACAGTAAATAATGTGGTCTAAGTTTGCGGAAGTGCAATGTGCATTTGCGGTTGCGGAAGTGCGAAATGTTACCCAAACTTGCGGATTTGCGGAACACCTCTTGCAGTTTGCGGAATTTGCGGTTGCGGAATTGAGTGTAAATTTGCGGTGCCCAGCTCTGGTTATTTTAACCAAAATAACTTCCTGATGCAGAGTAATCGTGTAGTGCGAATTTAGTTGAACAAAACTAAAGGTTGAAACCTCCGCTTAATTTTCTTACACAACAGCGATATTGACTGGTCTTCAGCGAGAGTTCGATAATCGAGACCAATCAGGGAGAGGCCTCGATTCTATGTGGCTCATCAGGGCCGTGAAATTCCATGCGACCAGAAGATCACAACCCCATGGCAATGTTGCTGTTTCTACTGGCTGACAATGCCAACGAGTCCACGTGATTGATTCTTTGTTATTCAATCGGCTATGCGTCACGACATGCACTGCTTTCGCCCATAGAATCGGCAGTTGATCTTCGAAACCGCGCGACCACGACAGTGGGGTTGGCTATCTTGTTAATGTAGAAAAATATATTTTTTAGTTTTTACGAAGAGTCACGATAGCAAGGCAAAATAGGCGGGACCATCTTTCAAATGCGGGTAAGAAAGACGCATTGTAATCACTGGGACTCATGCCAAGAGAAAAATATATGTAGATGTCGAAAAATCCTTCTTCCACTAAGCTAACTGATAAAAAAACAAAGCACAAAGACGATTTGATTTGGCTTTACAAATACAGAAACGCAGGAAAATATTCAGCTCGTGCAGTCGTTTTCCGTTATGGGAATCCAACTATGCCAAATCACATGACAGTGTATCTTAACTGTTGTTAGTGAATTAGTGAAATAAAGCTTAAAAACCTGTTTTTTAGACTTTTTCACAGTAGTTTCGACTCGTGCTTTGACAAAATTAGCCAAATGGCAAAAATGGCCAGTTAAAACATTGTTCCACGTTTACGTTGTCCACGTTACAGTGACCGCTAATGGTGTAACAAAGAATAGATGTCCCAACGTTCACTCTAGACTTACACAAACTCTACAGTAAAAAGCAAAACTCAGCGCTTATGGTTATTCACTATGAGATTGTTAATGATTGGTCTAATGTGAAACTAGTAAAAAGTGAAAGAAACAAAAAAATCAACAAATGCAAACAAAAATGAACTGAAAACGACATGAAAGCCTTTTACAAAATGCAAGCAGGGCGGGTGCCTTAACTTACTTAGTCCGTAAAAACCTGGGTAGGTTAAGTACAGCGTGGGTCGAAAGCCAAGATGAGGCTTAAGAGTAGGCACAAGCAGTTGTCCATTGCTAGCTATGTTGTTCATTACGAATATAAAAAAAGCAATGCCGGTGGTGCGCGTCTCAAGCGGGAATATTTCAACAAGTACAGTGAAGAGAATACCGAACCACATTTCAGCTGAAGAAACGTATAAGCATTTAATGTTAGAAATTGTAAGCTTTACACTGTCAGTAATGTACCATAGCTAGTTGGTGTGTGTGTGTGTGTTTACCCCTCCTCTTCCTCGGGATGGAGGTACGGCATGAACGGTAATTCAGGTTCATGCCGTCAACCTAATTGATATTAGGCTAGGGGAAAGATGGCAGCCCATTTCGAACCAGTCTTGAGTGACTGGTAGCCCCACCACCAACAAGGCGGACTGCCACTGGTGGGTACCCAAGAGTCGTCTGACATGCTGGGTTAGCAACTTCACAATTATAATCCGGTGAAGTACGGGTGGGCCACCTGTCTGCCACATAAAGGTGGAGGCGTCCCGTTAAGTGCCTTGCCCAAGGACACAACAAGCAAGCTTGCCGGCTTGTTCTCCACATTATCCCTTTTTTATGCTGAGCGCCAAGCAGGAAAGCTGTGAATACCATTTTTAAAGTCTTTTGGTATGACTCGACTTAGGGAATGAACCCCAGGTCTACCGACTACAATGTGGACGCTCTAACCACTGCACCATCGCACTATTGGTAACATCTCTATAATCTTCCCGTCAAGTGAACAACTTCACAACACAGCCCAAGACCAGGCTTGCACAGCTAGAGCTCGCATTGAATAAATTACGGGCTAACACATTAAAAATATCATCGTTGGTAGTAGGTCGGAAATTGACGTAGTTATCGTTCATCTACACAAAAGCCTTGAAGATCGCGTGCATAGAACAGTTTGTGTGATTATCGTAGATGCCCGCTACAAGTTTCCCGGTTAAGCTTCTGCAATGTTATAACAAATTCTTCCTACTGGTTGAGAATGGCTGTTCCACTATAGATCGATAAATCGTCCAACGTGTAACGGAAAAACAAGATGCAACTTATGAAAACTCACCGAATAAATATGCAGACAAGAGAGCTATGAAGCAGTATGGCGGTGCTAGGTACAATACAAGCGCAGCCAACGGTGCTGCCATTGCCTGACTGCCAACCAAAACCCATAAACGCGTGCTGATTCCTGCAAAAAGCAAACAATTGGTGTCAGTTACCTAAATACACAAGCATTTGTGTAATGGCTGATCGTTTGCGCATGATGAATATACACTCGCACAGACAAAGCAAACAAAAAAGCAAAAATTCAAATCAGGGTCGGCAAGGTTAACTGCTGCGCAAACAAATAAATGTAACAGACATGAATTTACGATCTTCAAGCAGCAACCTGCTCTATATAACACAATTTGCGGTCGAAGCAAACCTCAAACAGAAGTTCCTTTTTACACCAAAACCGGGAATGTTGCTATTGTTGCAGTGTTTACTCTTTGAGGTGTAAGAACTCTTCCTTGGGATGTAGAAACGGTATGAAACTGTTACCCAGGTTTATATCGCAAACCCAATTGAGAGCAAGCTAGGGTAAAGCGCAGTCCACGGCCAGCGATCTGCGATTTGTTTTGATGACTGGCTGGACGTGGACTGCCGCCGCTTTCCCTCCAGCTTTATTGAAGTCCAGCCAATCATCAAAACAAATTACAGACGGCTGGCCTACTACTAACAAGGCACACTACCGTAGGCGGATGCCAAAAGTCGCTCCTTATCATATTTTAAGTCTGCTTCACTACTCCGACACGGACGTTTCTTTAGTTGAAAATACTCTCACTACATAGCAAACGTTTAATTCGATTTATACCGAAAGCCCGTTGAAGTCGCAAACCCTTCGCCTGTCTTGATTGGTTTGCAAGGAAATTTAAAATTACTGATACAAAAATAGTGACACCGCTTCGTATTTGGTAAAAACCAGATTTTCAAGAAAAAAATAGCAGGCAAAAGCAGGAAAAGCAGGACTTGAAAGTCTACGACGGTTTTTTAAAGCCGCATGCAACGCTCGTAGGAAGTGATAAAGCTTCGTCTCTTACGCTGCTGCTTGCTTAATGTCATGATGCAAAGAACATGAAGCTGGTAAAGTACGCTTACACGGCTTCCGGGAAAATCGATGGCAGCGCTACCAGGGCTGCAACATACGATAGACGATTTATGCATAGTAGGTTTACTACAGTAAGCTAATTGTACACGGTAATATTCAAATTATAACAAACCGTATAACAACTAGCGCCGTGGCGTAGTGGGTTAGAACAGCTTTGCAGTCGGTAGACCTGGGATTAATTCTCTCTTTCGGAGTCACACAATAAACGTAAAAAAAACTGTAAAACTTCCATATCAGCACAAAAGCGAGATAGTGCGGGGAGAAAGCCGGTAAGTTGGTTGAGCTCTTGGGAAAGCCACTTAATACGATGCCTGCATCTTTACGCGGAAGAGAGATGGAAAGGCCGAAAAGTCACCTTCAGCGGTAGCCCAGTCTGAGTAAAGGCTTGCAAAAAAGGCCTGAGCTCATATACATAAACGAAGAGCAGTAGCGACCATTACACCACGGCAGTGTTTAGTGAATTTACAAACTCTCTATTTACAAAATCTCTTAATAAAATATTTTGGTCAATTTGTCTGTCAAATATTTGCTGAATTGTGAAATAGCTTTACACAATCACAGTAAATGCGGCTTGCTGCAAAAACATTTTACGTAACATTAAGCTTTGCAAACCGTTATTATTAAACCAATGATATGCTGAAGAAAGGATCTGGCAACTAACATTAATGTCTGCAAATACGGTTTCACACTGCCCACAGAAGTTTGCCCACCATTGTTGCTCTCTGATACTTTGACCGATTGATAATAGACTGAAGATTGGCTTAACGTGGGCACAGAGCACGAAACACAGTGGGAGTTAAAAAATCGAGCAAGAATTTTGAAAGCCAGTTCTGTTTTGGCTCCAAACCTTTCACGGCCTTCAATAAAGAAAAGAAAATTTAAGATTTGGAGAAAACAGTATTAAGGCTAAGGCCACAAGGCTTAACCTTCTGAAACAAATGTTAACTATCAATAATTTGTTTGCTCTCATCATTTCTTCTCTGTGGATTCACATCAGTTGAAAAGATTGCTTTACTTTCTGGAATCCAATATTCACTGCTCGGTGCATTTTTGGGCCAGGAAAAAATATTTCTGTCACTAATGCGAATTCAGGAAGTATATTTGAGGTTTGTAAGTCGAGGTGAATGCAAAAACTGTAATTGTAAATCTTTTGTGCTGTAATACAATACTGAATAGAAATTTGCTGTAATGGTAAAGACTGAATGGTAATTGTATTCAAATTAATCGATTGTGCATTCAAATCAATTGAAATTGTAAACTCCGGTAAGCCAATTTCTAAAGGTTACCTCAACCTACAACTTCAAAAATAATATCTTTGAAATCGGATCGGCAACCGTTTCAACCAACTTTTAACATGTTTTAGAAAGCACAGTTCTTACAACTCTCCAACTTATCTCGATGATTAAAACTCTTTGTTTGCCAAAGATCTGAAATCAAAACAGAACTGATTGGTCGATTTCTAAACCTTCTTGATTTTGTTCTTTTATACTTAGCAACCACTTAAATGTTCAGTTTGAAGTTGCAATTAATTTAAAATTGATACTATGAATAATTGGTAGGACTCGTAATGTCGTATATCAAATATCTCACCATATCGCCTGACTATTATGTCGGAAATAATTCCTCCAGCGGCAATTCCTATTGACCCGCCCACTATGGAACAAACCATCATATAAATGCTGATGTCGAAAGCAGGATAGTAGTTGTTGAAATAGAGCTGAGTGTTGTATGACCAACAAAAACTTGCTGAAACAACACAAACATAAAATTTCAGAACATTAAGAACCAGCCAGTGGCGCAACCAGAAATAGTCCAAAGGAATCGGCAACAAGCTAAATTTTTACTTTTAATCCTAATTGAAGGCGAAGACTTTTTTTTTTAAGATCAACATTTTCAAAGTCCATTTGTCAAAACAAGGAAAAATGACATGCCGTCCAAACACCACCCTTACTTGCACCCCTGCAGCCAGTAATTAGTTTTTCAGCTACAAAGGTTAAATATACGAATGTTTCGCAGACTGGTGGAATAAAGCATAGCCCATATTTTATATCTACGCATAATGTGAAAAAAGTGCTTATCAACCTGTTTTGTGACGTGGATTGTTTTCTAACTAAACGGAGGCCTGCGAGATACGACCTAATTACATTTTGTTTTCAATTTCAAAGGCGTCCTCAACAAAAAAAAGAATGTTTAAGCAAAAGGCTTTCCTAACTTACTGGTGTTTCTTTGGTTGGTTAAAATAATACGGTTAAAAACTGTGATGAAGCAATATTTAAAACTATGCGAAAACCTGTATGTCGAATTGAAGCAGCAAGCAGCAACATGAGGATGGCTGGTGCTTTGATGTAGAGCTTTATTGTTTTCCACAGTTTCCGAAAACCGGTAAGGTTTTCTTTCTTCTCAATCTCTACTGCAATATACAACAATATTTATCAAAAAACAACTAATTTTACTTCAATTAAATATATACATAAAATCTGTAAACATATAAAGCTTTCTTGCCTTTGCAGTAACCAATTATAACTTACCAACATCATTATCGCTACTTTTGGTCAATTCCTCATCTTCAGGTTTTTCAACTAGCGGCTTGCCTTCAGTTTGAGAACTTCTATTGGAAGCATGGTTACCAAACTGTATCTCCTTTCGCATAGGCTCCTTGACCGTTAAAAACATAAGAAATGCCATCAGAAACCCAGGAATCCCAGTAAAATAATACGCCCATCTCCAGCCCTACAAATAAAATCAATAATAGTTAAGGCACATCAATGAAAACAAGCTTTCCAGCATAGTAATTAATTACTGGTCAACTGGAATCATCAGTTAAAAAAGTACTTAGATATGACCAACGCTCAACGTCTAATAGACGTACGGTGTTAAAAGTAACCAACTAGGTTGGACTCGTCATCGTTTCATCTCTACACGATTAACGGCAAAAATATTCCTGCTAAATTTTCATGGCTAGCCAGGAGCTTTGTCTATTGCAACGTGAGTTGCCAGGGGCATAAAACATCTCATAAAAACTCAAGCAATTCAAAAAGTAAGACTCACCTGACCGAGAATATTAGCTTCAGGCACATAATTACCGACAACGAAAGCCATTCCATAGCCAATGTATATGCCCCAGTTAAAAATGCTCATTGCTAATGCTCGACTTCCCTTACCAAACTTGTCAGCAACAATACTTGCAGTCAATGGAGTGCAGCCGGCTTCCCTTTACATTTAAAACAAAAATAAAGTAACTGAAACATCCACAAACCACCAGCGCTTAATAAAGGTGCAAAAGCAAGGTTAGAATCGACTCGATTTTTATCGCAATCCTCCTGTTTTAAATGACCGACAATGCCATATTAAATGATTACGAAAAACTAGTCGTGGATGTATTAATTAGAGCGTCTGCTTTGCGATTAGTAAACATGGGTTCAAATCCCATATAAAGTCATGCCAAAGACTTTAGAATCAATATTCACACCTTCCCTAAGTAATGCTCAGCATGAAAGCGGTAATGAGGAAAAAAGGCAGTAAGTTTGCTTGTTGTGCCCTAGGGTAAGCCACTTAATAGGATACCTCCATCTTTATTTGGCAACCAGATGGTATGGCCAAGCGGTTTATCTGTTGTAGTGATCCAGTCTAATTAAAGACTGGCAAATGAACTATGAGCTCATATGCATGATTTGCCCATGAGCTACAAAGAAAAATATAGCTCAAACAAAAAAAAGACCAAGAAAGTGTTGTGATATTGGAGCTACCGGTATATGTTTTTGAAATCATAATGCAAATTTCATTTATTTTTTGTAAAGCAAGCAAGCAATCTGCAAGATATAGAGCTAGCCACCAAGACCGTCCAGTTGTCAAGAGAGCGCCCGTAACAGATGCTAATACAAGGTATACACATCAAAGTACTCGGGCTTAAAAAGAAACGATGGAACCAAAATCTACAAATAGTTGGAAGTAACTCTATTCGGAGTCCCCAAAAAATTTCAAAACTTATTCAACGTGATTTTATTGCAAGCATTTAATTAGCTACCATGTTTCCTCTATTTGTTGTAACTAATGTTACATCAATCCAATTGAGCATCACCAACTCGATTATAATCGTATTGCTGTGTTTTATCACTTCACACAGTTTTTGTTATCCTTCAGTTAGCGGTGGCCAACAATGTGTGCAGTGCACTCACACAAATTAGGCACCGGACAAACTAGATGCCAGGCCAAATAGTTGCAAAACAAATTAGACTCCAACAACTTTAAAAAGTTGCTAACTTTAAAAAACCTGCAAAGCACAGCGCGCCAAAGCTAATAGTAAACACGCCCAAGTTTCGACAGCCTGAGCAGCAACAAAACTAATTTTGTCGGTGATAACTAGATTGGCGCTGATTAACTTCTGACAGAGATCACGAGTCAACAAAAATACGCCTTGGTGAAGCAAATGATCAACAGTAAAAGATGCGTTTGAACCTTGCAATGCCATTTAGACAGCAACATCTTTGATCTCATGTTAACTGCGGTTGTGACTTTCGCACGTAAGGCTTCCAAAGATGCGAGCTGCAACAAAAATCCTTTTTGGGCCGCCTTTACTACATGAACTAAGATTCAAGAATGTCCAATTTACAAATGTTAGATACACTTTGGGGTCTTGTTAAAAAGTTTCCTGTCGGACTGGGCCACAACGATGCAGAGACTGCTAGGGTCCGCTTGGATAGGAATTATTAGTAAAACGTCTTCTTTAAGAAATGCAACAAGTTAATGGCCAGCTGGCACATTTAACTAGCAACCTTTTGATTGCTATCTCCAACCTTTTAACTTTGACGTGTGAAAAATGAAACAGATATTAACTTTTATTAAAAACAAGGAATCAGAAGATACTCTTCTCCATGAAGGATTTCAATTTACACCAAAACCTTTCCTATCTTATGCATTTATTAGCAAAAATCCAAATGTCTAATGATAATTAGTATTGTATGGGCCCTTGCTTGTATTTTTACTTTTTGTGTCAATAGAAATATTGCTGAAATCATTGTTTGTATTTGTTTGTGAAAAACTTCAAACAGCAGGCAAATTTTTATGCTCTGTTTTTACACTAGGTGCAGTTGACATTTTTGCATAATTTACGACAAATTACAGAGAAAACTTTTTAGTCAACTGCATTCTGAGCAATTTCTCTATTACTCTTTAAGTCAGACTTACTTTTGTGATTTTCTTGTGTTCTACTTTTGAACAACTATTGCACGCATCCGAAAGCATACATTTTTTTGGTTAAGGGAACAGTTGAGATCTAAGATAGTAACGCAACTTAATTGCCGTTTTATATTTACATATCCAGAAAACGCAAGTGTCTGGTGGTAGCCAGTCAAAACAATTAGATACGAGCTCGCTTTGGTTAGCAGGCATTTTTACGTTGGCAATTTGTTTGTTCTGCACATAGCTTGTTTTGCTCCAAGTTTGTCCAGCGTCAAGTTTGTCCGGCATCTGGTTGGTCTAATGCGGAGGTTTTCAACCTATGGGCCATGGCCCAATAGTCGGCCACAGAGCTTGGCTAGAAAGCAACATCTTTACCAAGTTACTTGTTTGGAATTTGTAACGAATTCTTCAGATAAATCTTTTCATACCATAATTATCCCGGTCCCCGTTTAGCAAACAAAATATTCTACATGGCAACACTACAGTTCAATGTGATTTGTTTCTGTGTATTGCATGTTGCAAGATAACGTTTTTTTTTCACTTGAGCGAGCTCGTTCTCGCTTGAGCAATTTCTTCGCTCTGTAAATTTCAGGATGGTAATACATAAGTAAGTGTAATTTGTGCAAAGGCTATGTAGATCTTTGTTTGTGTGGCTTCTTCAGTATAAAACTGAGTTCTTGTTTATTTCGGAAAAAGGTCACGCATAGTTTTTTACCGCGCGCTTTAACTAGTTTTTTTAACTTTGATTTTAGACGTGATTTAACTTGGTGTAAATTTTAAATTTTCGACTTTTAAATTTCAAAAGAATCAGCATGCCAAAAAGAAAATTCAATCAAGATTTTATAAAGTATGGGTTTACTTCATTCAGTGATCGAGGAGAGGAAACGGGCCAATGCGTCATTTGCTATCGTGTTTAAGCTATGAATCACTGCGACCATCCAAATTGCAAAAACATTTGGAAAAGAATCATCCCGGCCTTAAAGGCAAAGATATTGAATATCTCAAAAGACTGCAAAACGGTTTGAAACGTCAACGACTTGACAACATCTTTCGAAGTGAGTCTACTAAATGCAAAACAGAAAAAGGCTCATAACATTAGTGAGGCTCTTGTCAAGCCAAGTGCTCTGGCTATGGTTCGAATTGTATTGAATGAAGAAAGTGAAAGAAAGATACAGGCAATTCTTTGTCGGACAACACAGTTCAGAGAAGAATTGCTCTTATGGCCAATGATATAAAAGAGCAAGTGGTCACCGAAGTTAAAGATAAGGCAATGTTTGGTTTGTTTGCACTGCAGCTTGATGATTTCACAGATGTTTCTTCAGCACCTCAGCTAATGGCCTTTGTTCGCTATGTAACATAGAAAAATGTGAAAGAAGAGCTGTTCTTTTGCAGTGAATTAAAAACCACCACAATGGCAAAAGATGTAATGGCATAGGTCGAGAAGTTTTTTGATAAAGAGAACATAAGTTGGGCAAGTTTGTGTGGTGTGTGCACTGATGGCGCACTGGCCATGTTGGAGCCAAGAGTGGATTCCAAACGCTCGTAAAGAATAAAGCACCTAATCTTGTGACCACTCACTGCTTTATTCATTGGGAAGCGTTAGCTTAAAAAACCTTACCAGATGCTCTTTAAATGCGTTTTTGATGTGGTCATTAAAAGCGTGAATTATATTAAAAGCAGTGCATTAAATAATCGCTTGTTCCAGAAGTTGGGTGAAGACCTAAATTCTGAACATAAACAACTTCTCTACTATACCAAAGTACGGTGGCTGTCAAGAGGCAACCTTTTAGCCAGAGTGTTTGAGCTCCGTGATGAAATAAAGATCTTTCTGGAAACAGCAAAACCTGAACTCGCAGTACATTTTGAAAATGTGAAGTTCCTTTCTCGATTGGCATATTTAGTGGATATTTTTGAAGCTTTAAACCAGCTGAATTTAAAGATGCAAAGAAAAGGAAAAGATATCATTCAGTTTGTAGATTTTACAGGGGCATTTATTGAAAAGCTGGGCAATTGGAAACGTAAAGTGAAAAATGGCAGCTTTGACATGTTTCACATGTTTGTCCGATACGGATTATGAGATTAAGGATGAAGTGGCAGACCACCTTGGTACTCTACAAACTGTGTTCAAATCCTACTTTCCTGAACTTAGCCATGATGCTTTTACACTGGTTAGGAATCCATTTCATGTTGCTATTGAGCAAGTGGATCACGAGTTTCAAGATGAACTGATTGATCTTAGAAATGATTCAAGCTGTCGTGACCTATTTGAAGATGTGTCTGTCACTCAATTCTGAATCCAAGTGTCCTCATCACATCCACAAATTAGCAGAAATTGTCTTATGAAACTACTGCCTTTCACCACCACGTGGTTGTGTGAGTCAGCTTTCTCAGCCCTATTGAACATAAAATCCAAGCCGCGCAAAAGACTTGATGTTGAAGCTGACATACGCTGTGCACCTTCATCAACGCACCGAGAATACAAAGTCTTGTGGACAAAATACAACAGCAACCTTCTCATTAAAGTTAATTTATTGTGTTATCAAAAACTGATTTATTGTGTTATTGAACTTTGTGCTTTTTAACAAAAGTTAATGGGTCACTGTCATACTTTTATTATGTTAGTGGGCCATGAGCAAAAAAAGGTTGAAATACCCTGGTCTAATGCCTAGTTTGTCTGGCGCCTACTTTGCATGTGTCCTGTTGCACAGGCCTAGTAGTCATGGATTGTTCAATCAGTGATCTTATCACCACCTTTACTACAAGAGTAATACAGGTGTCCTGAACAAATGCAGGTTGATGACATCTGAGCTAGCTTTGAAACATACGTATTCAAGAATACAGCAAAATATACACATATAGTTACTATTGCCAAGTCATCACCAGCAGTTTGACAGTCCTACCTATACCAAAACATTTTGAAAAAATGTTCACTAAATGTATGGGTCATGATACTTGAAGACTATTTCTTCTTGGTCACTCCAAAAAATGTCGCAGACCATTGCACTAGATAATGAAAAATGATTAATAAATAGTAACTTCTTTCTAGGCCTAGTCTGTAAAAATTAGGTAACTGAACACAAACAAAAGTATTTACCCAGCACCAAATCCAAATCTGAGAACAACCAGTTGCCAATACTCGGTAGCTAAACCACTCAAAACAGACATGAGAGAATATACAACTACGGATATGGTTAAAAGACGAACTCTGCAAATTAAAATTTGCTGACACCAACAAAATTGTACAAAATGCAGCTCAAGGACATTTACATTAAGGTGAAGTAAAAAATGTCCATCAATTAAGCAAGTTTATTGAAGCTGTTGAGAACTTAACATAAAGCACATAATGGTTTCATATGGAGTGTACCTACTTGAATAATTTCAAAGCTAATCTACAAGCACTGTTTCAATATTTCTGTTATTTGGTTTAATAAATGGTACAAGTAGCACTGTTTTAAGCAGCTTTATATCAGCATAGACTTCACAATGCTGTAAATGACAAATGTAAATTGAGTCCAAAATGCTTTATCTTCCAGCCAAAGCAAAATTTTCTTTCAGTTACATTTCTGTAAAATTGTGTTTAGCATCATCTGAAGCCTGGACCTATGGTGCTGTGCACGTCTTCTTTACCGCAAGCAGTGCAGCTAAGTAGGGGAAATTGCTGAAACAGCTCAAACTTTTCATAGCTATAGTGAAGTTTAAACACATGAACATTTCATGGCTATAATACAATAAAACAAAACAGCTTAAAACAAATATCAATTTTATTAAGCCCAAAAGTGAATGCCACTTTAATGATGTTTATGAATTACGCTGATAATTAAATGAAAAGTTCTTACCGATTATATATATCACCTAAAATTCCCAGTACTATACCCATTACTGAAAATATGGCAATGAAAGCTGGGCCAGCCAATATTTGATACATAACTCCAGAACCCAAGTAATTCCATTCACAATGCACTGTTCCATTAGAAGACACCATTGAACACCTAACAAAGTATTAAATTGATTATTGAAACATATCAGACCTAGGGACAGCAAAAAGAATTTACATACTCAGTCACATTTTTTTTTTCGCATTTTCTCTGCTCCTCATATGAAATAGATGTGTCATTAACAATACAACCTTCTTCACCCCATTCCATTTCTTGGGCAATAGGACGAGATATAATTCCAATTAAAAAATGGCCCAGTTCTCCTGTAGCATAGGCTCCCATAAATACAATAGCACAATACCAATTGTATAGGCTTTCACCTCGCATTCCATATGTTCTACACATTTTCGTACAGCATAAAGTGCAGATGTCGGTACAAACTAGATCTATAGTAGCTATAGAAATACTTCCTAAAAAATAAAATGATAAAAGCAAACTACTGCTATGAAATGATTTCTCTCTGCTCTGTTCATCCAAGACCTAGCCCTAGATTTAGGCTTACAGCTACTCTGCCCTGATTGCAGTCTCAAACAAGCAAAGCAAGGTTAAAATAAAAAAATATTAATGCTCAACTAACTAGGCAAACTGGGTTTGTAGTGGAAGACCTAGCACCAGTAATTTGGCAAAGTGGTAAACTACTGGTACTAGGTCTTCCACTACAAACCCAGTTTGCCTAGTTAGTATGGCAAAGTGGTAAACTTTTTGCAAAGTTGTTATGAAATGCTTACTAAGTCTGCAACCCTGTCTGCTACTCTCGGTGGTTAGTAGTTTTCTAGAACAGGGGTCCACAAATAATGGGTTGTGAGATCTTGCACATTGGGCCATGACATAATTCAAACTTACCACAATCATTCTAATATAAGATGCAGTTTTGCCATGTTTGCTAGTGCATGTAACTACCGTCTTTAAAATTTAATTGATTTCTTTACCTAGCATAGCACAAGTATACTGTCAATTTGAAGTCATGCACTATTTTCTGTAATGTTTGTCTCTTATGGTACAGTTATATTTAATGGTTAGAACCGTTAGATGAACAGTGTGTTGAGTCGCAGCAAGCAGAGCTTATGTCAAAGGACGTGGCCATTTTGAAGCTGTAGCTTTCTCTAAAATTAAACCTCGACTAGATATGCTGTAATCTAAACGCAGATACCACAAATATCGTTCGACAGAATAAATTTGATAGTCGTTTATTTACAGTTTGTGAACCACGTTTTTTACAATTTCGTGTTAGGAAAATTGCTGCAATCACCAGTAATCTGAACCTCGCTAATTCATCGAAAATACTTTTTGTAAAACTATGATCAGTACTGTTTGGATAGCGGGCCTTTAACCATACATTTGGGGTCGCGTACAAACATACATGCGAAACCCTAGTCCACATATCAATTTCTGATTGTTCCTATACTGCTTACAATTATCGTTTTAGGCTTGCACCACACGTTTTCATTTTCAAGCTCGTCGCCAAAAAAGTGATAGTAATTTCGAAGGTAACTCATTCACATCTTGAAATCTTTTATTGTTGTTAAAGGTTGAAATAGATTTGATGTAAAAAGTAAAAAAGCTGGTTTGTTTGTTTGTTTATTTCTTAATCATTGTGGCGAAGTTAGCCTAAACCGGTGCGATGGTGTAGTGGTTAGAGCGTCCGCCTCGTAGTCGGTAGACCTCGGGTTCATTCCCTAAGTCGAGTCATACCAAAAGACTTTAAAAAAATGGTATCCACGGCTTCCCTGCTTGGCGCTCAGTATATAAAAGGGATAGTGTGGAAAACAAGCCGGCAAGCTTGCTTGTTGTGTCCTTGGGAAAGGCACTTAACAGGACGCCTCCACCTTTATGTGGCAGACAGGTGGCTCTCCCGTACTCCACCGGGTTACAATTGTGAAGTTGCTAACCCAGCATGTCAGACGACTCTTTGGTACCCACCAGTAGCAGTCCGCCTTGTTGGAGGTGGGGCTACCAGTCACTCAAGACTGGTTCGAAATGGGCTGCCATCTTTCCCCTAGCTTAATTTCAATTAGGTTGACGGCATGAACCTGAATTACCGTTCATGCCGTACCTCCATCCCGAGGAAGAGGAGGGGTAACCACAAACAAACAAGTTAGCCAAAAGTTCTGCAACCATAGCAGTGGCATGACATGGGCTTTGACAGACGCGTGCGAAAGCATAAAATGCCCCTCCATAGCCAATTAAGCAAATCGCAAATGTTTTTGTTGGAATCCTGAGTTCTGTCAATGACTTGTTTTATAGTCATTGATTCTATGTTCACGCGCGGTAAAAATTTTGTCTTTTACACTTAAAAATGGCCAGACTTTTTAAATGGCCACTCTGTGAGGACCTCCTACCCCTTGCTACACCACTGGCATATGGCACAGTGATTATGATCCCAGTTAGTTTTTCATCTCAGTGGCGAAGACTGTTTTTTCTTTATTTGCCATATTTATCCTCCATTCGCGAGAAAGCGAAATGTATCACTATATTTTGGACGGTAAGTCCGCACTCGCTTGGGAGTTGTCATTTCCGAGGTGTCTGGGCCACCTTTTTTCCACATAAAGGTGGGAGCGCCCCGTTAAGTGCCTTGCCCAAGGACACAACAAGCGAACTTGCTGGCTTGTTCTCCACAACTTTTCCTAAATGGCGAGCACCAAGCAGGGAAGCTGTGAATACCATTTTGTAAAGTCTTTTCGTGTGACTCGACAGGAAGATTGAACCGCAGGTCTACCGACTGTAAAGCGGACGCTCTAACCATTACCCCAACAATAACAATAACTCCAAGTTTTAACCTTGGATTAAGGTGATCCTGGCGGTTTTTAGTTCATACTGGCGGTATTTATTTGAGATTGCTTTTTGCCCAAATTTAGTGCATCAATAAAAAAATTTTGAACCGCAAAAACAGGTTTAGCTCATTATGAAGCACTCCAGGCGATGCCTACTGTACATCTTGCACTGAAAGTAGGAGTCACTCTCGGAGCCTCTACAGCAAAATGTGAGAATTCTTTTTTTGTTCCGAAAACTATCATGCGAGATCGCAGGTAGCCAATGAAGCACGTTCGCAAAGCTCATTTTGCGTTTGAAAGCGACTTCGCAAAAAACTAAAAACTGATTGGAAAGAAAACGTCTTTCGACAGTTTAGTGCCACAAATCGTAGAATACAGTTATTTCAGCTAAACTCAATTGATTTACTTTATTTTAAACTTTTCGGTGTTCTTTGTTTCACAGTATCGGTTCCGCACTTCCGTGTTTTTCTCAAAAAACTCGGTATTTCAGTATTTGACAATGTTCGTTTTTACTTGTTTAATTGTGATTCAGTGGTTACCAACAGTACAACAATATGTATCTTGATGCGCCATGTACTTGACTAACGTTACTTAGATTAGCGCTATAGGCCTATTGAATTTTTAATACCTATGAGGTCTTTTTTTAAAAAAAAATACAGAATTTTCAAAATTAAGCAAGATTTGCAGCTGTACAAAATCAGTTTTGATATGCAAAATTTAGTCTATTTTAGTGTCCCCTCACTTTCGGCTGGTGCCCCACCACTTTGTTTCCTTTGGCGACGGCACTGGACAGAGGGTACAGCGAATAGGCGTAGAGCGTTTGACCTAAACACACGGTAACTGGTCATCAATGTCTTGAGGTTGGGCATGAAAAAGATGCTGCCGAAATTTACTGTTGGAACAGTCACAAGCTGTAACTTGGGCCAAAGGTGGCGCTGTCTATACTGCTTCTCATGGACATCAAGTGGAATGTGCTGCATAGATTAGAAGAGTATTAGACAATGTCAAAGCGGATGATGAAAGTTGGAAATTGAAGTCTGAAGAAAAACCTTGAGGTCGCGCATAATTGCACTTGTTGAGGTTACGGTTTAATAAACATAGTGTCTTGTTGGTATATGCTTATATGCCTGTTTCGACCTAGAAAATCTTATTAGGGCACCTACATCAATTGAACTGTTTTAGTAACATCATCAGCCATTGCAGACGACAGATAGCTATTTATTGTGTTGAAAACATTTTCTTTATGTGGTATCAACCGAGCTAGCACCTGGAAAACATTTTGCAATTTCTCATGTATTCTTTGCGGCGATCAATGGGAGAACATGAAAAACTACCGGTACTCTTCATAGTAGGCTACGGCAGTCATAAGCATGAAACAAGATATTTTACCTTGCTGACTCGTGGTAGGAGACAGTTCATCTTCTGCTCACAGACAACCAGAACGACTAACAACCGAGCTGCCAAAACCCACATCTACTTATCTTGTTTCAAACAAGTGATGTTGATTTACAGTTGATAGATTATTTGCAACCGAGACAGCGAGGTCGCAGTAAAGTTTGCAGTCAGACGGAGATTGTTTGAGCAATACACAACGTCGCCTCTAGTAGTAGTAGTAGTTGTTCAATTTCTATCCGGTATTGTTCCCTTAGCAGAGATGGCCGGATTCACCCCATTCTTTTTGCAATTGCTCGCACTCCGTCTCTCCACTTTGCTCGATTTAGAACCTCTATTTTAAAATATTAATATCGAGACAGAACATAGCATGGTTTGCGGCGCAGACCTGGAAATCCCTTCTACATCGACCTTACAACGACTGGAAAAGAACAGGAACACAACTACGACACTTGATCGATTTTAATGTACTCGAATTGCTGCAACTGCCGTAACTAAACGTAGGCTAGCTTGCGATAACAGTTATTACATAAAACATTCTAATGTCTGCTTTTTTTTCTTTATTAGACATTTGGCTTTTACTCTTGTGCTTGCACAGTAAGTAATAATTTTCTAAAATCAGGTGAAGACGAAATATCTCGACACGAATCCTAACACCAGACGCATTCAAGAACTCCAATAAGTGATTTCAAACACCGTTTCTACGGAGTTACCGGTACCTTTAAAAGCTATAACATTTCCTAAACAGACTTAATAATCTTAATACGGTATGCTTTACAAAGCACGGTAACGATCGACTAGATCACGTCAATCTTCTCAAATGACCAGAGCCGAAAAGATATCGCAGAGAACGATCAATGAACCACGTAGACGCCAGTACACCGCCAAACACTTGCAAAATGACGAGTCGAAACTGCAATACAAAATGGCTGTCAACTGCTCACCGGTTGCGGCTACAAAGATTGTCAGAGTAATTATTCAAACTTTTTATCATCTAAGCATAAAACCAGAAAAAACGTAAAACTTAACTTTTAGCCGTTGCCAAATCATTTTTAATTTAACGCATCTTTCTTCAATTAAGATTTGCAAAGAGAATGAAACCATTTCATCTCGCTAATAATAAGACACATCGTTCTCGATTAATGTTTGGTACCGTATAACGGTAGGTTCTCGATGAATGGTTGATACATTTTTACATGAATAACAGCCTCGACGGCATAGTTAAAATGCTGGTATTGAATGCAATAGGCTGCTCGTTCAAATCTTGACCTGGTCACGCCAAAAAACATCGTAACAATGTTATTAACGCTTCCACGCTTGGCGCTCAACACAAAAAACAGTGAGGGTGAAACCAGGCAAGTTTAGTTGCTGAAATATTAACTAAATTCTTCCGCCTTTTTGTGGCAGACAGGTGGATAGGGTAAATCAGTCTTCCCTTTTGAGACTTGGTCCGAATAAACAGAACATGAGATTATGCGCATGAATGAACCAACTCACCTCGCTTTCAAATAGAACTATTTCAAATTGTTTATTTAGATCAGGCGCTGCTCCTGTTACGAGGCCAAGTAAGAACGCAGTGGAAGCGGCTAAGCTGTAAAGTAAAGCTTTGTTTTCAAGCAAACTTTCCATAAACGGATGGCCCTGAAAAAAAAAAGCGACGCTAATTAACCCAACCTTTTCACATGCCGTTAAGTCGATGACTGTAATTTACGCTGCCGAGCGAACATACTGATGAAAATAGGAAAACTGCAAAGCAGGTGAGCTAAGGCTGCATCGTTGTGAGCACTAACAATGGGTAACATTCGGTTGAGATTTCATAGTTGGTCGTTAAATATTGAGCAGTAGGAGATTGTTCGCCCAAAGCAGTGCCGAAAGAAAAGAGTAACTGAGACAATGGCAGGAGAATACCTATCGCTTTAAAACCTGCAACGTATACTGAATAAAAAAAACAATTTACAGGCAACAACTACTGGACTTCATGCATAACAAATGTAGAATGAAATAATCTAAAAGCGCAAAAGCTTATACGGTTGTGCAATACATGACGCGCTTGTTTGAGCAATCAGTGCTGCCGTCTCAACACATTTCTGCCAAAGACATGTCACAACTTTTCCCATTAATTGTTAGAAGCAATGAAAATGTGAAACGAGCCCTAAATGAAAAAGCGAAAAGCGGCGATGTGCTGGACGTGAATTAGTAGTTGACTTACCCGATAGTTTAATGCGAAGGTAATAATCTGCGTCGCTAGTGAAAGAACGTAAACAGTTGAGTTGAGCAGATTAGGTTCGAAATCAGCCTCAAAATCGACAGACTCTCTGAATCACAATAACGTTTCTATTTAACACTCACAATATTTTACAGTATTATGATCTAATGCAGAGCTGAGAAACCACGGCTTGTTGATTTCGTTATAGCGGATCTTTTGGTTGAACAGTGGATTTGGTATTTAACTGCGAACTAGAACTGCATTAGCCTACAGTGATATTGGGAACCAAACAAAATTAATTTTTTTATTTATCTACAGTAGTGGTATCATTACGGTTATAACAAGGTTGCTACATCACAACTGAACTACTTGATAATTCAACGAAGAGTTTGATGAAACCGTGGTTTGTCAATGAATTGGTTAATTCAAAACTTGTTTCTGCTAGGTAGACAACTTGTAATGAATTCAAAAATCTCGAGGCTCTTTCAAGGTCTTAGTATTTTGTTAATGGCTTCTACAACGAGCAACTTTGTCCAATACAGCTATAATACGTTGTTTCAGTCAGCAATCAGAGACACAACCCTCAAAAAACGGGAGCTAGGATCGTCAAAAGCCTCCTTTTCCATCAATTCAATGCTTCACAATTTTAACTTGTACCCATTTCCTTTCACGGTTTCCTACAATGTTGATGGGGCAGCTACTTGCCAAACAACCAAAACGTTCCCCAGTAACTCCCAAAACAGACAATATAAAAAGGAGAATCCCAGCCACACTTGCACAACAATCTTACTTTGGATCACGACGTTTCGCTTCTCCTACCAGAAACACCAATGCGGCAAAGTGAACCGCGAATTGAAGTGTAATGGTTAATATAGTGTACACATTGAATATGTTTGGTAGCGGTCGCTCTTTTGATAAAGTCTTCAATGGCTAAAACACAAAATAGATTGTTCAATCAAAGGAATACTGCTCTTTCTGACCTCATCAGCTGTTGCTATACGATTTCTCTGTAGACAACAAAAACTAAATTTGCTAATTCAATTGGTGAAATACTAAGCAATCATCAGCAACAGCATTGGCCAAAAACATAGACCTGATGACCTTGGAGAAGTGGAAACTTTCAGACAAAGCAAAATAACCAATATGTTAAGACAAAAAGTTGAAAAAATGCAGAAAACTGGTTCTTACTTTGCTTCGCGATATAAACAAAAAACAACCAGCTAAAAGCAGTCCTTGGAGGGTTGCTTGTCCATCCGAGAACTTCACGCCATCTAAGAAGAGCACACTTTGACTGTACGCTAGAATGAGAGCGTTGAGCGCCAGAATCTTGAACATCTGCAACGTGGTGACGAGAGTGCATCGACCTTGCTTGATGATATGGCAAACTGAAAAACTTACCATGTAACTTCGGTCATATTCATTCATGCTTTATTTGCAAACCTCTCGTCAAACCGAACTACCAGACTAACCCAACGGGAAGCCTCCTACCCAACTACCTGTCTGCCACATAAATATGATGAATCCCGTAATGTGCTTTTCTCAAGTAAACGAGCAAAGCTGCCGAATTTTCTTTACACTATTCCTTTGTGCTGAGCGCCAAGCAAGTAGCCGTGAATATCAATCTCAAGTCTTTACTATGACCACGACTAAGTTTGAAACAATCATCTATAGCATTTGAGGCCAATGCTCTAACCTCTACTCTACCACGGCCACATTGATTTTTAACGACATCAGTTAAGCGCGGGAGATTTTCTTTGTTTTTTTTATCATAACGCGGTTGAAATCTTTTCTACATGACGTCTAATGACATAATGTTTTCATCCGCGTTATGCTGATTAAAACGCAGCTTACAGGTTATGCACTATCATGAACCTAAAAAAGAACTCACAATAGTGTATTCACTACGCTCATGCAATCGCTAACATACAAAATGAGGCAAAGCTGAGTTCCCAAACTTCACCGGGTTAGAATTGTAAAGCCGCTCATCCAGCTTGTCGTAATAAGCGACTTTTGGTCACCCATCAATGGTGGTCAGTGTAGTTGGCGGTGGGGCCACCAGCTTGCAATGTAATCATGACTGGTTCCAAAAAAAATGCCGCTTTCCTCTTGCTAGGTTAAGCTTCAGTTGGTTTGAGGCTTCAGCATGGATGACCCTACATCACGTGTCTCTGTCCTAAGAGGACGGTAAACACAACCACGACAACAATAAAGGGTAACAACGCAAAAAGCAAAACATTTCAAAAATTCGGATCACCTAAATTTACCATTTTTCAACCATGGCGCATTACTGGCAAGCGAAAGGGTGAGCTTAAAAGCTTATTCCGTTAATTAACAGCTTACACAAACAAAATATAAATGAGTTTAAATTTACTTGCAAGTATGCTGGAAAGCTTGTAGGAAAACGGCGCTGCGATGCTTGCGTCTCCCATTTTCACAACTTTCGGATCCGGCTCCACATCTCCCATAAGATCCTGCAACTTCTGTGTCCGACGAGCCAACTCCTCCTGCTGTTGCTGGCTCCTACGCGAGATAAAATCGTCTAATTACTCGCAACAATGCATCGACGGTTTTGGTAACACTGAACTTGACCAATATCAGCGAGCTAGAAAGACATTGTTTTCAGTTTTTTGCTGACATTCTTCTCAGTAATTTGCAACCTAACTAAAGAGCAAACGCGCTTCACAGTGTTTGATTTCGTCCGTTTAGTCGCGTTTTTTGAGAAAACATATTACACAAGACTTTTAAATGTAAAAATGAATAAACAGTAGTGGTGCAACTTAATTTTAAAATAACCTAAAACACGATAAGGTGGCTAGAAGCAAGATCAAAACGTAATGCATTCACAATGAACAAAAAATTAACCATCATTTAGCGTTTGGTGAAAAAGGATGGTGCTAACTAGCTTGCAGTGGCTTCAGTTATTCTAGTAAAAATGTATGAAGGCAGCAACAGGTTTTAACTTGAATCTTTACTAATTTAAGTCTACAGGAGAATGATTAGTAGCAAACCAATCAATTTTTCATTAAAGTTTCCGCGAAATACAAGTGAACACATCTGAAGTACCTTGACTTTGGTGCACTGGGACCTTGCCGTTTATCCAACGCGCCACGAGGTAGGGCGCGACGTTGCCTGCTAGATCCTTTAGGGCCATTTCCATGCAACAAGGAAGAGTTGATGTCACTTTTTGCGTTCTTTTCCTCCACTGCTGTCGTCCTATCTTTCTTGTCAGGCAATTCCGGAGCATTACTCAGCAAAGCTACGCCTAAAATATATTGTTTTGTCAATAAATGACAATGATACTAACTGTTCAATGACTACTTACAAAGAATTTAATCCTTGATATCTGTTTTTGGTGTCATAGAAATCTGCATACAGCCAGCAGGTTTGGTTCTTTCTTTTGAGTAAAAAGGTTGTTTGTAAAGTCACATATTTGAGCGCATTTAAACTATTGATAGCTACGTGCTTGTTTTGCACTGTACAAGAGAACGATAAATTATTTCAGGTTTTTATATCAGTTTTTATTATATTATTCAACTTATTTCAGATAAAATCATTTTTGAATGAAATCTTAACGATAAACGACGGAGTTATAGCAGTAAATCAGTAAAAACAGTTGTATCGACCGACAAGGTATTACAACCAAATGAATACAAAGTCAATGACACAAAGTACACTTTTCACCGTTTACTTACCAACTTGAGCGTGCTTTAAAGCTCCAACGTCATTTGTACCATCTCCGCACATTAAAACAACGAAACCAAGTTGCTTGAGAGTGGTAATCACCTGATGAAAACAAATTCACATTTTGCAGCAGCCCTTCATAACGTACGAGAAAGCCTTTGCATCAAACGACTTGTGCTAAGACCCGCTACGATTTACTAGTTGTTGTGCCTGCCAACAGTGGTAACATGCTGAGGCCATTGATGGTCACCGCGCTATTTAAACATGACAAAATAAATTCGGTTTCATATTTCATTCTCCACAACACACTTGTTGCTGAGCACCACAGAGATCTGTAAATACCGTTTTTTAAGTCTTCGGTTATGACCCGACCGTCAATCCAGGTTTACCGACTGCACAGGACATTCTAACCACTACGTCACCGCGACGGTCGGAGTTACCATCACTGTTGGCACAATGCATTTCCATCGCGAACAAGGAAACTTTCCTAAAACGCTTTTCTCCAATCGACTGATCTTGAAGCGCAGAGTTATGGTTGTCGTCTATGCAAGATGACGTGAAGCAACTTGCTCGAGACGAAAATCAATGGAAGGATTACTATTAGGTTGGCAACTCAGTTCCTTCCGTTTCTTTGAATCAAAGCTGAGCGATTTCTACAGAAGAGATATTGAAAAGCTTGTTGAACGTTGGGAAGAGGTTGTACACAGCAATGAGGAATACATCATCGATTAAATATTTGTTAGTTTTTATTAAACTTTTAAAAATGTAAATATTAATAAATAAAAAAAACAAAAACGGAAGGAACTTAGTTGCTAACCTCATATTTACCTGTTCTTTCTGCTTCGGACTAACCCGAGCAAATATTCGTACCGACGGCAAAAGCTTGTTGAGGTAGGCCTGGTGGTTTGAATGCAAATAGGCAATACCCTGTGAAAAAGTAAAGTTTAGGGATAAAAATAAGTAGTCAATTTGAAGAGCATCTTTTAAGTAATGAAGAAGGTGCGGATTCGAATTCTATCGGCGAAGCGACGACATTATTTCTCCTTTGAAAACGAGACACAGTAGAAAATGGGATATCAACTTTTGCAGTGCAAACCTAACAAAGCATGAAGATCAGGTGGGTGAAACAGTTATTCTTATGATACTTGCTTTGCATATGCACACTCTGCAAGGCCAAATACATTTACAATAGGCTCAAAGACCAAGACAAGTTCAAGAACTAGGTAAAAAATACCATTAAATCATAACCTTGTTTATGGCAAATTGACCTCTGACCTAAATTTTTGCAGGTGTGCAGAAAAAAGTCATCAAATAATTTTTTATTACTCACGTCACCAGTCATACACAAGTCATAACCGGCTGTAGCCAATTTTTTCCAGTTTTTGAAATCCATTTCAACTTCAGTGTTGCCGTCAACAGACACCCACTTCCATCCATTTTCTAGAGCATAATAACGGGCTGTATTTAACTCAGTGCATAATGGTTGGAACATTCTATTTAATCGTGCACAGAACAACGTAAATAATTTGTTGGTAGCACAGAACTTCACAGCAAATGTTTCTGCATTAAAGCTTCTTTCAAAGCTATAGGTAGGTGGATGGGATTGTATGGATGGAAAGGTGTGGAGTGTGCTAAAAACACGTATGCTGTAAGCGAAATATAAAGCTTCATCCTGTCAAGTCAACCCCATCTGCTTGTGGTACAGTCTGCTTTGACAAAAGGGGCTCTGGCTTTGATCAAACGTTCGGCGCCCTAAGATAACTAACAGTTCAATCTGCCGCTTTGCAGAACTGCCTCTTTGGACAAAAACTAAACCCATAACTTATAACTTTGTTGGTGTCAGCAAGGGCAGGCAGCTGTAAAATCTATTTGCCAAACTATTAATTTATGCAGTCAAATTATGCAATCTCGGATAAAAGTTTCTCATCGTTATTCCCTAGGGGGATGAGGGCTGATAAAATCACAAATATGAAGGTCAGCCCGAAGGGGAGCAGGTTCAGCATAACGAAAGCTTCTATGGAAGACAAGTGGAACTGACACAGTTGATCAAAACTCCCAAGAGAATCTTTGAGACTCGCAACAATAAATGTGGGGATGTTGATCGGAAGCACAGCAGAAGTGGTGGAAACACTTGCCACAAGAAAAGTTGATATTTCGCAGCTCTCCAGGAATTAAGAGACAGGAAAGAAGGAACAAGACTTATACGATGCGCATTGAAATGTAAATTGTTCTGAGTAGGAGAAAAAATTGGTTAGGGAGGTGTTGGTGTAATGGTAAAAAAGAATTGACGAAGCAAGTGATAGAAATCAAGAGTATCTTCCAGAATTACTATGTTGGAACTGGTTGTGAATGAGGATATTATCTCTGTGATTTTAGTGTACTGCCCACAGCGTGGCAGAAGCGACGAGGAAGAGTGCTTTTTTAGGATGAGCTGAACGAGGTAGGTAAGGGAAAAAGACAGAAATGCTTTATCAAGAGAGATTTCAATAGAAATATAGGAAGTTCTACTGATGGCTACGCTGGAGTTCATGGCAGTAACGGATGGAAAGAACGAAATCGAGATGGTGAAAGGCTTGTTGAATTTGCTGACAGTTTTGATATAATTATTGGAAATACGTTTTTTAAAAAAAGATAGTAAAAATTTATCAACAATTCCGGTGGACATTCGACTGTGGTAGACTATGTGCTTGTTCATAGGAATACATTGAAGCCAATCAGAGATATCAAATAATAACGGGAGAAAAAGAATTTACACCATACAGATTACTAGTTATGAATTTTAAATTGGTAAAGTCGTTTATTCAAAAATTACACCTAAAAGACAAATCAAATTGTGGAGGTTGAAGGATAAAAAGGTGAAGAAAAGAATGGAAGAAGAGGTGGAACATGCAAGTTTACATCAAGTGGAAACATGGGAAGAATGCAGTAAAGCAACAATGGATGTGGCGAAGAAGTGTGTGAAGTATAAAACAGACACTTGAACAGAAAAATATCCTGGTGGTGGTGGTGGTGGTGGTGGTGGAATGAACAAGTGGCCGAGGTAATCAAAGAGAAAAGACTTTTCTAAAAGAGATGGCAAAACCATAAGGGTAGGAGATCAAAGCAACGGTATTGGACCAAGAAGAAAGATGAAAAACGTATTTGTGCTGAAGCAAAAAAAAGCAGAAACACAGTGAACGAGAGAGACCGCTTTCATAAAAAAAGGATTTCGAAGAATCCTTAAAATCGTGCAATAAGCAAGGAAAGACAAAACAGATGTCGCAGGGATAACATGCATTCGTGAAAAAGATGGGCATTTAAAGCATGTTTGAAGGATAAAATCAAAGTATAGGAAGAGTAAGTGAAAACACAGCTCAACACCGAAAACGAATAGTGTGTGGCAAACTGGAAGTAGCAGAACGGGTAGATTGACCTTGTGATATTGTTTCCGAGAAGAACGTGGAAAATGCACTATGTCGCATGAATATAGGAAAAACAGCAGGCCCTAGTGAGATAACTGCTGATTTACGAAAATTCATGGAACAAGATAGTGTCAACAAGGTTAATGGATGCGGCAAACGAATTGCTGGATGGCATGAAAATGCCGGACAATTGGAAAGCGTGTACTGGTGCCATTTTAAAAAGGGAAAGGTGACACAAGATCATACGGATATTGCAAAAGTGTCAAACTGCTGAAGCAAAAAACAAAGAAAATGGAAAAAATATTTGAGGAACGACTTAGAAAGATGGCCTTATGGGACAAGATGCCAAAGGGATTTTTCCCAGGAAAAGGCGCGGTAGATGCAATTTCATAGTTGCGGCAGATGATGGAAAAATATGAGGTTGCCGCGAGAAAGCTTTATGTGGTTTTTTGTGGATCTGGAAAAAAACTTTTGACCGTGTCCCAAGAAAAGTAATTTGGTGGGCTTTAAGAAGGGGACTGTGGAAAAGGAGGCAAGGGCAATTATGGAAATGTACGATGGAGTCAAAACAGCTATGAGATTGGAGAACGGAAAATCAGAATGGTTTGATGTAAACGTTGGAGTACCTAGGGATCAGTCCACAGCTGTCTTTCATTCGCTGTGGTGTTGGACGAAATAACAAAAGCTGTTAAAGAAGGTATTCTAAAAGTTTATATATGTTGATTTGATACTGCTTGGTGACAGCTGGTCGGAAGTAGAGGAAAGGTATGGTAAATGGAAAAAAACCTAAACGACGAAGGTTTAACGACAAATGTAGGAAAAACAAAGGCTTTCGATACTGGGCAGAGAACTATATTTACATCTAGAATTGATCCTTGTGTAATGTGTGGAAAAAAAGTGGGTGGCAACCCCATCGAATGTGTTGAAGGCTGCAAATAGATCCATTAAAAATGCACGGGAATACAAGGAAGTTAATTGCAAGAAAAAATTTCAAATGCAAAAGTTGCCAAGAAGATGTTCAGAAAAGTCCTGAAAAGACAGTAAATCTGGACGGAGACACACTCGAATTTGTGGAAAAGATCTGCTACTTGGGGAATGTACTAAGCACGAATGAAAGAGTGCACGATTCGGTAGTGTTTAAAATAAAAGCAGAATGGAACAAATTTAGGGAACTGTTTGGTATTCTGTGTGGAAGGAGGCTATCTCAAAGAACCAAAGCCATAGTCTACAAAATTTGGGTAAAAAGCGCAATGTGTTATGGAGCAAAAAGCTGGGCTATTAGAGTCGAGGATATCCACAGGTTGGAAACAACTGAAATGAGAATGCTACGAATGTGGAAAAACTCTAAAGGATAACATCAGAAGTGAGTGCATCCAAAAGATAACTGGAGTTAAAAGTACTTGGGAAGTTATGAAAAGTCAACAACCGAAGCGGGATTGGCATCTAAAAAAAATGAGTGAAGTAAAGCACCGATTATGGCAAGGAGGATATTTGTTCATCGAAAGAAGAGTGGCAGATAAAAGAAAAGGTGAAAAGAGATGGCAACAGAAGACATCAAGAAAAGGAACGTTGAAGAAGTTGATCTTCACAGCAGATGCGCTCCGCAAAAAGGCTGCGAAAACCAGTGGACCCCTTCTAGCAGGGATAAACACCGAGTCTAAAATTTGAAGATACAAATAGAAGACATAGACAGGTGGATCCGTAGAATAAGCGACCTGGCTCGACAAAACTTAGAATAGCCAGTAGAGTTAAAAGATGTAGCTGGATATCGTGAAGTTTATAGGAAACTCCTAGAACTGCTGTTCTCGACATTTCCTTAAAGAAAAAAATGGGGTCAAAAACAAGATACATGCATCCTATTTATCAACAGTATGTACTCCTCTGATCACATCATCAGTTGCGGTATTGCCAGCACCGCCAACGCAAAGTGAATTTCTTTCACAAACACTGCAAACAAATCTCACCAGTTTCAGTCAATATCAAACAAACGTCTTTGATGCAGAAGCGCAAAACTCTGCCAACGTGACAAGCTGTTAGAGGGTTATCCCCGGTGATCATCGTAACCTAGACCAAGAAAACAGTGGCATTAAAAACACGTGAAATTGGTTAAAGTCAAAGGCGTGCAATAAACGGTTTGCAGCATTGATTTATATGGCCCTTCTAGGATCTTCGATTGCTTTCAAGCAATTGATCTCCAGAGAAAAGTTTTCAAGTTAAAAATAGACAAAATTAACAACTTTAACAAGGATTTGCATAGATTTCCAAACAAGCAGCCGCAAATAGGCAAAACAATCGCTTTCGAAAGTTGATCTCAAACAATGGCTTCAACTTCTCAAAAGGCCGAGGCAGCGGTAGTTCGGCCATCAGCATCCATGCAATTATAAACGGTGGCCCATTACATCCATCCACCCATCCATGCAATTATAAACGGTGGCCCATTACGGCTTTACTACTGTAAACCACGTGAATTAAGAGATGTGGTTGAAGAACATGTAGGGGTTGGAGAATCTTCGATCTCAAGCGGGTAGAGTTACCAATACTCACGTAATGCGATGAATGACGTATTTCACGCATGATCGCCCTCGAGTCACGCTTCAGAGGACTTGACACGATGACAAAGCCGGCAAATTCGAACTCTTTTTCGATGTCGTCACGTTTGAACGATCGAACCTGGACATAGATGATGATGAGGATGCGACGCCTCTGCTTTATGACGGGGGCACCTAGTACTGTATTGTTTTCTTTTTCGCTGTCACTGTTGACAGAAAACACCTTGATTTTATAATCTCATGGATTCTTCAGTGATTTTTGACCTGGCATTTTGTGTTTTTTATTTATTGTGTTGCAATAACAAAGCAAAGGCACAAAAATAAACTATCTATCTATGGAGCAAACCTGATCCAGCGATTCAAGCACGCTGATTAGTGGAGGGCAAGCCCATGTACAAGCAATTGGCCTAAATACAACACCAGACTTCTAAAGCTGAGTGAATACAGTCACCAATCGTCTCTAGCGACTTCAAGTTGAGTGTCGTTACTGTTCTAACGAGGTTGAGCAAGGAGAGATGTAAGTCTCATATCCGTTGTATCACGTATAAGCATGACGTCACATCATCTTACCTTATCGGGGGTTAAACAACCAAGCGAGCGAAAACCAAGAGCAAGCACCCTAGCACCTCTTCTGGCGAGATCTTGGTGCAATTGATCGTAGTTATCAGGAATTTTTGTGAACTGGAAAAGAAAAAAACGTTTCACCTCACTTCAGCTTGTCTCGCATGGTACTAAGTTAGCCAGTGCTGATGTGTAGTATGTTGAACTAACTTCTGATTTAGGGTCGCCTGAGCTTACGTCTACAGCACTCACCCACTAATCCATGACCGCCGTTGCTAAACTAAGTGTAACGTCATTAACAAAAATAATAAACCAACCATTTTCTTCAAGGTCTCAGCTGCGCCTTTGATAGCAGCGTAGTACACCAAGTTGGTCTCACCCAGCTCTTCTTGGCTGATAATAACGCTCATTCTCTACAAAAACAAACATCACAATAATCAACACGAAGGCACGAGTATGCTTAGGGGACAGGAAGAGCGACGTCATCGCAATGTACAGCTCATTGTCTTCAAAGTAAAATAGCTACAATTACATCTAATAACATGAAAGTGTACCGCAATCCAAAATTGTAATCTTCGATATAAAAGTAAATAAGCTGAATTGCAAATGCCAAGAAAATAGTTATTGCAGTGAAGTATGTCATCAAAAAGCATCAGAGGTTCGGCTAATCCTAAACAACAACCACAAGATAACAAATGATGAGCTATCATGAACACTCACTTTGAGCAAGGAGCTGAAGTGAAATCGATGAACGATCTTCGAAGCTCTGAAGCCACGACCTTTTCTCTTCGGGATCATGCAATCATCTGTAAAAAAAAACAAAACATCCTTCATCACAAAAACGACAACGCATTAACAATTTAAAAAATTATAAGGGGATTTCAGTACAAGCGTGACACTAAAGTTCGAATCCAGGACACGTCGGACTTTAAAAACAAGCAACATGCCAGTTGTACTTAGGGTGCAATAACAATGGTGCAAACCCATGTTAAAGGAAAGGGGTCAAGAAAAAGCAATAGCCCTCTCCTTAGTCTCATCAATCGTGTAGGGCCAGAAAAATGAAAGCCTTAACTTTCCCATTTTCAAAGCTCGATATAGAGTATGGGACTGCGTTCATGTTTTTTCTTATAACGGTATAAGTTATAAAATTTATGAAAAAGAACAAGCAACATCATACATTACAAAATACAGAATAAAATCCTTGACTAGATAGTTTCGCTCTTAGGAGGATCATTAGGCAAATGAATTAAAAAATAAAGACATGCATAATAATGCAAAATAGAATGCAATGCTATGCCAACATCACGGGGTCCCATTTAGGGACACGGCACGCATGACGGGATAAAATCACAATGGTATCCCTAAAACGGGCGGGGATTCTTTATTATCACATTAAAATAGAAAGATACACCAATGGCCATAATGGTAATAGTTAAGATTATTTCCTATTTAATGGAACTACAGGCAAGCAGTCAAAAAAGCGCATTTCATACTCACTCAAAATCACCCAACTTTTGGCGGAAAAAAGATAAGCCTCACGCTGATGGCTCAACTAATCAGTATTCCTGCATGGCTAAACGCTTTTCAGCAGTACTATAGAACATTACCGACGATATTGGTATGCACCGTCCAAAACTGATTTCACATTTCATTCACCTTTGGTCATGTTCCAATCAACTGCCTGCAGCATCGCTTGCTCGAGAGGATCACCAACCAGCTCTCGATCAACTTTAACCACAGCATGACAGGTAGCAAGCGCCTGAACAAAGACGTGTAGTGGTAGATCATCAAAGATTGAAACCGGACTATATAAAATAGCTTACGTAATCATACGTAAAAGGTCGGCTTCAATGTACGCGCTCGACCACACTATAAGCGTAAACTGTTGAATTTTTGCCGCGTTTTATGAAAGAGCGATGATTACGATGGGCATATTTGAAATAAAACGAAGCTAAAAGAAACATCCCCTCTCAGGGTGTGCACAAAAATCTGGCAGGGGGATTTGGAGATGGCAAGAAGTAAACATGACCTTAACTGCTACGGATCGTATCCGCGCCATTTCCATTTTTTCCTTGGGATGGAGAATCGATGTAACACAAAATATCGGGGTTCAAACTGCAACTGGGCCAGGCTAAGCTAAACAGGCAGTGTATATTAAATCAGAAATGAATACAAATTACAGACCGGTAACCCCACACTAACAAGGCAGACTGCTACTGGAGGGGGACCATAAGTTGCCTCTAGTGGCATTCGGTGCACAGCTTCACTATTTTAAGTTGAGCAAAGTAAGAAAATCTACGATAAAAACGTTTGTTAAATAGGTGATGAGAATGAAGTACTAAATCAGAAATATAACGATGAAAAACCAGTATTTTCTTACGTAGAGCAATTGCACTTACTGTTTGTGTTTGAGAAGGAGAATTCTTGACTGCACAGAGATCGGATAACTCTGAGACATCCTCAACCGAAGGAGAACTGTCACCATTAATACCTGAAGTAAGATTGTTTTGCTGTGTACACAAAAAATAGGCAACTAAGCCAAGATTTTACGTCAAAATTCAGAGCTAACACTCGTTTCACCAGGCCACTATTGCAAATAAATTTCCGAAACTGTTGCCAAAATTAGCAGCGACGGTAGTGGGGAGCGTTAACGTAATGGTTTTAATTTCACAGTTCAATTACAACATGTTATCTGCGTAGATGTGCCCGTGTGATGAGCTCTTAGCCAACTTCCCCTAATAGAAGAGGCGCAATGCATGAGGTAGAAATTCAAAAAGTTCGCATTACTGGAAAAGGTGGTGAATCTAAGCACAAGTTGTTTATATAACCGTAAAAAGTTTCCTGTAACCTGAGATCAGGTCACTTGAAAAGGTTTCGCTTACCTGCTATACCTTCCACCACCAAGCAGTCACTAGTGAGTGTTCCAGTTTTATCCAAACAACAGATATCAATCTTGCCTGCGAACGGAATTCGAAAAGGTTCCGTGCAGTATACAACTGAAACAAAAAATTTTGTCAGCAATGCCAACTAGCTTGTTATTCATGGAACAGAAAAACAATAAATCTAAAAATCAGCTCGCGCTCTTTGAGCTAAGAGTCGTCAGCGCAAGTCACTGCAGTCGATATTTAGCCACGTTTTGAACAGGAATCACAAGCTAGAAGAATAAAACAATGTCCTCTTAACTGAAAAATGTGCAATTCAACACCCGCCTGAGCACAAAATCAAACAATCAAGCCACTCCACCTGTTGCAACAAGCTACTGTGACACTCACATAGTTTTGAAAGAGCCAATAAGGATGAATTAACGGCCAAAGACAGCTCAATCGGTAGTTCTGGAGGAACCACTGATGTAAGAATTAGGATACAATTCAAAACAAGCTTGTAGCGACTTCGCTTTGGATCGGCACTGCCTATGAAAAACAACTGACTGTTTAACCACATATCTCTACTTAAAACTTAATGTCATCCCTCACAAAGATCAGTCACAGCTAAAATTAAATACCTCTACCATTAATCACTTGCTTTTGTATCAAAATTTTAAATAGCAAAAAGCCCTTTAAAGAACAGACATCAGTGAATGACAAACTTTGTGTTTCAAAGGCAACAATACATCCCCCGTGCCAGGACTACACTATGAAAATAAGTGCCAATTCAACTCAAAAACACAAGAGAAAATAAGAGTTTAGGGAGACAGCAAAATGACTTACGGTTAGGGAGACTGCAAAAGTCAGCAGTCACTCATACTTGTCGGTGCGATCAGGGCAATTGCACTTTGAACTCGGGATGTGAGTTTAAGTGCAAGCGTCCGTACCGCTTGGTCACGTCGAATGCAGTTATAGTGTGAGTGCTCGACAGGCAGACTTTCGATGACAAGCCGCATACTCGGCCCATCGCTCCACGCTACCGACAGCATGCAGTGTACAACTTACCAACGATCCACACGTAGGAAGAAGCAGCAATCGCGAAAATGAGTAGAAACATAATAAAGAAAAAAGTTTCTAAGTTATTGGCAGTTACGCGTTTAACACCGAATAAAATGGTTCGAAGAAGCTTGCCCTGAAACAAAATATATTTGCAGTTGAACCATGGCAAGTGAAAGCCGGACAGCCAGTTCAATAGATCAGTAATAAGTAAAATGTTTCAACAAATTTTATCGATTTGGACAGACTAGAAGACACAATAACGCTTGTAAAAATGGTGCATTTGGTCACGACTTTAAAGCCATTCCAAATTTCTTCAAGCAAAAAATCGGCTAACTGCAATTGAGTCAAAAGAGTACAACAACATGCGTTTGAAATTACAAGAAGTTTATCAGGTGACAACACCTACCTGTGATGTGTTGAACCCAGTTTGCAGCACATATCCAATGCACCCATTATCAGGTGGCCTCGATACACCACCTTCGTTGGGTGCACTACCGCCAGATTTCCGTGCAGGAGAATCATGCTGCACAACACGAGTGCCTCCATTCACTACATGCACTCTTGAATGCTGCGACAAATCAAGAACTGTGTCGCTGTCAGCGGTTTCTATTGGATCCTGCAATGGATAAAAAGACAAAAATGTATAAAGGTATTTCGCGTTCTCAAGAGACGTTGTGTTACATCAAAGCAAAATCCTAGTAATTTAATCAGACAGCCAATTGCATTAGTTTACGCTGTTTCGACCTACTAAGTCTCATCAGCGCAGCAGGTGACTGACAAGCTTGGGCCAACTGTCAGTCATTAGCTACACTCATGAGACCAAACAAATTGACAAAGTAAACTTGCAAATGAATTCATATAATTTCCATGCAACTAGAGCAAGGATTTACTCTTATACAATAGAATTACGTGAAGTACTACTAACAGCATTGGAAAAAAATAAAGTAAATAAAAAACTTAATATTTTGAAAGCAAAAACACAATGATAAGAGCACGTTTAACTCATCGAGCATGGGTGAAACAGAAAGCTTAAAAGAACGCCTCACGGTTCTCGAGCCAGCTGTTACCGAAACATATTGCAGCAATAGGCGCAAGCCGTGATTTGAACTCGAAACCTGAGATTTAATGAAAATGCCAATTCCACTAGGCCATGCTGTACGCCATATGACAAAAAATTCCCAGTTTCAAACCTTTCTAAAGCTTTTAACCGAATTCAATTTTGGCTTGTGTTACAACCAGCAAATGTTGTAGAAACTTGCCTTCATTTGTGGGATTGACTCTCCTGTAAGCATAGCTTCATCTACAATCAATCGACCACGTAATAATAAAATATCGCAAGGAACTGACCGCTCCTCGCCGGCAGCCGCAGGCGATCTCGTTAACGAAATAACATCCCCAGCAACCAACTCATCACTGTTAATAGGCCTCCACTTTTTAAAACGGTACACCTGAAAATCAAACGACCAATGTAATTATTTGAAAATACAACCGTACAATCATACCTTTTTTCATTTTTAATCGACCTTCTGCTACAAATAAGGCAAAAGTCTAGTTGTTTGTATCAGCTTCGAAAAGATCGTGTTTGCTCCAAATTCTAATTTCATTTGATGCAACTACAAAAAGCTATGGACCATAACATGCAAGGCATCAGCTTTTTCTAACGATTTTAAGGTGTATACAATAAGTTGTCGTAGCAAGAAGTAAAAATCTATTGTAATCAGTGTTTCAATTTCTCCATTATACATCTCTTGCAGGGTTACACATGCACTTACACACAGAATTAAACACGCTGGTTCAGTGAATGTCTACCACTACATACGCGCTTTTGAAGCAGACTTTTTGCAGAAGTCATGCAACCCTATAAATGCAAGATGCTCTTCATGACAAATGCAAACGATGCTTCTAGGCAATTTCAAACCTTTTCTTCAGAAGACAGAAACCATTATTACTCCACCACGGCAGCAAAAACTTACAAATAATGAATACGGCTTGTTGCCCATCTTGCGAATCTCGGCCATATTTCGAAGCTGTTGATATACTAAAGAAGCTTCAAATGTCACCAACATAAAGAGAGTAAACAAAGAATAATACCAATACTCGTCCAAACACCACAGACCAACGCAAAACACCTGAAAAATAAGTTTTAAATTTGACACAAACAAACGAAAATTAACCACATAGTAGTTATAGAAAAAGATCCAAATCTTCTAACCTGAAACACAAAAAATGGAGCAGAGGCACGCTCAATAAATAGTTCTTTAAATTCAGGTATGACCATTTTCAATCTGAAAAATAAAGTGTTGATGTATTTTGACCTTTAAAAGCAATATATGTAAAATGAAGTATGGCTCATAGCATTAAGCAGCCAATAGCCCAGTAGGTGCACTGACACAACTGCAGTGCTTCGGACCATCTTTACAATACTGAACAAGCACACCATTCACTTACACATTATTGCCATACAAGTCTTTCGAAGCTTCATAATTGGCCTCTGTTTGAAAACCTCTCCAGGTTTGATAATATTTGAAAGTTTCTTCCACTGGGAATCGAATAGGTTGAAAACATTTCTTTTCTTCATTATCATACACATATGTGACCTATAAACAACAATTGTAAAACCTAACCAAAATTTTCAGTAATAAAGATAATCACATTTTATTGCGGGCAAGTTTAATCACTTCGTGCTCATTTCAAAGATTTGTGCCCATTTTCAAGGATGGTTATGTGATTCATTATAAGAAATGTGCCTATTTTTGATGGGCGTGAGTATTTTGTCTTAAAAATCCTTTATTTAAAATGTCTTAAAAAATATTTTGTTTTAGTAGGCCCAGCGATTTTCGATCAGTCAACAAAAACCAACCAAAAAAGGAAAAAATCTTTGCTTTAAAGTACTAGACTGCAGGAATCAAAAAATTATCCGCTTCTTCAGCACAAAAACCAGATCAATGTGTCATTCCATGTCAGTTAATGTAAAAAGATGGCAAAATGAAGCTCACTATCTCAGATTTTTATGAAACTCGACTAGACCATAGACCAGGCATGGCCACACCTGCCGTAATAAAGAGCAAAAAAACGATAGAGGCCATCATTGAAAGAGCCACAACACAATCCTTAGTTTATTTAAATTGATGCATTTTCCATCCAGATAAAGGGTGATGACTTTTTTGGAGACCATCATTTTCAAAGCATGAAATTACGCATTTGCACCCTTCCACTGGCCCCGAAAATCAACGTGTCGCACAGCAGGTTATGCACCCCTACACTACATCATTGTACCCAAATATAACATGAGTCAAAAGAGCGGCACTTTGGCTACCCCTGCAATAGACCTTTTGTTTTTGATCAAAAAACTAAACTCCTAGAATAGGTCAAGTTATGATTATTCAAAATATTGCAGTTTTTGTGTTTGTCCAAACAGAAAAAGATTTCAATAATCACTGTGATGCAACAGAATATGGTAATATCACGCACATTTTACATATTGTAGATTTTGTTCAGGCAACTTTCGGTAAGCCATTATTTTATGCCTCATTTGTCTTTTACATATCAAGACCTTTTAAATGAGCCATCATATGTGATGTAACACCTGGCAACTCCAGGTTTTACCAATAAAAAAGGTGTTTTTTCTTGAGTGATTTTGAAGGCCTATAATGAGCAACTGTGATGTCAAAGGTCAAAGTGCACTTCCACATAGGTCATTTTGTGTGGATGAGATAAAGTTATGCTTGAAGTATTATCTGTGCAAAAACTTAATTCACAGCAACTGTGGGGTCAAAGGTCAAAGTGCACTTCCATATAGACCATTTTTTGTTGATGACATAAAGTTGTGCTTGAGGTATTATCTGTGCAAAAACTAAGTCAAACAGAGATGATATCACAAAATTGTGATGCATCACAATGATTATTTTAAATCTGACAAATCTCTTTCTGCTTGAGCCAACACAAAAATCTCATCACTTTAGTACCCGCACACAACTTTGATTTGCATTTTATGCTTCCATGTAATTGGTGAAATAAATGGATAAAAGTGAGGGAAACAATTCACTGTTTCAATTGTGGGCAGCTCCAATTCTAAGCATGCAAATGCTAGAAACAGGGCAAAGAAGATGGTTTGCAGAAGTAGCTTGATTACACCAATTTTTGAACTGTTCTTTAGACATTGTATTAATGTAAATGCGTGTGTACTATTTAAATGTATAGAAAAACTAAAAAATTAAAATTTGTTGCACTCATTTAAAGATGCTATTTCACTACTTCCAAAATATACTTTGAAATTCTAAAAAGAGTCTAGATTCAAAAATTTTGATTGGATATTTGTTTAAAATCAGTATTGATTCCGAAATGAACAACCCTAGGCAGCACTATGAATTCTAATCTGGTTCACATGTTCCACTACTGATACTAATACCACACTATGAATTGCACAGCATGAATCAACAAAATGAATATGAAGAAACTGTATTATGAAGAAACTGTGTTAGCTGCTAAAAGAATACCTTTTGAAATTCAATCCACACTTTAGACGATGAATCTTCTAGAACTTTTTTCTGAAGTTTGACTAGCTCTACTGAACCATTGTGAGAGGTAGGAGTAACTTTGGCAAAACTCGCAAAATTTGGATTATAAACCTGAAAAACAACAACCAGTCGCAAGTTATTAACCACTTGACAGCGGATGACGTATATATACGCAAGGCATACCACACAAAATCCTCTTACTAACTCTTTTTGATAACAAAATGATCTATTTTTATCATTATATTGTGTAGAATTATTCATAAGTTTTAGTTGTTCTTTTTTTAAGAATTTTCAATTTTATGCAATTTTCCAAAAAAAAAACCACTAGCAGGACATAGAAATGCTTTTAAAAATCTGCTGTCAAGTGGTCAAATGAGCAAAAACCTTGCAAATGAAAACATGAAATTGCTATGTCACACACCATTCACGACCATCTTATGCAAGATTAACGTGCCAGGGAAGTCACAATAGTAATACTGCCTTTTATGAATAAAAACTTAATTGGGATACTCACTATGCTTCATTCATTACTTTGACAATGTTTTTAAGGTCCTTACGTATTATCGGGAGGACCTTAATTTTTGAGTCGTTTTTTTAAAGGTCGGGTTCGAATCTCAGCTGGCCAGGGCTTTAAAAGAAAGGCAGTGTACACTGAAGGGGTAGGCCCGGTATGTAAATGTACGGGGCAGTGTACACTGCAAATTTTTGAGTCGTTTTTTTAAAGGTCCTCCCGATAATACGTAAGTACCGTTTTTAATTTTTGTTCATACCCAGTTGCTATGTAAAAATAAAACTAATAATTGACATTAAAAAATTAAAATTGATGTTTTAGTCTACAGTACACTACTTGCATTAAAAATTTAGCTATTGAGATCAACAGAACAGGTCTTCATCAATATGTGAATGTACAAAGGAATGTATAATGTGGGGGAGCATACACTGGGGCTATAACTTTTTAATTCACCATTAGAAATATTGAGATCAACAGAACAGGTCTTCATCAATATGTGAATGTACAAAGGAATGTATAATGTGGGGGAGCATACACTGGGGCTATAACTTTTTAATTCACCATTAGAAATATACCAATCAGAAACGACCAAAAGTCACATGTTTGATACATCATTAAAACTGACCAATCACACAAGTCTGATGGCAAAATTGTTTTTAAGGGTAAAATCCCGGAACAAGTGCAAAATTTTCCCCAAGACAACAACAAGTGAAAAATTTTCCCCAGTTAGTTATCACGTTTATTCTTAAGAGCATTAGAACAGCTGGTCTTGAGATACCATGGTTGCAGGTTGGAATATCAGCTGGCAGGGCATTAAAAGAAAGGCAGTGTACACTGAAGGGGCAGGCCTGGTATGTAAATGTACGGGGCAGTGTACACTGGAAGGGAGTGTATTGAGATTCTGGATCAAGTGCATAAATTTCCCCACATGGGGAAATTTATGCACTTGATCCAAAATCCCAATGGGGGCAAAATAGCCACTGCCTTGATTTTATTCCAATAACCATTCACTACTCAAAAACCAACAGTAAATTAAGTCTTATACTGTCATAAGCCTTGCTAAATTGGATTTACAAGGTAACACCAATAGTAATTCAAAAATGATAATCTTGAATTCCAACCCAACATATTTCCTAAAATTGATATCAGTTTTTAGACAGAAAAAGCATTTTATTCCTACATAAAAAGTCAGCAAATCACTGGGATTTTAACAATAAAACAATGTCTTATAGTCACACCAAACCACCATCAAATAGAAAAAACAAAAATTTATCACAAACAAATAGTATTAATGCACTATACCGTAAAGTAGTGAATCACTAGGTCTATACAAACAGTATTAAAAGGTATTCAAGTTTATTGTTATATTTCTCGGTTTTAGGACAATAGTACCATATCACAAAAAGTAAAGCAATGCAAAAAAACAAATTTGATAGGCTGCTGTTGACAGAGGACTGTAAAAAAAACTATATGATATTCAAGTCAGTCATCACTGTTACCAAAAAACACAAATTAAGTCTTACCTTTGAATACATGAGAAAGCATCGTACATCAACAGACCACAGACAGAAGAGCACAGTGAGTAACTGAACTAACGCAATGCCAACACTAATAATGACTGCAATTTCATAATGTTCAACTCCAAAATATTGTTTCCACACAGCAGCACCAGCTGCATAAATAAACAAAAACGGCAGAAAATATCCATGTAAATAAAATGGTCTCTTATTCAAAAGAACGATTTCTTTTACCAGACTGTCTTGTATTGGGCTAAAACTCATTATTTTCCAAAACGTATTGCATAGATTGATCAGATATGCTACAAACCAACAGCAACACTTATGCAACCTATATTGGCTATTTAGTATGTGCTGACAAAACATTAATTTGAAAGAAAAGATGAATAGTGAAGTAATGAGGATTTCCTAAATGTCTTTGCAATTTTTGCATGTGCTTGACCAAGCTTGTCAGTAAACAGCTGGGCAGAAAACGAATTTGTTGATTGCATTTAGCTTCAAAAGAAATTCAAATGCAGACTTACATTCCAGGCAACACTCAAGAAACTTCTCTAAAAAAAGGTATTCTTCTTCCACAGTTCAATAATTTTGTGAAGCTCAATTTATGGAGTAACATTTTTGAAACCTCCTCAGCTGTCAGACTTTTAAACCAAGGTCTACAAAGCCTATAGAAAACTTTTAAACCTTTTTGTTATCTTGATCTAGAATTATCTTGTCTTTCCAACATTACCATCAGAGCATGTGATAGGATGGATTGGAAGTTACATTTTGGTATGCAAAATGCTAAGAATGGAAGATTTAAATAAAGGAATAAAAGGTGGTCTTCCACCCTTCCACCTCAATTCCATCATAAGACTTTCTACCATGGTATGCAAACTTTGTAAAACAAAATTGCATTAAAGTTTCCATATAATTTCATTGCTTGAAAGAATACATTTACTTTTGTTTTGTGCAAAAGCGATTGCTGAATGCTGTCTACTGTTAATAACAGCTTGTATTATTTTTGCACATTGGTAATTTCACTGTAGTTCAGTCATTTAACCTGCACTGCATCACTACACATGTTTTGGCCCTTGTGAAGACACTGAAGAAACTGCAAAGCACCACGATTATGACTTTGAAGAAAAACAGAAACTTTTAGACTTGGTGCTTAGTCTTGAGTTGACAAAGGAGAAAAAACGTTTCTGGCTGTCAAATTGTGCTTGGCAATCGGTAAGTTTAAATTTGAGTCATTACATATTTGCTGCCATATTATTTGCTGCTTAGCACAGCAAGTTGCAGATTTTTTTAAGAGGCTATTTTGCCCTCAATGACATTTTACCCTTGGAGGCAATTTTGTGGTCACCATTCATATGTGTTTAAATAGCTATGTTTGCAAGAACTATAGTAGCAATGCAATGATGTAGTGGATGGTGCAGATTCTCCCTGAAAATGCAATGGTTATGGGTTTGAAGAGTTGATTTGTGGTACAGAATTTGAAAATTGCAGAAAGTAGAGTATTTACTCTCGAAGCTTTTCATCTGACACTTTTCAAAAGAATCCGTCAGAAATAGAGTGAAAAGATGAAGTGAGTCACTTAAAATTAAGACTTAAGTGACTCACTTTACCTTTTCACTCTATTTCTGACGGATTCTCTTGAAAAGGTTATGGGTTTGAATCTTCACTGGTAGAGTGCTTAAGACAAAGGCAGCATACAATGGAGGGGGAGGCCTAGTATGTGGATGTACAAAAAAGTGTGTAGTGTTGAGGAGTGTACAGTAGGGGTGCATTTTCCCAATTTGTCATTGAAACTAATTAATTATAAAAGACCAGGTTAAATACATCACCAACATTCACCAATCACAAATGTCTGACGGCAAAATAGCTTTTAAGGATAAAATCTCATTGATGGCAAAACAGCAACTGCCTACACAAAATAGCAAGCAGTGCTAGGTAATATAGCCTATATAAGCTGGTAATTTGCAATTGAAAGAAATGGAATTACATTTCAAGTTATTTTGGCCAGTACTTCTGGGATATCGCAAATGTATGGAGGGCATGGAAGATGGAAAAAACATCTTCCATTTAATTGCATCACATGCTATGATTAGCCTTACTGCATATTTTTAGTTTCACCAACTGGCCTAGAGATAACTAGCAGGCTGTAGTCACTAAAATAGCACCCTGGTACAGTAACTGTATAAATACACAATCAATACCATACCCTAAAGGCACTACGCCGATCCAGGGTATATGAGGAAGGCATACCACTCACAAGATTTCTCAAGTTATGCTTCTGTATTGTAATACATAATTGTTTATTTTCGATCAAAAAAATTTTTTTGAATAAACTTGAAAAATTTATCCACGAAAAAGACACTGCCCTGAATTAGGACCACAAATACGAGGATTAACTTTTTACCCTCTGACCAAAACTTTCTGGATCCACCACTGCTGACAATGTGACCAGGTGACGGGTACCACTATCAGACTATTGTTTCAATAAAGTTTTTTAAGCAAACCAACGCAAATAGTGCAAGAGCTACCAGAAAAGTTTGACAACAAATAAATCTGAAATGTTATGCAATTTAGGCTATTAGCCCTATAATAAATCTACATGTTTCGTTAAGACCTAGCAATAGCATTAGGTAACAAGACCAACACTATCACAATCACAGAAGTCGGCTTTTGCAGAATTCTTGTGGAATTGTTCCGATATCGGCCGGTTCCGACTTCCTACATATATTCGTTTTTGCAGGAGCTATGGGTCCGAAAAGAGTTTTTTAGAGAAAGGCCCGAATCGAAGACCATTTAGGGAACAGTCCAGGCCCGGTATCAACATTAAAACTTGAATTGCCGGGCTTTATTCAATAATAAATGGGTGAGTGTTTGGCATAATTGCTGAGAAATTGGTTTTCTTTCTGCGCTTTTTTTCTTTGCTTAACTTCACTCTGATACGAATAAGATATTGCTGTCTGGCTAATTTACTACTTAATGAATCAAATTTTTATAGGTAAGGTAATAAATCAAGGACAGTTGTAATACTATGTCTATAGAATAATATAAGGCTAAAAGGAGTCAAAAACAAAATGTGAGTAACATGCAATGCATCATTATCAGTCACCAGTAATCGGTAAGTAAAATGTAATCTTTCTGTTTAATAGAGATAACAAAAGATAACAGGATTGATGTAAAATAATTTTGTAAAATCTGACCATAAGCAAATTGCTTAATCCATATGGAATATCTGGGTTTAAGATTTCGGGATTTGGGGCTTAAAATCATGTTATGTTCAGGAAGTTATGTGCTTTTGAGAGTTACAGAAACCGGACTTTATGTTTTTGGTTACGGAGCCAGGAAGTATTTTGGGGGCCAAAATTTTTTTAAAAGAAGTATTTAGGCAAGTTTTTGTGGCCAAAATGAGGAAAAAAATTCGTCATCATGGCACAAAAATTATCATATAGGTTAGGCATTTGTCACCAGAAAAAATAGAAAGATTAGGCTTAATTTATAGGAAGGTTGCACGCACGTGATCAAATGTCATCAAAACGCGCTTTTGAAAAAAGTGGCTGAGCTCTTTCAGTGATTTCGCATTGATTTGAATTGAAGTGATATCGTTTTTTGCAAATCAAATGGATAAACGTGACAGTTGTTGAATGAACATTGAATATGTTGTTTTACTGATGTTAAGGAATCAATCTGAAGTTAAAGTAAAGTAAGAGGTGATAAAGTTCACTTGTTATTGCTAATAGTTGGGCTTATTTTGTGGGCTAAACATGCAGCCAGCTTCTGTTAGGTTTCATGTTCGATTAATCAGCGTGTTTAGAGATATTGAGTTTAAGTTAATTGTAATGTGCAACTTATACAGTATATTTAGTTGCATAAGCATACTCAAAGGTTGTAAACTTAAATTATACTGCAGCCTAAATGGCAGGGCAGACTTTTGTACGCGCCGTTGTCATATGTTGGATTAGATATTGATGGATAAAATCAGTAATTTTTTGTCAATAATGCTTGCAGACTTGAGTATTAGTATATCAGATGTAATTTTGTAACCTTAACTACTCCTTAACAAGTTTTAGGACTATTGCCTAGGCTGCTGGACCAAGGGTAATTAAAAAACTTACGGTGCCAATTCATTTAATCATGCGTATGAGCTCTTGCTCTGTTTGTATGTCTTTCAAGAGACTGGGCCACCACAGCGGGTAGACTGCTGCCTTATTTGAAAGCGACAACAACAGCTGGGTTTTTGGTTAGCCTAGAAGTTATCAATGCTACACTGAAACTTACCAAAACAGTTGCAAAGAAACTACAGCGCATCAAGAAGTTATTTTGACTACAATAGATGCTACGAGTCAGTGGCGCAGCCAGGATTTCTTCAAGGGGAGGGGGAGTTTTTTGAACAAGACAGCCCAGGTGCAGAGGTAAAACTCTCAGGATCTAGCCGCAATAGAGATATTGAGGTTTTTCTCCCCAGTAAATGAGAAGAGTGAGCGGTTTTTAAACAGAATGTAAAGAAATTTAATGCAATTGCACACACAAAAAAAATTTGCATGTTTTGCACAAAGCCCCCACCACCTTTTAAATACTGCAGATTACAGGGTTAGGGTTAGTACCAATGTGAAGTTTAACTCTAACTCTAACCTTAACCCTATAATCTGCAGTACTTAAAACGTGGTGGGGGCTTTCTACAAAAGATCCAAAATTTTGCCTATACACAATTGCACCCCGAAGCATTTACCAATATATACAAACTGATTGGTAATGGTGATCGGCGAACCAAAAAAATTTACTGGTGCTGTATGTCAAAATTTAACTTAATTGAAATTTAGTCTACAACTTTTGCGTTAAAATTCATCAATCACATGTTTAAAATTAATGTTGAGGTCACGGTGAACAAACAATACCAATCCATTTAAACGAGCTTCTTTCGTTGTGAACCGCAAATAGGTTTCCAAAAATCTCAGAGCACTAAACAAACGTTTATTTGTTGCTGTAGTAACCGGATGAGTTGTCAATATTTGAAAAAGAACTTCCAAAGATGGATACGTATGTATTTCTTTAGCAGACAGCAACACGCCTAAACTGTTTTACGGTAAAGAATCACCTTCGTGGCGCAGCCAATATAAACGCCATCGCATAAATTCAACCTCCGCAGCGTCAATGCTGCCATCCACAAAAGGAAGATAGACATTTATAGCATTTCTGATCAAAGCAAATGTTATTCTCTACATAGACAGGTAATACCAAAAATTAGAATTCTATGCAATCAAGAAGATCAGAGCAAATATTTCGCTGAGTTGCTTTGGCAAAAAGACAGAACGCCTGAAAAACTGTAATGGTAAAACAGCTTGTGGATTTGCTCTATTGGCTTGCCGATTCACAATTCGAGGCATGGGTATGGATTACCCGTAGACACTTTCGGTATGTCTGTGGTGCGACCAAGCGTACCGTCGTTGATTAGCACTGAACCAGTAGAGTTGCTTTGTAGAGCTAGTCATATTAGCTCTACGGATCCTTTCTGCTTCGTCAAACAAAAACAGGAAACGGTTGAAGCTTTCTGGCAGTTTTTTAATTACAAATATGCGCAGCTCCTCCCAACGTGCGCAGAACGAAAATTCACGGCGACAAAAGCTACCACATAGCCTTAATAACAATCAAGCAGGGGGACCAAAACTCAGGCCCAAACAGAAATCCGAAGCATAATCAGAACAAAACAAAAATTTACCCCTCATTTTGCTACGTTGACGTTTCGACAAGAATAGCGAAAATACCGGTGGTCACTATATATATACGAGCAGATGCACCTGTTATGTATATGAGTCAAACATGTGGCCTTATTTAACCACAGGGCAAAGACCAAAGAAAGACAATACAACAAAGGAGGGTTTTCAGAAATAGTCTGTAGGAAGCCCGGTTATAACGTCTACTACTTCTCAGTCGGGGCTAATTGTTCGGTTCGCTGTAGGGGTCTAATTTGAAGCTATATTTACTTAAACTCCAACAAAACAACATGAGATCACTTAATTTACCAAAATATCAATCAATTTTGTGGGAAAGTGCTTATGAAGTCTTTGCGTCACATTTTCAAGAGACTACGCTGTAAGAAGTCAAATCGCTAAGAAAAAACCACATGGCGATTGGCGGAAAAGTCTGAATAATCCAACAAATGTTTCTTCACTGTCCCTAAGTCTAGATAACACCTTTGCAACTGGTAATTCTTGTAGTATCTAATGCAGTCAAAATAATTTCTTGATGCCCTGTAGCTTCTTTGCAACTGTCTTGGTAAGTTTCAGTGTAGCACAGTGGCGTGCAAAGGTCTGGTGATGCCCGGGGCCTACTGCTTGACTGCATGCCCCCCTCCCACAAGTACTCAAGAATGTGACAAAGACAGTTGACTTTTGGACTCATCAGCAGGGCCTGTCCCGTCATCACCATAAACCAAAATCCCATATTTGCAATAATATGAAAAATGTATTAATAGTATAGTATATTAATATTAATAGTATAATTAATAGTATATTAATAGTATAATTAATAGTATCATTCTATTACAAATTTCTTCTCACACATCACGCGCGTGGCGCACGATATCACTTTGGTACGGGGATCCAATCCGTATCGAAGATGCAGTGCACCACTCAAGCGGTGCACGGCGTTTTACGTTGTACTCTTTCTGCGTGATTACTTCATTGCATATTAGACAGGTTGCTTTGTTTTTATTTGGAACAAAAAAGTAATCATTCGTCCAACTTTCATCAAAACTTCTGCCTTCTTCAGTTATTTTTTAGCCTATGCTTCCTATTGCGACTTGGGAACCGACATTTATTACGTTTCAACTTTCCAACAAAATCAATTCTGTTATCTACATCACGTTGGCTGCAGGCCGCGAATTTCGTAATGCGAAATTTCTTTCTTCGTACGCCAAATCAGCTTTTGCGCGAAAACTTTATCGAAATGCCGATTATAACGTGACAAGGGAGTCTTTGTCTTCATTTTAACTTCGAACTCCCCAGGAAAATTAGCAAAAAAAGGGTACAACAAAAAAAGCATCTTTGGTTATATTTGTATGCTGATGCCTTCATCAGGCCGCCAGTTGGTTACCCTTGCATCAGAGCATGCGCAAGTCTAAGATCTTGCGATCACCAAATCTATCATCAAGATCAACGTCATGACATTAGAGATTGTTTCTCAATTTACTGGCGCAGACTTTTACTGGATAGTTGAACCGTATAAGTTCTGCCAATGCATCTGGTCCATCGCACGCAACACCACAAATCCTCATACTTTTGCACGACGTCAGGGCAAGTAAAGTCTATGTTGCTTCCAAGATTTCATCATAATATACCTTGACATCTCATCAACACGTCTATTTAAATTAACCCTGATTGCACTAAATTCGAATCCTTTCCCATAATTCAGTTCCACTTCTATGTCCAGGGTGATATTGTTCCAGGCACGTAGGCGGATCATCAGTCGTACGCGAAGAATTTGATTATTTCTGAAGATATATCGTCAAGGAATGTTTATAGTAGCACAAGTCGGCCAACAAAAACTGCATGTTTATCCTGGAGATCACAAATACGACCAAACACGTGATCCCGGAAACAGTTTGCTGCTTCCAAAAAAGACAAAGCTTGACTACCCCCAGAGAGGCGAAATGTGATAAACTCTCGTTTGTGAGACTTTTTGATGGCAAATAATGCAGTTCATAAAGTACATCACACTTCGTGTAGTGATAGGTTGGTGATGAACGTGCAGTCGATCGAGTGCAAGTTGCAGTTCATGTGTCCCGGATGATGATGTCAAAACACTCCACAGTTCACGTTGACGAAAAGCGTCGAAGTAAAGTTGAACTTATATTCTTTTTGTAGCATTTGTTTAACATATGACGGTAGAAGTCGCTGTCTGCTGGCACAAGTTTGATTCCTTTGCGTCACTGGGTCATTTCGAATGACGCTTGCTTCCCGTATTTGTTCTCATCCGCTTGGTGTATTAATCATGTTTTTCTGTATCTTTTCTACGCATGTGTCACATTTTATTCAGTCAAAATCAGCATTATCGACCCTGGTCGCTGAAAACTGTACAGGGCCAATAGCTAACTTTTGACTGCTGTTGTCACATTCTACCTAAAAAGACAGAAACAAATGCATTATTCTGTCCTTTTTAAATTGCAAACTAAATGTAGACATAAATATGACATATTTTTAGATTTATGGAACCAGAGCCACGAAAAACAATTCATATAGCTTTAATTACATGCTAAACATCCTTTTTACTGTCTTTGGCAGCGACCAAATGAATCTTATATTTGTTTCGCCAACAAACCTATCAATACTTATGGCAACTGCAGCAAAATATATGATGTCATAGTGAGCTGAGGTTTTTTCAAGACCAGGGAATACAAATATAAAAGCAAAACAGACGCCGTAAAGAAACGTCGAAAAAATTGCAAAAGAATCACCTGTAGTTGAAAGACGTGGAACATTACACGCGAATCATATACGGTAGTCAGTCAGCCTCATAAGCATAACTAAAAAATGGGGGAAAGAGCATGGCATGGTACGACTAATTTTTGAACCAAACTACAGAATTAAGACATGCTGGGCCAAAAATAAGAAAAGTGAAGTTCAAAAAGTTGTTCTCCAAGAAAAGCAGGTTTTTATCTTTGTTTTGGAACAAAAATAGCTACCTTCTTTAAAGTTGATTTCTAGAAAGAAACAAGTTATCTAACAAATACTATATTTCTGTTACCCCTAAAAATTTGCTTCTGGTATGCCAGAGATAGGTCATGATCCTGCCAACCGATCACGGAAAGACGTTTCGTAGAACGTGAAAGAATTTCGCAGATTGCCCAATGGTGGACGCGAAGGAGTGGTTTTTCGACACCGCAGAAAATAAAACGTGGTCAGGGTCATCTTTGTTACATTTCGGTGGCGCATTATACTCGAACCCAGGGTCAAGAGTGAACTCAACATAAGCAATTGGTCGCTTCTGACGCGCTCATATTGCAATAGCGGTTTGAACCAATCCTTGCACATAAGCAAAGCTATTACAAGATAATAGGTCACCATGAACCCTAGTAACCTTTTGTCGGATTTATTGCAGGAAAACTAAGCTAAACAGCGATCTTTCGGAGTTTGTCACCGCGCCGGTAGAAAGGCAACGAATCGAGGTAAATTTCAAAGAAGTACCACAGCACACTTTAAATAAAAAAGAGGATAACTGAACGCTATTGCGGACGTGGCTAGCCTACTAGACTTCTTTTTAAAGTTTAAGGAGCGCATGAAGTTAACGAACAAATTACCTCACCCGTGCTTCACCGGGTTAGAATAGTGAAGCTGCTCACCCAGCATGTCGTAAGAGGCGACTTTTGGGTATCCACCAATGGCAGTCCACCTTGTTGGTGGTGGGGCTACCAGTCTGGAATTTGCATTTACGACTGGTTCGAAATGGGCTGCTACTTTTCCCCTATCCTAATTCAATTAGGTTGATGGCGTGAACCTGGATTGCTGTTCGCGCCATACCTCCATCCCAAGGAAGAGGGGTAAACCAACAACAACAACAAATTACCTAACATCGAGACGGATAGTGACTATTGTTTATTGCATTAAGATACTCAAACTAAAAACAACAACACATGTTAACAAAACTTATGGGCCAACTATAGGCAAAATAAAATGATAACTATAGTCGAAAAAAATAAAACCGAATAGGGCTTAAACCATCACTTATAATCATGAGCGACATATGCGGGACGCCAGCACGTTGTAACGTCAAGGGGCTCCGTAAATTCTGGGCAGCTCAGGGTTTAGCGTTACGATCAATTTGAGAAGCGCTTATTACAGACAAGACCGCATATGTCAAGATACTTTCAAGTTGAAGGTTGACGGCTGTGAGAAGTTCTATTGAGATTTGTACTTACAGACCATTTGTAAAAAAGACTTTTATTTGCCCTTCCCTCCTCAAAAATAAAAAAAACTTTTTCGTATTTGCATCGCTCTAGGACGCGATCACAATTTTTGAATCTCTTTAACCTAATCTTTCTTTTCTGTTCCCACATATATGAGAACTTGGGGGGGGGGGAGCTTTCAAAAGAAATATTACTATACGGTGTTGCTTTCTGCCCTGTGTGAACCTGAACCATAATGTTGCAACTACAGTTGTTGCAACTTCGTTAAACAACCAACCACCACAAGAAAACGATTCTACTTATTACACAGTAACAACTTTTGACTTATTGAGCCAATCAATAACAACACAAAACTTTTGCTAAATCTACTAAGTTATTGCACCAAACACAAAATACGAAAAAAATTCCTAATTGGTTGAAAATAGCAGTCAAGCTGCCAGGTATAGATAAGAATGTTTAGAAGCGGTCTCGTTATCAGCACATTGCAAGTTTAACTCTCGCACACGACCATACTTATAGAACCGTACAGGCATTTTCAATCAAATCTGCCTGCTCAGATGGTCTACGATAATTTTAGTAGACTTACCACCGCTGACCGAGAGATTATTACACAAGCAAGAATAAAAATTTCACTGAAAGAACGTATTACGAATATTTTTTCTGGAAAACCAACAAGACGTTGCTAAGTGTGAGGTTTGGTAACCGGAAACGGAGTTTAACGACTTTTTCCACATAAGATTTTTCAGGTTTACGTAACAAACACCCAGTTTCTAACATAATGCACAGAATGCTTATACCATGATACTACATCAAAATAGTGGGGCGAAGAGAATATTTTTGTTCTTTTTCAGTGGCGCTCTTTATCGACGATACAGTGCAGAGCAGGGGTCGGTAAAAGCTGAGCCTCCAGCTCTTCATCTGCAGCTTCCTGCCGTTTGGGAGAAAAAATGCTGTTAATGCATAGACGAAGAACAGCGCTACTGAAAAAGATCAATTCGTAAACAAAAGTCTACTACTTAGTTTTTAGTCGAAAATAACCGTTTTGAAAGTTGACATAAAAAAAGTTATACTTAGTTTAAGACCAAACAAAAAGTTACTTTGCCCAAAAAAATGTCTTTCGCGGCTTTCATTGTTCACCTTTCCGTGAAAATTGGGGCCAAATGGCTTTTTGGTCGTAAAATGTTGCCAACCCCTGGTGTGAGCAAACCTTTGGCATCGCCATTAAACCTTACGATAAAATACAGCAGATAAAAACGTTGCAATTACGCCATAATTTCGCACCACTTCTAAATCTAGCCTCAATATTAGAGACATTTTAGTTTTATCGTCACTGAGCTTTTCTGAACTCAAATTTAATCTCGTTTCAACAATTTGCGTTACGTAAGTTGTTGTGATTACCTCTCCTTTTCCTCAGAATGGAGGCACGGTGTGAAACGATTTTCTAGATTTACGCCGAAAACCTAACTGAATTAAGTGGCAACCCATTTCGAACCAACCATGAACGCAAATTACAGACTGGTAGCCCCACCACTAACAAGGCGGACTCTGCCATTTGTAGGTACTCAAAAATCGCTCTTTACGACATGCTGGATGAGCAGCTTCACTTTTCTAAACCAATAAAGCCCGGATACATCACAAAATTCGAAATCGAATACGACCTTGGCAGGAGATTCGCAGTATAAGATCTCACAGTTCCTGATTTTTTTATATTTTTTATTGAGAGTAGCCGAATGTTAACGAATTTACCAGGTTCAAGCATAACTCTGATAAAAAAAAATGCGCAATTTTTTTTTGTCATGAGTTCTCTTTAACCTGGCGCGAAATTATGACGTCACGTTCTTGCACTTCACACTAATCGCTTCAGTACAAAATCAAACTAATAAAGCCGTTTGGGTATCACTAATATGAAGCATAAGCAATCAAACAGCATCATATGACGGAATTACTACATGTGATTATTACACTCAACAAATCACATTGACTTTAAACACTATTACGATCGACGCTGCAAGTGTGACCGAGGCATTGTACGCCAACCTTCAGCGTCCTCTTACTTTAGGCTAAAAATAAAGAAAAATTACCGATAATTTTATTGTTTAATATTCGATGAAGTATTTTAAAATGATCATTGACCATGCCAGTCTCAAACAACAGTTATATACGTCACCGCCTTAAGTTAGCGTTAGGAAAACTGACTTTGTGTGGAACTCAAACCCACCACCAACAGCAGCTATCCCGCAACATGCAAACAGCTTTAATGACCGTTTATTTACTTATCGCTATTGTTTCATAAACTCTTGTTTGGCATAAGGTGGTTGGCTTTTAGTTCGACGTTTGCAAAGATTTTAAGTGTTTTTCCGTGATAAGGCAATTTCAATGTCAGATATTTATTCATTCACTTCAGCATCATGAAGTCAACATCAATAACCTATTATCTACTTAAGCAGCGTGATCGCTTTAACAAAAGTAAGCACTGGGTAGTAGTTTAGTGTTTTTGGGTGTAACATCACCCAACTTGCTACTTTAATGGCAACTGTCAAAACAAAACACGAGTTTTTCCATACTTAGTTTGCTATGAGCTCTATGGTGTTGTGGTTTTGATATTTACCACGCAAGAGTAAGGGCCAAGTTCGAATCCCGTCTGTGTTTGATTGTTGAAAAAAGAGCTAGCCACACTCGTACACAAAGTTTGACAACACGGGTAAACATTCGTGACGAAAGAAAGGTGGACCACAGACAGGAACTAACTTCCAAGTCTCATCAGTACCGTGGCCCCAGGAAAATGGAAGCCTTATCCTTCCCATTCCTAAAGCTCGAAATCAAGCATAGGACTACCTTCGTCGGATCGCTATCTTAACAGAAAAAAAATCGTCTTGTCACTTACTTTCCTTCTTCTTCTAGCAAAGTTAGAAATGTAGTAGCCCGATGCGATGGACTAGCTTCTTCAGCAGTGCCAATCATACGAATAAGGGGTTTAATACCGACCCAAGCAGATCTATGCTTCAACTCCTTTTCAATGTAATCACGTTCTTTCGAATCAAAAGCTTTCAATTCCTGTGATGTTTAATTTCTTAAGTAATACAGTACATTAGTGAACACACCAAATTAGGAAATATTGTCAGCATAAAACAACGTCTCATAGCGAAAACAATGGTTTTGTAACTGATTAACTAAGATAAAATAGTAGGGTTGATATTCGGAAAAAGCAGTTATTGAACCACTACTACCCATCAATTACAAAACTTGCTCAAAATAGATGGCAGCTTTCCCGCAACGAAGTCTAGACTTCGGAAACACTCCGATAAAATTCATATTAAAAACGATAAAATTGTACTAATGACAAGCTTTGCTAATATTATGTAAAACTTACCATTCACCAACAACTGGATCTCTATCAGACTTGAAGAAACTCCGCACAGCAATTGAAATGATACTTACATTTAAAACTTTGGTAATATGATCGGGTTCAGAGCAACAAGGAACATTGATTCGTGTATCGAACGACTTATCCATTCCCATATCTTTTAATAAATCGAAGCTGCTAGTTGTTGCTATTACCAAAAGACGGCGACCCTAAACAGAACGCCAGGTTACAATAAAAAAATAAAACAAGAGAGGAAAGGGAGGCACTGTTTCAACTTCCCAGATCAAATATCAATAAAGCTAACCAAAAGGTCTTGCTCAGCAAATGTTAGCTTCAAATGAATTGATAAAGTTATTCAGCACATCAAATAAACAAAAACAAAGTTTGGGTAACTGATGGCCAGCAGTTATCCACACATGTGGTTCAACGTTCTGAGTGCTTAAACCAGCAGAGATCATCTTGCACATTCTCGATTTGATCAGTCGAAAAATACAGCTAAATACGTGCCAATTGGAAAGTGCTGTTAAAAGTTGATGATTTTAATAATCCATAAAGTCTCTAAACGGCCCCAGCTGTCTTTTACATAAAACAAAAATGCGCTCCTGTTGCAGCCAAAGAAAGCTGACCAAAGTAATTGCATTTTTCATCCGTGTTTGTATCTAATATATAAAGCGCAATTCTGTCTGTTTTAACTCATCTGAAACTGCTAGAGGTACAAGCATCAAATTTTTGATGCGGCCGAAAGGAATGGAAGATTTGGCCGCATTCATTGCCAGAGAGGTAAAGAGAGCAGCAGCAGAGAAAAGAGAAAGAGACGAGTATTCCTCTGCTGAAGGACAGTGAGTGTCAAAGTAAGAGGCAAAGCCATCCCAGCGAGCTTTTTGAAAATCGAAGGAAGGGGGACGCTCACTGGGGCGAAAGACCGGAGAGAGAGGAACGGAAAGAAGAATTGGTAGATGGTCAGAACCCAGGTCCCGAAGCACCTCTCAGGAGCAAGAAAAAGCAAGAGTAGAAGGAGCAAAGGAGATGTCAGGAGAGGAGCGACTGCCAGAGGAGCAATGAAAAAGGGTGGGTGTGTCAGGGTCATTGAGGGGGAGGAGGTCAGAAGAAATGACTCAGTCGAATACTTCTTCCCTGCAGGGGTCGGAAGTACCTCTTGAGTCCCAGAGGGGGTGATGGCAATTGAAGTCCCTCAGAATGAAGAGATTTCTGGAGGAGGGAAGAACGGAGGGAGAGAAGGAATCGGTTCTGCCATCTGTTGGGGAGAAGCAAATAGGGGGGGCATACACATTAAGAAATGACACCGAGGAGGAGTTGTTTAGAGAGATGTTGACCCCTACATAATCAGAGTAGGGATCGAGCGAAGAAACAGAGGAGGTAGAAAGTTCGGAAAAGGATAGGCCCTGCCTGACAAAAATGATGACGCCGCCACTGGCGTGCGTGGCATCAGGAGTGAGAATGCCTGACCGGGAGTGGGTGCGATCAGAACACAGAGCAGAGAATCCAGGAATCCGGAAAGAGAAAGATGAGTTAAGATTGGATTCCTGGATGCAGATAAGATCAACTGGATGGGACGATAGAAAATGAAGTAGTTCAGTGCTCCTGGCTCGGAGACCTCCAGCATTCCATTGAAGAACCCTGAGAGAGTCAGGAGGCGCAGAAAAATAGCCAGGAGCAAGGGACGGTGGTGAAGGGGTAGAGGAAGAAGATATAGAATGGGCAGATGGGGGATAGAAAGTTTGGAGATGGGGGTGATGCGAGAGTGCAGCATCAGTGGAGGGGGGGCCAGATTGTACAGTGGAGGTATACGTGTCGGAGGAGTCTGAGGAGGGGGGAGTCACAGTGTTACGGCAGGGGGGGGCAGCTCCAAGAGTGAGAGCTGCCTAGAGCTCTGAAGTTACATGAAAGTTGTGAGCACCTTAGATGGACCCATTTGGAGCAGGTGCAGCATTGCACTGACTTGCCACGCCAGGTCACATTTCCAGCGCACACAGAGCAAGGAAAGATGGGTCCAGGGTTAGGATGAACGTTACCGCTCATCAGGAGAAGAAGAAGAATGAGGAGACGAAGAAGGGCAAGAGTAGGGCAGGAGAGAGGAAAAAGTGAAAACAGGCGACCGATTTTGTAGATGCTGTGTGCTGCCCTTCTGCGGTCGTTTAGGGGGGGCATAACGAAAAAATGTAGGGGAGTGCCCGGGGTAACTGGAACCCTCGGGAAGGCCAACAGCCATTTCAACCCAACTTAAACGGGGTCGGGGACCGCACCACCACGTTGAGGCGGCTGTTGATTGGTGCAGATGATCACAATTTCGTGTACAAGAATGGTGAAAGTGCATAAAATTCATTAACTTTTCGCTACTGTTCACACAAGAGTCGGATGGGTGAAGCCGACTTGGTCGGTTGAACCGAAATACTAAAATAATAATAAAATACTAGCCGGCAAAGCCGGCTAGTGGCATATATAGCTGGCATGCTGAGACAAAACAACGAGCTTCAATATAAACCTTTCGAATATAGAATTTCTATTTATGCAATTGAAATACTTGTTACAGTGTTGTTACCAACGCCCATGCATCATCAGTGGCAGCTCATACAACTTATGAATTATTTAAATATCAGCACAAATCAATATTATAGGCTTAAACGTGCTTTTTTCAATTGCAGCAGAAAAGGTTAGGCAATAATCAGGCTGTAAACAGCTAGAATCAATAATACAGCTGCTTTAAATAAAAACAGCATTCCTGTCTATGAACTCATGATCAGTGTGCTGGTCTTTAGTCAGACTGGGGCACCACAATAGGTAAATTGCTCGGCTTTGCCATCTGCCTGCCTCGTAAAGTGAATCCGCAAAAGCGTCTTTTCCAAACGCACGAACAAGCGAACTAGCCGATTTTTTCTCAGTGCTATCTCCTACTTAATAAGTATCGAACCGGAAAGTTGAGAATTTTTTCAAGATTTTTGATTTAGCTCGGTCGAGGTTTGAATGAGCAATATGCCGCTTCGAGGTGGGCGCTTCAACCAGTAAGGTATCCTAGCACCTGGAGCATGGAACAACGATAAAAAGCTTGCAATAAATACTTACTTGAGGTGGTAAGTTCCTACACAAAACGGCAAGAGCTTGAGCTACTGAGTTTGAAAATCGAGGTCCAATAGGATTGTAATCTATAAGAGAAACAACTTCAAAACATGTTTTAAAGATTGCACGAGAGCAGCTAAATTAGGGATTGTAAAAGCATCTCACCATCATTTAATACATCAAAAACTTGGCAAATTTTGGCAAAGAACAACCTATTTATCAAGCCATTAAAGCAAGCAAGTGCGCCAAGATGAAAATTACTCAACTCGGAGAGATCAGTTTCTACGTCACCACTTTAAATTATGTTACCGTTGTTTTAATTCTTAGAATATTTTCCAACACTCTGGGTTTGCAGACTGACATGACATTGGAATACTGTGCACTTCACTGTTTACACGATCATCCTAATTTAAATCATAGCAGTGTCTTTGTGTGCTCTCATTGTGCGCTTTCAGGGTAAAACAGTGTCTGCATTTACATTAATACCATTGGAGTACTATTCAATATTCCACAAGTCCGAATAATTACAAAACCGCAATATTCGGCCAAGTACCCGGATCCGGCTTGGCACATCCTCAGATTAGGCCACAAAAATAGACTTCACAGCTTTTCGAACACAAGCTATTTCAGTAGAAATCAAAGATCACAAAACAGTCGAGGTTGAGACACACATTAGCACTTCTATCTGATACAACTTATTCAACTTGTACCTTGACGAAATGCGTTCACCCAAATTAAGAACTGGCAAATGAAATTGTTGTGAGGTGCTCTTTCCGAAGAAAAAACATGGCTGCCAAGATGCTGCCAGTGGATTAACAAATTGGCAAGGCCAGCAACAAATGACAGAAAGCCACCATCATCAAACAATAAAGCTTAGACGACTGACTCACCCATTAGTCTCTCGATGTCATCAACAACAACCACACTGAGTTGCGATCGATAGGAATCATCAAACACCTGAAAAGTTCGATTACAATGTGAAATTCAATATCACAAATGGTACAACTAATATGGAAAGCACAATGCTGTTAGTGTTCTTTTGCTAACTCCCCAAAACCAATGGGAGCATCAGATATATTCACTTGGCACGATTAATTGTCATTTTCAAAAAAAATTTTCTATTGAAGTTTAAGGAGACATATATCCATCTTCTCAAATGAGAAAAAGGGAGAGTAGGAGATAAATTTTTTCAAAATTCATGCAATTATTTTTTACTCTTCTTCACGCTAAAATGCTAAACAATCTTTTTTTTGTTATACCACGCAATAAACCTAATCATACTGCCAGTCAATACAGTGAATTCCGTTACTTTTTTAAGATGCTGACACTTGGCAGCCTCTGAATAACCGATTAAATCACTGGGAGAACAAATTTTCACAAAAGGAAACTCGGAGTCGCATGCAATCCTGGTGGCGAGTGCTGTTTTGCCAGACCCAGGAGCTCCAGTGATTATAACACTGACTAACGGTGTCTTTTCGTTGTTCTTGACCTGAAAAAATACTTATGCAATGAAAAAAATAATAATGCGTGAATGCAAAGTAACTGGCATTTTGTTCAATACAATGAAGCAATCTGGGTTGATGATTAATTTTCAAAACCTCAAAAAGCTTTGAACGATAATATTGAAACTGAAAATTCGAAGTTTTGGCGTAAAAACCAGTGGCTTTTTGAAAATACGGTAAGCTAAAACATTCTCTCAGATGGCTGAGGACATCACTTTTTAAAAAAAGAAACCATCAATATAGTCCCAAAACAGAATGGAGACTCCACTTTTTCAAACAATTACCAAATGCTAAGAAGGCGTAGTGGTTAGAGCGTCCGCTTCTCAGTCGATAGACCTGGGGTTCATTTTCCAAGTCGAGTCATACCAAAAGACTTTAAAAAACGTATTCACAGCTTCCCTGCTTAGCGCTCAACATAAAAAGGGTAGTGAGGAGCACAAGCCGGCAAGCTCGCTTGTTATGTCCTTGGGCAAAACACTTAACGGGAGGCCTCCATCTTTATGCGGCGGATAGGTGGCGGGGCCAAGCAGTCTACCCGTCGTGATGGCTAGTCTAACTGAGGCTAGCAAAAAGGGCTAATGAGAAGCTTCTCCGAAACGAAAAATTTTGCTCACACGAAGAAGACCGAATACTAATGTTTGGAATGTAACTTTACCGAACGTGTATCATGGTTAGTTATAAGCACGTTAATCATAGCAAACTTTTTCTTGCCTGGTTGACCAGTAACCCTCCATCATTTTGTACTTTCGAAACTTCAGGACCCCATATGATGATTCCGTTGCGCATGTATTTCTCGACATCCTCCTCTTTGGAGCCGTAAGCCTGATAACAGTCAATGGAAAAAAGTTAGGAAGGAAGGAAGGCAGCAGCCTGAATTCAATCATAACCACATGACTCTAGGAAAAAGTTAAAATCTATCTTATACAGCATTGTTTCTAAGATGGTTCACTGGCTGCTGCTACCTAGTGGCAGCGTTGTGCTACCATAGGCTAGCAGTAGCCACTGAACTAGCATAAAAACAATGTTGTGTGAGATCAGTATGTACATGAAAGTCACTTACGACCTGCATTAATCTTGCAACTTAAAACCTTTATTCGGTCAATTATGCGGCAACAGTCAGCAGTATAACTCGCCCCTAAGGTAACGCGAGAGCAATCATTATCAAAATAACGACAGAATAAATTTAAAAACAAAGTTTTCGCTACGAAAGGTCTGCTTAAAGAAAATACTTAATATTTTTGCCATAAATAATAACAAATATTACTATGAGCAGCAGCAACAAGACCAACTCACAGGTTTAATGTCGTTTTCAAGACTGGCCATAAAATCTTTCCGGCAAACTTTTATGGAATCCACAGTATCATATTCAACTTCTACCTTGCTTCCAGCCTAACAAAATAAATTTTATTTGAACTTACATAAATCAACTAAAAGCTTCGTCACAAGAAATCCATTCCCAAATATACTCAATTAGCAAAAACTGCGGACTTTTTTCAAGCGTAACGTTTGAAAGCAACTCAACAAACGTAAAACAAATTCGAGTTCAACAATAATACCGAAACATTAAGCACCATTATGACTCTTAGATTTATCCTGTTATTCATTGATCATTTTACTGGCCAAGCACCTTGGTATGGCGAACAAACGCGCAAGACTGAGCAGCTCCCACCAAGCCTGCCAATTCCGCTCCACTGAAGTTCTTTGTTAGCGAAGCAATCTCGGACAATTTGACATCCGAGTGCATCATGTTCGAGTTGACCATTTTCTCAGTGTGAATTCGAAGAATTTCAAGTCGGCCCTTTTCATCCGGAAGCCCTTCATAAAAAGTGCAGTAAAACAAACCCTCCCACAACGTTTGTCACTTACTATGCTTACAACTGTGTACAACAGCATCTGCGCCTCAGCAGCAAAAGATTAGGAAAAATCTGTACGCACCACAAAACCAATTAATATATCATCGTCCGATACTTGCCTATTTCTTTTTTGACTTCAAGACGCCCTGGTCGCACGAGAGCATCGTCAATTAGATCAGGTCGGTTGGTCATTCCTGTTTAAAAGCCAGTGATCAAAAATATATTTCCTCATTTGTTAAAGAAAACGAGACTGTTTCCGTAATAACTTACGCTGCGAACTACCAAACATCATAGTTTGAAGATGGCTCAGTGCTCACCGATCACAAGAATATTGTTAAGCTGTTCTACTCCGTCAATTTTTGAAAGAAGCTGATTTACAACGGTGTCGTGCACTCCCGAAGCACCTGCGATGCTGCCTCGCTGCTTGCAGATGGCGTCGATTTCATCGAATATAATGATGTGTAAACCACTGTTGATGCCCAACTAAAATTGATATTGCTTGTCACCACCTCGAAAGATGCCACAAGCCCCAACTACAGGGGTGACACACAACCCAATATTAAAACTCGCTTTTGTCAACTGACAACAAGGCTTAACTCAAAGATGCAATTTAAGTTGGACTAGTTTGCAAGCAGTATTTACATAGCACTTTCGCTGAACAGTTTATCCTTCTCCAGTCTCAAACCAGGGTTTTGCCAATTAAGTTTCTGCAAACCATCTTCAAGACCATTTCCTGTACAGATATAGTTTTACAAACTTCAAATCCCATGACACTCTTTTTCGAGCAGAGACAAAAAACTAGCCATCTAAAATGGCAACGCGAAAAACCTGTCTGCTTTGTTACAACATATCCTAAAAAGAATAAGCAAGATAACCCACAAACTTCTCTTAAGGCTAAAAGCAAGTATTTATGATCAAACCTACTTTTTTCTGTTCTTCTTCGGCTGGCTCAAACAATCTCCGAATATTTCCTTCCGATTCACCGACGTACTTGTTCAAAATTTCGGGGCCATTTACAATCTTCAAAAATGAGAACCATTTTACAGTATAACATGACAAAAAGCAGCATGCTAACATGAGCAAAGGCAATGTGCCTAAGAATAAAAAAACCTAACAATAGTGGCGAAGACCAAAACTCCGCTACGAGGTAACGCGAGATTATTATATAGCACACAGGTATAAAACGATGCAAACACAGAATTTATTGTTTATACTCGAAAAGAGAGTTGTGTGTGTGTTGTACTTAAATGTTGCTACTTCTCCAAAATCGCCTTGCGTGGAATGCTACAACTTGACTTTATCGATCGCCACCCAAATATATAAAGGAGACGGTGACGACACAAACTGTTTTTTAAAATCCACATCTTTCAACAAACGGGTAACCAAGGGAAGAAATGAAAGCCAACAGCCATGATCTCAGGAGTTAACACATCGCACCAGCCAGAACAAACTGATAAAAAAAATTAATTTGTGAACGACTTGCCTATTTTACGGTATAATTCAATTTTGGTCTAGTAAACAGATGTACAATATTTACCTGGGGTTCTCTCGTACTCAACATTTTACCAATCTGCCGAGCCATCAATGTTTTACCACAGCCAGGAGGACCATGGAGTAGGATACCTTTGACGTGCTTTGCGCCCATTTTTTCAATAATGTGTGGCGGTAAAACTCGAGACGCAAATGCTCTCCTGCAAAAAGCAAATGCTACGTTAGCATGAAAATTGATTTTTGCTAGCACGTTCAAATAGAATACGCTAGAAAGTTGTTTTCATTTTTATTTTGTCAACAGCGATTTTTAACCAGCAGTAAGAGTAAGTGAGGGGTATGAAGCATAAAAGCAGGGGGTATGAGATACTGGGTTAAATGTGATGTTAGCACAAAAAATGCTACTACTTGATAGTTTATCAAAATCGTCATGATATTGTTTGTTTAAAGTAAATTCTTAAACGGAAAGCAAAGCATTCCTTCTAAGCATGGTTGTCTGCACCAATCAACAGCCCTCTCAACGTGGTGGTGCGGTCCCCGACCTCGTTTGGGTTAGGTGGAAATGGCTGTTGAACTTTCCGAGGGTCCCAGTTACCCCGGGCACTCTCCTCACACAACCATTTTTTCCGCGCTGCCCCTGAACGACTGCAGAAGGGCAGCACACAGCTTCTTTAAAATCGGTCGCTTGCCTTCTCCCTTCTCCTGCCTTTCTCTTGCCTGTCTTCGTCTCCTCATTCTTCACACCTACTCTTGATGAGTGGTAACTTTCATCCCAATCCAGGTCCCATCTTTCCCCGTTCAGTGTGCGCTGGAAATGTGACCTGGCAGGATAGGTCAGTGTAATGCTGCACCTGCTCCAAATGGATCCATTGAAGGTGCTCACTGCTCTGCTTCATTAAATTCAAAACTCTTGGTTGCTCTCACTCCTGGAGCTTTCCCTCCTGCTACATTTCTGCTTCTTCTGAATGTAACACTGTGACTTCCTCCTTGGACTCCTACAGCTCGTACACCTCCACTGTTCAATCGGCCCCCCCCTCTGCTAATGCTGCATTTCCACCCCACCCTCATCTTTATACCTCTTATCCCCTTTTTGCCCATTTTGTATCTTCTCGCTCTACTCTCTCACCACCGCCTCTTGCTCCTGGCTGTCCTTCTACACCTCTTGCTTCCTCTTCCTCCCTGATTCCCTCAGGGTTCTTCAATAAAATGCTGGGGTCTCCAAGCCATGAGCACTAAACTGCTACACTTTCTTTTGTCTCATCCTGTTGACCTTGTTTGTATCCAGGAATCCAATCTTAACTCCTCTTCTTCTTTCCGGATTCCTGGATTCTTTGCTCTGCGATCTGATCACTCCCACTCCCAGTCTGGCATTCTCTCTCTTGATGCCATGCAAGCTAGCAGCGGCATCATCATCTTTCTCAGGCAGGGCTTATCCTTCTCTGAGCTTTCTACCTCCTCTCTATCTTTGCTTGACCCCTACTCTGATTATGTAGAGGTCAACATCTCTCTAAACAACTCCTCCTCGCTCTCATTTCTTAATGTTTATGCTTCCCCTATTCACTCTTCTCCGATGGATGGCAGAACCAACTCCTTTTCTCATCCAGAAATCTTTTCATTCTGGGGGACTTCAATTGCCATCACCCCCTCTGGGATTCAAAAGTTACTTCCAACCCCTGTGGGGAGGAAGTATTCGATTGGATCATCTCTTTTGACCTCCTACCCCTCAATGAGCCTGACATACCTACTCTTCTCCATCGCTCCTCTGACAATCGCTCCTCCCCTGACATCTCCTTTGCTTTCTCCTCTCTCAACCTATCTTGCTCCTGAGAAGTGCTTCAGAACTTGGGTTCTGATCACCTACCAACTCTTCTATCTGTCCCACTCTCTTTGATCTTTCGCCCCAATGAGTGTTCCCCTTCCTTCAATTTTCAGAATGCTCGCTGGGATGACTTTGCTTTTTACTTTGACTCTCACTGTCCTTCTGCAAAGGGATACTCGTATCTCTTTCCTCTACTGCTCTCTTTACTTCTCTGACACTGAAGGCAGCCTAATCTTCCATTCTTTTTGGCCGCATCAAACGCCCTCCTAAAGCCTGGTGGTCCACTAAGGTGGAAGAAGCGGTTAGTGAAAGATGTAAGGCTTTTGCTGCCGCTCACAGAAGTGATAAAGATCACCAGACTTACATCTCCGCTTACGGACGTGCTTCGTCTGTCATTGCCACGGACAAGGCTGAAGCATGGCAGATGACTTGCTCTTATCTCTCGCCAATGTCTAACCCTAAATCTGTGTACTCTCTCCTTTCTTTTGTTGCTGGCTCTTCTTCCTCCTCTCCTAACTTCCCAACCGTTCCTCTTCAAGGGAGTCGGCTTCAATCTTTGCCGATTACCTGAGATCCTACTTTTCTATTTCTCAGCCAAAGGCCCTGCGTAGCAGAGCCAGAGGCTACCTTTCCAAGCTTCGGTGAGCTCTGTGCCTTGAGAAGTCTCACTCATCCTTTTGCTCTCCTTCCTCCCTGGCTGAATTTCTTGCGGCTGCCTCTAACCTCTCCCTGTTCACTGCCACTGGCCCAGACAAAGTTGCCTATCCCATACTAAAGCACTTCCCTCGCTTTGCATGGATTTTCTTCTTCACATTTTCAATCTTTCTTAGACTTTGCATCCCTTTCCTTTCATCTGGAAGACATCTTCTATTACTCACAACTCTCTCTCAACTAAACCCTCTCAACTCTCCTGCGTTCTTTTGGCCTATCTCTCTCACCTCCTGCGTATCAAAGCTTTTTTGAACGCATCATACTATCTCGTCTACTCCTCTTTCTGGAATCTAATTCCATTCTCTTACCCCACCAGGCTAGTGTCTGCCCTGGACAGTTTACTCTTGATCAAATTTTGTTCCTTTCTCAGTCCATCTCGAATGGGTTTAATAAACCCAGGCCGGGCTCTCGGACGATCCTCTTTACTACTGATTTCTTGAAAGCTTTGAAATCTGTCTGGCATCCCACCCTTTTCCATAAGCCCACTTTGGCTGGTCTCCCTCCCTGCTTTGCTCGTTGGACTCAATCTTTTCTTTCTGATAAACGCACTTGCATGGTTTATCAAAATCACAAAAGTTGTTCCTTTCAAAATGTTTTGCAAGGATCTGTTCTTGGCGCTGAACTTTTTTCTCCCTTCATCAATGATCTTCCTGCTTCTCTACCTTTTGTCAGCTGCTCCCTTTACACTGACGATCTGGCCATTTGGTCCCTACTGCGGTGGAGGCCAAAAAGCTCTGATTCGATTGAAGCGCTGGTCTGAGTACTGGTGTCTTACTCTCAATCCAAGCAACTGTGAGGATTACTTCTCAGTGGATCCCCATCAAGCTAACCTCCAGCCCAACTTCCTTCTACTCAACTCCCGCCTCCATTTCAATCCCACTCCAACTTTTTTTGAGATCACCTTCAACCGCACTTTTTCTTTTTTTAAACATATATCTTCGCTCAAGGCCAGGTTTTCCCTCGTCTCAAGGCCTTACACTCTATCTCTGCTTACTCATGGGACTCCTCTGAGGAGTCCCTCTCTCTTCTGTATAAAGCTTTTCTTCGGCCCCTTCCCACTTGTGCTCACCCAGATGGTTTCCTTTGTTAAGCATTACAAATATCACCAAATTGGAACGCCTTCACTGAGCAGCTAGTCGCACTATCTCCAGCTGCCTAGGAGTCGCCCTGACTCATTTCGCTCTTTCGTCTTAGGAGCAAGCTCTTTTTCTCCCAACCTCCGATCCCATTTCAGATTTGGCCAGACTTGGAGTGAAACCAAGACTCTGCAGATCGTCCTGGAAAGCTTTTGTGTCAACTCAGTCGCTCTGCTTCCTTCTGCTTCCCCTAGGAAGGCTATTCTTGCTTGCCCTCCCTTTCCTTCTTGGAATCTGCCTTCCTTCGCTGTGGAGTCCACCCTTTCCTCTCCATGGTCCCGCTCTGATCCCCCCTCTCTCGCCAAGGTGCAATTTGCACTCACCTTGACTCTCTCCCATCTTACGATCTGGTGTTCTGGACTGACGGCTCTGGCGGACTTGCCAACTGATCTCTGCAGCACTGAGACCACTCTTTCCTTTTCAGCAGGCCTAGTATGCTCACGTTTTTCTACTAAAGCCTACACCAATCTGCACGCTCTTTGCCGGTCTCGGCAGAACCAACAAGTCTGCCACTTCTCTTATTTTCTCCTCCTATCACTCTTGCCATCCTATCCTCTCCTGCATCTTTTCTTTTACCTCAAACTCTCTGGCAGATCTGGCAGGAACTGTCTTCTCTTTGCTCCTGTTCTATCAGTCTACAATGGGTCCCCAAGCATTCGTTTCTTCTGGGGAACGATGCGGCTGATAAGCTGGCCAGACGGGGAGCACTACTCGTGCTCTCTGCAATCCCTTGTAGTCTCTCTCCTTTTATCTCTCGTATCTACCCTTCTCTTTTTTCGGACTGGAGGCGTAGTGTCTCATCTAAATTCTTTGACACACAAGTTCCCTCGATTTCCATCAAGGAACTTGTGTTCCCTCGTTATGCTCGCTATGTTCACTCTCGTTTTTGCTGCAATGGACACATCCTACTGTTAAGCTCTTATTTCTCTAGGATTGGCAGAATCGAGAATCCTTCCTGCAGCGCCTGAGGACACTCATCCCAGGACACCTCTCATCTCATTCTGCACTGTCCAGCTACGGAGTGTTTGCACCGCTCGCTCTTTGGCGACTCTCTGTCTCTCTAAGACCTTTGGTCCAGGCCCTGGGGAGTTGCCCAGTTTCTGGGGCTCCATGGTCTTCCGCCATGCTCCCATCCCTCGGAAGGGATCGAGTGACAACAACAACAACAGCAAGCATGGCTGTAGCAAAGGAAAACATTACAATACTTACCAAGATCCAAAATCATACTTTTTAAGTTCTTGTAAAAACGGAAAGTTATAAGAAAGCTCAAGTATACGAAAGCGTAAAAATTAAAAATCACTGGTCAAAAAGTATGAGCACTCGTAAAGTCGTTCCAAGTATTTTAAAATAACTGAAACGTTATTTCTTTATTCGAAAATGTCCAAAAGCTCAACGTTGATGTTCAATCCTGTATTTCTATTATTTTAAGCAAGTTTGTAGTTTATGAAAAGTACCGGTTTTTCAAAATCATAACAAAGATATTACTAATGACAAAAACGACTAACCTAAAACTGCACCAATCAACAGCCGCCTCAACGTGGTGGTGCGGTCCCCAGCCCCGTTTGAGTTGGGTCAAAATGGCTGTTGGCCTTCCCGAGGGTCCCAGTTACCCTGGGCACTCCCCTACATTTTTTCGCTATGCTGCCCCCTGAACGACCGCAGAAGGGCAGCACACAGCATCTACAAAATCGGTCGCCTGTTTTCACTTTTTCCTCTCTCCTGCCCTACTCTTGCCCTTCTTCATCTCCTCATTCTTCTTCTTCTCCTGATGAGCGGTAACGTTCATCCTAACCCTGGACCCATCTTTCCTTGCTCTGTGTGCGCTGGAAATGTGACCTGGCGGGGCAAGTCAGTGCAATGCTGCACCTGCTCCAAATGGGTTCATCTAAGGTGCTCACAACTTTCATGTAACTTCAGAGCTCTAGGCAGCTCTCACTCTTGGAGCTGTCCCCCCTGCCGTAACACTGTGACTCCCCCCTCCTCAGACTCCTCCGACACGTATACCTCCACTGTGGAATCCGGCCCCCCTCTGCTGATGCTGCACTCTCGCCCCACCCTCATCTCCAAACTTTCTATCCCCCATCTGCCCATCTTATATCTCCTTCCTCTGCCCTCCAACCACCGTCCCTTGCTCCTGGCTGTACTTCTTCACCTCCTGCCTCCTCTCCTCCCCCTGACTCTCTCAGGGTTCTTCAATGGAATGCTGGAGGTCTCCGAGTCGGGAGCACTGAACTACTTCATTTTCTATCATCCCATCCAGTTGATCTTATCTGCATCCAGGAATCCAATCTTAACTCATCTTCCTCTTTTCGGATTCCTGGATTTTCTGCTCTGTGTTCTGGTCGCACCCACTCCCGATCTGGCATCCTCTCTTCTGATGCCACGCACGCCAGCAGCGGCATCATCATTTTTGTCAGACAGGGCCTATCCTTTTCTGAACTTTCTACCTCCTCTCTCTTCGCTTGATCCCTACTCTGATTATGTAGGGATCAACATCTCTCTAAACAACTCCTCCTCGGTGTCATTTCATAATGTGCATGCCCCCCCTATTCGCTTCTCCCCAACGAATGGCAGAACCGACTCCTTCTCTCCCTCCATTCTTTCCTCCTCCAGAAATCTCTTCATTCTGGGGGACTTCAATTGCCATCACCTGCTCTGGGACTCAAGAGGTACTTCCGACCTCCGTGGGGAGGAAGTATTTGACTGGGTCATCTCCTCTGACCTTCTCCCCCTCAATGACCCTGACACACCCACCCTTCTACATCGCTCCTCTGGCAGTCGCTCCTCTCCTGACATTTTCTTTGCTCCTTCTACTCTCGCTTTTTCTTGCTCCTGGGAGGTGCTTCAGGACCTGGGTTCTGACCATCTAGCAATTCTTCTATCTATCCCTCTCTCTCTGGTCTTTCACCCCAACGAGCGTCCCCCTTCCTTCGATTTTCAAAAACCTCGCTGGGATGGGTTTGCCTCCTACTTTGACACTCACTGTCCTTCAGCAGAGGAATACTTGTCTCTTTCTCTTTCCTCTGCAGCTGCTCTCTTTACCCCTCTGGCACTGAATGCGGCCAAATCTTCCATTCCTTTCGGCCGCATCAAACGCCCTCCTAAAGCCTGGTGGTCTGCCGAGGTGGAACAAGCTGTTAGTGAAAGACGCAAGGCTTTTGCTGCCGCTCACAGAAGTGATGAAGATCGCCAGGCTTACATCTCCGCCTCTCGACGTGCCTCGTCAGTCATTGCCAAGGCCAAGACTGAGGCATGGCAGACGACTTGCACTTCTCTCTCACCAAGGTCTAAACCTAAATCTGTACACTCTCTTCTTCGCTCTATCGCTGGCTCTCCTTCCTCGTCTTCCTCCTCTCCTAACTTTCCTAACTGTTCCTCTCCCAGGGAATCGGATTCGGCTTATGCCGCTTACCTGAGGTCTCACTTTTCCGTTTCTCAGCCAAAGACCCTGCATAGCAGAGCCAGAGGCTACCTCACTGAGCTCTGCCGAGCCACATGCTCTGTAGAGTCTCACTCGTCCTTTTGCTCTCCCTTCTCTCCCATGGAATTTCTTGCGGCTGCCTCCAACCTTTTGTCATCCACTGCCACTGGTCAGGACAAAGTTGCCTATCCCATGCTAAAGCATCTTCCTTGCTCTGGCATGGATTTTCTTCTCCACATCTTCAATCTTTCTTGGTCTTCACATTTCTTTCCTTCCATCTGGAAGACATCTTCCATTATTCCCATACACAAGATGGGAAAGCCTCTTGACTCTCCTGCTTCCTTCTAGCCTATTTCTCTCACCTCCTGCATATCAAAGCTGTTTGAACGCATCATTCTATCCCGTCTTCTCTTTTTTCTGGAATCTGATTCCATTCTCTCTCCCCGCCAGGCCGGTTTCCGCCCTGGACGATCTACACTCGATCAAATTCTGTACCTTTCTCAGTCCATTTCGGATGGGTTTAACAAACCCAGGTCGGGCTCTCGGACGATTCTCTCTACTATCGATTTCTCTAAAGCTTTTGACTCTGTCTGGCATCCCGCCCTTTTCCACAAACCAATTTCGGCTGGCTTCCCTCCTTGCTTTGCTCGTTGGACTCAATCTTTCCTTTCTGATAGGCGCACTTGTGTGGTTTATCAAAATCACAAAAGCTGCTCCTTTCGAGTCCGTCGAGTGTTCCGCAAGGATCCGTTCTTGACCCTGTACTTTTCTCTCTCTTCATTAATGATCTTCCGGCATCTCTGCCTCCTTCCGTCAGCTGCTCTCTTTACGCTGACGATCTGACCATTTGGTCCTCCTCCCCCTCGGTCCCCACTGCGGTGGAGGCCACACAAGGAGCTCTGTTTCGATTGCAGCGCTGGTCTGAGTACTGGTGTCTTCCTCTCAATCCGAGCAAATGTGAGGCCTCCTTCTCAGTGGATCCCCACCAAGCTGACCTCCAGCCCAACCTCCTCCTACTCGGCTCCCGCCTCCGTTTTAATCCCACTCCAACTTTTTTTGGGGTCATCTTCGACTGCACTCTTTCCGTTTCTAAACATGTATCTTCGCTGAAGGCCAAGTTTTTCCCACGTCTTAAGGCCTTACGCTGTATCTCTGTTTCCTCATGGGGCCCCTCTAAAGAGTCCCTCTCTGTTCTGTACAAATCTTTTCTTTGGCCCCTTGTCACTTACGCTTCACCCGAATAGTTTCCTTTCCTAAGCGCTACCAATCTTACCAAATTGGAACGCCTCCACCGAGCGGTCAGCCATGCCATCACCGGCTGCCTCTCGTCCTCCCCTATCCCTCTACTACTCACCGAGGCTTCTCTACCTCCCCTACGAGTCACCCTGACTCACTTTACTCTTTTTTCTTATGAGCGGGCTCTTCGTCTCCCAACCTCCTTTCCCATCTCAGGTTTGGCCAGACTAGGAGTGAAACCAAGACTCTGCAGATCGTCCTGGAGAGCTCTTGCGTCCACTCACCCACTTATGCTTCCTTCTACTTGTTCTAGAGAGGGTCTTGTTGCTTGCCCTCCCTGTCCTCCTTGGAATCTGCCTTCCTTCACGGTCGAGTCCACCCTTCCCACTCCATGCTCTCGCTCTGATCTCTCTCACTCTTGCCAAGGTGTGGCTCTCGCCCACCTTGACTCTCTCCCCCCTCATGATCTGGTACTCTGGACAGACGGCTCTGTTCCTTTTCCTTTTGGCAAGGGCGGCTCCGGCGTTCTTGCCAACTGCTCTCTCTGTGACACTGAGGCCACTCTTTCCTTTTCGGCAGGCCCAGTATGTTCCAGTTTTTCCGCTGAAGCCTGTGCCATTCTGCACGCTCTTTGCTGGTCTCGGCAACACCAACAAGTTTGCCATTTCTCTTCTCTTCTTCTCCTATCTGACTCTCGCTCTGTCCTCGCCACCCTGTCCTCTCCTCCACCTTTCCTGTTGTCTCAAGCTCTGTGGCAGATCTGGCAGGAACTGTCTTCTCTGTTCTCCTGTTCTATCAGGCTACAATGGGTCCCCGGACACTCATTTCTACCGGGGAACGACACGGCTGATGAGCTGGCCAGACGGGGAGCGCTGCTTGCGCCCTCTGCAATCTCATGTAGTCTCTCTCCTCTTGTCTGTCGTATCCACTCTCGTCTTTTCTCGGACTGGAGGCGTACTGTCTCAGTGAAATTCTTTGACACACAGGTTCCCTCGATTTCCACCGAGGAACTTGTGCACCCTCGTCATGCTCGCTGTGTTCTCTCTCGTCTTCGCTGCAACGGACACAGCCTTCTTCTAGGTTCTTATCTCTTCAGGATTGGCAGAACTGAGTATCCTTCCTGCAGCGCCTGTGGACACTCGTCCCAGGACATCTTTCATTACATTCTGCACTGTCCTGCTACGGACTCTTTGCGCCGCTCGCTCTTTGGCGACTGTCTATCTCTTTACGATCTCTGGTCCAGACCCTGGGAAGTTGCCCGGCTTCTGGAGCTCCATGGTCTTCCGCCATGCTCCCATCCCTCGGAAGGGGTCGGGTAACCAACAACAACAACAACAACAACAACTAACCTAAAAATTTCTTTAAACTCTTCATCCAAGCCACCAATTCCAAGCTTGTGAAAATTAAAATCAGGATTAATGATATTTGTTTGAGCTTTCTTATTGAAATAATGACCTAAACACGATAAACAAATAAGACATAGCGCTTGTCTTTATCAATATTTTAAAGCAAGTAGTTGAAAAAGACTTGTGGTTATCTGATTCAGAAATCTCGGTAAATAAAAAGAAATCATCTTTTTAGGTGGACAAATAACCTCATAAATTAAACAACTTTTACAACTGCATAAGGAGAATACGACATTATTATGCAGTTTTGGAAGAACTTGTTTTGCCTGGAGCTCCTGGCGAAAACCTTGTTTCAAAGCTGCAGTTAGCACAGCTCTAGTACCATGAAAAAAATCACGACAGTGGTACCTTGGGGTCAATAAGACTACATTACTAAAATGCGCTTTTATCAGCAGAATCAACACTTAAATGCAAGGTCAATCAAAGTTTATTGGTAGAAAAACGTAACAGAGCACGTAATACACAAATAATTTACTCTTGACGTTGATTACAGGCCATCGTGTAGTGTTCTTTGCAAATGGTGTTGTGTTGTCTACTGAAGGGGAATCTGTACTTTTTATCCTTCAACCTAGGACAAATCTAGCGTCTCTTGCGCCAAGATCAATAAAATCTGGAGAAACCAATACAGAAATGCCAGCCAAAGATTTTATCTCTTTGAAGGTGGTGATGAACCAAAACCAAGTCATCAGCAAGTCTGTTTGGGTACGGGTAAATCGTCTTGTACTGGTAATAAACAATTTGGAACTCGAAAGTTACGTGGGGCTCTCAGCATATGTGACACCCAAGTGTTGTGTCAGCGGCAAACCGCAAACTCATTTGCTGACCTGTGCTTCACCGGGATAGAGCAGTGAAACTGCTCACCCAGCACATCGTAAGAGGCGACTCTTGGGTACCCATCAGTGGCAGTACGCCTTGTTGATGGTGGGGCTACCAGTCTGTAATTTGCATCCATGACTGGTTCGAAATGGGCTGCTACTTTTCCCCTAGTCGAATTCAATTAGGTAGATGGCGCAAACATGGATTGCTTTTCGCGCCATACCTTCATTCCAAGGAAGAGGGGTAAACCAACAACTCATTCGCTCACAGAACTTGAAAACGAGTCGCTTGAATCTCGCTTAAGGTAGTTTTAAGACACTGATGCTTAGATTTGACTCAAGTCATATTGCGCAAGCGACTTAAGATCAAGGCTGTGGCGTGGGTAAATTTTTTGCCGACACATTTTTCTTTTAATTATTCAAGCTACTGTGCTGGTGCCGACACCGACATCCTCTTAAAATGCCGACATTTACCAATACCACAGCCTTGCTCAAGATAACTCTTTTTTATGTAACGACTAGAGTGTTCCCTTTTCCAACAGCTGCTGTAGAGTTTCCTGTGATTTTTTAGCAAATGTCGTTATGGGCGTGGGCTATTGGAACCGTTTATTGCTAACACAAACACCGCATCAAGCTTGGGATTTTGCTGTCAAGTGTTTTTTGAAGATATGAATATGTAAAACGCAAAAAGGTTTAAAGTTGCAACTTATCAATCACAGAAAATGCCTTACCATTTTGAACTGTCGTTACCGACAAACATTCAGCTAGGCTTTGTAACATGACTACTTACTGTGTTACACAAACCTATAACTTTGCAAGCGCTTGCAATGCACTTCCACCAAACAGAAAACTAATCGTTTATATCTTTTTATCAGTACTACCAACTTGTCCCAGACTCCTGTATAAGAAAATCTAGCAGGATTATTTTCATTTACCATAATTCTACTGATAAAACAGTTCGTAAATAATTCTTATTCTCCTTACATCCTGATTACAAGACAACTGTAATTGAAATCAAAGCTATCTACAGTTAAACTTTATGACTTTGATAAAAAATGACTTGAAAGAAAATATCTCTAAAGCTTTCCGTCTTTGACCACTCTTCGTAGAAAACTGTCTTTTGAGACAAATTTGCTTTTCGATTTTCTTCAGAGGCAGCTACCTCCTCTATGCTATTGAAGCGCTGTTCACTTCTGTAATTTTCGTTCTTACAATTTCCCCTTGTATGTAGTCAGATACGAAAAGCTTCGGAAATGTTACTCCAAGCTATCTGTAAATTTGGTACCACAAACCAACTTTTCAAAAATTAACAGATTATAAAAAATTTTGCAATATCTACTGACTCACAAAAATCTTACAAGTAGATTACTTCACCAGTGCAAACTGCATATACCAGTGTAACTGCCAAGTCCAAAATACTTACAATTGTAGAAAAACCGGTAGTTGGTCCGTGGTTTATTATTTGCAAAACTGCAGACTCACCCAAGTCTTTAACTCAATATTTGATTGACAAATACTTAGGTCATTTTTGATTCAAGAAATTTAACATCAATTTTGTCTAAGCTTGCAAGATGTTGCTCACAGCTTAATGAAATTAGGGGAAGCTATTTACAAAAGGCAATATTTTGAGCGTAGAAACAAAGTTAGATGCTATAACACATAGAAATAACTATTTCAAAACTCCCTATTTGCTATAGGCCAGAGGTACCTAAACTACAGCTCTTATAATTGATGCTGTTTTTATAAACAGTAATAAAGTTTAGGAGTATGAACAGCGGTGAGTGACGGTCTATTTTATGGCCGGTATATGGGTGCAAATGCGTGATTTATGGGTGCAAGTGCAAGTGCAAAAGCTTAAAAAATAATGAAGAAAAAAAGGTCTTTACCCTCTACTCGAATGAAAATGCTTCAATTCACACGTTAAAGACTGTGATCTCCAAAAAGTCTTTGCCAGCAACTTGAGTGGCAATGCATTAACAAGACCTAACGGACATTAGCTATGTGGCTCTTTCAATTTTGGCATCTATCGTTTTTTGGCTCTTCCGTGCAGCAGGTGTGGCCACCCCAGCTGCAGACCTATTGCTTAATTTCTTCCGTGCAGCAGGTGTGGCCACCCCAGCTGCAGACCTATTGCTTAAAAATGTTTTCCACAAGATTTATGTGCCTTAGCACATCCTTTTTTTCTTAATTTCTCTTGGCTACGTATTGATATACAAATTAGAATCCTACTTGTTGGCACTACGATAGCCTGCATTATACGACATATAAGTATTGCTAAATGCTCCATTCTGTGTTACATAAGATTGTTAACATTCTTAAGTGATATAGAAATAAGCCTTTTTTGTTTTCTGTGTTCCATATCACGCAGAAATCACAAGATAGAAAACCTGGTTCATGTGAGTAATTTTATTCAGCAGGACAAAAGTCTCAAAGTTTGAGTTATCGTAGTGAGGTCTCGAGTCCCGAATCGAGTCAAGTCATGGTTCATAGCGACTCGTGTCTTCTCAACAATGCATTTTCTCATTACCCAAACGACTAGCCTACTAATCAGGAAGAACATCACCCCCAAAAATGAAAACAGCAAAAGCCTTTTACATAAAGCAAAATACTTTTACATATTTTTATGAGCTCAGAAAAAATGCATTAAAATAAAAATATATAAAAATTGCCTGTTCTAGATAAAGCTAATATTTACCTGTTAAAGAAATAGGAGATTCTGAAGAGCGTTCAAATATAAATTTAGTGTGTTTCGAGCAAAGTCCAGCAGGAGGTTCCACAAAGGTTCTGCCTTCTTTAACAACCACACGTTGTACAGTGATGAGCAAATGGTAATCTTGGTAACGACGTAAAAACTAGAAAGAAAAACTTTTTTGTAAGCAGAACACCCCAAGAAATACTCGCCGAATTTGTTTTGCAACACCAATTGGTAAACGATTGCTAGGCCGCTCAAATCGGTATAACTGAGTTGGACGTATCATTACAATAGCAACTAGGCTTAGAATAAAAGCAGTGAGTTAGCAGATTCATTTTCAGCAGTTTGAATACTTAGAAGCTGAGAGGCGTACAAGCGGTTAAGCAGCTTTCTTAAATAGATAAAAAAAATTTTACGAACAGGTGGGTGCAAAATGGAAAAACCACAAAATAAGCAATTTGCGTCTACGCATTAAGAAGTTTACCGGTTGTGATTCCGTCAAGCTAAGTGCACAGCCAATAGTGCTTTCAGCTTTATTGTCGAAGTATTCCTTTAAAACATCAGAATCAACTGTGGCAATGCTATTTTTTTTTAGTCCAGGTTGCAAAAAATCGACCACAAAATTAGCTTCAGTAGCATTGGGAACTTTGTCAATCTTCCGAACTAAAATATAAACAGGTGTTAAATTTTAGAACACATTGTCACAAAATATTTTTCCGTATTCGACAACAACATAACATGTTGCAAACCCAGCATGTCGCAAAAGGTGACTCTTGGGTACCCACCAGTGGCAGTCCGCCTCGTTGGTGGTGGGGCTACCAGTCACTCATTACTAGTTTGAAATGGGCTGCCTTCTTTCCCCTAGCCTAATTTCAATTAGTTTGATGGCATGAATTTGAATTGCCGTTCGTGCCGTACCTCCATCCTGAGGAAGAGGAGGAGTAATCACAACAACAACACATAACGTGTTTGCCCACTGCAGCAGTCATAACACTTTCAAGTACAGTAATCCCAAAACCAAAAAGCTTTGTGTTGAGATCATAAAATCGAGACTAACACTGTAGAAAGCACACCAAACAGTTGACATCGACAATCGCGATAAACCAAAAGTTATCGCGTCACGAAAGGTGGATGTACGCACTTTACTTTTTGGTGCGCTTTGGTCCGGTTTTGTCCGCGTTTTTCACAAATTCATTTCAGTACGGAAATTTTCGTTCGCGTGGCATGCATACAGTATAAGCACGTCCGCATTTTCGAAAAACGGACGTACACGCATTTTTCCCCTGCAAGTGAGTAGAAGAGTGTTCTACGTCAGGGACGTGCGGTCAGGCGAGGCAGTGTTTTACCTGCCGAAGTGTGGTCAATCAAAAATAAACAATGGACAGAAAGATATCTTTCTGGCGCCAGCTTTATCTTAGCCATTTTTACAGCTGAACTCAGCTTTATAATTGCTGCTATTTCAATGATGCTATTCAAGTCAAGAGTTTTTGTGGTCAAAATCGCTGAAATACACGATGTGCGGCACAATCGAGCTCTGCTTTCCTACTGATCATGAAGTTTCATAAACTGGATAATGCGTACTTTTTCTTCAGCAAAATCGCCGCATATAGAATACTGACACTATTTGAGGCATGCCTCAAATCTAGCGTCATAGAAAAGAGAGAAAACGTTCTTTTCTACGCCAAATTGGAATAAGCACATCACCTAATGTTTCCGACTACACTGTAAGTTCAAGTAAAATGGAGGAAGATTTAGAATCAAAACTGAGAGATTTTTCAAAACTAAGCTACCAATCTAAAGTTGAAGTCATAAATAAAGGAAGGCCTACTCCAGATATAAAACGTTTGCTTCAGACAACTGGACAAAAAAAGTAATAAAATAAACCGGTCCTTTCAGAGGGAGTGGTACAGAAGAATGAAAAGATTGTGTGGCTGTCCTTTAAAAAATCCTCTTTTCTGCTTTCCCTTGCTCTTGTGTTCAATGAGCGATAACATTTGGAATGAAACCGGGATATGTGACCAAAAGAATTTGCCGAGAAGCCTTAGCGAGCATAAAAAATTCAATATTCACATTCGAGGTCAAATTTCTTTAAAAACTGTTAGAACTTCCAGAATTGAATTGGTTTTGAATGAACGAAGACTTAATATCAGCCCTCACAATTCCAAAGTTAAAGAAAACAGAGAAATTTTTAAGAGACTTATTCATGAAACATGTTTCCTAGGTGAGCAAGAATTGGCCTTTCACGGAAATGATGAGAGAAGAACTCTTTTAATCTTGGTAATTTTGTCGAACTGATTTATATTTTTGCTGAAAATGATGAGAGGCTTGTTGTCATTTGAAGACAACCACAGTGCTTTCCGGTTTGTCTAATCGAATACCGAACGACTTAACTGAAGCAGTGGTAGAGGTGATTTGAACCAATATAAGAAACGATATTAATGAACCCTCGTTTGTTACCGTAGAAGTTGATGAGATGACAAATGTTACGTGAAAGGCCCACGTCTTGGTTGTTTTTCCTTATTTAAGTGACACTTCGTATACAGTCAAGGAAGCTGTTTTGGGGTTTGATGATCGAGTGATGATAGACGAGCCTCTGCAATAGCTCAATGTCTTGGGAGTGACACAAAAGTTCAACTCCGCGGAAGAGCTAGCAGCACAGATTTATGACGGAGCATCCGCAATGTCATCTAAATTAAACGGGACGCAAGCCAGAATAAAAGAAAAGGTGCCAGAAGCAATGTTTACGCATTGCTATGTGCACAAACTGAATTTGGTGCTCTTACATTCAGCAAAATGCGCTCCGGAGCGCAAAGCCTTTTTAAAACACTGGAAAGGTTAAGCAAAGTTTTTAGTATATTTACTAAACGCCCTTATTTATTGGATGAAGTTGTGAAGCGTGGTTTATCGAGTGCATCACCCACGAGATGGAGCTTAACTTCTAGATTGTTGTGAACAGTAAGCATGTATCACTGTGATCTGCTTACGTGCTATTGGTGACGGTGAAAACAAGTGGACAATGATTCGGTAAAGAAGTCAGCTGAATACGAGCAATGACTTTCAAAAACGACCACCTGCTTTTTAATTATAACTTATGAGGAGATATTTAATAAAACTGATGCGTTGTTTAGAGTACTGCAAAACAAATTAATGAATACCGCGTTTTGCTGCGTGCAAATACACGATACGATCGTTAATGTGGAACGACAGAGACTACAATTTGACAGTGTTTATCAGCAATTTGACCAGAAATACGCAATACTGAGACTAGCCGAAAACACTAGCAGAAAATAAGCAACACTTAGATTTACTGACACTGGTAATATTCGAAATTTCATGTCAATGATTGATAAAAGAAAACAAACGTTTTACACTACTTTGGATGATATTATTGTTTAACTGAAATCAAGCTTGACCATTTCAGTGTACAGTCTTTTCTGGGGTTGGTAGATTGTTCAAAATTTTTCGAAGTGGCTCAAGAGTTTGATGACACCGAATTGCAAAGCCTGTCAAAAATTATGCTAGATTCTTCGACTGTGTAAAACCTAAAGCTGATCTTATTGGACTCTATAGCTGACAAATGGTTAGCAATGAATATAAAACTTCTCAGTTTTTTGCACCAGAAAGATTTAATTAAAACAGATTCTGCTACAAAGTTACTCCAGCTAGTGCTCACTGTACCCATCACAACAGCTTCAGTAAAAAACTCCTTTTCTACACTTAAAAGAATCAAAACATACAATAAAAATTGAATTGCAGAGCGCCTTTTGTCACTGGCAATAAACACCAGGAGCGACTTCAACAAAGATGACTTCTACGACAAAGTCATAAATGTTTTTGTTTATAAAGATAGGCAAATGGATTTTACTTCCAAATAAATCTGGAAGCATGTTGATTTCTATTTTGTTTAGTAGACTAAGAAACTGTTTCTGTTTGATATTGATTAAAAATTTTCGCTACCATGATTTTGGAAAAGTTAGCGCCTCATTAAATACGAGCCTCATCAACGTCACTGTTCCACATTCATCGTCAAAACATTCGTCGGCAAATACCAAAAATCTTATTTTTTGATGTTGAGAAATATATTTAGCTCAAAAATTCTATTATTTTTTTGTACAATCACTTATCTTTGATGACAGCACAGCTACTGGCCTTACCAATGGTTATTCTTCAGAACTTTGGACAAGTGTTTGTCGCATTTTGATAATAATAATAGAACTTTTGGTTCTATCTCAATCTTAAATTTCCTTTAAAATTAAAGCGACATATGATAATCGCTTGGATAATTAGGTCTGACTGCAACTCAACAAACTTGAAAAAGATTGGCTTCCACTAAAAACACCTTGAACCATGTTAAGAACAGAATAATGTATTTGCAGAAATAATACTTCACGACTTTAAGCTTCTTTGCTCAACGACCTCAGAATTAATCACTTCACTACACAATCAGGAAACCGCCAAGACTAATTTCACCAATAGCTGCTTAATACTTGCCACGTCCACAGAATCCACAATAAATTATCACAAAAAACAATATCTCTTTTTTACTCTGTCAATCAATCTCTCTCTCCCGACTACACACTTTTCTACTCTACTTTAACTACTACTCAAATCCCGTCACCTTATATATAAATCGAAAAAAAACAATCCAGAAAACGCTAGAACAAAATCACGTGAAAAAAAGAAAAAAAAAGCCCTATTAGTTATGTAATCGGTTATCAAAATTCTTCAAAGCTAGAATCACTAGATTAATCTGGAATTTCATTATGTCATACACAATTGTGACGTAACAAAGGCGTACTTACAGCAAATCCAATTGCGAGGAAAAGAGGTCTTTTTTTTCTCAATCAGTAGCCGAGCGAACAAAATAATACAACACTATACGCATATGTGAAAGCTATTCTTGCAAAGCAAATTTCCTTACTCGTGACAGTGTTACATTGTCTAATTCTTGTGAAACTTCCTATTGCTATCAATAAATATGGATTTACTGTTGAATGAAACCACAGTTGACAGGTGGGAAGAGCATTATGAGGCACTTTTTTATTTTCTGTTTATGTGATGCAGAGCTTGAAGCTAATCTTTCATTCAACATGCATTAAATTAAATAAATGTGATCTAAATTTGACAAATTCTTTACCTTAGTGTGATGTACAGCTAGTTCAAAAGCATCTAATTCTGATTCTAATGTGTATGTTCAGTTAAGGACGATATTCAGTATGTGTTTATTTCATAGATTTATTTTTATCCAATGTTTTCATGCTATACAACAAAAACATTATTAAAAATGTGTACAATTTAATTACAGACTTGTTCCATTGGCGTTTAAATATTTCCAAAGTTCTAACAAGTTTCATTGCATTAATGCACCTAAAATCTTACGCATCTATAAGTAATAATCGTTAAATTTAAAATCTAACCATTGGGCATATTCTCGTGTATTTTGAGTAAGCAAGTTACATGCCTTTTCTACAGATAAAAAACCATTGTATATTATATATTAAAAAATTCTTTGGAGGTTTTTGACTAAGTCTTCTAAAAATATTTTTTGATAGACTGGTTACCCTAATTTTAGAAGTTCACAAATTATCTTTACCATTAGTTCCAGCAGATACTTACTAGCTGTGTCGTTGCTATGGCGAGGGGTGTGCCCATCACTTTTATAGCTGTGGCACACCAATTACGACTCAAATCCCTTTTTGAGACACCTTTCTGCTTTGGTTAAGTCATAATTTGTAAATATAATACATGAAACTCCAGCTATGAAGATTTTAGTCATACCCTACTTTATATTGATCTCCACATCACTAAAGCAAAGCACGACTTTTCGACTTTTGAAACATGACTATTTAGTAATCCTTTTTTTAAACAAAAATGAAATTTTTGGTATTAAGCTATAATGATGCTGCTGAATATCAATAAAACTTGGTTGCCTAGTTTTGTAGTAACGATCACAATCAGCTGTGGTTGTCCATTAGTTCTTGCTACAGCACTACTTATTGGGAAATGTGAAATTGAGCACTCGCCAACTATACAAAATGTTTACAAACAATCTCAGAATCAGAGTTACAGACTTTTTTAAGGAGTTGTCATAAGCTAAGTACTATAGTAAGCTATTGAAAAGCAAGAATAGTTCACATAAAAGTTTGCAAATTTATTTCAATAATTTCAGTAACTTTTCACATATTACACTATACAAAAACCAAATTACAAAATTTTGTGGTATTGGCAGGTTTATTTATTTCAATTAGATAGTGATAGTCGATAAAACACTCCAAAAACTAAACTGAAAGACAACAACAACAGAGTGAAAAACAACAACAGAACGTGAAAGCATTTAATCGAAATGCACAAAAAAATCATAATTTTAATAGCATTCCCAGGTGAAAATATGAGTGAGGTGAGCATTAATGGGTGGAAATGTAGAAATGTCATTTCCAGTCATAATTTCATTTGCCTATTTTTTCCACGAAGTTTATGTTACATGTTATATATATACATTGGTGTATGCTATTTTAGATGACTCGAATGCGATATCAGTTGAAGCTAGGTAGCGATTCCAATGAGAAATGCTCGTACATATATACAAGAACAAAGCAGCAACAAAGATGATTTCTAACGTAAGTACAACATTTGTACAATTTCATACGAAGCATTCTAGCTATGCAGAAACTACATCTCACCCGAGCTTAAATATCATATTCCTCAGATAAATTATTACAAATCACAAAACATATTTAATTCTAATTGCAAATTCAGCTTATTCATAATAGTAACTATAGAGTCCATACAAATTACAAATTACCACTAAACCAAAGCAGGAAGGTGTCTCAAAAAGAGATTTGAGCAGTAATTGGTGTGCCACAACTATGAAAGTGGTGGGCACACCCCTCCTTATATTAACGACACAGCTAGTATCTGCTTGAACTAATTGAACTAGTAACTATCTGCTTGAACTAATTGATAATTTGTCAGCTTCTAAAATCCATTAGGGTACATGTCTTCATGCTGTTTTTTGGTTTTTTGCCAGGCAGAAGTCACAACAGGTAGACCGCTTTGTCTCGGCGACATGATGGCAACATAAAAGTGGAAATTCCGTAAATGAGGCAGCAAGCACACTTGGCAGATTTTTCTCTATACTATCTTTTTTGCATCTAGTGCAGAAATGCCAAATGATCAAGTCTGTTTTAAATTTTGCTTGACGTAAGGGCAAAAAAGCTATGCCCACTGCATAGATCCCACATCACAAGTACGCCTCAAAAAATGTCATCATCCAACCAACAATGACAAAAACAACTCCACCGCAGGTTTACCTATCGTGCACAATGTCATGCAGCAAATAAATTGGCTATCACAGTCTCGACCAAGATAAACGGAATTTTGAAGACAACATGTATAAAATTTTTCTTACATCGTCTCTTTGGTATGACCCTCTAGCAAAAACACAAACATCGTTTTGCCATTCTTGGCTGAGTGCCAAGCAGTAAATTTGTGAATGCTGGTACAAATTTTAGGAAATCTTTAGAGGGCGAATACTGTAACTTGGTCAAAGATTAAACTAGCAACTTATCAGATTTAAGACAGGTGCTTTAGCAGTTTATGGTAGCATGTATCGCATCTCACCAATATCGCATCTCACAATTTCTAAATCTCACAATTTCTTGTCGCATAAATTCTTCGGTTGAAAAATGATGTCACCAATCAGTTTTTAATAAACTGATTTTGCAAAAAGGATACAGTTTTTAAAAATATCATCTTATTATGATCTGCCTTGGCGAAAGACTTGCCTTAATCATACAGACAGCATTATGACATCATGCATCAAGTTGTCAGCGTGCAAGAAAAAAAGAAAAGAAGCATGGTTAGAAAGCTTAAATAAAAAAGAATTGCTTCTTGCATTGTCAAACGAGCTTAAATTGCTGTAGAACTGTTTTTGTCAAAATTACCTTATTTATATCTCCTGAAAACACGTTCAATCACATCTCTACAATGAGTAGTTTTTTGTAAAGTTGATTTTACAGAGATTACCTTATTTATATCTCCTTAACATTCATTCAATCGCGTTTCTACAATGACTACTTTTTTAAGAATATACAGGTAACAAATTGTGCAATGAAGCGCTAATTGAGAAATCATCTTAAGCCACAAAATGATAAAATATTTTGTAAGTCGGTGATTTTAAAACTAGCTTTCATTTGAGCACAAAACGATTTTGCTCAGTTAAGAAATAAAAATTTGGAAAAGATTATCCACGATCATGACATCACGACCCCTGTATGACACTCACACTGGGGTGGTGATCAATCGTGCCAAGTTTGATGTTTCTATGCACAGTAGTTTTGAAGAATTTAAAGCATATGTACATAAAGACAGAATCACGCTTTATATATTAGATTGTAGGCCCTAACGTCCTTGTCGTGATTTCTGTTTTGAGAAAGTAGTAGTTATCTTTCTGCTTTCTTTATCTCTTTCAGCAGCATTAATCTCTCACTTCTTCTTGTTTTTTCAGCCTTACATGCAACCATTCTAGAGAATTTTTTAATCATGTTTTAGTGCTTGTCTGATCCAATTCGTTTTTCTTTTCTCAATAAAGTTTATCAAGCTGCATTTCACTACTGTGTTTGTAAGTGTATCCATGTTTGTGACATGATCTTGGTAACTGACCTTTTATTTTCCTGTTTAACCATATCTCATATGAGTTTAGTTTTTTGATGTTCTTGTTTTTTCAGTGCCCATATTTCAATCCAGATTGAAGCACATTTCATGATACTATTTTTGTTATTCTAAACACTAACTGTGGATGTCTAGATCTATTGTAAGCAGTTTTTTCTCTTGATTAAGGCATTTTTTACTACAAACACACTTGGCCAAGCTCAATTTGAACATCTTTAATCTTTTATGAAGATGCTGCCAACAATGCAATCATAGCCACACTTTCCATTTGTATCAATAAACAACACTCACCTTTTATCTTCTGACCAATAGACACAAAAGCCCATTTTCTCTAAAAAATTTGGTTTGTTTAAAATTCTTAGAATGCTCTTTCATCATCGTTGAAAAAAATGCATTTTTAACAGACCTATCATTAACAAAAACTAAGCATCATGACCAAGTTGATATTACTAACATTAAAAAGGCTTGCTTAGTGTAAAAGACTTGCTTGCATGTAGCAATATATCATTATCACTACTTACCGTATATGCTCGTTTTACCGCCCGGTCTTGATTAAGGGCCCGTTTGAATAGCCGCCCGTGTGAACAGAACTTAAAAATAAATAAGGGCCCGTGCTTGAATACCCACCCGATGTAAAAGCTGATTTTTCAGTGGTAGAGAACAATAGGAAATAAGAAGCAGCTCAAATTTTGATTTGTTATTTCTTGTTAATAATTTAAACTAATCTGAGGGAATTACTCTTTAGACGTAAATAATTTGCGTTTGACGTGAATAAATTGACATGGAAAAAGGATTAATGTCGTGAAATATTTGTCTTCAACGATAATTTTTGTGCATAATTTTACTTTGAAAATAACAAGCGCCCGTGCTCGAATAAGGGCCCGTTTGAATAAGGGCATGGTAGTGAGTTTGGTTGAAAAAAATAAGGGCCCGGGCTACAAAACGAGCAAATACGGTAAGTCTTTTCTGCATTGTCGTGCTATTGAATAATAAGATGTTTTTTGAGAATTTTTCTCTGCTTGATTGCTATGTGTATGGTAGAAAAGCACTGTGCCAGCAGTAGTTGGTAATTTTGAAACAAAGGTGAACATAGTTTGTTGATCATAACAAGCTATGGTGGGCATCAATACTTTCCAAAATAATTAATACAAAAGTATCATATTTTACTCAAGAGGTTGGTGTACTGTAATTTTTTTATTTTAATCACATGAAAAAAGTTCAATATTGAAGCATATCAAAAAGTTGCTTTTAGTATATCAAAAAGTAGTAAGATGATTTTAATGACATTCATGGTCAAAACTCAGGCATGGATACTGCTACTATGGTTAACTATTTAATGGTTGTACAACTGATGATGTAAGCTCCCTCTTATTACGTTTATTATAGACTTAACTGGCCATTTTGTTTGCTCTTGATAAATTCCCATCACAAAACAAAAATGTCAAATTTTATTCAACTATCTGAAATAAACCAAACAGCGAGCAGTATTTTTGTAAATTTGCTTTTTGTGCAATAGTAGGAAAAATCTTATGACTTCAATTTCAATCAAGAAGTCATTAACAAAAAAATAAAAACGAATAGGTCCTGATTTTTTAGAGTTTTATTTAAATGCACTCTGCACTTAAGAGAAATTAAACAGAGCAATAAAAAAATATAAAATTGAAATTCATAAAATTAATTTCAAGCAAATAAATGTAGAGTCAGTGGGAAACTCACACAACAGCAAAACTTAGTTGACTTACTTGAACCATGGAAAATCCTATAGTTGATTGCGGAATATCATTGCTAGGAAAAGCAGTGAAAACAAATCTTTGATTGCGACCATTTTCCACCTGGCAATATCTGAAAAAAAATTAGGAGCTATTAGTCTAATCACTGCAATGACAAAAAGCTAGATAAGAAGTTGCCAACCACTTTTTAACCAAACCAAATTTTCTCAAAATTAATTTCTGTAAAATCTCATGACCCAAGGACATGCTTGAATACTAATGAGTAGGAATGGAAACTTTACATAACAGAAAGTGGATTAGGTGAAGTATCTAAATGGTGATAATTTATCCATTTATACAATGATTTTGCGATAGCTACATTGTAGACAAAATGAAATTTGCTGAGCAACTGTCCCAAAATTTCTTAATGTTAAAGGCAAATTTTCAATTCTAAGTTACACAAAATAGATTTGTCATCAACTTACACTAATTGATTTCAAACAGATAACTTTAAGTCACCAAAAAGCATTGTGTGTTGATAATAAATTAGGGTAAAGTTGATGAATTTCTTTAAAAGTTTTTATTGTCCAGTCATAGTAAAATCTTTGTTGGGTTTGCATCATACAACATGGTTGTTAAAACCTGCTGTGATTTTGCCAGTAGCCTACAGCTGGCAGTGGCACAAGGCATTTTTATCACAAGCCAGCAGTAAAACATATGAACTGAGCCCATTTGCCCGTTGAACTTGCAGTCCCAAAATTATGAGCCAATGTTTTTAGATTTACTAGCAAATTTCAGACGATCTCCTACTAATGATAATCCCGCACCCCTATCAGGGCTTACCAATATGACTTTTTGTCCATATCATGTGTGTATTCTTAAATAAGACCTACTTGATATATAGGTATTGCTGTATCGTCCTGCTTTGTATTGCATCACTGTTTCACACAATGGCTAGTGTGTTGTTGTTACCCAACCCTTCCCAAGGGATGGGGGCATGGCAGAAGAACATGGAGCCCCAGAAGCCAAGCTACTTCCCAGGGCCTGGACCAAAGGTCGAAGAGAAATAGAGAATAGATAAAGAGCGAGCAGCACAAACAGTCCGTAGCTGAATAGTGCAGAGTGAGATGACAGGTGTCATGGGATGAGTGTCCACAGGTGCTGCAGGAAAAATTCTCAATTCTGCCAATCCTAGAGAGAAAAGAACTTAACAGTAGGATGTGTCCACTGCAGCAAAGACGACAGATAACATAGCAAGCACGACGAGGGAGCACAAGTTCTTTGATGGAAATCAAATCTTTTTTGAAAAACAAGCAACCAAAAAGTATCTTGTGAAGTGACCCAACTTTGAGTCACAACCCATTTAACACTTTGAGGATTACTGAAGTAGATCATTATAAGTGACCAGGGCATACAGAGCTATCATCAACTTTTAATACTATAATTTGAGGTTAAATTCAGATTGCATATAGGTGGCTCAAAATTGTTTATGAATATCTTTATTGCTCTTTTTGCCTACATCAAGGCTTACATTTTGCTGAAAGTAGTTGTGTTCTAACATACATTATGATGGTACAGACAAATCCAGTTAATTGCATATCAGATAATTGCATAATATGTTTTTTTGCATAAGAGTTGTAAATCCCAAACGTATTTGTTTGTTTGTTTATACTAATTTCAGATAAACGCATAATCTGCTTAATTGCATAAAATAGTTTGGCAAGTTGACTATGCAATTAACCAGATTTGATTGTATTTTAGAATTTAATCAGTGTGCACTGCAACTGTTTGCAACAAGAATGGAGTACACATCTATGAAATAGCAGTTGGCTTTGATAACTGTTATATGTTTTTGTTTTCTCCTGTGCACTCAAATGAAATGTGGAAAATTGATTTTACTCACTGAACATTAGAGGAACATATAGTTTGAGAGATTGCAAAGTGACCATACAATCTTCAAATCAGTAATCACCAATTCATGCTATTTTAAGGGTGCAAAAATTTGTTTGGAATTTAGTGGTGCATAGACATTTTAATAGTGCACACATAATCTTTGCGTTCATTATTCACAAGCATCAGTTGGTACTGCTATGTTCCTGAAAATCTTAAGATGGCTGTGCAGCATGAGCACCCAACCATATTTTTGCACTTGTGTATTCAATGCTGTTAAGCAAATCATAGTTTAAATTTCAAAAGCTTGAAAGCAAATACTGTTACACTTGACAACACTGCGTGCAACAGTTAACCTGTAGTCTTTTGATGACAAACCTGATAATTCAGTTCATCATACCCCCTCTGCCAACAAATGATGGCCAGAAAAGCACTTTTGTGATTATTTTACACATGTTGTGTAACACTTGACAAATAGACTTGTTAACTTGTTAGTACAATTTGTGTGACGTTTGAAGGTGACCAAACAATTAAGTAGTAATTTTGTATTAGCTAGGCTACTTACCGAGACTTTGTAAAATCTAAAGAATTTACAATTACACAGTTGGTTAATGATAATTCGTTAGTGGGACATTTTGTAACAGTGAAATCACAGCACGACCCATTCATAGTATACAGAGCAGATTTTTAAAAAAATATTTAGCACAACTAACAAACCGCACAAGCTGCAAATTAGGCTATCTAGATCTAAATACAAGGCCTGTAGAAACAAAAGCATAGCTTATTTATTTGAAATTTTAATCTGTACAGCATTAAAATATGGAGTCCAGATTTGAAGAAATTAATAATGAAATTAAGAAATTTTACTGAATCACTGAAATGAGAAAATTCATTCTAAAAGATGGAATTATAAAAATATAATCTAAAATACAGAAATACTGAATGATGAAAATATGGAAAACTACCAACTTGAATACAGAAATACGGGAATGTCAAAAAACACCAACTAACCATCAAAGTGGGTAAAATTAAAGAATTGAATAAAACCAGGTATTTTCATATTTTGGTGATATCTGTAATTTAGTTGCCTTTTTTCTTCCTTTTAAGAATTTCATATTTCCACAATTCAGTATTTTAATGTGTCCCCCTAAACCTATTGAGACAATCATGGTTGTCAAAATAAAAAGTGGGGTGGGAACCCTGCTCTCACAACTTTTTGTGGCCTAACAAAATGTTCCATAAATTTCTGACAAGCCTTTCCAAAAACTCTTTTGAAATAGGCCACACTACCTTAATAAAGTAATAGCTTGCTTGGATAAAATTAAAATATAGAAATTTACAGCAGAAATTCTTTTTAGAAAATGAGGAAAAAACACCAATGAATTGTGGAAAACACAGAAAGACAGAAATGCTTGGTTTACATCAACTTATAAACTAATTTTACCCAGTTGGGTGGTTATATGATTATTGTTGTTAACTTGGGCAAATTTTCATATTTCTACAATTTTTATGTCGTCTTTAATTAGTAATTCTGCACTTCCATCAGTCAGAAATGCATTTCTAAAATTTGTAGTTGTGTATGAATTTCTCTATTTTTGCAAATTAATATATTTTGATGTTGCCCATATGTTTATCTAATAACAGTCAGCAGTATGGAACTACAATTCTCGTTTGGTAAACCAATGAGATTGTAAAAAATATTTTAACTAAAATGAACAAAAGAAAAGATGGCAAAGATTTGGTAGCATAACATTTAATATATGTCTGCATTGAGAATAGGTGTGTGTGTGTGAACACAAAAAAACATTTAACTATAGTAAAAAAGGTCAAACCAAACATGTTAAAAAAGAGGTAAATTAACTATGTGAAAATGGCTAACAATATTATTAGATTAGTTTTCATGGTTTATAGTAGAAACTGCAAATGCACAACACATATCATATTTTCCACTAAATAAGCCGAATCACGGAATAAGCTGAGGCCAATTTTTAGCTTTGAAAATGAGGGTTTTTTGTTTATTTTTTTTTATTATTTTGCTTATTGGCCAATAAGCCAACCCAAAAAAATCAGGTCCAAAATTAAGGTCCTAAAATTTGGCTTATTAGGCGGAATATATGGTAATGTGAAACAGCAACCTGCAATAACCAGAGCAGAAGTCACTAAATATAAACATTTTTGAACATTAACAAAACTAAACATGCCACTATATCCTCTCTCCACTGCAGGAGAAAACAGGAAAGAACACATAAATATAACAGCACAGGTCTTGTTAGAAAAAATATTACATAATAAAGACGAGAAAAAACACCTACAATGTACACCAGTATAAGAATCATAGAAAAATTGTGACAATAGCCACCAGTATAGCAATCATGGAGCCTGAATTGTCATCTAAGAACTGCTACTAAATAAAAGAAATTGGATGAGGGGTGGGTGATGTGTGAGGCAATGAGGCAAAAGGAAGTTTGCAACAGAAACTATGATGAAGACATTATGAAGGTATGTATGCAACAAATTACAAGAGACAGCAAAAGCAGCAGCAAACAAACAGCCTACAATATCCATAAACAATAAAAGGAAGCAACAACAAACTTTGACTTACAAGCAAGTGCATAAGCTTCCGGAAATAAGAGTCAAAAAACAAGGAGACTGTTTATCTGATAATCAGCAATAATTTGGTTATGAGCAACATGAAATAATTTTTTAATTTTCAAAAACTTGTCTCTGCTCATAGCTTCAGAAACTAATGGAAATTTTTGATCTGGTTAGTTACTTCATTAATCTTTTCCTGGTGTTACAAAATGATACACAGAAAAAAGCAAAATGTTAATAAAATTTTACAGGTGTATCAAACAGAGGGTCATTCTTGCCACTGCTCACATACAATTTCGCTTGCTCTAGTCAAAAATGACATCTGTAAAAAATAAGTTTCATATTTTAGAGCATGATTTTTGAAGCAAATCAGGACATTTCTCGCCAACATTACAAGTATACTCTTAACTAGTTATAATTTTCAACAATAAGCTACTTTATTTCCAGCTTGAATGATACATCTGCTTTCAGTTTGAGAATGTTCTTCGTGATTAGAATTATGAATGAAAACCACTTCCATTTCTCTGACTGGTTCAAATAAGGAATCTTGTTAACACTAGAATGGCCAGAGTTGCAATAAGCCCTCAACAGCTGGCAGCGGATATTTTGTCCACTTCTACAAAAATGCATTTTTACTGGTATATGCATGGTGTGGTTGCAACTGAAGTGTTGAACAAATACTTAGGCCATGTAACTCAATCAATCTATCAACAAAAAAAGTTTTATTTGAAAGGAAGGGCAAAAACTGGACACAAAATTGAAAAATGTTTCATATTTGCATTGTCGCACATATCACATTCGGAGAGCTCAGTGGCAGTACACTTGCCACATAGAGTTTTGTTGCACTTGAAACAAAGTTTGTTGGTTTTGTTTTGAGAGCAGTTTTTAGCTTTTTTGGCACTGTTTACACTTATTGGCTTTGTTTTTTATGAGCTGTTGTTAGTGAGTGCAACCTAGTAATAGTAGCTTTTCTGTTTATCTTTCAATGATGTAGTTTTTACATAGTTCTGTAGTAAGCTTGAACAGGAAATTTCGTCTAGAAACCTTGTCACCTGTTTGTTTTTCATAACGCACAAATGCATTGATGCCTGCCAAATCCAGAAGGCTGTTGGCCATTTGATCAGCCATGTCAACATTCCATTTGGTCTTGTTATAAAATTCCACTGTTTCAGGTTTCTTTTTCTTAGATTTGCCAAGCTCAACAGACATATGCAAAGAACTAAGAGCACAAACATTTATTTGGGCTTACACTGATACACAGTTAGAGTTGCCATATCACCTGCCTTCATGAGCTTGCTAGAATAACATAGTTGCAAGCATTTTGCAGATGCAGGCAGCTCACATTTAACCTTGTTCAATATTCATAGTTCCAACAAGGCTAGTTTTCTTTTTTTCAGCTCTTTGGCAAGTAAAAACGAGGTGAAAAAGTTATCGATTGTAACGTTTCCACCTTTACCCATGAATGGTTCTATGAGAGTCATGACAATGTTGTCACTAAGCCTTTGGGTCGATGGATGTGACTCATCTTTGCCAAAATATGGAATGTCTCAGTCTTTCAGACATGATCTATAAGATTTAACTATGTTATATTTCTTAGTTATGTAGCTTACTTTGAATGTGGAACCACAATAGGTAAGATCTAATTGGGCATGCACACAATGCTTTTATTCCAAAAGGTTATGATTAACTTACTATCTTATGCTAAAGACTAATTGCCTGCATGCTCCATTGCTTTTTCTACCAGAGGAAGTGGGCTGGGTGCTGTTTGGAGAGAATACCCAACCAGCATCATGGGCTGAATGCCGATGAAAGCCTGTAGTTGTCAACAATACAAAATAACCTAAATCTGTTGTATAAACTCTTTCCTAATCTGAAGTCAGTCTATTTCCAGTGCAAACTGATAACTGGAAAAATTTATTAAAAATGTTTGCTGGGTTGTGCATTTCTTTCTGGTGACTCTATGATGTCACAAATAAAAATAATTCATGAAAAATAGAAAGACAATTCCTGAAAATGAGTCATATGTGTCATAGAGACAAGAGAGTCTTATAAAGTACAGCAGAAGATTTAGAAATAATGTTTTTTGTATAGTGATCATAATAACTATTAACAGCCATTGGAGGTAAACTGGCTTCTAAAATAATTGTGAAAGCAATTTTTGGCTTGATACTCAGCATCAGAGTTCCAGCCTATAAATTAGAAAAACTCAACAATTTTACACCAATGCGATTTTCATAAAAAAAATCCCTCCTTGAAATTCCAAAACAGTCGAAATGACCATACTGGTGATTCTAGTTGTAATAATCAAAATCTTTTTTGTAACTAGGAATGTCTTAGTCCCCACAATTATGTGGAAGAGTAGTAAGAGATACTGAAGTAGCTTTGCCACATGATTCTGCAAAATTTGTAGTTTTTTTGTGTAACCAAATTGTAGCAATTGTCATCAGTTTATACATTACAGAGATATACACAGTAAAAAATAGGCAGTGAATATTTTGCCTTCAACGACATTTTACCCTCAGAGACTATTTTGCCATAAGTTATTTGTGATTAGTCAATCTTAACACTTTAAGTGCTTTACGACGTAGATCTACGTCATTGGATATTTTGCATTGAGTGCTTTTTGACGTAGATCTACGTCAATTGTGAAAAACAATTACGCGTAAACGCGAAAAGCGCCCGGCACCAGCGAGCAGACGAGCGAAAAGCGCCCGGCACCAGCGAGCAGACGAGCGAAAAGCGCCCGGCACCAGCAAGCAGACGTTGCAAGATGCGCGCGGCACTTAAGGTGTTAATGATGTACTAAGCATGTAACTTTTGGTCGGCTCTGATTGGTCAATTTTAAAAACCAATGAAAAAAATTTTCCATCCCCAGCGTATACCCCCACCCTGTACACTCCCTTCCAGTGTACACTGCCCCGTACATTTACATACTGGGCTTGACCCTACAGTGTACACTGCCTTTCTTGTTATGCCCTGCCAGCTGAGATTTAAACCTGCATCCATGGTATCTCAAGACCAGTGCACTAACCACTACACCACAGTGTCACTGGCTGAAATGTAACAAATATGGCAATATAAACATATGTGAATGATTACGGCAAAATAGTCCTCAAGGTTAAAATGCCGTCAATCGCAAAACAGCCACTACCTAAAAAATAAGGCAGTGGCTATTTTGCCGTTGACGGCAATTTACCCTCAGAGACTATTTTGCCGTGAGTTGTTTGTGATTGGTCAATCTTAATGACGTACTAAACATGTGACTTTTGGTCGTCTCTGATTGGTCAATTTTAAAAACCAATTTAAAAACTTTTGCATCCCCAGGTCTCTATCCCCCACCCTGTACACTCCCTTGCAGTGTACACTGCCCCGTACATTTACATACTGGGCCTGCCCCTTCAGTGTACACTGCCTTTCTTTTAAAGCCCTGGCCAGCTGAGATTCGAACCTGATACCATGGTATCTCAAGACCAGCGCTCTATCCACTACACCACAGAGTCACTGGTGCGATTATAGCAAATTTGGCTATATAAACACACGTGAATGATCACGGCAAAATAGATTCCAAGGGCAAATTGCCGTCGACGGCGAAATAGCCACTGCCAAAAAATAAGGTAAGTAACAGTGTTCCCTTTAAACGCAAAAAAAGTGCGAATTTGCGAAATGATGTCCGGCGGATTCGCAGTTAAAATTCAACAGTGCGTAAAAAGTCCGGCGGTTTTTGATAACTTTTTTCGTTTGTTAAAATTTTTGCAATTTCCAACCAACTGTTTAATGCGTGGGAGACAATAAATAGGAATCAGAAGTTAAACCGCCGCTTTTTTAAAGCAGTTTAATGTCTAGCGTAAACATCGTCCTGGTGTGACGGAACAGCGAGTGACTGCGACTTGAAATATCGCGCACGCCGTTAGCACACTTCTTTTGTACTGTATTACGACCCAACCCCAAAGCACGTAACGTAAAGTAACCGGCAAATTTCTATCGTAGCTAAAAAGTAGTAATAGGAAGTAGCTCTCAAACTTCACTTTAACTCAAGGCATTAGTTTTCGAGGGAAGTTTGAAACTGAAATCACTTAACTTTTTTATGTTTCCTTTACGCTTCAACACTAATTTCAATCGTACTTGTTTGAGAAAAAAGCGCATAGCTCTCGGTTTCAGTTTGGCGTACAAAACGCCATTTTGTAAACTAGATATACATAACCTTCTGTCACTAGCTATTTTTAAAGACTGAAAGTAAAAAAGAATATGACATCTAAGCAGTTTTAGTTTTAAATATCCTCCAGAAATTTTTTTAATAAAATGTAGCTGACAGCTATGTGCTGTGATCGCTTACCAGTTATGATTGAAAAAAGCCTTGAAAGGAGAAGAAAAAAATGTATAAGTGCAATTTCAATCTCTAGCCTTTTTTTTAATTGCTGGAAAGATAATTTGTAATGTAATAAAATTTGCTTATGACTTTATGGCATTTAAAAAAATTGCCATTCACTATGCACCATTTCAAAATTGTCTTTTGATCCAACATTAAGGTGTATTATCTAATCTGGTTTACCGGTCTAAAGAAAAATAACTAAATGGCAGAAACTACCAAAAGGTTGTGTGTTGCATAAAAAAAGTTTTTGTGAAGACTAAATGCGCTAAAGACTAAATGCGCACGCACGGCTATTGCAGTACACCGCCGGGTAAAGTAGACGAAGTCACCAAAAATTTGTTCCAGGGAGGGCAGCCCCCTCGAAAACGCAGTAAAACTATGAGGTCGTACATGAATAATATACCTTAGTATATTTTGCAGTCAGTGCCTTTGAGTTGAACCCTGTGGTTTTAATGTGTAGTTAAAACTACTAGCATTTCAATTTCCTACTAGATTTAAAAGCTGCGTTTACCAAACTCACATGTATTCACGTCCATAAATTTCTCTTTTCTCTTTCGGTCAAGTTTCAAATGCTTTTTGCAAAAATAAAATTTCACGTACAAAATATTAGTAACCTCTTTTCATGAATTCGGTAAACGGTTAATGACCGTTTATCGTTTAATAAGAGCAAAAAAATAGCTAGCTGTGTTATTGCAGCAATCATGGAAGGTTCTGTAAACAGGTTTCAGAAGTGTCCCAAACCTACCATTACTTTCGTCACATTACCTGGTCAGACAATAGTGTTGCGCTTTTTTTTGGCATCTGGGACAAAACTTCATAAAAATTAATTCATTTGTTTTCCTGCGTAGTTGACTTAGTTGACAATTTGACTTAGTTGAAATTAGTTGGCAAGACTTAGGTAAAAGTTGTTGTCGTTTATCAACAACATTGCATTCTGAGATATGTTTTATGAAGCAACACGCACATAGAATGATTACTGCATCATACTCAAAAATTTTTAATTCCTTTTTTCAAGTTGCGTAGCTTTGGCCATCCAATACTTTCTGATTTTAGATTGAAAGTTTACTTGCAACTGCAAAACCCTGCTGTTTAAGTGATTACGATTGAAAAATGTAACTCGTTGGATTATTTACCATAATCAAGCAACAATTGAAATTCGCCAGAAATTTTTGTTTTTTTTGTCGTAGTCATGGCAACCTGCCTAATATCCCATTATTTCATAAAAGCGACATTTCTCATGCTCATGTCGGGCTTCGGCAAAGGATTATTTTTATTTAGACGCACTCTTTACCAGACATTCTGAAATGCTTACAAATTACTCTTGCAAGGGTTGCAGAGTTTGAGTGACCAAATTTAACTTAAATTAACAAATTAAACAGAAATAACAAGGTGTTTCGCTGCCTTTTAACCAACGTTTTTAAACTTTTTAAGACTCATATAATCACCTTAATTGTTACGTCACCGAAGCGCATCATTACGGTTTTACTTCTTCTGGCAAATTTTAAAAACTCGGCGCTTACGCCCATACAATTGCTGTTCGGACTTATTTTCGGTCATCTTTGAAGCTTTGATGCACTGCTAACTCAACTTCCTGCCGCGGAAGATGTAGCATAGTAAGCAAGATACAACCCGCAGGCTGGCGTCTTGATCGAAATAAAAAAATAAAAATCATTAGTGACAAGAGATGATGGCCTGCATCAGTGATTTTTAGTCGGTGGACCATGGTCTTTACTGGGCCAGTACTTTATTTCACCTTCACATCGAATGAAATTACAAAACTTTTTCTTGGCTTTTTTTTTTTATTTTAGTTGGACAACACTTCTAAAATTTACTTTGATAACTTTTTTGAGGTCGCTAATGAAAACGAGAAAAATGCAACCGGACAAATGACTCAGGGCATTTCGAAAATGGGCCAAATGCCAAAAACGGCTATGAAATTAAAAAATGCTCATGAAAACGAGAAAAAGATACAACTGAGCCACATGCCTCTGTGGATTTCGAAAATGAAACAAATGCCAAAAACGGCTGAAAGCACTAAACTAAATAAAAAGTGTCGTAATTGAAGTAAGTCTGAGGGAAAATAAAGGATGCCGTTAAACATACGTCAACCAACGTTATGGGCAAACTGCAAGCTGTGCGGAGTTAGCTTCGCGTATACACTAAATTGCAGTAGGCTATTGCATGTATCTTTTTTTACAACTTCAAAATATGTTACTAGGGCTGGTGTAACCGTTTGTTTAGCAATGTCCGCTAAAACTTGTCCGGCGGTTTTCGTGCATTTGCTTGCAATTTCGCACTTGCGCCGGCGGTTACGCACTTACCAAAATCTTAGAGGGAACACTGGTAAGTAACAGTGCAGCAAATCATTTGCCAAATGAAATATAGTTGTTTAAATATTTTAACTATGCAATATTCCTATATCTACCATTTTTACAGTGCTCTCATTTAAAGTAAATCACTGCTAATTCATCAAAAATATATACGGTACTAAAATTCCTTTTAAATTCTTTGCAAAATATATCTAGCTTATTTCAGCCTCTGCCTACACTACAATAAATGTCAGTCAAAACTTATTTACACACTCCTTTGAAAAGCAGCAACAAGTTTTCTGCCTGTTAAATTTTAGGCAGTGGCTATTTTGCCATCGATGGCAATTTGCCCTTGGAATCTATTTTGCTGTAATCATTCACTTGCCATAATCTTTTTGCTGAGGATGCTAAATTCCATTCTGTCTTCAGACAGCAATGTTATTTCTGTGGTAATTACAGCTGTTACCATATAACTGCTGCTATTCTACAAAAAAGAAAGCTTTGTTATAGACCAACTAAGTTCTTTTTTCTATGTTTAAACACTTCTTATCTCTATTATTTATCAGCTCTTATTTCATCAAAATTAAATAAAAGGCAGTGGCTATTTTGCCGTCGACGGCAATTTGCCCTCAGAGACTATTTTGCCGTGAGTTGTTTGTGATTGGTCAATCTTAATGACGTACTAAACATGTGACTTTTGGTCGTCTCTGATTGGTCAATTTTAAAAACCAATTAAAAAACTTTTGCACCCCCAGGTCTCTATCCCCCACCCTGTACACTCCCTTGCAGTGTACACTGCCCCGTACATTTACATACCGGGCCTGCCCCTTCAGTGTACACTGCCTTTCTTTTAAAGCCCTGGCCAGCTGAGATTCGAACCCACAACCATGGTATCTCAAGACCAGCGCTCTATCTACTACACCACAGAGTCACTGATGCGATTATAGCAAATTTGGCTATATAAACACACGCGAATGATCACGGCAAAATAGATTCCAAGGGCAAATTGCCGTCGACGGCGAAATAGCCACTGCCTAAATAAAACACCACTTTTCAATGTTTGCATGATCAATAATAATTGATTGGTTTTATTCTAACGTGCCCATGTGAAAACATATGCTTTCAAGAACATCTATTATTCTGTTTAATCTATAAATCATGTAAATGTCAGGTTCTAATTAGTGCATGTTGTGAAGTGAACCTACAACCAACATATTTGGGAAAAAGTTTCATGAACTACCCGTAAACCCGAGCGACTTTGTTCAATTTTGACACTCTTTGCTTTACAGCTCCCTGCTCACAACTAATGAACTTCTCGAAACATGCTGATCATAACATTTGGGGTCTGGCCTATGACTTCGCATATTGTCTAATTTCGACTACGGTCTCAACTTTGCGTTTTCGCGCAGCTTGTTACTGAACGATAAACAAATACATGAGCAAAGTAACTTCATAAACGAGAATATAAAAATTCACAAATGACACTTGTAGTCGACTACAAAATGTCATTACTACAAGTGTCATTTGTAGTGGACTACAAGTGAAGTCGACTACAAGTGTACAGTGTTGCCAACTTCATAAGACAAGAATCTGCTATGTTAGACTTCAAAATCCGCTAAAAAATCCGCTAAATTTCAAATTTCTTTTGTTGGTCACAAAATTCTTGAAATCAAGAAAGAACAAAGACATTTTAAATGTTAAAAGCATAAACTAACAAGCAGTAGACCTATTCCTGTATTATCGATACGTATTAGACCTACATACCTGTAGAAACAAAAAAGCAATAAAAGAACAGCCACTATAATCATGAACACAACAATTTCCAAGAATGCAGCAATACGAATAGCAATAAAAGCCAACATAATTCTCATGGGTTTGCTGATAACATGGTAGCTAATTTTATTATAAATAGGCTATTATAAATAATTTAATCTTCTTCAAACAATGTGCTAATGCAATTGCTTGTGCTAAGCTCTAGCTCAGATTCTTCTTCAGATCTATATACTTGCATAGTACCGATTTGACTCACCACTTCCTTTGGTAACTCAAATGTATCACAAGACTTTCCCACTCTCTTCATGCCACATCTAATAGCTAAAACAGCATTAACTGAAGCAATATTTATTCGATTTCGAAGCTTTGATTTAACTAAGTTCAATTGACTGAATAGTCTCTCAACTTCAGCATTAGAATGGGGCAGTGACAGAATACTGATGGCCAGTTGACAAAGATCAAGATATGGGTTAATCCCAGCTGCATCTTTATAATGACAAACTTCATTCCAAAACTTTACAGTTGATGCAGTTTCTTGCCATTGAACAATGGTTAACTGACGCCACTGAATATCAATTCGTTCGATTGACTCTGCACTATACCCAAAAGATGCAGCTAAATCCACTATTGGTTCTTTCACAACTCGCAAACACTCAGCCACACTAAATAAGGACATTTTTTCCAAGGTTTCAAAATTGTCTGGAAGTCTGCTTCATAGTTCAGTGCAAAGTTTTACTACAAAAGCTGAACAGCGATACCGCAACATACATTGAGACTCTTCTGGAAAGTTTGACATGGAACAATTTGTTTCAAACTGATATCCGAGATATGCGCGCGTGTCAACATATTCCAAAATATCTTGAGTCAACGGGTCAATTTTCGCAGATGGTGTGAGTACTCTTTTACTTGTAGCTAAAATCAGATGAGTTAAATCTGCTAGTAACTTTGTAGGATCAACATTTTCACCTTGAAAGACTTTCACAGTTTGCTGTACATCTTGCAAAATTGAACGAAGAAATATAAGATACAACTTGTTAACTTTGTCACTATACATGATAAATAACATTTCAGCAGTGTAGCATTTCTCGGAAGACCTAACAACTTCAAAGTGAAGTTTGAGCTCTTCCCATTGGTTCAATATACGAACCACGGCAGGTTCCATAGAAACCCAATGAGTATCACACACTCTTGTTAACTTAAGAGGTTGCTTGCCATTATTCAAAGTTTCATACAAGGCTTTGTAAGTGGCTTGACGCTTGGTTGAATGGCTGAACCAGTTGTATGTTTCCTTGATCATAAAATCAACATTTCTGGGCAAGCTTTCTTCTGCAGCATGAGATATTGCCAGCTGGATCGAATGACAAACACATCGTACCATCACTAAACATGGGAGATGGAATTCTCTTTTAGCTAGCTGATATACACCATTGTTCAATCCAGTATTGACACTTGCATTATCAACTCCAATGCCAAGCAATTTATTGGTGTTTAGTTTCATACTGTGCAATAACTGCTTAATAGCATTTACAATTGATTGTGCACATCCGTCTTCCAGATTAACAAGACCTAAGTGAGTGGAAACAATTCTTTCCAAACTTTTGCTAAAATATCTCATAACTACACCCAGCAGTTTCGTCACAGTAATGTCAGTTGATTCATCAATCAATATGCTATAATGAGAATCACCAACATCTTCTCTTAGAATTTTCCTAAAGTGTGGGGCAAGAACATTGACAATGATATTACTACACTTAGTTCTATGAAGTTTCAGGTTTTTTGTAGCAATACTATCATAAAAAGCTTTCTTGCATGCTTCAGATAAATGATCAATAGTCAAAAATGATGTGTGTTCTGCCACTACTAATGCTAATCGTCCTTCTGCTTGACTTGTTGTTTCTTGTGCAGTTGTGGTGCAGCCTGCACTCCACTTACTCAATGTTTGTTGCCTCACATCAATGAAAGGACTGGCAGCTTTTTTATGCTTTTCAGATTTAGCATGGCGTCTTAAGTCAGTTAGTTTTGCAATAAGATCACATTTGCAATAAACACAGTAAGCTTTCTTTTCTTCTCTCTGAGAAGGCTTTAACCACCCTTTCAACTCTGGCAATGTCAGCCATGCCTTTCGAAATGACTGGTTGTAAGTAGGCCTAGATGGTGGCATCATGTATTTACCTGTTATAATAGAATTAAGTTAGCACAACTATTTAGTTTCAACTTAAGTTAATAGCCTTGGCCTACTTACTGGTATGCCTATTTTTAACTGTTTTTGTGACCAATTGACAACTACTACCGTACCGACTACTGCAATGCCACTCAGCATTATAATACTGCAATGGCATTTTACATGGGGTTCGGGGACCGTTGCTCGGATATATAATCTCAATGCAATTGTAAAATACCATTTCGGAGAAATAGAGGCTTCCAATATTGTTTATTTCATTGCTACATTTTTTCACGAATCCGCGATTTTGCAAACGGACCACCAACACTTTCGTAGAAATCCGCTAAAAAATCCGCTGTCCGCCAAATGCAAAAAATTTTCGCTAAGCAGGCGCAAAATCCGCTAAATCTAGCGGATTTTCCGCTAAGTTGGCAACACTGCAAGTGTAGTCGACTACAAGTAACAAGTGTCATTTGTGAATTTTTATATTCTGATTTATAAGTCGACACGACTATACTTCCTTCAATTTTCATAAACGAGGCGACTTTGTTCACTTTATAATTTTTTTAAAGTTTGTAAGGGGTATTTTTAATGGTACAGCGGTCACAGGGAGTATTTTTTTATAATTTTGTGGGGTGAAAGGGCCGAGGGTAAGCGGGAAAAGGGGGTTAAATAATATATAAGATTGCGCAATAAAGTGAACAATCTTTTTGCAATTTTTGATGACAGTATCTTTTCTTTAGTTTGCCTTGATGGATCGTGATCGGCGCAGCAGAACCAAGCATCTACAAATAGCGAAGCTTCTTCATGCTTAAAAAATTCTGGTGGTAGTGATATCTTTTTTATTTCTATGAATGACAATGTTTATATCTGTGTGTGATTGTTTTTAGATGCTTAATAAAAAGATGAAAGCAAAGACTTTAAGAAAATCCTTGAATCTGTGTTTTCAGACCAGATAATTGCTGCATTGAAGTGGATGATACTGCTGGTTACGCTGCGACCAATCGAACATTTTAAGACATATGGAATTTTTTGATCTTCATTGTGATAATTTGTATGTCAAATAATGTGTTTTTAAAAAAAGTTACCGGTACCCTTTTCCTGCAATGTCCAAATCTTATTGGTTGAGCTATAACTTGCACATATCATGATTTAAAAAAAAACTTTATTGTAACGAAAAAAGCTTGAAATACAATGTGGCAAGGCAATATAAAATGAAGTACGATAGCTTGCGTTGGAAGATCGCTCAGCAACAGTGGTAGCACTAATACTAAAAAGCAAAAAAAATTAAAAACGCTCGACAAAACACTTCAGTAGACAAGAGTGGGCTAGTGAAGAAATTATTCCCACGCATCCCCCCCTAAAAAAAGAAAACACTGAATATCAAACACATTCAAACAAAATACGAAAGCACAGCAGCACAATACAACACTAAGAATTGAAAAGATTGAAGAGTTTAACTGCATTCTTCGCAGATAAAAGACATACTTTCAATATCAATCGTGTAGTAGTCTTTTCGCCTATATTGAACTCCTGAACATTGCAAGTGAAATTGCTTACTGCAGTTATCCACACAATCCACCTGTCATCTCCCTCCTCATCCCATGGATCCTGGCATTTACTGCAGGTCCATATAGCATCAGTGTGTGTAGGTAAATCATCTCTTCGCTGAGCAACAGTCGTCGAGGGGGTGCTTGCATCAGTTTCTTGATGAGAATAACTGCAGGATGGTTGGTCATTGGTGATTGGTCGCCTTGGAACAATTCTTTTTCCGCGTTGATTTGATCCTCTTCGATTCGTTGATCCAGCACCGAAGTGGTTACGTAGCAAGTTCATAACAGAATCGTTAAGGATATCATTTGTTTCCTCTCCACCAGGATCGCGACTTGACCCAGGAAGTCGTTTTAAGACTTGCTGGCGATCCAGAGGATGCAATCCAGTGGCACGAAAGCCTGAGACTAAGTTGACCCCAGAAAGTTTCTCACACAATTTCTTCAGCATTGACGGGAAATTGCTTTTCGGTATGGAACCTTTTCGCCTGGTTTCTTTTCTCCAGTTATCTAGTAGTTTCCGCCAAATGCGCTTGGCTGGCCGAAAAACAGCCACGTCGAGGGGCTGACATAAGTGTGTGGTAGATGGGGGCATGGTTATAAATCGAATGTTGTTTTTGTTAGCTTCTTCAATCACTTTTGGTGAAAAGTGGGAAGGTAGATTGTCACCTATCAGCACTTTTGTACCTGGTTGCGATGCAACATTTGCCAAAAATACATTCGAAAACCACACCTCAAACGTTCTCGAATCAAACCACCCACTTGGGGTGGCATCATAGACCGTTCCAGGGACACCACCTTCTGTCCATGTTGCAAACAAGTTTTTAGATTTATATACAACCATGGGTGGTAGATAATTTCCTGCAGCACTACCACAGAACATAACACTTATGGATTGTTTGAAATGGTCTTTTTTTCTTTCAATGCGACGCTGTCCTCGTTGAACAATTACTTTTACTACTCCAGGATCGTCTGTTACGTTTGTTTCATCGTAATTATAAAAATTCTCAGGTCTTATTCCATTTAAACTTGATTCTAGATTGTTAAAATATTCGTTTATAATTTCCGGGCTAATTTCAGCGCGACTGGTTTTTACATTACTGGCTATCCTTTGCATCAGATTATTTCGATTGGTAAATCGCTGCAACCAATCAGTTCCAGGAAGATTATCCTTGAATATCCCATCAGTAATGCCACGTGAGTCCAAATACGACTTTACTAGGAAGCGAATATCAAAACCAGTTAAAGGAATTTTCCAATCAGCTAATGTTCCCAGTGACTGAGCAATTAGGTCTTCACATTCAACGGTTAACCTATTCTGCCCTCCATGCTTTTTCGTATGCAGGCCATGTAGCTTGTGGCGAAGAGTTCCGTAAGGTATTTTGTACATCGTTGAAGCTTTTCTGATGGATAAAGACCCAGATTGAATTTCTCGAAGTGCGTTGTCTAATATTTCAGCAGAATATCCTGTTTTGTAATTTCTTGAGCCTGGTTTCCGCTTATATTTTGAAACCATTTGTAATATCTGAAATACAAAAATTGAGTAATTAAGGCTTGTTATCGCACCAATGCCCATTTTTTAACTTACCGATAATCGAATTGCAGCCCTGAGAACAGGAGTCTTATTGCACGTATTGTTTTGTCGCACTTTGCTTTGTTACAATTATCTATTTCTACACTCGGACCTAAGCACACAAAACGCGTGGCTTCAGGCTCTTATTAATTATGTATATAAAGAAAAAGAAGTTACTTCAAATTTGATTTTTGGAGCTTGAATGTTGCTGGTTCAATCGTTGTGGATAAAAGTCTAGTCAATTATCTCGCGCTGGCCTATTCGAAGTTTTATTGTTATTCTGTCAATAAACCCATTGATTTTACTGTTTGATTTTAAACTGGTGCTTGGATAGAGAACAGTGCGAGGAAGGTCCTGGCCGTCCGCCTGTGACAACTATAATAGAAGATTCATCCCCTTCGAGTGGTGAATCCTTAACATAAAGAAATTGACTAGACTAAGAAATCTTCCGAAAGGTGATTCAGGCTCGTTACCCCCTTTTGAAGATTCACGTTGAATTCTTTAAACTGGTGGAAAAGTTTGCGCGATTGGAGAAATCTTCGGCCTATCAACATCTTCAGTTGGAAATTCACGATTTGAAGGAACATCTTTACTTCAAGTTCAGTTGGAGCGTTGCAAGGTGCCGTCTGTCAGTCATTTTTATTTTGAAACTGACGTCAAGGACTCAGCTATTTTACTTGGGAGACTGGCAGACATCTTATCTTGGCTCTTCTGCAAAACTGATTCTGCAGGAAGTTGAAGTCACTGTGTAATTCCACCTTTTTTGCGAAGAATTCTCGAAGATCCTTGGTGCAATTGCGCGAGATCAGCGACATCGGATCTTCAGCGCGACAGTTCTTTACCGAAGACCTGGATCATCCTTTCCTTACGAACGGTTGGAATTTGTTTTTATTTATTTAATTAATTTTATATTTAACCTACATACTAAAGTACAGTATGTCTTTCATTTCTAACATCAAGAATTGCGAAAATAACGTAATTCAATCGACATGTAATGGAGCGCCTTCCGCAGGGCATGTGGAGGGTGACCAAACTGCTACAGTTGGGGAACTAGGCAACGACCTTGCATCCCAAGCCTACCCGATCATATCAGAGGTAAATACTCGTAAACTTTTAACGACAAAGCGACAACTTTCCATGCGTTTAAAGCGATCGCGTGATGCCCTTGCAAAATGTTCATCGCACGAACATTTTGCCAAAGCCCTCGAACAATTTGATGAAATTAAAATTGACTACGCTAAATATAAAACGGCTGTAAACGACATCTTAGACCCTGAAGTTTCAAACGAGCTTCTAGAAAGTGTAGCTGATCTGTTTAATCAATGCCTTGATCTTTATGAAAATGCTAAATGGGGTATGTTGACCTCACCCAGGAAATTTTCAGTCCATCATGAGGACAATGGTACCATTGATGTCGAGCCTGAGGATAGTGTATCGCAGGTTGCTGAAAGTGTCAGCGCGACATCAAGTAGCACCTTTATAGCCCGGCAAGTTAAATTAGATAAGAAACGGGCTGAACTTGAAGCTAGACATGCTTTTGTAAAAGCGGAAGCGAAAGCCAAACAACAACATGCTCTCGAAATCGCAAAAGCAGAAGAGCAACTTAAAATCGCTGCTGCTGAATTAGACGCGGAAGAGAGATTGATTGCGCTTTCAGAAAGGGGTTCATCAGTGGCTGTCTTAAGCAGGGCAGGCCCCAATAATTCCTTGAATAACTTATTTGGAGGGCGCTCAAACTTTCGTGAGGCGTTTCGCGCAGACCTAAAACCGCTCTTAAAGAAAACGCAATTAGCCAATTGTGCTGGAGAAACGAGTTCTTTGTTAGAAGGATCGGTAAAAAGAAATATAGTTCGAGTTAAAAATAATACCGGCTTCTCGCGGGAAAATTCTGAATTTCCCAAACGAGAGAAAACTGTTTATAAATCGGCTGTTCCTAATTTTCAATCGGCGTTAGATCGCGTTGTGACTGATCGAAATGATTTTCCTATAAATGGTAGCAATTCGCAAACTCTAGTGAAGTCGCTTGTGGGCCCTGCTGTTGGAAATGGCGAGTCCTTGAGGCGGCCTTCTGTTGCTCATGGTGAACCGGCATTACGCGCCTATATCGAACGCCAAGACAGAAATGAATTTGTAAATCTTGCCTCACAGATAGGCTATGACGGTAGCAACATAGACTTCGTATTTTATGAAAACCAAATTCGGAGGCTTATGCACGAGAGTCCCTATGATGAACGTCGGCTCGAAGTTTTGAGAGCCTCGTGCATTGGTCAGCCTCGGGAAATGGTCAATTTGTTTTTTGCGCCTATGAAAAATATGAGTGCCTCTAGGCGCATTGAAAGAGCCTTGGACCGTTTACGTCAGAGATATGGCGTTTCTGGTGGGCTTACTTCGGAACCTAAAATTGCGAAAATCCGTACCGGACCTAAGGTGTCAATGAGCATCGCTTCATTAAAAGCGTTCAATGAAGATCTAAACACCCTTGAAGTGTATGCACATGCCCATGAAGAGCTAGATAAACTATCTGGGCAATTAATGTTGGATACCGCAAATCGGTTACCTGGCGTACTTAAACGAAGATACCTTGACTACCTTGACAAAAAGAGTATCAATTTAAATCAACCGGGATTTGAGTCTTTGCGCGAATTTGTAGTGCATGAACTAAACTTGATGACCTCGGACTATGCGCAGTCGTTTTTCAAATCAGACGATAAAGATAGAGCAAGTGGGCCTAGCAACGGACATACGGCTCTTCGCGTCAGACAAGTTGCTGTGATTGGAGAACGTCCTGGCGCTCGCTCAGCAGAGACCGTTGGCGAAAGCTCGCGTAGCTGTAATAAAACTCAACATTCTACTAAACCTCCCCCGGTGTGTTTTGTATGCAACGACCCGCGTTCAAAACATTTTTTAACTGATTGTGAACAATTTAAAAGCAAAACTCCTGAGCAAAAGCGTAAAACTGTTATTGATGCTGCCAGATGCTTTAATTGTCTTTCTTTGGGACATTTCTCTAGAGAATGTACTTCTTCGTCGAAATGTCGCTTATGCGGGCCACATTTTGTCCCCAAGCATTCTACCGCCTTGCATGACCTATATGTTAAGTCAGACTCGGTAAACCTTGGGGCCGCCAGCGCTGGGCATTACCAGTCTTCGGTGACAGCCGACGCTGGGAAAAAACAGACAGACGCTGAACAAACAGTTGTGAGAAAACTGACCTTTAATAACGATTTGGTGATGCTTCGTACGAGTGCCGTAAGGGTTATAAACCCTGTGACGGGCAAGTCTACTTTGGCATATGCACAGCATGATACTGCTTCTCAGGCTACATTGATCTCAAAGAGCTTGAGGGACGAGCTTAGGCTCGCTACTAAAACGGATCATTCAATAACCATTCGCACCTTAGCTGAACAAACGCACAGTGGTGGTCTTACAAACTTTGAAATTGAATCACTTTCAAATAAAGAAACTTTTGCTATAAAAAATGCTTTGGTTGTCCCGGACTTTATTGATGATGAGAACGTTTTGCCTCATGCCGTAAATACGCAAAAACTTAGGCATTTCGAAGGGGTTAAAATTCCCACTCTTCCTCAACGGCAAAGGATTGACATTTTGATAGGACAAACTAATAAAGAGTTGCTCACTGTTTTGGAGGAAAGAGAGGGTGTAAATGCGAGTGAACCTAACTACGTTCTGACTAGACTGGGTCCTATAGCCAGCGGTGGGCGCGTTGGGGTGAGATCGGATTCGCACCAGGTCTTGAAAGCAAGAGTAAACGTTGATTGTGACACAAACGAATGTGAACAACTTAGACAAGAAATTACTGAGCTAAAGGCGGCTTTGCGACAAGTTGAATTGGAGAACGAGGAGACTCAACCCTCTAGGAGTGAGGAGCTTGCGTGTTCGTTGGTGGAGCCTAACGTCAAAGTAAAAGATGGTCGTTACGAGATTCCGGTTCCTTTGAGATCGGATATTGTTAAAAAGATTCCCAATAACTTTTCAAATGCCTTAGAGCGTACTATGTCTTTGCGTCGGAAAGCTCTAGGCGATCCTACTTTAAACCAAACCCTTACAGACACATTTCAAGAGTTGCTTGCTGAGGGTTGGTTAAGGCATGTGCAGAAGATAAAAGTTGATGGGCCTACTTGGTATTTGCCTTTCTTTGTGACGAAACAAGAAAAATCTCGTGTTGTATATGATGGTGCAGCCACATTTAAGGGAGTGTGTCTTAACCATGCTGTTTTGCCAGGCGCTAATCTTTGGAATAAGTTGACTGACGTTTTGACTCGTTTTCGTTTGGGTAGATTTGCGTGTATGGCCGACTTAAGCAAATGTTTCTTTCAAATTTCTATTCCAGAAGACCAGCGGGATCTCTTTCGCTTGGTCTGGTTTAAGGATAACGACATAAAACTTGGTGAAACCGAAATATTTCGGTTTTGTAGACATGTCTGGGGGATAAACTCCAGTCCTTACATTGCTCTTCATGCAATACAACGTTTGATTGATGAAAATCCTACCAAAGCAAGTCGACTGACTTTGGAAGCTATCGAAAACAATCGGTATATGGATGACTTGCTCATTACTGCTGAATCCCTGGCTGATATTAAGGTTATTTCTCGAGAGTCGAAGTCACTGTTCGAAAGCAGAGGCTTTAGACTGTGTAAGTGGTCGGCAAATCACCTGGCTAAGCCGGTTTTGCTGAGTATTCCCAAATGCGATCTCGGCTCTAATATCCGAGAAATTGACCTTGGTTCAAACTCTATGCCTGACTCTAAAGCATTGGGCCTAATATGGGACGTGGAAAAGGACTGTCTCAAGGTTCATTGTAATAAAAATTTGACTATGCCAGCTAGAATCAGTCGTCGCGAAATGCTGCGCTTTCTTGCTGGCCACTTTGACCCACTGGGTTTTATCGCTCCTTATCTCTTGGGAGGCAAGCTAATTCTTCACCGAGCTACCTGTGCTGGTATTGGCTGGGATGACGAGCTTCCGAAAGACATGATGATCAATTGGAGAGCGTGGCTTTGTCTTTTACGGCCTATTTCAGAGGTTTCGATCCCCCGATACTGCTTTTGGGAGGCCGAAACAGAGACCGGCGATGATAAAAACGTTAGCTATCAGCTGCATGGGTTTAGTGATGCTTCGAATGATGCCTTGGCCTGTGTGGTCTATCTGAGGCGCTTAATTGGGCGACGATCGAACGTCGCCTTCGTGCATGGCAAGTCGAAACTGGTTTTGTTGTCTCAGACGACTTGGACAATCTCTCGAAAAGAATTGGAAGCGGCTAGGCTTTGTTCTGAACTGGTGTTCGCCGTGTCTAAATCGTTACAGCATTTGTCTTGCAGCTTCCACTTGTGGACAGATTCACAAGTTGCTCTTAAATGGATTGTAAACCCGGATCTTCATCTTCCGCGATTTGTAAAACGCCGTGTAGATAAAATACACGTTATGACTTCGGCTTGTGACTGGAATTATATTCAAGGATCTTTAAATCCCGCTGATGTTGGTACACGCGAAGGCAGCGTAAGGAACTCTGATTCCTTTGCATTGTGGCTTGGAGGACCTCCATTTCTTTTACAGGGATCTTTGGAACCCAAGCCCGTGAGCCCCGCCGTGGTTGTTCGTAGTGCCAGCATTAATTTAGATCTTTTGTCTCTTAAAAGCGATGCGTGCCTGGATCGGATAATTGAAAGCGCTCCCGATCTATACACATTAAAAAAGCGTGTGGCTTATCTTATTGCTTTCAAACAGTATATTGTCGCCAAATTACAAAAGCGTAACCTTTGTAAACCGAAACTTGATGCAGACTACTTGGATAACGCCTTCATGGAAGTTGTAAAATTTGTTCAGAAAACCCATTTTGGGACCGCAATTAAGCTTCTCCAGGAGAAGTCATCAGATGCTTATGATTTGATTTAAAAAAAATTAGGTAATAGCTTGTCAGATTTAGAACACGTCCGTCGTGTCTCTGAATTAAAAACTCTGCGAAACCTGCGCCCTGTGTGGACAATAACTTGATGTTGCGTGTTGAGGGTCGCCTGGAAAACGCTGATCTCCCAACAGACACTAAACATCCTTTAATACTCCCTAGCAGCCACCCACTTACTAGGTTGATCATTCTCGATGAACACGCTAAAGCTGGACATGCAGGTCCATGCTATACGCTAATGCGTACGCGGCAGCGTTTTTGGATTGTGTATGGAATTTCGAGCGTTAAGCGTTACCTGACGGAATGTGTAAAATGTGCAATGCGAAAAGCAACCCCTGTTCGACAGCTGATGGCCGATCTACCGGCTTGCCGAGTAACTGCCACAAATAAACCCTTCAAGTATTGCGGCGTAGATTATCTTGGACCGTATTTTTATCGCCAAAATCGTAGTAATTGCAAATGTTGGGGTTTACTGTTCACGTGTTTATGCACTCGTTGCATACACGTGGAAATTGTCACTAGTCTTGACTTGAATGAATTTTTGCTCGCATTTTCTAGATTTACAAATCTTCGGGGAGCAGTTGACACTGTTTATTCGGATAATGGCTCGACGTTTCGGGCTGCTGCTGATCGGCTTTCCTCGTTGCTTGGTTCGACAGAATTCTGTAATTCTCTTAGAAAGCGTAACATTAATTGGGTTAAAATCCCTCCATACTCTCCTAGTCAAGGAGGTAGTTGGGAAAGTATGGTGAAGTTATTTAAAGACGCCTTTAATCGCGTTTTAGATCAATCTCGACGTAAGCCTTCACTTATTGAAATACAGACTTTCACTTCAGACGCGGTGCGCATAGTAAACGATCGCCCGCTCACTTCGCTTAGCGATAAACCTAATGATTTGGCTGTAATCACTCCTTCGTCTTTCCTGGGGCAAGGTCTTGCCCCCAATACACCTCTAAGTGCATTTCATGATCGGGGGGACTTGCGTCGTGACTTTCTTTATAATACAACTTTGGCTCATAAATTTTGGCTCTGTTGGATGCAAGGTTACCTCCCTACTTTACAAGGTAGAAACAAGTGGAGGGTAACTCGGAATAATATCTACACTGGCCAATTGGTTCTGGTTGGAGATGCTGAGGACATCTCAAGGCGCGGGGCTTATCGCTTGGGCCGGGTACACCGGGTGCACCCTCAGTGGCGCAACGGAAAAGAGTTAGTCCGTAGAGCAACTGTTGCTGTGTTGAAAGATTGCGGGGATGGTTTAAATAAAATCGAATACATCCTTCGTGATATATCAAAAATTGCTCCCGTATAATATTTTATTGTATTTTATCTTGTGTTTTTATATTCGTATTTCCCCGAGCATTATTGACATTTTTATGATTCAAAATCTGTAATTTTATATCAGAAAATTCGGACTTGGCCTTTAGCATACGTGTTTAGTCACCTTTTCCTTTATTTATTGCACCGTCTATATGAATGTTAATGATGATGGTGGACTACCATCAAAAAGAACTTCGTAAACCTGACCACTGCATCATTGTTCTTTGAATATGTTAAGTTAATCCTATTATTGTAGCGCCTTGGTGCTCTATATGTATTATGTTTTTGTTTAAAACTTCACCCTGTGTTCTTGTTTCAAAGGGGCCGCAATGTTATCGCACCAATGCCCATTTTTTAACTTACCGATAATCGAATTGCAGCCCTGAGAACAGGAGTCTTATTGCACGTATTGTTTTGTCGCACTTTGCTTTGTTACAATTATCTATTTCTACACTCGGACCTAAGCACACAAAACGCGTGGCTTCAGGCTCTTACTAATTATGTATATAAACAAAAAGAAGTTACTTCAAATTTGATTTTTGGAGCTTGAATGTTGCTGGTTCAATCGTTGTGGATAAAAGTCTAGTCAATTATCTCGCGCTGGCCTATTCGAAGTTTTATTGTTATTCTGTCAATAAACCCATTGATTTTACTGTTTGATTTTAAACTGGTGCTTGGATAGAGAACAGTGCGAGGAAGGTCCTGGCCATCCGCCTGTGACAACTATAATAGAAGATTCATCCCCTTCGAGTGGTGAATCCTTAACAAGGCTTTTATTCTATAAGCTTATAATTTGATTATTCTTTTTCATAACTAGACTAGGAATTAAAAGTAATTTGCTGCTGGTTAATTTCGTTATTGCACTAGAACTGACTTTGTAAAATTAGGGTATGGTCACTTCGCTTTTCGCTACCAACAATCATATTCTCTTCCTCTTACTTTCACTGTTCTAAAACAGCTTTTAGAAATCTACATGTGCAAATGACGTAACTAATTCCGTTATTCTCACATTGATTCAATGTTTTCTAATATTAATAAATTATAAAATGATAGGTAATAATATTTAAAATTTCAAAGACGCTGGGTCCGTCCACGCAGCATTACACCAATCAATACAAGCAATTTTGCAGCAAAACACATTGATGACTGTTTTTAAAAAATCAAATCTTTTTAATTTACGGTACTCGATTAACACTTTTTTCACATAATTGCATGCAATAATAAGTGAAGTTTACATCCATTACAAATTCTAAACAAATTGATATTGAATGGTGAATGAACAAAGTCGCCCGCTATGAACAAAGTCGCCCGCATGAACAAAGTCGCCCGGGTTTACGGTACATGTTCAAGGCAATCTAAAATAAGGATCAACATATCAAAAACCATGATCTTTGAAATAAAATTAACATTTTAAAACATCAAAAAACGCCTTCAGAAGCTATATTGAATATTCAAAACCTAATGAAATGCAGTTAATGACAAAGATAGCGACAACACATGAACTTTGATGCAACTAATCATGATGTTCCTAATGGAAATGTTAGGCAGTAGAAGGAAATGTTAGGCAGTAGAAGCTGGCTAAGAGCTGACATTGTGCCAGCTTCCCAAATCGCTAACTCCTATTAGCATAGTATGGAAGTAACAGAACATGGATGTGATATTTCTACAATTTGAAAAACTACAAATGCTGCCACAGAACCACTTAACATCCACTGTAACTATGGCAGAATTGACGCTAGCCAGTGATCTGGTCACATGGTGGTTTCGTCACAGAAAAAATTTTTTTTGCGGAGAGCAATTTCATAGGCCCTCGGAAATCTTGGCTTTTTCAAGTGATTTCGTCACACTTACGAAATGCGCATCTTTTACGCGCTTTACAGTTTTCAAGAAATTCGCATGCGAAAGTAGCACTTTATGACAGCAGTGCGTTTCAACGAACAGAATAGAGAGGCAATATTTATCAGTGATTAGTCGCTGTCTGATACCAAAAATAGCGGATTAAAAGAATCCATATTCAAATATTCAGCCAAAAAATTAATCAATAGTTTCAAATTTTTAAAAATGGGGTTAACTGGTATCCGACAGCGACGTACTCAGTTCAATATTTTACAAGATAGCTTTAACAGTTGCACCCCTAGGTGAGGGGTTGTTTTTGACAGTCAAGTCTAGTATGTAGAACCCAAGTGAATCTGACTGAGACTTTTTACAAGCTTTCAAAGAACACAATCAGTTGCATGGAAAGTTAAATTTTATTGAGAACTCTATCAGAAAAATTCAAAACATGTCAGGCACAAATCTAAGAGTATATTATGAATTTTCTTTCAACGCAACTAATAATATAGTTGAGGCGTGTGCAACCTGCGGTCCACCGTGCGAAATTTTATTTCTAGCGAAAGGAATCCCAAATGTGGCTTGTGAAATTTGGCGACTTTCGATGGCAAATCTATCACTCACAACCCAAAAAAAGCGGTGTCGTACAAGAAATTTGAATATTTTGGCAAAATTATAGCTTTGATAATATTGATCTACAAAAAAGTCTTCTCTGCCAGTTTAAATGAACGCTGCCAATGCTTAATTAAGCCATGCAACCAAATAAGTTACGTTAAACTGCTGTATACTCTGATGTTGATGCTTTTATTACAACATTTTTCTGTAACAGGCAGGGTTGCAGCCATTTCCAATTGCTTTCTAAATAACAATAGAAAATGATTACAGCTGCTATTTGCTGCTGTTTTTAAAAAAAATCACAGCAGACAGCATTATGACGTCACAGAGCTTCTTTTAAAGCTTTTGTGAAAAACATTAAAAAAAGAATGCTCACATTTAAAGTAATCTTTAGAGAATCATATTTTGCTATGTCAAAAGTACTCAAATTATTGTAAAAAGTTTTTATTGGAAGCAGCTTGTTAATATCTCCCGAAAAAGCTTTTAACAACATTTCAAATTTATTATTTTTTGGTAAAATTGAGCGACAAAATCTGCAATCAAGTGTTAATTGTGATGTCATCTTACATCTATAAGAACAAAATTTTTGCAAGTTAGTAATTTGAAACCTGGTTTTTGTCAAAACAAAAATCACTTTCCTCTGTCGAGAAATGGAAAAAAGGAATTGTGTTTTGTTATAACGTTGCTGGTGCAAATTCCTTTACGACGCTCACCCTATGTCAGTGATCAATTGCGTTAAGTTTCATGTATATATGTATAGGCAATAGCTTCATAGGATTTAAAGCGCAATTAATGTTTCTTTCTTTTTCCTTAAATTATAGAGGCTGCTTGTTGCTAGGTAGCAATTTTCAAGACAATTTCGTATTAACCCTATTAGGACTGAAGGGAGGAGGGTCAATTCGACCTACAGCAAGTTAAAACTGTTGTAATTTAGCGACCGCTGAAGATAAATGTTTGAAATTTTTTGACGCTTCCTAAAATTTATCTGGCGCTTGGTTGATCATAAACTGACAGACATTCATCGTAGTTTTGAATTAGCCATAGCAATTTCGAAACCCACTCGGGCAAATTTCTTCATCGATTGCTTAATAAAGAAAAAAAGAAGAAAGAGCGCACAAGCAAAAACCGTGACGCGTTGCGCAAACCGCAGAACGTTTATGAAGTGACGCAATGACTGTAAAGCTGTATTGTTTCTCTAAAATCTTTTTTTTCAAAACCTTCTCGCTGTAAATAGCAACTCTTCATTTGAGGAGCCAAAACATCAAAGTGCTTTTAGATAGACAGCTATTTTGTAACTTTTAGTCAAATGAATAGTACATTCTTCACGCTAAGCCATAACCTACTAATAAAATATTGCAAGAAAATATTTTGTAATTTTGATACTTGACAAATGCAAATACCGGTACGTAAAAAGAATTGTTTCCAAGCGCAAAGCCAGAAAATAAATTTGGCAGTGTGATAATATAATTTCGCTTTTTATAATGATTTGTATAGTTTTTGCCGGTTAAAATTGGAGATTGGTAGGTGGGAGAACACACTTGCAATTCTTATTGAATTGAAAATATGCACCAATGGCAGATTAATGGACGCAGGGGCGACAGACAGCAAAAGTTAATTTAGGTTTTTATAAATTTGATTCCCGTTGGTTTACAAGTAGGCTGTTAGTAATTAATTAAATACGAAATTTTATCAGCAAATACAAATCCAAAACGCAAGAAGTCAATCGTAAATCAAAAAATTTAATTTTTTTTTAAAGGGAAAAGCAACTGTGGAACATTTCCTAAGTTTGTGACCAACATCAAAATTTTTTCAGTTTACCGCGTAACAAAAGCAATGTGTTTGTATTCTACACCGTTCCAAATGCGAATAAAGGTTTCTTTTCCTTCTGTGATCTTTTATCTACTTTTATAAAGACGCCACTGGTAAAAGCATTACGTTGTCTGCTGCATGGCCGAGCAGAACGGCATTTGCATTGAAGCTGACCTTTCAAATTCAAATTACAGCTTGCGCCAACTACCACAGCATTATAAGGTTGACTGCTGACTCAAATATCGTTTTGTCACTTCTAATCTTCTAAACTACGTTCATCTTGCGTTCGATAAGTTAAATTTCTTATTGTTTTACTTCAATACAGGAACAGTTAAGAAGTCAAAAGCAGCGTCCAATGTGCTAGGCTGTGTAACTGAAAAACGAACAACTAGTTTTTATTACTTGAACAGCAAATACGTTCTTTTTATTAGCTAAAACTTTTAATTGACATTATGCCATCGGGAATGCAGACACTACACTTTAGTTCTATGTTTGAAATGTTCAAATTGCTCTTTTCTGCTAAAATTTAAATATTCTGCCGATGTAAAAGACAATGATAATTTTATGATGACTAACAAATCTATACGTATTTATCTTTTTTCAGACATATAAATGTTGCAAACAAAAGTAGTAAAAAATAGCCCATGTCAATGTAAGACCTGAAGAAGGGTTAAGCAAAATTTTGAAAAAAGTATCTGACGAAGAAAACAACGACATTAAAGATATAGTCTCTTCAGCTTCCAGTGACTATAAAAGCTGTAAGGACCTTATAAATATCACATGATGCCTCCAGAAAGAAACAAAACTGCCATATTGGTGTTATTATGGGGGGAGGAGATAAAAGATAGACTACATAGACCTATCGTTGTAGCACAAACTTGCTCATAAAAAAAAATTAAAGTTTACAATCGTTTGATATAACAGGTTTTTGTAGCAAATCTAAAACTTAAGTTTGCTTAAGCACTTTTTTTTATGACTCGTCACACGCACACACACAGACTTGAAGAATTAAATACGCGTAATTCTTGTTGGCTAAATCGGTGAACTACAGCAAAAAGTCGCTAATTATAATCTAATTTTAAAACTAAAAGTCTCTAATTTTAATCTAGTTAACAAAATCCCTAATTCTAATTCTAATCTAATTTCGAAAAAGTTCCTGACCGAAGAGTCGTGTCTGAAAAATGAAAAGACCTTTTCTGTTAGGGATCAGAATCGCCGTCAGAAGACCACCTTCGGAAGTATTGGCACTGATTGGAATGTTTACATGCGAGGCTTACTGGCACAGGCGCATCAAAGCACTAATGCGATGTTCCATAAAATATTTGGCAATCCAGTTTTTAGCGTAACTATGTCCAGAAACAGATTTAAATTTTTGATTGCTCATGTATTGTTTGATGACCATACAACGTGTCTTGTTCATTGTCAACATCATAGATTTGCAGCTTTTCGCAAAATTTTTGAAGACTTTAACAAAAACTGTGGGAAATTTCAAGTTCCTGATGACTATTTGTCGTTGGATGAAACTCTTTATGCAACGAAAACCAAATCAGTTTCAAACAATTTAATCCGAGCAAATCAGCCAAGTATGGAATGCTACATAAATCAATAAACGCTTTCCGCTATCCATTTACTTTTTCAACTGCTTTTTATTCTGCTAAGCCAAAAGCAGAGCCGACATCTTACTACACTCCTGTGACGTCACCAACAGTAAAATACCTAATTCAAAAATGTGGCATGCCACACAAATTTAGAGGGAAGAAACATATCATATGACAGATTGTATACTTCAATACCAATGGTACAGTGGCTGCTTGACCACGGAATAACTTTGATAGGAACTTTACAATCAAAGCGAAAAGGAATTCCAGCTGAAATTAAAGAAATCAAAGACCGAGAAACAAACTCATACAAAATTTATTGGAAAAAGAATAACGGCATATCAAATCTACACTTGTATGTGGTAAAAACTAAAAGTACAGGAAAGCAAAGTGTTTTACTATTGTTAACAGTGCTACCGCTTCTTGCAACTACAAAAGATGATAACAAAAGCAAGCCCGCAATTTACAAACTATACGATTTTTCAAAAGGCGGAACAGACATTATTGATCCAAGAGTGGGGTTCTACTGTTGTAAATCGAAGTCAAAGTGCTGGAGTATGAATGCATTTTAGTACTTTGTGGACACATGTCGAGAGAACGCTAGCATGATATATGCAATGAACAATGATCTGCAGCCTCGAAACATAAAATCTGTAGATTTCAAATTTGAACTAGCTATGTCTTTGATTCGTCCACCTATAGAACAACGAAGTTTAATAGGCATAAATTATTCTATAGTTCGCAAAATTGAGATAGTACTGGGGAAAAAATATCCTCCAAGCATGTAAAAACGTCAAGCGGCTTTTTTCCCCATCAAAGTGAAAAACGAAGGCAATGCAATGCATGTATCAGTAAGATTAAAGGAGAAGGAGCAAAAGAAAAAAAAATTTTAAGCAATTAAGCCAGTGACAAAAATGCGCAAAGCCTTTGTGCAACAACAACAACAACAACACTTTTATTTCGTTCAAAAAGACGTGAAAAATTTGAACAAAACAGTGAAAGATCACTGGTGATCATCTAGTCAAACTGCCCATTTCTGCATCACAATTACATGTAGTATAATACCAAACAGCGTAAGCAGCAGAGCAAAAGCATATATACAGCCTAGCCACAGCAAACTAGTATCATGTGTACATCTGGCCATAATAAAAACTAGTATCGCATGCACATCTGGCGAGAACACAAATATTACCACTACTTTGTGCAACAGTTCTTTTATGTGTATGATTAACGTGGTAAAAGAGATTGTAATAATAGTATTGCTTTAATAATAATCTTCAGTAATTTTTAGTGAAACTATGCTAAGACAGAGATTTGTTTAAGAGTAAAATTTTGTTTCAAATTTTTACTCCATAAAAATTAAAAGAAGATTGCCCATATTTAAAGTTGACTCTTTCCAAAAAGTAATTTTTATTTGTAATTAACCTAGTTAAATGAGTATGCTGGTGTGATGCAGCTTTGAAGTAGGAATTAAAATTTTCCAGAAGCTTGTTATGGTGAAACGAGGGCATAAATTTTGTTATTTCCAATTCAAAAATATCATTGAGTCGTAAAATATTCAAAGATTTATACAAAGTGTTCATTGGAATACAATCTGCAAGACTTTTGAAATTGTAGCACAACGGCAGCGTTCTCTCTGATGTCTTGTAAGTAGGATTTTTTTTCTTCTATTGCATCGGTGAATACTTTGCGAGATATGTGATGCCTTATTCGTCAACTCATATAAATTTCAATTTTAATAACATTTAAACAAACTTATCTCAATAAACCTTATTCAAATAGAATCAAACAAAAGATTAATACATAAAGTAAATACCAAATTAATAAATCCTACAACACAAAACTTAACATCGCTCCCACGCCGAGCCACGCCTATAGGCCAACGTGTACTGGACTACTGGCTCAAACTGACGCGTCGAAGTACACGTCGGCATTAAATTCAAAATAAAAGTTGCGATAAGAAGTGATGCGTGGAAATTAATGGTGCATAAAGACTAATCAAGTGGAACAAAGCAATCGGAAACGAAACAATAAAGTAGTACATAGTGCTACAAAATCTATAATGCGAATGATTCTGTTGTGGACTACTTGGACATTCAACAATAGATTGTTTGCAGCAGTACCCCATGCCAAAATTCCATATTTAAGATGTGAGTAGACAAAGGTATAACACAGTTTAACTAGCGTTTTTTTGTTTGCATAATGTCTCATTTTAGATAAGATTCTAGCTGCATTAGCAAGTTTGTTTACTACATGGTACACTTGTTCTTTCCAGGTCATTTTATTGTCGATAAATACTCCTAAATATTTTACACATTGTGTGTTCGAAAGTTTATGCCTGCTAACATGAAGTTAAAATTTTTGTAGCAAAACCCTTTTTTTGGGAGCAGAGATAAAATAGGTACTTTTTTTATAATTCAAAAACAAATGATTGTATTTCATCCAGTCATTGATGATACTGAGTTCATGATTAGCAAATGCTTGAAGATTATTGTAATTTTTATTTTTGAGTATTAATACAGTAACATCTGCCGATAAATGAACATGAAATTTGGTGTGTAGTGGTAGATTATTGACATATAATGAAAACAGTAAAGGTCCAAGTGTTGAACTCTGTGGTTCACCTCACACGATAGTATTTATTTGAGATTTTATATTATTGCAAACAGTAAACTGCTTGCCATTTTGCAGAAAGCTTGTCAAAAGTTTATACATATTGCTTCTAATTCCGTAATTGTAAAGCTCATCCAAAAGAAGTCTATGATTTACGGTACCAAAAGCCTTGGAAAGGTCCAAAAAATACAGCAAGTAAAATACCTATCAAGTAAATTATTTTGTAACATATTTCGAAGATCGGCTATGGTCATTTTAGTTAATTATCCTTGACGAAATCTAAATGGTTCCTATGTGATGAGTTTGTGAGTGGCAAAAAACTTTTAAGTCTAAAATATAGCAACTTTTCAAAGATTTTTGAAACAGATTACAATATTGACGTTGGTCTGTAGTGGCTAACTATATCTTTGTGACCAGATTTATGTATAGAAATTACTTTTGCATGCTTTAATGTAAAAGGAAAATCCCCTTTCTCGTAGCAACCATTAAATACATCACTAAAAAATGGTGAAATTATAGATACCAGTAATTTGTAAAATTTATTTGGTATGCTTTTAGGTCCATTAGCTTTTGATGAGTCAAGTTGTTGAAGTTGCAAAAGAGCTTCTTCTAGACTTATGGGATCATAACAGAATGATTTCATTATGTTTGTTGTGTTAAACTTTTTAAATTGGGTATTTGGTATTTTAGCATTCATTGACGGCCTAACATTTGTGGGGTATTAAATTAATTGGCTAACTAGGCAACTTATAAGCTAACTGCAATCAGTTGATTACAATACCACTTCCACGACCGGTGTCGTTCTTGTTAGAACTCTTCAAGTGGACTCAGGCATTGAACCGACGGTCACATGAATTATTTCATGCGGTTTATATCACTCCGCCATCGGTCCGATCAACTGATGATGTTTTTTTAGCTTATATACTGCACACTTACTATAGCAAACTTATTACGATATATGCTCTTGAAATTAACAGCATCAGTTGATCGGACCGATGGCAGAGTGGTATAAACCACATGAAGTAATTCATGTGACCGTCGGTTCAGTACCTGAGTCCACTTGAAGAGTTCTAATAAGAACGACATCGGTCGTGGAAGTGGTATTGTAATCAACTGATTGTAGTTAGCCTATAAGTTGCCCTTAATATCTATCAATTAATTTGATATCTAAATAGGCTAACACCAGCTCCTGTAATTCGATTTGTGAAGTAGTTATTACATATATTACAAATTTCTGTATTTTCACTTACTAGTCTATTGTTTACATCTGTAATGGTTAGGGTTACCATACGTCTCGATTTAGGCGGGACAGTCCCGCTTTTGGAGGCCTTGTCCCGCTGTCCCGCTTTTGCGCTTTTTCCCTTTCTCAACCAGATTTGAACTAGGGTATGCAGCCGTCAGCCCTGATAAGCTGAGGAAGTAGGACATGGGGGTTGATCTCCAAAAAAAAAAAAAAAGGTCAACATCTGCTTTGTGGCACCTGTTATATAAATTTCTGCCCAAAAATGACTCCAAACGTGCAGGTAAACAGTTGGTGACCTTTTTTTTTTTTTTTTTGGAGATCACCCCTTATTTTTTTCCTTATTCATTAATTTCGATGCTGGTCCTCTCCCTCACAGATCGAGTCTAGAGCTGAATTTAAACGTCCCGATTTTGTTAAAAAAATTCATGAAAAGGCCATATCTTTGGTCTCGTGCAAAGTGGCCATCCATTGTCCCGATTTTGGCTTTTCCAGATATGGTAACCCTAGTAATGGTAGATATAACTTTTGTTTCGTTTTTTGTGCTCAAGTATTTCATTGATAATTTTCCACTGTTTGGATTCATATTGTTTTTGTACTTCTTTTTGATAGTAATTCTTTTTTGCTATTTTTTTGAGTTTGGTTAATTTATTCAAATATATCTTATAATGGGGTATCAAATGTATTTTGTTCTGTTTATAACTTTTTGAAACAGTGTATTTATTGTTGAAATAGATTTTAGTAATCCCTTAGTGAGCCATGCTTTTGATTTTGTCTTCATTTCATTTCTCAAAAGCATCTTGTTCGCATTTGTGATTTTTGCTTGCAAGATTAAACTGTTGTTAGGCTTACACTTACGGATGAAATTGCACTGCCTTAGTTGCTTTTAAAACATATGGTGTGTTGCTGCTTTTGGTGATGATATACAGTACAATATGTATTGTTGATATTACCCGTAAATTTGATGTAGTGTTCTCATATTTTCATATTGGACAATAAGCTACATGCAGAAACAGCATGACGTATGACTGCAATACACCAGCTAATCCAGAAATAGCCTGCTTTGTTTCACATTTGTAATGTATTCTGTTAATTGCAAGTGACTTTTTAATTAACAGCTCCAAATTCACTAATGCCTCGAAGCACAAGTTACGATGATGCAGCTCAAATGGGTAACATTATAATTAATCCCGGTTGAATATAAAAACTGTAAGGACCGTTTAAATATCATATGACACCTCCAGAGAGAAACAAAACTGCCGTATTGTTGTTATTATGGTAGGAGGGATAAAAGATAGGTTACGTAGACTTATCGTTGTGGGACAAACTTGCTATTAAAAAGAATCAAAGCTTACAATCTTTTGATGTCACAGGTTTTTGTAGCAAATCCAAAACTTAAGTTTGCTTGAATACTTTTTTTATGCAACTCGTTACACACACAAACTTGGACAACTAATTAATTCTAGCTGACCAATTTGGTAAATTACAGCAAAAAGTCGCTAATTGTAATCTGATTTGAAAAAAACTAAAAGTCTCTTGTTCTAGTCTAATTAGAAAGATTCCTAATTTGAATTCTAATCCAACATCAGAAAAGTTTCAGACCAAAGAGTCTGCTCTGAAAAATGGGAAGCCTTTCTTTGTTAGGGATCACCTGCATTTGCGAAAATCAAGACCGAAACTAGGTGATCTCCAAAAAGATAAAAGGTCTTTACAATAATTCGGTGGCAAAAATGAAAAAGTCTTAAAATTGTCGCAAATACAAAGTGGTTCTGCAAAGATGTTCAAATGGCATTAAAATTCGCTTGGTAATTAAAATTTCAAACTAATTTCAGAAAAACTGGAAAGCTCTAATTCCAATTCTACTTTAATTTGTGATAACCAGAAATGGTCTAATTTTATTCTACTCTAATTTGAGAAAGGCATTTAGGCACTAATTCCAAATTTAATCTAATTTGAAAATGCTAAAAAAATTCTAATCGTCGAACTCTGCACGCAAGAATGGATGGGCTTACAAAAACGTCGTAATGCGTCGCATAAGGGAAAGGAAAGGAAAGAATAAAAAAGAGTCGAATGAATCGAGAGCATTCCTCAATTTGAATGAGATTTTTGCTTTGATCAACAAAGATATTTTTCCCTGATAAACAAACATAGCTTGCATTTTTTGTCTAAATAAAAAGTGTAATAATTTCATAAAGTTAAGAAATTTTTTGTCGTTGAAATGTTATTTCACACCCTGTTTCACCTTTACAAACAATCAATTCAAAGTACAAAAATTTGGAGAATAGACATTTGGCATATGGCAAGTAGTCCAACATAAGAAATGTTACACAAACATCAGGGCTAGTGAATTCCTTGTAAATGGCAAAATGGCAAATTGATGATTAGTGGTTGAACTTTCTGCCTGGTAGCTGACAGTGATAAATTACGCATGGGCGATCGCAAAACCACAACATCAGTAAGTAAACACTACGAAAAAAGAAAATTCGCCTGCTGTTTCTTTATCTTAAATTACAGTCAAAAATCTAAAAACTAATGCTGTGCGTTTAATTTGCAATAACTTGAACGCTATTAATTTGATCATAACCAAAAGTATATGATTAGATTGAAAAATAAATTTTGCATCTAACTGAGCAAATACAAAATCGATATTGTGAATGATTTAAAAGTTATTAGTTGTCAAAGTGCTGGGGTCAAATCAACCCCCCCTCCACCCCGGACATAGAAAGTGAAAAAAATTCCGGTTCTAATAGGGTTAAGAGGGATTTGCTTCTTGTATCGCACTAAGGTGAAATAGAAAATGTTACTCAAAAATGATCACCAACATCATACGGTATCATAGGTACAAGAGTCTATTACATCATGTCAGTAACCCGCGACCGGTTTTGACCTTATTGGATCTCATCATACGAGTGACCGGCTTATCAGATGGGGCAACCAGTTTTGACTTTGTTGGTCACCCGCCTGATGAGACCCAACAAGGTCGAAATTGGTTGCGGGTTATTGGCATGATGTAGTAGACTGCTTTATGACATTGTAGCGGTTTCAAACCCGGAATTTGTGTTAAGAGTGTTTTTGACCTAAGTTGTTTTCTATCACCTTATCTTTCAGTGCTTTTGCTTATTTTCTTTGTAAGCGCAGTTTAGTTATTTAGAGCTCATTTTAAATTTCTGATTTTGCTTTAAGCATAGTTTGAATTGGTTGTAATTATTTAACTTTGCTTTAACTCTGTTTATTTGATTCAGTTTAGCTCAGTTGACTCCGTTTTGTTTATTTTTATTTTAGTTCGGTGTGTTCTGTTCAACATGTTAAATAAATAAATCCGTATTTTTGTTAAATATTTTGATCATTGAAAAGCAGCACTAAAAATCTACAGTTTTACGTGCGATCGCCAGTTATCCAAATTGGTGGTGCTACAGCACCGTATGATGTTGGTGATCATTTTTGAACAAAATTTTCAATTTTACCTTATTTCTTTTTCCCTCTCCCTTACTCTCTCTCTCTCTCTCTCTCTCTCTCTCTCTCTCTCTCTCTCTCTCTCTCTCTGTGTGTGTGTGTGTGTGGGTGGGTGGGTGTGGGTGTGTGTTTGTGGGTGCATGCGTTTTTACGTCTCCGAAACTATGAGACATACAAGCATGAAACATGATAAGATTAAACAACACCGGTGTGTCATTAAAAGGTTTGTTACCTCATGATGACATCACAATTAATAATAATAATTTTTCAAAATTCGCACGTTTTGACACAGAAAAGCGACATTTTGCTTAAACAAGGCATACCAATTTCAAGAAATTTTAATCCTTAGAAAGTCAGGTTGACTTGAAAAAAGTTTCGGACACCGAATTACATATGGATTGATTTCAGTATTAAATCTTTATAATTCCAAAATCCAATAAGCCAAATTTGACCACCTTTTCCAGTCTCCTCCCAAACATAGTCACCAATCTTTAGAGTTTTCATTTCGAAAGATGTGTTGGGAAAAATCTTGGGATGTTTGAGATCCACCGTGATGTTTTTTGGCAAAAGCTTTTTTTACTTTTATCAATCAATTTCAAATCAGAGAACATGATGTTGGTTTTTGGGTAAAGATTTTTTCTCTTTTTTTGTGAGTGATTAAATTCAAAACGAGGTGTGTCATACAGGGATATGGAAGCGAGAGTGGTCCTTTCTCTAAGAAGCAGAAGCAAAAAAATTCTACCGCTTTCGCTTCTACATAGGATATTTGACTTGAATAGTAACTTGGCGAAAAAGTTTTGTTCATTTCCCAATGCGGATGAAGTGTTATTGTTGCTACCTGACCCCTTCCAAGGGATGGGGCATTGCGGAAGACCATGGAGCCCCAGAAATCGAGCAACTCTCAAAGGCCTGGACCAGAAGTCGTATAGAGGCAGAGAGTCGCCAAAGAGCGAGCGGCACAAACACTCCGTAGCTGGACAATGCAGAATGAGATGAGAGGTGTCCAGGGATGGGTGTCTGCAGACGCTGCAAAAAAATTCTTGATCCTGCCAATCCTAGAGAGATAAGAGTTTAACTCTTTCGCTACCAAGATCATCATATGATGATCTCGTGTTTACAGTGTCTTCCTCAAATTTTTTCAAATTGAGTTACAAAATTGGTTCACTAAAAAATGGATTTGTGACTTTATTTCTCAACCGATTTTCATAAAAATTTTTTCACCCATAAAAAGTTAAAAAGACCAAAAGTCCTGTTGCAGACGACAAAAAATGCCAAATTTCCAGCAAGAGCCAACTACCTCAAAATCAAATTGAGATTACATGTTTGCCACAAAACCAAATTAATACAGTCTGAAAATTACTCTTATGGGGCATCATTTGAGAAAATTTTAAGTAATAATGATAAAATTTACCTTTTCAAATTATTATATGTCACGAATAAAGAAATTTGCCTTGTGAGAATAGTTTTCGCATGTGCGTATAATGTTGTATTATTTTGTTCGTTTGGTTACTGATTGAAAAAGAGAATCTTTTTTCCTCGCAATTGAATTTGCTGTAACTGTGCCTTTATTACATCACAATCGTTATTACGACATAGTAAAATTCCAGGTTGATCTGGTGATTCTAGCTTCTTCGAAGAATTTTGATAATCGATTACATAACTTGAAATGCTTTTTTTCTTTTGTCACGTGATTTCGTTCTAGCATTTTCTGGATTGTTTTTTTTTCGATTTATATATAAGGCGACGGGATTTTTTTAGAGAGAGAGCAGAAAACGTTGTAGTTGGGAGAGAGAGATTGATTGACAGAGTAAAGAAGAGATATTGTTTTTTGTGATAATTTATTGTGGATTTTGTGGACGTGGGGAGTATTAAGCAGTTATTGGTGAAATTAGTTTTGGCGGTTTCCTGATTGTGTAGTAAAGTGATTAATTCTGAGATCGTTGAGTAAAGAAGCTTGAAGTCGTATAGTATTATTTCTGTGAATACATTATTCTGTTCTTAACGTGGTTTAAGATGTTTTAGTAGAAGCCAATCTTTTCCAAGTTTTATTAAGTTGCAGTCAGACCTAATTATCCAAGCGATTATCTTACATCGCCTCAATTTTAAAAGAAATTTAAGATTGAGATAGAACCAAAAAGTTCTGTATTATTATATCAAAACACGACATTATATTTTAAGGAGTCTCAAAATCCCCCAAACAAATTTGTATGATAAGTAGAAAAAAGCAGATGTAGTTTTTCATAAATATGATATGTTGCTGAATACCGATCTCATTTGAAAGCTTAGGAAATTTTCTTTCCTGCAATATATAATTTTGAATAATTTAGGCTAAGTGGTATATGTTATTTACTGATCAAAAATGAGTACTGTATATCATGTCAGTTCAAAACCCCCCAAATTTTTTGACTTACCTTTACTAATTTGTAACTTTTAGAAAAACTACACCCTTTAATAAAATAATAAAATAAATTGCAAATGTCTCACCACTAAAGTCGTCATTTTGTATCAAGTTTCCAAGGAGACAGAAACTAAATGAGAGGGGTGTAGAAAAGCTTCTGTTTCATTGTTAGTGACAACATATTCTATTTAAACTTGATATTTTCTAAATCTTGAAGAAATTTCCTCTTTAAATATACTTAATATGACATGGTTTAGGCTAATTTCCAGCAGATAATGACTGATCATATTTTAGGTACTACTTTTAACCAACAAAATTTAGTACTGGTCAGTACCGTCATGGGCCTCAAAAAGTTGCAAACTGTAGAAAACCTAAACTTTTAGGTAAGTTTTGAGTGATGTGCTTTGAAAGCTTATTTTCTTAGCATCATCTAGCGACCCTTTCTAAAAAATTTGGTGAAAAATAAAATCTGTATTGATCTGTGATCTAAGGATGCTTTAACTTCGAAAACAATTCAGCACCTATTGGGAGGGTAATTGCATGTTCAAACAAATTTTTTTTTTATTTTTATTATATTTGGCCTCGTGAAAAGGAGAGAAGACGGCTAAGTGGGAAAAAGGATAATGGAGATTGCGGTGCCAGGTAGAAGGAAAAGAGGAAGGCCAAGGAGAAAGTGGATGGATTTGGCAAGAGAATACATGAAAAGGGTTGGAGCTAAGGAAGGAGCCGAAGTCGACTGGGAGAAGTGGAAAATACTTTCGCGCTGTGTTGACCCCGAATAGGGAAAATCAGAAAGAAGAAGAAGAAGAAGAAGAAAAAGAATTATGACAGTTTTTCGCACTGTCACCTTACGGATATTTATTTTGCTATTCACGTGGTAGCGAAAGAGTTAAAAGTAAGCTGTGTTCATTGCAGCATAAACGAGAGAGAACATAGCGAGCATCACGAGGAAACACAAGTTCCTTGATGGTAATCGAGGGAATCTGTGTGACGAAGAATTTAGATGAAACAGTACACTTCCAGTCTGAGAAAGACGAGAGTGGATATGAGAGGTAAGAGAAGAGAGACTACAAGGGATAGCAGAGGGCACGAGTACTGCTTCCCGTCTGGCCAGCTTATCAGCCGCGTTGTTCCCTGGAAAGAATAAGAATTTGTGGACCCAATGTAGACCGATAGAACAGCAGTAGAGAGAACGCAGTTCCTGCCAGATCTGCAAAAGTTTGAGGCAAAAAAAAGACAGAGAGGAGGACAAGGTGGCGAGGACAGAGCGAGAGTCAGATAGGACAAGAGAAGAGAAGAGAAGAGAAGTGGCAAACTTGTTGGTGCTGCTGATACCAGCAATGAGTGTGCAGAATGTCCCAGGCTTTAGCGGAAAAACTTGAGCATACTGGGCCAGCCGAAAAGAAAGAGTGGCCACAGAGAGAGCACTTGGCAAGTACGTCAAACCGCTTTTCCAAAAGGTAAGGAAGAGCCATCTGTCCAGATCACCAGTCAATGAGGTGGGAGAGAGTCAAGGTGAGCGAGAGCCGCAACTTGATGAAAGAGAGAGGGATCAGAGCGAGAGCATGAGGAGGAAAGAGTGAACTCCACAGTGAAAGAAAGCTGGTTCCAAGGAAGAGATGGAAGGCAAGCAAGGAGAGCCTCCCTAGGAGAAGTAGGAGGAAGCATGTGTGGGGGAGTGGGCGCAAAAGCTCTCCAGGAAGATATGTAGAGTCTTGGTTTCACTCCATGTCTGGCCAAACCTGAAATAAGAAAGAAAATTGGGAGATGAAGTGCCTGCTCATAACATGACAAAGCGAAATGAGTCAACTCGTAGGGGAGGTGGAGACACCTCAGATAGGAAAAGTGGAATAGGAGAGGACAAGAGGTAGCCGGAGATGGCGCAACTAGCCTGTGAATGAAGGCGTTCCCATTTGGAGATATTGGTAACGCTTAGAAAAGGAAACCATTCGGGTAAAACATAAGTAAGAAGGGCCAAAGAAATGAAAAAACTGCACCAATCAACAGCCGCCTCAACGTAGTAGTGAGGTCCCCAACTCATTTGGCTTGGGTCGAAATGGCTGTTGGCTTTCCCTAGGGTCCCAGTTACCCCGGTCACTCCCCTCACACAAATGGTGAAGTAGCACAATAAGTCTGAATGAATGTGCAAGTCAGTAGCGCAAAAGAACGAGAAAAAGTAGCATCATATTTTACATCGATTATGGGTAAGAAAAAGATAGTTTGGATAATAAAACGTAGCCCATAAAATGATAATTTGATTAAACCTAACTGACCTTGCTTAGGGGGTTGAAAACGTTGAAGAATAAACTACTCATGTCGTAAAACAACTTGATTTTTCTGCATTAGTGCTCTTCAACAGGGGTTAAGCAAAACATGTAGTTGTATTCCGTATGTTTTAAGGGTTTCGTGAGGGGACCGCGAAGGTTCTTCGTTTATTACAAGTATTTATTTTTTATTTCAGTATATTGATTTCTTATATGTAGTGGTGTTCCGTGTATATGAATAATTAGTAATGGAATCTTGGGATAGCAAGTTGCAGGTTGTGACGTAATTCTGTTGACAACTTTAATAACGTCTGAATTTGGTAACTCCCTTTGTTACATGATAGGACGTCTGTAATTTCACTTTTGCTTGCTCTATATACTGAGTAGCCTATACCACCAAAATTTCCAACTTCGGAAAGGTTAGAGTCAATACCTGTTGTGGGGATGGACAGAAGGTCCGAATTGATGATTAGAGTTAAAGTTAACTCAAAGTCAGAAGTAGTTGAGGATAGTGAGGGGAAATCCGCGCTATATTGTTGTAATTTGTTGTTGTGACTACAGGCTATTGTCGAGAGCTGTAATATGTGGTCATACGGTTAAAATATGAGAAGCAACAGGTTAACTGTAGTAAAAGTGGTTTTTAGTAGGGAAGGAACTCGTAATAACTGTCTATTTGTTGAAGTATGTAATTAATTTTTGAAGTGTTGTATGGAAATATTTGATTTTCTTATAAGCGATTTGTGATTTCTAAATTTTTGTTGGTGGGGGTTCCGTGGCAAAGGCAAAAGTACATCAGGGGTTCCGCGATGACAAAAAGGTTGAAAAGCGCTGTTCTACATTCAACTCAAGTTCTAATATCTAAGAAAAAACAAGCACAGAGCTGTTCAAAACAATAAGCTTTAGCGAAGTAGGAAAGGTAAGAGCTTTTATGGAAACGTTTTTGTATGGATAAGTTTTTGTCTCCTCAAAATGATAAAGTATAAGAGAAGGCAGGCTACACACCCACAAAAGTCAAAAAATTATCAACGGTCGTTTTCTCGCTTTTTTGTTGGTGGAAGCGGAAGCGGAAACGAATGACCAAATAGCCGCTTCCACATTTCTGCTGTCAAACCTACGGCCAGCGAGCCGGATCTGGCTCGCGAAGCAGTTCTTAAATTCTTAATCTAATTCGGCAGTATTACAACGTTAGACAATACGCAGCTTCCAACCGCGAAAGGATGATTTTTTTTGTAAACAAACACGGCATGACAGGAAAATACTTGGGCCAGCGTGTTGCGCTGACTTTGTGCTAACAGTCACTGTGAGAGAAGTAATGACCTTTTCTTTTTGTTGATCAGCACCATTCCGGGCAACATTATCGGAGATCGTTGCACGGAGAAGTGGTGTTTTTCAGATATATTTTCAATAGAGTTTGGCCGATGTAAAATTTGGGTATGTAAATGTGGCCCGCAACACTGAATGAGTTTGATACCCCTGTTCAAACCAAAGAATTTTTCAGGGAAGGTTTCTTTTTTGGTGGATTTTCCAAATTTCGTCTTAGCTGGCAACTCTTTGCAGTCACTCATTCGATCCAGGTGGATGGACAGGGTAATGCACGCCTGCGTTTCATGTCAGTGAGGTTGCAAAATTTAGACTTCAGATAGAATAGGTAACCTCGTCCCTCGCGAAATATTTTACTTTGTATGACCTCGGATTGCATGGTTATCGGTACAAATGGCAGGCTAAGCTAATCTGCTAATGGGCTAATTCAATTTTTGTGTTTTAAAGATGAAAGAAATTGCATGTTGTCAATCAGGTGGCTCTTGAAATCATATCAGCATTAGAAATATTTGATTGTTCAAATATTGAAATTAAATGCAGCAATTTGATATTTTAATGGAGCCTTAGACTGTATAGTCCAGGCCTAGTAATTAGTACATTCACAGTAAACATAATACAGGCAAAGTACAGAAGTAGGCGTAGTAGACTGGTAGAATCACAGCAGCCATAATACAAGGATAGTAGGGCAGGTGTGTGACCGAAAAACAGTTGCATAATATAACAAAACCTTCTTTCCTTTCAAAAAAATTGATTTTTAATTTTATGAGTTTAGATTAAGCATCAAGTGGATACAATAAGATTTCACATTAAAAGCTCTTGTTACCATAGCATTGCTTGTACCAGTAGGGACAACTGTTTTGATTGGAAAATTGTTTCCTGATCACAAAACCGTTGTCTGATTGGGCAATTTTATCACATGATGTTAGGTGACATCACATTTGATTATCTGATCAGGAAACAAACATAGTTTGTAGCTAGCCTAGTCACTAAGCTGCTAGTAAGCTGTTGAACGAAATCTAACAGACTCTCTTACTTTGCTGACTGAGTAGGTACTATGCAAAGAACCATCTGAAACCAAATGCATCAAAAGCTCAGGTGTGTGCATTCCATCTCAGAAATATAGAAGCAAACCGACCACTCAGAGTTACTTGGTCCGAAACATCGCTGGAATACCACCCAAACCCCTTATATCTTGGAGTCAAACTTGATTGCATGCTCAGCTATAGAAGTCATATTCTGAGCACTAAGACCAAGGTCAACACCAGGAACAACATTCAAAATGGGGATGCATGCCTCATACTCTCAAAACATCAACCCTGGCCTTGTGCTATACAGCTGCTGAATATGCATGTCCTGTATGGTCAAGATCCGTTCATGCCAGCAAACTAGATCCAGCCCTAAACAACGCTTGTTGGACCATCACAGGCTGTCTCAAACCTTTCAACACCAGCAACCTACACCTACTTGCTGGTATCACACCACCCAAAATTAGAAGAGAGACAGCCAGCAGAGCAGAAAGACTATGTCAATGTACTGACCCAAGGCACCCACTATTTGGATCTGAGCCAGTACCGATAAGGTTAAAATCAAGATCTTTTCTGAGGCATGTCCTGCTCCTTGTCCAGTCCAAAGCAGAGACAAACATGGAATGATGGATTGATAAGTTAAAATCCAACCCACCCTCTGTTGATATGGGAATTTAACCATCTGAGAGTCTTGCTCCAGGAAGTGATGCATCCTGGCCAACATGGAAAACACTCAATCAGCTTAGATTTGGCGTAGGCCGTACCAAGGCAAATTTAATCAAATGGGGATACCATACTGGCGACCCCTTGTGTAATTGTGGCACAGAAACACAAACGATGGAACACCTACTGCAATGCCCACTGCTCAAGACACCTTGCTCTCCTGACGATTTGAGCATTTTTAATGACACCGCACAGAAATGCATGAAATTGTGGCAATCAACCATCTGAAGATACGATACAGACAGCTCCTTGTTTCAATTGAGCTAGCTAAATTTCAGATTTTATTATTTACCACTCTTATTCTTCCAGAAAAAAAGATCCACTTTTACTCTGAGGCAAATTTGTGATAGATGTTGAGCAACAAGAAACAGAAGAAAAGAGCTCCATTGTTTGCATGCATTTAACCTATTTCTGAGGCTTTGCAAAAGTAGTTTTTGGAACTCCGCAAGCAATAAATTGTTAACATATTGCAAAGTTTCATGGTGGGACTGCCATAATCTGCTCATAAGAATAACTACAAACTTGTGTGATAATGGTTGGGGGGTTATTGCTTCCTAAACAGAATGGCAGCCAGCCATGAAGAACTTGTGGTCAATCTAAGCCAAATTTAAGACCTTTTCCATTGATGATTTCAATATGATTTTGACATTCTACAGCAGTATGAGTTGGCTATCATATAGCAAAGTTTCATGGTGGAACCACCACAAATTGCTCATCAGAATAATGATATAAATTTGCATGGTTATTTATTATCACACGAGTTTGTAGTTATTTTGATAAGTGGTTCATGGTGGTCCCACCATGAAACTTTGCAATATGTTTGCAATTTTTCATTTGTGGTGTCCAAAAACTACTTTTGCAAAGCCCCAGTAATAGGTTAGATACGTGCAAACCATGGAGCTCATTTTTTCTGTTTGTTATCACTCAATTACATCACGAATTTGCCAGATATCAAAAGCAGATCTTTTTTTTCTGGAAGAATGGAAGTGATTTATTTTTTTATTGTATAAGTTAAGTTTAGAAATAAAATGAATTTGTTTGATTGATTGCATGTAAGAAGGGATGACATAAATACCAAGTTTTTTGGTAGAGAAAGGATGGAAGACCAATTTTGAACGCATATGCCTCACCAACTATATCCTTGGAATGTGAAGAATAGCTGTCTAGTCCAGTGTTGATCAAACTTTTTAGGCTGGTCCCACATACTGCAATTCTGCAAAGCTGGATCTAGGATTTTTGCTTAGGGGGAGCAAGATTTTGCATTTACATGGTATCTCAAAAATCCATATTTTCTTCCCAAACACATCTTCATCTTTAACCTTTCTGAAATGTCCCCCTCTTCCAAAATAGGTCATCACCGATTACTTTGCAAAGCTTTCCCAAATATTAGATGGTTTTCAAAAAAAATCACCCTACTACAGCTTGATATAGTTCAGAACTTGTAGCACCAACAAAAATAAGCTGACTGACATTATTCTTTTTTTTTTTGATGCAGCCGTAGCATTTGAAGCAATATTAACTTCATTTGTAATTAGTTAAGTACCAGCATTTTTAATCTAAATGACTGCTATACAGCAAATTTTCAGCAAAAATTGCTTTCTTTGTTTTATGAAGGAATGCTGTTTGGATTGCACTCTCAAATAACTTTATGCTATGAAATGAAAACAAGGAAATATCCACCAAGTTATTTCTTTAAAAATCGTTGACAGGGATGAAATTTAATAAAAAAAATTGATTTGCTTTTGTATGAAATTGTTCTACAAATAAGTAATTGGCAAATAATTATTAACAAAATACCAGTACTTGTCTGTTTTGAATTATGGAGCTCTTGACTCAAGCTCTTAACCTGCCAATAAAAACAGGTAGTAAAAAAGTGTTTGAGGTAAGTAGTCTACATCTCAGAAACTTTCCTAGGAATAAAAAAATAAAAATTTATTGTTGTAATATTGAACGATTTGCATTTGTATCTGCACATCACAAATTTATGGTATCCAAGACTTTTTGTCCCTAATGGAATTTCATAAATAATACAAGTGAATATTTTGAGACAATTTTTAGGTGTGATCCATAAATGCTGTAATATTTACTGAATTGTGGTTACAATTGCACTTCATTGAAAGTATTGATTACAAGGGCACAATTTGGACTAGTTTAATATTTAAAGTTACACAATAAAAACAAGATTTAAAAAAGCTAATCTGAAACAAAAAATGGCCTATACAAAAAAAAGTGTCAGTCTATCTTGCACATATCTTATGACAGCCATTTTGTCAATTTGAAGTCTAGAAAAGATGTAAGAAGGAACTTGGTGCTATCTATGTATAAAAACAAACTTGTAGCTAACCCTTATGGAAATATTTGTTTGGAGTGTGTTAGAGTTAGTTGTTTGAACCCAAATAAGCAAAAGCAATAAAGTTGATGCCACTCTGGATGGTTTTGACACTGAGAGCAATCTCTCTACAACTTTTTTATCAAACAAAGAAGTCAATTGTCAAGTGATATGGGACAAAAGCGTTTCCAGTCATTTTTTAAAATTGATAGCACCTCTCTACACTAAATTTATGATTATTACAATTTTGAATTGCTGAAGTATAGGTTAATCCAAAGTTTCATCTTCAAGCATTGAAGTAAAAGGGGGATTCTCTGAAATTACTGAGATGTTTAAGTTGTGAAGTATTTTGACAACATGAAAAAGTTTGGTGATGTCATCTAGTGGGTTAGAGCGATGCTCAATGTTTTTGGTGATGAGATTGTGAGTTCCAGCCCAAAAAAGCTTTGTTGTAAAGCACTAGCCTATATGGATATTGTCCTGCTTGGTTGCACTACTTTGGAAAAAAACAGTTAAGGTTTAAACCAGGGATGCAAAAATTTTTTTGGAGTTTAGTCATACAGAGAAATTGTTAGTTGAACACACATGCATAAACCAGTGTTGCCAGATGGTTGCTGATGCTTTCCTCTACAAAGTCTAAAAATTTCCCTGAGGCAAAAGTTTCATTGATGAAGCAATTAACAAGAGATGACCTTTTTCTATTAGAGATCAATGTCAAAGACATGCTCGAATTTACCTAAACTGAGAGGCAGGACAAGTGTAGCAGCAGCAATTAACCTGCCCAGTTTTCTTTTGGCGATTGATCTGAAGCGCCTGCTGATTTCAGTCTTCATATTATTGCAAAATTTCCTCATCAGGTGTATCTAACTTTTTTGGTCACACAAAAAACTATGCAGAGTAAAAATCAGCAGTTTACAAGAATAAATGATTCTCATAGCCAGATATACCTAAAATATAAAACAAATCGCACAACAATTGATTTTGGGATAGATTAACACTTTAAGTGCCATTTAACGTAATATATGTCATCAGTTTTTTTGCAAAGAGTGCCTTATGACGTATATTACATCAAATGTACACAGTCACTGTTTTGGTGCCAATGGATAATATTTTCGTCTGAGCATTCGTCATGCTTTGTTGCTCAGCAGTGTCAGCATGTGGGCACGTATCTCCTTCACACAACATGTTGTATGGAATGTAACATGCTTTTTAAGCCTTTGTAAGAGAAAGAGATGGCAAATTATCACCCTGATAGAGCTGCCGACTTGGTTCTACAATCTGATTCTGATGAAAGCTTACTGGTTGATGAGAGTTGCTATGATGAGTATTCCCAATCAGATAGTATTGGTGGCAATAGTAGTGATGAAAGCAGTGACCCAGATGTCCCAACCACGTCACTGGCTGTTCGAAGGTCACGTGGAGGTGGAGCGATCCAGCCAAGAGCTAGGAGAAATTATGTTTGGGCACCAGCGACAAGACAGCCGCAGCTACAGAGTTTTACTGGAAACCCTGGTCCAACATCCCTTGCTAGCATTACTGATATTGAGAATTGTCTAGAATATTTCCAGTTGATAGTAACTGATGACATTTTAGATATGGTAGTCAACGAAACTAATTGTTATCCCAACCAGTTTTTCCTATCAATTGCCAATGCCTTGCCAAGACAGTCCAGAGCTAATAAGTGGAAGCGATTGACCCTTTCTGAGCTGAAAATATTTCTAGATCTGACACTGCTCACTGAATTAATTGATAAAAGGGGACACTTATCAGAATACCGGAGCAAAAAACCGCTTTATCTCATTCCATTTTATGGTCAAACAATGCCTAGGAACCGATATCAAATCATGATGAAGTTTTTACATTTCAATGACAATGAAGCCAGGCCATCGGATTCAACTGACAAACTTTACAAACTAAGATCGATTCATGATAAAATTGTAGCAAACTGACATCAATTGTTTAACCCTGGTGAACAGATATCAATTGATGAAGGAACGTTGAAATGGAGAGGTCATTTGTCTTTCAAGGTATATAACAAAGATAAGCTAACTAAGTATGGCATAAAGGCATACATCCTTGCTGATTCGAATTCCGGTTATTGCTGGAATATGGATATGTACTGCGGACAGGGGAAATGCTTGAGAGCTACTGTTTTTGGCTTACTCAGTGATGCATGTCTTTACTCCTGGCACTCACTGTACATGGATAATTTTTACAACAGTGTAGAGCTGAGTGAGGAGCTGCTGGGAGTAAAAGTGCACACAGTAGGAACGCTTTGATCATACCGAGGAGAGCCTGCTGACATTCACAATGCAAAAAGCAGTAAACCAAAAATGAAGGCTGGAGATTTCCTTTCTGTGGACAATGGAAAAGTTATAGTGGTGGCTTGGAAAGATAAAAGAGTTGTAACAGCCTTGAGTACAAAACATGATGGAAGTCTTGGTGTAATAACAAGAAATAAGAAGAAAGGCCGTAGCAAAACTGAACAAATAGTGAAACCTCTCTGCATTACTGAGTGTAATCAGTATATGTCAGGGGTAGATCGCATGGATCAGATGATATCATATTATCCCTTCACCAGGAAAACTATAAAGTGGCCAAAAAAAGTATTTTTCTATCTTTTAGAAATAAGCCTGTATAACAGCTTTGTGATCTTCAAAGCTAAGAATTGCCAAACAAAGTTGAGTCTATGATCCTTCCACTCGAAGGTCATAGAAAAACTCTGTCAACTTTCCCACAACTACTCCAGCTCTTCTGATGAAGAGGAACCACCTGCAAGAGCTCCAAGGTATGACCCCACTTCAAGATTGAAGGGTGGCTTTGACTGTCATCAGCTAATAGAATTCCCTGCAACTGAAAAGAAGAAGTTGCCACAGAGACGTAGCAGAATGTGTTATAAAAATGGTATCAGAAAAGACACCCGAGTCTATTGCAAAGAGTGTAAGGTTCCACTGTGTGCAAAAACATGTTTCTCTGTGTATCATTCTTGTAAATCACTTTGAATGTGTTGCTTATTGCAAGTAAATTTGAATGTGTACTTCTTATTCAGTAGCAACCAAATTTTGAAGCCAAAATGGAAAATAAATCTCGTAAAAGCTATAAACAACGCTTATAAATGCAAGAGATAGATGCGATGGAGAAAAGTGCTTGGCACCAGCGTGTATGCGTGCGTGAAATGCATCTGGCACTTAAAGTGTTAAGAACTAATGTCCTGAATTAGCTGTATCCTGGGGTTTGAACCCAGGCTGTAGGTAAGCTAATGTATGTAAAAGTAGGCACATGTTTAACTGTGTCTTATTTATATTTCTATTGATATATACACCCTTGTGCAAATTAATCTGGACACTTGCAAAAAAGAGTCAATTTTTGAAAGTTTTCGTTTTATTTTAAAAATAACGAAAGTACAAGCTGTTTCTGAAATAATCAATAGTTAATATGTCCACCTTTATTCTCTAGCACTGATTTCACTAGTTTTTTCATAGATAAAACCAAGGTTTTGCAAATTTTTTTGATTTCTTCATCATGGAACCAAACATGAATTACAGCCTCAATTAGCTTGATTTTAGTGGTGCAATCCATCTTCCTCAGGCGATTTTTAACAATTGACCACAAGTTTTTTATGGGATTTAAGTCTGGCAAGTTCCCTGGCCAATCCAGTACTGTTATTTTCATTTTTTTTTAAGCGATTTGTTATGATTTTAGCCTTGTGGCAGGGTGCAGAGTCTTGCTGAAAAATGGCCTGTTGGTGGAGTTTAGACAATTCTGTGGAAACTTTTCTTTTGATGATTGGCAAATAAGCTTTGCTGTTCATCAAACCCTCGACCGGCACAAGCGATCCAGGTCCATTAATAGAAAAGCAACCCCAGAACATCTTTTTGTCTGGGTGCTTTACTGTTTGCACAAAATGTTTTTCACGCAGCTTCTCGTTGGGAGAACAGCGATTGAATTTAGGATGGAATCCCTGAACAAAAAAATGACTTTCGTCTGAAAAGAGGACATGGCTCCAATCATCTTCAGACCAGTCTTTGTGTTTTTTGCCTAATTGAATCGTTTCTGTTTCATCGTGGCAGTTAACAGTTGCTTCTTTTTTGGTCTTCTCGCTTTCCTTCCTTTCTCCAGCAATTGTCGTCGAACGGTGGATGAAGACACATGCACACCACTGTCATCCATATCCCTCTTCAATTCTTCACTGGTTTTCCGTGGATTCAATTTGCTTTTGCGTAAAAGAGTCAAATCATAGCGTTTGGTAGTTTTTCTTTTTCTTCCACACCTTCCTTTTTGTTGAACCTCAACATTTCCAGTTTCTCTTTTTTGTTTAAGGATGCTGCTGATGGACCCTAAACTGACGCCCACAGTTTCAGCAATTTTTCTTTGAGAGATTGTGGTGTGCTCACGAAGTGTAACGATCTTAGCTTGTTTTCTTGGAGTAATATCCATGATACACCCACTCTAAGCAACAGTTTCAGCAAGATATTTTATTTCTGATAAAGAATAGTATATACAATCTGTAAAAAAGGTCAATGTTTATGTGAAATTAAAGAAAATTCTACACTTTTTGTGCATTGAAAAATCATCTAAACTTTTTATAATTTTATGGTTTACCTTTCCAAATGCATTTGTCACCTTTAAGGAATAGTATCACCTCAATTACAACTGATTTGTGGCAAAAAATATGCATTGTGACTAAACAAAATGCTTTGTTCAAAGAAATACTGAATTTTTTAATTGATTTGAGGAGTGTTGAGATTAATTTGCACAAGGGTGTACCTATCACACCACCAGCAGCCAACTGTGCATTAGATCCACTAAAACAAAGCTTGAATCTTACAGATCCTACACCTATTTATTGTGTTGATACAATATCCTAACTTAATCATCTTATAAACTTAACTATTTTAATTCTTTCCTGGAGTATTTGTTATTGTATTGATGGATGAGATCAGATTTACTTACCTGGTGTCACTAAGACACTAACCTAGCAAAAGACGATTTAGCACTTATTTGTGCTCCTTTTTCCTTCTTTGTAATCAAATTTCACCTAGTGGAAATGTGAATTTTTTTTTCGTGGTCAGTTCAATTGTTTTTTGACGAGGATTGTGATAGTAATGATTAAAAGAGACAGTTTTGCAACATTCAAGATAAAAATCAATTTTACTGTTTTTGATGGTTCTAAATAGGCAACCATTTCCCAATCAGGAGACGATTTCCCAATCAAAACCGGAGATCCCTACAGTGTACTATGCCTGCACTGTAAGATATACTTGCTGGTTTACCAGCGGGCCAGGTCGATGTTCGAACCAGCTCTCACAATTTCGTAGCCCTATCAGCAACGCACTTGCATCTATCGATTTGTTCCAAGATTCTTCCTGCATTGCTGCTACTGTAGATTTGTCAAGCGGACGATCAGGGGGAGTTTGACGTTTATTGTGATTGATTCGTATATTGTGGAAATTTGAATGATGTAACAACCAATTAATAGACTCAATGCGAGCGGTTACCAATAATTTGGGCTGCGCAGTTACCTGGATTTATTAACACTTCCTTACTAAATTTCCTACTAACGATTCACTATAAGCAGCAATTTAGCTCTGTAAAAGAAAAACTGTTCAATGGTATCAAAACTGCAGCAGAGATTCTAGTGAACAAAATACTAACGTCAAAGTGACAATTCTAATCGCTATGCAATGTGCATCAGGACCAACCAACAACCTTCAACAACACAAGCACATTTGGGGCAATTTTGCGCCTGTGCGACACAGTCCAATAAAAGAAAAACTCGATTGAATTACAGCATTAAACAACAAAAACTAGATCATGTGCTGTCGGCCCGGGTTCAACTCCAAATCGGGACGACGGAATGCAGCACACAAAATAACAATATTTTACATGCACTATCCTTACTCTGCCTGTACTATGCTTACTATACCTATTTATAACTATTGTAGCCTCATTGCCAGAATTATGGAAAATGTGGCTGTTTAAACACATGTGAATGGTGATGGCAAAATAGCCTCCAAGGGTAAATGCTGTCAACAGCAAAGTAGCTACTTCATTGTTGTTGACACACATTTACTTTATGCAGTGGCTATTGTGCTATTTGTGCAACACTAGAATGGAAAAATTTATGGAATTGCAAAAATGTAGAAATTCTCGCAAAAACAAAAAGGAAATGGCTATTTTGACAGGGATGGCATTTTGCCCTCAGAGACTATTTTGCTGTAACCATTCATGTGAGTTCAAATTGCATTAATTGCTACAATTGTGCCAGTGACACTGTAGCACATGGATCATGCACCAGTCTTGAAAAGCAATGGTTGCAGGTTGGAATCTTGGTTGGCAGGGCACTCACAAAAAGGCAGTGTACACTGGAGGGGCTGGCCTGGCATGTGAATGTACAGTGTAGAGTACATTGGAAGGGAGTAGACACTGGGGGTGTAAAATTTTATTAATTAGCTATCAGTATTAAAATTGGCCAATCAAAAACAACTAAAAGTCACACGTTTAATACGTGATTAAGATTGACCAATCACAAATAACTCACAGCAAAACAGCCTGTAAGGGTATAATGTCGTCAATGGCAAAATAGCCACTGCCGAACAAAAAGTATGGAAAAAATCCAATTTAATGGAAATTGCAGAAATATGCAAATTATAGAAATACTTACTTTAACTTAATTCAATTATCAAATCTTACCATTTAAAGTGATTACTATTTTACCAATTAGTGTTTTTTTCGACTTCCATAAATTTTTGTATTTCTGTGATTATTGTACACCTTATTCAGTAGTTTTTCCATATTTCCACAAGCCAGTGATAATTTTTTAAATGCATGTTTGTATTTCAGTAATATTATGTTTGTTATGAATTTAATTTGAAATAGTAAATTTGATCATTCAATATGAATTTTTATGTTTCTGGAATTTTCAGTGTTTTAGTGTTGTCCTGTCTTTGAATGTTTGTGATTGGTCAATTTTGGTGACATATTAAAAACATGACTTTTGGTTGTTTCTGATTGGTCCATTACTACAACGAACCAGTACTAAATTTGAAACTAGACAAAAATTTTATTCCCAGTGTACACTTCATACGTTTACATACTGAGTCCTATTCTCACACTTAAATTTTCAATTCCTTAAGTGGCAGGTTCAGCCATGTCATGGTTTGTGAAACCAGTTTGTAAAAAGATCTTTTTGTTAGGAAGTTGGCTCAGTATTAAAGTTGGTGCTTTTGTGATAATTTTGATCAAATATCAATATGTCATGTATTTTGAAGTTATAATTTGAAAGATATATTGACACAGCTGTCGGTTTAGAGTGTAGCTTATTTTGGGTTTTAAAAATGATCCTTAATGTGAAAAGTACATTACAGCTTTATTTTAGTAGCAGTTTATTGTAAGTTATGTGTAAAATATTTCCAATGCAATGCAGGGTGGTCTTGCAAAAAGCAGTGGCTATTTTTCCATCAACAGCATTTTACCCTGAAAAGCTATTTTGCCATCAGTCATTTGTGAATGGTCAATTTTAATAGCATATTGAACATGTGAGTTGTGGTCGTTTCTGATTATTCATTTCTATGACAAATTAAAAAAAATTATTCTCCCAGTGAACACTTCCTTACACATTCACATACCAGGCCTCCCTCTAGTGTACACTGCATTTGCCTAAGTACCTTACTAGCAAAGATTTGAGCTCATAACATTGCATTTCAAGGCATCTACACTATTTACACACCACAGCATCACTACCGTAATTGTAGCAAATATGGCTATTTAAATACACATGAATGGTGACAACAAAATTGCCTTCAAGGGTAAAATGCTGTTAAATGCAGAGTAGCCACTTCATATAAAAATTTATGCAGGCAGCCAAAACAAAATTTTGTGTTTGCAACATCACTAAATCTAATGCCATTAGTGTGATCAGAGCTGTTGATTTAAGGTAGATTGTATCTATGGGTACCGACAATCATTTCGAATTAAGTTAGTTGCACACCAAGCCGGAGTAAGAAAAGATCATAGGTTGTGGGCATTGCTTGAATTCTGGTTACAGTAATTTTTGCAGCAAAAATAGATTCATGCAGAAATTTTGTGTCTAAGGTAATTTCATCTTTGACACAATTAGCCATTTGTAGAAAGCTTGGCATTATGGCACTCATAATTGGTTTTGAGTTTTGCGATTCACTGTCTATGTTAAGGCCCTATTTCTGATAATTATTCATTCGAGATCACCAAAAATGCACATTTTCATGGGCTTAGAAAATAAATTTTGCTTCAATGCAAGATCAATTATAATCACTCTACATGCCTGTGTGCTATATGTGCGGTACACATTGCGCTATGCAATGTGCAGTGTTGTTGCACCCTGCAGACCTTTCATGTACTGATGCATGTGTAGTGTGTAACATAAACCAGCGTTTTATTTTTTTGTAGATATGTCTCATCAATATTATTTACTTACTGCTTTTAATAATAATAGTAATTGCAGGTATGTTGGTCTATTGGTTAAAGCAGTGGCTTTGGAACTTTTTGAACAGCTAGACCTGCTTTGGTTATTTGAAATAATGAAAGACTCCCATGAGTTTGCCCTTCCGTTTTATAATGACTAACTTTTTTGAGATTAGGTTGTAACGAGCAATGCTTTGTCTTTGTTATGCTTATGATAATATTTTTTTTTCGGAGATGACCTTGTGAATGGGACCATTTTGTTTCTCTTATGATAATGAACTATTTTTTGAGATTAAACTTTATTGGGCCCCATAAAGTGTGTGCATTACTCATGAATTAAAGATTGTTGAGTACTCCTTGGGAATTTTTTCACGGACCCCATTTTGAGAACATTTATGTGATAGCAGAGCCAAGCATGCTGTTGCAATTGAACTTTTAAAAATTGCCATTAAGTAAGTTTTTAATTGATTGAAGCACAGTGGAACTGATGCAAAAAAAATTTTTAAGTGACTGAATTGCAATTGTATATTATGCAAAAAATAAAGCAACATCATCAATATCCTTATCATCAACTGCATTTTTTCAAGCAAAACCTTAAAGCAAATGAATGCAGCTGATGAAGACAGCACTACAGCCGAAAAAGAATCCTTATTGCAACTTAGTAATGACAAAAAATTTGGTATCCATCAAAAGTACCTTTAGCTCAATTCTTCATGAAGGTTTATTTGGCTCTTAGTGTCATCTCTATTTGTACAAAATGCTCAAAATTTTGTAAATTCGTAAGGATTGACCTTTGGTTTTAAAATGTCAAATCTAGGTGGAAACACCAGGTCTACTTGTGGAATGATATCATTCCTTTTAAGGTCACCTCAAGGTATCCTTGACAATAAAAGAATAGGAGCAGTTCTCTTTAAACTTAGTATTGTTCATTTTATCAGCTCTCTAATTAACAATTAATTCAAAAATGACCAACATTTTATTTTTCAAGTAGCAAGAAAATAGGCCACTTTAAAATTGCACTCTAAAATTAAAATGCACAAAAGCAGAGCACAAATAATGGGAAATAGTATTTTTTCTTGGTATATAGTGAAGCTTTCAAAGAGACAAAAAATAACTCAAAAAAGCGTAGTGCAAGGTCCTTAATCATAGTTCTCAGGTCGGCAATTTGTGCTTTGTGCACTAAACGCTGACTACCTATTTCTGGGTTCGAGCATTTGTTTTGCAGGTAATAAACCTTAGTTTAGTTCCCTTGTCAAATTATACTTAATACTTAAAGTGGTATTTGCAGATCTCCTGCATGTTGCTCAGCAATAGAAGTGTAGTAAAGGACAAAGTATTGTCACTGCATTAAGCTTGGTACTCGTTTAATTTCAACCACCTTTTTTATAGAGCAACTTATCTGCTTGAAGAAGGGTTGTCCAATCTGTCGCCCACTTCACATTTACATGCAGCCTTCTGCTTTGTTAACCCTTTGAAGTTCAGTAGTACATACTGTACATGTATATATACCATGATTAATAACTGTTGTGTGGTTATTACATAATTATCACGTTTCTAAAACTTATTACAATGCAATTATTAGCAAACAATTTCTGAATGGTTTCAAATGTTATGAATTGAATATCTGGTGAAACCTGAAAAGGTTAAATTGTATTCAAAAGTTAACTTAGAGTCCTGGATGGTTGCATTGTTAAACCAAAAAGAAAGTGAAGATTTTTTAATTTTTTTTCCCCAATTTTTTTGATTCATCTTCTAGCTGATTTTCACGTCGAGACCTTTTTTTTGATCATCAATCTTTCTTTTGCTGATGCCCTTGGTGCCAAACGCTTACACAAAAAATTCATACAAAAATAGTTCCTATTTAGGTTTTTTTGTGGCCCAATAAAATATTTAATTTTGTTATTTAGCCCATTAGGAAAAAAGGTTGGACTTCCATGGGTTATAACACCAGTGACCATAACAGGAGAGCCCATGCGTTGATTTGCCACTTGAGTGTGAAGAGTTATGGTTGTACAGTAGGCGCCGCTTATTATGACCAATTTGGTATGGTCCGGAATTTCTCCATTTAAAATTCTCCATTTAATATGACAAAATTTGGATAATATGGCCAACATTTTCTCGATCTTTCTTGTTACAGTACAGTATTTTTTCCCGCCATGCACTTATAACTTCGTTTTTTCAACATATTGTTACACTGTACTAAATTTTACCGTCACTTGTAGTATTACAGTACTGCACTTTGTTTTACTGCCAATGTCACACTGTTACTTTGGGTAACAATGAATTTGACTGTATTTGGACTTCTTGTGGCTTACAGCATCGATTCAGGAGCTGTTATGGCGGCTTTGGTTTTTATAACCATTTGGATATTATGACCAAAATGGTTTGGTCCCGAGGTGGTCATAATAAGCAGCGTCTACTGTATTGCTAATCCTGCACTTACCAGAAATCCATACTCTAGCCCCTGCTGAAAAGTGAATGTTGTCACTAGGTGTCACTTGTGTATGATGTCTAGTTTCCATGGAAAAAAGTGTTAGTTGACAGTAGGAGATAACCCTGAGTTTACTCAGTCATGATTAAAAAAACCGCAATGGGTCTTAACAGTATTAGTATATAGCCACTGTTGACACAGCAACAGGGGTGCTACAGAAATGCAGAATTTCTGCCGATTAACCCTAATTTTAATCCAGCTCTAACGCTTACATGCAATTCTGCATAATTTTTCCGTTTCAGTCGTGTTCAATACTTAGGAACACTTTCTGGTACAGCTCCGCGTTTTTGTGTATTGCCAACAACTGTTGAATGGTCATAATCTTTGTAAACAAAAGCAGAAGCATCAAAAGATCACAAGGCAACATAAGCCATAACTAGAATCATCAAAACTGCACAATATCTGTAAACAGGCTAATACCTGTTGTGTATGAATGCAAGACTTAGTTTCAGATATTGCACTACTCGCTAAAAACATCATGGAGTAAAAACTAATTCTGTGCTATAGTTTATCACAGAATCACAGGTTGTACTTAAAATACCTGTCAATACTGTTAATTTCCTATTAGAAAGATGTATGAAGTAGAATTAGACATTGCACCTAATTATCATAAACTTCGCTTATGATTTTCAGAATCAGACACTTAAATTTGTTATTAGATAGGCCTTTGCCGTCTTCAGCATTTCAGCTGTGTGGGCTATTTTTCCCTTAAATGTTGCGGATTGGTCAATATGTGGCTCAACAAATCACGTGGCTAGCTTTGCGAGAAAAGATAAAAGCATACTCGTAGTCACTTTCGATGCAGCAGTTACCTACAAAACTTTATTACTTTCAAAGGAGAAAAATGAAAATGGCTTTTAGTCAAAATTGAAGCTTTTTCTGTTTAGATAAGGATTGAACGCAATCTTACTCTTAAAACTGTACAAGTAGACAAAGTTTGTTTACATCAATGTGTGAAAAATAAGTCTGAGTGTTTTATCTAGTGCTACTAGTGTGCTGTATTTTAGCCTAGGATCTTTGTTTGCCTCCAGTCTATCATCACAATTAGTAAATTTCTAACACCTAGGCTACAGACTCAGGGTCTAGTTGTACATTAGCTGCTAGTACGTACTGTCCACTGACATTTCCCCTAATTTTTTCTTTTTAGTACTAGTGATGAAGTTATAGCAGTAGCAGCTAGACATACGATCTTCTATTTTTACTCACGCAGCTGAGCAAAAGCGACGAACTGGGATTGATTTGATCCATTCGAAGTGCTCACTCAATGGACGGCAAAATAGCTTTCAAATATAAAATGCTGTCAGTGGCAACGTAGCCATTTCCTAATTGTTTTCAGTTTGCTTTATTTTCAGCTTTCACAGTTTAGTTTACATTAATTTATCATGTCTCGTAATGTAGTAAACCTAACTGCCAGATTGTGTCATTTTCATCGAACCAGAAATTTGTTGAAGGTTTCATTGAGAATGACCTCCACCGAAGCAGCTACTGTTGATGAGCCTCTTCCACCACCTTCTTTTGATGAAAAAAAAGTATATGCACCCAAAATCGTGAATATTGTTGAAAACATTTCTCAATTAACTCTTAGAGAAGTTGCCGATTTAAATGAGCTTCTTAAGGCAACCTTGAACATAAAAGACATTGCTGTTGCAGCTCCAGTTGTTCAGGCTGGAAGTGCTCCTTCAGAAGAGAAGGAAGAAGAGCAAGCACCTGTGAAAGACGAATTTGTTGTGAAACTAACAGGATTTGCAGCAGCAGACAAAATAAAATTAATAAAAGCTATCAAGGTTGTCAAACCTAGTTTAAACTTAGTACAAGCCAAAAAACTTGTCGAATCATTGCCACAAGTTGTTTTAGAAGACGCCCCAAAGGATGAATGTGAAAGCGTTAAGAAAACTCTTGAAGAGGCCGGAGGAACCATAGAAATTGTATAATTTAGTACTTATTAAGTGCAGTAATGTTTTTTGAACTGATTGGGTGAAGAAAAACATTAATGAAAACAATGTCGTGTAGAATTATTATGACTTTAAAGTTTGCTCTTATTAAACTACTGTTAGAAATGAAATAGTAAATTTGTTGATGGTTTGTCACAGCATTTTGTGTATGCAGTTATGCTATATGGCTGAATTACTTCGTTAATATGATAACTTATTTTTAAAATTAAAAATTGATTTTTGCTTGCTGCTTTTGTAAGAGCGTGGAACTTTTTAAACTAAATTCGTACATCAAGCTAAAATCTTAGCTGGGTGTTTTTTAAACTATGCCGTGTACACTTCGCTTTCAATTGAATGTTTTAATGAAGTAAAAATCATAAAACAGTGCAGCGGGTAGCTTGGGCTGACGTTCTTTTGAACTAGTTTTCTTTATAGAAAAAGCACATAATGGTTGTTTGCAAGTTTTATTTAAAAGGCTATTGCAAGTTTGGAAATCAATGTCGCTTCGAGCATGTGAGGTCAAATTCGTATGATGAACCAAATCGAAGAAGTGAGTTGTAACTGGTTATGTTCGCAAGTTGGAATAGGCTTCATGCTGGTTATACTATCGAGCAGATTAAAAACCTTGCGTGACTATGATATCTCTTTATTTTGTGGTGTATTTTTTTGTCCTGCCGGTGAACACAAGATTTCTACATACAATGAAATTTATTAAAGCTATGGGTAATATTTTGTTGATTTAAATAAAAAATTTTTGTTAATAAGTAGGTTTTTTTTGTTATTCTCCGTTAATTACATTTTTCATCTTTTCGACAAACAGATCAGAATCAGCATCGGCAAAGTTCAAGATATGGTGATTCCAATGATGCACGTAATCAAAACTTCGTTAAACCTTCTCATTTTCAAGGCCAGCAAGGTATACTTGAAATTAATCGAAAAGTAACGTAGATGGAAGACGTATACACCATCAGTGACGATAGAATAATTTGAAGCCATTACTTTTTTTGTTAACACAGTACTTTTTCTTCTTGTGATAAGCTGTGGCAGTGGTTCTCAAACTGTACCGCGATGATCTGGGGCATTGTTTTAATTTTTCCAGGCCACTTTAGGGGTCCCTAGATCTGCTAAAGTGCAAAAAAATTGGTTTTGTTAAGTTGATTACCAAAACAAGATATTTTCGACTTATATGAAAGTTTACAAACATCTATTTCAAATAGTAATTTCCAAAAATTTTGCCTCCAAAAAAATGCGGTGCCACGAAAATGTGATAACCACCAACGCTTGGAAAATGTATATCTGCGAAAAACAAATGTTTTCTATTCTGATGAAAGTTCAAAAATATCAATTTCAACAAGTGAAAACCAATAATTTTGGGTAGAAAAAAGATATGCTACAAAATTGACATTTAAAAAACGTTTTTAACTGGACAAATAGATCAGTATATGCACTACGGAAAGCAAAAATCTACAAGGTTTTTGCTATGAAGTGCGTCGCAAGTATAGCTGGTTTTTTCCAATGTGCCCACTTATAGGCGCCGTGTTTTCAAAATTTTTTGGTGAGCGAGACTGTGACGTCACGCTTTGGTGATGTAATAATTTGCATAGCCAATGCAGCGAACTGGTTGTCACCGATTTGGATCAGCAGAGGCAAAAGACCGAGCAATTTTTGGAAATTGCAAATGATTTTATATCGCGATTTTAATTTATGTACAGTATTAAAATAGTGGGCCTGAGTAACAAAATAACAAATGAGACTCAATTTATAACCAAGTAGGTTTACTTGTTGAATGGAGGGCTGCCCCCTAGTAAAAATTTTCAGGGGAGTGGCATCTCCCCTCACCCCCGAACTTGGCGCCACTGCTGTCAACATGAAAAACGTTTGAGAACCACTAAGCCACTGAATGACGAATTGGTAATATAGCATTATCTTCCAAAATCTTTCAAACAACGCGACCCACAACCACTACGTCGAATTAAAGGTCTTTACTGTTTAGGGTTAAGCTGAATGTCTTAATAAAGACTAGCCCTTTATATCTTTACCAGCGCAGGTGGAAAACCGGCGTTCAAGATTTCTGTGAATGCGTTGTACAAGTACCTCGGCATTGAAATAGCGAAACAGCTAAGTTAGTTGATGTTGCTGGAGATGTCTAGTTAAGCGCTTACAGAGTTTCTGGAGGTGTTTGCTTCACATTTCATCCTCTATGGAGTCTAAGACGTTTGCTTTACATTTCATTCTCAAAACAAAAGCAAATTTCAAAGATGCATCTGTATATCGTTTTTATTGAATGACTATTAATATTGCTCTTATCTGTAGGGAATTTTAGCAGTCCTTTAAATCGTAACTACCAAGAACCTTCAAGTGTTCCATCTAAAAATCAGAAATATGACAAGTAATACGAATGTTTTTTATGAATATATATTTTGTATGTGTCATTGTATGTAGAATGACATCACATGTAAATGGAATTTTAACGTACGGCACTGTTGTAAAGGACCCCAACACGAACCTTTAAGCGTCGTTGCAATATATGTTCTTAACTCTTAGCGTCAATAAAGATGCAGATAAATTATTTGTTGTTTGCTGCATAGGTATTCAACAATTGACACCATACGGCAATACATTTTGTTTTTGCTATAAAACTCTGAAGTTAATGATGCGGCATGAATAAGGCTGCAGAAAAATTACTTAATGTATGAAACGACTGGCTTGACATGAGCTATCTTGTTAGTGGCCACTCCTTTTTTGATGATTACATGCACACAACAGAACGACTAAACTTGTGTAACTTTGCTTCAACAGATACCATTGGTCATCTTCAAACTCGAATCGCTTTGCGCCACTGAGTGATCCTAAATTTGAAAAATCGATGGGAGACTCTGACGATCAAGCCATAATTAAGACTATACGAGATGACATTAACTTATGGTTGGTTAGCCACATGTGGCCATATTCTAGCTATTCTTGTAGCAAGGGAAAGAATCGGTGTATTGAGGGTATGTAAAAATAATTTAAACTATGTAAAAATAACCGAGCTGCGTTGAAAGACGTAGATACGTTTCTTTTTATATGAAAAGAAAATAACAATATTGTCCATTTAAGCTACATTTTTGAGTTCTTGTCGCGCCACATGGTTCATATTTTTGTTACTGTTTGAACTAATATTTAAAGAGTCGGTTGTGAAATCGAAAAGTTACCGTTGTGAGCTTATTAAGGGAATTCTACTGTGTATAGTGAAACTAGCTGGTTATTTACCTTTGTATTGCATTTACTTCGGCGTCGTTCTGAATATTTTTCATCTACTAAATGGTTCTTGCTTTGTTGCAATAGCAGCAATATCGTGTTTGCTTCTCTGCATCCCTTTAGTTGTTGCTCCCTAGGGTTCAACTGTATAATTGGATGGAAATTGTCGATACCATATGACCACAATAATACAGCTCATCTCACACATATTTCATAGGATAATTTTACTATTAATATATTTATTTGCATTGACACATTAAGCATCATTACTTCAAAACTGTCGTAAATTTCTGCATGTAGTTGCTACGTGAGCGACTTGTAGTTCGTAGACTTTTTTTTAGTAATTCTTTTGCCCCAGGTCTGCCTGATATTCAACCTGAAGAGCTGAGAACATTGTTTTACATGCATGGTGAGAAAGTTTACTTAGAACTTCTGCGAGACGTGGACGACACATATTCCACGTATGTATTACATTCTATTTTTGTTCTATCTCGTTTGCTAGACTCCCAGTTTTTTTAGGTTATATCTCCTTCCGTTCCTTTTGAGTTTGATAAGTAGAATGGGTTCTTTATTTTGTTTCGTGTTATATCAATTGATTGTTCTTTACAGTCTCGAATTTGTCATAAGTAGTGGTGTTTTAGAAAATTTACTCTGAATTTACAAAATACCTCAATTATCCATATCGTTTTTATTGCTACTAACAATGTCAAACGTTTTCGGAGTAAACTGTTGTAACTGTAGCTGTTTCGATTTCGTATATTTTCGTGATTGCATGTAATGAAGGTTTAAAGAAAAAATTGATTCTGAGGAGGATGAAGTGAAACGCCAAAGACGTTTGATAAATGAAAGTTTTTCTTGTACAATTAAAGGTTTACTGGTAGTAACAGTCATAACGATAGCAATAAAATCAAGTGTTCATTTGCTTGATCAGCCACTATTCTTCGTCTTTATCGCAACCAACGTTATCACTCAAAGATAGCTCTCGGATCGGTATAGACCTTTATACTTTAAGCCGTGGTTCTATGCTTAAAACTTCATGAATGCCAATGACACTGGATGGTGCTGCATCATCGTTTCACCAGCGTCACTCGGCAGGGATTTCAGTTAGTTATTAGGGTGGGCCGTTTTCCACTTGTTTTTTAATGTTCAAATGGCTGGTGATGAAAAGAGACTCATGCATGAGAAAATGAGGTGTGAAAAATATATGAGTAAATTTGGCGGTGCTTTTCTGTTCCTGCCAAGGGGGGTAAAAATCCAAATTTTTAGAAAAAAGTGTATGATTTTGAAAATATCTTTAAAGCCGATTAAACCCACCAATTTCATTGCGGTTAGAGATAATATTGGAGTGCTAGGTTCCTAGGACACGTTGATGTAGTTATTTTTGTTATGGCTCAAGGTTTTCTATTCCGCTTGACGGTAATATCACAAATTTTGCAAGATCCAGGTTAAAATTTTCAAATTCAATCAGAAAAACAATATGTCGTTTTTCTATGTCTTGCAAACTCGCATTTGTTGGACATGGGCCGATATGGTTTTAGCTGACGACAAGCTACCGTAAGAGTGGCATAGTGGAATTAATGTATTACAGGAGATAACTCTGAATTCAAGGTTTTTGTTAAAAAATGCTAATGTATCTGTACAACGGTTTATAGTGTGCAGTCACATTGTCGATTTGATACTGGGAACCCCGGTAAAAATGATTGTTATTTTGATCCGCCCGACATTGGAAGCCATGGCACCAACAAGTTGACCACCATGGATTGGTAGAAGGATATCGTTAGTTGCCACTTACCACTCGTTGGATGGGCGGCTTCACTATTCTGCCCCTCGAATCAGGGGGATAGTTGTAGAGTTCGCTTAGCTCACTGTAGATAATTTGACTCCTGATTATTGAACAATGTAACACACATATAGCAGAAAAACAATTTGAAAAGCAACACTGATATCACATTTTATTGGGTTCAAGTCACGCTCTTCTAAATAGTTTGTAACATTCAATTGGTTTATATAGCCAAATTGGCTGTTTGCTTGAATCAAAACGTCTTTGATTCAAAATGGAATATGTTTTTTCTTGATTGCATCTTTGCTGTAATATAGCCATCTTTTTCCGAGAAGTTCAAAATGCAGGCAAAGGCTTTGGTAGCAAGCTTCACAGTTCGTAGGCAGTTGATTTTGGAGTCAAACAGTAGATTTTTATTTTATGTCATCGATATTTGCTGAAAGTGGTGGGACATAAACTTTGTCTTTGACATACCACCACGAGAAAAAGTCACACAGGGTGTGGTTTGAAATCTGGCAGGCCCAGCGCGGAGAGCGAGGTCTTTAGCACCTCTACCAACTTACACCAACTTCACAAATTAAAGCAAAGTCTAAATAAATATGCCTCGCCACCCTGTTGACAGTTGATTTTAGTCTAGAATAGGGAAATACCGTCACTTAGTGAGCTCGCACACTGCACCTGCATAATTAAACCATTCACTCTTTCTTGATTCACCTTAAATAATAAAAAGATAGTTAGAGCTAGCATCGTAGATGCCACTTAGCTATGCTGAAACGTTTTTACCTAACAAATGTACAATGTTGCTCATAATTGTTGCAACTATTCCATTACAAAGTAGTCGCACATGATTCGGTCCAACTTTGATTATTGCTCCACAATCGTTTAATTGTAACTGAAGTAGCAATTTGTATTACCGTACAAAAAATTGGCAAACATTGCAAGTTACAACAAGAAAGTTAAGTAAGCTTTATTGCAGTTATTCGTTTTTTCACCGATACGAAAAAACATGACTGACCGTATCAATTATACAAAATTGACTGTATTGCCCTAAAAAAATTGCCCCAATCGTAAATATTTGTCTTTTTATTGACCTATGAAATTAAGAATATGAAGCTTACTCTTTTAATTCAGAACTCTTACAAAAAAACCACGCCACTCAAGCTTACAATAAAAAAATTGACTTTACTGAAAAAACTTGCCCTAGTTATTACAATAATTTGGATTGTGACCAAAGTGATTTTTTTAGCGGTGTAGAAGAGAACAATTTTGGTGAAGACCCACCGATCAGTTTTTTGTGCTAAAGAAGAGGATTATTTTTCTAAATTCTTCAAGATTTCACCTTAAAAGTCGTGATTTTTCCACAATTTACTACACGGGATAGAAATGCCTTACGGGTTGATAGTACGCAGATGCACCACATGACTGCACTACAAAGATATTCTGACGATGAGTCCACTACAATACAGTTAGGTAAATTATAATTTTCGTGCTTGCCATTGCATTATTGCAAAAACAGATTTAAACCTGTGTGTTAGTGCTGCAGCAGATCATTAAACTCCGTGTTCCCTTTAAACGCAACAAAAGTGCGAATTTGCGAAAATTTATGTCCGGCGTTTTTTTTTGTTTTTTCAGTTTGTTAAAATTTCTGCAGTTTTGCGAACAAATCTTCAACTAACTGTTTAATGCGTGGGAGACAGTGCAAAGGAGTCCAAGTTAGGACCGACATATTTTTGGGGGGCAGTGCAACGTCTCATGTAATCGTCGCGTGGCTGGCACGCAACACCGAGTGGCGGCGACTTTAGTATCACGCACGCCGTTATACCACTTCTTTCGTATCACGAATTATCTCTCAAAGACTCAAGCAATTTACATAAGGTAGGATTAAAAAGTTTTTTTCTTTATATTTCTTGGGCAATTTCAATTGTAGGTAAAGAGCAATAATAGCAAGCAGCTCTCAAACTTCAATTTAACGCAAGATACCATTTTTCGAGAGAAGTGCGAAATTAGAATTGGTTAAAATATATACTTTTTCTTGTCAAAACTATTATCAATCGTTCTTTGTTCAGATAAAAAAAGCACGTAGCTCTCTGTTTCAGTTTAGCACAAAAAACACTATTTTTTTTGAGGAAATGGTTCGGTTTTTGCAATTTGCAAATGAAAAAGATTTTCGCCCCAACCAGATACGACTACGAAAACTAACAATTTTGATTTTCCTCGAAAAAAAGATTGCTTTTATAAATAAAATGTAGCTGACAGTTATGTGCTATGATAGCTTACCAGTCATAATGGAAATAAGCCTTAAAACGTAAAGAAAAATGTGGATTTTAGTGTCAATCTTGTTCAAAACGGTTTATGATAAAACGTCTTTTTTTACGTTAATTGCATGAAATGTAATTTGTATTATAGTAGATTTTTGATATAATTACACCTCTAGGGAATTGTAAACAATTGCCGTTCACTATGTACCACTGTAAAGCTGCCTTTTGAGTCTTCCTAAGGCGTATTTTCTAATCAAGTTTACCAGTGCAAAGAAAAACCACTAAATTGTCAAAACTCGCAGAAAGTTGTGCACCACGCAAAGAAAACTTACTTGAAAGCGCAACCGTGCGCGCGCGGCTATTGCAGTCTTATACGTTTGCCTGCGCGCAATAGCACCGGGTAGAGTAGGCGGGATCTTACTAAAATTTTTTTCTGGAAGGGCAGCCCCTCGCCGATGCAGTAAAACCACGTGGTTTTAAGTATAGAATACACCTTGTTATTTTTTGCAATAAGCGCCTCTATGCGAGACCCTGTAGTTTTGGCATGTAGTTACAAATATTAGCATTTCAATTTTTTAGTAGACTTAGAAACTGCGTTTATTACATTCGTGAATATTGGCGTTTACGATTATCTCCTTTTCCTTTACTTCGACCTATTTTCGTATGCTTTTCACATAAATAAAATTCATCTATCAAATATGTACGACCTGTTTTCACGCATTCGGTAAGTGGTTGATTGAAAGTTTATAGCGAAAAAAAGTATTTCGCTATCTATGTTACCGCGACTATCATCGAGGGTTGCGTAAACAAGCTTCAGAAGTGCCTCTAATCCTCTACCGTTATTTTCGCCGCGATACCACGCCAGATAGCGATGTTTCATAGTTTTTTCGCATCTGGGCGAATACTTGCGAAAAATTAACTCATTTATTTTCGCGCTTGATTTGTGTAATCGGTAGACAAGACTTTGGTGAGATTTAGTATCGTTTATCAATAACTTTGCTTTCTGAGATACGTTTAAGAAAGAAAGCAAGACACACATACTATGAGTACGTCGTGAAAAATCTTGGTTTTCTCCTTTAAGTTGCGCGGCTTTGGTCGTCAAATCTTTCCGGTTTTAGATCAAAAGTTTACTTGCAATTGCAAAACTCTGTTGTTTAATTGATTAAGATAGAGAAAAGTAACTAGTTTAACCCTTAGTATACCACATGAGATTCTTGAAGGACCCCAAGATAGCATTTTGTTAGATTTTTACTAAACTTGAACTGATAATTCTAGTTTGAGTATTCTGTTTTTTCAAGAAGTGGGTAGATACAATATAAATGGATAAATAACGTGGGGTCCTGTGAGAACCCCTCTTGGTAAACAACGTTGGTCAATTTACCTTGATATACTAAGGGTTAATTATTTGCCGTAATCAAGCAACAATTGAGATTAGCTAGTAATTTTTGTTCTTGTGTCGTAGTGGTAAACTACTGAACATTCCATTATTTCGTGAATATTTCCAATTTCTCGTGCTCATGTCCGGCTTGGGGAAAACATTAATTTTATTTACATACACTGCTACCCCATTTTGAAACGCTTACGAATTACTGTTGCAAAAGTCGTAGAGGTTGAGTGACCAAATTAACTTATTAACGGAAAGAGTCAGGTATTTCGCCGCCGCCGCCGCCGATTAGTAACCAGTAGGAATCTTGTATTTGTACTTTTAGGGCTGACATAATCGCTTGAATTATTCCGTCATCAAAGCGCAATCTCACAATTTTGCCTCTTTTCCCCCTTAAATTTAAAACATTGGCGTTTACGGCAATGCAATTGTTCTTCGGACTAGTTTTAAAGTCATCTTTAAGTATAGCTGCTGCCAGCGACTGTATTCATTAAAGTGATGTCAGACGGCATTATGATGTCACTCAACATTACGACAAGCAAAAGGTTTTTTTGAAGCGTTCGAGCAGCAAAAGAAAAGAAGCATGCTTTAAAAACGCTTAAATTTTAATTGCTTGTTGCGTCCTCAATAAAACCCAAATTGCTAAAGAATTGGTTTTATCGAAAGCACCTTGTTAATATTTCTTGAAAAAGTGTGCCACCGAGTTTCTACGATCAGTATTTTTTTGAGAAAATCACGAAAGCAAATTTTACGACTAATCGTTATTTACGACGTCATCCTAAGACGGTGAAATTTATTGAAGGTGGGAAGTCGGGTGTTGGCTTTCGTTTGAACAAAAAAATCGCTTTTCTACGTTAAGAAATGAAAATTTAAAACATATATCTTCGATTTTGACTCATCAGACGTCACAGAACCTCTTTGGACACTCACCCCAGGGTGGTAATCAAACGTGCGAAGTTTCATGTTTGTATACCCAACAGTTTCGGAAGAGTTAGAACACTGACTCTGCACATACACACACACAGAGACGGACTGATTTATGCTTTACAGCATAGATGCCATTCATTTGTTACTGCAGGCTGCCCAGTGTCATGTTTCCTCGTTTGTTATGAATATATTAGTTGCATGAAGAGGTAGCGTGGTAGCGGGAAAGCTGTGTGCGTGAATCTCAGCGGAATCGCTAAAGCCCTCTACGCTGCAACATCGTAATGATTCTTTTTAGCCGCAAACAAGAACTATTACAAATGACTGAATCGACCAGGATGTCTGTTCTTTCAAATGTTCACTCATCAGCTGAAACAAACCCATCTTCTTCCCTTTCTATTTATTCGATGTATGGACCTGGAACAGGTGATTGAATTCTTAATTTTTAGTTTGGTAATTCATGTCCCTAAGCAAACTTATTTACTTTGTGGAGAGCAACCGGAGGACAACAGAGTGGCTTTTAGATACTTTAATGGCAGCTCAATGAGAAATTCCTTCGGGTTTGATTGCAGACTATTCCTTTTGTATGCCGATCGTTAGCAAGAGTCATTGCTACGATTATAATTTTTAGCAGCTTTAAAAACTCTGTTTTTAGCTTACTGGTTTGCAACATTTTGACTGTAAGATTGTGATAGTCACATTTTCCCGTAAGGACTTAACGCAAGTTTGTACTTTTGAAGTCATTGGTTTTCAAACTGGGAGGCGCGCCTCCACAGGGAGGCGCGAACTATTCTTAGGGGAGGCGCGAGTGTTAGCCACAACATAAGCCTATAGCATAACCCGTTTAATTACATAATTAACCGAAGTGTTAGTTGCAAAATCAAGTGAGGTTATTATTCAAAATTGTTAGCTCGCAAGCAATAAATCTAAACCAGTATCCAAAGTCTTGCTTTACTCATTTCTAACATGCTAGGTCATTGTGACGTCCTAATGCGATATGATTCGTATTATCGAATGATTGCTCGATAGTCGATAATGCAATTGCTATTAGTCCACCTGCTGCCCTACAAACTGCAGTTATTTATCTTATTCAATCAAAAAGTAATGGAGAAATAATCAAAAAGCAATGTAATAAATAGCATCAAAATTAAAATTTAATTTTTTTTAAAACAATATATTAAGAATATTAGTTTCAGAAAAATGGATAAATTTTTGACTGGTTATAAGAGAAAATCCAATAGTACCGGTAATGAAAATAGTGATGTTGGCACTAGTAGCGAGAGTAAAAGGAACAAACAACAGAAAGGAAGCACTGCCAAGAAAAGAAAATACGACCCATCCTATTTATCCTTCGGATTTATAAGTGTTATTAATGCTGAGGTAGAAAAACCAATGTGTTTGCTTTGCTCGAAAGTTTTGGCTGCTGATAGCATGAGACCCGGAAAATTAAAGCGGCACCTTGAAACTACGCATTCTGATTACGTTGATAAGCCTAAAGAATTTTTTCAAAGAAAATTGGATGAGTTTACTAAACAAAAGCAGATGCTAAAAGAAGTAGTTCATTCTCCATCAAATGCATTACTAGCATCGTACTTAGTGTCTTACAGGATCGCGAAGTGTAAAAAACCACACACAGTAGCAGAAACTTTAGTCTTGCCAGCAGCTATTGATATGGTCAAAGTAATGTTTGGAGAATCATATGCGAAAAAGCTACGGCAAATCCCGCTTTCTGATAATACAGTTAGCAGAAGAATTAATGATATATCTGAAGATATTTGCGATCAGTTAGTTTCTAGAGTGCGTACTTCGAAATTCGCGATACAAGTAGATGAAGCAACTGATGTAGCCAAAGACGCACATTTAATTGCCTATGTTCGATATGTTGAAGAGACTGATGTCATTGAAGATATATTATTTTGCAAACCCATTCCTGAAAAAGCCACAGCCAATGAGATTTTTAATATAATTGACGTTTTTTTTAATGAGAACGACATAATGTGGAGTAATTGCGTTGGGCTTTGTACCGACGGTGCACGGTCAGTGTCGGGGCACAAAGCTGGTCTTCAAGCACTTGTTAAAAAGAAAACACCTGACGTTCTCTGGACGCACTGCATGCTCCACAGAGCAGCTCTCGTATCCAAAAATATATGCAAGGAACTTAACAACGTTTTTACAAACGTAACGAAAGTTATAAAATACATAAAAAACAGTCCATTAAAAGTTAGACTGTTTGCAAAGCTGTGTGAAGATATGGGAGCTAATTACTCGTCGCTTCGGCACTATTGTGAAGTGCGCTGGCTATCTCGTGCAAAAGTAATTCAAAGGGTACTTCAACTCAAAGACGAAATTGCAATTTTTCTCGATGAAAATCATAATGAGGACTCGAACATGTTTAGGGATGATAATTTTATTGTTAAACTCACTTATTTGGTTGAAATTTTCGGAAAATTGAGTGTTTTTAATAAGTCAATGAATGCAAGGACCACACATGCATTTGCTGATGCAAAAAGACAAAGTAAAAGCGTTTGTAAAAAAGTTGAATCTTCTTCTTCTTCTTCTTCTTCTTTCGGCTTCTCCCTATTCGGGGTCGCCACAGCGCGAAAGTATTTTCCACTTCTCCCGGTCGACTTTGTCTCCTTCCTTAGCTCCAACCCTTTCCATGTCTTCTCTTGCCAAATCCATCCACCTTCTCTTTGGCCTTCCTCTTTTCCTTCTACCTGGCACCGCCATCTCCATCATCGTTTTTCCCACGTAGCCTTCTTCTCTCCTTTTCACGTGGCCATACCAGCGTAGCCTTGCATTACGAAGTTTGTCTCCTAGCTTTGCGATCTTGGCAGTCCCTCTCACGTATTCGTTTCTTATTTTGTCCTTTCTTGTCACTCCCAGTGCCCATCTCACCATTTTCAACTCTGCAACTTCCATTTTTCCTACCTGTCTTTCCGTCATTGCCACCGTTTCCATTCCATAAAGCATGGCTGGTCTGACAACACTCTTGTACATTTTACCCTTAACTCTTGCTGATAATTTCCTGTCGCACAGAACTCCAGACACCTTCTTCCAATTTATCCAGCCTGCTTGGATCCTTCTCCTCACTTCTTCCTCACATCGTCCATCGCTACTAATTGTTGAACCCAGATATTTGAAATTTTTTGCTCTCTTTAGCTTTTCTCCTTGCAGCTTCAACTCTTCTCCATCATCCACATCCCCAACCTTCAAATACTCGGTCTTGCTTCGGCTCACTTTTAGGCCTCTTCTCTCCAGCGCATTTCTCCACATCTCCAGATCATCCTCTAGCTCCCTGCAATTTTGCCTAGACAGCACTATGTCGTCTGCAAACAGCATATCCCATGGTGCGTCCTTCCTGATGTCCTCCGTCAGCTTGTCCATGATGATGGCAAAAAGGAATGGGCTGAGTGCTGAGCCTTGGTGAAGTCCAACACCTACCTTGAATTCCTCAGTCAACCCTGCTGCACTTCTCACAGTTGTTGTCGCTCCGTCATACATGTCCTTAATAATCGTTACATAGCACTCTGATGTTTCAGCTAACCTCAAGCATTCCCACAGTTCCTCTCTGGGTACCCTGTCGTATGCCTTCTCCAAGTCAATAAAGGCACAGTGCACCGCCTTCTGCCCTTCATTCCACTTTTCCAACAGCATCCTCAAACAGAAGATTGCATCGGTGGTACTTCTTCCTGGCATGAATCCAAATTGTTGCTCACCAATCATCACCTCCTTTCTTATCCTTGCTTCTATTACCCTCTCCCACAGTTTCATAGAGTGACTCATCAACTTGATTCCTCGGTAGTTTCCACATTCTTTGATGTCTCCTTTGCCTTTGTACAAAGGTACAAGGACGCTCTTCCTCCATTCATCTGGCATCTTCTCCCCTCGTAGGAGTCTATTAAAAAAGTTCACTAGAAACTCCACACCTTTATTCCCTAAAGCGATCCATACTTCCACTGGTATGTCATCAGGTCCTTGCGCCTTTCCCTTCTTCATCTTCCTCAACCCAGTCCTGATTTCTTCTACAGATATATCTTCCACGTCCCTTTTTGTCTCTTCTGTTTTCATTTCTCTTCTCTCTCTAGGGTTTTCCTGGTTGAGTAGGTCGTCAAAATATTCCTTCCATCTCTGTTTCACTTTCTCTTCTTCCATCAGTATCTCTCCAGTGTTACTCTTGATTACTCTTACTTGCTGTACATCCTTGCTTTGTCTGTTTCTCTGCTTTGCTATCTTAAACAACTCATTTTCCCCCTCCTTTGTTTCCAGTTTTTCGTACAGTTCTTCGTATGCCTTGTTTCTTGCCTTTGCCACTTCTCTCTTAGCTTGTTTTCTTGCAGTTTTATAGGCCAACTTGCTTGCATCATCTCTGATGGTATCCCATACCTTTTTAGCATTTCTCTTATCCTTCAGTTTCTCCTGGACTTCCTGGTTCCACCACCACGTCTCCCGTCTACCTGCCGTGCTAATTTTTCCTGATGTTTCACCCAATTCCATTCTGGCAACGCTCCGTATCACCTCAGCTACTCTTTGCCAGTCTTCCTTTCCACCAAGTATTCCGCTTTTAATCACTTCCATTTTAAATTTATTCTTCACTTTGAAGTCTTTCAGCTTCCACCATTTTATTCTCTTCACTGGTTTTGGTGCTTTCCTCCACTTCGTCCAGATGATTATTGCACTTACTACTAATCTGTGCTGTTTTGCTACACTTTCATTGACAATAACCTTTGTATCCACCACCTCCTTGATTCTTCTTCTTCTTACCATAATGTAATCCACCTGCGAACTGCGTCCGCCACTGTTGTAGGTGACTCTGTGTGCTGGTTTCTTTACAAAGTAGGTGTTAGTGATCGCTAGTTCCATTCTCTTAGCAAAATCCACCACTGCTTGTCCTTCGTTATTTCTCTTCCCCAATCCATGTCTGCCCATGCATTCTTCATCACCGTTATTCCCTTCTCCTACGTGCCCATTCAAGTCTGCTCCCACCACAATTCTTTCATTCTTTGGTATCTTTTCCACTGTCTCATCTAGATCCAGCCAAAATGCTTCCTTTTCTTCACGTATGCACCCCACCTGTGGCGCATACGCACTGATAACATTCAACATAACACCATCAACTTCCATCTTCAAGCATATTATCCTGTCTGTTACTCTCCACAACTCCACTACCCTGTCCAGATGCTCCTTTTTCAATATGATTCCCACGCCATTCTTTTTATTTTCACTTCCACAGTACCACATTTTATATCCTCCACCTATGCATTTTGCTTTCTTCCCCTTCCAGCGAGTTTCCTGCACACACAGTATGTCCACCCCTCTTCGCTCCATAAGGTCCGCCACTTCTCTTCCTTTACCGGTCATGGTTCCAACGTTTAATGTTGCAACCTTCAGCTTGATCTTCTTAGCTTTCTTCCTCTCTTCATTTCTCTCCTTCTTTCTTCTCCATTGCTTTCCACCTCTTCTTTGCATCCAAGTAGCCTGTCCGCCAGTGGCCCTTGGTGCCCAGTCACTGGTAACGGTCGTTGTTATCCCGGGCCTCGACCGATCCGGTATGAAGTCAGATACGACGCGCATTGAAAACATTTGGCTAGGTTTTATGCCGGATGCCCTTCCTGTCGCAACCCTCCCCATTTATCCGGGCTTGGGACCGGCACCAAGGCTGCTCTGATTTGAACAACCTTAGAGGCTGGGTTTTTAATAAGTCAATGAATGCAAGGACCACACATGCATTTGCTGATGCAAAAAGACAAAGTAAAAGCGTTTGTAAAAAAGTTGAATCTGTGGAAAGCAAATTTGCAAAAAAACAACCTTGACATGTTTCCACTTCTAAATTCATGCATGTAGAAGCCAACAAAAATCTGTTTGTCGAACACTTGAATGGTTTGTTACTTCATTTTTCGAATTACTTTGATGATCTTGATTTCACGAAAGATGCGTGGATACAGAATCCATTTATCGATGAAGAAGATGATGATGAATTCGGATTGACAATTATTGAGAAAGAACAATTGATTGAATTATCTTGTGATACTGCATTGAAACAGAGATTTCAGAATGTGTCTCTGGTTCAATTTTGGTTGAATCTCAATTCGGAATATAATGCTTTGTCAAGCAAAGCTTTAAAAATACTGCTGCCATTCGCAACATCATATTTATGCGAAACAGGATTTTCTGCGTTAGCTGCAATGAAATCGAAATATCGAGCTCGCTTGATTGTAGAAAAAGAGCTATGAGTAGCCATCTCGTCAATAACACCGAGATTTAACAGCCTTTGCGCTAATAGACATGCGCATCCATCTCATTGAAAGACAAAAATAAACGTTGTTATTCTTTTTATGTTCCATAATTCGTGTTTTTATAATTTTATAAAATGAGGGGAGGCGTCGTATGATTGAGTATTTTTAAGGGAGGCACGGCAACACAAAGTTTGAAAACCACTGTTTGAAGTTATGGAAATTTTACTGGAATCTTCGAGAAAATCTAAAAGGTTCTTCGCTTAGTATATTCATGACCGCAAATCTTCAGATATATAATAGATAGGTTGTGTCGATGTGTATCTGGGTTAGTGTATTCGGCAAGTAATTATTGGCTCTTAACCCTTTCAGGTTCACAAGATATCCTATTCATAACATTTGAAATAATTCAGAAATTGTTTGGCAATAATTGCATTGTAGTAAGCTTTAGAAAAGTGATTATTACGTAATAATGACAACAATTAACGGTCTTGGTACCTATATGTACCACTAAACCTCAGAAAGTTAAAAACTGTAAAGGCCAACTGGATCTGATAGTTGTTGTAGTTAGGAGTGCGATTGAGGTCTGGTTTATAAGTGAGCATATTGCTTGTCTTTAGAACGATACGTGACGTCGCCTCAATTTTAAAATACTAATATTGATACAAAACCAAAATTGTATTGCGCGACAGTTATGAATTTTTTCTTAATTTTAGGTTTTACTTCCAACACAGTGCAGAAAATACCAGAAGTTGTCAATCAACCAGAGTCGGAAATGACGGAATCAGGGATTGTTACTGCTGCTTCTGCCACTTTTGAGGTTGCAGAATCAGCTCAAGAACCTAAATTTTCTGCTGCTGTGCCACAGTCTACTTCAAAACAGCCGTCTTTGTTCAAAAGCAATGCGACTTCGAAACAAGCTGATTCTAATGTATCTTCATCTGAAAGTATTTACACTGATGAATCAATTTTAACTGAACCTGAATTGAAGGAATTTAAATCTACAAGTTTTACTCTTGGAAAAATACCAATGCGGCCACCACCGAAAAGCTACTGTCGGTGAAACTTCCCGTGTCTTAACACTTTGCCACCACGATCAGCAAAGGTTGGAGAGTTTTGCTTTGCTTCCTCGTATGCTGGCTTGATGAAAACTAGGCCATTTTCTGGAGTGATGGAGGTATGGTGAGAGATAAAACATCTCGACCATGTTACGAACCTAATCAAGCTGAGTAGCTGTGACTTCGACGTTATTCTTGCTGATGTGATTCTTTTCGCTAAAAGACATTAGAAGGTGTTTAGATTGGTGCTGCCAAGCTTTTTGTTGCACTTGAAATAGAAATTGATATGACATTTTTCACGCCGTTAGCTTTTACAACGGATGTTTTCACTTCATTTTCAGATGCCAATGCACAATATCTGATTACAGAAAATAGGGATATAAGAAAAGTACTTTAAAAAATAGGTGAAATATTTGAGATTTAAAGGTTAACAAGCAAAGGAACTTAACTTATCAAACGCAAAAGGAATGATGAACGAGGAGTGCTCAATGTTTCTAAAACTCTCTTGGATCACAGCAGCCATTTCGACCCAACTCAAGGAGGTCGGAGACTACACCACCGTGGGAGAGCAGCTGTTGATTAAAGGTTCAGCTGCTTGCTACCCCTTTCTTTGTGGAATCTCTCTTTTTGCGCAAAGCTCACTTTTTAAAGTTTTCCTCTGACTCACCACTTTTTCTTCATGGCTCTAATTTTTTACACGTTGACTTTTTTCCAAATCACTGTCTCATAATTTAGACTTTTGGCTCTGTCCTTGGTGGCAATGAGTCTCCGGCGTTCTTGCTAACTGGTCACTGTGCTGCATTAAAGTCGCCCTTTCCTATTTGACTGGCCCAGTTCAAGTTTTTTGTGTTGAGAGACTGCGTCATTCTGCATGCTTTTTGCTGGCGCTACTGGCGCCAGCAAACATGCCTCTTAGACTTTTGTTCTGTCCTTGACGTGCTATTTTGCGTCTTCTTTCTCACATTCTGGCAAATGGCAGCGAGTTTGCACTCTCTACTTTCAAGCTGTAATGAGTTCTCAACTCCCTAGTCCCTCATTTCTTGGAGGTAACCACAAAGACGAAGTGCACTGCTTCATTCAACTACTGTTTTGTAAAAGGCTTTTTCCTGCCCACTTCTATTTTAACTGAAAGTGTGTTTCTCGTCGAAATTTTTTGACACTAAAAAATATTTAAAAAAACTACTTTCTCGTCACGCTTGGTGTCTTCTCTCGCATTCGCTACAGTCTTTTAGTACATACCTCACGAGTAGTGGCGGAATTCTTTAGTATAGCACATGTGCTTACCCAAATCCGGACGCTTCTCATTCTGTTCTGATATCCTACACCGCGCTCTTTTGGACGGCTTTTAGTACGATTTCTAGTGAAAGCCGTGGAGATTGTTCGGTTTCTGGGACTTCGAGGTCTTGCGCCAAGCTGTCATCCAAAGGAAGGGGTTGGGTTGCTACAGCGACACAAAAAAACAAAATTTTGGAGGCTGCGAAATGGTCTTACGGTTTTCCAGTACCGTAGTCTCCAAACTGTGAATGGCGACCCCAAAGCGGGACTGCTTGTGAGGTGGCCAAAAAAAGGTTTTCACTTTTGATTGTACCTCGAATACTTGCAGACTTATGCTTTTGTTATGATTAGATCATTAAAATTGGGAGACCGCAATTCATGTTGGTAGTCTTCCTTACATATCGTTGTTGTCGGTGCAAGCTGTAGTTTAAACCCCAAGGACAGCCATTGATGCTAACGTCGGTTTTTTGCCATGCCGCATGAAGTGTAATCTTTTTAAGTCAGAGGTGCGTGATCTTTTTTCTGGCATGTCAATTTCAATCATCTTTAAAATCTCGCAAGCCAGTCAGAGATCGTCCTCCATGTTGTTTCTACGCTCAGCTTAGCTTCGAAGCAGTGAGCCATGACAGTTTTCACCCAAAAACGCGATAAATACCTTTTTATTTGTTGATCGGTTTTCCTATGTCATAATTTATTCTTCAAGGCCACAAAATTCACCTCGTGAGCCGCATTTGAAAACCTTTTCGAAGGTTGCGCACCCCTGCTTTAAGCCCTTAACCCGCCGTCTTTCGATGACAAGTCTTGCATTGAGTCCATCTGGCCTTGCTGCTGACGAAACAACACAACGTCACGTTGCGGCTTGCTTTTGAGGTTAAGTGGCGTAAATAATGTGAAGTCACATTATCTATGATACCGGTAGAGCATGTTGCCAGCCCTCTGGCTTGTCTTTTTAGGCAGACTGTGCGCGTGCAATCGCTTAAAAAAGAGTACTTCATGCAGTCGAGTTTAATTAAGTGTAGTAGCGGTGATAAGAAAAAGCTGAACTAGAGTAGGACTATTGTAACTTCGCTGCAGCAGTCAGGTTTGAGGAAAGTAGCTTTTAAACCGCAATTTCAGATAGATTTGGACAAAGCCTTTGAACGTGTCTAACCATTATCAAATCTATTGTAATAACCTAATCGTAAGTCGTTCACTTTGAGTTATTTTGCGAGGTTAGGTCATACAATCACAAAGAGTCGTAAGTAGTAAGCCAAATACAGGGTGTCTCAAAAAAATGTACACTCTTTGAATCGTTATAACTTCAACAACTTATTGATTTTTACTTTTAAATAAATTGACACAAGAGAAAGAATTCACTTGAGAGTAAAATCCACAAAAACATGTCAAATTAACTCTTTGATAAAATAAAAAAAACACTTTGGGCAATTTGAGATAGTTCACGTAATGACAAGCTCACATAAGTGCCCAAACTCGTTGCCGTTCTGTTCAGTGGGCTACTCTTTTTATATCTTAAAGAAATTGACCTAGAACGTCCATCAAACGCCTTCGTCTTCTCATTCTTTTTCTGTTGATGAGCGGTAACGTTCATCCCAATCTTTCCTTGCTCAGTGTGCGCTGGAAATGTGATCTGGCTAGGTAGGTTAGTGAAATGCTGTACTTGCTCCAAATGGGTCCATCTAAGGTGCTCACTACTCTCCCTTTCCAACTTCAGAGCTCTTGGCAGCTCTCACTTCTGGAGCTACCCCCTGCTGTGTCCCTTATAACACTGTGACTCCCACCGTTACACCTCATTGTAACACTGACTTCCTCCTCGGACTTCTCCAGACCTGTGTACCTCCACTGTTCAACCTGGCCCCCCTTTACTAATGCAGCACTCTCGCCTTCAAACCTCTTATCCCCCTTCTGCCCATTCTGTCTCTTCTCCCTCTGCCTCCTCACCACCGCCTCTTGCTCCTAGCTATCCTTCTACGCCTCCTGCTTCCTCTCCCCCTGGCTCTCTCAGGGTTCTTCAATGGAGTGCTGGCGGTCTCCGTGCCAGGAGCACCGAACTGCTACATTTTCTTTAGTCCCATCCCGTTGACCTTATCTGTATCCAGGAATCTCACCTCAACTCATCTTCCTCTTTCCGGATCCCTGGATTCTCTACTCTGCGATGTAATCGCACCCACTCCCGGTTTGGCTTTCTGTCTCGTAATGCCACGCACGTAAGCGGCGGCGTCATCATTTCCATCAGGTAGGGCTTGTCTTTCTCTGAACTTTTTACCTCCTCTTTCTCTCTCTTCGCTTGACCCCTACTCTAATTATGTAGGGGCCAACAACTCCTCTCTTTTCTTAGTGTTTACGCTCCCCCAACTCGCTCTTCTCCGTCAAACGACAGAACCGACTCCTTTTCTCCCTCCAGAAATTTCTTCATTCTCGGGGACTTCAATTTCCATCTTCCCTTCTGGGACTCAAAATGTACTTCCGACCCTCGTGGGGAAAAAGTATTCGACTGGGTCATTTCCTCTGACCTCCTCCCCCTGTATAATCCTGACGTACCTGCTCTTCTTCATCGCTCCTACCCTGACATCTCCTTTGCTCCCTCCTCTCTTGCTTTTGGCAGATGCTTCAGGACGGGTTGTGATCACCTACCAATTCTTCTATCTGTACCTCTCTCTCTCCGGTCTTTCGTCCCAACGAGCGCCCCCTTCTTTCGATTTTCAGAAAGCTCGCTGGGATGACTTTGCTTCTTACTTTGACTCTCACTGTCCTTCTGCAGAGGAATACTCGTCTCCTTCTCTTTCCTCTGCTGCTACTCTTTTTACCTCTCTGGCACTGAATGCGGCCTAATCTTCCATTCTTTTTGGGCGCATCAAACGCCCTCCTAAAGCCTGGTGGTCTGCTGAAGTGGAAGAAGCGGTTAGTGAAAGATGTAAGGCTTTTGCTGCCACTCACAGAAGTGATGAAGATCGCCAGGCTTACATCTCCGCTTACGGACGTGCTTCGACTGTCATCGCCAAGGACAAGGCTGAGGCAAGACAGACACTTGCTCTTCTCTCTCGCCAATGTCTAACCCTAAATCTGTATACTCTCTTTTTTGCTCTATTGTTGGCTCTCCTTCCTCGTATCCCCCCTTTCCTAACTTCCCAACTGTTCCTCTCCCAGGGAATCGGCTTCGGTCTTCGCCGATTACCTGAGTCCCACTTTTCTGTATCTCAGTCAAAGGCCCTGCGTAGCAGAGCCAGAAGCTACCTTTTCGAGCCATGTGCCCTCAGGAATCTCACTTGTCCTTCTTCTCCCCCACTGAATTTCTTGCGACTGCCTCCAACCTTTCCTCGTCCACTGCCACTGGCCCAGACAAAATTGCCTATCCCGTGCTAAAGCACTTTCCTCGCTCTGGCATGGATTTTCTTCTTCATATTATCAATCTTTCCTAGACTTTGCATCCCTTTCCTTCCATCTGGAAGACATCTTCCATTATTCCCATACACAAGATGGGAAAGCCTCTCGACTCTCCTGCTTCCTTCCGGCCTATCTCTCTCACCTTTTGCGTATCAAAGCTGTTTGAACGCATCATACTATCCCGTCTACTCTTCTTTCTGGAGTCTAATTTCATTCTCTTTCCCCGCCAGGCCGGTTTCCGCCCTGGACGGTCTACACTTGATCAAATTCTTTATCTTTCTCGGTCCATTTGGGATGGGTTTAACAAACCCAGGCCGGGCTCTCGGACAATCCTATCTACTATTGATTTCTCTAAAGCTTTCGACTCTGTCTGGCATCCCGCCCTTTTCCATAAACTCATTTCGGCTGGCCTCCCTCCTTGCTTTGCTCGTTGGACTCAATCTTTCTTTTCTGATAGGTGCACTTGCATGGTTTATCAAAATTACAAAAGTCGTTCCTTTCGAGTCCGTCGAGGTGTTCCGCAAGGATCCGTTTTTGGCCCTGTTCTTTTCTTTCCATCAATGATCTTCCGGCTTCTCTGCCTTCTTCCGTCAGCTGCTCTCTTTCCGCTGACGATCTGGCCATTTGGTCCTCCTCCCCCTCGGTCCCCACTGCGGTGGAGATCACACAAGAAGCTCTGTTTCGATTGGAGCACTGGTCTGAGTACTGGTGTCTTCCTCTCAATCCGAGCAAATGTGAGGCCTCCTTCTTTTCAGTGGATCCCCACCAGGCTAACCTCCAACCCAGCCTCCTCCTACTCGGCTCCCACTTCCGTTTCAATCCCACCAAGTTTTTCCCTCGTCTCAAGGCCTTACGCTGTATCTCTGCTTACTCATTGGACCCCTCTAAGGAGTCCCACTCTCTTCTGTATGAAGCTTTTCTTTGGCCCCTTCTCACTTATGCTTCACCGGGATGGTTTCCTTTGTTAAGCGTAACCAATATCACTAAATTGGAACGCCTCCACCGAGCGACTAGTCGCGCCATCACCGGCTGCCTCTCATTCTCCCCTATCCCTCTTCTTCTCTCCGATGCTTCTTTACCTCTCCTACGAGTCATCCTCACTAATTTCACTTTTTCATCTTATGAGCGGGCTCTTCGTCTCCCAACCTCTTTTCCCATTTCAGGTTTGGCCAGACTAGGAGTGAAACCAAGACTCTATAGATCGATCTGGAGACCTTTTGCGTCCATTCACCCGCTCATGCTTCCTTCTACTTCCCCTAGGAGGCTCTTCTTGCTTGCCCTTCCTTTCCTCTTTGGAATCTTCCCTCGTTCACAGTGGGGTCCACCCTTTCCACTCCATGCTCTCGCTCTGGTCTCCTTTCTTTCCAAGGTGCGGCTCTCGCTCACCTTGACTCTTTTCTTCTTTGACTCTTTTGGCAAAGGCGGCTGGGGCGCATTTGCCAACTGCTCTCTCTATGACACCGAGGCCACTCTTTGTCAGCAGGCTCAATATGTTCAAGTTTTTCTGCTAAAGCCTGCGCCATTCCGCAAGCTCCTTGCTAGTTTCGGCAGAACCAACAAGTTTGCCATTTTTCTTCTCTTCTCCTCCGATATGACTCACGCTCTGTCCTCGTCACCCTGTCTTCTCCATCTTTGCTTTTACCTCAATCTGTGGCAGATCTGGCAGGAACTGCTTTCTCTGTCCTCCTGTTCTATCAGGCTACAGTGGGCCCCCAAAAACTTGTTTCTCCCGGGGAATGACACGGTTGATGAGCTGGCCAGACGGTAAGCGCTACATGCGCCCTTTGCAATCCCTTATCGTCTGTCTTCTCTTATGTCTCGTATCCACTCTTCACTGTTCTCGGACTGGAGGCGTACTGTCTCATCGAATTTCTTTGACACACAGGTGCCCTCAATTTCCACCGAGGAACTTGCGCTCCTACGCCACGCTCGCTGTGTTTTCTCTCATCTACGCTGCAACGGACACAGCCTTCTGTTAAGCTCTTATCTCCAGGATTGGCAGAATCGAGAATCCTTCCTGCAGCGCTTGCGATCATTCGTCCCAAGACACCTCTCATTTCATTCTGCACTGTCCTGCTACGGACTCTTTGCGCCGCTCACTCTTTGGCGACTCTCTGCCTCTCAATATAAACGATATTGATCAAAATTTATGTATATGCTGTTTGTTTTTGGATTTATCAAAGGCCTTTGATACGGTTGATCATGACATTCTTTTTGATAAATTGTACCGTAACTTTGGAATTCGTAGTAAACCTCTGGTGGATTTATTAACAAGCTACTTAAAAACAGATATCAATATATTAATGTACGTAAATGTATGTCCTCATATACCAAAGTATCATGCGGGGTACCCCAGGGATCTTGCCTTGGGCCGCTACTTTTTTTATTATACATTAATGACATTTCGTTGATTTCCAATTTTAACACCACATTATTTGCCGATGACACCTGCTTGATGATGGCTGATAACAATCTGAAAAACCTGGAACACAAAGTTCAAATAGAACTAAAAGAGTTAACTCTTGGCTCAGTCAAAATAAGCTATCCCTGAATTTTTCAAAAACTAACTACATGATAATAAACAAGCAACCCCTTAAAACTTTTCAATGTAACTTTTAAATAGCTCTTGACGGTATTACTATTAATAGAGCGCATACTGTCAAGTACCTTGGGTTATTCATTGACGATGATCTCAAATGGACGTCGCAAATAAATTATTTGTCCTCGCAGCTTGCCAGATGCACGGGACTCTTTTACAGATTGCGCAATTTTGTTTCAAGAGAAACCCTTTGCACGCTTTACTATCTTGTATACAGCAGAGTTCAATATGGAATTACTGCGTGGGCAACAGCAAATAAAACTTCACAAGAAATAATTCGGGTAAGGCTTGATAGAATTTTAAGAATAATATTGTTTCGTAACTTATATACGCCAACTTCACAAATGTTTAAAGAACTTCAAGTGTTAACAGCGGAAGACATATATCAACTTGAGTTAGCTAAATTTATGTATCAACTCCGTCATAATCAATTGCCTAAAAACTTCTATCATTCTTTTCGTAAGATAAATACTATTCATCAACATGAAACGAGATTAATAAATTCGACTGGTTACTACCGCCCTCGAATAAATAGATTATTTAGCCAAAAACTATTTTCTCACAGAGGTTCAAAGCTGTGGGGTAACCTCGAATCAGAATTAAAGAGCATGCACTGGATTTCTTTTAAAAAAGCATATAAACTAAAATTATTAAAAGATTATTAACTCTGCAAAAACTTTCAATTGTGTAAAAAACATTTATTGTTATTGTTTGTTTCGTTTCCTTTTTTTATATTTTTATTTTTTTTATCATTTGATAAAAACTTAAACTCAATTCTTTTTTACATAATGTACGCAAATTATAACAGTGTCACTTAATAGACTTTGCTTATATCTCAATCTACTGAGATCAGGGAGCATCTCGACTCGAGAACCGAAAGGTTCCTCGATGCTCCCAGGCTTTTGCTACAAGTGTTTTTTTTGTGTATTATTAATCTGATTATTGTGTCGGTGCGCAAAGCAATATCAAATAAATTCTCTCTCTCTCTATGACCTCTGGTCCAGGCCTTGGGGCGTTTCCCGGCTTCTGGGGCTCCAATGTCTCCCGCCATGCTCCCATCCCTCGAAAGGGGTCGGGTGACAACAACAACAAATCGTGAAATTGGCATAAACATTGATTATGATATTAGTACAATTGCGGCATTTTGAAATTTCACAGGTACATTGTTAGTAATTTGGATTTCTGTTCGCTAAACTGTCGGGTTGTCATCATTTGGACACAGAGGCTATGTCCTCCTTTTATCAAAACTGCTTTGTCATTGCTCTCACAAAAGCAAGTAGAGTAGAGCCGGCACAGCTGCCTTAACTAATTTTTTTAAAACCAACGCAACTAATGTACCGCACACCCGGCGTCGTACCATCACATATACAAACACGAAAAGGGGCGACCCAAGTTGTGGAATGGGCCTACCACTAAATAATCAATCTCTGAACCATTTTGGTAATATCATCGTTTTTGACTTTGTTTCCCTCTTCCTCTACTTTTTGCAAGATAGGAATGGTAGTTAATGAAATCTTACTTGACTGTAAGTATTATCACTCTTGGTCAATAGAGTAAGATGATCATCTTTACAGTGGCAAGATCTATGGTCTCCATCTACTATAACTTTTGGTAACTGCTCTCGCAAATATTTTTACGGTGAAGCCGGCACCGCCAACTCAAATTATATTTTTTAAATTAACAAAGCTAATGTCAAGCGCTGCCGGGGTAATATCGCACCATATTTAGTAGAAACAGTTTTTGCTATTTTGTTTGATAATAGCTTCATAGAGCTACCGGGATCAAATCTAAGCATTTGGGGAAAAGCAAGATTTCTTTTTTATCCCCCATGCGTACGCCAATGAAACGAACAAAAGGCGTAGCCACAGGGACATGAAAAAGTTTAACAGAAAATCAAAAAGACTACACCCCTGTATGAAATCGCACCGTATGGAAAAACTTTTCTGTATTATGCATGAAAATGAATTAAAAAATGAAATGTCTTCCATACTTCGAAAGTAAGGAAAACGCTCGACCCTCTTTGTTACAAGTGAGCAACTTAGGTCACAGACTAAAGGCCTAGCCAGGTTCTTAAAGCCACAAATTTAATTAGGAGAAGAAGAGCACCCAGTCATGAAATAGGCCAACTACTTAATATTCAATTTTTATAATTTTGAAAACAATCGCTCATTTATCGCCGTTATCCCTCCACTTAAACCGTGATTGTTTCCCCGCCGGCTACGCATTGAAACAAATACGGTCATCGGTATCATAAGAATAAAGGCAATGCCTATCCTCCCCATAATATTTTTCACTTGTTCATCTTTTTAAAACACACTTGATTTAGGATTGCCGATTGGATGAACAAAAAACATTAACTTTTTATTACTGTTCCCAGAACCACCCAATGGATGAAGCTAGCACAGACGACTGAACCGATATTCTTAACCCCGAGGTGACTGATTGGGGCTCTACGCGCAAGACCGGCAGGGCAGGCGAGTCAGCCTGTATTTTAATCCGTGGTTTACTGAGATCAAATTAGTAGGCCTGTGATGCTCATTAAGCATTTGGTGCGCTAAAGTGCGATTTTTGAGTTCCAGCTCGCATAGACGTAAAAATTGGGTGGCTGTGTTCCCAGCTGTTTTCAAGCCTAGCCTCGGAATATTGTCAGTCCCCATAATTTCCAAAAAAGTTGTAAAATCTCAAAAAAGTCTTCGCCTTTGTTTTGAGCCCCCAAAATGGAAAATACTTCCTTTTCAAAGTTAATCTTCAAATAAGCTGTTTTATCGTAAGGCAAATATGCCGTCAGCCTCTCTCCCCCTCGCAATCACAAAACAAAGTGTTGCGCCTATACCAATTCATGATTAAAAATTGAATTTGGGGATTTTCAAACCATTTATGGCTAAAAGCCGAGGCTTGAGATAAGCAAAGAAATGCTTTTTGTAGAAATCTTTGCTCCGAAAAATAATCTCAAAAGAATGCCTATGAAATAATTGGTCTCCAAGTGGGCGGCAGTTCTTAAAAGACACGGGGGTACAAAAAGTATCTGGGCTACCAATCGACTTGGAGTAGCGTTTAAAAGCTGGAATAAGGGAAGTTTTCGAGTGGACAGATAAGAAAGAAGAAAGTGGATTTATGCTGTCTACATGAATTATAGTTGATACGTCGTCAGTCGATTTGACAATAGAGAGCTCAATGATCAGGTCAGAGCAACAAAATGAAATTTATTCAGTATGGGCTGGCAAATCGCGGAAAAGCTAAACGTGCAAGGCAAGGAGCATTAATACGTAGTCAGTCGATTTTAAAGTAGAGAGCTCAATAATCGAGTCAGAGCAATAAAACGTGGAGAGTTTGAATTATTGTTAATATAATAGCGTAGCCAAGGATTTCGATTTGCAAAAGTCAAAGTAAGGAGGAAGAAATGATGTTTGAATAGCAGTCGAAATTTTGGTGAATGAAGAGCTATGCAAAAAAGTTGAAAAAGTTTGAACAAAAAGCGACAAAGAAAAATGATATGAGCATATTGACCCCACGAGGTAAAATCGGACTGCGAAAACAATCAATTTAAGATAAAATAGCTTGTGAGTAGGATTTTCAATACACTGATAAAATGCTTCTATGTCTGGAGAATTTTAATGGGCATTTTGGGAAACAAAATGATAGCTTTTAATGGTGGGAATGGCGGAAATGTTTAGAGAAGCCTACTTGTGTTTTACGATGAAAATCAGTTTTGTGAGGCAAACACATAATTTGAAAAAGAAGTCAAAGGAAAGTTACATACAGAGCGGATGAAAATGAAACAGAGATTGATTTTGTTTGGTTGGTAAAGACCACATCAAAAATTTAAAAGACATGAAAAAAATTGCATCATCAAATGTTAGTAACAGGAGTAGATAAAAGAAAATTAAAGAAATCAATGAAAGTCTCTATCAAGAGGCGATAGTGATAGAGTAAAATCAGAGTTATTTGACGAAGCTTGGTTATAATTCGATGCACATCAAGGATCTATGGTGTTTCCACGGGCTTTCGCGATTGTGGTTGGTGAAGTCGCAGAATGTACTAGGGAAGGTATAAAAATAAAATTTTGTATTTTAATGACTTGTTTATAAGAAGTAAAACGTGGAGATTTTGATAGAGAAGTTTTAAAATGTAGAGAGGACTTTGAAAGTTTTTTGTTTTCTGGAGAGCAGCTCAAATACCAGTTGAGAAATTGAAGCAGCAATGACAACAGCAACAAAAGTTTGTAAATTAAAGTTAGAGAATATATGATGTTACTTCAGGAAAAAAGACTTTCGTTGAAGACAAAAGAAAGCATCCATCAAAGTTGTCTGAGGTCGGCGATAGTGAACGAAAGTGAGACTTAGAGTTTCAGAGAAAATAAAATGGCAATCTTAGGAAGATCTGAGAGAGTAATGATCAGAGCAGTGTGTGTGGTGTTAAATTAATTGATAAAAGGAATAGCCAAAATCTTGTAAATGCTTTGGCTTTAGAAAAAGTTGTCGATAGATTACTTAAAGCAAAGGGAGTACAGTTGTACGGCAGTGAGGAAGACCAAAGATGATTGGAGAAAGCAGATGGAAGGAAAGATTGATACGAATGGATAAACAAGGAAGATGCCATTAACAGAGCAAAATGGCCCAACGTTGTTTATAGAATTGCAAGGAGCCCAAGGGGATTTTGTTTACCTTCGCCAGCAGGAACAAAACTGGGTTTTAGAAATTGGATCTCTTTTTCTCAATATGCAACTACGGTGACTAAAAACTGACAACTTGTTGAAATTATATTGAAGTATTGTGAAACTATGATGAAGTTATTGTTTACAAAACGGCGTAACAAGCATGCAGAAGTATACAGTATATAATAAAATAATTTCTTCTTTTGTATGAGATGATTGTTGTTTATGGGGTCGCGTTTGCCATATTTGCAGAACACTCAATCATGTTCAAATATTGGTAGATAAATTACAAAAGTGATGATATGCTATGGGCAAATCTTGACTAAATTTTGCGTTGTGGTTTCGAGAACAGCCTTTGGTTCAATACAATTCTGCTACTAGTGTTAATCAGATGTTTTTACTTCGTTTGGTCAAGTGCTGAAATTGCTGCAAGGTATACACGTCATTTTATTGTGCAGTTAAGTCAACGTAATATTCAATATCTTAAAGCAGTGTTTTGCAAACGGGACTTTTCTTTGAAATACTTAATATTTATACAAGTTTTCAGCCAAAATTGAGTAAATGCTGCCATGAAGTAGTGGTTGATAACGTCGGGGATCGTGTTATGTTACCAAAAATGTGGTGACCTCCAAGAAAAAAAGTCATCTTTTTCACTGTCTCCAGTAATGCTGCTCGCGATCAATATAAATAGATTCATGTGGCTGTTGTGCCGCGAAATTTGTTTAGCTTATTTACTGTGGCAACAGACAAATAAGTTAGGGAAGCACTGTCTTAAGGCCTCACTGCACTGTTTAGGTTGTATAAACAATGCTTTTAAAAGGCCCAAAAACTAAATCCGGGCTTTTGCACGCAAGTTAACAGCTTGGTTTTTCTATTTACACATGAAAATCTGACAGTAAGCTTCAAGCATATCATCAAGTTAAGCATAAATTAGGCACGGATATTTCCGTATTGTAGTGCTTAGCATAAAATTTGAAAAACCTTCATTGCTTTAGAAAATTCTCTAGTTTATATTTGAACTTTGTAGATAAGCTTTAGCCCTTACATTCATCAAACTCCGATAGGTGGTAAGAAAGACGTAAAGGACTCTCGTCAAAACAGTACCTTTTCACAACAATCAGTGACCACTGACTACATGATTTTAGATCGAGAGCCCGAAATATTAACTGTACTTAAAATGCTGCAAGTTATCTCATACAAAAGATGAATAAAAGCATCCAATTAAAAAGCACACAAAAGTTGATGATGGTGAACATAGTTATGAAGATGTGCGGCTAAAAGTTGCAATTCGCAAGCGCTTCTCTACATTAAGACCGAGTCGAATCGATACAAAAACACTTTCATAAACAAGATTGAAGTTAATGTGAGATGTCTTTTTAATGCTCTTGAGGACGACCTCCTTTTGCTGATAGTACGTTGTTGACCTCTTTTGCGATTGACGATTTTTTGCGCTTGGACTCATCTCTTTGCACCACTAGGGAAAAATAGTTACAACTATTAAACAGGCTTTGTGCTCTTGTAGTGTATTTCGATATTTGTAAATGAATGTGAATGATCGGCTACGTAGTCGACTGAACTAGAGAGCCGCTTTAACGATGCATTTGATTACACGACCATGCTTAGGAAACCCGCGTTGGTTACGTCGCTCTGGTCTTGGAGAATTAAGCTACTTCGCCGTGATTTTCTTCTCTTGTTGAATTCCAACAAGCATCTAGCTAATTATGGTAGAGCTATAATCAAGCAAGCAAATTAATATAATGAATTTTTAAGCAAGACTGGACTGCTTGGCTTGTCTAATGAAGATGAACATGCAAACAAAAAACAAACAAAAACAAACTTCGAGAAAGTATTGAAATCAAAGGTAAACGATGTTGACTCGTACGTCTAAGTGCAACCCTTCACTTCCAAAATTGCTTAATGTAAACCTTAGCCTACTGTATGAAACCCTGTCCTCAGTGTCGTGTATGAAGATTAAAGTGGTATTATTAGCCCTTTAGGTTCCAAACGTTGTCCGTCTAAAAAACATCCTCGCTTAAGGGTATTCGTATTTTCACGTTCTATCTACGCTCCATTTAAGGCCTGACTATACGCCGCAGTTTTCTCTCGGACTTTCGACTGAGGTCTTGACGATGGGAACACCAAGTAATTATTGAAAGCAAGTTTTGAGTAAAGTAAGCTCACCATTTTTTATCATGCCTGCTGCAAGACATTTTTTAAATCGACAGTATGAGCATTGCGTTCTGGTTTTCTTCTCGATCAAGCAGTTCTGATTGCCCGCACATACATAGCTTGCATCTCTTTGAACGGATCTCTGTGATATAAAATGCAATGAGTGAAATGATAAAAATTCCTAGACATCATTAAAGCTTTTCAAGTTTTTCATGAGAGTGATCTTCGAGTGTTAGCACAAGCAAATTGTTGAAACGTGCGGTCGTACGCAGAAGCAATTAGCGCTAGTCTTAAAAAAAAAAACAAACGAATCTTGTCTTTGTCACGCTCGAGAACTATGTTTATGGAAATCAGTGCTGCCACTCTAAAAATTAAAAATTCACTAAATTTACCAAAAAAATCGCAAAAATGATAAAAAATTTTTTGAATTGCTATTTTAACAGCAAATGGCTATGTTTGTCGATTTATTGTGGCTAGACATACAATAAACCTGATAATAAATCGATTTTGTGTCGGTGTGCACAAATTGTAAAGTTTTTAAATTTTATTGTTGATTAATTAATAGGCCGAGTGACTCACAGTGAAAAAAACATTCAAAGTTTGTGAAACATATTGAAAGTAATCACCACCGATCAAATTTTACAGATTTGGAAAAATAGCATTAAATACAGCACTAGTTTATCGTTTAAACAACCAGACGACAGTACAATTTTTAACAATACTGCAAAAATTGAAAAAAGAATAAAGATAAAAGTGCAACCGTAAAGGAAAAAACTTCAGACTCAAGATGAAGATTTTTTCTCAAAATTCACTAAATCACTAAATGACTTCAAAATTCACTAAATCTAGTGAAATTTCTCCAAGAGTGGCACCTCTGATGGAAACGGATCTGATTACGTGATCAAAATTATGGCATTTTGGCATAAATGTGAATGTCGTCACGCTCAATTGTGCTGTAAAACTGTGAAAATGATTATTCAGAGCAAACCATTTGCGATGAAAATTATAAGCGTAACCAAGAAAGAGCAGGCTAAAATAGCTGAAGTCCTTTCCCTTTTAATAAAATGGTGCGAACTTACACAAGTCGTCAAACACATGATGTAACGAGAGCACGAAGACTGAAAAATAATGGCAAATCAAGAATTTTTTAAACTGGAGATTAGGAAGTGATGAATCTTACCAAAACAAGTCTTCCAAACTCCATTTTGAGGGTGTTTTTAAAAATGCGGCATCAATACGCCAATACTTTTTACTGTTTTGGAGACAACAAGATTCTTGCCCTCATTTTGATTGTCTTCTTTTTGGTAACAATTTAAAAGATTTTCATAAATGAAGAGTACTGATGACACAAGCCCGTATTTAGGAGAGAGGTCAAAACGCCCTACCAAAAAATAGAAGACACTGAGCAATTAATCTTGAGCAAAAAATTTGCTGTTTCAGACAACAAACGATCATTTTTTAAAGCTTTTTTTTGTAATAACTGCAAAACCCTTGGAAAGAAATTTCTCAATACATCTGTGATACAGTAGCCTACCTTAAAAAATCCTTTGCATCCTTCACATGCTAGTACACCGTAATGCTGCCATCTCGCCTTGTCTCCACACACGTTGCAAACTCCTTCAAATGGGTTTTGAGAAGCAGGGCTTCGCGACGGAAGAAATATTGGTGAATTTGGATATAACACCTGACAAAATACATGTTTATTTTACTCCTACTGCGTAGAGTCGAAAAAATCTGATACTTTAAAATGAGACTGCCTATTAAGAGAAGGAAGATGAGATAATATTTACCGTGATCACCGAAACACTTTTATGGCTAGCAGTATGGTCACTGGTGCAAGGGTCTTCCAGTAAACGCTATTAAGACGGGTTCTACTTTTTCGAGAACTCTCTGAAAAGTGAAACGAGTTTTTTAGAGGGAACGGTTTTGAAATTTGAGTAACTTTTATTCAAAATTTTTTCATTCATTTTAAAACCAAGCCCTCTGTTTTAAATTTGGTAACCTTTTCAAATTTCGAGTGACATTTTTCAAAGGCGTCCTGGGTATCACAAACTCGATAGTGACTCACTGGTCGATATTATACACAGGAAAACGTGTGTTCAAAACCGCTTAGGATTTGTTACAATTATTACTTAGCACTTACTTTAGCACCAACTAAACGGCTGAAATAGTCGATAAGTGTCTTTTACATTGAGCATAACGAAATAGAAATTACTTTGTATCGAAAATACGAGCGATGGCATTGAGCTATGATCACCTGTTTCTAATTACGTTCTTGTCACACAAAACATAAAAGTTAAATGAACTTATTTAGTCATTTGAAAATACCTTTTGTTTGGCATTGTGTGATTGAAATGCAATAAAAGGCGCAGATACAAGTGAACTTCTTGGCAAAGACATGCAGTCGGTTTGGGTTGAAACTGGCTGCTTAGGATAAGATTGCGATTGATCCTTCACAAAAGAAGCTTGGTTTAAACTTTGGGAAAATAGTTTACAATCTTGGTCCCATTGTAAGGTGGCATCCGAAGATGCATCGGTGAAGTTTTCTATAGCATTTGTATCAAACGGTATTTCCATGTTTACATTATTGCAAGAGCTTATTGCACCAACTTGAGACTGACAGTTAGCAGAAGTTGATTGACTAAAAGTGTCACTGTTCCCGTATAAACTGTTAGGATCAAAGAGCAGCTGAGGAAATAATTCGTAATTCTCACTGGAATTTGGTTGTACGGTAGAAGATAGAGTCTCTTCAAATTCAGTATTGCTTGCATTCGGGATATCTTGGCAGACGCTTGTTGAGGCAACTGGAAACGAAAGAGAATCACCAACCAAACTGTCAGCAGATGTTTGCTCTGGCAAAGCAACATTAGTACTAAAGTCTTCAAAAATGAAATCATACGCATCATCGAGGAAATCAAATGCTATGTCTGCATTTTCAAAAGGGCCAAGTTCTGTACCTTGTGGTTCATCAATTATTTGATTAAGATTTGACAAACTGTCGCTCTCTTCCATACGTAAGCAACTTGAACTACTATGATCGGTTGATTCAGATAGTCCTGTCAAATAAGAAGAGCTATTCCACAGAAGGTCGGTCATCTTCTGACTTTTCTCAAATGGATCTAAGATAAAACGAAGTTGAAGACTTAAAAACTAAAATACACAATTCCTTATTGTTACCAATAAAAACAAGGCGATACGGTCTTTCTAAAAACAATAGTAATTACTTGAAATGGATTACGAATTATACAAATATGGAATAGCATATTTCATCTTCCAGCGGCGAAAAACCTTTTCGCAATGCAAAGAACAATTAAACCCGTTTCGAAGTTACCAGAACTGTTAGCACAATGTTCCTTCTTCCATGAGAAGTGCTATCGTGTAAAAAAAATTATCACGAAGTGTGTTTGCCAAAAGAACATGTAGGTTGAATGTTTTTGCGAGCACAAAGAAAAATTTGGCATTACGTTAAATCTATTGCATCTGCCTTGAAATGTCCATATCCTATTTTTAAGCCTAATTAAAACCGAAGGCGTTATTGGCCGCAGAAGAATTTCTTTTTTGTAACGTCTAAGAATAAAATAGAATGCTAGTTACGACATTACAGCAATACATTTTATCTCACCTGGTTTACGTTCAATTTTTTTGTTGTTTGGAAATTTTGAAACTAAAATATTTACTTGTAGCAAAGAAATTTATTGAGATTCTATATCTGTGCAACAAACCACAATCATTATTATCCTATTCAAAGAAAATATTTAAATGTCAACACTTCGCCATACAATTTTTTGGCTTATAAGCTGCAATCACTGCTTTCCAACTTCATTATTTTATTCTTTCAATTTTTAATTGACTAAATGATGAACAATGAAAAAAAGCAAACAAAAATTACAGTATGAAATACAGTAACTCCTATATTAACACCTTTCGTTAACATACTCGTAGTTATTTAAAGATTTTGAATTGAAAAATCAATGTTTTTTCTGCATATCCAATTCGCGTTCCAAAATTAAGTTTACTTTAAAAAAGGATCGAATCAAAAACGCTGTTGTCAGGATAGGCATAACTTTCTTCCCATGATACCGATCTCTGCATGTCTTTAAATGAGCCGCAAATGCGGACAAAATTTAAGTTAAACAGGGGGGATGATGGTATCAAAGTAGCGATTGTTTTCATAAACAAATATTGGGTATTTAGTAGTTGGCCTATTTGACGACTTGATGGGATCTCTTTCGTAATCAAACACGTAACTTTAAGGACTTGACAAGGCCTTGGGTCTTTTTTATTGCCAAGCTGTAGTCAAGTAGGTAAAGAGGAAAAGCGTTTTCCTTAGCTTGTAATCTTGATCCCCGTAGGCATATGGAGTTGTTTTTAAGCAAAATGGTAGAAACGTCTTCGAAATTGTGCGATTCCACACCGGGGTGTTATTTTCTTTTGATTTCCTTTTACAATTTCTCATGTCCCTGCTGACTCCGCTTTGTATTTCCTATTCCCTGCACAGGTGAACCAATGGGAGTTAAAATGGACCTTACCCTCTCAAATGTTTATCTTTGACCTCGGTAGCTCTGTGAAGCTAGCTATTAACAACCAAAATAACAAAAAATACAGGGTGCGGCAGAAGTAACGCCCTTTTTGTTATTTAAGTTTTCTAGTTTCTGCTTAATTTCCTCTTTATTTTAGAAATACACCATTTTTGTAACTGAGTTTTTAAATTATTAATTGCCTCTTTTTAGTTTAGAAATTGTTTATTCATAGATAAATAATTTTACACTTAAGAAATACGATAATAGCGTCACTTTTGCCGCAACCTGTATTGTAATGGCAAGTAGGAGAATTATGATTGCTGATCTGCAGATGAATTCTCTTCAGAATACCTTGGTAGTAGAGACATGTGGCAGGCCTGAGTATTCTTAAATGCATAGACATTTTTATAACGTGTAGAAAAGACAACGAAATACCGAGTTTTATGCCGGTACCATGGACCATACACGCAGCCAGTCAGAGGTTTTAAGTTATACAAGGTGAGGCAAAAGTAACGCCATTTTTTGTATTTCCTAAGTATGAAATTATTTATTTACGAATAAACAATTTCTAAACCAGAAAAGAAGTAATTAGTAATTTGAAGACTCAGATACAATAGCAGTGTATTTCTAAAATAAAGAGAAAATCAAGCAGAAACTGGAAAACTCAAATAACAAAAAGGGCGTTACTTCTGCCGCACCCTCTATTTCCACCAAATATGGTGCGATTTAACCCTGGCAGGGCTGGACATCAGCAATGAGAATTTAAAAACTGTTAGTTAAGGCGGCTAGGTTGGCTTCACGGTAAAAATATTTGTGAAGGCTGTTACCAAAGGTTGTTTTTAATGGAGGCCATAGTTTCTTTACCCGTAATGGCGATTATCTTACTCTATTAATCAAAACCGGTAATATGCACAAACTAAGTATATCATTCCTTCTTTCCAAAATGTAAGGGAAAACAAAGTAAAAACGATGGTGGCGCCAAAATGATCATCATTTTCACAACAACAGAAATGAACTATTTAGTGGTAGGCCTATTTTACGTCTTGTTGCACCCTTTATCGCATTTGTATTTGTGATATTCTCTGGCTCCGCTCATTGCCCTGCAGCTGGTATGGCGCCAAGGGGGGCCATGCATTCCCCCAAGGTCATGCACCCTATCCCAGCACGACTACCAAGGCATTTTGAAACAACAACGTTCTCTTTAGGTCCAATTTTACTTATCGATAGGCTTATTGCTTCATTTTGATTTTTTCTTAAACTTGAGATTTAATTACATTTAGCTGTGTCCCTAATTACGACCTCTGTACTTTTAAATAAAGATTAGTCTTATCAGAAATATTCAACCATTCCTTTTCCAACGCCCAGTGAGAAGGAATAATTTAAAATTGCATGGGTGGACCAAATATAGTTTAGCGAACTGTTCACATCCAATTTTTAAAAGATCTGGTGATTTCGACCACTCTACTCATAAATTTTTATAGTAGTCTTGTTCACAAAAAGGGAATCGTTTTAAAGATAACTAGCTTATCTAAACAAGCAGTTTTATGTCAAAACAACTAAAAAATCATTCTGCTTTAAAAAGCGACATCTCAACAATTTACGTCTGCTTTCATGACAAAAGTGGATAATAAGTACAGCAGCTGTCTGCTGCTATTTTTACTGTAATCGTAGCAGACGAAACATTGTAACCTCGCGGAGGTTTTCTTGAATCGCTCAAGTAACAACGGAGAAAAGAATGCTTTAACTAGAAAAATCTTAAACAAGAATTGCTTGTTGCGTTGTCAAAAAGCTCAGATTCTTGTTCTATTTTTTATCAGAAGCAGCTTGTTGATATGCCAGAAAAAGCTTTTAACCGCGTTTCTACAGTTATCATTTTTTGAGAAAAGAAGGAAACAAACTTCTTGATCAAGCGTTAATCGTAACACAATCTAAACACTTGAAGCGGGAGTGTTCAAATTTTTTGCGGGTGGGCCGATATCAAACAACTTGAAAATTTCGCGAGCCAGTCAGAGACAGAAATCCATGTTGCTACCACACACTAATTAGTTGCGAAGCAGGTGACTGATGACAGTTTTCACCCAAAAACGTAATGAAAACCTTTTTTGCAGATCAATAGTAAGTTTTAAAAAAATGTAGACACTAAATTTTCCGAGTTTTACATTTAAGGCCCCTTTTTTTAGAGATCGCTTTTTTCTAAGATTGAATTGATACGTTTGTCGCTCAAGGCCACAAAATTTCATTTTCATTCGACCCGCTGGCCGCAGGATGCACACCCCTTCCCTAAAGGAGTAAAATGCTTGCAAACAGGTAATTTGGGAGCTGGTTTTCGTTTGTGCGAGGAACCTTTATCTCGATCGAAAAATGAAATTAAAAAAAATTGATCTCTTGTTATGACGTCATCACGGTGCCACCAAACCCCTTGCGACACTTATCCCAAAGCAGTAATTAATTGAGGGAAGTTCAGTGTTTGTACGCCCAGTAGCTTCAGAGGAATTAAAGTGAACGCACAGACACCCAGCTATATTGTATAGATTTTTTTGCTTACAACAAAGGAACAAAAATTGGAAGACATTGATTGAGTCTTGTTAGTACAAAGTGATTGCCGAAATTCAATACTAAAAGTTTTGCCAAAATACGTGTAAAAATTTTGTTAAAACACCATACATTCCAATTATTGTAGTAAGAAAGAATCTAATTTGAGTGCTACTTTTTTGTTGTCACAGACTGGAGACCTATTTGAGAAAACTCAGATATTTTTGACAACATTTTGATTTATTTATTTTTAAGATTTATTTTTGACAACATTTTGAACTAATTTAAAACTGCTTTCAAAAGAAAATTTCTTGTGTCTAATATAGTTCAAAGCCACCACAGATTCTTTTGTTGATTTATTTTTGTTTCTGCTTCACAAAAGTGGTTGGAAAATTTTAAACCAAATAACTAGTTTGTTGGCCAAGCGATTTCATTTGTATTTTGGAGTAGTTATTTTTGACCTTGTGTAGTAATTTTATTACTCATCATAAATTAGCTTGTCGTATTTGGCAAAAGACCTCAGAGGGTTAAGACCGTGACTACTCGTCTTGAAGTTAGAGGTTCAATGTCGCGTTATTTCTGTTTGGTTCTTTTTTGATGATGACGTTGACAATGATGACTACCTATTATTTTCCATGAGATAGAGAGAAATCAAAGGCCCAAGTTTTTCACAGCAAATTCAAGCAAAAAATATGCTGATTAGTCAAAAAACAGCAAGCCTTTTCAGCTAATGTCAATGATAGACTAATAGCCTCACTGCATTGTCGGACTGTATTGTTAGGTGACCAAAACTCGCCTCTATGTACTCGTTAATTGGGAATAGATGTAAAAGAGGTCAGAAATTTAGTGTCGCATCATATCTGCTTTGTTTCTATTTAGTTTTGGGTTGATGTTGTAGTTGCACTGGTAGTTTCGTTATCTATTTTATCATTTGACTACTCCCCTGAGATCGCCAAGTAATTAAGAGGAAATATAATTTGCAGTTTGTTTCTTTTGTTTCTCATGTGAGTGACCTAATGTGACCAGTTACTGAGCGACCTAATGGGACCAGTGAGGTTCAAAACGTCCGGCACCTATGGCGATCTGATGATGTTGTCTCCTTACGGTTGCTGGTCCAACATTGCATACAAAGCAATAAAGACTTGCTGTTTGTATTGTACATTTCTTTTCCCAGAGAAAAACAACGAAGAATAACTCATTTTTCTTCCCATGGCTCATCCTTCTTTACCCTCGAGGAAGGAACTCTGCGGCAATTTTCTTGCGCAGTTGCAGAGCAAGTGATAGAAATGCATTGAGTTGACAACACTGATAACTTCAATGCCGGCCGTAGACTTAGCTAGAGGGGAAGAGCACAGGAGAAATACCATTCCCAAATTTTTGAACTCGATCAAGAAATAAAGGTATTTTTAGACATCACAACTACTAAAGGCCGATCTCAACAAAAGATCATCAAACAAACTTGAGGTACAGGTTGATAAAATGTAGTATTTGAAATTGATCTTCAAAATAAGGTCACCTAAACAAAATTGAGTAACATCAAGACCGAAAAATACATGTATTGTTTTGATCCCCAACCCCATAATAAAAAATTAACTTCTGGCTGCCCCAATGACGCAGTTGGGAATACCAGCTGTCGAGTGTATTCTCTAACTGGAGAGTGTTTTATCTGTTTCTGTAAAATAAAATTGTACAAAGCTTTTACGTGTCGCGAGCTGTGCGCTTCTTTCTGTCGCGTTCAAAGGACAGCTGCATATTTGCTTCGCTGCATTTGTGTCTCGTTCGCCTCAGCAGCCAGCAGTTCAAGCGTACATATTACCAAGTACAGTTTGAAAATTATTTCAAAAGATTTTTATCTATTTAACATAAACTAACCGCAAAGTTGCAAACTTTGAACCATTACACGCTTTTGTGAAACTTCAAAAAATCATCTGAGTGACAGTGAAGGCGACTATTAAGCATCAACAAAAGACGATGGCTATAAGAGATTCGCTGATTGAGGCCGTTTCTAGGGCTTAGGCATGAAACTATAATCGAGATATTCAGTCAGTCGCAAAATATGTGGACAATGAATTTTAGTTGCACGCTGTATGGTTATACGGTAACCAATTGCAATTACTCCTATACACTGATCCTCAATTTACGTCCTTAACTTTTTCTTATAAGCGTACACGTGTCTTTTGGTCTAACTTCGTTCCCAATGCACACTGCATTCTCAACATTGTCAAATTTTTAACAGCAAAAAATAATATCGATGCGTAGGCGCTTCAAAAAAAGAAAACACAGTAAAAAAATTGCAACCTGTTTTGCTTCAATTCCAAGAAGATATAGTTTATCTTTTTTTCAATTTGCCCTGTCAGTTTATTGTTTTTATATAGCGAGTGTATTTTTTGGTTTTTAAATTGAATTGCTATGTAGTATAACGATTCTCATGGACTATTGGTAAAAGGAGTAAATCAAACTTTATTTAAGATATGTGTAGTCAAATTTCTGTTTTCTTTCTTAAGGTGGAGGAGGAGACCGAAATGTAATTTTTTTATTATCTTCCAATCTCAGAGTAATGCAAGGATTAAGCATTGGGGAAGCTTATGATCTGTTCCAGAATTAAAACAACCTTGACCAAAATACAAATAAATACTGCTAACGCCCTTCGAGCTATCAAGTATCGTTAAAGCATATATTCAAGTCTGTGATTTCAAATCTCAAATTTAGTCAATGCTCAATCTGTCTCGGTGCTTTTGTGGTCTAGCAATAAACGTGGCATCTATTATGTCGTCGTCCTGCTTACAGCTGCTACTGTGGAAACCGATAGTTGTTGCTGCTTTTATATATTTTTTTCGTGTTTGCTTTTTATTTGGCTTTTTGTAAAATTAGATCATGCGTCTTCGTAATGACGCCGCGTTTGTAACGCCTGACTGAACAGCAAAATTTACGCGTCTCGCTGTAAAAATACCACTTTTCACTTATTATAGAACGTTGCCATTGCAATGTTTAATAAACAGCCAACGTAGCTGACGCAACCAACAGCAACATCAATAAAATCACGTGACACGGCGCTACACATTGTTTTACGTCACGAACGATAAATTTCTCATAACGTATTTCATCTCAAGATATACCTATAGTTTAAGTTTTCCTATCGCAATACGGAGATACTTGATATCTGTTTAGATTGTTTGTTTCGGAATTGAGCAAAATTACGAACAGGCATGCTGAAATTTCTTGTTATGTCAAGATGTGCTGGTTTCGGTTAATTTTTATTGAGAAAAGACACTTTGTTTACTTCAGTGCAAACAATTATTGTATTTTCGGCATCGATCCTTACAAATATTTTGCTGGTATAGGGGTGACGAAGAAATAATAGCAAAACTATGCCCCATCCCCTACAAAAATTCTTGTAGCCGATCCCGGAATGATTAAGATATTTTCAAGTTGAATGACAAAAAATTTCGCGCATGTAATTTTCTTTGGATTTTCTTTCAAACTTTGGAATTCATTAACTTTTCTTTAATTTGTTGACTCATGAAAAAAGAATTGACTTTATCTGCTAGTAAAAAACCAATTATAAGTCGCAATTAAAGCCGTTATTGCAACTTACACGTAATACGAGAAATTTATCACAAACACTAAAAATATCGTGGATCAAAATATCATGACCTTGGTTTAAGTTTCTATTTTAGAACATCAAAAAATTTTTTTTAATATTTGCATCTTTTCCGAATACGGTTTTTGGTTAAACATTATTTGCTGGGGGTAAAGAACTTTAACATAGCTTTGAAAAAAGTTGTTTTGCAAAAAGGTTTTTGAGACGGTCTTGGCAGTGGCGATATTGCGCTAATGGAAACAGTTAGAGTAGCAGCCTTTTCTAAAATCTGTTAATAATATATTTTCATCGCAAAGTGATATGATTTATCATTTGATGGCAAAAACTAAACGTAAATATCATTAAACTACCGAAAAATCATCAAGAGTTTCAGGAAAGAGGGGACGGGAGTCTCCTCCCTAAAAGTATTATGTATAAATCAATTTTGGAAAAACTTGGCTTTATTTACGAGAACATGCCTGAAATTAGGAAAGATTTGCCTTTTTTCAAAATTTTTGTGAATATGCATTTGCTATTTTTTAAACAAAATTGTGGCTGCGTTCTTGCAATTATCATGTGCTCTTTAACTTGAGAAGTAATCGCAACAATCTTCCCAACATAACTTTATTTATGCTATTCTTGCTGTTCATGAAGATTCAAACCGTTTATCTTTCCTAATAATGATCAGCGCTTAAATCAACCTATTGGAAACTGGCAGATAAGAGCGTTGGAAAATTCCGACATTATGACTTTTTTTCTAATAAAGCTTAGGTAACAAATGATTCTAAACCGGAAAGATAGCCTTGGTTTTTTAGTAGTAACGCACTTAAAGACTGTAATGCTTTGGTTAAAAGAGAAACGCAACAATGGAAATAGATGTTAAAACAAAAGGCAATTTTGTACATAATAACTGGGAAATGGGCCATTTTCTTACTAACCTCAGTAGTCTAATGCTTTTTTTTCTCTTTCACCGGTTTTTATGCAACTTGCTCAACTTTAGTTATATTTACCACTATTGCGTTTCCTTTTAGAAAAATGACTCCAATTAAACGCTACCTTCTTGCTTATGCAGTTGCAGTGCATAGCTACTGATTTTAATTTGTGAAGGAACTATTATTGAAACAAAATACAAGAGCTAGGGAGAAAAAATCAAACTGGCAGCAGGCACCAAATATCATTTTACAAATCTGCTTTGCATTCAAATTTGCTAAAAAGATTCTTTAACATTCAAGTGCTTTGCAATTGTCTGGCAAAGGTGAATCTAGTTAGTAGTTTGGTGCAATAAATTTAGCGCAACACCTGTGGACGAGAGACTACTGGTTCAACGCTCAGAGAGTTTCGTTGCATGCGCTATGCCTGAAGAAAGCAAGTTTGTTTTGAAGATTCCGATTTATATCCTAAAGTGACCTCAGCAACATTCAAGGGTGACTGTTGCCCCGGTAACAGTAAAGTTTATCGTATTTCACTGTTGAACGGAGAAGCTGTTCACCTCGCATGCTTTAAGCGGGACTATCAACCACCCCTCAATGGCAGCTTGTCATGTCGCTTCTAGCCTGCAATTTGTTTTTGTGGCTGTTTAAAAATGGACTGCCGCCTTCCTCTAGCTAGATTTTGATTGGCTTTACCGCGTGAACCTGAATTGCATTTCATGCCGTGGTCTTATTCCAAGGAAGAGTGGGGGTTAATCCAACAGCATGACTTGTATTGCAGTGTGGCGAACTTGCATTTTATTTTTGTGCTAGATTCGACCATTTCAACAAGTTTTCATAATTTGTTATTTCTTTATTTTTAACTAATGAGGGTTTTAAATTGATATTGGCAATATTTTTATTTTGAAAGTGTAGGGAAACAAGATCTTCCAAAATTTCCAAGAATTTATTTGGCCACTTATGGTTTGCCTGCAAATTGGATTGCAATGCAGTTTGCTATTTCAACCTTCTGTAATTGCTGAAATAAGCTACCCAGGGTTTGCCAAAGTTATTTAACAATTAATTTCAGGACAGATATTAAGTGATTTTACGAAGAACTCTAAAAATCTGTTTAGAAGATGCTGCAATCTAATGATGAAGACTCGTGCTTCCTCAAATTAGTGTTTCGGTAAAGCTCATTACTCATCACGTCGTAAGAGGCAACTTTTTGGAATCTACCAATGGCAGTGCGCCTTGTTAGTGATAAACTATCAGTCTGCAGTTGGTATTCGTGACTGCTTTAAAATGGCTACCACTCTCCCCAGCCTGGTTTAGATCAGGTTTCGGTTTGAACCTGGTTTGGCTTCACAAACGAAGATCAATATGTAAGCCAGTCGCCTATGTGCGTCCGCAATTAAGGGAAGCCATGGTGTGAACAACACGTTACTGTTTCACTTTTTCTACTCAGGGTTCATCAAAACTAACCGGATAAGCTGGGTCGAGGATAGTAAAATTCACGAGTAGTAGATTTTACATCAGACTGTTTCGGACGACTTTTTCTAAACATTTTGAGCTAAAATATTTGTAGCTAACTGTAATAAAGATAAAATGTTTGAAGGTAATGATATTGTACACAGAAATTTGTAAAGAAAATTCATATTCGGATTATAAAAATTTTGATATTGAAAATCAAACAGACCGCATATCTACTCTCGCACTCAATTAACGCACTGCAGCTACTGCACTAAATGCGCTGTTATTAACGGTTTCTTTAAACTCGACGCACTTCAAAAGCACAACTTTAATAGCAAAGTTTTTATCTTTTTTGGATAAAGAACAGCATTAATTTATCACAAGAACGGTGTTTAATACAAAACAGTATTTATTACCATCAAAACAGATTCGTTTTCGTACAAATTCATCAAGGGTAAGTTGCCTCATAGTAGGCTGTTGATAGCGTAAAAAATGTCGGACGCGGTCACCAAACTTGGCAAACTCGTCCATTTGTTCAAACAATGAAATTTGTTAGTTACGAAGCTTTTTAAACAAATTTAAAAGAATTGCGTAGAAAATTTGGGCTTATTAAACGGGTTTTTGGGCGTATAATGTGAGTTGATACACAGTCATTTTGTTGATACACAGTCAAATGGAAGAATTCCGGGCCCGACGAATTTGGGTTTAATATGCGGGTGGGCTCATAAACCGTGGGCTTAATGAGCGGCGTCTCCTGTACCTTTATTCAGTGTTTACACAAAACTTGAACTCTAAGTTGACATTAAGTTGAAAAGATCGCCTTTGCGTAGGGTAGTGGACAAAGTGCTTGAATAATAGTAATGAAATAAACGTGTTTTTTGATATTAGAACGCTCTGTCTCATTTTAGGCAGTCTATTGTTCAGAATGTTGTAAAAACATACAAAAAGCTGCAGACACATGCATTGCAAATACGAATTAGGAGAGGCAAACAAGAAGATTAACATTTCTGTCAAAAAACAAATCTCTTTTCTGCATTCCTCAACGTGTCCTTTAATCTTATATGATCAGAAGTCGACAACACGGTGAAGCACACTTTGCCATTGAATGGTCATACGTTCAAACCTCACTGCGACGGGGTTGCTGCGTTCTTGCTGAAACAACTTTCCGATGACTTCTTTTGCTCTGCAGATTCTAGCGCGCAGGAAATTTATTGAAAGCGTAGTGCTAAGCAATTGAAGAAGGAAAACTGTAAAACAGTCTGGACAGTTGCCCTATGTTTAGTGCCACAGCTGCCGTCCTGCAAATTTACAGGATAAAATGCTATAGGCATGAAATAAGTTTAAGATCCCTTGCTATTTTGTGGTGCTCTAAACGGTTCATTGAGCAAATAAGGGATTTTTTCCCGCAATTTTAAATACCTCAGTGCCGTTGTAAGTGAAAGAACAAACAATTTTCTTATGCTGGGGTCAAGACTTTTAGTAATTGCATTCAGCAATTTCAAGCTGGCAAAAGCCCCATCAAAACCATTGCCGTTAGCAATAGTTGCTTAGGTTGCTGCGATTCTTCAACACACCTATTATCTAAAGCAGTGGTTCCCAAACTTTTCAAGTCGCGGCCCACTTTACAAAACATAAATTTTCGGGTCCCATATAATTTTGCATGTACTTCGAAGTACTTGGAAAAAAGTACAGTGAAAACAAACATCTATTCAAGATATTAATTCACTTTTAAATTATTTGAGAAAAGCATGCAGTAATTCAAATTTGAAATGACTTTCGTGACCCACTGAAATTACGCCCACGACCACCAGTGGGTCGCGACCCATAGTTTGAGAACCGCTGATCTAAAGGATTACCGGTTTTTTTCCATAAATTGGAAAATCTTGAAGCCTGCTTGGTAGATTCCTGCATTGATACGTTTTTAAAATTTTTAATATTTTTCTTGTAAAAGAGAAATGACCTTGCTAAAAAGGAACTATCCAGTGGTACTTTAACGGCATTATTTTTGCCTGGTAAAAATTTTACATAATCTATTCTCGTCAACCGTGAAAAGTTACGGTTATGTTTTGTCAACCGTGATTGGGGAAGGGAAATCCAAGCAACCCCAAAATATTTTCTTCCACAAAAATGACAAAACTGTCAGCAAGGTAGATAATATCATACCAAACCAGGCGAATTTTTCAAGTAAAATTTTACTTTTTTAGAATTGAACTTTTTAGTCTACCAAAAGCATTCTTCTAGCGCTTACTATAGCTGTGATGCTTCGCACTTCGCCCGATATGAATTGATTAGAGCGATATTGCTAACCACGCATTTGGAATTGATTATTGCTCAGTGTTTATCATTGTCTGCACACTGCACACTCACAACTAGAAACCTGCCAAATGTTTTTCGATGGAGCTCGAAACAATACAAAGCTAAGTTCTAGAAGCAGTTCTTCAGGGGGACCTGTAAAGTGTAATTTTAAAAAATATGATTTCCCTCAAACCATTGTGTTGTTTAATATAATTTTCTTGCTTGAAGGTTTTATCATAGGTAGTATTCAGGATGATTCGACCCTATTTCCCTTGAGAATTGTATAGAAACTTTTACAGAGAAGTTTTCTTCTTTCCAGACACTTCATGCCCTTTACGAGAACTTATTCGAATATCAGGTCCACCGCCAAAATTTATTTTAACTCCTCTTTAAGATTGATGTCAGATCCAACTTCACCGAACAGCGTTTTGCAAAAGAATAATATTGCCGCAATCGCGCAGTGAAGCAAGCTCGCTTTTTTCATGTTTTGCGTAATTTGAGTTTTATTTTTCAGCATACTTCGCGCTTTTTTTCTTGTAATTATATTCAAATGAACCCTGCATTTTTTCCGTTGTTTTACATGCTGTCAGACTTGCAAAAAATTACATGCAAACAAGCTAAGCGGTATTTGCCTGAACATGTTTTTAAGTCTCTTTGACATTAGCATTAATTTCCAAATTTTTCAAAATACGAGGTAGCTTTGTTTTTTATTCTCTTTGATATTTTTGATTGCAGATTTGTTGCATTTCAAGTTCGACACTTGATGGCTTTTTTCCAAGTGAATATCATTCTATCAAGGCCAGAGCTTCACTTTGGAAGAAATTTTCTCATTTGGGGAAATGGGACAGTAAAATTTATGAAAGAGGAAATTTATCAGCAGATAATAAAAATAAGGAAATAAGAAAAAACAAAAAAAATCTTTAAAAAGTTAAAATTTCAGCTTGTTATGTTGAAAAGCAGGAATTCCGGAAAAGAAAAAGTTACTCCTATTCCACCGCACTCACAGTTTACACAGGAGCAATGCTACCGCCTTATCAGTAATTTAAGATTGGTTTTCACTCCTACCAACAAGGCAGTTGAGGTTTAGGTACTTATTTTTGACAGCTTGTGATTGTTAGTCCAATATAAATAGCGCAATTCTGTATGTCTGTCTGTCTGTGTGTCTCAACTTCTCCTAAACTGCTAGGCGTACTAATATCAAACTTGGCATGATTAATCATCCATTAAGGGTGAGTGACATGAGAGTGTAGGTGACGCCACCATGACGTCATAATTAAAGATAATTTTTTAAAATCGCATTTTTGGACCGAGGAACGCGGTTGTGAGCTTAAGCGAGAGCAAGTGCTCGACTTACCAACTTCAACAAACTTTATTCTTTACAATGTTACATGACGTCATAATTAACAATCAATTGTAAAATTTGTTTTCTTAATTTTCTCAAAAAATGCTGATAACAGAAATGCGATTAAAAGCTTTTTGGGGAGATCTTAGCAAGGTACCCTAGTTAAAAGAAACCCTACAACAATTTAAGCTCAATTGACAATGCAACAACAGATTATTTACTGATGCATTTCTTTCTAAGTGTGCTTGCTTTTTTTCTGCTCGCTTCAATCTCGCTCTATGACGTCATAATTATGTCTGGCACGATTAACAGTCTTTTGCTCTCAGGGATCATTTCATGATTATTTTAAAAATTTAACCACTTTTACAAAATCAGTTTAGTTAAAAATTGGTTTGTGACCTTATTTCAAACGATTTTCAAACTTTTTTGGCGAATTAAAAGTTATTTCAAGACGATTTTGATAATATATGACATGTACATATATATACTGTTAGTTTTTATACTAAAAAAAACTGAACTTTAAGGCCTGTATTGTAACTTTTTATGTTCTCAAAAATGTGGTAAGCTGAGTAAAAACAGAATAGTTTTAAGTATAAATGTTACGACAAGGTACTAATAACAATTAGTGAAGTTTGAAAGCTGAAGAAATTTGCTTTCCTATAATATGTTACACTAATTAGTCAAGGCTAAGGATTAGTTAATAATGGCTAATCGAAATTGGTCGCCATATATCATGTTTTATTGTTAGTTGAACAGTTATTCTACTAGAACAAAGAAACCTGTGATTTTTAGAAAAAGTTAGTTTTTGGCATATTTTAACTGGTTTCTCCGAGCAAGCATGGTTCTTTGGTATTGTCTATCTAAATTCGCAAAATGATTTCTCACAAAATGAAGATTTTAAACATTTTCTGGTATAACCTACCGGTTAAAAGCACTCAAGATTTTGGTGCCTGCACTTCACGAAATTGCATTTTTTAGAAAAAGTTAGTTCTTTGGTACATTTTCACTATTCTTTCTCAAAAGCGTGCTTCTTTAGCATTAGCTATCCACATTTTCTAAAAGATTTATCCAAAAATGAAGTCTCTGAACATTTTAAAATGCTTCCGCCTACTCCAAACGAAACAGATTGGTGATCTGCTACAAAAACATAGGTGGCCCTGTTTTATCTTTTGTAACAAAATGTTAGTTTCGAGCTACACATGATTTAAATGTTGAAGGCATTTTCTTTGCAATTGGGTGAAACGGATCCAGTCATCTGATTTGATATTTTTAACTTCATCATTAGTAATGGCTACTACAATAACTGTAGGTGCATCGATTCGGGTTACTTTGTTCTTTCGCCGGCTCTGTTTAAGACAGGACCAAGCAACATACGCGCAGCCAGAGACTTTAGGTCGCACAAATAAGCATTCAGCTGCAAAAATGTCGTTAAAACTGGTCCTAATATTTCACAAAGTGTTCCTAAAAACACATATGTAAATTACTTTGGCGCCTGTCCTACCCATAACTTTGAAATTTAACTTCCATGTACTTCATAAAATTAAACAAATAAAACTTTTTGGAATCGCTGGCTGTTCCAATTGCGATCAAGTTCAGTTCTTACGTAGAAAACAAGCCAAGTAAGATGTAGCCAGAAATTTGTGGAAAAAATGGCGGCTATACGCAACCCCCGTATTGGTTTTTCAGGTTTAATCGATTTCCTTTAAAAAACGGTACTTTTAATTTTGGAACGACAACGAGCTTCGTCAATATCACATTAAATTTCCTACAAATATCAATTTAGTGAAGCCGGCTGAACCGACACTCTTAAGCTCGACAATACTGAAGAGGGCGCTGCTATTTTCACAACTTAACCGCCAGTGCTTGATTTCGGGTTAGTTTGCTTTTTGCCCGGCTGCGTTTATGCCAGGACCACGCAAAATGCGCCCAGACAGTAGCGTTAGCTCATGCAAATACCCAAACAGCTACGAAAAAGAGGTATGTAGTTGGCCTAATATTAAATAACTTATTCCCGAAAATGCATGTTAAAATAAAGCTAAGCAGAAGCCAACCAAAAGTAGTGCATAGGCCAGTGGTTCCCAACCTTTTTCGGCATAAGTCGCCCTATCGAAGAAGTAAATAATTTATGGCACTCATGATGAATGAACTTAAACATTCGCTAAGAAATTGAACATAACAACAGGATATGCCTTTTAAAAAAGGCCCTGTATACCTGTAACAATTTATTAAACGGTCAGTGCAAAACTTGTGCTTGATCTTTTGCACAAATCCTTTTAGTATCTGGACCCACATGCGATATTGCCACTCTCATTTTTTCTTCAATGGCAAGTGGTCTTTCCTTTTTTTTAGTTTTTATATTTGTCAAAATTGAAAATCCAATCTCACACATATACGATGTAGAAAACTGCACCAATATTGTTACTGCCTTATCTCCGATGCAAGAATATTTATTACAAATTTTTATCCAGAATTCACTGAGAGGCATCTCTTTGTACATTAGCTTTAGATTTCCGTCGTTTTGTATGTCAATTAATTCTTTTTCCTCTTTCCAATTTAGACTGACATGAGTGTCTTGTGGTAAAAGTGGATTTCTTACCCAAGCATAATTGCCTGTGCACAAACATGGAAAATATTTGTCAAGGTTTTCTCCCAACGAAACGAGATGCTCAGTAATCAGTGAGGTTATTTCTTTGCTTTTTCTTTCCAAGAAATGAAAAAACATTTCATAGGTTCGATTTTTCACTTTTAATGACCATACTAACAGTTTTTTTTTTCAATGCTCTTGTTTTGTCAGTTGAAGATAAAAGATTTTCATTTTTGCCTTGCATATTGGAATTTATGTTGTTCAAATGGTCAAATATCTCTGCCAAGTATGCTAGTTTTGAAATTCAATTGTCGTTGCAAAATAATCCACAAAATTCTTCATGTTTTTCAGTATCGAAAAAACTTAGCAGTTCGTCTTTTAGTTCATATACTCGTGACAATACTTTGCCTCGAGAGAGCCATCTTGCTTCAGTATGAAACAGAAGGTTGGCATAGTTTGCTTCCATTTCTTAACAAAGTTTTGCAAATAGACGGGACTTAAGCGGCTTATTTTTGATGTAATTGACCATTTTTACGACTACGTCTAAGACAGCTTTTAACTCTGATCCAAGGGTTTTCCCAACAAGCACTTCACGATGAAGAAAACAATGTGTTGTGATGATATCAGGATTTTCTCTTCTTGCTAAAGATACGAATTCTTCAATTGACCCAATCATGCATGGGGCTCCAGCTGTGCAAATTTCTACGCATTTCTTCCAAGATAACCTGTTTTCCTCGAAATAATTTGTTAAAGTAGCAAAACTATCTTTCCCTGTTGTTCTTTCTTTGAGCTCTTTACTGCACAGAAACTGTTCTGTTATCTTTTCATCAATAATGTATCGGATAAATGCCAATAACTAAGCTTTACCGCTGATGTCAGCTGATTCATCAACTTGCATTGCAAATATTTTGCTTTCCTTCACAGCGTTAATCACGGTATCTTCTATATTGGCAGACATGTCACAAATTCGTCTGCTAATGGAATTATTAGATAAGGGTATCTTTTTTATTTCTTTCTCATATTCAGACCGAAACATTGTTTTCACAATTGCACAACAGGCAGGAAGAATAAGACTCTCTGCTTTGTGTGTGACTTTGAATTTTTAGCTATTATTTCTACAACACGACAACTGGCCTCTTGAGCTTTTGTAGAAACTGTGAAATTTTTTGTCAATGCCTGGCTTTGCTGTTTTCTCTCATTCAGCTTTCTCTCAAAATAAATTCGAGGTTGGAAAGAAAGACGATCGTGTGTATTCTCAAAGTGTCTCTTCAACTTACTTGGTACCATGGCTTCATTACATAATTTTGCATTACAGATAAGACAATTTGGTATAGGTTCTGCTTCATCGCTACACCAAGTAACACCTATATTTAAATAACCGTCGCAATAAAGGTGAATTTTCCTTGTCTTAATTCTCTTCTTTTCACCTGCACCACAACTGTCAATTATATCTTTTGCAACTTCAAGCTGCCCACCATCTATTGACCTTCTTTTCTTTGTAATAAATTTCTCCATAAATAATGCAAATCAATTATCAATATTTTCTGGTTATACTGATCTTCCTCAGCGAATCTGGTTAAATAAATTCATAAACTTTAAATCAGTAAAGTTATCACTTTGGTAATCTTGATCAACAAAACACAACGATTATTATTAGCGTTCAATCTTTACAAAATAATTACTTTAAATAGCAGCCTTGCAATCTCTTTCTATCTCGAGCAACTTAAACCACATGTTGTGATTGTGACGCAAAAAGCAACTTACGATTACCCTTTTACCAATAAAGAAAATAAACAAATCTTTTGATCAACAGAAAAAATATGTGCTTATTCTGCAGTTATTGAAATAACACGTGCTCGTGTATCTGTTGCTGACCTATTTTCTATCTGTAACTCCTTACAAAACGACATTCGCATAACAAATTCAAGTTATAGGCAAAAAAGTTACTGTGGAGTGTGCCAAGAAAAAGCTTTCTAGCATAATGAATTTGCTTGTATCAATCTCGTGGCTTTAAGAATTCTTACCATAAAAAATCTTGCAGCACCCCTGAGTATTCAAAATGTCACCCCAGGGTGCCTGCGGCACCCTGGTTGGGAATCACTGGCATAGGCTATGTACGTTGAGCGCAACACCTTAACCAGAAGTCAATCTATCGAGAGCAGCAAATTTTAACTTTGGGATCGTTACTTGCATTCAGTAAACGTGCATGTCATGCAGCATCTGCGAGTTCTTTGTTATCTTTTTTGGTGTTGCTTGTTTTGTTTTTAATTGCAATATTCATTCCACATTTTTGTGCCGAATTATTTCACTTTTCATTTTTGATGGCAATGTTTTTGTAAGTATTGAGTTGTTGAAGGTATGTAATTTAATTAACGCATCTGGCTAATCTTTGTATTTTAGGTGCTGTAAAAGATTTTTAAAAAAGTGTAAAACACAATCCATTTCCAAATTTTTTTAGATTGTGAGGAAACTAGGTAAGAAATTTGCTTTTGAAACAAGGAAATAAGAGGAAATAATTTCCTAAAGAGGAGAAAATAAAGAAAAATTATTTGTGAAAGCACTGATTGAGGCTTTAACGATTGAAGAAAGCCATGATTCTACCCACAGTATTTGATCGTCAGATTTGCTTCTCTCTGCTACTGTACTGACAGCCGCTATTCTCCTATCCTCTTGTACAACTATACATTAGCAACTATGTTGCTAGAAGTAACCTTATAATCCCGGTAGAAAAGTCTCCTTTGTATCAGCAACAAAGGCATATGTTTATATTTAACAAAGCTGGTGTTTATCACAAAATATTCAAGTGCTGCTGCTGGTGTCATGAACCGAAAAGTTTTGCAGATAGCATTTGGCAACTGTAGTATTTTTTCTTTTTCAGCCTTTTCTCAACGTTTATCTGTCTTGATATGCTTTGCTTCACACGCATGACGTAAGCGTTTCGTTTGTTTTCATCCTTTACGGACGTCATGTCGTTGTTTGCCACTGACTTCAGCAGCACGTGTGCACATGGTTCACCAATAGGCGTTCTTTGGTATGATCGGATGAAAACAAATAGGCAAATTGAGCTTTTTTTGTCAAACGCGTATGTGCCCTCATCGCAACATCAATGTTTCCTAAAATATCAGTGAATTAACGTCATTGGCTGGGGCTGACTTGCTAACTAACCTTTATGATAGCTTAAAATTTAGCCCTGCTTAAAATTTGTATGAATCTTTAATGACGTAACCAAAGTTACGCATTATAACCTCGTAATTTTTTTGTTAGAAATTTTAAATCTCAATGATCTGTTGTTGAATTTCACTGACTGTAATTTCCACAGTATCGACGTAATGGGAAAACTTTTAAAGATCAAACAAATAAAGCTTTTAGCTAAAAAATGACTGAGAATAGAAGTAGTTGCAATTTGAGAACTGGAAATAACGACTTGCTTTTTTTCAAAATTAGCTGGGATTTACGTTTTTGTCAATCTTTCAAACGTTAACAACAGCCAAAGCAAAGCATGCTCTATCCAGATCAAAACTGTGATGCTTTTCATTTTGCGTGTCATTAATGAAGGTATTTGAGCGCCCGCTTCGGTGATGGTCTTGGCTACGGGTCATGTTACTTAAAGCCATAGGCCTAATAACTTTGCTTCAAACAATGAGAAAACTTTTTCACTGAAAAATGTATTTTTAAAAAAACTCTCATGTGAAATGTGGTTCTCCTCCACCTCAGAACAATTTTGATTGAACACTCATTTGCTCACTTCTCATGTCATAAGCGGTGACCACCACCAGCCAGTAGGATGCACCATTTGTCCCAACATTTTTAAAAGTAGCGAGTGTTGAACCTAGCTTTTTCTAACTGCAAGGTCATCTCGTAAAATAACTACTGCAACATTTCAAGTTAATTTGAATAAGTTTGACCCCCCATGGCCGTTTTCTAATGAGACTTATAGCAATTTTTGACATTTTTGCCACTTGGAGGCGCTATATATATACTGAGCAATTAAATACTTAATTTTAGTTATTGTCCCTGGTTTTCCCAAATCATTTAAAAAATTGGTCAAAATTGGTTGAGGGGATATACAGTTGTAGGCAATTTTATATAAGTTTTTTGTTTAAGTTAGTGATAGTAACAAACTGTATTATATCTCATTTGCAACTAATTGTAGTCAACTGTAAATGGTGTCTAATCCCCAATTTTGAAGGCCGGGGAATTCATTTCGTTTTCAGTATTTTACATTTCTGTGATTAGGGGACAGTAAAACAATTCAACCTTTTTCTGACAAATTTTTATCAATATGCATCAAAGCCTATGCTCGAAACATTTTATTTCGCTGGGTTGTAGAGGTAGAGAGCAATTGCTTTTAAACAAACTTCCTTCTTTTTTTCTTAAAAATGTATGATTAAGTTTAAGAAAACACGTTACGGTATGATTCCATCACTTTATGACAACGAAATAACCGTCGGCAGGCTTCCTATAGAACGTCAGATTCTTCTATGTTATCTGGCTCGTCGTCAATGCTTTAAAACAGGGTGGTCCAACTTCTTTTTTAGACCAATTAGATTAGAAATGTAAGGATATTTACTAGGCCGTAAAGGTGCTTAACTATATGCAGTTTATCTTAAATACGTACAAGGTATTTTGAAATTGTTATTTCTTTGGAAAATAAGGTTGCATTAAAATATTAAGCGACTACAGTGTGGCCCGCGGACCACCTGTTGGACCACCCTGCTCTAAAACAATTTCAGCAATAGATGTGACCAACGAAACTGTTGAAAACTGTACTGTTCCAAATTTCATGCTCGTGCGCCCAGTAGTTTCAAAGGAGGTAAAGCGCAAGTATGTGCGTAAGTACGTACACAGACAGAATTGCGCTTTATGTGTTAGAAGATAATTCGTAATCTTTGTTTTGAAGATTTTGAGTCGATTAGAAAGCTAATTTGCGAGCTCTATTCCAAAATATGTCATTTGCCAGTGAAATTTTCATTGAGTAACAAAAATACAAAAAGCAAGGGTGAAATCGCGAAAGTGCAATCAAAATTCGCATTTTAACTTGCGTAACTAATTAACTTATCTTTGAACGCAGCTACATTTTTGAAAAATTAGCATGCTGGAGAGGTGTCGGCTTTTCGAAGACACCTTGACCAAGGGGTGCCTGAAGTGGTTGTATAATTTCATATGGCGCTTAATGAAAGAAAAGCTGGGAAATCGCTAGTCCAGTGAAGAGGAGCACCGTTTTACAACAGCATTGGTCGAATGTATCAGAAGATGGCTTCGTCGTTGGGTCTTTGAAAAGGGCACCCAAAGGTCCTTTGCTCTGCTTAGTTGCAATACCTGTGGAAGACACGCACTGAACTAGCAGCATTGACAACTCCGAAACGAAATTGGACACAAAAATCATCTGTGACAATCAACAAAAAGTTTTTCCGAGGCCAGAAAATGAAGACCCATTACTTAACAGCCAGTTTGTTAAAATTTGAATCCGGGATATCCTATGGATGTTCTACTTCATGTACTGCTTGCATGGCGAGAAAAAGAATAACCACTTATGGTTTCTCTGTACTATAAACGGAAAAATGGATATTATATAGCGGATTGATTGATCAGAAAGTGAATCACGATTGTTAAACGTGGACAACTTTCGGTTATCCTTGAATTCAGATAAAAATTTGCTTCGTGTCTGAATTCCTGCGCAAAAGTTCAGATTTTGAAATTTTTTATTGCTAAAATACAGTTTTCTATTTTAAGTTAAAGCTTGCTTTTTCAAATGGCAAGCAAAATTTTTCCCCTCAAAGTGCTGTAACCTTTTTACAAATTGTAATACGGTATCTCAGAAATTTTATTTTTAAGATCGGAAAAATCACCTGAACCTTTTTTGTAAAAGCTTGGGTTACCGTAAAAGAAAAGGTTAATTTTTATGAAAGGCTAAGTTATAAAATTTAGAATAATTGGTGGAACAATGCCTAAAACAACAACTGGTAGCTCTTGGCGAACAGTAGGTTACAGTAGGTTATTTGTTAAAGGGTTCTTAGTATCAAATTTCGTTTTAACTTGTAGAATTTGCATAGCCAACGTAATTTAGTTTTGAGAAGTGAGCAACAACATCTGTATAATTTCAAACAACTTATTTTTGGTTTCAGTCTTTTAAAGTAGCCGAGAATAACCATTTATTATGCCTCTAAACCAGGGGTAGGCAAACTTTTTAGCCGAAGGGCCACATTGACCATTCAAGAGTTGGCCGAGGGCCAGTGCTTAAAATCTTCCAATAATTTCGGGCTTTGAAAATGATGGTCTTCAAAAACCAAAAAAGTCATCACCCTCTATTTGGACGGAAAATGAATCAATTCAAAGTAAGAAGTGCATAGCGGCTCTTTCAAAGATGGTTTTTATCGTTTTAGCTCTTTTTGCAGCAATTAATAATTGCGATCAAACAACACTACAGGGTACGCTATAAATTTTTGTAAAAAATTGATGCAGATACATTAGGATATATTCATAATCAAAACCATACGTTAGAAACGTTGAAACGCTTTTTTGCAGTGACTGGTTACTGCAATTCACTGTTAATCACCCTTAAAAAATTGGAGTGATTTGCTATTGAAAGCATGACTCACCGCAATGGTAAAAATTCACAAAAAAATACGCCAATAAACGCATCCAAAACCAACAATTTTTACAATGCCTTAACCCACTGTAAGATAAGCACCGGTAATATGCTTAGCTAGCACACTGCTAGACAAAGCTAAAACTTCCTAAAAATATGAGCCTTCATATGCTTATAAACGTTATGGTTGTAAAAAAACTTTGAGTTTAATGGTAATGCGTTGAGGTAGGAGTTATCTGAAATTTTAATGGCTGGCGCTGCTTAATTGCATTAGGTTTATTGACAAAAAACCGAGGAAATTTAGTTACAATGGTTGTTGCTTAGTTTTTGCTGAGCACAGGTCAGCAATCAATTCATCAACAACAATACCCTCTGCATTATTGTCTTTGAACTCACTGATACTTGATTATATAGGGCTACTGGTATCGTTTTCTGTTTCATCAATACACATAAATTTTTTTTTATTTTTTTATTTGCCATATTTATCCTCCATTCATGAGAAAGCGATGTATCGCTATGTTTTGGACGGTAAGTCCGCACTCGCTTGGGAGTTGCCATTTCCGGGTCACCTGTCTTCCACATAAAAGTGGGGCGTCCCGTTAAGTGCCTTGCCCAAGGATACAATAAGCGAACTTGCCCGCTTGTTCTCCACAAACTCCCCTAAATGCCGAGCGCCAAGTAGGGAAGCTATAAATACCATTTTTTAAAGTCTTTAGGTATGACTCGACAAGGGGAATGAACCCCGAGTCTACCGACTGCGAAGCAGACGCTTTAACCAATACGCCATCGCATCGGTTTAACTGCGTAAAGATACACTTTCTATCTCTCAGTTCTGTAGTAGTGGTGGGGCTGTTTATTACTATAAATCTGTCCGTCAGACTTTTGCAACATTAATCTTCCTACTTTATTCCTTTTTTCTTCGTTTTGGTGAAATACTTTCATACTCTCTATTCAACTCATGCACTTAAAAACAGGGATGTGCAAGCGGTTATTTTTCAAACGCTTCCGCTTCCACACCTATTGCTTCCGCTTCCGCTTCCACCAACAAAAAACGAAAAAACAACCGTTGACAATTTTTTTAACTTTTGTGGGTCTGTAGCCTGCCTTCTCCTACACTTTATCATTTTGAGAAGACAAAAACCTTCATTTATTGCTATTACTTTACCTACTTCGCTTGAGCTTATTATTTCGAACTACTCTGTGTTTGTTTCTCTTAGATATCAGAACTCGTGTTGAATGTAGAACAGTGCTTTTCAATCTTTTTGTCATCGCGGAGCCCCTAATGTACTTTCGCGTTTGTCACGGAACCTCCACTAACAAAAATTTAGAAATCACGTATTGCTTGCAAGAAAATCAAATATTTCGTTACTACAATTCAAAAAATAATTAAACACTTCAACAAATAGACAGTTATTACAAGATCCTTCACTACTTGCAACTACTTTTACAACAGTTAACCTAATGCTTCTCAGATCTAAATCGTATGACCACATATCACAGATCTCGACAATAACTTGTCGTCACAATAACAAATTACACCGTATAGCGTTGATTTTCCCTCTCTATTCTCAACTAACTCTGACTTTGAGTTAACTTTAACTCTAATCATCATTACCTTCTGCCCGTCCTCAAAACACGTATGGACTCCGATCTTTTTGGATAGTGAAGTGCGAAATTTCTGTCGTATATATAGTATGTACATGTAAAGCGAACAAAATTGAACTGCACCAATCAACAGCAGCCTCAACGTGATGGTGTGGTCCCCGACCCGTTTGGATTGGGTCAAAATGGCTGTTGGCCTTCCCGAGGGTTCCAGTTACCCCGGGCACTCCCCTCACACAAACCATTTTTTCGCCATGCAGCCCCCTGAACGACCGCAGAAGGGTAGCACCTAGCCTCTTTAAAATTGGCCTGTCTTCTCTTGCCTTTCTCTTGCATGTCTTCTCATTCTTCTCCTTCTCCTGATGAGTGGCAACGTTCATCCTAACCCTTGTTCTGTCTTTCCCTGTTCAGTGTTCGCTGGAAATGTGACCTGGCGGGGTAGGTCAGTGCAATGCTGCACATGCTCTAATTAAGTTCATTTAAAGTGCTCACTACTCTCCTTTTCTAGATTCATAATTCTTGGCAGCTCTCATTTCTGGAGCTGCCCTCCCTGCTTTTTTTGGAGATTCTACACCTACCAGCACTGTGACTTCCTCGTCGGACTCCTCCAGCTGGTATACCTTCACTGCTCAATCTGGCCCCCATCTGCTAATGCAGCACTCGCACCCCACTCTCACTTACATACTTCTTATCCTTTTTCCGCCCACTTTGTATCTTCTCCCTCTGCACCCTCACCACCGCCTCATGCTCCTGGCTGTTTTTCTTTACCTCCTGCTTTCTCTTTCCCTCCCTAACTCTGTTAGGGTTCTTCAATGGAATGCTGGGGGTCTCCGACCCAGGAGAACTAAACTACTACACTTTATTTCGTCTCATCCCGTTGACCTTGTTTATATCCAGGAATCTAACCTCAATTTATCTTCCTCTTTCCGGATCCCTGGATTCTCTGCTCTGCAATCCCATGGCACCCACTCCCGATCTGGTATTTTTTCTACTGATGTTGCAGACGCTTGCGGCGGCGTCATCATTTTCGTCAAGCAGGGCTTATTCTTCTCTGAGCTTTCTACCTCCTCTCTTTCTTTGCTTGGCCCCTACTTTGATTATGTAGAGGTCAACATCTCTCTAAACGGCTCCTCCTCGCTCTCATTTCTTAATGTTTATGCTCCCCCCATTCGTTCTTCTATAGCAGAAGGATAGCAGAACCAATTTCTTTTCTTTCTCCATTCTTCCCTCCTATGTGGAAGCGGAAGCGGTGGATTTTTCGCGCTTCCGCTTCCGCTTCCACAGAAAAAGTACCGCTTCCACCGCTTCCGCTTCCGCTTCCACATACCTGCTTAAAACTGTCTGGTATGAGGTAAAGTATACAGCAAATCATCGACCACTATCTTAATCAAACTAATAATTTACAAATAAATCTGAATAAACAGCTTTTTGATAAATGTGATTGTTGTTGACTTCATGTTTGAATGAGTCACCAGACGAGTAAAGCATAAAAGGCACTAAAATCTTTTATTGTTTTACTACAATAACTAAAGATAATGGCAAATACCAATCATGAATAATGACTTAATTAATTCTCTTTTCACAGCTTTCTCTAAAAAGCGAAATATAATTGACAAAAAGTGACAAAATGTAGCAAATTTACCGTTGAATCACTGGCTTGAGCAGAACACAGCAAGTACAAAGATGCTAAACAACTATAACTTAATGGCGTTTTTAAATCTTGCAAAAAGTTTTTCTTCTTTCATATCTGTAATATTATTTTGCACCACAAACGCAAATGACCGATTATTTTTTCAAAGCAAACTCAGTTCTGCTTCCACCAATATCTCATTAACATCAATAAACTGCTGATGAAAAAGATGAATTAATTGATTCACATTTTGATAAAACTGAAAACTGGGTTTACTTCATACATAAATTATCACAGGCATAGTCTGGTCTTCTCAAACAGATAAAAACATAAGTTGTACTGATCTCATAAACAAAATGAGGTTATACCCTAAAAATTAAGTTAAATCCCTATTGCCATAACAGTTTCTGTCAAAAGAACTGGAAAACCTTCTGCACTCTATTTTCCGTTGAACGTTTGTGATTGGTCAAATTCAGTGATATATTAAAAACGTGACTTTTATTCGTTTGTGATTAGTCAATCTCTATAATGTATCAAAAGTGACAAAAAAATGATTTGACAAAAAATGGAGCTTTTAGCTCCCACTCCCACTTAGCTATCCACTAATTGCCACCCCCTCATTGATGTATCCTATCTCTGTTGAAGTACCCTGCTAGCAAAGATTCCAACTTCTCAGCATCTTATTTGTAGTTGGCAGCACTATCCACAAAGCAATACTATGTGCTCTGCAGCAAACAAGCCAATTTTTGAAGACACACACAAATATTGAACGGCAAAATAGATAGCAAAAGTAAAATGCCATCAATGGCAAAATAGCCACTTTTAGTTATCACTTCCAGAGTTGTTAAGGACAAGGGCCCATTTCAAAATGCTACAAAATAGCCTAAAACTACATGCGACATTTTTAGAAGGGGGCCCCTCGACAACTCCAAAAAGGGGGGCGCCGAGGCGGCTGCCTCATTGCTTCACCTAATATCCACCACTGGATGCACACCAAAACAGCAATGTTTTGAGGAATATGCGTTGTATTCATAAAGCAACGCGATGGCGTAGTGGCTAGAGCGTCTGCTTCACAGTCGTTGGACCTTGAGTTCATTCCCTTTATCGAGTCATACCAAAAGACTTTAAAAAATGGTATCCATGGCTTGCCTGCTGGGCGCTCGGCATTTAAGGGATGTTGTAAAGAACAAGCCGGCAAGTTCGCTAGTTGCGTCCTTGGGCAAGGCATTTCAACAAACTAGCAGACTTGTATCCAAACAAACCAACAGACCCAAGTACTACTTGGGATCTCGAAAAGTGGGTCCGGGTAATGCAGCAGAATAGTTGCCCTGCATTTAACGTCTCCAGCGTAGTCCAGCTAGTCAGAAAGATAAATAGCACAAAACAAACAAAGCAACATGGCTATGGTTAAATGTGAGACTACCGAGAATATAGAATTTATCTTACCCGTTTTATCCAAAAAGCGAAGAGTCACAGCCAGCTGCTCTCTGTTTGAGATATCCCTGACTTTATCAGCGGAAAAAGAGAAGTAGACTCCAATATCAATTATATCCAGCATCCGTTTTTGGATTGCGTCTCCAACAATGCAAATAATTTAATTTGGTGTGGTTTTAGACTGGTAGTGGCATCATTATAAGCTGCATCCAAATGCTTGAATAGTATCAAATCATCCGTTAGGGCGAAAATTTTCTGAGTTTACTTCACTGTCATTTTCATTTGCCTCATCGTCCCGATAACCCTTCAATGCTCAATTTTGTTGATCACTAAGTATTGTATTTTCTACAATAGTTTTCAGCAACTGCATTGTCTGATTTTTTCGTTGCTGCATTGCATTGTCTGTTTGAATATTTACGCCAGGGGTGGGGAACCTTTCTTGGAGCAAAGGCCACTTTATCACTGTCCACTCCCCAAAAATACCGCAAACAATAAACATGCAAGTTTCAATGTAATTGTTATTTTGCAGCTATTGGTGACATAATTACAATTCTAATTTGCATGAAAATGTTGAACACATTACAAAGAAACCATAAGAAAATTTGTTGATCACTTAATTTCCTAATCAATTAATGACTTCTTTGATAGAGCTTTTGTTAAACCAACATTGTCATATTTTATTCTAGCGTCGATGTTTTGAGTTTTAATTGGTTTTCAAGTTGTTCATCTGTCATATGAGCTCTCAAAACATTCTTGATTTGTCTCATGTAAGAGAATGCTGATTCATAGACATACGTTGTGGAGAAACACGATATCAATCGGGGTGCATGTTTACGGAGACGGGATTACTCTACCCGTCGCTTCCATATTTCTGCCGCATGTTCTTTATTATTTAAATTGCGAAGTAAAAATATTATCTTTAGATAATTCAAAAAGCTCCATTTGAAATTCTTCTGGTGCTTCAGAAAGTCAATTATGTGAAGTTGAAAAGCTTGCTTTAAAGTTATTTTGTGCTTCTCAAAATCTTGAATCTTTCATCATATTCCTTGATTAGTGAAGTTAAAACTGTGTAAAATCTTTGAAAAGATTCACCAGTGTCTTCTTTCCTTTCTTTATTACCTTTGTTAACTCGGCAAAATGATTTTCCAAAAGCTTCAAATTTTTAAGTAGTCATTGAAAACAAGTTAACTTCCTCCTAAATGCCAGAATTTTTTGCCACATATCGTAAATTCATTTGTTTTTACCCTGCAGCGAAATATTTACCTCATTCTGCTTTGACATAATATCCCACAGAGGGGCAGCATCGCGAAGGAAATTAGTGTCTGAAAATTCGCAATTTTGATCGTTCTCACAATAGCAGTCAATCATTTTTTCATGCAAAAACAAAATTTTCACTAAGACTTGACCTTGCAATAACCAGTGCGCTTTTGAATGGTAGAAAAAACCTCCACTAATGATCCCATCATCCCACATGAACATGTGTCGGAACTGCCGATGACTCATAACATTTACTCGATTAAAGTTTACAATACTAACAATCTTTTTCAAAATGCCATCGAGAATGACAGATTTAGCATAGAGATTTTGCTGATGAAAAATGCTATGAAACAAAATAGAGCATTATGATTTACAAGTTTATCTTTGAGATGTGCAACGAATTTTTTCCAGTAATATATTGGCACCATCTGTGCACATGCTCACTATCTTTGTTAAATTTAAACCTTTTGTCACAAAATCTCTCTTTGAAATCGCTGAAAACATAAATTTCCCGTGTTCTCTCCTTAAGGGTGTCTAAAGCAAGCAGCTCTTCATATACCTCAAATTCTTCAGTTATAGCACAAACAAATTACAATACTTGAGCAGAATCAGTAGCATCTGCTGATTTATCCAAGGCTATTAAAAAAGAATTATGTTTTCAAACTAGTCTGTTACGTTTTGGCCTAATTCAGGATTACGATCTGTGTTGGTTTCTCTTGATAAAGGTCTATTTATATATTTGTTAGCCGTATTTGGATCTGAGCATTGTACAACTTCAATAACACGGTCCTTTGCTAGCTCGGCGTGGCAAAAAGGTTTACCGTCTTTTCCAAGCAGATATGCAACTTTGTAACTAGCCTATATCTTAGCTTTATCTTGATGTATCACTTTATGAAAAATAATTAGTTTTTGCTTTTCCTACTTTAACTTTTTTAATGCAATATTTTGAGACTCATTTTCTAAGTTAGCTTACTTATTGTCCTTATGAGTACTATAATGCTGATGGGTGTTCTATTTCTTTACTAATGAAATTACTGTTTCACAAAGGAAACATTGCATTTTACCACTACGTGACACAACAAAATATTGTGATTCCCATTCATCATTGTAGGCTTTATTTTCTTGTTTCAAAATTCTGTTTGATTTCTTCGACATGGCAAGAACTCAAATGAAATTTTTACTCTCAATTCAAAATGTACTGTTAGATTGTTTGACAACTCTTTTCTGAGATAGCCAATTTGTACAAGAATCTCATTTAATGCTAATACACTCGTAACTGAGGGATATTCTGAGCATTTTATCGGTGTTGCCAGCGAGGGACCTCGTGGACAGGTTAAGAAAAACTTAGATCTGCGGAAAAAAACAAGAACCGCAAAATGTATACATAAATATTGAATTTAATTTAAACTAACAGCAGAGTCAAAATAATTGTGAAAACTCATTTGCGTTACCTTCAATACTTGAAGCTTAAAGAAATACCTAGAAACCAAGACGAGGAGTAAAAAACCAAGATCTTGGTCTAAAAGCCTAGCGCTGATAACACTGCATTGCACTTGTACGTGCGGCTCTTTGGTGCCAGATGTATAACGCAACGGCGCGAATAATACTGCCTTACAACATACAACTTAAACATTTTGTTACGTTTTAACAGTGCTGTCTATAATATCATGCTCCGATGTATTTTACTAAACTTTGTAATTTCGAAATTATATTTTTCATATTCCACATCATTTCTTATATTTTTAAACATTTTTCTCAACAGGCCACGGAAGACCGAACTTTCTGACTCAGAAGGTCGCAGGTTTGCCACCCCTGATTAACGCCATCAACCCGACCAGACATAATGGCTACAGAGCTCTTTAATAGGCTAGCACTAAACTGATAGTGTTGGTTACCTGGTCCATGCTTATAGCAATTATCTCCTGAATTGTGACATTTGTCCAAGAAATGTTCATCGATTTTTTTTGTTTTTCTCCAGTTTCGGAATCGAGTTTTGATTAGTGCTCCAGATGTTGATTGATCAGCGGTAAAAAACACCCGAGATATTCAAAATGCAGCGTTTGAGCTTTCCGAGTAAATTAGTCAATCGAAATCATCAGCTCACGCTAGTATCTGTAGGTGTTGAGCTTAATCAAACTAATTACGGCACAATAAAGGCCCGCACAACTTTAGTTGCCTATGACAAACAAACTAAAAATGAACTCTTCATTATACTGTATACACTTCTTACCGTGAGTTTTACGAGTTTTCGAAGTAAGCCCATCTTCGCGTGCTTTATGGCTGGGCTCTATGGCTACTGCTTTACAACATCAGCGATAGCTTTAGAGCAGGAAAAAGCTTGGCAGCATTCTATCGAAAGTTTAGCATTTCATTACCGTGATGCAGAGCGTCATTGGAGAGCAAAAACACCATTTTAAAAGTCTTTGGTAAGACCCGGTTAAAAATCGAACTAATCCTTCCGATTTCGTAGCAATCACCGTATTGCTGGGTGGCCCAGCACAGCCTGGGCCACGTCGACAGTCAAAAATTCTGTCTAACTTGATTCATTGCTTAAGTTAATTCTTAGACTATTTTCTGCTGGCTGTTCACCACGCCTACATTTATTAGCCTACAACCGAGATGGAAAAAAACACGATAAAAGACATTTTTACGTCATAAAATAATGCTCAAGGATCTCTGTCGGCAGTTAACTCTTGGCTAATGCATAGGCCACGGCTGAAAAAATCATAGGTAAAAATGTATTCCAAGACTTTACTTAGGATATAATTGTCTTACGTATTTGTACCAGTTTTGTTTAGAATTATATTTTGTATTTTGCTACTTGAGGCGTGGGGGGAAGGTTGGTTGAGGAAGCAAAATTATCTCCAATGACAGCCTATTGATGCTGCTGGTAAGTGTTGGTGTCATTGTTGATACTTTACGGTGCACCAACTCCTCCGCCAGGCGGGAGGCAACTGTCTCACTTGCCTTCTTCCCCAGATCCGCCACTGATCGTGTGAACTAAAAGTGTATTCCCAATATCAAGCAATTTGTTGCTGATAGAAAACTTAAAAAAAGCTTTGAAAAAAGATATTTTGCCAGAAACTTTTTGTAAGCTTTCAACACTGGCGGTGTCGCGTCAGATAGAAAACCTTCTAGCAGTGCGCTTCCACAGGGGTTCCATGTACCCCTACTGCTGAGGAAACTTTTATAGAGGTCCCATGAGCTTTGAGCAAAATACGTTCATAAATTTAGCAAAATATGTTCATGAATTTGGAGAACCCACTGGTAAGTAGGCAATTTTTAAATGATACCATTCCCCACAAGAGCATAACTCAATGCTTTTTTTCAAACCTAGGTCTTGCGAAGAATTCAGGCAGTGTTTTTGTTGTTGTAACTGTAGATTTCTCACTTGCAGGTCAACGTTGTCTGTGACGCCTGAACTGGACCTTTACTTTCAGTGTGGACTTGGATGCACCTTGATTGCAAAAATACTTAAATATGTACTTCCAGCAATTTTTCTTCCAAGTTGTGAGGTATTTTCTATAAACGTTTTTGAATTAATCAAATTATTTGCTGATGTTAAGGTCCCTTTTTTCACCACTACGCCTGGTGCAAGCTTGGCCCCTTTGATCTAACGCTGTGTTACTCTTAGTAATGCTTTACCTGCCGAATTATCACTATACTCCTTATTCACATTGGCCCACACCTGCTTTATGGTTTACAATTGTTTCTTGTTGGGATCCGGTTTCAATGGCATGATGCTTGATCGCAATCGGGATCGCTTTTATATGGTAAACGACACAAATGCGTGTACTCATTACTTGATTGTTCGGCCACAATATCACAACGATTGTCTGTTTCTGCATGACGTTTGTAAGCAGAGGAAAGAAAAAAGGAATCAACGAAAAAAACACGTAGATATCGATCACATAGTAGGCTGTAACCGGCATGCACAAACGTGAAAGCTTCTGAATTTTCATGCAAAATATGCTAGAGGGCCTGCCATTTACGCAGAAAAAAATTGAAGCTATAGTGGGCAATAAAACGCAAACGCTAAAACGGTCCAAACTCTTTCGCGTCACTGACAGAAGAGTGCCAACAACAGCAACAGCTGTTATAAGAAAAAAAATCTGCTTGTGATTACGTTCGAACAACCTGTTTATGAAAATTGACTTCAACACTTGATATTGCTTCTGATAAATATACTCCTTGTAAGTACAGGCCAAGCCAGGAATGCTTTCTTGAAGTGCCTTTTCCAAATTGACATCATAGGCGGGAGCGTGGTCAAGTGCAATAGACTGGTAATTATATTTGGATCTTTATTAGGCTGAAAGCAGTGTATGGAAGCATTACACCAAGTAGTGCACATTCTCCAATATTCTAAACTTCTAGTAAGTTCGATGAAATGTTTACATTTTGATGGTAAGATTTCGATTGTGACATAACATTGATCGGTCATACAATTCGCGTATTTGTATTTATGACGTCATCATGATCCCATTGTCATTTTATTAGGACTATTTGGAATATTCTACGCTTAGAATATATGACCAAAAATATCTAGTCAATTAAGGAAATTTAAATAGTTGGGCTAACGTAATTCTGCATCACTTCACTGGGCCTACAAAGCATTTGTTGCTGGAAACTTTGGGGCAGTTGTAGGCAAACTTTGGGCCACGGCTCAATTATGTGGCCGTTGATCCTTTGTCGTGGGCAGTACATAGCTTGCAATTGTGGGACTGCGTAGCGTGTAGAAGCACATGTCACTCACTTAAACAAATTAAACGATCAAAGTTCATCTCCAAAAACAAGGCCATCACTTTTTAACAATCAGTAAAAATCATCAATTTGAACAAAAGTTTTGCTCGATATTAAAAAAAATTAGTTTTCAAAATGTCGATTCTCAAAAAAATAAAAAAAGGTCTCTTCAACTGACATTTTGGGTAAATTTTTGCAGTTCGTCTCAAGCTTTTGTCTCAATCGGGGACCTTCAATGCTGGAAGAGCCTTCAGCAACGCTTGAAGGGTAGATATAACCGATATTTGAGTTGATTAGCAATTATATGGATTTAGACTGCTGGGAAAGTCGTTAACTGTCTTCTCTAATACTGATGATATTCACACAGGCAATATCTTGGCATTGGCGTGTTGAGATCGACTTTTTTGACAATTCGTCACAGCTATGTTCAACAATATCACTGTGACTATTAAATTTAATTTAAATAAATATCAATCTTATTCAAATAGAAAACAAAACAAAAGATTAGTATATAAAGTGAGAACATATTAACAAACTCTACAACACAAACCCAAGATCGCTTCCACGCAGAGCAACACAGAGCTACGCCTGTACGCCGACGTGTACTTGCTCAAACTGACAGGTCGGCATTAAACTCAAATTAAAGGTTGTAATAGGAAGTCTTCTTCTTCGTCGTGTGGCAGGGTATCCATGATCCACATCTGACACAAGAAAAGGATGGGGGCCGTGGGCTTATCCTTTTACCACTCCAACCTGCTGTGTTGCGTAGATCAGATGCTGGCAGTGATAGAGTTGAGCCAGCACCTTGTTGCGTCATCCAAAACTGTCAAACCCATTATTCCTTGAGGTACCCGATGTGTGGGACACGTTAAAATAATGTGGTCTGCAGTTTATTCACTAGCACCACACTCGCAATTAGATGAAAAAGCGATACCCCATTTGTGCATGGACGAACAAAAGCGTCCTACGCCAGTACGGAGGCGATTGAGTTTGACCCAAGCTGTTCTGATCAAACTCATTCCAACAGACCCTGGGCTGACCTTAGGAAAGTAAACACAGAGCACTGACGTTTTTTTAGAGTACTCCGTGTCCCATGTCAAGTTCGTCCTTTGGGCAGCACGGATGCCCGAATCAGATAAGTTGTGCGATAGTTTCCGCGCGGCAGGAGCAAACGGCTGTCTAGATTTCAGTCTCTCCTTGCTAGCAGCCTGCGACTCAGTTAGCTGGCCACGCAGAATGTGGCCAGGGTCCAAAAAACTGCGATTAGCCAAAGAGAGTGTCGGTGCTTGGCGGCGAAACTCAGTTGGCTGTTGGCTTAAGAAAACTGGAAGGTTGTTCGTTGGAGTGGGACGTAGACATCCAGTGATAATGCGCAAAGCCTCATAAGAACGCTGTCAATGAGGCGAGTATGCGCACTGCAACACCAAGCTGGTGCACAGTACTCAGCAGTTGAATAGACCAGGGACAAGGCAGCAGTGCGCAATGTCTTAGCACCAGCGCCCCATCCTGAACCAGCAAGTCACCTCAGCAGCGAAGCGCGCCTGGATAGTTTTTTGCACAATGCCTCAAGGCGATGGTGATATGTGAGCGCACTGTCCAGTTTCACATAAAGATAGGTCGGCACAGGACAAAATGTTGAGACTTTATCATTGCTATTAACTTTGAGCTCACGTTTGGCCTCTCGATTGTGGAGATGAAAGGCTGCCGTCACCGTTTTAGCATGGCTGAGCTTTAGCCGCCAAGTCTGGAGATATGCAGAAAGTGTAGTCATGTCTTTGCTCAAAGTTCTTTTTACAACCTTCCAATCTCCAGATGAATAAAGTATGCCAAGCCGTCAGCGTAGGCATACTTTTTGGAGGTTGTGGAAAGCAGATCGTATATGTAAATGTTAAAAAGAAGATGAGCCAAGACTGATCCCTGTGGGACGCCATTTTTCAGACGTTGGAGCTTGGTTGGCTTGCTGCCACCAGTGGTCAGGGTGACGCTTCTGTTCCAAACAGGTTCCATGATCATCCGGACCATGTGCTTGTCTGGCAGAAGTCTCAGCAGCTTGCAGGTGAAACCACGGTGCCAGACAGTGTCATAAGCAGCTGTCAGATCCACAAACACGGCACTGGCCTTCTTTTTTTGCCTCAATAGAATTTTAAATATTTTGCGTAAGCAAAACGACTTGCTATACGGTAGACTTTTCGTGTCGAAATCCAGTCTGTTTTTTTGGGAGCAAGGGGCCGACTACGGGTTGGACACGATTGTAGATCAGTCGTTCGAGGATCTTCTAGAGGTCGCAAAGCAGAGAGATGGGTCAGTAGCTCTGTGGGTCCTCTACAGGTATTGAGGGCTTAGGGATCGCGACTACCAGCGCTCTTCTCCAGACTTTTGGAATTTTGAGTTGGCGCAATTAGGAAGAAAGGAAGCCATGAAACCAGAACTTCAAGTCGGAACCAGCATGGATTACAAGCTCCGGACAAATAGAGTCAGGGCCCGGAGCTTTATCTGCTTTTAAGTGATAGAGAGTAACAGCAAATTTTTTTGGGGAAAAATCTCTGGAGATATTAATATTACGCGACAAACAGGAAAGCGAAAAATTAATAACTTGAAAATCTGTCTGGATAATTCTTTTAGTGTTTAGAGCCGCCATCATTGTCCTGTGAGTCAGTAGAATTATAAAGGGAACAAAACAAACAGCTGTTTTACTATCGTAGAAGGAAAGAATGTGTGGAGTCTAAACTACCATAATTTTTTATGATTTTCGGCCGCAAAGAGTAAGAAGTTTTTTGTTGTTTGATCAAATTACATTAAAACATTAGATGACGCACATTTTGTTCCATATTATTCGTTTTTATACTTTTACTTCTCAGATTTTTTTGAAGTTGAGAAAAGCGATATCATACACTGCGACTGATTGTGTACAGGAGCGCTGACAAGTGGGTTCAGGGATACTATTGGTACCGGGATTAGATATTTTTAGGAGGCCGCGGATTTTTAAAAATGTTGTGCGCAATGTTAACAATAAATTGGACTTAAAGTTTTTCATTTTTTCTGTTGACAAATGCATAACCTTTATTATAATTCTTGTGACATAATGACTAATGTTTTCTTCATTTTGGTCACAAAAAATTTGTTTAAATACTCCTTTTTAAAAAAATTCGAGCCCCCCAGAGTACTTTCTAGCTCCGTGGCCAGAAACATAAAATCTGGTTCCTGTAATTCTTTAACCACAAAACTTCCTAAACATAACATCATTATAAGTTTCAAACACCTAAATTTTAAGCCTAGATGTCCCATTTGGATCAATCAATTGCTCATGGTCAGATTTTACAAAATCATTTCACATCAATCCTGCTTAGTTTTGTTGTCTCTATCAAACAGTAAGATTGCCTTTTTCTTACTGATGACTGATAATTAGGGCAAGTTTTTGTTGCAATAAAAAATTGAAAAAATTGCAATTATTTTTAACGAAAGTTGCAAAAAGTTGCATTTATGCACACAAGCATCTTAAAAGACAATGATTTACTCAAGCGATTTATTCACATACAATGCTAAATATTTCCAAACATTTTCCGGCGAGAAATGACGATCTTTTGCCAACAGTTTGCCTAGCATGCTAAAACTTCGCTCTACTGAGCATGAAGCAGCTTGTTGTTATGCAATTAAAAAGAATAGGACAGAACTGAAATAGTTTACAGCAAGTTTTTTTGAACCACACTTTCACATTTTGCGCAAAAATTGATAAAAGTTGCAGTAAAAAGTTGCGTGTAAAACAGAAAAAAGTTGCAAAAAGTTGCAAAATAAAATTCCTGCAAACAGCTTAAATCATTAAAATACATCAATTTTGAGTATTTAGGAAGCCGTCGGAAGCTGTAAAAAAAAGTTGCAAAAGTTGCAAAAACTTGCCCTACTGATAATGATGCATTGCATGCTATCCACGTTTCGTTTTTTGGCTTACTTTTAGTCTTATGTTATTCCATGGACATAGTATTATAACTGTGCTTGATTTATTTCCTCATATATAGAAATTTGATCAATTAAATAGTGAAGTAACCAGACAGCACTGTCTTATTCGTATCAGAGTGGAGCTAAACAAAGAAAAAAAGTGCAGAAAGAAAAGCAATTTCTGAGCAATTATGTCAAACACTCATCTATTTGTAATTGGATAAAACTCGGCAATCCCGGTTCATCAGATCGTTGTTGAAGGAAGCCCGGTATTAATGCTGGTACCGGGCCTGGACTGCTCTCTCAACAACTCTGATTGTGTAGAACAGTCTAAATTAGGGGGAAGCCCTACTGTCTTTGGCAGAAAATTATAAAAAATTGTGTTTTGGACGCTACTGTAATAAAACAATACTCCACCTTACTTCAAAATGACTAGATTTTTTGTCCAGTCCACTTATACACTCCTCCATCCTACCCAGCGTATTGTTAGTTTCTTTTATTTTGTTGACAATAAACGCTTTTGACAGCAAACTTTCTTGGCAAAAGAAAAGAAACAGTATATTTCGGTGGAAGCTAGCAGAGCTTTGGTGGAGGCTAGCAGAGCGTTCTTAACGCTGCGCGTTTGGAAACCATCTCTTATTCTTAAACTCAGGCGGCATAGTCGATGATCGGATGGTCATGCGTTTGAACCTCACAGTGACTGCATTGTGGAGCCCGCGGGAAAGGCAAATAGCAAATAGATGATTTCTTTTGTTTGCAGGATTCTAGCAGGCAGCCTATTTATTGAAAAAGCTAAATGTTAACCCATGGAATTCCCGGAGCAGGTCAATATCGTTTCATGCTTTGCGCCAATGTATTTGTCGTGAGTCTGGAGGCTTAAAATGCAACAAAAACAATCTAATGGGGTCGGTGGTATTGAATGGTATAAAAATGCCATCAAGTGATTTCATGCTTGGAATGCATAGGAGTATATTTATTCCGCTTTTCCGCTTTGCAGATGAACCTTTGCAATTAAATTACTCGGTTAGTCAGAGCACTAAGCGTCATTGTGAAAGACAGTAAACACATTGCTTCTTCGGCCTTTAATTCATTGCCGAGTCAATTATTGGTTAGTTTAAATTAATTAGTCAGCATTAGTTAGATTTTTATTGACTGTGAGGGAATTCTTTCAATAGGCTGCTGCGCAGAGCCGGACCACAACAGTGCAGCTTAACCGCTACAATTTAATTACAAGGCAGCTGCCAAATTAACGACGCGTACAAAACGGTTTATGCAGTTTGTCAGCTGGCTTGAACGATTAAAATTGTATTCTCAACATGTCGTGGAAGTATGTCGATGATTTGCTTTTGAAACTGAGCAAAAATTCTACTTGGCTTGGAAAGCTATGGGTTGTTTCAGTTTTGCTTTTGAGGTAATATTTTTCTACTTTTGATATTTAATTGCTTTTTGTTTTTTTATCGTGATCTTTGGAAATCCAGTACAGCCACCAAACAAACGTAATAGAAGAGAAAACTTGACCAAACTTTTTAGTTTTGATTTTGTTTTTATAATTTTTTAGATAAATTCCGAATCCTAAGTAAGATGAAACTACTTCGAATCCAAATTTAAACTGATTTTGTATAAATACAGATACGAAAGTCTATAAGTATTTATAGGTAAAATAAACAAAGAAAATTTATTTCTTTAGTTTTTACAAACAGTCACGATCCAAACAACGTTAGTATGGCAAAATAGGCGGGACCATCTTTCAAATACCGGAAATAAAGAGGCATTGTCATCACTAGGTGTCATGCCAAGTGTAAGAAACTTTACGTGGCTTCTGGTTAGCCCAATATCCTACATAGGACTGTATACGAAGCAAAAACGAAAATCACTAAATGACAATAAACCCTACTGCAACACTCAAAGCGCGAAAAATTTATTCAAAAATAATTTAGTATTGGAATTAAGCGTGAGGACTGTGGTTGGTGCTGGCTACGACTATGCTTCAAGCTCCACAGCAAGTGAAGTATTTTTTTAGCACAAAGATTACCTTAGAGATGACTAATTGGAGGAAGGCGATGAAAACGTAGAGGAAGTAGACTCATCACGTTATTTGAGCCCGGGGTCTATCTTGGAATTACATCTTGCAGCGACCCTGAGAAATGATTTGAAGAATTGTCATATCTCTTCAAAATTAATTTGTAAATTCAGCCTTGACTTGCTTTTGCGCTGAAAAAATATAAAGAGCAAAGTACTTGGGAAAAATCTTGAAATAAGTGTGTCTATGTGTGTGCCAGGAAATCGCTTACTACAACGAACCAATTTGTTCATAGCTTATTTTATCCTAGGGTCACGGAAAAAATCTTTTGCCGAGTATGGCAGGACATGTTTGCGTTCAGACTCGCTTTGGAGCCGGTGTTGATGCCGCAGCGCATTGCTGCCACAAGCCAGCTGAAAAAATTGCTGTTAAGTGCATTTCCAACAGATACCACAAAGTGACCATCGTGAGGCTCAAACCCACGATTATTGTTGCCACGAACGGTGCTCCTATTTATTCGACCACGTTGCCAATAAAGACATAAAAAACTGAACAAAAATCGTTTTTGTTAAGATTTTAAAATGTATCTAAAACAAAAAATGGAATCTCAAAGCATCCAATTTTTGGTTTGTTAAAGTTATGTCAATCAACGAAATACTTAAGAAATATTAGATACTCCAAGATAAGGGTTACAATCAATGGCAGCCAAGGAAAGAAAAGAAAGGTGTATAGCAAAAGACCTCGAACTTCATGAAATGGCTAACCTTTTTTGCATGTTTAAATCAACGACAGACCCCATCGGTTTGTGCAACTATTTTCTAAATTTGGGAAGTTTTTAGCTTAAGACCATTTTTTTTGTAGATTAAGCATGAAGGCGCAGAAATTTGAAACCGAAAGCTTTATATATGTAGATATGTAGATCAATAACAAACGGACGGCGCCTTCACAGTGAAGGCCTTTTTTGTGTTTTGGGAAGAAACTTATAGTGTGAGCTTCAAACGTTAGACTAGAACTCAAATAATTAAAGCTGTCACGGACCCCATATTGCGAACCACCGGTCTGTAAGTTTTTATGCTGATGTGGGCTCTCGTCATTTTTACGATGAGCCAGAGTGAATAGTTAAAACAACCACAATGGTAGTTAAATCTTCCACTTTCTGATTACCAGCCAAATTTGAATGGTTAAAATAACTTCTAACATGTGCAGCATGTTCTCTTGCGCCAAAATGGCTTCAATACGACTGAATCTCCATTCTATTCTAAATTGAGTGAAGTTTTGTTAAATGGACTTGCACTTTTTAAATTTTCAGGTTGTTGGTATTAACGGCATTCGGCGATCATATTTGGAGTGATGAGCAGCGTGAATTCACTTGCAATACAAAGCAGCCCGGTTGTGAGAATGTAAGTTACTTTCAAATCGTTTCATTGTAAGTTTGACATCAATGGTCTTCATATAAGCACCATTGCACTTTCACAATAGCAATCGCGCCTGACTTTTAACGTACAACTGTTGCCCAGCCGAAATTATGGCGCCTATCTGCAAGAAAGCAATCCCATCAAAGGTGGTTGCAGCAATCAGTTGCTTCATCAAAGAGGGGCATCGTCGTCCTTTCGTCCAAATTTTAGATTTTCATCAATTTCAAGATTTGATGACGTAAATAAGACGAGCGAATAAATGAATTTTCACCAACCCTGCCTAAAAAAAGAAATAAATAATGAAGACCTTTTGCTTGGGTCAAAATAATCTGTTCATTTCCCAAATTATTGTGACAATGGCCTCCCAGTTAATAATCCACTCCGCATTTGGAGAGGTGGGGGAACGCAGAGTCTTCTCCTCAAAAACTCAAAAAACTTTCTTTTTTTATTGCCTTTAGATTTTTAAATTATTTTTTTTTCAATTGTTTATACACCCGAAACATTAAACATTTTTCGTACTTGTTTCTGCACGTGCGAAACAAAGATTAAAGGTCAATTGTCACCAGGGAGAAAGGAATATTCATCAATATGTGTGAGCTCCTGCTCTGTTTGTTTGTCTTTTGCCAGACTGAACCATCCAGGCTGGTAGATTGCTTGGCTTTGCCACCCGTCTGCCACATAGATTATTTACAGCTTTCCTGTTTGGAGCCTTGCACAAAATGGATGGTGTAAAGAAAGAGCAAGTTTTCTTGTCGTGGATTTGGAAAGGCACTTGGTAAGTGTCTTTTCCAAATCCACAAAAAGCGAACTTACCAGTTTTTTTTCACACCATTCATCTCGTGCTGAGCGCCAAAATAGAAAGCTCTAAATAAGCCTGTAATTATACAGAATTCCTGGGCATAACTCAATCGAGATTTGAACCACCAATGTTTGGCTTTCAAAGCGGACGCTCTGACCATTCACTCACAAAAATACCAAAAATTTGTTTCTTAAGATAAAAATAGAAACAAAAAGTAAATCCTCTTGCTTTCTACTATGGCTTTGTCGAATTTGCGACGATTCAGCGCTTACCGAGTCTTCGAAAAGTCTGTAACTATTAAAACTAAATACTATTAAATTCATTATCCCGTTGATCCATTGGCGGATCCTTGGGAGGAAGTATCAGCTAGCGGTTTCACTCTTTAGATATTTTGACAAACTATTTTGAATAAATTTCCTAAAATATCTTTCAAGACATACTGAAAATTGGGAGAAAAATCTTGTTTAGAGACCCCCTAAAAATTGGGTAAAAGATCTTTTTCTCAAAAGCCGGGAGCGCCTGTTGATTTTTCGACGATGGAATGTTGCTGAGCATTTATTTCGTTTCTTCGAGTCTTCAGAATGGAGAAACGTTACCTTCGAAAACTTTCAGCACTAAAGACAGTGTAAACTAGCTCAATATAAGCAAAAAGTTTACCAAGGTATTACAATGAATCTGCCTCAGCAGTGGCTTTCTGCTATCGTAAAATCAACTTCTATCTAAATCGTTGTACGTGAGGTAAACCTTGATTTTCACCCACATGTTTTAAGGCCGTAGTGAGCTTCCAAAAAAATAGATACCATAAACTTATCGGCCAAAGCAGAATCTGTCTTTTTACTGTTTGAAAATTCATCTTTTTGTTTGTTTTATTTTTGTTGCCAGCACGGGTTTGCAAGGTTCTGCGCGTTCATATCGAGCTCATAAATCTCGGTTATCACCAGCAATTAAGCTATCCCTAGTCAGTATCAATTAGGAAAAGGGAAACATTTTCTTTCAATTATCTTTCACCGAATAAAAGTCTTCGCCGAATTTTTACGTGATCTGTAAAAATAGGTTTCGCCCTTGCAGTAAGCCCGCTTTTAACTCTGATGATGATTTATGGCGATTTATTTATTTATGGCATTTGAGATGATTTATGGCACTTTTTGTCCCCTCCCCAAATTTCGCCTTCCAGTTAGGCCCACGGCTTTATTTCCCATTTGTTGCTTTGTTTCTTTTTAGGTTTGCTTCAACATATTTACTCCGATTTCAAATGTTCGTTTGTGGGGATTGCAGATGCTCGCAGTATCGGTTCCAGCAGCGTTTTACTTTCTTTATGTCCTGCATGCGGTAAGTAAAGTGGGCTTCAAATGTACAGGCCGATTTACACAAACGATATGAAACAACGTCAAAGGCGTAGAGAAGAGGAGAAAGATAGAATATATCAACTTACGAAATGACGATGTTGGTTGACTGTAAATAAAAAATGTACACAGCAGAAGTGAAACTCAACACATTGAAGTCGCATATTCAATGAAGTTTGTTGAAGCTAAACCGCACTTGATTAATAAATTGCGGTAAATTAATGTGGTTTTGTCGCGTGTGACACTTTCTGACAAAGAAAGAACGACATTTAAGTATGCGTACGTGCTCATACTTTTTTTGCTTGTCTTTTGCTGGACCATGACAACGGGTAAATTGCTCGGTCCCACTTCCTGTTTGCCACATAAAGATGGCAAGCAGGAAGTGGGACTGAGCAATCTACGCGCCTCACTCTTGAACAGAGCATGCAAAATTTTATTTACACATTCTCTTTCATGTTGAAGGCCAAGCAGGCAAGATGTGAATACCGTTTTCAAAGTTTTTGATATGACTGAGCAATAAAAGTGAATCCAAGTTTCGACCGCTTGCTGGGAGAGTCATTCTGAATAAAAAGAATCGGTGGGGTTTCATTTCCTCTTCACGAGTTAAATCTTTACCCTGGAAGAGAATTCAATTTTTCTTATACTCAATAGTTTTTTTTGAGGGGAAGGGAGAATAGTTTCTTTTTTTCAAGCAAACACCTCTTCCAAAATGAATTTTAAATACGGCCTTGGCTATGGCGTCTTTAGGGATGGGCCAATCGATTCTGTTGACACTGTTTTAGCGGGAGAGGCACTATTTTTAGAACATTCGCCAAAAGTTTTTGGACATTTTTTTGAAAAACACTTCTGAACCAGAGAAAAATATTTTGATTTGGGGTTGACATCAAGGGTGACACTTGCGTCGCAGTCCGGGTGTCGCGAGCTGTTCTGACGTCATTGCGCCTCAAGCAGGATTTTAACAACGTGGCAACCACAGCGCATCATTCTTTGCAACTCTGTTTCATGTTTCCAAAAAAAATTGAGCCGACATAGTATAGAGTCACGGCATGTTGGCACTGTCATTAGCAAAGCCGAAATCAAACTTTTGGAACCGGAATTAAACTATTGGAGGACCAAAAATATATTTTTCGCGTTTATTACCTTTCAATTTTTGGTTGGTAAACTTTTTTTTGAGATTGACGTCCTTCTGCTGTTGCACTAAAAAATAACTTCTTACCTTGATCCGGTTGCAAGTAATTATGAGGGGGAATGGCCTCTAACTATGCCTACGGTTACTACCATATTCTGGCGGTGCTATAGGTAGTTTGCAAACAGAAACGTTGCTATCAAAATCTTTTTGCTATTCTCAATCTGGATTGAAGAAAATAGTTTGTGACAAGGAGGTACGTAAACCCAACAAACATTGCAAAGATCATTAAATTTTTGGCTATTTTTGAGGGCATTTGCCTTTCTCAACCCTCATTAAAACAATTCAAAAAACACCCCTTTATTTACATACTCTTAAGTACGCCTGTGATTGACATGGCTTTACACTTCAAAAATAACGAGTTTAGTTAAAGTTTACTCTAATCCACCGATCAATGATAGATGTCAAGGAACAAGATCATCACTACGCAATCAACGCGAGTAACGAGCGAGAGCGACGACAGCCGCACAGCTGAAGACGTCTGCAATGAGACCGAACGTAAGCCTTCTCCAGAGAATAAAAGTAATTCATTACGATTATACTCGATTACAAACTAATGCTAAAGAGTCGATTACATTAACGTGCGAACTTTTGCATAAGATTGACGTAATACGATGAAATTTAACTTCCTTTGGCAAAAGCTACTACATGCACCTAGTTTCCCCAGTGCATGTAAACGTTTGTAAATCCATTGAAGAATTTCGGGTGCTCTATTTTGAACTTTCGTGTATTGCTATTTTTGCCTCTATTTGACATCGATTGTGTTCACTATTTAAAAGAGGGCTGTTGGCACCCCATCTTTTCACTTTACCAACATGATTAGGCTTTTACTTTGCGGTTACGTTTAGAACCAATAAAAGGCGCTCATAAACGATGGAAGCTGTTGTCCGGTCACGTGATTCCGCAAGAGATTAACAAGTCACGTATCCAGTTAATATGGAGCCTCTATCTGTTTCAAATAGTGCTTCGAGTTGTTTTTGAAGTTTTGTTTTCACTGCTGCAATACGAAATTTACTTCTACAAGTAAGCTCGTCGTAGCTTTTTGTGGCTTTCATCCACGGTAATCGGGCCACGCAAAAGCAGAAAATGCCTTGTATTCAAAGACATCAAAGTAATATCAAGCAATTCAAGCAGAATATTAAAGCTTGGAACTTTCGTAGCAGGCCTGAACAATTTGGTTGTGCTAAGCGCCCCTGTTGCCGTTCTGCGGTACTGGAGGGTAAAATTGGAAAAAAAGTAAAAGATATAAAAAAACTCTGTTCAGCGCGATTAGACTCACGCTCGTAAGCATGAGGTTGTAGGTTCATTCCCCGCGTGGTTTTTACATCATAGGAAAAGTTAGGGCCGTTTTCCTCGCTTCGTTGCCGACCTTGAGGTTGGCACACATCGCGTCGGCAGTATATAGAGAATTAGAAAGCGAATAGAAAGGAAAGAATATTGTTTGATGCGGTGAAGGTTTTGCTGTACTACAACTTAAATATTTCGAACGTATAAACTTTTTGCTGGTCGAACGTCAGAAGGAAAGTATTGTGGGCAATAGCAGACTGCAAAGTTCCCTGACGGCTTTTGATTCAACAGCTATTCATCCATGGAAACAGGCGCATGGTCAACTAAACGTCTCGACGCGAGAGTTAAATTTTCTGAAGCTAGATTCACATATCATTTGAGGTGATGCTTTTTAAGAGGTATAGGTAAGAGTCAATCAATGAGATTGATCAAATTGAAGGGCTATTTGGGATAAACTTTACGCTATGACCATATCTTAGAGGTCAGAAATTTGATCAAGTTTTGATTTTTGATCACAATCTGAAACGATGACTTTTTTAGAGGTATAGGAACCAAAAATCTTATTGAAAATTTTGTGATTGAAATTTTGTGAAAAATATTTTGCGTCCACTCTTGCCTAGATTACCTCTTGTGTAGTGACTTTGCGGTCAAGCACAATCGGTAGTTAAGTTGGGATCACCTTTTCATTGAGTTATCTTTGGTTTCAACAATGATTTTATTGTTGCAGGTGGACTGTACCAGAAGTATTTGCCTGTTCCAGGTGGCCATGTCCTCACACAGTCGATTGTTTTATAAGCAGACCGCAAGAAAAAACTGTTCTTTTCCGCTACATGTTTGTTATATCCGGCATATCAGTAGCGTTGAGCCTAGCTGAGCTCGTGTACATTGGTTGGACTAAATGCAGGTAGGGCAATAGCAGTTCTCAACTCTTTAATGCGTTCTAAATACCGCAATTTGCAAAAATAAAACTGCATTAATGAACAGGAAATGTTTCTTTTTGCTACCACCATGTTTAGGCAGAATGGATTTTACATCTTAACTTGTACCATTTATGTTAATGCTTCGTACTTCCGATTAAAAAGCACTATGTTTAGACGTACGTTGATTGAGACTTAAACTCAGGTTTTTGGTGAGCCAAAGCTGACCATAAGTAAAAGCAGAGTTTATCTGTTACCTTCAGACTGATTAGATAGTAAGGGACTTATTGAAATCCATAGCATGTGCGGCTCACAAGCTGGAATCTCAGAGTACAGCCGTGTGTTCCGCCCTTTGATTGTAATTATGAGAGTCTACTTGGAGATTCGACAAACCCAAATGATGTTACCAGGAGATGAGGTCTCAGCTTATACCTTGATTGCACCACGATTTTAATTATTTTTTTATTTTTGAATAATCAACCTTTCGTTGTTGTAAGGCGTTTTGTGGGAGGGATGTAAACAAGCAGTTTGCGACTTGTTTTTACCAAAAAAATTGCGCAAAATGAGCTCATTTTCCAGCATGCTTGGGTTGAGCGGAGCAGAGGTTGCTAAGTGGCTACAGAATGGTAATTACTTAGTGGGATGATAAAACTCAAGTTTGCATTTATGGTGGTCAATACTAAAAAACCTGGCTGTTTCTTATCTTAAACTGTGCTATATCTTAAAATTTGTTCAGAAAATCGTGCGAAAAAAAGAAATCTAAACCATATTCGCGCTCAAAAACCACAAAGCCAAGAACATACTTCTCTTCGGAAGAACATTTTGAAAGAAGTTTGGAAAAGTTCTCAGATCCAGTGGTCAAATTAAAGCCGAAAAGTCGATCGTTTTCATCAACATCACAAGAATCTACTTCAAACAGGACTCATGAAACTGATATAGAAGAACAAGCAAATGGACCAGCAGGAGAATTTCATCAAATGAGTTACGTATAGGTCTCACAGTTGTCACACCACTGCGTAGGAGCTATACTTGAACATTTTAACACTAGTTTATGCTATTTTTATGTTTTGTTGGCACATTTTGCTTTTGTAGTGCAGGCTACTGTGTATTGGTGATGAACCAAATAGTAATTTTACCTAATCATATCCTCTAAGAATACTTTTCAGATAACAACCTAATTCTTTTTTTGTCCTTCCAAAACTGATTAAATGCGCTACATGAATGAAGCCACCCTAAATTTATTTGAGAGGGGAAGCAAATAAATTGCAAATAGCTTACTTTTGAGTGATAATTGTTTTCAGAGACTCCACAACTTTTGGTAGAAATCAAGAAAAAAACTTTCTTTTAAAGTAAAAACCTTCTTTTTAAGCTAATTGTAATAAAACTAATGTGATGACTTTTTTTGAAGATATTCTTTCTTGGTGTTCGATAGCAAATATTTCAGGGGAATTGTAGTGTTTCTGGCTGCGCACTTGCTAACTTGTGTGGAATATCAAAAAAAATTGTTTTGGGAAAGAGATGATTAGTTGAGAAAAAAGATTTTCAAAAATATGCTGCTAGGGGCAGAGAGACACAAAGTCCAAATTTTTTTGTACTTGTTTTGGGCTGAGTGCCTCATAATCCACCGTTCTTCAATAGAATTAATGTATACGGCATTGCTTCCCCTACAGAAGTGACATTTTTAGCTTTCATTTATTAACCAACGGGTCACGCTTAAAAATTTCTCCTCAGACTGGCTCGGGACCGAAACGGCGACGATCTTCCGTCTCTCATTATTCATAAAGTTGTTTGCAGCACTCTAATAAGGCCTTGTTTTTGATCAAGGGTTTTTATATCAACGTTATTTGTGTATCCGTGAGTCAATCGCGCGTAATCACCAAAATTTAAATTAAGCAATGCTTGCTTGTCTGTTTTCAGTAGGCTGTAATTTATTTTCGGTAGCCAATGGCGAGTTAACACTTTGGTCTTGGGCGATGTTGTAGTCAAATAAACATGATCATTGTTGATTAGTCCACTGGTCGAGAAACATCCAACCACGGACTGGTGCCGGTCCGTGAGGAATTTGTTACCGGGCAGCGGAATTCTAGCTTAAAATCTTGGAATTTTTTGGGACGCCAAAATTATCTTCGACTTGGAGAAAAGCTACGCGTAAAATACATAAGGTACTGACGCAATAGCTTTTGCTGTAGTACGATGAATGATGATATGAAAAAGTGATAAACTGAGCTGCATTTTTTAAGAATCTAAGCAACGCTTGTAACAAAACAGTGAAACCCTGGTCACAGGAGGCTAGTTTGCTAACTTCTACTGTAATTTCAAAGCTGCTGGTAAAAACCAGCTGATTCGACCTGTGTGACCGGGTACTAGCTGCTAACCGACAGCGCTAGCTCGCTAGTTTACTTTCCGCTAGTAGTCAATTCCCTTGTGAATTCCAGAGCGCAAAACCTATTACCGGCAAAAATTGCTTTAATTTGGCCAGCTAAGGGGCGAATTTTTGACCAGCGGAGCGGAAAATTAAATTTATTTGAATTTTTCAAAAGTCTTGCGTAGAAGAAGTATTGAATTTGCTAATTTAGCGATCTAGTTTCTGGGTTGCATTAAGCAATCAAAACTGAACGAAAATCGTTGAAATTTTACAAGTAAAGTGTTTCAGACTTAAAAACTATAAAGGTTAGGATTTAGACTCTAAGTAAAATCAGTACGAAACAAACATTGAAATTCTTTGCAAATAAAACAAGGCCACCTGAAGAGCTTGAAGCGGAGCCTACGACTACAAAGAAAAGAAAAGCTTCTTTCAACCATCAATTCATGAAGTCATACTTACGGTATGGATTTATAGCAACTGGTGATTCTGTTGCTCCTTCGTTATGTTTAATTTGCAGCAGAAAGTCAGCAAACAAGGCAATGAAGCCTTCGAAGCTGCTTCAGTACATGCAGACTAATCACCTTGGATTAAAAGATAAACCTTTGGAGTTTTTCGAACGGAAAAAAACAGAGCGCAAATGACAAAAGCGTTTAATGAAGGCCACCACATCAATTAATGTAAATGAAAGAGAGAGAGTTTATTTATTATTGCTTTTGCGCGCAGACACAATATCCACAGTAATAATACTAAAAGAAAAAACACTTGTAGCAAAAGCCAAAATGTACTGAGAGCATCATATCTAGTGGTCCACCGTATTGCAAACGCTAACAAAGCTTTCCCTATCGAAGAAGAACTGGTCTTACTTGCCTCAATAGATATTTGCCGTCAACTTTTAGGAAAGGCTGTTGCTAAAAAATAGCGCAGGTGCCTCTTTTGGCTCGCACTGTTTCGAGACGAATTGAGGATATCTGCACCAATCAACAGCCACTTCAACGTGGTGGTGCGGTCCCCGACCCCGTTTAGGCTGGGTCGAAATGGCTGTTGGACTTCCTGAGGGTCCCAGTTACCCCGGACACTTCCCTTCATTTTTTCGCTATGCTTCCCTCTGAACGACCGCAGAAGGGCTGCACACAGTTTCTTCAAAATCGGTCGCCTGTTTTCTCTTTCTCTTTTCTCCTGCCCTTCTCTTGCCCGTCTTCGTTTCCTTATTCTTCTTCTCTTGATGAGCGGTAACGTTTATCCCAACCCTGGCCCCATCTTTCCCTGCTCTGTGTGCAATGGAAATGTGACCTGGCGGGGCAAGTCAGTGCAATGCTGCACCTGCTCCAAATGGGTCAATCTAAGCTGCTCACAACTCTCCCTCTCCAAATTCAGAGTTCTTGACAGCTCTCACTCTTGGAGCTGTTCCCCATGCTGTGTCCCCACTCGTAACACTGTGACTCTCTCCTCGGACTCCTCCGACACGTATACCTCCACTGTACAATCTAGCTCTACGTCTGCTAATGCTGTACTTCCGCCCCACCCTCGTCTTTAAACTTCTTATCCCCCATTCGGCCCATTTTATATCTTCTCCTTCTGCCCCCTTACCACCATCCCTTGCTCCTGGCTGTCCTCTTACGCCTCCTGCCTCCTCTCCCCCTGACTCTCTCAGGGTTCTTCAATGGAACGCTGGAGGTCTTCGAGCCAGGAGCACTGAACTACTTCACCTTCTTTTGTCCCATTTTATCTGTATTCAGGAATCCAATCTTAACTCATCTTCCTCTTTACGGATTCCTGGATTCTCTGCTCTGCGTTCTGATTGCACCCACTCCCGGTTTGGCATTCTCTCTCCTGATGCCACGCACGCTAGCGGCGGTGTTATCATTTTCGTCAGGCAGGGCCTATCTTTCTCTGAACTCTCTACCTCCTCTCTTTCTTCGCTCGATCCCTACTCCGATTATGTAGGGGTGAACATCTCTCTTAACAACTCCTCTTGGCCCTCATTTCTTAATGTGTACGCCCCTCCTATTCGCTCCTCCCCGACGGATGGCAGAAACGACTCCTTCTCTCCCTCCATTCTTTCCTCCTCCAGAAATCTCTTTATTCTTAAATTAAGATCGGCTGTTGCATGTTTGTTTTCAAGAAAATGTTCACACGCTTTTATGACAAAAATATTTATCAATTTAGCTAGCTATTCATGCGGTTTCTGCATTACGTAATTACAAGGCCAGCGTTTCAGGCAGACAGACCAGGTTGCTCAATTCAGGAAGTTTATTTATGATCAAAACTAAAAATTTGTATAAACGCGAAAAATGTAATTTCGTCACCTGACAATGAGACCGCAAAAAGACCACGAGGTCATCAAAATCAACTGCCCTGCCTATCAAGCAAAAACAAAACTTTAGCAATAACAAACCGAAAAACACAGTAAAAGATACAATTTTTAAATAGAAACACATTTTTCTTCATTCACGCTCAAACATCGTCGTATTATCAGACAAAACTAATTAATCTACACCAAGCTAGTAAACACGATTTCAGACCAAGAAGCAGCCGCTACTTCAAAGTCAAAAGCTTTATTTAAACAGTCTAAATTCTATATGATAGCGTTTTTACTCAAAGACTCTTGTAAACAGTGATGTTGTTGTATAGACTTATTATGCAAGGGCTTGTGTCATCAAGTCTGTTATTATGTAAACTTGTTATTCAATGTTGCAGATCTTAGGTATCGGTTAAAAGTCAAATTCAATCTACTACGAAAGACACATCATCACCAACATATCACAAATTAAAGCAAAATTATTCCTCTAGACTAGTATAATCTAACCGTTTTACAGTAAAAGTTTTGTAGGTTAGTAGAAACACAACCGACCAATAGTTCTATTTCAAACCAATACAGTCAGGAAAAAGGGTGAAAATTGAAGTTTACCTTTTGTCAGGGAGACTTTGCTTGGAATAATTCACAGAGCATAGAATCTGCAATCCTAAATAAGTTTTTTTTGTAGTTGTAGTTGGCAATTTATTTCGCTTCTGTTTTCTCAACACAAAAAACTCGACGATAGGATAAAAACAATGAGCGAAAAAGGAATGCAGTTGACACAACGAATTGACGTTAAACATACCCAATTTTTTTTAAGTTACATCAAAAAGACTGTAGAAAGGGGCATGGTCACCGCACCTGACAAAAACATCAAGCAAAACAATTGAAATAAAAAACATAAAGCAAAAAAGAAACTAAAAAAGCAGTCAGCCAAATAAACAAAATTTAACCTATGTGAAAACACCCGATAATAGCTAAAAGAAATACATTCCTCTCAGTGCCAAACTGTTGTTATCCTAACGAGGGGAGCTAGCAGGTACTACACCTTGCCCAAGGGTGACCTGGGAGCAACGACAGTTAGAGAGTTAGCTCCATTACACTCTAGGCAGGACCCTGTCGCCGGATGCAGTTATGGTCTTACTGCCCAGGACTATGCAATTTTCAGATAAATAGTAGCACTATGACATTGCGTTTGAATTTTTATGACCAGATTTTAATAACTTGATTGTGGATAATTTAAGTAAACCATTGGAAGTGTCCCTGTCTTTTTTAACTCCAATAAATAAAGGCATTACAAAACTATAACGCATAAGGCATTGCAAAACTATCTACAAACTATAAGGCATTACAAAACTATCATTATTTTTGAATGTTTAAATTTCACTTTTCTCATTCTTTGTGACACATTACGAATAATCTCCAATAAACATTAAAGATAATTTAGGACACAGGTTCCTTATTCACATAATTCCGATACTTCTCTTCGTTTTTTGTGCTTTTTTACGTTTAATTTGGTCTACCAACAGAGTTTCACTCGTTGAACGTTCTTCATTCTTCTCTCGAACACTGAGTTAAGAACAGTGAAGAATGAAGAACGTTCAACGAGTGAAACTCTGTTGGTAGACCAAATTAAACGTAAAAAAGCACAAAAAACGAAGAGAAGTATCGGAATTATGTGAATAAGGAACCTGTGTCCTAAATTATCTTTAATGTTTATTGGAGATTATTCGTAATGTGTCACAAAGAATGAGAAAAGTGAAATTTAAACATTCAAAAATAATGATAGTTTTGTAATGCCTTATAGTTTGTAGATAGTTTTGCAATGCCTTCAACATTTAACGTTATCGAATCGTTAGGGTTACCTTGCAATAAGGAACCCAAAATAAACACGTAATAAGGTATATAAGCCATCATCTTTTCGCGATATCGGTTTCACAAAATTTAGGACTTTCTACATTTTTCAACTTTACTTGCTTAACTGCTATATCTGCGACCATAGAGAAATTCTTATAGTCGTTGGTTATCGTTCGATACAAAACTTTATTTTCGTTATAGCAAAGATGAAACGTCACAAATTACCATGCTTAAAACCGCATCCCGCAATCGCTAACCACGTGATAGATATGGAAACGGGAATGAATTGGTACAAAGAATTGTGGAGAATAGTTACATCGACTGACGCTATAAGGTAGTAGTTTTTTAAAGAATAACCCCTTTGAAGCCGAGACTTCATGAATGCGTATGGCACACGTGACCGATCAGCATGCAGTAAATCATTTTGTCACCAATTTGAACGATGCACACGGTGAGGGAAACAAAACACATACTGGTGCTCTCACGGTCGTATACATACAAAACAATTACCGTTAATTTCCAAGACCCAAAAAGATGTTTTGAAGAAAAAGTATATTTGACCTCTTTTCAGTTGAAATAGCTTTAAAGATTTTTAATCTCATTTTTCAATATTGTTTCAACAACGAGATTGCTATAATTTAACTTAAACACAACATAACGTGTTAATCCTAAACGTTTAAATGCTTGAGCTGACAAATCAAACATTATTTTTAAGCTCATAAAACTTAATATTATATATCAGAACCAACATAACTGAAAAAGAATTCCCCTCTACCACCAGTTTTTCTTTGTGATTATGCAACTTATTCTTTTATCTACTTTTAATAAAAACCTTAACATATTGAGCTCGTTCGACTTCCATCACACATTTTTTGAGTTCAGCGCTGCTCCAAACATTATAACCTAGCCACGGATTTGAAAACTTGACCGTTTGTTTTAGCCGAAACCTTCGTATCTTTGCAGTAATTTTTTTTCTCCATCCAACATAAATCTTCTTGATCTCATTTCCACAATTATCTGGAATAATTGATTCCAAATTCTATCCATTTTTATAAATTTGATGTCATGGAATTTTATTGTCGTTCTATACTTCTGTGAGTTAACACACAGGTATAGCACTTTGCGAAAACTCATTAGATCCAGATTGTTAGAAGTTATTTAAGTCAAAAATTTCAAAAACTCAGCAAACTTTTGGTATATAAAATCATCAACCCACAACTTTTAACAGTTTTAGTCTGTTTATCCATGTAAAATAATGTGAGCTTACAGTTTCAACTTTCACTGAAATGTTTTCCAAATTGCATCAATTTTATTAGTGAAAAAACACGAGCTTATCAAATATTTTATCAACTTTTTGCGTCTAAAATCAACTAACAACTACACTTACAGCTTTTTCACAGCGTTTGCTATCAACCATAAAATGTGTCATACTCATCAACTTTATTTCAACTTTAATTAAACATGCAATTTTTAACTCTTGTTTAATGTTGACCTAAACCACCACAAATAGAAAAAACTTTCCAACACTTGCAAAGCTTTACAAAACTTATATCTGTTTACAAAGCAAAAGAATGTTCTCTGTACACTAATTGAAACCCTCACACTAAATCTCATTACTACGTATACACATTCACGAAAACAAAAAAAAATTTAATTGTTATTTTACCTTTAGCACATTTTGATCGCATAACCATACAGCTAAAAGCTCATAACATCTCGTATACACGTTCTTCTTCTTCTTTGTTTTTCGGCTTATTCCCGATTAGGGGTCGCCACAGCAGATATCTGCGTTTTTATTACATGGCATTTGTTTTACGGTCGGATGCCCTTCCTGCCACCAACCCTCTATTCGGACTCTTCGGAGGGAAAACTGAGCCACCTGTCTTCCACATAAAGGCGGGGGCGTCCCATTAAGTGCCTTGCCCAAGGACACAACATGCGAACTTGCCGGCTTGTTCTCCACAACCTCCCCTAAATGCCGAGCGCCAAGCAGGGAAGCGTGGATACCAATTTTAAAGTCTTTTGGTATGACTCGACTTAGGGAATGAACCCCGGGTCTACCGACTGCGAAGCGGACGCTCTAACCACTACACCATCGCGTCGGTTATCGTTATTAAACAAAAATTTTTAATTTAATTTATTTCATATTGTAAAAGTTTTAACTAACAATCTTTTCATCAGGCATTAAAGCAACTTCAATACTTGTGTATTGGCAACTACAAATCAAAAATTAATCAATTGGAAAGACCTATGAACTTATTTCTATGCGTTCTCTTCACTGTTTCTAAGCGCTGCGGCCACAAGGTTTAACTCTGAAGCATGATAGGTGACTTGGTTGAAAGGGATTAGCATGTGGTCGCAATGACGAACATGAGACTCCTGGCTGTTCGCGAACTTTTTCCATAGACGTTTTTTGTGGCTTGGAGTTTAAATTAACACTCGGTCCAACAGTGTTATCTTTAAACTGACCAACTTGCTTCAGTTTCAGAATATAATCCTTTACAGGGACAGTACCAATACTGGGCTGACCATCATTTACGCACAACTCATCCTTTCCACCTTGGCTGTGATGGAATCATGAAGTTGCATCATTATCTCTATTATCAAAAGCTTCACCTTTATTGCGAGATGAACTGCCAGTACCTGGGTCATGACCAAGGGTGCATCGACTGATCAACTTTGTACAGCTGTTCAAGACCCTTTCTACCTTTTCCTCTAATTGCTCCGACTTAGCTTCAAGGGAGTCGGTGGAACTAGGGTCATCCAAAGCTCGTACATGCAGTTATTTTTTGTTTTAATTTATAGACATGCCCTTAGCAATTGACGAACGTGTTAAACTACCGGTAATGTTCATGTCTGGTGCTGATGGCGCCACTAATCGATCTGTTGCTGAGAAATTAAACCGAATTTATCCTCATCGTTAGCCCATCTCTCACACGACAGTACACGTTTGATATTCAAATTTCGTGAAACTGGTAGTGTTCTAGGCAAACCACGAAGTGGCCCTCCAAGAGTGTCAGACGAAATCCAAATACACCTCATCGAAAAAGTTAAGAACAGTCCAGAGAAATGATTGCGCGTTTGTGATTGTACCAGCTTGTACAACGTGTTTCTCAGTTCATTAGTTAAGCTAGGTTTTAATAAAATAACTTTTATTACATCAGAATTGTTTTAAATGGTTTGGTGCGCGACTTATGGCCCACCCTGTATTACGTCGCGTGCCATCAGTTTGACACCCCTGCCATAGAAAACAATGTCTTACGCCTATGATATTAATAACGCCATTTTTTGCAAGAAATACTCGCTGAAGGCAACCAAAAAAAAATGTGCGAAAGAGTCAGTTTTGAAAATCGGGCTGTCATACTAAGGTTTCATTATTGTTTTTCTACCCTAAATTTTGTAAAAGAAAAGTGGAGTTGTGAAAGTAGGATAAAGGAATTTCGTATCTTTGTTTCTGTGATGACAACAGCCTACCATTAATAAAAGTTGCAATGGCAGTAGCAGGCCAGTCATGAGCTTTTAATTCCAAAGTTGTTGACAGAAGCTCGCACTAAGGTAGTCTAGGCGTATTATTGCATGGCACATATGTTAAGTAAAAAAGAATGCTATACGTTTAGTGCATTTTTCTCGTGTTTGTTGTCTTTTTTACTTAGCTTAACATTGAGCAGTCGGTTTTACATTTCATTGTTAAAGAACATCATTTTTAGTAATGAGATAATAACGTTACAGCCTAGATTTATAGGATTGGTAAAATGACTGCGTAGTAGCCGATGCGATGGTGTAGTGGTTAGAGCATCTGCTTCGCAGTCAATAGACCTGGGGTTTATTCCCCTTGTCGAGTCATACCAAAAGACTTTAAAATTGGTATCCACAGCTTCCCTGCTTGGTGCTCGCATTTAGGGGAGGTTGTGGAGAACAAGCCGGCAAGTTCGCATGTTGTGTCCTTGGGCAAGGCACTTAACGGGACGCCCTACCTTTATGTGGAAGACAGGTGGCTCAGTTTTCCCTCCGAATAGAGGGTTGGTGGCAGGAAGGGCATCCAACCGTAAAACAAATGCCATGTAATAAAAATGCAGATATCTGCTGTGGCAACCCCTAATCGGGAATAAGCCGAAAAACAAAGAAGAAAAAGAGGAGGTAAAATAACTGCGTAAACAGTCGAGTTTTTGCTCCAGACAAACGTGTTTTTTTAGCACTGCAAAGTAAACAATTTACTCTCTTTAGTGCAGCTAGCTATTCTTATTTAGTAAAAAAGCTTGGAACATATGGCTGGTGAAAATATAAAAGTAATGTTGAGAAATCTACCGAGAAAGAGATAATGAAAATTGAGTTATTGAAAATTCAATTGGAAGAAATGATCAGATATATTATCATAGAAACAACTAAACCTTATGGAGTGGATATGTTAAATAAGCTATCAATAAAAATTCAAATATTAACCACCAAAACTAAACACATTTTTTCAAAAAAGCTAAAGGATTACTTATTGCAGCAACAAAACTAAGCCATTATTAGTGGACTGTTCATTTAATATTGTTGTCTTTTCTTTGTTTATTTACTTAACAATTTATATTTTTTTTTCCTTTTTTTCTCTTCTGTTATATTTAAAATACTGTTTCTCGTGTTTGCATATAGCTCAGACTCATTGAATATGAAGCTATGGTGATAGGCTGCAGACTTTGTAACCATGCCTGGCTTTGCAATTCCAGGAGATATGGTCTTTTGCAATCTTTCACTAGAAAATACAGTGGTTATAACATCTTACTTATACCTATTTTTGTGCATTTTTTTCGTATGACTGTATTTCTGCATAAATTGAATAAATTGAATGGGAACTAACTGAATCTAAATAAGCAAGATCTAAAAATATTAAATTCATGCTTTTTATTAAATATGCTAACAATTTCACCTATAATTGTTGTTTGCTCTGTGCAGTGTTATTGCATGTTGTTGGGTTAGAAAAAGGTTAGTTTGTCCATGATTTCACTCAGCAGGTCTGTAGTGTTTCATTCTCAATATTGTTCAATATTCCCATGGACTCATGCCAGTGTTCTTACAGGTCAATGTAATGCGATGCTAACCTGTAATTGTGAGATAGTGATTTTAGTGCTTGCATGAGTTTGACAATATTGTGCTCTCTAGAAAAGCAATTTTAATAGAACCTATACAGCAATTTCTTCTGGCTTGGTTTGATGCAGGCTCAATTATGGTAAGATGGAGCAATCTTACCCATTATAAAATGTTGGACATTTTTGAGAAAAGTCAGACATAGGCAAAAATCTGGTTTTACAAGTTTGATGCAATGCACCATGTATTTCTACATCTAAATGTATAATATTTTCAACTAAAATTGATTTTTTACTTCTAAACCACACCTTTTTTCCAATGCAAAAAAATCACACATAGAAAAGAAACAGCAGTAAAAGCCCGTCCAACTTTTCCCACTGGCGGGAAAAGTCATACCTTAGAAGTGATGTTTTTTGCGTTGTTTTTTTGTTGACAAGTTAATCCTTGGTTACCAATCTCTTTAAATATCAAATAGTGAAGATTTTGATCTATTTTTTGTTGTGCCTGGAACAATAGCTTGCTCAGATAAAATTCCTCAATTGCAAGTGCAAAGTTTTCAGTAAATTTTGTTTGACCTTTCCCTATCTTACCCTATGCTTTTAAGAGGGCAACTACATGTGCACAGACATTACACATGTACTTGCTTCATAGATCAATTAAATTAAAATTTTTGAAAACTGCAGTGAATTCTTGATGTTTGAGTGGTAAGCAAAAGATGCTATACTCAAATAGATAAGTGAGGCAATCCAATGTGCCAATATCTTCTTTCATTAAATCTTTAATTTTTGCAGCTGATTGCACTAATTTAGCCTGACTCTTCCACCTAGTATGTAAAACTTATAAAATACAGTATGTCTGGTGGTGATTAGGGATGGGCAATTCAGAATACTGAATCCAAAGGATTCGAATCTCAAACTATTCAAATCCAAAATGCCAATTCAAACCAGATAATAGGATTCAGCTTATATCCTGCTTACAAGCTTTATTGCGTTGTTTGGTCACAGATTTTCTTTTTGTAGAAGTATCAATTGCATGCAATGATTCAAAAACTAACTCGCACCTACAGACAAACGTGTAGAGCTTAAATGTATTGCACTGCAACAAACTTATTCTCTGATTGTGCTTCTGTTGTTGTAAACTTGTAAAAAATGCTTTCATGTTGATTGTGCTAATTGCAAAAAAAGGATTCAGAATCTGGATTCAGTTTAACTTTTCTAGAATATTCTAGAATAGTATATTATTCTGAATTGCCAATCCCTAGTGGTGATTAATTGCATGTGCATGATGTCTGAACCATGTAGTCACTCTATAGTAGTACCATGTAGTCTCTCTATAGTATTACTTGCATGCTAGCCCGTTTTATTGGTTTTAATTTTTACTCTTATTCTGCAAGATTTTCACTGAACAGAAACAAATAAACCTATGTTGAAGCAAAAGTATTTTTTCCAGCCAAAAATGCTTGAATTATTGCTTAAAATTATGATTTCAGTCTGTTGTCTTTAAAAATTATTGGCGCTATCACTCTTAATTGGCACAATCTCATTCAAACAAAAGTAAAACTATACCCATCAAACCTAAATTTTCAGAATATTTTTGTTGATGAAATAAGGCATATTTTTGTGTTAGGTTTACTTTGCATTTTGTCACAAGGATACAAACACAAAACAGCATCATGGGAAATGATATGGCTGTTCCATCTCATTTTGACTCAGAAGAAATTGCAAGGCTGGGTAAACGATTTTGCAAACTTGATCTTGATAATTCTGGATCACTTAGTGTAGATGAATTTATGTCTTTGCCTGAACTGCAGCAAAACCCATTGGTGCAACGTGTCATTGAAATTTTTGATCAAGATGGTAATGGAGAAGTTGATTTTCGTGAGTTTATTGAAGGTGTTTCTCAATTTAGCGTGAAGGGTGACAAAATGTCAAAGTTAAAGTTTGCGTTTCGCATTTATGACATTGACAAAGATGGCTTTATCTCAAACGGTGAGCTTTTTCAAGTTCTCAAAATGATGGTCGGCAATAACTTGAAGGATACCCAGCTGCAGCAGATAGTTGACAAAACTATTATTTATGCTGACCAAGATGGAGATGGCAAGATTTCTTTTCAAGAATTTTGTGCCGTTGTTTCACCTCTTAATGTGCACAAGAAGATGGTAGTGGATGTATGATTCTTTGGAGTAAATACTTTTTCTGAGCTATTCAATCATCAGTATATCATATTGTTTGTATTGTTAAAATTGTACTAGTACACTGCTTGTACTGTATTCTGAAAATGTGTTAAGTTTTCTATTAGAAGTAATGTTGAAACATGGAAAATTATAATTTAGTGAGCTAAGTAAGTCATTCTTAGTTACATGATTGTATCAGTAGCTCGTTACTTATATATTTTTAATTGCAACATTAGCAGATGTCGTTAATAAAAAGACTCATTTAATTCAAAATGATTTGTCTTAATTCTGTAGTAGTATAGTTTTGGTATTGGCAAGTTAGTTCAATAGATTTGTATTGTTCATTTACCCAATAGCTACCAAGTGTAATTTCATTCTTATAAAGTCGTTGAAAGTTATACTTAACAAATTGATTGCAACTGCAATTCATACTGTGTCTATTCTTATTTCATGTAAAAATTCCTAAGGTTTGGCTGTATATGGTAATATTTTGATTTAACTACATACTTTGTTTTTCTTAGATAAATATCTCAGTCAACTAATACTGATATGTTGTTGATTTAATCTGCAACCATTTTTTATTGTGCTTCAGTTTGTGTCCCTTTTCAAAACATGCAGCAAATTTAGTGTCTGCTTCTACAAACTTTATATAGGATCGAAATAAACCAAAAGCTGAATGCATCATTAGTCCTTTTTCATAGGCTTTTTCTGTTTACACTTGTAACATTGGCTAAACCAAGATTTAGCCTGATTGTTGCTGAAGCATAAATTTGTTTTGTTGGTTACTTGAAAGCTGAGATATGAAAGAAATGCTTCAGTAGTCCTGATTTGTATGTGTGCAGGCAATATCTTGCCTGTAAATTTCTACAACAGCTAAGATTCTGCTATACTTTGTTTTTCGTATGAATCACCTAAACAACATGTGAAAAAAGTTCCAAATATTTTGTAGACGGTTGTGTTTAACGTGCTATTATGCTAATATTTGCAGTTTATATAGATACCATGTTGTCTGCTTGGCGTGAAGATAGTGTAGAATTGGATAGAGTGCTCAAGGATTAATAAAAAAATTTGAGGGTTTTTCAAATAGCCATACTTTAGATCAGTTAATTTACTTCGATGAAAACCTACCTTCCAGAGATTTTTATTTACATACAATAAGTTTAAAAAAGGCTTGGTTTTCACTCACATTATGTGTTACTTGACACTATTTACTATTGAAATGTAGCGATATAATTTTGGAATGATCCAGAAAAGACGTGCTAACAACTCTGATTACCAAAAGAACAATTTTTGAGGTCGTATTTATACAAATATTTACGACTAACTGATCTGTTGTATAGTCATTTGACCTATTATAAATATTATTATACCGAAAGATAACTTGTAGTTTGATAATCAAACAGTAAGATTGTTTTTGCGTTTCCTAAAATGGTTTATCATTTACACCTAAGATGGTTGTCGATTTCCAAGGTAAACAATGGGTTGTTTGGTTTTTAATTATACATTTTAAATTTTGCACTCAATGAGAAAAAATATATATTTGCTTTTTATCGTGTTAAGTTCAAATAACCGTTAATTATTTTCAAACGGCATTCAGGAAACTGTCATTAATTAAGCAACTGTCAGTAACAAAACTGGAATAACTGTATTTGAGAAGATAACAATAACAAATATGTAGAGAAACTGCCATGTGTAAAATTTTGACCCTCACCATCGCTAAATTAGTTTTTTAATTATTGCTTTTTGTAGTTGCGGTGTTACAAACGTCAATTGTGTTTTCATAATATGACGTGCATGATATCAAAATAGTTTTAAACAGAAGTGAAGTCAAGAGTTGGCAGCAGTGTCCTTGAGTTGGAACGATTTTAGGCATTGTTGTGATTGGAATTGAGCGGTTTTGTTTGTATTAAGTATACGCTTTGCATTTAGGGTTAATCTTAAACTAATGAGCTCGTTTTCGAAAATTATACGAAAGCGTCCGTTATTTCGACATTCTGTTGGTTGTTTAATTACATGACAAGTAAGCATGAGTATTGCTCGTTGTTTGGTGGCAGTACGTCAAAGCAACCATATTCATGTTGTTATTAAAAAATTTTAAGTCTATTTTGTATGTGTTAAAATGCAGTGTTTGTGAATTTTGAGAGTCCCTATCTTATAAATAGCAGTATTTGAGGAGATGTTAAAAAGCTACATTAAAATAGCCTTGAATATCAATAAAATTGTATTTCACATTACTTGATTTCCTAATATTTATACCGTTGTTGGTTTTATTAGTTAAATGTTATTAGAGTGCGTTTATGGTCACTTGAGCTCTTTTTGCATGCGTTTTTTTGAGATCTGAAAAAAGATAAATCATACCTTTGGAATATGCCTTACCTGCATATCAGTAGGTTTAATAGTGACTATTGTCATAACTTTGCGGTAATTTTTGCGTGTGACTACCAAACCGCAACTGTTACGCGATTTTATTCATTCTTAAAATGACAGTTGACACTTTACACAGTAATTCGCTTAGTTTGGTTGAGCATATTTTCAATCTGTTTATTTTTGTGATATTATACTGTTTTGTGTAATAGACAGATATTGAAGTTGCGTTACAGTCAGTTATCTATCTCCCGCGACATGTACCAATACTCGCAATTTCGGCCGGCTACAAACCAGCAACAGCCACTACCTACTGGTTGGGAAGCAAAATATGATTCTACAAATGGAAAGTGGTTTTATATCAACCATATCACAAAAACAACTCAATGGGAAGATCCACGTCTTACGTTTCAGGTACATTATAGCGGTAGCTTAATCAAGGTAGATGTATGTTTTGATATAGCTTAATGTTTGGTATTTACGAATGTTGAGAAAAAATGTTGATCCTAGAAGAAGAAAAAATGATAGTCTTGCACACTTTTGAGGTCTCATGCCTCTAAACCAATGTTAAGAACGCAGACACCTCCCCTAAATGACTATCATGTTTAGAGGCCCCATTTTACCATAGCAGCTAATGGATGGCCTGCATGCGATACTGTTTTGGTAGGAACCAAGAGCTTCAATTTTTGAAATTTTTGATTTTTTTTTATATTTAAACTGATTTGAGCATTGTTGTTGCATTAAATTTGTTTCGTAGGATACAGCAAGACGCTTTGTCATTACGTGCAGGTTTTTGGGTTACTGTAGAACTACTTATTGTCTATACCCTATTTTTTCGTGAAAATGTCAATCTGTATGTTTGTGTTTAGCAACCATACTCAGCTCCAACCAGGCAGCAACAGCAGCCATCACCACTCCCACAGAAAAGCCAACCTACCACCACCAGTTTCATTGATCCCGATCCTAAAAAAGTAGCTTCTCTTGTCGCTGATTATGGAATAGATCATGAGCTTGCAAAGTAAGTTACAGCGTTGTAAACAAAAAAGCTGAGAAATATGCGTTAATTACAATTTTAGAAAAGTGTTCAGTTTTTAGTGCAAAGTTGCCCACATTACAAAGCGGGCCTGAATGCGCGTAGCTGTTCCCCATGTTTCTGCTGTTGTTGCTCTTACTGTTTTTGATTCGTCACCTAATGTCATGATGCTGTGGTCTATTTTAAATGGGTGGTTGGAGAGCCAGTGTTTTGAAAAACTTTGGACTTTTCGTAGTTAGTCTTGGCCTCTCAGTTAGTAGCTGTGCTTTTGCTAATATGAATGTTAGTTTGGACAATATTGGAGATATTTAGTGCAATTAATCAACAAGCTTTAGCCTTATATTGGTAGGCTAATTGCAAAGTGTATCCAATCATTTGAATGGGTGTAAACGTTATGTTTGTGTGAAATAGCTTGTAGGCGCCTAACTGATAAGTTTTATAAATGTATTCTACTTGTATTCGTGTTTACGTCATGACGTAGTGGTTAAAACGTCCACTTTGCTGTCAGTAGACCTGAGTTATTTTCTTCTGTTGGGTCATGTCGTAGACTTTGCTATCAGTATTTACAAATCTCCTGCTTGATGCTCAGCAATAGGGGTGATGTGGAGAGTGAAATAGAAACTAAGCTTACTCAGTCATGCCTAAAAAGAGTGCAGTGGACCTTTATGGCCGGAGTACTCAGCCATTGTTGGCGCAACTACAACTACGATGGTTAACTATTTCTTTAAGGTTAGTTATCTGTTTATGCGTTATGCAAGGTCTTTTAGTTGTTTGTATTTTGCAGAACTGTGCTTCGTACCAGTCTGAATAGCACATCTAACGCTGAAGCGGCTTTACAAAAAATGGGCTTTACCAAAGTGAGATCAGTTTTTGCTTGTATACTTAATTACGCGCTCATGATGTAAAGGCTTGCTTTTCCCATTGCAGTTGTTTGCTGGGACTTAGCGGAAAAAATAATTTGCTGCCGAAGATTTAACTCTCTGTTTGTGATGATGGCATGACGTAGTAGTTTGCGAGTCTCAAAATTGTGGGGGCCTCGCATCAGTGCCCCTTACCTTGGGCTATGAATATCTGTGTACTTCCAAAGCACATTTAATCGTCGTATGTTGTTCTAGAATTTGTCTAAAACTGCTTGTATACTTTCAGAAAGTCAAGCCAGCATCTTACGTCAATGCTGATCCTACTAAAGTTAGAATACTTGTTGAATCGTATGGAGCTTCTGAAGCACAAGCAAAGTAAGTGAGACAGATTTGAATTGTGGGGTAATAACGTGTTAAAGATTTTGCACATTGTAGCAATGCTTAGCTTGTTATGCAAAGACAATGAGACCTTTCAACTTATACCATTGTCTTCCAACCAGGCTGTTATTTGCAATACTGAGAGGTAGCTTGAAATGTGACCAAAATATTGGCGCAGGACAAGGGGCAGTGAAAGATGACTGAGGATCAGAAATATCACTCTTACATAAGATGCTCAGGGAAGAGATTAGTGGAGGCGCCGCTGCAGACAACTGGTCGTTGTGGCGCATAAGACAATTAGTCGTAGAGGAGGATATAGCATCTTCGGAGTGAACAGAAGTCGCATTATATCGGGGTTAAAAACATAACTGCTTTTATTTAGCAGCACTTGAAAACCACAGCAAGTAACACAAAAGTTCATACATGCATGTTCAAAACAATACTGTACACTATCATTCATTGCTTTTCAAAAAACGCAGACTTTTGCATTCCTTTTAGTCAAACTTTGAGACTTGCCAAGTATTGCATTTTTTGTAATGCATCAATTGATCGTGTTATTTCCATATTTGCATTTAATCAAGGTGCTTTATAACAAAGTTTTAACGCACCACTATAGTAGAGTGTCATAACCCTAGAAGATTGGAAATAATACTAGCTTACATTTTTAAAAGGTGAGCTATGTTGTTACATAACTGATTGGCGCTTCCCGGCAGGATCCCAATCAGTTATTTCAGGTCAGAAATATCAGTTCAGCCAGCCGGCTGTATCCGCTTCACCAAATATCATTTCTGAGAGCAGTAACGAAAAGTTGGTATGAATGGGCACATTGCCCCTATGCCTTTATTCCCGATCATCATATTTTGAATCAAGACTGATGTTACACACTCTATTCGTTCCTTTCACTAAGGCAAGTTTGGGGTAGATGCCGAAATCGTTTTTGTTTTACAATTACTGAAATAAGTTAGTTGGTGGTAGGCTTATTTGATGACTTAATGCAACCCATTACTAATGACTTTTGTGATACCAAGTTTTTTTTTGGCTGCACCTATGTGCATTGGTCCCAAAATAGAGCAAAACGTCTCCACCCAAATCTGTTGCATTCAATCACCCGTTTGGCCTAATTCCCCATTTCCAAAAAAAAAAAAAATTTCGCTTATAAATACGATTCTATCTTTGATACCTATCTTTTCACACAGTGGTGTAGACTTACTGACCAATTTCTTTTTTATTTATTTTCCCTCAAAGATTGGATTTCATAAATTATCCCCATAATAGCGACCTTCCTACTTATAAATTAAAAGTGCGCTTACTTAAAAACAGGCGATGACTGCGCAAACTGTAATGCGTTCAGACTAAATGCGTAACGGCGTAAATTCAAAGTTGTGGAAGGTCGCAGAAATGATTGATGTATTTACAGGGATTATCTGGTGAAGTGATGGATTTAATACTTACAACTTTTTTTGTAATTGTATGCCTAGGTATACAACTTAAGGCTTCTGTGGCTGCGCATATATTCGTTGCTCTTAGCATAAATGTCGCCGGATGAAGGCGAAGTGACCAATAACCATACTGCAACATGTACAGGTCCAGTTATTAAAATATGTTAGGTTATGGCTCAAATCAGTGGTTTCGAAACTGGAGTTTGCGTACTCCTGGGAGTTCATGAGAAAGTTTCAAAAGGGCACAAGACATTCACCGGTTTTTCAGTTACAGACTAAGTTTATTTTTTGTTACGAATTCATCAACAGATAAAATATTTTAATATTGGCCGATTTACCTTTTAAATGGTTCGCTTTTTTTTTTATATTTACCGGTCTGCGTTATTTTCAATAAATTTTTTTTTCGCAAAATGCCACAGTGAAATGTGAGTCGTTGTGTGTGAACTGTTTTTTGTCGGCAAAACGAAAGTATGAATCTTAATATAAAATTTTTGATTACTCTTTGCCTACAGGATTATCGCTCAGCAATGAAAATACAATAAAAATTACCTTAAATTAGGCTTTCCTTCATTTGTTATGACATGACATAACTTCAGTGCATTTTGTGTCATACTGTTTTAAGCGTGGAAGCTACGAAACCCAGTAACTTCAATGGCTATCTTTATTCCAAACATTCGCAAGATACAAGGAAAGATCTGACCTTCTTCCAGCGCAATGAGGTTGGTCAATAACGACAGAAGTCTGATTCTCAAGACTATTTTGAACAGCGAAACAAAGCCCTAGTTGAGGAATTCTATCAATGGGGTCCTAGTGGGGTCCCCCAGTATTTTAAGGAAGCAAATGTTGGGTCCCAGCTAAAATGTTCGGAAACTACTGGCTTAAATAGACAATCTACCGACCAACTTTTTGTGCTACAGAAGATAATTTGTTCCAAATCCTGCAAGATTTCACATTAAAACTCGGCATTTTGTTCCACTTTGCTGCAAGAGATAAAATTGTCTTAGGGATTGATAGTACTCAGGCACGCTACATGACTGTACTGCAAAGGCATTCTAATGTGGAATAATATCTTACTTACCGGTATATTGTTACCTGCTGCTGTTTTCACTATGATCCTAGCACACAGTATTATGACATCACGCAGGTTTTTTGAATCGATCAAGAAAAGCAGTGAGAAAAAGGTTGCACACAATAAAAAAAAATCTTTAAAAAAGTCGCTTTTTAGGTTTTAAAAAATTTTGTACATTTTTTTTTTGAAGCAATTCGTTAACCGCGTTTCTATGGTCATTAGTTTTTGAGAATACAAAAAGAGCAAAATTTTGTAATCAAACGTCAATTGTGACAGCATTTTAAATCCTACAAGAATAAAATTTTTGCAAGTTGGTAAGTTCGGGGCTAGCCTTTGAGGAAAAAGCAGCTATCCTCCGTCAATAAATGCAAATCAAAAAAATTATCTTTTCTTATGACGTCATCAACCTCCTTATGACACTTACTCAGTGTCATTCATCAATCGTGCCTCGTTTGATGTTTGCACGCCCCGAAGTTTCAAAGGAGTTAAAGCGCACGTTTACCGACAGAACTCTCTTTATATTAATATATTAAAGCAGCCGGTTCTTTCGGCGCCACCTGCGCACCCCCATCAATAATGCCGAGGTTAAGAAATCAGTTCAGCCAGCTTCATACAACTTCAGTTTAGCCAATTGATGTTTGTGAAAACGGTAGTAAAAAGTTAATGTGTTGTTGATGTGACCGATTCTCGTTCCAAAATCAAAAGTACCTTGTTTTTAAAGGAAATCGATGAAGCCTAAAAAAACATTGTTGGGAGTTGCCTATAGCCGCTATATTTTCCCCAAGTTTTTGAAGTTTCTTGCTACGTTTTGCTTGCGCTGTTTGGTGCTTAACAATGTGTTGACTTGCTCCAGTTGAAACAACCAACGACTTCAAAAAGTTTGATTCGTTCATTGTATAAAGTGCATGAAAGCATAATTTCAATGTGGTGGTGTAGGGGGCGCTACAGTGATTGATGTGTATTTTCAGGAACAGCCTATTAAATATTAGAACCACACTTGAGACTTTTTTCGTTATTGAATGTCTATTTGTATGACGTAAAGCTTCTGCCTGCGTGCATGTTGCTTGGTCCTGGCGCAAACGCAGTGAGCCAAAGAGCAAACTAACTCGAAATAAGGCAATTACAGTTAAGTTCTTACAACAGCAAGGCTCCCATCAGTAATGTCAAGGGTATGAATATCAAATCAGTTGGTTGTGCCGACTTCACCTAATTATCAAGAAAATTTCTTCAGCATTTACACGATATGAAGGTGGACATGATATTTTGTTGCAAAAGATAAAACAGGACCTTTTTTTCCTCCCGTTTTTTTGTAGGGTAATCAATGTTTTGCCTGGAGCAAGCTGGATTTTAAAATGTTTCGAGACTTCATTTTTAGATGATTCTTTTTGAAAATTTTGATAAATAATGTCAAGGAACCATGCTATTAAGGAAGAGTACTGAAGATGTACCAAAGAATTTAGTTTTTAGCAAAATTTTGAGTATTTTTGACTGGTAAGCTACCTTTCAAAACCTTTAGAGACTTTATTTTTTGATAAATCTTTTTGAAAAATTGGATAGATGATTTCAAAGAACCATGTTTTGGAAAAAAATTGTCAAAATGTGGCAAAAACTAACCTTTTCTAATAATTACAAGATTTTTAGGTCTATAAAGAAAATTGTTTAACTAAGAATGAAAAATCATGTATGACGAGCAATTTTCGATCTTGCTGGAAAGCAAATTTTGTCAGCTGTTAAACGACACTAATTGTTTGTACCTGTTATAACCTTTATATATTAAGCTTACCTGTTTTTATTCAGCTTATTGCTTTTTGTGGGGGAGTAAAAAGTTACACTGCAGGTCATAGAGCTCAATATTTTTGATATAAAAGCAAACAGCAAAGGTGCATGTCATATGTTATCAGAATCTTCTTGAAATAGCCGTTAAGTTTGTTAAAAGAATTTTGAAAATCGGTTGAGAAATGAAGCCACAAATCAGATTTTAAGTAAAGTGATTTTGTGAAAGATTTTGCAATTAAAAAAAATCATTATGTGATGACCTCTGGTGGCGAAAGTGTTGATCGTACCAGACACCATTACTACATTATGGAGCGAGTTTAAAGCTGCAAGAGAAAAAGAAGCAGCATGCTTACAAGGCTTAAAATGCTTGACAAAAGAATGTGTTGTTGCATCGTCAATTCAGCTTAAATTGTTGTAGAATTGTTTTTATCAAAAGCAGCATATTAGTATCTTATTAGTGTCTCTTAGAAATACTTTTAATGGTGTTTTTCAGATCAGTAGTTTTTAAGAAAATACAGAGAACAAATTGTACAATTAAGCGTTGATTGTGACGTAATTTTTGGACCCCATCAGCATAAAATTTTTTGTAAGTTGGGGGCTGGCTTTTGTGTGAGCAAAAAACTGCTTCCTTAGGTCAAGAAATGCAAATTAAAATAATTGTCTTGATTGTGGCGTCGTGATGACGTCTCGAACCCCCTTATGACACCCGCCCCGAAGAAGTGATCAGTTGTGCCGAGTTTGACACTCGCACGCCCAGCAGTTTTAGAGAATTTGAAGCGTACGTACGCTTAGACAGAAGTCTGCCTTATATATTAGAATATCGTTATACTGTACACTCGAAGGAAAGGTCATAGGTCATAGAAAGACCCAAAAATGCTTCGCATGCTTTTGAAAAGCGCGAACGAGACTTAAATATGCCTACTGCCAGTGTCGTGTTTCCTCTCGGTTAGAATCGGCAGAAGGCTATTACTTGAAGAGTTTATAATAAGTAATGGTCAACCAATTCCAACATTTGCTGATATGCATCTTTAATCTATTTTGCGCAGCTGCAGTGCATGTTAATTGTCTTTAGGGCAATGTTGCGGACACATAGCAACAACCTGGAATCGGCTGGTTCTGCTTTAAAAGACCTCGGATACCATAAGGTAAACAAATCTTAGGTGATGTGGATTATAACTCGTGTGTTAATGTTCTGATTAGAAATGAAGCTTTACAATCTTTCAGTTGTTCGAAGTTATAAGAGGTCTGCAGTTTAGGGTTTCAGTTGTATATAAATCGGGTAACATTTCTTGAAAAAGCAACGTTTTAAAATGGTAGAACCGTCTCTTCGTAAAGCCTCAACTTGTTTGTCTTTTACGTGTTGAGCAGTGACGCTATTTTATAGAGTAGACTTTTATGTTGTTTCCGGTACTAAATCCACTTTTCCTTGCAAAACATGAAATTGATTGAAGAACTGTGTTTTAGATATGTGGATAGAATTTGAGCTATATTAGGCCGCATGTTTTCATTGGTCGGTCGCGGCAAAACATTTTGATAGGTGTTACTATAAAACCGTTGCATTCAGACCCGCTTTAGAGTTATCTTGCTGCTGGCGCTTCGCATTTTTATCACATTCTATTTATGCTTGTTGCTCACTACAACTTCACAACCTTACCAACATGCTTTGCAGAAAGTCGCTAACGAAGACCTTGCTAACCGTCTCAAAATATCGTTTCCAGCAGTTCCTATTCATCTCTTAAAGTAAGTATATTTTTATTTCGTTGCGCTGTTTGAACCCGAAAATACCTGCTAACTGTATTTGTCCGTCCATTTACATTAGTGGTTGCGTAGTAGGGTGGATCAAAATTCCAAGCATGAACATTCATATGCCATTATCTGAGGTTGCCTATTTTTTTTTCCAAACTTGAACATCCACATGCCATTTTGCGAAGTTGCCTAAAATAAGTTTTTGTGAAAAAATTGTTAAGTTTTATCTAGAATTCAAGGTGCAACAGAATTTTTAAGTTTTTGAGGGATATTTTCCTGAAAATCGGGGAGAGGAATCTGTAAAAAATGTAATATTTTCGATTTAAAGTAAAGTAAATATGTTAAATGGTGCTCTCTATCTCATTGTGTTTACCAATCACATTAAGCATTTTTTGTCAGTGTCATTGTTAAATAATGTATTGGTAGATCATTTTTATCAAAAACTGTGTTTTTTCCTGTTGGAAAGCATATAGTAGTGATAGGCAGTCTTAATTCAAAGCGCAAACACCACGTCCAGGTGTTGTCCGTAGTTCAGGTTCCTGTGTTTTTTGTCCCAGAAAGGACCAATTGTTATCGCTAATGTTGCCCGCACAATGTTAAAAGGAACAATTACGGTTGGCAAATTTTCAGCTAATTTGACTTATTTTGTTTAATGGATGCATTTAAGAATGTATGGCTATACAGCAGCGCTTTTTCTAAAATTCAGTAGTTATGATTTCATATGTGCAGACAAGTAAAGTACAAGGTAGTAAAGGCACTTGGGTTATTTAATTGTACGCTTAGCAACTCTCACAAAATGAAAGCTGCAGAAACTGGTACAAAGAATAAGTGAAACAGTTTAAGAGTTATTCAAATTAAATAGTTTCTAATGCAGAACGTAGTTCACAACTATTTGCCTAAGATGTGCTAAGCTGTAACAGACGGAACAATTCATAAAATTTAGAAAGTTGGCAATTAGCATATATTGTGAAGTATGTTAGATTGTAGGCTTACTAGGGCAATGCAAGCGCAAGTTATATTTAGAAAATAGATAATGGAAAAGGTTATTGGTGAAGAATTGTTTATATTTCAGATATATTTACTATTCCGATAAAAATAATGCAGTGTGTTAGTAACCGAAAGAAAATAGTTTTAACAAGATCTCCAGATAAAAGCAGTTCTCTCTTCTTGGGAAGCCGAACGATCAACTATCATCTCTGAAATTGCCAAATAATTTGAAGGTCATTTAAAGGTTCTTGTGGTGTTGCAAATGATAAATTAAGCAATCAAAAATTCGTTGACTGGACATGTGACGATATTGTTCTCTTGGTAAAAAGTTTGCAGACGACTTCGGCTATGTTTATTAGAATCTGTTTGAATCCGATCAAAAGCTAGAATAACCAACCTTTGGGAAAAAATATTGTACAACACAACCTGGGGGGGAGAAAAAGCTCTGATTAAAAACCAACGCTTCTAAGTTTGCGAAATACAAGGCAAAATTTGACTCTCTGTTTGATAGCTAAACCGGATATTGAATCTTAACTGTGTGAAGACAAATGGATGTTTTTGTACAAAAGCAAATCATTGATGTTTGTGCACAAAAGCAAATCAAATCATTGTCTGCAAAAGCAAGTCATCGTCAAAAAGCATGCTGTAGCGCCATTATATTTTAAATGGAGCAATCATTTTAACCCATTTCAGTATGCCAACTTTATATCAAGCTTTCACAGTAGGGATAGATAACATTTCAAAATTGCTTTTAAACATTGCGTTACATAAAGGATACAAAAAGGAGCTCAAAGACAGGCTATGAAAAGTAACATCTCAAAAATTAAATTGAGCGTTGCCCAAAACTTTCCAGATGTGGAGAATGAAAAACAAGCTATGCATCTTCACTTTTTTTCTCGAGTAAAAAAAGCATCTTTAAAAACATGGTGGATAGTATGTGAGAATGCTCTTATATGAAAATGTTTAAACATGTATAATAAAAGTTATGCACGTTCATGTATAATATTGACAAAAAGATATCTCGCATGACAAAAACAAACTCGTATGGTCGGCTCTGTGCTGGCAAATTTAGCTTGCATGAGCTAAGCTATCTTTTAGGTTCATTTTTATTAACTTTTTATTATGAGGTAGCCTTTAAAGTATAGTTACTTTAAAAAAAATATCATTTAACCTGCCTACACAGATCTACTAAACAGTTGAAAGAATCAAACTGCCGCGTTTTGTCAGGAAAGTTGCATTAATCAAGTGAGCAACCGGCGTAAGCTTGCCTTGGTTTGAAAATCGCTTTTTAAGCGTGGGCCAAACTCGTTCAAGCCAAGACAAAGCTCAATCGCGCCAGCTCAAGCTAGTTTGCGACCGTAATTCATGAACAAACAAAAACCAAGCTTAATCCACGCCTGGTGTAGATCAGCCTTAACTGAACCATAACTCTAGGAAGCACGATTTTTGCTACTTGTAAGGTAAGAGACGTTCTTAGTTACATTTTGGGCGCTGAGTTCTTATCTGCCATTATCTTTGCTTAAACAAGTCAGGTTTTTTATTTATTTGAATAATTAAGAAACAATGTTTTAAGGATGATATGAAAATATAGTATGTTTTCTAGTACACATGAAACTGCGTTGTTTCGATGTTTTGCACGTCTTTATAGTATAACTAAGCAAACTTCATGTGATGCCATGTGAAGAAATAACGATACCGGTAACCAAAAGTGTTTCAAGCTACTCCCGCAAGATATCGTTATAAATGCGTTGCTCGTTTTGCTTGGCGCATGTGCTGGGCGCCACTCTCTCACTGTAGAAACCAATGTTAATCTGCTATCATGTTTTTACTTGTTTTACCCTGATACCGCTTTTTCATCTTTTTGATCTCATGAAGAAATCGCTCAACATCTTCATCGCTTACTTCCCCCGTGTTTGAAGAAAAAAAGTTCAAGTGCGAGCGAAGAAAATGTACTTGTGACATCCTTTCACCAAGGTTTTCAAAGCTGTTGACACAGTTTTCAAAAATGCTCACGTATGCAGGAGATCTGTGGTTTCCCAAAAAATTATTGACCACCAAACAACTGGTCCCATGCTTCTTTTTCTAATACATTGAAATTTTCACTAAACCTCTTATACTTTGTCAACTTTCGAATTTCTGGACCAACAAAAATCCAATGTTGTTGCTTAGCATCATTTTTGTTTTGAAACTTTACGTGCAAATATGCAAATCCAGCACCAGTTTGTTCGATTGCTTTAACCAAACTTTTGAACCCTACTTTGATATGGATTGACGTTCAATTGAGACACAAAAAAGCAGATGGATGTAGAATATTCCAGGAATAAACTCTTGGCGCTTGGATCATTCCTTTTTGTAGTAGTGGTGGTCACCATCGCGCCTCTTCCAATGACACAAAAAGCATTAATGGTTTACATATTCCATGTGCATGTCAAGAAGAAAGCCAATCACTTTCAGGTCTCCACCAATGCTCCAGTGGTACTTACAATATTTTATTAAGTGCCAAATCATTTCCGTGGTAATAAAGGTTTCTTTTATTCCAACAGCATGCACTAAAGGAACAGATGGCATTTCACCTTCGTTGTGCAGCAATACAGCTTTTAAATTTGCTCTACTGGAATCAATGAACAATCTCTTTGTAGGATGATGATCAGCGCCTATTGATTCAAACAGACCATTAGTATTGCTACAGTAGCATACACTCTCCAGCACAGAGATGTAATCTTGAAGATTTGAAAATCTTGAACAGAAATAAGTGCAATTAACTCTCGTGTATTAGGATGCATTGCTTCAGTCTTTAAGCAAAAGACTGTGATTTGTCTTTGGTTAATCCTAAATCCCCAACGAGATTCTTTAAATCTTTTTGGTTTAGTAAGTATCGTGCCACTGACTTGTGAGAAATTGAGACTCTTCATCGCAGAGTGTGACCACACTTTTTGATACTAGAGATGATACAGTTGATTCTACTGAGGTAACTCAAGATTCTTGCTGTGAAAATAAAAGAGGCCTGGGCACAGGTATGTATTCCCAAGAATGAGTGGCAGGACGTTGTACGGAATGCCATGGTGTGAAGGCAATGTTAAACTAAAAACGTTTTAAATGTACTGGAATTTTTGTGACACAAAAATACCAATTTGAAAAGTGATTTGTTGGCTCACGCCATATTATTATCGATACTGAAAAAGACTTACTTTTTCATTTGCCATTTAACCAACCATCGAGTCAGACCAATATAACACTTGTTACAGCAAATATGAGGCGCCCAAGTCTTGTCTTTGTCTTCAATCTCACACACATATTGATTCTTATATGCTACTGCGACACTTCTTGTCGTGTTCTTTTTGGGAGGGGACCCCGGTGTAAAGCTTCCATATATGTAGCAAAACTGATCTAGATGATTAAAACACGATTTTTGATTTTTAACTTAATAGCAGATATGGAAATTGCAACTCAAAGATATCTAATTCAATACAGGTATACTGTACAATACTGCAAAGCAATACAATTAATAAATTTAACAATGACTTTTAGTTTAACAATAATCTGTTAATACAATAAATTTAACAATAACTCAAAAAATCTGTTAATACTTCAAACCTACGTACTGTAAATTTAACATAATTTGCTTTGAGCTTTATGAATTATAGCATTGCCTACTTCTACTAGCTTCTACCACGCGGTGATCCTAGACTACTTTTCAATACAACTATTGCAGTTATCAAAATACTCTCATCGTTATCTTTAGCATTAGCAGCCAAAGTTGATGACTGGTATATAGGGGATTTGTTTTCATAAAATTAACTCATTCGTATGGCAATGTACTATCTACCTGGTACTTTTGATTAGCTGATAGCAAGGCAGTTTTGGTTGATTCAGTTGAGCTCGTCATTTCTTGCCTATGGATGAACAAAAAAGTGATGACTGAAAGAATAAATTTTCAAACCATAAACATCGATGCATATTTTGTCATATTGACAGGCTTTAGCCAAAATTTGTAGTTGAAATAACTAAGAAGAGATACGTCAGAGAAAAAATGGATTTTGTTTTCGGAATCAACGACCCCAATTTGGCATAGAACAATGGCAAAAACTATAGCGTGACATAATTTTTTTTCTTATTTAGCTTAAACGTTGCCAGTGGTAATCGTTCCCTTATCACTGCGCGGGCAACATCAGCGGTGACAATGGGTTTTCTTTGGGATAAAAAAAAACCCAAGAACCTGAACTACGGACAACACCTGGACGTGGAGTTCACATTGAATTAAGATTGCCTATCACTACTATATGCTTTCCCTAAATAGAAATACTAACGCGTACAGTATGATTAAATTGTAAATAGAGCAATTAGATAAAAAACTGTTTTTTTTAATAAAAATGTTCTACGAATCCAAAAAATTCTTAATGTAATTGGTAAACACAATGAGATAAAGATAGAACCATTTAACATAATTACTTTACTTTATTGAATTAAATTGAAAATAATTGATTTTTTTACAGCTTCGTCTCCCCGATTTTCAGGAAAATATCCCTCGAAAACTTAAAAATGCTGTTGCAGCCCGAATTGTAGATAAAACTTAGCAATGTTTTTACAAAACATATTTCAGGCAACTTCACATGATGGCCTGTGGATGTTCATGTTTGAAAATAGAAATGAATTTTGGCCCACCCTACTGTTTAGTGCAGTTTTTCTTTAGCGTTTCATGCAACACTTGTACCATTTCAGGTCAATTCTTATTAAACACAACAACGATGAAGACCTAACGATTAAAGCACTTGCTGATCTGGGATTTAAGAGAGTAAGCACTGAGAAGTTTTATTTCTGGCTTGGATTGTGTGCTGAACTTTATGCAATTGATTGTAAAAGTAACACCAGAAAGTAATGGAACCAAGTAAAATGTCACAAGCTAGACCAAGTCTAAACGGTTATCATTTTTTTTCGACTCTTCCTTCGGAACGACGTCCTAATGGGGGATCATCGAACGCCATGTAATGTCAAAAGTCGGGCTACTCTGAAGGGTGAAGGCACGTATAGAAAAAAAGGTGCCTAACATCAACGACACTAAGTGTCTCAATATATGTTTTTTCCATGCAATATATGTTTTTTCCATAGTTGGGTCGATTGTTACTTGTCAACGTAGCCAGAATTGTTCATAAAAGCAACGGTTCTGTGGTTGCTTTGTAAGCGAAAAATGGCTACGTATTGTTGATGGAGAATACATGACGAAAACTTGCTCAAATGATCGCGCACGAAATGAACGGAAATGTTAATGATTGCAAAATGTCTTCGTGTAGTTAGCAGTTACCCACACTTGTCGTTGTGGCGCGAGCCAGAGTTTTGATGCGAAATCGGAAAGGAAGCGTAAGCTTAAAAGTCAACGACGGTTGCATAAATGAAAGGCTTTTGAGTATTGCTTGCAGCTTTTTTGCCTACTAGTTATACGTTTATTAAACGGACAGATTTTGAATGAGTTAATTGTAGGTGTGCATGTACATCGCTCGTGTTTTGTTAAGTCTTAATAGCGAAGTCGCTCACCCAGCGAGTCGTCGGAGGTGACTTTCGGGCATCCACCAACGGCAGTCTGCCCTCTTGGTGGTGGCGCTACAAGTGTGCAACGTATTTATGACTGGTTTGAAATCAACTACCGCTTTTCCTTTCCTAATTTTGATTTCGTTTTCGGTACCTGTCATGCTGTATTTCCATCCTAAGAAGAAAAATAGGTAAATTCACTCTCTATAAAAATCATTAAACTGGCTTTTTGAGTTGTATTTTGTGACAATCTGGGATAGAGTAGCTAGTTAGAAGATGCCGTTAATGAACTGTGTATTACTAGAGTAGCTTTTTTCTAGAAAGTAGAACCAAAACAACAGCTTGTTGAGAAGCTGAGAAATCAATACCCGCAAGCTTCCGTCAGTACTGTCAGGTAATTTAATATTCATATTCATTTATAAACTGCAAAAGTCGTTTACACATTACACGTTACGGTTGAATAAACTGCGTTACTTCCAGCCGACGTAGCACTTAGTTATTTCTTTGAAGATAATTTTATTGGTTGGCAGGATAAAGCTGCACAACAAAATTTCGTTAGAGATTTATGTATTAAAAATCTCAGTCTGTTTCAAGTTTTCGCATTTTTAAAGACTAATGACCGGTTTGGAAGGCCATGTGACACTGTACTGAGTGGGTTGTGTAATCGGCATTAGTCACGTGACCGGACCTATTTGATCGCGTGACTCTGGGGAGTTTAGCTTCAGAACCAAAACTTTAATCGTTCCGACCTGCATACACTGCTGTGCTTTATTCTTGTGCAATGGATTTTACCGTGCTTGGCTAAGCGACGTGATCAAAGGTTTGGCTTTACACAGTACTAGTCTGGATTCATTGCTGACACGGTAAAGCCATGGTACCGAACACAATAAAAGTTGCTTTTAAAACGAAATTCACAAACTCCACCACCTAATTTTTCTCACTGCGTCATGCAGCAGGGATGTGCGCACTTTTTATTTGCAAGCGGGTCGATTACGCTCAACCGTATGTCATTGCAGGCCAGTCTAAAACTCCTTTCAAAATCTTTGCTTATTTTGGAAATCGACCTAAAAAAAAAAGGAATTTTTAAATCGAAATTCTTCGTTTTGGGTGATCTTTATGTGGACGAGGGCCAAACAATTTTTCCTCGCGAGTCGCAGATTGCATACCCTTTCATGTACAATTGTACAGCCTAAAACCACACTAATTTACCTGCTTTCCAATGTTTCTTTAAACCTGACTTGCAGCGCATGCTCATAAAGTAGGCGTAAAAACGATCTATTTTAGAAATGCGTTGGCCAATACAAATAACTCCCTCGCCGGAGCTCGTTTGTCGTTGGAATCGGCTGGTTATAAACCTTCAAGACAGCCGTCCCCTAAACCAGCTGCTCCAAAGGAAGCGCCTGCCAAGAAGACTGTGACCGACGCTGACATTGCTCGGGCCCATCGTAAGTAAAACTGGTAAATTTTTTATGCTTGGTCAGGTATTTTTTATCAAAATCGTCTGAATGTGGCCTGAACAGTAATGTTAATAAAAAGCATCAGGAACATGCTATTAATTTGTTACTTGATACAGTTGATTATTAAGCTTTTGTTGCACTAAAAGTCGTGAATAGAGATTGACGAGGGAGTTTAAAAAGCAAGACTTAAAAGTTTTGCCCAATTAACAGCCTTATCAACATATGAGTGGGTGTCTTGTTCTTTTTTGAATGAGTCGGACTCCCAAAGGGTCTCGAGCGTTAAAGGTTCTAAGAATGATCTAGAGAGTCTTGCGTTTTAGGTACATTGAAAAAGCAATTTGCTCACCTGGATGATACAACTATAAGATTATGTCTAAATGTTGCTAACAACGATGTGAAGATGGCTTCAGGTAAGAGAGTGTGTGTTGTTTTGATTGCTTTGAATCCTGACCATACTCTTATCAGATGCATGTTTGGATAACAATTTAATAAAGGTAGCTCACACGTAGCTCCGAGTTCACTTGCGCCAACAATCGAGCGCCAGGCTCCGAGGGGGGATGGGGTGGACCTGTCTCCCCACTTTTGTTTGGAACCATCTCTGTAAGTCGTGCAGATCCGTTGAGTTTATTTTTTAGGGGGAGAAAGAGGTTAACCCCAAGGTTTTCCCTAGTTTTTTAAGCACGAAAAATTGTTTGAAAAATCACGTAGCTCAAAAGTTGCATGCGGTCGGAGTAATTCGAGCAAGATACATGAGTTTGTGGACTTGGGATATGTAATGAAAATACAGTGCCGGTACAACCTTTCGTGAATAAATCATTCGTTGCGTTGTTTCTTCCCCAGTTCATTACCATACCCGGTATACGTAGTAATAGCAGTTGTACAGTAAGTTAGCTACTATGATTTAGCGTAGGGAAGATTCAGCGATTAATTTTGCAAGTTATCACTCTGTTATGCTGTAAAGGTAAGATGCCCCAACGCAGTTGGTTGGTAAAAATAATGGCAATAGGGAGTTAGTTGTTAAATCTGACCCGGTTAGACCTGTAAGATTTTCTACAGTCTATTCTAGGTCTAATCGGGCCAGATTTAACCACTAACAAACCTATCTAAATTTGTTACAACATTTTATCTCAATTTCAAGCAAAAGTCAATTTCTAAACAATAGGCTCAATTGTCCTGGTTTTACATATTTTGTTTTCATTTAGGCAAAAAATTTCTCAGAAAATATAAGCCAGATTGCACCTACTCAATTCTAGTTCTTCAAAATTTTCTGGGGAAAAACCCTCCATGCCCTCCTTGTGGATTCTCATTGTTGTCGCCCCTCCATGCCCTCCTTGTAGATTCTCGTTGTTGTTGTCGCCCCTCCATGCCCTCCTCGTAGATTCTCGTTGTTGTTGTCGCCCCTCCATACTCTCCTTGTGGACTCTCGTTGTTGTTGTTGCCCCTCCATGTCCTCCTTGTAGATTCTCGTTGTTGTCACCCCTTCATGCCCTCCTTGTAGATTCTCAGTGTTGTTGTCGCCCCTCCATGCCCTCCTCATAGATTCTCGTTGTTGTTGTCGCCCCTCCATGTCCTCCTTGTAGATTCTCGTTGTTGTGGTTGCCTGATTGGCTATGCCGCCAAGCGGTCTTTAAAATTTACCATCAACTCAACCCTTTAACTGACACACTTAAAGCAACCTTTTGCCCCTAACAATAAATTGGTAAAGTTATGCTGCATATTGCAGTATGTCGTGCCAAGAAATCCCTCACATTGTAACGAGGGTTGCCAGAGTGGTTACTTTTAGTAACAAATTGTTACCTTTTGCTTGCAAGTTTGAAATTTGATACTTTTGTTACAAAGCTACCAAAAGTTGTTGCTATTTCACTTGATTATTAACAAGTATTTCAGTTTTAATGATTCAGAGTTAAACGATAAATTTTAAATTATACCGAGCAAGAATTATTTGTAGAACAGTAAATAAAGTGATGCGATTACAATTGACACGGTTTTAAAATGGTTTGAACATGTTCTGTTTTCGCATGAAGCATGTTTTGTTTTGGTTCAGCCACAAACGGTGCTTGCACTGTCAGTGCCAGCCAGCAGGATTGCCACTTTTGTCTGTACTAAAATATCTAGAATCTGTTTAAAATGTAGCTAGAAATAGCTAGATTTATCAAAAATAATCTGGGAAATTAGCTAAATATGAAAATAAATAACCAATAAAAACAACAATGCAGATAATAATTACTTACCTTTAACTAAAAATTAAGCTAGGTTTCTTTGTCGTCACTACTTTTCTGCTAAAATAGCCAGAAAATATGTTGATCTCCGATAAAAAAAGCCCAATATGAATATCTACATGAGTGGTGATCTCCAAAAAAAAAGTCATTTCCCTTCTCGCGATCAGATATCAAAGAAATTAACTGTTTTTAACAAAACGTTCATTTTTTGGACACCTATTTGAAACATGGAATAAACGTTCTGCAATGTTGCCAAATTTAAGGTTTTTAACTTTCAACCCAGCATTGACGAAATTAGGTAGAACCTATCTAGGATATCAAAAAACTATCTAGATTACCAAATTTGCTATCTAGCTCGAACAAAAACTATCTATATCTAGCTATAAAATAGCTAGAGTGGCAACCATTACTTGCGCTGCCAGTGCCAGTCAGTACATTATATGTCAGTCACTAGTGAGGTGTAAGGGTAAGTAGAATACACGTTCATTCTAATATTTTAAAAAGTAAGTAAATACATGTTATTTTATTAATTATATCAACTTTATTTTTTAAATTTGTTACTTTTTGACTATGGTATTTGTTACTTTTTAAAATATTCTGCTGGCAACCCTGGTAGTAACAATGTTCCTGATTGTGACTACATGTCTTGGAGGCTTTCTCTGAAGTTATCTCGTTTGTTATTTGTCCCCTTCACTTATTTTGAGCGCCGCCCCTGCACCGAGACTGTTTTTATTTTTTGCCTAGAGGCACGACCTGGAGAAACACATTTGTCAACTAAATACAACGAAAATGCTTCAGTGCACGCTTTAGAAAGTACCAGTGAAACTGGTCTAAAGAAATATTTATGAAATGCCTAGTTACCTCTTAATATTGGCCGCATTTAGACGGAGAGAAGTGGTCAAACTCACCTTGTTGGTTTATTTTATTCGATATTTTCATGCAGTTTTCTGTAACACATTTCGCTTGGAATGTTGTAGCTATAATCTGCGTGTGGTACAAAATATTGAAGCTTGTCAAAAAAAGCTGTGTCGCCAAAAACTATTCGTGATTCGTTCACCATTGGCAGTATCTCGTAAAGCCTTTAACAGACGACCTCTTTCCAAAGCGATGTTTCAGTTTCAGTGTGTCATGCCGACGTTACTTGTGCAATGGCTTTCATCCGTCGTATATTTTGCGATTAAAAATTCATGTTGTTTTCGATTTATCGAGCTGGCTTTAAACCAGAGTTTCCCGCAGCTTGCGGCTGATTAACTAGCGTTGTGTACGCCAAGGAAAAACTTAACTTTATAGTTGCTGGGTTGGCATCGCAACCAAAAGCTCGTATGTTCAAGTCCGCATCGATTCAGCGTTACTGTGGTTTTGGAAAGGGATCTTGTCACGAGTATGGGTAACCATGAACTCCATTCTATCACCATTGGGTTTTTTTTGCGTCTGAAAGAGATTCACACATTACTAGCTAACTAGTGGGAGTAGAAAATAAGGTAAAGGTAGTCCTCTACACAATTTCAAGTTTTGAGGATGGGAAGGTTACGGCTCTCATTGCCTACGGCACTAGAAGATTAGAGAGGCCAGTTTTTCTCTGGGTCCCCATTTTTTTACATGAACTAGTATGAGTACAGAGAGAGAGAGAAAGAAAGAGATCCATTTTATTAAATCCGATTTTGTCTGTGTTAACGCAAGTGGCCGGATTCACCTCATGTTTCTTGGAAGTTTGTAAATACCATCACGCTCTTCGTTTTGTCGATGGCATCTTCCTTTTTCAGTTCAATCTCATCGACATGTTCTTCTACTTGTCTTTTCCAAGTCATATTTGGTCGCCCGCTCCCTCTTTTTCCCGCCACTTCAAAATCCGACGCTTATTTCAAAACATCACCATTATCCCTTCTCAAAACACCCATACCATCGTACTTCGCCCGCCCTGGCTAGTCCATCCAAAGTATCCTATAAACCCAGAAAACTCAATAAGTTCTTGGCTCCTTCTTTTCTCAATCAACTTAACTCTACACATTGCTCTTATCGTTGCTTTTTCTGTTCTTCTCAAAATTGCCATCTCATTCTCGCTCTGACACCACGTCTCGCTCACATATAGCATTGCTGATCTTACACAACTCTGATAAATCCATCCTTTCATTTTTAACGAAAACTTTCTGCCATAAAGTAATTTTCCATATTCTCTAAATTGTATACATCCGATTCGCGTTCTTGCTGTCACCGCTACAGAGAATATCGATTACATTTTTGATATGTTATGAATCAGTGCTGTCGTTAAACTAAGCCATTTCACCTAGCATCATTGAAAACAATTGAAAGGTAAAAAGAAAGGCGCTTTTCGACTCCAAACAGAAAGGCCTTTGCTTTTACAAAGCCTTTAGTCTTCCTGTTGTTAGCCTGTAGTAGAGGTCCTTTATGACAAGTTCCTCTGGTAGCTTCTAACTAGAAGGAAATTCATAGCAAATATTATCAAGTTTATTCAAACGTATCATGAAAACTCCAAAGCAGGTGTTGTGCTCCAACGACATGTCTTGCGAGTAATGGCGGATGAAACTGCAAGCAGAATACGGTTAGTAAACTCTTGTTGTGTTTCAGAAATCCTGAAAGCTAAAGTAAAAAAAGACAAGTCAAGTCTCAAGCAAGAGAGTCGAACCTCTGAAACTTCTACAACGAAAACAGAAGACGTACGTCCGAGAACGTTTGCGTAAGTGCTATGACACGGCTTAGCTCAATGCTGCTTTCCAGTGTTTTCCCTTTTTGTTTATCTTGCTGTTTCTTTCTCGATGGTCTGGTGGTTAGGGCGACTGCCTTGAATGCAGTAGTTGCTGATTCTAAACAGGTTGTACCGAACACTTCTTTGAAATAGTTTTGACAACTTCCCTGCTTGATGTGCCCAGTACAAAAGGGATAGCATGGGGAAAAAGCCTGGAAGTGCGCTTGTTGTGCCCACGAAAAGGGCACAAAATATAATTATAAAATAGTAAACTAAATTGTTTTTTCCTCGTCACCACTATTTCTGCAAAAATAGCCACAAAATATGTTGAACTCCGAAAAAAAAAAAACAATATGAATATCTACATGGGTGGTGATCTCCAAAAAAAGGTCTTTACCTCTCTGGCGATCAGATATTAATGAATTTAGCTGTTACTTTTTAACGAAACGTTATTTTTGGACACCTCTCCGATGAAGTACATGCTTTTTATTAATTATATTAACATATTGACTTTATTTTATAAATTTGCTATCTTTTCAATTAATTTTTTACTTTTTAAAATATTCTGCTGGCAACCTTGCTTCCCACTGGTCGCTTGTGGGCAAAATAAACGTAATTACTTTAAAGTACACTTAGAAAGTGCAATTTGTTAAGTGTTTTTATTTCAGACCGGTTGTGTTTGGAAGCGATGAGCCTTCGACGTCTGCCACGCCTTCAGTTCCATTTGTTACGGTTACAGCCGAGGATGTCGCTATGCCGAAGAAGAAAGAAGAGAAAGTGAAGCCAATGGAGAGAAAGAAACAGCGCTACGCTCCAACCAAGAAAACGTACAAAGAAACGAATATGTATGCATCGAACTTATTGGAAAATCGTTTATTGTTTAAACAGGATTAATGCCTGCTTAACTTTTACGCATATTGTCATCAAATACTGGTTTATGGCAATTTTGATGACTTGTATGCTGATCAACGAAAGCAGAGCATTGTTTTTTGTTCATGAGTCAATGTAATCAAATTGGGACGCTGTTAATGCAAGTTTTGTCGACAATGAAAGCCTTTTTAAAATACTTTTTTGAAAGTTTAAACCAATTCAATTTTGATGACGATGATGATCTTGTTAACATCGAAATCGAGTTTTTACTTTATATATTGCTAGTTCCAAGTGGTTACGATCGATAGAGAGCGTCTTATAAGCGAGAAACAAAACAACGAAGCAGAAGGTAATGCGTTGCTTAAATCGACGCTTTGCCCTCTCGATGGCTTCAAATCTATCCTTCAATTTTAAAGGGTAGGCGCGAGTAGCCAGAAAGAGAATCGTACTATACCCGATTTTACCTATTCGCTATTCTGCACCCGTGAAATACGTGAAAAAGTAATCGAAATAAGTTTTCGGTATTTTGCTCATGCGATTTGGACACTGTGATATACTGTTGCAGCATTTTTTATTAAACAAATTATTTTTATACCTTTTCTTTATTCTAAGTTGAATGTGGCTGATGCGGTGTATAGATGTCTACCACTAGCCACTTGTTTTTGAAACAGAGAAAAAGCAAAGTGTTTTGCGAAGTATTTGAAAACGTGCATTAGCAGTGCGTTGTTACTCGTATCAGTTTATTGTGATTAAAATTTCAGCGATAAAGTGAGTGGCTACAAATCCTCGCTGCGCATGAAACCGATGGGACCGAATCCAGAATTATTTAAAGGTCCTGATGCAACTCTGCTGCTCAGCGCATACGCACAACGACTCGGACCTAACAGAGCAAATCGCCGTGGACCACAGGTGCGAATTAATGACTGCGTGCGTGTGTGTATGAATGCTTTTGAAGCTGAGTATTTAAAATCGTTTTTTCCACATTTTTAAGGTACGAGGTTGGAGATGCAAGGAAAACTAAAGGCATGGCCCCACATGGTGTGTAAAAAGCGTTGTGTCTGATAATGTTTTTTATGCAGTTCTACTTGCAGAGAAGTAATCGTTGTGGACCGGACTCAAAGAACCGCGCTGGACCTGCTCATCTAGCAGTTGGACCGTCAGCTGGGCTGATTGTTGTTTGAAGGCTGCAACAAGTTTGCGTGTTTGATATATTACCATTAAATTGTAGGCCTTTCATCTGATATTAGAGATGAAATGCCAACGTTTTAAAAGCTTGAGCAGCTATCTGCGGCAAGACATAAAGCGATACATTTTGATCCATCTTCTGTAGTGAAAGAAAACTAACTCAACTTCTGCAAATGTTAAAACGTTCGTGTTGATATGATCCCATTTATTATTGTAAGTTGTTGCTATTTTTAATGTTTCTTTACACCCTCACTATTGCATTAATTTCGTTTCAAATTTTGGCTTTACTTCGACATAATATTGCATTGGTCTCATTGAGTTTTTCTGGTATGTTCTTTGTTGTAGTTGTGCTTAATTAGGTCAGTTGCCATTTATATGCAGTCATATTTACATCCGTTTGTTGTTCATCCAGTTCCTATTCGTGACATTTTTTTTTACTTTGATGCCTACATTTTGTGATTTGTTTTTTTGAAAACTATCGACCATATTCTAGCAAGGTTAACGATGCTTACCTGATGTTGAAACAAAGTTGACGCAGCCAGCTTAGTATCATGTGCCTCGTTACTGGCAAATGAATAATGCGTTGAGAGATACGTGGTGCGATTTGTAAATGTATATTGCAATCATGCGTGTTACTATTGCATAGTGTTTGTGCAAAGCTGTTCTTTCAGAAATATGTTTTTGTGGGTTATAGCACGAGGAAAACGCTTTTACTAAAGACATTAGGAACGGGTAGTTCCAAATCATTTGAAAAAGTTGATCCCCTTTTTGAAGTGTTTGAGAAGCGCATTATACGATTTACTGCATATTGCTTGGTGTATATTAACTTTGAATGCTTATTTGCTTAATGATAAAGATATCGTTTTGCTTGTATGTGTGTGGGCCTAAGCAGCTGTAGAACCCTTTACTTTTAGTACGAAACGTTCCCATAAAATGAGTTATCATTTATACTTCTACCGAAAATAAACTGGCTGGGGGATTATATTACTAACTCCTAGATACAACGACCAACCATGTATTAAACCAAACAATTAAAAGTCGCTAGGCCTAGTTAAGCCAGATACTAGTACGTAAATACCTAGCTGAGACACAAAATTTACTCAGATTATACACTGTGGTGTATACAGCTACCTGATCAACCGGAATGCATTAGATAAGCAACTAGGCAATGTGTACCGGTACTTCAACCTGTCTCATTCACAACTGCAGCTCAAACACACACGAGACATGATATCACGTCATACCGAAATTATGATTGTAGCTGTTTGTCGTAACCAAATAAATCATTATCAAAGGAATCAGTTGCAGCGCTAGCAATAAGTAATCAGTAAAACTGTTCACCTGGCGTGATGTTAGAAAATATGGTGTCATTGAGAGAGGAAAGAGTCATGCCAACAAGTTCGAATTGACAGTTTTTGAAGCCTCCCTGCTTGTTACTAACTCTTAACAAGGCCACTGTTGGCACCACCAATGGTAGTCTGCCTTGGTGGTGTAAGGCTACCGGTTTCGGTAATAATCTATGACCACTCACTCCTCTTGTAAGCAAAAAAACACTATTGAACTATTTTTACGTTTCCATTAACAACTTGCTTGTTTGTAAATTTTGCCGCACGGCATTCGCTAAGTACCTGATAGGCCGAACAGTTTCGTGTGTGTTGCCAATATGTAAGTAGTTACTGTTTAACTAATAACTTTGATCAGTTTGCCTAGTCGTGACTACTTACATTATAGCTGTGCTGAATGGCAGATAGTATCGCAAAAACAACGAATTCAGCTGAGGTAACGGTTTAGTTTCCTAAAGACTATTTAAAAACGCAAACTGCAGCAAGATTATCAATATTACTTTTCCAAACATGTCTCTAGAACATTTCACCACATTCCGTGAGGAATTTTGTTTGCTTTAATTTTCAAACCTGTATCATGCAGAGAACCTGAAAAGACCTAAGTTAATTAGTAATGAGTGATGAGCTTAGGATGAGGCAGGCGCCTTTGCCTCCTTTTAAGAGTACAAGGCGAACCCCCTTTCAGACCTTCAATAAGGGATTTTAATAGTGGTAATTCTCCCTTCGAAGTAGTGGAAATCTCCAAAAAGGAAAAAAACATGTTCATCAAAAACTTTGGCAGTTAGGTCTGCACCCTACTTTGGCATAAAGGTAAACGATTTCAACCCTCGAAATTGTGTAACTTTCAAAAAGCTTTTATGAAGAACTTTGGAAGTAAGGGCCCCATCATAAATCCTCGCCTCAGCCACCTAAAATTTTTAATTCAACACTGATCGTAACAACTCTTCTTGTTCTTTTGTTTAGGTAGTTTGTTTACCATGTCTTGTATTGAGCAAGTTTCAAATTGCTTTTTTTGGCTAAATGAAAATATCTGCTAGGATAGCTGGTTGTCATTGACATGACTGCAGTCGACATTCCTTTGAAAGAAATTAGAAAGGGAGAAACAGCTACTGAAGTAAGCATTTCTAAGCCCACCTTATAAGCATTATCTAGTTTACCTTGCTATAAGTTGTAAACGGCAAGACAAAATCTTTTTTTCACCTTCTGACGGTGTTGACAAGAGGTCTTATTTGGATGGAATGCCGGAATAGGTCAAACGTTTGCCAATTTCCCTGGCTCTCCGTATGCTGCTTTGAGCATTTATCTTCTTAATGATAACAATCGCCCACAGAATCAGAATTGAAACTTAAAAACTGTATAGCCACAAGTTACATTCGTCAGCAACCAGAGATTTGGAAGCGAAAGCGGAAGCTGGAAGCGGAAGCGGTGGAAGCGGTCCTTTTTCCGTGGAAGCGGAAGCGGAAGCAGAAGCAGAAGCGCAAAAATTCTACGGCTTCCGCTATCACATAGGTTATTTGACTTGAAGAGTAACTTGGGGAAAAAGTTTTGTCCATTTCCCAATGTGGATTAAACGGTAAAGTTGCACTACAAGTCTGAACGACAGTGCGATATCAGTAACGCGAGAGAACAAGAAAAAGTATAACTCACATCACATTTTATATCGATTATGGGTAAGAAAAAGATAGTTTGGACAATGAAACGTAGCTAATAAAATGATGATTTTGATTAAGCTTAACTAACCTTGATTGGGGGGTTGAAAACGTTGAAAAAGAAATTACTCACGATCGAAACAGCTTGATCAGTCCACATCAGTGCTCTTCAACAGGGGTTTTGCAAAACATGCAAATGTGTTCCGTGAGTTTTAAGGGTTCTGTGAGGAGACCACGAAGGTTCTTCGTTTATTACTAGTATTTATTTCTTATTTCAGTATACCGGTATTGATTTCTTATATGTAGTGGTGTTCCGTGTATATAAATAGTATTGAAATCTTAGGATAGCAAGTTGCAGATGGTGACGTAATTCTGTTTACAACTTTAGGAACGTCTGCATTTGCTAACTCCCTTCGTAACGTAATAGTGTGTCTGCAATTTCAGTTTTGCTGTTGTTGTTGTTACCCGACCCCTTCCCAGGGATGGGCTGATGGTGGAAGACCATGGAGCCCCAGAAGTCGGAAACTAAACAGGGCCTGGGACAGAGGTCGTAGAGAGACAGAAAATTGCCGAAGAGCGAGCAACGCAAAGAGTCCGTAGCTGGACAGTGCAGAATGAGATGAGAGGTGTTTGCAAGCGCTGCAGTAAGGATTCTCCATTCTGCCAATCCTAGAGAGATAGGAGCTTAACAGAAGGCTGTGTCCGTTGCAGCGAAGGAGAGAGAGATTACAGCGAGCATGACGTAGAAGCAAAAGTTACTCGGTGGAAATCGAGCGAGCCAGTGTGTCGAAGAATTTAGATGAGACAGTATGTCAGCCGCGTCGTCGTCCGGAAGAAACGAGTGTCCGGGGACCCATTGTAGCATGATAGAACTGTAAAAGAGAGAAAACAGTTTCTGACAGAGATTGAGGTAAAAGGAAAGATGAAGGAGAGAACAGGGTGGCAAGGACAGAGCGAGAGTCAGATAAGATAAGAAGAGATGAGAAATGGCAGACTTGTTGGTGTTGCCGAGACCAGCAAAGAGCGTGCAGAATGGCGCAAGCTTTAGCGGAAATACTTGAGCATACCGGGCCTGCTAAAAAGAAAAGGGTGGCATTGATGCCACAGAGAGAGCAGTTGGCAAGTATGCCAGACCCGTCTTTGCCAAAAGGGAAAGAAACAGAGCGGTTTGTCCAGAGCACCAGATCGTAAGGAGGGCATTCAGCGTCAGAGAAGTAAAGAGAGCAGCAGCAGAGAAAAGAGAGAAAGGCGAGTATTCCTCTGCAGAAGGACAGTGAGAGTCAAAGTAAAAAGCAAAGTCATATTGACGAGCTTTCCAAAAATTCAAGGAAGGGAGATGTTTGTTGGGGCGAAAGACCGGAGAAAGAGGGACGGTTAGAAGAATTGGTAGGTGATTAGAACACAGGTTTTGAAGCACCTCCCAGGAGCAAGATAGGGCGAGAGAGAAAAGAGCAAAAGAGATGTCGGGGTAGGAGCGACTGCCAGAGGAGCGATGAAGAAGAGTAGGTATGTCAAAGTCATTAAGGGGAGGAGGTCAGAGGAGGTGATCCGATCAAATGAAAGCACCGTTCTACGTTCAAAACGACTTCTAATTTCTAAATTAAAGAAACACAGAGTAGTTTGGAACAACAAGCTCAAGCGAAGTAGGTGAAGTAATTGCAATAAATGAAGGTTTTTGTCCCCTCAAAATGATAAAGTGTAGAAGAATGCAGGCTACACACCCACAAAAGTTAAAAAAATTGTCAACGGTTGTTTTCTCGTTTTTTGTTGGTGGAAGCGGAAGCGGAAGCGATAGGTGTGGAAGCGGAAGCGATAGGTGTGGAAGCGGAAGCGGTTGAAAAATAACCGCTTCCGCATCCCTGTCAGCAAGCACTGGTTGCAATCAATACATCGATCATAGCTCAATCCAATCCAAATCTTAAAAATAGCTGCAGGGATGTGGAAGCGGCTATTTCGTCAACCGCTTCCACTATCAAAAAAACGAGAAAACGACCGTTGACAATTTTTTTAACTTTTGTGGGTCTGTAACTTGCCTTCTTCCGCATTTTATCATTTTGAGGGTACAAAACCTCCATATATTGCTATTTATTTTTACCTACTTCGCTTAAGCTTATTGTTCCGAACTACTCTGTGTTTGCTCTTAGATATAAGAACTCGTTTTGAATGTAGAAGAGTGTTCTTCAATCTTTTTGTCAGCGCGGAACCCTGAAGGTTCTTTCGCATTTGTCACGGAACCTCCACTAACAAAAATTTAAAAATCACGAATTGCTTGCAAGAAAATCAAATATTTGGTTACTACATTTCAAAAAGCAATTAAACACTTCCACAAATAGACAGTTATTACAAGTTCCTTGACTATTTACAACCACTTTTACAACAGTTAACCTAATGCTTCTTAGATCTAAACGGTATGACCACATATTACAGCTCGACAATAACCTGTCGTCACAACAACAAATTACACGATATAGCGTTGATTTTCCCTCTCTATCCTCAACTAACTGTGACTTTGAGTTAACTTTAACACTAATCATCAATACAGACTTTTTTCCGTCTCCAAAACACGTGTTGACTCTAATCTTTCTGAAAAGTGAAGCGCGAAATTTCTGTTGTATATACAGTATATAGAGCGAGCAAAATTGAACTGCACCAATCAACTTCCGCCTTAACGTTGTGGTACGGTCCCCGACCCCGTTTGGGTGTGGTCAAAATGGCTGTTGGCCTTCCCAAGGGTCCCAGTTACCCCGGGCACTCTCCTCACAGAAACCATTTTTTCGCCATGCAGCCCCCTGAACGACCCATGACTTTGCTTTTTACTTTGACTCTCACTGTCCTTCTGCAGAGGAATACTCGCCTTTCTCTCTTTTCTCTGTTGCTGCTCTCTTTACTTCTCTGACGCTGAATGCCCTCCTTATGATCTGGTGCTCTGGACAAACCGCTCTGTTTCTTTCCCTTTTGGCAAAGACGGGTCTGGCGTACTTGTCAACTGCTCTCTCTGTGGCACCGAGTGTTGTGAATTTATGTCCCTTTTTATATTTGTAATTCTTTTTGGATTTTTCGTCCGGTTATTAGCTTCTGTCACTCATCGATATACTAAATTTTAGAAACGTGGTTGACAGACAGAAGCTAGTAACTATTCGAAAATTCTACTTACGCTTTAAGTCTATTGCTCTGATTTAATCATTGAGCTCTCTACTGTCAAATCGACCGACTACGTAAGCTTTAAGTCTATTCAGGTATTATCTCTTTCGATCCCGCGCCGGTATCATTACCGGCAAGCGATCTTTGTGCGTTCGCTCCCGCGACGGTATATATACCGGCAATAACAGAAATGGCGGACATGCGAGCAACTGTTTGCGTTCATCTCGTTCAAGCAAAAACGTTTATATGTGAACCTTTCTAACATTCTGTTTGTGGTTTGTAATTGAATTTTTTGAATTTCGTTGTGTGCTTCGCTCACGCGACGGTAAATGTGCCGGCAAAAAAATTTTTGATGGACGCTCTTTTTACGCGCACGCCAGTTTTACAAAATGGCGGACGGGACCAAAAGAGTTATTTCCTTATATTGTGCTGTTAGTAGTATTAGAGAATAAATTCTTGTCTTTTAAAAACACGTAACACCAAGGCAACCCTTTTCTTTTCAGCAGGCCCAGTATGCTCAAGGTTTTCGCTAAAGCCTGCGCCATCCCGCAAGCTCTTTGCTGGTCTCGGCAGCACCAACAAGTATGCCACTTCTCTTCTCTTCTCCTATCTGACTCTCGCTCTGTCCTCTCCTCCATCTTTCCTTTTACCTTAATCTCTCTGGCATATTTGGTAGGAACTGTCTTCTCTCTTCTCCTGTTCTATCAGGGTACAATGGGTCCCCGGACACTCGTTTCTCCCGGGGAACGATGCGGCTGATGAGCTGGCCAGACTGGGAGCTCTACTTGTGCCCTCAGCGATCTCTTGTCGTCTCTCTCCTCTTTTCTCTCGAATCCACTTTTCTCGGACTGGAGGCGTATTGTCTCATCGAAATTCTTTGACACACAGGTTTCCTGATTTCCACCGAGGAACTTGTGCTTCTACGTCACCCTCGCTGTGCTCTATCTCGTCTTCGCTGCAACTGACACAGCCTACTGTTAAGCTCTTTTCTTTCTAGAATTGGTAGAATCGAAAATCCTTCTTGCAGCGCTTGCGGACACCCGTCCCAAGACACCTCTCATCTCATTCTGCGCGTTCCAGCTACGGACTTTTCGCGCCGGTCGCTCTTTGGCGATTTTCTGTCTCTCTACGACCTCTAGTCCAGGCTTTGGAGAGTTGCCCAGCTTCTCGGGCTCCATGGTCTTCAGCCATGCCCCATCCCTTGGAGGGGGTCGGGTAACAACATTAATAACAACAACAACAACAGCAAAATTGGAATTACTGGCGCATTATTACGTAACAAAGAGAAATAACAAATTCAGACGTTCTTAAAGTTGTAAACAAGGTTACGTCACAATCTGCAACTTACTATCACAAGATTCCACTACAATAGAAAAATTTTGCTCAAAAAGATCACCAGCATCATACGGCACCATACAGCAATCTATTACATCATGTCAATTAATTTTTGAGCAAAATTTTTCTATTGTACTTTGATGCTGGAGGCAGATCCCTCTTGATAGGAGATTGCCTTGAAAATTGCTGGCTAGCAACTAGCAACTCATGTAAAAGATTCCATTACTAACTATTTTTTATACACGAAACACCATGACATATATGAGATCAGTACACCAAAATAAGAAATAAATACTAGTAATACACGAAGAATCTTCGCGGTCTCCTCACAGAATCCTTAAAACTCACGGAACACAACTGCATGTTTTGCGGAACCCCAGTTGAAAAGCACAGATGTGGAACGATCAAATTGTTTCCGTCGTGAGTAATTTCTTTTTCAACGTTTTCATTCTCCTAACCAAGGTTAGTTGAGCTTAATCAAATTATCATTTTATCGGCTACATTTCGTTGTCCAAAGCAAGTTTTCCTACCCATAATCGATATAAAATGTGATGCTAGTTATACTTTTTCTTGTTCTCTCGCGTTACTGATATCGCACGTTTATTCAGACTTATAGTGCAACTTCACCGTTTAATTCACCTCGGAAAATGGACAAAACTTTTTCCCCAAGTTACTCTCAAGTCAAATAACCTACGTGAGAGCGGAAGCGGTAGAATTTTTGCGCTTCCGCTTCTTAGAAAAAGGACCGCTTCCGTCTTCCGCTTCCACATCCCTGAATAGCGGTACACATTCTTTGCGTTCCGGGCCGTGCAAAGCAAGTAATTTTTTTCTGCTGGACTGGCGTCAGATAGGCTAAGCAGAGCCTCATATCAAAATAAGTTACTTGAATTCGAGCAAACCTTTTGAACCTAACCTTTTCGTGAAGGCTAAGGGCAGTAGGTATACGGTTATAACATAGATTTTGTCCCCACCAAAGTTTCTTAGTAAACTAGGTCCATGCCGGCTACATTAACTTTTATTTTTTGACGATATTAGAAAATTGAAGAAAGACAGACTCATCCGGCCACCACTACTTTTGTGCAAGCTGATCCAAACAAACTTGCATTTCTTCTCGATTTTTATGAATTGCCGGAGCCACTTGCTAAGTAAGTAGTCAATAAACTTATATGCTACGTTGAGGAGCATCACAAGCGCTTGCGCTTTGAGGTCTGATTGGAAAAGTAGCATTAATCATAACCTTCATAAATTCAATAGTCCTACCTGAAAAAAAATCTTCAACCTAGGTTTACCCCAATTTTGTCAAAAGACCATTCTCAAAATAATGTAAACCGGTTGGAATTGTCATTCGCTCTTCCCCTCATGAGGCTATTAGCATAATTAGGCTACATAATTAGTGACTGTGACACAGTAACTTCCTACCAAAGCTGCTTTTGAATCGGAAGGGGTCAGGTAACAACAACAACAACGTTTGGCATCATAATGGGGTAGCAAACAATAAGACTTAAGGTAGCTTGCAACAAAGTAAAAAGCCAGTTAGAAACATAGGCTTAAGTATTCAAAATCTCTTAACATCGAGGCCCTGCTTCTTTGTACCGGCAGGTTTCAGCTGGGTTGGTTTGACCAGGCAAGCAAAATGCCTCGAAAATGACTCACTCGCCAAATTCTTACTGCCTCATTAACTGGAAAACGAACGCTTGGCTGACCGAGAGCTGTGGGTGGGTGAGCTACATGAGCGGCTTTGCTAAAGATAAACTGGATCAGAAATTGAGGGTTCAAAACTGTTGTTGATGTTTTCTGTGACGTCACTGAGTTGCTTGAGTAATCGCGCCGCAAAAGAGTTGTAGGCTATTTGCTCCTTCTCTGTAGAATTATGGGACAGTAAAACTATATGAATACCTGTAAGCATTGGGGGAATCAGTGGGAGTTGACGTGTGCTGCCCCGCCCCCATCAAATACGCTCGCAAAAGACTTTGGATAAACTTTGCAACTTTTCAAGACACCCTAAAAATTTGGGGAAAGCATTTTTTTTCAAAATTAGCATCCCACGTCGGAAATTTCTGGTTACCCCATGGCGGATAATGTTCTCAAAAAAATTAATTTACGTTTTTGGTGATTTGGGGAACTTCATAATCATTTTAAAATCTTTACAATTTAAGGAACCTGTTGGAAAAACGTTCAAACAATCTGAGCGCTGTGCAAGATTTTCTGAAGAAAACAGGTTACTCGAAGGTCAGTTGACTGAGAAACGGCTTGCTGCTTTGCTACATTATTTCTAGCTAAGCTTTTGATTTCAGTTTAAATCGCTTTTTTATTATAAGTCTTTTAACCACTCAGGATGCAACGTTGTTTTTAGATCACGAAACAATGCAACGAAAAATTTTATTTTTCACTTAATATGAGCTAACCCACCAGTTTACTTTTTACTTTAGAAATCAGTACCTAGTCAACGACTTCTAAATCATCTTTCAAAATCAGACCAAGAATTCGAAACTGCTGCTAAAAGGTTGGTAGACTTATATTGCATGACAAGCTTTGAATCCCATCATTAGGAGTTTAGTAGTATGTTGAAAACCCGGAAAGAATCCTGGAAAACTGAAATCATAGGAGGATATACCGACCTAGCGCGAGAAAAGGGGGAACCGAACCTTTACGATGAAATGGCTGTCATGCGTTGATCTCTTGAACAGAAGTTACTTCGTGCGGTGTCTTTGATCACCGACTTCAAATGTTTTTTGTTTTTTTCTCATCTATCATCTGCTGCTTATTGCAGACTCTTTGTACCTTTCTTTTTCGGAGCTTTTTTTTGTATAACTTTTTATTCAGGTCGTGAAGATTTGTCCAAATTAAAGGACTTGAAACAATCTTGCCATGTCCCTACTATACCGATGAAGTGGTCGGGTAGTAACAGCAACAGATCCGTGTGTTGTTGTGATTTGTTTGATGTTGTTGTTGTAGTTCAGCCATGGACTTAGAGGACTGGTCTAAAAAGTTCAAAACAGTTGATTCTGGAGTTCGATCTTCGCCGTTGCATTCAATAAGAAACGAGGAGCAAGAAACGTCTACTTTCAGCGCTGTAGCACCAGCTAGTAATGCCACATCATCAGATATGGAGAATGCTATTGGTAAAATCTAAACATTTTGAAAGATTCTGGACGTTATACAAACAATCAACGAATTTTTACTACTGTAGCCTGCCCACTAAAACACACACACCCCCAGTACAAATGCAAAATACAAAAGCATAACAATGTGTAAAACATCCCACTAAAAATATTAATCTATCTATCAGCAAACGATAACAACTGCCAGCATCTCGAGGAAATGTTCCCCAAACAAAATGCTTTGTCGATCAGTTAATCTGGTGTCTGTAAGCATAAACATTTCAATAATGATCTCACGATAATTTTGTTTTAGAACAACTGAAGCTGAAGTTTCCTTCAATTGATGATACGACCGTAAAACTGAGTTTGAAAGTGTCAAAGAATGACTTGAAAATGGCAGAAAGTAAGTTCAATTTTCTTTACCATAACAAAAAACACAAATGTATTATATTTCAGAAATCTTACGAGCTAAACTTGATAAAAGTAAGAAGGAAACAGCAGAGCTAAGACCATCAACTTCAAATGAAGCACCGGGGGTACGCTTTGTAGATTACAAGTAAGTGAAGTAATGAAAGCAAGCCTGTAAACATGTTTATATCATTGCTAGGTCTATATGTTGAACCAAACAAATTATTTTGAACAGTTTTAAATTATGATGCAATGCTCTGGCTAGAAGCCTTGTTTTTGAAATTCTTTGGCTCTTTTCTTCTTGAAAATTGTTAACTCCCGGTCAATACAAAAAATGAATTCCACAAAGAAGAAAGTCTTTATGCGATCTAAATGTAATTTTGCTATCTGTTTTACGCTGTCGACAAGATTGGATGATTTCTACGCAAAAATGTTGAAGTCAATAGACCGACTTTAGACGCATTTTGGATTTTCTCCTTATCTGTCATCTGCTGCTTATTGCAAACTCTTTATACCTTTTTTTCGGAGCTTTTTTTGTATAACTTTTGATTCAGGTCGTGAAGATTTGTCCAAATTAAAGGACTTGAAACAATCTTGCCATGTCCCTACTATACCGATGAAGTGGTCGGGTAGTAACAGCAACAGATCCGTGTGTTGTTGTGATTTGTTTGATGTTGTTGTTGTAGTTCAGCCATGGACTTAGAGGACTGGTCTAAAAAGTTCAAAACAGTTGATTCTGGAGTTCGATCTTCGCCGTTGCATTCAATAAGAAACGAGGAGCAAGAAACGTCTACTTTCAGCGCTGTAGCACCAGCTAGTAATGCCACATCATCAGATATGGAGAATGCTATTGGTAAAATCTAAACATTTTGAAAGATTCTGGACGTTATACAAACAATCAACGAATTTTTACTACTGTAGCCTGCCCACTAAAACACACACACCCCCAGAACAAAAGCAAAATACAAAAGCATAACAATGTGTAAAACATCCCACTAAAAATATTTATCTATCTATCAGCAACCGATAACAACTGCCAGCATCTCGAGGAAATGTTCCCCAAACAAAATGCTTTGTCGATCAGTTAATCTGGTGTCTGTAAGCATAAACATTTCAATAATGATCTCACGATAATTTTGTTTTAGAACAACTGAAGCTGAAGTTTCCTTCAATTGATGATACGACCGTAAAACTGAGTTTGAAAGTGTCAAAGAATGACTTGAAAATGGCAGAAAGTAAGTTCAATTTTCTTTACCATAACAAAAAACACAAATGTATTATATTTCAGAAATCTTACGAGCTAAACTTGATAAAAGTAAGAAGGAAACAGCAGAGCTAAGACCATCAACTTCAAATGAAGCACCGGGGGTACGCTTTGTAGATTACAAGTAAGTGAAGTAATGAAAGCAAGCCTGTAAACATGTTTATATCATTGCTAGGTCTATATGTTGAACCAAACGAATTATTTTGAACAGTTTTAAATTATGATGCAATGCTCTGGCTAGAAGCCTTGTTTTTGAAATTCTTTGGCTCTTTTCTTCTTGAAAATTGTTAACTCCCGGTCAATACAAAAAATGAATTCCACAAAGAAGAAAGTCTTTATGCGATCTAGATGTAATTTTGCTATCTGTTTTACGCTGTCGACAAGATTAGATGATTTCTAAGCGAAGAAAATCTTCGATGAAAAATTTTCCACGACGCGTACAGGCGGGGTTCTAATGCACCAATCCAACATTTTCGCTCAGGGTTTAAAAGAGGGGTAACAGCCGGTACATTTCTTAAGATCCCTAGAGCTACGAAGGGTCCATGACTGAAGAAATATTTGAAGAGGTGTTGAGTAGCTGTGTTATCTGCAAGGTTTAGGGCTCATATAGAATTTTGGATCAGCCCCCTTGAAAGATTTCTCTTAAAGGCCATCTTTTTGCTTCAGTCACTTTGAAATAAATAGTTTTTCCCTCTGTGTAGACTAGAACAGTGTTTCCCAAACTTTTTTGTCTGTTATCTCAGTGAAAAAGCTAAACAAATATCGTGGTACAACAGCACATTAACCTATTCATATTGATCGCAAACTGCATTACAGGTAACAGCGAAAAAGGTGATGGCCTTTTTTTGGAGTTCACAATTTTTCGGGCAACATAACACGATCTCCGACGTAAAAACCGGCGCGATGGTGTAGTGATTAGAGCGACAGCTTCGCAGTCGTTAGACCTGAGGTTCAATTCTCAAGTCGAGTCATACCAAAAGACTTTAAAAAATGATATTCACAGCTTCCCTGCTTGGCGCTCAGCATAAAAATGGGATAGTGTGGAGAACAAGCCGGCAAGCTTGTTTGTTGTGTCATTGGGCAAGACACTTAACGGGATGCCTCCATCTTTATGTGGAAGACAGATGGCGTACCCCTAATTCACTGAATTACAATTGTGAAGTTGCAAACCCAGCATGTCGTAAAAGGCAACTCTTGGGTACCCACCAATGGCAGTCCGCCTTGTTGGTGGTGGAAATGGGCTGCCATCTTTCCCCTAGCCTAGTTCAATTAGATTGACGGCGTGAAACTGGATTGCCCTGTCGTCCTGTACCTCCATCCCGAGGAAGGAGAGTGGTAACCACAACAACGACAACCCCACCTCGAAGTACATATACTTTTGCCTATTCATAACTGGGTAAAGCCTTTATAATAAGCCAAACTCATATTTAAGCTTGTAAAACTTTGTGAACTCGAATTTGAACTTTTGCTCAAAAAATAATATATTGAGATTGCTTCTCGGACTTTAAAGATTTTTTAGAGAACAACATGCTTGCTGCAGTTCATCAATGAGAATTGAGCTTCCGACTTGATTTGAAATCTGTCTGTTCTATAAAACGCATTGAATATACTCCATTGCAGCGATCTTCTGAAAAAGTCCGATGCCGCTCTGCAAAAAGCACAAACGTCATTGAAAACATATGGATACAAGGACGCTGTAAACAATACTAATTCAACTCAAAAATCTGCGTCTCCAAAGACCACGAAAGATATTTCAACAACGGAGGGCGCTGTGGATTTAAAATTAGCTAAGCGTAAGTGCAATTTGGCATTTTGCAATACAATATAATGCCATACATTTTGCAATACGATGAAAGGAGATGCAACGTAATTCTTCATAGTCCTGAGCATGAAGACTATAACTGCATCCGGCGCTACGGTCCTGCCTAGAGTCTTAATGGAGTTAACTCTTTAACTGTCGTTGTTCCCAGATCACCCTTGGACAACGTGTACTACCTGCTAGTCTCCTACGTTAGGGTAACAACAGTTTAGCACTGAGAGAGATGTGTTTTGGGCTGTTGTCAAGTGTTTTTACATAGGAGATGATATTACTTATTTGGTAAATTGCTTTTTTAGTTTCTTTTTTGTTGTTTTTCAAGTGTTATGCTTAATGCTCTTCACAGGTGCGGTCACTATGCTTCTTTCTTAAATCTATTTAATGTAACTCTAAAAAAATTGGGTACGTTTAATTTCATTTCGTTTTGTTGCCTGCATTCCATTTTCGCTCATCTTTTTTATCCAATTGTCGAATTTTCTGTGTTGAAAAATTAGAAGCGAAAAAAATTGCCAGCTACTACTACTACTGCTACTGCTACTGCTACTGCTACTGCTACTACTATGGGCTGAAATCTTGTTCAGAAATTTGATTCCACTTTAGCTGATAGTGAAAGCCATTTAAAAGTTATTGCTCAAAGAAAGGAGGAGTAAATTTAACATCTATATAGGCATGGATCCGAGCTTTTTCTGAAAATTTGGTTTATATTAGCCTACTTTATTATGCAAGGATTTAAAATTCATTTCATACATGTTTCTATCAAAAACAAAGCAATGTATACCTGTTTTTTTTTTTATCTGCGCTGACAAGTACCGAAATCTGATATTTCTTTATATAATTTTTTTACTAATTACCTATTTTGTATTTTGGTTTCAGAAAGACTTAAAGAAAAATTTCCTCAACTTGATGATGCCGCTATCAGCACCAGTCTCAATGTAGCTAAAAATGATTTGACGCTTGCTGCAAGTATGTATCACAATTAAGATACAATGCTTAAGCCATAAATCAAACCTAGTTGTTTTATAGCTCTTTCAAGTAACCTTTATTCATAAACCTATACTGTATCAAGTTGAAAACGATTTCCATTAATTTCGAACTTTTTTCCACCGGTATCGCTATTTTTGTGACGCTTTATAGTAAGTACGAAAAACCGATTATGCAGCCTAGGTTTAGTTTGCAGACAAATGAGTCAGGGATTCTGTATTTTCAGATGTGGTAACTCTTGCTTAGACAGAACGTGGATTGTATCTCTCCAATCAGGGTTACCTTTTGCTAGCCTTTTACAGACTACAGTATATAACTTTTAACGTTGTAGAAATTTTGGAAGCAACACAAAATCGAAATCAAGGTAGAAGAGAAAACGAGTCTGGTGCTGAGAGGTTAAAACAGGACGAAAGTAAATGGCCTTTTGGGTGAGATAAAATTTCTAAATAGGTGTTATCTTTTCCGACGATAAATCACATTGTAGGTTGAAAAATAGAATCTTTGTCAGAGTTTTGTAATTCAGGGCAGACAATACTCGTACTGAAAAACTGTTTCGTACCAATGCGAACAAACCAGACGTCAAAAGCTTACAAAAAGCGGGGTTAACGAATGAAGCAACTAAATTACTTGAGCAGACTGAACAGCCTAAACCCAGAAGCTTGCAGCTTGATGTCAGTGAACTGGATGAAGCAAAAAGTAAGCTTAAAAAATAACAATTAGCTTGTAGTGGCAATAGGGGCTTGAGTTTAAAGACCAAGATTCAACTTATCCTGATTCTTTCCCTCGTCTTAAAATGAGTAAGCTTGATAACTTTTTTCAGAGAACTACACCAACGTCATCAGTAGAAGGAGGGCGTGTCAGATGACTTTATTTCGTTGTGAGTGACGCTGTTTTGGGGGGTGACACTCTGCCAGACTCGATTCACTAAAGTGATGTCAAGTTGGTTATTGATAAAAAGAATGCCTCTATGCTATTTTAACAGATTGGTATTTGTAAGCAAAAGGTGGTGTTTCCAATTTTGAACAGCGACAAAATAATACATTTTTGGTTGAGAATAACCTTGGATTTTGAAATTATTTCGATTAAACATAGCAGGCAAAGTAGGCATAGTAAAATCACTATCGTGTCGAGGGGGTGACTAAGTGAGGACTTTCTTAGGGATTACTCACTATTTTTCCAAGAACGAGAACATTCGGGGTGAAAACAAGATGCAATGTAACATAGGGTTTTATTTAGTTAAAGATTATTCATACACGTAAATCGAGCTGATCTTTTTCCTTTGTTGTCGTGGCCAAAGAGGGGAAATAAGCATAGAACAATGGCCCCTTTCTATAAATACGTTGGTGGGTATGGTCATGGTGTACATTTACTGCGTCTGAAGTACGCCTATACTGTGACAGCCCTTGCTTAACTAATCTTCTGGATCCCCGACAAATTTCTCAGCCGGGATCTACAGTTTTTTTCACCTGACTAAATTTATCAGCCTTTTTTTGGAAAAGAGCTTCAGAAAGGAGCTTCTTTTTCACTTTTTTGAGAAAATCGCATTTCGTTTTTCTGTATTTTTATTAATTTTGAACTTAACCCATTAACGCCCAAATTATTTTTTTTGGCAAAACCTCGTTGATATCCTAACATTTTATTTCAAATGCCATATTTTTTTGATGCTTAGTAGAATTTTTTAAATATTTGTAGTAACTTCGTGAGAAATTGCTGTCCTATAAATAGGACGCTGGGCGTTTGTGTGAAGTAAATGCGCGTATCTAAAAGTTTTAGCAACCGCCGCTATTGCAAAAAACATGCAAAACTTTCTGGTGTTTTTGAGACGTTATTTATTGCAATTCAACAGTTATGACTGAAAAACCTTGTCACACCATATCTTGTTACATTACCGGTGATACTTTGGAAAGCAAGATACGCATAAGGTTACTTTACACTTGATGCAATAAGTGAGAGGTTTGCCTTTGCAACTTTGGTATTGGCAATGCCTCTGTTTGTCTCTCTTGCCAAGCATATGATTTCGCTGGTCAAGGCGAATGTCATGAGCAACTTGTCTCCTGGATGTTGATAGAAGACTCAGAGGGCGTCCCCTCATCACTCTTGACCCATGACCTAGCTTCAAATAAGTTGTGGCGATTGCTCTGCAAAAATCCTTAATTGAAATTGAATACGATCCATGAGTAAGTCTGTATAGTACAAAACTATTGACCACTGCCATGTCCAGGATTCTCGTGAATATAGACCAGTACCATTTTTTCCTCTAATCGAAACAGAATGTTTTTCCAGGAGCCAGTCATGGTGGTCTACCCCACCCATGCGTTTGTTGTACGTTTGGATCACATAAGCCTGCGCAACTGGGTTGCGTGATTTGCTTTCACTGGGCCAGCGCTGAACCAAAACGTCCCGCAGAATCGTATCAAAGTTTGATGCAATTCCAACAGCTTTGTTATCTTTCCGTCCAACTATCAGCACTTCATCATTGACCTCAAATCTGTGATCGTATGACCCGCGTGTCATCTTTTCCACTTGTTTGGGCGTTTTCAGTGGACATACCCACGTTTTCAAACTTTGTTGCTGCGTGATTGCCTTGTGCTGACCATTTGGTATATATATGTGGGAAAACTTTTCTGCTACTTTAACTCTGATTTAGCTTTTCTTGGCCTTTTCGATGTTGAAGGATCTTGTTGTTCATTAAGCTCTTCGTCAAAATCAACAATTTCTATTCCTCCAGGTATATCGCAAATTATAGACGCATCGAGGTTTTCCTCATCAACTTCATCTTCATCCGTAAGTTCATCAACATCGGGCGGAATAATAGTCATTGTCTCATTAATATCTGAACCAAGTAAATAATTCACTGCATCTTCGACATTTGCAAAAGCTTTTCGACTCATCACAACCAATGACTGTGAAAAACACGAGAGGGTGAAGGATAGAGAAGCTACAGTTCTCTAAATGATAGATGCACAAAAATATTTTTTATATCGTTATTTTTTTTACCTGTCCGTAAGATTGTAGACGCTTGGAACGTTATACTTGTCACGAATTCAATAGATTTGGTGCAATGTTTTATTCACTAACCAACACTGTCAAAAACTTAAGAAACTGCATTGAAACAGAGTATAAAAGCATGTACAAGATATTAAAAAAGATGTTTACAAAATCGATTTCTAACCTAAAGTACAAAACCATGCATAATACGTAAACCTCTCTGAAAGTAGCTACTGTTTAGCAATTAAACCTATCTTGTTGATTACCGTATTTCTGATTTCTGAAGTCTACGCCAAAATCACGAGGCAGTAAACTGTCTATCTATGCTTTTGTGTTTATACAATGTCCTTGCACGCAAAGAACAAAGGCGCAGCTAATTCAGCAAGACGCAACAAACGTAGCTCGTAAATCACGATAAAAGTGCATATAAACGCCCAGCGTCCTATTTATAGGACAGTGATGTTTGCGTTTGTATTACTCGGTAACAACAGTAATTTTTCAAAACCTTTCTTATCAGTAGTCTAAAATTTTTCATAAAGAAGCCATTTGTCAAAAAATACTGAAAAGTTTTTATTTCATATTTTGAATGCAGTCCCAAAAAGAACTGACGGTCAGCAAACAAAAAAACTGCTACTTTTACATCCACCGAATCCACATTTCAAAATCACAAAAATTGCTTAAACTTTATTAACGTGACAGCTAGAAGGGTCTTGTCATTCAATATATCGGTTAAAAGTGCGAAGTTTGATTATAACCCTGTAAAATTCGGACATGTGTTACTGTCCTATTAATAGGACGCTGGGCGTTAATGGGTTAAGTGTGAAACAAACTACAACGTAAAAGGTGATTTAAATGAAACCGGTTATCTTGGTACTGACTTACACACACCTTCTTTACTGCGCATAGTTTCTAGAGAATCGTAGTTTAAGACTGCGTGTCTATGCTGAGAAAGTGTGCTACGTTTATACAGCATCGAGCTTGAGTATTACTTCGTTTTTGGAGTAGTTTCTCACCTTTGACCATACTTTCATCATGCTCGTACAATGTGTGCTATCTTTTTTCTGTGCTTACAATATTGCAGTAAATTATAGCCTACTATGCCTACTACAGATAATTTGAGAAACCATTTCAACACACAGACTCTATCCTTTTGTCTAAAATCTATTTATTCACTCACTACCAGTGGCATATTTAAAGGGTGAAGGTGACGAGCGAAGACTCCCAAACGGTATGCCACAAGCAAAAAATGTACAAGCATACACTCTGGAGAGGTTCATCTTCAAAAAAAATAAGTCTTCATTTCTGATTAAGGACCAAAAAAAGGGTGAAGTTCTTGCTTTCGAAATATTATTTCCAAAAAATAGGTCTTCTGTTGGTCACAATTTTTTACGGATACGGATACGTGATACTAACATTGAGCTCACTTAATTTTCCTCCCCCCTCACGACAACGGTTTCTAAACACGCCCTTGTTCACCACTTGCCTCGCTGTTCAAAGTTAACATCGGCAAGCTTAAGCGGGTTCTTCATTCACTTTCCAAATATTAAATGATAGCTACCACTTCTTTTCAATGTACTCTGAGCTTCGCAGCCGGATTTTTCCGGCTTCGCTGTCGTCAATCTCACAAATGCGAGCCACCACTATCTCAGTGCCGGCTCGTAATTGTGAGGCTGAGAGTTCAACACCCGCTTGGGCTTTGCGTTTTTTTTGCTCTTGGAAAAGCCACCTTCCAGCAATTTCCTCGGCTTGGTTGCAGGTTTGTCTTGAAATGCATTGTGTCATCAGCTCAACGACGCTCTCTTCAAGATCGCAAAGGTTTTCCAGTGACCTGGGGTTAAGGAAAACGAGAAGAAACTTTTCAAATTCGTACCGAGTAACACGCCTTCTGGTGACGCTGCTGATTATTTACTTTGCTTCGTTGTTTGAGAATATCTTCTTTCACTAATTTAATTCTTTTTCCTGGAAATCAAACACTAAATATGGCTTTATTGAGTTTCATTATTTGCTGATAAAACGCAATTTGTACATCTGATCTCCTGCTCCTCAATTTAAAATTACAGAGACTTATTGAAAACACTTGGAGCTGAGACGGGGCAATGTTTTTTATTTAAATTCTGCTTTGTCACACACTGAGTTCAAAGATTCGAATTGTTCTCGGGTTTCTAATCTAATTTTATCCCTCTGCTCCTTTTTGGTATGGAAATCGATATCAGTTTTTCATGTCTTTTTTTCAATTTTTTCAGAGCAACTGAAACAAATTTTTCCAACCATTAAAAGCTCGACAATTAATTACTGCCTAACCGTTGTTGCTCAGAATGATGTTGAACTAACTAAAGGTGAGAAGCATTAATTTACTTGCTTAGTTCGACCGTAAGCTAGCGTTTACTAGCTAGAGTCTATAGGCTACGGAAGCAAGCAGTCAATGACTTGAGAGGTAAAGAGCGATGAATCCCCCTTTCCCTAAACCAGTGGTTCTCAACCTTTATTCTCTCATTTACCCCTTGGCAAATTTCAAAAGTAAAATTTACATCCCAAATTTTTTTTATATTTTCACTTCTACCAATGCCTATTGTAATAGATAAAAGTCTGAATTTTTTGCTGACAAAATTTACCCCCAAGGCAGGTCAAATTCACCCCCAAGGGGTAAATTTACCCCCAGTTGAGAACCCCTGGCCTAAACGATATGACAATAGTAAAAAATGTGAAAAAAAGGTATTCAGGTCTGCTGGAAAACCATAATGAGCAAAATTCTCGGTTTTAAAAAGAAAAAAGTCTTTATTTCTGTTCGGACATCAAATTGGTAGAACTTCAAGCTTTGAAAACGTTTATTTCGAAAAATAAAACAAAGGTCTTCAACTTTACAAAATGGTTTGCATTCCTCCAAAAAAAGAAATTATTTCTAAATACATAAGTGCAAGCGCTCAGTTCATTCAGTTAATAATTCCTTTTAAATCGGTGCTGTGTTCACGCCGTCAAATTAACTGCATTAACTTTTTGCTTGTGGTAACGCTAGCAGCAATTTTTTCAAAAGTTAACGGAAGTGGTAGCGGCGAGACTTAAGGCTGGTTACCATAAAGTGCAATTGCCGGCGTAGCTTAAAAATTCTTCATTGATCTGTTTAATTTTATTTGGGTAGCGGTTTTGCCCACAAAATAATTTTAAATAGATAAACATAAAATTTTTATGCTATGCCGGCAATTTGCGCCTTATGGAAACCAACCTTTATTTTGCTAAATTTTGGCGTTAGCGCAAAGCGTTATTTTTTAGAAAATATCCATTTGCCTTTTTCTTTCATTTAAATGTGTTGTTGTTATTGCTGTTGTTGTTATTGTTACGGATTGGTGATTTTTGTCACTAGGCCTACTTTGCGGACTGCCTATTATGTAATAATTGGTTTCAATATTTCAGCGACACCGAGCATGCTCACAAATAAACGTTTTGAAAGGTTTCTGCTATCTATCGAAATAAAGCCTAAATTTTTTTCCTGGGAGTAAATTCGCGCTACTTGGCGTTGGTGAATACTAGGGGCGTCACCTCTTGTTGTTTGCGCCAGTTGTGATCGCGTTAACTTTTTAAGCTGTTTCCGCTGAGGCTGACAGCGTCAATTTATTTTGTTAACGCATTAAATACTACGTTCACAATATTGTTTGCTACAGCTGACTCTATTAGCAGTTATTGAATCAGCCTGTTTAGCAATCGGTCAATTACAATAAATGACCTCAATTTATCCACATCACCTACTACATTAAAAAATAAAGACAATTAAATTTACGTCTAGATTTTATTGATTTCAAATTTTATAAAGCTAAGGGTGGGATTCGAACTCACACCTGTACCAGCCAGTCCAACAATATTCATCGGCTTGTAGAGCACAATTAAACGGGAGAACAGGGCACAATTTCATTAGGATTCTTTGAACATTGACGTTGTTTATTTCAATGTGAAGACGTAGCTGTGGTCTTGGAAAAGTGCCATCGGAGAGCGGAATGAGATACAACTATCTTGGTGTGTTTGAGAGAGGGGCAAAGTCTCGCACTTTACAGTCATCAAAACCAGAGTCATCAAAACCAGAGTCAATGGGGAATGTTAAAGTTGAAATTGCAATAGATGCGGGGAAAGTTTTTGGTTTCGATTTTGAGTCAATACTACAAATTACCATATTTTGCTTATGCATGTAGATTATCTAACATCAGAGCGTTTTAACAACATCTACCACCCCCTTAAATAAGCTACTGCTAAGTCATATTGAAGAAGTCCAACGTCTTTAACTTTTTCTAAAACTTGCACTTCGATGGCTTTTTTCTCTAAAACCTTTTTTTTTATTTTCAACTTCTTTTAAAAACCAATTCTCTCGTTTGTCTTAATATTGTTTTGTTTCTATAGAAATTTTACATGCCAAATTAAATGAAGATCAAATGAAACCCACATCAGCAACAGGCGAAAAAGTCACAAAACAAACGGAAAAGTTGAAGTAAGATGATTCTCTTGGTCAAATCATTATGCAACAAAGCAACATAATGAATAGGGGTAACTAAAAAAGCTGAAGTCCCCTCCGTTTAGCATTACTATTTAAGGCTATTCCACCAACACTCTCTTTCAAAAACCTAGTAAAAAATCAGTTTTTAGAAACTTTCAATAAATAGTGCCTCTAAATCGGATTACGGGCATAATTTTAAAAATCCTGACAAAAGTTTTGGCTAGCCTTCTTTTTACTGAAGTCTTGGTTACGCGCTTGGAAAAAGAGAAATTTTCCTCCAGAGCTTTAGGTCGGTTGCCGAATCGATAAAAAGCAATATGTACTATTTTTCAGTAGGTGGCCTTTAATCAGCCGAATAAAAACACCAGGTGCAATGTATGTTGCAAGTAGTCTTAAAGCGAGCTTGTTATAACTACCTCCAATAATAATATGGCGATTTGCTCTTCAATTGGAACAGAAACACGTATCGGAAGAATGCCAGAACAGGGGAACACGGATATGGTTTATGTGCAGCAAACGAAAAGTGCTTAAGCAAATAGCAATACTAAGCGCAATTTATGAATTACGATACAATTTATTTTATTAAAAGCCTCTAGCTTCTTATTGGTCACCAACTGCACTGAAGAGACCTGATAGGTCGAAACAGTGTCACTGTCTGCAGTTTGCTAAGTGCATCGCTGGCCTCTTGCATTACTATACATGTAAGAATTTATGAATAGATTTCAGATTATTCTATGTCAATACCAGCTAGTATTTGAAGTAGGTCAATTAATCTGTCTGTATCCGTAACAGTTAATTAAATCATGCAGTTGTTGTTGTTGTTGTGATTACCCCTCCTCTTCCTTGGAATGGAGGTACGGCACGAACGGCAATCTAGAGTCACGCCGTCAACCTAATTAAATTAGGCTTGGGGAAAAATCATGCTGTTTGTTTATAAAGTATCATTTAAACAATTTATATTTTGTAGAATATACGGTAAGTAATAAGCACAATTTGACACAACGAACTATTTCCTAAAGGCAACCATTTACCTGTATGTTGCAGTATATACTATAAAGCAGAGTTCTGTCTCTGCGTTCTTTTTTCCTTTCGCTTTAACTCCTCCAAAACTGCTTGGCGTTCAAACATGAAACGTGGTCAGTTGATCATTGCTGAGGGGTGAGTGTCAGAAGCGGTTTCTTGACGTCATGATGACATCATAACCATTTTTTAAATTTAGGGGTAAAGATAACGTCACAATCAACGCTTGACTGCACATTTGACTTCATTAATTTACTCAAAAAACTGCTCATTGTAGAAACGCGATTAAAAGTTTTTTCTACAGATAGTAACCAGGTGCTTTCCATAAAACGAATCATGTAATGATTTGAACTGAATATACGATGCACTAAGAAATTCTTTTTGTGGCCATCGTTCAAAGCAGTGGTGGCCAACTGATCGCGACCAACTGGTCGATCGCGTGTGATTTTATGTTGACTTGACAAAGTCTTCAAAAAGAGCGTTTTTCACTCAATTTTCCTAAAGTATCTATCCATTAATAAATTTGAAAGATCGCTTTAGGTGTAAAAACAAAATATCGCCCGATTATCCAATCCGATAGTGCTCAAGGTTTCTAAGACTCTTGAAGAAGCCATTTCAACTCGGCTCAACGAGTTCAGGGACTGCAGCACGACGTTAAGATGGCTTTTGGCTGGTGAACAACAGATCTCCCAGCCACGCCATCACCGGTTACCCCTCGTCCTTGCTTACACAATTTCTTCTTCTTGAGGCATCTCTGTTAACTTGCCGATCACTCCGACTCTCTTTATTAATTCTCCTACGACCAAGTTTTTTCTTTTCAATTCTTTTTTCTTCTTTTAGAATCGATTTGACTAAAGAATAAAGAAGCCAAGATTTGTCAAAAATTTTTGAAAAAGCTTTTTGCTCACTTACTACTCATTCTATCTTCTTTCTTTTTCCTGCAGGCCCTTTTTACTCGCCACTCTTTTCTTTTCTAGAGTCTCTTTTCTTTCAACACGATGCTCTTTCTTTCCACGTTTTATGTTCTAAACTTGGCACTTTCCGCTCAATTTTCTCTCCTCTCATATTTTTGTTTATCTATCTACTTTCTGACTAGAGGCGTACTGCTTCGTCAGCATTTTTTATCACAAATAGTCCCTTTAGTTTTCTCTCAGAAACTTGTGCTCTCTCGTCATTCTCGCTATGCTCACTCTCGTCTTCCTTGCAGCCAACACAGCCTGCTTTTGACTGTTAATCGAACCAGAATTGAAACCCTTCGTGAAGCGACTGGCGACATGGGACTCAGGTCACTTCTCGTCTCATTCGTCGAGCCGTGCTACGAAATTTTTACGCCGCAGTTTCTTTGGCATCTCATTCTCTTTATACGAACTCTTTTACGAGCAGTAGAAAATTAATAGGCTCCTTAATTTTCCTCCGTTCCTTTATCCTAATCAAAACCAGGTTCCTCTTTGTGGCTTTGTCGGAGACCGGTCGATCGCGAGTTACCAAGAAACTTTCTAGTCAATCTTCATCAAAAAAAGGTTGACCAATCCTGATTTAAAGCATTGTAAACATCCTGTTTTTAACAAGTGTTTCCTTTTATTTTTGTCAGAACTGTGTGGTATCAATTTATTTAGCACACTTAGCTGGCGAGTAAGTCTTTTTTTCTTCAACTCGCTATGCCAACTCAACTGAAAACATTCATTTTAACTATTCAACATAAACACATTACACAATTTCCCCGTTAGATGGGACTAAAAAGTAAGTCTGAAATCTTCTCAAGCCAAATAACATAACAAATATAAATGCCAAAGGGGACGCCCAAAATCACGAAGTAAGCCTATCACTACCTATCTCATTTTCTTAATTTTCGAAACGAACAATATTTTGGCGCAACCATCATTTTTAACTAGGTTTCTCGCCCCCACCAACCTTACACTTTTTGAAAATACAAATGATAGTTTGTAAAATCATACTTTGCAGGTAAAAAACTAAGATAATTACCATTAGAACACGCATTCAGGAATTACGGCTTTCATTGGGGAATAGCAAGGTACGAGTACCTCCCTTTTCATCTTCCAGGGATACACCTATGCAGGAAAAAGAAACCATGAAGCATGAGGCGCATCCAGCAGGGATTTGAGAAAGTTCAATGACAAATTAGAAGTAAACAATCAAATCGTACCATATGCAGACATTTCTGCTTTTTGCATCAAAATAACGTAAAATTACAACTGTCTCTCACGCTTGCGAACTTAGGGAAATAGTTCATGTGCTTTCCATACACTCAATCACATGAACAGACAACAGTCTGTCAAATTATAGCCAGGAGTTTTTCGGAAAAAAGAATGTTTATTACTCGAAAAATGGTACATTTATTTCAAAAAATACAATTGGCTATGTTCAAAAAAAACAAGTATCTATTGCTGTTTTTAGAACTACTTAAGGGATGAAGACCGCGCGGTCGCGTGAACCGATATATTTTTCTCCCTGTGACGTGCTGCAGCCCTTTGTAGTGTAAGATGACGTCACATTCAACACTGGAGTGCACGTTTTCTTTTCCTTATTATCTCAAAAACTCCTTACCGTAGCAAAGCCATTAAACGCTTTTTCGGAAGCTGCCTGTTGAAGTAGAATGTATATAAGTTCGTGAAATTATTGCCTGTTTAATTTTAGTGACTTCAAGGTCTTTTGGTGTAATACAGCAATTACGGCAGCGTCCCATAATGTCTTTTTTACTGGATCCCCTTTTAAAAAGCGGTACTTTCAATTTCGGAAGATTACTTAACAATGTCAACAAACATTGATCTGTAATTACTGTTTTCACAGGGTTACGTCAAACAAATACTGCAAGTCCAACAGTCACGAAAAAAGTCGTGGGCCTAATATTTAATAGGTCTACAAACGATCATTTCCTAAAAATATTTCATAGTTAGCAATCTTATCGTCGCATTCACGAAACTTTTTTTGCTCTGTGACGTCACTATGATGATTATTGCAAATAACTTTTCTATGCAGAGTCGCTTCAACGACAAAAAGAGCTTGCTGACGTCTTTGATGTTGAACACTATCATTTTAAATATAGCAGGCATTCCTTGTATGCCGCGTGTAACGATATTTCACAATCAAACATCTAACATCTACCGTCTAACATCTACCGTTTTCTGAAGAAGCTCCCCGGTAACCAAGGGGAGCGAAACGTTAAATTTAAAGAATAAATTATCGAAAGAACGAATTGATCTGGTTGAAATATCACTATCATTTTACTAAAACCTGTGCTTTGAGATCAGAAAGAAAGAAAATTCTAAACGAAATAATCGTGGGTTCGATTCTGGGTTGGGCTCTTTTTTTGGTCGAGTTGGAATTGGATTGTTTGGAGAAATAATTCGAGGAATTTTTTCGAATTACAAAACAGAATTTCGCATTACGTAAGTAGTATATAACGACACTTTCGACCCCTTTTTTTGTGGTGGACTACGTCATTTCCGAACGTGCGGATACATGAACTACGTCATTTCCGAACGTGCGAACCTTGTAAGTACGTCATTTCCGAACGTGTTGATACATGAACTTGGAAGTACATTTTACCTGTAACATTGTTTTGATTTACAATTGAAAATGTTTTATTTGTTTTGTTTGAATTCTTTTTTGGAATTTTTATTTGTTTGAGTTGTTTTTAGGAATGTTTTTTTTTGTTTTTGAAAATGTTGTTTTTTGTTTTTAGGAATGATTATATTTGTTTTTGGAAATGATTTTATTTGTTTTTAGGAATGGTTTTATTTATTTTGCGATTTTATTTGTTTGAGTTCTTTTTAGGAATGCTTTGAAAATGTTACTTGTTTTTGGAAATGGTTTTATTTCTTTTTGGAAATGATTTCATTTATTTTTGAAAATGACCTAATTTATTGTTGTACCCTCGCTTCAGAATACCCCTCTTCAAAAGTTCTCCAATTGATTTCACTTTTATTGTCAACTCGTTTACGATTTTTTGTCTTATTGTAAGCGCAACTGCTGTAAAACGGAAACATTAACTTTTAGGTCATGACTGAAGCCTTTGATACTAAATCATAAACAACTTCCTTTCGAGCGTAAGCATTAATCACGCGTAATCGTTCACTTCTTGAAATTGTTTATAAAATCATATAGCCTCCGGTCGATTTCTCCTTTCGATTCCCTAGAATGTTGTTTCTTTACTCTTCTAGATGTGTTTATTGGAGGTATTTTCCTTTACTCGTGATATTTCTGCAGTTGGTTGGAATTAATTTACATTTATTTCAGTAGAACTAGGTAGGTAATGGATTCAGTCTTATTACAATACAATCTTGGAGGAATATAGACGTAGTTACTGGTGTCATGAAAAACAGATGTTTGAGGGAAAATTTTGCGTGTTTATCACTAGCTGAAAACGTACATAAGAAAATATTATGCAATCTTGGAGGAATATAGACGTAGTTACTGGTGTCATGAAAGACAGATGTTTGCGGGAAAATTTTGCGTGTCTATCACTGGCTGAAAATGTACATAAGAAAATAATTTGAAAGTACAACCAACAGTTTAGAACTAGCCGCAGATATAATGTTGGGAGTATAGATTTTAGAACTAGGGTCAGATACAATCTTGAACGAGTATAGATTTCAGAACTAGCCGCAGATAAATCTTGGAAGAGTATAGATTTTAAAACTAGTCGCAGATACAATGTTGGGGAGTATAGATTTTAGAACTAGGGTCATATGCAATCTTGGATGAGTATAGATTTCAGAACTAGCCGCAGATAAATTTTGGAGGAGTATAGATTTTGAAACTAGCGTCAAACACAATGCTGAGGGATTATAGATTTCATAATAGCTACCAGTATGACGAAAGACAGATGTTGAAGGAGAAAAATCTGCTCGTTCATCACTACTTGTAGGCTTACAAAAGATAATAATCAACAGTTTTTCTAGATCATTCAGGTATTTCAATCAAAACATTTACGTTTATTACGGCTAGTCGTTAGTTTTGGAGGAAAATAACCAACAGTTTTCCAGATTATCAGGTTTGCTGGAGAAAAATCACAGGCAGTGACGTTGCGAGTTTACTTCCAGAAGAGCTTGGTGGAAGGAAAAATATGTAATTTGACATAATTTCAATCAAAAACTTGTACCGCTAGTCGTTAGTTTTACACTATTTAGATTAAAATTTCAGTAGCTTAAGGAGATCTTTGAGTGAAATGTAGATTTGCTTCACATATGACAGTAAGGTAGTAAAATCATTAGTACAGTGGTAGAAACATTTTGAAAAGATCAGAACAGTGAAGTTTGTTTCAATTCAGCAGTTTTTAATCACTACTAAATATTGTTAAACCAAGAAGATTGAACTTTTATTGTGTGCAGATTGTGTTTGGAGACTACTTCAATAATTGTTATACTTTTACTTGTAAACATTTAGCACGCATCTAATTTATAATATCTTTTCATATCACAACCAGAAAACAAAATTGTATCTTATTATAACGCTGTTTTGAGTAAAAACTATCAAATTCTAAAGCCACCAACATAAAATTCGTATTTTTCAAAATCAGGAAATCAGCTAGGCTTACTATCAACAAAAATCTGATGCAAACGGAAGCATAAACATCACGTCAGCAAACCTTTAACCAATCACAAGTCGAAGCAGAAATTCAAAAATAGTTTCCTTCAACCCCAGCATATTCATCTGTTCTTTAGTCTTTTTGTCAACAATTTTCTGACCACACATGGCTCTCACCATAACTCTCTCCGTTCTCTTTAAAATTGCGTTTTCATTTTCTTTTAAACACCATACCTCACTTAAATCACTACTGTTTACATCCGAAAAGACCGAAGAGATTTATCTTTAATTGTGTGCAAATCATAAAACATTCACCACGCATCAAATTTACATTCATTTTTCATACAAGTAGAAACCAAAATTGTATCCTATCATAACACTGTTTTAAGATTTTTTTCCGAAATTTAGCAACTTTAAACTTATCAACACGAATTTTTTACTACCTTTCAAAGTCTACTTAACTCACCTACATAGAAATAAGCACAGCTTTTAACATTATTTGTAGGACATTAACATAAAATTCATATTTTTCACAGTTTACTTAACTCACCTACGTAGAAATAAGCACAGCTTTTGACATTATTCGTAGGACATTAACAGAAAATTCATAGTTTTCACAGTCTCCTTAGCTCACCTACGTAGAAATAAGCACAACTTTTAACAATATTTCAAGGACATTAGCACAAAATTCATGGTTTTCACAGTCTATTTATCTCACCTACATAGAAATAAGCACAACTTTTAACACAAAATTCATGGTTTTCACAGTCTACTTATCTCACCTACATAGAAACAAGCACAACTTTTAGCATTTTTGTAGAAGATTAGAAAAAACAAAACACAAAAATTATGCTTTATTCTTATTAAAGTGAGTGTTCACCCTCTACTGCAAATAGAAATTATTGATCCAATTCTTTAATTTTTCGTTGTTTGCTAAAAACCACAAGCAGAAAGCTTCAAAACCAATCTGACTGTGTGCTATCACCAATCTAAAACTCCTTGCTTTAACAAAAATTTTCAACTTATCCGTTAATTTGTAAGCACTTGAGCAAACCTATTTATGTATTGTGACAAGTCATCTTAGCTGATCAAAGACTTTTGTTTCGTACAATTAAACTCTTGCACTAAGTTTGATCTATTTGAAACCGTTATTTGTAATTCACAACTTTCAACTAAAATAAAACTTCTCGCAGCATATTGTCTCCCGTATGTTTGCTAATACTTAAAACTGCAAGCAACTTTAATAAATGAAGGGTTTTATTCGTAAAACATTTAAAATTTCAAACGTTTTTGACTTTTTCAAGAATTAAAATCTGTAAATGCGATGTAATACTTTCAAATAATACACATGAAGATATACAGTGTGTCCAAAAAATCGGTATCGTTCGAAAAAATCTATGTCTTTTCCATCATTTTTCACAAAAAATCAGTACCGTTCAAAAAATCTATGTCTTTTCCATCATTTTTTTACAAAAAGTCGCTACCATTTAGGTTTTCTTTATTTTAAATTCTTAATGTAGTAATAAATTTCAATGTTATTTGCATTACTATCTATTGAGACAGTGTGATGAGTAGATGCATTGATTTTCTAAATTCATTATCTTGATATCTAACATTATAAATTTACCATCATTGATCTCATTTCCCATGTACATAATTGATATTTCATACTTTGTAGTTTATTCAATAAAAATGGTTGATACAAGCGACTACATGGTTGAATATAAAGTTCATGCTGCTTCATTTTACATCGCAAGTGACCAAACCAGACATACCATGAAGCTTGTTAGAGACAGACTGCATGTGGAATATGATGTTGAACCGAAAGAATATTGCGTAATCAAGGCTTGGAGTAACAAGTTACCAGAGATCGGTAGCCTGTTTGACAGACCGAGGAGTAGAACACTAACTGAATGGAAAATGAGATCAATGATGATAAATTTATAATGTTAGATATCAAGATAATGAATTTAGAAAATCAATGCATCTACTCATCACACTGTCTCAATAGATAGTAATGCAAATAACATTGAAATTTATTACTACATTAAGAATTTAAAATAAAGAAAACCTAAACGGTAGCGACTTTTTGTAAAAAAATGATGGAAAAGACATAGATTTTTTGAACGGTACTGATTTTTTGTGAAAAATGATGGAAAAGACATAGATTTTTTCGAACGATACCGATTTTTTGGACACACTGTATATCTTCATGTGTATTATTTGAAAGTATTACATCGCATTTACAGATTTTAATTCTTGAAAAAGTCAAAAACGTTTGAAATTTTAAATGTTTTACGAATAAAACCCTTCATTTATTAAAGTTGCTTGCAGTTTTAAGTATTAGCAAACATACAAGATTAATTTAGAAATAAGATTTAATTGTTCAGAATAACCCATCTCTATGCTGCATAAACCTTGGTCAATGTGAACATTACGTGATAAACCCAATCAAATTTGTAGTATGATCTCAAAAAGTTTAGTGAAAAGTTACTTTCTCAGCTCTGAGAACAATATCTGCCAAGGTAAAGTTATCAATTACTCTTACATTAATGGCCACGAGTTGTAAACTAGGAAGTTATTAAATACGCAAAAGTGATATAACCAGGATGTTATGAAACACAATATGTTTGAGACAATCACTAGAAAGATATCAATTTGTACTGCAAACAAATAAAAATTAACAAACAAATAGGAGATGAGGAGTAGCAATAGAATGATTTAGGTGTGGATTGGAAACAGGTGGTCTTTGAAATTATGTGTAGTGGCAATATAAGTTTATGTTTGCAGCTGGTACACCGAACCCATCACCATCTGTAGTGTAAAACACAATGAAACAAGCAAACTAGTCTTTCTCTAAACAAACCTTACATGCTGAACAATAAGCTGCAATCACTTAAAAGTCTTTGACAAGGAAATCGAACCAAGGTCTAATACGCTCTAACCACTACCATATTTGTATGTTTAACAGTTGGAAAAAGACTTAAATCATCATAAGTTTGACTTTTAGTTTCAGAAAAATAACTTTGTAAGGGATTTAAAATCTGATAAAAATCGGTGTAGTTTCGGTGATATGTAGTGTCAAATATTAGGCTTGGTACATAAACTTTTAAAATTTTTGAGGTAAATTCAATTTACAGTTATGTACAGAGATAATAAAGTGAGTAAGAAAATTTAAGTTTGAAAACACTATAAGATAGAATTTTTTGATTTAACATGCAGCAAAAGTATTACATAGTGCAAAAATAATGCGTGATGATTGAAAAATATTAGTCCACTCGTTTACCATTGAATTGGGTTGTGATGATAACCTAAAATCGGAAAACAATACATTGATCGCATACAAGGTAGTTTAGTGGTCTTCATCTCAAATATTTCACGAAGGCTTCAGATAAAATACCTTTACTGTTTAATTGTCTCAACGTGTTCCATTTTTTGGTGACAATTTTAACAAGTGAGTAAATCTAAAAAGTCATAAGAAATGTTAAAGTGTCCAACTACATGAACATTTTTAACCAAAAAATATTAGTCGGGGACCCACTCTAGAAATCTGAGTGAAAATACAGTAAGAAAGCAGCGAAATGTTTTGCTTGTGATTTTGAAACTGGAGACTTGTTGCGAAGCATTGTAACTGGGTAAATCTGCAATACTTTTTTTCCAGAAAACGTTGCGAAATTTTAAAATCATTATTTCCTACAGACGTTAAATGCATAACATCAAAGACAGTTGCTTTATTCACCAGAGAAATTTCTCGGTCTTTAACAAGTGGCCAGTTAGCTCAGTCGGTTATAGTGTCGTGTTAATGTCGCGGGTTCGAGCCCTGTACTGGTCATTACTGCCACGATAGCTCAGTTGGAAGAGCATTAGACTGAAGATCTAAAGGTCCCCGGTTCAATCCCGGGTCGGGGCATTTATTTTGTATGAGTGTGGTGATGACATTATTAACTGAAGTATTATGGTTTTGGTTTGTTGCAAGCGGTCTTCAACTTAAATATTTCATAAAGACATCAGATAAAAACTTTTATTGATTGTCCCAACGTTGCGAGCTTAATTTTTGGTGAGAATCTTAACAAGTGAATAAATCTGAAAAAGCTATTAGAAATTTTAAAGTCTCCAACCACATTTTCAACCGAAGAATATAGGTAAATTTATAAAATTTTGATATGAATTCAAGTGTATTGACGTTGGTGTAAATTAGGCGAAATTAAATTCTTTGTTGTACAACGAGGTGTAGGAAGAGTAAATTCGATGAGAAAGTTAAATGATGATTGAATGTAACTTAGATATTTTGCAAATCAATTACGTATAACAGTGTTAGAAATTTAAACTTGAAGCTTGGTGGATGTAATGAAAATAGCTTTAAAGTTGCATGTTGGTAAAGAAATTTATATGGATTGCACTTTTATCATAATCACAACGAAATGGTGTTACAAATAGTAATTTTGATTGGAAAGAATAAACCGTACTGTGCAGATTTTTACCTAAACTGTTAATTTTTAAAGTAATTCGATGCAAATTTGTCAGTATGTGCGGACATTAACATAAAATTCATATTTTTCACAGTTTACTTAACTCACCTACGTAGAAATAAGCACAGCTTTTGACATTATTCGTAGGACATTAACAGAAAATTCATAGTTTTCACAGTCTCCTTAGCTCACCTACGTAGAAATAAGCACAACTTTTAACAATATTTCAAGGACATTAGCACAAAATTTATGGTTTTTTACAGTCTATTTATCTCACCTACATAGAAATAAGCACAACTTTTAGCATTTTTGTAGAAGATTAGAAAAAACAAAACACAAAAATTATGCTTTATTCTTATTAAACTGAGTGTATGTCTGTTGGCAGTGATTAGTCTGAGTTTTTCTTGTCGGTAAATCATGAAAAGCTTTACTTTGAAATGGTGCAAATAGCGAGTTCAATCTTGGATGGAGGTGAAGAGATAAAACTTTTACAGCGATTAATGGCAAATATTTTGTTGAATAAATCAATATCAAGATCATGAAATAAGTAAGAGCAAAACAATAAACCAATAACGAATCGATCAGAACGAGGCTATATAATTTTGATAGGTTGAGAAATAAGAATTATTTACGCTTCAAAGTCATGTATAGCAATATCAGAAATTGTGGTTGTGTTTCTTGAAAATAAACGATAAGTTTGAAAGGTTTGTTGTGCAAATGAATGAGTTTAGAAGTTATCAAATTGCGAGTTTGGTGTTTGTTGATTAAAAAAACTTGAATGAAATTTGAAAATAGCGGGTCGTGAGTTCAGATTTTTCATGCGAGTCAATACTCGGTGAAAATATGAAGGTAAAGTTCAAAAAATATTTTATACGTTTAGATTTTGAGGTGTTAAAAGCATTGAAACAGTTGATTGTGAGGAAAATTGTTTGTTTTAAGGATGGAAAGCGGCTTGTCAGAAAGTTAGCCAAGACTTTCACGAGATCACATTCAAAACTTTTGTGTGTTGGTTGCAGCAATTACTAATGAGGTCACTGAGAAAGACAACTGTAAGTTTATGTTAGATGCTACTATGAGAGTTTGTTCGCTTCTAACAGAGCATTAGATTTAACAAAGCTGGTAGAAAAACGTTTAGCAGTTGGTTTTGTAAGCTCAGATTTTACATTTTTAGTTTATGGGTTATACTTAATACAACAGCATTGAATTGTTTCATAATGGATAGTAAGAGATTTTGTAATGAATCAGCTTGGTCTAATCTGCAATTGCAAACGTGTGTAGCAGTGATTACGTATAGCAAGTGTATAACGGATATCAGTTAATGTAGTTTTGCGAGGATTTAGGTAAAATTCTTGATTTATCTATACGGGAGACAATATGCTGCGAGAAGTTTTATTTTAGTTGAAAGTTGTGAATTACAAATAACGGTTTCAAATAGATCAAACTTAGTGCAAGAGTTTAATTGTACGAAACAAAAGTCTTTGATCAGCTAAGATGACTTGTCACAATACATAAATAGGTTTGCTCAAGTGCTTACAAATTAACGGATAAGTTGAAAATTTTTGTTAAAGCAAGGAGTTTTAGATTGGTGATAGCACACAGTCAGATTGGTTTTGAAGCTTTCTGCTTGTGGTTTTTAGCAAACAACGAAAAATTAAAGAATTGGATCAATAATTTCTATTTGCAGTAGAGGGTGAACACTCACTTTAATAAGAATAAAGCATAATTTTTGTGTTTTGTTTTTTCTAATCTTCTACAAAAATGCTAAAAGTTGTGCTTGTTTCTATGTAGGTGAGATAAGTAGACTGTGAAAACCATGAATTTTGTGTTAAAAGTTGTGCTTATTTCTATGTAGGTGAGATAAATAGACTGTGAAAACCATGAATTTTGTGCTAATGTCCTTGAAATATTGTTAAAAGTTGTGCTTATTTCTACGTAGGTGAGCTAAGGAGACTGTGAAAACTATGAATTTTCTGTTAATGTCCTACGAATAATGTCAAAAGCTGTGCTTATTTCTACGTAGGTGAGTTAAGTAAACTGTGAAAAATATGAATTTTATGTTAATGTCCTACAAATAATGTTAAAAGCTGTGCTTATTTCTATGTAGGTGAGTTAAGTAGACTTTGAAAGGTAGTAAAAAATTCGTGTTGATAAGTTTAAAGTTGCTAAATTTCGGAAAAAAATCTTAAAACAGTGTTATGATAGGATACAATTTTGGTTTCTACTTGTATGAAAAATGAATGTAAATTTGATGCGTGGTGAATGTTTTATGATTTGCACACAATTAAAGATAAATCTCTTCGGTCTTTTCGGATGTAAACAGTAGTGATTTAAGTGAGGTATGGTGTTTAAAAGAAAATGAAAACGCAATTTTAAAGAGAACGGAGAGAGTTATGGTGAGAGCCATGTGTGGTCAGAAAATTGTTGACAAAAAGACTAAAGAACAGATGAATATGCTGGGGTTGAAGGAAACTATTTTTGAATTTCTGCTTCGACTTGTGATTGGTTAAAGGTTTGCTGACGTGATGTTTATGCTTCCGTTTGCATCAGATTTTTGTTGATAGTAAGCCTAGCTGATTTCCTGATTTTGAAAAATACGAATTTTATGTTGGTGGCTTTAGAATTTGATAGTTTTTACTCAAAACAGCGTTATAATAAGATACAATTTTGTTTTCTGGTTGTGATATGAAAAGATATTATAAATTAGATGCGTGCTAAATGTTTACAAGTAAAAGTATAACAATTATTGAAGTAGTCTCCAAACACAATCTGCACACAATAAAAGTTCAATCTTCTTGGTTTAACAATATTTAGTAGTGATTAAAAACTGCTGAATTGAAACAAACTTCACTGTTCTGATCTTTTCAAAATGTTTCTACCACTGTACTAATGATTTTACTACCTTACTGTCATATGTGAAGCAAATCTACATTTCACTCAAAGATCTCCTTAAGCTACTGAAATTTTAATCTAAATAGTGTAAAACTAACGACTAGCGGTACAAGTTTTTGATTGAAATTATGTCAAATTACATATTTTTCCTTCCACCAAGCTCTTCTGGAAGTAAACTCGCAACGTCACTGCCTGTGATTTTTCTCCAGCAAACCTGATAATCTGGAAAACTGTTGGTTATTTTCCTCCAAAACTAACGACTAGCCGTAATAAACGTAAATGTTTTGATTGAAATACCTGAATGATCTAGAAAAACTGTTGATTATTATCTTTTGTAAGCCTACAAGTAGTGATGAACGAGCAGATTTTTCTCCTTCAACATCTGTCTTTCGTCATACTGGTAGCTATTATGAAATCTATAATCCCTCAGCATTGTGTTTGACGCTAGTTTCAAAATCTATACTCCTCCAAAATTTATCTGCGGCTAGTTCTGAAATCTATACTCATCCAAGATTGCATATGACCCTAGTTCTAAAATCTATACTCCCCAACATTGTATCTGCGACTAGTTTTAAAATCTATACTCTTCCAAGATTTATCTGCGGCTAGTTCTGAAATCTATACTCGTTCAAGATTGTATCTGACCCTAGTTCTGAAATCTATACTCCCAACATTATATCTGCGGCTAGTTCTAAACTGTTGGTTGTACTTTCAAATTATTTTCTTATGTACATTTTCAGCCAGTGATAGACACGCAAAATTTTCCCGCAAACATCTGTCTTTCATGACACCAGTAACTACGTCTATATTCCTCCAAGATTGCATAATATTTTCTTATGTACGTTTTCAGCTAGTGATAAACACGCAAAATTTTCCCTCAAACATCTGTTTTTCATGACACCAGTAACTACGTCTATATTCCTCCAAGATTGTATTGTAATAAGACTGAATCCATTACCTACCTAGTTCTACTGAAATAAATGTAAATTAATTCCAACCAACTGCAGAAATATCACGAGTAAAGGAAAATACCTCCAATAAACACATCTAGAAGAGTAAAGAAACAACATTCTAGGGAATCGAAAGGAGAAATCGACCGGAGGCTATATGATTTTATAAACAATTTCAAGAAGTGAACGATTACGCGTGATTAATGCTTACGCTCGAAAGGAAGTTGTTTATGATTTAGTATCAAAGGCTTCAGTCATGACCTAAAAGTTAATGTTTCCGTTTTACAGCAGTTGCGCTTACAATAAGACAAAAAATCGTAAACGAGTTGACAATAAAAGTGAAATCAATTGGAGAACTTTTGAAGAGGGGTATTCTGAAGCGAGGGTACAACAATAAATTAGGTCATTTTCAAAAATAAATGAAATCATTTCCAAAAAGAAATAAAACCATTTCCAAAAACAAGTAACATTTTCAAAGCATTCCTAAAAAGAACTCAAACAAATAAAATCGCAAAATAAATAAAACCATTCCTAAAAACAAATAAAATCATTTCCAAAAACAAATATAATCATTCCTAAAAACAAAAAACAACATTTTCAAAAACAAAAAAAAACATTCCTAAAAACAACTCAAACAAATAAAAATTCCAAAAAAGAATTCAAACAAAACAAATAAAACATTTTCAATTGTAAATCAAAACAATGTTACAGGTAAAATGTACTTCCAAGTTCATGTATCAACACGTTCGGAAATGACGTACTTACAAGGTTCGCACGTTCGGAAATGACGTAGTTCATGTATCCGCACGTTCGGAAATGACGTAGTCCACCACAAAAAAAGGGGTCGAAAGTGTCGTTATATACTACTTACGTACACTGCTGGAGGGGGCTGGGTATTAAAAACGTAAAAGGCGTGAATACTGAAGAATTAATGTTTGCGTTAACCAACAATATTTGTTGACCGCCATTTTAGGTGACAGCTAAAAAGCCAGTGCCAACACAGTAGCTACCGCCGAAATACATTGAGTTTTTATTGCTGTTTTCAGAACTATTTATTGCATGAAGCCGACGCAGCCACCTGAACCGATATATTCTTTACCCTCACGTTAGTGTACCTATTTGGAAGGTAAGGTGACGTCACAATCCACGCTGGATTACACATTCTCTTTTCTTTATTTTTCAAAAACTACTTACTGTAGGAACGCTATTAAAAACTTTTTCGGTAACTCCCTTTTAAAGTAAAATGCAGCAAATTCGAATAAATTAGCGCGGCTTCTCATGTGAATTACCGCAGGAATACAGTTAACGGCCAATCAGATGTTATATGACGCTTCCAGGAAGGGGGAGGAGGAAGAGTAAGCAAAATTGTCATATTGGTGTCATGTGGGAGAAATAAGAGATATTATTGTTTGACAAACATACTATTACAGAGGCAACCAAACAGCCGCTTGCGAGCCGCATGCGGCTTTTTGTGTCTTTGAATGCGGCTCTTTTGACTCAAGTTGTTTTTGTGTGCAGTGATGTGGTGTAGGGATGTGTAACCTGCGGGGCGACACGTTAAGTTATGTGGCAGGTGGAAGGGTGCACATGCGTAATTTTGCGGTTCGAAAATGATAATTTCCAATAAAAGATCATCCACCTATTCGGGCAAAAAATATTGTCAATTCAAACTTAAATTTGCGTGAAGGTTCTTTCAGTCTTGACCCTTGTGATATTTGATTTTTTGGTACACCAAGTGAGGCCACCCTTGTACTAAAATATCAAAATATGTTTACGTTTGCAATCCTTTGCTGAAACAGATTTTGTGGCGAATCCAAATAACTAAACTTTGCTCAAAGTAATTTTTTATATGACGCGTTATGTGACAGGCGAGCGGATTTACAAAACCATGTACTGGAAATAGGGAAGACGACACGTTGTCAGGGACTTAAAAGTCGTGGTAAAAAATATAGCGGCTGTGGGCAACGCCCCATAATGCTTTTTTACTCGATTTCTTTTCAAAAAACCGTACTTTTAATTTCGGAAGGGCACACTTACCTATGTCTGGACTTATGCCACAACTAAGCAATATACAGTATATACGTGCAACCTGTGGTTCGGGTCCCAAAAACGGACCAACAGCTACGAAAAATCGTTCCACGAGATGACACTACTTGAGAAAAGAAAAATTGTTTCAGTTTTTTGCAATGGGCGCGCGAGAAAAGAGAATGAAAGAAAAACTCAACGAGCGAATCGAAGAAAAACTAAAACGCAGCACGAATCACCGATCTAACTTGTTTGTACCTGCATTAGAATTCTACAAGAAACAATATGCGAAATATTTGCCAAAGTTGCAACCTGAAGAAGAACGGAAAAAGTGGCAACTTGAGCCAACAATAGGTTAATATTCTTAGACCCACAAGGCCCCTACAGTCAACACAAAAAAGAGCTTTGTTTCTGTTATGAGAAATGAAGAACGCAGAGAAGAAGCACTTTTTGGTTTGCTTGCTATTATTTGGTTTGCTGAGCAATCACCGACTGCATCAGCATACTGTACTAGTCAGTGACGTGCGGTGAGGCTTTTGGTTGGCGAGGCACAAATAATTTTTAATCAACAGCAAATAACAGTTACCTACTAAATAAAACAAACAAAAATATCTATGACGTTGTGGTAGAAATCCTCTCTATTTTGTGGCAACTTTTGTAGTCGCTCCTTCTCAATTGCGATTATTGCCAACGATGAAAGGCGCTTTTCTTCAGTTCGATTTTTATCACACGTTTTGATTCTTTTCAGTGCAGAAAAGGGCCTTTCCACCGATGATGTTGTAGCGGATACTGTCAGCACCAGCTTTAGTAACTTTGTCGCCTCCGGAATTGTCTAAATCAAATCGTTCTGGTAAAAAAACTAAGAAGTTGTGCTGGAGTTTTACATTCATTTCTAACCGTTTGTGAGCTGTAGAGTCCAATGAGATCTGCCTTTAGTTTTACACAGTCGAAAAATTCAGCATACGTTTCTGACAGTCTCTGTAATTTGGTGTCATCAAACTCTTGAGCCATTTCGGAAAATTTTGAACAATCAACCAAACCCACAAAGGACAGTTCACTGAAATTTTCAAACGTCAATTTTAGTAGAGCAATAATATCATCCAAAATACGGTGAAATGTTTATTTTCTTTTGTCTTTTATTTGACGCATATCGCCGGTGTCAGTAAGATGAAGTGCTGCACATTTCTGCTCAAATCGGTGACAGAAACTGTCAAACTCTTGTCTCTGTTGCTCAACATAATCGATCGTGTCGCGTATTTGCGCGCAGCAAAATGCAATGTCCATTAATTTGTTTTGCAGCACTCCAAACAACGCATCAGTCTTAATAATAATTTCCTCATTAGCCATAATCAAAAATCAGCTATTCGTCTTTAAGAGCCACCGCTCAAATCCAGCTGCCTTCAATACCGAATTATTGTCCCACTTGTCTTCAGCGTCACCAATAACACGGAAAACCATAAGTAGATCAGAGTGGTACATGCTGACCGTTTGCAACAATCTAGAATTTGAGCTCCATCTTGTGGGTGATGCCCTTGGCAAACAACGCTTCATAACATTATCCAATAAGTGGGTGCGTTTAGTCGATTCACTAAAAAATGCACTTAAATCCTCAAGCGTTTTCAAAAATGCTTAAACTCAGGCATACATTTTGCTGAATGTAAGAGCACCAAGTTCAGTTTGTGGGCATAACAATGCAAAAACATTGCTTCGGGCACATCTTCCTTTATCTTGGCTCGCACCCCATTTAGTTCAGATGACATTACTGATGCTCCGTCATAAGTCTGCGCTACCAGCTTTTCCACAGAGTTGAACTTTTGTAATATTCCCAAGACATATTGAACTATTGCGGAAGCTCGTCTGTCATCACTCACATCATCAAACCCCAAAAAAACTTTCTTGACTATATATGAAGCCTCACATACGAAACGAAAAATAACAGAAATCCGGTCCTTTTGCGTAGCATCTGTCGTCTTGTCAACTTCTACAGCAACAAACGAGGCTTTGTTTGTATCTTTTCTGATATCAGTTCCAATAACCTCTGCCACTGCTTCAATTATATCGTTCTATATTCGATTGGACAAACCAGAAAACAGTGTGAAAGTCTCCAAACGACGAGAAATTCTTTCACCGTTTTCAGCAAAAACGTAAATAAGTTCAACGTAATTGCCACGATTAAACGAGGTCACACTCTCATCATTTCCACGAAAGGCCAACTCTTCATTAGCTAGGTAGCATGTTCCATTAAAGAGAACCTTTAAAATTTCTCGGTTTTCTATAACTTTGGAGTTGTGAAGGCTGACATTGAGCCTCTTTCATTTAAGGCCAAATCAATTCTTAAAGTTCCAAACGTTTTGAAAGAAATTTGACTTTGAATGTGAATATTGAATTTCTCATCCTTGCTAAGACTTCTCGGCAAATTCTTTAAGTCACAAAATCCAGTTTTAGTCCAAACATTGTCACTTGTTAAGAGGAAGAGACAGGGATAGCAGAAAAGACGATTTCTTAAAGCACATCCACACAGCCATTCCTTTCTCGTGTACCACTCCTTATGAAAGGAGTGATTTGCCTTTTTCGTCCAGTTGTCTGAAGCAAATTTTTTAGATCTGGAATAGGCCTACCTTTCTTTAAGATGTTAACTTTAGATTGAAAGCTTAGTTTTGAAAAGTTTCTTAACTTCAATATTAAATCTTCCTCCATTATTCTTAAACTTTAAACTTACACTGTAGTCGGAAACTTCTGCATTGCGCTTATTCCAACTAGGCGAGAAAAAAACGAATTATCTTTTTCTTTATGACGTCAGATGTGAGGCATGCCTCAAATCCCTATCTGTTCAGCATAGATTTGCGGCGATTTTGCCAATAAGAAAAAACACACTTTATTCAGTTAATGAAACTTTCGTGTCTGAAGAAAGGCAAGATTGTCAGTGCCGCACCTCGCTTATATCAGCGACTTTGACCACAAAAACGCGTCATTGACATAACAACAAATGTAAATTACTGTTTGGCTGTATAAAAGGTAACAACAAAACCGGTGCTGGAAAATAATTTTGAGACAAAAGACACAAATCACATTAATAAAAACACCATAAATGTTGTAGTTTTTACTAAATTTGCCAATAAGATTATCCTTCAATAATCATCATTACAAGGACAGGTGAGGCACTGCCGCCCCTGACTGCACGTCCCTGGTACCGGTATTGGTGCCAATTAGGATTTTCACGATATACACAATCAAAAACCCCCTGTGCTATCGTGCCAGATTGGACGCTACTTTAGATGCGAGAATTCATTGATCAAATCTTAAACCAAAATTGTCAGAGTTATAGCACTATAAAAAGCAACCACCTTTCTTTTAAAAAAACGCCGTTGTTATTGTTAAATTATGAGGGACAGTCAAAAAGTAATGAGCCCAGTTTTCACCTGGCTTTATTTATTGAAATATAAACGCAACACACACATCTAGGTAAAGCTTAGTAATTGGGGATTTTAATGCTACTTTTCAATGTATCTCCTTCTTTCTCAATGCCATCTCTCTCCATCGATGAATAAGAGCATGTATACCGGCCTAGTAAAACTCAATAGGCTGCGATTTTAACCACTTTTACGGCGTGCGTGACTTGTTCATCAGTAGTTAACTGCTGCCCCTTAATCCTTCTTTTCGGCTCATAATGATGAACCCAGGTCTCATCTCCTGTCACTATACATACGCTTGGGTAAAATTTCACCTGCGTGACACTGGAGAAGCTTCAAACAGGCTTCAAGATGGGCTTGCTTGTGGGCGTCCGTAAGTTGTCTCGGAGCCCACCAGGCACAAACCTTTGCAAAGCCTAGCTCCCCCACAGTTTTTGCAGCTTTTCCATGGCTGATTCCAAAACGCTCAGCAGTGTCATCAATAGTGACTCTGCGATCGTCTCGGATCAGTTTCTCGGCGCTAGCACTGTTTCCACGATTAACCGCTGACGATGGCCTTCACTTCTTTGATTGTCCCGGAGTTCACTCAAACTTGTATCTTCTTCTTCATCTTTTATCCTGGACACCCACTTTTTGACAGTACTGTAGCCTATCGCAGCATCCCCATAAACTTTTTCTAATCTTTGGAAAATGTTTATTGGTGGTTTCCCTTCCAAAATAGGAAATTCAATACCACTCTTTGCCTCTGAAGGGCTTTAAATGATGACCTCATTTCCAAAATGGCTGACAGTAAGTGGTTACGTTTAAGCACAATTTCTTAATAGGATGTCTTTAGAGGAGTACCTTTAAGTACAAACTGGTAAAATTTTTGAAAAAAATATAATTTCTAAGTCGATGAAATTGAACAGGGCTCATCACTTTTTGACTGCCTTTCAAAGTTCTGGCCTGTTTCGGCTTCAATAACCTTACATTGTGGAGTGCATCGTCAATCAGGCGGTACGCGCACTAACAATAGCAAAGGCAAAGCGGCGTAACTCTTATTGTGAAAGCGAAGCACAAAAAACTCTTTCGTCATTTCGTGCTTGCAGAGTGCTGTCGTCTAGGCCAAGATTTACAACTAACATCTACTGCTTTTTATGCTGTAGACCTGCTGTTTTTGAAACTAATAAAACCATTGAGACCGAGTCTTCAAGTCACCTGCGGCCTGGTATTGTTTCGACTGGTCTACCTACACGGTCAACAACCGATAGGCCAAATATTATATCAACAAATCTTGGCGAGAAAAGAGAGAAAATCCAAACCATCGCCAAGAAAATTCAACCGTTGAAAGAAAGGTAAGTCGTGGTATTTTGAAGCAGCAACCGCAAAACTCGCTGCAAAATTCAATCTGCTAATGGATGGTTCTCCAAACAGTTTTACCTTGAATGTTAACAAAAGGTTACCTTAAAAGTTTTCCTTCTTTCTACTTCGTTAATCTAGTTCTGATCCTAAATGGTAATGTATTTCAACCAACGTGCTGAAAACGATGATAAGAAAGAGACAAAGCGAATATTTCTGAAAAATTATTTCTTGATAAAGCGCTTCATCGTGGTATATTTTTTCAGCTCATTGTGATTAGTTTATTGTGATTAAAATTTCAGCGATCAAGTGAGTGGCTACAAATCCTCGCTCCGCATGGAACCGATGGGACCGAATCCTGAATTATGTAAGGGTCCTGATCCAACTCTGCTGCTCAGCGCATACGCACAACGACTAGGACCTAACAAAGCAAATCGCTGTGGACCACAGGTGCGAATTAATGACTCTCTCCGCGCGCCTGGGGGGGTGGGTGGGTGGGAGTTACGGCCGTATTTAGGAACTTTTTAGAAAAAATGTGTATTAAACCAAATACAGAAAATTTTAAATCCTTGAAATATTAGCTTTCGAGGTTGATAAAAGAAGCAAAATTTTCCCAACTGCTCTCTCAATACGGCGTTAACGTAAGATCTCTTGCATATCCAGTTGTTAAAAAATGAAGAAGTACTGGCAATAGCCTAGCCTACGCTGTCCTTTCCTCAATGCGATGTTTATGATTTTTCAGAGAAGTAATCGATGTGGTCCTGATGTAAACAATAGAGCTGGACCTGCTAATCTTGCGGTTGGATCTCTTTTTCAAATCAGGAGTTGATTTCTTTTATGAAAACCGATTTTTACCGTTGAATCACTAGCTTGATTTAATAAACGTTTGATTTATGTTGCCGTGCGCGTGATTTTCACTTTCATGAGCGAGATCTACCCCAACAATGACATGGTGGACCGTCTGGACTGAGTTTTAGAACAAGATCATATTTTGAGAAACGAAGAAACAGGGGTTTAAACTTTCTTCAAAATATATAAATTTGTATTGCTTGAAGGGATTTTTACCTGGTGATATTTTATTGAAAAATATTTTCGACGAATTACATTCTTCCTGAAGTCAACTTCAAACTAAAATTGAGCCTTTGATGGATTATTAATTATTCTAGTTCAAAAAGGTGTGTCGAGTTAGAGCTCTGCATATTAAGTATAACGAGTTGATTTTGGCAAAGTGTTGGTAAATTCGGTTTTAAATTGTGTTGAAGACCTGTTCGAGTTTTGATGAGTGGTGAAATTGAGCAGGAACCCATTTTTTGTGCCGAAACAGCGTTCCGGTAAAAAGTGCTTCACAAAATACAGCGCGGTAAGCCAGAGCTGTTTATTCAACAACCAAATCTATTGGAAACCACCTCTTGCACCGGCATCAAAAAACTTCAGGATACTCTAGAAATCTAGATAAATTTGTGTCAAAATGGTGCATTAGTGTCATCTAATTCTCAATTTCAGCATGTTGTAAGACCTTGCACATTTATGTACGTGAATACATTGAAGTTGTGTAATGTAATAACCACTTTTAATACAGGTGACAACTGACTCTATGACCTTAGCTCCAGCTCTTTTTCTGTTCTTTTTGGTGGGCCATTTATACCGTTTATATATTTTTTGTGTTTTTCTTTTACAATTTTTTTGCTTATTTAAAAGCAAAAATTAAACAATAGAATGAAATGAAAGAATAGTTTTAGCAAAAATATGAAATCATTTTTACCCCTGCCTTCACGTTGATTTTAACCCCAAGTAATTGTGATAACTAAATGTTTCTTGTTTCAAGGCACATTCCAGCTACAAATGCATCTTTGTGTGAAATTACTGCTTTTGACCACGATTTATGTCATTGTTACCGATACCCCACATCCCATGCACGGTTCTGTGGTTTTACAATCTGTGGTCGCACAATACGTTTCTACAAGGCTGCATATAGGAATTGACTTCGACATTGACCCGGGAAAAAGAGAAAGTTTTTCAAAATGTTATCCTAATATTTTACGATTATGCTTTTCTAATTGCGACCGACCAAAACTGCGACATCGCCAACAAACCGGCGCGATGGTGTAGTGGTGAGAGCGTCCGCATCGCAATCGGTAGACCTGGGGTTCATTCCCTAAGTCGAGTCATACCAAAAGACTTTAAAAAATGATATTCACGGCTTCCCTGCTTGGCGCTCAGCATAAAAATGAGATAGTGTGGAGAACAAGCCTTGCTTGTTGTATCCTTGGGCAAGGCACTTAACGGGATGCCTCCACCTTTATGTGGCAGACAGGTGGTCCACCCGTACTTCACCGAATTATAATTGTGAAGTTGCTAACCCAGCATGTTGTAAAAGACGACTCTTGGGTACCCACCAATGGCAGTTAGCCTTGTTGGTAATGGGGCTAACAGTCATTCAAGACTGGTTCGAAATTGGCTACCATCTTTCCCCTTGCCTAATTTCAATTGCGTTGACGGCATGAACCTCAATTGCCGTTCATGCCGTACCTCCATCCCGAGGAAGAGGAGGGGTAACCACAAACAAACACATCGCCAACCGTAAGTTTTACTCTGCGAATAATGGATTTTACGAACGAGGATGATTTTATAGTAAAGCATGCACAGCGAGCAGGCTGGTTACACAATACTCAGTGTTGAAACTAGTTTATTTTCTAATTCTTCTATTCAACTCCCAATTGCTACGTTTTCATTGCACAACTCAGAACAGTTACAAACTTTTGCTCATCAAATAAAAAAATAAGTATATCGTACAAATCCTTATAAATCTCATAATGTAGGCGAAATAGAAACGTATTGGCTGCAAAATGAATAAACTGTTGCATGGCCGCCTATAACAAATTGTATATAGTGTTATAGACGGCCTAGACTGTTGGCAAGCTAGTAATATTTGGCAAAAAATATCTTTTAAATCAAATTTTTGAGAGCTTTGTTTTGAAAGAGCAAAAAATTGAAAATAAATTGTAAATCAAGTGTTCGTTTTAGGACAGTTTAGATTGGTAAATGTTGTTAAATAAATGTTGGGCTTGGAGGTGCTTCATATACATTTTTCTAAAAACTACAGTGCATTCTGAATTTAAAAGCAAGAGCAAAGCTTCCATTTATAGCAAAAATTTCAAAACAGGAGTCAAGTAAATTGCTTAAACAAATAAATACTAAAGTTCGTCTCTGCCTCTTAAACTATATCTATGTTCAGATGGCTTCAGCTTTTTAAATATGGACTCTGGCGGTGTTGTTCCCTCTTTTCCAATATTGGGAGTTTTCAAATCAGTCTTGACCTGTGCTTTTGAATCCTTTACTCCAGTGGCTATAGTCTGCAACAGTACGATAAATAAAATTAGGAGAAATGTATGATAAGTAGGTATATTGCAGTAACTTTGCTACAGTTGCCTGGGGAACGATTTATAGCTGCATTCAAACGATCTGTATAAGTTTTAACGGGTACTTTTTTACAATTAATTGTTGCAATAGTGCCTAGACCGCAATTCCCGTCATCCTGCCAGTAGTCTTGGTCCTAGTGCTTCCAAATAGTATCCTACTTAAGAAGGGTTAAAAGGCAATGGCCTTCTCAAACGATATAAGGGTTGCAAAAAATGTGAAGCGAAAAAATCTCCATGTCTGTTTGGAAACCAAAATGGTCCAAGTTCTCGCTTAAAAAAAGTTTATCTTTATGATAAAGATTTTGGCGTTTGCTTGGAAATCAAATTCGGCGAAACTGTTGGTTTCAAATAGTTGATCTCCAACAAAAAAGATTTTCATGTAAACAAAATGTTCCGCACCTCTCCCCAAATTTATTTCTAAATGCGCCAGTGTTTCTGGGCAGTTGATTTACTTCCAAAAGTGGCTTTTGCGGCTGTAAATGCTGTTCAAATCCTTGTAAGAAACTTAAATTCAACAATTCCAAATTTCATGTTATTTCTACTTTATAGGCTTTGGCTTGGAGGTAGACCTTATTCCTTTCTTCTTTGACTTCAGCTTTATGAGCATGAAGAAACCCAATTTCAACAATCACAATGCAGAAATTATTCAAACAAATAACCACTGACCTCTACAAAGTCTCAACTCCAATTCCAAAACATCTTTATCTCAAAGAGACATTTTTGTTAATTTGGCCCTTGTTGAATTCAGGTATACGATTGGATTTTGTTATGAAAAGAAGGTATCATTACGGTCTGTGGTGAGCAGTATCAAGTTACAATTGTAACTCGCTACTTTTTGGGTAGCCACAACGGTAAAGCCGTTATATTTGCAGAGAAATAACAAAAGCGGCAACGAAATTACTTTATCGGCAATTTTCAAAAGTTGCTCGATACCATTGGCTGTGTGGTTTAATATTTTATTCAAATCTCATCGTTTTTGATATTTCTGAAAGCAACAAAACGATGACCATTTGTAATTCAAAGTCGCTCTGAAACAGGTTCAAACAAATTACTTTTTGTTCTGAGAACTAATATTCGCGCAAAGGTGGACAGCATTAAGCATGGTTGACGAGAGAGCTTTATAAAACTCGTCGACTTCTTCATGTGGCGCGAACGTCACTGCAGGAGGTCGTTCTTTTTCGCAGTGCGACACAAAGAGAAAAAAGTGGTAAGGATAACAACTAACCAAAAATAATGTCACTGTTCTGTATTGCCGGCAACGGATTTCATCTCTAGAAGTTGTCGGTGTGGGAAGTTAGGATGAGACATATTATACATAATAGTAGCACATTTAACTACTATCGTCTGGAAGACGATGAATGCATCGAGGCCGGCTGACGGACTGTGGTACCAAATTATATTTTTATAAATAGCAAGCAGCGGGAGCATGACTGAAAATTTGGAAGAAAATTTAGCAGAAACAAAAGCATACATGGATATCTTATTGCCAACCGTAGCAATGTGTCTGAAGAAATTGCAAGAACTCAATGCAATAAACATTGGCCATGTTCAACTAAGCCCTCCCCTCCCATGCACTGACCAGTGGTATCAAAACCAGATTTCAACAATGTTTTGATAATCTGGATTTTCCCTTAAGCTCTGCCCCACAATCACATTTCTGACTTTTTTGGGTGACATGATTAGAAAAAAATGGACTTGGCTATGGTATCATGGTACCGTACCCAAAAAAAGAATTACAACGAAAGTAGTTTTCTGTTTGACGAAAGTGAAAGCTGTCCCAACTTATCAAACCCAAGCAACAGCAGCTCGGCCTTGGATTCTCCCAATAAAAATGAAGCAAAATTTTTTGAAGCACTTTATTCAACTTGTCCCTCAGAAGAAGAATGCAACAAAGTTATCACCTTCAAATTTCTGAACAGTTGCTCTAAAAAGTCATCTCTACGCAGCAAACCTCTAAACCGCAGTGTTGTATTTTTATTAAATACAACATTGTACTGACGCACATATGTCTTTGGTTTGCAAATGCAAGCTATGACGTCAAAAAAATCAAAGGTAACGAGTAAGGTGAGCTACATTTTTTAAAAGTAAGCTATTAATTAACGGTAACGCCGTTACGAATTTTCACAAGTAATTGTAACGGTAACGGCGTAACATGAAAACTAACGAAAGCCTACCACTGATTAAGGCTATTACAAATCTCCGAGGGGATCAATAGAAAATTTACTGTTTTAGGCTTAGGTTAAGAGTGATTTAACATTGTTTGAAGAAGTTTTTCATCTTTCAGGTCAGCTAATTTATCAATCAATTAGGTTTTTTGGAAAGTTTAAACACAGATTTAGCCCGACATGCTCGAGATTTAGAGCTCTGTTTTTAAATAATTGCCAGTCGTATGATGCAAAACAGAAGGGCTGGTGACTCTTTGTAACAAATCTAGCTTTTTTTGTCGTCAAGGTAGTATTACACTTATTTTGAGAGCTAAAGTGAAAGGAGGGGAAATGGCGAACTGGAAAAAATCCTTTTAAAAGAAATCACCAGGTACTAGAAAAGAGCTAATGCGGTATGCAGTTGTAAGGCTTTTGTAAATTCACGAAGTCGAACCCTTTGTTTCCTCAGTCCTATGTAGCTAATTTTTTTCTTTAACCCATAAATCTTTTCGAAGGTATTCTTATTAAATTACGGTAAATAACACCACATCTATCTCACCGAAACGATTGCGGTAGGTTGACCAGGTTTAGGTTGATTATTCAGCGGTTTCTTCTCACCAGGTGCGTGGAAGCCAGGATGCTGAAACAATTTAATATCAACCTTATTACTTGCGCTCGCGGTTATAATCGCAACAGTGCGTAGCTTAAATTCATTGAAGGACAGTCAAACCTCGGTTTTCGAACGTCTCGGAGTTCGAACAATTCGGTTTTCGAACGGAAAATTTGAGATAAAAATGACTCGGTCCTCGCACAAAAATTCGGTTGTCGAGCGACTCAAAAGAAAGATTTACCTGAACCAAAGAGACAGAGAATAGAAGAAACGTCTTTAGAGTTACCAGAAGGTTTTATTATAGGAGATTCCCCCTCCAACAAATAACTCATCCCTTTCTTCCCATCACTTCGCATCAAAAAAGGTGTACATATGTACAATACAGTACTGTATTATTTAAATTTACATTAAAATTACTTGTTATGTTTTTCGTTTTATTTACACTTTTGTGTTTTATTTACTCTTTGAATAAATGGTTTTATACTATTATATACAGGGTGTTTCACAATTATTGAAACAAAGCGATTGGGCACAAATTCAGGATTTTAAATGATACCACAATGATGATTACATTTATTGAAAGGTGAAAGGATAACATTTTATAATCTGAAACTGTTTATCTTCAAATCAGAAATAATATGTCAAGAAGATTCTTAGAGTACATGCTCTAGATGTCCACCGTTCTGTCGAAGGCATTCTTGAATGCGGCGTGCCATTCCACTTCAGCTTTGCAGCTGATGAGACGCTTCCCAAACTTTTCACGGAGCCAAGCCATGGTAACATTAGCAGTGTGAGGAGGGGCACCATCTTGCTGGAACCACTGTTCTTTCTCATCAAGGTCCTCATGCTTATCGAGCTCTCCCCAGAACTGCTCAAGCACTGGAACGTAGCGCTCTTTTGTCACGGTTACTGCAATACCGTGATCATCTTCAAAGAAAAATGGTCCGATGATACCATGCTTGGAAATGGCAACCCATGCTGTGCATTTTTTTGAATGCAAAGGGCGTCCAACGACTCTGTGAGGGTTCTCACTTCCCCAAAACACCCAGTTTTTAGAGTTAACGTGACCATTCAAGAGGAAGTGGGCTTCATCTGAAAACCAGACATCATCCAAGAATTTCTCGTTATTGTCGATGTTTCCGAAAACCACTGGCACATCGCTACCCTTTTTTCCTTATCATTCCCGGTTAGTTCATGCTTTACGTGGATCCGGTATGGATAAAGTTTTAGCTCCTTAACCAGCATGCGCCTTACAGAAGAGACAGAAATGCCAAGTTCTTGGCTCCTTCGACGGAGAGATTTGCTCGGACTCCGACCGACTGACTCTTGAACCCTGCTGACATTGTCGGGGGTGCGGATTGTTATTGGAGGCCCTGAGGGCGATGAGCCCGCTACCCTACGATCTCCGCAAGTGCCATGAGCTTCAAACTTCTTGACCAACTTGAAAATCTGACTCCTATTTGGAAATTGGTTGAAGCTGAACTTTCTTCTGAACCTTGCTTGAACAATCTTGAAAGACTTCGTTTCGTAATATGTCTTTACACAAAAGATCTTCTGCTCCATCGACCAAGGCATAATTAGACTATTTTTTGTTTAACGTATAAAAATGTTAACTATTTCGCTATGACAATCTGAAAACAGAAAAAGAATAAGGTCATTGGTAAAGGTTTTAGAAGCTGCCGCTTTGTTTCAATAATTGTGAAACACCCTGTACAGAGTATAGTGTAAGCAGGCAACTAAGTTATTCTTTTGGTACATGGAACGAATTAATCTCTTTAACATTATTTGTAATGGGAAAATATGATTCGGTTTTCGAACAAATTGGTTTTTGAACAGCCTTCCAGAACGAATCGTGTTCAAAAACCGAGGTTTGACTGTATTTCAAAAATAAGCGTCTTGTGCTTTTTAAATCGTATGCAAAAAATGACAAACATAGGACACTCACTCTTTCCCTAAAATAAATTAAATATTGGCTATTCTTTGTAAAGAAATTTCTGAACTTGCATAGTTTTTATACGTTGGGGAAGCAAGGGGTCTACGAACTTTTTAAAATTCATCCCCATCGAAGAGCAAAGACCGCAGGTATGTACAATTCGCATTCACTGCTTGTGAACTATAGATAATATGTTGATATTACTTCCAGAAAAACATTCTCATCCATTACTTGAATATAGTAAGTGGATCAAAGGTCACCTACAAAACACCAATAGGACCAATGTGCCACAGGAGAGGACATTTAAACATACTTATAAACATAGTTGCTGTGCAATGACAATATAAGACAAGTCGCACAAAAATTTTATTGGAGCTGTAACAATGCAGTTAGGAGGTTTTTGCTATCTATTTGTTTCTGGTAAGCTAGGGGGCCTTCTTTTGTAATCATTGTAGGATATGGGGACCAATGATTCATCATAGGTTCGCTAAACCGTAGGTTCATCGATCCCTGGTACAGCAAGAACTGGTTCTAACAAGTTGAATGGGGTTAAAAAAAAACTTGATTTCTTCAAGGTATTCTGTAGCTAACAGCTGCAGTGCCATCTTAATTCTGTTAGTTATCAATAAACTCCATTTACACTTTACACAAATATCCTACATTTTTCCTTACAATAGAAACCATCATTTAAAACTTTGAATATCTTCTAGCAGTATTTTTCAAAAAATACTACTGCTATGGGACTTCAATTACATCAAATATTCTATTGCGTCCTGACATGTGATTTATGGCGATTAAAACTTTTCAACAGTAATTGATAGCGAAAATATTGCGACGGCTCGTTGGTACCCATGGTTCATAGGTCTAACATTTTCCCTAGGCTAATGGGCTTATTTTCAGGGTGGAATTTTCTGTCTAAACTATTGAACAAGGGGTAAGTTTTTGTTTCATTTCATATTTATTTCACGTGGTTACTTATTAATCTGCAACTGCCAAAAATTACGATTTACATATTTTTAGCTTGTAAAAAGAGGACAACATATTGAAATCGTAATCTTGAGTGCGGTAACGTTCGTTCCTATACTAGATCACTTTTTTGAAAATCAACTATTTTGAAGCGTTTTTTGTCTAATTTTGTCTCGCAGATGTCTTCTTTATAGATTTTCCAAATTGATGACCTTTTTTGGAGATTAACTATTCAATAGCTATTTTTGCTCAGCTTTTTCAACGATTCTGATTTTATAACTACTTTGTGTACTCTTATCTTAAAATAAGCAATTAAGTGCAACAGGGAGGGTCTTTGGACCTTTTCTGGTGTCCTTGGAGGCAGTGGCAGATTTAGGGCGGAGTGAATAGAAGTAAAGCTCGGAGCCCCTCAAAATTTAGAGGACCCGCAAAATATACATTTGTGTTGCATTACTTGTACGCCCACTTCAGTAATTATTCCAATACCAAAATCTGTCAGCAAATATTTGATGCCAGAAGCACAAAAATTTTAAAGTGATATTGCAAAGTGGGACTCTGTTAGGTTGTCTTGTACGTCTCAGTGTTGATGGTTTGATAGAATGATGGTGAAATGACGTAATAGCTCGTTTGCATACCAACAATTCCACCAGTCTGCTCTTAAATTCAGAAAATATAATGACAATGTCATAAACTTGTGGGCTGCTGAGGTCAAATGGAATTGCTGATAGTAAAAAGTTTACAATTTAGGAGTAAATTAGTCAATTGAGATATACGCCAACTAACAATAGTAGGTGCTAATATTTGTTTTCTTTTCCGTGAATATGGCTTCTTTTGCAAGAAAAAATTATTACGAGGACAAACAGAAATGCTTAAATATCCTTCTTTTCACCATTTATCGCAAGTTACAATGCAACATACTCAAAGTAGTTGCATAATTAGTAACGTTGACAGAGGCATTCAGAGGATGCCTTCTTAATCGGAATATTTTAAGGAGGTTCTAGGATTTGCTGATCTACACCTTCCTAACGATAAAAACCACAAAATTCCATCTCTAAAGTCTTTTGTTGAGAAAAAGTGAAAGCAAAAAATTTGCCCAGATGATGATCCCAAGGGTGTATTCCTTTTTAATGTTGAAAATATGGCACCTCTGGGCAACAGCCTTACGCTATTTGTTAAAAATAGAATTCTGGGGTTTCAATATGTAACTTTATATTACTTCCCGTGCTAAACTATCTTGATTTTCTATCTTGGCCGACTCAATTAGCGTCACCAGCAGTGATTGTACTCGTGGTACAATACCAAGGTCGTTATAGTGTAAAAGGATCTAGTAAAAACTTTGACCAGCCGCAAACTGAGCAATTATTGCTGAAGATCACCAGTGGCCGCATCAACATCTTTTAGATGATTAAATACAGGCAATCGTTCAGCTTTTAGCTTTAAGCTGAACGATTGCCTGGATTTAATTATCTAAAGCATCAGTGACTGTCTAGCGATCACAACTGATAGTGATACGTAGGCTTTTAACTGCTCTCCTCGCAATTGGTTTTCAATATGAGCTTGTGTTTGTGCACGCAAATTTCACATAACCAGTTCCCGTCGGTCAAAGTGGCGTAACTGAAAGGTGTTTTCTCGGTAAGGTGAGTTCTCTTATAGAGGATAGGTTGCCCTTTCATGGTTGAACAGCGCTAGCTAGCGGGCAGCGTTTTCGCGAGCTTCCGTTGAAGAAGCTGTAGTTTTGCTATTTGGGTTTCTTGAAGCCTTTTGAAATCCAAGCGAGGAAGCTAATATTGCTATTGTTTGAATAAATTAGGAGACTAAAACATACTACCGCCACGTCATTATATGTACATCAAGTCTAAGCTTACATAACATAGAGTTATGATTCGTGTTTATTTTACATTTCATTTATCTTGAGACATTCATTACCCTGAAGGGACCTGCCAACCGTCAGTGCCCTGTCTACTGTGAGCTTGCCCCTGACCGATCAATTCTTCTTCTTCGTCGTATGAGCTATCGTTTGTGAGCTTTATGCAGGAAGGTGTATATATAAGCCACACAGCGCGTGCGCTCACGCTGGATTTGCAAGTCTTCAGTTCGACTGCATGGACCCACCATCTGCCCGCCACATAAAGATGGAGGCATCCCGTTAAGTGCCTTGCCCAAGGACACAACAAGCAAGCTTGCCGGCTTGTCCTCCATACTACCCCTATTTTGCTGAGCGCCAAGCAGGGAAGCTGTGAATACCATTTTTAAAAATCTTTTGGTATGACTCGACTTCGAAAATAAAACCGAGGTCTACGACTGCGAAGCGGACACTCTAAACACTATGCCATTACGCCGGTATATTGATCAATCGTTTTTTGCAAATGAAAGAATTCTTCTTCGAAAGAAGGACGCATGGCAGCCTACCTTATAATACGCATATTTAATAAAGTTTGCTCCGGGAAAGTTCTCTAGCAAACTAGGTTTCTGTGACTTTTTCTCAGCGGGTAAGATCGGTTACCGCAGACGGTAGCATAAAAACGTCACGCATCACTGAATAATACTTCACCGCAGACTATTTGTTGTCATTCAGAAACAAGTTTTTCTTTTAATACGATATATTCAAAATTCAATAGCTTGTCCAATTTTTTGTTTCGGCGCGAAAATTGAAGCCCCCAACATATAACACACCACTCATGCAAAATTGGTACTGAGGCTTAATGTTCGCTATATGCTTTGGCAGCATAGCAAACATTAGCCTAATGTGGCTTTAGTTTCAACACAAATGGCTGATAACTTCTTTAGATTGTCCTACTACCGAAATTTATATTCATGGAGATAAGGAAAATGTGGCATAATGCAGACACGGTAAAAGTCCATAATAATAGAAAAACCTTAAGAGCATCTCCACTTTTACAAAACTAAAGATCTGAAAAATAGTTGTAATATGCAAGTAGACGTGAGCGCAGAAAGAAAGATTAATCAAAGCTTTGTTTTCAACTGAATTGCGGAGGGTCTCCTAAAAATTAAAACTGGAGCTAAAGCTAGCAGGCAGCTATTACAATTCTTGATTCTGACCAAAATCAGGTGAAGTCTCTAAATAATTTTCAAACATGAACCAGCAAAACTATTTTTGCGCTCCAAGAATTTTTGACTGGCTACGCCCTGCAGGCATTCGGTATAATCAGACGAGTGTTGGGAGTGGGAGTACAATTCACATGGCATAATAAACATGAATAAGACCACGATAAAGGGCTTTCGCAAATATGCTAAAAATACAATTTCAACATTTTCATCTCATATTTAGAACTAATAGTTTTCCATGACTATTGTCATCACGACAAACACTGGATATGTTAAACTGCGCAAGATATCTAGTCAAGTTGTATCTTATGTAATTACACGCAAGCTCGAAGTAATAATTTATTTAGGCAAACTTACATCACAATGCAACTTAAAATTACAACTAGACAGCAAATTGAACAAGATATTTATGATTGAAGCGGGCATTCTAGCAAAATTTTGTCTTTATTTCAGAGATGAAGCCGAATAAGCGAGAAATAGAGCTTGTTTTGCATTTTGACAGAAAGCAGTAACTGTTTCATTCAGTGCAAAAGAGAGCAGATACAGTTCTACAAGGCCGTCTTGGGCCATGCGCACGTTCAACAACAACTTCAAAGCAAATATTATGTCAGCTGTAACGCTACATTGAGATTTAACACAACTGATACACTAAAATGGCCTCGATTAGCATAAGAAAAAAATAAAACTTCATATGGCCGAGAGTAAAAGCCGGCTTGCACCTTCTACAAACGTTCGTTGGAGTGCCCAGAGAACATTTTCAAAAAGCGAGTTCTAGTTAGCGAATTTTCAACAAATTGCAACAGAAAATATATTAGCGAACGTTTGTAAAGGTACACTGCAAAGGAACAAGACCCTTACTCGCCACGTCAAATACACCTTTGGTATTAACTGTTAACCATAAACGGATTCACACCAAAGACCAAACCAAGCGGCTTCAAACGATTTACAAAAATGTCTCGACAAAAATATGGATATAATCCTATCGACAAAATAGAAGTTAATATCAAGTAAAATGTAAAAGTCGGTAAGTACCAACCAATGAACTAAAAACCACAGACAAGTAACTGTTTTATTTCTGAACGTGTTTGAACTAGAGCAACGCACCAGAGACCATGGGTTTGAATCCATTTAAAGCTGCCTGCATGATGTTTCTAGACGGTTTTAGTGCTATCTATAACAAATTATCAATATTTTTCCTATCAAAATGTTGGACCATTAAGAAAAAGGCATACGGCAATTTTAGAATCCGTTTCCTTAGAGAGGGCAAATCAAAAGTTTTTGTTGAACAGAACATTGTTGTTCATTCTGATCGGTAGTTTTCAATCTAGTTGCAATGCAAAGTTAAAGCAAAAACAAATGTGGGTTCAAATTTTTCTAGAATTGAAAAGAGAATGAGTTAGTTCCCATTGATACATTAAATACAATATTAAATCAACCTGTTGACTCAGTAAACTGGTCTGCGAAAACGATTTCCAACAAATATTAAAGTTCATCTCTATCTCTTAAACTATATCTGTGCTCGGATGGCTTAAGATTTTTAAATACTGATTCGGGCGGAGACGTTTCCGCTTTTTCTTTTTCCGCAGTTTTTCCATCCGCCGTACCATCGCCGAGTTGCACCACCTTAGAACATGCATCACCCAAGTTAACGAGCAGTTAGTACACCAGGCAGTCGCAAGGCACTTACCTTCTTACTATCTGCTGGAGGTGGTGCCGACGTCTCTGTCGGGTCAGGACCGTGATGAAATTCGCGATGCAGCTTTCCAGAATGCAGATCGAGAATGAACTGTTTCAACTTGCCTGGTAAGCTGAAACAATGAACTCTATTAGCACTGTGTCACAAGAGTTTCGGAATAACAGCGTACCACATCTTTGAGAATGTCCTTTCATACACCTTTGCAGAGCACGAAGCTCAGTATAAATGACGCCGTGAATTGGTCTTGGCACACCACTGTCGCCGTGAAATAAATTGTTTTAGAGGTATGTTAGGACTGATTTGCAGACCTGCTGCACGTGCAAACGACATACGAGAAAATTACGACGCATTACACAAACAGGTTCTTAGTGTCTAACATGAATCCAGTTATCTATGCAACTATCGTTGCGAAACACTTACGTTATATCTTCAAACTTCGGAAAGAGATACATGTGTTTAAAGGAGTCAATGGCTACCAGAGGGCAGTCTTTAACCGTTTTTTGCAAGTGATGAAGCGGATGAGAAAATGTGGCACAGTCTGCTACCAGGAAATTGATGCTGGCTGAAAAATCGAAGCAATCAAAATCGGACAGCAATTGTGTTTGGGTAGATCAGAGCTTGTGGTTATGGATCAAAAAGAACAGTCGATTTTCTGTTAACGCACCTCAAGAGGTGAATATTTTTCCGGTATTAATCAAGGTGAGATCTTGTCGACGCAATGCACAATTATCACTTATCGCTTCCTTTTGAATTAAATCTTAGTTATATCACTAGCGGCTAATTCATAGTCCAACGACCTTTAAGAAACCGCAATTCTTTCGAAGCACGTTAAATATGTCGCACCGAAGAATAAAGTTTACAGTACCGAAAACCTCCCAACATCAAACCGCTAGTTTTCTGTAATGAAGGCCTTAGCAACATCGGTTGGGTACCTACCAAGCAAAATGAAGACAGGACACGGTGGTTTTGTTCTATACGCTGAGATCCGACAACTCTTGCTGTCTCATTGGCTGATCAAGCGATAACGATTTAATTGTTTAAAACTGAAGCTAGCACCAGAGTAGGTAAATCACGTTTACTAAATTTTTTTTAGCATAATTTCGAGCCATACTTCCAGTTCAAAGCTGTTTGTATGCGAAGTATTGTTTGCCGCAACATTTTTCATGGTATTGCGCATTTTTGAGTATTGCTTTTGTTAAGATTAAAATGTAACCAGAGATAATTATTGGCTGACGGTTTGAAAGCTCTAGCTGAACAACTGTTAAGTGGCAAATAATTTCAGAAGAGCTTTAAATAAAGCTTTAGGACACGGATTGATAACCCTCTTTTAACTAATTGATGAAAACTGGAACGCTTTCGTCTGGCTGTCATTAGAATTTATCGCCAGAATGGAGAGAAAGCGTCGTTGTTTATAGTGGGCGGGACTATCAAAATTGTTGCCTTTCGCCATCGTCCTATATCTAAGCTGTTAGTGGAGCGAATGCAGTAGGGTGACAATTTTTTGGCGCAATAATGAGGGTTGTTTGCTTTTGATAAGTTGCTTCGAGGGTGACTAGGTAGAAGGAGGACCTAGCACTTTCCAACACCAAAAAAATCCTAATCAATGCAGGCGGCGGCAAAGTCCTGATTATCACGTAAAAACCAGCCACTGCACTGAAGATGCTTTTACTTTTGCAGAAACTGTACAACTTCATTTTGATCCAGAAGCCACCTTGCTCTGCTCCTTTGATATCTCTAGCCCATTTACGATTATTCCATGGGCAGAAATCATTCAAATCTGTGCTGATACCCAACGAGCTGACTACGCCTGCATTTACCAAGGCACTTTTCATAGAGTTACTTACCGCGGCAACTACGTTGGCGTTGAAATCATTTTCAACGAGATTGTGTACAAACAAAATGGTGCTGCCGTGGCCTCTTTACGTTGCCCTGCACTTCCAGTGTATTTGTGGGATACCACGAGAAAAAAATGTTTCGGCGAACCAGCAAACCAGTCCTTTGTTTCCGCGACCCTGATGAAACCTTTGCCATCTTCAACGAAGAATACGACTGTGACAGCTTTCTTTCGGCAATGAATTCTTCACATCCTTGCTTGGCTTTTACTTTTGAAAAAGAAACTCATGGAAAGCTTCTTTTTCTAGACCTTCTGCTAGTGAATGTTGACTCAAAATTCTTGATGTCAATATACACGTTGGAATCCTTCTGGTCCCCAAAAACCGAAGACGAATCTTATTGGAACCCCATTGCACCGGGTTCCGTTTATCTGCGTCAAACCCAGACTACCATAAGAGCTGAACAACATCCCAATTATTCTTCGCAAAAATGGCTACCCAGACAGTGCTATTTAGCCAGATATGTCCAAGGCTATCACTAAATTCAGTGGCCGAAGAAAGAAGGTCCCAAAAATGCACAGACTACTTAAAGTTTCCTTTAATCGATAGCACTTCTCTGAAATTCCAGAAAAAAATCGAAACTGTAGTGAGTAATTGCTGCATGACAACGGAAGTTCCGTTGATATTCTCCACCAAATCGATTCGAACTCAATGTACAAGAATGCCATGCCTTCCCTTTAGCGGAGCAATATCGTACATGAGTACGTGTGTCGCTGTGACTGCCGTTACGTTACCCGCACATCCCCAAAACTGCAAGACAGAATCAGAATCGACCAACATGTACCAAAATTAATCCAACTCGGCATAAAGAAAATACCTTTACGAAAATGCAAGATTACTTCTTTCCCTCCGACTGTAACTTGGCAATAGGAAAGCATTTACTTCGAAACCAGAACCGTGCCGCCGCCTACAATGATTAGCATTTTGCAGGGTTGGAAAGTGCTTGATCGTCCTTCCATTCAACCACCCTCAAAGCAACTTTTATCAAAAAATCCTCATTATGGCGCCAAAAACAATTTGTCTACGTACTGCAATTGGAGTAGCTTCGATTTTGGACGATGGCGAAACGCAACAATTTCTATGGTTCCGCAGACCACAAATAGCGACACATTCCCTTCTCTGCTTCATTCTGGCGATAACTACTTATGAAAGCCAGACAAAAAGTTCAAGTTTCACTCATTACTTAAAAAACTGCTGTAAAGCAGTCCCCTAAAGCAGTATGCAAAGCTGTAGTTCAAGACATTCGTGAAAAAAATGATTTGCAACTAAAGTGCTTTGAAATTTAAAACACTTCCAATGACGACAGAATCGTAATGCAATACAACATCGCTGGCACTTACTTTTAAAATTAACCAACCGGCTAACTTCTCTCTTGTACATTTCAAGTGATTCGGTGTCTTCCTTGCTATAAAACAATATAAGAAACGGCAAACCTTCCTCAGTTAACTCTTCGCCATTTTGAAAAGTTATTTCTCTCACCTGAAATGAAGAATCGAGTAACTAGTATGCAAAAGGCTGGTTTCCATTAGGCGTAACGTGAAAAATTCTTTGTTTCTCTATTTAGAGAGATGTACGGGCGCATCTCTCTAAATAGAAAAACAAAGAATTTTTCACGCTATGACTGCAATTTACGCCTAATGGAAAATAGGCTTAATTCTGCACCTATGTAGCAAAGTAGTTCAAAGGTTAAAGTACTATCAAGCCAAAAGAAAGCATTCATGCGCATTTAAGAAAAGGTTTAATTTGAATAGTACTATAGCTTGCCCGTAATTTAATAAGCACCAAAGCAGTGATTCTCAACCTTTTTAGACATGTTGCCCATTTTCAAACTAAACACAGATGTGTGGCCCAGTTATAGGGCATATTTTCCAATTCCAGTGGCGTTCCTATTAGTTAAAATTGAAATCACAAACAGAGAACCATCAGACATGTGTGCTGTAGGCTACGAATCGGTCATGCCCATGGCCGACCGCTTAAGAACCCCTTCACTAAGGTATAAGTGAGGCGTCTGGAAGGTGAGCTTAAGGGATAGCTTTAACATGCATTTTTATCTTCCGTTCACGGTAACACCTTTTCGTCGGCTGTCAAGAAAAACAAAATTGCCATGAAGTTTCCTTTCCGAGAGCTCAACAACGTAATTATCGTGAAGTTCGAACGTAGCATCATCGCTACTGCAAACGGCGCTCCAGCCCACTCCGCCACGGCTTTAAAATGTTTAACCCAACTTTATGTTTACTTTGAACCAGGGCCTCAGGCTCGAAACCTCGCAATTCAGTCGGTGTGCAAGAGTTGAAAACAGGCTCGTAGCCAGTAACAGTGACGTCAGAAAAGCTCTGGGCCCATCACCTCAAGGCTTTGAGCATATTTTCAAGTAATTACTAAATTTGCTGACTCTTTCAAATTGCAAATCTACGGGCCTCAGGTTCAGGTTCAACTTTTGGTTGAACGAAGATACGTTTCTTGAAATTCTCTTTGTTCCCAAGACCCCAACCTTTTCCATTAACGTGAATCACCAAGTTAAGTTCAGCGGCTTTGAAACCGTTTGCGTTGCAGGTTCGGCATCAAAAACCGATTGTACATATTATTAGGCAAATAATCCGGAAGCAAAAACACGTAACTTGTGTTAAGATATACAACGCGTCAGCAACGCCCAACCAAGGGTCCTCTTGCGCCACAATCAATATAAAGAAAATGACCTACTCAAAAATTTTACATTACTGGCTTTACATGCTTGATGAAGCCAAAATTAATACCAATCAAATATCATTGTAAGCAAATAATCCTTATCACGAGCTATAATAAACATTAGCTTATGGATGCTACATTAACGCAGTGTAGTAGATGTATCATACTCGTATTCTTACCAATGGCACGCATTTATCCTGTGCCCAAGCCATCAGCAGATCGTGGTTAGTCAGCGAGCCAAGATAAACCATCTCAGGAGTATTTTCCTAAAAAAATAAATAACCTTTTTTAAAAATGACAATTATCCTTACTTTGCTGTGGCACAGCTAGACAAGTGCAAAAGCTAAGTGTTAGCAGCTGCAGCATACAATTATCAGTGGCAATCCAGCATGATTACCCACTAGTCGCCTTTTACGACTCGCTGGATGGACGACTTCAACTACTCTATTCCGGTTGAAGCACGGGTATCCCTGTCCCATACACTCCGCAGCCTTGCATTACAATCAAAACGAAACCACATTACAAGCGCACAGCACCTACTACAGTCAACTTCGGATATAAGAGATTCAGATATAAGGGATTTCCGCTTATAAGGGACTACGCAAAAAATCCTTAGGGTATCGGATCGAACTTTGCGGCAGTCGGTTATAAGAGACTGATTAAGCTGGTCCCGGCGGATCTCTTATATCCGAAGTTAACTGTACTTCGCTTTACTAGTGTGCAGCAAATTGCACGCGCGCACTGCCTGAAAACCTTTCTTTAAAGAACACCGCTATTTGGTGAAAGCTACTCCCTCTCCGATAACCCCCCTGAAGACCACTTCCTTGGGAAACAATATTCTTTCGCAAAAGTCGAAAAGTGTTGCAAAGTTTTAAGCTGCTGTAGAGCGCGTCCCACGTGAAAAACGAACGCTATGCTACAACGTTCACTTTGGCTTTATACACAAGGGACAAGCAACTGGAAATCGTGACAAAGATTCAACTCAGTTGTCACTGATCATCAGTTGCCCTTACAATAAATTCAAATAAACCTTGTTTAGGCTAAGGCAAAACTGTTTTGAAACATCTGAACACAAAAATGCATTTTGAAAATAATTCAATTCAAAAAATAACCGCCAAAAGGAAACAAAACATTTTCTAGGAAATGTTTGGATTTCTACCTGAGTCAAAGTTAATTCACAGCATGGATTCTGTCACAAGAAAAATTAAATGTACTTGAACAAAAAAAAACAATGGATTGAAACTTTATAATATTGAAAGCATAATTACAAAACGGAAATAAACGTTTCAACTGACTAAAGGCTATAAATAACTGAAACATGGCAGACTTTGTAATTTATGACTAAGAGTTTGAAAAGGCGAAACTACAATTCGTGAACGCTACTGAAAATCTGAGTACGGATCAAAGCATCAAATTTTTTTATTTGCTCGGAATACCTGCGCTATTGTAGCAACCACCGTGATGTAGTGGTGATGTTTATGATTCCAGAATAAAATGCCTGAAATTTAAACTAAACTCAACGATAAGAAAGGCATCCGAAATTTGAAGTGTTGTGTTGCTCCAGTAAATGTCTGGTCAAAAAGTGGGTGCTGGTTTAAGTCCTGCAAAGCGTAGGAAAATGGGACGTACAATACAATTTTTTTGGAAAACTGATAACTAATAGCGTTCAAGAACTGCGAACGTCCATTAAAAATAATTCATGCAGCCTACTGCTTCTGAAACCAACTATGAACAAACACGATAATGCTGCATCACGTTTTAAGCCTAGATATGAGCGTACTTCATACAACAAAACGCTGTTAACTTGATTTCCAATGATGTCTTGCGTGAATGCAAGCTCGTACAAATTAAAATTGAACGTAACAAGCTACTTAAACAAAAGTCAAGTAGGTGTGGTATACAGAAGCATAAAGATGAGCAAGAATAATGTATCATTCTCTTTTAAAACTACCCATTGGGAAGCAAGACCAACATGTCTGAATGAACATATGACCATGACAATCGCCATTTGCCCTTAATCGGAAAATAGCTGCACAAAGCACAAAACTCGTTGAAACTCACTCCGATTGGCTTGTATATAATGTTGTCGCCTGTTGTTCGTTCAGCTTGAGACGCTTCACTGAAACATAACTTAGATACATCAATTTGAATTAAAAATCTCATGAAATTTTGAATAGTATTGGAGCAAGGCTCTGCTATTCGCATTAAAATTAAGCAGTTTTACCGGTGGCATTACGTCTGCTAAACACTATCGCTAACGGAGTTTCCTGCAAGTTACTTGAAAATATACTGTTCATGAAATTAGTTTGCCACAACGAAGCATTACATGACTGAAGTAGCGTTTACATCAGCAACGTTTCTTCCAAAACACGTAGCTATCATAACGGCAAACCGTATCGCACTGTTGTAGTAAATCTTGGCTTAACTGCAAAAATCATTCTTACCCGAATCCTGCATAAAAACTGCAATCGTCTTTCAAAATTTTTGCTACTTTTTCAAAGGTTTCGTATTCTGGCGTGGCTTTTGCTGTAAAATAACCAATGACGGTTCGTTTGTCGCGCTGAAAAACAAGATCAAACCAACTTGTAAAATAAGTTATCGACTTTCGGTAAGCATCTTCAACAGAAAGTTACTGATGGCTTTTAAAAATAGCCGAAATATAATGGAGCCCATCAATAAATTATAAAGGTGAATGACTGCCTGTCATTACTACCAATTAAGGCCAGTTTTTACTAGCGTTATGCTCGAACGTGATCAGAATTAAGCTGTGTTTTTAGACTAATGTCGAAAAAAGCGCTCAGTGTTTCACGTGCTATCGCATTTTCCAAAAAAAAAACAAAGCACAGATGCTTTTAATTCCGCTCAAGCATGATGTAATGGCATTGTGTCCTAAAAGAAACTTAGGTCCAACATGAGTTGAAAAGAAAAACTTGAAGTGAACATCAGTCTTTGTAAACTAATGGTAAAACCAACAATGCTTATTTGCCCTGTGTTGTGCCCAGACAGATGATGTAGTATGTCTACCACAAACCACCTGCTGTTGTACTCCTATTGGCGGTTCAAAAAACTTAACGAGGGTGCAGTTTCACCCTATCTTGAGTGTCAAACTGGGAGTTCGAACAAACCTTTTTTCCTAGATATCTGGCGGAGGCGTGGCCGCAGCCCCCTGGAACCCCCATTGCTAGTAACACGCTTAAATGACAACAGAGTATAGTGCTGTAACATTGCTTTCTTTGAAAAAACAATCAACCTTCCACTACGTTGGTGCGTTCACTAATACAACAAAATAAACAAAATTCTTACCGGTAACTCGTAAATTTCATCCAATGATTTAAATTCACGAACTGGATCTCTCGCCTGTTCTCGTATATAATTCGCTAAACTTTCTGCTGATCTTTGTCCCCTATACTCACGCTTCACCAACTGTCCAGCTCGAAAAAGCTTCATCGTTGGATACTTATTAACGTGATATTTTTGCGCAATAGCAGCTACAAAAAAATAAAGGATTCTATAACATGGGTTAAAAAAAGCTTTGCTAATTCTAGAAAATACGAGAAAAAAATAGGCAACGAAATCCTTAGGCAATCTACACAAGGTGAAAAATATTTGAAGGTATTTACCGGGCCTTAAACAGAAATTAAATCCTACATCAATGAAGTTCCAAATTAAGAAATTTTATTAACATGTGTTTGTTATTGTAAATAAGTCGTCATTTTTGCTGTGATGATTTTAGTCCATCTTGCGAACGAATCGTTAGCCTATGTAAAGGCCCATTAAAGTAATTTGTGTGGTAATTATTACTCCTCGGGTGAACAAAATATAACATTTACCTTCTGTTTATAAGATTTAAAGTTGCTTGACCAAGTACCTACAGTCATTATCTCAGTCGAAGTAAATAAAGTAACCAAAAAATACAATCCTCAAGGCAAAATTCCGATAGTAAACTCACATACTGATATTATGAATCGCACAGTACGCACTTTACCAGCATAACGGTATTATTTCAAGAGTGGTTATCGTTTTTACAGTAAATTATTCTTTTTACTTTAAAACCTCAACACTGTAAGTAATTGTCACTAAGTGTAACAATTTCAATAAATAATTTAATTAGTTTACAAGCTTCATAAGGACACTACGCAAAGCATGGAATCACTTCTCTAATCCTATAGAAGGAGATGCATGCCCTATGTGCCCCCTTCTAATTTATTTTCTTTAACAGGCCTTTGCAGAACAAGTCAATTATTTACCATGTCAACCAAGGTAACTACATATTCAATTAGTGTCAATATTTTTTCCATTAACTATAACCAGCCTTCTATCCAAATACATCTGGGATGAAAATGACTAATGCATAAGCTACCGCTAGTACGGTAGCATCCAACTTACGTTGGTTATCGCAATCCACTTTTGCAAACAACACTGCACCAGGTTGAACATATTCACGAGCTACTATATTTGATGCTTCTTCAAACACAGGTGCCAGCATTCGACTGAATCGACACCAGTCAGCATAAAAGTTTACAAAAACCAGTTGGTTGTTACCTACAAACAGATAAAAATATAATGCAATTACACAAATTACATGTTTGCTCTTTTCCTCTTCATCATGCAAACGTTGGGGCAAAGCATTTATGCGATTCAGTAGCACACAGTGAGAAACTGAGAGTAGTAATAGCAGTGGGTAGGGAAACCACTTAGGTGATTTTATCTTTTTTATTGTTTTTTAGTACCACTACGATCTGTTATATCAAAACATGGAACTTAATACGGAGCATATAAAATGTTTGCATATAGAGTAAGCTCATCCGTACATAGCCGATTAGTCAGCAGAGAGCTCAATCACCGAGTCAGAGCAATAATAAAACGAAATTTAATTAAGCTAAAACACCTAAACAGTTTGTTTCACCAATGGCGACTCGTCAGAAGGTAATCCTTATTCAAATAGAATTCTTTTTGAATAGAATTGAATAGAATTCTACTTGATTAAGGATTACCTCCGGACCAACCGCCACAGGTAAAACTGTTTTTAGCTTGAATAAATTTCATTTTATTTGAGTAAGCTAATATGTAGATCAAGTTTTAAAATAAATATAAGCCAAGCCTATAAAACAGTTTATTAAAGATTGCAAAACTTTTAAGAGGTTTAAAAATAAGCTTTTTTCCGTGTATATAAACAATTTAAATAAAGTAATTGATAGCTGAAACGAAATGGTCAGAAAGTATTAGGCTCCCAAGTCCCAACTCTAACATTCAAGTATCATTCATAGTAAACCACATATAATGTAAAAACAGAAAGAGTAATCACGGCTGCAGTGGCGAAAGTGCTCCATGACTCAAACGTCAGAGCTAACTAACTAACTTCCTATTAAAGATAATGCTTTTACTTTTGCAAGAGCTGTTTCGTCCAAAAGCTCGTCAGGCGTGCATAGGATCTTATTCAAATATTTCAAACAAATTCCATTTGAATAAGATCTTGTGTAAGCCTGACAAGCCTTCGGGCAAAATGGCTGTTGCAAAAAAAAATCTATTTTATTATGTCACTGTTACCTTCCACAGTTAGTTGTAACACAAAACAGATACACAATCAAAACTTCGTTCGATTTTTCAGCAGTTCAGAGAAGAACTAATTTTTTACTTTAAACAAATATGCATAGCGTCAAGGAAAAATTGATAAAAAAGCCAACGGCACTGTGTCAGCAATTATTTGACCAATCAATCTATTCTATTTAAAATGGATCCTTTGTAAACAATAATAAAAGACAGATAGAGACAAGTATGAAGAAACAAAATGCACTTACCTAACACTACATCAATGTTTTTAGAATCAAGCATAGTAACACTGCAGGTGCATAAAGGGAGAATCTGAAACCAAACTTTGGTAAGAAGACAATCAAATTACCATTAAGAAAGAGTCACAAAACTAAAAGACGTGTAAAATGCTTTACACTTACCAAAAATGCTTCAACTGCAAAAATCAAATGCAAGAAAAGCGACGTTTCCATCTTGCATTTACGTAACATCATCAAAATTTTAAAAAACCCATGTACACAGGCTAAAAATGCAGTTAGATAGTTTTAAATCCAAAAGCTATTGCAGTAAGTAGTTTGAAATTTGGGTTAGAACTTTGAAACAAAATCATGAAGAGATATATAAAAAGAAAACAGATTTTTATGCCTAAAAGAAAGCTCAATCTGAGGAGTGTTAGATCCTCCAAAAAGTCAGTTATTATTTAAACTACCCATTGTCTAATATTCAAGTTTGTACATTCTCACCTAAAACTAGCTACAATGCATCTGTGATGAAGGTATCGAACTCATAAGTACAGTACTCATATTAAATCAGTATATTTAAAGACAGTAACAGCTCAAAAATTCTAGGCTGTATATTATATGACCAAAACTGACTCGAGACTGTTGCTTGTAACATAACTAAATTTTATTACAAATACATTACCCAAAACCTCAAAGTCTTGGCCTAATCATTAACAAGTCAAACAATATTAGTAGTGGAGTAAGTAAGTAAGTAATTTGTTCACCTCTGCACAAAAACACACCATAGACATTGAACACAAATTTCATCTTATAAATGGCGGAAAAGCCAGGGAGTATTGAAGACCCTTAGGTTATTAAGTTGGTTTCACGATGGGACCGCCATAAACTGCTTATCAGAATAACTACAAACTCATGTGATAATGGCTGGGGAGTTATTACTTGCTAAACAGAATGGCAACCAACCATGAAGAACTTGTGGTCAGTCTAAACCAAATTTAACATCTCTCCCATTAATGGATTTCAATATAATTTTGACATTCGACAACAATATGACTTTGCTATCAAATTTCCAAGTTTCATGGTGGAACTGCCATAAACTGCTCATCAGAATAACTATACAAACTCGAGCAGTGATTCATTATCACACAAGTTTGTATTTATTCTGATAAGCAGTTTATGGTAGTCTCACCATGAAACTTTACAATATGTTGGCAATTTTTCAATTGCGATGCTACAAAAACCACTTTTGCAAAGCCTCAGCCATAGGTTAGATGCATGCAAACAAGAGGGCTTTTTCTTCTGCTTAATGTTGCTCAATTTTTATCATGAATTTGCCTGAGAGTAAAGGCGGATCTTTTTTTCTGGCAGAATGACAGTGGTCTTTTTTGCACATGGAAAACGCACTTTTCAATAATATTTTCTGTTTGGTGGCACTGCTTGTGGTTGAAATGCTCAGTGCCAACAGTAATAGCAATTTGGAAGCAGGTCAGAATGTAGCAATGTTCTAGCATAACTGGCAAAGGCTTTCTTGTGATTAAGGATAAAAACAAATGACAGAAGACTATCAGTAATAAATAACACTTACTATGTCACAATTATCTGAAGAAAGTGATTAAATGAACTTCTTCATGGCATTGCATTGTGTACTTGTGTTCATAGCTATAATTCACGAAAATTTTGCATAAAACATTTAAGAACATTTGTAAAAAGGATGAGTGGTGGGAAATAACGACAAAAGGTTTCAAATGAAAAGCAAGTGCAGGTATTTTATTGTGTTCATGCTGTGCAATTATTTATTGTACAGCATTTATTACTATTACTGTACTTGTTATCTATTACTAGTAGTCTTCTGTCATTTTTTTTATCCTTCAATCACAAGAAAACCTTTTTTAGTTATGCTAGAACACTGCTGCATTCAGACCAGCTTTGATGATAGGTGAACAGTCTATGGCAGTTCCACCATGAAACTTGGAAATTTGATAGCAAAGTCATATTGTTGTCGAATGTCAAAATTATACTGAAATCCATTAATGGGAGAGATGTTAAATTTGGTTTAGACTGACCACAAGTTCATGGTCGGTTGCCATTCTGTTTAGCAAGCAATAATCCCCCAGCCATTATCACGTGAGTTTGTAGTTATTCAAATAAGTGGTTTATGGCAATCCTACCATAAAACTTTGAAATATGTTAGCAATTTTTCACTTGTGATGTTCCAAAAACTACTTTTGCAAAGCCTCAGTAATAGGTTAGATGCATGCAAATGAGACAGCTCTTTTCCTGTTTGTTGTTGTTGTTCAATTTTTAACGCAAATTTTCCTGAGAGTAAAAGCAGACCTTTTTTCTGGCAGAATGACAGTGGTCAAAAAAGTAACTATTGATGAGGTTAAAATGCACAATCATTTATAACAACAATAAGATTTATTTGCATGACCAAACAAAGAAAAACAAGAGTTTGGAAAACTCTGAAATGACCTTAAGATTTATGATTCAGCAATAACCCATACATTTTGTTGTGGTGGGCACAAGCCACAGCCAAAACCTGAAACTCAAACCTGAATCCAATGCAAAACTTATTGGTATTCTCTTAGTAGATTAGCAGTAGTACTAAACAGGCACAGTAGGCCTAGTACACAACTAATCATGTAGCAGTTATGCTAATTAGTAACAAGCACTATTAAGAACATGTTTAGAAGTATCAAGCAGAATTCATATAAAGGTAAATATTTAGAAACAGACTAATAGCTAAGCAGAATATCTTAAAGCAAATTCAAATTTTTATTGAGGAAAGTGTTTTGAGACAGGTGGCAGTGGTATTCCATAATCTTACTCCCAAAGATTTAATTGATTGTTGCAGGTGATCAGCATTACTAGATGGTACAAAGTAACAGTTCTTTGATTTGCTGGTATCAATGCAGTATATAAATTTTTAATTTAGAATAATAATTTGTAAACGTATATGGAAGGCTGTTGCTAGCTAACATTGTGTACTTTTTATAGTCATGTCTTAAGTTTTGTGACATCACAAAGCTGTAGCATTTTGAATTTAAAATAACAGAGTGTTGCAGATTTAAACCATTTGGCATTTAGAATAATTTTAATTGTGTTGAACCTGCAGTCTTTCAATGACAAGTATGAAACTGAGCATGTTGCACCATTAGCACAGCATTAGCTCATAGCTTCAAAAATGAGAAGTGGCTACTTTGCCATTCATGGCATCTTACTCTTGTACTCTATTTTGCTGTTGAACGTATGTGTGTCTTGACATAAGCAAATTTGCTATAACACATGAAGTGATGCTGTGGCATAGTGGATAGTGCTGCTGCCTTTGAATGCAATGGTTAAGGTTTGATTCTTTCCAGGTAAGATGCTTGGACAGAAGCAGTGTACAATGAGAAATGTGCAGAGGGGATAAAATTTTTGTAAAGTTACGTTTAATTCACCATAAAAATCAGAAAATGGCTATTTTGCCATCAACAGCATTTTATCCTTAGAGACTATTTTGCTGTAATCGTTCACATGCGTTTATATTGTCATAATTGCAACAATTCTGCCAGAGACGCTGCGGTGCAATTGATAGTGCAATGGTCTTGAAATGTTATGGCTGCAGGTTCAAATCTCAGCTGGCAGGGCACTACAAGGCAGTGTACACTGGAGGGGCGGGCAGGCCTGGTATGTGAATGTATGGGGTAGAGTACACTGAGGGTGCAAAATTTTTTTAGTTGGTTACTAAAATTAACCAATCAGAAACAACTAAAAGTCGCATGTTTAATACGTCATTAAGGTTGGCCAATCACAAATAACTCATGGCAAAATAGCCTTTAAGTGTAAAATGCCATTGATGGCAAAATAGCCACTGCCAAAAAATAACCAATTACAAGCAACCAAGAGCCATGTCTTAATAGGTCCTCAAAATTGACCAATCACAAACAATGGCAAAATAGATTGCAAGAGAAAACGCTGTTAATGCAAAATAGCCACTTCCTTAAAGCAATCATTTCTGGCTTGATTTTTAGGATGCACTAAAACACAAAAATTTTGCTGAATTTTACAGACTAGCCCTAATCCTAATTGCATTCTCAACTCTAACACTGAGCCTGACCAACTCTAATCAATCACTCCAACCTAACCCAAACCTAAACTCTTGTCCACACTCGAGATTTCCCTGTTTCAGTAGAATTTAAGTCAATTAAAGACTTTATGTGGATTTCCACATTTTAGTTTCTTTGTGATTTTTATTCTTTTAGCTTTAATTATTTGCACCAATCTCATAATATAACAACTCGCATAGTGTATTTTGTACATCACTCTCAATTTTTTTCACTTTCTTTAAATCTATCGTTAAATATTCCAATACTATTAACCACACATAGATGCATCTTTCAATATGCAATTCAATGACTCAGAACTGAATACAACATAGGTCCAAAAGAAAGCACTAAGAATTGAATATGCAAGTGAACTGTCAATTTCTACATTATTCGTTCATCATTTGCAACACAGTTTTTGTCTATGGCATGTCTTGCACAGACTGCATTGAACATTAGTTAGGCAACCACACTGACTGTTCTTTGTTCAGAAGTCATCGTACTATGAACATTTATTGCGCTTACTCTGTTTTTTGCTCTTCTGCAAAACTGATGAAGGTTTTCCCAACTTTTTACATAGTTGAACTCTTGGCACATTTTACGCCTCCAACAAAAATTAGAGCATTGAATTCTCTAACAACATGATCAAAAGACAAGCTATAGCAATACCACTGCGACACTCCTTTATCACTTAAGTGCAATAAGGACAGGTGAAGCAAGAACCCCGAAGAACCAACTAAAAGATGAGGTATACATAAATAACCAAGCGTAGCGTACAAAATACGCTAACACGAGTAGCTTAGAGATAAATAACCTAACTTGGCCTGGTCTTCATATTCTCATTTGATTTCCTGAAAAACGTATCAACCATTCAGCAGTAACAACGTCATACAAAATTTTTTGTAAATTTTTAAGGAGATTGTTTTTGTAGGTTACAAGTCGACTGCAGAAACTTGAGATAAGTTTTGTCATCACTGTCGCAGAAGTGGGAATTTTATTGTAATTCTTACAAAGGTAGCGCAATAAGGTAGAACTTTTTTAAAAAATTTATATGCAGCGGACCTTCCGCATTGCTAATTTTTAAATGATTACAGTGCAGCACTAGGTCGAAGCAGTGGCGTAGCTACCAATTGGATCTTGTGGATAAATATAAGAGCAGCAAGTTGCTGGGGGCGGCAAAATGTCATATAATTTTATAGGAACAAAGACAGTCACATTAATTTATTCTCAGAGAGACTCAGACTTAAACGAATTAAGCTAACACTGATCAAAGTGAAGCCAAAAAAGTTAGCCTCTAATCAGTTAGCAACTTTTTTAGATTATGACACTTTAAGTGGTCTCTGTGACGGTATAATGATACTCATGCTGTTAAAGTCATGGTAGAATGTTGGTTGTAATTTGTAAGCTATTGCATTGTTCATTCAATTTAGCTTTTAGCTTTGGTAGCAAATTCGTGAAATGTTTAATTTAAAGTTTCAAGTCTGAAATAGATCGCATAGCTTAACTCAGCAAATTTGCAATTACGGTTGTTTTTTTAACTATTGCGCCGGAGATTTCAGTTAACAAGATTTAAGTTGCACATTTTTTAAGTTAATTGTTGCCTATGAAGAGAGTAAAAAAAAGTGGATCTTTTTTTAGAAAAAAAAGCTAGAGAAGAGGAACTAAAAAAGAATGAAGGAGCCATTTTGAAGTTCGTGAAAATTGCAACTGCCAAAGAAACAGAAGAGGTTAGCAGCCACAGTGAATCGCTACCCCAAGTTGAGACGGAAGAAGAAGTGTATCTCGAGCAAAACAATAACGAAGTGATCATTGAAAGAAGTCGGCCTATGAATCAGGGATGTGGAAGCGGAAGCGGTGGAAGCGGTCCTTTTTCTGTGGAAGCGGAAGCAGAAGCGCGAAAAATCCACCGCTTCCACATAGGAGGGAAGAATGGAGAGAGAAAAGAAATTGGTTCTGCTATCCTTCGTAGAAGAACGAATGGGGGGAGCATAAACATTAAGAAATGAGAGCGAGGAGGAGCCGTTTAGAGAGATGTTGACCTTTACATAATCAGAGTAGGGGCCAAGCGAAGAAAGAGAGGAGGTATAAAGCTCAGAGGAGAATAAGCCCTGCTTGACGAAAATGATGACGCCGCCGCTAGCGTCTGCGACACCAGTAGAAAAAATACCAGATCGGGAGTGGGTGCCATGGGATTGCAGAGCAGAGAATCCAGAAATCCGGAAAAAAGAAGATAAATTGAGGTTAGATTTCTGGATATAAATAAGGTCAACGGGATGAGACGAAATAAAGTGTAGTAGTTTAGTTCTCCTGGGTCGGAGACCCCCAGTATTCCATTGAAGAATCCTAACAGAGTTAGGGAGGGGAAGAGAAAGCAGGAGGTAAAGAAAAACAGCCAGGAGCATGAGGCGGTGGTGAGGGTGCAGAGGAAAAAGATACAAAGTGGGCGGAAATAGGATAAGAAGTATGAAAGTAAGGGTGGGGTGCGAGTGCTGCATTAGCAGATGGGGGCCAGATTGAGTAGTGAAGGTATACCAGCTGGAGGAGTCCGACGAGGAAGTCACAGTGCTGGCAGGTGTAGAATCTCCAAAAAAATCAGGAAGGGCAGCTCCAGGATGGAGAGCTGCCAAGAGTTCTGAATCTAGAAAAGGAGAGTAGTGAGCACTTTAAATGAACCTAATTAGAGCATGTGCAGCATTACACTGACCTACCCCGCCAGGTCACATTTCCAGCGCACACTAAATAGGGAAAGACAGGACAAGGGTTTGGATGAACGTTGCCACTCATCAGGAGGAGAAGAATGAGAAGACATTCAAAAGAAAGGCAGGAGAAGACAGGCCAATTTTAAAGAGGCTGCGTGCTACCCTTCTACGGTCGTTCCGGGGCTGCATGGCGAAAAAATGGTTTGTGTGAGGGGAGTGCCCAGGGTAACTGGGACGCTCGGGAAGGCCAACAGCCATTCTGACCCAATCCAAACAGGTTCGGGGACCGCACCACCACGTTGAGGCGGCTGTTGACTGGTGCAGTTCAATTTTGCTCGCTTTACATGTACATACTATATATACGACAGAAATTTCGCGCTTCACTATCCAAAAAGATCGGAGTCAATACGTGTTTTGAGGACGGACAGCAGGTAATAATGATTAGAGTTAAAGTTAACTCAAAGTCAGAGTTAGTTGAGAATAGAGAAGGAAAATCAACGCTATACGGTGTAATTTGTAGTTGTGACGACAGATTATTGTCGAGAGCTGTGATATGTGGTCATGCGATTTAGATCTGAGAAGCATTAAGTTAACTGTTGTAAAAGTAGTTGCAAGTAGTGAAGGAACTTGTAATAACTGTCTATTTGTTGAAGTGTTTAATTGTTTTTTGAATTGTAGTAACGAAATATTTGATTTTCTTGCAAGCAATTCGTGATTTCTAAATTTTTGTTAGTGGAAGTTCCGTGACAAACGCGAAAGTTCATTAGGGGCTCCGCGATGACAAAAAGATTGAAAAGCACTGTTCTACATTCAACACGAGTTCTGATATCTAAGAAAAACAAACACAGAGTAGTTCAAAATAATAAGCTCAAGCGAAGTAGGTAAAGTAATAGCAATAAATAAAGGTTTTTGTCTTCTCAAAATGATAAAGTGTAGGAGAAGGCAGGCTACAGGCCCACAAAAGTTTAAAAAAATTGTCAACGGTCGTTTTTTCGTTTTTTGTTGGTGGAAGCGGAAGCAATGGAAGCGGAAGCGTTTGAAAAATAACCGCTTCCACATCCCCGCTATGAATGAAGCACTTTCAGATAAAGATAAAATAGATGATAACTACTATTCTCACAACGATGTGGCTACTTGGCCAGAACTATTAAATCAAAACATGACAGTTGAGATGATCAAATTGGGGCCCGAAAAGTTTCAGAATAAAAAACAACCGTTCAAGCCATTAGAGTAACTAAAGAAGGGGACAAAGAGAAAAAATCTTCAAGCCTTCTGAGCAAGAAGTGGTTTTATAAAACGCTAAAGAATGGTGGTGAAATTCTCAGATCATGGTTGCTTTATTCGAATAGCCACTCAGGATTATAATGTTTCTCTTGCAAGTTATTTCAATCGAGAAATGATAATTCTTCATTGGTTTTCAAATCTTTTGTAAATTTTTGGCATCTTAATCCGTGCATTTCTTGTCACGAAAATTCAAAAGTTCACAAACAGAGCTTTGATAAATGGAATGAGCTCGCACTGAGGCCTTAGGTTCATCAAACAATCGACAAAGAAATACAAAATCTTATGAATAAGGAAAAAAGTAGGTGGAGAGAAATCCTGCAGAGCGTAGCCGCAGTCGTAAAGTTTCTCAGTAAAAAAAATCTTCCTTTTCGAGGTCATAGGAAAGATTCCAATTCAAGGAACCAGGAAATTTTCTTGAAACTTTAAAACTCGTTGCAAATTTCAGTACAGTCATTAACGAACACATTTTTGGTACCCAACTCTCTAAAAAGGACATCACAACGTACCTTTCACCAACCATCCAAAATGAATTAAATCGAGCTGCTTGTAAAAGTAAAAGATCTCATTCTGGAGAAGATAAAGACAGCAAAGTATTTCTCAATTTTACTCAACAATACTCCTGACGTCTCTCATATTGATCAAATGACTTTTATTGTTATATACGTCAAAATCGACAGCAATAATGAGGTACAAATAAAGGAATTCTTTCTAAATTTCTTTCCACTGCACGGAAAAAATGCAGACGAAAATCACTAAGTCTATTCTCAATCAGCTTCAGCAAAATGGCTTGGACATAATGATGTGTAGAGGCAAAGCATACGACAATGCTTCAACCATGGAAGGAGTCCGTACTGGAGTACAACGCAGAATAAAATATATTAATTCTAAGGCCTTGTTTAACCCATCTCGCTTAACCTTACAGGAGTTCATGCAGTCTGATCGTCGGAAGTTTCTGAAACATTTTTTGCTGTTGTGGAAAAGATTTATTCCTTTTTTCTGCTTCTACTCACAGATGGAAGGTATTGCTTAAGTATGTACCAAATGTGGTAAAACGAGTGATTGTCACACGATAGAGTGCACATTATGAAGCTGAAAGCGCTTCAGCAATGTTTTGTTGATGTGGTGGGTGCATTAAACAAACTTTGTGATTCAAATGAAAACATTGATACACGATGACAAGCGCGTGAAATCTTGGATGCGATTCAGCGTTTTTCCTTTATTTCTTTTTTACAATTTTGGTTGGAAGTCTTAAGAGAATCTTATGACACCCAAAAATATTTACAGCGAGAAGGTCTGTCTCTGGAAGACTGTACCCACAAGATGAATGCATTTATTGCTTTTTGGATCAATGAGCTTGATGCGCTGGTTAAGCAATGCATTGAAAGAGCGATCAAGATCTGCGAAGAGCAAGAATTACCAATTGAAGAGAGGCGGATCAGTAGGAAGAAAAGGATGCCTGGCGAACATGCAGAAGACGTAGATCTCTCGGCTATTGAAGAAATCAAGAGATGCATGCTAGAAGCTATGGACCAATTTCAGAGTGAAGCGGAAAAGCGGTTTAGAGAAATGTGTTTGCTAATTGAGGTATTTGGCTCTTTAAATCCCCGCACCTTGTTGCGAAGTGACAGTATCGAAATAGATATGGGCAAATTTGAGAAAATGTATGCTGATGACGCAAATTTTACCGAGTCAAAGCTAGAAATTGCTAGGTTTGATCGACTAGTACAATCCAGTGGTTTTACATTTAAAAACGACGCAACAGCGCTGGACGTGCTGCAGTGGTTAAGCAAACATCGTTTATGTGAATCAACATCTTATTTATTTATGAGTCTTAAGCTTTACCTCATTGTTGCTGTTTCTATCGCAAGCTGCGAAATAAATTTTTCAAAACTTAAGTTGATAAAATCTTACTTGAGATCGACTATGGGAAAAAGCAGGTTGTCTGCGCTATCAATACTGTCCATCGAAAGTGATTTAGTTGAGACATTATGTTTTGACGATATAATTTCTGAGTTTGACTCAATGAAAGCTCGACGTATTCAATTTTGAACTTTCAATAAAATTAAACAAACATTACTTTAATTCTTCTGTTGTGTGGAGTTTAAATCAGTTTTTATGACGATGTTAAGGGCGGCATTTCGTGCAAAAATCCAAGGGCAGCGTATTGCGTTGCTACGCTACTGGGTCGAAGACTTATGCCATATCTAGTGTCATTATATGTATTGTGACGTCACACTAGACTGGACGACGCCCTAATCCTGCCAACACGGCAGAGAAGAAAAATAGGAAAGTGAAAAGTGTTAGCAAATGTCAAGATTTTTTTTGGAGAGCACCTCCATTTTGGGCAAAATACATTGGTAATCAAGGCCAGAACAAACATATGTCAATATTCACATGTGATGGTACCAACTGCCAATACATAATAGTGTGAACATCACCGAAAAGTGTCTCCGGGATTTTTGCCTCATCAGATATGGTAGCCCTACATTAAGTCATTTTGTTACTGATAATATTGCAGTTCTCAAGTCATTTGGTAGTGGAAAATATCAATTTAACCGCAATTGAACGAAGAAAGAATCGATCGCTCAGAGAAACTTTTATACGAGTTGCGCGCCTGCTGTCTGTCAATTGTAATCTTCAACCAGAAATTAAAAAGGGATCAAGACCAACAAAATCCGCCACATTTTGGTGACCCCGACAAGGAACCAGTTCTGAAACGGAGTTTAAGCAATTGCTTTCTGTTTACCATTGTCAAGAATTTTAAAGACTTTTAGCGTTAAACTATCGTGTTTAAGATGATTTCTTGGCGGGATTTATTTTTTGTTGTAGATTCATCCCCGATTGTGCCGGAATTTTCTCACCGCTCTATTCGTTACTTAGCACTGAACCCCGAATGGCCCATTTCTTATGGACACCAGAAAAAGAAAACTATTTTTTAAAAGCAAAGCAAGCAATGGAAAAAGCGTCAGTTGTAGCTCAACCAAATAATGAGGCCAATTTTGAGCTCATTACGGATGACAGCGACCGTGCGTAAGGTGCAATACTGACACAAGTTTCAAATGGATTGCGGTTTTTTGGTTCAAGGCACTCACACGTTTATTACTTACATGGTATTATTTTGAGCGAGAGTTCTTAGCCTGCTATGGGCGATCAAACACTTTTAATAGTTTTTGGAAGGACTCGATTTTCTTTTAAAAACTGATCACCAGCCAATTGTCAAAAAGTTCCAACATAACTCTCCAGCTGCGTCTACACGCCAAGCTTGCTTCATCGACTACACATTGCAATTCACATCTCAATTGGAACACGTATGTAGACGAGAGAAAGTGGCCGATGCTTTATTCAGCCCGCTTGAGCCACCATTGCTGAACCTCATCTCGACACCTTCTTCTCCACTGGAATACCTACAATTGGCTGTCACGCAGCGAACAGACCCAGAAACCACAGATTTGCGCCGCAACAACAGCACGGCCCTTGTCCTGAGAGATATATCGTTAGCTAAACATGGAGTTCATGTATTATGCGATGTATCGACTGGTAGGCTGCAACCATTAATTCCTATCTCTGCGTGCAACAGTCTTCAAACACTTTCATTTTTATTAGCACACGTTGACATAAGGGAAGCATAGCTTTATCGACAGAAAAAGTGGTTTGGATAGGGATTAAGAAACAGGTCGCTCAATGGACAAGAGAATGACCGCTCCAAAATATATCGTCACAACAAAGCTCCTTTAGAGGTGATTCCTTCTAACGAAAAGTTTACTCATGTCTGAGGATATCATCAGGCCACTTCCGTTAAGAGAAAGCTACGCGTACTTATCAGTAATTGTAGATAGGTATTCACCTTTCATGCAGGCTGTGCCTCTCTAAGGAATGTCAACTGATGAGTGCTCCTCAGTATTTGCTCAATCATGGTTGTCTTTATTTGGTCCATCTCACATATATTGTGATCGCTGAGCTCAATTCGCAAGCGCTTTAAGAAGAAACTTAGCTCTGTTTTTCGGTGCACAATTACATCATCGCACTGTGTACCATCCTCAAGCGCAAGGGTTGGTAAAATGGGTTAACAGGACTCTCAAAACTGCCTTGAAATGTGCGGAAGCTTCATCTGATTGGTACGATAACTTTCTGAGGGCACTGTTCAGTTTAGGAATCAGCCTAAGGAAAATCTAAACAACCATTCACCGAATACTCTCGTGTTTGGGGAAAAACTGCATTTCTCTGAAGAATTCTTTGTTGCTCAGGAAAGGGAAGATGAAACGTTGCCTACTAGAGAATTTGTTAAGCATTGGCACAACGGGTAGCATCTTTTCGCTATCATTCATCTAGAAAAACAAATAGATCATCACATCTCGATTCTGCTTCATTCAACCCTCTGGTCTCTCACATGTTTGTAAAAGATGCATAACGCCATTCATTACAACCAGCATGTCGAGGTTCATGCCTCATCCTGGAACGGTGTTGCAAGTTTTTTGTGCTAAATCATGAAACTCATCAAGATCAGGTATCCATCGACAGACTTAAGCCCGCTATTTTTAGCATGACGTTACTCAATGAAGAGTTTGAGGATGTTCGCGCACGCACGCACGGCAAATCTTGACGAAGAAAGTATTCATTCGCTCTCACGCTGGTCTAAAATATTTGATGATCTTGATGACACTTGTTCGCGGACACCACCTGAAAGACACATAAAACAACCTATACTACACAGCAACCTACATGACAATAGCACAAGAAACAAACATACTTCCAAAGGGGGACCTATTCACACCCCTAAGCGCTTTAGAGATTGTGAGATGTTGTAACGCCTAACCTTAAACTTTTGAAGCTTGGCTTCATTTCGAATGCCATTGTTCTACAAAAAAGAACCTCTGCGGTGTATTTTTGATGCCAATAGCTTACTCTGATAATTTGCAATGTTGCATGCATCTCAGCGATTTGCATTGGTTTGGTCGTTTTGTTTGTTCACATACCAAGGACATTGGGTGGCTGATTGCAGTGATAATTGAGTGGTAAAGGCATTGGTGCAACTTGTAAATCGATAGCTTGTAAATTTGTCATTGACTTGTGTTAGGTTATTTTAGCTTTGACTTCCCTAATTGGTTACTGTGTTAAGTTATTGCTGCGGTTTTGGTTTTGAGTGTAGCTATGCGTAGGTTAATGGACGTACGAGTTGCTTTATGTTAATTCGGCAGTGTCTTGATATTCTTTCCTTTTGTCTTCTTTCTCTTTTCGTTCTTTTCCTCTTTTCATCTTGCACTACTTGAACGTTTTACACTGCTAACTGGTATTTTTCGTAATTTTCACGTAGCATGACATGTTTTGCATTGTAATTTTATATATACGTTTTTGTGCGTTGTTTCAGCATAAGGGGAAACATATGTAGCATTAGGTAGAAGACTTATGCTACTCATGATGTCAGTAGGCTGGATCACGCCATGATCCTGCCAACACGTGACGGCAGAGAAGAAAAATAGAAAAGTGAGAAGGAGTTAACAAAAGAGACTGTATTTCAAATCCGCGTTAAGTTATTTTGTTAGTGATAATATTGCAGTTCTCAAGTCGTTTAGTAGTAAACGATATCAACTCAACCGCAATTGAACGAAGAAAAAATCCATTGGTAAGAGAAACTTTTATACATGGGGCGCGCCTACTGTCTATCAATTGTAATCTTTAACCAGAAATTAAAAAGAATCAAAACCAACAAAATCCACTACAGCATCGAAGCGCAACTTCCGCAAGCAGATTCTTCTTTTAAGCGCAATGCAATCGTATTGTAAAAAATAATAAAACTGCCCTGTAGTAGAAAAACTAAAAAAGTAGTATTTATAAAAAAACAAGTAAATAAAATAATAAAATATATATTTATATGATAAAAACTAAAAAATAGTATTTATCAGACATACTCCTGTTTGATAGGAAGGTTGCATATGGCGTCACACATTTGGCGCAAAAAAAGTGGCTGACAAAAGCTATAATTTATGTTGGAAAGGTATAGGGCGATCACCAACTTTTGGGATTATTTTGAAAACTTATGAGAAATTAATTAAAAATTGGAATAAATTATTGCTAGTTTGCTACTCGGAAACAAAGAAATTTAATCAAAATGATTTGGTTGAGATTAAGCGCTTTCAGTTGGCTAGTTTTAGCTTAGTACTGCATGCCAATTTGCCAAAAATTTGGCCCTAAGAGAAGTGCCATTTATATAGCATTTGCTCGTGAGTTAAAAATAACTCAATGCCAATTAGATATATTTGCAAAAACAACCAATATCTGATCATTACTCCCGGTGCCGTAAGTTTTTAAATTACGCTTGGTCTGGCAACCTAGTCAATAGCCCAAAAAAGTTGTTTAAGGAATAGTTAACGTCACAAAATTACGTCTGATATTTCAAAGAATTACAAAAAATTTCAAAGAATTACTGATTTTATCTATCAATATCGAGTCTAACATATGACAAACGATACAGAAGTCTGCCCTGACTTTAGGTAACGGTACAATTTTGGTTTACAACTTTTCAGTATGCTCATGCAACTAAATATAATGTATACGTTGCACATTACAATTAACTTAAACTCAGCATTCCCAAATACGCTGGTTAATCAAATATGAAACCCTAACGGAAGCTGGCTACAAATAAGCCTGCATGTTTAGCCCACAAAATTAGCCAAACTAATTGCAATAACAAGCAAACCTTAGCACCTCTTACCTTACTTCGTCCTCAGATTCATTCCGTAACATCAGTAAAACAACCTATTTAACGTTCATTTAATAACTGTCTACTATACCCATTTAATTTTAAAAAAACGCTATTACTCCCATTTAATTCAATGCAAAAACGCTGAAAGTGGTGAGCCACTTTTTTTGAAAGCGCATTTTGATGACGTTTGATCGCGTGCTTGAAACCTTCCTTTACCAGGTAAACATTTATTTTGGGACTTTTGTCATTTTTCTTTCTTTTTAAATGCTCAAAATTTTGTGAGATTATCAGAATTGACTTTTGGTATTAAAGTTTCAAACACAATAAGGAACACCCGATCCACTGAAGCAAAAGTTAAAATGCTATTGTTGTTTTTCAAGGTCACATCAACCCATTCTTGATAATGGAACAGCGCAATTATTCAATTAGAACAGTAGTTCTTAACCTTTTGACCCCTTGTCTGCGCAACCTGAAAAGCAGATGTATGTTGAAAAAAGAAACACTATTGTGATAAGGCGGATAAGTTCTTTATTACTGGATCTCTAATTAATTAAAAAAACTCTCTTCATGAAAGCATAACACAAGTGGTTAGTGGAATATTATAATTTACTCGGCAAAACACAGCACAGATGATAGTCAGTGAGACCTCTGTTCTTGTCTCTTCGAAGCAAGCTCATCAATACGGGGGTTAATATTGCTGAGAGCAATTCTCATGTCATTTGCAACTCTAAGGCGATTATGGTACATAGTTTTGATACTAACAAGAGCAGACATGGCTGCTTCACAAAGGTATGTCGTTAGAAATGGAGTTAATGCTTCCAGAGCTCTTTTTGCCAATTCAGGATATTCTTGCAACATACCAAAATTCTATCAGTTGGGAGGAGCTGAACTTGGTCTTTGCAGCTTGAGAACTTTCAATTCCAGATGTTGCTCATGAAGGTTGAGCTGCTCATTGTCGCTCATTTCAGCAATAAGTTGTTGCTGAATCCATGCTGAAGAAGCTTCAAATGTTGGAAAGTAATCTTCCATTTTTTTCTCGAGGTTGCTTATGTGATCATCAATTAAAGCAGTCAGCCATTCGTTAGTTTTCTCATCACCAATTTTACTGTTCAACTGTAAAAACATAGCAAAATTCTGGTTTCTTACTATCTTTTTTCCGTAGGGATAACTTCTTTTTGAAGGCGTAGACCTTCTCTGCAGCCTCTATCTGAGATTTGCTTTTTTCCTGCAGAGAATAACTGAGCTCATTCAAAAGACTAAAGATGTCTTCCAAATAAAAGACCTTCAATTGGAATCTATTGCCATCAAATAATGTAGCAAGTTCCACTCACCCATGCTCACAAAGGAACACGGCAACTTCAGTGACAAGTTCTGCAACACGGGAGAGCACTTTTCCCCGCGATAATGATTGCACTTTGGTGTGGAAAAGAAGGTACTGATGCTCCTTTCCAAGGTCGTCGCAAAATACTTTGAATAATCAGGAATTCATGGCCCTGCCACGAATGAAATTTACAGCCTTTACTACAAAATCAAGAGCACTTTTCAATTCAAAAGGGAGTGTCTTACAAGCTAACGCGTAATTATGAATAGCACAGTGATTTGATACTATATGCGGAGCAACTTGTTTCAGTGGGGTTACAAAACCGGATCGATGCCCTATCATGGCGGGCGCACCATCTGTGCATACCGATCTCACTTTGTTCCATACCAGTAAATTTTCACGAAGAAATCCATCAACAAGATCAAAGACATCTTTACCAGTAGTTCTCTCCTTCATCTCTTGACAAAACAAAAACTCGTCCACAATCACGTTTCTATTAGCAAATTTCACGTATGCTACTGATTGGCTTATTGACTTCATATCCGTTGTTTCATCAAATTGAAGACTTATTTTACATGGGGTATCTCGGATTTGAGCGATAAGCTGACTCAAAATGCCATTATCTATATCTGCAATTCTGTGATTTACAAAGTCATCGGACAAGGGAACTGAGTTTATTCCTTTGGACTCGTTTCGGCCTAGTAATATTTGTGCCATTTTTACCGCACTTGGCTTTATTAGTTTCTCACCAGCTGTGTGAGGTGCTTTTGCTTTTGCTATTATCAAAGAAACTTCATATGAAGCGCTCAGGAGTGGTTGGGAAGTTAGGGAAAAGCCTAACGCTGGAAGCGTTCCTCTCATATCATAACGAGCTCTTTTTGCTTTGGACGTTTCAACTGGGTTCATATTCTCTTTATGCTTCAGTTCCTTGTACCTCTTCAAATTTGAAGACTTTAAGGAATCGTTGCCCAAAATGGTGTTGCACAATGTGCACTGAGCATTGTCAAGCTTATCTCAACGAATAACTTCTGTGAAACCATGCTAAACGTAAGAGTCGTCCCAGAAACCTATTTTATCTCTAATTTTCGCAGCCATTAGTAAACAATATCATTATGACCTAAGGAAGCAAAAATAATGACTAATTGAAAAGTCTTAATTATATTAAAAGTGGCTAAAACATTCAAGTTCACTTTCGTGGTAATCGCATGTAAAATGTAGAAATGATATAGCAAATACTGAAAGAAAACAGGAATAGTGATTGTCTTAAATTCCCTCGGCTCCTTCATTGCTTAGGTTGAAAATTCTATCTAGGCGGGTAGCAACTAGCTATCAGATACCAAAAAGCTGCTGGGAGAAAATTAGACACTTCGGTATCCACCGGTACCTGAAGTTTTCTGTTTCTTCCTTTCACGCAGTGGGGTTGTGGGTAGAGCTAGAAAAGAAAGTGCCGCAACTGCAACCATTATACTTAGGGTTACCATATTTTGAGAAGCAAAAATCGGGACATTGGATGACGAATTTAACGAGACGAAGTTTATGGCCCCGCAACGTTTTTTATATCAAAAGCGGGACGGTGAGATGCGGTCGCAGGCTGGATTGTCGAGGTAACGGTGCAGATTTGAAACCAAAGACGAAAATTGGGGTGATCTCCAAAAAAAAAAAAAAAGGTCATAGCCTGTTATTTCCAAAGTTTGTGTCATTTTCCAGCCGAAAAGTGGAAAAATTTTGCAACCAAGCAGCCGTTGACCCTTTTTTTTTTTTTTTTTTTTTGGAGATCACCCCAATTTTCGTCTTTGTTTTCTGATCTGTACCCTTGCCTCCACAAACGAGCCTGCAACCGCATCTCACCGTCCCGTTTTTGTTGGAGAATAAATTGAAATGTCCATAAATTTGGTTAAATCCGTCGTGTTTCACCGAACCAAAAAGCGGGATTTGCGATCAAAAAAGCGGGACTGTCCCGCCTAAAGCGTGACGTATGGTAACCCTATTTATATTTCAACCTTCAAATGCTTTATTAAACCTTATCTCTCATGGCTTGGGATTTAATGTTTAAACCTCAATACAAAAAACAACTAGCTGGATGATCACATGCTTTTCATGAGGCGTTGGTTGCATCATTCTCACCAGAACTATCTTAGCAACTGCCGTCAGTTTTCAACTACTTCTTCAATGCTATTGTCAAGCTTACATAACTATATTCTTGATAAAAGAATCACCACTTCATAGCTTTATCCATCTAAGTAATTTTTAAATCTGAAAGCGGCAAACATCAGTCTTTCTTTCAGAAAACCTTGAAATAGGAGTAGCAGTGGGACTGTTTTTCTTACTCTGGTCTTTCGCATCATAATATGTAGTAAAAAACTAAAAATGACGACCTATTGCATCAGACTAAAACAATTTGTTTACCACTAGAACGATGTGATTCTGCGTACGTTTGACTAAAGATAGCATGTTACTGTAAAACCACTGCTATTATTAGTCAAAGTGGTGGTCGTTGTTGTTTGTAAATTTGAGGGTTAAAAGAATACAGTTTGGCATCTCTTGTGGGGACCCCCAGATTTTTCATTGGGGGTCCATGGGGACACCGTTAAAAACCGCTAAATTAGAAGGTTTCACTCACGTGATCAAACGCAGTCAAAATTTGCTTTCGAAAAAAAGTGGCTGACCACTTTTAAATTTTTGCGTTGAACCGCATAGCAGTGGCATCGTCTTTTTTGAATAAAACGGATAAAATAGAGAATTGCTAAATAAGCGTTAAATATTTTTACTGATATTATGGAATGAATCTTAGAAGTCAAAGTAAGGTAAAAAGCGTTAAGATTGACTTGAAGCCTGCTTTTATTAACATGTAGGCTTGTTGTTGTTGTTGTTGCTTACCCGATCCCTTCCGAGGGATGGGGGCCTGGCGGAAGACCATCGAGCCCCAGAATCCTGGCAATTCTCCAGGGTCTGGACCAGAGGTCGTAGAGAGTCAGAGAGTCGCCAAAAAGCGAGCGGCGCAAAGAGTCCGTAGCCAAACAGTGCAGAATGAGATGAGAAATGTCCTGAGACGAGTGTTCACAGGCGCTGCAGTAAGGATTCTCAATTCTGCCAATCCTAGAGAGATAAAAGCTTAACAGAAGGCTGTGTCCGTTGCAGCGAAGACGATAGGGAACACAGCGAGCATGACGAGGGAGCACAAGTTCCTCGGTGGAAATCGAAGAAGCCTGCGTGTCAAAGAATTTCGATGAGATAGTACGCCTCCAGTCCGATGAAAGACGAGAGTGGATATGAGAGATAAGAGGAGAGAGACTACAAGGGATTGCGGAGGGCGCAAGTAGCGCTCCCCGTCTGGCCAGCTCATCAGCCGCGTCGTTTCCCGGAAGAAACGAGTGTCCGGGGACCCATTGTAGCCTGATAGAACAGGAGAGAGAGAACAGTTCCTGCCAGATCTGCCACAGAGTTTCAGGTAAAAGGAAAGACGGAGGAGAAGACAGAGTGGCGAGGACAGAACCAGAGTCAGATAGAAGGAGAAGAGAAGAGAAATGGCAGACTTGTTGGTGCTGCCGAGACCAGCAAAGAGCGTGCAGAATGGCGCAGGCTTCAGCGGAAAAACTTGAACATACTGGGCCTGCTGAAAAGGAAAGAGTAACCTCAGTGCCACAGAGAGAGCAGTTGGCAAGTACGCCGGAGCCGTCTTTGCCAAAAGGAACAGAGCTGTGAGTACAAAGTACCAGATCATGAGAGAAGAGAGAGTCAAGGTGGGCGAGGCACGCACATTGGCGAGAGAAAAGGGGATCAGAGCGGGAGCTTGAAGAGGAAAGGGTGGACTCCTTAGTGAAAGAAGGTAGATTCCAAGGAGGAAAGGGAGGGCAAGCAAGAGGAGCCTTCCTAGGAGAAGAAGAAGGAAGCATGGGTGGTTGAGTGGACGCAAAAGCTTTCCAGGAAGATCTGCAGAGTCTTGGTTTTACTCAAAGTCTGGGCAAACCTGAAATAGGAAAGGAGGTTGGGAAACGAAGAGCCCGCTCATAAGATGAAAGAGTGAAATGAGTCAGGGTGACTTGTAGGGGAGGTAAAGAAGCCTTGGGAAGAAGAAGTGGGATAGGGGAGGAAACATGTAGGCTTCGCCTTTGTGGTTAGTTATTTATAGGATTTCGTGTTTAAATAGTAAGCGTATTTGCGAATATTAAGTTTACATTAATTGTAGTGAGGAACTTATGCAGCATATTAAGTTGCTAAAGCATATTGAAAGACTATAAACCTGAATTGTGCTGTAGCCTAGACGACACGGCTGACTTTTTACCGTCTGCCTTGATATTGGATGAGATATTGATTGGTAAAATCGATATTCCTTCGGAATTTTTTTGTCAAAAACGATTGCAGGCCAGTTACATCAATATATCAGATGTAATTTTGTAAAGTTGAATATTCTTTAAACAATTTTTTTTAGGGCTCTTGCCTTGGGCTCTGGACCAAGTAATGGCAGACTAATTTTTAAAAAATGTACAGTACCGGTGGATAATGATTAGATGATGGTTGATTTTGTTAACATACCTACGGGTATTTAAACGGTGTGGTGATTTTTTAAAAGAAGAATAAATGACATTTAGATGACACTTCTCTTAAGACAAAATACGTTTCCACGAAAGCTGTTTTTTCAGAAACTGTCCAAGCCATCTGGTAACAAATACTGCTCTAAACATTCATGCATAGAGTACTCTTCTTAAAACCTGAAAAAGCAAAACAGCAGCTTCATTAGTAAAAAATTTTTATTTTCATGGGTGGCCTTTTCTTTGATTACCTTATACAAACCATTTGTAAGTAGTAAACCTATTTCTTCATAGCCTTGTAGCAATCACCAGTTTGGGAGACTGGCGATCGTGCAATCAGAAAATGATAATTAATCGGTGTTGTTGGCTTGTCAGCTTGTTTGTTCACCAAGCCAATTGAACAAAAGTATGGATCCATTTATTTTACGAATGAGTTAAACAGAAACAAATTTAAACTAAAACAAACTGAATTGAAAGGAACGGAAATGAATTGATACAACTGAACATTGCTAGAGCAAAGTCAAATAAATTTAACCAATTCGAAATATGAAAGGCAAAATCAGAAACTCAAAATGTGTGCCCTAATTGACTAATCTGCGCGAACAACTCAACTAAAGTTTTGCAGAAAAAGCGCTGAAAGGATAAAGTGATTAAAAGATAACAAAGGTCAAAATACTGCAACAAAAAATGCGGGTTCAAAACCGCTGCAGCCTCATCAAACACTTTAGCTTCCTTCTCAAATAACTGCATGAAAGTATAAGAAATTAATTCTGTTTGTAAGGAAGAATATTCTAATCTAGGGGTGCACAACTCGAAATTGGTTCCGGGCCACTCTTATAGGTACATATATCGCGCGGGCTCACATAAAATTGAATGAAAATTTTTCAATTTTTAGAGCACACACATACAAGATGAGTAACATACATTATTTGAAATCACCCATATTTTAAATCAGTAGTTTTCAAACGTTATTCTATTCGACGCATTTGAAAGACGACAGTGGATTTGCGACGAAACTGCAAAGTGCTGAGGGTTGTTTTGTACGGCTGCAAGCTTGATCATGCTCTATATCTAGGTGCTGACTTTTTTTGGAGATCACTTTTTACAACAGTGCGCAGCGCCGTTTAAATCAAACTCCCTGTCGTAATCAGGGATGTGGAAACGGAAGCGGTGCTTTTTTTGTGGAAGCAGAAGCGCGAAAATTCTACCGCTTCCGCTTCCACATAAGGTTATTTGATTTGAAGAGTAACTTGGCGAAAAAGTTTTGTCCATTTCCCTATGTGGATTAAACGGTGAAGTTGCACTATAAGTCTGAATAAATGTGCGATATCAGTTGCGCGAGAGAAAAAGAAAAGGTATAATTAGCATCACATTTTATATCGATTACGGTAAGAAAAAGGTAGTTTGGACAATGAAACGTAGCCAATGAAATGATGATTTGATAAAACGTAACTAGCCTAGGTTAGGGGGTTGAAAACGTTGAAAAAAAATTACTCACGACGGAAACAATTTGATCATTCTACATCAGTGCTCTTCAACAATGGTTTTGCAATACATGCAGTTCTGTTTCGTGAGTTTTAAGGACTCTGTGAGGGGTCCAAGAAGATTCTTCGTTTATTATTACTATTTATTTCTTATTTCAGTATATTGAATTCTTATATGTAATGGTGTTCGGTGAATATAAATTGTTAGTAATGGAATCTTGTGATAGCAGGTTGTAGATTGTGACGTAATTCTATTTACAACTTTAAGAACGTCTGAATTTGCTAACTCCCTTTGTAACGTAATAGTGCGGCTGTAATTTCAATTTTGCTGTTGTTGTTACCCGATCCCTTCCGAGGGATGGGGGCAAGACGGAAGACAATCGAGCCCCAGAATCCTGGCAACTCCCAAAGGCCTGGACCAGAGGTCGTAGAGAGTCAGGGAGTCGCCAAAAAGCGAGCGGCGCAAAGAGTCCGTAGCCAAACAGTGCAGAATGAGACGAGAGGTGTCCTGGGACGAGTGTTCACAGGCGCTGCAGTAAGGATTCTCGATTTTGCCAATTATAAATTGATAAGAGCTAAACAGTAGGTTGTGTTCTTTGCAGCGAAGACGAGAGGGAACACAGCGAGCGTGACGAAGGAGCACAAGTTCCTCAGTGGAAATCAAGGAAACCTTGGGGACGGACAGAAAGTCCGTATTGATGACTAGAGTTTTAAAGTTAACTCAAAGTCACAGTTAGTTGAGGATGGAGAAGTTTGTTTCTTATTGTGATCGCAGGTTATTGTCGAGAGCTGTAATATGTGGTCATACGGTTTAGATCTTTTTCTTCGCGTTTGAGCAATTTGATGTGAGCTTGATGCAGGAAGATGTATATATAGGCCACACTGCGTTAGCGCTGACGCTCGGTTTGCAAGTCTTCAGTTAGACTGGGGCCACCACGACGGGTAGACTGCTTGGCCCCATCATCTGTCTGCCATATTAAGACGAAGGCATCCCCGTTAAGTGTCTTGCCCAAGGACACAACAAGCAAGCTTACCGGCCTGTTCTCCACACTATCCCTATTTTGCTAAGCGCCAAGCAGGGAAGCTGTGAATACCATTTTTTAAAGTCTTTTGGTATGACTCGACTTGGGAAATGAACCCCAGATTTACCGATTGCGAAGCGGACGCTCTATTCACTACACCATCGCGCTGGTTGGTTTAGATCTGAGAAGCATGAAGCTAACTGTTGTAAAAGTGTTTGCAAGTAGTGAAGGAACTTGGAATAACTGTTTATTCAATGAAGTGAATAAACGTTAATTATTTTTTGAATTGTAGTAACAAAATATTTGATTTTTTTACAAGCAATTCGTGATTTCTAAATGTTTGTTAGTGGGGGTTCTGTGACAAACGCAAAAGTACATCACTTCCGCAATGACAAAAAGGTTGAAGAGCACTGTTCTACATTCAACACGGGTTCTAATATCTGAAAAAAGGAAACACAGAGTAGTTTGGAACAATAAGCTTAAGCTAAGTACCTAAAGTAATAGCAATATATGGATAGGTTTTTTCCCCTCAAAGTGATAAAGTGTAGGAGAAGGCAGGCTACACACCCACAAAAGTTAAAAAATTCTCAACAGTCGTTTTCTTGTGTTTTGTTGATGAAAGCGGAAGCGATAGGTGTGGAAGTGGAAGCGGTTGAAAAATAACCGCTTCCACATCCCTGGTCGTAATTAACCCTGTTCGGCCTTCCAGCCGCTAGCCTACTTACTTATTTTCAGCTATTTCCTTTTGTTAACAGGGCTACGGGCTAGCACCGTGTGAATAAACATGGTGATTTAATTTTATTTTGACACAAACGTGAGTTATTACAATTCATTTCAATTACAAGAATTACTTTTTACTAAACCGTTCGCGCGCCACGTTCGAGCTCATGGCATGCCTTGTGTTGTGCACCCCTACTCTAATCTCTTGCCAAGAGGTCGATATTGATGGCATAGTTTATAAAATCTAAAGTTTGAGGTAAAATCAGCAAAAAAAGCGCGTCAGTAGATCTACATCACCGTGTGAAAGCATAGTCATCATATGTAAAATTGTACCTACAGAGGAAAATTTTGTCCTTAAAATTGGTTATTGAACCAACCAAACGATTGGATGCAAGAGATATATAGCAGTAGTGGATCCAGAAATATTTGGTGAGAAGGGCGAGAAGTCTAAATTAACGCATGATCAATCCAACTTGGAAGCGATGGTCTTTTTTTAAAGATCATCTTTTTCGAAGTTCATTTTTCTTAACAAAATTCTTCTTTGAGTGAAATACAAACTAACAAACTCACGAAATCACGATTAAGAAATGCTGACGAGGACGCATCTCCCACTTGCCTCCTGGATCCGCCACCGAGGAACAACCTTGTGGAACTTTTCCACTATCCTAATTTAATTAGGTTTGCGGCATAAGCTGGAAAATCGTTTCATGTTGTGCTCTATCCCAAAAAAAAGGAGAGGTAACCACAACAACAGGTGTGGTCTTATATGTTCTACTTCGGGACCAGCGCTCATAGGTGCAGCCAAGAAACTTAATGTCACAAATATGGTTACAAGAAGGTTTGCATCACGTCGTGGAATAAACCGATAATCAGATAACTTATTTATGCCATCACAAAACAAAAATCTTGACGAAGCAAACTTTCAAATTTGACTTGGTGCCAAGATCGTTGAAAGGGAATAGGGAGTCCGTGGTCCCTTGGAATTTGAAACAGGGGTGGACAACAAGCGGCCAGTTACATAAAGTGGATTTCAAAAGTGCTGATTCGATCTTCGAAAAAACGATCTCAAAGAAAGAGTCTTGATGTTGGGAAAGTTGGATGAAAAATACGACAAATCTCGCTTCAAAAATGCTGTTTGCCAAAAAAAGGTCTTCACCATTTTTTCAAATTAAAAATGCAACCATCCAATGCTTCAAAGCTAACTTCTTTACAAAATCTTTAGCATATAAAATCTGACTAATCCACAAAATTTTCTTCCAGTCTAAATTGGTATGCTCCCCTTAAAAATTTTCTGCCGACGCCCTTGTTTTTTGCCCCCATACTAATGGGAAGCAAAGGGTAGAACGTGTGAAATGATAGACAGTTTGTGAGTAAAACTAATTTTAATTCAAATTATTGGTAGGACGATCGGAAAAAGGGCATAGCAGCGATGACTCCGTTCATACCAACTTATCGTTACTGCTCTCATAAATGTAATTTAGGTAAAGCCAGTCCGACCGGCTGAACAGATTTTTCGACATAACTGACCGGTAGTCCTGCTGGGCGACGATGGGCAAGGCGGCTAGTAGTGAAATAATAGATGCCTTACTTTTTAATTGCGTTTTTCAAAATTAAAACGCAAAAGTATTTTTTTGATAAAGCTTTTCCTGATGCGCTGCCCAACTACCGCAAAGACAGAAAAGAGTTTTAAAAAGTATAGGGCATGATCCTCGATTTCCATAATCCCTCAACTGGCCTTTTAAGCTCTAAATTACAGACTGCTCTCCTCTTTACTATTGACTGTCGCAAGAGGAGCAAGTTTTGTCTCTACCCACATTCTGAAGTAGACCTGTAGGGTTGATTGAAAGCCGCTAAAAGGTTGAGTCTCTAATTGATAAGTCATTCTGAGCTGGGGGTGTTCGAAACAAAAATATTTCGTTTCGACGCAAAATTGCTTTATTTTGGTTTCGTTTCGTTTTGAATTAACTTCTTTAGCGAAGAATTTCATTTCCTTTCAAAATCGAAGCAATTTCGTTTCGTCATGCGCTTGAAACCAAACCGTGAAAGATTTGATTCATCCCGTGTCACAAACCTGCTTTACACCAAGGCTTCCCAAACTTTTTCGCTCACGACCCCTTATAACCTTAGAGTTTTCCGCGACCCTTCACGGTAAAAATGATAAACAGTGCAAAATATGCATTTCTGATAATGATTGAAAGGCGAAAAATAGAAACAAGCTACCTATACTCAAAGCCTACTAATTTGCACCTAGGTAGCTTATTGGAAACAAAACAAAAAGCAAACGCATTCGATGTGACGGGTACGACTGCTTTCCGCTACAAAGCAAATCCAGCTGTGGCTTAATATTTGTTAATGCTAATCTCAAGGCGGTTCAATGTTGCTTAGGCTGGAAGGGTATTTTGTTTTGATCGCCGTCAACGTTGAAAACGCTGACTCGCATAGATATGTCGAGACAAACGGCAGAAGTCGGATAAGGATGGATATTCCGCTCAAACACTAAGCCAAAAAGTGGGAAGCTTTTCCCAGAAAATTCAGCCGCAACGTAAAATCAGAAGATAGATTAGCAAGCTCTTCCTGAGATTTAAGAGAGAGGTCCTCGGTGCTTTGTTGTTGCATTGCAAATGAGTTTTGGATCCAATCTAATTTGGTATTGTCCAATTCTGGAAAAAAATACTTTTGAAAATGTTTTAACAGATTTGACAAATGGTCGATTACAAAAGGTTTAATAACGTTTTATTCCACATCATTGTTAGCCAAAAACTTTTCAGTAAATGGGAACATTTCAAATGAATCATTTTCAACCTTTTGTTTCCAGATGTTTAATTTGTGGATGAACTCTTCAATTTTATATTTTAGCGTGAAAACATTAGTGTTTTCTCCTTGGAGGAACAAATTAAGTTTGTTCAGTTTTTTAAGCAAATCCTCAAACAGCATAATTTTTACAGCCATCTGTCATTGCGAAGATGGTGGACCAAATCTAAATTTTTTTCCGTTGGAAAAATTACTTTATTTTTTAACGTTGATAACTTTTTTGAAGCTTTGGCTTTTGAAAGCCACCTAACTTCACAATGCAGTAAAAGGATCGTAGCTCCGGTTCCATTTTACCACATAAATTTGCAAAAATACGGGTATTGAGTGCGCGACTCTTAATAAAGTTAATAACTTTTACTGTATCTTTCTCAAAAGCATCTAAATCAGGAGAAACTTTTTGGCAACAAGGGCCTCTCGATGAATCATGCAGTATATAAAAGTAATAGGTGCATCACTCACAGATCGCACTCTTGCATGAAATCCAGCTGTATGTCCTGTCATTGCAGCAGCTCCCTCAGTGCACACACGAACACAGTCCGTCCGAGATAGCGCCACTTCCGTGAAAAAATCATCAACTTTCTAAAAAATATCCACCCCGTTGTGCGTCCATGCAATGGTTGACAAAACAGTAAATCCTCGTGAATGCTGTTATTGTAAATGTATCTAAAATATGACGAAAGATATGTCATATTTGCAGTGTCCGTCAACTCATCCAGCTGAATGGCAAATTTACGGCTTTCTTTAATTCGTAGAATGAGTTCCTCGGGTTGATCTTCGCTTATTTCGGAAATTCCCCTTGACACAGTATTGTTTGACAGTGAAATTTTTCGCATGTTTTTGGCCTTTCTTTGCTGTGAACAATTGCGCTCATGTTGATTGCAGCTGGTAGAATAAGTTATTCGTCGATGTAGTAAGGTTTCTTATTCTTTGCAATCAACAAAGAAGTCTCAAGCGATGCTTTTGTATACTTTCCTGCATTTACAAATTCTTTTTCAAATGATTGTCTTTGTCTTTCTGACGTTTGCTTAAGCGATGAAAAAACTTCACAAACCTGTTGCGATGAGAATCATGCTTGGTGTGAAGATGTTTCAACTTGGTCGGCTTAAAACTCTCACTTCCCAACACTTTATTGCAAATCAAACAAAGTGGACGGCGTTTATTGTTTTCCGATATGAAAGTGAAACCATGCTGCGAAAAACTTTCGTTTTACGTTCTCTTTTTGGTATGACTAGCCTCGTTTTTCTCATTAAACTTCCGCTTTTTCGATCTGCAAGTCAGTGTTGTATCTGCCTCAAACGTTGCTTCAGCATCATCTGCAGTAGGCTTATTACCGTCATCGTTCGATTTTTTTGACCAGCAATCATTGATTAGATCAGTCATAAACCGAAGTGACGAAACAAAAAGTTATGCACCCAGCTGTGCAACGTGATACGAATGCGGAAAAGTCCATCCGCTTTCAATAAACGAAGTCCCACTATTTAATACTAGAGATAGGCCTATCTACGTAGAATTTACAGCTAACTTAACCCTAAAAAGTTCAAGGTATTTTTTCGGGTAGTCTACTCAACGTTGTACTGGAGCGGTACAACTAATTTTAAACGTTTGTATCTAGAATACCACTAAAGATTTCACAATTTTTTTCACAACTATAAAGTAAATTTATATCTAAGCATGATCAACTTTTTTTGTTGTGCCATGTGAATTTAATTAAACTTGAAAAATTGAATTTTTTTTGAAGGTATACGAAATTTTATGTTTTCTATTTGTCTTTCGACGCTAATTCGTAATAATCAGATTATAAGTCACGTCGCAACTGCTGAAAAAAAGATGCAAACTGTAACGTAGGGGCTTTGGCCAACGCAAACAATGAGTGTTGATTTAATGCAGCTGCAAAGTCAAATAACTTTTAAATGCTTTGTTTTTTATAGAAAATGATTATTTTTATGATTTATAACTTATCATGCTCGAAAATCGCAAAACGCTTACAACAGAGCAAAAATTTGTGTGCTAATAATTATTTTTCAATTATTTATATAAATGCTGGGCTACTACATCATGTCGGCATCTTTTTTAGACAATATCATGTTTTGTATTCCAACTTCACTTGAAATATGCTTTGCTAAACTATTGTTCGCATACAATGGCTTGTTTGCGATTTGCTTACTAATATTTCCAGAATGATTTTTATATGTTTACAAGAAAATGTTTTCTTTTTTTTATGCGCCTATATGGTATTCCTACAAAAAGAAGCCATTTTATTATCCATTAGCCTTATAAACAGGATGTATCCAAATTAACCGGAGCTACAACTAATACTCTAAAGCAAACAGTTTACCCATAGCCAATTGTAGAGCTTTAAGTGCTATATTTAAAAAATATTGTGCGTTTTTTACTAAGCATAAACCAATTCAGGTTCTTATGAAGCTTGATTGCTTGACAGTGTATTCAAGAATAAAACCGTGTGAAAAAAGCTAAGGATAATGAATTTTTCTTATTATGGATCGTTATGGTTGTGTCATAGTTCATTGTCTTCAGATATTTTTTGAATACCGGAAGTCCGAGTTTAGAAATAAATTGATTTTCAATAAAGATTCTTTTCATAATATATCGTGTCATTGCAATGGACCGTGCCAGTTTACGAAACTAAAACGCTTACGCAACGTAGGCTAATACACAATTTTGATATAATTACTCAATAATGAAGCGACTATATCATTCCAGAGCCACTGCCAGAAAAATGCTTTAGGGGGGATAGTTGACAACATCTGTCAGCAGGGGAAAAACATTCACGTAAAGCCAAGGCATATGTAGAGTAATTTTTGAAGAAGTTTAGTATGAAAAAATTTTTGTGGATGAGACTACAGCATGAGCTGTCGCCCTTAGAAAATATTGAGACTTTATAGATTGAAATAATCATTTATTACCACGATTACACGTCTACGCTTGCCCAAGTGCTTATATTTATTTTTTGACGTAAGACAATATACCCAATGCACCTCATATTCATATTATCTGGCTGAAATTAACTGTCCCTGTTTCGATTGTGACTGAAAATCTACTTTAATTCAAATGAGTTATGGCAGAATGATCACAAAATTGGTGAGGCAAAGTCACAAAAATAGTGGGGTTGCTCCTTTCTAAAGCCCATCTTGACTCAGGTTCTGTTGGATTTGCTTGCACTTCACCGAAGTATGTAAGCAATAGCTTCATACAAGCTCATCCCCGCAACTGTGGTCCAATCAACAAAGCAATTTACACAGAGAACATTGCAGGGATGTCAAACTTCTGTCAACACTGCCTTTAATTTTGCCGGCTCTAGAAACAAATCAGATTACCCATCCAGAAGGAAGTAACGATAATCCTATTACAAAGTGGTTTATAGAGAATCAAGATATAGCCTATAGGTTAGGAAAATTAAACAAAATGGTTAAATATTGTTTACTTACTAACAAAATTTCAATATTTTTTCCTAATGCTAGATTCCTTTTTAATAATTCTTCAAAAAGAGTGGCATCTTCTCTTCGTGAAATAATTTGAAACTTATCAAAATGAAGTGCATTGTATGGTTTATTTTTCTTATTTTTAAACAAGTTTTTGCATTCAGCGCAATCTGAAAACTTAGGTTCGCAAATTCGCAAAAAGAAACTGAAGTCCGCAATTTGCGAAGATGCCCACCTCTGGTCATGGCTTTCAAATGATTTCTGTATATTGACAAAAATTATATTTAAAGGTTTAAGATGGACTATAATGTACAGTCTAACAAGATAAGATGTGTCAAATTTGAAACAAGTCAATGCAAATCTTTTGTTTGGCAAAAGTAAATATTCAAGTGTGCAGTGGCACAACTAAAGAGAAAAAAAGATTTACGAGGGTGAGTCGCCAAGTAATGCAATTTTTTTTATTACATGAAAAATAGAAAACACAACAAATCAAATCATGTACTAACATTAAGCTATACTTCAGAGGATTTCATCCCTACTTCTCAACATAGCCACCACCTCTTTCAATAGCACTGCTCCATTTTCTAATGAGGGCATGTATTCTAGCTTCGTAAAACTCAGGAAGTTGCTCACAAAGCCACTTCTTAACAGCAGTTTTCACTTTTTCATCATTTTCATAATGTTTGCCTCTCAGTGATTCTTTCATTGCACCAAAGAGATGGTAGTCTGAAGGTGCTAAATTACGTGAAAATGGAGGATGGGGAAGAGTCCACCCAAAAGAAGTGATTGCTTTCCCGGCACGGTTAACAGACGTTGATGGGCGGCCAGCACGAGGCTTGTCTCTTAAGCTTGCATTTCCCAATTCTTGGGACTATGAATTTGTCATCAAGCGGTGGGCCCGTCTCCACACATTGCTATAGTCTAAGGTTTTATCTTTGTAAACAGTTTGCAGTCTCTTGTGAATGTTTGCAGTGGTCTCGTCTTCAGCAACAAGGAATTCGATTACTACTCTTTGCTTCAGACGGACTTCTGACGGAGTTGCCATTGTGCAGTAACCTCAGCTAAACATATATCCCTACACCTATCCGAAAAAACACAATTAAACAGCTGAACCTCATGACTATATGTACCGTAACATTCAGAGACCCACTAAGGTCGAAACCGGTCGCCGGTTATTGACATGATGTAATAGATTGCTGTATGGTACGGTATGATATTGGTGATCATTTTTGAGCAAATTTTTCTATTTTACCTTAGTGTGATGCTGGAGGCAGATCCCTCTTAATAGGAGATCTGCTTGAAAATGCTAATTAGCAACTAGCAACTTCTATATTCTATGGAATGATAAGTCTTGACAATGATCCTACACCCCTATTAGGGCTTACCGATGTGACTTGTTGTCCATGTCATGTGTGTGTGTCCTTAAATGAGACCTCCATAATATAGGTATTGCTGTATCATATTGTTTTTATTGCATTTTTTTTGCACCCAATAGTAAATTTGTTTTATTTCAGCATGTTTATTATTGAGTGTTTTTTACACCCGCCTGATGAGACCCAATAAGGTCGAAACCGGTCGCGGGTTATTGACAGTAGATTGCTGTATGGTACGGTATGATGTTGGTGATCATTTTTGAGCAAATTTTTCTATTTTACAAAATTTCAACAAATTTTATCAAAAAATGCGCCTCCTGTGACAAAAATTGCGTTACTTTTTGACTCACCCTCGTATAACGCATTGCGATGTTTAGGTCTATCGCAACAAGCTTTTTTTCATCAAAAAATACAGTTTTTGTTCGTGCTGCGTATTTATATTCAAAAACCTAGTAGTTTTTGATTTTGATAACGAATAATCTAGGTTGAGTTAGTTCTTCTACACTTTTGAATCAAGCTTTTTGATATCGTACCTACGTTAGTAACTATGGTGAAACCAGGTTTAATATTTAAACAAGCCTAATCTTTTCATCTTTTTGTGTTGATATCGCGCTTTTTCAGCTTTTTGCTCCTACAAAATTCTGTTAAAAATTATGCTGGAAAAAATCAGCCATTTGGCGGCAGGCGTATTTTTTTCACGCTTATTCATAATTTTTTCTCTTCATATAAAATGCGTTTCGTTTTACGCTTTAGCTATTGTATTGTTGCGACAGGGCAGAGTTGTTGTTAACAATTTTTAACAAATGGTTAGTTAATTTTGTTTGTTTCAATTTATTTTTCAGAGATAAGGACAATTTTACGATATATTGTAGCTGATAATTGATTATTGGAAATTGTTTGAGGGTCTCCACGGTTTCCAAATGAGACCAAAAATGGAGACTATATTTTTCAAAACCCTTTTCTTCCTGCTGTTAATAGTGTTTGGTGAATTGTATTGTTTATTGTTAGGCAGTGGCTATTTCGCCGTCGACGGCAATTTGCCCTTGGAATCTATTTTGCCGTAGTCATTCACGTGTGTTTATATAGCCGTAATTGCTATAGTTATGCCAGTGACACTATGGTGTAGTGGATAGTGCACTGATCTTGAGATACCAAGGTTGCAGGTTCGAATCTCAGCTGGTAGGGCATTAAAAGAAAGTCAATGCACACTGAAGGGGCAGGCCTGGTATGTAAATGTACGGGGTAGTGTACACTGCAAGGGAGTGTACAGGGTGGGGGATAGAGACCTGGGGGAGCATAATTTTTTTAATTTGTTTTCAAAATTGACCAATCAGAAACGACCAAAAGTCACATGTTTAGTACGTCATTTTGATTGACCAATAACAAATAACTCACGGCAAAATAGTCTCTGAGGGTAAATTGCCATCGACGGCAAAATAGCCACTGCCTTATTGTTATTACGATTGCTTGCTGCAAAGCTGTGTGTTTGTTGTCAAACTTTGTAAAGATGGGTTGGTAATCTCCTCTTTTCCCAAACAACTTATAAAGAATCCCCTCTCAAAATTCTAAGCTCCTGTCTTTGTCATTCTGCCTGAAGTGCACGGGAAGCCTTTGTATTAAGATCCCAAAGTTTATTTTTGTAAATTATCTGAAATTTTACAAGCAGTTAAGGCCAGGTTGAACAAAATATAAAAACTGTTGGAGTAAAGTTATGAGAATAATTGTAACAAGATGTGGCCAAATATTGGCCAGAGACAATAGCAAAACCCATCTGGTCTTGACTAATCTATGTCGTTGGCTTCACGTCGATCTTAAAGCCAACCTGTAATTGCTGTTATTCTCTGTATAAGTTTCAATTAAATCATTGATCAAGCTTTCTCGAAAAAGCTTTTTACCGTTTTTTCGAAGAAAAATTGTAGCCTCTCAAATTCAATGCTGCAGGTTAGTAAATTAATTAAAAATATTGCAGCCAAACTGTGCATATAATTCTGTTGTTCTATAGTATAATAAAATCTACAAGGCTTAAAAAATATAATACTGCTTAATAGCAAATCCCAAGCAAAAATGTTCAAATCATAATGTACAGACAAGTAAAAAAACAAAGGTAGTCAACTATCTATTGGGTCTCTTTCAGCATTGTAGAACAAAAGAGCAGATGTTGAATTTCTTTATATGTTTTCTTTGGATTTGGTTAGTGCATCAGAAGATCTATAGTCAATCTTTTTACTATGCCTCCACAAAAAAGCTACTCAAAACATGCCTTACAAAAAGAAAGGTAATGTGTACCACCTTTGATTAGGAAAATAACTATTACGTGCATAGCATTTTGTTTGTAATAGTAGCTGCAGAGAGTATTTTGTTATTTTTTTATTATTTATTTTGTAGTGGATTTTAAGCACTTTTTTTTAGATAAATCTACTTATTGATAGCAGATCAGTTGGTCGATAAGCCCAAAATAAAATGTAAACAGTACCAGCAAAAGTTTCGGAAAGAGTGGTTGAAAGAAACGTTTTGTAAAAATTAAATCAAAAAAATTCCTGATGCCAGGAAGGCATAATCCAAACAATTTTCCGTATCGTTTCAAGCAAAATATGATTTTATCAAACATCACTCTCCGCCACTAAAAAACATGTCAAATTGTAAGACTGTAAACTTGCAAACTTTACTAACCTTAAAACTTTCCACATCAGTAATTCAAGATCAAGCTGCTTTGGCTGAAGTTCGAGAGCAGTGTTTGTAATAGAGCGATGTTCAATTTTGACTTGCGACCATCTCACTGAGTTATGTAAAGCTTGTTTTTCAGATAGCAAAATTGCCAGTGAGATGAAGTTGCATTGTACAAAATGCTCTTATTTGTTAAAAAATGTTTTGATGCCGCATGTTTTAAATGATCTTCAACAGGATATTAGCAATGAGTGTTTCAGTCACGAGTGTTTACAAGGGGGTACAGAGGGTACCTTTGGTACAGATTCCGGAAATTTTTGGGGGGCCCAGATTTTTGAGATTGTCGCATGCAATGCTAACAATAAATTAGACCTAAACTTTTTATTTTTTCTGTTAACAAATGCATTAGCTATATAATAACTTTTGTGACATGATGACTAGTGTTTTCTTCATTTTGGCCACAAAAACTTGGTTCAGCACTCCTTTTTAAAAAAATTCGGCCCCCAAAATACTTCCTGGCCCCGTGGCCAGAAACATGAAATCTGGTTCCTGTAACTTTTAAAGTATATAGCTTCCTAAACATAACATCATTTTAAGCCCCAAACCCTTAAATCTTAAACCTAGATATCCCATATGGATCAATCAATTTGTTTATGGTCAGATTTTACAAAATCATTTCACATCAATTCTGTTGTTTTGTTATCTCTATTAAACAGGAAGATTGTATTTTACTTACCGATTACTGGTAACTGATAACGATGCATTGCATGTTATTCACATTTTGTCTTTTGACTTACTTTTAGCCTTATTCCTTAGACATACCTAGTATTATAACTAACCGGCGCGATGGCGTAGTGGTTAGAGCGTCCGCTTCGCAGTCAGTAGGTCTGGGGTTTATCTCCCTAAGTCGAGTCATACCAAAAGACTTTTAAAAGTGGTGTTCACAGCTTTCCTGCTTGGCACTCAGCACAAAAGGGATAGCGTGGTGAACAAGCTCAAGCTTGCTTGTACTGTCCTTGGGCAAGATACTGAACGGAATGCCCCGATCTTTATGAGGCAGGCAGGTAGTTGGGCCAAGCAGACTATCCGTCGTGGTGATCCAGTCTAACTGAAGACCCGCAAACAGAGCATGAGCTCTTGCGTAGTGTATGTACATCTTCCTGCACAATGCTTAGCACGACAACTCAAACGACGAAGACGATAGTATTATAACTATGCTTGATTTATTACCCCCATATATAGAAACTTGATTATTGGAATAATACAGTAGCAGAAAGCAATGTCTTATTTTTATCACAGTGGAGCTAAAAAAATTGAAGAGCAATTTCTGAGCCAGCATGCCAAACACTCATCCATTTGTAATTGGATAAAACCCGGCAACTCCAGCTTATCAGATCCTTGTTAAAGGGGGCCGGAATTAATGTTGTACCGGTCCCGGACTGTTCTCTCCACGGCTATGGTTTTAGTTTATTTTTAGATAAACCAACAAATATTTGCTACACCAAGTATTTGGGAATTGTGGTAATACATTTCAGTATTTCAAAGAAAAAAGTTGTGTCATTTTTAGAAATGATAAAACTTTATAAGTGCACAGCAGCTGATATATATTGTGCACTTAAGGAAACACTGTAAATGCATGGATCGGACTTTTCTAAATTTACAGAAATTGGTATCGATGATGCTAGCGTCATGACTGGAATTAATGATGGCCCTCACCAACGATTAAAAGATGAACCTTTCCCAGTTCTTGTGCGATATTTATGCCACTCTTTGCAATTGGCTACATCCTATGCTCTGAGTGAAACTTTGCCACGTAACTTAGATATTTTTTGGCGTCTGAAACATCCAATTGGTTCAATAAATCAAGTACTTGACAGCAGGCATACCATCGGATTTTCGATTTGATGAATGATGGACATTACCCACTGAAGATTGCTTGTTCTTGCAAGACAAGATGATTATCTGTTGTTACAACAGTATCCAGAATAAGTGGTCAATGGCTGGAAATAATTATTTTGAGATGATGAGATTAGAATATTGCTATACTGCTGAAATATTTCATTTTATGTTTAGTGATGAAAGAAACAAAGCCTATTTTCTATATTTAAAATGTGACTGATATTTCAGGCGGACAATCCGAATGCAACAAAATTGACTGACAATTTGATATTTCTCATCGAAAGCTTGTAGAGTTAATTTGGGATTTCGAACAGCAGAATTGACCAGTTTAATTTTTGCATGGAAGAGCACCTGAACTTACAAGCTTATTTGGGATGTGGAATTGAAAAATGTTTTCAAGATTTAAATCTTCCTGAAGAAGAAAAAGTCATTAGGAAATAATGTATGAAGTGTGTGGTATGTCTTGTCAAGCAAATAAGGCAACGAGTTTCTGAAAAAGTTCAAGTTTTACGCAAACTATCAATGCTTTCTGTGAAAAATGTCTTGGAAGTTGTCAAAGATCCAGATGATGAGGTACTTGAAATGTTTTATGTTTCGATGAATGATATTTCCAAAATTGAAATTCACTGGAAAATATAACTTTGGTGCAATGGGAAACCAAATCAGATTCTTCAGGTTTTGGGGTTGAAGTCAGCCATTAATGAAAGTGCAATGGGAAAAAATCTCTTCTACGATTTGGCAAAGGTTGCAAAATCGGCTTTACCATTCCCCACTTCAATGCAGAAGTTGAGAGAACTTTTTCGCAAATGAATTTGGTCGAGAGCAAGTTGCGTAATCCAATGCGGGGTGAATTACAAAATGCTGTTTGGCAGTGAAATATACCCTTAAAAGAAGCGGCACATTTGTACCCCACCTTACGTATCCAAAGAAGTGATTAAAAGTGTAGAAAAAAGTGAAAGGTATTCTGCAGCTGTTACACAACCGACAGAAAGTGAAATACCTTTAACAGAAACCAGCGATGATCCTGATGATTAGCTTCAGCTAAGTTGAATTGAATTTACACAATTCTAGTACTTTTATTACTAATCCTGTACTATGCTGACTATGCCTGTATTTTGTCTCTAATGCCTGTACTATACCTACTATGCTTGTGATATGCCGGTTATGCCTATTTATAACCAACCATATATCTTGATTTTACAAGTCCTATCCTCAGATCCGGTTCAAGCTTTAATCATTACCTTAAGCTGATGCTTAAATTAACTTTACTAATTGCAAAGACTACACAGCCGACTTTAACGCTTCACTGCAAACGTCATAACTATCAATTTTGAATGCTTACCAAATCAACTTTATCCCATCATGTTCGCAATCACAGCAGGTCAATTCCTGAAGCATTGTGAGCACCCAAGAAAATGAGACCATTTTAAATTAAGAAAAGAAAATAAAACTTAGTCATGCGTTTTCAATAAAGCGCAATTCTGTCAGTCTGTCTGTTTTAACTCCTCTGAAACTGCTTGAGGTACAAGCATCAAACTTGCCACGATAGATGACCACCCCGTGGTGAGTGTAATAAAGGAGTTTGTCACGTCATCATGACATCCCAATTAAAGATTTTTTTGAAATTGCATTACTTGACAGACGACAACCGCTATTTGCTCAAACGAAAACCAGCTTCCGACTTTTCGCATTTCAAAAATTTCATTTGTTTAGGGTCTAAAGTGACGTCACAATCAACACTTTATTGCACAATCTGTATTTTGTTCTTTCTCAAAACGTACTCATCGCAGAAACGCGATAAAACGTTCTTTTAGGAGATATTAATAAGGTGCTTTCGATAAAAACAATTTTACAACAATTATTGCTTATGTGATTATGCTACGAGCAATTTTTTATTTGACACTTCAAGCCCTATAAGCATTTTTCTTCTCTTTTTTTTTGCACCCTTAAAACTGGCTTTATGATGTCATAATATGTCTCGTACGATTAACACAAGTCTCACTACCGCAGATCATAATATGAACATGTTTTCAAAAATTGTAACATTTTTGCAAAATCTGTTTATTAAAAAACTGATTTGTGACCTCATTTCTCAACTGATTTTCAAACTTTCTTCAATAAATTAAAGGTTATCTCAAGGTAATTTCGATAGTGTATAATAGGTACAATTAATTGTTGTTTTTATGGTCAAAAACTGAACTTTAAAACCTGTCGTGTAACTTTTTACCTCTACCAAAAAGTGGTGAGCTGAGTAAGAAGAGGTAACTGTAACACAAAAACGTTATAGTAAGGTGCTAGCAATTACTGTCTTTTGAAAGCTTAAGAAATTTGCTATCCCACAATATGTGACTCTAATTACTTAAGACTAAGGATTCGTTTATAATTGCTGATCAAAATTTGGTTGCCATACATCATGTTTTATTTTTAGTTGAACAGTTATCCAACTTGACCTAACAATCTTGCAATTGTTAAACCAAAGCATGTTCTTTGGTACATTTTGACTACTTTTCCTCACAAGCATGGTTCTTTTGCATTATCTGCCGACGTTTTCAAAAAGATCCATCAAAAACTGAGGTCTCTAAATGTTTAAGAAATGTAGTATGCGGGTTTAAAACACTAAACATTTTAGTGCCTGCACTTTACAAAATTGCAATTTCTCAAAAATTTAAGTCTTTTGACACATTTTGGCTATTCTTTCTTGATAACATGGATCTTTGGTATTATCCATCAAATCATTCATCAAGATTCATCGAAAAATGAAGTCTACAAATTATAATGTGTAGCCTACTCCAAGCAACACACTTGGTGATCACCCAAGAAAAAGACAAGAAGGTAAAAATAGTCCTTTCTTATCTTTTTAAACAAAATGTGAGTGTCGAGCTACATATGGCCTAAATGTTGAAGCAATTTCCTTTTCAATTGGATGGAGCTGTCGCAGTAGCCAGCTGATTTGATATTCTTAATCTCGACATTATTATTGGGGGCCCGCGATACTGCTATAACTTAACTGTGAGTGCTTCATTTTGAGTTAGTTTGCTATGTGCATGGGCGGCGTTTATGCCAGGGCCAAGCAACATGGCGTTAGTTCAAAGACGTTAGTTATGTAGGCGTTAGTTCAAAGACTTTAGTTATGTAGGCGTTAGTTCAGCGTGGCTAGTTTATATTAATTCGTCTACATAACGAAAAAGTGGTATGTAGCGATTCTGATATTTAATGGCTCAAAATGCACTGAGAGGTCATAATGTTAAATGGCATCTCAATGCTTGCTACTGGTTAGTGAAAACAGCAGCAGGCAGCAAAGTTATCCATTATCATTTTGATAGCGAACATAAATGGTAAAACCCATTACTGATATTTGTAATTGCAAGAATATCGCTACAAAACACTAATCTTCATTTAACAGCAGGGAGGTCTGGATTAGGGGAAAAGTTAAATGTAATAAAATCCCAAATTCAAGAAAAGATCAAAATTGAACAATATATAGCATCAATTTGTGATACTCGATTAAGAGGGAATGCTTATGTTTGAAAAGAGATTTATAGGCGTCTATTGCAATAGGTTATATAACTTAAAGGAGAGCCATGGCACCTTTTCATGCTATGGCCGAATTAAAGCAAAACAGCGAAGGCAAAGATCTTAATGTCACAAATATAAATACAAAAGCGGGGCCACCAAATCGTCAAATGGGCCTACCACTAAATAGTTCATTTCTTTAATTGTCAAAACGACCACTATCTGGGAAACACCAACAGTTTTGACTATGTTTTATCTCCCCCTTACACTTTTAAATATTACAAATGTTACTTTGTGAGATCATTCTTTCTTTTTCAATACTTCCAGCTCTGATTAATAGACCAAACATGGTCACCATTAATGTACAGAAACTATAGCTTAAATTTACTAAAACATTTCGTTGTTGCTCTCATAAATGTTTGTACGATGAAGCTGACGCACCTGCATTCATTGATACATTTTAAGTTGGCACAGGTGATGGTACGCCTTGCGCCGGTAAAATCACATCAAAGTTAGGAGAAACATTTTTTCTATTTGCTTCAAAATAGCTTTATAAAGCTGAAAATTTGGGAAAAGCAAAGACTCATTTAACTTCTATGAGTATATCTATGCGAAGAAAAACAAATATGATTCTCAATGCAAAGCCAGCAAGGACTTGAGAAAGTTTGAGGCGAAATTAAAATTGACGTCACTGCGTCAAATTACACCACATGTTATCGGTATTTCACTTTACAATAGCTCTATGGAGCTACCGAGATCAAACCAAACATTTGGGGAAAAGTAACCCCGAGCACGTCAAGCAAGTGGAAAAGAATATGCTACATAATGCGTAGCCAGCGAGAACTTGACAAAGTTTAAAGGGAAATCAAAAGAAAACAGCATCACTGTGTCAAATCGCACCACACGAGACATTTTTGATATTTCGCTTTAGAATAGCTAAATATCAGAAATGTGATCCGTAATTACAAACTACGGGAAACGCAAGGCTCCCTTGAGTTCGTGTCAGCAATGAACGGAGCACATATACCTAAGGCATAGCCAGGATGTTAAAAAGAGATATTCTATTAGAAAAGGGAACACAAAAAAACGTGAAAGCCTTGTGAGCAAAGAACATGTAAACTTTTGATAACTCTTCATACAAGAACCTGATGGGTGAAACCGGTTGAACCGACATTCTCAATCCCAACGTTACTGACGGGTGACGCCGTTGTATATATTGCTTTGATGTATTGTTGCTTTGATGTATTCTTTTGTGTCGCGCGCGTTTTGTTGGCCAAAAATAAATGTAATACATACATACTATAAAGCAAGGATTTTTTCTTATGCTGATACGCTGCGTGTTAAGGTATTTATGTCATTTATGACTATACTCTACATCATTGTCATAAACCCCAAATTTAAGAAAAAATCAACATAAAACCATAATCATAACAATTCGTAAAACCGAATATAGAGCGAACAATTGCCGCTTTTGTCGCTATGCCGGAAACAAGACCAATAGTGCAGCCAAATTAGGAACTTTATGCATTAAATATAAATAAGAAAGGGGCAGCACCACATCGCAAAATAGGTTGCTATTAAATAGTTTATTTTTTTAATTGTGAAAGCAACCACCATTTCGCCGCTGCAATCAGTTTTGATTATGTGCAATCCCTTCTCCCTCTCAATTATTAACTATAATTTATGGCAAGATTCTTTGTGAGCATTGTCAGTCATGACTAAGAAAATATGATGATCAAAATTTTGTGTACAAGAATTGTAAAAGTGCATAAAATTTATTTACTTTTTGCTACTGCTCACACAAGAGTCCGATGGGGGAAGCCGGTGCAGCCGGTTGAATTGAAATACTAAACCCTGACATTACGGATGGAGGGCCCCTGCCGGGCGACGCCGGCTAGTGAAAAAAATAAAATAAATGTTTTTAAACAGAAAATTCACTGTAACGCTTGCCATGAAAAAGGCTAGATTTATAAAAAGCTAGTGGCTATATTGAAAAAAAATGCTAAACAACTATTAATTAAGCAGTCAAACACAAACAATAGGAAGCACCAGACCGGTTTTGCCATCGTTGGGGCTCTTCAGTGGCGCGTATCCGACCAGCAGGGAACCGAACCATCGAGATGTAGACCCTCATCTGTGGTTGGTACCACTCGACCACCTGACTGGACGCCGCTGCGGATGTTATAGCTGCTATTTGTAAGTGAGTGACCTGCTAAACAACTAAAAAAAGGCTAAATTGGCAACATTGAGCAACTACATTATCCATCCTTGCTGTGAGAAATCATTGTTTCAAATGTAGTTGTATGCATTGCACTTTGTCATACAGTGGTCAAGAGCTTTTTCTTGAATTTTACGTCCTTCTACCGCAATTTTTCGACTACTCATTTAATAATTCATTGGGCAGAGCATTGAGAGGGATTCATCGCTAACTTTTGACCTGGACAGACCTTCAACATTCGCAGATATTATTGTCAGCGCCGGCCTTGAAAATGGCCTCCTTGGGTCGTCGGAATGACGCTGAGATCTAAAGTGCTGGCGGTGGTTGGTTTTCCACATTTTCACGATTAATCAATGGAAGTAGTTATTGCAACTAGTTTGCCTGGCTAGGCGTAACAGTGGTACCACGTGAAGGCGGTCGAAGAATGGGCCGACTTAGATGGAGAGGCAGTCAAAGCATAAACCGAAGCAAGCGATCTCAGCCTTGTACACAATGCAAAGCTCCTCGAATCCCTTAACAGTGGGAGATGGAAACAAGGATACAATCCCGATTTCACATTTATGAACCACAGCATCTCTCCACTTAGCAAAAAGATGGAACTGGAGCCAATTGCAAAAAACCAACATTAGTCAATTGAAATCGTTGTGATTTCTGCAGTCTCTACTGCTTCAATACCAGTAGAAACTGCAGAAGTCTATCTGCAGTGAAAAAAAATAATCTATCGACCGTCGTCGACGTTTCAATTTGAAAAAAGCCAACTGGAAAGGATTCTCGAATGAGCTTGAATACTGACTGCAACACGTCCAAGCAACACCACACAACTACGACCGATTTTCGAAAATTGTCAGGACAACTGCTCGACACAACATTCCTAGAGGTTGCCACACAAACTATATTACTGGCTTAACAGCATCCGCACGCCAAATGTATTCTACGTACAAGCGCCTTTATGAGAATAATCTTTTTGACAATAAAACCATCACAGCAGGAGAGGAAGTGATTAACGCTACATCAGAAATGCGACAATCTTCATGGCAACCGAAATTGAAGACCTGAACATGGCCAGAGACAGTCATAAGGCGTGGAAACTGATCGGAAAGCTTAACAACGACTACAGAAAGCCGACGTAACAACACAGCAATATCACCGCCAACTAAATTGCTCACCAGCTGCTTTTGAATGGCAAAACACCTCATTCCACAAGACAACTCAAGCCGAATCTCAATACCGATGGTTGTGACCCAAACTTCACAAAACCTTCCTGTCTAACTGAACTAAAGCAGTGCATTAACTTCTCTTCAAAGCGTCCTCGATCAAGACCGGGTGGACTTCAACACAGTTGCATCTAGTATTTATGATGAGGCTTGTGCAGCAGTTGGCATGAAAGAGCTTTCAGTGCCTCGGTTTGTTGGAATCCAAGTTCATCGTGATAACGTTGAAGCAGAATCGGCCTCACAATATTATCAACGTTCGATATTCCTTCCGTACATTGATGGTCTAAGCAGCTCTCTTCGAGAACATTTTAATGATACCCCTTCTTTTTTTGCGTTGCTCTCTATCTTGCGTCCAAACAATCCGACCAACATCAATGACTTTGAGAGCTTATATTCATTGAACAACCTCGTAAATGAAGTAAAGTTGTGGAGAAGTTCTCTCACCCCTCAAGTAAACCAGGAAAGCTTGCCCGAGCTTTTTCTGAGTGCCCAAGCTTATCCAAGTGTGCGCAACGTCATACAGAATATCTTGACACTCCCGGCAATAACCGTTGAGGCTGAACGGTTATTTTCGTGTATGAGGCGAGTCAAAACTTGGTTACGTTCACATATGACCTCGGATCGCTTGTCTGATTTGTGCGGGCTTCACTGCCGTCACGAAAGAGTAGATGAGGAGAAGACCAATCGAATATTGGCAACCATGGCTGGCGAAAAGCGACGACGAATTGATTTTTGAGCGTGATTAACTGGAAGTAAAACTTATTCAACTTCGATTTCGATATTCTCGCATGTGCTGACCACTTACTGATCTAGTAACGTATACTACTGTACGCACTGTATCTTATCGCTTTTTAATTCTCAACAACAAGTAAAATGGCGTACGCGTTCATAAGATGACAGATGAGTGTGTCTGGCTCAACAGTATATTGTATGACGATTGTCTTATCAAAAATTACCCTTAACTGGCCTTTTCAACGAAAGCGTTAGAATTTTTGCATAATTTAGCGGCCAGTTTGCAACTAGGCAGAAATTCTATAAAATTTATATTTTCATAGATATTACGTGAATATGCCGTTATAAGTAAATGACGTCACATTAAAAGTTGCAAAATTTGGCCCCCTCTCAATTTTTTCCTGGCTACGCCCTTGGAAAGCAGTGAGTAATCATAGCCTTGATCATTTTGGGTCGTTTACTCCCGTTTTCCTTAACAGAGCCCTGATAGCGTGGTCAACTTTCATGTGGGCGTTTGAAGCGATCTGGGATCTTCAAACGCAAAGCGAGGGCTAACTCATCTGGATACCTCTTGCGTAACAACTTTTAGAAGGTTGATTTAAGCGATGGCGGCTTAGCAATCCAGTAATTAACCAACATGATTTTCAATTTTTAAAACAAATTACTGCATTTAAGTAATTTATTCTGAGGCAAGCATGAATTTATTGCGTATATAACCACCTACATGAACCGACGTCATACCATTAATATCAAATCATCACAGCAAGACAACATCCCGTAACAGAGTGGTTTCCAACATGTTGAAAAGCTATGAACTCTTTCGAAACCTTGGTTCATGCAGTAACTCCCCCACAGAATTGTGGGTTCTGCTGTTCGAATGAATGTCGAAAACAGTTCCGTAGATTTCCTTTGAGTTTGTTTTTTACCGAAATTTCAAAACGTTGTTTATAATCTATATTGTTTTCCTGCTAACTTTATGAGTTCTTTTCTTCCAACAGTTGTGACGTAATACAGGTAATTTGCGTTTTGCATGGTATGACCATGCATCTGTGTCATACCATGCAAAACGAAAATCACCTGTATAACGTCACAACTTTTCCACCTCCTGATGTATAAACTTTGCAATAAAGTTGGCGGTGAAAATACACTTTTAGTTGAATCCAAAGATACCCAAAAATTCACAAAAAAACCGATACGAGAATTACAAAATAAATTTTTGCTAGTGTATATTACGACTTTCATTATTTTTATGTTTGTCTTTTCGTATGCAATAATGGATTATGAAACCATCTTTTGAATTTGCGATGTTTTTCAGTTAATTAATTCGTAAATTGCTTGCTAGGCATTAATTTTGCATAAGTTTGTTTCCCACGGGTAGGTGTAGGAGTTGTGCAAAAATTCATGACGTCATTCAAGCGACTACGCACTCCTAAGTTTTCTGCAAAGCAAAAAGTATCTTTTTTGCAGTTTGCAGAAATCTACGTTTGGATTTTTGCCATCAACCATACATTTGATGTCTTGTGTGAAGCCTGATGTTGATACGTAACTATAGTTACTTCTTTTTCAAGATGTTTGTAACTGAAGATGTTGAATTTTCCAAAACTAATAAAAAAATTACGAGAATGCCAGTAGCACACTTATACGCATAACAAAGTCTTGTTCAATTGCAGCTAAGGCTTTTGTTGTGCAGTGTTTGCTCATCTTAATTTGCAACTGTAGTACTTTGTATTATTTCCTCTTCTAGTTCAATAAAGCTCTATTTTCCTGTTTGTAACTAAATATAGTCAAGGGGATGCAACAAAAAAAATGAAAACGCGCGAGTGGGATGAGCTTTAAAGTCGGAAACTCAGAACACGGCTTTATCAAATATGTAGGAATTTCCACTTTCTGTCTAGTGATGGCTATAAGGAAAACAAAATTGCTGTAGTGTACCAATCCAAGTCACTGCTGTTTGAAGTCATATCGTCCTTTTGTAACGCAAGTGATTAAGATAGTGCTTTTTGTAAAGCCGAAAAGAATACAGTTAATAGTGATTTTTTGCTTTCCGAAGGCAGATTGTTTACTTTATTCATTATCTAAGAAACGTTGCTGTTATCAAAACAACAAAAGCTATGCCCACCGGTGTAATATTACAAATGTTACTTTGCAAAGCAATGTCGGCATGGTAGTATTAGGGGGAAAGGGGTTCGAATTCCAAGCCTTTGCTGGAAATGTAGAGAAAACTGTAGTTAAGTGTAAAAATGCCAAATTATTGGGAAATAAATCCACGCTTCGGGCAAAACCTCCAAAACACGCGAAGACCTCAGATCGTGGGTGACCGGCCCTTTTTCCAGAATACTTTTCGACTTGGGGACCTCCGCTTTACAGACACCAATTTCTGTATAACTCATATTTCTTTTCAGTTTCACCGCAAGAGCGCCATGGTAAAACATGCTTTGGTACCGCTTCAGAGTTATCCGTTGGAGAGGATCGTACTTACAATTACATGAAAATGGTATCAAGATATACAAATTGTACAACTGTAGAAGGAAACCTCGAAATAACTTTCTTAGGATATCCTACCGTCAATGTATCCTTTTTAAAGGTCAGTCAAGAGCAGGACATGCCTCCTTCCTAGTATATGTAGAGAGCAGTGTCTTTAAGCACCTAGCCTTCCTCTCTTCTTCCCCTCACAGGTCATTAAAATGTTTGCTTAAAGGCGCTTAGGTTCGAACATGGTTCTACTGCATCGTTGATGAACGCAAATAAGTCAGGAGTAAGTAAAATCCTTCCCATTAGCATTGCTTGGTGATCACTGCTTTGAACCTTTTGCGACCCATTATGACCACCCTTGAAACAAGCTATTTTTTCGAGGAGATTCGAAAAACTTTTGCGATTTCTCTTATTAACAACGGAAACGTTCTCCGTTTCTTTTCACTACCAATTACATTGAATAAAATTTAAGTGTTTTTTCCGTGAGCTTCCAGATCTAACGAAGCGTTTTGCTCATCAACTTCTAAAAAGAATTAGAATTGTTTCTTATAGCTGGTGCAAAGGTAAATATACGCTGTTTGGCGTCTAAATATGTCGAGTACTTAAAACGATTTTGTTTAATAAAGGACAATAGAAAAGTGCATTGTTTTCCTCTTAGTAAGTACAGCTTAAACGTCTCTTGAACTTTCGACTAAATTGTGCGCGTGCTGTGCAACATCAAATAAAACGTCCTTGCTGAACAACAGATCCTTAACTAAGATAAATACGTTCCCCTTTAAGCCTGGTTTACAGCGGTAATTGACAAAACTTACAGCGGTAAGTGAAAAAAGCACAAGAAATCAATTTTTTTACGCTGTGACGAATAGTTACGATGTGATCACCTAATTTTATGCCGCGTTTTTTAACAGCAATAAGCAAATTATGATCTTGCTGGGGATAAATTCAAAGCCAATATGTTTTTTGCTGTAGGATAACAGAAGGTAGGCAACTGTACACTAGGATGGAGTGAACCAAAAATTTTGCTTTGGCTCGTTGATATTGCCGGTGGAACAACATAAAACGCCCAAAAACCAAATTTGAGCAAATTCTGGCAAAGGGAGAACCTACGCATTTTTTGAGGTAAAACACTTTATTTTCAAAAAATGCAAAAATGTTATAAAAAAAAAAACTATAAAAACGCTTTTTGTTTGTTAGATTTACTTTGTTTTTTGATAATACACTACCGGCAATTCAGTCCCGTAGCACTCCAACGTCGGGCCCCCTCCCAAAGTAAGCGCAAGAGCCCCTGCGCACAGGTCATATCACTTTAGAGGTGTAAAATTGAAAAGCTGCATTAAGAAAATACACCACAATTTGTACATAAGTAAACAGGCTAATGTCAGAATAAAGCATGCCGATACCGAAGGTGCAAGTCATAAAAAATTCGGCACCGATGCCAGAGTTCAGTAGGACATTTATGCAGACACTGCGAAACGAAAGCAATGACACTGAAAAACACGAAAAAGTTATAAAAACACAGTATCATTTAAATAGTCTGGAGCGAACCTTTTTGTTCGCAAATGCTGTTATGACATTGTCATAATCAAGAGATCGGGCGCAGTCATTTTCGATTGACAACATGGCTAATGAAGATAGTCTACTGTCTGTCATAGACGTTCTATTAAAAGTTTTGATCAGTTTCAATTTGCTGAAGCTTCTTTCAGCGCTGGCAACAGTCACGGGGCAAGTTAGTAAGATTCGAAGTGCGATGTACACATTCGGATACAATTCAAATAAATGAGTCTTTAGAAGATAGTTCAAAAAGTCTTGAGCCGTATTGAGATTGCGTTTTTTTTTGTAAAATCAAAACAAACCGCTGTAGCTCGGCGCTCATTTCATCAGAATCAATGTCACCGAACTTTTTTGGAACTCTTTACAGCAAGTAAGAAGAGCATTTTCTTGTTGCACAAGCAAAAGTTTGTCTCGTGTGTACAAAAACGAAAAGGCGAAAGAAACCTCACGTAACAAATTAAAGCGCTCCTTTATTGACATAATAGCCTGGTCTACTAATGGATAGAAAAAGTTGCTTTTAAATTTCAGTTCAGGAGTAGCTCGTTGTTCCTCTTCACCTTGGTAATCAAGCAATCTTCTTTTCTTTCCACTTCTTGACGGAGGAAAAGAAGGATCAATATCCAATTCCTGTGCTATTTCAACAGCAGATGTTGCGGCACTGTCATAACCCGTTGTGCGATAGTTTTGCAAAAACTTTTCAGTTGCCTGGATTTCCGTTTCCATTGTATGAAGGGAGACTCCATACGATTGAAGAATCTTGCTTGCTTTATTGACTTGGAATAGGATATCATACCAAATAAACACCGACAAAAGAAAACTCCATTTCGATAAATGAGCTATCAACGATTTTGTTTCTGAGGCAACTCTTCCATCTTTTCTTTCTATGGAAATGGCTTCCAAGTCTTTCAGTGCCAGCAACACCTCTTTTAAATTGTATCGAAGAGGTTTGATGCATCTAATTCTGCTTTCCCAACGAGTATCAGATTGTGACTTTATGGACAGCTCCACATGTTTCTTCAAAATTTCCCAACGCTGAGCAGAGGAAGAAAACAGCACATACAACCTTGTAAGTACTCCAAAAAATGTCAATGCTTCCGTCGATCAATTAGCACTGTCAACAACAACTAAGTTAAGGGTATGGTTTGCACAGGGCACGTAAACAGCTTTGGGATTGATGTCTAGCATTCTTGCTTGGACCCCAGAATGTTTTCCTTTCATGTTAGCACCATTATCATATGACTGACCTCGACAATCAGACAATTCGAGTTGCAGTTCGGTCGCTTTTTCTAAGAAAGCGTCCAACAAGCCTTTCCCAGTACTGTCACTTATTCTCAAGTAGCCAAAAAATGTTTCTTTAACAACAGCAGCTTCTTCATTACATAGTACATAACGGAGAATGACAGACATTTGTTCATGATGTGACATATCTGGAGTGCAGTCCAAAATTATAGAAAAATATTTTGCCAATTTCAATTGCTGTAAATTTTCTTTTTCAACTTCTGTCGCTAGCAATTCAATTAGTTCATTTTGTATGGTAGGACTCAAATAGTGATCTTTAGTGTTTTTATTCTTGATTCTGTCTTGAAGCTCTTTTAGGATCGGATCTCTTCTTGCCAAAAGCTCAAATATACCCAGAAAATTTCCATTGTGAGGAGATCCTAAGACTTCTTCAGATCCTCTAAAAGCAAGATTCCTTTCCGATAGAAACAAGGCAATGTCGATAAGTCTCTCTAAAATCGGTTGTTACAAGTCTGCTGAACTGAAAATAGTCACGTAGCCAAAAAGCAATTTCAGACTAACTTGGGCCGCCAAAGTTGGCCTGGGCCCCCCCAATTGGGGGGTTTGGGGGGCGGCTGCTACGTCTCTGCGGCAATTAATACTAAAACTCATCAATACAAATTTTTTTCGATTATGAAACTTGATCGCTTAAATCTTTTAAATTAAATCATGCAACATTTTCACACTTTGCAATCAGTTTTGGAATCGTTGTGATCCAGGTTAAAACGTGATAGTCAGGCCAAATCATCAGAATAAAACAGTCAGCGAAGCAGTTTGGTCATAAATCAATTGAAGACCAGGGATTTCTCTTGATTTCAATGTAAGCAGTCTTTACAAATGCGCTTGACTGTAATGCGCTTATATATCTGCAGCTGACATCAAACACCTAGAAACTGTTCCAACATGGACGAATCCGTCTCTTCTATCAAAACCACAGGCTATGTATGAAGCATCAGTCACCAACTTTACAATTTTTTTGACTGACTGGGTGTGGTTTGGATAATTTTTCACTTCAAATTTTCTTCTGCAGTATAATAGGATTTCTTCAGATGCAGTTTTAGATGTGAAGATAGGCTAGTGACATAAATCTGCGGTAATGTCAGAGTAATCTGCTGGCCTTATAATAAAGCGTTGGAACCAGAAACTTTTAAACAGACATATCACCAAGTTGTGCTCCATGGCGAATTTTCAGAATTGCTTTGACCGCTTTTTTTCGAATCGTTTCAGAGTCATCAGCAAGCATTGACATTATGGCATTTTCAGAGTGTGCCTAACATAAATCTGCTGGCCTTATAATAAAGCGTTGGAACCAGAAACTTTTAAACAGACATATCACCAAGTTGTGCTCCATGGCGAATTTTCAGAAGTGCTTTGACCGCTTTTTTTCGAATCGTTTCAGAGTCATCAGCAAGCATTGACATTATGACATTTTCAGAGTGTGCCAAATAAGCGTTTCTACAAGTTAAAAAAACATATTTATGAGTTACGATCAGTATAAAATGTGGTTAATCTGTCTCTCAGTACTTACAGCAAATAAATAATGTTATAAATGTTGTATTGGCTTAAACGCTTATTGGTATAATGTGTGTTATTATAAATAACAATATATACTATACAATGACAATTATTATGAATAACAATTACCCATATATACCTAGATATAACCGGCCTCACAGTATCCCGAACGTCAGGCTCGAGATTTTTTAATAATTGCATCTGACGTGTCTTGGTCTATCAATGTGAGATGGTAAGCACTTTATGTGGAACTACATTGGAGCATAGACAGATTGTTTTCAAGTTTTCTTTGCCTTTCAAGCCATGCTTGCTAAAATAAATTCGGCAAACTATGAAAAACACGTGTTGCTAACCCAGCATGTCGTAAAAAGCGACTCTTGGGTACCCATTAGTGGCAGGCCGCCTTGTTGGTGGTGGGGCTGCCTGCCACTCATGACTGGTTCGAAATGGGCTGCCATCTTTCCCCTAGCCTAACTTCAATTAAGTTGACGGCATGAACCTGAATTGCCGTTCATGCCGTACTTCCATCCCGAGGAAGAGGAGGGGTAATCACAACAACAACAACATGAAACACATGTTGTAAATTCAAAGCAAAAAGTTTATTTTTACAGTAGTTTCATGCAATTAAGAATCATTAGATCACAAGCGATTGAGAATCATTTTTTGAAATACATTTCATGATTTTTCTACTTTAAGCTCTCACCTGTTTGCCAGAGTCAACCATCGTAAATGGTTTAAAGAACCAGGTTTTGTCTTTTTTATACCAAGCAGTAACTTTCAAGAAAAATGCTTCAAACAATTTGGTACAGATAAAATTGATCAGCTGACAAATCGCGCCAATATGTCTTCTGGAATTTCTCGGATTCCTTTATAGCTAAGCCGATTTATCTTTTCAGATTTGGTTTCAGGTAGTGATTCTGCCGTGCTACGTAACTTTCCAATTGATCCTATTAAAAGTGGAATATCAATAGTATTCTATGGTGTTAAACCAGTAAAAACTACATACAGGTAATGGTTCCATTTGTTATGATAATGAATGAACCAGAGCCAATAATTCCGTACATACCTGAAAAACTATCTTTTCCACATATTTTTCCAACCAAATTTGTGAATAAATGGCGCAAAGGTAACTCATTTGTTTGTAATAAGCAAAAGAGCCACATCACTTTATGCCCATGTTTTACTCGATTCGGTGAATTACTCATTCCATGCTGTCAGTGTTGACATTGGTTGAATCGCAACCAATGTCATTTAGCTCATCATTAATATTGTATTTGCCAGCAAACTCAAGAATGGCTTCGCTAACTGCTGCTGCATTTCGCTTTGAAGTGTTAAATGAGTCAGATATTCACCATGTGGTTGTCCTATCAAAACATAATGCTCTTCCTTTAAATACGTTAGTCCCCTGTATCTTTGTGTTGGAATAGAGTTTGGTCCTTTCTACCATCAAAATAGATTGCATCAATTTGTTTACCTCCATCACTTTGTGTAAATTTAACAATTAATTTGTTTCTAAATATATTTCTTTCTCTCCTAACTATGCTTTTGTCGATTGTGATGGTCTGATCTGTTTCGGTCACTAAACCAAGGTCACAAAAGAGTGCAGTGCATATCGTTGCAGTAGCGCGATCAGATGAGCCATATCTATCAGCTTCTCGTGCAACGTGAATCAACCGTTGTTTCATTTGGTCACCTAAAAAATAAACATACTATTAGTCGATTAGTCCAGTGGTCGGCAGCCTTTTTTTACCGCGGCCCTGATCACCCTTCAATAGGTATTGAAGGCCCATTACATTTGAAATCACGACTGCAAGACGAATAACTGTTAAACAAAAAAGGTCAATGGCTTTTGTTGTATCAAACAATCTCGCATTATTCAATGCGATTTAATCAATCAATGCGATTTTTGATATTGCTTGCAATCATTTCCAGCGAAATCAGGCAAAAAGTTTGTCGTTGTCGCAACGAGTAAGTTCTTAAAGGTTACGTTTAGCAAGTGGTTTCTGCTAGCTGATTTTATACGTTTCATTGCCGAAAGAGACTGCTCGCACATATAAGTAGTGCTAATCATAGATACAATTCTGTTAGCTTTGTTAGATATTTATTCTGTCGTTACCGCCACATTTTCTGTAAGCCGTCTTTACGTTAAAATTGCTGCCTCTTGTTGATCACACGATCACGTGACCGCTCAAGCACAGCGCAAAATTCGTTTTTTCACTGTACTGTTGTTTTGTAATTTCAGTAGTGCAAGCCAAAATAGCTGGCAGTTGTATGTAGATTAGATTAGGTGTTTAGTAAGTTGAAGTCGGAAACTTAACTATTCTACTTGAATTTAGATGAAGTCGGTAATAATAAAGTGTGTTGCTATAATTGTTTGATAGAAGTTTGGCGCAATATTGTTTCTGGTACGTATTAATTTTCCTTAAGTATGACGTAATCATATTGGTAGCAACTGATTTTGGTATGTTTCTTTTATAGAAACCGTCTTGTACTGTCTCGTAACACCGCGTGTTTGAACGGTCCTCCCCACCCAACTTTCGCTCTTGGATTTCAAGTATCGTTATTATTTTGAATCATTTATCCTTTAACTTCGTTTATATCTAAATAACATTTGTTCGAGTCAACGTCTGGAGATATAGAGAGGAAGCCAGTACGAGACGCGTTGCAGAAATAAATAATACTATATCAACAATCAAGTCGTAGCAGCCATAGTTTGGTGCGAATAAGGCGTCGCCAAAGCGTTTTAAAGGAAAGAATTCGCAACAAACAAAAGTTTCAGAAACAATAGTTTCGTAGCAAGACAAGATATCCTCTGCATAAAACTCAAATTTGAAGCCCTTGTTAAAGTCGAAGAAAGAGTCTGTGCCATGTCTTCTAGATCTACGCAGTCTTCATCAAAGTTTTCCAAGCAGTCTAGCTGTTCGAGTTCCAAGCGCAAAAGTCAAGTTGATCTAATGGTAGCTCGTCAAGCAAAGTTGATTGAGCAACGCAAGCAGCGCGATGAAAGGGTAGCTCGCAGGGCTCTTGAAGCTGTACAAAGAGAAGCAGAAGCAAAAGTAGAAGAAATAACAAAGGAACTTGCTATAAAAAATCTGGAAAGAGATATAGATTTGGCAGAAGCGCGGGTTAAAGCTTGGGATGAAACTTCGAGTCGAAAGAATGCATCAGTACGTTCAAAAGGATCTTGCTTACAAAGCTCATGCAAGGATGAGATGTTAGCTGGACCAAGTAAGCAGGAAGCAGATCCTTTAGTCTCAAGGGTGAACGTTAGATTCAATCAGACCGAGGTTCTTGGGGTTTTCCAGCAAAACGAGGCGCTACCACAACCAGATAGTAACCAACAATTTAGTCAACATCGCGTGGTTAAGACTATTCCCGAATTAGAAAACCCTGTTGATCAAACTCGAGCCAAATGTGAATACCCTTTTCCGATGAATGTGGATTATCCCCATCCACGTCCGGTGATTCCGGATTTTGATGGTGATCCTTTAAATTACAATGCCTTTGCCGCCACTTTCCAAGCTCATATAACGAGCAGAATTACTTCCGATAGTGCCCGTCTAACCTACTTGATTCAGTATTGTAATTCGGAAGTAAGGAGTTTGATTGATCATTACGTGGGTACAGCATATGGTTTCGAACGAGCGTGGGAAAAACTGTATCATTATTACGGTAGACCATTGATTGTAGCGAGTCGTTGTGAAGAAAAGCTAATGGCATATCCAAGAATTAAGAACAGAGATAGCGTTAGTTTGAGAGACTTCGCAAGGATCATGGACAAAGCCCTTGTTCAACTTGAAGGGATTGAGCACTTCACCAGTCTAAATTCTCTTGGAACGTTAAAAGGAATTGTTGAAAAACTACCAGAAAAGCTGCAAGATGATTGGTTGCAGTGGTCCTTTTCAATCATAGAGGAAACGAAAAAAGAAGTGACGTTTCGAGATCTGGCTGCCTTTATCCGCCGAGAAGCTGACATGGCAAGTTCGGTCTTCAGCAGTTGTCGGTGGCCTGCAGCTACGGGTAAAGGAGATTTGAAATTAAAACGTTATGTGATCTCGAATACGAATATAGTGAGCAACGAAAAAACACACGAAAAGTCATCAACTGCAAACTGTAAGTTGTGTAAAGAACCCCACCATATTAGTCGATGCGACAAGTTTCTAAAGTTGAATTACTTTAGACGCCTCGATTTGGTTAAAAGAAAGGGATTATGTTTTCGTTGCTTAAATACGGGTCACATGATTGGATCGTGCTCTACTAAAGAAGGTTGTTCAGTAGATGGATGCAAAAAGCCCAACCATCACTCGTTGTTGCACATGCCTTTAAAGGACTCTGAAGGGGAAACAAGGCCAGCTGTTTTGCACTCTATCTGCAGTTGTAAAGAAGAGAAAGGAAGACTACCTTATCTTCCTGTTCTACCGGTGAAACTGAAGAGTGGCAACAAGACCTTAACCACTTATGCTCTACTCGACACAGGATCACAACAAACTTTCTGCTCGTCAAAATTGGCTGACTCGTTGGGTACTAGTGGTCCAGAATGCTCAATGGAAATTAAGACGATGAGTCAAGAAAATAAGTCTATAGTGGTTAAAGGAAAAATTGTTGATATCCTTTTGCAAGCTTATGATTCAGAAACGCAAATTAGTTTAAGTAAAGTATTTGTGGTAAAAACTTTGCCAGTAGAAAAATGCTCGGTTATGGAGCCAAGCATGCTAAACTCGTGGAGTCATCTTAGAAATTTAGATCTGCCGCAGTTAGACGATAAGTCTGTGGGCTTGTTAATTGGTACAGATCATAAAACAGCAATGACACCTTTGAATTGTCTTCCAGGACCAGAGGACGGCCCAGATGCGGTGAAGACGCCGCTTGGATGGATTATCTACGGACCCAATTCTCATTTCCTGTGTGAAAAGGATGACAGAGCGATTTCAAAAGTTTTGAACATCAAAATTGAACAGATTTATGATGGACCTCCATTAAAAGACCCAAATGTAAGTGAGATTGACTGTGGCCTAACCACAAAGAATTCTCGAGAAGACCGCGAAGCTTATGATAAGATGAAAAGATCAGTGAAATTAGTTGATGGTCATCTTCAACTACCCTTGCTATGGAAGGCAGAAAAAGTTGTTTTACCAGAAAGTCGAAAAATGGCGGATATGCGACTTATGCATTTGAAAAGACGATTGGTTAAGGATGAAAGTCTCCGCAAAAAATATGCGGAAGTTATGCAATCGTATTTTCTAGAAGGATATGCCGAAGTGGTTCCAGCGAAAGAGTTGCAGGATTCAGAACGTTCATGGTTCCTTCCTCATCACCACGTGATCAATCCCAAGAAGCCTGAAAAACTAAGAATAGTTTTTGATTGTGCTGCGGAAGTAAAAGGAGTGTCATTAAATAATTCATTGATTCAAGGACCTGACTTAACAAATTTGCTAGTCGGGGTTTTGACAAGATTCCGAGAAGGTCCAGTTGCACTTGTAGCTGATATACGGTTCATGTTTCATCAAGTTAAAGTGAACAACGAAGATAAGAACGCTTTGAAGTTTTTGTGGTGGAAAGAATGTGACTTTACTAAGCAGCCTGACGTCTGCCGGATGACAGTTCATCTCTTTGGATCTAAATCATCGCCATGTTGTGCGTCGTTTGCCTTGAGACACACTGCAGAGTTATTCAAGGACCAATATTCAGCAAGGGCTGTGAAAGCAGTTCAAAGGAATTTTTACGTTGACGATTTTCTTTTCTCAGCCGCAACTCTCGAAGAAGGCAGATCGACCGCACGAGAAGTCGCCCAAATGCTGTCTAAAGTTGGGTTTGTCCTGACCAAGTGGATTACAAACACACCAAAAGCACTGGAAGATTTTCCGACAGATGCATGCGCAAAATTTGACAAGTCAGTTTCTGTTTCTAGTGAGCGCCGAGAACAAGTGTTAGGGATTCACTGGAATGTTAAGTCAGACCAATTTGTCGTTGAAGTTCAATTGAGCCAGAAACCGTTTACTAGACGAGGATTATTATCGTTGTTGTCATCCATTTTCGACCCCCTTGGATTTGTAGCACCAGTGTTAACTCAGCCAAAACAGTGGTTAAGAGATCTTAAAGACCAAGAGTGGGATGAAGAAGTTTCCCAAGAAATAAAGGAGCAATGGAAAAAATGGATGAATTCGTTTCTCGCGCTAAAAGATCTTTCAATTAGTAGATGCGTAATGTCTGCAGATAGTGAACCAGTAATTTGTGAACTGCATCATTTTGCAGACGCTTCTCAGATGGCTTATGGCGCTGTATCTTATTTGCGAACTGTTCACGGAAATGGAAGCATTTGTTGCTCTTTTCTCATGGGAAAAGGGTATTTGGCTAAAGATAGAAGAACAGTTCCTCAGCTAGAATTGCTGGCTGCTGTGGTTGCCGTGAAATTGAATGCTTTGATCAAAGGTGAACTTAATCTTGCTATTACACAATCATATTTCTGGTCAGATTCAACGTCGGTTTTGCTTTCAATAAGAAACCGCAAGCGGCGATTTTCTGTGTTTGTGTCCAACCGCCTTGCTGAAATTGAACGTGGAAGTGATCCCAATAATGACTGGAAATATGTTCCTTCCGGTGACAATCCAGCTGATGAAGTGACAAAAGAGATGAGGGCCACCAAGTTTGTGAAATCGGGCAAGTGGTTAAAAGGTCCTGATTTTCTGAAACTGCCAGAAAAAAAGTGGCCATCGCAGAATGTCATTTTAGTGAGCGAAACTGATGGTGAAGAACACAAAGATATTGATTCGATTGAGCTGAAGCCATTGAGTGTTTCCTTGGTGATGGCATGTGCCAGTGAGGACTCCCCCGTGATACAATTAATCAATCACTTTTCCTCACTTTATCGACTAAAGAAGGCAACGGTGTGGCTCCTTAGATTCGGACAGTTTCTATCGACCAAAAGCAAGGGAGAACAGTTCAAGTTGTTGAATCACCCTACTATCAGGGAGTTGGAGTTAGCCGAAAGATCACTTATCAGGTTTGATCAAAAGAAAAATTTGCCTGTGCTGTACAAAGCGTTGGAAAAAGAAAGGACACTGACCAACTCTAATTGCCCTAATGCTTTGTTGAAAGGAACTCCTAAGATGCTGAATCACGCCATAGTAATGGTAGGCCGTCTGGCAAATGCTCCTGTGGCATTTTGTGCAAGACATCCGTTGCTTTTACCAGCAAAAACTCATTTGACTAAGTTAATACTTTTACAAGCTCACCGTGATTGTGGTCATGGTGGTATTAATCATACTTTTTCTACTTTAAGGCAGAGATTCTGGATCCAAAAGGGGTGCTCCTCAATCCGAAGCGCCATTGGAGAATGTTTGGTGTGCCGCAAGTTGAACGCTAAACCTTTGAATCAAATCATGGCAGAATTACCAGCCGCCAGATTGCAAATTTACGAACCACCATTTACTCACACGGGAGTAGATTATTGTGGGCCTTTTATGGTAAAGCAAGGTAGAAGTAAGGTCAAACGTTATTGTTGTGTGTTTACTTGTCTAACCACAAGGGCTGTCCACATAGAGCTTGCTTTAGATTTGACTACGGATGGTTTTTTAAATGCTTTACGTCGGTTTATTTCCAGACGAAGAAGTGTCAAGCATCTTTACTCTGATAACGGTACCACCTTCGTTGGGGCAGAGAAAATTTTACGAGATGAATTCTTGAAGTTTGATCAGGATCGTGTACACGAGCACATGAGCAATAAAGGAATTGAATGGTCGTTCAATGTACCAGCCGCAAGCCATCATGGCGGCGTATGGGAACGGATGGTAAGATCTATTCGTAGAGTCCTGAGTATTTTGAACCCTGGTCCTATCTACAACGAGGACGTCCTTCACACGGTGTTGACTGAAATAGAAGCGATCATTAATTCACGACCCCTGTTCCCAATCACATTTCTTGATATAGAAGAGCGGCCATTGACACCGAACGATTTGCTCTTACCTGATGCCAACGTATCTTTGTTATCGCCACAACCTGATAAAAGGGACCAATATCTGCTGAACACATACAAGCGTACCAAGTTTCTCATTAGTAAAGCGCGAGAGCGATGGATTAATGAATATCTACACAATATCGCCGATCGAACCAAGTGGTTTGGAGAAAAACGAAATCTGTGCGTTAATGATGTTGTTATGCTGTCCACTGATTCTATGACAAATGACATGGAACTCGGACGTGTAATTGAAGTTTACCCCGATAAAAGGGGTTACGTCCGCAAAGCCCGATTACAATTAAAGAATCGTGAACTGTTAAGACCAATAACAAAAATGAGACTGTTGATTCCTGCTGAAGAAAGCGCCACAGAATCCATTCCGCAGTGGCTTAAGACTGTGGTAGAAAAGGACAAAGATCAATTACTGAAATCATAATATTGTGATGTTTAGGCCTAGATTTGTGTGTAGATTTTGTGTTTTTGCTGGCTTGTGTTAATCGTATAAATATCTTTATTGAGGTAAAATACTACGTTAAAACGTGTATTTTAGGGGGGAGTGTGTTAGATATTTATTCTGTCGTTACCGCCACATTTTCTGTAAGCCGTCTTTACGTTAAAATTGCTGCCTCTTGTTGATCACACGATCACGTGACCGTTCAAGCACAGCGCAAAATTCGTTTTTTCACTGTACTGTTGTTTTGTAATTTCAGTAGTGCAAGCCAAAATAGCTGGCAGTTGTATGTAGATTAGATTAGGTGTTTAGTAAGTTGAAGTCGGAAACTTAACTATTCTACTTGAATTTAGATGAAGTCGGTAATAATAAAGTGTGTTGCTATAATTGTTTGATAGAAGTTTGGCGCAATATTGTTTCTGGTACGTATTAATTTTCCTTAAGTATGACGTAATCATATTGGTAGCAACTGATTTTGGTATGTTTCTTTTATAGAAACCGTCTTGTACTGTCTCGTAACACCGCGTGTTTGAACGGTCCTCCCCACCCAACTTTCGCTCTTGGATTTCAAGTATCGTTATTATTTTGAATCATTTATCCTTTAACTTCGTTTATATCTAAATAACATTTGTTCGAGTCAACGTCTGGAGATATAGAGAGGAAGCCAGTACGAGACGCGTTGCAGAAATAAATAATACTATATCAACAATCAAGTCGTAGCAGCCATAGTTTGGTGCGAATAAGGCGTCGCCAAAGCGTTTTAAAGGAAAGAATTCGCAACAAGCTTCTTTCTTCAAATGTGGAAATAGGTCATGATCAATGTCCTGCCAAAATTGCAAGACAGATGTACTGTAATTACCACTGGCATCCTTTTTGGGGGCTTTGCTCTGTGATCCATGTTGCAGTAATTCCATTTGAAGTTTAGCTCTTACGTCATCTTCTTTTAGCCTGAAGTCGCTGGTATCAGTATCAAATGGATTGCGAAGGAGTTTTTCAGAAAAACCAAGGTCATTAAATTTAGAAAATTGACGTTCCATTTTTTCATACACGTGGTAAAGATTTTGTGCATATTGCCTTCATTTCTTCCTTACAAAACTATGCGTTTTCATCAGTTACACGCAAGCTTGGAAAATGAATGGGATCGCCATTTTGCAATTGTTCTCTGAAGAGAATTAGCTTCCTTTTCATTAAATTAATTTAATACATCATGTCGCATAACAAAAGGCCTTTGCCTTGCAAAATCAAATTTAATTTGTTAAATTTTGACGTGATATCTGTCAGGTAACCCAGTCTGTATTTAAAAATAGGCAGGTATTTTAATGCAGAAAATTCTTTCTTATTTTCGATCAAAAAGGTAAGTATCTGAGGCAAACACTCACTGAATCGTTTCAATACATAACCTCTAGATATCCATCGAATCTCAGTATGCAACAGAAGATCACCATACTCATTGTTATATTCATCAAGCAAAACACGAAATTCACGACGGTGAAGTGGCTGTGCACGAATATAATTTACAATCTTTACCACAATGGTCATAACGTCTTCAACTGCAACGTCATAACGTCTTCAATTGCTGTTTTACGCAAAGAGATTGTTGGTGCAATAAACAATGATACGCTTTAAAATCAGACAATAGGTTGGTTTTTCTTGGTAATGCAATTGCTCCTTTGTTTTTTCCAACCATGGATGCGGCTCCATCTGTAGCAATTGAGGATATTTTGTCCAGTGGCATATGGTGTTTCTTCAACACTTCAATCAACGCATCACTGATGTCCTGTCCAGTAGTCGTCTTTGGTAGAGACACCAAGTCAAGCAATTCTTCCTTTATTATCGAATTTTTAAAAACCTATCTAATAAAAATGCACAGCTGTGCGCTTCTTGTAATATCATTCATCCAAAGACAAAGTTACAAACTCTGATTTTCTTTTGTCATCATCCAGCTGATCATCAATGTTGCTTGACAGCATATCAGCTCGCCGTGCAACTGTCCTTGCAGAAAGTGGAATATCCTTAAAAGCTCTTTGTATATCTGCCTTATCTGGAAACAACTGAGCGGCAACTTTAATCATACGCTCTTTGATAAATTCACCATCTGTAAAGGACTTCATATGTCTAACAATCTCCCATGACACAATATTTAAAGCTACATTTAAAGCTTCTGTTTTTCCTCTTTGTAATTTGAACACCGACTGCTCCTGCGCTAAACCTCTTTGTAACCGATTAAACTTATCAGTTTGTGACTGTGACCCTAAAGAATATTTTTCAGCATAATTTTTGTGCTTGCTAGAATAATGACGTTCCAGTTTTCCTTCTTTCTTTTCAGATACGGTCTGATAGCAGATAAGATATTGAGAATCCTCATCCTTTCCTGCGATGTGGAAGTACTTTTTTTCCCATTCTTTATTCCACTTTCGACTTACTCTTCTCTTTTTTACAATAGACATTATTCGTCTTAAAACAATTTAAATTGAACCTGCTGTCTGGCGTAGGCTAACTCTAAAAGATTATAGATAAAAACAGTATGTCTAAAACAGGCGAATAGTGCGAATGTAACTTTTCAGTGTTAGTATTACTACTAAGTCTTAAGAAAGCTAATGGTAGCCTACTAACCTTCCTGGCAACAGAAGAATGCAAAAGTGTAATAAGTGTCGTCAAATCACACAGCAACACTAACACTGCAGTGGTGACTTGTTAGTTTCTGATAGAACCAGGAGCTAGGCAAGTGTGAATAAACTTGGCGATTCAAATTATTACGACACAAACGAGCTGTACTGTGATTTATGCCAAACAGAAAAATCACGATTTACCTACCTAACCGCTTGCTACCGTAGGGCCGTGTAAGAAAAATAAGTGATCAGCTAGCCTAATTACTTATTTTCAGCTACTTCCTTCTGATAACAGCGTCACGAGCTAGCCACGTTTGAATAAACATGGTGATTTGAATTTATTTCGATATTAGCGTGATTTATTACGATTAACTCTAAATACAAGAATTACTTTTTACCAAACCGTTCGCGTGCCACGTTCAAGCTTATGGTGTGCCGCACACGTACACCGTGTTGTACACCCCTGGACAGAAAATTGTAGTGTTGCGAAATCAAACTGTAGCGATTATCATTTTACGTACAAAGGTTTGGAACTTCATGCACTACGCATTTAAAACTACTATGCACGTACGGCTAGGATGCGGCCCATAAAGACTGTGTAAAACCGAATAGCTCGCGGCCCACGAAAAATTGCTAAAAGGCCCACAGTTGGGCCGCGGCCCACAGGTTGCTGACCACTGGATTAGTCTATAAAAAACGCAATTTTATGCTATGAAAGCATACCTGAGAGAAGAACATTTAAAGGCATGTATGGCTGATCAGAGATCGAAAAATTATTACTTTTAGTGAAATTATCAGAAAACACAATGGTGGAATCAGGGTTAGAATCACTATGCAAATCAGCCTCCATAAAGGTTTCCTCTGCATAAGACAAAACGTTTCTTTCCAGTGTTTTAGCGATTTTTGTTGTTGCCTCGCGGTCCAATCCTGAAATTTGCATGCGCCCTTTCGTACCAACTTTTTGACGTCGATCCAAGACAAACATTAATTCTTGACGTGGAATTTGTATAAACAATCAATAACCTCCTCGGGGCCGATGCACCATATCAGGTGCATTTGGAACTTAGTTGGCGGCTGCCCCATACCTGGCTTATTTCTGCGGGAATGTAGCGTTTTTCTTTTTGTCTGGAATTTAGAAATTCCCGGCGCGCCGGAAGCCGGCAAACTGTCCGAGTTTAGCCGAATTGTCGTCGGAAAGGAAGAGAGGCCCAAGAAACCTCGTCCTTCCAAGTCATTCGTTGCTTGCCAGGAATGTGAGGTGGCACTCTGCCTGAACCAAGACCGCAGCTGTTTCAGGTCTTGTCGTAGGCCTACTAAAGTTGTGTATTGGCAGTAGCGGTGGAACAGAGAAGATGATTTTTGTTGCTTTCTTGCGTCAAAAACTGGACATGCATGTTTTTTTTTTCTAATTGTTCTGAGTACAATGTGAACACAATATCACTTACATTACGGTAGCATTTTAAATAGATCAGTAGTTTAGGATAGGCTATGCCCTAGCTGACTTAAAAACTACTAAAAGCAAGCTTCTACTTATATTTTAGAATATAGGCTAGCCTATTTACAAAAATGTTAGGTCGAAGAATAAAGTTGAAATTAGTAATTTTGTTAATTTTTTCGTTTTTGTACCAGTACAAGAAAACACAACCCATATTGCTGTTTCCCTCAAAAAGGCGTAAAACTAGGCAATATAGGGTGCATCCTTTGTTGGAAAAAGAACAAAGAATAAAGGTAGGCCATTGTGGAAGCTAATGCGGTACGTTAAACTTGTAGCCTACTGATTGTCAGGTTCATCAATAGGGGCCAGACGGAGCGGCAACCCAAGACCCATGCTTTTGGGGTTTACTGGGATGAGACAGGGGGCTCATAAATTTAGAAAGCCCACCAGCCAAGTGCAAAATACGTACCAGTATGTGAGTTTACATACCATGAATAAATGGCAAACAAATTTAGTAAATCGTACCTTTCTTGTACGGGTGTTTATTGTTTTAAAGTATATATTATCTTAGCAACAAATAAACTTGATAGATCGATCGTATGTAAATGACAATTTCGTGTAGTGGGTACACAATTTTTTGTGCAAAAGCTGTTACGGTTTCAAGAAGGGGCTCCCTATTTTACAAAACCCTTTACGATGTAGGTAGAAAACTAAGTAGCCTACTGACTATTTTTACATGTGTTCTTTAGATGACAATAAACGGTGTACTTTAAAACTAAATCGTGTTTGAGAAAGAGCTTGGGAGGTAACGGGCAAGGAAATAAAATGAAAACAAAAAATAATTGAAACTTGTTGCAGGCGAATATTATAAATTGGTTAGATATGAGAGGGCTTTGCCAATCGGCATTTTACACGCCTTTCCACATGACTCCACAAATATTCGACCAACTTTTTCAAAAATTGAGCATAAATTGCAAACGTGCGACTTGCTCAGGAAGGACAAAATATCTCCAGCTGAAAGGTTGGCTGTGACTCTGCGGTAAGTTTGCTTGCTTGTATAGAAGCATATTTTTATATCGCTACAGTCAACTTCGGATATAAGAGACTCAGATATATGGGATTTTTGCTTATAAGGGACTACGCAAAAGATCCCAAATAATTTTCAATATAAACTAATAAGTCGGTTAAAAGAGAATTCGGTTATAAGAGACTGATTAAGCTAATCCCGGCGGATATCTTATATCCAAAGTTGACTGTATTTATAAGGCTTATTTTTTCAAGAGTGGAAGCATGAAAAACTGAGTAAGTAGTTTTCAATTACTTTTTTAATATTTTGTGTGATCTCTTCCACGACCATTTTCACAATCGCAAAGCCACTAAACGAATCAGCTGCGTCTTTTATATAAAATCCTCTTCCTCATTTCAGGTTTTTGGCAACTGGAGATACATATCAATTCCTACGTCCTACCGGATGAGCAAGTCTGGCATGTCGAAAATTGTTCCCCAAACATGCGAAATTCTGCAGACCTATTACAGCCTGATATGATGCCACTTCCCGATCAAATTGCTGAAAAATTTGAAGAATTATGGCAATTTCCACGTTGCTTAGAAAGTCTTGATGGGAAGCACATTGTGATACAAGCTCCTAAAAACTCCGAATCTTTTTTGTTCTCCTAGCAGCTGTAGATGCAGACTGCAAATTTGTAATCGCAGACATTGGAGCATACGGTCGACAAAGTACCGATAATGTTTTAATTCACTCTTTGGAAAGATGCTAAAGGCACAACTTTCCATACCTCCTCCGAAACCATTTGGAGGATCTGTCTTACCTAACTTGCTTTACGTCTTTGTAGAGGACGAAGCCTTTCCTTTACTTCAAAATTTAATGAGGCCCTACCCTGGTGGAAATTTAACTCGTGAAAAACTAATTTTCTTCCATCGTCTCTCACGTGCGAAGCGTATAATGGCAAATGATTTTGAATTTTGGCTTCTCGTTTCCCTTGTTTTCTTCGTCCACCCATGCTGGCAACAAAGCAGCTGTAATGGAAGCAGCGGCAGTAATCCATAACTTTTAAGACGTGAAATTAGCTTTCAGTACAAAGAAATTGCATCAGAAATCCAGAGCTGTAATAATCAAGCAACGCAATTGAGGTCGATAAGGCGTGTTGGTCGTTGGTACAGTTCAACAGCGAGCTATATTCGGGAAGCTTTTTCTCACTATTTTTGCTCACCAGCAGAATCTATTTTCTAGCAAGATTAGCTGACATAGAGAGCGGATTACAAATTCATTCTGTGGTTTGTTATATAAAACTGGTTGACCGTTTGTTGCTTTCAGTAGCCCTTCTGATTCGTTTTTAGATAACAAAAATACACCCAAAAGCTTATAATAAATGTGGGCTATTGTTCCATAGAGACTAGATTATGATTGCAAAGTTTAGTTTACGTGGTGTTTTATTGTGCGTGTTACTGCCGTGATTTCAAGGTATTGGCACATATACATCAAGCTCATTACTTTTCGAGATAACCGAAAATAGCTGAAATTTGAATTTCTATCAATGCTTGTTATATATGTATGACTTGCTACATAATAAAAATTTCAATTGTCACTTTTTACTCATAGCCCACCATATCAAGACCTCGGATATTTTAAATTTAAAACCGGAAAAAATATATAACACCCTGCTGTATATACCTTCTTTTACATTTTTTTATAAAAGTTTGACCCTGTGGATATCATTTAATATTTCGCCCAGTCCACGTTTAAAAAAATGTTAACTTATACACAAACTTACCTTGACTTGATTAATTGCACAAATCAGGCACCATTGACCAAGCATTATTTCTACTCATACTTTTTCTGGGAGATTCTTTTGACGGGTTTCAAAGACATGAAAATTCCTCCACTGTCAAAATCAACTTCTCGTTTTCTACATCATCGATAAATGATGTAGTGCGAGTTTTTGGCATTGTTTAGTGCGCTCTAAAGCTGCGCAATTTCAACCAAAATTTAATCTAATGATCTCAAAATCTAAAAAAACCAATTGTATGATATATCACACAAAGGTTGATGGATACTTAACTATATATTTTTAATACTTTCTGAAAAAGTCTGAGGATGGCAAGATTGAAAAGTTGTGGTCCAGCCCGAGTGCATATAAACTTATAGCTACATATTTTTGAGGTGAAAAAATGCAAGGAAAGGGATGACAGCTATACATGGATTTTAAGCTGATCTCACTCAAATACAGAGTGCTATGCCCATTTTTAATATGCCTTAATTAGCATACCTTGCCCATACTTAAAATTACATTACTCTTTTCGCTAATTCATTAAAACAGATAGTGTGACATCAATGGTGTAAAGTTATAAAATAACGCAGTCTGACATATCAATGTATAGCTGGGGCCATATCATTTATATTTTTGTACATTTGCCTGGTCTTAAAAGCAGTGTTTTTAACCTGGCAAACTGGTAACAAAAGTAAGCAGATGTGTATGAAAAATTGTGTTATTTCGTAGTAGGTTTAGGTCTACTTCATACAGATTTGCAACGACGTGTCAAAAAGGATGTAGTCAACTAGATGTCATGTCTTTTCAACTGAAATCACTACTGAATGTCATAATTTTTATGCTAACTAGAGAAACATACGCAACAGACTTTAAGAGACACAAACAAACTAGTACCTCAGCGCTGAAGATGAATAACCTGGCTGTAGCATTTGAGCACTTAAGACGTATTGCTATAAAAGTAAATTTAAAGTGATTTTTTGTTATGGGCGAATTTGCTTAAAATAATCCAACCTTTTAAAGGCAAAATTAAGCCTAGGCCTAGAGTAGGTGATTATTTATTATTTCTTTAAAACCAATATTGTTTGGTTATCGGTAGGCCTGCAAACAATCTAGTAGGCATACTGCACATTAATCTGCTTCTTTTGCAAATGACATTACAGTTAGGCGTATAAGCTGCTAACAGGGCTTCAGCCACCAGGCCTACCTCATTTGGTGGCACAAAAAATGATCTTATTGCTGCAACTAGTGCAATATCTTGCTGCTTTCACATTCTTGAAGCACCGCTGCATACCTAACAGAATGCTTCCCAATAGCTCCAAATGATAAACGCAAGACAAGTTGCCATTGCACCTATGTATCCCAATATTTCATGTCGTTCCAGACACTCATTAAACCTTTCTGATACTTGCAAGTAGACGACCTTACAGGTAACAGCGCGTTTAAATTTTAAGCGCTCTTGTGAGCAAGACGAATCGCAACGATGAGTAAATAATAAAACGAACAAAGGATACAATTTGTTAATCATCGCTGTAAACGGGGCTTTACTGGCTTTCCGCAACCAGCGTGAAAGTAAAACACAATGCCTTCAATTTGCTCGTCGGAACTCTCAAAAAAATAATATCGTTGAGTTGACTAGCTTGCATTTTTGACTGCAAAACGGTGTGCGCTTTCCCCATCTTGTTTGGTAAGCGTTTGCTGATTGCGTGATTTTTAGGTGAATTTCGCTGGTTTTTATCAGCAGTGCTCCCACTCATCACTGTGCAACACAGAAAAAAATTATAAAAAGACAAGAGTTACTTTTGGCTGTTTTCGGTGTGCGGGGCACAAATCTGTGGTCCGTTTGTTCCCATCACCCTACAATTTTTGTAATTGTTAAAAAGGTTCACACCGACATATACCACAAACATTATTAGGTTCACCATCTGTCATGAACATGCTTGCGCCGCTTGTCCGACGCATGTCTGCTTGTGCATATGGAGAAAACGAGTTTATGTGATTGCAAATGAAAGGTTTGGTTTGGGGGACGGGACAGGCCCTGCTGAGGAGTCCCAAGAGGACGAAACGCGTCCAGGGATGGTCTCGTCAAATTGGGTTGGGTACATTGTTTGCAATACACACTTAATCGTTTTCTTGATAATGTTTGTGGTATATGTCGGTGTGAACCTTTTTAGCCATCAACTAACCTTGCATAACGTTTTGTAATTGTGGATTTAATTTTTTTCGGGTATTCATTTATTCGCGGTACTTCGGGTAGTACGATGCTGCGTTTGAAGCATTAATTTTGCACTGTTTTGCGTTGATTGCGTGTTTTTTTTTTGCTTAACACTAGAATTACCAAGGTGTCCTATAGGACACCAGACACTTTTGAAATTGTTGTTCCCACTTGATATAAAAAATTTCATTTCGAAATTTTTTGACTATTAGCAAGATTTAGTGTAGGTGATAGTTCTGCACCACAATAATTCTTAAGATCTTTGTTCAAAGGTTTTACTATGGTTTTGACTTTTTACCGTAGAATTACCGCGTGTCCTATAAGACACCACGAGGCATTTTGTATTGCATTGGCCAATTTTCCTTATCTAAACGTTATCTTTTGTCGCCAACTACTGTTTGTTGAAACTCATTTGCTATGGTTTTGTTTTATTGTTTTTTCCCCGGATAAGTCTGGCTTTTTTTCTGATTAGCGTCATTGATAAAAGCTTATCAACACTGATCCAAGTTCTGCTTCTACGCTTGCAACACTCAGTATAGTTCAAAGCAGTAGTTGCAAAAGTAACAGCTGTAAAACTTTTATGAAAACAATATGCATGATATTTAGAGTTAGCCAGAATGTTTATGGCCGCGTTGCAGATTTTGAAAAACTTATTTAGGAAAAGCATTACTGAAAAAGGTAGCAGCATTATTTCTTTAGTGGTTGCAGAATTTGCAAAATTTTCGTTTTGTTTATTTCTCTACAGCTGATTTATTGAGCTACATCATTTCAAACTTTAGATATTTATTTTCTTGGGTGTTTTGAGTCATTCGAGTTCAACATGGCACAGCGAAAAGTGATATCTGGTGATGAAGTAGCAAATATCATCACCTCTTGGGACACCGATGATGAGTTGTCAAGTGATGAAGAGGATGCAGAAACGCAGTTAGGTTCTTCGGTTTCATCTTCTGCTAGGCCAGCATTTATTGCCAGTAATAGTAGTGAAGATGAATTGGATGATGATGGTAACGATATTACAAGTACCGGTAGACAAGAGGCTACTTCGTCCGATATAACTGGGAAAAATGGTTCACTTTGGACGTCCTCCCAACCTGCGCTGGCTGGAAGAACTGCTGCGCACAATGTCTTTACTGCATCTCCTGGAGTACCCCGCAGTGTTTCATGCACTATTATGACTCCATATGACGCTTGGAAGATGTTCGTTCATGAGTCAATATTGAGATCAATAACCAAGTTCACTACTGATGAAGCTGTACGCTGTGGAGACGTCGACTTTTCTTTGACTTTGGATAAACTTGAAAGTTTCATTGCTTTGCAATACGCTAGAGGCGTGTATGGAAAAAATCATCCCGTTGCCTTTTTATGGAGTAAGAATTATGGAATTCCCATTTTTGGTGAAACAATGCCCCGAAACAAGTTTACAAAAATAATGAAATATCTGCGTTTCGATGACAAACCGATCAGAATAAGGAGGGGTCCTGGAGCCGACAAGTTTGCACCAATCCCGGACGTATTCACAACTTTTATTTCCATGTGTAAGTCCAAGTATACATGCGACTTTCTCTTACCGTTGATGAACAGCTCATGCCTCTAAAGTCTCGGTGCTCTTTCATCACCTCCATGCCGAACAAGCCTGACAAATGTGGTATAAAATTTTGGGTTTTGGTAGATGTCAAAGCAAAGTATGTTGCAAATATCACTACGTACTTGGGTGCACAAGAAAAAGAGGGTCGTTGTGGTGTACCACTCGGAGAGTCGGTTGTGATTAAAACTACAGAGCATATCAAGGCAGAAGGTTACAATATCTGTTGTGACAATTTCTTCCCATCGCTACCACTGGCTGAATAATTGCAAAAATCAAAGTTCTCTTTAGTTGGCACCGTGAAAAAGAATCGACGTGACTTGTCAGTATCAATGACTGAACCTCAGCAAGGGGGTGTTAATTCCAGCAAATTTTTTTGGCACAAGAACAGTGGTGCGATGTTGGTGAGATATCAACCAAAACTTAAGAAAACCGTCGGTCTTTTGTCCACCATGCATTTAACACCTGATGTTGACACTACCACTGCTGCCAAAAACCATCTGTAATTAGTTTTCACAATGAGAACAAAGTTGGCGTTGACTGCTTTGACCAAATGGCTTGCTTGTACAATACGCGATCTGCTTTTAGAAGATGGCCATTAGCTGTTTAGGGCAATATTCTTAATATTGCGGCTATTAATGCATGTGCAATTTACACAAAGTCAACTGGTATTCAACTATCACGAAGAAAATTCATACTTGAGCTTATTGAGCATTTGCGTCACCAACAACAAGAAAACAGCTCTCCCATCACTTTGACATCTGGACCAAGCAAACGCAAAAAATGCTATAAAACAGGATGTAACAATGCAACTACATTTACATGCTCCCAATGCCAAAATCCTACTTGTGGAAAATGTTCTCAAGACAATTCGAAAATAGTTTTTGTAAAATGCAACGGGTATTGCTAGTGAAAATACAAAACTGTTTTTAATGGCTGATATTGTGGTCTAAAGCTTATTACTTTCTGCCAATTATGTTTTGTGACCTCTGTACTGTAAACTTGTCAGTAAAACAGTGTAGGACAGAGTGATTATTTTGCAAATTTTGTTCTTCAAAATTTGGTTTCAAATATAAAATTTTCATTCACAAAAGCGCTATGACAAAATCTTTACATTTGAAACGCAAAAAGTAGTTCAAACTAAAGCTGTGATAACATAAAACGGTATATGATACGATGCTGCTAAGTACAATTATCGAAAACAAAAAGTGCTTGAAATCGGTTTTCTACAATACAAATCGAATGCAAATGTGTTTTTTGGAAACTGCCTTCATTTAGAGTGCACAACAACGGCTAAAGCACCAGCAGTTACACAGAAAAAAATGCCACATTACTTATGGTGTCCTATAGGACACCGTGGTAATTCTAGGTATAAAAAAATCCTGGTAATTCTAATGTTAAGGTTGTGGTTCTCAAACTTTTTGCGATGCGACCCATTTAAAAAAAACTTGCGAGACTTTGCGACGCACCAGACGGCATCCTACAGTTTAGTTTGCCGTACTGCGAGATAAATGTGACCCATTATCTACATAAATAACTGCCCCTATGCTCCCGAGATTTTGGAGTGGTCTGTCATTTTCAGTCGTAAAATTACGCTCTTCTAAGTTTGTAACTCATCTTTCCTGTTTTCGTCCAACATACAACTGAATGCTTTACTCTTTATATATTTTTCGCCAATTAAGTTAAACTTCTTCAATTTGATTCTTGAATAACAAGTCAACCGTTACAACAGTGTATTAAAAACACTATTGTGAAAATGTCAGAAGAAAGTAAGAAAGGAATCTACGATCAGAGTTCTTTTGACGCAATAAAACCTCGACTTAATGGCACAAAACCAAAATATTCCGCGACGCCTTTGGAAAATTGAAACGACGCACAGTTTGAGAACCACTGGCTAAAGGAATTCAGACCTTTATGTTCCAATGTTATTGACTTTGTTTCCTAAATTAATATTCACACTGGTTGCAGGAATAAGTGTAAATTCTGGGTCTTTGTTCTCACTTCAAAGATTGTCAAACTGGCTGTATCAATCATTTTTTTCTCTTATCGATCAATCCCGCAACGCTTATAAGTTATAACCTTTATTTGCAAAAGAATTGAGCACAATGCCTACACAGCGCCGTTCGTGCAAAAATAAACCAGATTCTTTTTGCTATATATGTGGGGAGTTAAGTTTGAAGAAGTACAGAAGAACTTTGACCACTAATGTCAAGCGCTTGTACTATGCCTACTTTGGATGGGCTGTTGGTAACCAGAATAAGGTCTGGGCTTCCCATTATTGTTGTTTGGATCGCAACAACAAACTTAGCAAATGGTTTGCTGGAAAAAACGTGTCTCTTGAATTTGCTGTGCCAATGATTTGGGGAGAAAAGAAAGACCACATCACAGATTGTTATTTCTGCCTCACTAAAACAGAAGGGTACAACCAGAAAAACAAAAAGAGCATCGTGTATCCTAGCATCTGCTATTCGCCCTGTTCCACATTCTGTAGACTTACCGGTACCAATACCTTCAGCTGACCTGCCAGTAGTAAGTGAGAAATCGGATAAAAGTTCTGAGGATTTAGGCACCGACTTTGACCCTTGTGTGAGTGAAAGAAGACCACATTTTACTTCTCAAAATGATTTGAATGACCTTGTACGTGACTTAAATCTATCTAAAGATAAGAGAGAGCTTTTGGCATCACGTCTTAGGCAATGGAACTTACTCACGCTAGGAACAAAGGTTACTTCTACAGGCAAAGATGTATAGGCTTATCAAAACTGTTTTCTGCTGATGGTGAACTGTGTTACTGCAACAATACTCCTGGGTTGTTTGAAAGTGTTGGAATCGAATATGACCCAGGTCATTGGAGACTCTTTGTAGACAGTTCCAAAGAAAGCATGAAAGCTGTGCTTATCCACAATGGAAACACTTTACCATCAGTGCCAGTGGCATATTCAACCACTATGAAGGAGAATTATCTTACGTTGCAGCTTATATTGGAGAAATTAAACTACAACACCAACAGATGGTTGATTTGTGCAGATTTGAAAGTCGTTGCTATATTGACAAGGTTAGAAGTTGGATACACAAAGTATTGCTGTTTCTTGTGTTCGTGGGACTCCAGAGCGTGCGGCGAACATTACAAAAGGAAACACTGGCCCTGGAGAATAGATCTTGAGCCTGGGCAACGTAATGTCACTGCTTTACCATTGGTTCCACAAACCAAAATTATTCTGCCTCCCTAAATTCAAGACATTGCTGCCATTGAAAAAAGGTATAAGGGGAAATGGTCAGTGGAAATGCTGGCAGACTACTGTTGGTCCATAAAACGGGATGGTTCTGACCTAAAGCATACAAGACAAAAACGATGAAGGCAAGGAAGATCGGAAGGTTAATACGCATGTGACGGTGAATATTATCCATAGTGTAGGGTGTGTATATTCAATGTATTATTCAATACATCTTAAATTTCTACGAGGCTTGTCTTTAACTTTTCTCTATTGCTATTTTTTGCTATTTCTCTATTGCACAGAAATCACAGATGTGATCCTGCGTCAGAGATGAGCACAAATAGCTTTTCACTTTTTTCAATGCCGAAAAAGAACGTTCATCTTCCGTATTTGCAACAGGCAAGGTCAGATATATACAAAAAATAATAGCCACGTTTGGAAAAGTTTGAATTTAGCAGTTCTTTTTCAAATATGACAGATGTGCTTGCGCAGTATTTGTCTTCGAACCAAGATCAGGAGATGAACGTAAATGAAAAGCGAAGTGCACAACTTCTGTAGGAAAGTCGCTATCCAAATTGCTTGCATATACTTTTAACAACTTACTTGCTGCGTTTTCTATATCACAGATAGCCCAAGTGTTCAGATTCAGCAAAAAATTAATATTCTGTTGCAATATGCAGTACACAGATTTTCGTCTTCTTACTTCTGCAATTAAGGTATCAATGATTGGAAGGTAAGTTCCAATACCAAAGGATTCTCGAGCATCTTCCAAAGCTGTAGTGTATCCAGTGTCCTCTCCTCATAATCAAAAGTCTTCTTTGTTTTTCGGTTTCGTTTGTTTTGAGACACATAGGTTTTCTGTATACTGGGTGTGAGTTTCAAACCATCCTTTTCAATTGTATCAAATTCATCCCGTAAATGCTGGCAAAAACTCTCGATTCCATTGTAAAGTGCTACGCAACTTCCTAAAGACATGTCAGCACGCTGTAGACTTTTACTTGTACTGTAAAACCTTTGAAGGATTTTGTGCCGTAAAACACATAATATGGCTGTTTCTACGGCATCTATATTCTTTGTCAAATACGATGAATCTGATTTGGTTTTATTTGTTTCATTGTCATCCAACGTAAAATCTTGTAACAGTTGTCTCAACTCAACAAAATTTTTCTTCAGGGGTGTAGTGGCGTCTAAGAGGTCTTATAACTGCTCTAACATTTGACAGTCTTTCGCAGCCATTAATTTGAATGCTATTATACCCAGGAGTGTATTGAAGGGGGATCGCGGTTCACTCACTTTTTTTAGAAAACGCTTGACTGAAGGCACATTTTATTAATATTCAAAATTTTTTTTTATTTTATTGTTTCCAAAAGATATTTTCAAATATACTTTTTTTAAATAAATCTGTTTTAATTAGTATACTCTTTGTTACGAACAGTTCAATTATATGTTGTCTATGCTTCCCGCTTTGCGCTGTAGCGAAGTGTACCGTTGCGCATGTCTCTCAGACCACAAGGTTTGAAATCAGTTTCAACCGTCCACCTACTTTATTATTTAGCAATACCCCACTGATTATACCAGTCTCTACTGTGACGTCACAGTTACTTTGTCATTGAAAGTCTGCTTTTAATTTTTTTTCGTACAAATAATAATAATTGTACCGGTATGTAAATATTTAGTATCTTCAGTTCAAGTTTGCTGGTAATGTAGGTTATAAAGCTATAAATGGTACTTGTGGGTTATCTGTCACCAGTTTTTTTCACCAGGTATTAAATTACTATTATTTAACTGTATATATAATGTTTAAGCCTAAAATGAGTTTGGAAGGCAGTGTACACTGAAGGGGCAGGCCCAGTATGTAAATGTATGGGGCAGTGTACACTGGAAGGGAGTGTACAGGGTTAGGTTTATTAAATTTAAAAAAAGTGGTGACAGATAACCCATAAGTACCCTATAAATTTATTTTAATTCAATTCAATTCAATGGTTAATAGCGCTAAAATGCGCGGGGCCCGGGGCAATTGCCCAGTTTGCCCATTGCTTAATCCTGCCCTGCTCGCACTGCCCGATGTCGAAAAAAGGCTAAAAACGCCATGTGCTTGTCCATTGTATGGTTTTGCTTTTGTTATTTTACATGGATAAATGCAGAGGTGGTTAAAGTAGCCTCAAATTCTACTTGAATAAAAGTATTACTACTTAGTCGTAAAAGTAGAAGTAACAGCATACATTTTTACTTTTAAGTAAAAAAGTAGTTTTATTATTTTGAATGAGTGTGGTTCAGCTGTGTTTTACTTCAACCTGAAACAGTATATTAACCCCAGAAAAACCAAACGGGTCAATTGATCCCTTTTAATTTTTGTTTTTCTAATTACTACCATTATTCTCCAGACAGTGAGTTAATCTTTTTTGACTTTTATTTTTTCACATAAAAGAACACAAAATCACATTCTCAAAAAAAAGTTACATCCAGTGATGGGATTCAGGGGGTTCGCACAGGTTCGTGCGAACCCGTTCTTGGAGTGTCGTGATAATCGGCGAGCCCGTTCTTGTTTTTTGTTATAGACCTTAGACGACCGCAGCAAATGGGCTTTCTGAAATGAGGGAACCTGTTGTTAGTGAGTTTGATACAAAAGAGAACCTGTTCTTAAAATTTTTAATCCCACCACTGGTTACATCCAACAAGATGTTATGGTCCAGTTTATTATAAACGACCATACGGGTCAATTGACCCCTTCCTCAAAATCCTCTGCATTCAAGCAAGTGTGACAGACTAGAACAGAGTATTTCCCACAAACAAAAAGTAAGCAATTGGCACACTTGACTTTCGTTTTGGTGGACTGGCACATCCAACATTTGGTTCGTGTGGAAGGGGGTAAATCCTCGTTCTTTCTTTGGCGTATCCGCTTCAAACGTAATATATGTGGCGCTTTCTGCCGCCTAGTTCTTTCTGAGGAGCAAAGACTTTCACCAAGTTTGATGAGAAAATCACGTCTTAAACAGGTTGACATCGATATATCAGCACATATAATGTATGTGTCCAGTGCCATGATATCCACCAGATTGAAGAAAGCCGCAAGGGGTTATCTTCGGATGCTGCTTTTGTTGAGTATGTGCGAAGCATTTCATCAGCTGTGTCTACTCCTCCTTTGGTAGCATTGTAATGTAAGATGGCTTGTGACTTTTTTTGTTCTCCATAATTGACAGTTGTTGTTTTGTGACGGGAAGAAAGTAAATATACTTTATTTTTCTTGGCTTTGTAGCTAAGAAGAAGAATATTTTCGTCTGGAGGCGTAAATAGAAAAGTAGATGAATACAAAGTTGCACCTTTTCCTAGTTTTGCTTCAGGCAGAATTTCACGTCGATGTGCTCTTATGGTACTTAGCATCGTAATGTTGCTCAGCAAAAGTCTTCTGGCTAGACTCAATGATGTGAAAAAGTTGTCGGTGGTTATAACGAGTCTCGTATTCTTATACGGCTCCATTACAGACAAGGTCACATGCTCCCCGAGTCCAACCTTTCTTTCTTCTCTACCAACATAAGGAAAAGCCCGTAGTACAAAGGAGATCGTGGTATCATACACCATCCAAAATTTGATTCCAAATTTTGCCGATTTTTGTTGCATATATTATATGAATGAACATCTAAAACAAAGAATATTTTTATTACAAAAATATGTTTGGTACTGCGTAGCACCACAGTAAATTATCAGGTGTCTGCAAGGATTATATACCTTGCTCTACACGGGAAAAGTTGCTCATCAATTGTGACATTTGCACCAGAAAAATATGACTTTTGGCGGTTATCCATGACTGAATCCCATAATTCCTTTATTGCAGCAAACTTGTCAGTCGGTCGTCGAAGACTTCGTGAGTTTATATAATCAAAACGAATGTAGCCTAGTATAGATTTGAATTTATTTCTACTCATAGTTTCTCGAAAGATAAGACGCCCATATTCTTCATCCCAGAAATTGAATAGGGGTTCGTCTCTCTCTTTCAGCACACCACGAAGATGCACAGGCCAAAAAATGTGGTAAACTCGTCCTTGGACAAAAAAAATGCTTCATCTCCTACCCGTCGCCTTCAGCGAGAGTAAAATGCATTACATTTTCAAAATTCTGATGTCTCCAAAGCTCTTCAAACACATTTTTTTGATCATTTACACGAGCAAGTATAAAGCGCTTGGTGCCTGCTTTCGTAATGAGAATATTTCTTTTTCCCTGATGTTCGGTTGTACAGGGAGGTTCTTTGTTCCATATTATACCATCTCTACTAAACACTTCACTTTGTTGTGGCACACTTCGTCTTTGTAAATTTTCATTTGGAGGAAGAGAAGATAATTCAGTGACAAGATCTTCTAATTCTTGTTCATCATTTTGTCTGTCTGATTCTTGTTCTTGTAATTTTGGCTTTGATTCCGCAAAATCTTCTTCGTCAGAATCTTCATCAACGCGGATCATATCTTGCACTTCCTTTACACTATTATACACATTGCCTTCAGCGGATTTTTTAGCCATTATCATTTAGCCAGAGCAGCAAAAGAAGTTGAGTTTCTCAAGATGAAGTCAAAATAAAGAGAAAATTGCAGATTCAGTTTGCCAAAAAATTATCATTCAGGTAGACAGCTAATTCTAACTCTGTCTACTGCACTAAACAATAAAATGTGAATCGCATTCCTGACTAGATTTGCAGTTAGCTTATAAAACAGGGTCAAAATAGCTAAATTATTTTGTAACAATAGCGGATACAAGGAGCCAGTCTGGCAATCGATTTATCAGTACATCAAACAAAAGAGCATGCTATCCTAGCTGACAGGTTACAATTTGTGCAACCACCAGGTTGTGAAAAAAATATCACGACACCAAATAAAAATATAACCGTAATGACATAAAAAGCTGCAGAAATGTAAGAATAAATAAGTAATTGCTGGGTTGTCTTCCACATATAGTAATAAAACACAGCTAAATAGGTCTTCCTCCACTTTTAAACGCTAAGGGGCCAATTGACCTGTGTGGTCTTTCTTGAAAGAAAAAATCTTGGTCTTTCCAGGGCTAAGCTTTTTCAGACCAGTATTTTTGATTTCTTCGTTTTCTAATACTGTATATATTTTCATTGCCCTCATCGTCGAAAAATAAACATTTTGTGAAACTCAAAACTGATCTTAGAATGGTAGCATGGTAACGATGGTAACACTGCGTCCGATTTGTCTGACACAAGAATCAAACCAGCGTTTCTGCTCCAGAGGCCAGTGCGATAACCCCTAGATAACATGTAAAATCAAAATGAAAGCACAAGGGAGCAGATTTTTTTCCATAACAAGGTGTGTGTGGGAGAACACAGCTATTTTGTGAACATGCTTACATGCCTCTAGGCTTTCTGCGACAAGTCATTTTAGACACTGAAACGGATTTGACTGATCATAAAATCGACTTAGCTTTATTTTGTGAAGACAGGTACTTGAAAAATATATCATATATTAATACAAAAAAATTCCTGTAAGCTTCTGATAAAAGGCTAAGTAAAATATTACTACAAAACAAAGTTCATAAACACTACAAGCAAAAAAATTATAACCAAGACAATGGCAGGTAGATTAATGCAGCATTACATTTCAAGAGCTGTTTGGTCCCATCAAAGCATGATGAAAATATTGAAGTTAAAAGTTGTAAATGTATTACATAAAACCAAATTGTTACCAGTGTGGAACTCTAAAATAGTAATTATAACAGCAGCGTATTGAGTGGGGCTGGGCACTCGCTGGCGTTACAAGATGGTTCACGTTGGATTACTCGCTTGCTGATTCTACTTCTCTATAATTGACGACTTCCAACACGATGATGTTTATTAACAAAATATAATTATTTGAGATGAAGAAAGATGAAAGTTGTTGTTGATGAATGAAATTTTACAGCGAAGCGGTTCCTATAAATGCATAATTTTAAATAAAAAACGATCTAATTTCGTTATTATGCGCTAAACGCACCAAATTATGAACTACCAAGCCCCAATAACACGAGCTGCGGGACTTTAGGCGCAGGCAGACAGTTCAATATCACAACGGAGCTTACAAACGGGGTAATGTCACGGGAGCAAAGCCTGCACTCTGCAAGCACAAAGGGACAAACATTAATAATATACAAGCTACCACAATTAAACACTTACGTACCTGTGCAAGCTTTTATCAACTTCACATTAAACAATTAAACACCGAGTTAGTTCATTAGTCTCTAAATGACAACAATAAGTAACACTAGAACTGATTAACAAAATATCACTTCCTACTAAATTCTTATTTCAATTGCTAAATCCATCTTCAACTATTGCACACACAACAGCAAAACGCTCTACAAGTCTGCCTGCTAAAGCCCGCGGTTATTTAGTTACGTTACAAAAAGCAAAATTTTGCACACGGGTTAATTATGCAAACGAAACAAGCGCTACTAAGTAAAAAAGGAAAACAAAACAGGAGTTCGAATTGCATCCACAACAAAGGCGAACGGAAATTTTTACAGTAATGTTTTGAATATGCATGAGAAAGTCTATACACCACTACCTTCAATGAAAAGAAATCATTGAAGAAGCTTGGTGCCAAGATGTCGTGAGTCCATTGTACTGTTGCAGCCTCTGCAACTTCGATGTTGCAAACCACAAGTCAAAAGTCAACAACAGCAGTGTTAACTTATAAACGGAACGAAATCTACGAAAGTAGCTATCATGATAAAAGTGACTAATCGCCATATGAAGTGCACTCTTTTGACGTCGGACTTCAGTCAGATGCCTGCCGTTGCGCTACAATGGTGACCCCGCAAAGGAACTACATCTATCCCGATGTAGTTGGACGGCAGCGCCTTCAATCAAGCAACAGAAGCCATCGTTGAGTCGCCGAGCCCAAACCTCAAGACCGCCTTCCAAATGAAATCTTGACGGAAATCTCATTCACTTCGGCCGGCAAGCTCATCTCTCTCTCATCGATGACGGGAAAGGCATGTTGCAGCCACTGCAACTTCGATGTTGCAAACCACAAGTCAAAAGTCAACAACAGCAGTGTTAACTTATAAACGGAACGAAATCTACGAAAGTAGTTATCATGATAGAAGTGACTAGTCGCCATATGGAGTGCGTTCTTTTGACGCTGGACTTCAGTCAGATGCCTGCCGTTGCGCTACAGTACCATACCCAGAATGATAATATTTCGTTTGCAACATAGTCTAAGGTTTATTTACCCCCAAAAGTTAAATAAACCATTTGCATATGACACTTAAACTGCATCAATGTTTTCAGCTTTTAATAGTGAGAATAGAATGTTATGCTTTATTGCTGAACATTGTTTTGGCTAACTCCATGCCAAGACTTTTAACTAACACCAATCTCGCTGGCATACTGAAACTATATTTTGTAAAAACAAAGCAAAACTTTAAAATCAAAATAAGATATAAAGCAAGCATTGCAACTAGGCATTCTCATTATCTACCAACCTTAATGTGTTTTTGCAGATTCGAAGAACTTTTGTAGGACGTGATTTCAACACTTCGTGGTTGCAAAGCAAACACTCAAATTTAACTGCATTTTTTTCTTTTATTTTAATTTGAAGAAACAATCTAAATATGGCCATGGACTTTCAGTCGTACCACTATTGTTGTTGTTCAAAGCCTCACTTTCATTTCCTGAAGATACATCAATTATCAATGAATCACTATCACTTGCATAAGCACCTGCGCTGCCAGATCCAGACATACCAATACTGGTATTTCTACCAAAAAGAATACTCATTACACTTTATTGTTACATCAATATATCCAGTACATATACCAGTAAACAATCAAAAAACAATACCGATACAATGAATAAATGAGAATCTAACCAGGTCATAAAATAGACAGTTGCTAAAGAATCGAATCACATTCTTTAGCCATCTTAATACTAACTTACCCCCCACTGAATATAACTTATTTGCAAAACCTGGTGCTCACCTAACTCCGGTCCTACTAAACACCGCAAGGAACTACAAGGAGCTACAAGGAACTACAAGGGACTATGAGGAGGGACTACAAGAAACTACAAAAGACCACAAGGAATTACAAGGGATCCGGAAGTAGGGGGTTTAGGGGCTAGGAGGGTGGCGGTTAGGGGGTTCCTTGCGGTTTAATAGGACCCACCTAACTCTAACCCTAACCCCAACCTTAAGCTTAAATTTTTGATTTTAATTTTGATAGCTGACGTCACATAAACGTCACAGAAAGAAACAAACCAATTTTAAAAGAGCCGGATTTGGTTTTTTAGCCACTTCCTATAAAATAAGATTATAATATAAATTTATGACACTCACTAACTTAGCATAGCAGCAAATCTTGTGTAATTATGGAACTAGCACCCACAAGCCAACTGGCAAATAAAAGAAAAGCAAACAGTCTATCAGGCTCCAGATCTGCTGAGATAACGTTCAGCAGCTGATCTCCATACACTGACAAATACTGGTAATAAAATCACTAGTATATACCTACGCTATCTGATGCTAAAGCTGGCTATAAGCTGATAAGTAAGACATGTTCAGATTAAAATGAATATAAAACGAAGTCTTTAATTAATGCAGTGACATTAGCCGAACTTACAATTTTTAAACAGCTAAATTCTGCAGTAGAAAAACTCTTTTAACAGCAGCTTTTCACAACAAGTGACCAGGTCATAGCCTAGTCTTGTAAGCAGATTTACTAACTTTAATGCTTGAATTACCTAACATCTTACGTAGCCTAAACTAAGATAGGCTATTGATTGTAAATTGCAATTTGTTGTGAGCTGCGTTGTCGCTGCCGGTAGGAAGATATGCCTACATAAAAATTTAGCCTGGCCTAATAAGTTAACACAAGGCTAACCTCTCCCAAACAAAACCTCCGAATGCTATTTTTCTCATTAACGAATTTTGCTGTGATGTTTTGCAACAAATGCATAAAAGTAAAATGAGAGTCTGAAATGGATGCGATTTCATCAAAGATGCCAAACCATACTCTGATATGCTGTAACACACACTGCAAGTCTGCAATACGGAAGTGACGGAACAAACAAAAAACTACCGCCAAATACAGAGTTGCCAATTCATTTATTTATTAACTGATGCGTAACTATTAGTTAATCCCTGGTTATGCCATAGTCTGTAATCTCCGTAATAATCACGCATTAACCAACTGATAAACAAGCTAGGTTTTTCATGTGTCAACACTTAACAATCCAACCCAACAAAACTTGGTTTGCTCGCATTTACTTAAGCAAAATTTGCAATTACTCAAGTAATGCTACTTTCAAATAAAATTACTTAAGTAAAAGTAGAAGTGGGAAAAATAAAACTACTCAAGTAAGTAGCATTTTACTAAAAAACTACTTAAGTAGTTTACTCAAGTAAAACTACTTTACTACTGACCACCTCTGGATAAATGTAGGTTGTATTAAGAGGTATTGTGTTGTGCGTTTTGTTAACGAACAACATTTGTTGCCACACAAACTGAAAACACTATTTGCTTTTGTATTAAACTGTAATGGACGTAGCTATTATAACTGACTTTAATAAGCTTTTTTTTGAGTATTTTTTGTGTTGTACATCTTTATCCTTCATTTACGAGAAAGCGAATTGTATCGCTATATTGTCCGCACTCGCTTTGGAGTGCCATTTCCAAGGCGTCTGGGTCCCCTGCCTTCCACATAAAGGCGGGAGGGTCCCGTTAAGTGCCTTGCCCAAGGACACAACAAGCAAACTTGCCGGCTTGTTCTTCACAACCTTCCGAAAATGCCGAGCGCCAGGCAGGGAAGCTGTGGATACCATTTTTAAAGTGTTTTGGTATGACTCGACATGTGGAATAAACCCCCAAGGTCTACCAACTGCGAAGCGGACGCTCCAGCCACTACACCATCGTATCGGTTTCTTCGTTGTAATTATAAAGTAGAGAATCCAGTAATTATCCTGCTTTTCTGTTGTAGGATATTCGAGTGGTTACAGGCTATGTAATCATTGGTCTTAACTACGTTCCATATATTCCACTTGAAAATCTACGCCTTATAAGGGGCAGAAAGCTTTACCAAGACAAATACGCCCTTTTCATTACAGCAAACTATAATGCCGAAGATCCCAATCAACATCTGGAAAGGCTAGGGTAAGACTAAATATTCATTCTTTTCAATTTCGTTTTTTACTTTTATCATTAACCTGGCGCGCTTAGTTGACCGTAGATTTTATAAATTTTAAATTAATGACAAATTGAAACGACTTTTCTCGTGAAGTTATCATAATTTTGAAAGCGATGAATATTTATATTGATAGCTATTTGTTGTCGCGTCTGGTATTTAAAAAAAAAGCACTTTGATATTTTACCATTTTTGAACAGACATTTTTGCTTCGGTTTCAGCCAAAGTCGTTGAAAAGTTCTGCTAACCAACCTATTTTTATCATGTCATACATTTTGTGGTGCTACAATTATCTCAGGGGAGGCGAACCAATCTAGAGGGCATGGTCTCTCAGAAAAATGCTAAAAAATGCACTTCTTTTATCTTGGTAGAAATTATGTCAATATTTTCATCAAGGGAAAGATCTATTCTCAACGTCATTCCCTTTTGCCGCACTGTTCGTAGTAGGCATATTTAATCATGCAGTAAGTATTGCAACCAGATTTGTTATTACGAGATTAAGTTTTGAAGATACACAAATTTTATGTCAAAAGAAAGTACGTAACATGTGCATTTCATAGTTACTTTTCAATGAAATCTCCTGCTTTCCGAACTACCTTTTTCCACCTTTTAACAAGTGCACATATTTTATCGTTGGAAAATTCGACAGTCTATGCTTATATCCAGTTTCTGAAAAGCTCAGGTTCTTCCTTTTCATCTTTGACTTGCTTGACCCGCCTCGTCACTATGCTGTAGTCTACCGCATTGCCACTATAAACTTGCTTTGGCCTTCTGCTTGTGTTAAGAGTTGTTTTTCCCCCTAACAGTAGAAATTCAATAACAACTCTTTGCTTTTGCCGAGATTGCTTTGCATCAATCACGCCGGTTTTACTTTAAAAGAAGAAAACACAGAGAGTTTGCTTAAACTTTGAAAGACAGAATGCAGTAATTCAGACTTTACGTTTTTAAAAAAATACGTAACACTTAGTTACCAATCTATAACCTGTAAAAGAGTCAAATGTTAATTAAATAAATGCCTCAAAAAATTAAATAAGTAGCATTACTTTCTGAATGCTCCTCGTATATTACTTTTGACTCTATTTTTGCAGAGCGCTTTGCGAAGCGAATTAAAAGATCACGAAAAACTTCCGATTACATTCTACAACTTCCGTCTAAATTGTATAACTTTCGTTTACATTTGTATGATTTCCGTTTACATTGTATAACATCTGTTCACATTTCTATGATTTCCGTTCGATTGTTTCTAAAAATGCTTTTATTTGTTTTGTGTTTTTGCTTGTTTGGGTTGTTATTTTACTTGTTTGTGTTTTTGAAAATGGTTTTATTTGTTTGAGTTTTTGTTTTATTTCATTATGTTTTTGGAAATGATTCTATTTGCTTGAGTTTTATTAGGAATAATTTTGTTTGTGTTTTTTTGAAATGATTCTATTTGTTTGGTGCTACACCCCTACTTCATAACGTTCTCCAGTTAATATTAATTTCATTGTACTTTTCAACTCGTAAAACGATCTCGATCTTTCGTTCTACCGTAAGCACAGCCATTAAAAATAGAAGCCTTTGGTAATATATCATAAACAAATTCCGTTTTGAGCGGAAGCAGCGGTCGTACTGAGGCGTTCACGTCGTATCTTTAAAATTAAAACATTAGTCTTTATAAAATCAAATGGCCTCGTTTTGATGGATTCTTTTTTGCTTTATTGTTTCGACCTTGTGACCCCTTGAAATGTTGTACCTTCAGAATGCTCTTCTAGATGTATTTATTGGAGGTATTTTTAAAACTTGACATTGATTCTTTTACTCGATAGTGTTATCTTGATATCAGTCCTGCAGTTGGTTAGAATTAATTAAAAGGGTCTTTATATCGATTCCAGTAGAAATATGAAGACAATGGATTTAGTCTTATTACAATAAGATCTTGCGGTCAATTGTTAAATTGGTGATAACACATTTAATGTCAGATTTTTTGTTTTGTTGATTACACATAAAAATTTTAAAAATTGTGAAGTAACACGTTTTTTGTTTGTAATTTTTAGCAAACGTTATCGAAAGGTTAAAGAATTGGATGTTTAGATAAAGTTGATTTTTCACAAGTGTTATATTTTTTGTCAATGATTTCTATTTGCAGTAGATGGTAAACACTATAAAAAAGAGTTAAAAATGAGATATATGATAAGAATAGGGTATGATTTTTGCGTTATTTTGTTTTTCTAATATCCTACAAATAATGCAAAAAGTTGTAAATTGTTTGTTTAGCTTACTTTTGTTTAAATGTAGGTGAGCTAAGTAGACCGTGAAAGGTAAAAATATAAATTTTATGTTTAGTTGGTGGATTTAGAATTTAAAAGTTGTTAATTTTTATATAAAACCTCAAAACAGTGTGATGATAGAATATAATTTTGCAACTTTTGTTTTCTAGTTGTCACATGAAAAATGATTAGAGTTGTAAATTCGATGCATTTATGGTGAATGCTTATAAGTAAAAGTTTAACAATTATTGAAATAGTCTCTAAAACGATTTGCACTCAATCATTCTCACACTATAGGTAAATCTTCATAGTTTTACGACACCCATGTAAAGTATCAGTGGTGATATTTAAAATTGCTGAATTTAAACAAACTTCATTGTTCTGACCTTTCCTTTTTATTTTAACATCACAGAATGTTTCTTGTGCGGAAATGCACTAACAATTTTACACTAAACGACTTTACTGTCAATAAACAACTTTGCTGTCAATTTTCTAAATTTTTCCCAACAGTATAAAAGTCTACTGACATTTCTTCTAAAAAAGGGTAAAACCAACGACTAGCGGCAATAAACGTAAAAGTTTTTGATTGAAATTGTCGAATCTGATATTTTTTCTTTCACGCTGATAACTTCCAACAACCTTCACCTCTTCTGGAAGTAAACCCATGCTTTCACAATGTTACTCCACTGGATGCGATTAATTATTCTCCATCAAACCTGATGATGTAAAAAAACTGTTCGTTGTAAAATATTTTCTTCTGTAAGTTGACAACTCTTACAACTCGTGATGAGCATGCACATTTTACTCATTGCCAGATTATTTAAACATCTGCCTTCATTTTCAACACTGGTAACTATTTTTAAATCACTACTCTACTCCTCCAAGATTTTCTTCCTTCATGATCGTATTGTAATAAGACTAAATCCATTGCCTTCATATTTCTACTGGAATCGATATAAAGACCCTTTTAATTAATTCTAACCAACTGCAGGACTGATATCAAGATAACACTATCGAGTAAAAGAATCAATGTCAAGTTTTAAAAATACCTCCAATAAATACATCTAGAAGAGCATTCTGAAGGTACAACATTTCAAGGGGTCACAAGGTCGAAACAATAAAGCAAAAAAGAATCCATCAAAACGAGGCCATTTGATTTTATAAAGACTAATGTTTTAATTTTAAAGATACGACGTGAACGCCTCAGTACGACCGCTGCTTCCACTCAAAACGGAATTTGTTTATGATATATTACCAAAGGCTTCTATTTTTAATGGCTGTGCTTACGGTAGAACGAAAGATCGAGATCGTTTTACGAGTTGAAAAGTACAATGAAATTAATATTAACTGGAGAACGTTATGAAGTAGGGGTGTAGCACCAAACAAATAGAATCATTTCAAAAAAACACAAACAAAATTATTCCTAATAAAACTCAAGCAAATAGAATCATTTCCAAAAACATAATGAAATAAAACAAAAACTCAAACAAATAAAACCATTTTCAAAAACACAAACAAGTAAAATAACAACCCAAACAAGCAAAAACACAAAACAAATAAAAGCATTTTTAGAAACAATCGAACGGAAATCATAGAAATGTGAACAGATGTTATACAATGTAAACGGAAATCATGCAAATGTAAACGAAAGTTATACAATTTAGACGGAAGTTGTAGAATGTAATCGAAAGTTGTACAATGTAATCGGAAGGTATACAGGAAGTTATTCGTAACCTTTTCACGCGCTCTGCAAAAATAGAGTCGAAAGTAATCTAAGATATAAAGCGCTATTCTGTCTGTGTCTGTGCGTGTGTGTGTGTGTGTGTGTATGTGTGCGCGCACGTGTGTGAGTGTGTGTTTTAACTCCTCTGAAACTGCTAGAGATACAAGCATTAAACTTCCCACGATCGATCAGAACAGGGGTGGGCAATTGTCCCACGATCGATCAGAACAGGGGTGGGCAATTGTCTTGGCCTGCGGGGCGCATCGTGGTCACGGAAGCTAGCTGAGGGCCGCTCTGAGGATTCAAGGGCTGGTCGAGGGCCGCATTGAGGACTCAAGAGTTGGTGGAGGGCCGCATCGACTATTCAAAGGTGGCCGAGGGTTAGTGCTCAAAATCTTGCAATAGCCTGCGCCAGCTTCGAATTTCACAAGAATCGCCATCAAAGTCGTATTTCAGGGTGTGGACATGTTGGTTTCCAAAAAAAAAAAGATAATCACTCTCTGATTGAACGGAAATTGCATGTATGCAAACTAACAAATGCTCTTTTCAGCGCGACTTGTAGAGGGACCTTAGTATAGCAAATGTGACCCCTTTTATTATCGTAACTCAAATGTAATGAGGTTTCAAATGTGTTCGCGGGCCGCACAAAATGCTCTCGGGGGCCGCACTTTGCCCACCCCTGGATCAGAACCTCCTGGTAAGTGTAATAAAGGAGTTTGTCACGTCATCATGACATCCCAATTAAAGATTTTTTTGAAATTGCATTACTTGACAGACGACAACCGCTATTTGCTCAAACGAAAACCAGCTTCCGACTTTTCGCATTTCAAAAATTTCATTTGTTTAGGGTCTAAAGTGACGTCACAATCAACACTTTATTGCACAATCTGTATTTTGTTCTTTCTCAAAAAGTACTCATCGCAGAAACGCGATAAAACGTTCTTTTAGGAGATATTAATAAGGTGCTTTCGATAAAAACAATTTTACAACAATTATTGCTTATGTGATTATGCTACGAGCAATTCTTTATTTGACACTTCAAGCCCTATAAGCATTTTTCTTCTCTTTTTTTTGCACCCTTAAAACTGGCTTTATGATGTCATAATATGTCTCGTACGATTAACACAAGTCTCACTACCGCAGATCATAATATGAACATGTTTTCAAAAATTGTAACATTTTTGCAAAATCTGTTTATTAAAAAACTGATTTGTGACCTCATTTCTCAACTGATTTTCAAACTTTCTTCAATAAATTAAAGGTTATCTCAAGGTAATTTCGATAGTGTATAATATGTACAATTAATATTTGTTTTTATGGTCAAAAAACTGAACTTTAAAACCTGTCGTGTAACTTTTTACCTCTACCAAAAAGTGGTGAGCTGAGTAAGAAGAGGTAACTGTAACACAAAAACGTTATAGTAAGGTGCTAGCAATTACTGTCTTTTGAAAGCTTAGGAAATTTGCTATCCCGCAATATGTGACTCTAATTACTTAAGACTAAGGATTCGTTTATAATTGCTGATCAAAATTTGGTTGCCATACATGATGTTTTATTTTTAGTTGAACAGTTATCCAACTTGACCTAACAATCTTGCAATTGTTAAACCAAAGTTGTTCTTTGGTACATTTTGACTACTTTTCCTCACAAGCATGGTTCTTTTGCATTATCTGCCGACGTTTTCAAAAAGATCCATCAAAAACTGAGTTCTCTAAATGTTTAAGAAATGTAGTATGCGGGTTAAAAACATTAAACATTTTAGTGCCTGCACTTCACAAAATTGCAATTTCTCAAAAATTTAAGTCTTTTGACACATTTTGGCTATTCTTTCTTGATAACATGGATCTTTGGTATTATCCATCAAATCATTCATCAAGATTCATCGAAAAATGAAGTCTACAAATTATAATGTGTAGCCTACTCCAAGCAACACACTTGGTGATCACCCAAGAAAAAGACAAGAAGGTAAAAATGGTCCTTTCTTATCTTTTTAAACAAAATGTGAGTGTCGAGCTACGTATGGCCTAAATGTTGAAGCAATTTCCTTTTCAATTGGATGAGGCTGTCGCAGTAGCCAGCTGATTTGATATTCTTAATCTCGACATTATTATTGGGGGCCCGCGATACTGCTATAACTTAACTGTGAGTGCTTCATTTCGAGTTAGTTTGCTATGTGCTTGGCGGCGTTTATGCCAGGGCCAAGGAACATGCACTTAGTCAGAGACGTTAGTTCATATTATTTTGCCTACAGTAACGAAAAAGTGGCAAATAGCGATCCCAATATTTAATGGCTTAAAACGCACTATAGGTCATAATGTTAAATGACTTCACAATGCTTGCCACTATAGAGTGAAAACAGCAGTAGGCAGCAAAATTATTCACCATCATTTTGATAGCAAACATAAATGGTAAAACCCATTACTGATATTTGTAATTGCAAGGATAAAATTTTGCTTCGATGCACTTCATAAAATGGAACAAATAAAACTTTTTGGAATCGCTGGTTGTTCCAATTGCTAGCAAGTTCAATTCCTACGTAGAATGCAAGCCAAATAAGAAGTGTTCAGGAACTCCCAAAACTTCTGGAAAACAATGGCGGCTATGCGGACACCCCTGTAATGGTTTTTTCGGCTTTATCGAATTCCTTCAAAAAAACCGTACTTTTGATTTTGGAACGACAATTGGTTGCGTCAACAGCACATTGACTTTTTACTGCTGTTCTCGCAAATACCAATTTGGTTAAGCCAACTGAACCGATATTCTTATACTCTACAACACTGATTAGGGTGTTTCTATTTTCATAACGTAACCGCGAGTGTTTGATTTCGGATTAGTTTGGTTTTGCCTGGCTGCGTTTATGATAGTGCCACGCAATATGCGCCCAGCCAGAAGCGTTAGCTCATACAATTACCCAAACAGCTATGATAAAGTTGTAAATAGTGAGCCTAATATTTAATAGCTCAATCTGGAAAATACATACCAATTATTTTAGCACCCTTCCACAATTTTGATATACTTTCAATTGAAGCACTAGCTCAATTTCGCGAATAAAAGTTTGTTAAGTTTAAGAACGCTCATGGTTAAAACAGTGCAAACAAGACGTTGCCTGAGGTTCCAGAAACTCGGAGACATGTAGCAGCTACGTGCAATCCCACGCAAATATTTTTTATCAATTGCGTTTCAAAAATGATGGTTTTATTTTGGAACGAGATTTGACTACGTGAAAAAACACAAATTTTCATTACTATTTTCACAGCAATCTATTGGGTGTAGCAGGCTTGGCCGGCTGAACCGATATTGTTGACCTCGACATTACTGATGAGAGCCGGGCAGGGTCGGCAGACGCCGGCAAAGAAGGCTGTTATATACTATATTACTCTCACTACTTACGCCTTATGTTACGCTCATGTTTCTACGAAGGCCTAACGGTAACTTAAGCGTTTAAAAACTCTGAGATGTATTATAGCTTCACAATTGCTTCGAAAAAAGACATTGTTTTTAATCGGCAACCAGTTACTCTATAACGACATTATATTTTGCATAGGTTACAGTTTAAACTTTTTTTAGGAGACAAAAATATATTGCGTAAAAACTAAGCACAGATTTCCAATATGAAATTCTATAGCCATCAGTTTTTTGTGTAAACTATACAGACACATTCTTCCAAATACTTTTTTTAGCTAAAGTGCTGCACCTGCTTATACATTAACATAAAAATGGTGATCGCGATCTTTCTGCGAATTTTTGTAAACACAGCATCAGAATACAGGAATTTTATATTCCTGAACTTAATCGCTTTTTCCTAATTATATTTGTTGTTTGCTACATTTTTATAAAATACTCTTCTTAATTTGTCAATCTGTCATCATGGCTGTTCTCATTTAACATGGTCCGATGTAAAATCATTGAAGTTGACGTTTTCAGAGAATCAAGGCACGAGAATGAAAAAATGCATCAGTATTTATAGTTAAAAAGAGCATTTTAATGCTTCGCTGCTTTGCGGTAATTTTCTCACAATTTAGGCAATTTTTTTTTCGCCAAATCTTTGTTTTCTTATTTTGACACAAAATGTTGCTTGTTTGTGTTGCCAGTTAGGCAATGCGTTGAAGGTATTTGTTTGAAATTCATGGCAGTTTGAGATAAATGTTTATGTGACCCGAGTAATTTACGTGAAAAAGCTTTCTACTCAAGGTAACGGTTTTTCTGGCGTGATATGCCCTTAAACTAAAATCATGTATCTACAGTGCAGTGGGATTCAAATGTTATTGGCTCGGTCGTATTGGTCGCCATTCATTCGTGGGTGTGACCTAATGCTCAGTTTGCTGGTCTTTTATCAGACGAGACCGCAGCGACGGATGGACTGCTTGGTCCCATCATCTGTCTGTCACTGCCAAGTGCGGGAGTGACCCGTCAAGCATCATTGCAAAAAACACAATCAGCGAACTCGCTGGATTTTTCTTCACACTATTCTCTTAGTGCGTTTTTTCACACCTTCCCCACAATGTAAACAATGTTTTTAAATGTTCGGTAGGACTCAACAAAGAAACTAATTCAGCGTTCATCGAGTGTGAAGCGGACGCTCTAACCAAATGTTTCCCCACCTTTTTCACTGTGTCATTTCCCTGCCCAATTAGAAGTCATTCTTTGCCTTTTTTACATTTACATTACCTGCATTTCTTCTATCAGTTTTTGTTGACCTCCCCTAAATCGTGATTTTACCTCCTCTAGGGAGGTCGGCCTCGCCGGTTGGGAAGCACTGCTCTAACTACTACACCATTTGCCTCCACTGGTCTGCAGCAGTTCTGGCCATTTTCGTTGGCCTACTTATTTTCAAAAACAACCGCGTAGTTTAGTAAACATTTGATCGGAGGGACTAGTTTTTTTGGAAGTTTTTGATCAAAATAATGATACTTACTTGACGCATTTATAATGTTTCAGAAAATATCGCCTGGTAAGTTGTATAAAATTGCTTTAATTGCAATTTTAAGGTAAAACATTAGGAATAAGTTAAAGAAATTCAAAGTTTAAAAAACAATTGCTGCAAAATAATTCCTCATCTGCAACAAAAATTTTTATAGTTTAACTCAAAAATAGCTCGATATCGGGATCGAGTCAAATACAACTGGGAAGCGCATGATTCGTGTACTTCACTGACTGCGGCTATGTTTTAGAGCAAAGTCCAAGCAAATTTCAAAATAACTATAACTTGCAATTAGGAATGAAGCATGAGCTAGGGGAGCGAGTGCTCGGGGTATCAGTATTTGTCATTTTCCGGCCTAGCCAAGTAAAACGCGCTGCTTCAGCGATCTACTTTCCCTTGCAGCGTCTCTTCTCTCGGACTAAGGGCATACCAAAATACCATCAATTTTTTGTTCTTCAAATCTTTCAGTCTCTACAGAAGAGTTGCTGTTTCTACATCATGCTTCCTGTGTTCTCTCTCGCCTTTGCTGCAACACGCACGATCTCCTTTAAAGGCCTGTCTATCCAGAAACGACAGAATTGAGAACCTTTGTGCAGCTGGTGTGGCAATCCAACTTGGGACACTTTTTTTCATTCTGCCTTATCTGCTCTCGACTCATTACGCCACAATTTCTTTGGCAACGCTTTCTCTGCCTACGTGACTTGGTTCAAACGTGGAGAGTCGCTGTACTCTTGGATAGCAACAACAAGCACAAGCCAGAAAATAGGGCACAAGCGCTGTTCGATCTCAGCTGATAGTTCGAGTTGGAAGATGCAATGAATAACGCATATACCACGAGTTTACTTGTTGTTTCGTTTTGCAGACTGTCATCTTTAACGGAAATTTCGCGGGGCAGTGTCTTTATTGAGAATAATTTCCTTTGCTACATCAACACTATAAACTGGGATGATATTATCAACCCTAATCCAAATATGTGGAATGCAACCATTGAGAATGTGCCTCCTGACACTTGTAAGTAAAAGATTTGTGTGCCTCAATTCTTGACTAATAAAAAGCCGCTCAAATGTAGATATGTTTACGCCATTTTCTTGTATTATTCGAGGTAAACGCGTTGCTTGCGGTCAGATCACACTTCCGAACCAGTCAGTAACCACTAGCTGAGCACTTTCATTTTTATTTCACCAGCTCAGCACGTATAATACGTAACAATAAAACAAACTAAAATGATTTGCTTGGTTCTAGCTTTCAGAATGCACTCTGATCTCTAGCGATGCTGCGTTGCCTGAAAATGTTTGAGGGGGTAAATTGCATTTACAACTTCTGTAAGCCTATTTCGCGAAATTTTCAGGTACACTTTAAAAAGCGGTCACAACCCTCAATTTTGCAAACGTTACGGTACTTTGGGGGCATGGCCCCTTTTCCTGGTTTAAGTTCTGATGCAGATTATGTACCTTTAAATACCTGATTTTGTATCAACTTTTGCCGAACAAGATAATTAAGAATCAGTTAATATTATTCACAAGATCGCAATAGAGAATTCGTGTATGTTGGTTGCAGAGGATTTTTTAAATTTCTTGATAGCCTATGATCTTGCCAAAATCACATACATTGAAACCACACACAAACATTTCAGAAATTTTGTATTTGGAAATACATTTGTTTATGTGATCACAAGATGTGCAGCAAAAGTGCTAAAAACACCAGACAGTTATAAATCTGAAAGCGCTCAAGTGTCCGACACGACGGTTTTTATGTCTGTTGATGAAATCAAAACGCAATTGAAGCACATTTCATTGTAACCAAACGCTTAAACATTGCCCGGTGCGTCACTAAAATTTAGACAACGCCTGCAAAGACAATAATTTCTTTTTATTTCGCCTGCTACGAATTTACGACACTTTGTCACATTAGTAAGCAACTTGTGGAAAAGAGGCTTTTAATTTTGCCAGTTTTTTAACTCTGGTAATTCATAGGCGGTTTTATTTCTCATTTCACAAAAGTGCTTTCTTTTTCGTTCAACGAAAGATGCTTAGAAGTGACTAAAAATAATGAGAAGCGGTAATTTTTATTTGCGTAGTTGGGATTAGTGTTTGACCCCAATTGCAGCAAACGTTTCTGGGTCTACCCCAGGGGTGAGCAAACTACGGCCGCCGGAGAAATTTGTGCGGCCTGCCTTTGGGTCCCTGACCGTAGCATTTTTGTGTACAGTGACGAAGTGTAAGGGTGTGTAAACTGCGATACTGGACGTTAAGGTTTGTGGACGCTAACATGCCTCACAAGCGTCATTTCGTCTTTGAATATGATGCTTTCCGCAAAAAATCTGGTAGCTTCAGGCTTGTGAAGTGTAATCTCCAAAAAGAATAAGATCGCCTCCCTGGAAGTCTCGGCAAAGCTCTCAAAAAAGCTGTCATTCGATTTCACAAAGTTTTTAGTTTTGGTCGTTTTCTTGACCGCAAACATAAAATGAATTACCGGTTTAACCATACGAAATAACATTGGTCGTTAGGAATGATTAGCTATAAATATGAAACTTGTGAAAAATATGGCCGTACCGGAAGGGGTACGTATAAACAAAACCTTTGGCTATGCTTGAGAAAAGATACCTGTCACGTTTAGGCGATGAGCTAGGTGATAAAAAATCAGTTTAAAATCGATAACAAATGCAATAATTGATGGCTGTGACATCTTTCAGGCCTTCGTTTCCCTAATTATCAAGATTTCGCTTTTTCCTTTTGGTCAAATTACAAGAGAGAGGTATTAATCTGTCAGCTTAAATTTTTTGAAAATTTTTTTGCGGAAGAGAATTGATTTCAGCCTATTTTTAACACGAATGCAGCCAGATATGAATTAAAAAGGCCTTTGACGTGCCAACGACTACAATTCCGAATTTACATACTGCGCCAGTATAAAATCCAGTCGAAGTATTGGAAAAATTTGTATCAATATCTACACAATACGTGATTCTTCAATAAAGCATTATTTGTGGAAGTCAATAAGTTCGATGTGGAGGAGAAGTTTCTTCTTTTGATTACTAGCGTACCAGGTCAATTAACGTGCCTGAAATCAGTCACTGTTTTGAGCCCACTTCTTCATGAACTAAAAAGGCGTGTTTTTATTAAATGTTTGCTGACTTCATATTGTACTCGTAAGTGGGGCTTCTTTGTTTACTCTAGAAGTCATATCAAGCGACAGGAGCGGATCTAAATTGTTGCGTGCTGTGGGGCGATTAAATTTTAATGAGCTCTATTGTAAATGCGAGCACGACCGGCTAAACTTCTTTTTATCTCCTGTCTATTGGCGTCAAAATTCACTTTATTAACTTTTTGTTTAGTTTGACAACTAAAGACTTCCTTATTATACCACACGCTTTTTTGGCTCAAAAATAAACGAATTAGTAATCGCACTCAAGCAAGTAAGAATATGCTCATGCACATTCACTCTATGTACTATTGTGCATAGTACAATAGTATTTTTAATTCTATCAATAAATAGTTAAATCACAGCGATATGAATGGTCTGTGGATATTATGTCAGTTTTTTGCATTACAGTTTCATCTCGTTTACTCGGAAAGCTGGAAGGAAGGGTGTCCGTGATAGCCGATTGTCTGCCTTAACCGACGGCCTATAGGCCATAGCTTATAAACATGCCTAGGGTAACAAAGTTTAGTTGAAAATTCCGTTTTTATATAGGCTATTTTGTTTTACTACATTTACCTTCATAACATGTAAACAAGCAGTTTTATTTATTTATATATTCATTTATTTTTGTTTATTCAAGTAAATCATCTGACGAAGGCTACCTTGGGCTTGCCTAGCCTAGCAAACAAACTTGTACCGATATCGACGTTATTATCGGCTATTACCAAGGTTATTTTCTTTTACTTTACTTTCATAACATGTAAATAATTAATGTACAGTACACTTGTACACTGTAAATGAGATTTATTTGTTTTGTTTTTATTGTTATGAAAAACAAAAATGACGAAGACTCCATTTTTTTTCTCGATCATGTTCCTAGTTAACCGATATCCGGCTTAACAGGGTCCGTGTTAACGAGGTGAAACTGTATTTATCGACTTATGATTATTTCATCGATTTCAATACCACACAGTGAACTTTTAGAGTCAATTGCTTTAACGTGTAGCACAGTCATCTTTTTGTGATAACATTTTATCGTTTCATGCTGTTTCCTCGAGGGCAGAACTACTTTTTCGCAGTCATATAACCTAAACAAGTGATCAGAATTCTAACAAGATGGCAAATTTAAATGTAGGTGGACAATGTCATGAAAGCTGCATCAACGGAGCTTGCTGGGGCGACGGCCAGTCACAGTGTCAAACTTGTAAGTATAAAACGCCGCGTGTAGTTAAAGAGTGATATTATCTTAAGTACTGAAGCTGTACTAAAAACTCTTTTGTTTTTCAAAATCTATGAAAGTACCGTACAATGTTGTAAACTTTGTAATCACTCAAACTTAATTGCAATAGGTTCTGTTTTATGTTTGAGCTTATGCTGACTAGCCGTCTTAAGCTGAGTAGCCTAAGTTAAATCTTGATACCTTTGAAATTGATATTAGTGCGTTACGTTTTTTTTTGTTTCTGGAGTAAGTAAAAATAGCAGCTTCAAAAACAAAAATTTTTCAAACGTTGCTCTTTTTTCAGGCAATTACATTTCAGTGGTTTGCAGCAGTATTTTGAAATTCAGCAAATTCTTTGCTCAGTTTTATTTGTTTTTCAGTTACTCAAGTCATTTGCCACGACGCCTGCAAAAACAAGAAGGCAAGATGTCGTGGTCCTAGAAGACAAGACTGCTGCGACAAAGAATGTGCGGCAGGGTGCACAGGACCCACTGACCACGAATGCTTAGTAAGAGCCACATGCAACAAGACTTTTTCTTGATGTAGTTTAATTTTGTTTCTTTGGAGCATTCTTTGTATCTTTCGTCATATTTTGTGAAATCTGGCTGATGCAAACAAGTGAAAAGTGAACTTTATTCCAACCTTGCAAATCTAATCTCATACCCCCTATTGGAAACCCTGGCACTCGGAGGAGGCATAGTGCTTTGTTCTATTTTTTACTAAACAATTAACACGGTAGCTGAGAATCAGGATCAAAATTTTGCCGTACTTATTCTAGAATCTTGCAATAAGAACTTGGATTGCCGCTTTTTAAAACACCGGTTACCTTCTTTCGAGAAATGCCGGTATGCTATTCAGCAGCTGCATTTGTTTTTAAGTTGAAATAAAGCTTTGGTTTTACATTCATGGGCAGAGCAAGAGATCTAAGAACATTAATTTTTGTGGCTCGACCTGCTTTCTTTATGGTTTGTTCATTACGTGGAATATTTTCAGGTGTGTAGCAAAGTCAATGACACCGGTTCATGTCAAATGAACTGTCCGCCAAAAATGATTTACGATGCACATACTCAGCAATTAGTATTAAACAGTGAATTTAAATACCGTTACTTTGATCAGTGCGTCGACAAATGTCCGAGTAAGTAAAAATACTATTTTCAATTAAGATGGTATTAAATATAGTTAACGAAAGATCGCATGGATGCAGAGGTAAAAACAGAAGGATAGCTATAGGGAGCTTCAACCCTTTTAGCTATGTCCTTAAAGTCATTCGCCCAAAAATCGAATCAAAATTTTAATTCTAAAGTCACATGTTACAATATGTATCGAAGTTCTGAAAAGAATTTTTTCAAGAATCAAAAAAATTTCTGGGTTAGTTTTCCCTCCTTTACAAAATTTTGATTTGGCACCAGCAGAGATGCAGTGTTGTGTGAATAGGGAGGCACTTCACGGCAATTGGTCTTGCTTAGTGGCAGCGTTTGTCAGTGTTAGTTTACGAAAGAAGGGCATAAAGTGTCCGTGACCATTTTTTAAAAAGCTCTCGGTCATTAATGGGAGGTCCTTTTTCAATAGCCCATGTCCAAATATCAACACAAAATGTAAGATGAAATTTTGTAGTTGACAATATGCGTTCAGAAAAAAGGGGTGAGTTTGCAACTAAGAAGACATGAGGGAGGCTGAAGCTGGATTTTGGGGGTGAGGGAGGCTGAAGTAGCCACCCCACTAACATCCTACAACAACACCACGGCTTGTCGGTGGGTTTCATTTTCCGAAATATTTCCATTGTTCGAATATTTGTAAGTACCATTTGGTATCACCCAGAGAGGGAGTTGAACTTTTGTTTAGTGTCAGTTATACTTTCTGGCCCTTTTGCTTCTATTTTAGGCAATCTGCTGGTTCAAGAGAACAGTTGCGTCACGTCATGCATGGTCAATTACCACAACGACGGATCTGGGAAATGTGTGCCGTGTAACAATGGACTATGTGATAAAGGTAAGAGTTTACGCTCTGATAGCTCACTGATTGTTCAGAATTTACTTTTTTTTGTATTAATGTCATCAAGTGTTGTAGATAGGTCATCTTACGATAAGTTAGAAATAGCAAATTTTGCCATAGGTTATCTTGCGATAAGTTAAAAATAGCAACTTTTGCCAACATAGTTATATTTTGACTAATCTGTTCACATTTCAACCTATTTCTCAACAAAAGAGCTGTTAAGTTACCATTGAAGTTTGATCCGGTGTATAGCAGACCCCAAGAAAACTAGTCCAATAGCCTATGGCGTATTTGGAAATTTTTATTTGCGGAAGATTTGATGCAAGGCACACGCAGTAAATAAAGCCCACGGACCGGATCTCCTAGATGAATAAAAGTTAAAATCTCAGGTCTTTTGCCATTAAAACCTGTTGTCATAATCACAATGTTGATACCATCACGTCAAGTTATCTGCCCTACGAGGAAGATTAAAGCAGGTGAAGTTTATGCTTCTTGCAAATATAGCTTTTTATTATTTAAGAAATAATTTGTTTACCATAAGTGGTTAGTTATCACTGTTCTTTGTTAACACTTTTGTTGATAAACAAGTTAAAATGTAAACAACACTTTTTCCGTTGTGAGAAAGCGGAAGAATAGTAGAATTATACCACATTTTTCTTTTCAAAAAAATTTCATTGCATCACCTATGATTGATAAAACGCTAGAGGCTGGTAATGTTGATAGTAAGGCCTACGTTTAAATCCATTGCTTTGCTTGAGCTATGAAACAGCAGTGAATCAGGTCCTTGTACTTGGAAAAGCGGTTCAAAAGCATATACGGAAACGCAGTAGTCATGTTGTTTTCCTTTTACTACAGGCAGAGAGTCAATTTGTCAACAACGAAAAACAACATGAGTAAACTGCATGTTGTTTTATTTTTTGAAATCTGGTAAATTTAAGCAAAATGCTGGGAAATAGTAAGATGCTCCTTTGAGTGAAAGTTGTTTTTGGATTCTCAAAACTCGCAGGAAAATTACAAGCTCTTCACCAAATATATTATTTAAGAATCGATTCCATTGATGTTTTATGGTAATCTTAATCCTTTTTTTATGCAATGTTACATTGGGTCTTCGTTGTTGCTTATGAAGGTAATACGGCCTAAATATTTTGTTTATTTTTTAGATTATTTAAAAACGGTTTTAATAAATAGCTCAAATTGTTTTAAATTGTAGCTATAACCGTACTCTGTCGTACAGTCAAATAAAGTCTGAATGTATTAATTACTTAATAAAAAATGCGAATCTAAAAATTAGCGAGCTTTATGTACTGGCGGTACCTCTAATGAACTACTAAAAAATCTGTAAGGAGCTCATTCTCCAAATGATGGCTGGGATGCCTCCTCTCTACGTCTTAAAAGACAGCTTTACTAAACATACGACCAATATAAACTCTAAGTCAATGCTGGCCAAACCGCGGCTTGCGAGTGGCATGCGGCTCCTTGGGTCTTTGAATGTGGCTTTTCATGTTGTATTTGTGTAGAGCGACTGCGTTTTTTTTGTGTTTTTTTTAGTCAGCTAGTTTGAATTCCAAAATTGGATTTGAACTTCTAGATTCGAAAAACTTCAATAGTATAATTCTAAGATACTTCATTATTCTACTTTGTTCATTCCTAGTCATAACCTTCTATTTAGATAGAAAATGAGTCAATTCAATCTAAGAAAGGCTACGGAAGACTCTTTTAATGACGGCTTCTATTGCTTTTGTCTCTTTAGTGTAGCCATTCAGCAAGTGTGGCCAGCCCTACGCTAAATTATAGCCTCGAGTAGAACCACGCAGCATATAATTGGTTTTTTCGGCTTAATTGCACCCGCAAAAATATTTTGTTCTATTTAATGCCATTGTTTATAAGTAGATATGTGTGTACATATTTATATTTTGTTTGACAAACTAGCAATCGCTCAATCAATTGGCCTATATGTGCCGTCGTATCTGCTCGCCTCAATATGGCCATACCTTTGTGTTTTCGTGAAATAAGCCTGTGAGCAAAATTGAAATTTCAATCACCTACGGCAGGGGTCTCCAAAGTACGGCCCGCCGAAGGGTCTTCATAATTGTAAAACAAATGTATTGTGATTTAGCAATAAACGCGCACTCAATCGAGTAGCGTAATCATATCGTTTACCATGTCGAAGGGCTAATTTAACCTTTCGAGTTGGGGTGATCACCCATTTTTTTGAGATTATTACAATTTCGAAAGGCTAAAATCACCTATCTTTACTCTACATTAGAATGATTAATTTAAAATCTTGGCCCCCGAAGCTTTAAAAATTCAGCAATGTGGCCCTCCGTTCAAAAACTTTGGAGACCCCTGACTTACGGGGATTTTTGCTTACTTCTGATAACTACCGCTGATCCCACAGGACCCTATTTAAAAATGAGTTTGAGGAGGATTTGGATGGTATAACAAGGGACTTTCCCTTCTTTGCAAAAAAAAAAAGGTCGACGCAAATTTTAAAGAAAATCAAAGTCTTAATACATTTGGGAGGAGGTTTGAATACCCTCTGTTCTATTTCTAAATGTCATCTAGTGATCGTACACAAGTTATATGCGTGATGTAGAAATAATTCTGATTCTGTTTTAGAATGTTTTGGCGTTGGAAGTAATAATGGTCCGCTGGCACGCAATAGAACAGTTTATGGTCCGCTGGCACGTGATAGAACAGTTCACTCAAAAAATATTCATCATTATAAAGATTGTAATATTATTAACGGAAACCTTGTATTTCAATCATATGCTTTCAAAGGGTGAGTTAAAATTTATTACGAGCAGTGGTCATGAAAGACCATGTGGCATTTTGTGATTGATACCGTTGTCATTCCGCTTTCGATATATGTTTTTTCAAGCTGCTTGTAATAAAGATAATATTTCTTACTATTAACACAATCACCACCATCATCCCTGTTGTTATTATTCTAAAAAAAAGTTCATGTCACTAAGCTCATTTTTTCAGGGACAAACATCAAAAATTACCACCAATGAATTTATCCCAGCTTGAGGCGTTCAAAAACGTTCGAGAAATAACAGGTAAAATTATTTTTGTTGGATTTGGGACGCTTTTGTGACGCTATGATCTTTTTCCTCGTGTCTTGCTAAGCAGCGATTGTGATGCTGTGATATATTTCCTCCTGTCTTGCTGAGCAGCAATTGTGATACTAACGAGAAGAAGCGTTGTATCAATGTGCTTTTTTAGTTTTCTGTATTTGATGGCCTAGGTGAATTTTTTACTCGTAAAATCAGAGAAATCGATATAAATTACTATTTTCAATATTCAACACGAAAGCCCGTTGCCGGATTTGAACTCACAACGTTCGATAGCACACGTCACGCAGGCATGACTTGATATGGACTTTTGTAGTGTGGTAATATGGATGCTTTAAATGCCATCGTGCTTTCATCCAAAAAAATAAGACATGAGCGATGCAAAAACAAACTTAGGGGAGAATGGTCTTCTCTAAAAGTTTTGACAATTTTTTGAGCGGGTAAGCTGCCAAAACAAGACGGTCACATGTTTTCTTAACAAAAATATAATTTGGAAAGGCTTCTTTATACCCTCTTCCTCTTCTACGCCTAAAAAAGGAAGGGGTCATTTGATCATGTTTGCCATAGTAGCCCAAATGAGACAGTTGCCGGTGTAATAATTTTGTTTATTTGTGTAGGTCACTTGAAAATTGTCAGTTGGCATAAAGAAGCCCACGATTTTTCTGCGTTTGCAAATCTTCAGCGAATAGGCGGAGTCGATTTGATTAATAATGTTGCCGCAATGGTAATATTTGGTCGATCCAATTACTTAACGCAAGTGAGTAATGAAAATTGTCTGTTCTTTTCTTTTCGAAACAAGCTCATCAATACGGGGGTTAATATTGCTGAGAACAATTCTCATGTCATTTGCAACTCTGAGGCGATTACGGTACGTAGTTTTGATATCAACTAGAGCAGACACGGCAGCTTCACAGAAGCATGTCGGTAGAAAAATGGAATTAATGCTTCTAGAGCTCTTTTTGCCAATTCAGGATATTTTTGCAGCATACTGCACCAAAATTCTATCAGTGAGGAGGAGCTGAACTTTGTCTTTGTAGCTTGAGAACTCTGCAGCTTTGCAGCTTACATAACTGTATTCTTGATAAAAGAATCACCACTACATAGCTTTATCCACCAAAGTGATTTTTAAATCTGGAAGCGACAAACGTCAGTCTTTCTATTACAAAACCTTGAAATAGGTGAAGTAGTGAGATTGATTTTCTTGCTCTGGTCTATTGCATCCCAATATGTAGTAAAAAACTAAATATAATGACCTACTGCTTCAGACTAAACAAATAATTTGTTCACCACTAGAAAGATGTAATACTGCCTACGTTTGACTATGGGTAGTATGTTACTGTAAAACCACTGTTGCTTTTAGTCAAAGTGGTGGTCGTTGTCGTTTGTGCATTTGAGGGTTAAAAGAATACAGTTTGGCATTCCTTCTGGGGACCCCCGGTTTTTCACTGGGGACCCCGTTAAGAACCGCTGCTGTAGCAGATAAGTGGTCAATGGATTCGCTTGCTCAGCATTGCTATATCGAGCATTTTATTGCGAATATATACTCTTCACCTCCACCGTGCTGAACTATTTTATACAAAAGGCCTACAATGAAGTGTGAGCGTACTGCAGACAGTAATGATGAGACCTGATCAGTCGAAACAGTGCAGCTGTCTGCACTATTTTTGTTTACCGATTTGGTCAAAAGTAGGCCCAAGCTCACTGCTTTTTGCGCTTTGAATCAAGATTAAGATACAAAAAGTAATACTTGACAACGTTTGTACGACTCGGCGAATGAGCGTACATTTGTTCAAATGGGATCTCGCATTTGCGTAATCATATTTCCAAGACGAGTTACAGACTCTTAATACCCTTACTGTCTATAGTTATCTTGCTGCTACACACTTATAGTTTTTTAATATTGGTTTCTTGTTATCAGTATCGTTGATGTAATAAGCATGCAAGTTGATTTTTGACGATGACAATATTACATGAATAGAGCTTCTTAACTCGCTTTTTCCTTTATAATTGTCGCGGGGCAGCAGTAGCCCTTGGAATTCCTTATAAACCTCAAAATTTCCAGCTACTTCGGCCAACTCAGGTCACTTTTCTTATTCATCAACCAACTAATAGAATGCCCAAAATTTTTTGATACGTTTTTGTTTGAATTTAGATCACCTCGCTCGGTTTTCGATCTCTGAAAGAAGTATCATATGGCAATGTCTATATTTCAAGCCTTAAGAATCTTTGTTATGCCAAATCAGTCAATTGGTCACGCATAATACGCAGTCCAATATCTCGTCCAAAGTTCACAAATGGAGTCCTTCTCGCAAACATTGCCAGCTGTAAGCAGTATTTGATTTTTTAATTTTGTTGCACGCTTTTGATGCATTTGTCACAGGTAACTCTGACAGTCGGTCCATAGCTGTACATGTAACAACTGTTGTTCAAGTCTTCTCTTGACTTGCTGCTGGGACTATGCATTTCTATCTCAAAAGCTGAAAGAAAGGCTGTCAAGTTCAAATTAATTTTAGCCTAAGCGTTGCTAACGTTGAGTCTGTGAAATGTTTTTACAGCAAGGTGTAAACTGTAAATGTGTTAAAATATCGCTCAATGTCAAAGTCTGTTCACATTGGTCATAGTTGTGGGCATTGACCGTTGATAAGGCTAGATATGAAGATATTCTGTGTCAGGTTAAGGTAGGGGCCTAAAGGGCCAATGTCATTAAAACAGTGGAAATCTCTATCTTGCTTAACTGAATCTCTAAAATGCAAGGTAAGTTAATAGCTGCTGTACTGCAGTCAAGATCGTAGCTACATAGGGTTGCCAACCGTCTTTTATTTCAAAGGACAGTCCTTTAATTGAACTCTGCTGTCCTTGTCCTTAATGAAATTAGAATTGTCCTTTATTTCTAGCATCGCTTTTACTACAAGAGCTGAAAAAGATTTGAAAAGTCAATCAGATATCAATTTCAGCAAAGTTGTCCCGTTTGTCTGCACTAGCCTCTTGGATTCTGTCGAACGCACCGCGGGTAGCACGATTAGTGGGAGCAAAACCGGTGATGACCTTTTTTTGGTAAACCCATCCTTATTGGCCAATTGACTCCGGTAACCGAGGTGATGGCAGCGCCAGCCAATTTGTAGCAGAGTGATGTGATAATTAATTTTAAACTTAGGAATACGTGTCGCAGTGTCCTTTATTGAAATTTGTCAAAGTTGGCAACCCTATAGCTACAGTTGGCATGGCTATCAAGTTTCAACCGGCTGTATTGTGAGTTTAAATATGATTAAGACTGCTTGACCGAGTCTAGCTCGAGCTTTGAACTGGTATTCAACGTCTTTACCTGAACTTTTTTGTCTTTGTTTGGTGTTTATAAACATTCTAAGAAGAATATTGATCGAAGCAATCGATTTTGTGTACATGGTATATGCTATGAACAAGGCCTAATGAGAAGTCTGGCTTGAAGATAGTAAGCTAATGCATTATAAGTTCTCAAAACTAAGAATACACAGTTCAATTCACTCATTGTGTAAGTCTTCAAGGGTAGACAATTTTCTTAAATTGCTAGGCTTTTAATTGTACCCCTTCTCTCACATTTGGTCTTTGGTGATGGGCGTATTGAAGAAAGTATATCAACGTTACTTTCTTAGAGATTTTTTCCTGCTGGATGGCCTGGTTTCAAAAAAATTTCTCCATTAACACCTTACAAAATTTTTTTAAATACAGCCCTACTAACTGTGGTAAAGAGACGAAGTACTGAATTGATATTTTTCTTTAGGTTCTGCACAATGTCACCATCAGTGCACATCCGATGGATGCTGGGGTCCCGGCCCTCACCAATGTTTAAATTGCACCAACGTTTCTTTTAACGGGACATGTCTTCCGAGATGCGAAAGAAACTTGGGGATATATGAAGTGCCTGGAGGTATTTACTGCTTTGTGACGGGTCGTGGTAATAAATAATTTGAGTAAAATAGTATATTTTTGATATTCGGTTATTAAAACTACAGTACCTAGGGACTAGAGCTGCCACTCCAAAGTTTTTTGAAAAATTAACGGATTGAAAACATAGGAAAGTTGTGTGCATTCTTAGAGCAAAGTTTTGCTTCAGCGGTTCAATTAAAACACAAGTGAGAGTCTTCTGATATCATAGTTTAATTGCTTAATGGAGTCATAATGAGCTGTATATCAATGAGTTTCAGTTTGCGCATTAGCTTGCACATGTACAGTAAATGGATTAATTTCAAAAAAATCTAATTAAAAGAGACAGCTAGCCACAGTTTTTAGTCTTGATATTAAATTGTTTGCAAATATTACTCACTTTTACCAGAATCTAAATATTTGAGACTAAATATTTTTTATGAAAAGATATAATGCCACAAGCTATTGTTTTACAATAGAGGTCAAAAAGACCGTGCTTAAAGAAATGGTACTTTGGTTGTTCTTATTAACCGCACATGAAATCGAAACATTGCAGATTGGCTAGGTTAGATTTTTGCATTAGTGTCGAATACTTCGCAAATCGTGAAAGATGTTGATCTTGATTGGTTTTGAACTTTTTCTTTTATTGCACATATGGATTTTACCGATTTTTGATTTTATTGGATTTTTATAGAATTTTTTTGGAAGACGTTGTTGTTGTTGTTACCCGACCGCTTCCGAGGGATGGGAGCATGGCGGAAAACCATGTAGCCGCAATAGCCGTAAAATCTCTAGGGCCTGGACCAGAGCTCGTAGAGAGACAGAGACTCGCCAAAGAGTGAGCGATGCAAAGAGTCTGTAGCTGGACAGTTCCGAATGAGATGAGAGGTGTCCTGGTACGAATGTCCGCTGGCGCTGCATGAAGGATTCTCAATTCTGCCAGCCCTAGAGAGATAAGAGCTTAAGAGAAGGCTGCGTCCGTTGCAGCGGAGACAAGAGAGCACACAGTGAGCGAGACGAGGGTGCGCAAGTTCTTCAGTGAAAACCGTGATAACCTGTGTATTAAAATTAATTTCAATGAGACAGTACGCCTCCAGTTCGAGAAAAAGATAAGAGTGGATAAGAGAGATTAAGAGGAGAGATACTACAAGGAATTGCAGAGGGCACGAGTAGCACTCCCCGTTTGGCCAGCTCATCAACTGCGTCGTTCCACCGGGAGAAAAAGTGTCCGGGGACCTATTGTAGCCTGATAATACAGGAGGAAAGAGAAGACAGTTTCTGTCAAATCTGCCACAGAGATTAAGGGAAAAGGAAAGACAAAAGAGAGGACAGAGCGAGAGTCAGAGAGGAGGAGAAGGGAAGAGAAATGGTAGACTTGTTGGTGCTCCCGAGACCAGCGGAGAGCTTGCAGAATGGCGCAGGCTTCAGCGGAAAAACTTAAACATACTAGGCATTTCGAAAAGGAGAAAGTGGCCTCGGTGCCACAAAGAGAGCAGTTGGCACGAATCCTTGGATGGGCTCCATGAAGAAGCAGAGAAACAGCGTAAATCTTTGAGACGACAAAAGAACTTGGCTTTCAGCGAAGATACATGTTTAGAAAAGGAAAGAGTGTGGTCGAAATTGACCCCAAGAAATTTTGGATTTGGATTGAAACAGAGGCAGGAGTTAAATAAGAGGAGGTGTAGCTGGAGATTAGCTTGGTGGGGATTCACTGAGAAAAAAGAGGCCTCACATTTGCTCTGACTGAGAGGAAGACACCGGTACTCAGACCAGTGCTCCATTCGAATCAGAGCTCTTTGTGTGGCCTCAACCGCAAAGGGGACCGAGGGGGAGGAGGACCAAATGACCAGATTGTCAGCATAAAGAGAGCAGCTGATGGAAGAAGGCATAGAAGCTGAGAGATCATTGATGAAAAGAGAGAAAAGTAGAGGACCAAGAACCGATCCTTGCGGAACACCTGAAAGACTCAAAAGGAGTGACTTTTGTGACTTTGATAAACCACGCTAGCGCTCCTATCAGAAACGAAAGATTGAGTCCAACGAGCACACCTAGGAGGGAAGCCAGCCGAAATAAGTTTGTGAAAAAAGGGGAGTGCCAGATGGAGTCGAAAGCTTTGGAGAAGTCGATAGTAGCAAAATCGTCTGAAAGCCCGGCCTGGGTTTGTTAAACCCATCCGAGATGGATTGAGAAAGGAACAGAATTTGATAAAGAGTAGACCGTCCATGGCGGAAACCGGCCTGTCAAGGAGAGAGAATGGAATTGGAGAGAGATAGGCCGGAAGAAAGCAGGAGAGTCGAGAGGTTTTCTCGTTTTATGAATGGAAATAATAGAAAATGTATCTATATATATAAAATTCAATGTGTGTCTGTCTGTCTGTCCGCTATAGAAATAAACTGGAGACATTTAGATACAAACAAACATATGAATCTTATATAACTTTTTCCAGGGAAGCCAAGTTTGGTATTTTGATTTCGATCAGAATCGTCTATGGGGGGGCTACGAGCCTATATTTATTCAACCTATATTAAAATACTAGAGTTGTCTAAAGTTTTTGTTAGGAACCACAAACAGAAAAAAATTGGTGACAAATAAAAATCCAAATTTGATGGTGTTGAGGAAGACTGTACTTTTAGGGATCACTAGCAGATTTACCCGTCGTTGGTTGGGTAAAATGTAAAGACTGATTAAATTCTTATATGAATAACCATATTTTAATGTGTTGTCATGATTTTAGTTTACGGTATTTTGATTTCGATCAGAATCGTCTATGGGGGGCTACGAGCCTATGGGGCTCTACTAGAGGCCTATTTGTACTGTTGTACGATGAAATAAAAATCATGAAAACACATTAAAATATGGTTATTCAATGTAAAAATTTAATCAGTCTTTACATTTTACCCGATAAACGACGGGGAAATCTGCTAGTTCTAGATAAAAGGGAAATAATGCAAAGACCGGGAAAAATTGAAAACGTGTAGGAGAAAATCCATGCCAGAGCGAGAAAGGTGCTTTAGCATGAAATAGACAACTTTGTCTGGGCCAGTGGCAGTGAACGAGGAGAGGTTTGTTGCAGCTGCGAGAAATTCAGCGATGAAGAAAGGGGAGAAAAAGGACGAATGAGAATCCTTAGGGCACGTGGCTCGGCGGAGCTCGCACAAGTAGCCTCTGGGTTTGCTACACAAGGTTTTTGGCTGGGAAACAGAAAACTGGGGTTTCAGATAGTCGGCGAAGACCGAAGCCGATTCCCTGGAAGAGGAACAGTTGGGAAAGTTTGGGGAGAAGGAAAATGAAGAAGAAGAGCCAGCGACAAAATGAAGAAAAGAATACACAGATTAAGGCTAGATTTAGCAGAGAGAGATGAGCAAGTCGCCTTGGACGCAAGACCATGCCTCAACCTTGCCTTGGCGATGACTGACGAGGCATGTCAGCAAGCAAAGATGCAGGCCTGACGATATTCATCACTTCTGTGAGCGGCAGCAAAACCTTACGTATTTCACTAACCGCTTCTTCCACTTCGGCGGACCACTAGGCCTAAGGTTGGCGTTTGATGCAGCCGAAAGGAATAGAAGATTTGGCCGCATTCAGTGCCAGAGAAGTGAGAAGAGCACCAGCAGAAGAAAGAAAAAGAGACGAGCATTTTTATGCAGAAGAACAGTGAGAGTCGAAGCAAGAAGCAAAGTCATCCCAACGAGCTTTCTAAAAATTGAAGGAAGGTGGACGTTTGTTGGGGCGAAAGGCCGGAGAAAGAAGAACGGCCAACAGATCTGGTAAGTGATCAAAACCCAGGTCGTGAAGCACCTCCCAGGAGCAAGAGTGGGCGAGAGAGGAAGGAGCAAAGGAGATGTCAGGAGAAGATCGACTGCCTGAGGAGCGATAGAGAAGAGTAGGTATGTCAGGTTCATTGAAGGTAAGACGTCGGAGGAGATGACTTAATCCAACACTTCCTCTCCACGGGGGTCAGAAGTACCTTTTGAGTCTCACAGGGTTTGTGGCAGTTGAAGTCCCCCACAATAAAGAGATTTCTGAAGGAGAAAAGAATGAAGGGAGAAAAGCAGTCGGTTGTGCTAAATGTCGAAGAAAAGCAAATAGGAAAAACAAAAACTTTAAGAAAAGAGAGCGAGGAGGACTTGTTTAGTGAGAAGTTGACCCCTACATAATCAGAGTAAGGGTCAAGCGAAGAGAGAGAGGTAGAAAGTTTAGAAAAGGATAGGCCCTACCTGATGAAAATGATGACGCCACCGCCGCTAGATTGCGCGTCATTGGGAGAGAATGCCAAACCAAGAGTGGGTGCAATTCGATCGCAGAGCAGAGAATCCATGGATCTGGAAAGAGGAAGATTAATTAGGGTTAGATTCCTGGATACAGATAAGGTCAACGGGATGAGACGAGATAAAGTGCACCAATCAACATCCGCCTCCACGTGGTGATGTGGTCCCCAACCCCTCATCCTGGGTTGGGTCGACATGACTGGTGGCCTTTCCGAGAGTACGAGTTACCCCGGGCATTCCCTTTACACAAACCATTTTTTCGCTGTGCTGCTTTCTGAACGACCGCAGAAGGGCAGCACTCAGCCTCTTTGAAATCGGTCGACTTGAAGTTGTTTCTCTCTTCTACCGCTTCTTTCATGCCCATCTTCTTATTCTTTTCTTTCTCTTAATAAGCAGCAACCTTCATCCTAACCCTGGCCCTTTCTTTCCCTGTTTTGTGTGCGCTGGAAATATGACCTGGAGAGGTAAATTGATGCAATGCGGCACCTTCTCTAAACGGGTCCATTTAATGTGCCTATTTCTCTCTTTTTCCAGGATCAAAACTCTAGACAGCTCTTACTTCTGGAGCTGTCCTCCCTACTGCGTCCCTGCTTCTTCTGGAGATCCCACACCTGTCAACACAGCGTCTTCCTCCTTGGATTCCTCCATCTTGTTTACCTCCACTGTGCTACCTGGCCCATCTAACCCTCCTCTGCTAATGCAGCTCTCCTGCCCCACCCTCGCCTTCAAACCTCTTATCCATCCTTCCGCCCGCACGTATATTTCCACGCCTCATGTTCCTGTCTGTTTTTTTATACCTCCTGCTTCCTCTTTCCCTTCTGACATCCTTTGGGTTTTTCAATGGAATGCTGGAGGTCTCCAAATTAGAAGTAGGAACTTCTACACTTCTGCTGCTTCATGCGTCAATAAACAGTTAAACCTGAGCCAAGAACCGAACGAAATCTTTTTTGGCTAATGTGACATTCAAAAGATAAAGCTACGGCTTTTGACGTTGCAAAAACGCCCAGATTAGAACAAAGCTTGTCATTTCGGGCAAAATAACAAGTCTATTAAAAGTTTGCGGCTTGGCTCTTTGACCAAAGACGTAGGAGGGTCAAGTCACCGATGCAATCTGGCTTGTTTCTTCTTGTCACGCTTGTCAGGACAATAACATACCTGTACAGATTGCTATGTTGTGGCCACAACTTTCAAAATATCTTAGACGATATTTGCTGTCGTTCTTACGTAACTCCTTATATTTGCAATAATTGATAACCCTGCCGAGTTCAAGAAATCAAGAATTGTTGTCAAATTTCCTATGACCATGCCTTTTGCTCTTATTTCCCTTTAAGTCCATGCTTTTTGCTCTTATTTCCCGTAGACTATCTGCTTTGCATTGCCACCCTTTGATTGCAGCAAAACTATTTTTGTAAAAGTTGCTGTGTTTAGGCCTTCTCTTGTTGGGAGCTGAGACACAGCTTTCAACGGTTATACTCGGGTCTACACCGAAAATGCAATCGACATCAGCCTAGGGGAAAGCGGCAGTCCATATCGAACCAGGCCCAAATATTAATCGCAGACTGTGAGCTCCACCACAATCATGACGGATGCCATTGGTGGGTGCCCAAAGATCGCCACTTACGACATGCTGTATGAACGGCTTTACTGTTTTAACCCGACTAAACACTGGTGGACCGTTTTTGCACGTCGTGTGTCTACTCTGCTGTGGCGTCACAGCAACTCTATTGTAGGGAGGAATACTTTAGCAACCCTTTTTTAAAAGTCACCTCACGTAATTGTAACCCCATTGGATAAACGTTTGCAAGCAAATGTTTAGATGAGAGTCTTTTTTTTATTTCTTTGATAAAACTGCTATAGAAGTACAGATTATAGTCTTCTCTCTGTTCTAGAACCTTGCTGTTGTTTTTTTTCACAGAAACTGAATGTCGGCAATGTCATCATTTGTGTAAGTTGTCTTGTGTTGGAGAAGGACCTGAAAAATGTATCAAATGTCAAAAGTACCGTCAAAACGGCATTTGCGTTGAAGAGTGCTCGATCGATACTTATCCTGATTCAAGCACGAACGAGTGTTTACCGTGTAATGCCACGTGCGTTGCTCATAAAAGCAATCGAATGTAAGTTTTACTCATTTGAAGCTGTTCTAAACTACCTATGGTCACCTGCTGAGCCTACTGTTTAGGGTGTTAGTATCAAAGTTGCACATACGAAAGAATTAATGCTTTAGGGCTTGGAAAGCACAAATATCATGCGGAATCAAAGTTGCAAAGCAATATTTTTTAAATGCGCTACAACAACAACTTGTGTGCTGTAAACCAATGCATAGAAACCTTATCGTTTTTAGTCATTGTTCCCGTTTTGGTGCCAGTTGTTTCTCATCGTGTCAACACCCGCTTTAAGAAAAGGAGATCCCAATTATGCTCGGGATACTAATATCCAGTCTTGTGACACGTGACTTATAATTTCTTTATTTGTTTTTTTCTTGAGAGGCAGCTAATGTGTTTGCTCATGGCTTATGGAGAAAATTGTTATCTTTTGATAATTCTACTCTGCGTTGTTTAAAAAGGCATTGACCACATCTCAGCTTTTGTTATTTATCGACATGGTTATTGGCACAGCGGATGGTTGTTAGAATGTATGTGTTGATACAACTCTTAATCGCTTCAATGCTTTGTTTTGGCTAAATTACCACCATCACACGAGGCTTAGCTGTTGTTTTAGAGTTAGGAATTTAATGCCAAAAACCGCGTTTGCCATTTGCTTTATTGATTTCATTTATTGTTTTGTCACCAATAGCAGTTCGTCTATCAAAAGAATTTTGTAGATTTGAGGAAACAGAAGAGGTAATTTTAAGTTTTTGCGACAAAGAAACAGATGGACCAGCTGTCTTAATGCTTTCACAACAAAAGATACTAATCGAATAAAAATTTTGCTAAACAGGAAACATCTCTCTACTGTTGTCGTGTGCAATTTACTACAGCTACGTTTAATAAGATCTGAGGTCATTTTTAGCGACCCTCCTGTCTTGTTAATATCAACCTAAGTGATTTTGAAAACCTATTTTCTGGCCTGTATTCTAGATATCTTTCATAATGAAACAGTATAATATTTTATCAGGTCTTTGTGCCAAAACATTTGATTGATTTTCCAAGCGATTGTAAGTTTGGCTAACAAATTATTAGCGAAACACAACAAAGTGAAAGTCACTGTATTGTAAAGATTAATTATTGAATGGTAACTGCAGAATGTCAATTCATTTTACGTTTTTAAGGTGTACTGGACCTAATGCTACTTTGGGTGCTGGCGGATGCAATTATTGCGATTACGCGTTGGCCACACAAACGCTGGCTATGCTCCACTGCTTACCACCAGGATCTTCCTGTCCTGACGCCCACTTTACTACCTCACCCGAAGCCTCTTTAGTCAATGCCGCAAACCATGTAAGTAGGCTGTAAGCTGCCACTTGGTGTTTGCATTTAGTTTGTGGAGCATTTTGATTTTGAATCTTGTTCTTGATGTTTTGAAGCGGGCCCAAACTTGCTGTTCTGAGAATGGTCGCAATAATCTTCCAGTAACGGGATATATACCACGTAGTCTGTTTGTGTTAGCCTATTTATAAATTCTATATTTTTCTTGCAAATTTTTGGTTTATGCGCTACTTCCAATCCTTTTTTCAAAAGATTGTGCAGTTTTTTGTTAATTTCTTCCTTGGCTGTTGTTGCACACTTTGAGGCGAAAGCATTTTATTTTTGCGTGTTAACATTGCCAATCTTTCAGACCTGCGTTCCATGCTACCAAGGATGCAGCAACTGCAGTGGTTTGACCAGAGAAGACTGCAATCATTCTTTGCCTGCTAGGTAAGCTTAAGTAAAAAAAGCTGTTTTGCCGAAGTGTCACGGCAAACTTAAAAATTTTGCGTCATCGATGAACTGTATTTGTAAATCTAAAAACTTGACTGTATTAGGATTAATCATTACACAAAAAAGCACATAGCAGTAGGCTACTCGAATTCGGCGGTTCGTTTTAAAATAATATCCCGGCTGACCCATAACTCGTACAATGTATTCTTTCGATCCTATTTTTGCGGCGCGGGGTCGAAGGTCATGAATAACTTTCGATTACCTTGTATAGCTTTCGTTTACATTGTATATCTTCCGTTAGTATTTGAGTTTTTGTGTTGAACTGGACATTTGAAAGAAAGCGATTTTTTTGAAAATGATTTATTTGTTTGTGTTTTTAAAAATGATTTTCTTTGTTTGTCTTTTTGTTTTATTTGTTTTTGAAAATGATTTTCTTTGTTTTTATTCTATTTATTTGTGTTTTTGAAAATTATTTTCTTTGTTTGTGTTTTTGGAAATGATTTTCTTTGTTTTTGTTCAATTTGTTTTTGAAATTGATTTTATTTGTTTTTGTAGTATTTGGTTATGTTTTATTTGTTTTGTTTTTTGTTTTGTTTGTGTTTTTGGAAATCCTTTTATTTGTTTGGTGCTGTACCCCCACTTCAGAACGTTCTCCAGTTAATATTAATTGCAGTTTGAAGAAAGAAAGGGTCTTGAAAAAAGAAAATCTTGAAAAAAAAGAATAGATTTGAAAATAGTTACAAATGTGATAAAAGAAAGACAGATGTTTAAATAATCTGACAATGGGAAAAATTTGCATGTCTATCACTAATTCGCAGAAAACTTACAGAAGAAAATTATTAAACACCTTTAGTACAACCAGTAGTTTAGAAGAACTAGCAGCAAATACAATCTTAGAGAAGGAGAGTATAGATTCCAAAATGCTACTAGTGTTTAAAAAAGAAGGCAGCTGTTTAAATTACCTGGCAATAAGAAAAATCTGCTTGTCTATCACTAGTTGGCAGTGTTGTAAACATTTAGAAGAAAACATACAGAACAACTTTTTTTCTAGGTTTTTTGAGATCATACGGGTTTGCTGGAGAATAATCGCATGCAGTGGAGTGGAGTTGTGAAAGTATGAGATCTTGAGTTTGCTTGCAGAAGACTTTAAGCTTGGTTAAAGTTATTATCGTAAAGAAAAATTGATATATCAAGTTAGATACAACTTCAATTAAAAACTTTTATGTTTACTACCGCTAGTCGTTAGTTTTACAATTTTTTATGAGGAAAAAATTTGAATATGTAGAAGTATTTTTTAGTAGCTTGAGCAGACTTTTATAGTGTTGGGTAAATCGCTTGTTTCTTTGCAAAAAGTGCTTAACGGATTTTATATTGCAGATAGGTGGTGGGTTCGAGCAATCTGTAGCTTTTGTGGTGGACCAGTCTAGTTAAAGATCTCCAAACAAAGCGTAAACTCATTGGCATGAATGAAATTTAAAACTCGGTATTGGCACTACACGTAATTTCAGAGACTACACTACCTGTCAAGCACTAGCATACTGAGGGGGAGGCCACTGTGCCATGGCCCTCCCTCAGACCCTAAAAATGAAAAATGTTTAGCAAACCAAGCAGTTTTAGCAAAAGTAAAGCTGGTTTTTCGCGAGTATTTGGGGTTCGCCCTAGATTTCGATTTTCCTTTGAAAAACCTCTCGTCGCTCAGACCACTTGCTGATAGAAATCTTGACCGGACTATATGGTTAAAGTAAAACAGTAATCAAAATTTATTATGCGCTTGAAAGTGAATAAGAGTTGTAGAGGGCAGACAAAACCTTGTAGAGGGAAGACATATAGCCGCAGAAAGCGATATTTGATCAATTAACTCTGCTACCTATGCGAAATATCAGCTTTCTGCACAGTGGTTGGTGGCAGCCACGTTTTTAAAGAGAATCTTACAACTTGTACGAGAATAGAGAGCTACTAGTAATACTAGGCACTATACATGAGCATTTCTAAAATAAACAAAAGAAACGCTCTGATTTGAAAGTATATTTTGGTTGTATTTTTAGCTGAAATAGAGTGACTCTCAAAACTGCGAGACAATTTGGGACGTATTCAATCACTGAAACATTGCTGCAAATTTTCGCAACGTTGCCAGTTACAACGGTAACGGGCGAACGGTCATTTAGCGCCCTAAAGCTAATCAAAACGTAGTTACGTACGAGCATGCAAGAAAATCGGCTCAATGCATTGGCTCTTTTGTATATAAACAACGACATTAAACTTGATTATAGTCAAGTGATTGACCAATTTACGAAAGAGAACCGTCGCCTCAATTTAAAATAAACTGACTTTATTTTCATTTTACGGTTTCATTCTTTTAATAAGCCTTGTAAAAGCATTATACTAAAACTTGCTTCCAGAATGTACGAAAATACGTATTTTTAGGTGTAATTTTGCAAAATTTTTCCGGGGCATGCCCCCGGACCACCCTAGAATGGTTCTGCCTTCGGCACTCCCCATAAAGTTGATTTGTGACGTCACATGATTGTGACGAAACTTTGCCCCCCTCTCGGAAACTTTCTGCGTACGCCACTGCTGTCAAAAAATTTTCCAATCCACACCTAAAACATAATTTTAGAAAATTTACTCATCGTCTCCAATTTTGTTTGTCGATTTTCATTTGTTTGCAATACAGATTGACATCTCTCCAGTCACATTTTGCTTCAATCAAATACCTCTAGCATATTGTGTAAAAGTTTCTAAAATCCTGGTTCACTTTTCAATTTACGTACATCAATTTTGTATATGAGAAAGCTTAATAACTTTCTAGTTTGCAATTCGTGGCCATTAATTTTCTAAGAGTAATTGGTGACTTTTTATACCTTAGTAGATGTTGTTTTTGCAGCTAAGAAAGAAACTCTACACTTTTTGCATTTTTATTACACTTTTTGAGGTCATACTACAAATTTGATTGAGATGTGAAATAAATGTGGTATAAGTTGGGGTTATCATGTGGTGCTCACATCGAGAAAGGGTTTATGCCGCCTTGCAATGCACAGTGTAGAAATAAGTTTTTGTATTATTCTGAAAAATTGAATAAATCTTATTTCTAAATTAATCTTGTATATTTGCTAAAATATAGTAAGATCGTAAAATCCACGCTGTTGTTACCGCAAGCGACTATAATAAATGTAAAGTCATTTTAATTCGTAAAACGTCTGAAATTTCAAACGTTTCTGACTTTTGTAAAGCCCTTTTCAAAAATTAAAATCTGTTGATAGGATGTAATTTACGGCATTTACGTAACATCACCAAAATCTAAAAAAAGTGATGCACATAGGCCTAAAAAAAGCCGATAGTTTTACGCTCAATGACTACTGTAGTGAGCTGTTTGAAATTTGGGTTAGAAATTTGAAACAAAATCATGAAGACGTACATGAAAAGAAAACAGTTTTTTATGCCTATAAGAAAGCTGAATGTGAGGAGAGTTGGACTCCAAATATAGTCTGCTATTGTTTAAATTACACCTTGTCTAATGTTTAAGTTTGTACAGTCTCAACTGGAACTAGTTACAATGCATTTATGATGAAGACATCAAACTCACAAGTACGGTACTCTCGTTAAATCAGCATATTTAAAAACAATAACAGCTCAAAAATTGTAGGCCTTATATTGTATGACCAAAACTGGCCCGAGATCGTTGCTTGTAACATAACTAATTTTATTACAAGTATATTACACAAAACCTCAAAGTGTAGGCCATTTCATTAACAAGTTAAACAATATCAGTGGTGGAGTAAGTACGTATTTATTTGTTCGCCTCTGCGTAAAAACACACAGTAGACATTGAATACAAATTTCATCTTATAAATGGCGCAAAAGCCATGGAGTATCGAAGAACCCTTAGGTTTTCAAGTCGAGATACTCCCTGACATTCAAATTCGCAGCATCCACAGACAAAAAAGTCTATTTAAGTTGCTGCTTCACAGCACCTGACAAGGCACTTATCAGTAATTGATAGAAAAAATGATGCTGTACACGAAAACAACGCAAACATACAAAGAATAAGACAAAAAGCGAAACAAGGAACAAGACAAAAGAAAACAACAAATAATGGTCAGCGATAGATTTTGAACAATATGCATACTAATACTGAGCAAACAATTTTGTGGTAATGGATTTTTTAAATAAAATCCAATGCATGCTTTTATAGTTAGGATTCAGTGAGAACCACAGTCTTAAACCTCTGTAGCACAGTTGGTTTTGTTCAAAAATTTATTCACGCTGCAGAAGAAAAAATGCGGTTGAATTTATCAATCTTGTTTATTATTCATTTACAGAGGTCAGTTTTTGAAAAGAATTGAACAGATTTTTTGGTAGTTTGTAGTAGTGCAGCTTACACATGAATTTGGCCATTTCGAGCTCATACATATCATCTAACTTCACGATGTTTAATTGTTTGTAAATAAACGATTGCGACGTACGCAAATTGCAAAAAAGAATTGTTCTTAAAATTCTGTTTTGCATTACTTTGATTGAGTCAAACGTTGTTTTACTAGCAGTTCCCTACACAGTGATGTCATATAGCATTTTACTGTAAACTAAGCAGTGATAAAGCACGCAAAGAATTTTTTGGAACATTGAAGCGAATTTTATGAAAAAGACCAAATATCTAACAAGATGCAAAAATAAATTACGTACATTCGAGTCCCAATTAAGTTTTTTTTATCAATAAACACCTCCAGATATTTTATCGTGGAAGCTCTATTTATGACAACTTTGTTTACAAGGATTTTAAAATCATTATTACATGATTTATGTGGTTGTTTGTTAATTAATAAGAAAGAGTTTTTGTTTCGTTTAAGATAAGTTTATTTTGACGAAACCATGAATTGATTTCTTTAAGTTCTTCTGTTACCCTGGTTTCCAATTGTTTAAGATTTTTGTCTGCCATCATCAAGCAGGTGTCATCAGCAAATAAGGTTGTATCAAAGTTGGAGGCTGATGGTATATCATTTACATACAATAAAAAAAGAGGCCCAATGCAAGACCCCTGAGGGACACCACAGGCCACATTAATTTTGGGGGGATGCAGAGTTAAGAGCTTTTACGTATTGATATCTGTCCGTTAAATAGCCACAGACTAGGTCATGTGGTTTACCACCTATACTAAATCTGTTTTGAATTTTTTGAAGTAAAATGTTATGATCAACAGTATCCAAAGCTTTTGACCGATCTAAAAATAAACAGCATGTAAATAAATTTTGAGCGACTAACGATTTTGTCAAACATAGAGTTAATGCAAAAATGGTTCATGAATGTTTCCTACATCCAAATTGATTTTCACAGAGAAAATTATTTTTTTCTATAAAACTTGTTATACGATTTTAAATCAACTTTTCCATTATTTTGTCGAATTGAGATAAAATCGATATCGGGCGGTGATTGGAAGCTTGTCCTGGATTACCTTTTTTAAAAATAGATATAACTTCTGCAATCTTTAAACATTTTTGATAAACAACTTTATTGAAGCATTCATTTCTTAAATCGGCAAGAACAGGACCTATAATTTGGTTATGCAAGTTTTAGGAGTTTAGTTTCTACGTCTATATGTCTAATAGCTTTTGAGGATTTTAATTTATCTGTATTGCTCATTACTTCATTTGAGTAGGTAGGCGCTAGAAAAAATGAATCTTTAACGCTTGCTTTGTTGGCATATTTAATTCAGTTGAGTCTGTAGCAGGAAATAATTTGGGCATTTTTTGCCAACGTTTGCGAAGTCCAGTGTTCCCTTGCCACTTCGTGGCTCAAGTTTCGCGGCTTCAGTGCATCGCGGATTTTTCAAATATATTTATCAAAAAATAAAAATAGCGCCAAATCACTAATTGGCTGCGCATTATTACAACATTGACTGTGTCTTGCGTATATTAGTGTTGTGTTTGCGATTAACTTTTCGTTAAGCCCTTGCAATGCCGTCTAATCACCTTGTCTCTGCGAAAGATTCTTCTAGTACACCCAAGAGGAATAGGAAGATGATAACTATCAGTGAAAAGGTCAAACTTTTAAATATGTTAAAAGAGGGCAGAAGTTATACCGCGGTGGAACGCCATTATGGAGTAAATGAATCCACAGTGCACTATATTAAGAAAGACAAAGCGAGCATTCGCAAAACTGCTGCAATAAACTCTAGTGCAAAAGCGAAACATGTGGTAACTCCGCGTAGTAAGAGAATTGTGAAAACGGAAGTTGCATTGACCCTGTGGATTGCTAATTGCCGAAAAAAAACGTGAGTTTGCACACCAATATGATCAGGACAAAGGCCAGATCTCTCTAAGATCAAACCTTGCCCGATAACGATGTTGAAGGAGATGCTGGAAAAGGCGCTGAAGATGAACTTGACCAACCTCAAGCCAGTACTAGCTCTACCACGAGTGATTAGCCTCTTCGAGGTCGAGGATTCACTGCCAACAAAGGCTGGTTCGATAAATTCCAAAAAAGGTACGGTCTCAGAAGCGTGCCTTTGTATGGTGAGGCTGCCTCTGCTGACACTGATGCTGCTTATTGTTACGTGGAGGATGAATTTCCAAAGCTCATCAGTGACAGCGGCTACCTCCCTGAGCAAGTGTTTAACATGAATAAAACAGGCCTTTTTTTGGAAGAGGATGCCTTCTCGTACATTCCTCTTAAAGAATGAAGTAAAGAGGCCAGGTTTCAAGAACCATGTGACTCTTATTATGTGTGGCAATGCTGCAAGTTTCATGCTAAGGCCAGGGTTTATTCATAAGGCCAAAAATATACGGCGTTAAAAACAAATATAAGGCTCTGCTGCCCGTGTATTAGATGCATAACTCTAAGGCCTGCAGAAAAAAAGACCTGATCCTCAAATGGTTCCTCCATTGCTTCATTCCCTTGGTGAAGCTGTATCTGGCTGAGAAGAACCTCCCACTTAAGATCCTTCTCTTGATGGATTGTGCAGAAGGCCATGCAACGGACCTGCAATCATACGGGGTGCAGATCGAGTTTCTTCCCCCTAATACCACAGCTTTAATTTAGCAGATGGATCAAGGTATCATTTGTGCATTTAAGGCACTCTCCACTCGCTTCTCAATGGAGGGCCTCCTGTCGGCAATTGACAACAAAGACTTCACCTTGAAAAAGCACTTGCGTAACTACGACATTGCCTCATGCTTGACTATTATCCAGCAAGCATTGAAGGACATAAAAAGTGAGACCATAAATTCTAGCTGGGAGAAATTTTGACCGAACGTGGTGCACAACTATGCAGGCTTTACTCCAGACGAAATTCATCACTTAGCAGTGGAGAAGGCGGTGAGGCTGGCTTGCACCATCAGAAATTCGGCATGTCGGAAGAAGATATCAACGACCTTATCGATTGCCACTGGAGCCACAGAGAGATAAAGACCTACTTGAGATGACGAAGTCTACAAGTGAAAAAGAAAACGAAGAAGAGCAAGATGAAGAAAAAACTGAAGAGCGTGCCCTTACCGTGGAGAACCTGCAACAATTGTGCAACATGGCAAGGGCAATGCAACCGTTGGCTAAAAACATTGACAACAATACGGTTCGAGCTGTCGAGTTTAGCAATCGGGTTGACCGAGATATGCCCTTGTACAAGGGCATTTTGCAGCAAAAGGAAAGCAACGAAAACAATTACCCATCACTTATGTTTTTCCAAGGTAAAAATCTCAGCTACACCGTCAGCGTCTCAAGCAGAAGAGTCTCCGAGTGAATCTGAAGCGTCCAAAAGTCAAGCGGAAGCCTCTTCGCCGCCACCACCAGCCTCTCCCCTCTCTCAGAAGGCAATGTTGACGATCCAACGCCGTAATCTGACGACGAGGCGCTTCCCGAACTGACGTAAAAGCTTCGTTTCTGTACAGTACTGGATATCTACTTTTTCGGGTATAAGTAATTAATTCCCGGATTGTGTGCGGATTAAACAAAACAGAAAATATTTCTAATTTTTCGTGTTCTTTTTCCGTCAGTTTTCAGAAAAGTAAGTTTTCATGATTCCAAAGGCGCCGGGAATTCTAAATTCCCTACACTTCGCTGTTCTGGTCCTCATTTACCGCAATAAACGGGGAAACCCTGTATTCAGTTTCAAAGAAATAATCACGGGTTCGGTTACCATTGCTTTAGTTTCAGTTTTTAGTTGTTTTAATAATTTTTGATTGCTTGATTTTAAGGTTGTTGGCTTGTTTATTAATTTCCACAGTTTGCTGCTGTCATTGTTATTTTTTGTTACTTGCTTATGGTAGTACTTTTGCTTCGCTTTGGCAATAGTTCAATTCAAGATATTTCAATACTGATTGTATTTCTCATTGTTTACGGGATCGTTTGGTTTGTGTGACAGTTATGATTTATACATTTTGTTTTTTATTTTGATTGAGCGCAGGATAGCGAAGGTTAACCTAGGTTTCGCTTTAAACTTTTTTTCTTTTCGTGTTGCCAGTTTTCGAGGCGCATGCGAGTTAACTACATTATTAAAGACATTCACGAAATGCTCAAACTTACGATGAATTGAGTCATTGATAGTGAGCATCATTTCATAATTTAATTGTGCTGCCAAGTCATTCATAAAATTTTCTGCGTCAAAGTTTTTTTATTTGACGAATCTAAGTTTGACTTCTAGACCTTTTAGAAAGATTTAAATTAAGAATAATTGCGAAAATTGGAAAGTGGTCCGCAATGACACTAACTAATATGCCGGAAGATATTTGATGATTCAGGTTATTAGAGTAGATATGATCAACTAGCGTTTTTGATTTATTTTGAATTCTTGTTAGTTGATCAATTAAAGATTTTACTGGCTACCGATCAGATTCTTAGCGTAACATTGAATTTGTGGGTTAAACTTTAGTTGAATCAAATTTATGCTCAGGTCCCCGAGTATATAAAATTCTGATTTTTATTATTTAAGTCGTGAAATATATAAGTAATTTTGTTTGAAAAAAGCTCTATATGTTCAGGAGATGAAACTGGATGGATATAAGTCACGAGCTAGCAAAAAAAATTTCTTATTTTTATTTTCTGTTTCGATCCACAGATTTTCAACGGAATGCAAGTCTATGTTTATATTTTGGGAAGCAATAAAAGAAATTAAATATTTAATATACAAACCTACATCTCCAGCAAGCGTTTGACTAACTTTATCAACAAATTTACAGCCGTAAATAGCAATATTCTGGTAAAGTTTATTTTCACGCAGTTTGGTTTCTGTTAAGGCAATATCGGGTTGGTAATCGAGGTAAGAAATACGGTAATGTAGCATATTAAAAATTTTTTGTAAGCTCCTAATATTGAAATGAATCATATACAAAAATTTTGATCTGTTTAAAGATTTAGTTTTAGCATTAATTGGGGATATATGATAGTAGTAATTAATTTTACAAAACAGTTCTTCATCTATACTAATGCCATTATTATAAAAAAGGATGATTTCATTATCGTTATTCGATTTACCTGTCAGAACGTCGGTACTGTTTTTATCTGTACAACCAACAACACACTCACGCGATACATCGCTCGATTGCTGGTTTGCCTAACTAACAAAACACTCTCGTGATACATCGTTCGATTGCTGGTGGTTGCGCAATCACCATTTTTTTCAGTATCAAAGCAATCAGGTTTGACACCTGCTTGAATGTTACTAAGGTAATTGATATTACCTCTGCATCTGCTAAAACTATTTACATTTTTGGCTTTCTAATTATTTTCTGTACCGGCAACAAAAAATTTACTATATCTGGTTATTTTGTACGATAAAGATTCAGTGATATCAAATGAGATTGAATTTACCATTTTCAGTTTACGTTGAGGACAAAATCTAGAATTAGGTTTATTTGCGTTTTTAAGCCTCATCATACGAATCATCGTTAAACAACAACAATCTATATCCTAATTTGTTAAAATCAATGACAAAACCAATTCTGAACAAATCATCCGGTGAATTGACAGTGATCCATCTTTTAATGCTTTTTTTCAAATTTGTCTTCAGTGGGACAAAAATATGGCGTTGCTCTTTTAATTCCAATTTTTCCATTGATAGTATGGATAGATACGAATTTGCCATTGTTTTCATTTTTAATGTACTTTAATAATTTTACTCGAATGCCTGTTAGATCCTGTGTCATAAACACATTGTTGAACTTTTCATCATTATCTCTTAGCTTGGATTTGTTGAGCATAATCTGGTTTCTTTTTTTTTGTATGACGTAAAACGTGCAATTATTGGGCGTGGTTTCGCATTTGCAGTTGATTTTTTTTACCCAATCTGTGGGCTAGCTGAAAATCCACTTGTTTGTCTATTAATACATTTAGCTCCTTAGCTACCGTCATTAAAAGCTTTTTCACCATCATCTTGACACTTTTTTGATTCAGCTATACCGTGAATTCCCAAATTTTCCCTTCTGCTGTATTGTTCTAATTCAAGGGTTCTCAACCGGGGGTAAATTTGGTTAGGAAAAAATTCACACTTTTACCTACCATAATAGATATTTGTAGAATAAAGAGCATAAAAAAAATTTGGGGGGTAAATTTTACTTTTGAAATTTGCCAAGGGGTAAATGAAAGAATAAAGGTTGAGAACCCCTGTTCTAATTGATCTCCTTCTAATAGAGTTGTATTAAAAACTTGCTTTAGTAGTTGATTTTCCTGTTTTATCTCAGGATAATTTGATTTTGTCGTTTCTAACTCTTCTTTTTAAGTATTTCATTTCCTCAATTAAACTTTTGACTGTACCTTATATTTCTTTCAAGTTTTCTCTATCTTCTTCATTAAAACCCAAGTTGGTTGTTAGCAGGGCTGCGAACTCGGTCGATTTTTGTATCGAGTTCAAGTTCGAATTCGAGTTCGGCTTGTTTTACGAGTTCGAGTTCGACATTTTTATTTTTGCGAGTTCACGTGCGAGTTCGAGTTCTGTCAAAATTTATCAAGTTCTTTCGAGTTTAGAAAATAAAGTGATTGATTCAGCCTAAGCACGTTTGCAGTAGAATTGCGCGTTCAAACTTATGTTCAAACATTTGTTTTAACAAGCAAATGTCGTTGCCATAAGCCAGGTAATATGTATATTGTCAATTTGCATTAAAAGCGAAAATTGAAAAATAACTTACAATTGAATCATTGTAGGTTCCCTAATTATGCGCTTTCGATCAAAACAATAGCTATGTCTGCGACTCATTGTTAACGAAGAAAAAGTTGACTGCCAATTAGGTCACCCATTCTTCACTGTGACTGTTTACATTGCAAAACTGTAAAATCTAATTATAGGGTTCTTTTCAGTGACCTTAATGTTTTCATTAAGCATTTAGGGTTTTATGCAGAAAGCAGACTTAGTTTAGATCGAGCTTAAGCCTAAGCCGAGCTCGCGCAAGTAGGGCTTAGAAAGGGAGGCTTGGTAATATGCAGGCTCAGTTGGCAGGCACTTTCTCGCAGCCTGGGTCGTTAGTACGTCTTTCAGAAATGTCAGACAGAAAGCGAACCTGCCAACTTGAAAGGATAATCTCTCACCCCGATGTTCAGCCAGGGCCTACTACTCGGAAAACGCCCTTTTCAGGGTGGGATGATGAGCCCCTGTCAGGGCACACCGTCAAGAAGTTTTGAAGGCCAGCAGTCTTGAACCTAAACATCGAAGGCCTCGCTGCAAGCAAGATGAATGTACTTCATCGTCTCGCCGTGCAGTATCAGGCACTCGTCATTCTACTTCAGAAGTCCCCACTGCACTTGTGCAGATAAGCTAACAATACCAGGCTTTACACTAGCTGGGTCTTCTTTAAGCAGGAGGCATTGCCTTGCCACGTTTGTCCATCACCGGCGCGGTGGTGTAGTGGTTAGAGCGTCCGCTTCGCAGTCGGTAGACAAGGGGTTCATTCCCCTTGTTGAGTCATACCAAAAGACTTTAAAAAATGGTATCCACAGCTTCCCTGCTTGGCGCTCGGCATTTATGGGAGGTTGTAAAGAACAAGCCGGCAAGTTCGCTTGTTGTGTCCTTGGGCAAGGCACTTAACGGGACGCCTCCGCCTTTATGTGGAAGACAGGTGGTCCAGACACCTCAAAAAATGGCAACTCCCAAGCGAGTGCGGACGTCCAGTCCAAAATATAGCGATACAATTCGCTTTCTCGTGAATGGAGGATAAATATGAACAAATACAAAAAAAAATACACCGGTTAAAATGGACCCTTGCTGGTCAGTCTCCAGCTACCCCGGAGATTGAGTGGTTGTGCGTGGACGTTGATGGTTATAGAATTGTAAATGTATACAAACCTCCACCTACGCGACTGCAAGCGTCTGATCTCCCAGTGTTCCCTCACCCCGTTCTCTATGCTGGCGATTTTAATTGTCCACGTGACAACTGGGGTTATAGAACCAGCAGTGCCGATGGAGAGTGCCTTGTTGCTTGGTCAAGCCTTAAAGGCCTTGTCCCTCTCCACGATCCAAAGAAGGTGGCCACCTTTCATTCTGGCCGCTGGAACACTGGCACCAAACCTGATCTGGCATTTGTCAGTGTTGGTCCAGATAGCCGTGTGCCTAACAGACGCATCTTAGAGACGTTCCCTAGGTCACAGCATTGACCCTCGCTTATTGTTCCACCAAGACTTGCTCTGTCTGTTCCGAGCAAACCTGTTAAGCGATGGAACTTCCGCAAAGCCAACTGGAGCCACTACAATGCATTAACCAACAAACTTGCTAAGAGTATGTTGCCACCAGATTCACCGGATGTGGATCTGGCCTACCAGGACGTCTGCAATGTCATCAGAACAGCAACCATACATTCTATCCCACGCGGTCGTCGAAATAACCACATATCGAGTTGGGATGCTGAGTGCGAGAACCTGTACTGTGCATTTCTGCAATCGCCTGAAGGAAGCAACTCTAACAGGGCTGCCACTGCCCAACTCCTTAGGCTCGACAAGAAATGCTGAGATTGATGGTCCGAGGCAGTTCAAATTATCGACTTTTTGCACTTTAGTCGAAAAGCATGGAGTATATTGAACAACCTAACTGGTAGATTACGGCACTCCCCTCGTCACTGTGCCGTCTCAGCTAACGCTATTGCGTACCAGCTGATTAGAAACGGCAGATACGAGGGTATTGCCCATGAGTCATCTCGACTCCTCGCAAGACGTGTCAGATCTTTGAAGTGCCACTCCAACAAGTCCAGTGAACATCTCTGAAAGTTTTACTTCTCAGGAGTTCGCTGCTTCCCTCAGACACCTGAAACCAGGAAAAGCTCCAGGCCCAGTTTCTATTTGCCCGGAGCTAATAACCCATGCTGGAGCTGCACTGAAGTCCTGGTTGTGTGGCTTCCTTTTTTCCTGCCTGCGCCATCTCAAAATTCCAAAAGTCTGGAGAAGAGCACTGGTAGTGCGATCCCTAAACCCAAGAAGCCTGTTGAGGACCCGAAGAGCTATCGTCCATCTCCTTGGTTTGCGTTCCCTACAAGATCCTAGAGAGGCTTATACACGCTTGCGTTGAACCGATTGTTGACCCACTTCTCCCTAGGGAGCAGGCTGGGTTCCGACAGGGAAGGCCAACCGTGGATCAGACTGTTTTGCTTACTCAAAACATCGAGAATTCGTTTGAGGCTAAGAAGAAGGCTGGTGCCGTGTTTGTCGATCTGATAGCTGCTTACAACACTGTCTGGCACCGTGGTCTCACCTGCAAGTTGCTTAGGCTTCTACCAGATAAGCACATAGTCCAGATGATCTCGGAACTTGTCCAGAATGGAAGTTTCACGCTCACTAGTGGTGACAGCAAGTAAAGCAGGTTAGGACGTTTGCGAAACGGCCTCCCACAGGGATCGGTCTTGGCGCTCCTTCTTTTCAACATCTACACATACGATCTGACATCTATGACTTCTCAGAAGTATGCATATGCTGATGACTTAGCATTGCTGTATGCTTCTCGAAATTGGAAGGCTGTAGAGGACACTCTAAGCCAAGACATGACTACATTTTCAGCTTATCTCCAGACTTGAAGTCTCGTTTCATCAGCAATACGAAAACGGTGACGGAGGCTTTTCACCTAAACAACAGAGAGGCCAAACGTGAGCTTCATGTTTATGACAAAGGCAACCTATTGCCATCCTGTCCAGTTCCAATGTATCTTGAGGTAGAGCTGGATAGGTCGCTCACTTTCCGTCACCACTTCGAGGTTTTGCGCAACAAACTCTCCACCCGAGTCGCGCTGTTGAGACGACTAGCTGGATCCGGATGGGGTGCAGGTGCCAAGGCATTGCGCATCTCTGCTCTATCCTTGATTTACTTCACCGCTGAGTACTGCGCACCAGTTTGGTGTCGTAGTACGCATACTTGCCTCGTTGACAGCATTCTCAGTGATGCTTTGCGCATTGTCACTGGATGCTTGCGTCCCACACCAACAGAAGACTTGCCTGCTCTCGCAGGCATCTAGCCAGCTGAGCTCCGCCGATTAGGAGCGAGACTTTCCTTGGCAAATCGTGCTATCCATAATCCCGACCATGTACTGCACTGACAGTTGGTTGGGCAGCAGAATGTGCACCAGGGGAGACTTAGATCAAGATACCCATTTGTACCTGCTGCGTGGAAACTATTAGATAGTTTGTCTAAACTGGACATCCGCGTGAAGCAGTGGACGAAACATAGATAAAACGCGGACTACTTGGAGAGTACTTCAAGGGTCCGTGCTTTTATTCCCAGGGTCAGTTCCAGGCCACTTGGAATGAGTCTGTTCAGAACATGTTGGGTAAGGCTCAATCGTCTGCGGACTGGTGTATGGCGTTTTCACTCGTCCATGTACAAATGGGGTCTCGCTTCATCACCGAATTGCGAATGTGGTGACACTAAGCAAACTGCAGATCACAATATATCTTCATGTCTCCTACATCATGTATCAAGAGGAACACGAGGTCTGCAGGTTTTGCATGATGCAACTCGATGTTGGCTTAACACCACCACTGCCAGCATCTAATCTGGGCAGTGCAGCAGCCCGGGGTGATAAAAGAATAGACCCTCGGCCCTGGTCTTGGTTTGTGCTGGCCCGGAATTGAGTTTGGGTGCCTGACCAAACGACGACGACGACGGTGGTAAGCAGAAACTAAACTGAAACGATACTTTTGAAACCCCGGCTTAATGTAATATGACGTTACCGTTATTGAAAGCCCAGATTATGAAGGGATTATGAGGTTGCCGTTAAATATAATATATTTTGTGGTGTCATGTTGGCAGGTAACACGCTGTACGTTATTGTGGTGCGATATAAATGGATGTTGTTGTTTGCAAAAAGATTTACTGTTACTGATTTACCCCTTTGAAACCTGTTTTTTTTGAACTCTTTGAATGCCGGCGATAAACAAAACTATTCTATTACTAGATTAAATAAAGCAAAAGTGCTAGTGATATGAGCCCAACTTTAATAATTTGCTAACTGGTACACCAGCTGACAGGGTGATGACAGTAGACCCAAAGGCCGGTTAACCGACCTATCGGGTCTACAAGGCTTCTCAGTAAGGCCGGTTTTCCAGCCTGCAGGGTTCAAAAAGTTAAGCTACTTGAAGCCCATTGCCCAAATTTAGCAACAGCAATACACTAACTAGGGTTTTGCCTCATTGCATACATTAGTCGCGATTTAAGCCATCTACAATAGTGACGTATAAGAAGCTGACCTAAACAATTAGTAAGCCATGCTTAACGCTAAAACTTCTTTCTGCATACGAAATCGATGACTTAAGTTGGGCTTAGACAATTTTAGAAAAATTCTGGCTTAAGCCTACTTTCTGCATATAATCTTTAATTTCCAATAATTTGATTCTTTTTAAATTCAGTTGTAATGATATTGTACAAATGAAAATGAACTCGAATTCGCTTTAAATATTTTCAAGTTCGAGTTCGAGTCCAACAAAATTTTGAGTTTCGAGTTCAAGTTCGAGTTCGAGTTTGGCAAAAAGATCGAGTTCTTTCGAGTTCGAGTTCGCAGCCCTGGTTGTTAGTTCCTTACATGATTTGCGATTAGAAGACATGTTTGTCTCAATCGATACTTTTAGCAGCTGAAAAATAAACACGTCCTTTCTTTACATCTGCAACTGTGAGCTGCTTTATAGATTTTGAAGTGAAAGGAATTAGAGTTTACCTAGACCAGGTATGGCCAACAACTGCTGGCTGCATCTGGCCTGCCGACCCGTTTAATCCAGCCTGCCAAACACCTTGCACATGTGGTGTGATTTTATTGTTATTATTGAACTACAATACATTTTAAGAACCCATTTTTGCAAAGGATATGTAAATCGCACTGCATCCGGCCCTCCGGTGGCCACGCAGTTGCAAGTTCAGCCTCTGGTTAAAAACTTTGGCCATCCCTGATTTAGACTAAGATCAGAAAAATTGCTTGGCAAAACATTGACAAACGCAATTTGGAAGCTTATGATTGCTGTGCGGTGTACAGCATCTTTACAATAAAATTCCATGCACCTCTTATCTCAAAGCTTTTCATTCAAAACCTTTTGTCGTTATATCCCATCACTCACCCTTTTTACAAATGTTCTTAAATGTTTTACGCGAAATGTTCTTGAATTATAGATGAGAACACAAGCACCCAATTATGAAGAAGTTGATTCAATCACTTTCTTCAGATAAATGTGATATAATAAGTGTAATTTATTACCAGTAGTCTTCTGTCATTTATTTTTATTTTTTGATCATAAGAAAACCTTTGCCAGTTATGCTAGAGCATTGCTGCATTCAGGCCTGCTTCCAAATTGCTATTACTGCTGGCACAGAATATTTCTACCACAAGCAGTACAACCAAGCAGAAAAAATTACTGAAAAGTGCGTTTTTAAAGTGCAAAAAACGTAACTACCGGTATATGAGGTTTAAATGCACAATCATTTATAATCACAAAAAGATTTATTCAGGTGACCAAACACAGAGAATAAAACTCTGAAATGACCTTAAGATTTATGATTCAGCAATTACTCATACATTTTGCTGTGGTTGTCACAAGCCATAGCTAAAAACTGAAGTGCAAACCTAAATCCAACGCAAAGGCCAATTGGTATTTTCTTAGTAGATTAACAATAGTTGCATAGTACTGGCAGAGTAGGCGTGTACTATGCTAACTTTGCCTTTGTTATGCCTAATAACCACCCACAGATTTGGTCATGCAACATTCAACTTAACGTCTAACAGCAGCACTCTCATTATCATTTACATTTATTTTTGGCAGTGGCTATTTTGCCGTTAACGGCTTTATCCTTGGAATCTTTTTTCTGTTGAAAGTTTGTGATGGGTCAATTTCTGTGATGTACTGTATTAAACACATGTCTTGGCAAAAAATAAACCCCCAATGTACACCTCTTCTAACGTCAACATACATGCATAACTATATGAGGTTAAAATTTATGCTGCCTATAAACTTTTAATTTAGAATAATAATTTGAAAATGAATGTGGAAGGCTGTTGGTGGGTAACCTAAACACAAATAGTCATGTCCCAAGTTTTGTGACATGACAAAGCTTTAGTGCTTTGAATTTGAGATAACAGGGTGTTGCAGATTCAAACTATTTGGCATACCAATCATTTTGATTGCGATGAACTTGCAGTCTTTCAATGACAAGTATGAAACTTAGCACGTTGCACCATCAGCACAACATCAACTCATTGCTTTAAAAATGAGAAGTGGCTATTTTGCCATTGATGGTATTTTAGCCTCGTAATCTATTTTGCTGTTGAACGTTTGTGGGTCTAGAGATAAGCAAATTTGCGAAGTAATGCTATGGCATAGTAGATAGTGCTGCTGCCTATGAACGAAATGGTTAAGGGTTTGAGTCTTTCCAGATAAGGTGCTTTGACATAAGCAGTGTACAGTGGGGGATGTACAGAGAGAATAAAATTTTTGTCAAGTTATGTGTAATTCACCATAAAAATTAACCAAACACAAGCGACCGAGAGTCATGTCTTAATAGATTATCTGAATTGACCAATCACAAATCACAGCAAAATATAATGCAAGACTAAATTACTGTTAATGCAAAATAGCCACTGCCTTAATGTCGCATAAATAGAATTTTAGTTCTATCTTAACTTTAATTTTTTTTCTTAAAATTGAGGCGACTTATAGTATCGCTCGAACAATTAATTCTTATTGCAACTTAACAGCCAGGTAAAGATTGGCTTCTACTAAATACTTAACCACGATACTTTAAACCACTCACTTTCCGATCAAGAATAGAACAGACAAATTCACAAAATCGAGGCTTTTAAATTCTTTCACTCGTCGATCACACAAACGAATGTACTCTAATATTTCAATCAGAAAAATTATATCAATCAATTAATCGCTTGATTTTTGTCACAAATATTCCACAACAATCCACCACAGAATAAACGCTATCAGTCTCTCTACACTCTTTCGCGGTCTCTGTACTCTCCCTCTCACTCTCCGCATGTGTAAAAATCTCGCCGCCTTATATACGTGAATAGGACGCAATCTAAAAAATTCAAGAAAGACATCACGGGACAAAAGAGCACATACTATAAATTACGTCATATCGGCAATCGAAAACTTTCGAGAAGCAAGAGTGTGTTCTAGATTAAAGGTGAACAACTCAAATGAGGATACGTGCCAAAGTTTTCAAAATAATCTTGTCGCGTGCCACGCCACGTTCGAATAATTGTTGGTATTATAAACGAACTTCCCTAAAACTCATAACAGCAAACTTCAATAAAACACATAATAACGAATAACTATTTATTGAAACAATTTAATGTTCCGAAAAACTACTTTTTTGAAGACGTTTTTGATGGACCAAATTTGAAAAGTCGGGTTTCAAAAGACAAATAGCGATGAGTATCACTGAATCTAAATGTTTATCTGTTAACCGAGTCCGTAGCTGAGATTTGCTTATTTTAATGATTGAGAATGCCTGTTCACAACAGTTCGTGCTTGCAAATTGACAAATTCAGATTTTTGCATTTCTCAACAAAACTCGATACTTCTCTTCTTTGAGGCGATAGTAAAATTCTAGTGATGAATTTTGTTGGAAAAAGTCATGCAAAACTTGGTTTGACCTCAAGTCCAGAAGTTCCAGTTGAGTGTCAGCGTCATCAATATTTTTAACATCCACACTGAATGGTCTTTAAAACAAACTCATTTGCGTCTTCCGGCCATTAAGATCTTGAAAGCGTTTTGAAAAGTTTTCACGAAGGTCCCCACACATTTTGGCATACTTCTCGAAGTCTGTAACCAAGTCTGCCTTTGTTTTTTCCAAAAACAAAGACATACTTTTAAACTGGATCATGTTGCCAGTTGACAATTGCTTCTGAAACAGTTCCAGTTTACTTTAAAAAGCATCGATTGCATTTAATAACTCTGGAAGCAATTGGTTGCGACCTTGCCTTCTCATACTGAACATAGGTTGTTCATGTGCTCTGTAACGTCTATCAAAAATATAAAATCCACCAACAAAGTATTATCACGTAAGAGCGTCAAGACGTCTGCACCATTTTTGGTCTTCAGTATTGGGCCCTTTTCCTGTAGAAATATTTCAATTTCTTCAAGAAGACTAAGAAAACGCTGCCAAATCTTTCCTCGGTTTAACCAGCGAACATGAGAATGATACACCAAGTCTTTGTTTTGTGTATTCCTCTCCGACAAGAATGACTGGAATTGGCGATGTTTCAATTCTTTTGCCAGAATTTCGTTCACACATTTAACAACAACGTCCATAACATGGGCCATCTTTATACTCTGAGCACAAAGAGACCCTTGTGAATGAAGCAATGAAGAGTAATAACGTCCTGGGTGAAATCAGATTCTTGCAAGTACTTCTTCAAGAGCGCCACCGCACCATTTTCTTTACCTGTAATAGAAGCTGCGCCATCTGTCGTCAATCCAACTAATTTGGTCAGTGATAAATTTGGAATTTTATTGTGAAGCGCAATTACCACAGCTTTTTTATATCAACACCACAGGTTGCGTCATGAAGAGAAATAAGTCCAAGGGAGATTTTCATGAATAGACAGGTCTTTTGCAACAGCACGGATAAAAACTGATAATTGAGCAGTATCAGTCATATCACAGCTTTCATCAAAAGTCAGTGAAAAATATTCATATAAATCTGCTTTCCATTGTAGTTGCTCAGAAATATTTTCGCCAATATCTTCAATTCTTCTGGCAATGGTAGTCCTCGAAAGGCTGACTTTTTCAAAAAGATGTGCTTGCTTAGGAACCATCAGCTTTGCTACGTCTTGAATGCATTCTCGAGCAAACTCGCCATCTGTAAATGGCTTTGAATATAGAGCTACTTTTTCTGCTACAATATAAGATGCGGCTGTAGCGTTTTCGTTTCCTCGATAGGCTTTTTATGTACGCTCTGTTGCACGCACAGAGAATTTCTTAGTTTTTCCACCAAATCTTCTCTCAGCTTTCCGACAGTTTTATCACATTTGTCTTAATGAAGCGCGTTATAGTGTTTCTTCACATCAAAGGCTTTTGAAATAAAAAGGGTTGTACCACAAACCAAGCGCAAGGGCTTCTGCTTCCATTCGATAAAGAGATAGTAGGTCGTCCACGAGACTTGAAATTCATGAGTGGTTTCATTTCGTTTCCTTTTGTAGCGATAGGTTTTGCTCATTGCTACAATCAGTGCGAATGTAAACTGTTCAGAGTTAGTATTACCATTAAGTGTTAGTATTACCACTAAGTTTTAAGAAAGCTAATGATAGCCTACAAACCTTCCTGGCAACAGAAGAATGCAAAGGGGTAATAAAATGTTGTCAAATCAGACAGTAACACTAACGCTGCAGTAGGCTGCTCAGCTATTTTCAGCTACCGTGCACTACTTGTAAGTTTCTGTTTCCGATAGAACTAGGAGCTAGGCACGTGTGAATAAACTTTCCGATTTATATTATTACGACACAAACGGCTTTATTGCATTTACGCCAAATAGAATAATCACGTTTTACCTACCTAACCACTCGCTACTGTAGGCTAGCCTACTTACTTATTGTCGCGTTTCAATTGAGTTTTGAATCTATTTCAATCTTAATTTATTTCTTAAGATTGACGCCACTTGCAGTATCGATCGAATAATTAAGTTTGGTTGCAACTTAATAGCTAGGAAAAGATTGGCTTCCACTAAGAGACTTTAACCCACGCAATTCTCGATCAAGAACAGAGCAATATATTCACAAATCACTTTACAACTTCGAATTGCTTTGCTTGCCAAAACACAGAACTAAAGCACTTCAATAAATAAATATCAGAGACTAAATAAACTAAAAACCACCAAAATAATTGCTTAATTCCTTTCACAACAATCACCAGAGAACAATGCCTTTTTACTACACTCTGCTATCTTTCTCTGAATTACACTCTCTCTCTCTCTGAACGAATAAAATCTCGCCACCTTATATATACCACGGAAAATAATCCAGAAATTGCTAGAACATCACATGACACAACAAAAATACCGTTAATAAATTACGTAATCGGTAGTAATAGAAAAAAAAGGAAAAATCTTTGAGAAGAAACAAGAATTACTAGAGTATACTGAAAAGTCACGTAGACAGTCATTGTGACGTCAGAAAGGCATGTGAGTTACAAATCTATCTATAAATCCGAAAGAAAAAAGGTCTTTTATTTTTGAAAACAGTTTAGCAAGTTAGGGCTACAAACAATTCAAATTTACAAATGAAGTGATCACTGCGAAATAAAGCAACAGATTACAACAACTATACTCATATCAAACTATTCTTTAATGCAAATTTACTTATTCGTGACACTTATTTTCAGCTACATCCCTCTGATAATAGGGCCACAAGCTAGCACCGTGTAAATAACATGGTGATTTAATTTTATTGTGATATAAACGTAAGTTATTACAATTTATTCCAATTACAAGAATTACTTTTTACCCAACCGTTCGCGAGCCACGTTTGAGCTTATGGCGTGCCCTGTGTTGTGCACCCCTATTCCAGATCAGTCTTGAACGTAAACACATGATCTATCATTATTACGTCATAGAGAAGGCATGTACGATACCAATCTTAACTCGAAAAAAAAGGTTTTTTGCAAAAGCAATCGAGATATAAAACTAAGTTTAGATTCGAGATAATTCTACAGAGGTGGCCATAAGTCACTTTACCCAGTTTAATTATTATTATTTGAACTGGGTAAAGTGACTTATGGCCACCCCTGTAGATTCACGAATCAATTAATTACAGCAGAACGAAAGCAATAGATTACAGAAACTATACATGTAATACCTGTTTTAACAAAGAAGATTTACTTATTTGTGACACTTAAAAACGATCATTACTGACTTGATTTTTAGGATCCTACTAAAACACAAAAATTTTGCTGAATTCTACAGGCTAGCTCTAATCCTAATTGCAATCCAATCTCTAACACTGAGTCTAACCAACTCCAATCAACCTTGACCATAACTCTAACCTAACCTCAACCCAAGCTCCAACCCTAAGGTCTTGTCCACACTCGGGATTTCCCTGTTTCTGTAGAATTTAAGTCTGTGAAAAACTCTGTAGATATTCACGTTTTAGTTTCTTAGTGATTTTTGTTCTTTTTTCCTCTAATTATTTGCACCAATTTCATATAACAACTCGCATGGTGTATTTTGTGAACCAATCTCAAATGGACATTTTTTCATTTTGTTTAATATACTAAGAATTGAATATACAAGCAAATTGTCAATTTCTACATTATTTATTCACCATTTGCCATACAGTTTTTGTCTATGATATGACTGGCACAGATGTTGCATTGATTAGTTAGGCAACCATACTGGCTGTTCTTTGCTCACGAAGTCATGGCAGTATGAACATTTATTGTGCTTACTCTGTTCTTTGCTCTTCTGCAGAGCGATAAAGAAAGTTTCACTAATTTTGCACGTAGTTTATTGCCTGATATATTTTACTCATCGCACAAAAACCAGAACTGCTTCACCCGAATGATTTCCTTCCGTTACCGATATCACTAAATTGGAACGCCTTCATCTAGCGACTAGTCGCGCCATCTTCGGCTGCCTTTCGTCCTTCCCTATCCCACTTCTCCTCTCTGAGGCTTCTCTACCTCCCTAAGAGTCACCTTGGCTCATTTCGCTCTGTCATCTTATGAGCGGAATCTTCGTCTCCCAACCTCCTTTCCCATTTCAGGTTTGGCCAGACTTGGAGTGCAGTCAAGGCTTTGCAGATCCTCCTGGAGAACTTTTGCGTCCACTCACCCGCTCATACTTCCTTCTTCTTTTCTAATGGAGGCTATCTTTGCTTGCCCTCCCTCACCTCATTGGAACCTGCCTGCCTTCACTGTGGATTCCACTCTTTCCTCTCCATGCTCCCGCTCTAATCCTCCATCTCTCGCCAAGGTGCGGCTCTTGCTCACCTTGACTCTCTCCCACCTTACGATGTGGTACTTTGGACAGACGGCTCTGTTCCTTTTTCTTTTGGCAAAGGTGGCTTTGGCGTACTTGCCAACTGCTCTCTAACTCTGTGGTACTGAAGCCACTTTCTCCTTTTCGAAATGCCCAGTATGTTCAAGTTTTGCGGCTGAAACCTGCGCCACTCTGCAACCTTTTGCTGGTCTCGGCAGCACCAACAAGTCTACCACTTCTCTTCCCTTCTTCTCTCTGGCTCTCGCTCTGTCCTCGCCACCCTGTTCTCTCCTCCGTCTTTCCTTTTTACCTCAATCTCTGTGGCAGATCTAGCAGGAACTGTCTTCTCTTTCCCCGCTGTACTCTCAGGCTACAATAAGCCCCTGGATAATCGTTTCTCCCGGGAAACGACGCGGCTGATGGGCTGGACAGACTGGGAGCGCTAATTGTGCCCCCTGCAATCTCTTGTAGTCTATCTCCTCTGATATCCACTTTTTTCTTGGATTGAAGACGTACTGTCTCATCTAAAAAAAATCATATTTACAACACGGCAATAAAAAAACTTTATTATTTATCAAAAATACTTTTGTTTGATACCAGGTAAAAATTTGTTTTGGCTTATTGTCATTTTTACTTTTTTTAAATGCTCAAAATTTTGTGAGATTATCAGAATTGACTTCTCAATATAGCTTTTCTGGTGTAATCAAAAGTTTAAATGATCTTTATTTAGATTTAAAATCTACACAAAATTCACAAAAACTCAACGTTTCGAAAAACTAAAATCAGTTTTTCTTCGTCAGGAGTGACTAAAGTTTAAACACAGACAACGATTTTGTAGATTTTAAATCTAAATAAAGATCATTTAAACTTTCGATTACACCAGAAGAGCTATATTGAGAAGTTAAAGAATGCCTGGTGACAAAAGCAAAATATCAGAATTGACTTTAGGTATTCAAATCTCAGATACAATAGGAACCATCCGATCCACTGAAGCTAAAGTTAAAATGCTATTATTGTTTCTCAAGGTCATATCAAGCCATGCTCGACGATGACGCGGTGTAATCAATTCCATTGGAAGATTTCGCTCATGTGATCAAAGGTCGTCAAAATTCGCTTTCGAAAAAAGTAGCTGACCACTTTCAGATTTTTGCATTGAACTGCATAAGAGTAATGTCGTCTTTTGTGAATAAAATAAAGAGTCATTAAATTCTTTTTTACTGATGTTATGGAATGAATCTGAAGTCAAAGTATGGTAAAAAGTGTTAAGATTGACTTGTAGTTAGTTAGCGTAGTTTTATGGGCCTAACATATAGGCTTCGCCTGTGTAGCCAGCTTTTAATAGGGTTTCGTGTTCGAGTAATCAGCGTATTTACGTTAATTGTAATGAGGAATTTATAATGCATATTAAGTTGTAAAAGCATATTGAAAAACTGTAAACCTAAATTATACCATAACCTAGATGATAAGGGTGACTTTATTACCGTTTGCCTTGATGCTGGATTAAATATTGATGGGTGAAATCAATAATCCTTTGAAATTTTGTTCAAAAATCGTTGCAGTCAGATACATCAATATATGAGATGTATTTTATGACGTTAAATATTCCTTAAAAATTTTTTTAGGGCTGTTGCCTTGGGTTCTGGACCAAATAAGAGCAGGCTAATTAAAAAATTTAAATTACTGGCTAATGATCAGATGATGGTTGATTTTGCAAATATACCTACGGGTTTTAAATGATATGCTGTTATTTTAAAAAGAAGAATAAATGACATTGAAATGACACTTCTTTTAAGGCCAAATATGTTTCCGCACAAAGCGTTTTTTCAGAAACTGTCCGAGGTACCTCGTATCTAATAAAAAATACTGCTCTAAACGTTCATGCCTAGATTATTCTTCTCAAACCTGAAAAAGCAAAACCGCAGCTGTATTAGTAAAAAACTTTCATGTGTGGCATTGTTTTGGCATCTTATACAAATAATTTGTAAGCAGTAAGCTCACTACTTCATAGCTTCATCAAGCCCTTTAGTGTCCTTCTCAAATAACCGTCTGAAAGGCGGAAAATTATTGGCTGTTTGTAAGGAAAAACAATCTTAATCTAATAGTGGGGATTCACCTGTGCTGAGCAAGCAACTGTACGCATACGGAGCGTCACTTTACTTAACGTAATTTAATCATAGATACTCATTAAACCATTTAACCAAACAATTTACCACTAAACTTTTTGTGATTTCTTAGTTCATTTTATACGAGTATTAACCTCAAATCCGTTTAACTCCCAACAGGCAATCGTTTTTTTTATCAAACTTTTATTAGCAGTGACTAGTCAATTACTGAGACTGCAGAATGAAGTATGGTCAGAGCGTCTGTTTTGTAGTCGGTAGATCTAGGATTCATTCCCCTTGTCGGGTCATACCACAGCACTATAAATAATGGTATCCACAGCTTCCCTGTTCGGCGCTTCGCATTTAGGGGACGTTGTGGAGACCAAGCCGGCAAGTTCGCTTGTTGTGTCCTTGGGCAAGGCGCTTAACGGGACGCCCTCACCTTTATGGGCCAGACAGGTGGCCCAGACACCTCGGAAATGGCAAGTCCCAAGTGAGTGCGGACGTCCCGTCCAAAATATAGCTATATAATTTGCTTTCTCGTGGATGGAAAATAAACATGGACAATACAACAAAAAGAGAAGTTATACAGTTTTTTTTATTATAACTGTTTTCAAGTTATTTTGTGTTTTCGTTCAACGAAATTTAAACGCTTCAAATATTTGTGTCTAGATCCTGTCGAGGGCGATATGTCGCGCCAAAAACGTTTGAACTTGTTTGATATAATTTCATTACTATGTTTACCGCTGCATAAAGGCCTTTGCGAGATGTTAAAATGCTGGGATGATTCGGGAGGCAAAATCACAACGCTGGTCGGTTTCGAAGTGGTAGAGTCCAAAACATCATAAGTTTTGCGAAGTAGAATGCGGTATTCCCCTAATTTAAATCAACGTGACGTTCGTAAAGTCATCATTAAGGCCATTTCTTTTGACCTAAAAAAATATATTTTTGCCTTCATTCTAGCAAAATTTTGACTTTATTTTGACCTAACCGCTTTCGCCTATTATTTATGTCTTGTTGCACTTTTTTGATTAAAAATCTTTTATAATCCGCAATTTACATAAGCTTTTGAAGAAGAAGGTAGCTTACTTTAAACATTTTCTCAATCACTCAGACTTGAAGCTAATGCAACAAAGCGACGCATGACGTCAAAACCTAGGATAACGAGCCATTGTGTGTACCGGTATCAATTAGTGAGTAATACAAAAAATGCGTTGTTATCGCAACTGTACAGTACATTAACAGTCTGTCTATGATGTTTTTAACGAATGCTACACAGTATAATTACCAGGACTTTTTATTGTAATACAGCATCATATATTTTTTTTACGTTTTTAATATCAAAATTTCTGTCTTTCCTCAGTAATTTACTGAGCATAGAATACGACCTCTCAACAGCAGCAGAGGTTGGCTGGGCTTTTTGCAATAGTGCGTAGTTTGTTGGGTCAATTGTCAAGTTGGTACAGTTTATTATTGTTTCTAAATCAGAGTTGGATAGTCGTTTTTGAATGTAATTTTTAATTGCGCACGGATCATCATCGAATTGCATATTCTTCAGCAGTCCGTATGCTTCGGTTATCGTGCAGGCACTTCCTTCTAAGAACTCTACGTTGGCTGCTAGAGTCCAGTGTTGATTTATTTTAACCAAGTCTGGCACTAAATCTTCCACATTGATAACGTCTTTTGATCTGCTGACTAAGGGGCCTGCACTTGTCCAATTGTTGACAATGGTACGAACAGCTGGAAGATTCTCACTGTATATAAGGCAGCTCTAAGCCAAGTTGCCCATCTTGTAATCACAGGGTCAGGAGGAGATGGCAGACCAGTATCATAAAAATCTTTCTTGCGATCTTTGTTTTTGATTGTTGCTGCCTTGATCATTGCTATTATTTCATCAACATTTTCAAAGTGAGCACGCACACGCATAGTGCAGTTATGTAGTAAGTGCGCAACGCAGGTGACATGCATCAAAAAAGGGTATAATTCCTTTAATGTCTTTCCAGCTAAAAACATGTACCGAGCAGCATCAGTCAAGAACAATGAAAAATTCTCGCGTTTTATTTCAAGTTGTCGCAATATGTCATCCACAGTGTGCAGAATAATACTGTTATTAAGATTGCTACCGCTGTCAAGTGGATGGCAATCAACGAGGAATGTCTGATTTGGGGCATCTAAGCTGCCAACAAGCACACTAATATACTTTTGTTTAGCAGTCTCTGCTTCATCCACAATTAAAAAAACTTTTTTGGCACGAAGTAATTCTTGAATTTGTTCTTCGTTTTTGGGATGCTAATTTTGCAACACATGCCCGGGTTGCAGTCTCCGAAGGCAACACTTTTCCCATTGTAGCAAACAGAGACTTTAAAGAAGGATGGTTCAGTTTATGAAGTGGGATATCTGCAGCTAAGAATGAAGAGACAACCTGTTCCTTGAAGTGTACTTGATCGAATTGTAAAAAGGTCTGCTTACTTTGGGATTTGCCCTTTGTCTCCAATTTTCTTTGGTGTTGCTTACTTTTTCGGTGGTTTTCCACAAACAACTTTTTGTCGCATTTGACTAACACGTCGCAAAGGTCGCATCGCAAGTCGTGGGCAGGAGTTGCCGTAAACTCATCCGTATATTCCTGGCAAATTTGCCTAACTTTCGCTGTAGAAGATTTGACTTGTTTAGGCATTCTTTGCTTTGCAAGCTACGACTTAAAAAGACCACGTGTAAAGAGCGCAAAGGTTTTATAGGAGTAGATTAATTGTGTAACAATTATGTGTTTATGCATCAACAATGACGATTTGATGCATAATAAGTGCTATTTCCTTCTCAATTACCGCACGCATTTTTACCATTGCACCTTTTCAGAAGTTTCAAATCAAATAAAACTGCGCAAAAATTTTAATAGCAGCTCAAAAATTCAAAAAAATGAAAAAATATAACTTTGTTCGTTTTTGTAAGGAAATTTGTGATGAAGACAATTTTGACAAGTTTTGACTTTATGCAAAATTTTGACTTATAAAATCTACCAAAACAGACTTCTGAACACCTGAAACGAACGTTAGTACACGTTTGATCATGTAACAAGGTCCTGAAAAAATTTTGAATTTATTGACTTTAGCGGGCCCTAGTCATCATCCGTGACGACGCAAGAACTGAAGTAGATTTTTGCTTCTGCAAGCCTGTAACTAGTTAAGTACCGGTACAGTAGTATAGTTGTACGATCGAGCGAGGCAAAGTTATTTGGAACATATTTCTGAGAATTGAAGTTAGTGTTTTTACAGCTAACGAAGTAGCCTATCACATTAGGTTAGAGATGCTGCTGCATATGGTTCACTACCGGTGTATGCATGCAAATACTATTTGACATGAATCCATTTTGCTGTCTTTGATTGCGCAGGTCACTGTATGAGCTCATTGTTGTTGGTGGTACTGGTATGTGCAGTTGTGATGACCGCCATATTATTACTAACTTATTATTTTGCATTTTGGTTAAGCCTAACTTTATCTATTTATAAACAGTCCAATCAATTTGGCTGCTTAATTCGTTCTTTGTGAGTGACTTCGTGTAGAATTGTTTCGCAAAACACTCTCTTTGACGAATGAAGCATGCTGCTTATCAACTGGACAAGGTAACTTTGGAGATGATGTTGTTTTCATTTCACCAATTAGTGTATTGCACCAAATTGTGGACGCACACATCTGGAGGTATTGCAAAGCCAGATTATAGTCTTGTTTTCCTGCAGAAATGCAGACAAGCATGGGTGCTGCTAAATAGTACATGTTTGCAATGGCCATAGATGTCAACAAACTTCAAACCTAGCCACCCTTTTTTTTTTAGAAAGTGATGCAAGATGAACACTATAATTTGCCACAAATCAAAACAATATTAGAGCCTGATGCAAGTCCTAAAACCAGCAAACGAATGGACCATAGAGAACAGAAACCCTGGTGCTAGAAGAGTAGTCTGAAAGCCGGAGCATGACATCAGGGATCAAACTGTCAAATTCCAAGCTCCAAACCATCACAGCATCAGTCGACATAACACACAAACATGCTCATTTATCCCAACTTCCTGTCAGACTTAAAACATAACTAAGCACCCACTGGTTAGCAGCGTTGCGTGTAGACCAGGCCTACACAACTTAACAGTAAAAGGGTCGCGTTAAGCAAACAAATTTTTGTGGACCACTTGTCAACACTGATAGTTATAGACTAGGGTTATTATGTTAAAAAGTCAAAATTTTTTGTTGCATTTACTGCAATTACATTTACACTAACGCAGCAGAGAGTCATTTGCTCGTTTGGTACTGAAACAAGCATGAAGACCTTCTTTAGGAAGATCACTAATTCCAAAGGCTTAGTTGTGCAATTTTTATTCCAAGTTGATGTTGATTTCTCATTTTGTGAGGTCAATTAAGAATTTTAGCCAAAATTTTAAAATTTGATGTGACTGTGATTGCTGCTATTCCAGTTACATGGTTTGGGGAAAAGGTCTTACCGCACAGCGCAAACTCAATCGTGGTATCAAAAGGCACTCTTAATGATGAAATCAAATTTAATTCAGATGCAAAAAAATCCGATCGATCCTGTAGAAATGGTGTCGATACTTCGACAGATTTTCTAGAATAATTAAACAACTACAGTCAACTTCGGATATAAGAGATCCGCCGGGACCAGCTTAATCCGAATTCTCTTATAACCGACTTATTAGTTTATATTGAAAATCATTTGGGACCTTTTGCGTAGTCCCTTATAAGCGAAAATCCCATATATCCGAAGTTGACTGTAATAACAATATGCGAGAGAATTACAGAGAAGCACTTTACTTTATACACAGTTAAGCCTATGGCTTTTTAACTGAAATTCAGCGAGATTTATCACCATAGATGCACGTTATTATCACTGATACCATTATAGTTTTGATTTCATCACAAATTAATTTACAAGAATTACATGATAAGGTAACAATAAGCACTCGTTGACAATAAATTCGGTAGCTTATAATATATACACTTACTGACTGCATATGACTTCCCGAAACAATTCAAACTTTAATACCAGAGATTTACGCTACAACCATATTTTGATTTTGAGAAATGAGTGCTGCAAATTACGAGATTCTCACGCGAGCACGTGAAGTAGACAATGAAAATTTCACAGAATTGGTTGTCCTAGATATTATTTCTTAGGATTGCTAGCAGCACGAAGACACGAATTATTTTTGGTCTCTAGCAACTATATGTGGATGGTGGAGAAAGAGGCCTTGCAGTTTTACTAGGGCGAGAATCAGTAGTAAGTAAATTCTCATGAAAGGATTTTGTCTGTAACCGTGACCTAATGTGAAAGCGAACTTGACTTTTTCAACAAACGCACTGGGAGTCAGACAGTTATAAAGGCAACAAAAAGACATGGTTGTTTTGACCTCAAAAATACAAAAACATAGTCACAAGAGTGGTGCTTAAAAATCGTTTTAAACAACCAATTAACTCAAGCAGACCAGAACAAACAAAATTCTGACACTAGATCAATCATGAACAAACAAAGTTCTGTTTTTTTTAAATTGATTGTTGAATCCATAAAAAGCACACTTTTTATGTTCAGTATATATGCAATGTATAATATTTAAATCATTGCAGTGGTACATGTAAATCTTGTCGTTTTGCAAGCAGAGTGCATACAGACGAACAATATCCCCACAATGCTATCAACTAGCAATAATCCTGGACTTTGAACTTTTTCAAGAGAAAAACCAAATTTCTCCATTGCAATACGATTTACAATTTCTTTTCCGGTTTGTACAATAGATGCAATAAAAATCTAAAAATGAAGCATTTAATTACAGACATCAAGTGCTAAAAATACTCAAAAGGTTGTTTTTGATGTTGTACGGTGTGAAAATGAATCTTACAGAATCTAATATCTGATTAAGCCCAGCTCAACAGGTGTATCACATCCAAAACTGCACATAATTCAATGCAAGCTATGTTGTAGAGACAGCAACCAAAATGCAACTACGTTTTGGCAACTACGTTTGTTTTGGCAACTACGTTTTTAGATACTCAATCACTATATTTATTGAAACTTATATCAACAAAATGTAATAAGTTCAAATGCACGATGAATAATGCTCAGTTGAGGTGTGACAGCAAAATAAGTTGATTGGGAAAAAAAGGTAAAGAGTTCTTCTTCCAAGCCCATTTTAATTTACTTTGGAAGATTTCTACAATAAAAAGCGTCTTCTCAAAATGAGAATAGTTAAAAAGACTGCATGACAACTGATGATATTGTATTTTCGTAACGGTGAAAAACCAAATTTACTCAACCACTATTACAACAACAATCGAGTTGTGTTATTAAATGTGTGATTACTTTTTTCTTTAGTGATGCATTGTACAATAATGGGTGTAAAAAATTTAAGTATAACTAAATGGATCTTGAGCGTTTGAATATCCACAACGCTAACTGTTTTTCGGTTGTTTGTATCAATTTAAGGTGTTAACTTTTACATTGCATCACAGTCAAATATGATCAGTGTCATATGAATCACGCCTTAAAAATATTAGAAAATCAAAAATTAAAGTACTTTTTTATTATTACAGTGGGTGGTGATTAAGTTTTTGAGCTACCATTAATGCTGTAGTTCTCAGATTGTTATGAAAACACACAATAAAAACTTCCCGAAGGTTGAATAAGAACTTTATCATTATGCGTGTTTGAGATGAAACCAGAGACGTAGCAGCCGCCCCCCAAACCCCCCAATTGGGGGGGGTCCCAGGCCAACTTTGGGGGCCCAAGTTAGTCTGAAATTGCTTTTTGGCTACGTGACTATTTTCAGTTCAGCAGACTTGTTTACAACCGATTTAAACTGTAGGAAGAAATTGGCTTGTGACATCATAAGTGAATGCGACGTCATTTTATCTCGCAGAATCTAGAATATTTCGATTGATTTTCTGGTAGAATCTTGAATATTCGATTGACGTAACAATGCCGTTGTTACGCAACAATCATAGAATGGTCTGGAATTCTGTTTGGCTATAAATACCGGGACAACATATATACACTGCAGAGTGCAGATAAAGTATTTTATTGACATTGTATAGAATGAAACGTTCAAAAAGTGGTGCTCAAAAGAGAAAAGAAGCAGCCACTGCTCGAGATACTGTAGCAAAATTGCCCAAAATGACAGACTTTTTCAAGATTATTGAGCAGAGTAGACCTGGCACTAGTACCGAGAGGGATGAAGAAAACTATAGTGTACAAGAAAAAGAAGACTATTTGGAGAAATGTTTTAGAGAGACTTATCGACATTGCCTTGTTTCTATCGGAAAGGAATCTTGCTTTTAGAGGATCTGAAGAAGTCTTAGGATCTCCTCACAATGGAAATTTTCTGGGTATATTTGAGCTTTTGGCAAGAAGAGATCCGATCCTAAAAGAGCTTCAAGACAGAATCAAGAATAAAAACACTAAAGATCACTATTTGAGTCCTACCATACAAAATGAACTAATTGAATTGCTAGCGACAGAAGTTGAAAAAGAAAATTTACAGCAATTGAAATTGGCAAAATATTTTTCTATAATTTTGGACTGCACTCCAGATATGTCACATCATGAACAAATGTCTGTCATTCTCCGTTATGTACAATGTAATGAAGAAGCTGCTGTTGTTAAAGAAACATTTTTTGGCTACTTGAGAATAAGTGACAGTACTGGGAAAGGCTTGTTGGACGCTTTCTTAGAAAAAGCGACCGAACTGCAACTCGAATTGTCTGATTGTCGAGGTCAGTGATATGATAATGGTGCTAACATGAAAGGAAAATATTCTGGGGTCCAAGCAAGAATGCTAGACATCAATCCCAAAGCTGTTTACGTGCCCTGTGCAAACCATACCCTTAACTTAGTTGTTGTTGACAGTGCTAATTCATCGACGGAAGCATTGACATTTTTTGGAGTACTTACAAGGTTGTATGTGCTGTTTTCTTCCTCTGCTCAGCGTTGGGAAATTTTGAAGAAACATGTGGAGCTGTCCATAAAGTCACAATCTGATACTCGTTGGGAAAGCAGAATTAAATGCATCAAACCTCTTCGATACAATTTAAAAGAGGTGTTGCTGGCACTGAAAGACTTGGAAGCCATTTTCATAGAAAGAAAAGATGGAAGAGCTGCCTCAGAAACAAAATCGTTGATAGCGCATTTATCAAAATGGAGTTTTCTTTTGTCGGTGTTTATTTGGTATGATATCCTATTCCAAGTCAATAAAGCAAGCAAGATTCTTCAATCGTATGGAGTCTCCCTTCATACAATGGAAACGGAAATCCAGGCAACTGAAAAGTTTTTGCAAAACTATCGCATAACGGGTTATGACAGTGCCGCAACATCCGCTGTTGAAATAGCACAGGAATTGGATATTGATCCTTCTTTTCCTCCGTCAAGAAGTGGAAAGAAAAGAAGATTGTTTGATTACCAAGGTGAAGAGGAACAACGAGCTACTCCTGAACTGAAATTTAAAAGCAACTTTTTCTATCCATTAGTAGACCAGGCTATTATGTCAATAAAGGAGCGCTTTAATTTGTTACGTGAGGTTTCTTCCGCCTTTTCGTTTTTGTACACACGAGACAAACTTTTGCTTGTGCAACAAGAAAATGCTCTTCTTACTTGCTGTAAAGAGTTCCAAAAAAAGTTCGGTGACATTGATTCTGATGAAATGAGCGCTGAGCTACAGCGGTTTGTTTAAATTTTACAAAAAGAACGCAATCTCAATACGGCTCAAGACTTTCTGAACTATCTTCTAAAGACTCATTTATTTGAATTGTATCCGAATGTGTACATCGCACTTCGAATCTTACTAACTTGCCCCGTGACTGTTGCCAGCGCTGAAAGAAGCTTCAGCAAATTGAAACTGATCAAAACTTTTAATAGAACGTCTATGACAGACAGTAGACTATCTTCATTAGCCATGTTGTCAATCGAAAATGACTGCGCCCGATCTCTTGATTATGACAATGTCATAAGAGCATTTGCGAACAAAAAGGTTCGCTCCAGACTATTTAAATGATACTGTGTTTTTATAACTTTTTCATGTTTTTCAGTGTCATTGCTTTCGTTTCGCAGTGTCTGCATAAATGTCCTACTGAACTCTGGCATCGGTGCCGAATTTTTTATGACTTGCACCTTCGGTATCGGCATGCTTTATTCTGACATTAGCCTGTTTACTTATGTAGAAATTGTGGTGTATTTTCTTAATGCAGCTTTTCAATTTTACACCTCTAAAGTGATATGACCTGTGCGCAGGGGCTCTTGCGCTTACTTTGGGGGGGGGGGCCCGAAGTTGGAGTGCTACGGGACTGGTTGTAACCTTACTTCTTTCCTTTTGATTATTGTTTCGTCTTTGTTTTATTCATAGTTGTTATTGTGCTTGTAGTTCTCATTTATCATACAATAAAATTTATTTAAACCGACGTGATGGCGTAGTGGTTAGAGCGTCCGCTTCGCAGTCGGTAGACCTGGGGTTCATTCCCCTTGTCGAGTCATACCAAAAGACTTTAAAAAATGGCATCCGCAGCTTCCCTGCTAGGCGCTCGGCATTTGGGGGACGTTGTGGAGAACAAGCCGGCAAGTTCGCTTGTTGTGTCCTTGGGCAAGGCACTTAACGGGACGCCCCACCTTTATGTGGAAGACAGGTGACCCATAAACCTCGAGAAAGGCAACTCCCAAGCGAGTGCGGACTTCCCGTCCAAAGTATAGCGATACAATTCGCTTTCTCGTCAATGTAGGATAAATATGGCAAATAAAAAAAAAAAAAAAATTTAAAACTTACAATTGCTATTAATATAAAATCGGGCGAAACTTTTTGGACACCCTGTATACTACTGTACCGGTACTTAACTAGTTACAGGCTTGCAGAAGCAAAAATCTACTTCAGTTCTTGCGTCGTCACGGCTGATGACTTTACAAACGTCACGTTTATTTAAGTTAGGGGAATACCGCATTCTACTTCGCAAAACTTATGTTTTTTTGTTTTTTTTATTTATATTGTAGGCACAAAAACAAGAACACAAAAATAAAAACAACGACAAAGCATAAATACAATGTCTAAATGTAGCTAGACCATTTCTTATAATGAAATTCCAATTTGTTATGTTTCTTAGCAATATAGTGTTCTGATTTTTTTGTGGATGTAATTGCGTTAAAGTACTGGGGCATATTGGGTGTTGTTTTCGAATGTTTACACCGGTAAATCAAGAATCTTGCCAATAAGAGCATGTGGTTGACTAATGGATTATTAACATATTGTGTATGGAACCCAAACAGTTTATGAAAGTTATTCGAAGGGACATTAATACGAAATCTTATTAGAATCCAATCAAATACATCATTCCAAAAAGCGTCAACAATTTTGCAATCACAAAATAAATGTATCAAAGTTTCCGGTTCTTCACGACAAAACGTGCATAAATTATCAGAAGCAATATCAAGAACATGCAGTTGTATATTAGTAACAATTGATCTTAAGTTTAACCTGATTTGAAATGACCGTAGTTTAGTTTCGTTTGTAGCATAGTAGTTATTTTTAAAAATATTTAACCAATCAATTGCATCGGATGGCAGTTGCAATATATTACACCATTTTAGTTGTTGCTTAACTGGTAGTATTTTAACTTTGTCTCTCAAAAATTGATAAGCGGTTTTACTTGAGCTGCCCAGAGTAGTAATTTGTTCTTTGACAGTTTGTTTAAAGTCAGAAAAAGCGCATGAAGGGTTATGAGAGTTACTGTTCGTAGTCGTAATCCAAGCCATTGGAATGGCTGAAATGAGTTTAATGTATTCGATGAAGCTTGTATTATTTGGGGTCATATGAAAAGTTGATACCACTTCATCATATGAGTATAATTCAAAGTCCGATTTAAGCAGCTGAAAAAAATCAAAAATCCCGGCTTTGCAAAATTCTTCAACAAACATTGGTTGATTTCGGTATTTAACCGCTTTATTAAACCATAAATATTTGGAATCATTGTCGATATTGTAGAAATGTTTTAAAGTTCTTAAGGTGGTAAGGGTAAAGCGTAAAAAAGCCACCCTGCCAACTAACATGCTATTCAACTTTATATTAGAACGCGAAATGCAGAAAAGAACATTTTCGTCAATACATCGATGTTGAAGCGACTTCCAACTGGATTGATAATTATTATCAAATAGTTTAAAAATGAAGTTATGCCTGAGAGAAAGTACATACTGCTTGATGTCAATCATTTTACCACCTCCTTCTTTCACATCACAACATAGTTGAGAGCGACCGATTTTTTCCCACTTGGAGCCCCAAATAAATTTATACATAATTTGATTGAGTTCCTTTATGAAAATTTCTGGCAGTGTTACCGGTAAATAAGTGGCTTTATACACAATTTTGGGAATAACCAGACTTTTTAGTATAGTTATTTTTCCTAACAACGTGAGACCACGAGATGACCAAATGTTTAAAAGTGTTTGCACTTCTCGAGTTATACCTGGAAAATTTTCACTGAAGAGTAAATTGTTGTCAAAGTTGGTAATTGGTATATTAACACCCAGGTATTTGACAAGAGTTTGAGGCCAAGATAAGCCTTTATCGGAGAAAGGTTGAGACACGTTGCCCTTACTAGATCCAACGTAAAAAGCGTTAGATATGCTCATATTGACTTTGCAGCCTGATTTTTGCCCAAATGTATCAAGAATGTCAAAAACGTAATTAAATTGCAAAGCATTTCCATTCAAAAAAATCGCGACATCGTCTGCAAACAAAGATACTTTAAAGGTTTGTTTATTTAACTTAATGCCTTTGTATTGCCTGCTCTGACGCAGCATGATGGCTAAACACTCTATACATAAAAGAAAAATGGTCGGAGAGAGGAGATCTCCTTGGCTCACTCCCTTTTTGACCTCGAAAAAGGGGCTTAGAAAATTATTGTTGACAACACGGCATTTAGGATTTTTGTACAGAATTCTTATCCAGTTAATCAAAGAATTACCAAAACCGTAAGATTTTAGCATAGCAAAAATAAAAGACCAGTGTAAAGAATCAAACGCTTTATGTAGATCTACTAATAATACAGCGCCTGGCATCTTTTCGTGGTTTGCGTAATCAATAATATCAAATAGTAAACGAATGTTATCGCCGATGTTTCTAGCTTTCATAAAGCCATTTTGTTCTTTTTCTATAAGGTCATTCAAAAAAGGGTGTATTCTGTTGGTAATAACTTTGGATATTATTGTATAATCACAATTTAACAATGTGATTGGCCTGTAGTTGGAGGGAGACAATTTGTCTTTTCCGGGTTTAGGCAATAACGTTATTACACCCTCGTACTGGGATTCACCCAATTGGTCGGTGAATTTGGAAAAATCAAGGCATTCCATAAATAGACTCTTAATTTCAGTCCAGAAAGTTTTATAAAATTCAATGGAAAAGCCGTCAAGACCTGGGGATTTATTGTTGGCTAGTTGAAGAATGGCTTGTTGGCATTCGTTATCAGTTATAGGCTTTTCACATTCAAAAAATTTTGCCTTATTAATACTTGGTAGCAATAGTGTACGTATAAAATCACAACAATCTTTTTCACAGCATTGTTGGTTTTCAGAGTATAAGGATTTATAAAAGGTTAAGAGCTCTTTCAAAATATCTTCTTGTTTATCAATCAGTCTACCTTGGGCACTGCGTAAGGATTTGATGGATTTTTTTCCTACATGCCATTTTTCCAAATGGAAAAAATACTTAGTATTTTTTCCCCCGGATTCCATCCAACGAGCTCTAATTCTTGTAGCCGCGCCTTTAGTTTTTATTTCAATTAGCTTGTTAAGATCGTTTTGAGTGAGATTTATATTATTTAGGATTTCTTCTTTTTGCTTTGGACCACAGGATAATAAATTTGATTCCATGGCCTCAAGTTTTGATTCTAGTACTGATTGTTCTTTGTTGGAGGTCTTTTGAGTGAAATAGCAACAAACAAACTCACAAAAGCACGATTAAGAAATGCTGACGGGGGGATGCATCCCCACTCACCTTCTGAATCCGCCATCGAGGAACTTGTGGGGCTTTTCCCCAAGCCTAATTTAATTACGTGTGCGGCATAAAGCTGAAAAATTGTTTCATGCCGTACGTTCATATCGAGGAAGAGAAGGGGTAACCGCAACAACAGAAACGGCTATTTATGTTCTGCTCAGGGATCAACACTTAGATGTTGTTGCGTAAAATAAAAATTTGATTCTATTTCAACTTTAATTTACTTCTTAAAAGTAAGGCGACTTGTAGCATCGCTCGAATAATTAAGTCTGGTTGCAACTTAATAGCTAGGAAAAGATTGGCTTACACTAAGAGACTTTAACCAACGCACTTCTCGATCAAGAACAGAACAAATATATGCACAAATACTTTGAAACTTTAAACTTCTTCGTTCGTCGATTCCCAAAAATAAGCACTTTAATACAACAATAAGACCCAACCAAAACTACATTCACTAATTAACCGCTTGTCACACTAATAGAAATCCACAATAAATCACCACAGATCAATACACTTCTTTTTTTTTCCTCTACTCTCTCTCTCTCTCTCCCTCTCTGTGCCACTTTGCCACTCTAAATGCATAAGAACCTCGCCGCCTTATATAAAAATGAGGCGAGTTTCCAGAAACTGCCAGAACATCACGCGACACACAAAAAGCACCGCTAATAAATTACGTAATCGGCAACAAAAGAAATCTTCGAGAAGAAACAAGATTACTCGAATACTGAGGAACTTAGCCAGGTAGTCAACCATTGTGACGTCAGAAGAGGCGTGTGAGTTACAAGCCTTAATGCGAAAGAAAAAAAGGTCTTTGCGAAAACAGCCGAGATATAAAACCAAGTTAGGGCTTACAAATTCAGATTTACAATTAAAATAATCACGGCAGAACAAAACGACACATTACACAAAGTATAAATATTGCTAGCACCAAGTGGTTGCGATCGATAGAGAGCGTTTTATAAGCGAGAAACAAAACAACAAAGCGAGTGCTGAAGGTGCGAGGCTTCCGAAGGAAGCAATGCTATTGAGAGATATTTTCAAATTTACAAAGCCATCCCTGGACGCGTTTCGTCCTTTTGGATTCATCAGCAAGGCTTGCCAAGGGCCAAGAGATCCCCCCAATAACATTAACGTTGACTTTTATAAAACAAACTAACACAAAGCATAAAACTTACGGGCCGTTTACTTTTGAAAAACTATTCTTTTAACGCAAATTTATGTGTTCGTGACACATGTGCAGCCAAGAAACTTGATGTCACAAATATAGTTACAAGGATTGCATCAAGTCGTAAAATAGACCAATCACCAGATAACCTATTCATCCCATTACAAAACAAAAATCTTAGCGGTGCTTACTTTCAAATTTGACTTGGTGCCAAGATCGTTGAAAGGGAATAGTGAGGCCGTGGTCTCTTGGAATTTAAAACAGGGGTGGACAACAAGCGGCCAGTTACATAAAGTGAATGTCAAAAGTACTGATTCGATCTTCGAAAAAACGATCTCAAAGAAAGGGTCTTGGTGATGGGAAAGTTGGATGAAAAATACGACAAATCTCGCTTCAAAAATGCGGTTTGCTAAAAAAAGGTCTTTACCATCTTTTCAGATTAAAAATGCAATCATCCAATGCTTCAAAGCTAACTTCTTTACAAAAACTTTGGCATATAAAATCTGACTTATATGCAAAATTTTCTTCCAGTCTGAATTGGTATTCTCCCCTTAAAATTGTTCTTGCCCTTGTTTTTTGCCCCTATACTAATGGAAAGCAAAGGGTAGAACATGTGAAATGATAAACAGTTTGTGAGTAAAACTAATTTTAATTCAAATTGTCGGTACGATGATTAGAGAAAGGGCATAAGAGCGATGACCCCGTTTATACCACTTATCGTTACTGCTCTCATAAATGTAATTTGGATAAAGCCGGCCAGACCGGCTGAATCGATTTTCTGACACAACTAGCCGGTAGCCCTGATGAACGACGACGAGTAATCCGGCTAGTAGGAAAATAAATAGATGCCCTACTTTTAAGTTGCGTTTTTCAAAATTAAATGCAAAATTTCAATTCAAAATTAAATTAAATTTAAAATTTAAGCGCAAAAGTATTTCTTTTTGATAAAGCTTTTCCTGATGCTACCCCAAAAACAGAAAATAATTTTAAAAAGTGCAAGGCATGATCTTCGATTTTCAAAAGTTCTCAATTGGCGTTTTGAGCTCTTAATTGCAGACTGCCCCCTTTGTTCTATGGACTGTTGCAAAAGGAGCAAGTTTTGTCTCTACCTACATCCTGCAGTAGACCAGTGTTGATTGAAAGCCGCTAAAAGGTTGAGTTTCTAATTGATAAGTCAGACTGAGCAGTGAACAGAGTAGTCAACACTCTCTTATGAGGCTTTATCATAATCAACACGAGGTTAGTCAAGGGTTGAATAGTGCTGCAGTGTCCAATCACTTGGGAATGGAGTTAAATCGAGATATTAAAGCGAGCAGTGCTCGTCGAAAGAAAGAAAGATAGAAAATATTTTACTTGTTTTCGACATCCTCAAAATCGATGTAAAAGCAAGGCATCTAGATAAAAAAAAATATCCTGCAAACACGCAAAAGACGGGTGGCATCGAAAACAAGCTAGACTGTCAGGTCAACATTCCAGATAACACCTGAGTCCTGTATAGAGAGCTCTGCTGGCAGATTGGGAAACACAGTATTGTAAGGCCTTGTCTGCACTGTAAGGCTCAATTTGCCTCGGACTGGTGATTACGAGGCTCATAATAAGTTAATTATACTGTAGTCTTATGAGTTGAACTTTTGATTTGGAACGCAACATAATAAGGTAGGCTTTCGTTTCATTGAAGAGCATGCTGAAACCAACAGTAAAATTAGCCTATAGACTATAACTTGAAAGACAAGTTGCTTTTCATATGGAAAGCTATGAACATGCTTTAGATAAGTCGCAGAGAAATGGAAAAATGTAACAGAATAGGAGCGTAACCAGGAAGGGCAAAAAGTGTAATAGGCGTCCGCTTTTTTCTAAAGACTCATCAAATAAAAGATCAGCTTTTGATTGAATTCCTCCTGGCTAGAGTGTTTTAGCTGAGCTCTGAAAAAGTCATCATTTAATCTTCACCCCAGCAAATAGACTATTTCTAAAATTTGCTTGGAACTAATAGCCTGTCTTTAAACTTAACTCTTTTTCAAAATTCCAGTAAGATTTCTGAAAAATGATCATCAACAGCAAGTGGCGAAACCGGAGAAGGCAAAGAGGCTGAATTCCCCAGTAGCTATTTTGCTTGAAAAAAAATTAAGATTTGTATCGTTGTTAAATACGTGGTAAAAGTGAAGCAAGATGTAACCTTGTAACCAATGAAGACTAACCCAGCAAACATTGGTATAACGTGTCTATACAGTTTGAAAGCTGTTTTGTGTTGAGTGTATGTCGTATAACCAGTATCAAAACAATATCGGTTCAATTTTTTTAATTTTAGTGAGTAAAATTTGACGTTGGCTACAACGCATAAAATTTTGGCCACTTTCTAAAATATTGATCACCTGTTGTGTAAAACAGCGCTTAATTTTAAACCTTGCAAAATGAATAGGCCTATCGGTATATATACTGCGCATACCTAGTCTGGCAGTGGTAAAACATTATCCTGCATCCTATATTAGTCTACTATTGTTCCTACATTTAAGCATAAACTGTGCTGCTTAATAGGTCTATATACTCTTTGATGCATTTTTTTTATCAATATTGCTTTGTCAGGCAAAGTTTCACTCAAAAAATTTTTGTAAAGTCCCTGTGAAGTAGTTTTAAAAAGTGAGATATATATGGCAACACAAAGCTTGATAGGCAGTGACCTATTTTCAGGAAAAACATGTCCTTCTCAATTTTTTGATAATTTGTATTCAAGCTACTCGGTTGTATTCATATTCCGTAAAAGTCAGTAATATGCACATGACATGAATTTTATTTCCTACAAAGCTTCGTGGGAAATTAGGTCGATGTTCACAGGTGTGACATGAACCAGGGCTGCGAGATCAAACCAAATAACCTCTGTCTTTTTTGCCGAACTCGAACTTGAACTCAAAAAATAAAAATTCGTAAACTCGAACTCGAAAAAACATAGATCGAGTTTGAGTTCATTAACTGAATAATTTTGAAAAGAGAATATTAAGTAATATTTTGCTGTGACGTAGGTCTTAAGATCGCTTTTGGCCTTAAAACCGGTTTTAAGAACGTTTGTTCAAAGTCTTGGCCTTAAATTTGATGCTCTCGGTTCAATCTTAACCAGAGCTACGAACTCGATAAGCTCGGTCTTTTTTTGTCGAAAACGAACGCGAAAAATTGAAAACAAAGAACTCGGACTTTTGAACTTTTTGTGAACTCGAACTCGAACTCAAATAAAAATTTGTTGAGTTCGCAGCCCTCACATCGTTTTTCATACCATTGGTCAGCTAAGTAAGACATGTTATATTTACTGTTTGTGACTAATCCAGCCACATATAAAGAGCAATTTTTCATGTGCTCCTCCAGCACGCAATGAGAAATACATGAAAAATTGTGAAAGATTTACGTAACAGTTGGTTAGCTACCGCAAGTATAAAATCTTTTTAAGAAAATAACAGCGCTGAATTTTGTATTCTCGTTGTGAATTGCAAGATAGACAATGTATTGTATTAATTTGTCACATTTCCTTGCACGGTATGACAGCATGAAATAGTGTTGCATTGTGAATTTGATATTGCAACTCATTTAGATCTCGAATGGAGGTTCCCCCGATATTAAAGAAAAAATGTGGCAGAAATGAGCCATTGGTCGCATATTGATTGGGTATTGCACTCTTATATCGGCCCATTTCTGCGACAAGGAGCAAAAAGCATAGTGGATGCTTATCGCTTACAGTATAGAAACAGTACAGCAATTCCGCACCAAACAATATCAATACATTATTGCTTCAACATAAGCACGTTTGTTGCGAACTAAGCCCCGTACCTGAAAAATCTTTGATAAACCTTTTTAAATATACGTCCATAGTGTCACCTGAAGAAATAACATCTCTAAATTAATTTGAGTTTCCGAGAACTTAACAAGACTATACAGAGATCTGCATAAGAAGGAAGGGGACAAAAGTCCTCTGGTTATGTTTTTGGAAAAAATGTAAGCAACTTAATCGTTAGCAAGCTGTTTGGTAGCTATGTGCTTTGGTATTGTATTGTATTGTATCATATTTTTATTTTTCTGTCACGGAAAAATGTACTTGGTGGTGAATATATAAATTTTTGTCCAAACCCCTTTCCACGTTTCCAGCATGGCAGCAATTTTAGCACAACGCACTGCTATCTCAAGCACTTGGTCTATACCGAGCAGAAAAATTATTGTGGAGTGTTTTTCTCAAGGACACAAGAATGTGGAACCTTTACGAGTGTTGACCTATTGGTCTTTTTATAACAGACTTTTTTGTTTTGAGCTGCCTTACGCTGCTCGCTACGCTGAGAAAAACTTTAAATTTTTCTAGCTGCTGTACCAGTCAGTTGTTGAGTTATTTCTTCTTTTTCTTGGGCCAGAGGCACGACGTAAACATGAAATTATTCATTCAGCACTTTAGGCCTAAACCAAATCAGGCTAAATAGCTTCAAAGTTGCAAGCCGATTTTTTACAGCATTGTGTTCCTTTTTAAGATAAACGCTACCTCTTGTCTTCTTTTAAATTTTATTAGTTATTTTTCTTACCTCAAAGTAGAAACGGATGTTGCTTTGTAACACTATTCAATAAAATAGACGATAGCAGCAGGTTAATTCGTCGCCAGATAGCACATAATAATCTTGTTGGTAGTGCAGAATTTTAATATAGCTTTGAAAAAAGCTGTTTGAGCCATAAGCTTTTCGTGACGCTCTCATCAGTGGCGGTATCGCGTCAAAAGGGAAGATCTAGAGTGAATAAGTGTGTTATATGTGAATGTTCGACAAAATACTTACACAACGTTTCACCACTGTACTTTCTGTTTGCCGCCCACTCTTAGATAAATCCTGGTTGCGCGCTTGTCATCAGCAAAAATTGTATAAATCCAGCACAAAGAAAAATTTTGCACTATACTTCCCGCCCCAAATATTTGGCTAGCTCGGTGTATCGCAATGTCCTGAGATATAAAGCTAAGCTTTGCCGACTTTGCCTGGAAGGGCTACACATCACTTATGCGGGGTTTAAAAAAAGTGTTGGTTCTGCCGGCTTCACCGTTAAAACGTTTGCGAGAGCAGTAATGAAAATTTGCCGTAATTGGGAGCCATAGTCCCTGTACCCGTAACGATGATTATCCTACGCTTTCAATCAAGACTGCGACTGCTGTATCTCACAAACAATCTTTCATTTTACAAACGTTTATTCGTTCTTTCCAAGCGTAATTTAGAGATAGGCGCGAAAAGCATGATTGGTTTGATGATTACAGAAAAAACTATTTAATCAGTCGCATTGCAAGGGATGAGCGGTTCGCACGCTGCGACCATTTTCGATAAGTTGATCTCCAAAAAAGGTCTTCACCTTTTTTGCTTAAAATCGACATTTCAAAAAAGATGACTTCCAAAAAACGTCTGTAAAGACCAATATTTATGATTTGCTTGATCGAAAATGTGAAGCATTTTTTGCTTTCGCACTGGCTGCCAAAACCCGTTATATAACTGTATTTACTTGTAGGCCTATTTTACGACATGGTGGTGCTTCCTAATTCGTAATTATATTTGTGACATTATGTTTCTTGCCTGCATTTATTTGCCCTGGTTTCTACATAGCAAGAAAAGAGGTCAAGCCTTTCCCAATATCGTGCACCCGATCGCACTTAGTTTATCAAAAAATTGTCGAGCAAAAGGTTCCCTTGAGGTGCTTTTAAACACATTTTGTTTTGTTTTGATTTCCCATTAGAATCGGAAATTCATTACGTGTAACTATTCCTCTTCGGCCGACCTTTCTTTTAATTCAAGATTTGCATACGTAATCAATATGTCTTAGAGGTTCGGATTTTTCAGACGCGCAACACGACTGTACAAAACTACGGCAGCCTAAACCTGAAGTGTACCCATAATTGAGTTTTTTTATGTTGTCATTCTTGCCATTGCATTATTTTCACGATGTCGTATCCCTTCCAGCAATGCAGACAAGCTATCATCCATAGCAGAAAACGAATCTTGATCATTTCATTGAGCAGCGTTAGAGCAGGTATTTCGATGAGGAATGGAAGAGCTCGTTTTTTGTTCAAAGGGTAAATTCCACATTTTTTGAAGCCCGACTTCAAATTTGCTGCACCATTTTTATACACATTATTGTGCAACTTATTTAAGAGAGAAGGAAACGACTCTTGCTAAGGCCAAAAGAACCTTTGAATTTGCTCTTTTCTTCCTCATGTATATTGCTCCTGGCTTGCTTTTGCGGACGAAAAAACATACATCATAAGGTTGGAGAATACGAGTTGAACCTGGCAATAAAAAGACAAACGCAATGTAATTTTCTTTTTACTGTTTAATTACTTCAGCAGACAAGCGCGAATTCAAGTTATCCCAGATCATTATTTTCTTGCCTTCCAGGTTTTTCGAATGCGGAAGCACCACGATCTCAAACCAGTACTCAAAAGTTTCCGTTTCAAATCATCCCGATGTAGAACGGATGTATCGTGTACCAGATGGACCTCCATTTTTTCATAAGTCACACATACCAGTTGCTTCGAAGCAAACGTACGGGGATAGCAAGTTGCCATGAGCACAGACAACATACATGATTGAGTTAGAGGATTTGCTTTTTTTGTATTGTCCATGTTTATCCTCCATTTACGAGAAAGCAAATTGTATGGCTATCTTTTGGACGGGACGTCCGCACTTGCTTGGGAGTTGCCATTTCCGAGATGCCTGGGCCACCTGTCTGCCACATAAAGGTGGGGGCGTGCCGTTAGGTGCCTAACCCAATGACACAAGCGAACTTGCCGACTTGTTCTCCACAACCTCCCCTAAATTCCGAGCGCCAAGCAGGAAAGCTGTAAATACTATTTTTAAAAGTCTTTTGGTATGACTCGACAAGGGGAATGATTCCCAGGTCTACCGGCTACGAGGCAGACGCTCTAACTACTGCACCATTGCTATGATCTATGATTCTTCTTGATATTTTATGCCACGTTTGGTAATGATATTTTTCGTCCGGGATCGTAGGTAAAGTTTGTCTCATCGTAATTTAAGATGTTGGCTGGTGGAATGCCTGCAATAGACTTCGGAAGATTAGAAAAATATGCTTTCGTAACAACAGGCGATAGCGATGCTCGTGACGGCTTAATGTTTTCAAATATTCTATGAGTCACAATTTTACGATTTCTTCTCACAAATGAATCTTTGCTTGGCAAGTTTTCTTTAAATCGTTATATGGAAACACCCATTCTATCTAGATATCCCTTTACTAAAAACCTGACGTCTAAACTGTCCGGAGAGAAGACCCACGAAACAAACATAGCTATTCTTATTGCTATGCATATCGCGAACTCACGACTAGAGCAGTTTGCCCTCCCTGGGTCTTTATATTAGCGGTTTTGTTTCTTCTACAGAGGATTGCAATTGGAATTTCATATTTTTTGAGCATGAGCGAAAGGACATTTCACGTCTCGGATTGCCTCTGGAGCATGTTTTTCCTTGAAGATCCGGTTTATATTGATCGTGACGTGATCTTTTTGGGTGTTCCTATTCATCGCTTAAATTTTAAATTTTTGTCAAAATTAAATTTTTTTTGAAATACGAAATACCTTTTAATTTTTATCCAAAGTAAATAGAAATCGGAAACAAGTTACTTTGGCCGAAATCTAGGACAATATTTGAGTTCTACGACTCTGTTCAATGCTGATGGCCAATCACAGATTTTTCCTACTGCAAAAATCACTACAAAAACTCTCAAAAACAATTTTTGATGAACAAAAAGTTTGTCCAAGACCACGTTTAGCAATTGTTTTTAAACACTTTATATAGTGCCCAATAAAATAACATAAAAGTCTGCAAAAAACGGAAAAACTGAAATCAATCGATATACAAAATTCTTCGGTTCGTTATAACCTACTCCTCTTCCCACCCCATTTTACGGCATTTTCTCACCGCAACAGCTGCTAACAAAGCTTCCTTCCCCAATAAATGCAAATGAAATGCTTGTAAAGAAGTGGAAAGAGCATTTGCCAAACTTTTTCCAAGTTTCTCCAAATTAAAAATTACTTTTTTTAATGAAGCAAGCATTTTCCTAGAGTTAAATCTTGCTTTTGAAGAAAAATTGTAGCTGTATAAGGAATTTCAAGCACTTGCACCATCTCATCAACTTCCACCAACTCACTTTGATTAAGGTATATTTCCTGGGAGCCGAGATCCTGAACAAAAGCTTTTAAACTAACCACTCTATAAGGTATTAGAATGGTACTCCTCCAGTATGTCGACACGTCAATTAACTCTTTTTTGTCTGCACGACGCTTCAAAATTCCGTCCGTGCGTAGTGAACGAAGGTACTGAGCAATTTTTTGCAGTTTTGTTAATAACAATTCAGGTCGTTTAATGCCTAATACACTCCAAAATGAGCAAAGTCCATGGTAGGTCCTTGGTCATTTTGTGGCAGATGTAACTGTATCAGCACCATTGACTTGAAAGTAAAAGCGGTTTACGTTTTAGCGCTTCCGCTTCCGCCAAATAAACACCTCTTTCAGCTTCCGTTTCTACATCCCTGCATTCAGCATTATGACAAAACTGCTTCTTTGAAGTATTTACGGAAAAAAGCACAGTTATTTAAAATGCTTGTAAAAAGAAATCCTTGCTTTGTCGCCAATGAAACTCAAATTGTAAAATTGATTTTATCGGAAGCACCTTGTTAACATCTCCAAAAAAGGTTTTAACCGTTTTTACAAACAGTATTTTTTGAGAAAATGAAGAAAACTATTTCTACAGTAAACGTTCATTATGACGTCTTCTTCTCCCTAAAAGGTTAAATTTTTTTAAAAGATGGTAAGTAGGGTGCTGGTTTTTGTTCCAGCAAAACTCGCTTTCTTCCTTAAAAGATGCGAATTTTTAAAATATACATCTTTATTTGTGATGTCATCACGATGTCAGAAATCACCTTAAGATGTCATCAACCACTCACCGAGGGTTGCTGATTAATCACACCGGGCTTCATGTTTGCACGCACAGTAGTTTCGGAGAAGCTAACAAACAGACTTATAGAAGCATAAATAGACTTGCGCTTCAAAGAATGGACTGGCCGACGTCGCTGGGCAAAGGTACCAGTCAGTTATGTCTGGTCAGAAATATCATTTTCACCCGGATAACATTTCTAAAAACAGAGACAAAAAAGATAGTGTAAATGAGGGTATCGCCCCTAATCCCGATCATTATATTTTGAATTCAAACTAGTCACACGCACAAACTCTCTATCATTTCACAAATTCTGTTCGTTCCTTCCAATGAGTACAGGGGCACAAAGTCCAAGTTGAGTGTGGCCACCGCAGTGATTTTTGTTTCACAATTACATAAAAAAGATATTGGGTGGTAAGCTTATTTTGCGACTTTATGCAACCATCTTTGTAATGATATTTTGTGACGCCAAGTTCCTTGGCTGCTCCTATGTACCTTGGTCCAGGAATAGATCAAGTCTTGCATCCGCTCACGCGGTCGGCCTACCCATTTTCAAGACAAAATTTTCCTCCATAGATACGATTGTATATGTGTTGACTATGATTACATGTATTAGTACAGACCGACTTACGTATTTTTTCTATTGACTTTCCTCAAACTTTGAATTTCATGAACGACGCCCAAATACCGACTTCCTAACTAATATATTAAGACTTTGTTTTCCTCCGTCAAGAAATGCAAATATTTAAAAATTTATCTTGAATTGGACCGTCATCATGACGTCATCAAAGGCCCATATGAGACTTACCCCTGGGTGGTGATTAATCGCGACAAGCTTCATCGTTGTGCATCCGGTAGTTTCGAAGGAGTTGAAATAGAAAGACAGCAATACTCTCAGACAGCATTGTACTTCATAGTATAGGCTCAATGAAATCTAGGTTTTTCTTTCTTTTTTTTTTCGGTTTTATCATGGTTCAATTAAGCTTTTTCACGACTGTTTAGCATTTCTTTTAATTAAAAATTCAATTTTAACATGTTGATCGTTGATCTGCAGACAAAAAGATGCGTAAAAGAAGTACCGATAGTGGGCAGCAGTGTACAATAAACCCTTCTTGTGCTATAAGTCAATAAAAAACCAGAAAAAGATACGTTTTGTTTTCAAAGTTAGTGAGCCATAGCGATAGAAGACATTGCATTATAGAAAGTATTGTTAACGATGTTAGTTACCGCAGGACATTGCATTGTTAAGCTACCAATCTATAGAAAGTAAAAGATTTTTGCCAAACCTAAACTTTTAAGTACATTAAAACCTGTTTTGAACAACAAGTATGCTCTTGATTGCAGACTATTATGGATGTTTGGCATGTTTGATCTTGGTTCAATTTGTAGTGAGGTTACATGTCATTGAGGTGGCCGACTACAAGCTTGATTTGGGTTGAATTTTGTAACAGAAGTCTTAATTACAAAGGTTTAGCCTTAGCAGAGAGCTTTAGAGCGAAAAGCCACTGATTACAGTTAGATAATTTGTTTTCTTTTTAGAAAAGTATTGTTCATGATGTACGAAGTTAAATGTCTTTTAATAGCCTACAGGCTTGATCAAAGATTAGTTTGAAATTTGTCGATTTCGTTTCAAGTTTTGAGTAATCTGTTCGCTACAATTTTTTATCAGTTCTCGGAAATGGCGTTTGGCAAATAACTTTTTCCAGCTCATCTTCATGCCTTGAACCCTCACAGAGGTCTTTATGGTGCCATTTACGTGTCCGATTCAGCAAAAGCTACTACTACAAGTGCCGTCAGTGTCCGCGAATGTAGCTAGAGTTTGTGCCACCGCCAAGATCGAGAACTGTGAGCCCAAAATTAAAAAAGAGTTTTCTTTAAAAAAAGTATACAATCAAACTTAAGTCCAATTTTCGAAGTGTTCTCTAAATAATAAGTCTTCGCCACCAAATTTTTATCTCATTTCAAGAGCAGGGGTGTAACGGGTTCGGAACCCAGTTTCTACACTTTTTTATGGTCTGAGAATGCGTTTCTATATTATTTTGATAAAAGGTCTTTTCAAAAATGCCTTGTAATCAGGCCACATTATTTTAATAAAGCAGCGGTTCTCAACCTTTTTTTGATCGCTTACAACTTGAGGGCAAGGGTACCGGAACCGAGAGACGACGTGCCCTTTAGCTTAATGCTACCTCTAAGATAATAAGTAAACCCCTCAATGCGGAGTAAAAAAGGTTAGCTCGCTCCTTCCAAATTGTAATCTCCAAAAATAGCCTTTACGCTAACTTGGAGTAAAATTAGGTAAATTTTGCCTCTCTAGGTGGTTGACTTCAACAGAAAGAAAAGAAAAGGTCTTGAAAAATTCACCACCTTCCCTTGATCACAAATCAAAGTACTCTTTCCTCAATCTTCCTTCTGTCCACCTAACGTTCCGACACTCCTGCTTGAGGGTACCGCTCTGTCACCGCGTACATCCTCATTTGAGAGAGCTCATTCGATCAAATATCATTTTGTTTAAAAGAAGAACGTAAAATGAAACAAAAATAAAGCAAGTCAAATTAAATTAATGCGACTTCTGCATTTATTAATTTTTTTCGTACAAGCTGATACTGGAATGTGATGTCATTTCAATCCGCTAAACTAAAGCAATTTAGATGCTGGTAGAATGTCAACACCTATGCATCTCTAGAAAATCGATGGACTGGATTGAAAGACCGAATTCAAAACGCAATGAAAAATTTATTGTCATTTGCCTTCCCTCACTTAATGTGTTACCACTACAACCCTGTTAGAGGATGCTTTTGAGGTGTCGTTTCATAAAGTAGTATCAACCTACCAGATCATCTCCCCTTGACACCACTGAGTTGGGTATATCACAATCATCTTATTGCTGCTTTATGCTGTGGAAAATCAGCAACAACACTTCAAAATTATAGACTCGAAACATCAACAAATTTTTTGTCTTTAAAGTCATATTGCTAGAAGTTTGATATTGTTTCAGGTCTACAGAGCCGGAACAACCAATTTTATTTTATGCGTATCGAATAGACCTACTGACCGATTGTACAAGCCATGAGAATTGGGCGCTTCGATCCACCATCCGTAATTAAATGTAATTTTCCCACTAAACCTATAGTTTAAATGTTAGGAATTGCTGTCTGCGTCAAAGATGGTTGACAATGCTTTTACGACCTACATCACCACAGCCTTGAACGAATCTGTACATTGAATCAGTCAAGCGCATTAAAGTGTCTTTGTTTTGTGACGTTGAAAGTTTGTTTATCTGGAAATCAAACAGCAGTTTATAAACGGAAATTAAATTTATCCTTGCCGAAAAAAATCACTTCGAATCGATTAAGCAAATGGTGCTTGCGTCATTACATTGAAATGACTCCTGCGTATTGACAAAAATTATATTTACAGGTTTAGGCTGGACGATAATATACAGTCTAACAAGATAAAATATGTCAAACGTGAAATAAGCCAATGTTAATCTCTTGGTTGGCAAAAGTAAACATCCAAGTGTGCCGGTTGCACAATTAGAGAGTAGAAAAAGATTTACAACGCATTGCGATGTTTAGGTTTATCGCAACAAGCTTGTTTTCATCAAAAAATACAGTTTTTGTTCGTGCTGTGTATTTATATTCAAAAATCTAGTAGTTTTTAATTTTGATAACGAATAATCTAGGTTGAGTTAGTTCTTCTACACTTTTGAATTAAGCTTTTTGATATCGTACCTAGTTAGTTACTTTGGTGAAACCAAGTTTAATATTTAAACAAGCCTAATCTTTTCATCTTTTTGTGTTGATATTGTGCTTTTCAGCTTTTTGCTCCTACAAAATTCTGTTAAAAATTATGCTGGAAAAAATCAGCCATTTGGCGGCAGGCGTATTTTTTTCACGCTCATTCTTAATTTTTTCTCTTCATATAAAATGCGTTTCTTTTTACGCTTTAGCTATTGTATTGATGCGACAGGGCAGAGTTGTTGTTAACAATTTTTAACAAATGGTTAGTTAATTTTGTTTGTTTCAATTTATTTTTCAGAGATAAGGACAATTTTACGATATATTGTAGCTGATAATTGATTATTGGAAATTGTTTGAGGGTCTCCACGGTTTCCAAATGAGACCAAAAATGGAGAATATATTTTTCAAAACCCTTTTCTTCCTGCTGTTAATAGTGTTTGGTGAGTTGTATTGTTTATTGTTATTACGATTGCTTGCTGCAAAGCTGTGTGTTTGTTGTCAAACTTTGTAATGATGGGTTAGTAATCTCTTTTCCCAAACAACTTATAAAGAATCCCCTCTCAAAATTCTGAGCTCCTGTCTTTGTCATTCTGCCTAAACTATACGGGAAGCCTTTATATTGATTAAAATTCCAAAGTTTATTTTTGTAAATTATCTCAAATTTTGCAAGCAGTTAAGGCCAAGTTTAACGAAATATAAAAACTGTTGGAGTAAAGTTATGAGAAGAATTGTAACAAGATATGGCCGAATATTGGCCAGAGGCAATAGCAAAACCCGTCTGGTCTTGACTAATCTATGTCGTTGGCTTCACGTCGATCTTAAAGCCAACCTGTAATTGTTGTTATTCTCAGTATAAGTTTCAATTAAATCATTGATCAAGCTTTCTCGAAAAAGCTTTTTACCGTTTTTTCGAAGAAAAATTGTAGCCTCTTAAATACGGTACAAAAACATTAGCAGCCAATGGCAGGTTAGTAAATTAATTAAAAATATTGAAGCCAAACTAAATATATAGTTCTGTTATTCTATAGTATAATAAAATCAATAGTAGACTATATTTAATAGAATTGTAAAAATAAGCGATGTTGCTAAAAGTATAGTTATGGTACTCTGTCATCCAAAATGAAATAAAGGTTGAAACTAAAAAGCACGGCAAAAGATGTTCCTACGAACGAAACTTTAAATTGCTAGAAAGTCAATACAACCCGTTTTGGAGAGCAAATTATTGTGAATTGTTTTTATTTTGCTAAATTGCAAAGCTTAAGTCAAACAAACTTTCCCAAAGATATTTGCATTCGCAACAAAAAAGCATTTAGCTTGAGAAAGAGTTTTATTTTATTTATAAAATCGATAATATTGCCGATGAAGCGTTATTGTGACGTACACGGGTACTTAACTGTTCAATCTTAAAACGCTTTTTTTGCCTAGAATTGCTTTTTCAATCACACCTTGTTTTGCTCATGTTTCTAGGACCACAAAAGCTTTTTCTTGTATTTTACGTCCTTCTACCGCGATTTTTCGACTGCTCATTTAATAATTCATTAGGCAGGGCATTGAGAGGGATTCGTCGCTAACTTTCCAATCTACATGCCATTACACCTTGTAACTAGTGTAAGTTGAATGTTTTCAGTAGTGAACACATATCTTAACTTGAGCGCAGTGTGATCGAAAATTGCATTCATGTACGGTGTTTTTTTTATTTTTGTACAACGCAAAACAGATTTGGCTTAATTATGTCAACAAGACAACAAAACGAATAGAGGCTACCTCGAAACATGCCCACCTAGACATTAGTAGAAATGTGAAAATTAGTGCATCTTGACTGATTACAAAATTAGCCAATTTGGCTTGTAAGTTTGCAAGAAATTTTTGAAATTTTCGTCAAAAACCAATGCAACTACAATTTCCATCCCTGCTGTGTGAGATCGTTGTTTCAAATGCAGTTGTATGCGTTGCCCTTTGTAATACAGTGGTGAAGATCAAGCCGCCTGAAATGTGCTTTTGATGTGCGAAGTGGTGACACTTGAATAGGGTCGTCGTTTGAAGTTCAATCATGCGTGACTGTGTATCCAAAAGGCGCGCTCTCGACTGCTTTGTTAAGGTACAACAGCAATTGTAACTGTAGGTTAAAGCCTTGTAATTTAATATCAAATCAAATAAAAAACATTGACAAGTTTTGATAAATTAGTTAGCAAATATTTTTACTTTGCCAAAACTTTTAATTGGTTTTTTCATGAAACTTCTGATTGTTTTGGACGTGCAAAGTTGGCTTTGAGGCTTTAATGTGATCTTGGGGTCCTATATTGCATTTGAACCGTGATTAGAACCAGTGCAAGAAAAGCTATGTAAACAAAAGCTATTAAAGCATTCAAAACAGGGCGTTCTCTCAAGTTCAGAAAGGTTGATTAAGGTAGTTCAATGGGATTGATCGCACGGGGTCTTTAAACATTGCCCTAATATGTTAAACCCATGTTTTTGAGACGGTTGCACCGCATACAACACCTAAAATTGTCTTGTTTATTCAATATTTTTGCCTTCAACTGCCTCAAGATTTTCCCTTTTAGAAAGCAGTTGGTAATTATAGCCTTGATCATTTTGGGTCGTTTAACCCCCGTTTCCCTTAATAGGGCCCTGGTAGCGTGGTCAACTTTCATGTGGACGTTTGAAGCAATTAGGGATTTTCAAACGCAAAGCGAGGGCTAACTCATCTGGATACTTCTTGCGTAACAACTCTTAGAAGGTTGATTTGAGCGATGGCGGCTTAGCAATCCAGTAATTAACCAACATGATTTTCAATTTCTGAAACAAATTACAGCATTTAAGTAATTTATTCTGAGGCAAGCATGAATTTATTGCGTATGTAACCACCTACATGAACCAACATCGTACCAACAATATCACATCATCACAGCAAGACAACATCCCGTAACAGAGTGGTTTTTGACATTTTGAAATGCCATGGACTTTTTCGAAACCTTGGCCCATGCAGTAGACTCCCCCACAGAATCACGGGCACTGCTGTTCAAACAAATGTCGAAAAGAGTTTCATGGATTTTCTTTGAGTTTATTTTTTTACCGAAATTTTAAACGTCGTTTATAATCGATACTATGTTTCCACTGCTAGCTTTATGACTTCTTTTCTTCCAGCAGTTGTGACGTCATACATCCGTTTTGCATAATACGACATACGTGACGTCCCGACCTCTTGATGCATAAACTTTGTCACAATGTTGGCGGTGAAAACACGCTTCTAGTCGAATCCAAAAATACCAAAAAATTCACGAAAAAACGGATACGAAAATGACAAAATAAATTTTTGCGACTATGTAACACGGCTTTCGTTATTTTTATGTTTGTCTTTTCGTATGTAATAATGTATTATGAAACCATCTTTTGGATTTGCAATGCTTTTCAGTTAATTAATAGGCAAATTACTAGCAAGGCATTAATTTTGCATAAGTTTGTTTCCCACGGGTAGGTGTATGAGTTATGCGAAAGTTCACGACGTCATTCAAGCGATTATTTGCTCCTAAGTTTTCTGCAAAGCAAAAAGAAGTTCTTTCTTTGCAGTTTGCAGAAATCTACGTTTAGATTTTTGCAACCAATCATACGTTTGATGTCTTGCGTGAAGCCTATTGTTGATACGTGACTACAGTTACTTCTTTTTCAAGATGTTTGCAACTGAAGGTGTTGAATTTTGCGAAATCAATAAAATATTATCAAAATGCCAGTAGCATACTTAAATAAAATCTTGTTCAACTGTAGCTATGGCTTTTGTTGTGCAGTGTTTGCTCATCTTGATTTGTAACTGTAGTACTTTGTATTATTTCCTCTTCTAGTTCAATAAAGCTCTATTTTCTTGTTTGTAATAAAATGAAGTCAAGGGGGTGCAACTCAAACTTAAAACCCGAGAAGGATGAGCTATAAAGAGGGAACTCAGAACACGGCTTTACCAAATATGTAGATATTTCCACTTTTCTGTCAAGTAATGGCTATAAGGAAAACAAAATTGCTGTAGGATACCAATCCAAGTCACTGCCGTTTGAAGTCATGTCGCACTTTTGTCATGCAAGTGATTAAGACAATGCTTCTTTTGAAGCCGAGAGGAATAGAGTTGATGGGGATTTTTTGCTTTTAGCAGACACACTACTTACATTATTTACTATCTAAGTAGCGTTGTTACTATCAAAACAACAAAAATTATGTCCATCAGTGCAATAGTATAATTGTTACTTTGCAAACGATGTCAACATGGTAGTATCAAGGGGAAGGGGGTTCAAATTCCAAGCCTTTGCTGGAAATGTGGGAAACTTTAGCTTAGTGTAAAACATGCCAAATCATTGGGAAACAAATGCATGCTTCGGGCAAAACCCCTTAAGCACGCGAAGACCTGAGCCCGTAGGTGACAGGCCCTTTTTTCCGAGGACTTTGAATTGGCGACCTCCGCTTTACAGACACCAATTCTTGGATAACTTACAATTCTTTTCAGTTTCACCGCAAGAGCGTCATGGTAAAACATGTTTTGGTACCGCTTCAAAGTTATCCGTTGGACTGGACCGTGTTGACCATTACATAAAAATGGTATCAAGATATACGAATTGTACAACTGTAGAAGGAAACCTCGAAATAACCGGTCTAGAAAGTCCTACTATCGACGTGTCCTTTTTAAAGGTTAGTCAAGAGCAGGAGATGCCCCCTTCCTAGTATATGTAGAGAGCAGTGTCTTTCAAGCACCTGGCTCTCCCTCCCTTCTCCTCCTTCTCTGGTCAGTGAAATGTGTGCTTGAAGCCGCTTTGGTTCAACCGTGTTTCTAAGGTACCATTGATGAATGCAAATAAATCAGGAGCGGATAGCATCCTTCTCGTTAACATTGTTTGGAGATTAAGACTTTGAACCTTTTGCGACCAGTTATGACTAGCCTTAGAACAAGCAATTCTTTCGAGGAGATTTGAAAAACTTTTTCGATTTCTCTTATTGAAGTCGGAAACATTCTCCCTTTCTTTTTACTAATAATTGAATAAAATGTATGCGTTTTTCCATGAGCTTCCAGATGTAACGATGCGTTTTGCTCACCAACTTCTAAAAAGAATTAAAATTGTTTGTTATAGCTGGTACAAAGGTAAATATACGTTGTTTGGCGTCTAAATATGTCGAGAGTACTTATAACGGTTTTGTTTAATTAAAGCGCAATAGAAAAGAGCATCGTTTTCCTTCCAACAAGTGCAGCTTAAACGTCTCTTGAACTTTCGACTAAATCGTGCGCGTGCTGTGCAATATCGGACGTCTTGGCTGAATAACAGACCTTTAACTAAAGATAATTACGTTTCCCTTTACCTGCTTTCCGCAACCAGCGTGGAAGTAAAATACAACATCTTCAATTTGCTCGTCGGAACTCTCAAAAAGAGTAATATCGTGGAGTTAATATCGGCTAGATTGCATTTTTGACTGCAAATTGGTGTGCGCTTTCCCCATCTCTTTTTGTAAGCGTTTGCTGACTCACTGTGGTTTGTAGGTGAATTTTGCTGGTCTTTATCGGCAGTGCTTACTTAACCCAGTGATTCTCAACCACTGTGCCGCGGCACTTTTGTGTGCCGCGAAATTATAAAAGTGTGCCGCCAAATTTCAGATATATAATTTTAAATTAGTATGATAAACTATTTTACGCAGTGTGTTATAGGTAAGTAAATAATTTTTCAACTTATCTTTTTCTATGTGTGCCGCCTAATTTTGAAATCGTTAAAAGTTTGCCGCCAAATTTTGAAATTGTTAAAAGTGTGCCGCAACAAAAAAAAGGTTGAGAATCACTGGCTCAACCCATTGGAAGAGTACATTATGAGCCAATTCATAAATCGTTCTAATATTATTAACCGCCAAACGCTCATGTAAAGTTTGTACCTTACTCTCGAAAATCATTAGTCGGCAAACGGCAACGACCCAGCACGGCTTGCTTTCAGTCTTTCACTTATTCAAATGAATACCACGCTGTAGTCTACACACTTGACGTAAAACAGTCTATTGAAATTCATGTCTTGCATGAACGCAATGCCATTAAAGTTGAGACCTAACTTCAAAAACTATGGAAGGCTGAGTAACTGTTTAAGTGGCTTCCGATAAGCATTTGAAAATTTATCTTCCTTTTGGTAAGAAAAAGCCTACTACCGGCCCTCCTACATAGTAGTTGTTATTGCCCTTGTCAATGATCAGGCCGATTAATTGTCAGGACAGCCAGAATGTTCTTGACTGCCATTTCAACTAATTGGCCTGATCCTCACATCGCCCGTTGTCTGAAAAAGGCTAAAAACGCCAGGTGCTTGTTCATTGTTTATTTTATGGGTTTGTTTTTGTTATTTTACAAGTATTAATGTAGGTTATATTAGGAGGTATTGTCTTGTGCGTTTTCTTAACGAAAAAACATCTGTTGCCATACAAACTGGCAACACTATTTGCTTTTGTGTGAGACTGTAATAGACGTACCTATTATAACTGACTTTAATAAGCTGCTTCTTAGTTGTAATTACAAAGTAGAGAATCCAGTAATTATCGTGCTTTTCTGTTGTAGGATATTCGAGTGGTTACGGGCTATGTAGTTATTGGTCTTAACTACGTTCCATATATTCCACTTGAAAATCTACGCCTTATAAGGGGCAGAGAGCTTTACCAAGACACATACGCCCTTTACATTGCAGTTAACTATAATACCGAAGATCCCAACCAACATCTAAAAAGGCTACGGTAAGACAATTTGTTCTTTCAATTTGGTTTTTTAGTTTTATCATTAACTTGGCGCGCTTAGTTGACCCGAGATTTTATAAATCTTAAATTAATGACAAATTGAGACGACTTTTCTCGTGAAGTCATCGCAATTTTTAATAGCTATGAATCTTTATATTGATAGCTATTTGTTGTCGCGTCTGGTATTTTAAAAAGAAAAGCACTTTGATATTTTACCATTTTTGAACAGACATTTTTGCTTCCGTTTCAGCCAAAGTCGTTGAAAAGTTCTGCGAACCAACCTATCTTTATCATGTCACACATTTTGCGGTGCTACTATTATCTCAGGGGAGGCGAACCAATCTAGAGGGCATGGTCTCTCAGGAAAATGTTGAAAAATGTACTCCTATTATCTTGGTAGGAATTATGCCAATATTTTGGAGCAAGGGAGAGATCTATCCTCAACGCCATTCCCTTTTCCGGCTCTGTTCCTAGTATTTAATTATGGGACACATTGCTTAGGCCTCTAGTTTCGCACGTGTTCTTACGAAGGCCTAACGGCAGCCAATGCGTTTAGAACCATTCAAATGTACTACAGCTTTATAATTGCTTTGAGGTCAAATATTGCTTGAAAGACAAGCGCTTGATGTTAATAGGCAAGCAGTTATTCTATCTCGACATTGTATTTTGCGTAGGTTACAGTTTAATTTTTTTTACGAGACAAAATATTTTGAGAATATTTTGGGTATAAACTAAGTGCAAATTTCCAATATGAAATTCTATAGCCATCGGTTCTTTTGTGCAAACTATGCAGACCGAATTGGTTTTTCAGCTAAAGTGCTGCACCTGCTTATACATTAACATAAAAGAGGTGATCGCGATCTTTCTGCGGATTTTTATAAACACCGCATCAGAATACGGGAATTTTATGTTCCTGAACTTAATCGCTTTTTCCAAATTATATTTGTTGTTTGCAACATTTTTATAAAATACTCTTTTTAATTTGTCAATCTATCATCATGGCTGTTCTCATTTAACATGGTTCGATGTAAAAGCATTTAAGTTGACGTTTCCAGAGAATCAAGGCACGAGAATGAAAAAATGCATCAGTATTTACAGTTAAAAAGAGCATTTCAATGCTTCGCTGCTTTGCGGTAATTTTCTCACAATTTAGGCAATTTTTTTTTCGCCAAATCTTTGTTTTCTTATTTTGACACAAAATGTTGCTTGTTTGTGTTGCCAGTTAAGCAATGCGTTAAAGGTATTTGTTTGAAATTCATGGCAGTTTGAGATAAATGTTTATGTGACCCAAGTAAATTACGTGAAAAGGTTTTCTACTCAAGGTAACGGTTTTTCTGGCGTGACGTGCGTGCCATTAAACTAAAATCATTTATCTGCAATGGGATTCAAATGTTATTGGTTCGGCCGCATTGGTCGCCATTCATTTGTGCGCGTGTCCCAATGCTCAGTTTGCTGGTCTTTTATCAGACGAGACCGCCGCGACGGGTGGACTACTTGGTCCCATCATCTGTCTGCTTCTGCCAAAGACAGCAATGACCCGTCAAGTGCCATGCCAAAAAAACACAATCAGCGAACTTGCTGAATTTTTCTTTACACTATCCCCTTAGTGCTTCTTCGTCGTTTGAGCTTTCGTTCTGAGCATTACGCAGGAAGATGTACATACACTGCGTGTGCGCTCAGACTCGGTTTGCGAGTCTTCAGTTAGATTGGGGACACCACGGCGGGTAGACTGCTTGGCCCCACCACCTGTCTACCACATGAAAATGGAGGCGTCCCGTTAAGTACCTTGCCCAAGGACACAACAAGCAAGCTTTCCAGTTTGTTCTCCACACTATCTTTATTGTGCTGAGCGCCAAGGCAGGAAAGCTGTAAATACCATTTTTTAAAGTCTCTTGGTGTGACTCGACTGGGGAAATGAACCCCAGGTCTACCGACTGCGAAGCGGACGCTCTAATCACTACACCATCGCGCCGGTGCCTTAGTGCTGAGCGTCAATCAGGGAAGATGAAATACCGGCTTTGCTTATTGAGTGCGAAGCATACGCTCTAATCCAGTGTTTCCCTACTATTTCAATGTAGCACCTCCCCTGCCCAATTGGAAGTTACTCTTTACTTCCTTTACATTTACATTATCTGCATATCTTCTGTAAGTGTTTGTTGACCTCCCCTAAATCGTGATTTTACCTCCTCTAGGGAGGTCGGCCTTGCTGTTTGGGAAGCACTGCTCTAACTACTACACCATTTGCCTCCACTGGTCTGCAGCAGCTCTGGCCTTTTTCATTAACCTACTTATTTTCAAAAACAACCGCGTAGTTTAGTAAACATTCGCTTGGAGGGCCTAGTTTTTTTGGAAGTTTTTGATCAAAATAATGATACTTACTTGTCGCATTTATAATGTTTCAGAAAATACCGCCTGGTAAATTGATTCAACTGCAATTTTAATTGATTTTATGGAAAAAATCATGTGTCAGTTAAAGAAATTCAAAGTTTAGAAAACAATTGCTGCAAAATAATTCCTCATCTGCAACAAAAATTTTTATAGTTTAACTCAAAAAGAGCTCGATATCGGGATCGAGTCGAATATAACTGGGGAGGCGCATGATTTGTGTACTTAACTAGATGCGGCTATGTTTTAGAGCAAAGTCCAAGCAAATTTCAAAATAACTATAACTTGCAATTAGGAATGAAGCATGAGCTAGGGGAGCGAGTGCTCGGGGTATCTGTATTTGTCATTTTCCGGCCTAGCCAAGTAAAACGTGCTGCTTCAGCGATCTACTTTCCCTTGCAGCGTCTCTTCTCTCGGACTAAGGGCATACCAAAATACCATCAATTTTTTGTTCTTCAAGTCTTTCAGTCTCTACAGAAGAGTCGCCGTTTCTACATCATACTCCCTGTGTTTTCTCTCGCCTTTGCTGCAACACGCACGATCTTTTTTAAAGGCCTGTTTATCCAGAAACGACCGAATTGAGAACCTTTGTGCAGCTGGCGTGGCAACCCAACCTAGGACACATTTTTTCATTCTGCCTTGTCTGCTCTCGACTCATTACGCCACAATTTCTTTGGCAACGCTTTCTCTGCCTATGTGACTTGGTTCAAACGTGGAGAGTCGCTGCACTCTTGAATAGCAACAACAAGCACAAGCCAGAAAATAGGGTACAAGCGCTGTTCGATCTCAGCTGATAGCTCGAGTTGGAAGATGCAATGAATAACGCATATACCACGAGTTTACTTGTTGTTTCGTTTTCCAGACTGTCATCTTTGACGGAAATTTCGCGGGGCAGTGTCTTTATTGAGAATAATTTCCTTTGCTACATCAACACTATAAACTGGGATGATATTATCAACCCTAATCCAAATATGTGGAATGCAACCATTGAGAATGTGCCTCCTGACACTTGTAAGTAAAAGATTTGTGTGCCTCAATTCTTGACTAATAAAAAGCCGCTCAAATGTAGATATGTTTACGCCATTTTCTTGTATTATTCGAGGTAAACGCGTTGCTTGCGGTCAGATCACACTTCCGAACCAGTCAGTAACCACTAGCTGAGCATTTTCATTTTTATTTCACCAGCTCAGCACGTATAATACGTAACAATAAAACAAACTAAAATGATTTGCTTGGTTCTAGCTTTGAGAATGCACTCTGATCTCTAGCGATGCTGCGTTGCCTGAAAATGTTTGAGGAGGTAAATTGCATTTACAACTTCTGTAAGCCTATTTCGCAAAATTTTCAGGTACACTTTAAAAAGCGGTCACAACCCTCAATTTTGCAAACGTTACGGTACTTTGGGGGCATGGCCCCTTTTCCTGGTTTAAGTTCTCATGCAGTTTATGTACCTTTAAATACCTGATTTTGTATCAACTTTTGCCGAACAAGATAATTAAGAATCAGTTAATATTATTCACAAGATCGCAATAGAGAATTCGTGTATGTTGGTTACAGTGAATTTTTTTAATTCCTTAATAGCCTATGATCTTGCTAAGATCACATACATTGAAACACATACACACCAACACTTCAGAAATTTTGTATTTGGAAGTAAATTTTTAACGTGATCACAAGATGCACAGCAAAAGTGCTAAAAACACCAGACAGTTATAAATCTGAAAGCGCTCAAGTGTCCGACACGACGGTTTTTATGTCTACTGATAAAATTAAAACGCAATTGAAGCACATTCCATTGTAACCAAACGCTTAAGCAGTGCTCGGTGATCCGACTCTCGAGTTGTTTAAAACTTTTAGTGCTGGCGTGACTAAAATTTAGACAACGTCTGCAGGGACAATAATTTCTTTTTATTACGTCTGCTACTAATTCGCGACACTTTGTCACATTAATTAGCAACTTGTGGAAAAGAGGCTTTTAATTTTTCCAGTTATTTATCTCTGGTAATTCATAGGCGGTTTTACTCTTCGTTTCACAAAAGTGTTTTCTTTTTCGTTCAGCAAAATGTATGACTATGCTTTGAAGTGACTAAAAATAATGAGAAACGGTAATTTTTATTTGCGTAGCTGGGATTAGCGTTTGACCCCAATTGCAGCGGATTTTTCTGGGTCTACCCTAGGGGTGAGCAAACTACGGCCGCCAGAGAAATTTGTGCGGCCTACCTTTGGGTCCCTGACCGTGGCATTTTTGTGTACAGTGATGAAGTGTAGGAGTGTGTAAACTGCGGTACTGGACGTTGAGGTTTGTGGACGCTAACATGCCGCACAAGCGTCATTTTGTCTTTGAATATGATGGTATCCAAAAAACAAATCTGGCAACTTCAGATTTATGTAGTGTAATCTCCAAAAAGAATACAATCGCCTCCCTGGCACTGGCCTTCGGCTGACTCTTAAATAGTCGATTGGGCCCTAAAGCCAAAACATTTGCACACCCCTGGCCTACCCCATATGTCGGGATGCATCAGGCTCGTAGCCAGGCTTTAATGCCAGAGGGGGATCGATCAATGTATAGTGGGGTAAAGAATTTTGAAAAATAAGACAAATCATAAGGGCAGATGCTGTACGTGTAAACAAATCTCTCTAAAAAGCTGTCATTCGATTTCACAAAGTTTTTAGTTTTGGTCGTTTTCTTGACCGCAAACATAAAATGAATTACCGGTTTAACCATACAAAATAACATTGATCGTTAGGAATGATTAGCTATAAAAATGAAACTTGTGAAAAATACCGGAAGGAAGGGGTACCTATAAACAAAACCTTTGGCTATGCTTGAGAAAAGATACTTGTCACGTTTAGGCGATGAGCTAGGTGATAAAAAATCAGTTTAAAATCGATAACAAATGCAATAATTGATGGCTGTGGCATCTTGCAGGCATTCGTTTCCCTAATTACCAAAATTTCGCTTTTTGCTTGGTGAATTACAAGAGAAAAGTCTTCTCTAAAACGATTAATCTGTCAGCTTAAATTTTTTGAAATTTTTTTTACGGAAGAGAATTGATTTCAGCCTATTTTTAACACGCATGTTGCCAGATATGAATTAAAAAAGCCTTTGACGTGCCAACGACTACGATTTCGAATTTACATACTGCGCCAGTATAAAATCCAGTCGAAGTATTGGAAAAATTTGTATCAGTATTTACAAAATACATGATTTTTCAATAAAGCATTATTTGTGAAAGTCAATAAGTTCAATGTGGAGGAGAAGTTTCTTCTTTTGATTGCTAGCGTACCAGGTCAAATAACGTGCCTTAAATCAGTCACTCTTTTGAGGCCAATTCTTCGTGAACTGAAAAGTCGTGTTTTTATATAATGTTTGCTGACTTCACATTGTAAGTGTGGCTTCTTTGTTTACTCTAGAAGTCATATCAAGCGACAGGAGCGGATCTAAATTGTTGCGTGCTGTGGGGCGATTAAATTTTAATGAGCTCTATTGTAAATGCGAGCACGACCGACTACACTTCTTTTTATCTCCTGTCTATTGGCGTCGAAATTCACTTTAATAACTTTTTGTTTAGTTTTACAACTAAGTTCTTCCTTATTATATCACGCGCTTTTTTCGCTCAAAAATATAAACGAATTAGCAATCGCACTCAAGCAAGTAAGAGTATGCTCATGCATATCACTCAATGTACTAGTGCAGTTAATTTTTTAATACTATTAATAAATAATTAAATCACAGCGATATGAATGGCCTGTGGATTTTATGTCAGTTTTTTGCATTATTTATCGACTTTTGATTATTTCATCGATTTCAATACCACACAGTGAACTTTTAGAGTCAATTGCTTTAACGTGTAGCACAGTTATCTTTTTGTGATAACATTTTATCGTTTCATGCTGTTTCCTCGAGGGCAGAACTACTTTTTCGCAGTCATATAACCTAAACAAGTGATCAGAATTCTAACAAGATGGCAAATTTAAATGTAGGTGGAAAATGTCATGAAAGCTGCATCAACGGAGCTTGCTGGGGCGACGGCCAGTCACAGTGTCAAACTTGTAAGTATAAAACGCCGCGTGTAGTTAAAGAGTGATATTATCTTAAGTACTGAAGCTGTGCTAAAAATTCTTTTGTTTTTCAAAATCTATGAAAGTACCGTACAATGTTGTAAACTTTGTAATCACTCAAACTTAATTGCAATGGGTTCTGTTTTATGTTTGAGCTTATGCTGACTAGCCGTCTTAAGCTGAGTAGCCTAAGTTAAATCTTGATACCTTTGAAATTGATATTAGTGCGTTACGTTTTTTTTTTGTTTCTGGAGTAAGTAAAAATAGCAGCTTCAAAAACAAAAATTTTTCAAACGTTGCTCTTTTTTCAGGCAATTACATTTCAGTGGTTTGCAGCAGTATTTTGAAATTCAGCAAATTCTTTGCTCAGTTTTATTTGTTTTTCAGTTACTCAAGTCATTTGCCACGACGCCTGCAAAAACAAGGCAAGATGTCGTGGTCCTAGAAGACAAGACTGCTGTGACAAAGAATGTGCGGCAGGGTGCACAGGACCCACTGACCACGAATGCTTAGTAAGAGCCACATGCAACAAGACTTTTTCTTGATGTAGTTTAATTTTGTTTCTTTGGAGCATTCTTTGTATCTTTCGTCATATTTTGTGAAATCTGGCTGATGTAAACAAGTGAAAAGTGAACTTTATTCCAACCTTGTAAATCTAATCTCGTACCCCCTATTGGGAACCCTGGCACTCGGAGGGGGCATAGTGCTATGTTTCATTTTTTGATAAAATAATTAACACGGTAGCTGAGAATCAGGATCAAAATTTTGCCGTACTTATTCTAGAATCTTGCAATAAGAATTTGGATTGCCGCTTTTTTAAACACCGGTTACCCTCTTTCGAGAAATGCCGGTATGCTATTCAGCAGCTGCATTTGTTTTTAAATTGAAATATAGCTTTGCCTTTACATTCCATGGGCAGAGCAAGAGATCTAAGGGCACTATTTTTTGTGGCTCGACCTGCTTTCTTTATGGTTTGTTCATTACGTGGAATATTTTCAGGTGTGTAGCAAAGTCAATGACACCGGTTCATGTCAAATGAACTGTCCGCCAAAAATGATTTACGATGCACATACTCAGCAATTAGTATTAAACAGTGAATTTAAATACCATTACTTTGATCAGTGCGTCGACAAATGTCCGAGTAAGTAAAAATACTATTTTCAATCAAGATGGTGTTAAATATAGTCAACGAAAGATCGCATGGATGCAGGGGTGAAAACAGAAGGATAGCTATAGGGAGCTTTAACCCCTTTAGCTATGTTCTTAAAGTCGTTCGCCCAACAACCCTTCCTCGAAAATCGAGTCAAAATTTTAATTCTAAAGTCACATGTTACAATATGTATTAAATTCTGAAAAGAATTTTTTTAAGAATCAAAAAACTTTCTGGGGTAGTTTAAATTTCGGTTTGGCACCAGCAGAGATGCAGTGTCGTTGTGTGAATGGGGAGGCACTTCACGGCAATTGGTCTTGCTTAGTGGCAGCGTTTGTCAGTGTTAGTTTAAGGAAAAAGGGGCATAAAATGTCCGTGATCGTATTTCAAAAAGCTCTCGGTCATTAATGGGAGGACCTTTTTTAGTACGTCATTTCTAAATGCCAACGCAAAACCTACAACGAAATTTTGTGGTTAACAATACGCGTTCAGAAAAAAGGGGCGAGTCTGCGGTGAAGAAGGCATGAGGAAGGTCTAAGCTGAATTTTAGGGCTGAGGGTAGGCTAAGGTAGCCACCCCACTAACATCATATAACAGCACTACAGCTTGTCGGTGGGTTTCGTTTTCCGAAATACTTCCATTGTTTCAATATTTGTAAATACCATTTGGTATCACTCGATAAAGGAATTGAACTTTTCCTTAGCGTAACTTATACCTGCTGACCCTTTTGCTTCTATTTTAGGCAATCTGCTGGTTCAAGAGAACAGTTGCGTCACGTCATGCTTGTTCAATTACCACAACGACGGATCTGGGAAATGTGTGCCGTGTAACAATGGACTATGTGATAAAGGTAAGAGTTTACGCTCTGATAGCTCGCTGATTTTTCAGAATTTACTTTTTTTGTATTAATGTCACCAACTGTTTTGGATAGGTCATCTTACGCTTAAGTTAAAAATAGCAACTTTTGCCAACATAGTTATATTTTGACTAATCTGTTTACATTTCAACCTATTTCTCAACAAAAGAGCTGTTAAGTTACCGTTAAAGTCTGATCCGGTGTATAGCAGACCCCAAGAAAACTGGTCTATTGACCTATGACGCATTTGGGAATTTTTTGCGGAAGATTTAATGCAAGGTACGTGCAGCAAATAAAGCCCAGGAGCCGGATTTCCTAAATGAATAAAAGTTTAAAATCTCGATTCATTTGCCATCAAAGCCTGTTGTCATAATCACAATGTTGATACCATCACGTCAAGTTATCTCCCCAATCAAAGAAATAAAAGTGGGTGAAGTTTATGCCTCCCGCAAATATAGCTTTTTATCATTTATGAAATAATTTGTTTACCATAAGTTGTTAGTTATCATTGTTCTTTGTTAACACTTTTGTTGATAAACAAGTTAAAATGTGAACAACACTTTTAGCGTTGTGAGAAAGTGGAAGAATAGTAAAATTATACCACATTTTTCTTTTCAAAATAATCACATTGGATTGCCTATAATTGATAAAATGCTAGAGGCTGGTGATGTTGATAGTAAGGCCTACGTTTAAATCCATTGCTTTGCTTGAGCTATGAAACAGCAGTGAATCAGGTCCTTGTATTTGGAAAAGCGGTTTAAAAGCATATACGGAAACGCAGTAGTCATGTTGTTTTCCTTTCACTATAGGCAGAGAGTCAATTTGTCAACAACGAAAAACAACATGAGTAAACTGCATGTTGTTTTATTTTTTGAAATTAAGTAAATTTAAGCAATATGCTGGGAAACAGTGAGATACTCCTTTGAGTGAAAGTTGTTTTTGGATCCTCAAAACTGGCAGGAAAATTACAGGCTTCTCAACAAATATATTATTTAAGAATCGATTTCATTGATGTTTTATGGTAATCCTAATGCTTTTTTATTCAATGTTCCATTCGGTCTTCGTTGTTGCATGTGAAGGTAATACGGCCTAAACCTTTTGTTTATTTTTTAGATTATTTAAACACGGTTTTGCTAAAAAAGCTCAAATTAATTTAAATTGTAGCTATAAACGCACTCTATTTTTGGTTGGTTGGTTTACCCCTCCTCTTCCTTGGGATGGAGGTATGGCGCGAACAGCAATCCAAATTCACGTCATCAACCTAAATATATTAGGCTAGGGGAAAAGTGGCAGCCCATTTCGAACCAGTCGTGAATACAAAAATACGTACTCTATCGTACATCCGAATGGAATTTGAATGTATTAATTACTTATTAAGAAATGTGAATCTTAAAATTAGCGGGCCTTATTACCTGCCGGTACCTTATTAAAAAACTAGTGTAAAATCTGTAAGGAGCTTATTCTGCGAATGATCGCTGGAATGCCTCCTCTCTACCTCTTGAAAGACAGCTTTACTAGACATACGACTAATATAAACTCTAAATCAACGCTGGCCAAACCGCGGCTTGCGAGCCTCATGCAGCTCCTTGGCTCTTTGAATGTGGCTCTTTTGACTCATGTTGTTTTTGTGTACAGCGATTTAGGGTAGGGGTATCAAAACCTGCTGTGCGGCTTGTTAAGTTTTGTGGAAGGATGGAAATGCGTAATTTCGGACTTTGAAAATGATGATCTCACAACAAAAAGAGACTCATAACCCTCTATTTGGGCGGAAAATGCGTCAGTTCAATTTAAGAAAGGCTAAGGAAGGCTCTTTCAATGACGGCTTCTATCGTTTTTGGCTCTTTTGTACCGCAAGTGTGTCCAGCCCTGCGCTAAATTATAGCCTCGAGTAGATCCACGCAGCATGTAATTAGTTTTTTTGGCTTAATTGCATCCGCAAAAAATATTTTATTAAAACACATAACTTATCTATTCAACGCCATTGTTTATTAGTAAATATGCGTGTGTTTACACATTTATATTTGTTTGATAGATTAGCAATCGCTCGATTGATTGGCCTATATGTGCCGTCGTATCTGCTCGCCTCAATATGGCTATAGCTTTATGTTTGCGTGAAATAAGCCTGTACGCAATGCTAAGCTTTTGTTCACCTACGCCAGGTGTCTTCAAAATACGGCCCGCGGCCCGGATCCGGCCCGCCGAGGTCTCTTCATAATTGTAAAACAAATGTATTGTGATTAAGCAATGAGCGCGCACTCGATCGAGTAGCGTAATCATATTGTTCATTATGTCGAAGGGTTGATTTAACCTTTCTTTATTTCAAATTGGGGTGATCACCCATTTTTTAGAGATTATTACAATTTCGAAAGGCTAAAATCATCTATCTTTACTCTACATTAAAATGATTAATTTAAAATCTTGGCCCCCGAAGCTTTAAAAATTCAGCAATGTGGCCCTCCGTTCAAAAACTTTGGAGACCCCTGACTTCCGGGGATTTTTGCTTACTTCTGATAACTACCGCTGATCCCACAGGACCCTATTTAAAAATGAGTTTGAGGAGGATTTGGATGGTATAACAAGGGACTTTCCCTTCTTTGGAAAAAAGGTCGACGCAAATTTTAAAGAAAATCAAAGTCTTAATACATTTGGGAGGAGGTTTGAATACCTTCTGTTCTATTTCTAAATGTCATCTAGTGATCGTTCCCAAGTTATATGCGTGATGCAGAAATAATTCTGATTCTGTTTTAGAATGCTTTGGCGTTGGAAGTAATAATGGTCCGCTGGCACGCGATAGAACAGTTCACTCAAAAAATATTCATCATTATAAAGATTGCAATATTATTAACGGAAACCTTGTATTTCAATCATATGCTTTCAAAGGGTGAGTTGAAGTTTATTACGAGCAGTGGTCATGTAAGAGCATGTGGCATTTTGTGGTTGATACCATTGTTATTCCGCTTTTGATATTCGTTTTTTCAAGCCGCTTGTAATAAAGTAATATTTCTTATTATTAACACAATCACCACCATCATCCCTCTTGTTAGTATTCTGAAAAAGGTTCATACCACTAAGCTAATTTCTTCAGGGACGACCACGAAGAATTGCCACCAATGAATTTATCCCAGCTTGAGGCGTTCAAAAACGTTCGAGAAATAACAGGTAAAATTATTTTTGTTGGATTTGAGACGCTTTTGTAAGGCCCTGATCTTTTCCTCGTGTCTTGCTAAGCAGCGATTGTGATGCTGTGATATATTTCCTCCGGTCCTGCTGAGCAGCAATTGTGATGCTGACGAGAAGAAGCGTTGTATCAATGTGCTTTTTTAGTTTTCAATATTTGATGACTTTGGTGAATTTTTTACTTGTGAAATCAGAAAACTTGTTATACGGTATATTACTATTTCTAATACTCAATACGAAAGCCCGTTGCCGGATTTGAACTCACGACGTTCGATAGCACACGTCACGCAGGCATGACTTGATCTGGACTTTTGGAGTGTAGTAGTATGGATGCTTTGAGATGCCATCGTGCTTTTATTAAAAAAATATAGGACTTGAGCGATGCAAAAACAAATTTAGGGGAGGATGGCCTTCTCTAAAAGTTTTCACAATTTTTTGTGCGGGTAAGCTGCCAAAACAAGACGGTCACATGTTTTCTCAACAAAAATATAATTTGGAAAGGCTTCTTTATACCCTCTTCCTCTTCTACGCCTAAAAAAGGAAGGGGTCATTTAATCATGTTTGCCATGTAGCCTAAATCAGACAGTTTCCGGTGTAATAATTTTGTTTATTTATGTAGGTCACTTGAAAATTTTCAGCTGGCATAAAGAAGCCCACGATTTTTCTGCGTTTGCAAATCTTCAGCGAATAGGCGGAGTCGATTTGGTTAATAATGTTGCCGCAATGGTAATACTAAGTCAAGTCAATTATTTAACGCAAGTGAGTAATGAAAATTGTAGAGAATGATTACCGAACCCAAGTCTAGAAGGAAGATAAACTGGAATTTAATGAAAATACGGTAGTCAGTAAACAATCACTTGTGAAGTTAATAAAACGTAAAATCGATTTCATTCAAGAGACATAACATTTCATCACGCAACTGATAATATGATGCCAGTAATCTGCAGTTTGGTTGCTGACATAAGGTGGAGCGTTAAGCCTTTAATGAAACCGATGTTTTCCAGTGGACGAAATCAATTGTACGCTTGGATAAACTGAGAATTGAGTTTTTGGGAGATTTTTTTCTCTTTTTCGCAAATAGGTGGTGCTCTAGTGGTGACCTACCCTCGTAGGCTTATACGTCAGCTAATTACAGCAGCGGCTAAATATAGTTCTGTGTAACTGGTAAAGAATTCTATGGCCACTTTAACAAATCATAGTAATTGCGAAGCACGAGCGTATGGGTAATTAGCGCAATACGCTAGTCCTAAGCATGCTTATGATTATGTGCTTTTAATTAAATAATCCTGACAATAGTAATACAATGTTTGATTTTAATCAAAAATTCATGATGCTGCATTCACATCGGTCAACAGTTATAATGTTTTTGAAAGATTTTGAAATTGTGAGGGGACTGTTTTTCAAGGAGGCCAGTATTCCTTAGGAAGTTTCCTTGGACGCTTTTTACTCGCAATGAGAGTAAATTGATGCATAAGTTCATTTTCGAAGACAAGGCACTATCTTGTGCCAAAAAGGAGCTGCTATCCATCGGTATAGTCAATAGCGACATGCTGTTTGCTGGGTGAGCAGCTTCATTAACAGGCCGAGCAATTCGAAGTGCACTGTAGCAGATAAGTGGTCGATGGATTCGCCTGTACAGCATTGCTTTTATTACTCATACATACTCTTTATCTCTACCGTGCTGAACTATTTTATACAAAAGGCCTACAATGAAGTGTGAGCGTACTTGCAGACAGTAATGATGAGACCTGATTAGTCGAAACAGTGCACCTGTCTGCACTATTTTTGTTTACCTATTTGGTCAAAAGTAGGCCCAAGCTCACTTCATTTCGCGCTTTGAAGCAAGATTAAGATACAAAATATAGCACTTGACAACGTTTGTACGACTTGGCGAATGAGCGTACATTGGTTCAAGTGGGATCTCGCGTTTGCGTAATCATATTTCCAAGACGAGTTACAGACTTTTAAGACCCTTACTGTTTGTAGTTATTTTGCTGCTACACACTTATAGTTTTTTAATATTGGTTTCTTGTTATCAGTATCGTTGATGTAATAAGCATGCAAGTTGATTTTTGACGATGACAATATTACATGAATAGAGCTTCTTAACTCGCTTTTTCCTTTATAATTGTCGCGGGGCAGCAGTAGCCCTTGGAATTCCTTATAAACCTCAAAATTTCCAGCTACTTCGGCCAACTCAGGTCACTTTTCTTATTCATCAACCAACTAATAGAATGCCCAAAATTTTTTGATACGTTTTTGTTCGAATTTAGATCACCTCGCTCGGTTTTCGATCTCTGAAAGAAGTATCATATGGTAATGTCTATATTTCAAGCCTTAAGAATCTTTGTTATGCCAAATCAGTCAATTGGTCACGCATAATACGCAGTCCAATATCTCGTCCAAAGTTCACAAATGGAGTCCTTCTCGCAAACATTGCCAGCTGTAAGCAGTATTTGATTTTTTAATTTTGTTGCACGCTTTTGATGCATTTGTCACAGGTAACTCTGACAGTCGGTCCATAGCTGCACATGTAACAACTGTTGTTCAAGTCTTCTCTTGACTTGCTGCTGGGACTATGCATTTCTATCTCAAAAGCTGAAAGAAAGGCTGTCAAGTTCAAATTAATTTTAGCCTAAGCGTTGCTAACGTTGAGTCTGTGAAATGTTTTTACAGCAAGGTGTAAACCGTAAATGTGTTGAAAATGTGTTAAAATACCGCTCAATGTCAAAGTCTGTTCACGTTGATCATAGTTGTGGGTATTAACCGTCAATAAGGCTAGGTATGAAGATGTTCTGTGTCCAGTTAAGGTAGGGGCTTATAGAGCCAATGTTATTAAAACAGTGGAAATCTCTATCTTGCTCAACTGAATCTCTGAAATGCAAGGTAAGTTAATAGCTGCTGTGCTGCAGTCAAAATCGCAGCTACAGCTGGCATGGCTATCACCCTCCAACCGGCACTATTATCAGTTTAAAGATGATCAAGACTACTCGACCAAGTCTAGTTCGAGCTTTGAATTGGTATTCAACGTCTTTGCTTGCACTTTTTTTGTCTTTGGTATTTATAAACATTTTTAGAAAAAAAATTGTCGAAGCAATCAATTTTGCGTGCATGATATATGCTATGAACAAGGCTAATGGAGAAATGTTGCTTAGGAAATAATGAGCTAATGGTATTGAAAAGTTCTCAAAACTAAGGATGCACAGTTCAATTCATTCATTGTGTAGGTCTTCAAGAGTAGGCAGTTCTCTTAAAAAGCTAGGGCGTGTTGAAGGAGTTGTATCAACGTTACTTTCTTAGAGATTCTTGCCTGTTTGGTGCCTGGTGCCCAACAGCCCTACTAACTGTCGTAAAGAGACAAAGTACTGAATTAATATTTTTCTTTAGGTTCTGCAAAATGTCACCATCAGTGCACATCCGATGGATGCTGGGGTCCCGGCCCTTACCAATGTCTAAATTGCACCAACGTTTCTTTTAACGGGACATGTCTTCCGAGATGCAAAAGAAACTTGGGGATATATAAAGTGCCTGGAGGTATTTACTGCTTTGTGACGGGTCGTGGTAATAAATAATTTGAGTAAAATAGTATATTTTTGATATTCAATTGTTGAAACTACTATACCTAGAACTAAAAGCTGCCACTACCGAGCTTTTCATAAAAAAATTAACGGATTGAAGACAAAAGAAAGTTGTGTGCATTCTTTGAGCAAAGTTTTGCTTCAGCAGTTGAATCGAAACACAAATGAGAGACTTCTAACGTTATAATTTAATTGCTTAATGGAGTCATAATGAGCAGTATATCAATGGGGTTCAGTTTGTGCATTAGCTTGCACATGCACAGTAAATGGATTAATTTTAAACAAATCTAATTAAAAAAGACAGCCAGCCACAGTTCTTAGTCTTGATATTAAACTGTTTGCAAAGATCACTCACTTTTCCCAGAATATAAAATTCTTAGACTGAATATTTTTTGTAGAAGGATATATTGCCACAAGTAATTTTTTGCCGATAGAGGTCAAAAAGATAACCATTGCTAAAAGAAATGGTACTTTGGTTGTTCTTATTACCTACAGATGAAATCGAAAGATTGCAAGTTGACTTTGTCAGATTTTTGCATTAGTGTTGAATACTTCGCAAATCGTGAAAGATGTTGATCTTGATTGGTTTTAAAGTTTTTCTTTTATTGCGCACATGGATTTTTATCGATTTTTGATTTATAGGATTTTTTGGTTTGTTTTGGAAGACGTCGACACGATTGTCAATCAATAGCATCACAGCGATGCTTCATGCGTCAAAAAATAGTCAAAGCTAGGCCAAGAGCCGATCGAGATCTCACTTGGCTGTTGTGACATTCAAAAGATTAAGCTCCGGCTTTTGACGTTGCAGAAACGCTCAGATTAGAACAAGGCTTGTCATTTCGGGCAAAATAACAAGTCTATTAAAAGTTTGCGGCTTGGCTCTTCGAACTCTGACGTAGTAAGGTCTCTTGTCCGATGCAATTTAGCTTGTTTCTTCTTGTCACGCTTGTCAGGACAATAACATACCTGTACAGATTGCTATGTTGTGGCCACAACTTTCAAAATATCTTTGACGATACTCGCTGTCGTTCTTACGTAATTCCTTATGCTTGCAAAGGTCGATAACCTTGTCGAGTTCAAGAAATCAAGAATTGTTGTCAAATTTCCTATGACCATGCCTTTTACTCTTATTTCCCTTAAACCCCGTGTTTTTGCTCTTATTTCCCGTAGACTATCTGCTTTGCATTGCCACCCTTTGATTGCAGCGCAACTATTTTTGTAAAAGTTGCTGTGTTCAGGCCTTCTCTTGCTGAATGCTGAAACGCAGCTTTCAACGGCTATACTCGGGTTCACACCGAAAACGTAATCTACATCAGCCTAGGGGAAAGCAGCAGTCCATATCGAACCAGTTCCGAATCTTAATCGCAGACTGTGCACCCCACCGCAATCATGACGGATGCCATTGGTGGGTGCCCAAAGGTCGCCGCTTACGACATGCTGCACGAACGGCTACACTGTTTTGATCTGGTTTAACACTGGTGGACCGTTTTGGCACGTCGTGTGTCTACTCTGCAGTGGTGTCACAGCAACTCTATTGTTGGGAGGAATACTTTAGCAACCCTTTTTTTAAAAGTCACTTCACGTAATTGTAACCCCATTGGATAAACGTTTGCAAGCAAATGTTTAGATGAGAGTCTTTTTCTTATTTCTTTGATAAAACTGCTATAGAAGTACAGATTATAGTCTTCTCTCTGTTCTAGAACCTTGCTGTTGTTTTTTTTACAGAAACTGAATGTCGGCAATGTCATCATTTGTGTAAGTCATCTTGTGTTGGAGAAGGACCTGAAAAATGTATCAAATGTCAAAAGTACCGTCAAAACGGCATTTGCGTTGAAGAGTGCTCGATCGATACTTATCCTGATTCAAGCACGAACGAGTGTTTACCGTGTAATGCCACGTGCGTTTCGCATAAAAGCAATCGAATGTAAGTTTTAATTGTTTAAAGCCGTTCTAAAGTACGTATGGTCACCTGCTAGCCTACTGTTTAGGGTGTAAGTATCAAAGTTGCACGCACATACAAAAGAATTTATGCTTTAGGGCTTGGAAAGCATAGATATCATGCGGAATCAAAGTTGCAACGCAATATTTTTCAAATGCACTGTAACAGCAACCTGTGTGCTGTAAACCAATGCACAGAGGGCATAGCCATTGAATTGAAGAGGAAAGATTAAATTCCACTACAATGACTGAGACTTTATCGTTTTCAGTTATTGTTCCCGTTTTGGTGCCAGTTGTTCCTCATCGTGTCAACACCCGCTTTAAGAAAAGGAGATCCCAATTATGCTCGGGATACTAATATCCAGTCTTGTGACACGTGACTTATAATTTCTTTATTTGCTTTTTTTTCTTGAGAGGCAGCTAATGTGTTTGCTCATGGCTTATGGAGAAAATTGTTATCTTTTGATAATTCTACTATGCGTTGTTTAAAAAGGCATTGACCACATCTCGGCTTTTGTTATTTATGGCCATGGTTATTGGCATAGCGTATGGTTGTTAGGATGTATGTGTTGATACAACTCTTAGTCGCTTCAATGCTTTATTTCGGACTACATTAAAACCATCACACGAGGCATAGCTGTTGTTTTAGAATTAGGAATTTAATGCCAAAAACCGCGTTTGCCATTTGCTTTATTGATTTCATTTATTGTTTTGTCACCAATAGCAGTTCGTCTATCAAAAGAATTTTGTAGATTTGAGGAAACAGAAGAGGTAATTTTAAGTTTTTGCGACAAAGAAACAGATGGACCAGCTGTCTTAATGCTTTCACAACAAAAGATACTAATCGAATAAAAATTTTGCTAAACAGGAAACATCTCTCTACTGTTGTCGTGGTCAATTTACTACAGCTACGTTTAATAGGATGTGAGGCCAATTTTAGCGACCCTCCTGTCTTGTTAATATCAATCTAAGTGATTTTGAAAACCTATTTTCTGGCCTGTATTCTAGATATCTTTCATAATGAAACAGTATAATATTTTATCAGGTCTTTGTGCCAAAATATTTGATTGATTTTCCAAGCGATTGTAAGTTTGGTTAACAAATTATTAGCGAAACACAACAAAGTGAAAGCAGCGGTCACTGTATTGTAAAGATTATTGAATGGTAGCTGCAGAATGTCAATTCATTTTACGTTTTTAAGGTGTACTGGACCTAATGCTACTTTGGGTGCTGGCGGATGCAATTATTGCGATTACGCGTTGGCCACACAAACGCTGGCTATGCTCCACTGCTTACCACCAGGATCTTCCTGTCCTGACGCCCACTTTACTACCTCACCCGAAGCCTCTTTAGTCAATGCCGCAAACCATGTAAGTAGGCTGTAAGCTGCCACTTGGTGTTTGCATTTAGTTTGTGGAGCATTTTGATTTTGAATCTTGTTCTTGATGTTTTGAAGCAGGCCCAAACTTGCTGTTCTGAGAATGGTCGCAATAATCTTCCAGTAACTGGATACAAACCACATAATCTGTTTGTGTTAGCCTATTTATCATTTTTATATACTTTTTGTAAATTTTTGGTTTGTGCGCTACTTCCAATCCTTTTTTCAAAAGATTGTGTAATTTTTTTCTTCATTTCTTCCTTGGTTGTGGTTGCACACTTTGAGGCGAAAGCATTTTATTTTTGCGTGTTAACATTGCCAACCTTTCAGACCTGCGTTCCATGCTACCAAGGATGCAGCAACTGCAGTGGCTTGACCAGAGAAGACTGCAATCATCCTTTGCCTGCACGGTAAGCTTAAATAAAAAAGGCTGTTTTGCCAAAGTGTCAAGACAAATAAAAAATTTTATGTCGTTGAAAAACTGTGTTTGTAAATCTAAAAACTTGACTGTATTAGGATTAATCATTACACATAAAAGCACATAGCAGTAGGCTACCTGAATTCTGCGGTTTGAAATAACCCGGCTGACTCCATAGCTTACAATTTAAAGATACAAAGAGAGTTTACGTTTGTTAAAAATAGTAAAAGAGTAATACTGTGCGAAGGTTTATAATTTACTTTTAACAAGTAAAAGTCACTTACATTTCCATTGGAACAGTTTGAAAGTTGAAGCTATTTCTGTGGTATTCTAACTCACACTCTCCTGACTGTCAATTAGTTATTCCTCCAGTTGAGTATCTGTACTGACAGGCAATGAGTACTAGTGATGCCTTATCCGCGTATGGTGTAACTTTGACCTTAATTATTGTGCCAGATTTTACTAGCAATTTTTCTTGAGAAAGACATCATAATGTTTTTTAATGATTTATTGCGTTTTCCAGATCGTCGGTGGTCGTTCCTGCTGTGGTTGTTCCCATTGTACTCCTGGTATTGGCTCTCGCCATTGCTGTGGTTATTATTTGCAGAAACCGTCGAAAGGCAATCGAAAGGAAACGGCAGCATTCAATGCGAGCACTTGGAATCGACCCAGTAAGTTGAAGTGTGACGACTTTTACCTTGTTTTCGGGAGTATGATTATTTTTCACAAAAGAGGAACTTTATAATTTCCACTTTTGAGGATGCATAACTCTTGAAACAACTAAAAAGGTGCTATATTTTAGTATCTTTCTGTTTTGATATGCTACCAGTACTCTGAAGTTGGCACAATTATGTTTGGCAATCATTCGTCGTACATCGTTGGAAGTCGTTTATTTTACGTTTTGGTCTAAATTACAATAACACTTATCGACTTGGTGTTTGCAAGGAACCAAAAAATCGTCGGGTTATTGTTTACATAACTTACCTAGCAGCCACTACTTAGTTACCATTATAACTGAATGTTGAACATCGTTTGTTTGCCAGACTGAGTGGGCCACTTTTGGTGAAATGCATCGCAAAAAGTTGGGGAAATCCGCCATTTTTTTCAAGTTGCTCTATTGAAATTGTGATAAAATTTTTCAAGATATTTTTTTGCCTGTTGTTGTTTTTTCGTTTTAGCTGTCATGTTGTGATGCTTGAATAATAATCTACATGACTGTCAAGAGAGTTAAAAATTTCAAATCTTCAATCTGATTACTTTTCTTCTTATCGCATCCTCGAAGCAAATCGTTCGTTTTCTGATTTCTTCTTTAACACTTCCTATCATATTTGATCGCATAACTTGAAGGATTATCTTCATCTCACCACGCCATTAAAATTTCAAGTTATTAGCTAAGCTTCGTTACATTTATTGGTTTCGTCGTTCGCCTTGCTGATTTAAGGCGTGAGAAGGTTTTTATTTGACGACTAAAACAGATCATTGTAGCATCGCGCCAAAACAATAGTTTTCGTAACGGATTTGCTCAATGAGCGCTTTGTAACAAGAAAACAAACAAAACAATTAATATGCCGATTATTTCTGGGGTAGATCTCAGTTTTGTTTCCCCCATCATGCTCTTTTTTATTTTTCAATCTACATAATCGGAGACCCCAGGCACTAGGGTATTAGAAGAGAGAGCATTTTACAATGCTCTCTTCTTTCGATCTTCACAATGTTGCAATTAAAACAACTTAATACGTGTTCGTGAATAATTGTAAGAAAAAGATTTTATCGAAATTTTACTCTAAAAATTTCCATTGTTGGAAAATTTTAGTGGCATTTAAAATAAGGATTTTTGCTGGATCAATAGTTTTTTCTGTTGTTCCCTCCCTTCTCTTTCAAAAATTCTTGATTCGCCAATAGGGCATGCTATTTCTTTGCGTTCTGGCTTCTTCTTTAAGACAATAACCACTGTCTTTTTAGCTTTAAGTTAAGCTTTTCATTGCTTTATTGCAAATTCAGCAAAAAATAAGGTGGAAACCTCAGTTGCTACTACACATGATTCATCGCTTCGACTTTGCTTTCAATTTGCTTTTTAATTTTCAGTTGGCAGAGGAACAAAACTCCGATCCTAAAACACGCCTCATGGAGCCGATGACGCCCAGTGGCGTTGCACCTAACAAAGCTCAATTGCGCATAGTCAAGGTAAGTTACAGATTGCTGCCAACAATCGTAAAACGTTGAAGCGTAATAAAATAAGTATTGCGTCAGCTTATTTTAATGACGTCGTTCGTCTAAGCCACACCTGGGCAACTAACTTTGTTTAAGACTTGCATCAAAAATTTTGATTGATGCGGCTGCCTGGTGGACGCACAGCCTACTGAGCACTCTTTGGTAAACTGTACGTCAGAAAACAGCTGATTACTCTTAGCGATTTTTTGGTATGTCGTAAAGCTGGTTTTCACTGTTGCTTCCATTGATGTGCGAAGCTTGGTCAACACATTCTGTTGCTTTGCCTACTTATTTAACAAAATCTTTGATATCTGCTTCCTCTCTGCATCAGTTGTACTTTTGTATATTGCTATGTTTTGCAATGTAATAACGGTTAACGTTGTTTTCTTTAGCACAGAAATCTGTTCCAATCAAACTGCTTTTCACACTCCTTCTCGCTTCAGTAAAAAATTCACTAGATGCTTTGTTAAAAACCCCTCATCCTGCATCAATTTTACGTTTTCTCGCAGATGCTCTTTTTCAAAGATTATCTCGTAGTTTAGTGCAGTAAAATAGCTAATAGGTAAACTCGCTCGTCTAGCCTGGAGTTGTTATATGTCAGGATTTTTAAGGCATGTCCAAAGCCTTAGTGCTAAAATCTACATCAGGAAAAATGTTAAACAGGGCTTAACAGCTCGGGATTTTTGGAAGACGTATTTGTTAGAATCCGTTTTGCACTCGGACGTATTCACAAGTTACTTCTATTAGCGAAGTGTGCCATCTAGTGATGACAAGCCGTGGCAAATACGAAGGCAAAAAAGTTCAATTAACTTTGCAAAAATGTTTTTGGAGAAGTAACGGATGCAAGACCTTTTCTTCAGAGACGAGCTAAAATTTACGAAAGGCCTATGTTATCAAAACAAGTACTTTTTGTCACAAATTTCTGGATCTGTGCTACTGTTTGGTAGTCTCTACGTGACCAACATGATGTGTCAGGGATTGCTTCTCTTCAGATATGATAAACCTATTCTAGCCTTAAATCTGATTACAAATAAAAATGAAATGCCCTTTGGCGTAATCAACTCATTCATAAAAAATTATCTCTTTTCTCAATAGTTTGTCTATGACGCAATAATTGCGGGAATTTTTTAAATAAGTAAATAAAACTATCTCTACTGTTTGAAAGCTAATTTTCCGGTAGCCTCTCGTGTGCCGGATTGAAACAGATGGCGGGCCGTAAGTTACCCCGGTCTGGTCTAAGCAATACGACGCTAAGCCTATAACTTTGAAGTAATTCAAATTGTAAGTTGTAAACTACTATTCAAAGCAACTGATCACCGTTTCCTTCACTGGCGTATTAGACAGGCTTATAGAAAGGTGATACGCTTCAAAAATGAGTCATTGAGGCAAATCTCGCTGAGACTGCATGGTAGTGTCCTTGGGAAAGGCACTTTACGGCAGTTTCCTCTGTTTGGCTGCTCTGCTGATGGTTGAAATGCATTGTGTCAGCTGTGTTGTTAACTCCGAAGCGGCTCTGGACTCAACGATTTTCTTGCTTAACCGACAAAAGGTTTTTCTGGGACTGGAGGATAAAAATTATGACTTAATTCTCCAAACTACGTAGATCATGTTTGTCGGACATTGATTGGGAAGGACGAATAATGCGTATACTCACCTCAGTATTTTAGTGGTAGTGGTCACTTTGTGTTTTTTTTTGCAGGAAGTGGAACTACGAATCGGTAAAATTTTAGGTTCGGGTGCATTTGGAACTGTGCACAAAGGTAAGAAAAGAAGCGTTTTACGGTAATTTATAGCATATTTAACGCTAAACACAGACGTTGCAATGCACATTGCATGAAGCCAAGTACTGGTAACAAATTTCAAATTAGTCAAGTTGACATTGTTATTGCTCTATATTGTTATGTCTGGTCAAACTCTGTAATCAAACACAAAACATCTCGTGTTTAGTCCTATTATAGTTTTTTCATTAAGACTACATTGTATCCAAGCACGACAAGTAGAAGCCAGGCGGGTATCGAACCACGGTCTAGCAAGTAATGGTCTGGCCATACTAAAGATGGTGCAAACAAATGTTGCAATTTTCCAAAATTATTTGTTTGGCTCGTCGATGCTCAGCTGCATTGTTTCATTTTTTTTGTTTTGCTGATGTTGATAAATTTTTTATAAAAATGACAAGATGCACAGCATCGTAATGTCATTGTGAAACGAGATAAGCTTGCAAAATTTGCCTTAATATTGATCCGTGGCTTTGCCATTACAATATCGATTTATTTTTGATTGGAAATCATAAGTTCAAGGCAAAACATGTTGATACTTCGTATGTACAATTGCCTTTGAAATAGATTACGTTATTCACCATTAATATAAGCCTACAATTATCATGTCATGCAAGGTCTATTTTGAGAACTTAAATATTTTTAGGATACTGGATACCGGATTTGGCTCCAAAAGAACGAGTAAAGGTTCCTGTGGCCATTAAGGTTCTACGTGATGAGTCTTCTCAAGTAGCAAGCAACGAAATATTGGATGTAAGTTAGTTACGTGCATCTATGATCGAGTGATCGGAAAACAAATGGTGCTAACGGCTTTCCTTTTCATGGTTGCTCTAATCCGTTTGGCTAGCTAGGCGATTATTAGGAAATAGTTTAGACGGCTCGTGGGGTTCACTAAGTGGAAAAAAAGCATGCAACAAAATTTGAAATATGCCTTTAATTACAAGGTAGACTTAAAATATTTGAAAAGAATTTATGTGCACTATGCTGTTGTTGCTCAGTTGCGCTCTTGTAACGAGTTGCTGTGTTTTTTCTGGCAAAGAAACTTCAAGGCTATTTCTCCTGCTTGATTGCGGACTAATGGTCGAAATGCAATCTGCTAGCAGTATTGACAACTATAGATCTGAACACGAAGTTGCTCTAAAGGTTTCCATGACCGCAAGATATAATAGTTAGCTCAACTTGTCAATTCGTTGTAGGAAGCGTTTGTAATGGCATCTTGCGAGCATCCGAATTTGGTTCGATTGCTTGGAATCAGTTTGGCGCAAAGAATCATGCTGATCACACAGCTGATGCCTCTTGGAAACCTGCTTGAGTACGTTCGAGAAAATAAAGGAAATATTGGCTCGCAGCATTTTTTAAATTGGAGCTTGCAAATAGCAAAGGTAGGATATCGAAACTGTCTACTTTACTACTCTTTCGCTTTCATGTGAGTTCTTAAAGTGGGTTTGCGCACGCTTTCTCTACAAGAATACACCAGAACAATAGTTTTGTTTTGCTGGAAAAGACTGATCTGCGATGAATGTACTGTTAACGAAATTAAACAAACCAAGAGTACGCCATCGTTGTTAGTCTACGTTGCGAAGTCGTATGAAAGTGAAAATTGTTTTATAAACTTTTTGGACAATATTTTGATGGAGCTAAAACAATTATTACATCACTTGCTACAACAAAATCAGGCATGGGATTACGAAAAGCTAAATCAACCACAAGTTTGGTATTTCTGATCACCTGTAGGCGTTTGGTTCGTTTTTTTATTGTACAGAGGTATGTGATCCAGTTATGATTTTTTTCGATTTTGATCACCGTATTAGTTCAAATTAACATAGGTTGTAACTCGTCCGATATATGTGCTGTTAATCATTAGTGGGGTGTAATCCACCTCTTCAGGAACGCTACTTTGGTCAACGAGAGGTGTGCAAATCGTTTTGTGGTTAAAGGTCTGTTAATTTCCGTTTGCATGACACTTGACTGTAGTCAGAAGCACGCTTTGTTTTGTTGTGACGAAACGTCCTCACCATGAAGCACCGAGTTTTCGTTTCATCATAATAAGACAAACAGAGTGCCAGATTCCGCTCGAACGTCATGCCACCGGTAATGGGCCGTTTGGTCTTAATTGGTTAAAAGGCGTTGATGCCTCTTGATGTTACTGTAGGGTATGCGCTACTTGGCTGAAGAAAAACATTTGGTTCATCGTGATTTGGCAGCTCGTAATGTTCTCGTTAAGTCACCCAACCATGTGCGTATTACTGATTTTGGCTTGGCCAAGTTGTTGGATGTCAACGAAGATGTGTACAGGTTGGTGGTGTTGTATCTACTTTGTTGTTTTGAAGTAACACAAGGATCAAATTCAGGCTTTCTGTGATTTTATTAAGGTTTTTAGTAGAGTTTTGATTTAAAGATGACTTAACGAAAACTCGAGCATTTGGAAAACTTCCCTGTCTTTCTCCAGCTTTCTTGTTTTTATCACTTTGTGTCAGATAGCAATGCCAAAAATGATAAACGTGCTATGATATTTGTGAAATTATAATCGCACGGTAAGCACTTTACGAACATGAGGTGGGAATTATTTGGTCTAAGGTTGGCTGTCTTGTATGCTGGTTTCTTGTTTAAGTTGATGAAATGATGTCTAATACTCTGTGCTTTGACAGGGCTGAAGGTGGCAAGATGCCGATCAAGTGGTTAGCTCTTGAGTCAATCCAGCAGCGAATTTTCACTCAAAAAAGTGACGTTTGGAGCTTCGGTGAGTTTTCTTGCATTTTCCTTAAGTTTGTTTGAATACTTTTTGTGTGTCACACAGTCACACAGCAAAACCTCGATAAACAGGTTGTGGTTGTTGTTGTGGTTATCTCACCTTTTCCTTGCGATGGAAACACGGCATGAAACGATTTTCCAGATTCGTGCCGCAAATTTAATTAAATCAGGCTAGGGGGAAAAGTGGCAGCCCTTAATAAAGTAACATTCAGGTTGTGTTAAATGCCGGGTAGTTACCAACTGGGGTTTTACTGCAGTCATATAGGCTACTTTTAATCTTCGATTATGGAAAAATTTTACGGTTATATAAGATAAAATTTGAATAAAGAACTTGTGTTCGCCTTCGAAGTTGCCAATACTGCCCGCAAAGTGCATGTTTGGCACAAGCGCTGCAATCAAGCTTGTAAAGTGAAAGTGATACTAGGTCTATTTCTCAAGGATACAACAACACATCTGCAGGATAACTAAATTAGTTTGTTTCCATTTTAACAGGGGTTACGATGTGGGAGCTATTTACATACGGTAAACGACCTTACGAAAATATTCCAGCGAGAGAAGTTCACACATTATTAGAAAGAGGTAAAACGCATTGTGATGTAACCTTAATTGTTGAAATGCTAATGTCTCTAAAACAATGAAAACTTCTGTATTTGAATGAAAAAAGAGAGTAGTGTATGATTTTTTATCAGAAAAAAATTAGAAAAATTTAAAGATACATTCAACCTATTCTTTGATTTTTATATTTGTGTAGGTGAGCGTCTTCCCCAACCCACCATCTGTACGATTGACATTTATATGCTGCTTATAAAATGTTGGACTGTGGACGCCGATGCAAGACCAACGTTTAAGGAACTCAGTGAAGAACTGTCCAAGATGGCAAGAGATCCACCGCGATATATTGCCATTCACGTATGTCAGCTAGTTAAGCAAATTTTTATTCGGAAAAACCTTTGCACAAAGCGAGTGGTGTTTATTCCCGCTTTGTAGTCGCATGTAATAAAAGTACTGCGATTTGCCAGAGGAGAATGCTCTTACATCAATAACCAACAGAGCGTACTGAAAAAGGTGGACACATGGTATTAATCCAATGAATTCCTGTTTAAGACTGCACTTGTAACTCTACCAAAAATGGGCGGCTTATATAATACAATTTAAAGAAAAATATTTTTAAATGGGCTTTTATGAACGTGATTTGATCCAAATTTTTACTATGTTGTCAAGATCAAGGGGGGGGGGACATAGCAAAAACCCGTAATACGCTTGCGCTTGGCATGCCTTTCCAACTCTAACGATAAAACAAAACCAACACGAGTATTGAACAAGCGATATCAAGATAGCTTTTTGTCGCTCCAAGTTGTTCCTTATTGAGCGATTTTCAGTGAACATCATTTGCTATTATTCGTGATGTTATTTGCATCATCATTTTCGATTTGCAGAACGATGACTTGCTGACCGATCTTCCAAGTCCAACGACTTCCGAATTTCTTCGATCTCTGATGAATGAGGAAGGCGACGACTTTCCAATCACTGATGCGGAAGAGTATCTGCATCAACCTCCAATTGAGCTGCCAGGCAAGAAAAACATTCTTTTACCGAAGCAAGAGCAATTTGCGGATGGATTTTTGACAGCGTTTGACAAAGTAGTAGCGGCGAGGCCCTGCTTAGAGCATCAGCTTACTCGGGTTTAATGCTCATATCGAGTCATGCCCAAGACTTTAAATTTATTGCTTTGCCTTCGGCACAAAAGGGGCAGAGTGTAGAAAAAACCGGCAAACTCGACTTGGTCTGACTAAGGACTAGCAAGCGGGATATGATTTTATATTTTCAAGCAAAAACAGAAATAACTTGCTCATTTAAAGACGACCGTGTAGCATTATCGTTCTTAAGTGAGATTGACACGTTGGGCTTTGTTGTTGAGCATTAATTATTTATTGTTTCGATAAGTTCAAACTTTCATTTTATTTCAGGTTCAGAGTTTCCCTTGCTGCCTGCCCCATCTAAAGTACCGTGGAAACGAAACAACGACACGTCTCTTGAATCTACATCTTCTCAACGACCTTTATTGAGCGGAAACAACGGAAAGAAATATCCGGTCAAAGCGTTTGGATGGAGATCTAAGCAGGTGAAAGGAGTTAGTTATGCAAAAACAGACTTTGAATGTTTGCATAATTTAATTTTTGAGTTGAAAAAATGTATTTAGATGCCCTTTGCCGACACCTGCAATTTATTATTGTCGCTGTTGACACCTGACTCCTTTTTCTATGTGGGAGCTTAATAGGAAATAATAGAGCTTCAGAAGTTGTTAACCCTCCACTACCCGCACCAGGGGTCACAGCCCACACATAAAAAAGTTGCTACACAAAATTTGGCAGATGGGCAAAACAGCATTAGATGAAAAGTGTTCTTGGTTGGTTGACCACTTACGCGACACAAAGCATTTTCAATACTATTGATTTTATGTTTAGTTATACTGTCATTATGATTTTTAGTTCTGTCAAGTAGGTAGCTTCCTGTGGTAGTTGTTAGCAGAAAAGTAAGGTTGGAATGTTTTAAAGAGCAGCCTGATAATGTGCACGATTTGCACAAACAGCAATTAATTTTGATAAATCTTTAGATTAATGGAGGTCTGGTGCTAGCACAATTGATTTGGTCGTATCAAGTGGTTTCTGATCAAAAGTGGCCAAAAAGCTTGGCATTGATTTTTTCATGGTCGTACATGTCACACTGTAATTAAAACCAATAAACTATCATCAAATCTTAATAATAACACTCTGAAATCACAATTTCATGTCTCGAGGCGACTATATAGCGATCCATATTCAGTAATTATGTCAAATATGCGAAGCGTGAAAATTCTGCATCGACCAACTAAATACTTTTGTAATCCCATGTTTTAACCCAAGTCATAGTTCTGTAATAACTATTTGCCTTAAAAACTAGCAATTGTGCATAAGTGTAGTCATAGTCCACAAGGCCTCGCAACCGACTTGGGTTCATTTTCTTTGGTCAAGTCGTAACGAAGACTTTAAAAATGGTGTTCATAGATCTGCTTGGCATTCAGCAACAGAGCAAATGTGGAAAATAAAATATGAATCTTGCAAAAATATATAAGAAAGTACAGTAACATATGCGCTAACGCTAAAAAACTATTGGAGGTAAAGAGCTATGAAAAACAACGATTTCTTATTTCGACAAGTTTTTTTGTTGAGCGAAAAAAATTTTTGAATTATGTTAGCTAATTGGTCCTTTCAAGAATTTCAATTTAAATTTGTCAATGTTTAATTTTATAAAAAAATATTTCCAAGCCAGCTTTTGGTAAATATTTTGTGGCTTTCATTTGTTGAAATGACAGAGCTCGCTGGTTTCTTACTTGCAGATCAAATTTCAACATTTTTAAATATTTAATTTTATCTATCTGCCTTTGTCAAGAGCCAAGCTTAGATGTGTGAATAAAAAATTTAAACTTGATTCCCTTAAACCGTAACCAGAGAAAGAATTATATTGAACATAGTTTGTTATACTCGTAACTGAGCAGTTTGACGTGAGTTAGAAGAAAAAATCTTTTCCAAAACCAAATTTGAAACTTCCTGTTAGAAGTCGATATTTGAATCGAGTCAACTTTTTTCGCGGAAAGGTTAGAAATCTTGCAAAGTTGATCCGGCCCTTTCTCCTGCGTGGCTCCGCGCATAATCGTAAACGTTGCTAATGGCTGGAAAATAAAACAGTGATTCGTTTTTTTTAGCCGACACAAAGCGATCAACGACTTGACTCTGCTGTCACGACCATGACCAGTTTGTCCAGCGCTCCAAACGGTACCAGCAGTCCATTTCCATCAGTCACAATGCCTCTTAGTCCAGTTTTCGATGAAGAAGTCCGTTTAGAAGATCCGACTATGGATGGCATTCAAATGGTATATCTTAAAAAGATAGTTCTTTTTTAAATGAAAATATGAAAATAATTTGCCAAAAACTATGGTTCAAAAATATTTATTCAAGAACTTTTATTTAGTATTCGAAAAAGAAAAGAAGCCAGCGTAAGAATCGAACGCTGAGCGACTCATCGGACGTATTTGCACCGTCGACAAAACAATCTGATGTGGTTGATCTGGTAAGTTGGGTTAAAGGTTAAGGCTGGTTTCAAGAGCGCTGCGCGCATAAAAGTAAATAGAGGAAGAATTTTTTACGCTACGCTTGCAATCTACGCCTAATGAAAACCAGCCTTTACCGTTGTTGCTGAAAAATAGTATTTAGGCCCGTAACACGTTGCTGATAAAACACAAAACCATACAGTAGCAGAATGCTTGGAAATTACCAAAATATAACTACTTTTAGAGTGGTACCAAAAGACGATAAAAAGTTGAGCATACCGATGTGTGTCAGAGGCGTATGTAGAATTTTTAAGTCGTGATAGGAAGGACGAAAGTTTACTAAAAATAATTCGGTTACGATGCAAGGTTATTTTCCCCATTTAAGCTGTTTTTTATTTGTATTCGAGGTGTCCTCTAAAAACAAGATATCAAGCTTCACATTTTTTCAGTTTTGAAACATTGACTTAAAAAATGATAATTGCGGAGGCGCCTGTCTCCTCTTTCCTCTTTTCCTGCACCACTGAAATGTATACATACTTTTTTTCAACATTATGTTAAAACATTTACAATGTGTGATATGCTATACGCGTAAACACTATTTGGGAGAGCGTCCATTTGCTGCAGAGTATGCACATAATTTTCCCTGCTGCGGCACAAAATTTTTCTTTCGCTCAATGAGTTTAAATTACAGTCTTGCCTACTCCCACGCGACAAATATGTGAGGCTTACAAAGCAAGTACAGTTTTCACGAACTTTAGCCATTGCTCAATGTCCAGTTTTTTGATGAATCTTTCTTTCGCTTTCAGGGAAAACAAGACGCTTGTGAACATCCGTCGTCGCGCGTGACCCGTGCACGAGAAGACAGCACCACGATGAGGTACAGTGCCGAACCGATGTCTATGAACCGAAAACAACCTCAAAAGAAACTCAACGGTAAATATTTTGTGCACTTATCCGATCTATGCTAGTACATATTCACTGTTTTGGCTAAACTGATACAGCAGAACGCAAAGAAAAGAAACAATTTTTCATACCACATGATGAAGATGGTTATCTGACTCCTTGTGAAGCAGCCAATAGGATGCCAGGTTTGTGTCACGTGGTCGTTGTGTTCCGTGGCTGCTAACAATTCATAACCAATCAGATACAAGCAATAAAAACTTTTTCTTAAAACAACTTTGCTTGCTTTGGCGAGCAAAATAATTCAAAGCACGTCAATAATTTAACCAGTACTTGCAATCAAAATCAAGCAAGCAATTAGAAATAATCACTTGTCAAAAATTTGAAATAGGCTTGCGCAAATTAGAAGATTGCAGTTGGACCATAGTGTCTCCAAAATGCGGCAAACCTGGTTTGTGTAATTTCACTTTTGATCATGTTTTCCTGCAACATTACGCTGTAGCCACATTACCAAGGAGATTTTACGCATGTAAAGCCAATTTTTCATATAGATCTTTCACAGTGGGTTAAACGTCGTAGGCAACAGCCTGTTCAAAAAGCAGCCTTATACGGCACGGTACGGTCGAAAGTTGTCTTTTCACATACATTTCGCAAACTTTACGTCACGCACGTTAGTCGGGAACGTAGTCAAATGATCGGAGCGTCGTTTGCGGTCGCAATAATTGCAAGTTCGATCTTTGCACTTGTTACTTCGTTGTGCACTTGGAAAAGGTACTTTATGGCAATTTTCCCTGCTTGGTTGCACTGCTCGTGGCAGAAATGCACTGTGCAAGCGGTTCTGGCCGCTCCGCAACGAGGTCTGAACGCAACGCTCTTTTAACATCATTGACAAAAGGTGTTCCTGTGATAGGAGCGACGAAAATATTAAAAAATTGAAATTGAAATCCATTTTTACATACACTACAATGTTTATTCTAACGTGAAGCTGTCGTAACCCTTGACTCATTCTACCGCGCATGGGCCGAAAGATACCGTGTAAAAGGTCGAGTCAAGCCTTAAAATCCTTGAAAAATAGGATTTTACATTTTCACAAACTTACTATTAACCAAAACTAACTGTTATGTGTGTGTGCGTGTTGTCTACTCATACAAAAAATGACTTTATAAAAAAATCTTACAAATGTTTAATTTTATACGTGATTCAAGCATTTTAGATCTTTCTGTGTGTTGTGTGTAGTTGTAATTATGTGTTGTGAATTTTGATGGATAAATTTGTGTTGTCGCCGTTTTGCATTGCTCCTGCGAAGCTTTTTTCTCGTACTGAGCTGTTTGGGGGCCAAATTGGGCCGGCGTTCGTCACAACTCGTGCTCTGCTATCTGAACCAATGGGCATTTCTCTGAGATTACTTCGTGCAGCGCCTGTGATCACCCGACTCGCGGCACTTTTATCTATCCGGCTCTGTACTGCTTCCACCTTTAAGCAGTTCTCTTTTCGCCACCCACTTTTTTGAATACGGTCTCTGGTCAGGCAGTAAGAAGTTTCTGGGTCTCTGGGGCACCGAAAGCTCCTATTATTCCCCTATCTCACGAAGGGTGGCGAAACTCCATACCCCTTGGGGTCGGGAAACAATATCAATAAATGTTTACAAAACAAGGTTCTTTGGAAAAAGGTTGTTGTTGCACTCATGCTAGTCCTATAGTTTGTTGTCAGGATTTTCTTCAGAGTTGCTATTGACATCACATGCAATAGTTGTAGGACATAATTAAAGTTGTGTGACCAAAGAGCTGAGACTCCGTAGGTAGGCTACAATCTTGAACCAAAATTATAACCAATAAACGCAACATAATGATATTGCACCCTCTAAAAAATATTTGTGGCTGATTAAATAAAATCAGGTCTTGCAAACGCGTCATGAAGTCACGCTGATCTACGATGGAAGCAATGTTTATAAATTTTGAAAAGCATACCTACAGGTGTACACAGGTCATTAAGTTCATAAGAGTAATTGTTTTTAAAAATTCTGTTTTCTTGCAGAGTACTTGGATCCTGGTCATGAGTCGAATGACAAACCATTGCATTTTCTATCCGATGTGCATTCATTCTTATCTTCTCTTGAAAATCCTGACTACGATTCTACTTTTGCACCTGCAGGTTTGCAACTTAAGGCTATCACACAAAAATAAGTTAAGCAACGAGAGATAACCACACATGATGGTTTATGATATGCTTCATTCATGATTACACATGTTGGGGATCACTTGTATTTACAATACAGCAATGCTGAAGGGTAAAATGATTACGATGCGATTCGAACCCATAGTCGAGGTTAATTTCTTGCCGGAATCATTTTAGCCTTCGCATTGCTCCGTGGTAAACAAAAGTGATCTCAAAAGGTATTATTGAAAATGTATAAAATATGTCTTGGCTGAAATCTAGAGGTTTTTTCAGTAATTGCAAAATGAAAAAAAATTGCTTTCTAGAGTAGGTGAAAGTAGGCAATGTAGTTTAGTTAGGTTTATTGTTTATTTTTTTGAAAATAAACGAACAAGAGAAAATAGTGCTGGAAGATTAGACTATAATTACACGATGAAATTAGAGACAAAAGTATCTAAAAACTAAAGGTGCAAAAAACAGAAGTACTATCACGAGAATGTATTGGTTCCGTAAGAAGATGCAAAAGTCCATGACGCCATTCCAAAGAGGTAGGCGCTGTCGCCGAGTCAGCCGCTTCTTAGTGAAATCGTAAACAATTAACCTGCGAACAGAAGTGGCTAAGGCGATTTGTAAAGGGAAGTAAACAATTTGCTCCACAAATCACTTGATAAGCAGGAAGCGCGATGAAAGGTTTTGTAACAAAGTGGGACAGTTTTTATACCCAAATGAGGGTTTTCAATATTTTGAGGAAGTCTGGTAGCATCTATACAATAACAAACCTTTGGATTTTTTTTATGCTTTCTGATTTTCGCATTTTGGGAATTTAGCATACAGTTTGCGATTTTTCGTGTGCTTTATCTCCTTATCTCAAGAATGAATCCCTGGCTTCCGAGATACGGTTTAGAGGGTTGCTCTTTTCAAAAATCTCAACGATACAAACCTATGAATGCGTTGCGGCACCTAGGAGGCTTTGGCTGTGCTTGATAACATGTGTTTATCGTTTAGGTTACGTTGAGCAACTCACCTGTAATGTAAGCAAGCTACAGTTTTGACATTTCTTTTTCAGGAAGGCCAGATCCTGTTGAATATCAAGATCCTTTCGACCGCAAAACTAAGAACGCCGAATATCAAAATCTATTTCAAGAAGAAAATTACGAAAATATTCCTTCACAAAACCATTCACGACCGCAGTCGCAAAGTAGCGATGGCAGTGGGTCTTTGAAGAGGGATTCTGGAATGCAATCCGACGAAGAATCCGAAAAGCAGAAAACGGCGGTTTCAAATCCTAACTACATGAGCTTAGACAAGGAGCAAGCTGAAGCAGAAGAAAGCACCTTCCTTCAAGATGAAACAATCTACGTGAACAGTGCAATTGAGCAGCCAAAGTTTAACTTTGCAGAAGACGATATTTTTAATACCAACAAACACTTTAAACCGTGCTTAACGAAAGAAGGAAGGACTTATTCTGAACCAGACAGCGGTGTTGGCATTGATGTCGCTTTAGACAATATTCTGTACCACAAGCTACAGACAGCGGCGTCAAACGAGTGAAGACGCTATTACTATCACATGGCTGTATTGTAAAGGTGTTGGTCTACAATGGAGAGGCACCGAGTTCAATACCAGCATGAGTCTCGTTGTGCTCTTGAGAATACTCATTCGCTCGCAATCGTGAGGTCGTGAGTTCACTGCTCGCAAGGTTTCTGCGTTGATGTGGCTTTCGGAAAGCATTTCCTTTGCTTTGACTTTAGGAAAGTAATTTAAGAGTTCCTCGCGAAGCGAGTGCCACAGAGCTTGCGGTAGAAGTGCATTAATTCAGCAGCGCTGGTAGCTCCAAAGTAGATCTAAACACCGTTTGTTCTACGTATATTGTACAGCCATCAAGCTTGTTCTATGATCTGAAGATAATGATCTTCAACTAACTAATATCACCAAGTGATTTATAAGTATTCCACCACTCCGAGCTATAAACATCAAAGCTACTAACCCTTCTCGCTCAAAAAGGATTTTTAGACATCCGCAAATAGCGTTTTGTGTTGTTGGTGTTTGATCTACCGTCTGCAATATTGTATTTTAAAATGGTTTGCCGCTTTTCTCTAGTCTTGCATTAATTGGATTACGGTATGAGCCAGACAATCGTTTCATTTACCTCGATCCCAAGGGAGGAGAGATGCTTTTCCCACACGGTTTGGAAAATACAAGGAAAATTTGTCTACTTGAAACGTAGGTGTATTTGCTTGAAGTGCAACTGTCGGTCATTCGTATCAGTCAAATTTCGGCAGCGGTTTAATTGTGGCTTGCGTTTATTTTCCGTAGTCGTTTAGCAAGCAGAAGTAAAACTGTACCACTGTAATGTACAAAAACGTACAGTACAGTGGTACAAATTTTGAAATTTTTCTCAATTTTGCGCTTACGTTTGTTGATGTCAGTGTTTCAACAAATTTTGCTCATACTTAATGCTAACCATAATATGTCTCTACAGTGCGACGTGTACTATATTGTGTCGTTTGAAAAGCGTTTGGACTTATTTTGGCTAGTAATTCTGATCCGCCTACGAAAAACGTTTCATCATCAATCTCTGCCTGCACAATTTATCATCATCTTATCTTTCAAACTCACTTTTTCTTGTTGAAGGTTGATTCATCTTGGATGCGATTGCTCCAGGAGGTTTCGTTATATTTCGCTATCTCCCGCGATGCATGTGCCAATTCGATTGAGCAGAAAAACATGCTTTAAAATATTGAAATATTTATAAAACTACATCCAAACAAGAACTTCAACGCTATTGAATCATCTCAAAAAGTTTTCAAGTTATTCCAAAACTACTTTCTTTTTGTCAATACGTTTATTTCTCCTTGTTGAAACTAAAAATCCTGTTAAGTTTACTTTTTGTATATCGCTTGCGACTATTTTTTGCAATGCCGAAAAAGATTTATTGATATTAAAATCAACAAGGATTATTTGAATCTTTGAATTGTTTTTTTCGGTTTTCCAAACTAAAGATTTGTATAGACCATTAACCGTGTGTGTTGTGGCCAAAAAAGGATTGTCGTTGTTGCTGAACTCTATTTCTTATCTTGTATGTATTATAAGCATTAAATATATAATATGTTTCGTACATTTTTCGTTTGTTCTTGCCTTCTTTGTGCTAACAATGTGCTTTTTTTGTTTTTCATTTTTTAACACTGCATTGCTTATTTGTTCTATTTACTTTGTTTGCTTTTGAGTAATAATGGTCGAGTCACGAGATTTCCATGCTGAAGGTGCTTGCCATTGCTCAGATAAACGTTAAGCCTCTGTGGAATATGATTGACAAAAGTTGTAAAAAGAACTGTTTGAGCAATGGCCAGGGAAAGAGAGGACCGTTGCGGATCTATTTCTCTAATTTTGAATATCGCGAAACCTCAACGCTCTTGTTTGATTTCTCTGATTATGTGATGTCATGATCTCAACACTGCGTTACCACTAGCTTACTAAATGCTTTGGCAAGGGGTGAAAGTTGGATCAATCTTTAGACTTTACACATTTTACTCTCTATCCAGAAGTGAACATTTTTTTGAGATCACGTGGCTCCGAAAGTTGTAGTTTAAATAGGATGATGCTGGCTCATAAACACCTTGCGGCCATATTTTAAACTCTTGGGAGACCTTCACAATTACAACTGTTGCAAAACATTCCTGGGATAGCCTGCTATTGTAAAAGCTCATCGAAATTGCACTCAGGCCGCATTTCTCTTCAGGAGGATCCCGACTCCGTTTCATCCCAGAGCCAAGCATTATCTTACTGATTCGTATATGAGATAAATTAAGATAAAAATGGGTACCAGAACATTAATTTAGATTGCTCGCTCAATGCTCACTGCTTCATGGATGGAGCTGAGCGTATCAACTCGTTAGATGTACTGGACGTAACGTTACAAAGGTGGATACTGAGCGTTTACTTCTGTTAATAAACCAGCATTTAAAGTTGGCTACGTGCAACGTGGTACAATCAAAGGACCAATGAAGAAGAGGCGACGCGAAAGGCAAAATGCAATTTTCAGATATCCTTTGTTAAGAACAATATCGATCGCGGTTGGCAACGTAGCGCTGGGCGATATGCGACGCTATTTCGTAATTTGCGAATACTTGACGCCTCCGTTGCTGCCCTGTGAGTCTTAAAAATAGAAATGCTATGAATAGAACTGTAGCAGCGTGATCAGAAGGACCGACACACTTCAATCATCTCCTTCTTGATTACTTTGCCTAGCTATTGTGGTGTATGGGAAAAATACGTAGGCGTAACATTTTGTTTTGTAATGGGTAGAGGTAGAGACTAAAGCCACATTAAAACCTTTTTAACGGAGAGCAAGTTTTTCAATGGGGATTTTTTTGCCATCTCTGAATCTAAATAAAGACTTTTTTGAAGATCATTTTTTCGGAGTGCTTGGTTGGCTATTTTGCTACTTTTTCCATATTTTTGCCCATTTTAATTTCTGTGGACAACTGACAATATTCTGAAGGGGCAGCAAAATGTCAAAGAGGGCTTCAGTTTTACGCATACGAACAAATGTACAGCAGGACTAAGCTATGTGCTTTGTATTTAGTTTTTCTGCTCTACACTTACATTTTAAAGATGATAAAAAAAAAGCAAACATTGAAAAATGAAAGCGCTGGTAATGTTAGAAAAATTTTCTCCCAAAATGCTCTGATAGATTTTTGTTTCCGACTAGGCGCCTACATTTCTTTTACACCATTATGGGTCTTGTAGACTAGAGCGGAGCAGATGCTCCGTCCTTTAACTCCATGTAGGAGACTTGCAAATTATTGCTATTGAAAACAAGTATCGTATTTGACAGCATTTAAGACGAACTTTTCCCAAACTTTGCTCAAAAAAATTGCCCTATGTCTAATATGCAAAGTTGAGACCTCTCCTAGACCAATCTTCTCGCTGACGATCTCTAACCTAGCTTATGATCGGTACTTGTACTTATCCTAACTCCATGCATTATTGCTTTATTGCTGGTATAGATATAAACTGCTTGCAAAACGAATTTCTATCGTAAGAGTAAAAGCAGTGTGAGGCTGTGAGGAATGTTTATAAATACCAGCTAATCAAAACCCTGACTCGATTTCATCTGACGCTAAGGAATAAAATTATAGAATTTTATGATTATTGCCAGTTCATGTATTTTGAGTATGTATAGGTTGTGTATGACTTACTTTTAGACAGCAATGTTTTCTGCTTGTTTAATGTGCAATCAGATTGCTTTCAACAGTATAAGCTTAAGAACACTAAAAACTTTTTTCCCGAGTCTGACCTGTCGAAATGGTGATGCGTCTTTTATGCCAGACCAACCTATATGCTGTGAATTACGGTACTTATTCAACTCATGAAACTCAAGATGTGCAAAAATCGTTAAAGTCGAAAGTGAATTTTAAGTCATTTTTCCCGCGCTTTGCAGGCCCAGACGTGTTGATTCAATGTGTGTCTGTCACTGTACACTCGCTTTCGAACCAGACTTTTTGTTGGAGCAACGTAGCACTTTAAATTCCGGATGCCCTTCCTGACGAATACCAGTGGTATTTTTATAGAGTTTTAAACTTCAGATCTTTCGTTCTAAAGCCCGCAACAAAACCACTACACCACGGCGGCTACGCGAAGGATTGCAAAACGCATCAAGTTTTGCTCACACATGTCATAGCCATAATTGAGGGCTCGAAGCTTAGCCTGAAGTTTGAATTTATTGAAAGGCAGACAACTGGTCGGCCATCGTTGATTGCAACGAACGTCATCAGTTTTGAATTGATATTTTTTTGCATACAAGTTTACCGCACAGTTCATTGCACTGCACTATCCTAAAGCTTTAAAATAAAAAAATAACTAAGGATATAGTTTACAGGATTTCTATGAGTAGTTCACTGTTACACATTCCGCAAAAGCTATTAGGATAACCTACTACATAATAAAAACCCAAATAGAAATGAAATGGAAAATCCACTATATAAATCTTTTTAACACTAAGGTAAACGATGGATTGATAGGTGACACAGCCTTGCGTCCAACATTTAATTACTAAAAGGACATGCTTTTGTATCAAAAAAATTTTTTCCGAGACCACGAAACAACTCCTTTTTTAGCATTTCTTGTGAACTCAAACATAAAAACCGGTGGCGGATAAAGGGGAGGGGTTGGGGGGACAAAGCTGATGCCACGAAACCGGCAACATTAGCGAGTATCGAAAAATTTCTATTACGTTACGTGTACAGTAGTAATACTGAATTGTATCAGCGAATTCTCTGTGCAAGAACTACAACTTTTGAAATTGTGTGGTAAAGCGGGCTTTTCCGCTACGTCACAGAGTTGATTTTTTGACAGAATGATTTGTGAAATGTGGTGATGGCGCATTTTTGAGAGAGCGATTTTACAAGTCTTAATTCATATCTGTACCAGGAGTGTAAAACTGACGGCCGAAGGGCAAAATTTGGCCCGTCATGCTCCGTTTTGTGTGTCCGTCATGCCATTTTTGCGGTGGAAAAAAAGCTCTAGATGCAAAATTTCATACAACAAAGACCTTACAGTCTTGCAGTACAAAACGATATCAATGAATTGCAAGATTTTGACTCAATATCAGAATTGACAGTGGGGATATGGGTAGAATTTTTTGACAAAGGCGTAAGAAGATGCCTTTGGCTCATTTATCCTAAGGGGACTGGGAGCACGCGTACCATCAAAAATTAGCATATCGGTTGGTGTCACATCAAGATAAATTAGTGTTACACTAATATAAATTAGTGTGATTATTTTAGTGTGATGCTGAAGGCAGATACATCTTGAATAGGAGATCCCCCAAAAATTGCTAGCTAGCACTCGACATCTCCGGGTTGAAATCTCGGACGAGCCCCCAGATGTCGGGTGCAATAAAATTTTTGTTCCATTTCAACCTTAATTTTATTCTTAAAATTGAGGCGACTTGTAGTATCGCTCGAATAATTAAGTCTGGCTGCAACTTAATAGCTAGGAAAAGATTGACTTCTACTAAAATATTTTGAACCGCGCACTTCTCGATCAAGAACAGAACAAATATATTCACAAAAAAATACTTCAAGACTCTTAATTCCTTCACTCAAAGATCACAGAAAATAAAGCACTTTAATAGAGCAATCAGGAAAACCAACCAAAACTACTCCACCAATCATACGCTAATACTGTAGAATCCACAATAAGTCACGATAGCACAACACAGTTTTTTTTCTTTTTTCTCTACTCTGCTACTCTCTTTCTCTATCTGCTACTCTCAATGCGTAAAAATCTCGCCGTCTTAAACTGTATAGTTATAAATGAAACGAGCTTCAAGAAACTGCCAGAACAATATCACGTGGGAAAAAAAAGCCCCGCTAAAAAAATTACGTAATCGACAATCAAAAAAATCTTCGAGAAGAAACAAGATTCACTCGAATACTCTGGAACTTAGTCACGTGGTCAACTATTGTGACGTAAGAAGAGGTGTGTGTGTGTGTGTGTGTGTGTGTGTGTGTGTGTGTGTGTGTGTGTGTGTGTGTGTGTGTGTGTGTGTGTGTGAGTGAATAACAAATCTAAATGCGAAAGAAAAAAAGGTCTTTTCGCAAACAGCCGAGATATAAAAAGCAAGTTTAGGGCTTCAGACAATTCAGATTTACGAATAAAATAACTACGGCAAAACAAAACGAAAAATTTCAACAACTATACATATATAAAAACTATTCTTTCAACGCAAATTTCCTTATTTGTGACACTGAACAAAACGGTTTGTTTTCGCTCAAGTTTTATTCGTTGGTTTTCTAAGCATTGAAACAAAAGGGTATCCGTTTAAAAGAGTTTTCTGGTTTTTAAACATTCTGCTAACTTAAGTTTATTAAAAGTAAAAGTTTTCTATCTTAACCCTTAGTATACCAAGTTCGGTCCTTGAAGGACCCCAAGATGGCATTTTGTTGGATTTTTATTTACCTTGAGCAGATAATGTACTGCTAATTTTTATATGTGTAGTTCAAAGCTCTCCTATAAATGTCTTGTGACTGGACATTTAAGAAATTTTTCCAAACTTAAAAAAAATAAAAAAATTACTTTGGATCTCAATAAGACCCCTCTTGATATACTATGTCATAATTGTGCTACTTTCATTGTTATCAATTTCTGCACTTTTTAAATGTTTTGAAGTGTGCACAAATGTTTCAATGGAAAAAATAAACCGTTTTCACAATTCTTCCTACTTCTTTCAGAAATTTTTGAAATTGAATATATATATAATTTGAGTGGAACCGATACATATAATTTAAATATATAATACATATGATTCCATTTAACACCTATTATATATTCAATTATATTCAAATTATAATATACATAATTTGAATATAACTGAATATGTAATTTGAAATATAACTGATACATAAAGTGTTTGTAACAGAATGTAAAAGTAGAACAAACTTGAGTAAAAAAAGTAAATTTTTACAGTTGCTTATAACTAAAATTAGCATAGTTATGATTTCAAAGAGGTGTCTTTTTTCAAAAACTAAAATGTTTTTTTTCGATTCACTAAAGGTTATACTTCAAATTCTTATTCCTACTTCTTCAAAAGCCTAGTTTGAGTATTCTGTTTTATATAGAAGTGGGTAGGTACAATATAAATTGATAGATAATGTGGGGTGCTGTGAGGACCCCTCTTGGTAAACAACGTTGGTCAATTTACCTTGGTATACTAAGGGTTTAGTACAGTAAAGACAGCTACGAAAGTTTGGAGGCAAGCATTAAGATCTGTCTTGATCTATTTTGATTAGCAGTTAACATTGTTACTCGTAGTTCTGTTAATATTTGATAAATTTTAACTATAGCTCTCAAACATTTATCAATGAATTTGATCATTTTTTCATTTTGATTAACTTAATCACTATATTTTAAAATTTTATTTCACTGATTTTTTTCAGTTGTTTTCTTTAAGTTACTTGTATTTATTAAAAGCAATGTGCAATTAAAAATTTTTGATAGTTGTTGCATGAAAACAAAGACAAGTTGAAAAACGATCTGGGCTATAGCTAAGCTAAAGTTTCAATTTAACAGAATTTCATGAAAAAACTACAGAAATATTTCGAACTTTACGTTTGATTGTTTTAATTGCAGCTTTTAGTACGAACAGATACATAATTGGCAGTTTTTTTTTATATTTTTGACTTACACGAAACATATTTCGATGTGGTCAGCAAAGAAATGCAAGATTGCAGATGAAAGAAGGACATTTCAGAAAGAACGGACCGATATATCGAAGAAAGAGGAAAACCATTTTGTTTAAAGTGCAAAATTCGCTAGCAGTCATGAAGAAGGAAAATTAAAAAAATCTGCGAAACCGACCACCCTAAGCTTAAAAACTTGGATGGAAAGCTCAGAAAAATGAAGATAAAAAGCTTGAGAAAGATTTGCTCGCTCATCAAAGTGTCATGACTTCCTATTGCATCACAAATGACGATTTGCTCGCTGTTAACTATAAAGTATCGGAATTGATCGCTAAAAAACTCAGGCCGTATGATGATGGGGCATAGGCAAAGAATCTACTTGTAGAAGCAGCTGAAAAGTTTACTTCAAAGTCAGTTCATTTGTACCAGAAGTTGAGTTTGTCCCGGTTCATTGTTTGTGAATGCATGAAAGAAATGGGCCAAGATATTGAAGATAATCTCAAAAAAAAAGGCTGAGAAATTCGTTTACTTCTCCCTGTGTCTCGATGAAACAACGAACATCAAGAGCACTGGCCAGCTGGCAATATTTTTTCGAGAGATAACATCAGATTTTCAAATTAAAAAAACTTGTTTGTCTCTCGAATCGATGCACGGGACTACTCGCGAAGAGGACCTGCATCAGAAGCCCCTCCCAGCATTAGGCAAGTTCAACCTGCCATTAGATAAGCTGTGTGGTGTTGCTATTGATGGCGAACCAGCAATGGTTGGGACGCACAAAAGTTTGGGATCATTGTTAAAAAAGGAAATGAAGGCAAAAGGAATTAGATATGATGAATTAGTATACTGTATTGCCATCGCATTGTTCACTAGCAAAGCCTTTGCGCAAAATCTGTGAAGTTTGATGATGTGGTATTGGTGGTTACAGACTGTATTAGCTTTATAAAAAAATGAGATCTAAACAACCGCATATTCAAGCAAGTTCTCAAAAACTTTGGTACGGACTATGCTGACTTTCTTTATTTCTGTGCTGTGCGTTGGACGAGTCGTGGGAATATGCTTGGGCACTCTTGTTTTCTTTTGCCGGAAAATATCGAGTTTACAAATTTGAAGAGGTGTTTTCTTACTGAACTGAAAGAAGAAAACTACTTTCGCGACTTAGGATTCGTGGTAGATATCACTAAGCGTTTAAACGACTTGAATGTGCAACTTCAAGGGCTAGATTAATTGCTGCACTCGATGTTTTCCAAGATCAAATCCTTCATTTCAATGCTGTGTCTCTTGGAAAATCAGTTGAAAAATGACGATTTCACGCATTTTCCCACATTGAGAAAACACAATCCGATTTCTTGTGCTGCATATGCTTTGGAATGTTCCAGTCTTTTGGAAATCTTTAATGCTAGATTTCAGGACATCAAAAGCAAGCAGCTGGAGCTTGATATCCATTCAATCTCCTTCAATGTTACACCCGTTTCTGCATCGCTTGAGCTCCAACTCCAACTCATAAAACTACAGAGCAATGACACGCTGAAAGCGATGTATCAGAACAAGCCGCTGCTTGGATTTTTATCGTGTTTATGTATCAAAGAAAGAGTTTACAAACTTGAGAGCTCACAATTTCAAAAGTTCATCAGTTTTCGGAAGCACGTACCTATGCGAGCAATTTTTTTCTAAAATGAACATCACAAAAAGTTATTGCAGGTCAAGGCTGACAAACAAAAATCTTAGTATGCAGTTGAGAGCTGCCACCAGTCCCGTAGCACTCCAACTTCGGGCCCCCCCCCAAAGTAAGCGCAAGAGCCCCTGCGCACAGGTCATATCACTTTAGAGGTGTAAAATTGAAAAGCTGCATTAAGAAAATACACCACAATTTGTACATAAGTAAACAGGCTAATGTCAGAATAAAGCATGCCGATACCGAAGGTGCAAGTCATAAAAAATTCGGCACCGATGCCAGAGTTCAGTAGGACATTTATGCAGACACTGCGAAACGAAAGCAATGACACTGAAAAACATGAAAAAGTTATAAAAACACAGTATCATTTAAATAGTCTGGAGCGAACCTTTTTGTTCGCAAATGCTCTTATGACATTGTCATAATCAAGAGATCGGGCGCAGTCATTTTCGATTGACAACATGGCTAATGAAGATAGTCTACTGTCTGTCATAGACGTTCTATTAAAACTTTTGATCAGTTTCAATTTGCTGAAGCTTCTTTCAGCGCTGGCAACAGTCACGGGGCAAGTTAGTAAGATTCGAAGTGCGATGTACACATTCGGATACAATTCAAATAAATGAGTCTTTAGAAGATAGTTCAGAAAGTCTTGAGCCGTATTGAGATTGCGTTTTTTTTGTAAAATTAAAACAAACCGCTGTAGCTCAGCGCTCATTTCATCAGAATCAATGTCACCGAACTTTTTTTGGAACTCTTTACAGCAAGTAAGAAGAGCATTTTCTTGTTGCACAAGCAAAAGTTTGTCTCGTGTGTACAAAAACGAAAAGGCAGAAGAAACCTCACGTAACAAATTAAAGCGCTCCTTTATTGACATAATAGCCTGGTCTACTAATGGATAGAAAAAGTTGCTTTTAAATTTCAGTTCAGGAGTAGCTCGTTGTTCCTCTTCACCTTGGTAATCAAACAATCTTCTTTTCTTTCCACTTCTTGACGGAGGAAAAGAAGGATCAATATCCAATTCCTGTGCTATTTCAACAGCAGATGTTGCGGCACTGTCATAACCCGTTGTGCGATAGTTTTGCAAAAACTTTTCAGTTGCCTGGATTTCCGTTTCCATTGTATGAAGGGAGACTCCATACGATTGAAGAATCTTGCTTGCTTTATTGACTTGGAATAGGATATCATACCAAATAAACACCGACAAAAGAAAACTCCATTTTGATAAATGAGCTATCAACGATTTTGTTTCTGAGGCAGCTCTTCCATCTTTTCTTTCTATGGAAATGGCTTCCAAGTCTTTCAGTGCCAGCAACACCTCTTTTAAATTGTATCGAAGAGGTTTGATGCATTTAATTCTACTTTCCCAACGAGTATCAGATTGTGACTTTATGGACAGCTCCACATGTTTCTTCAAAATTTCCCAACGCTGAGCAGAGGAAGAAAACAGCACATACAACCTTGTAAGTACTCCAAAAAATGTCAATGCTTCCGTCGATCAATTAGCACTGTCAACAACAACTAAGTTAAGGGTATGGTTTGCACAGGGCACGTAAACAGCTTTGGGATTGATGTCTAGCATTCTTGCTTGGACCCCAGAATATTTTCCTTTCATGTTAGCACCATTATCATATGACTGACCTCGACAATCAGACAATTCGAGTTGCAGTTCGGTCGCTTTTTCTAAGAAAGCGTCCAACAAGCCTTTCCCAGTACTGTCACTTATTCTCAAGTAGCCAAAAAATGTTTCTTTAACAACAGCAGCTTCTTCATTACATAGTACATAACGGAGAATGACAGACATTTGTTCATGATGTGACATATCTGGAGTGCAGTCCAAAATTATAGAAAAATATTTTGCCAATTTCAATTGCTGTAAATTTTCTTTTTCAACTTCTGTCGCTAGCAATTCAATTAGTTCATTTTGTATGGTAGGACTCAAATAGTGATCTTTAGTGTTTTTATTCTTGATTCTGTCTTGAAGCTCTTTTAGGATCGGATCTCTTCTTGCCAAAAGCTCAAATATACCCAGAAAATTTCCATTGTGAGGAGATCCTAAGACTTCTTCAGATCCTCTAAAAGCAAGTCTGCTGAACTGAAAATAGTCACGTAGCCAAAAAGCAATTTCAGACTAACTTGGGCCCCCAAAGTTGGCCTGGGCCCCCCCCAATTGGGGGTTTTGGGGGGCGGATGCTACGTCTCTGGCTGCCACATCGTCAGTTCAACCTAATGCTAAGCGCTTAAAAAGCAAAAAAGTTTTCAAAAATCTCAATAATTTTATATTGGTAAAGCTAGTTTAATTTTTCTTTAAATACTTCTTTGTTACTTTTTATTATTTCATGCTTCAATAACACCTGAAATGACTTCAGCTGTATGGTTCGCATCGATTTTTGAACTATTCTGTGTAAGTTTTTGCAATTTTGATTTCTTGCATCATAACCATGCCAAAGTCCTCGTAGAGTGGCGGTTTTAAGTGACAAACTGAGTTTTTAGTATTTTTGTTTGTTGATGTTACTGTTGTTGAACAACTTCTTTTTTCGTTTCTTAAAGGTTTATAATTTTGTGTCACATTTTCTTTGTTAACTGGGTTCTTTGCTTTTTAACGCGCTTTTTTTCTAATACAAATTAAACTTTGAACCAAAAATTTGGTGTGCTAAAGTTTTTATTGAAAATGTTTTATTTTATCTGATGACTTATGACTTTTAACATAACTAATAAAGGCGCTTTTTAAATTGTAGAAAAAGTTCTATAGTACAGTCAAACCTCGGTTTTCGAACGTCTCGCAGTTTGAGCAATTCGGTTTTCCAACGGAAAATTCGAGATGAAAATCACTCGGTCCTGGAACAAACATTCGGTTCTCAAACAACTCTAGAGAAAGATTTACCTGAACCAAGTGCGGCCCCCCGAGAGCATTTTGTGCGGCCCGCGAACACTTTTGAAACTCTAGTAAAGCTGATTTACAATGATAAGTGGAGAAACAATTGCCGTATTACAGAGGCAAGAAAAAGGGATGACATGTCACGTTGAAAAGAGCTTTTGATAGTTTGTACAGACGCATTTTCCGTCCAATTAGAGGGTGATGAACTTTTTTTTTGGAGACCACCAAGTCCACGCGCAGTATAAGGTCAATGTAAGGAGGTCTCGTATAACATGAAGCTGACGCAGGCTATTGCAAGATCCTGAGCACTGATCCTCGGCCACTGATACTTGGTCAATGCGGCCCTCGACCGACTCTTCAATCCACAATACCCACCCCTGGTATAGTGTAACCAGGTAAATAAGTTATTTTTTTGGTGTATAGAACAAATTAATCTCTTTTTTATTATTTTTAATGGGAAAATATGATTCCGCTTTCGAACAAATCGGTTTTCGAACAGCCTTCCAGAACGAATTGTGTTCGAAAACCGAGGTTTGACTGTATGACTAAAAACTTGTTCGCCCAGCTCACTCAGCTGGAACTGACAAAGCAGCCCTCCAGTCGACAGCGAATAGATTCGTCGCCTCTATCTTCGGCCATTCGGTGCTGTAAAAGGACCCTAAAATTAGATTAGTCCAGGGCCCTAACCTCTGTTAATTTGCTCTGACAAATAAAACATAATTACTTGTTTGTGGTAGCCTAATCGCAGCAAAATTCGTGCACCGACTAATTTTTTGGAGATCAACGTATCCCAGAAGAAAATTTTACGTGATTCATCTTCCAAACAAATTGAAGGCAATTTTTTCAACTGCCAGATTTTGACTCTAATTTAGATATTTGAAAACCTCAGGGACATTTTGACGGCAATGTCTTACTTTAGAGGGTTGAAAGCATAATTGTCATTAGGCAACCTAAAGTTGGGGTTAGAAATTTGAATTTAATTTTTAATCTTGTCGTTTGTGGTAGGTCTATGCATAATATTGTCGGTTTACTTTTCAAACACATTTTATTCGCAAACTTCATTTAGCTTAGGCCAACTGACTTCGTCCACAGTGCCTTGTATGTAAAAATTATTTTTAAAATTTCAAATTTATTTTTGGCAGCACAAAAAAACAAAATTATTACCAAGAGACAAAGTACGCTCAGAATAGGCGAAAATAATTGAATATGAATTTAAATCTAAGACAAATAAATTTATAAATTAGCCGCTAAAATCGCGTAAAAGCATCGGCTTTGGCAAAAAAACTGTTTTGGTAATATTACTACCTGTCGGTAAACAATTGTGTATTTACCAATATATTGACTGGCTTCAACTAGGAGTTAGAGCTGACTTATACTTGACATAGAAAAGGCAGAAATGTTGGTGGACATATTCAACTCACGAACAGACATGCCGATAACCGTTCTTTCGACAATTTTGTGAATAAACTTGACGTTTTGCTCCCCTTAGTAGCAGGGTAATTTCATCACAATTCAATGGATGTTATGACTAGTGTAACATAAAAACTGAAAAATTAGGGTCAGTTTGTTAGCTTTGATTAGTTAGCAAATGAAATTAGGTTTAGAACATCTACCATATTCTGGTAAAGCTCCCTGGTTACTAAGAGGAGCGAAACATGAAGTTTGTGAACAAATTGTCGAAAGAACAGTTATGTAAGTTTATGAAATCAATACACTTGACAAACAGAAGATGCATGCTATATTCAACATGTTAAACATTAGGCAGTGGCTATTTTGCCGTCGACGGTAATTTACCCTCAGAGACTATTTTGCCGTGAGTTGTTTGTGATCGGTCAATCTTAATGACGTACTAAACATGTGACTTTTGGTCGTCTCTGATTGGTCAATTTTAAAAACCAAAAAAAAAAATTTTTGCACCCCCAGGTCTCTATCCCCCACCCTGCACACTCCCTTGCAGTGTACACTGCCCGTACATTTACATACCAGGCCTGCCCCTTCAGTGTACACTGCCTTTCTTTTCAAGCCCTGGCCAGCTGAGATTCGAACCCGATACCTTGGTATCTCAAGACCAGCGCTCTATCCACTACACCACCGAGTCACTGGTGCTATAATAGCAAATTTGGCTATATAAACACACGTGAATGATCACGGCAAAATAGATTCCAAGGGCAAATTGCCGTCGACGGCAAAATAGCCACTGCCTAAACATTAAAGTGATGAACTTTTTACATGGCTTCCATTTTGCATCTAGTGTGATTATAGGTCTACATTAGTTACACTTCATAACTAAACATGAAGCATACCAATGGTTCTCTATTTTGAAGTTTTGGCAGGTTACAGGTTTTGCTCTTAAAAATTCAGGGTAAGGGCTTAATTCTACAGTTTTACTTGTATAATTAAAGTGTTTATTTATTTCAAACATGTATCATGGAAAATTTCGAGGAAGAGCTGGTGGAGCCAGCAATAAAGATTTTGTGAGTTTATTTGTAGACCTTAGTAATAGGTGATGATCGCATTATTTTTTATGTTATTCACTGGTATTGTAGTACAGATTTGAACTTCCCATTGCATTGTTAATTTCTTTTTTATGCAACACAAATGTATTAACAAAGCACTTACAAAAATTACCAAATGATACATATGATTTGCAAAAGTTAATAACTTTTGAAATTAGCGACCTAAATTTACTGTAGGACTCTTTTGCTAATTTTTCAAAAAATGTGGTTGTCTCATGGGGTACTTTGGACAACACTAAAATATGAAAATTTATAGAAATATAGAAGTTATAAAAATAGAAATTCTCACTGAAATTGGAAAAAAAACAATTATTTTACAGAAATTGCAGAAATGCAGCAATTTATGAAAATACCGTTCTTAGTTAAACCCAACTCAAATATCTAATTTTACCCAATTGGGTGGTTTTTAAAGTGGCTATTTTGCCATTGATGGCATCTTAATCTTGGAGGCTATTTTGCCATCACCATTCATGTGTGTTTGAATAGGCATATTTGCTCCAATTTAGGTAGTAGTGCTGTGGTATACCGTATAGTGGATAGTACAGCTGCCTTCTAATATGATAGTTATGTGTTTCAATCTTTGCTGGCAGGGTACTTAGACAAAGCCAGTGGGCTCAGTATGTGAATGTACAGGGGAGCGTACACTGGGGGTGCAATTTCTTTTAATTCATCATAGAAATTGACTAATCACAAAAGACAGCAAAATACCTTCTAAAGGTAAAATGTTGTGGACAGCAAAATAGCCACTGCCTATACTTTTAGTTTTTATTGACTTTTGTAAATTACCATATTTTTACAATTTCCTTACTTTTTAGTTAGTTGTGGTAGTTTTTTTGTATTTCCCTAGCTCAGTAATTCCTTTTTTAAAACGAATTTTCATACTTCAGTGATTTCATGTTTAATGTGAATTTCCATATTTCTGTAATTCAGTAATTTTGTAATTCAGTATGAATTTCTGTATTTCCATAAATTTTAGCACTGTCTGGTACTTTTCTAGTTACAATTGCCATTTTTTTAGGGCAATTTAAGTCGTCATACCTGAACACCAGTCATTGCAATGGGTTGTAAATTTTATTCCCAAGTGATTGAGAGACGTTAGAGTTGCATTGCTGATCCTGCACTTAACAGCAACCTGAGCTACTTAGTCCTAACCCCTGCTAATAGAGTTAGTGTCTTGGTCAAGTGCCATTTGCATATAACATCAAGTTTTTGCTAAAAAAACGTTGGTTGAAAGTGGGATAGCACTGTTGCAGAGATATAGCTAAATATTACATGTCCACGGTGTGTATGATGTCCATGAACAGTGTCTTACGATGTCAACCAAATCTAATTCAAAACCCCTAACCTTGAGTAATGCAAACATCGCGGGTATATACTAATTAGAACTATTGCTATGGTTTCTTAGAAATTTTTCTTCACATGTGCTACTACTTCATGTAGTAGCAAGATCTGGTCGCGTGACAGCTTGTAGATTAGCATTAAGGAAACTAATTTTGTTATATGCTTTCCCACATTTCTTTTGAGTGAGTGATAAGTTTACTGGGATGAAGAAAGAAGAGTAGTGGTAAAAGATCAGACTAGAATTAGACAGACCTGGAAATGTCAGACAACAGACAAAAATTAGTCATAGTGGGAAAACATGAAATATCACACAAGAATTAGTTTTATTTTGGAAACATCAGGTATAAATGCTCTCAATCATTTGTTCAATATATTCAGTCAATTAAGTAGTTATGGTTTTTCCAGGCCATTGTTCAAGGACTTTGTCTTAATATAGGAGTCTGTGAGGATCTCACAGAAAGCTGATACTACTTGACACATAGAAGCAGTTGTAAGGTACCACAGCTGAAGAAACATTGTCACAGTTGCCATTGCAGTGCTTTGGCATGCATCTGACTGTAGTTTGGTGTCAAAAGAATTCATTACAGCGACTGGTCATATTTTGTTGATAGTGTTTGTAATTAAAACAAATTTGATTGATTGATTGATCGGTTACTTCTATCATCATTAGATACTATAAGTAGTTTTGGATGTGTAATTTTTTTGTATTAGCTTGCTTTTAGTGTTAATGTACAATAAAATTTCATTTGACTTTTTCAGGCAGAAACGCTTGACGTAGCTATCTGCCTAAATGATTAAGGATTAATGTTACGTCTTGTAACAGTCTACTGCATTTAATCTAACTTTGCCTTCAAGTCAAAGTAAAGTTTGCTTTTTTTTTAATTACTAAGTAAATAGTGGTCAATTTTACATGTAACTTTTTTAGAGGCTTAAAATGTAAATTGGAATACTTAAATACCTTGCAGCTTTTTAGGCTAAATAAAAGCTGTTTCATTATTTATGTACTGTTACAGCATAGCGTGCATCCAGTTCATTTGACACTGCAAGCATCATCTACTCCTGTAGTAGATCGTGGCATACGGCAAGTTACACCAGACAGATTGACTCGAGATCAAGCAGCAACCTTTCGACCATCAGATCTCCCTATTGGACAAGGCCATAGAAGGTGATCTATGTTTAGAATCAACACTCTTGTTGCTATTGCCTGGCACTGTCCAAAAGACATATATCTCTGCTTGCACTGAGCAAATAATTATACGTGCAGACTTTCACCTTGTAAATAATGAGAATTTATTGATTGAACCATTAATGGTGAATGTAGAGTTTGTAAAATTTCAAAATTGCCTTACAGCTATTATTCAGTAGTCTCACCTAGATGTTTTTGCACTGGTAAAAGCCGTAGTTTGAGCTTAGGACTGTATGTATGGCTCGGAAGGTAACAGCAGTTTCGCTTGATTTTGCTGCATGCTATGTAATCCAATGTTACCTTGTGATCGTGTAGTATTGAAAGCTGTGATTTTATTCTGTGTTTGCAGCAGTGATGCAGCTTTCATGCAACTATTTTTATAGATTTTGGCTCACAGGTAGTTTTTTCACGTTAGAACGACATCCTATTGAAAACACAATTGCTTGCCACAGAACATTTTGAGAAAACTTTCATTTACCTTCAGATTTTAAAGTTGCTTTCAATTCAAGTTACTGTCCTTTTTACGTTTTTGAAATAATTTGATTACATGTGTCAAACCAAATGCTCAGCACTGTTCTTTAATGTTTGTTCCAGATCATCGGCTCACAGCGAGGGAGGATCTACTCACAGTTACTCTTCTGGCCCTTTAAGAACTATTGGTAATTTTTGTGGTTCAACAATAGCTATTGAGTATTTATTTGCATGACAATAGTTAAAAGTGCGTGCATGGAATTTCTTTTCTCTTTTTTGTTCGTTACATTGGTAGATTGGCGTGGTGGTAAAGTGGTTAGACAATTGGTTCTCATCTGGTAGCCACTTGACTCCCTAAGAGAGAAATTTTTTATTCCTGGAAGGAAGTATGTTCTAGGGAGGAATTGAAGAGGAAAAACAAGGGTTCAAATTTTATATTATTATATGCATATTGACTCCAGTGTTTCAGTGAAGGCATATCGAAATGCTCTTCAAAAAAAGAGGTGGAGGATTCTGCACCTTCCGTCACATCCTTTGAAAACATTGATCTTTGACAAAAAGTCTTTGTGTACACATATTTTTGTTATTTACAGTAAGGATAAATCACTGAGTTAGAGGTTTTTAAGGGTGGAGCATAGAAAAAATGGAGAGGACCACTGGCTTTGAGCAACCGCTTTGCAGCTGGTTGATCTTCACTGAATTCCCTTGTCGAGTCATCTGAAAACTTAGAATTGGTGTTCACAGATTTCCTGCTTGGCTCTTGTCGTGAAAGGGATATGTAGAAAAAGTCAGCATGCTTGCTAGTTGTGCCTTTAGGAAAGACATTTAATCGCATGTTTTCACCTTTACGTGGCAGGCAAACTAGGTGAGGTCAATTACTCTCTAGGAACTTTTTAATGATTACGAATCATAAGAAGAAATGCTATCACAAAAATTATTATGAAATAAATTATTACATTGTATTTTTGTTTTATTGCGTTAACCAATCTGAAACCCAAAGCATTGCTTTGGATCCTTGGTATCTGGCGATACGTAAATGCTGTTGTGTTATTGTCACTAGCTCGAAAGTTCAATAACAAATTTGTTTGCAACTTTGACTGCATGCTTCTTGCTGAGAAAACTTAATTGCATCAATCGTTGTGGTTCTGAAAGCAAAAATACTTTTCTTTCTGTACCAATGCACAGTTTTTTCATTTGACACCACATCGTTCAAGCATAATCCCTTATCTTTTTGCTGTATAAATAGCTTTAATATGGGCATTATTTTTACTGACCGGTGTTCGAAGGATGGCTGATAAACATAGTAAAAAATAGCAGCACTTATTTTATGTACAAAGATGAAAGTGGGCCTGGGTAATACTCAATACGTCTGTCTATGTTATCTCCATTGCTTTGCTGCAAATCAGATGGATGAATCGAAAAAGTGTATGTACATTTGCAACTTGGATTGTGTCCTGAAACGCGTTTGTCTTCTGTGTGACTCGCAAATTAATTTCTCACTGACTGGTACCAGGTAGCGGATTAGTAGTTGGGCATTGATGCATTGGAGCATTTCAATTTTTGTTTTTTTTTTGCAGGTTTTGGTCCGCCTGCTCTCATGCATACCATGAGCGAAACTAGAATGCTAGGAAGCAAAAGAAATGTGGTCAGTCCTTCTAAAGTTTATGCCACCGAATTCACTCAGGTGATGTTTCTATCTTTTTTCCAGTCGTGACTCGAAACAAAGAACCTGTTTCGAAAAGTATGAAAAAAGAGTCACTTTAATTAGGAGGTGGTGGTCATAGAATGTTTTTGAAATAATAGGCATTGTGTACTTGTGCAGGCTTGGTTGGCAATCTGAAAATTTAAAGTTTATTTTTACCTAACCAAAATTCCCAATACGAATTTTAATTTGCTACATGAAACACATGCAATATTTCATGCTATGTCTGATTCAATATAAATTGTCAAAATTATGTGTTCCAATGTATCTACATAATCAAACTATTTTACAAAGTTACACTTTATACAAGGTTGCATGGAACATGATTTAGTTTTATGCGCGCATAAAACTAAATAGAGAAACAAAGAATTTTCCACGTTACGTCTGCAATCTACGCCTAATCGAAACCAGCCTTAATTCTATTGGTGGTTGCTACATTGGAGACCTTTTTAGCGGAACAAAAAGATATCAATAAAACATGAATTACACATCCACCGTGAGATGTGCTATCTGTATTTTTTGGGGGGAGGTTTGTTTGTTTATTTTTTCAAATACACTTGCTAATTTAGCTTCACGTTGTTTCAGCTTTCTGTCGGAGACAACCTACGTCGCCACAGCCACAACACAGTGGTTCCGGATAATGACAACTTTGGTCAACATCACGTAAGTTCGTGGTACTTGTACCTACTAGTGCTGCATTATCCTGTATGTAATCTGATCTTTTAGGAGAGTTCACCACGGAATGTTGCAAAAGCCCAAAGTCAGCAACAGAAAAGCAGTGCATTTCTGCCAGGTCGGTATGATTAGCTGCAGGGCTACGTTGCAAAACAGCATCTACTTTGAGCTTAGCACGTGGTCGTATGCGGTTCATGTGCTCTTTAGGACATCATTAGTATACGTTGAACAAGAACGTTCTACTCTTCGTATGGTTTTAGTCTCTGCTGGCAGCATGGCGCGATGGATTGAACGTCGGACGTACAGTCTCAAGTATGCGGGTTAAGCGCTCAAAGAACGCTTCATTGCATGCGCCCTGGGGCGGTCGAACCATCGTTTACTTTCAAGCTCACGTTTCGCGTTCAAATCTATGGCTTTCGCCCACACCAACATCATCTCAGGGTAACTGCTGACTCGAAGATTGAAGGTTGTTTTGTGGCTCAACACTGCTTTCACATCTTGAGATTATAGTTGTAAGGAAATACCTTGCGTAATCGCTGTACTGTTTTATCAGGTGATCGTGTCATTTTTGCTGAAAGCCCGTCAGCTCCTGGTATTCCAATTGTTTATCGCACTGCAGAAGAAAGAGCTGCAAATCCTGATAGGTTGAACCTAGACAGGTTTGTATACAATTTACAGATACTTTGTCATCACCAAAAAAAGCAGAAAATTTAAATGAATAGAAAGGATTTCTTGGACAAGACAATATCCTCTGTTTGGCTGCAGAGCTTGTGGAGGAAATGCACGATACCAGCAGCACTAGTTGCTCTGAAACAGGACTAAATACATGGTGTTATAACCTATTTTGACCCAGGGGGGGGGGGGGGCTGAAAACGATAAAGCCGTATAAACGGCTGGGAGCGAAGCCCGCTAGACTCCCTTCAATGAACTTCGACAAAGCTATGCCTTAGTCAAGGCCACCCATATGCATACTAGATCACTACGTATCCTTGCCTAAGCACTACAGCAGCTGGTACTGGTAGTGAAAATTTGTATAAATTCGTAAACATAAAATTTAGTATTCAAACCGAAAGTTAGGTTTGTGATTTAATAAGGACAATACAAATTGAACAATGGTAACTAAAGCGAATTTTAAAAGATTTGTTGATGCAGATTGCAGACTGCATTTTGTAATGAAACTAGCTTTAACTTTTGTTGGTTATTTATAGAGGACTAAGATAGTGTGGTTGGGTGAAAAGGGGGGGCTGTGAAACGGCTCAAAAAATGAAGGGGGCTTCAGCCCCTCCTAGTCCCATACTTCCAACGCCTGTGTGTGAATACAACGCGAGTTGTCTTTTGTATAATTGTAAAGGATTTCTCGTTTCGTGACTGGAAAATACAGTACTGTTGAACCAAGTTGTTGAGTTAAGTGAGGACATTTTGGAAACTGTTTGTTTACGCATTTTGCAGGCGTCACTTGACAGTTTGTCCAATACTGGAAGGTGAGGAGCATCTTCGATTACTTAATTTCCAGCATAACTCGATAGCAAGAATTCAGCACATTTCAAATCTACGTCGACTTATATTTCTCGATCTCTATGACAATCAAATTGAAGATATGACCGGTCTTGCAGCATTAAAATCTCTCAGAGTGTTGATGCTGGGAAAGAATAGGTGAGGAGCCGTTCATTAAAGTTTAATTAGATGCGAGATGACTAATCGGTCTAGCTTTGACCGGAGGGCTCAAGAAAATCGAGTTCAAATAAACAATCTTATCATCTGCAGTATTAGAAAAAAAGTTAAAAAGCAAAGTTTTCCATTTAGTTTTTACTTTGTCCGACCCACAGCTCGGACTAGTTTCTCTACCTCAAAACAGAGTATATGCCAAAGTCATTCAAAGTCTAGTACCTATTTACCACCTTGAAACTTTGATTCAACTTAAGATAGGTTAGAGGCAGTGGCGTTATGATCGTGCAGCAATAACAAATTGTCTTTGGATACTCTGCGAAAGTTGAAAGGAACAAACAGATGATGTATTACACAAAACTTTCACACTTGCAATATTTCGCTCAGAAAGGTAAGTTTTAACTGTTAAATTGATAGCGTCTTTGGATCGACCCAAAGTTGAATCCAGGGTACGTACAAGTGTACCGATTGCAAAGCAAGCGCTGTGACCACTTTTTGTGTTCTTATTTTTTGTGCAGAATCCAGCAGATAACAGGTTTGGAGAGTTTGGTTAAATTAGACGTTCTCGACTTACACGGTAACCAGATCACGACAGTACAAAACCTCAATCATTTAACGGAGCTGCGAGTTTTGAATCTAGCTGGCAATCAAATTGAAGTAAGTCAAGCTGAGATGTTTAGTTGTGAAATGGTTGGCTAAAGCTACTGCCGCAAGGTTAATGCCAAAGTAGAGTAAAGACGGGGAAAAATTTTTTGGTTAAAAAATTATTGGGAAGGAATCATCTTGATTTAATGTTTATTTTCAATATGCAATAGAGTAGAATTGAACACGTTTGGTAAATAACAGAGGAATGCTGTTACTGCTTTATTATGAAGTGCACAAATTCATCGCACTTCTATACCAATATGACTTCTGGCTCGGTCCATGCATGGTTTTCGCCTCCAGCCATTTGCCATCCCGAAGAAGAGGTCTGGTCCATAGTAACTGCCAGTAAACCGGCCTAAAGCCAGCTGTGCCATCAAAAATATAGACTTTGATCACTTTCAGCATTTAAGCAACCTGAACGGCATGAACACATTGGCCGAATTGAACATGAGGAGAAACAACATTCGTACAATCACCGATGTCGAATCATTATCCGCGTTACAGAGATTATTTCTAAGTTTTAACAACATCCAGAGGTCTGTATTTTGTTGTGATTAAAATACTTTTGGCATAAACTCGCTAAACAAAAATACGTATCATAAAAAAACATGGAAATTGTAAGCAATCGTTTTTTATTTTCATTCACACAAATCGTGGTAGTGTGCACTTAGTCACATATGCTGCAAATACATGGCAATTGCGGTAGCCACAGATCTGTAAAATTTCACATTTTATAGCAACATTATCTAACCAAAGTGGATTCAACCTCGTATATCATCTTGAAATTTTAAGTTTTCCTTATACATATAAGCCGCAAACTCGACTAGTGCGTATGAATGTGAGTTTGGAACCCAGCCTCACACTTGTTTTCAACAGGTTGGGAGATCAAGAAGTAGATCTAATTAAATTTTTGAATGCAATAATGTATATGAGTATTTTAAATGCCTATCGCTGTACAGGCTGGTGCAGTAGCTGCTTCTAGCGTAAGCTGTAGCAAATTTTGTAGTTAATTTGGTTTTTGTGTTTTTGACATTTTCTTTTTTCAACCAATCAGATGGGAGGACGTTGAATGTCTCGGCGAATCGGCGAGCTTGTGCGAAATATCTCTCGACGGAAATCCAATCGCTTCCGATGTTTGCTACAAGCAGATCGTAATAAAGAACATGCCGCAGTTACGACAGTTAGATATGAAAAGAGTAACCGTGAGTGGAACGTGGTTATGGTTATCCCTTGCCTTCGTTGTTATTGCTGTTTGCTTTCTCACCCTGCTTTTTTTGGAATGTGTTCACGGTACTAACCAGTTTTCCAGATTCATACTGCAAACCCAATAGAGTTTAATCTAGGGGGAACGCGGCTGTCCATTTTGAAGCAGTCGTGAGCGCGATTTGCAGACTATTACCCCCACCACTAACAAAACGGACTGCCACTGGTTAGTACCAACATGTCGCCTCAACGTCAAGTTGGGTGAGCAGCTTCACTATTCTGACTCGGCGAAGCACGGGAGATGTATGCAAGTAAATGTAGTGCGCATTTATTGGTTCGCTTTCGTCTTACCGCGACTACATCAGTTGCTTTATGTGGTCTGATATTGTTTCGATTTATTTGAATACGATTAGGTCTCCGTAACTTATCTGATTGATCAGTTTGCACGCTTTAATCGTAATTGAAGGTAACACAAAAAGTGTTTATTACGAATCGGTATTCTAATCTTGCAATGCATTTTTAATAGAGATATGAATGGTTCTCTTTTCACGCACCAAATAATTGAGTTTTCGCTGCCTTTAGCAGCTTTTACATAGCATTGCGAAATAGTACTGAAATTAGAAAAGGTTGAATGATCTTATAAAGTTGTAACATTAATGTTCTAACTAGCTTTTTGTGTTTTAAGGATGATGAAAAAAGAGTCGCTGCTGTTATGCTGCGTAAGGAAGAGGAAAGAAAAAGAGAAGTGCACAAACAGGTACATTTATAACATTATACAATAGGGTAACGCTTTTTCCTTCTTGCGAGTCTTGGTTGTAATATTTCGGTTCTTACATCATTGAAATGCGCTTAGCTTAATTCTTTTTGATAACACCTTATATTCTCCAGCGGAGAGTCTACGCACTGCATCTTTTTGACATTGCAATATCTTTGACAAAATTTTTATGTGCCACAGTCATCAGTTACTGCTCCGTTAATGACGTGACTGTCAACAAAAACTTTTTTGCATAACAGCATTTTTCAAAGCTGCATTGAAGTTGTATTTCACCAAAAAGCATTGTTCAGTTTTATGAATTGTTAATGTAGCCGTAGTTTATTCTTCATCCTACTTGTGACGGAGACGTAATGACAAACAGTTGCTCGAGTTTACTATTCAAGCCAGATAAAGACTAGGCAAGTTGCCTGCTGGTAGCTTTCCTGTCGAAAAAGTGGACTGCGATTGCTGGAGGCATGAAAATCGTCATTTGTGATATGCTGTGTAACTAGTATCATTATTCTATGTCAGTGAAGTGCTATGCAATTGTTTTTGGTGCTGCGTACGCTTAACTTCGGAAAAATTGATTTAGGCGATTGCTAAAGAAAAAAAGCGATTGGCGATCAGCAATGCAGCTCGGCAGTGGGAAGCCGAGTTCGGTTCCCCGGCTAGCAACCATTCGTGGAATAATGACGCCAAAAAGCAGCCTGCTGATTCAAGGTGGTCTGAAAACGTTTCAGCTCGATCGAATCAATGGAGCGAATACAGTGCAGACAAGAAAGACGCGTATTCGAATTCAAACTCTGGAAGAAGCACGCCTATTACAGATCGAAGCGACGCAAGCCGGTAATTTTTGTTATGAAAGCAAGCCCTTGTTTAGCGCTAGTGAGTCTTTATCTGACTGCTGCCTCCACGGTTTTGTGATTTGAGCGTCCGCCTTGAGATCGGTAGGTCGCTGGTTTAAATCCCAACCGGGTTACATCCAAGGCCTCTTGAAAATAGTGCCGACAATTTTTCTTCTTGGCGCTCAGCGCGAAAAAGAAAGTACAAAGCTAAGGAGGTTTATCTACCAAGAGGTAACAGACGGATGGGTGTGCCGAACAAACCACCAGTTACGGGGGCGCGGTCTGACTAGGGACAAGCAAACTGCATGATCTTTGCATGAATGAATGTTTATCCTAACTCGCCCGCTAGATGGCGTCAGTGGCCTCTGGCTACAGGCGAGGCCAGACCTGTTTCGGAGTGTTTGAAACTCAACTTCGGATTACTTTACATTTGCTGGTGGTGGCATTTCTACCAGTTGTGACGAGATCAATCGCTGAGCTGAGTTTTTCTACAATGGAACGTAAGATCATCGTCATTATAGAAAAGTTGTCGCCGTGACACATTTTACGCGACGGTTGTATAAACTTCATTAATCAACAAGTTTTTATTTAATTTGTTTTCAGAACGGTGTTGAGCTTCGGCGATAAGAAAGGAGTTACAGACCGAGGAGTTGTCAATGCACCGAGATCAATGAAGTTCGTGGTATTGATTAAAGCAACGATGATAAGTTTAAAGCCGTCCAGGAGCGCAAGACATCAAAAACGTTTTATTTCCCACCATAATCTTATATTTTCTACCTTAAAGATTTGAGTTTCGTTTGTTTTATACATATCGCTTAAAAAAAGGATAGAAAGAGCATTTTGTTTCCCAAACAGCTTTCATTTTTTTGTGGCAACTACGTCATCAATTGTGCGCGTCATCATAATTCCTGCATTATTGGGAACACTCGGATAACTTTTTATTGTTTGCGTCTTCTAATGCTGTACGCTTGGTCCTTTACTTAGTTGCGTTTTGCGTAGATCTTTTCTCCAAAAGCTAATGTTTACTACATCAGAAAAACCAATTACAAACAAAGTTTATTCGTGGTCATTTACTTGGTTTGGTGAAGTCTTGACGATTTGAGTTGGTAGATGTAGCTGGATATCGTTGGGCGTAGAAAACTCATCAAGCTTATACTCTCTTTGAACCCCTTATGCTGCCGGTTTGAAGATGTGCTTATCAATAAATGCGTATCAGGCTGATTTAATTTGTTTCTGTAGACCAGTAGCCCCTTTAACATCTCTCGATATGTCGGATTCGTATTTGGCTGAAATTAACGGGGAAAATTTACAGTTGTTTGGACCAGGATCGCTAGACTCGTTGGATAAAAGCTGGGGTGAGTTTCTGCCGAGTAGGAGTTACGTCGTAAGATTTCATAATGTTTAGTTTCGTAAAAATTTTTTTTTGGCCTAAAACTTGACTTCACACTGGCTGTGGACTTAAAACTTCGGCCAACACTGTGTAATTTTACCTCAGCACCGTAGTTTACCCGGTTAGAATGGTATACCTGTAAGATGCTACTTTTGAATACCTATTAATGATGGTCTGTCTTGTTAGTAGAAGAGCTCGCAGTCTGCATTTTGTAATTATGGCTGGTTCGAGATGAACTGAGGTTTTCCCCTAGCTTAATCTTGATTAGGCTTGTTGAGTGAACCTGGAAAACTGGAATGTACCGTGCCTGCAGCCAGGAAAGTGGAAGGGCAAATAACTACAGCCAAGCAGAAAAAATTGTCAAAAGCTATTTTTTCAAGGCAGCAGTGCAAGACTTATGCGAGCTTTGAACGCTTGACAGCTTGATACCACAATGATCTGTTATTGCCTGTTTGGTTGATAACCAATTGAAGCGCTCGTGACATCTATCTTTTTAAAGTAAACACTTAGCAATTACATTTCGTTGCAGGCAACCAGGCTTCTTCGGCGGTCACCACTGTCACTGTGCAATTTATAAACTTTGACGACTTTTCCGGTTACATCGGCAAAATATGTTCGCGTTTTCCCAATGCTTCGGTAAGTACAGTTGCAAGAAACTTCTCCGGTTGCAATGTCGACAGCGTGGTCGAGTGGATTGAACCGCCGCTTGATAGCGGCCGTGATCGAAGGCTCATGCGTTCAAACGTCCCGATAGCATTGCAGTGATTTCGGAAAATGCGCGTTTTACGATGGTTTTCCGTAATAGACGCATTCTGACAAGCAATAAATGTGCCTGGCTATTTAAACAAAATGTTGAAAATTCGAAGCAGGTCTGGACAATCAGCTATAAAGCCACTGTTGCTGTCGCGCGAGCTGGAGGTTACTACGCTATGCATGAGTTGGTATTGGTTAGATGTGTTTTACAATTATCATGTCAATCATTCGTAAAGCGCGGCAATACCATCTTGAACGTAAGGTCATCTACTTTATTATTTTTTGACTAAGACGGAAAATACACAGTATACAATAATATTGGTTTTTTGCTGCAGTAGGAACATTCAACGCTTCAAACCGCACAGTTCCCGGTTCAAAACCACCCAAATGGCCATTTCTATTTGCGAAGAAATGCAGCTGTAATTTGAAAGCTCGCTTGTTAGTCAAAGTCTGATGCAAAAGGAGTTGATTTGTTTTGCTCATACATTGCATCAGCTACATCTATCTCCATGCTGGACATTGCAATTGATTTAAAACGAATAAAGTTGCAAGGTGGTCTTCATTTTTTCTTGCAGAACTTTATGCTGAAAGAAATGAATCTCCACAGCTTGCAGCAAATCAACGCGCTCGCACAACTCAAGAAGCTTCATTCACTTTCGATTGATTGTGGAGCTGGAAATCCAGTCACGCAATTCGCCCTGTGGAAGCCTTACACTCTGTTTAGACTGTCGCATCTCTCGCTGAAGAAGCTCAACGGAGATGAGGTAAAAGAAGAAAGTGCTATCTGAAAGTGTACATCTAATTTAAATTCCTTTCCCCCTATACACTTTACAAGCATACTCTAAAAAGTGCATTTGTTCGTTTATTTGTCAAAGAGGGGAATCGATATTCTGTTCATGTTTTTTTAAAGGTGTTTTTGTTTGTGGTACGTAACGACTTTGCCACTACACGTGGCAGAGTTCTCAAAATTGCAAGAGCACTAAGCGACGCTTAATTTCACTGTTAGGACATTTTGAATTACCTCTCCGTAAACTTGGATTTTATTATCCGCAATACTTTCATCGCTAAGCGTCAAGTTAGAGTTCGTTGAACACAATCTGTAAAGTTTGTTTTACGACTGGACAAGGAAATTTTAACCCAGGTCTATCAATTGCGAAGCAAACGCTATGATCCAGTGATTCTTAAAGTTTTTGAGACGTGCCCCCCAAGACAGTGTCAACAAAACCACGCCATCCCCTCTTAATATGCAAAATTCTCTTTTGCAGACGATATTGTGCCCAGCTGTAGACATTATCTTCACATTTGGTCTCCAAAACAGAGAACCTTTTTTTAAAAAGCAGTTTCTTCTAGGTAGCCATTGTTTGCTCTCAAAAACTGCATGTAGACTTTTTTTGACATCAAATTTTTACAAAACGCTGATTTTGAGAAGTTTTTTAAAACCTCTTTAAAGGAAAACCATCGCACCGTGACCCCACGCCCTCTGAAAATCTTCCACGCCTCCAGTTTAAGAAACCCTGCTCTAATCATTACACCGCGACAGCTGTAAGACAGAAATCCTGCCCAAAGCATTGTTGGATTTCGTTTCCCTTGTTTAGGTGACGCCAGCAGATGTGCTAAGCGCTGAGAAGATATTCGGTTCGTTATCAGTAGCAACCACTTCACAATTATCACAATTCCGACTCGTTTCGCTGCTCGGTGAAACGAAGCAGAAATCTGCCAGTAGTGGAAAAGATGCTAAAAAAACAAAGCAAAGTAAGGTTCTGTTTGTCTCATAAAAATCTTTTGTAAGCCTTCATCAGTAGTACTTCAAATAGGAATGCCGTGCGTGCCAGTTTTGTGGGTGCGGCTCAAGCCGTTATTTTTTAGAAGTCCATTTGCTTTTTCGTCATTTTTTCCGCGTTACGTAGGCTCAGACGTGCTGATTCAGTGTATGTCTGCCACTACACCCGAGCTTTCAAACCAGACTTTTTTTCTTGAACAGTATTCCGAATGCTCCCGACGAATACAAACGGTGATCTTATAAAACTGAGAACTCCATACCTTATGTTCCGAACCCCCAAAACAACTACCCTTTTGCCACAACGGCTCTTAAGTTCTTTTCAATTCCTTATCCTTTACAGAATAACTTGTTATTCAAATATGAAGTTGTCTATTGTGTTAATGTCGGTTTACTGAGCACATGTGAACCCTTATCACCAATAGCGCTTGTAGGAATCTAAAAGAAAGCGTCGTAGACCACTATCACTTGATTATTTTAAACCGCGGCTAAAGGTGGGTCAACTTGCGTATTTGTTTCGCCCAAAATTGATGCTCTTCAATTATTTAGCACTTAACCAATAATGAAATATTGGAATGGTTTCTTCCAAATGCTGTAGGTTTTACGAGCTCTGAAGTTTTACTTCACCCAAACCAAGTTCCAGATCATTTTCCCACGCTAAACAGGTTATTACACATTATCTGAATAAACTCTTGGTTTAATGATATTCCAGATGATGATATCGACATTGGAGAAGCAGTCGGAAAAGCAGGTTTGAAACACACGTCGTTGAAAGCAAACGAAAAAAAGAATCAGGTTAGTTTTTTCTTCACTGCTGTTTACTGATTTTTCCGTGGTCAGTTTGTTGCGGCTTCTTCAGTAAAGGTGGTTAGTCACCGAGTGAGAAATTTATTAAAATCCGGTTTTGTCACCGTTTACGAAAGTGGCCATATTCTCCTCTTGTTCCTCGCAACGTCATAAACAGCACTATGCCACTTTTCTCGGCCGATGGTGTCTTCCTTCTTTAAGCCCATGTTTATGATCGCTTATCCACCTATCTCCACTTTATCTTCTCTCGCCCTTGCTATTTTCTTTCAACCACTTCGAAATATAGCGCTCTTCAAATGACATGGCTCTCTCTCCTTTAGGACACGCCCATTTGCCCATGTCCTTGCACCCCGTTTGCTTTAGCTGATCTATCCAGAGCAGGGGTTGACTACTCAAAATTGGTCCTGAGCCAATCTTATGGATACGTATAACGTGCGGGCCCACATAAAATTCAATCCATGCATGCATACATAAACGCCATGATTACATGTGCATTAACAGTGGATTTGCGACGCACCAGCAGAGTGCTGGGGATTGTTTTGCACCGCTGCAAACTTGATCATGCTCTGTAGCTAGGTACTGACCTTTTTTTTTGGAGATCACTTTCCACAACACTGCGCAGCGCTGTTCAGATCAACTCCATGTCGAGATTAACCCTGTTCGTCCTTTCAGCCGCTAGTCTACTTACTTATTTTCAGTTGCTTCCTTTTGATGACAAGGCCACGAGCTAGTACTGTGTGAATAAACATGGTGATTTAATTTTATTTCGATATAAACGTGATTATTACAATTTATTTCAATTACAAGAATTACTTTTTACCAAACGTTCGCGTGCCACGTTCGAGCTTATGGCGTGCCACATTGGGTACGCGTGCTCTGTGTTGTGCACCCCTAATCTAGAGTTCCTTTTAAATTCAACATTCGTAAGTTGGTTATTCCTGTTTTCGATTAATTTTACACCATGCAGTAATCTTTCAGTTATTTTCAAAATCGCCATCTCATCTTCTTCAAATACCATGTCAAGCGCCTCCAACTCCACACAGCTCCGATAGATATTTCTTTTCATTTTTAACAAAAGCTTTCTTCAACTAAGTAACTCGTCTCATTCTTAAATTTCATCGATCTAACTCGTATTCTTGCTGTCGCTGCTGTCTCACTTTCATTATTAGCACTTAGCCTGGCTCCCAAATACCAAAAACTCTATCTGGTTATCAAATAGTAATTCTTCATCTGGTTTCACAAGTCCTTGTATTACCTCGTCACATCTTACAAACGAAACCTGTTGCTAGAGTTGAATAATTTGATTTTCGCTCATCTTCCATGCACCCATTCACCACATTTTGTACTCATTGCCAAATTTGCGGTCATCCTCTTGCTGCTCTTAGCTCTTAGTTCACTATGCTGTTGGTTATCTCTCCTTTCAAATCACTCACTATCACTTATTTTCTCGAGATTGACCTTCATCCCCTTGCTCTCAAATGCCTCTTGTTCAAAAACGGCTATCTTAAATTCTCCATACTTACCCTCATCAAAACCCAATTATTTGCTCACAAAATTTCATTCATCAAGTTTTCGCTTCCACACTCAGTAATTGTATCTACCACAATCGCGAAAACTAACGGAGACAATGCAGATCATTGATGGACATCCCAAAATTCTGATAACTTTGGTCCCTCTCACTTGTTTTCGCTCCTTGATAAAAACTCATCACTGCTCTTACAATTACTTTCGGCAGACCTGTCTTGTCACCTTTCCTGGAACTATATCAAATGTCTTCTTAATATCCACGAAACACATAACTTCCTGTCAGGGGCATAGCCAGCGGAAAATTTAGGGGGGGGAAACAAAACTCAGAAGTTTTATGGAAAACGAATGCAGGCTGTTTCTGTCTACTTCAATAAAAATGGGGGCAGTACCCCATGGCCCCTCCCTGGCTACGCCACTGCTTCTCTTCTAATCTCTATCTTCCCTCTTGCATTGTTCTCACAATAGGCAATGCGTGCTTCGTTCCTCTTCGTAGCATAAAACCAATTTTTATTGCATCAATATTCACTAATCAATTCCTTTGACGATTTTCGTAGTGTGCTCTGACAGATTCACTCCCCTGTTTGCATTACAATTTCTTATGTTTTCTTTTCCTTTTAAAATTGGAATTAACACACTCGTATGCTACTCATCCGACATTCCTTTTCTATTCAACGCACGTTGGCAAAGTCCCGTCATTACACCAACTCTTACTTCTCCACCGGCATATATCATCTCTGCACATACTTCAGAGGGTCGTGCTGCTTTTCGTGTCTTATTCTAACTTTCGGTTGGCGGAGCAAACTTGTAAATTGTTCTTTTATTATAAGGGCGTGTTAGAATTTTGTGGAAGAAAACAGTAGTCTTTAGTGTCTGCCGGAAACCATTGTTCACAGATAGTATGCAGCACTATAACAGGCATTTGACTGCTGTATTGCGTCAAAAAATGCTCTCCATGTGGCAACTAGTTACTTCTGTCATCACAGCTGCTCAAAGCAGATGCTATTTTGATTTAAACCCTGTTAGAAGGTTCTTTGTGTAGCTACTTATAGTTTGTAACGTTCATGCTTAGTACTCATGCACACTTGTCTCATAGAAACCCGATTGCGTCACTGAGACAACTGCTCGTGGTTGCGTCGAAGGTACCTAGATTGCAATAAGTTCTTTTACACTTGTAGCGGGAAGGACAAACTACTTTTCTCTTTTTTCGCTTAAATTGGTGTAAGATCTGCTTTGCTTTGGAAGCCTAGTTGGGCGGAGCAGGATTTTATATTTTGGTCTATATTAAGTAACTAGTAGCTAACTAAAATTTTATTCATTTTTTAGGAAAACGAAGTTAGAAAGAGCGTGGCCAAATCGCTTGTGGCTGATCTTAGCAAACAAGCTTCCATTATTGCGGACAAGCAAGCTCGGCTACATGAAATGTGGCCTTCGATATTCGTGGATATCGTTAAAGAAGCTGTGGTAGATATGTGGGATTTGGAAGGCTACGTCAAAAAACAACAGAAACAATTTGATGAAGTTTGAAGTTGTATTGCACCTGTTGTGGAATTTTTTATTCCATTCTGCTGTTTCGTGTTGATACAGGGACCTGCATTTTGACGTGCAGGGCAATAGCTCTTGCACCTTATCAGAAGTTTTAACCCAAATAAGGTTAATTCTTTGAGCTTTCGCTATATCAAATTTGATGTGATGATAGCACAGGTTTTTTGGTCTTCACCCTTAAATGTGTTGTTTCAACCTGCCAAATTCTTTCTACCCATAAGCGCCTTGTCTTAAAGTTGGGCTAAGAATACCTTAAAAAGTTTGGGACCATAAACCTTGGTCAGATCGACCCTTACTGGGAGGCCAGATCACTGAGATCAAGTCAAGCAATAAGTAAATAATGTTCCTATTTGCAATTGCACCTTGAGCAATTTCTGTTAGCTTACTCGAATACTAAGATCAGGTTTAAGAAATGTTTGAAAACATGTGACTAGGTTTTAGTTCCTGCCTAAAACTGTTACTTTAGTCCGACAAAAACTTTGTTTTGTCACTCCTGTTTTCATTGATTTTGCTTACTTTATACAAAGAAAACAGTAACGCGGAAGGCAATAAATACACTGTTTTGTTATGTAGCGACCAAGCCTTTTCCAAGTTTTTAAATGTTATTTGCACAGTCTTTTTTGTTCTATGCAATTGCGAAAATGACGTTCGATTGTAGTGTACTTGTGGTGGCATTTGCTAACTGGTTCAATGTTTAATAAATTCCGCATATTCATTTACTGAAAGTTTAAATCTAGTCTTTCGTGTGTTTAGTCTTGAGTGACGCAAAACTATTGTCGCTAGCAATAGTTATTTTAACCATAGCGAGATCTTTTTCACGTACGTATTCAAAAGAATGCAGTAATGTCATCTTGCTACTGACAAAAAGAAACTTGTCGAAAGCAATTTGAATGTTTGTAGCTTTTGATTTAATGGTTGTGAGCTTAGAATTAAAACTAGTGATCATAGTAACTACCGGTAGTCAGTGGTGGATATTCAAAATTGGGGGCCTGAGGCAAAATTCTAATAAGGGGCCCCGAAAAATTGACAAAGCTATAAAATAAATAATTGCGATCAAACAACGCTACTGGGTAGGCTATAGATTGTTGCAAAAGAATTGATGCAGATACATTAGGATATATTCATAATCAAAACCATACGTTAGAAATATTGAAACGCTTTTTTGCAGTGACTAGTTACCGCATTTCACAGTTACTCACCCTTCAAAAAAATTGGAGTAATTTGCTATCGAAAGCATTACAATAACTGCACAATTGTAGGGAGTATTCAAATGATTTGCTGCAACACAAGTGCCTTAAAAACTTGGTGTGACTTTAATTGTCATGAAACATTCCGCAAAACAGAATTGTGCAGAATATTTAGATGTTATGCAGCAACATAGGCCATCTTTTTTGTCAAAACATCGTGAGATAAGGGCTGACAATATGCTTAGCTAGTGTACTGCTAGACAAAGCTTAAACTTCCTAAAAATATGAGTCTTCACATGCTTATAAACGTTATGCTTGTAAAAAACCATTGAATTTAATCGTAATGCGTTGAGATAGGAGTTATCTAAAATTTAAAATGCTGGCGCTGGTTAATTGCATTAGGTCTATTGAAAAAAACAGGAAGTTTAGTTACAATGGTTGTTGCCTTGTTTTTTTGCTGACCACAGGTCAGCAACCAATTTACCAATAACAATATTCTCTACATTATTATCTTTGAACTCACTGACACTTGATTACATAGGGCTACTGGTATCATTTTCTGTTTCATCAATACACATAACGTGGATGCTTGAAAATACACTTTTTATCTCTCAGTTCTGTAGTAGTAGTAGTAGTAGTAGGGCTGTTAATTACAATAAATCTATCCATTAGACGTTTGCATCATCCACGTTCCTACTTTCTTCCTTTCGCCTTCGTTTTGATACTATACTTTCATACTCTCTATTTAATTGATGCACTAAAACTGTCTGGCATAAGGTAAGGTATACAGCAAATCAAGGACTACTCTCTTAATTGAACTGATAATTTACAAATGAATCTGAATAAACAAACCTTTTTGATAAATATGATTGTAGTAGACTTCATATTTGGATGAGTCACCAGACAAGTAATGCGTTAAAGCCACTAAAATCTTTTATTGTTTTACTGTCATAACCAAAGATAGTGGCATATACCAATCATGAATATTGACTTAACTAATTCTCCTTTTACAAATTCCTCTAAAAAGCTAAATATGAGAATGTAGCAAATTTGCCGTTGAATCATTGGCTTGAGCAGAACACAGCAAGTACAAAGATGCCAAACAACTAAAACTTAATGTTTTTAAATCTTGCAAAAACTTTTTGTGCTTGCATATCTCTAATATTATTTTGCACCACAAACGCAACTGACCGATTATTCTTTCAAAGCAAATTTATTTCCACTTTTACCAATATCTCATTAACATCAATAAACCGCTCACAAAAAGATGAATTAATTAATTTACGTTTTGATACAACCGAAAGCTGGACCGACTTCATAGATAAATTATCACAGTTCACAGGCAAAGTCTGGTCTGCTCAAACAGCTAAAAATATAAGTTGTTCTGATCACATCAGAAAAATGAGGTTCCACCTAAAAAATATGTTAAACCCACATTGTCACAACAGTTTCTGTCAAAAGAACTGGAAAACCTTCAGCCCAAAACAGTAATAGAAAAAACAAATTTTAGTGTTTGGTTTTTATTAAGGCAGTGGCTATTTTGCCGTCAATGACATTTTACCCCTGCACTCTATTTTCTATTGAATGTTTGTGATTGGTCAATTTTGGTGACATATTAAAAAGGTGACTTTTAGTCGTTTGTGATTGGTCAATGTCTATAATGTATTAAAATTGACCAAAAGTAATTTGACAAAAATGGAGCTTTTATCTCACACTCCTACTCATATCCACAAACTCCTATCCCCTCCTTAATGTATACTGCCTCTGCTTAAGTACCCTGCCTGCAAAGATTCGAACTTCTAACCACTTTATTTATAGTTAGTATCACTATCCAAACAATAACTATGAGCACGCCAAAGCAATACTTATGAGCACTGCAGCAAAACCAATTTTGAAGACACACAAACATTGAACGGCAAAATAGCTTGCAAGGGTAAAATGCAGTCAAAGGCAAAATAGCCACTTTTGGTTTGCACTTCCACAGTTGTTAAGACCAAGGACTCATTTCAAAATGCCACAAGATAGCCTAAAAGTACACACGCCATTTTTAAAAGGGGGGGCCTGAGGCGGCTGCCTCATTCGCCTCACCCAATATCCACCACAGCCTGTAGGAGCTTTGAAGTTAATACGTTACATCCTTAACGCTTAGAATTGGCTGCCTATCTTTTTTACCCAGACAGCTAAGCTGCATTAAATGCGTTCAGTGTTGGCAGGCCAAGCGTTCCGCTCCGAAAAGTTTGATAGATTTGCTTTTTTTGCAGCGTGTGTGAAATTTTCTGCACAGTCCAGGCTAGTGATGTCAAACCCGTAGTGTACGCAGTCGCTTTTGCACTTTTTTTTTACTGCAGACCCGAGACCATAATATATAAGACTTCTGCGTAGCAATCACACAGGCTACAACGTAAAATTATTGGCAAAAATTAACTTTGCAAAGGAAGATCGCTGCTGTCACCCCTGCTTTGGTCTGTTGGATTGTCCTGGAAATGATATTAAACAGCAATCAAGCAATGGTGAGTCTCCAGGCTGAAAGGCAGTAGAGTTTTTGTGATTTGAAGTACCCTCTTGATCACTGTTTTTATTTATCATTTCCAGGTCTACTCTAACTTTGAGTGGTAGCGCTCAATCACCAGCCTACAAGTGACTAGACCAGCGCTAGCGGATTTAGTGGTTAAAAGCATTTGCTTAGCATTCGGTAGACGTGGATTTAATTCCCTTGTTGCGTGGCGCTCGGCAATGAAAGCAATACGGAGGGTGGAATGTAAAACTTTATTTTGGCGACACGCAGTCATGACTAACACAGTGTAATGGGTTTAAATAGCCTGAGCACGTAGCCATTTTGTTGGTTTAAACTCGTGGGATGAACTTTTTTGGAGGTCTAGTTTCTTTTTTCTGAAGCAAGAAAAAGTGATTGCTGAAAGTAATCTCAACGATAAATTGTCTCAAACGATTTCATGCGAAGTTATAGCTTTTTATTTTATAGTGTAGCGCAACGGCAGGCACCTGGCTGTGGTCCGGTGTCAAAAGAGTGCACTCCATACGGCGACTAGTCACTTCTATCATGATAGCTACTGAACGTAGATTGTGTTCCGTTTATAAGTTAAGACTGCTGTTGTTGACTTTTGACTTGTGGTTTTTTAACATTGAAGTTGCAGTGGCTGCAACAATAGCAATTGCGATTCGCCTTCAGCAATATCAGAAGTTACTTTGACCAACCAGTCAATCTTCAGCACGTACATGTGGTTCGGCTGCTGCTATGTACAAAAAAAAGAAATCATGTGCCCGGAAAACTGCGACTTTCTCATATCCAGACGCATGGGCGTCCGCTGAGGAGAGCTTCACCTTGTTTTGCAGAGCAAAATAAACAAAAATTCCACGTTCAAAAAGATTGATGTTCATGAAATACAAAATAAATAATGGTCTTCTCATTTTGTTTTAGTGACCACAATGGGCAAAAATTTTTACTTTCCTGAGGTTCTCTTCTAGTTTTTACCTTAATTGTAATAAATATTTTTTCTTCTGCTGTTCCTTTTTTATGTTTTCATCTTTTCTATTTCTCATATAAGCATAGCACTTGCTTGGGCACGGGGCGCCGCGTGTGTGCCAATCAAGGTTGGTCTGACTTATGGCCGCCGTCATAGCCGTTGTCTTTCCACTCATGGTTGGTTGGAATTCACGTGGTTTTCGCGTTTGCGGATGCCCTTTTTTGCCTCTTCATACTTGTACTTGAGAGTCATCATCACATGGCACTTCTACTTAAATTTTGAACCATCAGGAAGCAACTTTGACTAGATATCCTTCCGGTTTATCATTGCCTTCAGGCGTATGTCCTACATTCTCACTTGCACTTCTTCGTTGTAGCCTACTGTAATTTTAAATGTTTTATGTATGAAGTAGAGATGAAGTAAAAAAGAATCAAGCAATGCTTTGTCCCTCTCCCAAAGAAAATTGAGCTCATTTATTTAATGATATCGCTTGAAAATTTAATTAAACTTACCTGATGCCTTGCCACCCACACAAAATATTACGCTAAATGGTCTAGGCGTTTGCATAAATTAAATTTGTCAGTATTACATATTTACTGACTTCGTTTTGAGCGAGTACTAAAATAAGTGAGGCTTTCTACTACCATAAATAGGAGTAATTTGCTCATTCTACTCAATATTTGAATGAGCGGCTTCAAATCTAAACAAAATTCTTTTTTATTTGCATGTATTAACGTATATTGTTTTGCCATTGTCTCTTTTTTTGTCCACTGCTGTCAAATTTTTTTTCTACATATGCTTATTTGGGCAAAAATAAAATGATTGAATGATTGATTGATCAATCAGTATAAATTTAGTTCCTTGATAAAACTATATATTTTCATGAAAGCCAGTGAAAATAAATGGCCCGCTCAAAAAGTCGAAACTTCTGTGAGCATGTAGAAATTGCCCCTTGGGCTAAATTCTAGGTTTTCTTAATTTTAGGGTTAGGGTGAAACCACACTGACACTGTAATTTTGCTACTAACCATATGTACTGTAGATTTCATTTTGGAAACAAATTAAATTTATAAATTATTGTGTAGCAATATTTTACTGTGCTTACAGTAGGGTGCCATTACTAAAAGCAGCAAAATAGCCAAATGGTTTATTTTTGGTCAGGCAAAGATGGGTTACAAATAGCACGCTTCAACGATAGTATAGATTGTTATACAGTGATAAACCTATAGGAAGAAGTTGCAGTGACCTAGGCTTGTTGGATTTTTTAAATTTTGTTGCCTTAAACTGTTAAATGCCAAATTTTGAGACTTAAGTAGCCTGAACCTGTAGCTTAAACCACAAAAAAATTGGTTAACCATTTGAAAAAACATAAGCGCAAAGTTTAATTAATATCTGTAAGTTCAGGGCTTATGTAAAGGTTTTTAGCCACTTACAGTTATTGTGCAAGAAGAAATACTCAAACAGCTGAAGACATGTAGGTTATGTCTTTTGCTTTAGCAAAGTAGACTTAGACCTGTTGGTACTTCTATCTAGATAATTTAAGTTTAGATATCTTGGCAAGTAAGTTATTGACTATGCTTTGGTTTAGACTTTGTTTCTATGAATGCTGTTGCTATAGAAATAAACGAGATTTATTGCTTCACAATTTAGTAAATTTTTGTTGCAGACTCACATGTGCAATCATTTTTTGTAAATGCGTTATGTAATCTGTCATTTCACTGTATTGAAGTTGAAAGGTATTTTGTCATCTGCATATTAGCAGATTGTTCAGGCAGCTATTGGTACAAAAAATATGTTTTCACAACAGAAGAGTGGATTTGGAAGTTCTGGCTTTGGTAATGATTCTTTCAAGTTTCATTTTATACAATCGAGAGTATGGTCATAGTTCTTTTAAGGTCAATTATGTTTAGAAATTTGAAATTTATTTGGCACACTGCTTACTATGCATGCTACCTAAATCAACTTAAAGAGTTTATGTCAAGGTGCATGATTTTAAAAAGGAAGGGGCTATTTTGATGTTGACAGCATTTTACCCTTGGAGACTATTTTGTTGTAATCATTTATATGCGTTTATATTGCCATAATTGCTACAATTCTGCAAGCAATACTTTGGCATGACACAGTGCACCTGCCTTGAAATGCAATGGTTATGGGTTGGAATCTTGGCTAGCAGGGCACTTAGAAAAAGGCAGTGTACAGTGGAGGGGAGGCCCAGTATGTGGATGTATGGGATAGTGTATGCTGCAAGGGAGTGTTCAGTGTGGGGGGAGTGCACACTGGCAGTGCAAATTTTTTTAATTGATTATTAGAATTGACCAATCAGAAACGACCAAAAGTCAAATGTTCAATACATCATTAAGATTGACCAATTACAAATAACTCACGGCAAAATAGCCTCCAAGGGTAAAGTGTCATTGACAGCAAAATAGCCACTGCCTTTTTAAAATAAAAGGAGGTGCACTTAATTTAATCTCCTTTGCATTATTTGTAGCACTGTTACCAGTATCAAATGCACTAAATTTTGAACTTTGGCAAATTTGAATCAATAGCCTTTCTTTAGTAATTTAGTAAGATTAACTAATTGGGTGCATTAAATTATCAGCTTACAGCCAATGTTTTTGAGCACATATCAAGTAGTATTAATTAGTATGTGTATGCAATGTCCTGCAGTATCTGCTTTATACAAGGTTTAGGTAAGGGTTAGTGTTAGGGTTAATTGACATCACAAAACATCATCATGGATGTCAAGGGCATTGTGCACATTGCAGTAACGTACTATTTAGTTGAATTCCATGCCAAGTGGTCAAAAACATAAGGGATTGTGGTTGCCCCTAATGTTTTGCCAATCATTTTTTTTTCTGTTTTTTAAGTTATTGGTGATTTATCGTTGTTATTGTTTTCATAAAAAATTTTTGTTGTGGGTACATGGCCATAGTCTATTTGGACTAATTTTTTAGCTACGTAGAAATTTTTTAAATGCCTGCCTTGTATTGGGCCACATGCTTTCACGCAACAGTTGATGCACGTTGTTTGAAGTTTTCTAATGGTGTTAGGATCAAAGACTTGAAAATGATCATGTTGGTATGTGATATATACAATGATATTTTGCTTGGGAAATGAGCTGGTTTTTGAAGTTAAGGCTAACGCATGTAACCTTCAGGTCATTAGCAAAAAGTCAATTGTATAATTTTTTCATAAAAGTTCTCCCTTGTACAGAAGTAAAATCTTGGCACTTTTGTTCTGTGCCACAGTCATATAATCATTTTCTCCAATCACTTTTTGTTAACATTTTTGGTTATGTCACAGTATGTTATTTTTTTTGGTGCTTATTGGCATTTTTGCTATTACCTGCTATTTTAAATCGAAATCAGTATATATCAGATGGTGCAAAAAAGTTAACTTTTCGTGATAGAATTTTTCAAACAGTAAGGTAGACCTGTGGTTCTTGTATGTAGTACACATCGTGACAGAACCGTTTGTTATTTTTCATGAAGATTTTAACTTTACTGGTAGAAAAAGATTATTGCTGTTGTTTCTAAAATTAATTGCTCAAGGATATGTTTTCTCTGTTCTTATTGCACACTTGCTGCTTTTCCAAGGCAAGTCTTGTCTTTTGAACTGCAACCTGAAATATTTTTCTGGACTTCTGTGTGATTGTTTATTGTAATTTATTTTGTAAAAACTCTTTTGCCTCTGCAGGTTGTCCAAGAAGTCACCGTACCCCTCGAATATGTAAAAAACAATCATAAATTAGCATATAAATGGAATTTAATGACATCAATAGCATGAGCATTAAACATCAAGAATATCGGTGTGTTCACCATTATTTTCAAAACACAATCAAATGCGCCTCCAAATTCGATCAGATGTTTGTGTAATTCTGGAGTGATGGTTGTAAACACATTCTCCTAGCTCTGCGATGGTTTCATTGCTGTAATAGCAGTGAGCAGACACTTAATCTTTGTTAATTCCCCACAATGCATTATTCAGGGTAGTGAGGTCAGGACTACGAGGTCGCCATGCCAAAGGTGTTGGTGAAGCAGAACTACGGTCAATCCAATGGCCTGGAAAATGTTTGTTCAAAATGTTGCGTACACATAAAGCAAAGTGAGCCACAGCACCATCTTGCTGGAACCACATGTCATCCAACAGGCCTCTGTCTCTTAGTTGAGGTATGAGGTAGTCTTCCAAAATTTCAAAATAAGTCATGGCATTACCAGGTGCTTCCTAAAAATAAGGACCAATCAAAGCAGTTGATGTCACACCTGCCCACATCATAGCATGTGGCAGATGATGCTCCAATGTCAAAGAAAAATTTGAATTCTCCTTTGCTCACATCACAACATTTTGGCTACAAGAGCTTCAATAGATGGCACATTCATCACTAAGCAATACTTTTGATAAGGATTCGTCATCAGGAAAATTTCCAACAATGCTTGGCATGCATCTTATCATCATTCAAAGTTGATGTCTAAAAGTTCATTTGTGAATCTTGCTCGATATGGCTTGAGAAGCAGATCTCTCCTCATGTGATCGTGCAGAGTTGATTTCAGAACTCCCAATTCTGTTGCTCATTTCCTGATTGACTTCTGTGGGAAACAATCAACAGAAGCAGCTGCCTCTGCACAAGTTTCATCATGAGATACTCTTCATCCACTTCTTGGTTGATCCAAAACTGATCCCTGTTCAAATGCTGGCTTCTCCCAATCCAACAAAGTCGCTTTGCATGGTGCAGTCTTTTCAAAACGTTCTGTAAACATATCCATAATTTCAGACATTGTTTGTCCTGTGTTGGGTCTCTCATGCACCCAAACACTAGCAACTAATCTTTCTTCAATGGAATACACACTTGTATCAGTCATATTAAATGGCGAAACTAATCATTGAAATGTTGAAATTGCCCTATTAGATCAACTTCTTTAAGGGGGTATGGTGACTTCTCAAACACCCTGTGCATTGCATTTGGATGGATGACAATTTTGGGAATTGCTTTCAAGATTTTACAATGAAAGGACACTTTTAAAAAAGAGAAGCTTAAAGCACAGTTACACTAAATTAGGAAGAAGTACCTCAAAGTGAAATTCAAAAAAACAAAATCGGCCTTGAATGGAAAAATATGTGCAAGCAGTTAGCAATAAGAACATTGATCACCTTTATAATTAAACATGTCAGTGAAATTAGAAACCAGTTTGACTTATCAAACTTTGGCACTAATTTTAAAGCAATGGTGCTCCTCTGTCTTTCTACATACAAAGGTGAAATTTACAGAGAAAGTGCTAAATGTCTCTGTCATGTTTTGTACCATTTATGAGAAACAAATCTTTGATACGGTATGAACTTTGAATAGTTTCAAAATATTAGGTGTTATTGTTGTTTTTTTTTGAGCCATTCGATATTTGATATCATAAAGAATCAGATTGCGAGTTTATCTGTATTTGAAGAATTCATAAACAAGTAAGGATTAATGATTGAAAAATACAGCAAATAATTGCTTTGAAGTTGGTTTACGCTGAATAGAAAAGTTTATTGTGACATTTCAAAAAGTTGGTAGGTCTTTCGTTTTTTGGCTGAAAAAAGCACTCGTTGATGAAGTAAATGCGTAGCAATGCCTTAGGACTGTAAAGGTTTGTTTTATTTTGTGGTGCACAAATGTTGATGCAGCATAATGCTTACCTATCCCAGTAAGTTGCCTATTCATCAATAATTTGGTGTTTAGGAACCTTTTGTTGAAAATGATGATAGTTTAAAATGCTATTAACATACAAACCTTTGTACCACCAAATAAAATAAAGCAAAAAATATGTAGTAATTATTCCGTTTTTATCCGGTGTTGTCTCCTTAGCAGAGATTGCCGGATTCACCCCATTCTGCAATTGCTTGCACTCCGTCTCTCCACTTGTCTCTATTCAGGGCATCCTCCTTCAAAACAATCCTCTCTGTCTCCTTCTCTACCTTCTTTTTCCTGGTCTTGTGTAGGCAAAATAAAATGTAAACAAAAAATATGCAGTATTAGTAGCCTTGGCCTAACAAATTATTTGTTTGCCAGGGTCAGCAGGAGGTGGCTCGTTGTTTGGAAACAAAAGCAGTACAACAGCAGGTGGTTTATTTGGAAGCACTGGCAACACGGGAGGCTTTGGCTCTACTTCTAATGCAGGAGGTGAACGTTTTTCTAAATTACCGTATTGTTTGAATTAATTGAAACATCATTTTAGATATACATGCAAGTTGAGACTGGCTATTAGGGTACATTGCTTGATTTTTACTTGAGAGTGCTTTATACCAATATTTTAAAACAGAGATGTACAAACTGTGGCCTGCAAAAAGATCAGATTTGTGGTCTTTGTTGACAGGTTGATCATCCAAAATAAAAAAGTAAAGCATTACGTAGAAGATGCTTTAGTTGCAGTGGGGTGGAATCCTTAATACCTATTGAAGGATTGATGAATTTTGATCATTGTGTGGATGTCTGAAAAAGAAAAGCCATTCCTGATACAGAAAGAGCATTTTTGATAGCATTAATTATTTTCAACATATTGTGGCGCCTTGTCATTCATTCTAAAAAGTTTCCAAAATTTTGAAAAATGTTCGGTTGTAAGTGTTAGTTTGACCTGCAAGCTCGCTAGATCTGAATTCAATTAAAAATCTGTGGAGCATCATAAAAATGCACTTGTGCGCAATGGATAGTACCACCATGAAAAAGCTCATATAGCCAGTAATCCAGGTGTGATACCAAGATCCTGAAATCACCATCTAATGAAAGTATATAGTTGGATCAATGCCACGGCGTGTTCTAGAACTTTTGACAAATAATAGAGGTTGCATGAAATCTTGATTTGCAGTATTGCGTTAAAAATAACTTCAAATCAAAGAAATATTTAAATTTCCAAATGATTTGTGTAGTGCTTCAATTAATTGGAATGATACTGCATTATTTTACACATTTACATACTTTTCTGAATAATGTATTTAGTAGACTATATTATGTGTCTTCATATTGAATCCTTTACATAAAATTATGGTTTTGCCTTAAATAAAATTCATAAGCTATTTTGTTCGTTTCATCCAACAGTTTAGCCTAGGCAGTAGCCTTAATAATGTTAATATCCTAGTGAAAAATAAGGTCTTGTAGAAATCGTATTGACAAAAGCAGTTGCAATAATCAGTTGAGGGATTTGTAATTTACTGCTTCCAAATTATTCGTAGTTGTTCCACCAGACTTACAGGTAACAGTACATTTATAATCTACACTCTGCACTGACTAACTGAAAGCTTAGAAGTTCAAAATACTGTATATAAAAATATTTCTTAGTCTTGCTTAAAACGCAGTTACATTTAGTCGTGGATACTTCGTAGACTGTAGAATATAGTTCCAAGAATTCTGGCGTAGTACCTGCTGATTAGCAATTATTTTTAATTTATGACAAGAGGTATAATTAGCCTAGTACAGTAATCGTGAAATCGACTCATTGTAAGAAACTGTTATAAATTTCAAGTAAATTGTCATAGTGCTGTGAATAATTGTAACGAATGGGAATAGCTGAGTTTTAAAAGTAAATCTTGTTTGTGGTGCCATCATCACTCTGCATAGAAGTTGATTTTCATGAATGGAAAGGATGGGATGGTAGGCGATTGGTTGGCATGCCTTTACTTACATGGCATTGTATACCAGTTATGTGAGTTATTTATCAGTAAATTCTGAAATTGATAACTTCTTCGGGTAGATATCTTTGGCTTTGTAGTAAAACTTTTCCCGTTTATAGTGAAAATAAAATTTATTACTGAAATGTTCATTGTTGGTTCTTTTCATTTTAGGTGGTTTTGGCTCATTCGGTTCTAATACCGGAAGTATTTTTGGCACGCCAGCGACCAAAACTGGCACTGGATTGTTTGGTACTCCTTCGCAGGGTTTTGGTACATCAACCCAAAGCACATTCGGTGCTTCAAGCTTTGGACAAACCCAGCCTGGAGGACTATTTGGAACCAGCACACCGGCATCCACTGCCACTGCTTTTGGTGGAGGAGGTGGTGGTCTGTTTGGTGGTGGATGTGAGTTATTAGTTTTTATTCCACAGCATTGATTGGGCTTGTAATTTGTGATTTGTCGTGATAACCTTAATGGCTTATTGGTTTAGCTACTTCACCACTGGTACTGTATCTTGCATGTTTAGCATCGTTTGGCAACCAACCGTCTGGCACTGGAAGTGTGAAATTTACCCCGGTCAGTGGAACTGATACTATGATGAAGAATGGATTGCAGCAGAACATCAGTACAAAGCATCAATGTATCACTGCCATGAAACAATATGAAGGAAAGAGTTTTGAAGAACTTCGAGTTGATGATTATCTTGCCGGAAGAAAAGGACAAGGTATAATACAGTAGTGCCTGTAAATCGTTGGATTTTTAGTATTTTACTTTAAATTTTTCCAGAACTGTGTATCTTCTAAGCAGATTTTTACATTATAAAAATCAAAGAATTGGTATTATCTGATGATTTATATGGGTCTGAGTCAGATATATTTTTTGCAGCTGGTGGCTCAGCATTTGGAACTTCTTCTTCTTCAACTGGTCAAACGGGTTTTTCTTTCGGTCAAAAATCAACTGCTGGAGGTTTATTTGGCTCTACTGCCAAGGTTCGTATCGTATTTTTGTAATCAACGATGTAAAGCAACAAACTACAGGGTGGGCCAAATGTCTTGTTACCCTGCTGTAAAATCAATACAACACATAATGTGTAGTGTATTTGCTTTAAAAAAACTTAATTTGTTGTATTTTCAAACCAGTTTACTTATTAAATTTTTGAAACTTGATTTTATATCCGCCATATACCAGAGTTCTCAATCGCAGAATATTGTGTTTTGGTCCAAGCGAAGACGCCACATTATTGTGAAGAAAGTGGAACATCGTCTTCTACATGTCATGGTATGGGGAACAAGAAATAGCGAGCACCTGTTTGGAGCATATTTCTTTGATGGACCTGTCAGTTATTATAATTATTTAGCCAAGCTTGAACATTGGTTCATGCCACAACTGCAAGGCCTTGGGATTGAAAGCAGTGTCTGGTTCCATCAAGATGGGGCGCCAGCTCACTTTGCAATAACTATATGGGAATATTTTGCAATAACTATGAGGGAATGTTTTAATGAACTTTTTCCCAGTCGTTGGATTGACCGTGGATTTGCCACCTTGCCAGCTCCACTTGACTGGCTGCCTCGAAGTCCTGACCTGACCACAAATGACTATCGTTCATGGGCTTTATAAAAGAAAAAGTTGCACAGCAGCGCTTCACGAACACTAATAAGCTGAAGCAAGCAGTGACAGACGCTTTCAACAAAGTTACATCTTATATGCTTAGTAGAATGTCTGACCGAACTTGGCGTCGAATCAGCATATGTTATCACAATTATGGGGCACAAACAGACTCAATACACCAATCAATAGCGACAGTTCTGAATTGGATGACAAGAACTAAAACCAAATTAAGTTCTTCAAATCAAACTTACCATACATTATACGTTGCATTAATTTTACAAAGGGGGTAGCAAGGCTTTTGGCCCATTTTGTTTCGTTTCTATTGCGTGTAGATGACAATAGTAGGCATGATTGAAGCTGCAAAATCACCCAACAGTGTAAATGTCATGAGCCATCGATATATGTTGTTGCGGTCAGTGCACAGTTTGAACCCGAAGCATAAGCTTGAAAGCAAATCTCAGCTTTGCGCAGCCATGCCGCGTGCAACGTAATGCTCGGATATACTTGTTTAACCTGCAGACTTTTTCCTGCAAGTTGAATGCTCAGTTTATCTGCCCTGTTTGGTTTAGCAGAACTGTTTGATTACGTGTGAAGGTCAGACATAGTGATCCTATCTGTACTTTGATGTTCTTCCACTATTAGTGAAGATTTGAATGAATATGGATGCGGATAAATTCAGTGCTTGATAAAAAATCGATCCAGTGGAAACAATCATTGTAGGATTTTTAAGGTTACAGCAACTCTCCCATCTTCTTTTAAGTCGCATGTTACGCTCGACAATACCGCGTTCCCCCTTGTTGACTGGGCGGACTGCAGAAACACCTACACGATATGCTTCTGTTGCAGCCTGCTTTTAACACTGCACCTGGTGGTAGCTTGTTCGGTAATACGAGCACTTCGTCAAGTGGTGGAGGATTGTTTGGTACCAGTAAGCCTTTTGGGGCTGCCACTGCTGCCAGCACTGGTTTTTCTTTTGGAGGCACGTCAACGGGAGGCTCATTGTTTGGTAGTAGCGCCGCTAAACCGGTAAGCAGCACAATGCCATGTACTGGACACCGAGAAATTTATTAAATTGTGATATTTAAAGGCATTTGGAGCAACATCAACTTCAACCGGAGGAGGCTTGTTTGGAAATTCTGGAGGATCGGCTTTTGGCACTAGCACTGGTTTTGGTGGAGGCTCTGTAAGTTGATAACTGTTGTTGGCATTTGCGTTTTTGAGACAGTGATACCAAGTGTTTAAGTGAATTAGCAACTGGCTGGTTTGCGTATTGTGCAATAGTGGTTACTTGATTATATAGTTACTTAATTCTTTACCGCTCTGTGCTGTTTTGTAGAGTCTATTTGGAAATAAGGCTACAACGGGTTTTGGAGCTACTCAAACCAATACCGGTTTTGGTAATACGGGTGGAAATTTATTTGGTCAATCCGCTAAACCAGCTGGCAGTTTGTTTGGCACGTCCACTGGTTTTGGTCAGCAAAATACAGGTACTTAATTTATAAATCACAACCCGAGTTTTCATGATGTCATAAATGACTTGAATATGTCATTCCATTAATAGTTTGTTAATTTCTGCTTGCTGTCTTAATCTCACGTTACACTTTTTGGAGGTTGTAAAGAATCTCAGGGTTTTTCATGGCAGTGCTTGAAAAGTTCGTGAGACATATTCTAAGAGTATTGAGTTTTTAGTAGCAAAAGTTTTAGAGTTAAACGTTGTTTAGGAAAATGACTACAATATCCGTGATCAAAAGAGGCAACTAGATAGTAAAAAAAAAGAATTAACTAACTGCATGGAAGTGAGAAAATCTGTGTTAGTAGCTTCTGATGCAACTTCAAATCGTTGCATTGCTAAAGCTCAGCTATTACTCTGTGACAATTAACATGGTATGCCCAACTCGATGCAATTAAAAAAAAACTTTGAAGTCGTGATTTTTGCTTATCTATGTTTCGAATGATTGCTTGCTGGATTACGTATATGAAGAATTGAGCAACCATGCCTGCTTCATACAGTATTGGTTTTTTGGTTAGGCTAAAGCAGTATTGATTACAGGTGGTTCTCTTTTTGGTGGTGGCAAGCCGGCATTTGGCGGAACAAGCACCGCAAACACTGGCGGTCTTTTCGGGAACACACTTAATACATCTACTGGTCAAAACAAAGGCTTGTTCGGTGGTTTTGGTACTGGTTCAAGTCTAGGTGAGCTTGCAAGACATAATGTTTATCGAAGATAATCTAGCCGTTATTTACCCCCTCAATTTTATGTCGAGATGATAAAATTTGTGGTGTTGCTTTTTAACGTCAATGGAGTGACTAATCTGCTCAAGTTTACCTTGTTGTGAAATACGATGTGTTTTGAAACTGGTAGTTTTTGTTCGACATTATATAACAAAAGTCAGAAACAACTTGGTTTTAAGCAGTGGTTCTCAACCTTTTTCGTGTCGTGGCCCATTTCAAGGAGCGGCAAATCTTTGTGGCCCAGTTTATTGCCGTGGCTAATCTTTTCCGTGTGCCGTGGCCCACTTTAAGGGGTCACATACTTTTGTGGCCCACTTCTACATCTGTGATGTGATCGCGACAAAGTTACTGGGATCAACGTCAGAACTCATGGCAGCGGAAGTGATCTCCAAAAAAAAAGGTCATTGGTTCCCCAGTGCCGAGGATGGCCAGTCGGCAGGCGGAATCGGAATTAATTTACAAAGGAAAATATAATCATTGCGCCTCCGATTCATGGGTGCTGGTTTGTATGGCTGTTCATATGCACCGGTATTTCTCAACTTCATTCCACTTGCAAAGCCATTAAAGTACGCAAACGTCTGTGGCGCACAGGTTGAGAACCAGTAGTCTAAAGTAAGCTTGTTTATAGTTTTCTCTGGAGCAGGCATGTTGCCAATAAAATAAATATTAGCACGAACAATGTTAATTACAGTAATATGAATTGGATTTATGATGAACTAAGTAAAGATAAATTGAGCATTAACGCAAGGTATAAAAAAGTTTTGTTTTTCATTTTCTGTCATGTATTTTAGCTGCCGTGATATACATGTAGATATAATTGTTTTGGAATTCGGAACCATAAGCCGCAGTTTGGAACTACTAATACGTTCTAAGTATTCGTAAACAAAGGAATTTGGAATTTAAAGTGCTATGTTACTCCAGAAGAAATTCGGTTGGAAAGCGAGTGTATAGTGACAGACACGCACTATACCAGCACGTCTATGCCTTTCAAGCGGGGAAATAAAAACTTAAAATTTAGTTGATTTTTGATCGCGTTTTGTAAATAGTTTTTCACTTTTGTGCAGTTCCGGATGTATGGTACACACCAGGGTGTATCAGAATTTTTAAAGGGTGTACAAAGCTGACGTTGTGTACAGTGGTGTACCGGTTTTTTAAAAGAAGGTCTTTTTCTGGAAAATAATTTTGAAAGGACGGAATCTCAACTTTAGCGTTAGAAAGCAGCGATCATCCCCCCTCCCCCCCCAAAAAAAAATAAGGCCTTGCTCTTTAAATCAGCGGCAAACAGGTCAATATAACTGACCAAAATTTTTGTGATTTACAAGGAATAATGTTTCCATGGTATACATATTTTTTGAAAGCTAATGTAGGGTGTACCATCACAAAAAAGGTTGGAGGCCAGTGCTTTAGCGGGTGCTGTGATATACAATATGTTAAAGATGAAACTGCAAAGAAATCACTCCAATACCATATGTCAAGCAGTATATCAAGATCTTGTATTTGTAAGCTGATAAGATTGTGCTGTAAAACACATCATCAAAATTGGTCATTTTAGCTGCAAAACTGCATAATTATTAGGTTCAAATATTGCAGGTGGTGGATCGGCTTTTAACTTCAACAGCGGCACCAGCACACTCGGAGGAACGGGAAGCACCGGTTTTGGCGGCGGAACGTCGGGTTTCGGCGGAGGCTTGTTTGGCCAGCAAGCAACCACTGGCGCTGCTAACATGGGAGCTGTAACACTTCCTGTTGGTTCGAATCAGCAATCAAGCCAGGTCTTGCAGGTGAAATGTGCATTTTTTTTTTTTATTAAGTTGTGACCTGTGTTTGTCTCTTACGTTCGAATTTTACAGGCGCTTCTAGCAACGCCTTTCGGCGACTCCCCCCTGTTTAGAAACAACTTATCCGATTCTTCCAAGCGTCAAGAGGTTCGTATGCTTAGTTCTTGCCTTGCATCTTTAAGTAACACAGTGTTGTGTTAAACTGGTTGATGCATTAACGACCGCCTGGCTTTTTTGACACTTGTTCTGCTAACATTATCGCACTTGAAAATTTTTTTCGCAATTGCAACGCCGACTTGCATTCTAAACTAAATACTGTGCTTGATGCTCAAAGGAAGTAATGTCGCGAGTGTGATGATCCAATACTGACCTCGTTTTAAAACCTGTATGCTCTGAAATCTTGGTTGGCGCTCCCGCCAGTAACATGGTCACCTCTCTTATTGCTTTGCTTATCGTCCAGTATTCTCGACTGTGATGACGGCAATCTCGCATTCCTCTCGCTCCTTCGGTTATCTCTTAGCAAACTTCATTCCTGTTCACTTCAGAGTGTTATCTTCCATTGTTGTTGCTGGTTTCTTTTTCTCTTATTGCACTGTGTAGGATGTATTAAGCCACGTTCTGACTCCGATTAAGACGTGTTCCATCTATACTTATGAGACGATAATCATTGCTTGATCGGTTGGTATGGATGTAGATTCGAATATCACTCTTTGCCTTATTTCTAAGAGGTTGGGAGTTATAAAATGTAAAGGTAGATCCAATTACTAATGCTCTTAAAACCATTAAACGTGACTCTGAATATTGATCTATTCGTTGCAAGCACTGTCCTTCGTTTCTATAGTTTCAAATGTAGCCGACTTTAAATCAAAACGTTATTTTTTTATAAGATGCTGAAGCCAACCAATCCCATTGCACAGCAAGCCGCTTTGCAATCACCCGTGTACAGAGGCACTCCTGGATCGAAGATGAAAATAAAGCCCAAAGCCCGATCAAATGTGTCGCCGAAATCTGCAACCAGTCATGGAAAGCCGCACCAGCTCTTTGCAGGACTGGAACCAGATGACGAGTCTACTGCTGTCAGCAATCGCAGCTTTGTGGGAAGGTAAGTGCTCTTTTGATCTTACTTGCGGTGTTAGAGTTTTCTCTCACCTGCAGTAACTGATGTTATATTTGATTCTCAGCTACGGAGGTAATAAAATATGAAACTGGACAATTTTTTTGGTCCCAGTAGAAAACAATTCTGGCTGTACAAGCTTTTGAAAACAACAATATGCTAACCAGAAACCTTGAAGTCTTATGTAGTCGTTTTTTGATAATTAACAATTACAGAATACGTGATAGATTTCATATTCAGCTTTATACCGAAAATATTTGTTTTCCTTTGTTGAAAACTGCTAAAGTAGTGGCACGCAAAGCTGGGTGTCACTTACAACTTCAGCTTGCTTTAATATATTTTGAAAACTGGAAGTAAATAGCATTATTTTGTAATGTTTATTTCGCTGCAGGTCCAGCGTTAAACGCTTGACCATTAAGCTGGCACCGAATAGTGCCAGTTATCCTGGAACCCCACGTCGGCTATCCGCATCGTCATCGACTCACGGTTCGTCGAAATCTGCCGGTGCATCGCAAGCTGAAGAAACGTTTGAAGACAACGTAATTCAAAAAACGCTGTCTGGAAAGCTTCACTTGTCCGCAGTTGACACCCAAGAATCGTTCAGGGAACTTGCTTCTGAACCAACCCAACAGGCGAGCAAGGAGCTGTATAAATCCTCCACTTCCGCGACATTTCAACGAAGTGAAACGGGGTAGGTCTTTCAAACAATGCGTGTGCTGCTTCCAACATCAGATATAACAACTGTGGTAAAGTGCTTTTGTAGTTGGACACCTTGTATCAGTAAAATCAATAAAAATTGAGAAAATGTTTATGGTTGATAGCAGCTTCTATTGATTTTCTTGTTGCAAGTTGTACTTCATTACTAAAAGCCACTACACAACAGCGTCACGCAGAAAACTTACTGTGCATGTTATAGTTTTGTTAAAAACGTTTCGTTACCAAAAACGTGGGTTCACATCCCAAGGTAGCGTGTGCGGTTCGTGGTGATAAATCATTCGAGGTCTTGCTTTACTTCGATTTTACCAATGCTGCTTGTTGATAAAAACGTAATCGATTCTACTTGACAAACACTAACATCGTTGTGGTTCCTTTCAACTGTGCATAAGTTTGGTCAATTATGCTCGAGTCCAGCATATCACATCATACTATTTGCAGTGCAGAAGACTTTTCTTCAAGCTGTTTTCTTAAATTGTGCTCTTCTGTAACTATTGCTCATGTTTTTCAGCATCAAAGTCCCTTCAAGCAATGCCATACTAGCAAAGCAATCACAAGCGTCAAATCATTCATCGGCCTCTGGGAAAGCTGCCTCGAAACCAACATTGGCGCCGCAGACCAGCTCTTCTTACCAGTTTGCGAAACCCCTGGAAAAACAAACCCCTACCCCGGAGGTAAGAACTTGGACTATGCATAGTGTTTTATCGATCTAAAATGAACTGCTTTTGGGTGGTAGTCTTTACCATTCTATTTTATGGAGGACAATACTTTTGCTGATATACCAACAAGATTTTTTGAGAACAGTAGAATGGCCGTGCAGTCGTTAGTGATACAAAGCTATACAGTGTGCAGCTAATATGTAATGTTTCGTCCAGCTTAGCTGGCACTAATTTTGTAGTTTAAGCGCTGAACATGACACTATGAGAAAGGTGAAAATTTCCATAGTGCTTGATGAAGCAGCTATGGAAACTAATGTAGCACACTAGCAGTTAGTGCTTCTGCTTCGCAACCGGTAGACCTGCTTTTTCATTTCCTTTAAAGGACACACCACAAACATTCGTAGTGATGTTGAAAGATCTGCTTGGCATTTAGCTTGCAGCACAGGTTCCCAAATGGTCGTCGCAAGGCTTAACTTTGTTTTAAGGATAAACTTGTGTTAAGCTTTTTGTTTTTCTATTGCAGATTTGATAGCCTTTTTTTGGAGATCAGCTTGTGTTAAAAGCATTTTTGTTTTTATTTTTGACTTATGACTTTTTCGGAGGACAACTTGCATGTGAATGATTTTTCGGAGATTAGCTTACGCCAGAGGTGGGCAAACTACGGCCCGTCAACTCTTAAAGAAACTTCTATGTATTTAATTTAATATGACAGGGGTGGCCGCACTTTCCGCACTAAACAGCCAAAAACGATAGAAGCCATTACCAAAAGAGCCGCTACGCAATTCTTGGTTTGAATTGACGCATTTCCGTCTAAATAGAGAGTGATGACTTTTTTTTTGGATGCCATCATTTTCAAAGCCCTGTAATACGACATTGCAAGAAGTTATTGCAAGTCTTTAAGCTATTGCAAGCTCTGGCATTGTATACATCTATTGCAAGATTTTAGGTACTGGCCCTCGGCCAACTTTTGAATAGTCAATGCGGCCCTTTGACCAAAAAGTTTGCCCACCTCTGATTTGTGCAGTGCGTCGTTTGATTTTATACACGGGATAAGTGCATTGGAAGTTCATACATGGTGGTAGCCCCTGGCTTGTGGGTTATACCGAGAATGAAGTGTAAAGCATGGATGTCGTTTGCTTGGTGTCTATTAAAATTTGGTCGTTTGCTAAAAACCATTCTCGGTGAAAAGCACCCAAAATTTTACAACTAAAATCATATGAAGACGAGGCAATCTGTTAGCTTTGCTACAAAAAGTAGTTCGTTTTTTAAATTTGATATTTTTCAGGGGCCCCGCGCCAGCGAAACCCAAGCTGATAGACCAACGTTATTTAATGACACCATGAGCGATCTCAACATTCATTTGTCAGCGAAGAACGACTCCACTTCTGCTGTCAATATACCGCTCGGAAACTCTATATCGGTCCCTGCTTTGACTTCTGATACCACCGATCAGGTATTTATTTGGTACTACTGTATCAGTGGGGGCTACTGTAATAAAAGTTGAATGCGGTATATTTTTCTTTGCCACAAAATTAAAAAAATTACTGAAAAGTGCACGAAGCCGTAAGCAATACTATGCCATAGTTGAAAAAAGGACTGTTGAAAGCGATTTTTAACTTTTTCTTGCCATTCTATGTCAACTGCACATTATTATATTTTTATTTCAATTTTACTCCTTGCAGATCCCTGCGGAATCTCATCCTGCTGGCATTGTGCTATCTCGGGCTGGTTACTACACAATTCCAAACATGGAGCAACTCGCAACAATGATAGATGAGAACAAGAGATGCAAGATCACGGACTTCACTGTTGGAAGACTGGGTACGACTTGCGCGCAGATGATCTTATTGCTCGCAAAAGCTGAAGATACTTATCCGCTGAAAATGCTCGAACATGTTGTGTTTGAAACCGCGGCGGAGTTGCCCCGCAATGCTTGTTGGAAAAACTCGTAAACCACTCTGCCTCATACGAGCATTCAAATCGTAGTCTCTCGCTCGCGAGACTAGCTTTTTTGTTTTTCGCAGTTATTATTACCTTCAAGAATCGGAAGCATTGCATTCCTTTTCAGGTTATGGTTCCGTTTTCTTTCCTGGTGAGGTAGACGTCACTGATATGAACCTGGACGAAATAGTACATATTCGTCGCAAGGAAGTGACCATTTATCCTGAAGATGATAGGAAGCCGCCGATTGGAGAAGGTCTTAACAGGTAACTAGAAAATCATTTGATCTAAGAAACCCATTGTATCCCAAGACTAGTTTAAAAAGCATTTTTAAACATCAATTTGCACAACTTTGATTTGCTTTGGTGACAATATTGGCTCCTTAAGTTTTGATGGGTCCTCATTTCCGACTCCGTGGGGTTAGGTCGAAACAGCTGTGGCTGTGGGCTCCCGATAGGTCTCAGAAACACTTGGAGCTCTTCCAACATCATCCAAACAATGAAACTTAAACGCGCAAAATCTTAATATCTCCAGCCTCCAAATATTGAAGATCTGCAAGATTTTTGAACACCAGTTCTAAACTCCAAACACAATAAATGTTAAAAGATGATGAATTTATTGATGTGTGTTTAATGTTTATATCATCATCACATTACTGATGGCTGCCATTCGATTTGCGAGCTTTTGAAAATTTGGACGGTACGCTGTCGAAACTTTGAATTCAGCTAAACGATCTATTGTAAGAGTAGCAAGAGATTTCGCCTTCACAAACTCTATCACTGAGAATAACGATTCACAACAATATCTCGTTATCAGGAAAATCTCGAAAAAATATTTTGTGATTCGTTTTATGATGACGTTTTGCAATACTGCTTTCGCTTTGACCTTGGGAGATTAGGCACAGAAGTTTACTTTCTGAACAGTAAATAAATTAGTTCCTCTCATTCTAGCTGAAAATCTTAGTTCTCATTTTCGTACTTTGTTTCTTACTAATTTTCGATACCGTTTGCTTTCAAAGTGAATTGTTATGGCAGATTTTTTTGTTGTTTCGTTTCACACTCTCCAACAGCTTATGCTTAGATCCCATTTAGCAATACAGATTGTTGTCATCGTAAAAACGGTTTTTTGCTTAAAGCGTCATGGCTTTTTGTTACAGTTGCACTGAAGCTTGTGTAGACAGATAAGCCGTTTATAACACACGATAAGTTTATGAAGCATTTACTTGTAACTACTATTGCGTTGATATTTAGATTAATTTGAGCTAAGTATTTACCAGTAATTTGTCATTTGTGGTTAATATTCAAAATCCACTGTTCAAGAGCCCACGAAAATGTTTGGTGGGCCGCGATATGCCGGCCATTGAACAAGCCTATGTCAAGAAAATGGGGTCATAGACAAACAGTCTTGTTCAAGTGTTTGTTAGCTTTGTAGTAGTAGTACACCTGTTGGCTCCCTCCAGAAATTTGTATGCCCCGTCCTGTTAAATGAATGAAGAAAATCAGCTGGAAAAGCATTTTTATGCGACGGCTGTTGCTCACTTTGAGGTTGATTTCCAAAAAAAAAGATATTTAGTTTAAAACTGGTACACCCTGGGATCTACAGTGGTTGATAGGCACTAGTTGACTGTCATTAAGCGTACTACTTTGAAATTTTTTATCGCAATGTATCATAATTTTTACATCCAGACGTATGTAGTCACTGTTGTAAGGTAAGGACAAATGCCCTAAATCTAAAAGATGGAATCATTCAAAAATATTTATTTTCAATTTGTTTTACTCAAAATAGCACAAGTGTTAGGAAGGAAGCAATCGTTGTTTACCCTTTTTTCTTTTACACTAGCTACACGTACTACCAAAGTTTTTCTGGTATAATTGGTGTTCTTTTCAAGCGGAACTGTTACTGGTTACCGATCCTGTTTGGTCAGAATGCACAGCATAAACGGCAGTTCAGATTCACAGCGTCAACTCAAATCAAAATTATGTGGAAAAAGTGTCAGTTCATTCTAAACCGACATAAATATTTGTGCTGACTGGCAGTCCTACCACCACCAAGGTAGATTGCCAATAATCGGTGTTCCAAAATCGCTTCTTCGACATGTTGGGCGAGCAGCTCACTATTTTAGCCCGGCGAGACACGTCGGGCTCGATGCTGACATAGAGGCTATAGACTTATTCAGATTGTATGCATTAGGTAAATAGGCGTTTTTGCGCTTCAATCTTGCTCATGAAAGCTACAAAATGCATGGTTTACCCCAAGAGAAATTGCAATCTCTTCGCAATTTGAAAAGATGTATGTGAAGTAGCTGCAAAAATTCCGCCATTTTGTAGGCTGGTAACTCCCAACCTTATATGTTTGACTTGTATCTTTAGTAAATCAATGCTGTCGACTGATCGCAGCTTGCTTCATTGCAAAAATACCAAATTTAGGTCTTTTTATGCACAAAAACAAAACAGTAGAGCACAATTTTCCAGCATGGCTGTGAAGGCTTTGCTTATCTTTAGGCCTTCCAGAGTAGACAGACTTTGCCTTTGCGGTTTGTTGTTTAGACTCCTTTCGATTAGTGGTGAATATTTTTGGTCTTGCTACACTTTGTTTTTAAATCTCCGCTGTAAAAGACTCAACACGATAGCGTTTCAAGTATGACGTCATCAAAAAGACGTCATATGTATATAGAGAGAGCTATGATCTTTATTGACTCGTGGTCAATCACATGTAAAGCGTCTTCTAAGTAGGTCACACAGTTAACCATGTCGTAAACCGACATACTTAACATCTTTTTCTATCTTTATGAAACATGCATAGTATATGGTCGCAATGCCTGCAAATGCAGTCATCAAACAACTGCTGGTTGTTAACTGCGCTTTGCAAACAAATATTGCACTTTCACCACCAGCAAGAAGATTTCGAAATACATCACAAACAAAACGCATTTCACCATCTTCGGTATTAGAACTAAACTCTGCCTCTTATCTCTGCCCTTAAGCAATAGCAACACAAATGGCTTTGGTGATGCCTTTATTTTGAGTTGATGATTTGTTGGCCGCAACGACCTGCATCTTTACTCTTTGCAACGTGCGTATTCAATGAAGAATTCTTGTGATTGTGTAGCCATATTCGTAGTTAACCTGTAATGATATCCAAGAATGTTTTGTTTGATGTAGTGTATTTACGTCCAATCGTTTGAGCCTTTTTCGTTTGCTATTGACATTACCTCACATTTACTATCGAGTGATACTTCCCTGAGTGACCACACTAAATTAACTGCTGACGACATTATTGAGACTTTCAATTTTCTTGTATGCTTTACTGGGTCTTCATGTATGCCGCAAAGTTTTTGCTCTACCAATGCATTTGTTCTATTATCGAGAATGTTTTCGTGGATCGCGTCAAGTGCAAGGCCATTTCCATTTTTTGCCACGACTCACTTGATGGACTAGAGTTATTAATAATACTTTTTGTAAATAAACTTTTGCGAAACTCGAGTTCGATGTCAAATCGTTGATTTGTATTTCAGGCCTGCTGAGGTTACCCTTGATTGCGTGTGGCCAGCTGACAAGACGACCCGAGAGCCCGTCTCTGATCCGGAACGGCTAGCACAAATGAAGTGGGCGGACAAATTGGAACAAACCACCGTCAAGATGGGTGCGCGCTTTTTGGAATATCGACCTAATACAGGATCGTGGGCGTTTGAGGTAAGCACGTGTTGATTATCAAATCATCTGCTTGCAGTTTACGTCAAAAGTGAAACATGGCTACAGGACTCTTGGAAATCCATATCAACTTGCGATACGAGTCAGTTTGTTTTGTGTCTACTTATGCAATGCATACCCTTTATGCATTGGCTGAAGCGTTTGTTTTTTGTGGAATATTGCGCCCTTGATACCCCGCTCTTTTTGGCATATACACTCTGGTCAAATTAGGATGTGTAATTGCAAGGTAGCATTGCAACTACAAATTCTCAACTTTTCAGTTTGGAAGTAAAATAGTCGCAGTTTTCATTAGAATGCTTGTCCGTTACAAGAGGTCATTCATCAACTGGCATGGGGTTAGGTTATTAATTATATAAATTGTAAGGTTGTCTTGGTTTTCAGGTTAATCACTTTTCCAAATACGGGCTTCCAGAAAGCGACGATGAAGAGCCCGTGGACCTCGATCAGCCCCGAGAAGCGCGGCCAAATGTTGGCCTTCAGAAGCTTCCACTCAAAAAGTCAACTCTGTGGTCCACTAAAACGCAAGTCAAAGCCACTGAAAACTTAGCGAAGGTATTTCGAAATTTATGTTGAAATGCTTACAAATTAGCTGTTGAGAAGAACAATCTATAGCATCTCCAGATTATAGCTTTTACCAGTTGAGCTTTAACCAGGGCTCTGTTTATGTAGTTGAGCCAGTATGAATTTTTTATTAATTAACTTACAATACGAAACGGACCAAATTAGAAACGACAGTGCAAAATGATGACTAGCAACGTTCTGGCAGTGCTCATCACTGTTTAATGGTTTAAGTTATGTGTACCTTGCTTTTCATATGTTGATATTAAATTAAAATTATGTGCTATGCGTTTAAGGGTAAACACAAAATGCATTAGACATGTTCGTAGCCAGCTTTGTTTTTTTGTTTCCTGGCGGTTCATAACTTCAATATAGCTTTTGACGGCGATTTGTTATTAGTCAACTCACATGTAACAGCGTCCAACGTGCGCCAAGATGCGATTACAACCAGTTCTGCATCCTTGCTACAGCACGAAACCTTTCCTATCTCAGTTTGCTGTAAGCCGTGCTCATTAAGACGAGAAAACCTGTATTTTGCGCTTAAAATGTTTGATTAACCACAGCTTTTTCTTGTTTTTCGATCAAACCGTCAGCCACTTGCTTAGCGCTGTTTATTATATCATCGGTTGACTCGTTGCATATACGTCATCATGATTGTCACCTTACCCATTACGTGATCCTTCAGCTACTGTGCGTGGTATACGACTCCGTTCATCCTAGCTCTTTCGAGTTGATGCGATACAGTTACTGATGAGTACGTCGCGAAAAGCTATCGCCCGTACAGCTTTTTTCGAACCTGTTCATTTACATTAGCTGAGCTTTACTATTGGCTTTTAGCGCGAGGACGGTCTTGGAGGAGAAGACGTTTGTGTCGGTGATGCGGAGCGTGGTGATCCCGCTTTTCAAGGTGCGGTTGCTGATCTGGAGGAAGAAATGCAGGATGTTGCAACAGAAGAAATTCCTCCTGTACAAGACTTGCTGCCGTTTTCCCACAAGGTGGCCTATGAGATGGGTGTTAAGCCCCAGCGTTTACAGGTAAGTGTTTTAGAGGACAAGATATAGGCATAAATGGCTTGCTGGTCTAAATTTCACTGCTCATACATACATATTTTTCCTGCCATTATAATTGAATTTGGCGTCCTTTTTGCTACGCTGTGCAGGGCTTAGACGTTCCAATGTGTGGCTAACGCTATCTACTCGTTTTGAACTAGACTTTTTACTGGGACAGGACACCGCATTACATTTCGGATTCCCTCTCTGTCCAGAACCTAAGTGTTTTAAAGGAATTTCGAATTCGGCCTTTTAATGCAAAACCCAAAAAATAAAGCTCGCCCGCTCAATTGTCTTGGACGCATTTCTGTTTCAGACCATGAAGGCTTCATTTTTCGCCGATGAAGACGAACAAGTTGCAAGTACAAACGTGGAGATGACTTCGCTGCTTGCAGGGCAAAGGTAAACATTCCAAACTGTTCTATTTCACTTACTGGCTTTGTGTCGGCCTGTGAGTGTTCTTGCACACTGTACCAGTGGAGGCTTTGTAGTGAGCTAACAAGCAACGTCATGAAACAATAATATTGAAGCGTACGCCTCAAAGTACTGAGACCTCAATATTTTTCTTGATTATGATGAGCAAATGCGGATTCTACTCCAGCGCACGCTTGTCGACTGTGCCATTGAAAACAGGTGTCGATGGACCGTTGTCACTAGTTTCGTTGCAACATGCCGTACTTTGCAGGGTGGAGCGCATAGCAAATGTTCTCGGAAGTCCGAATGTATTTTTGGAACCGGATCCTGCGAGAGCGTCCTCTCCTATTATGTTGTCGCAAAAGTAGGTTCCATTATCATCTCACTGCGTTGTAGTCTCGATCTTTTTCACACTCCTTTTGCGCGTGCACTGCAAGTGAGGTCAAAAGATTATCTTGAAATGCGTGTGATAAAAGAGTTGATTTCAAATAGTAATCTGAGATGCGCTTGCTGGCAGAGATAAACCTTGTAAGATCGAAATTGACCTTTGACGGTATCGTTTCGATTTTTTTTCTGCCCCATCTTTATTTTGACATCACGAAAAAACCCTTGGTCAGTTTTTCCCTATGGTCCTCAGACCGCTTCGGATTTGCTCGTACTGCTGACACTGCATTGCAATTCCGAACCGGGGAAAATTATCGTAAAGTGTCTTAATCAAGTTCACTACAACGTGGCCATGGCAAGGTTCATACCCACGACTGTAGTCACCATGAACGGCGCTCCAACACAATCATGATGTGGACAAGTTTCTGTACAAAAAGTTCATTGCCTGGCCAGACAAAGGTTCGTGTCTGTTTTTGATTTTTTCTAGATAGTCACGCAGCTAAATCAATTTGCAGAACCAAGAATGTGTGCACTTCTCCGCCCTTCACGCTATATGACCTGAAGGGTAGATATCCCTGCTGATTGGACTTCCGAGTGGCTGATTGACAGATATGGGGCCGTTCAAATATCATATGTCGCCTCCAGGGGGAAGGGTAGGGGGAAGCAAAACTGTCATGTTGGTGTTATATTGGCGGGAGGGTGGAGGTAAAGGATATCGTTTTATGACAAACTTGTTACTATAATAAAAAGAATTGAAGTTATCAGTCGTTTCATTAAGCATGTTTTTGTGGCGAATCCGAATAATTAAAGTTTGCTTGAGCACTTTTTTACATACACCACATGAGGGGGAGGGGGTTTACAAAAACGTCACATGAGGGAAAGAGGTTAAAAATTGAATAAAAAAGCGTCGCATGATTTGTGAACAGCCCCTTTTCATTTAAGGGTTTACGCATTGGAAGCAATCTTACCGTTTACCTGTGCGTCAGACTTCGAAAAAAGTGTAGAAATATTTTACTTTTACCGCACCGGTTCTTACGTTTATTGCTTAAAAAATGTGATGATTAAAGTTTTAGGACTAAGTTTTCATTACTTGACTCGTGTTTTATAGAAAAGTATTGCCAGAAGGAAAGAAACCTGTTAAGAAAACTCGATTTTTGGATGCAACAACCAAAATATTTCCTGCAATGTCCAGGTACGGAGCCATTTTGATCCCAGTGGCATGAAAATTTGTCAAAAACAGGGCTTTGAAGAAATTGATCTAGAAAAAACTAAAAAGGTCTTTATGTTTGGAAAATGACCGCGTTGAAAAAAAAGATCTTGTGTTGTTTTTCCACACCAAAAGTGTGAAACTGACTGTTACAAACAATTGATCTCCAGAGGAAAAGAAGGTCTTCACGTATAAAAGGGGGCGGGTTTTTGTTGGCATTGTAAAGGAGAGCGGGCCTCAAAAAGTTTAGTAGCTCCTGAGCTAGATGGCTTTTAATCACCTAAACGATGTCAGTCAGCTTCAATAGTGAAACCCCATTCTGCTGGCACCCTCTACGATGGAGTATATTGATACTGTGGCGGACAAGCGCGAAATGTTGTGGTTGTAGTTGTGACGCCAGCAGTGCTAGGTGCCAGCTCCGTTTAATCAGGTCTTGAGTAAATTCACATTACTCCTGTGTCCAAGCGCCAAGCAAAAAGTCTGTGAATACCATTTTTAAAGTCTTTGGCATGAGGCGACATGGGAATAGAACCAAGGTCTACCGTCTGCAAAGCGGATGCTCTAAATACTGCAACAACGAGCCGGTTGAGCGCAATCTGTGGTGACTGTAGTATATTCTAGCTTATGCTTGTTGAGCCGGCGAATACAAATCGTTCTCCAGTGGTGACCGACTAAGCTTGGCTTTTTTGTCTGTCAGGACGAGCCTGGAAGAAAGCAACAATTCCATTCTTTCTTCCACTCGCCAACGTAGCGTATTCGGCTCTCCCGTTGGGGTGCCGCGTTCGAAAATGCCAGTAGTTTCAGCTCCGAAACGTTCTCCAGTCATCATTCCACCGTCTAGTGAACTGGATCGAGAGAAGTAAGTTGATGAAATGTTTATTAGGCCAAAGTAAAAAAAGCAAACGGAGTTTGATGGTGCGGACATGTGCTGAGAAAAGATGATGATAGTGTTTTGATAGTTGCCCTAGAGCTTAAGGTAAGTGGCAAGAGAAAGCTAGGATGACCAAAGAAAACCTGAAAGAAAGTGGAAGAGGAAACAGAGAAGGTTGATATAAAGACGGAGCATGCCCTGAATCGAGCGATGTGGCGAGATGGAGCGCGAAGAATTCTGTAAGGAATGGCGTGAATCCAGTCACCTCCGTTAAGGGAACAAAACCGGATTAAAACTATGTACTTAGTACTACTTAACAAGAAAAATTTTTACTGAAGTACTTCATTTGCCTATCCATTTCGCCTGCCGTGTATTTGCGCTTGAGTGATTATTTGTCACAATATCCAGGCTGGTTATTAATAGAATTTACAGTTGCTAATAGCACAGTGAAAAACTGACCCCCCGGGTACAAATAAAGAAATTTGTTCCGCGAAGTTTGGTTTCTTGCGTCCTATGTTTTTAACTGAATCTGAATTTCAGAACCGCTTCTCTCAGGTTTGCCGATCTTGGCGTTTCGTCTATATTTCAATTTCTGCAGTTAAAATTGCGCACCTTAAAGTTTTAAGAACTTTGGTTTTAAAGTCACTACTGCAGTGACAGCTTGCATGGTATAAAGAAAGAATCGACTCACCTTCGCCCTTTTCTCACTATTTCCGGCGACATGTCCGAGAGCTATGGCATTGTACTAACCCTGGAACTTCGTACACTCCCACCAAGGTCACACACCAAGAAAGCGGTGTAAAGAGTGTGCTTTGAATAAACAGTTATAAAAACCGGTTTAGAAACCAAAACAAAAATCGATTTCCGTAAGTATTCAAAGCAAACCCTTCAGATATTGATATCGAGGCAAGTCGCTTGAAAAAAATCACTCGACTTGAGTTTGATAAATGTTTTCACTTTTTTTGTAAACTTTTCTTTTTTAGCTTGCTGTGCGACGCAGCTTGTTTCCTCGGTCGATCATTCAGAGTTGGTTGGGGTCCAGGTTGGCAGCTTTCCCACAGTGGCAATGCTATTGGATCATCATTGGACGGGGGAAAGCAAAATGAATCTTTCAACATCTTTTCAAGCCAAAAATAGTAAGCTTTTTCACTTTTCAGTGTCGCTTCACGTAGCTTGGGCAATCGAGCCGTGGCATTGCCACGTTTAAGATAGCATATGCAGTTGAAGATCTTGTGTAACACTTAGAACTTTTAAAGACTTACTCGTGCGATCTGTTAAAAAAAATTTTTTTTTTTTTGTAATCCCCTACCTTTAGATGTCTTTAGCTGCCTACTTGTAAAAAGTTAAATAGGTTACTTATTTTAGGATACTAAATTTGAGCTCTATGCTTTATTTTAATTTTTTGACGCGATGCTACTATGTCTTAAATTTTTTTTCGCTATTTGTAGCAAGAAAGAACGGAGAAGCTACAGAGCAATAGCATGTCTTCACAAATTAAGTGCCTAACAGCTGTGCTCACTCGCACCCTTGGTTGAGAACCTATGGTCTTGACGTTTATCCAGTCGCCTTTTTATTTCAGTTCGATACAAGATACTTTTTCCGTCCAACTCGAGAGGGCGCGATCTGCTCCTCATCTCACCGGCGCTCCGAAAGCAGTGGGAGAGATGGACGATCTTCCTTACCTCGATCTCGCTTGGAAGTTCACCGACGTTGGGGTGGGGAAGCCCCCGACCGATGACGTCACTTTCGCTCAATCGACTTCAGTCGTTTCCGTTGCCGATTCATATCTGATAGATCCGATGCGCCGCTGTGCTCCCATGCTGAAGCCCCAGGAAGGTGTCGCGGCCCTAAAGGCGTATGCAGAAGCAGCGGAACAAGCGTGGAATTTAATTGACCCCACTCATCCAGATTCGGGTATGTGATGTGCTGTCTTGATTAGTCTGCTCAACGGTTGGCAAGATAGAACCAAACGAGCTTTGATATCTCTTGATATATCGAAAGCTGTTCCCAGCTACGTCAATCAGTCGTTAGGTTGTTCTAGTTCATGTTCACTAAGTCTAGTGTGATTTTGAGTGGACGGGTATTGGGTTTTAGTTTGCTCTGTGTCTTCGTCCTTAATTGGAACAGCTTGATGTCACTGCTGCCTGCAGATTTGCAGTTGTGATTTTTGTTTTTTTTAGGTTTCACGCTGGCCTGCCATGTGGTGTTCAGTCTGTGTGACACTCTGTGGGGTAAATTGGAAAACTTTAGTGAAAACGCGTCGGAATACGCTGTGCAAATGCGCAGAAAGCAAATGGTGGTGTCATGGCTCACAAAATCAATCGAAGCAGAGCTCTCCGTGGGAAGAAAGCATTCACTGCCAGAGACAGAATCAATGGAAAAAATATTTCGCCACGTGTCAGAAGGGAAAATAGACCTCGCAGTGAAATGTGCCGTAGAAACGAGTATGTTTATTTTATTTTTTTGCTTGAACAGGGCTCAGCGAAAAAGTTCTAAACTTAAAAAATCTGGTGAAAACATTGCTTCTGTGGTCTCCGACCGCACCCTTATCCCGAAAAAAAAGTCGGATATCAACAACTGTCAACCAATTAAACTGATCAGTAAAACCGTCTTAATATTATGTCAGTTTGTGCTTGCACTATACTTTTGTTAATTGAAGGTATATTGCAGGTAACACCCATCTCGCTACTGTCCTCGCGTCGTCGTGCAGTGCCTCTGCTAATCCAGTCGCGGTAACGAAACAACTGGTGGAGTGGATTGAAACGGAGGCCGATACATTCGTGTCGAATAGCGCTTTAAAGCTATACTGCCTACTAGCAGCAAAACCTGTAAGAACGTTTGCTTAAACCAACAGTATTTACTTAATTTAAACAATTAAATCAGAAGCCGAAAGACGAAGAAGAAGAAGCAATTAAATCAATTAAAATTAATTATTTTAATCAATTAAATCAATTTATTACTCAAAGTTTGTTTACTCTCAGCAAAAGTGTGCAATGCAAGGCTTTCTGTTTTCTGTTGTATCAGAGCTTCCACCTTAAAATTGCCGTTTGACTGAAAAGTTAAAATGCATGGAAACAATATCGATTTTGTTAATGCATGTTATTGTTTATTCGTGTGTATAAATTCATGCTTTATTAGCCAGTCTTTTTGTAAGTTTTGGCCCCCGCGACTAGTAGACTGTCCGACCACCACCTGTCTGTCACACGAAAATGGATCAATCCCTTTCGGTACCGTCGTGCCCAATGACACAACTAGCGAACTAGCATTATCTCCACACTATCGCTTTGTTTCGTTGTTGTGGTTACCCTTCCTCTTGGAATGGAGGCACGGCATGAAACGGTTTTCCAGATTCATGCAAACCTAATCACATTAGGTAGGGGAAAAGCGGCAACCCATTTCAAACCGATCAAGAATGCAAATTAATTACTGGTAGCCCCACCGACAAACAAGGCGGACTGCCACTGGTGAGTAGCTTCACTATTCTAACCCGGCGAAGCACGCTCAGCATCGAACAAAGAAACTAAATCCTGATTTAAAGTGTTCGGTAAGACTTGATTAGGGAATTAGACTCAGGTCTGCCGACTGCGTGGTCTCAGCCCACGACACCACCACAGCTGACAAGCAGAGTTGATGGATTATATTTAGAAAATGCATTTTGTCACTATGTACATCATTTGGAGCAGATTTTCGAAAACTCCATTAGAACACTATTGGTATTCGTCAGGGATAGCATTTGAAATTTAAAGTACTGAGTTCCTCCAGTAGCTGTGTAATTGGGAAGCAAGTGAAGAGTGGCAAGCCCACACCGAACCACGTCATGTAAGCTCTCAGTCGTTCTGGTTTAGTTCGAAAATGTAATGTTGGCAAGTAGAAGTGCTGTTGCGGCTTCCTACGCCTGCTAAGCCATTATATTTTTTTATGTGTAGACATTCTTTTCACCAATAGCCTTTCTGTAAGCTCTGCAGGAGCTGGATATATAGTAGTAGTAAAAAATTGTATTTTTATCAATTTGCGTTTGCTGGCGTAATAGCTTTGCCGCTATACCGCCGCCAACGAGCGCATAGTAAAAACCTCGCAACTTAAAAAGTTTTGTGCCGACAACGAAATCTTGGCGAAATATTTTGCGATTACGTTTTTGTTTCTTCAGACTTGGTTGTCATGCCAGGGAATTATCAACACGTGCGAAGGACTTGATTGGAAACGCAGTCTATTATTTCATTTGACGTTTCTCACTGAACCAGTTTCGCTTATTAGTGACGGAGTGCTGAAGTATGAAGCAGCATGGAAAGTATGTAGTTCTCAATTGCGTTGTGGGTTATTACTTGTGGGTACGTTTTAAACGCTTGCTTGTCAAAACTGGCCGATGTGGTGACTTGAAGCTGTTGTTTGATTGTAGTTGCTCTCAAAATTTGAGGCAGTCTTCACTCTAATTTCAGCATTCGACATGATAAGGCCACTGACAAAAGTTGGTAAAACATCTTTAAGTGTAGCACAAATATGTATTTAGTTTAACATGGCAAAGGCAAACTGGGGATTTGTTTTCGTATTTTCTTCAGTTTCAGTAAAATCTATTTTTGCCTCGGTTCGATTATTTTAATGGAAGGAATCCCAAAACCTTCCCATTTTTGTCAAAAAGTGATCCTAGTTTGTTTTACCAATAGAAACTTTGCTTGACAGGGAAAAAGCGAATTTCAAGTTTACAGCGCCGCACCAGTTCCAGCGTACGTCGAACGATCGAGAGAGAAGGTGGTCGTCAATCCCGACGAACGAGACGAATGCCCCCTGCGAGATATGTGCTACCATCTCATCAAGTTGTACTGCAAAAGGTCAGCACTATGACTTTACAGGAAAGGCGCGAAACGAGCTGTGAGCACCAACGAGTGAAGGAAATCGTAACTCAGCGCGAAAGTCACTGATTTGGCGATCGAAGGGTCGCCAGTTCACTGCTTGAGTTGTGCGTTGTTGCGTCTTTGAGAAAGAAGCAGAAGATAATTTTCTCTGCTTTGTTGGATTGCACGCCTCTGTGCTTCACCAAGTTAGAAGATGAAGCTGCTTACCCAGCATGTGGTAAGAGCAAGTATTGGGCAACCTACAAAGGCAGTCCGCGTTGTTGGTGGGGCCACCTGTCTGCCAATTAAGACTGGATTGAAATGGACTGCCGGTTTTCCCCAGCCCGACTGTCAATATATTCACGGTGTGAACCTGAGTTGCTGTTCATGTCATGCTTCCATCGCAAGAAGGAAAGAGATTAAACTGCATCTGCTTGTGTTGACTTTGATTTCTGTCTACCAGGTCTCATCGTCTCGACACTACCTTATCACCTTCTTCCGTCGTTCCACATCCACTGGATTACAGAGTCAGCTGGCACGTTTGGAGGCTCCTGTATTCCGCTGGATACGGTTCTGGCATGAAATCCACCACGATTGCTTCCCTTCACTTTAGCTACGCTGCGCAACTCGAGTCACGTGGGCTCTGGCATCAAGCGGTCTTCGTGCTCATGCACCTTGATAACAGCAGGTCAGTTTTTTTCAATCGAAGCGTTTTCACGTGCTTCGCCTTTCCACCCAGTTGAGTTGTGATAAAGGTAGAAAGTGGGTTAAAATGCACGTGAAAAAAATTGAATAACTGCCATCGCCCGGCGCTGAGGGCGAGGTGGTGGATTAATTTTACAAAATGTATTTGGAAACATGAAAACAACTGGACGGTCGTGCACCACTTGAGATCACTTTTTCCTTTTTGACCCGTGGTCTCGTTTATTTCACAATTTCTACGCTGATCACTATTGCTCTTTGAAGCATTGCGTGGTGGCTTGCACGAGCAGTAAGTTTCCCATGCACTCTACTACACAGAGCGCAAAGGTCGCCCGTAGTTTGCGATTTCCTCTGTCAAATATCGCTTTTTTTGACAAAATAAAAACTGAAATGCTCCCGTTGTATGTTTGTACGGTGCGCAAGTGAGAATCGGCATTCTCAGTTCATCCAGTAACCCGAGTGTAAATGAAATTTAGATCGATAGTTTGATTTTTCGACGGATCCACCGAAACAATCTACTTTTCACTATTTATCTGGCATAAAAAATTTGTGACGTTGATCTTTTTGCTTTAGGCGACGTGAAATGGCGATTCGAAGTCTGCTGGGGCGTTACGTGTTTTCGGATGCGGAACGAAACCAGGTAAGGTGGAGTAAAAGTAAGCTGTTCCATCGGTGAAAAACTAAGTCTACTTTTTATGTATTGTCTTACTGAAAAAGCCAGATAAGGTCTTCGCATAGGCACGATCTTTCATCTTTGGAGTGGTAGCTCAGATTATGAGCCTCTCGTTAGCCATTTTCGCGAGTCTTCAGTTAGACTGAGCCACCACGACAGATAGACTGCTTGGTCCCACCACCTGTCTTCCGCATGAAGACGGAGGTATCCCGTCAAGTGTCTTGCCCAAGGACACAACGACCAAGATAGCCGGCTTGTTCTCCACAATGTCCCTTTTGTTCTGAGCGCCAAGCAGGAAAGCTGTGAATACCATTTTCTGAAGTTTTTGATATGATTCGGCTTGGAAAATGGACCCCAGGTTGAACCACTGCGAAGCGGACGCTCTAACCATTACGCCTTCGCGCCGGTCGCCAAATAAGGTGATGGCAATGTAATCAAATTTCAAAAAAAAACATAGTTCTTCCAGCTGTGTAGGGATCAAGCAGTAATGGTTGCATTGCTGTTAGTGTTTTTAAAAAAAGTATTCAGACTTGTCCAATATTACCTTTGAACACGTCGGTTTGTGCAGCTTTAAATGCCGTCGTGTGTTTTTTTCGCCGGTCACTCGAAAACTTTTTTGTCGGTTATGCAAGGGCATTGCTTTATTCATACCCGCATCGGAGTTAACGGTACACCTGTTGTGTATCTCTATCCCAAGCAGGGGATATTGCAGTTGAATTCCTTGATTAACCGCACAATAAAGTAACCATTTCGTGGTACAAACGCACGATCATTGTCACCATAAACGGGATCCAACACTCTCGACCACAATGCCGACTAATTTGTTGTCTTGCGATAAAAAGTTAGACGAACTAATCGTATTTTCAACAAACCTACCGAAAAATATCCTTCAACGGATGCTTTTAGAGAGCACAAATTGAAATCTCGATGTTATTTTTATGGCGCCAACAGTGGCCACGAGCTTAGGATGTTGAGACTCGTTGTCCTGTTTTTCATGGTGAATGGGTAAACTCAGTTTCATATTTTACCTTCCGCGTTGTTTTACTGTTGCTAAGCGTCAAGTAAGAGATTTGTATATACCAGTTTTAAAGTTTTAGTTTATGGGCCTTGAGAAAGGAAATGAAACCATGTCTGCCGACTTGAAGGCGGATACTAGAACCGTATACCTGGCCGGTGCTTTTTACGTTCAACTGCCAAAGTTTTTTGGTGGGGCCTGACTTAACTCGATTAAGTAGCAATATCCTGTCTAATAACGAACAAGTTCTTTTAAGGCTATTTCATAGCTGTCGATAATTGTCCTCAACTGTTTAACCTGCGTTACAGGAGCAAGAGTCTTTTATGGTTGACGAACTTGGCGTCCCTGAAGTCTGGCTGCATGAATGTCGCGCGCTGCATGCCAAAACCTGCAAGGCTGATCATAAAGTCGCCTACTATCTACTGAAAGCCAATCATTGGCAGTCGGCTCACAATGCGTTGATGAAAGGCGTCGTAGCAGGTAGTAACGTGCTGACAATGTTGTTGCTATGTTTCCTAAAAAGACCGCTGCGTCTTCAAGCAGCGCAAGCGCGCTACGAGAGAGATCCTACATCAGCGTTAGTCACTTGGCCAGCGATTAAGCTCTGCGATGAGGCACCGACTCGCAATCGTGAAGTTACGTCTACAGGGCCAGCATTGTTGTGTCTTTGGGGAAGGCACTTCACGATTTTTCAGTTCAGTTGCGCTGCTTTTCGGAGAAATGCGTTATGGATACTAAAGACTGCGAAGGCGGGCCTGAAGTAGGGATCGACAGGGACCCTTTCAAATGAAGGCCGGGGATCTTTAAACATTTAACGGTAATGTGACACATTGAAGCTCTTAAAATATTACTGTATGATAAGCAAGCCTACAATCAGAAAATTATATAAATTTCGTTATCATAATTCGTGCCCAGGTCGTTTTTTAGCTGGAAGGCGGTGGCTGTATGTGTTATAACTATTTCTATAAAAAAGCACTCACCGAACTGTCCCGTCGACAAGATATCGCATCTTAATTTGGTCCTGGTGCCCGCAACAACTCATCAATATATGTTGTTATTCGAGCAAATTGCGCTCTGCCTATTAGCGATTCGCTGAAGTTTATTGCGATTGAGATCACTTACACTAACCACAGAGCAGTGCGAAAGGCTGAAAATCTTTTTGTCGCGCATATCTAGTAGGAACTGACTTTTTTTTCCTCCACTACCATCAGGTTACAATGGGTCTCCGGTCACTAATTTCGTCCGGGGAATAACATGGCCAATCAGTTGGCCAGGATGGGTGCGCTGCACCAACCATCCTCAGTCCCATGTGATCTCTTTCCTCTCGTATCCTTCTCTTTTTTGGCTGTGATGGCGACGGTCTCGTGAAAATTCTTTGACACACAGGTCCTCTCAATATCGACTGAGGAGCTTGTGCTCCCTCATCACGCTCGTTCTCTCTAGCCTTCGATGCAACGGACACAGCCTTCCGAGAGTTGCCCGGCTTGTCGGACTCTATGGTCATCCGCGGAAGGGGGATGACCATAAAGCTATCTGTCGGAAGGGGACCGGTAACAGCTACGAAGGTTGAAAATGATTCCGCTGAAATTGTATTCTACAGCCACCTGATTACTCGTCAGATGCTGTTTCTCAGATGCCTTAATCAGGAAAATGTGGATTCGAATTCTACCTGTATCGTTTTTAGCTTTTCGCACCCCAAATATTAACTGGGCCTAAAGCAAAATATAGACCTTCATAAAAGATCATCTATTCTTGTAACTAATATTTTTTTATTATTATTCCTAATTTCCAGATTCTCTCATTCACGATCGATATGATTATCTCGACGATCTACTGAGTGCTTTCGTCGAAGCAAACGCGACAGGATGCGTTAAGAATTGGGACGTAGCTGGAAAAGTTTATCTCGACTTTCTAACTTTAACAAAGCATATCAAGAGTGTAGAACAGGTATGTCCTATATGACACACTAACTGAAAGGTCCTCACAAACCGAACGCTCATTTAAAAGTGCAAAGTGGCATTGCGTCTCTACTATAAAATGCAGATGATAGAAGCACCTATCAGGGCTAGGTTACATTTTGAGTTGCGTATAACTTTTGGTTCTTCGGTAGCTGAAGATGGTCAACTTATGTTTAAAAACTACTGAAAATTTTGAGGTCTAGAAGATCCAAATTCGTTACAAGCACTAACCAGCTACTTTAACGTGTAATAAAATCCAACGTTTTTGTTTTTGGTTTTGTAGAACATTACCACCGCCCGCGAAATTGAATCGGAATTGGAAGAAATATGGCCACGTGTGTCGACACTGTGCAAGCAAGTGGCTGATCTCAAGTGCAACTCGGCGAAAGACAGACTTGCACGCGCCGGTAAGTTTCATTTTGATGCTGCCTTTTTATTACTAATATTTTCAGACTGCGATCACAGAAAAACATATGCAGTTATGCGTTGAAAAATTTTTGTTTAGGCCCACTGCGGAATTCCCAGTTCCGCCGGCACAACACTTTTCTACCACTAGCCTGCAACCAATGAGGTAAAATCACTGCAAATTGCTTTTTCCAAGAACGCAACAACGCTAAGCTCATGCAGATGTTAAACCCGCGTAAGCTTTGTTTCGTTTTTGATAACAGTGCAATGGCGAGTCCTGCACTATGAAACCGCAACATTCTTCCATTACTGAGGTATGTAAAATTGAATATTTCGGCCTATTTAAACAGGCTTAAGGCAGTTCTTGTGTGTACGTACTTGCCCACTTCAGACTGGAAAAGAAGGTTTTTACACCGTTCTTGTGACAAAACGTTTTTAGAAATCGCCCAACAAACTCTCAATCTTTACAATATGATGAATCTCATGTTGAAGCAACACGAATTGTCTTCACCTTATGAGAAGACGTCTCAGTTTAGTACTGTTCCTTCCAGCGTCGTTGCATTACAAACGACTAAAATGTGTTTGCCTGAGGATTATGCAATTCAAGATTTGGCCCGGATCGTCGAAAATCATTTTATAGAATTGAAAACAATAAAAAAGCACGAATTATAATTCGACGAAACAACGTTTCTGCGAACTGCCGATGTCAGTGATAAACGAGCTGCAATGGACTTTTACGCTATTTATAGGCTAAACCGCGTCGATTTAATGCAGTTTATCCACCAGCAAGCTTGTCAATAAAGCGTCATTTGCGAACTCTAGTCCGCGCCTCGCAACGCTGTGGTCTAAGCAGGGTTGCCTAGCGGAAAGGAAAGTCTCGGACATAGTTCGAAATTCTGACTTTATAGCGAATTAGTCTGAAATTTGTATGTTTTAAAACAAGCTGTAGTTAATGCCTTTTATAATTTATGTCCAAATGATTATATATCTGGTCGTCGGACACAGGTATGAATTATAATTTATCGTTTTCTGTCCGGATTTTAAGCCACTCGGCAATCCTGGTTCCTACGTAACAACACGTCTTGAACGTGTTTCACGACTGTTCACCTTTGCGCACTGTCGCCGTTTTTATTTTGGAAGCGTTTTTCTGCGATGCGGATTTTGCGTTTCAATTTTTTTCGGTTTCCTTTTGTATTCGGTCACTGCTGAGTTTGGGTGTACCCTTTTGCTAATGCGTGTTTCTCAACTCGCTTTAGTGCTCAGTTCCAGAGAGATTGTAATGTGCTACTACCATTGTATTACCAATTGCGATAATATCGCGTAACAAATTTTAATGCTAGCTCTCATGTTGTATTTTCACTTCAATAAACGCAAACCGCTCGAGTTTTATTTTGGTCTGAAGATTGAGAGAATCATTTAAAAGAAGCTTGTTTGTACAGCTTATGATCTACGTACGTTTCTAGTGATGGTGATCCACACGTTAGGGTAATTTGGGTAAAGATCAGTGACGTATTTCGAAACATTTTGCAGAGTGCCAGAATATTTTCCTAACATGAAGGCTTTTTTTTGCGGATAAACTTTTTGAAACCGAATTTTTCCCTATTACGTCTTCAAACAAACGTGAAGACCTCTTTTTGAGATCAACTTTTTAAATTTTCGGTCTCCAACCTGGCATGAGCACATTTTTGCCTCCGTCACGCGGTTTGTGAGAGGCATTGCCCTTTGCCTTTCCCCCTAAATACCGAACTGTTAAGGATGGACCTTAATTACAGTAGGTAACGTTTGCACGTGGATCATACATTACACTGACACCCGAATGAAGTTAAAAGGGTCAGGAGATTGGGTGCGTTGAAAGATGTTTTGTGTTCGCGACCAAAGCCGGAGGAGAGTCGAAAAACCATCATGCTAGTCTGCAGGGTGAAGCAATAATTTTTTGATAAGGTCAACACCGCTATCTAAATTTATGTTTAGTAATTTTGAAATAGACCTTTTGTGGGAAGATCATTACGATTCGAGGCGCACCATTTTCAACAAATCCTGGTTTAACAAACCCCGATCTCTACCCTAGGATATCCTCCAAACCAGTGTTTTTTACCAGTAGGCAAAAGAGTTATTTCAGGAAGGGAGCAAAACATTTCCAAATGTTAATTTTTAAGTATTTGACTAAAACCTTTCCTACAAACACGGGCGTAGCCAGAGAACAATTGGGGCGGCAAATTCTTTTTGGCCCCAAGTTTTATTGATCACATTTTCTTCAAGCATTTTCCTTTCAGAGATAGATTTTAAAGGGCGTTTTGTTTCTTGAAAGAGAAAGAGCATTTTTTTGGAGATCACCGTAGAGTTAGGGATCTTTTTCCCCAAAAGTCTTTTGCGAAATTTATCTTGCAGTAAAAGAGAGCCACGAAGAAAAAATATTGAGAAGTACAACTCTAAAAGTTATTGATGGGAGCAGCAAGGGTATGTTTTGAAGTAATCTCAAACCTATATTTGTATAGTTTTTGTCTTTTTCGAGTGTTCGTTTCCACTGAGCTTTCATAACATTTTCGTGTAAGCTATCATTGTCGAAAATATTTTTGTAGGCCTCACTGTATGTAGACCTGTACAATATTGAATTTCACTTCATATGTCTTAACGTATGCCGCCCTTCCACTCCCTTAAGAACAATCGCATGTCTGTACTAGCTGATGTGCAAATGCAGGGTGTTCGAAAAGTAACAATACAGTGAAAACTGATCCAAAGACACAGGAGAATCAAATGTAATTTTGTTTGTATCAAATCAAATTTTACCATTGCCACCTACTAAGTAAATACTTTTCACCTTTTAAATATAGTGACACGTTTATCAACTTAATTTTGCACAAATTTCACAGTCATAGCTGTTCACATCAGTCGCTAAAAATGTCCACCGTTAACTTCAAAACAAAGTTCAACACGCCTCCGGCTGGAGACCAGTCAAGCAGGGCTGTTACAGCCCTAATAACTTGGTTTGACAAGAAACGCAGAGACCGATGGTCGGAGGCAGTCCGAAACATCGACTTCTTACGCTCAAGCAGAAAAGCATGGAGCACAATTAACAACCTTACTGGTAGGTCGCGACACATTCCCCGTAAATGTCCCGTTTCAGCTAACGCCATTGCTGCTCAGTTGGTAAGAAACGGGAAATACGAGGGTGTTGATTGTGAGTCGTCTCGACTCATTTCTCAAGAAGTGTCTGAGCGTTGGAGGGCTTTGATACCATCTCCAGTGAATCTCTCTGGCGACTTCTCGTCCAGAGAATTCGCTGCCGCTCTCCAACACGTTAAGCCAGGGAAAGCTCCGGGCCCCGACTCCATTTGTCCGGAGCTTATAATCCATGCTGGAACTGCTTTGAAGTCCTGGTTACGTGGCTTCCTCTCTTCCTGCTTGCGCCAACTCAGAATTCCCAAAGTCTGGAGAAGAGCAATTGTAGTTGCGATCCCAAAACCAAACAAACCTGTAGAGGACCCAAAGAGCTATCGTCCCATCTTCTTGCTCTGTGTCCCCTACAAGATCCTCGAACGACTGAATCTACGCTCGTATTGAACCTATTGTCGACCCCCTGCTCCCAGGCGAGCAGGCTGGGTTTCGACATGGTAAATCGATAGTGGATCAAGTTGTTTTACTAACACAAAACATCGAGGATTCTTTCGAGGCAGAAAAGAAGGCCAGTGCTGTGTTTGTAGATCTGACAGCTGCATATGACACTGTCTGGCATCGTGGCCTCACCTGCAAGCTGCTGAGACTTCTCCCGGATAAGCACATGGCTTGTATGATCATGGGACTTGTCCGGAATAGAAGTTTCATCCCTACTACCGGTGACAGTAAGCGAAGCAGGTTGCGACGTCTGAAAAACGGCGTCCCACAGGGATCGGTCTTGGCACCCCTTCTTTTCAATATCTATGTGTACGATCTTCCTTCAACGGTCTCCAGAAGGTATGCTTACGCCGATGATCTGGCACTGTTATACTCTTCTGATGACTGGAAGAACCTGGAGGGGGTCTTAAGCCAAGACATAACAACAATCTCAACATATTCCAGACTTGGAGGCTACAGCTCAGCCACACTAAAACGGTGACAACGGCCTTTCACCTGAACAACAGAGAGGCCAAACGTGAGCTTAATGTCTAGAACAATGGCAAACGCCTGCCATTTTGTCCAGTCCCTACCTATCTTGGGGTTAAACTGGACAGATCACTCACGTTTCGTCACCACCTTGAGGCATTGCGCAAAAAACTAACAACGCGCGTTGCAGTGATGAGACGACTTGCAGGCTCAGGTTAGGGCGCTGGAGCTAAAACACTGCGTACAGCCGCCCTATCTCTGGTCTACTCTACTGCGGAGTACTGTGCATCAGTTTGGTGTCGCGGTGCACACACTCGTCTCATCGATAGTGTTCTCAACGACGCATTGCGCATTGTCACTGGATGCCTGCGTCCAACTCCAACAGACTATCTACCCGTCCTCGCAGGTATCCAGCCGGCTGAGCTTCGCCGATTAGGAGCAACGCTCTCCCTGGCATATCGTGGCAGTCTGAACCCTGGCCATATTCTCCATGAATTATTGGCTGGGTCCCCAGAGAGAGACTAAAATCTAGACGCCCCTTTGTGCCCGCTGCACGGAAGTTACTGCAAGATCTAACTGAATTGGATATTCGTGCAGCTCAATGGACTGACTTTAAATGGAGCACAAAATACTCGGAGTGTTCATCGGATCTCCGTGCTTTCATTCCTAGGACAAGCACTAGGCCAATGGGGATAGGCCTGCCCAGATCATCATGGATCAGGCTCAACCGCTTGCGGGCTGGTGTTGGGTGTTTTCAGTCGTTCATGCACTAACGGGGCCTTGCTCCTACATCGATTTGCGAGTGTGGCGCTGTAGAACAAACCGCAGAACACATCATTCTGACATGCCCCGTACATCGGGCACCTACAGGAATACGTGGACTGACGGTTTTGGATGTCGACACACGATGCTGGCTGAGTACCATCACTGCCAGTATCTGAAAATGTGGATCCCTTCCAAAAGAAGAAGAAGAAGAACTATTGAATTGAATTAAAATAAATTTATAGTCTTATAACCTACATTACCACCACTTGAACAGAAAAATCAAAATATTTACATACCGGTACAGTTATTACCTGTACGAAAAAAAATTTGATGACTGCGAACGACTGTCAAATGTTAGAGCAGTTATAAGAAATCTTGGGTCTTCTGGCCTATATCTTGCAGAGTGCAGACAAATATAGGTCCGTGGAAATATACGAGCTAATTCATTTCAAAAATGTTAAATAAACAGATAGGACACTAAGAGTCGCAAGAAACTTAATAAGCTATAGGCAATAAAGTATAACTAGTAGGATATCAGAAATTTTGACCGATAAATTTAGAGGCTTTGGGGTATCGGATCTTCGGACCTAGCTCAAAATCAGCCAAATTTTCCAAATTGCAGAAACTTACCGGTACTTAAACTTATAGCAATACTTTTAGTTAAATTGAAGAGATTAAATTGGTTGAGTTTCCGTGACCACTGAAGATTGTTTCATCTTTAAAGTGCTCATGACTGGAAGAATTCATGAGTTGTGCCGAAAATATGAGAGTGGAAGTCAAAAACTTAAAAGAAAAGAGGAGAGACAAAATCAAAAGAAGTTGAAAGCAAGTGTAAGGCAATAAGTCAGTTCTTTCCTGACGTAAATGAGCAGTTAGCTGATCCTTCATCAATTTAATCTTTGAGTAATGATAGTCAAGCTGTAGAAGATATGAATCTTGAGAGTACAGCAGAGCAAACTTTTGACACAGCTGTAGATACTGAATCTGAAAATAAAAGTGTGAATGATGTAAATGAAAGTATGCAAACATCTACCAATGTTAGTGGAAACAATAGCGATGATCCAGCTTTGTGGAAAAATATTGATGATGATTTCCGCCTATACTCGTATATCCTTAAAAACGGACTAAACCAGAAAACAAATATCAGTTTTACTAATTCCAAAATTTAGGGGACATAATTTTGGGGCCCGCACTCTTATCTGCCCCGGGTTCGGCAATCTCTTAATCCGCCCCTGCTCCCCATGTTAGTCAACACTTGCACCTACTCCTCACGCTGAATGGTCCAAATTGCTGCTCTGATATTATCCTTCAGTTGTTCAATGGTATAGGGATTTTAGGCATACTGTATACTGCTCATTTCAGCTTACCCCACTGATAAAAGTCCGCGGCGTCAGATATGGCAATGGCGGTGGCCACACACCACGACTAATGATGCGATCACCAAACACTCGTCCGCCTCGTAGTCGGTAGACCTGGGGTTCATTCCCTAAGTCGAGTCATACCAAAAGACTAAAAAATGGTATTCACAGCTTCCCTGCTTGGCGCTCAGCATATATAAGGGATGGTGTGGAGAACAAGCCGGCAAGCTTGCTTGTTGTGTCCTTGGGCAAGGCACTTAACGGGACGCCTCCACCTTTATGTGGTAGACAGGTGGCCCTCCCGTACTTCACCGGGTTACAATTGTGAAGTTGCTAACCCAGCATGTCAGACGACTCTTGGGTACCCACCAGTGGCAGTCCGCCTTGTTGGTGGTGGGGCTACCAGTCACTCAAGACTGGTTCGAAATGGGCTGCCATCTTTCCTCCAGCCTAATTTCAATTAGATTGACGACATGAATTCATGCCGTACCTCCATCCCGAGGAAGAGAAGGGGTAAACAAACAAACAAACAAAATCACCAAACACTTGTTGCAGAGCCTGCATACTTACTTTTGCTGTGTGGGCTGAAGCACCATCTTGTTGAAACCATTTAGTCTGTCTTTCTTCAACAGTCATTTCCAGGAAAAATGGCTCTAGCATATCACTGATGTATTTCGGACAATCAATCGTTTCTTTGGAGAAAATTGGTTAAATTTTACTGTACGGTTTCTTTTCGAACTACTATTGAGATTTGCATTCATTTTTTAAGAATTAAGTTCATTTAAGGGCGGTATTTGCCAACACCAAATAAACTCTGCAGAGCAAATAAAACGAAGGTAAGCCTAGCTGGACTTCAAACGTCTATCGTTGTCTTACCTCCAACTCTTGTATGCCATGTTCAGCGGCGTAAATATTGCTTTATGACTTCTAGAACTGACCAGTGTTGCCACTTTTGTTTGTGGTAAATAATCTAGAATCACTTTAAAATAAATCTAAAATTATCTAGATCCTTTAATCAATAATGCAGAAAAATGTACATGTAGAACTGTATATTCAGCGCGATTCTGTTTGTACGTGTGTACGTAAATACGTATGTGCGCTCCAAAACTACTTGACGCACAAGCATCAAACTCGGCGCGATTAATCACTCCCGAATTAAGTATCATATGGGGATTCGTGTCTTCATGATGACATCATCTTTAAATATAATTTTTTAATGTGCATTTTGTGACAGAGAAAAGCCGTTTTTCCCTCAGAGGAAAGCCACCTCTGACTTACAAAAATTTCATCCCTCTCGAATCTAAGATAAGGTCACAGCTAGGGTTGGATTATCCGGATAACGGTTAACCGGTTAACCCAGTGGTTCTCAAACTTTTTGCGATGCGACGCATTTAAAAAAGCTTACGAGACTTTGCGACGCACCAGACAGCATCCTACAGTTTAGTTTGTCGTACTGTGAGATAAATGTGACCCATAATCTACATAAATAACTGCCCCTATGCAGATGCTTTCGAGATTTTGGATCGGTCTGTCATCTTCCATCGTAAAATTACGCTCTTCTAAGTTTGTAACTCATCTTTCCTGTTTTCGTCCAACATACAACTGAATGCTTTATTCTTTATATATTTTTCGCCAATTAAGTTAAACTTCCGCAATTTGATTCTTGAATTACAAGTCAACCGTTGCAACAGTGTATTAAAAACACTATTGTGAAAATGTCAGAAGAAAGTAAGAAAGGAATCTACGATCAGAGTTCTTTTGACGCAATAAAACCTAGACTTAATGGCACAAAACCAAAATATCCCGCGACGCCTTTGGAAAATTGAAACGACGCACCGGGGCGTCGCGACGCACAGTTTGAGAACCACTGGGTTAACCGATTAATCGGGAGTTTTTTTGCTATCCGATATCTGGATATAATTCTGTCGGTTAACCGGATAACAGAATCTCGTTGCTAATGCTTTAACACTTTTAGTAAGTTTCAACATTCTTTGTTATGAGGAGGCTGACTCCCGCTGAGCGCAATTAAACTTTTGTTCACACTTTTAATATTGTCTATATTTTCAACTACTCGTAAATGCATGAATGAACTTTACTCACACGTCCCAAAGAAAGCCAAGGAAATGATTATTTTAATAGAAGACTGCGTTTGCATTGTGAGGTGAAGTTTGTGAAGTGTGTTGGGTTTGGCTGTAAGAAGATTTCAGTTGAACTTGAAAAGCTTTGAATACAACCTAGTTTAAACTGACTAAATTTAAGAGATGGAATTTAAACGTTTTAAAAGTGAAAATTCCATGTGGGGCTGCTTTCTACGATCAAGAAATGGTGACAGGGCAAAATGTGAAACCTGCGAAAACACGATTTCTTGTAAGGCGGATCTACAGGAGCAATGAGAAACCACTTTTGTCTAAAACATAAAATTCTTCTCGAAACAAAGAAAGCAAAACAGCAAGTTTCTTTGGAAAACGCAAACAAAAGTTCCGCGGGCACCAGCACGATTGAAAACTATTTTAAACCAACCAAAGCGTCTTTGGAAAGGATTGTTGCAGAGCTAGCAGCTGTGGACAGAATTTCTTTTAATACCGCATCTACTAGTAAGCAACTACTATAAGCATTTTTAGCAAGAGGATATAAGCTACCACAAACGGTGCAAAATGTCAGAAGTATTATCAGATCTTTTTCTCAAACACTGAAAAGCGATATAAAGAAAATCATTGAAATAAAAAAAGGGGCTGGAAATTTTTGTTCTGTCACTCTTGATGAATACACAAGCACAAGAAGCAGAAAATACATGAACTTAAACCAGCACTATGATTCAGACCCTCTTAATTTAGGAATGGTAAGAATCAAAGGTTCTATGCCAGCTGAAAGAGCAGAGAATTTGGTGAAAGAAAGATTGCACGAGTTTGGCCTCAAGATGGAAGACATTGTTGCAGCTACGACAGATGGAGCTAGTGTGATGAAGAGTTTTGGAAGAATGATTTGTTGCGTCCACCAGCTCTGTTTTGCGTATGGTTATCATTTAGCAGTAACTGATTTCTTGTATGCAAGGCAAAATCTCTTTGAAGGACTAGAAAAGGAAAGGGAAAATAATAATACTGGGTCGGTTTTAGAATTTTCTTCAGAAGAGGAGATGGAAGAAGTTGATGAAGCTGCTGTAGATTTGTGGAGACAGAAGCAATTGGCCTAGAACTTGAACAGTTTGTTACGGAAGTGATAGGAAAGATTAGAACATTGGTAAAGATGTTTCGCAAAAGTCCTCTTTTAAGGACGAAATTCTGCAAAAGCATATCCAAGCACAATTGAACTCAGAGCTGAATTTGATTCTAGATTCTAAGACTAGATGGAACAGTCTTTTAGGGATGATTAAAATATTTGTAAGAGCAGGAAAATGTATCAGAATGGCTCTTGTCAAAATTGGAACTTCTACCACCATTACGAACGCAAAAATAAAAATTCCTCTGGATCTGATTGACGTCCTTGAACCTGTCAAACACGCTGTAGATGGACTTTGCAGGAGGAACGCTACACTTCTTACAGCTGAGCGGATTCGTGATTTTGTATTTAAAACTCTCTCTAATTTTAATTCTGCGTACTCGGCATCTCTATAAGTCTCATCTTGAGGTAAGAATCAAAGACAAGAGAAATGTATGTCTTGTTCATCTACTTGAATATTTGCATGATCCCGATTTTCTAATGGAGAACAAGTTTGATATTTTTGGCGAATACAGAAACAAAAACAAGATGTACACTTTTGCTTCAACCCTAATGCAAAAGCTGTTTGGAGTACTAGAGCCTGGTCCTGGAGAAGAAAGCCAGTTTGCGTCACTCGCTTCTACTTCAGTATGTAGAGACTCATCACGTGCGTCTCTCAAGGAAAAACTAGAGCGAGCTATTACGTCAGCATCAATTCCAGCTACTCGTCCTTCCATTACTCCAAACCTTAACAGAAGAATGGTCCAAAAGGAATGTGAAGTGTTTGAAGCTTCTGGGATACGACCTGCCAACCTTCAGACTCTCTATGAAGCTCTGCTTACTATTGTTAAGGATTCACCACTCGAAGGGGATGAATCAGAGACGTAGCAGCCGCCCCCCAAACCCCCCAATTGGGGGGGACCCAGGCCAACTTTGGGGGCCCTAGTTAGTCTGAAATTGCTTTTTGGCTACGTGACTATTTTCAGTTCAGCAGACTTGTTTACAACCGATTTAAACTGTAGGAAGAAATTGGCTTGTGACATCATAAGTGAATGCAACGTCATTTTATCTCGCAGAATCTAGAATATTTCGATTGATTTTCTGGTAGAATCTTGAATATTCGATTGACGTAACAATGCCGTTGTTACGCAACAATCATAGAATGGTCTGGAATTCTGTTTGGCTAGAAATACCGGGACAATATATATACACTGCAGAGTGCAGATAAAGTATTTTATTGACATTGTATAGAATGAAACGTTCAAAAAGTGGTGCTCAAAAGAGAAAAGAAGCAGCCACTGCTCGAGATGCTGTAGCGAAATTGCCCAAGATGACAGATTTTTTCAAGATTACTGAGCAGAGTAGACCTGGCACTAGTACCGAGAGGGATGAAGAAAACTATAGTGTACAAGAAAAAGAAGACTATGACGATCAGCATCAAAGTGATTGTGAATTTCCAGAAAATGTAAGTTGTGATTTACCTGCCAATACGCAACCTTCAATATCAAAAATAACTGAATCTCAATTTACCCCTATCCCTGATGACCCATGTAAATGGCCTGAAAGTATTTCTGATGCTCAACGATGTGATATAGTAAAGCGTGGACCACATCAACTAATAATGAATTTTCCATATAATAACACAACTCCAAGGCGACGTTTTTCCTCCAACCTTTATAAACGTGTGTTACCTAATGGTGAAAGTGTTTCACGGTCGTGGCTAGTTTATTCTGGGGAATCAGATCAAGTTTTTTGCTTTTGTTGTAAGCTATTTGGAAAAACACTAAGCCCCTTTTGTAGTGGTATAAATACATGGGAGGGTTTTTCGAAAAAACTGAAAGACCATGAAAACGGCATTTCCCACCAAGAATGCTGCAGTCAATGGATGTTGCTAGCTGAAGGGATAAGAAATTCATCCACTATCGACAAACGCGAGATGAATATTTTTTTCAATGAAAGACGTTTTTGGAGAAATGTTTTAGAGAGACTTATCGACATTGCCTTGTTTCTATCGGAAAGGAATCTTGCTTTTAGAGGATCTGAAGAAGTCTTAGGATCTCCTCACAATGGAAATTTTCTGGGTATATTTGAGCTTTTGGCAAGAAGAGATCCGATCCTAAAAGAGCTTCAAGACAGAATCAAGAATAAAAACACTAAAGATCACTATTTGAGTCCTACCATACAAAATGAACTAATTGAATTGCTAGCGACAGAAGTTGAAAAAGAAAATTTACAGCAATTGAAATTGGCAAAATATTTTTCTATAATTTTGGACTGCACTCCAGATATGTCACATCATGAACAAATGTCTGTCATTCTCCGTTATGTACTATGTAATGAAGAAGCTGCTGTTGTTAAAGAAACATTTTTTGGCTACTTGAGAATAAGTGACAGTACTGGGAAAGGCTTGTTGGACGCTTTCTTAGAAAAAGCGACCGAACTGCAACTCGAATTGTCTGATTGTCGAGGTCAGTCATATGATAATGGTGCTAACATGAAAGGAAAACATTCTGGGGTCCAAGCAAGAATGCTAGACATCAATCCCAAAGCTGTTTACGTGCCCTGTGCAAACCATACCCTTAACTTAGTTGTTGTTGACAGTGCTAATTGATCGACGGAAGCATTGACATTTTTTGGAGTACTTACAAGGTTGTATGTGCTGTTTTCTTCCTCTGCTCAGCGTTGGGAAATTTTGAAGAAACATGTGGAGCTGTCCATAAAGTCACAATCTGATACTCGTTGGGAAAGCAGAATTAAATGCATCAAACCTCTTCGATACAATTTAAAAGAGGTGTTGCTGGCACTGAAAGACTTGGAAGCCATTTCCATAGAAAGAAAAGATGGAAGAGCTGCCTCAGAAACAAAATCGTTGATAGCTCATTTATCAAAATGGAGTTTTCTTTTGTCGGTGTTTATTTGGTATGATATCCTATTCCAAGTCAATAAAGCAAGCAAGATTCTTCAATCGTATGGAGTCTCCCTTCATACAATGGAAACGGAAATCCAGGCAACTGAAAAGTTTTTGCAAAACTATCGCACAACGGGTTATGACAGTGCCGCAACATCTGCTGTTGAAATAGCACAGGAATTGGATATTGATCCTTCTTTTCCTCCGTCAAGAAGTGGAAAGAAAAGAAGATTGTTTGATTACCAAGGTGAAGAGGAACAACGAGCTACTCCTGAACTGAAATTTAAAAGCAACTTTTTCTATCCATTAGTAGACCAGGCTATTATGTCAATAAAGGAGCGCTTTAATTTGTTACGTGAGGTTTCTTCCGCCTTTTCATTTTTGTACACACGAGACAAACTTTTGCTTGTGCAACAAGAAAATGCTCTTCTTACTTGCTGTAAAGAGTTCCAAAAAAAGTTCGGTGACATTGATTCTGATGAAATGAGCGCTGAGCTACAGCGGTTTGTTTTAATTTTACAAAAAAAACGCAATCTCAATACGGCTCAAGACTTTCTGAACTATCTTCTAAAGACTCATTTATTTGAATTGTATCCGAATGTGTACATCGCACTTCGAATCTTACTAACTTGCCCCGTGACTGTTGCCAGCGCTGAAAGAAGCTTCAGCAAATTGAAACTGATCAAAAGTTTTAATAGAACGTCTATGACAGACAGTAGACTATCTTCATTAGCCATGTTGTCAATCGAAAATGACTGCGCCCGATCTCTTGATTATGACAATGTCATAAGAGCATTTGCGAACAAAAAGGTTCGCTCCAGACTATTTAAATGATACTGTGTTTTTATAACTTTTTCATGTTTTTCAGTGTCATTGCTTTCGTTTCGCAGTGTCTGCATAAATGTCCTACTGAACTCTGGCATCGGTGCCGAATTTTTTATGACTTGCACCTTCGGTATCGGCATGCTTTATTCTGACATTAGCCTGTTTACTTATGTACAAATTGTGGTGTATTTTCTTAATGCAGCTTTTCAATTTTACACCTCTAAAGTGATATGACCTGTGCGCAGGGGCTCTTGCGCTTACTTTGGGGGGGGGCCGAAGTTGGAGTGCTACGGGACTGGGATGAATCTTCTATTATAGTTGTCACAGGCGGACGGCCAGGACCTTCCTCGCACTGTTCTCTATCCAACCACCAGTTTAAAATCAAACAGTAAAATCAATGGGTATATTGACAGAATAACAATAAAAACTTCGAATAGGCCAGCGCGAGAAAATTGACTAGACTTTTATCCACAACGATTGAAGCAGCAACATTCAAGAACCAAAAATAGAATTTGAAGTAACTTCTTTTTCTTTATACACATAATTAGTAAGAGCCTGAAGCCACGCGTTTTGTGTGCTTAGGTCCGAGTGTAGAAATAGATAATTGTAACAAAGTAAAGTGCGACAAAACAATACGTGCAATAAGACTCTTGTTCTCAGGGCTGCAGTTCGATTATCGGTGAGTTAAAAAATGGGCATTGGTGCGATAACATTGCGGCCCCTTTGAAACAAGAACACAGGGTGAAGTTTCAAACAAAAACATAATACATATAGAGCACCAAGGCGCTACAATAATAAGATTAACTTAACATATTCAAAGAACAATGATGCAGTGGTCAGGTATACGAAGTTCTTTTTGATGGTAGCCCACCATCATCATTAACATTCATATAGACGGTGCAATAAACAAAGGAAAAGGTGACTAAACACGTATGCTAAAGTCCAAGTCCGAATTTTCTGATATAAAATTACAGATTTTGAAGCATAAAAATGTCAATAATGCTCGGGTAAATACGAATATAAAAACAAAAGATAAAATACAATAAAATATTATACGGGAGCAATTTTTGATATATCACGAAGGATGTATTCGATTTTATTTGTACCATCCCCGCAATCTTTCAACACAGCAACAGTTTCTCTACGGACTAACTCTTTTCCGTTGCGCCACTGAGGGTGCACCCGGTGTACCCGGCCCAAACGATAAGTCCCGCGCCTTGAGATGTCCTCAGCATCTCCAACCAGGACCAATTGGCCAGTGCAGATATTATTCCGAGTTACCCTCCACTTGTTTCTACCTTGTAAAGTAGGGAGGTAACCTTGCATCCAACAGAGCCAAAATTTATGAGCCAAAGTTGTATTTTAAAGAAAGTCACGACGCAAGTCCCCCCGATCATGAAATGCCCTTAGAGGTGTATTGGGGGCAAGACCTTGCTCCAGGAAAGACGAACGAGTAATTACAGCCAAATCATTAGGTTTATCGCTAAGCGAAGTAAGCGGGCGATCGTTTACTATGCGCACCGCGTCTGAAGTGAAAGTCTGTATTTCAATAAGTGAAGGCTTACGTCGAGATTGATCTAAAACGCGATTAAAGGCGTCTTTAAATAACTTCACCATACTCTCCCAACTACCTCCTTGACTAGGAGAGTATGGAGGGATTTTAACCCAATTAATGTTACGCTTTCTAAGAGAATTACAGAATTCTGTCGAACCAAGCAACGAGGAAAGCCGATCAGCAGCGGCCCGAAACGTCGAGCCATTATCCGAATAAACAGTGTCAACTGCTCCCCGAAGATTTGTAAATCTAGAAAATACGAGCAAAAATTCATTCAAGTTAAGACTAGTGACGATTTCCACGTGTATGCAACGAGTGCATAAACACGTGAACAGTAAACCCAAACATTTGCAATTACTACGATTTTGGCGATAAAAATACGGTCCAAGATAATCTACGCCGCAATACTTGAAGGGTTTATTTGTGGCAGTTACTCGGCAAGCCCGTAGATCGGCCATCAGCTGTCGAACAGGGGTTGCTTTTCGCATTGCACATTTTACACATTCCGTCAGGTAACGCTTAACGCTCGAAATTCCTTACACAATCCAAAAACGCTGCCGCGTACGCATTAGCGTATAGCATGGACCTGCATGTCCAGCTTTAGCGTGTTCATCGAGAATGATCAAACTAGTAAGTGGGTGCCTGCTAGGGAGTATTAAAGGATGTTTAGTGTCTGTTGGGAGATCAGCGTTTTCCAGGCGACCCTCAACACGCAACATCAAGTTATTGTCCACACAGGGGCGCAGGTTTCGCAGAGTTTTTAATTCAGAGACACGACGGACGTGTTATAAAATCTGACAAGCTATTACCTAATTTTTTTTAAATCAAATCATAAGCATCTGATGACTTCTCCTGGAGAAGCTTAATTGCGGTCCCAAAATGGGTTTTCTGAACAAATTTTACAACTTCCATGAAGGCGTTATCCAAGTAGTCTGCATCAAGTTTCGGTTTACAAAGGTTACGCTTTTGTGATTTGGCGACAATATACTGTTTGAAAGCAATAAGATAAGCCACACGCTTTTTTAATGTGTATAGATCGGGAGCGCTTTCAATTATCCAATCCAGGCACGTATTGCTTTTAAGAGACAAAAGATCTAAATTAATGCTAGCACTACAAACAACCACGGCGGGGCTCACGGGCTTGGGTTCCAAAGATCCCTGTAAAAGAAATGGAGGTCCTCTAAGCCACAATGCAAAGGAATCAAGAGTTCCTTACGCTGCCTTCGCGTGTACTAACATCAGCGGGATTTAAAGATCCTTGAACATAATTCCAGTCACAAGCCGAAGTCATAAGGTGTATTTTATCTACACGGCGTTTTACAAATCGCGGAAGATGAAGATCCGGGTTTACAATCTATTTAAGTGCCACTTGTGAGTCTGTCCACAAGTGAAAGCTGCAAGACAATTGCTGCAACGATGTAGACACGGCGAACACCAGTTCAGAACAAAGCCTAGCCGCTTCCAATTCTTTTCGAGAGATCGTCCAATCCGTCTGAGACAACAAAACCAGTTTCGACTTGCCATGCACGAAGGCGACGTTCGATCGTCGCCCAATTAAGCGCCTCAGATAGACCACACAGGACAAGGCATCATTCGAAGCGTCACTAAACCCATGCAGCTAATAGCTAATGCTTTCATCATCTCTGGCCTCGGTTTCGGCCTCCCAAAAGCAGTAGCGAGGAATCGAAACCTCTGAAATAGGCCGTAAAAGACAAAGCCACGCGCTCCAATCGATCATCATGTCCTTCGGAAGCTCGTCATCCCAGCCAATACCAGCACAGGTAGCTCGGTGAAGAATTAACTTGCCTCCCAAGAGATAAGGAGCGACAAAACCCAGTGGGTCAAAGTGGCCAGCAAGAAAGCGCAGCATTTCTCGACGACTGAGTCCAGCTGGCATAGTCAAATTTTTATTACAATGAACCTTGAAGCAGTCCTTTTCCACGTCCCATATTAGGCCCAATGCTTTAGAGTCTGGCATAGGGTTTGAACCAAGGTCAATTTCTCGGATATTAGAGCCGAGATCGCATTTGGGAATACTCAGTAAAACTGGCTTAGCCAAGTGATTCGCCGACCACTTACGCAGTCTAAAGCCTCTGCTTTCAAACAGTGACTTAGACTCTCGAGAAATAACCTCCATATCAGCCAGGGATTCAGCAGTAATGAGTAAGTCATCCATATATCGATTGTTTTCGATAGTTTCCAAAGTCAATCGACTTGCTTTGGTAGGATTTTCATCAATTAAACGCTGTATTGCATGAAGAGCAATGTAAGGACTGGAGTTTATCCCCCAGACATGTCTAGAAAACCGAAATATTTCGGTTATACCAAGTTTTATGTCGTTAACCAGACCAAACGAAAGAGATCCCGCTGGTTTTCTGGAATAGAAATTTGAAAGAAACATTTGCTTAAGTCGGTCATACACGCAAATTTACCCAAACGAAAACGAATCAAAACGTCAGTCAACCTATTCAAAAGATTAGCGCCGGGTAAAACAGCATGGTTAAGACACATTCCTTCATATACAACACGAGATTTTTCTTGTTTCGTCACAAAGAAAGGCAAATACCAAGTAGGCCCATCAACTTTTATCTTCTGCACATGCGTCAACCAACCCTCAGCAAGCAACTCTTGAAATGTGTCTGTAAGGGTTCGGTTTAAAGTAGGATCGCCTAGAGCTTTCCGACGCAGAGACATAGTACGCTCTAAGGCATTTGAAAAGTTATTGGGAATCTTTTTAACCATATCCGATCTCAAAGGAACCGGAATCTCGTAACGACCATCTTTTACTTTGACGTTAGGTTCCACCAACGAACACGCAAGCTCCTCACTCCTAGAGGGTTGAGTCTCCTCGTTCTCCAATTCAACTTGTCGCAAAGCCGCCTTTAGCTCAGTAATTTCTTGTTTAAGTTGTTCACATTCGTTTGTGTCACAATCAACGTTTACTCTTGCTTTTAAGACTTGGTGCGAATCCGATCTCACCCCAACGCGACCACCGCTGGCTATAGGACCCAGTCGAGTCAGAACGTAGTTAGGTTCACTCGCATTTACACCCTTTCTTTCCTCCAAAACAGTGAGCAACTCTTTATTAGTTTGTCCTATCAAAATGTCAATCCTTTGCCGTTGAGGAATAGTGGGAATTCTAACCCCTTCGAAATGCCTAAGTTTTTGCGTATTTACGGCATGAGGCAAAACGTTTTTATCATCAATAAACTCCGGGACAACCAAAGCGTTTTTTATAGCAAAAGTTTTATTTAAAAGTTTGTAAGACCATCACTGCGCATAGTTTGTTCAGCTAAGGTGCGAATGGTTATTGCATGATCCGTTTTAGTAGCGAGCCCAAGCTCGTCCCTTAAACTCTCTGAGATCAATGTAGCCTGAGAAGCAGTATCATGCTGTGCATATGCCAAAGTAGACTTGCCCGACACTGGGTTTATAACCCTTACGGCACTCGTACGAAGCATCAGAAAATCGTTATTAAAGGTCAGTTTTCTCACAACTGTTTGTTCAGCGTCTGTCTGTTTTTTCCCAGCGTCGGCTATCACCGAAGTCCGGCAATGCCCAGCGCTGGCGGCCCCAAGGTTTACCGAGTCTGACTTAACATATAGGTCATGCAAGGCGGTAGAATGCTTAGGGCCAAAATGTGGCCCGCATAAGCGACATTTCGACGAAGAAGTACATTCTCTAGAGAAATGTCCCAAAGAAAGACAATTAAAACATCTGGCAGCATCAATAACAGTTTTGCGCTTTTGCTCTGGAGTTTTGCTTTTAAATTGTTCACAATCAGTTAAAAAATGTTTTGAACGCGGGTCGTTGCATACAAAACACACCGGGGGAGGTTTAGTAGAATGTTTAGTTTTATTACAGCTACGCGAGCTTTCGCCAACGGTCTCTACTGAGCAAGCGCCAGGACGTTCTCCGTTCACAGTGACTTGTCTGACGCGAACAGCCATATGTCCGTTGCCAGACCCACTTGCTTCATCTTTATCATCTGACTTAAAAAACGACTGCGCATAATCGGAGGTCATTATGTTTAGTTCATAAACTACAAACTCACGCAAAGATTCAAATCCAGGTTGATTTAAACTAAAACCCTCTTTTTTAAGGTAATCAAGGTACCTTCGTTTAAGTACTCCAGGTAACCGATTTGCAGTTTCTAACATTAATTGCCCAGATAGCTTGTCCAGCTCGTCATTGGCATGTGCATACACTTCAAGGGTGTTTAGATCTTCATTGAACGCTTTCAATGAATTGCCACCCTAGGTCCGGTACGGATTTTCGCAATTTTAGGTTCCGAGGTAAGCCCACCAGAAACGCCATATCTCTGACGCAAACGGTCCAAGGCTCTTTCAATGCGCCTAGAGGTACTCATATTTCTCATAGGCGCAAAAAACAAATTGCCATTTCCCGAGGCTGGCCAATGCACGAGGCTCTCAAAACTTCGAGCCGACGTTCATCATAGAGACTCTCGTGCATAAGCCTCCGAATTTGTTTTTCATAAAATACGAAGTCTATGTTACTACCGTCATAGCCTATCTGTGAGGCAAGTTTTATAAATTCATTTCTGTCTTGGCGTTCGATATAGGCGCGTAATGCCGGTTCACCATGAGCAACAGAAGGCCGCCTTAAGGAGTCGCCATCTCCAACAGCAGGGCCCACAAGCGACTTCACTAGAGTTTGCGAATTGCTACCATTTATAGGAAAATCATTTCGATCAGTCACAACGCGATCTAACGCCAATTGAAAGTTAGGAACAGCCGATTTACAAACAGTTTTCTCTCGTTTGGGAAATTCAGAATTTTCCCGCGAGAAGCCTGTATTATTTTTAACTCGAACTATATTTCTTTTTACCGATCCTTCTAACAAAGAAGAACTCGTTTCTCCAGCACAATTGGCTAATTGCGTTTTCTTTAAGAGCGGTTTTAGGTCTGCGCGAAACGCCTCACGAAAGTCTGAGCGCCCTCCAAATAAGTTATTCAAGGAATTATTGGGGCCTGCTCTGCTTAAGACAGCCACTGATGAGCCCCTTTCTGAAAGCGCAATCAATCTCTCTTCCGCGTCTAATTCAGCAGCAGCGATTTTAAGTTGCTCTTCTGCTTTTGCAATTTCGAGAGCATGTCTTTGTTTGGCTTCCGCCTCCGCTTCTGCAATTTCGAGAGTATGTTGTTGTTTGGCTTTCGCCTCCGCTTTTGCGATTTCGAGAGCATGTTGTTGTTTGGCTTCCGCTTCCGCTTTTACAAAAGCATGTCTAGCTTCAAGTTCAGCCCGTTTCTTATCTAATTTAACTTGCCGGGCTATAAAGGTGCTACTTGATGTCGCGCTGACACTTTCAGCAACCTGCGATACACTATCCTCAGGCTCGACATCAATAATACCATTGTCCTCATGATGGACTGAAAATTTCCTGGGTGAGGTCAACATACCCCGTTTAGCATTTTCATAAAGATCAAAGCATTGGTTAAACAGATCAGCTACACTTTCTAGAAGCTCGTTTGAAACTTCAGGGTCTAAGACGTCGTTTAAAGCCGTTTATACTTAACGTAGTCAATTTTAATTTCATCAAATTGTTCGTTCGAGGGCTTTGGCAAAATGTTCGTGCGATGAACATCTTGCAAGGGCATCACGTGATCGCTTTAAACGCATGGAAAGTTGTCGCTTTGTCGTTAAAAGTTTACGAGTATTTACCTCTGATAGGATCGGGTAGGCTTGGGATGCAAGGTCGTTGCCTAGTTCCCCAACTGTAGCAGTTTGGTCACCCTCCACATGCCCTGCGGGAGGGGCTCCATTACATGTCGATTGAATTACGTTATTTTCGCAATTCTTAATGTTAGAAATGAAAGACATACTGTACTTTAGTATGTAGGTTAAATATAAAAATTAATTAAATAAATAATGAAAACAAATTCCAACCGTTCGTAAGGAAAGGATGATCCAGGTCTTCGGTAAAGAACTGTCGCGCTGAAGATCCGATGTCGCTGATCTCACGCAATTGCACCAAAGATCTTCGAGAATTCTTCGCAAAAAAAGTGGAATTGCACAGTGACTTCAACTTCCTGCAGAATCAGTTTTGTAGAAGAGCCAAGATAAAATGTCTGTCAGTCTCCCCAAGTAAAAATAGCTGAGTCCTTGACATCAGTTTCAAAATAAAAATGACTGACAGACAGTACCTTGCAACGCTCCAACTAAACTTGAAGTAAAGATGTTTCTTCGAATCGTGAATTTCCAACTGAAGATGTTGATAAGCCGAAGATTTCCCAAATCGCGCAAACTTTTCCACCAGTTCAAAGAATCCAACGTGAATCTTCAAAAGGGGGTAACGAGCCTGAATCACCTTTCGGAAGATTTCTTAGTCTAGTCAATTTCTTTATGTTAAGGATTCACTACTCGAAGGGGATGAATCTACTATTATAGTTGTCACAGGCGGACGGCCAGGACCTTCCTCGCACTGTTCTCTATCCAACCACCAGTTTAAAATCAAACAGTAAAATCAATGGGTATATTGACAGAATAACAATAAAAACTTCGAATAGGCCAGCGCGAGAAAATTGACTAGACTTTTATCCACAACGATTGAAGCAGCAACATTCAAGAACCAAAAATAGAATTTGAAGTAACTTCTTTTTCTTTATACACATAATTAGTAAGAGCCTGAAGCCACGCGTTTTGTGTGCTTAGGTCCGAGTGTAGAAATAGATAATTGTAACAAAGTAAAGTGCGACAAAACAATACGTGCAATAAGACTCTTGTTCTCAGGGCTGCAGTTCGATTATCGGTGAGTTAAAAAATGGGCATTGGTGCGATAACAACTATTCATTCCACTTCTATGGAAGCAGAAAGAGCATTCAGTGCATGTGGACTCTTTGTTACAAAACTCCGGTCTCGTCTACACGATTCCACAATCGATGCATTGTGCTTTATAAGGAATGCGTTGCAGAAACTGAACATTAAATCTGCGTGATTTTTTTATATTCGATTGTACTGCACGTGTGCTTATGTCTACAATAAAACTGTACAATACTTTTCATATTTAGCAGTTATTATCCGGTTAACCGGTTAGCTAAATTCCAAGTACACGGATATATCCGTTATCCGGATAATAAAAATTGTTGATATCCGAACTAACCCTAGTCGCAGCTAACGCTTGCTTGCACAATCCGTTCTCTGTATTTTCTCAATAGGTACTAACAATAGAAAGGCTTTTCTGAGAGATATCATCAATGTGCTTTTGTTGAAAGCAATCCTACAAAGATTTAAACTGAATGAACGATGCAACAAGCGATTTTTTCAAGTATTCTAAAGCATGTTTTTCTTTTTCTTGAACGCTTCAAACTCGCTTTATAATATCATAATGCGTTTAAAATGACTGAAGTGAAAAAGCAACATGCAGCAGCTATGCATAAAGCTCTTATTCACTGTTTTTACAAAACCAAAAATTGATGCGGATACATTGCACTATAATGTATTGTGATGATTAAAAGAATTAACATAGCGGTAAGGGAAAAAGCTGTTGTTTGAAAATGCAATGGCAAGTTTCAATACTTTTATGCAGTCGTGTCGCAACCCTGACTAATCCAAACCTCAAAGGCATATTAATTAAATGTAGCAAAGTTAAAAAAATTGACGATCTTTCACGTTAAATGTTATAGGGAGTCACATTAATTATCAGCATTTTTACCATAAAAACCTGGTCCTTGGAATACATTCTCAAACCATAACCCAACCTACTGCAGTAACTCAACTGTAGGCTTAGTACTTGAATTTGGGATAGTTAGCACTTCGGCTGGCTGCGATTATACTAGGACCTAGCAATACACATGCAACCTGAAATGTTGTTAGGAAATACAAATGGGCATACTATTGCGAAACGTAGGTAGTATTACACCAAATATTTAATAGCTTATTTAAAAAGTTACATAGCAATCACTTTGGCACCCCCTCCGGAGAAGCGTCACTTGACCGACAATAGTGAATCATGCAAAAACGTCACTTGACCGACAAAAGTAAATTATACTGGTCTGTGTTTAAAAAAAATTTTTGCTGACTGAACAAACAGCATGAATTCCACCTAATTTTGGGGTGCTGAATTAAAAATCACATTTCTTTTACCCATCATGTAAAATTTTTTTGCAAAAAGTCTTTCAATTTTCTGCAGATTTAGAGTAAAATCATATTTTTACTGTCTGTTAGCATAAAAGAAGTTGCAGTAAAATTTTTGAAAGCAAGTTAAAATTACACAATGCATTACACCCTGTTGTGTTAAGTGATTAGATATACACAGGAAAGTATTTCAAATTTGTTTTCAGTTAATTACTCATTATACACAATACATACTTGCTGTAAGCAACACATCGTTAATGCATCAAGACTTTTAACAGAGCATGCAAAATTGGTTTCACCGTTAAAAAAAATCTTTCGTTTTTTAGATTTTTGAGAGGGTTTACAGTTTTCCTCGCCCCTCATGAGATAAAAACAGTAATCTACTATCATGTGAACGTTCCATCTCCGTGGTATCTCTTCTCCATGATTTTAATGTTTTGGTGAAACTTGTCACCTAGCTCCTTACTCAGAACTTAAAATTTTCAGCAAAATATTCTAAATGGCTGTGCAAAAAATGTACTTTGACACTCATGTTACAACCAAGTTTGTGAAAGGTATCAAACAAAGTTTTAACAATTTTTTTGTATTCTGGAGATTTGGTATTGCCAGAAAATTATTTACTCCCTGGCTGAAAGCGATCCAACCATTTCTCTCCACTGAGCTCATTGTTGCAATAAACCCTTTGTCTTTCAACAGCTGTCGTGTCTTTGGTCCATCAAACACACCGGCTTTTATATTTCATGGCTTACAAACGAAAACTTGTGGCAAATGTACTTGAAACATTCCCCACCTTTGTCTAAGCTTTTTACATATTGTTTCATTAAGCCTAGGTTAATGTAAAGCGGTGGAAATAACATTTTGTCAGGAGACACTAGACTTTCATTAAGAATATTCTTTTCTCCAAATGTAAACTCATTTCTTTTCGGCCATTGCTCACGAATCCAGTGTTCGATTTTAGCTCTGCTGTCCCATAAACACAAAGAGCATAGATATTTGCTATACCCCCTCCCTTGTTGACCCGACAGCATGCTTAAAACTTTCAAGTCTCAACATACTATCCATTTATGTTTATTATATTTATTTTTATTAGTAACATCTTCATATTTTGATAAGTCTCCTTAAGATAAATGGAGTGCCCAATTGGTATTGAAGTATATCTATTGACATTGTGCAGCAATACACACTTTAGCTGGATTTTGAACTTTCAATAAATAGTTGCCATTCTGTTGGGTCATATATACTGCCCATTGCTTGAAGAAGACCGGCAACATTGTGACAATACACAAATGTTTCCTCCATAGAAAAATATTGTACCAAATCTTTTTCTCTCCGCCTGTACCATATGTTGTGTTTGGAGCAAGAAGGTTGTTGTGTGGTAGCCAGGGATGTGGAAGCGGTTATTTTTCAAACGCTTCCGCTTCCGCACCTATAGCTTCCGCTTCCACCAACAAAAAACGACCGTTGACAATTTTTTTTAACTTTTGTGGGTCTGTAGCTTGCCTTCTCCTACACTTCATCATTTTGTGAAGAGAAAAACCTTCATTTATTGTTATTACTTTACCTACTTCGCTTGAGCTTATTGTTCCGAACTACTCTGTGTTTGTTTTTCTTAGATATCAGAACTCGTGTTGAATGTAGAACAGCGCTTTTCAATCTTTGTCATCGCGGAACCCCTAATGTACTTTCGCGTTTGTCACGGAACTCCCACCAACAAAAATTTAGAAATCACGAATTGCTTGCATGAAAATCAAATATTTCGTTACTACAATTCAAAAAGTAATTAAACACTTCAACAAATAAACAGTTATTACAAGTTCGTTCACTACTTACAACTACTTTTACAACAGTTAACCTAATGCTTCTCAAATCTAAACCGTATGACCACATATCACAGCTCTCGACAATAACCTGTCGTCACAACAACAAATTACACCGTATAGCGTTGATTTTCCCTCTCTATCCTCAACTAACTCTGACTTTGAGTTAACTTTAACTCTAATCATCATTACGAACTTTCTGTCCGTTCCCAAAACACGTATTGACTCCGATCTTTTTGGATAGTGAAGTGCGAAATTTCTGTCGTATATATAGTATATACTGTACAGGAAAAGCGAGCAAAATTGAATTGCACCAATCAACAGCCGTCTCAACGTGGTGGTGCGGTCCCCGACCCGTTTGGGTTGGGTCAAAATGGCTGTTGGCCTTCCCGAGCGTCCCAGTTACCCCGGGCACTCCCCTCACACAAACCATTTTTTTGCCGTGCAGCCCTTTGAATGTCCGCAGAAGGGTAGCACGCAGTCTCTTTAAAATCGGCCCTGTCTTCTCTTTACTCCTGCCTTTCTCTTGCCCGTCTTCTCATTCTTCTCTTTCTCCTGATATGAGCGGCAACGTTCATCCTAACCCTTGTTCTGTCTTTCCCTGTTCAGTGTGCGCTGGAAATGTGACTTGGCGGGTTAGGTCAGTGCAATGCTGCACATGCTCTAATTGGGTTCATTTAAAGTGCTCATTACTCTCCTTTTCTAGATTCAGAACTCTTGGCAGCTCTCACTCCTGGAGCTGCCCTCCCTGCTTTTTTTGGAGATTCTACACCTACCAGCAGTGTGACTTCCTCGTCGGACTCCTCCAGCTGGTATACCTCCACTGCTCAATCTGGCCCTTTTCTGCTAATGCAGCACTCGCACCCCATCCTCACTTTCAAACCTCTTATCCTATTTTCGCCCACTTTGTATCTCCTCTCTCTGCACCCTCACCACCGCCTCATGCTCCTGGCTGTTTCTTTTTACCTTCTGCTTTCTCTTCCCCTCCCTAACTCCCTCAGGGTTCTTCAATGGAATGATGGGGGTCTCCAAGACAGGAGCACTAAACTACTACACTCTATCTCGTCTTATCCCGTTGACGTTACTTGTATCCAGGAATCTAACCTTGATTTATCGTCCTATTTCCGGATCCCTGGATTCTCTGCTCTGCGATCCGATGGCACCCACTCCCGATCTGGTATTTTTTCGACTAATGTCACAGACGCTAGCGGCGGCGTCATCATTTTCGTCAAGCAGGGCTTATTCTTCTCTGAGCTTTCTACCTCCTCTCTTTCTTCGCTTGGCCCCTACTCTGATTATGTGGAGGTCAACATCTCCCTAAACGACTCCTCCTCGCTCTCATTTCTTAATGTTTATGTTCCCCCTATTCGTTCTTCTCCAAAAAATAGGTGGTGTAGTGGTTAGAGCGTCCGCTTCGCAGTCGGTAGACGAGGAGTTCATTCCCCTTGTTGAGTCATACTAAAAGACTTTAAAAAATGGTATCCACAGCTTCCCTGCTTGGCGCTCGGCATTTATGGGAGGTTGTAGAGAACAAGCCGGCAAGTTCGCTTGTTGTGTTCTTGGGCAAGGCAATTGACGGGACGCCTCCGCCTTTATGTGGAAGACAGGTGGTCCAGACACCTCAAAAAATGACAACTCCCAAGCGAGTGCGAACGTCCCGTCCAAAATATAGCGATACAATTCGCTTTCTCGTGAATCGAGGATAAATATGAACAAATACAAAAAAAAAAGAACCAACTTCTTTTTTTCCTCCATTGTTCTCTCCTATGTGGAAACGAAGGTAGTAGAATTTTCGCGCTTCCGCTTCCGCTTCCACATCCCTGGTTGTAACCTGGACCCAAGAAGTTCTTCAGATTCTTTTGGCAGGTTCAGGTCACGAACTTAAGTCATTCGAAAAGGCTTAAGTAATCAATATTGGGGATTTGTCAGACAACGGATTATACTGTAGCATTAGGTCGAAGATCTATGCATGGACTTCTACATAGTAGCACCTGGATTGAAAACACCGCTAAAACTGCTAGCCCGAGCGACCAAGATGAGGCCTGTATCACGCGGCGTGACTACTGCCTTGGTTAGTTGGAAAAAGAATGTTTCGAATGAGTGTTGTTGATTTGATCAAAAAATTGTGTTCCAGAGCACAAACAGAGATCGGTAGACAAAGCGTAGTTTGTAGATGTTATGAATGTTTTGATGCTGGGTAGTGTTTTAGTGCTGGCACTCAAGTAGAACAGACGATTAGTGATTAAAGAATAGCATGACAGTGCAATGACACCAGTAGATAAAGCAAAGTACTTACATGTTGAAACTATATTGATGCTGGGAATGCCGCCAAAGTGAAACAGATTACTATGATTTGTACTACCGTATTTGCCGGTGTATAAGTCGACCTTTTTCGATCAAAAATCGACCTAAAAAAATCGACCTCGACTTATACACCGAGTCATGAAATTATACAAAGGATATATCATAAAATCGTAAATTTCCGTCGAATTTTAGGGGGTCGACTTATACAACGAGTCGACTTATACACCGGCAAATACGGTATATTGTCTATTGTCTACCAACAGGCTATAGCCCTACTGTACTGCAGTAGGCTACGGTACACAACCATACATACTTGCAGGTAAACAAGGTTGCTTTGTGCCAGGCGAGTCAAATTAGTGACTGCTGTCATACAGTTACTATTCTACGAAGGCATACATCTATTTGGGAAATAGACCAATAAATTGAAGATTAAAGATTTGTGCGATTATGCTGTAAAGTTTATTTGTTTATGAGCCCCATTAGGTCTAAATGCACTGCAGGTTTAAAGATTTCTCTGTCGAAAAGCTTAAAAAACGGTTTTTGAGCAGCGCTGACCAGCGAAGTGTATTCAAAGAAATTGTGAATATTGCGATTTTTGAAAGCCGTGTAGTATCTCCTTGGTCTGTTTCAACAATGTGCAGCAAAGGACATAATTTGCTAGAGAGCGTATCTGAACGTCCTTTTAACTGCATGACTAAAAATCTTATGCGTAGTATGTGCGCAGAAGAGTCAAGCAGAGTTTCCAAAAAAATTAATAAGATAACCGGAAAAAATTAAGGTGCTAGGTCTAGCATTTTAGGCAAGTCAGGTGTAGTTGTACAGTTTCCATAGTTTTGAAATGTGTTCATTTTAAACACTTAAGCTGGGTTTATTTCATAGTTATTTCAAAGGTGTTTTTGTAGCTTAATTTTGCTTCTTCTTCTTTCTGTGTCATGGCTGTTTCAGCCCTCGATGTACTACGACGGATTGCCATAAAGTTCGGTTTCGTGCAGTTTCCCATAATTCAGTACGGTGTTTGAAAATTTTGTTAAAGTTTTTTGTAAATGTATATCGTTGTGACCTCCTTGCATGTTTTCCCGGAAGTCTTCCACTTAGTGCAAGGTTCTCTATTTTTTCTTTGCGGATTACGTGTGGTTCGTAATTCATTTATTTTGCTTAGTGGTTCATAATTTATTTGCTGCTCTATTTTCGATTTTTTTGTGTTGCATGAATTTGTTATTGTCAAAGCATCACAAATTTTTCTGCTTACCTGCTTCCATTTCTTGCTTGCATAAAGAAAATAGATAAATCTATCGCTAGCCTATCTGAATAGACCAGTCTAGGGTTTGAACATGGTTCCTGCATAGGATTAAATTTCAAGTAATTAAACTGCCCAATGTTCCAAAAACAGCAAGTTTTTTAAAATTTACACTTCATGCAAATGAGCAAGTTAATTTTACGTTGGCCTCATGTTGGTCACGTCAAATTTGTTGTTTCCAGTCCAGATTCTGCTATTTAGAAATCCATGACCTATGCTACTTATCATGTCATAAATCATGATTATTCCATATCTAACGTCACAAGCTGGATCACGCCATAACCCAGTCAACACGTGACGGCGGGCAGAGAAGAAAAGTTGTAGAACAAGAAGGTGCTAGCGAGTTGTAACTGTTTTTAGATCAGCATTAAGCCATTTTGGTTAGCGATAAGATTGCAGTTTTCAAGTCACTCGGCAGTGAAAGAATCAATCCGGGGCAATTGGACGGGAAAGGTGAGAGAAATTTTTATACAGTAGGCGTTGCTTAATTAAATGTTTGACATACTAAAATCTTAAAAGACAGTATGGAAGTTTTATTTGTTTAGCATAAAGTAAGGTAATTACGGACGTGCTGCTTCTACATAGGTCTTTTGGAAAAAGATTTTGTTGGCTCTTTTATTTTCAAAGTCTCTCAAAATAATTTCAGAATCAGCTATTCCACCCTCGAGCCATTTTTGATGCGTTGTTTACAATTCTGACAGCTGACCGTAGACTAGACATATGCCCCATATTTCTATTTCCACGGCTAATTTCGTACAGTTTTTATGTAGTCTTTCTCTATAACATCTCAAACACTAGTCCCTAACACAGACATATCATAATCATGCCCCAAATATATATAAATATCCATAGAACACGACAAATAATTGGTGTATTTTGAACTAGCTGATCACTCGCCAACCATTATTTCGTCTTTCGGAGACGCGTAGCATTGTCATATGTCATTTATATGGCTACTTAACCCGCTCTTTTTGTTTCGTTATTTTTCTTTAAACTAACGTTTTGTTAAATTATGTGGTACAGCACAATACATCCTATGATACGTAACAAACCACAATATATCCAAAGAGCAATCATACTCACGATCACGGCGTACAGGTTAGAATTGTGAAGCTGCTCACCAAGCAAGTCGTAAGAGGCGACTTTTGTGTACCCTCCAATGGCAGTCCACCTTGTTGGTGGTGGGGCTACCAGTGAATAATTTGCTTTCATAACTGGTTCGAAATGGGCTGCCACTTTCCCCTAGCCTAATTTAATTAGGTTTGCGGCGTAAACCTTAATTACCGTTCGCGCCGCACCTCCGTTCAAAGGAAGAGGAGGAGTAAACCAACCAACCATGGCGTACCGGGAATTTTTGAAAAAGGGAGGGGGCATTAACTGTACTAAAATTAGATTTATCTATTGCACCAAAATATTCCTTTACATTTACTTCACACAAACTTAAGTCTTCTGTTTTAACGTCCAAATTTAGTGATTACACTGCATCACAAGCAAAGTTTGTATCTTTACTTAAATACAAATGGGGCAAATCTTTCAATCCATTGTCGCACGCAAAAATGTTTTCCCAAGTTTCAAAGCGTGAAATGACCACTTATTTGTTGCTGTTATGACCGGAATCATTGCGAATATCTGCAATAATTTTAATGTTAGCGGGCAAGTATCCATTTGCAGAACTACAGCCAGAGCATCTAGGAAACGATTTAGGCGATTTGTAAAAGTTTGATGTGATCAGTAACAGTTCGATTGTAGCTTATCGAACTCTAAGCTACCTAACCAGATAAAAAAATTTCTCAAACATACTGGCAAAAGATCGAACACTAGAAAAATCACTTTCTGAAGTGGTGCTGGCAACATTGGACTTAAAAAGCAACAATTGGCATCGTGAGAGGAACATTCCTCTTCAAATTGTATAATGGTTGTATCGATATTAGGAAGAAACAGCGCTCTTCTGTAGTATTGCTGCGGTGTTTTGGAAGGAAGATATGAACAATTTCATTGCCTCGCAGTAATTCTTGACAATTTCGAAGACGCCGTATATGAACTGCCGGCTGTTAAAAAAATTTTATTATTGACAGATTCTCTTGCACTCATCCCATTCCGAACTGTCATTCAATCACGTGCGTTTTCTTTCATATAATGGAGATCTTGCGAGGCTTCTTGCAGTTTAACTGATAACGGTTGATTAATTTCTAGAAAGGCAATCAAATTTTCAACAGTTGAGCCTCCACTGAACGAAGATGCAAAAATTATTGCTTTTCAAATTGAATTTGATCTTCCAGCTGGCTATCGACTAATTTTTTCAAGGGCATTTTTCATTGATGAAATATTGCGAAATATCCTGTGTTTTGTTTGTCTTGCTGAAAAATATGATATTTTGTTCATTGTAGTGCCTTGAGGCACATGCCCAGCTTTCAATAGACATATATTAAGCCAATGGGCGGCACAGTGCGTGTATACTGCTGCAGGGCATTCATCGCGAATGTGTTTTTGTACCCAATTTCTAATTGGGCATTACTGCAGCACCGTCGTAGGCTTGTCCGACCACATCACCAATATCTTTTCCTGATTACTTGAGAACAGTTAAAATTTGTGTTGCAATACCAACTCTGCTAAAGTCATGCATCTCATCGAAACAAAAGAAAAAAAGTTTAATAATTACACCTTTGCAAATGCAACGTTAGCGCAAGGACTGTTGCGCAGTTTTAGATGCGTCCGATGTGTCATTAGCTAGATTGACCAAAAATGGGTTGGTTTAACTTCGTCAACAGTATATTGTTGATTTTGACGTTTTGATGATATGTTGGTAGCATTTTTGCCAGCTCTAAAAAAAATAAACACGTAGAACTTTGTCGTTGCACGCATCCATGAGCTGAAGTGTTGCCCTGCGGTTTCCTTGACTATAATTAATAGCAGTGTTTGATGACCTACTTTCGTTACTTACCAGAATTCTTGGCAGTTGCAGTGCGAATAAACAAATAGTAATTTTTCTCTTCTACATGCACTAACTTGCTTTCTTATTCTAACTAACTAACGATTTTCTTAAACACAAAACTAAAAAGTAACTGAATACACTATGGGGCGCCATTTGTTCACCGCTGATTACACATGTTTTAGGACAACATTTATGACTAAATCAAATGCATTTGTTTAAATGCACAAATACATTTAACATTTGTTTAAATGTTTTTAACATTTGTTTAAATGCACAAATACATTTAACATTTGTTTAAATGTTTTTAACATTTGTTTAAATGCACAAATACATTTAACATTTGTTTAAATGTTTTTAACATTTGTTTAAATGCACAAATACATTTAACGTTTGTTTAAACGTTTTCAACATTTGTTTAAATGCACAAATACATATGTCACTCAACCGTATCATTCACATATGTCACTCAACCGTATCGTATCGTTCTTTAAAGGGAATGTACTGCGAATAACGCTTTTCCGATAAATTTGGTCATTGGACCATCACGCGATAGGTTTGCGACAGACTCGTTTGAAATGGGCGACAGGCGCGACATAGTTAAAATTCTTGAAACATGTGGTCTGCAGCAAATTAAACCACCAACCGCAAAAGTCCGAGTCTCTTACTACAAGATGTCTGCTGGATAGGATATAGGGTGACTGCTGGAAGCAAAAGTGCAACATAGGCTGTATAGATTTATGCTGTTAGTCAATGAACTCAGTCTGCCAGTTTCTTGCAGAAAATAATGATACTTATGAAAGACTATATATGTATATATATATATATATATATATATATATATACATCATAGGTAGGCTGGCCATTTTTCGAAATGCAAAACCGGGACGCTTATAGCAGACTGCTATTATGACTAGGTAGGGTGGCCATACGTTCCGATTTAGGCGGGACAGACCTCCAATTGAGCGTCCCGTTTTTGCATGAGCAAATAACGGGACAGTGGATGGCGGCCTTTCACGAAGCCAAATAGTTGGGCTTACTATAGACTCTAGATCAAAATCGGGACGCTCAAGACCGCGGTCGCGCCTACGGTGGGGTGGATCTCCAAAAAAAAAGGTCACCACCTATTTCGCTGCCCGTTTGTTGTCATTTTCGGCCGGAATCATCATTCAGGTAGGGTTCGCTGCCAACATGCCCTAGTTTATCACGGCTAACTTTGGCATACCCTAGGTCAAGCTGTGCTGCATGACTGAGCGAAAACACCAGACATTCGATAATTTAACTGGGACAGGCCTGAAAAAGCGGGACTGTCCCGCCTAAAACGGGACGTATGGCCACCCTAATCATAGGATAAAACATTAAAAAACCTTTTTAATTTTATATCCTATGATTTATATTTTCTTTATTATCTTGTTTAATCAATTTACTGTAAATGCCGACTCGTTTCGGCCATGCTACATGCAATGTAACTATAAGTGCTAAACTCGCAGTCTTTTTATGAATATAAGTTACAACATCTTTGAGCGATTTATCATTCGCCAAACTTTTCCTCTGCTGATGATATATTATTATGTAAACTCTTGGCTAAATTCGACAACATAAATATTCTTCTAAGTAAATAATTAGGGATTTTAAATTTCTCTGGATTTGGTTGGGTCAATATTTCTTATTAACTATGTCGCGCCTGTCGCCCATTTCAAACGAGTCTGTCGCAAACCTATCGCGTGATGGTCCAATGACCAAATTTATCGGAAAAGCGTTATTCGCAGTACATTCCCTTTAAAGAACGATACGATACGGTTGAGTGACATATGTGAATGATACGGTTGAGTGACATATGTATTTGTGCATTTAAACAAATGTTGAAAACATTTAAACAAATGTTAAATGTATTTGTGCATTTAAACAAATGCATTTGATTTAGTCATAAATGTTGTCCTAAAACATGTGTAATTAGCGGTGAACAAATGGCGCCCCATAATACACAACACGAAAGCAAAAAGGTTTATCGTTTCAAAAACATTTCTAGTTTACGTACGACATTATTCGCGCGTTAAAGCATAAACTGCTAAGTCCAAAAAAACATGATGTAACAATAACGAATCGAAAAAGCTCAAGAAAAACTCTTTACCCGGCACTGATAACCTACCAGCTGTTATCATAAATAGCAATGTTATTTACACAAATCAAATTAGCTGCAGGTTTGCAGTATAGCAAAACTGATTTGGTAATGGCGTGCGGTGCTGTGCGCGTCCACAAAAAAAATTTGATGGTGAAGCGTTAGCGTTCACAGCCCAAAATCTCTGCGACACAAGCTAAAAAGCGTTTGCATAGCAAGAATCGAGAGCGTCAGCGCCCCTTTAAGCGTCAATTTTTTTGAAAATCAACCCTGAGAAAGATTAGCTCTAGTCAGGCTAAATCTTTTACAGACTTTCAACGAAACTGCTTTTATATAAAACTATTTGTAAAATTCCAGCCTTCAAGTAAGAAGAAAACGGTTATTTGATTTGAAGGACTACAAAATGAGTGGTAAAAAAATCGACGCTTGACGCTTAGAAATGGCAAAAAGTTTACGGCGACACCCGCTCCGTCGTCTAAGAAAAAAATTAGTGGTGTAAGCGTCAACGTAAACAAAATTTGTAGGCAACAATTGACGCCGTCGAATTAACGATGTCAACGCGCAATACTTTTAGTGAGTAGCCTGAAGACAAATGTATCGACAGTTGACGTTAATTTTTTTAGTTTTTGAATTTTCAAGTCAAAGTCAATAGTGGAAGGCCGTGGCACAATGGCCCTTCTCAAACAAGCTGCTGCTCACCACTCACGGGAAGAAAACAGAATCCTTACACATTATACAGGGAACTGAACGCATGACACTTATAAAAAAAGGAGAAAAAACGTGTTTTTGTTGTAGAATAACCTAAGCACATACGAATATGCACTTTTGGTTAAAAGACATGCCTTTTTGGTTGTTGATTGCGATAGAAGTGACATAACGACAATTTTCTGTTAATACAGTAAGCACAATAAATTAATTATGTAAGGAATACAAATTTCTCATTCCTTGTTTCACGTTTTCCGTAGTGGTTTATTCCTCGTAGATTATAGAAAATTCTTTTAACAGTAACTATGCTGGCATGGGACCCCCTTAGGGTGTGGGGCCAATTTTGATAAAATTGTTCAACCGGTCTTGGCTGCAATCCTTTAAGATGTATAGCTGATACATTTCACCGTTTGGAGTCAACAATGTTCTTAAACAGCTTTAAGTCAAGCGAAACGCATCATGACCGGATGAAGTTTTAGCTAACTGCTAGTTGAAATACCTTATTGGCCAGGATAGGATAAAATTTCCCTGATCTAGGCTTATCATTTTAAATTTCGAGTCAGCGTTGACGGTTGTATCTAGAAAATATCTAGGATAAAAAAAAATTTTCTAAATTTTTACCTTGCTTAAAGAAAAACTATCTAGACCTATATAAAAATTATCTAGGATGGCAATCGTGAAACTAGTTTGTATTGCCCATTCTACAGGAATTCTTCCACTGTTTTATCTTCTTGCAGTCAAATGCAGAATTTGAAAGCGTTTTTTGCTTTTCATTTACGTTCTGTGCTGTAGATATTACTGACGCAGCCTGTTGACGCCACTGATGGATTAAAGGAGAGCGGGCGGCTTGTGGTGAAACAGGGTCCCTAATGCAAGACGAGAACTTTTTTTATTATGCACTTAAGAATTTACGAAAATTTTAGTCTTCTTTGACTGATAGGGTCATTTCTAAACCAAGTGCACTTGTGTTTAAAATAATCTTAATCCAGCAGAAGCTGTACTTGAACTGTGCGGCAGAATGAAGCTTAAAAGAAGCCGCTTACTCAGTGAGAATGTGTGTAATCTAATGCTTTTCAAGAAGTTAGCGTTAAACGTCTGTAATGTGATAAAAATTGAATAGTTACTGAATTTGCAAAACTTTTAAACTGAGCAGGTCTAACACGCTCCCCAGTCATGATGTTCGCGTGTTGCTTTGTTATGTTCAAACGAGCGATGACGTTTTATCACGCCACTATGAGGTTACTATTGGTGCTTCTGATTGGCTATATAGCAAGGGCATTTTCTTAATAATAGCGGCAAAAGTTATTTTTTTAATTGCAGGCAGCAACTTGTTGAAATTTTGTGTAGATTTAGATGTAAAGCGGGTCATAAGATATGGCATAATGGCAGGTTGTAGTGAAAATATTTGTTAGTTCAGTACTAAGGTTGCTGTGGTTTAGCATAAAGCTTCGAGATTGCATTTAATTAGCCATTCTGCAAGTGCAAAAGATCTTTTTACTCAATGAAATGCCGGTGCATTGTTTCGGAAAAATGTGAGTCGATTAAATAGTCTTTAAGTACTTAATTTATCAGCAGTTTCGTAGACTTTGGCTTGTAGTGTAAGCCTATCAATTAAAAGTGTTGCCAATTGGTAATTAAACATAATTTCCAAGGGTGCAATTACGATCCACGTTAAGCACTGCGCTTTAGACCAGGGGTGTCAAACATACGGCCCGTGTAGAGATTTTGTGCCACAGTGCAAATGCTTGGTCTGTGAAAGTTAGGTGAAAATGGCCGACATTTTTAGAAGTTGCGGGGAGGTGATGACTTTTTTTTAGAGATCAGCACCATTTCTGGCTAACTTTTGCAGGTCGTTTGATCAAGGTTTGAAGACCACTAATATGCAGTCTTGGCTGCATAAATCATTCATTCATTCGTTCGTATGACAATCTCAACAAAAGTTGCAGTTCATCAGATATCGTTTGGGCAAAAACTTGTCAACATCTGTTAGGTTGTAAGGAGGTCCTGTTGATTTGCAGTCATTGACAATGTGGTATGCAGTTTGGGGCTCTCCACATTGGCATAGATTGTCATCACAAATCCCCCAAAACTTAAGATTGTTTTTCAACTGACTCTGGCCAGTATAAAATCTGCGCACGTAAATGCGGCCCGCAGCACTGAATGAGTTTGACACCCCTGCTCTAGACAGTAATAGTATGTTCAAAAGTTTTCCCTCCATGTAATTGCAAACACTTTTTTCTCCTAATTTACGTAAAATTGTCGTAAATCAATGTTATAATTATGGCTTGGAGATCCGACCATTTTCAGTCGACGACATGAGCCTCTATTTTATGTTTTTATCCTCTGTCTACTGGTAATGATGATCTGAGGTTAGAGGTAGCTTTAGTCCTACTTGGAAATAGCAGCCTTTTGGTTTTTAAGCATTCGTCGACTTGTTGCTGCATTTGCTAGTCTAGCAAATGTCAAATGTTTTTCCTTTGTTCGCGATTTTGCCGTGTTGCGGTGCACTTGACAAAAAATTTGTTTCCACTCTGGTTTCTCCTAAAAAGCCTTTGCTGATGAGGCCATTGTTGCTATATGACAGGGTTTGGCGACCCAGAGTTCGGTCGCCTAAAAGTTTATTTGGGTTGGTTTTTTTAATCTGTGGCTATTGTGCCTTCGGCGGCAAAATAAACTTCAAAGCTATTTTTGCCTTAACCTTTTGTCATTGGTCAATTTTTATGACGTGTCAAAAACATGACTTTTATTTCTTTATTATTGGGCAATTTCTGTGTCGTAGCCTAATAACGTGACTTGGCAAAACTTAAGTCTTCTGTGAACGCCTTTTTTTTTAATTTTATGTCCTCACATACTTTCCCCAGTGTGCACTTGCTGCAGTGTAATTCGCGACAAAAATTACTGCAATTTAACCTCAACAGAATCCGACCTCAATTTGGAATAAAACTACAGCGACGAATGGAATTTCCTAACCATGGCGTTGTACTAACAACTGCTCTATTGCAACGATGAGTACATCTCCATAAATGGGCTTATGGGAAGATACACTAATCGTGTGCGGCGAAATAGCCTCTTCCTATTTGTAACAAATCACTACGTTACAGATTTTATGTTATTGGGTTTTTATTGTTTTGTATAAAATGTCTAGTTGTTGCGTGTAAGGCTATATAGCCAGAGGAGAGGCGGACAAAAAAGGTTTAAGGCCTCATCCAAATTTCTTGGGAGCTGATCCCTGTAATAAGATTCAATCGTCTATGCATATTAGCACATGCACCGGTTGCAAGAGTTGTCGAGGTGGACCATCGCGACGGATAGACGGCTTGATTTCATTACCTGACTGCCAGATAATGACGAAGGTATCCAGTTGTGCGATTCAGCTCGTTGATAGGTCGCGTGAACCAGTTGAAATTTCATGAGCTCTGCGACCTGTAGGTATCCCGTTAAGTGCCTTACTACAAGCAAACGTGCCGGCTTTTTCTCTACAGAGGCTACACTATCCTTTTCTTTCTGAACGCCAAGCAGAGAAGCCGTGAATACCGTTACCAGTTTCCACCATGGCATGGGGCGCCGTTTGAAGAAACATTACGTATTTTGTGCGATTGTTTTTTTGCGTATTTGGGGTAAAGCAGTCAAATCAGCTGCAAAATATATTTATATCGGCAATTTCCCTTATATATATCCTACAAAAGCAGTTGCAAAATATATCGGAAATTTCCGGTGTACATCATGCGAGTTTTATATGATGTCGTGCTCTTAGTGCACCAGGGAAAAAAGGAGAAAACACTTGAAACTTCACGCATGCTGGCACTAATTTTGATAAATTAGGCGTAACGTGACATTGTGGAAAAACTAATAAACATGGAGTTGGGGTCGATCAAAATAAGCACTTGCATTACGAACGAAATACAAAACTGCCAAATCTCAGTAGGCTTGTTGGGGAAGGCCACTGATTAAATAAACCCACAAAAAAACTTCCAATTTAAAGGAGGCAGAAACAACTTTAGCTAAAAATCTGATCGTGTAGCATGAAAAAAGTTCTGTGGGCCGCGAGCGTAAAATTTGATAAGCCCTGGTCTAGAGCTTACGCGGGTGATTTAGCAGTTGACGGCTGGTGTGAACAACGCAACCCACGATGCTGTCTGGATTGAAATGTCGTAATTGCTCCAAGGTCAAGATTTTCGAAATAGCTCATACAATGAATATCAGAAATTTCCAATATATTTTGCAGCCGTTTTTGTGCGATATATACATGTTTACTACTCCTATGTCGTTGAGCAGTAAATATGTACATGTATATTGAAAATTTCTCGTTTATTTTGAAGCTGATTTTGTGGACTGCTTTACTATAAATACAACAAAACACTTATACGAATAGGTAATTTTTTCTAAACGGCGTCCCATACTATAGTTTGACGAAAGAACTGGGTCCATGTTTAAGGACAGTGAAACGGACGCTCTAACCACTACATCACCGCACAGGTTTGATATTAAGATTAAGTAGCAAAGATTCAGTTATAGACATTATCATGTTTTGATTTTTGTTGAACTTATGGATTTCGTCGGCAGCGTAACTGAATGCAATAGAACGTTTGCACGTAAACGAGAGATTGTTTGTTCAATGCCCGCATGGTCCTTGCGATGTTGTCCACGAAGACAAGACACTTAAGTGCAATTTTCTCGAAAGAAATGCGCAGTTTGCCATTGCCAGCAGTAGATTACTGTCAACGACGAAGAGGTCTGAACTCGACCATGTCCTATGCATAAACGCTAAGGTTTTTTCGCTACCCGTAGGATAAAAACAAATCAATAATAATGATGAAATTTCATACACTTCTTAATTTGTTAGTATCGCAGAATGGAATCTTTGGACTACTAAACTTTCAATTTTGCTGGCAAAGTCATTTTGCACAACTTGGATGCTAAATTAATCTAAAAAATCTCTATACGAATATGGATTATGACATCATAATTTCGATTCACATTTCAGGAAAAATGACTCCATTAAATTGTTGTGGCTACGCCCATGCTGTTGCGTCATAACAGTAATTGTGTGAGTAAAGTGTATTACGATGTAAAAACTTGACAGCCTCAATGTTGAGGTCATAAAAAGTTTTCAGCGCATGCCTTGTGGTATTTAAGCCTATCCCTTGGTCGCGATATTTAGAAAATTTGGGGCGTTTTGGAATAAGGCTGGGAATTACCGACTACTCTACGTCAATTGCCCTTTAAGAGAGGTTTTTAAGTTCCACGTTCCCAACCATGACCGGTTGAGATGGCGTTGCCAACACCGCTACGGACGAATTGATTGTGTCAAAAAAGATCTTGCTAAACCAAAAATTGTTTCAACATTAGTAGAAAACCTGGCATTGCAGAAAGTCATTGGTAATGCGACTTCTGCGTTGGTGACCTGGCAGGATCAATAAATCGAGTTAGTGTTTGCCTGCAGGCATTTTACTGTTGCCGGTGTCTTAAGAGAGCACTCGCTTTAGCGACCAGCCACTTCTACTGTAGTAGCTATATATGGAAGTCTGGTTTTCATGGTTGTTGATATTATTGTGTTTGTGGTTTACGGCCAATCAGATGTTCTTCGAACTCGTACGTCACTAAAATCTGATGTCACGTCATGCTTGATTGAAAATCTTGGGCATGGCTGCATCAGTGATTTTGAGGTTGCGACAAACGTACTTCACAGTGTCGAATATAAATTGATGTTAAATTTACTAATTGAAATAATGCTTACGCAGTGCTTGACCGTGAATTGCTATCTAGACATCAAATCTGGAGCAGGCCTACAGTAATGCATGACTTTGTTGGAAATTATTTCTTCATAACGCACTACGAAATAGCAGCCTTTGATGGTTACAGGAAACGGTTTTTTCTGTTACGCAAAACTTACAACTCGTAGTTATACCCGCTTCGGCATTATTTAGCCTACTAGTAAGCCAACTGTGCTAGCTTTCAGCATAGCGCTGTCTACAAGCAGGCGAAATTGCCGTGAAGCAAAAGTGGACGAAGTCGTCATTCTTAGAATTTGAATCCAATCCTGATCCAAACGCTCAACTCCTGACGACTGATCGAGCTCCTGTTAGGCACAAAAAAACTAAAACCTGATATTTCTCCCACTCCTAAAAGCTAATTCTTATTTCTTTTACTAACCCACACTTTCATAATCAGCAAAGCATTTATACATGTCCCATATTTTATAGAACATGTAGTACAACAGACCTTTTTTTTCTGATACGAAGGTCTAGCATGAATGTGATAGTAGTTGTTTAAATCTAATCAGGTCTGACAACTGGATAGTAAAGTTGGAGTTGTCTAAATTACATCAAAATTTCTCAAGTTTTGAACTCTGCGGAAATTCCCAAATGCTGTACTGAAACAGAATAGCAACTAAAAGTATTTAACAACCTATTGGTATGATTGTAAAGATTAGCTTTAAGTTAAGAACTACTATAAGCAAAATATTTTGGCTGTAAATACAGAAGCACCGACTATATCTCTATTCTTAGGTATACAAGTTTCTGACGGGCTACCACGGTATTTCAGATTTAAACATTTAGCAAAAGTGTTTCTCCTGATCCACTCCTAAATGCGAAATTTTCCTGCCGGATTTAACACTTCTGAAATCGTAATCCTGAGTACCTCTGCCGTGAAGTTGTTGGTTGTGGAAAATCTTTTCCAAGGAGTTATTTTAATTTAATATCGTGATTTCAAATCTGCATGTTCTAATTGAATTACGGTAGGTTACGTCAGTAAAGCTTATGCTAATTTAAATGATGGTCTATAAAGTAAGTAAGCCTGCGCGTGGGCTGGTGGACGTCAATGAAAAAAGTTCCTGATACTCTCAACGTGTTATTGATGCAGAAAATTTTGGAAGCTGGATCTCTAATAAAATCGGTTCCACGAGTCGATGATAGTAATGAAGTGCACCAAGAAAAAGTTCTTATAAACTTGTTGCTCTCACTAAAATTCGTGGCTATAGTAGACTTATACTAATTAGAACCATTAAAATAATATGCGCTTCTAGTGATCAGAGTTTAGCCACATTAACGTCATCGAAGGTTTCGTTGCAGCTAATTGAGCTTAGCTTGGATAGCTGTAGTTGACTCAAGGATTGCAGATTTCACTGGTGCATTGTCGTTGCATTGCTCGGTCGTGCAGAGCAATGTTATGACAAGGCAACGGCGATTTCTTTCTCTTTCAACTGATGTCAAACCTTGTTAGCGCAGAATAGAAAGTTGTTTCAGTAGGGATGCCATTGGAGGACCCTAGCCGTAATGTGGGTTCGGTTGAACCTCTTGTTAGTGATCAAAAAATTTCAGGGCTAGCCTAATTAGCTTTTTCTGCTTAGCACTAATTTGTATTTAGTTCAAAACAACTGTCATTTACAGTAGACTGCATAAATTTACTTGCAATACGCCAACATGTGATTTCCGTCGAAAGCGTTTGAGAGAACTTGGCCCAATTGAAACGTGGATCAGCATTAAGATTGGGGTTAGTATTAGGGATCGAGTTAAGGTTAGGGTTAAGAAACAATGTTAGGTAGGTAGAATTAGGGTTGCGGTTATTGCAATTTCCGCGTATTACGGTATCTAGTTCATTTGACTCTAAGCTTCACGTGTGACCCCGAAATTGCTAGCACATCTAAAATAATTGAGCTAACATTTCTCTTGAGGTACACGAAGGGAAAAGTTTCCTAGCTTCCAACAGTGCTGACTTATTGATTTTTTGATGATATTTGTTTTGTATTAAAGCTTCAAAGCTAAATGTTTGCAGCCAATTAGTGCATTCCCGCTTTTAATTTGTGGATCAAAAATGCGATCTATGGGCTGGTACATACAACCATTTGAAAATTTTTCCAAATATGGGCGCTGTACAGAAGGGCTGGTCGTATACTATGCGTACCAAAGATTTCAACCACTGGGTAGGACGCTGAAAACATTTTTGTTTTAAAACAAGCAAAGACCAAGTAATTCTGAATTGTTTTTTTGCCATTTTCTGCTCTAAAATAGGGTGAAGATCTTGTTTAAAATTTCTGAACCAGGGTGAAAAGGCATTTTTGTCTCAAAATAGCTGAAGACCTTTGGACGTCATCTTCTAACAAATATTTTGCTTGTTTCAAGTTTCTGTGGAACAGGGCTGAAAAAGTTTGGGAGTTCAATCGCTGCTTAAACCTATGGTCCCACCAGCGCTTATCGTTGCCAGTCATTTCTATTTGACACTAAAACCTAGGCTTGGTATACGTCCCCCTTTTCGGGGTATGTATCCGCTCCTCGGCAGGTTTATCAAAATATCCATTGTTTGTTTTTCTTTGACGAAAAAATTTTGATAAATATCAACGCAAGAACCTAATGGCATTTGCACAATAAAAGCACAAAACAATTCTTGAAATACCACAAGAATTAGACAGAAATTTATTAAAAACACAAACCTATTTGCATGCGACTTAGCTGTGAAAAGCAAATACCGGCACTTAAAAAGTTTGCGCTTAGCCATAAGAATACAATAATACCTTAATTTAACAAGAGCCCAAATGACAAAAATGTGGCTTTGAGGTAAACACGTTTTTATATTGGAGTTGGGTCTTCGTAGAAGTCAGCAGTTATTTGTTTGAATAGGTTTCGCATTGAAACCAAAAAAGTTTTTGCGTGCATCATATAGCCTAAGTAAAGACAGGAATACCACCAAAAACCAAAGTAAAAATAACGTGGAATCGGGTCGAGGTTGATTTTTAAGTTTTCAATCGCTTTTTGTGAATCTAGTATTTTCTACCTGCAACATGATGCATACGGTTGAAGTATCGTCGTATACGTTTGTAGTAGTAAGTAATATAACAAAAATTTTGTTCGCAGACTTCATTACCGTGAGAAATTTTTTTGGGGACAATTGCCTGCACAATTACCTTCGTACTCCAGCCAGGCTACTACACGTCATCAAAAAGAATGTGATGTAGGCTAGAAACATGATTTATAAGAAAAATAATGCCTTTTCACGTTTATTTTAAATTGGTATGGCATTTATATTTCGGTTTCAATAGCGCACGCTTAAGGACATGGCTCGATCGATCTTTTGAGAGCATTATGAGAACAATTGCCATTTTGTAAAATAATGCTTGCAGTTCTCAAACTTCGCCAGTGAGGAACTTGTGGATTACTATTGAATCCTACATCAATGTAGTCTATATCACAGTATTGACCAACTAATCTCGCAAAAGAACCTTTTTATTAAATCATTTTTGTTTAAAACCTTGAGCTCTTCCGTTCATAAATCACCTGCCGTGAATGGCATCCACCCACGTGATACCCGTTCATGATGACGTAACAAAATTGTCAGTAACGCAAGTGGGCACTATAAGAGCATGGGATTGATGGAGGTTTCCCAACCACAGTGTGAGAACCTCTTAATAATGCCATTGGTCTTGCAAAATGATTTTGCTTGAGTTCAAAAAAGAAATCTGAAGAATCATGAATATACAAAAGTTCAAATAGTATTTAACTACTCGTTCGATATTTTCTGCTGTTGCAAGCTTTTGCACATTTTATTGGTGTCCGTTTGTTTTTATGAGCAGTGCGTAATTCAATAAATAAACTGTGCATGCCGTAAATTGGTAAAAGAGGTTCCCAAATGGGTTATCGCAACGTACTAATGCGTTGGCTTGGGAACGCGAGGGCGTCGCAACCATAACATATTTATTTCATTGAAAAGAGCCGCTGTTTGTCAACCGTCCTCGATTGTAAATCGCATGTACTGGCACCAAACAATTAAAGTGTGCCGCACATGTAATGATAGTGAGATAAAATGCAGCAAATACGAAAATTAAAAGAAAAATAATTACCTTTTTTCAAGATTTTAGAGTATATTCCTCTGTCACGCATTACGCATACACATTGCAGTTTCTCACTTATTGTTACTTTTATTATGCGTCATTCGAGCGAGTGTGCGAGCACATTAACTGCTGTTTATAAATATTATGCTTGAGACGTTACAACACTCTTGAACATCTGTTGATCTATTTTGAAAAACAGGCCAAAACCTTGAAACAGGCTTGCCAATCAAATTCAGTCATTTAAAAAATAAACAAAAATTTTTGTTCCAAACTGCCCTTGAACGAATGCGCACAAATAATAATAATAATAAATAATATAAACTTTGTAGACTGTGGCTTAATATCAAATAAATACGGCGCGTCGTTGATGACTTCGGAAATCAGCCAGCGTTGAGAGCCTTTTGTCACTAGTGTGAACTTGAGCTTTGAATTTCGGAGGTCAGCTTTCGACGAGAGCTTTTTGTCGCGATTAATTTTTTACAAATCTTTTTTTCGGATGTTAGCTTATAGAGTGCTTCGTGCGATTTTAGAGATGAAGTTAGCACGTTGGAGTTTCATACAAGTTGGACCCTGCCGTAGGATACTGTAAATTTAATTATATGTGGGACAGGCGTATAGCAAGCCACATCAAAGTTAGCTGCCCCACATTTAATACCCAATAATGAATCAATCCGCACAAATACAGCTCGAATTCTTGATCTGTAGCCTAATTAAAGTGAACAGTGTTGCGTAACTATGGGCGTAAAAGTAAGAGTCGCATGAGAGCTGCAGCTACTCTGACCGTTTTCAACCCTTCCCCAAAAATATGAGCCTCCATAAATTTCAAAAAATGACCAAACTAATCACTTTCAAAAAAGTTGATCTCTGTAAAATATCTACTTGTCAGCCACCCTCCCCATGCAAAAAATGTTTTACATATGTGTGTAATCACAGTTTCTCGCCAGCGTTTGAGCGAACCCCCTATCAGGGGTAAAAAATCCCCTATCAGACGTAAAATTGCTTTGTTTTGGTTTTATTTCGTTTCGAATTAGCTTCCTTGGTAAAGAGTTTTGTTTTGTTTCGAAATGGCATGAAAAACTTAGGGAAGATTTACGGTAATGATTCACCAACTGCTTTTGCCCCCTACTCCTTTTTGTCACAGCTTTCACGTGCACTAAAATATAATTTTCGCAGCAGTTAAATCTAAAATATCTATATGCTGACAATAATCATCGTATTTGTTTTTTTTCTCATGACTCTAACCCACTTACTATCAGCCAAGTTCAGACTTTTGTTTACGTCTAAACGCCTCTGTCTCATCTGTTGTCAGTGTGCTGCTCCATATACTATGTTACTAAGCAGCACACCATCAGAGGGTCTCAAAGGAGCAGCGGCTTATCTAAACTGTAAAAATGATGTGCCCGAGGAATGGGAAAATCGTCGAAACAAATGTTCCCACAAGCAAATGATAAATTAATTGGCATACAGTATTGCATCATCGTTTGACGCCAACCAATGTGGTGCATTGACGAGTTGTTCTTTGCTACCAGAGGCCATACGATTGAGTTGTTAATTAGAACTAGCAGATGAAAACTCAAAAATGGCACTCGTGGTCGACCTGAATATCTAATATTGAACCTTTGGTGACCGAATGCTCACTTCAGGTAAAACAAATGAGAGTTAGACTTACTGGTAGTTTATTCATAAAACAAAGATATAGTCTTTCATCTTTATTTTATAAAAGAACATTTTTTAGTTTCTCGTGTTGAATATGTAAATGAACAATATTAATAAACTACTTTTTAATCTCACTTATTTTGCCTGAAGAAGTAAGCGCTGAGCATTTGCTCACGAAAGGTTGCTGAATTGAATTTTTAAGTTGACTACCAGTGTCAATTTTGAGTTTTTCTCTGCTCCCTTAAAAGTCGACGCGACTGCACAACCTTCAATTTTTAAGAATTAGACCAATTAGTTGTGCCTACGACGTTTTCACTTTTCGTATGGGTAATAAGCAAGAGGCAATGAGAATAGTTAATACCCAAAAAATGTATCAATTTCAAGTTAATTTCCGAAAAAGGTCACTGTTAAAATATTGAAGAAATGTAGCTAAATTAAATTTACAACGCAGTTTCACTTACATGCCTGAAAAAAAATTTTAGTACAATCCATTTTCTTTTTAAGGACACTTTTGGTGCTAGGAGATGTTTGTCCCCTGTTGTCCCTATGCGTGTAGCTTGTAAAGAAGAAAATTGTGATTTAATTGCTACGAGAGTATGGGCTAGATCGACCTACTAAGGTTAAGATTATGCAATGGTTATAAGGTAGATTCTCTGTATTAAAATATAAGAAAACACCCTTGCAAATGATAGTGTGTCAGAAAAAAGTTTAGGAGAGCACAAGAAACTGTGCTGGTAAGTTTACTATTAGTTCTTTGTTGCCTATTTTGCAGAATTTTAGGTGAGCTTCACCAAGAACATCGGAAAAGAGGGCGGGAGGAAATGAACGTGGCCTACCAGAAATTATGACAAGTTGTCATTTTTATAATTTATAGTTCTGAAACCGCCTTAAAGCAGTGATGATTAGCCTTTCCTAGTTAGTGACTTCTTTTTTGTATGGGCACGATCTTTCATCTTTGGAGAGGTAGCTCAGATTATAAGCTTCTCATTAGCCATTTTTGCTAGCCTTCAGTTAGACTCAGCCATCATAACGGGTAGACTGCTTGGCCCCGCCACCTGTCTGCCGCGTAAAGATGGAGGCCTCCCGCTTGGTTTCTTGCTGTCACGAATAAGTAAATTTGCGTTGAAAGAATAATTTTTATATACGTATAGTTGTAATATGTCGTTTTGCTTTGCTGTGATTATTTTATTTGTAAATCTGAATTGTCTTAGCCCTAAACTTGCTTTTCATATCTCGGCTGTTTTCGAAAAAGATCTTTTTTTTTGCATTTAGATTTGTAACTCACATACCTCTTCTTACGTTACAATGGTTGAGTACGTGAGTAAGTTCCAGAGCAGTGCTTTTCAACCAAGATTCCACCAGCACAGTCCAGGGGTTCCGGCAGAAGTTACACAAATTTTTATTTTATTTTGTTAATTAAATTGAATTCTCTTTGTTGCATAAGACAATTGAATTATTGCACAGCGGTTCCTCGAGTCACTAAAATGTTTTCTTGTGGCTCCGCTCCAGCAAAAAGGTTAAAAACCATTGTTCCAGAGTATTCAAGTGAATCTTGTTTCTTGAAGATTTTTTGTTGTTGCCGATTACGTAATTTATTAAGGTGCTTTTTTCTGTATCACGTGATGTTGTCCTGGCTTTTTCTGAAACGCCGCCCATTTATATACAGGGTGGCCCAAAAGTAGGTATACAGTTATTAAACTATTTTTTATGTGCTTTGAAGTTACCAGCAGTGCACTTTATGTGGCCCAAAAGTAGGCATACAGTTAATGGAGAGAACTATTTGGAAATTCTTTGTGAAGTGGTAGTGCCACAACTTCAAACTAAACCTAACTTTGATGAACTCTTCTTTCAGCAAGATGGAACTTCTCCACATTATGCGTTAAGAGTAAGAGATTACCTTAACAAAGTCTTTACACAGCGTTGGTTCGGAAGAACAGGTAGCATTGAATGGCCACCATGCTCACCTGACCTGACACCAATGGATTTCTTTTTTTGGGGTGTTGTAAAGAACAAAGAGTATGTAAAGAACAAGGAGAAGAATCCCAAAACAGTAAATGAATTAAAAGATTGCATTTATGACGCATTCAGAGAAATTGATGCAAATTGAAATTTGTGCTGCACGGTATGTCAGAGTGTTTTGAACAGATGTAAAGAAGGACATTTTGAGCACTAAAAAGATTAAACAGTTTCCATTTAAGATATAACTATCATTCTAGAGGTTTAAAAGTGCCTACATAAGAACTACAAATCTACTTTTGGATCCAAACCCTCCTTTTAATAACTGTATACCTACTTTTGGGCCACCCTGTATAATGCGGCGAAATTTTTACGCATTCAGTAGAGTCGTAGTTGTAATGTAGAGAGTAGAGTGTAAAAGGAGTAAAGGTGTAAAGAGGATGAAGAAAGAAGTGTGGTGTTCTGTGGTGATTTATTGTGGATTCTATTTACGGTTATTTGGTGGATTTAGTTTTGGCTGTTTTTTGATTTATGTATTAAAGTGCTTTAGCTTCTGTGTTCGACGAGCGAAGGAATTCAAAGTTTTCAAGTGTCTTGTGAATATATTAGTTCAGTTCGTGGTCGAGAAGTGCGTGATTCAAAGAATCTCGGTAGAAGCCGATCTTCGCCTAGCTGTTTAAGTTGCAGCCAGACTTAATTAGTCGAGCGATACTATACGTCGCCTCAATTTTAAGAACAAAGTTAAAGTTGAGATAGAACCAAAATTCTATTGCACGCCATCCTTGCCCAAGGACACTACAAGCAAGCTAGTCGCCTAGTTCTCCACACTCTCCCTTTTGTGCTGAACGCCAAGTAGAGAAGCTGTAAATACTATTTTTAAGTTGTTTGTGTGACTCGACTTGAGAAATGAACCCCAGGTTTATCGACTGCGAAGCGGACGGTCTAACCAATATGCCATCGCGACGATAGTTGTCAGTGCTGTAGATCTCTGCCAAAATTTTGTTTGGAAGTACAATCAAGTAAGGAGGTATTCTCGACCTGGTCAATGTCTTCAAAGTTTGAGTTTTCTTTGACAGATGGATGCAAAGACTTTTTTGTGCAATATTTTTAAAGTTTGGACTGACCGACTATAAATGACGGACAGATATAAAGAACTTTTTTTCGAGATCTAGATTTAAAAATCGCAGGGTAATCTACTTAGGGTCACGAACCGCAGTTTGGCAACTAGGCTCACAGTTCATGGTGACAACCATCAAAATATGTAATCAAATATTTAACTAACCATGAAGAAAATAACTTGTTTTTAGCTTTGTCAAATTTCCCGAAGCATGCGGACCCCCTAAAATCTTCTCATTGATCCCTAAAGGGTTTGCGAATCCCAGGTACAGAATTACTGCCTTAAAGAAGATTACAGTTCAACTCACTATGCTTATACATTTCAAAAATATAAACTTTGATGCTACACAGCAGAGTTGTAACGAGTCCAGCAATTGAAGGACTCGAGTCAGTCCGAGTCCAACAATCTTAGGTCCGAGTTCTTTGGAACAGTGTATTGTGTCGAGTTCGAGTCCCTTTCTAAAATGCTCGAGTCGAGTCCGAGTCCATGAAAGCTCGAGTTCTTTCGAGCTCAAGTCCACGTGAGCTCCAGTTCTTTTGAGTACAAGTCAAAGAAATTTCAAACTTACAAAAACTTTGCCTAAATCTATTTCGTTTATGGGTTGCAATTAGGCCAACTAGGTTACAGCTCGCAAAAAAAGTCTGAACAGCAGTAGTTGTAAACCGCTCTGCATATGCCCGCAAAGAGTGAGCTTTTTCAAAATCATGACAAGCTATTTAGGAAATATAATAAAAAGATGACTGATTACCAGAGTTGTGATAAATCCAGCAGGTGAAGAACTTAAATCGAGTCCGAGTTCTTTATTTATACGTGTAGACTCTGTAGTCATTTGAAAACTGGTTTCGATTCATTGTAACTCTGCTACAGGTTCCCGTGCCTTCTGCTTTGCCCAAGTCATCACTGGAGCATAAGTCCCATCAGAACATCGATGCGTGGAGTGGATAGCAACCAAAGCTCCTAGGTAAATAAACATTGACCACACATTGCATACAGCTATTAATTTTATAGTCATTCGCAGTGTTGTCATGGGAAATTTCCTTTTCCTTTGAATGATGGAAAAAGTTTTTTTAATTGACTAATCTCGAGAAAGTATAGTACAGTCAAACATCGGTTTTCGAACATCTCCGAACTCGAACAAATTGGTTTTAAACGAAAATTTTGAGACGAAAATCCTCTGTTTTCGAACAAAATTTCGGTTCGCGAACATGGGCGACATGTGGCTGCTGTGACCAAATGTTAACATTTTTGAGCTGAACGCCGTGCTAGGTAGGCTAGTCGTGCTGTGCTTCCTATCTCTGGGAAATTTCCTCATCTTGAGAAGATCTAAGAAAATTACTGCCTACTGCCTGAGTTTGGAAATAACTTTAAAATTCGGAGGCTAGGCATTTGCATTGTACCACAAAATTCTTACCCGTACTACAAAATATTCCGTTGCAAGCAACCAGTTTGACACCCTTAATTTAGATTGTGTGCATGTGTTTACGAAACCTTGGAAAATTTTAGGATTTTACGATTTCAAAGCTTGGAAATTTGTGAAATCATGAGTGGCAACACTGGTCATTGGATTAAAGTACTGATGAGCAGGATCTGAATCCCAGAATCCGGAGTTTGACGTTTTTTGAAGAAACCGTGCTGGATTCAGGTTCTAAAATTCTCCCAAACCAGAGTCATCCCAAATTTTGACCGACACAATGGCGTAGTGGTTAGGGCGTCCGCTTCACGGTTGGTAAACCTGGGGTTCAATCCCCTTGTCTAGTTATATCAAAAGACTTTAAAAAATGGTATCCATAGCTTCCTTGCTTGGCGCTTGGCAATTAGGGGATGTTGTAAAGAACAAGGCGAAAATTCGCTTGTTGTGTTCTTGGGCAGGGCACTTTATGGGACGCCTCTACCTTTATGTGGAAGACAAGTGGCCTAGACACATCACAAATGGCAACTCCCAAACGAGTGAGGACGTTCCGTCCAAAATATAGCGATACGATTCGCTTTCTTGTGAATGGAGGATGAATATGGCAAATAGTAAGTGAGCAAGCTGTACTTTGTCAACTCTAAACAGAATGCTAAAGCGGATCTTGTTTTGACGACCCCTTGATTCGAATCCTTGGCAAAAAAATCAAGAATAACAAGCAGATTAGGAACAGATCCGGATCCCAAGTTTTAAGAATCCGCTCATCACTGGATCAAGGGTAACGCCACTCTTCTGCTGTGCTACTTGGTCGCGCACCATTAAGCATTGAATTTATTGTGATTGTGTGTTTAATTGGTTTGAAACGGGTAATAGAGCCTTTTGCTTACTATGCAGATTGTAGGTAATGAGGGATGCTTTAAAGAGCAGATTATTGGGTACCGGTATCTGATTATGCAACATTAAAAAAGCAGAAGCTTATGAAAATATGAATAAACAAGGATCTCTTCAGCCACCAACACCTCCAGCAGTACAGGTAAACCAAGATCATAAACACCTTGCAGATAAAATTGTCGTTTTTCCAACTCTAGAATCAACTAAATTATGATGCATTCATATCTTGTAATGTTAGTAAAACATGTTTATTAGAGATGAATGAATACAGGCAATATCTGAGTCAGCAGTCTAGTGTAGAGCCCACGTGTTCTTATTCAGTTATTGGTTGTTAGAAAATGCTTGCAATGTTGCTTCACCCTATAAGGGTTGACAAAGAGATTAAATCTAATTTCACACCTGATATCAATAGATAAACCTATAGGCAATAGGCCCATATATCAGCAAGATCTGAAATTATTAAACTGATGAAGATTTAGTTTATAAGCCATTTAGTAAAACAATACTGAGTAGATCCTTCTATATTTATCTTCAAAATTTTATGCAATTCTACAAATCAGTTAGTACCAAATTTTCCAAAATCTGACAAATTAAATAAATTTGGCCAAATTATTTACTTGATTGACCAATGAGATGGTGTAGCAGTTAGAGCAACTGCTTCACAGTTGGTAGATCTATGGTTTATTCCCCTTGTTGAGTTGTATGAAAAGATATTTAAAAATGGTGCCCATTGCTTCTCCGCTTGGTACTCGGCATTTAAGGAATGTTGTGGAGAATGAGCCGGCAAGTTTGCTTGTTGCGTCCTTGGCCAAGGCACTTAACAGGGGAACTAACGAAATCGCTTGTTACTCTCACCTTTATGTGGAAGAACGGTGGCTCAGACCACTCGGAAATAGCAAATCCCAAGCAAGAACCATCCAAAACATTGTGATACAATTCACTTTCTCATGAATCAGTGAATGTAAGATAAATATGACAAAAACATTTTTTGATTTCAAATTTCTCTTGTATCCAGATGCATTCTCTTCATTTGTACAGATGTGTAAATGGGCTGGATCCTAATTACATGCAATATTTTTTGTTAAAAAAATGTAAAAATTGTGTCATACTAAAAAATTTTGGTACTTTGTCATTTTTATAAGCTAACTTGAGGTATCAAACACCAGCAACTATGTTGGGAAGTACACATATTAAATCTCGTGACTATGAAGATTTTAGTCGATTATATGCAGATGATGATAATTTTCCCATACTGCATCAATCATTTGGTGCAGTTTTTTTACTGATATTTAATATGCCCTGCATACATCTGCAATTTTTAAATCCTAGTTCAGCACTAATTATAATATTTTAATCGTTATTAATTACTGTGATGTTCTTAATATTCTTGTTTAGCTTTTTAAATTGGTATTGAACCATTGATTTATTACATGATGTTATTGAGTATTATGTTGCATGCAAGTAAGTTAGTGCATGATGATGGCATACGAGAAGTTAAATCATGTAGAACAGCAATTTTTAGTTTGTTACTTCAAATATACAGGGTTGGCAAAAAGTAGGTTTACAGTTATAAAAAGTAGGGTTTGAGTCTAAAAGTAGGTTTATTGTTTTCATGTAGGTACTTTTAAATTTCAAGAATGCTAGTTATATCTTACACAGAAACTGTTTAATCTCTAAAGTGCTCAAAATGTCCTCCACCAACATTGTAACATTCTGCACATCTGTCCAAAATACTCTGACACACAGTGCGGTGCAAATTGCAATCTTCATCAATGTCTTTGAATGCGTCATGAATGTAATCTTTTAATTCATTTATTGTTTTGGGGTTCTTCTCATACACCTTGTTCTTTACAACACCCCAAAAAAAGAAATCCTTTGGTGCCAGGTAAGGTGAGCGTGGTGGCCATTCAATGCTACCTCTTCTTCCAAATCAACGCTGTGGAAAGACTTTGTTAAGATAGTCTCTTACTCCTAACGCATAATGTGGAGAAGTTCCATCTTGCTGAAAGAAGAGTTCATGAAAGTTAGGTTTGGTATGGAGTTGTGGCACTACCACTTTATGAAGCATTTCCAAATAGTTCTCTCCATTCACACTTCCATCAAAAAACAGGTCCTATAACACCTTTGCTAAATAACTGTAAACCTACTTTTGGCCCACCCTGTATATGTAACTAATTAATGGGAAGGTGTCAAGGTCATAATTAGTTATATAGCACTGACTAAGGAGTCATTTAGTACTTTTGCCACTACTACTGAGATCACCATATCTATCCATCTACATCTACATATTTAGTAAACCTCAGGACTACAACATTGTGGTTGTGCTTCTATCTTTAGATACAAATGTTATTTTTACTATTTTCCTTAAGCAGCAAAACCAAAAGACTGCATTAGACTTGTAATGTGCATCCAAACCTTTGTTAGTTAGTTACTCAAGCCCTTACTACAGCTTTTGCTGTCCACAACCACGTAGATAATCAGTATTTATCTGGTGTTTGATAAGTTCTAATTTTTTTATTTTTGCCCAGTCAATAATCCTTCAGAGGTTTTGATTAAAATGTATAACATATTATAGAATTCCACATGTCAGTTTTATTAATATTTTATCACGTTTTTTATATTTAGGAAAACATTGTTAACTTGTTAGATGAGTACCATCAAACAGCCAAGTGTCATATTAAGAATGGACTTACTTCTGATGAACTTGGTGATAAACAGCTTGCTGTAAAGCATTATCTGAATGCACTGCAGTGCTTGGAAAAGGTTAGAAGTTTTCTGTTTTTGTGCTTTGTCTTATCTCGATACCATCACTTTATTGTGGCACATTTCTATGGGCACTTTTCAACTTTATATGTAGGTGGCTACTGACTCTTACCTGTAACGTCATTGCAAATAGAATAAAGATTTGCGATATTGTTCAGCAGTCTACCAAACTCTACATTCTTTTGGGTTTGATGAGTTGAATAAGTTATCATTGTAGCCTGGGATTTCATAATTTACTGGTTTTGACACAATTTAATTTTTTCTGTGTAAGTGTAAAAGGGAATTTTCTTAGTTTACTTTGTGTCATATTTTTCTCATTTGCCAACCTTTTCAACCGCCATAATTTATGAAGTAGCTTTACTAATATTCCATATTGTAGTTTCAGCTATTAAGCCATATGAATAATTTGTGCTGCTTTTAGTATAACGTCAATGTAGTAATGCTTTGTATTGAGCTTGTAATTGAAAAACGTGAATCACTTTTGATTTCCAGTTTGTTTTCAGGCTACAAGCATTGAAACAAGTGGGCTCAGCAATGACCTGCTTGCTGCCACACAACTTAAACTTTCTCAAATCTATTCGCTGTTACAAAAAGTTCGATCAAGACTTTATGAGTTAGAACACAACCGAGCTGACTCTGTATGTGAGAACTTTACATTTAAAAACGAGGTGCATTATTTGTTTTGTTAAGCAGTTTTTGTATTAATGCCCTGGATGGCAACATAATGTCTTTCCTTTGGATAATTTTTATAGGATGTTTCATTTAAATTTCGTCTGATTAGTTAGATTTGCTTTGGTTCCTGATTTGTTTAGATTTTTAAGGTGTGCTTGACGCTTTCTTTTTCAGTTCGATTGTGGGCCCTCGCAACCAATCCCAACAGCTCCCAGTGCAAGTGAGCTGGACTCGGATTCAAGTTCAACGCAGGCAAGATTGCTTTATTGGTGTAGATTAAATTATTTCATATTATGATGATATCATGAGTTTCAGTTATAAACGTAAGCTAAATTAAGTCTGCAAAAGTGGAAGTATATGAGCATTACAAACTCGTTTTGTACCGTATTTGGCTAAGTGATGGAATTAAGCTAGAACAATTGGGTTAAATAAGTACTTAAAAATTGCAAACGCTTTTATTCTATTAATTGATGTCAAGAGAATAATGATTGCAGATACTTACAACTCTCAGCATGTCAATAGCGACGCTGGGAGTGGTACCTGAACCTTGATCTACTTCAACCAATCGGACAAGAGTTATAGGGTTGTATATATAGAACATGGCATTGCAGGGCATACCGCTATACAGGCCGGATTTAATAGCTACTTGTAGAATAGGTTACATAGCGCACAGTACTAATTGTAGCCTAGTCTATATTACTTTATCTATATCTACTTGCTTCGCTGCGATACTATATAAATAGGGTGATAAAAAGGCATCCATTCAAATATTATTTCTATTGTAAATGCATTTTATTTGTTCTTACGACTCCATGACAGAGCAGAAAGATTGTAAGAAAAAGTTAGGTAACTAAAATAGAAATATTTAGCCGTCCCTACACGAGTCATTATCTGCTAGTATCGTGGAACTGCTTTACATTCCTGGTGGGGTTCAGTTGTTCTCGGTTGACGACAACATGAAGGTTACTGCCGCTCCTCCTACCTATCCAACTTTTCTCAGAGTGTGTAGCTTTGAGGACAAGGAAGGCCAATCTAGTTCAAGGTAACTTGTGATTTCAGTACAACGAATAATGTAAATTTATTTGTGTTGTTGAGTCTAAACCATTACTGTATTGTCAATAAGAATGTGTCGCGAGGAATATATTTTGGGTTTAATTTGTGAAATAGGCTTTGTAGGTCACGTTCAAAGATGCATAATCTACAAACAGGCCAGAGTTAGTGAAAAATACTCCTGGATGTTCTGGCGAGTGATAAGAGGAAGTCGGCTTAGCCTTACAAAATTTTAACAACTGCTTATTTAGGACTGTAAATTGTAAATTGTTAACTTATTTAGGACTGTAAATTGACTAGTGCGGCCTTTGTAAATACAGTTAGACCTCGTTTATCCTGGCTGCTACGTTTGGTACGTCATGTCAATTTGTCTAAGTATCTAAATAACCGAAATTTAGACACCGGAAGAAATCCGTTGCGACAGTATTGTTTTAGTTGGGTGTAGTTCCTGATTTTGATATAAACGAAGCCTTGCTCATTAGCATTTTCGAGTTAAAGTGTTTTTTTACAGGCCTCCTGCTTTTATTGAAGTTGGCGAATGGGTGTACCCATTAGTACCTGGCAATTCTCCTGTCCTTCATTGCACTAACGGTGCATATATATTCCCAAACATAACGACCAGCCAATCAACGTCGAACATTGAGAGCGTTGGCTTGGTGCTTTCATCAAATCTCGATCCAATGTACGAAGAAATGTTTGCTAGCATGTTGAGCAATATGGCAAATCTACAGGTTAGTCCAAGCGATTTTGATGGCATATAGCAGAGGCTCTTGTACTGGGGGTTGTGGGAAGTTACAGAGGTAAGCATGGGGCCATGATCTCATGGTTTTTCCTTAAAAAGATTGATACAATTTCTCAAAGTCAGCGTTTAGAAGAAATTGCACTCCGAAGAGTAAAAGTCTTCGTGTTGTTTTGGAGAGCAAATAATGACCACTCTGAAGAGATTCTTACAATCAAAAGGCCTTCATGCTGCTTTGGAGAAAAATGTGGGAAAATGTCGACTGCTAGGAACAAAATCATGTCCGAGGGGTCCAGGTTTTTGTTAACACTGTCAAGGGACATGTGTCTCGAAAAGTTTGTGAGAGCCCCTGGCTTATAGGTTTGAATTGATAGGACAGTGATTAATGCTACACGATGCATTATTTTTATATTCACCTTCCAAACTGATTCCACCGCCAAAAGAATCCTTTTTCGCTGAGATAACTCGCAGTGACCGAGGTTGAAAGATGTTTATACAGGATTTATGAAGCCCCTTCAAATTCAAAAGTTGTTGCCATCAAGGCATAAACTTCAATTCTTGACCACGAGATGTGCTCTCGTGTTGAATACTTATCTAATTTTCAGGAACAGAGCCACGGGGTTGATAATGGCTCGACAGTTGATCTTCGCAAATTAGTTTCATATCCATCTTATCAATCACAAAAATTAAGACAGAGACCTCGTGGCAGTAGTACGAGCGACAAAATCGCACATGGACTTGAAACCAGTAAGTACATTAATAGACGTTTATAAGTTTCTGGTCACTGGAAAGTCGTTAGAGTTGACAAAGAACATTGTGCTCAGAATCACGTTAAACTTGCCAATGATGTCGTCACTTTGCATTTCTATCACCAGCAATGGAACGTAGCGAAGAGTATTGTAATGCACTTTTCGTGGGTACACATATTTTTTCGCTTGCGCTACCGTCGCTCATCTTCACTGCACCGAACGCTTACCTCCCTAGAATCGGCAAAATAATCCTTTAAGCAACGTCGATAATCACCCGATTCCGAACGACTTTCATCTCGTACTGTCCTGCTATTGAGTTTATAGCGTCGTGCTACAAATTATCTCTTTGAAAGAGCTTTATCTGCGATCTTTTTTCCAGCTTTCGGGGGGTAGCCCGGCATTTTGGGCTCCATAACATCTTTATGCAGCTGTCCTGAGGAAAGGGTCTATAGCTTGTATTTGGAACATTGCAGTAATTTTAGCTTTGCTTAAAAAATGAGTTTTACTGCTCTTAGCGCAAACCTGTACGCTTTCATTAGCTAAGAACGTATTTGATGATCTTCAGTGGTACTAACATTATAATCTAGGGTTAGATTTCGATTTAGATGATTGCGTTCTGTCACTCGAAATAATTTGTAAGGTTAGGTAGAAAGATTCATCGGGACCTGAAATGTTCTAGAACAAACTTTGCTGCTACGATAAATAATTTCTTTTTCTTAAGCAGCATGACGTGTTTCAGCATCTTACATGTTGTTTTCTAGGCGCTAATTGGTTGAGTTGGGGATTGGCAAAAGGAGCGGAAGTGACTACTAGCTTGGTAAATCGAGGTGCTGACACGTTGCAACGTAACATCAAACCTAACGAACAACCAACACTGGTTCATCCCACTGTAGAGAGAGGTCTCCGGTACACACATCAAGCGACAAGTGGGTTTGGCATTTGCTACTGCTGGTAGGCAAATTATTGTTTAAGCGTACGAGCTATTACGAGGCGTCTCCATTTAGTAGAAAGTAAGTTTACTCTCGGCATGTCAAAAAATCTAAGATTTGCTTAGTGAGATGTACACAGGTCTAGACTGCCCAAAAAAGTTCGTATTTAGTAACGTAGCTTTTAACATTGAAAAAGTTCTTTATCTATTGTCATAGGTATCATTGAATTCGGGGTTTATAAGTGTGTGAACTTTTTTATTTTGCTTTTATTTCTTTTTATCTGTATTTTTTTCATTCTTTGTAGCTGCCTTTCTACCTGCTCACTGTTCGTTTTGCAGAAGACACTTTGCGGTGATTCTCTGCATTTGATTACAAAGTTAGGTAGAAATACACACAGAACCAAGTTATTTTGTGAATAATGCCGATAGGTTTCGTACATTTGGAGGTTTAAAGTGCAATGGAAGCTGCTTTGCATGACCACCTTGGGACCAGGTCCGTTTGGTTATCATAACCGAATGGTCATAATCACCGACGCTGTTACAACCTGTCGTAGAGCGACACAAGCAGTCCAATGCAATGACGCAAGCGCATTTACGAAACCGAAACCACGTAGCATGCTCGCGGGAAACACCCATGAAACATCCAATACAATGACAGAACGCCAAAGTGCAACAACCGTGGACTTGGTTGGAAGAAACTTTGAGAAAGATGAAACTACAAGTTTGTGAAAGAGAAAAGTGGTCATAATACAGTGCTTCCTCGATTATCCGTACCTCGTTTAACCGGCATTCAATTATCCGGTCGCTCTATTTTGCTACATTTCAAAATTAGATTGTTTTTAACTAGATGTCGCAGGAATAGTTTCCGGTAAACTTTACGCTAAATCCCACTAAAAAAAGCTAAAATACTGTATTGTCGGCGAATTTTTTGTGGAAGAAAACGCATTTAGTTCAGAGAGAGGGCTAAATGACAATTTCGTAGAACAATTTGCCGCACTAAACATTAAATTGACGACCTCTGAAATTGATGGCTAGTTTCATGCTGATGGGCCAGGTTATGAATATTTGGAAAAGCAGGGAATAGTTGATCTTGTTTCAGTAGCAGAAGGGAATGAATGTGATGAAGAAGAGTATGCAGACGAGAATACACATTCAACGCAAAAAGCACAATGCTCTTTTTCGCGCAGAGGCAATGCAAATGTTTGACCATTGCCTAACGTGGCTCCATATTCAGCCGGAAGCAACAGTTTCAAACACTTCCACATTGGTACGACTTCGCGAGTTTGCTGCTGAAAAACACGAATCTTCCCGCAAACAATCTAAAATTGATTTGTATTTTAGTAGATCTAGTGTTGCTAGTGATAGTTTAGCAGGAAATTTCTTAGAATATTTTAATGTTGAACTTTTATCACTTTTTAAGCCATGAATGTGTTGTGTTTTTGTTCGTTTTTTCCCTTGACTTTAACGTTAAGAATTCAGTTATCCGGTTTTTTTGCCTATCCGTTCAGATTTCTAAAAGTATTATCCCAACTAGACCAGATAATCGAGGAAGCACTGTATCCGAATTTTGGTCGTATTAACCGCACATCTTTTTATTGAAAAACTCCATTCCACTCAAAAATGGTAATAAAAGGCGGCCGATCATACCGGCTTCCACTGTACCTTTGTTTACATTTAGAGACTACAGTTCATGTGAGCAGTTTCCTTGTGAACAGCTTATGTGCTGTGACTGGTAAAGTAGCAAAAAGCGTGTCTCCACACATCAAGTCTTTGCTATCGAGTGAACCTGTACAACAAGCTTCTACCACTACGACTGCTGTCGAAGATGATAAACCAAAGGAAACCAAAACAGACGCAGCGATGAAGGTCGCTTCCGCCGGATTGTACGGTACGATATAGCACGCTCAGCAGATAACGACGCAGCAGAACTGGGATTATATCTTGTAAAATACGATGTAGATAATCGTCACCTATTTCAATGACCGTGGGTATTCTACGTTGGTAAAACAATAGCATATTTTACCACTTGTGTTATACACACCCTGTGTGGTGTTTGTGGTGATCCTGAAGTCGTTCAGAACACAAGCTGTTCTATGCCTATCTGTAAAGATTGCCCTGTAATCAGAATAGAAATACGACTCGTCACTGATTTTAAGTTCACTTACTGAAAAGTGTCCTGATAAAGCTATTTGAGCTTTACTGCATTGAGTTTTGACATGGTTGTTTTGCTTGCAATAATGCGTCTTGAGGAATTTAAGCGTACACCCATGCCTTAAGCTTCAAAAATTGTAGCGTAGTATACTGGCGCGGTGGTGTAGTGATTAGAACGTTCACTTCTGAGAAATCGCACGGAAAATTTTAAAATTGGCCTTCTCAGTTTTTCTTTGCCCTAAGCACGAAAGCCGGCCAGTTTATTGTGACCCTTAATTCAATATCTTCATCTTTATGTGGTAGAAAGGCGCGGTGGCCTAGTCTTGACGAAGAATAAAAGAAAAATAGTTTGAAGCAATATCACTGCCGTGATAGTGCGAAACCTAACAACTACATTTCAGATTTCGTTTATGTGAAGCTACAGATCAGCAAACGCGAAGCAATAATTAATATTCGTAGAGTTTCAGTATCAAGGCAAAACTGAAAACACTTGGTTTTGTTATTTCCTTGTTGAACAATACTAAATGACAAAATGGTCAATACTTTCAAAAACATGATTTTGATATATATTAGGTTTTGCCGTATCACGGTAGACTAGTCTATAACTGTGGTTAATCGTACAATCATTCTAAATAGCAATTTGTGCAGTCGTGTGAAAGTATTTGTTTAATACAGGCTTCGGTGCAGTGTGGTCCAGTATGGAAAAAGCAGGTTTGGCCATCGCGCAGTCTTTTTCCAAAGCAACTGTTGATACAGTACAACACAAGTAAGTTATTCTTGAAATATTTTCACTTTTTGTGCTTCACCGGTCCAAAACCGTGAAGATGCTCACCCTCCAATACTTCATAGGCCACTCCTGGCCACCCACCAACGCAAGTCCGTCTTTGTTGGGTTCATCTGTCTAATTTGTATTACTATGGTTCGAATTAATTTTCCGCTTCTCCATAATCTGATTTAACCTTTAACTGCTGTTTCAAGTCGTGCTGCTATTCCAAAGAGGACTAGAGGTAATCACTTGTTGGTTACAGTCTGTGGTCAGATAAAGGTCAAGCTACTTTTTTAGAAGGGAAAAGCCCTGTTTGAAAAGAACTACCAGTAGTCTGTTTTAAGCTGCAGACCACGATAGTAATGATCTACAATAGTTTGTCGGTGTCGTAGTGAGTGGAGAGTCTGCTCGTAATGCTGTACATTGGTGGCTCAAACCTATATTAGCGGGTCGCCTCAGCAGCATGTAGCGTAGGAAAAAGCCAGCAACCTTTGGGAAAGCACTTAGCTGAATATCACATTTATAGGGCTGAGCAGTTTATCTGTCGCAGTGGCTGTGTTTGACTAAACATCAGCAAACTGACATTGAACTCATGCGATTGAATGAATGGAACCATTTCATATACACCACAGAATTCCAAAAATCGTAGTGATTAACGTCATGATTGTTTTAGATATGGCCCGGACGCTGGGAAGTCGACTAAATATGCGATGGACAGTGCAGTCAACTGTTGTAGGACTGCATTTAACGTCGATAATCTGGGAGTGAAAGCGGTGGCGAAAAGAGCTGCTAAAGACACCGGTAAAGCCGTGATCGAAAGTTATAATGAAAAGTCCAGCGATTCGTCGACAAGTCTTGACAGAGGAAGTCAAAAATCTCATGACCTAAGCAACGAAGAATCCCAGAGCTCTAAAAAACCTGAACGAGGAGCCAGATATAGCTGACAACTAGGGCAAAACTTTTCCACGGCATTAATTTGCCTTGCAGGAGTGGTGCTTTCTTGCGTTTCTTTGGTGATACACCCTCAACTGCTTGTTTTCCTCTCCAGCGATAAATCTTTTACCTGTATTAATTGTATGTGGTCGCCTATGCATCATCTTTGCCTGTAATAACTTCAGTTATCCGTCACTGTTACACATAAATGTTTTAAATATATTGCTGTTACTTTGCGAAAAACTAGAAAAGGCTTAAAGTTAGTTATCGAGCTGACAGATCAACGCTACTCCTCGTCCAATCCAATGAGCCGAGGGCTTGTCCGAATTCAGTGTGATGCTGATGACGAAATTAGTGGAGTGACCAGTGGTAGAGAGAGTACCGCGACGTTCGGTGGTCTTGTACACTGGAGAAAGGTAACTGGGTCGCTCCTTGATGTCAGACTAGAAAAAAACTGATGACTAGGTCATTCGAGACACGGCACGCAGTTTTAACGGCGAAATAGCAAAAACATGCGCTTAACTAGGCGCCGGGTGTCGCAATTGAGACACCCAATTACCGAGAATAATTATGGACATGGTCTTCGGTAAGACGCTGGGCAATCACCTCTGGCGATCCAATGGCAAACACATTTCGGATCCTACATTTGAGAAACATTAGGTCATCAATCAACCTAACCGGCAGTTTCGCCTTCAACACGTGTAAACTTTACATGACCTGAAGAAGCAACGCGGTGTTACTTCAAAACAAAGCGTTTAAACTCACCTTTTTAGTAGGTAGAAGTAGTATCTTCGGCATTGTATCGTAAAGGACTTTGGGATAGGATTCCGCTAGCTTTTTGCTTTTCCTATCCCATCTCGCACCTTCCAGAAAAAAGCCATATATGTAAGCTCCTAAGAAAAATGAAATTGCTTGGCTACACAGACGTATCATCTTACCTTTTTTGCAACCGGGTACTGCACATAACCTCAGCTTATACCTAAGCTAAGAAATTGACAGTGAGTCGTGATAAACTGGGACTCGAACTTGAAGTCTAGTTTTCGAAGAGATACGCTGCACGGGACGTGCCTGAGCTGAACTTTTTCAAGATCACGTTTTACATCCAAGATTTGGCCAACGCCGTCAGCGTGTGTGGATGACTGGTGATCACAGACCGCTTTCAATTGTCTTACAGTATCCAAAATTATTCGTTTATCGTGAATTCATCATTGGAAAAAGTTTTCATCATTTCAGCCTGGCACAAGCAATCCAAACACGTTTTTCATTTAGCCACTACCCTAAAGGTACTAATGCCTACCTGCATGTGTTCACATTCTGAAGTTTCATACTGAATTCCCAGTTTTGACAGTGAGAAGGTTAAGATTAGCATTTTTTTGGGCCCACGGTGTTGATGAGCGTAGGAGGGCCAGTTCCTTTTTTTAGGCCGCTTTTAACGCGAATATCTACCATTGGTATTACACCCCGGGTACAAGTAGTGAGCTACTGTTTGGCTCTACCATCTGTATGCCACTTAAAGATGGAGGTATCCCGTTAAATGCTTTGCCCAAGAACACAACTTGTAAATTGCCGGCTTGTTCTTCACATTACCTCTCGTGTTAAGCGCCAAGCAGAGAAGCTATGAATACCATTTGTTTTGAAGTCTTTTGGCCTGACTCCACTAGGGAAATGAACTCCAGGTCAACCGGCATGTGCCCACATAGTAGCCCGAAAATAAACAGCAGTCGACTAAGCATTAGATGAATAACTACCGTGGTTTCAGTTTCAGCTCCGCAGTCAGCGCATCTGAGTTTATGTCGAGCCAAGTCTTACCAAAAACTTGAAGAATAGAATTCACAGGTTTCTAGCTTGGCGCTCAGCAATAGGAGTGATGTGAAGGGTGAAACATGAAACTGAGTTTGTTCAGTCATAATCAAAAGTGCAGCGAGATTCGATTGATCTCATTACGAAGCAATAGTTGGCGAAACAACAACATTAAAACGTCGCAATCTCTAGCTGGGCCAGTGTACAATAATAAGGCTATATTCCATTGTCACAGTACCGTCATCAGGAGCTATCTTGTAGTCTTTGTCTTCTAAAACATAATAATCGAAACCCAGCAGATCAATAGGAATTGTGTATTTTCGTGCGAAGTTTTGTTGGACTCCAGTGAGGAAGGCTTGAGTGAAAAAGAATCCTGATACCCAGAACTGAGGAGGAGGCCCGTTTTCATACCAAGTCTGTAAAAATAAATCTTCAAGCAATTTGTCATGATGACAATCTACTGTAAGTACCCATAACTCATATACGCTATGCAAATCATTAACCCAAACACTTTTTGTTGCATCTGAGTAAGAAATAAAACAACACTAAGACTAAAGAAAAACATAAAATACACCAAAAGGGCCAATTTAAGGTCAAGCCGGGTGATGTGTGCTCGTCGTGACCGTTCACTGCGATTTGAATCTTGTGAAAAACGTCTTTGTTTAGAAGAGTTTCGGAAAATCAAGACTAAAATGACAACGAAGTAAGCAATGGTAAACACGGAGATCAATCTTAGAATGAAGGTCTGGTTTACTGCTTTTTCATGGAACAGAGGTGGGTGCGAAACCTATATCCAGGTTTATAGTGCGAACTCAACCCAGATAAGGTTTTGAAAGTGACAATCTTTTGTTTTAAATGATCAGAAAATTCGAGACTGCTTGCAACCACTTGATGTTCTTCCTGACTGGTTATTATGAAATGTTTTCATTATTTTGTTTGATTGCACACTTAGACAAGCGTAACTGCACTTAAAATAGGCTTACCTGTAGAAAGCTAAGTCTTTCTAAAAAGTCGTTGATGTATCCACCTAAAGGCTTTAGACTCGGATAGGATTTTTTCATCCACACTTTGGGAATTTTTCCTTGAAGAACGTTCTTCAAAACTTCCTCTAGATCACCACTCATCACAACTAAACCCTGACAAAGTTGTCACGACAGGTTAGAAAAACTGAAGTAAACTGACAGCGGTCGGTGAGCGCTTAGCACTAGACAGCTGATTAACAATCATGTTAAGATAGAGGTGCGGCATGACAGCATACTGGAAATCGGGTATAAAAGTAGGTTAATATGTTGCGGCAACCAACCGGCAGCGAAGTGGACAGTCATCGCATTGTCAATAGCCGCCTCATACGACATACGGAAAGTGCAACTTTACGATTTTAATGCGGTGAAGCTGGAGTAGGCGAGTGTTGTATAGGATTTCAGTTTTGATAAAAGGCGTCGGAATTTATGACTCCTACCGAGCAACGCCTGATGCGAGGGAGGTTTAGGAGTGGCAACTAATTTTACGTAATTATTTTTTGATTTGTTTTTCAATGAGAAGGGGTTAACGTTCCACTTACGTCTCCAGCTTTATCAAAAAAGATTTGATCTGGCCAAAGTAAAGGATAATATTAACTTCATCAGCAGAAGTCAGACGTCATTTCAAACTAGCCCAAAGTGAGGGTTTCTCGATGTGAAGCGAATTTAGTTCACAATTACCTTTATTGCTTTCTGAACATTCTTGAGAGACGTTCTAATAGTCGACGTAAGAACGTTAAATCGGACCATTTCTTGAACGAGAACGGTATTCATTGACTGCTTATATTCAGTAGGATACCTGGACACACGTTTGCGTATGCTACCACAATCGGTAATTTTGAAAAATAATTCACTACATTCTCCGGCCTATTCTATCGGCAGAAATGAAATGCTTGTATTTATTTTAGAGCTATTCACGGGAAACAGTTTTTCCGTCCCCGGGGTAATTTTGTAACCATGACTGGCCAAATTCGGTTTTATATTTCATTCTCCATGCTTTCATCGCTGAGTGCCCTGCAGGAGGTCTGCGAATATCAATTTTAGAGTTCTTCATGCTGCTCGACAAGAGATGCGACCGACAGCTATCGACTGCGAAGTCCGACTCGAACCACTACACCACCTCACCAGCCTTGCCTACAGAGAAAAATGTTGTTGCTGATTACCATAAGCTGACTAGTTTAAGCGTTCGCTTTGTAGTTGAAAGACCTAAGATCAATTCACATGTCAATTGATTTCGTTGGCATAAGAATCAGTATACATAGATCTCTTGCAGGGACGTTCAGTAATGATAACTATGTAGAAATATAATTATGAAACCGAATTCACTAGCGCATGATTAAAATGTACTTGCAATAAAAATTTGCTCCAGATATACTGCTTTAAAACTCGATGATGTTTCGTTTTCAAACTTCGAAAAGTCAAGGCTTCACCATAGCGCCACAGCGGCAAACAAACAAAAGATTATCTCGCGTTAGCAGTCAGGTATCACAAAAAGCTTTTAATATTATGAGTTAAGAGCTGCCAAAATGTGAAGAGTAATGAAAGATTCCTGCATAGGGGTTTTGGTTATTGACATGACACTTTCGAGTATCTCATTTTGTTCGGCATCTCTGCATTCAGAATCGGTTTGCTGTTTAGCATTAGTATTTCAATCAATCTACGATTTGAATACCAAAAACAGTGCATGTCTTAACGTATAACGTTGTACACCTCTTTCCTGGCTACTTTTTTTTCTGGATTTCCCGACAGTGCCTTTATCTTTGAAGTATTATGCTTGGTGATTCCAAAATCGTTTAAAGGCGAAACAAGATATTAAAAACTTATTCAAGCAGATCCAAGATCTGATCAATAACTTACTTTTTCAGAGCTGTTTCAGTGTCAAAATTCTCTGGTAATTTCGCAAGAATATCACCAGCGACATTGAAAGCGACTGTGTCAGTTGAAACAGCACCGCTTGCTCCAGACTAAATGGAAAAAATATCGTTAGCGCACCTACCAGCTAGCAATCAATCGTTTGCTATTAAGAACAAGCAAACCGTACCTCCTTCTCTAGGAAGAGGAGGGGTACACACAACAACAACCGGTCTGCAAATGAAATATGAAGCTTTTTGGCATTATTTGAAACTGCAATAGTTATTTGGCGTCCAGACATATTCGTGTTCGTCATACGACTGTGTAAACTCGGTTCAGTGCTCCACCTTCGATATTGCTTCTATTGCTGAGCTCCAAGCACGAGCTGTGCTACACACTTTTATTCTTAAGTGACGGGAAAACCTTTTGTCGGTTAAGCTAGAACATCGTTGTGTTCAGGTCCGATTCGGAGTTACCGGTACCACTGACACAATGCATTTCAATCCCGAGCAATGCAACCAGGTTAGAAATATTTAGAATATAACCATCACGTGGTTACTTGAAGTATCCTGAAGATGGGGCTGGGTAACAACAGACAGAGTGGCAGGGCACTGAATCCCAAAGCCATTTGGATGCAACAACTTCTTCATGCGAAAGAAGCAACGCTAGACTAATTGCAACTAGCATATCACGAAAAGCTCCCCAGTCTTTTGTAAGATCCTAGTAAGCGACATTTAGAAAAAAAATCACTTATTGTGACTCTTGCTGTTTTTGGACGAAGGTGAAAGTTTTGTAAAAGTTTGGCAGTCGAAATTTAAGTTGTTGTGGAGATGCAAAAGGGCAGGCATGTGCAACCCTTTTCGGTAGCGGGCAAACTTCGAAAATTCAAATGCTAAAGCGAGCCCCATTAACATACCTAAAAAAAAATTTAGTGTCAATTTCTGATAAAAGCAGTTCATTAGGTTAAAAAACAGACGTAACGCAACTGACAGGCACACGTGAGCGACAGTTTTATTGAAAAACTATGAACGAGTCGATGAAAGATGTAACAGCGAATTCATTCAAGCGTATTTACTTGTATTTATTTTTGATTACATTTCCCCTCAAACGATAGTCTACTAATGTGATATTTGATGTTGCTGATCCTTTTGGAATATTTGCTTTCACAGAACTACAAGCCATGCGAAGTTGCCTATTCAAACGCTGATCTGACAATTGGCCTCTGTTTTTGTCTTGGCAAGTTTCATCTTTGAGAAAATTATTCGCAGCAATAGGTGTTTCTAGAGTGAAACTGTTTTCTGCAGGGCGAGTTCAACAAGGATCTGGTGCTTCCCCCGAACATACTTCTTTATCCGCAAACACACGCATAACCTTGTTCGAGAACCCAACAGCTGTCGTGGCCGCCCAACGACAAGGAGATAGGTTTGCAATCATCAGTTGTTCACATTTACTCCAAAATTTTTTTAAACAAGGTTTGCACGCTTTCGTCGTGCGGTTCTACTTTGCAAGTGGGAAACAATGCAATAAAATTGTTTTCACACAAAAGCCAAAAATTATGAATAATACCATGCGTGCCGAACAGAGGAACATAGCGGGCCGCGAGTCGTTCATGTCAGTTCAAAGGTATCAAACCTTAGTTATTGCACTTGGCCACAGAAATAATTGCACGAAACACAAGAAGTTGATTTTCTCAGAATTTTGAAAAACTCGCTTACTAGATTGTTACTCAAGATGGGCAAGCTCTAGGCAAGGTAGTTTTTAGCTTTCGCAAAAGCTTCCGTACGCCACTGGAACAACAAATAATCACAAGCTTACAAATGTTATACAAGTTTATGCACGTGAAAAATGTTACTTACCCGGCTATGCGCCTAAAAAACAAAAAATATTTTAAGCCAAGAATTCTTTTTTTGAATAAGACAATGGAAAGAAACAGGGACAAGGGGGTGAAAACAATTTGCTCAAAAAGATCTTCAGGTGTCTAAAATGTCAAATGTAAAAAAATCATAAGGTTTTTACAAATTTTTAGTGGCGGAGTTGAATGGGACGTTTCTAAATTTGGCAACTTTACTTTGAATCTTACAAGAAATAGTCACTGAATCCATCATACTGTGAATGTTTACACGGCAATCTTCATCGTAATGTTACTATGCTACTCGCAATACAATTTGTGGAAAAGAGCAATGAAGATGAATGGTTTAAAATGGAGGAAAAATTGTCGCAACTTCACTAGTGATCTTAGTCGACCATGGGACAGGTGGCAAACAGAGTCCTCATCATCTGGTTAAGGTGACGTGACAGCTCTCTGAGAAGGTGTCACTGTCCCGCGTCCATCATGCTAGCTAACAGAAAACGCTACTGTTCGTGTAATTCGCCGCTTACTTGCGTTAAAAGAATGCTGTTAAAAAGCAAGTTGGTCTCGTTCTGATCTTTAGCAATGTCCGCATTGGCGTGCATGCCGAACACTTGTGGTTCAGTAACCATGGGAAGATGTTTGCAGTATTCAATGTAATCATTCCACTAAAGAATACAGGAATTTTGAAACAGAGCCTGATGGTAATGAAAATCTAGCTACATTCAATTCAAGTAGATAACTTGGGTCAACAGCGTAGCATCATCAACTGAGCAACTAAACTGCAGTCGAAGGAGCGTGCCGCGATTAGAAGCATGCGGAATGGCTGAGCGGAATCGTCGTTTGCTTTCAAACTTGGAGGCTTAACCACTGATCGCGCAAATCGCAACAAACAAATAAAAGTGACTGCTGACTAATAGTGACTACAAATGAAATTCACTTTTGGTTAGAAGTCACCTTTATTTTTCCGCTTGATCGTGGTAGGCTACCAATCTCTATTTATATCGCAATCGAAATGACTGCAGTTTTCCCGAAACCTGATCATCATGTTTCTACTGTATTTAGTGTAAAATCAGTACGCTCCATTTTACACTTCACTGTAAGAAAGGAGAGAGTTAGATATTATTATCAAGGTCGCAAGATCACTACACATGCTCCAAAATATTCAGTTTTTCTTTTACGCGATCAGTTGAATGAATTTTCACACCACAACCTTAAGCCTCCAATCACGGCAACGTTATTTCTGTTTCGCATGGGATAACTTGTGTTCGATACCGCTTCTGAATTGCCAGCTTTAAAATCACTGGTGCCCTGTATCTACCGCACAAACTGTAATCATACAGGATAGATTGGCATCATTTTTTTTGGTAGAGTCTATCCATGCATCCATTAAAATAGATTACGCTCATTTAAATGACGCTAAAATTTGAATAGCAAGCAAATTCGCCAGTTGAGCGTTGGCTGTGATTTGCTTGCCGAGCATAGTTCCTTCGAAGTTTGAAGTTAACAGCCTACCACAGGTTCCATCGGTACTCGCCGTGAGGCGCCATGAATTTATTTCAACTGGGCTGTTTTTCAGAGTGAAAGAAAAAGTTTCATAGTAGACAAAGAACCGAGAGGGCACAAATTTTGTTTCTCTTCCTTTTAGTTAGAACAGGATAAAAACCTTGCTTTCTCACAAACGTCTGACTCAAAAGCAGATGCTTTGTGCTTTGAGGTTGACCGCATCAGCTACGAATAAGCTATATGCTGCCTAATGTCAGGAAAAACAATGCAAAATTACATCTTATCACTTACATCTCCATCGTTGGGTCTTTTGTACACCTGCCCCTCATCAAATGAATAGTCCCCATCCCCCAACACTCCTTCGTTATACCCCCTCCGGAGAATGGCATTAAGAGTGCGCCGGTCCCAATCATCAGTCACCCTTCCTCCGTAGTTGCATTCGCCAGCCAGGTACAGCAATGCCGGCAACGGAACAAACTGAAAAAGCATTTATTGTTGTTGTAAGCTTATTAGTTTAACCAGTGACATGACCTGAACTCGGTACACGATGAAGCTAATTTAGTTACGAGATGCATAAACTTACAAAAATGAAGTATTTTCTGAAATTCAAAAACGCCAATGCAAATAGATTCTCTACACTTGTTCTTTTGAGGCCAAGGTTGTACGTCAACATAACGTAAGGTTAATCAGTGAAAAAGGGCCTCACAAGAGGGAAGAGGTGAGGGTTTGCCTTTTCCCAAGTACGCCTGCTAATGGCCAAATAAGTTCTGTGCTTCTTCAGCACAGATGACTTCATCTTTTTGCATGAAGGGAGTTGTAATATATAGTAGCTATGTAATGCTTAATTTTTTTCAAAAAAACAATATTTTTCGTCCTGATAACTTGTGCCACTTTATAATCCAACGTTTTTAAATTTAATATGACGCAATACAACGTTCTAAGTAAAAAATGGCATTTTGCAGTCATTGCAGATTCTTTTTAGCACAATCAACTTACGTCGTACTGATTTAAAAACATGTGAAGCTGCCGAACCGATATACGCAGATCCGTTTCATTAAACTCGTAGGGTATGTTCCATCCCAGAGGACCAAATTGTCTTCTTTCTTGCACAAGTGCATGAAAGAAACACAAGCCAAACAAAAGGCGCTTAAACGCAATCTATCAACAGAAGAAAAATACGGCAAAACAAGTAAAGATCGCATTCGAATTTGAGTTTTTAACTGAAAAAATGTACCCAGTGTCCGATCTATTCTTCTTCTTTAACTAACCTCTTCATCGGCTAACTCTTAGAGGTCAATGATCATATTTCGAGTAATTGGTGTGGATGTGGGTTCGAATCCTACTTCCAGCGTTGTTTTCAACATCTTAAGAGTTATGCCCAGAGGTACATCCAATCATTCTCGCGTTGCAATATTATAGGAATCAGATTAACTGTGATGACTACTGCACAACAGGGCATATCGCCAGACAGGCTAATTCAGTAACTGCTTGAGGCGTAGGTTACGGCACACGACACTTGTTCATGCCATAGCAACTGTCGTATTATTGCGTTTCATTTTTTCTATGCTGTTAAAAACCGATTTACACTAAAGATGCATGCAAAAGTCAAGTTTGCAAAATCAACCTTCGGTTACATTGTGTAGTAGTTTATATTACCCCAAAGCTGATGTTTAAACATAATTCACAAACTTAACATTGCCAGCTCTTTCTAAATAGGTTTCCCGACTTAATGGTAACTTCATCTTTGACCCATTTTTCTACGTATGTTCAAAAGGCGGCGTACTGAGGTCTGTCGTTTTTGATATTTGTTGGAAATTTGTAGCGTCTTGATTGTATGGCATCAGTATTTAATTAGTGTAGCTTAATTAATGCAATAAATCTTAGATATCTGCTGCTAAAACAAACATACAAAATCACAAAACTAATACCGGCTGTTTGCAGGAATTGAAAAAATCCGAATCGGAAATAGGATCACTGAGGTAAGATCTCCAAATATTTGCTTTCAACCCCTTCGGAGGCTCATTGGTCATCTTCACTCCGTTTTGAAGCACAGACACTGGAAACGTGCTTGACGGATAACTAGTAAGCCATAAGCGAAAATCAGGGTGAATTTTATCCGGATTAAGAGTTTCCTGTAAAAACATAGATATACAATTTTTAAACAAAGCGGAGCTTTAATGACAGACTTTAAAACGGGGAAGTAAACAAAGAAACAACCCGCAGTTTAACTTTTCTCAGCAATTCCATCACAGTCTAAATGGCTTCAACTCCAACCAAACTCGATACGAAAATCGCTTTTGATGGTGGCCTGTCTTACTATTCACAATTGCCCATTTGTTTAAAAATAATATTTCTTTGAAAAGCAAAGCTTTTGAACCACGCAAACTTTTGAAAAACTCGGGCTTCCGCGTTCTGCGACCAGCCAATCAACGGCGAATCTTATACCTGCTCCATATTCAACAGAAGTTGAACTTGGTTTAGAGACCAGAACCGGTTGCAACCACCGCAGCACATGGGACAAAAGTTTTGTTGTAATCGCTACGTGCCACCGTATTCATGAAAAAGAGGGCAATTTAATCCCGCCCCACAAACAAATATTAAACCTTCCTGCAGATCTTTATCTATTTTTAGAGATTACTTTTCATCAAGCCCCTCACCTCTTCACAAACCAATTCCTAAATGCGCCTTAGCTGTAATGGAAAATATAATAGAGGTGATGTACGTTTAGCGATCGCTATACACAAGTAATAAACGACTCTTCACCGTGCAGCCCCATGAACGCAAGTGGTAAATAATAATACCTTGTCAGCAACAACATCAAAAGATATAACAAAAATACAACAAACAGCTTAGTAAATCTGTGACCAGTAATAACTACTAATGAAAGCAAATACTAACTTAGTACAACATACATTAAACTTAATTTGGCTGATTTGGAATGGATATTCAGTTATGCTCAGCAAAACAATACGTTTTTAACTCAAATTTAAATTTGATAAAGCAGTTGTTTTTTTTCAAGGTAGCAGGCAATCGATTCCAAAGGTTTGGCGAACAAATTGAAAAATTACAAATATCAGTAGAAAACGTAGATATGCTAACCTCGCATATTTTTTCCAGCGTGGACATCCAGGAAGTGGCCAAATGACAGTTCTGCAAGACCACCCACGTCCCTTCCTTTATAGCCTGTTCAATCATCTTCATTGCGATTGGCCCCTGGCCTTGACCAAGTGATAATGACGTCATTTTGTTCCCGCCCATACCCTGAAAGCATTATCTTCTGTATGTACACCGTAAGTGCTTTGAGCTTTAATGCATAAACAACATTTAATTTTATAAGCAGATACAAGCAAGTTGCGTCTCTTCATCTAATACAAAAGCATATCGTTATTAATTATTTACATCCAACAATTAACTATTGCCAGTTCTCCATGTGGCTAGAATAGTAAAGCTGCTCACCCAGCTTGTTGCAAGAAGGGGCTTTTGGGCACCCACCAGTGGCAGTTCGTGGTGGGACTACTAGTCTGCCATTTGTATTCATGATTGGTTTAAAATGAACTGCCGCTTTCTCCGAGTTTTGTCTTGATTTGGTGTGCTGCGTAAACCTAAACTACTATTTCATGCCATGCCTTTATCTCAAAGAAAAGGAAAGTTGCTTGAGACACCACATGATTACTTTTATTGAGTACATCACTCAGACCATGATCCTTTAACGCTCGTAATTACTTACATGACCATCATTCACAACTATTCACATAGGAATACTCTCATAATTACTCACATAATCACTTTTCACATGATAATTCTCTCAAATAGCTCACTAAGGTCATCATCGAATCACAACTACTAACGTCATATCCGTTCGTGGTGGCTCATAATCATCAGGCACTCACAGCAACTACTCACATGATCATCAGCAAATTTTAGCAGCGACGCCATTGGATCAGCGCCAGGGGACAGAACAAAAATAAGGGGAGAAGAGCAGCTGCTGTCCGTGAAAGTTTTGGGGAGGTCAAAAGGAGGTGGTTCGATGAATCTCTGTCCCAAGTTATTGATGATAAACAGCTGCATGGCAGGGACAATCTGCAATCGAAATGCTTCTGCATCAAATGAAAAATTGTAACTAACTGTCACAAACAGGACGTCAATAAAATTTTCGGAGGACAATGGCGTATTTTTGGAAACAATTTAACAACAAGTAATGAAACATCCTGAAATAGTCAACTTTTAATCGAATCCAAATGGACAATAACGTAAATGGCACTCAGAATGGTGAAAGAAAAACTTGTTTAATGGAATTAAAATAACATACAGTTTTTGTCTGTTTCTAACTGCAATGGTTCTTAGACCCAGGACGTTTTCTTATCGTAACAAACTAAATTTCGCTGCTTTATAATTTATTCTCCATATTACCCCAATTGCTAGCAACCGAATAAGAGAGTCACCTTGTCTGGTCGAAGACACCGTAGCACCATCAAGCGGTGAAACTCGGCTAACTTGCACCACTCTCCAGGAAATCTGACGGTGTACGGCTCGTGGCTCTCGTATATACGTCGCCACTGTTCCTTGAAGGCGGGAAACATTTTCCGGATGCCAGAAAAGTGAGCAATATCATCCAAGCGACAGATCTCATCCCAAGATTTGGCAGGAAGCCAGTGAGCAGGGTTCGAATGGGGATTGTCCAAACCGACGCCTACAAAAGATAATGTTGGTCTTGATTTATTTAGTTGGTGGTAAGTTGTACGTAGACTTCCACTCATTTATTAAAACTGTTTTGCAGTCTACTAAAGCTGGAAACAAAAAATATATAGCAGTTAACTAAGCTGGGACTAAAAAGAGAAAACATTTAGCAATTTACCAACTTATCCATTTGCACGTAATGAGCTCATGATCTGTTTGCAAGTATTTAGTTAAATTGAGCCATTATAAAAGGCAGACTGTTCGACACCATCATCTGTCTGTTACGTAAATTTGAGGGATCCGGTAAGTGCCTTTCTGTACTGTGAAGTACCGCAGCAGTCCTGAGAATATCATTGGTGTCTTCAAAATGAAGTGGCTGCAATTCGAACCCGGAGTCTCGGCAGCTCTTGATCACAAAACAGTGACAATTAAAACAAGCTACTCCGTTGTTACCTCCAGTCAATAGAAACATGTAGTCTTTGTCGTTGATTACGTTCTCGTGCTTGAGCAAGCTTACACACAAAATGATTGAAAACAGGAGCTTGTCTTTCTCAAATAATGATCGACATATGTTGCAATACAAAGAATATGTCATGTACGAACGAAGATTTTCCAGTCTATGATACAAGAATGTATGTCAAATTTCACAAAATTTATTGACCTGTAAGAATGCTCGCTACTGCAACCGATAGGCCCTTGCACATCACTCAATGAGAGTGCGACAGGGTTTATAGTGTCGTTCATGTTGCCAAATATTTGAGCTAGAGGAACGCATTTTCAACATTAGGCTTACATAAAACAAAACACTCAAGCATATGATTGTAGGCCTACAGTGTGAAAGTAGGAAGAGGCTTAATGTTCATACACGTCCGCCATGTTTTTTGGTAGCAGGGTGATCCCCAGTATTTTTGAGATAAATTAGATATAGTTTGCACTTAGAGAACAAACTTTAAAAATCAATATAATTCGAGTGCAGACGTGCCTAGAAGGGCAGAAAGGCATTATCATATTCAACCTGTAACAACTTTTTTACTTTTGATGCTTTTACCCCAAAATAGATCTAAGCACAAGTTTTCAGTATTTCTAAAGTTTTTATATAACCGAAGGATAAATTAATGACATGAATTAACCACCAGCTAGCAGCATCAAGATTGATTAATTTATCACTTGCCTTTGACAAAGCACATTGGACGAATCAGCGTTATCGATTGCATTTACAAAGAGGTGGACAAACCAAGCGAGTGAGTACTGATACATAGGGTCAATGTTGGCAAGGTCAGTAATGCAGAAAAACAAAATGGCGCAGTGTATTGAGATAGGTTTGTAACCCAGTCGAGCGTTGTCAATCTTTTTCTCTGTTTCCTGAAAAAAGGTAAAAGGTAGAGAGACATTAAAAAGCCTTTAAAAACAACTTTGCATGATTGGCAACTCGCAGAGACCTTTTCTTCCGAATCAAAAGACATAGAAAAAAATTAACGTATACAGTTGTATATTAAGCACTTGCTTGCTCTGGTTGAGTCTGCAGCAGTGCAAGAAACGTGATTAATAGCAAAGCCACACTCAGAAGAGAAACCGAAAATTGATGCCTCGACAATCCGACATTTTTATGCTTCTTTCTTTTTGAGAAAAGTCATTAAACATCTTTTGTGCCCATTAGCTCCTTAACGCGATTTTAATGCACTTTCTGTTTAGATGATAATGGAGTAATCAACAAGAAACGATACTACTCGCTTGCGCTTAATCGGCTATCTAGCTTATTAGCAGCACAAAAATTTGAAATGAATTGAAAAAAGCTACTTTAAAAGACCTATACCTCGGCTATCTCCTGCTTTTCGGATATTTCATTTGAGAGAGTTTTAGAAGACGAAAGAACTTTAATAGCGGTCTCGTCCTCCAAGATGTTTCCTTCTGATGTTGATAAAACTTCTAATATTTTATCTTCAATTTCCTTTAATTGCCTACGACAATACAATTTTCGCATTTTCTGTAATTACGTCAGCCATCATTCTGAAAACATGCTCCAAAATGTCTTAATTACAAGCAAATACTTCGAAACAATTGCTTTTTAAACAAATTTAACTGCGTTTTTTACTTTTTTGTGGTAGAAATGAACAGTGATAGCTCTCGCCAATACTGTTAAATTTGAACTGGGCTTGAATTCAAGATGTCCCATATACGGTACATCCCTCACAGTTTTCCCGCAATGAGAAGAAGAATTAACCAACCAATCATCATTCCAGTTTACTTTTTATTTTCAGCTGATTGCAGAATCAAATGGCTTTTTTCCTCTTCAAGTTCAGGTCTTTCTCGAGCAACCACGATCCCCAAAAGCTGATCCTGCAAGCCTTCCATTGTGATCATAAAATTGAGTAAGGTCACCTACAAAAAATAGCAAAAAGTTTGTAACGTCAGTCACGTAGGTATAACTCATCAATATTAATTTAAAAGTTCAAACTGTGGAAACAAGGTTAGCAGGCACGTTTAGTTCTATCTTGGAAATTTCTGTTCACCTGCTTTCAGCGCAGTTCCTACACAAACAGGCGTTATTGCAGGTGGAAAATTATGCTGCGTCCTGGCTACAAGAGCAGCCTGGCCAGTCATCTTCGTGAAAAAATATCACTTGCGGTGAAGTGCGACACGAAAAGTAAAGCTGCTAAATAATTGGCAGAGTGCCTGCAGCAAACATACAACAGTCAACTAGCTAATTAACTTGCTTCAGGATGACTGACAAATATTTTTGAGGCAAGAAATATCTAAAAATTCCAGTGATTGCACTTCAACACTCATCTACATGTTCTTACCTTCACAGCAGTTTCCGGGAGATAATGAGGATTTCGTAATTTTGTGGTCATGTAAAACCGAAAGTCAGGACTATATTCAATGGTAGAGTCTCCCAAGCGAATACAAATCGTTCCGCTTTGTTTAAAAGTCTGCTTTAGAAGTAATGGCTCTAACATAGGATCGAGTTCTTCTCCTAAAAGTTTAAAAATTAAAGTAGATCAAAAATTTACAAATAAATTATACCGGGGCGAAAATGGTTGCTCTACGAACAACTGTAACAGTTCTCTGGTACCAGTAAGATAAAGATAACAATGCAAGCAAAAATATTGGTTTACAAAGTATTTCTTGGGAAAACAACAAGTAACTTAACTCCACAAAAGCTTTTAAATTGTTTTGTCGTTTGTAGTCAAAGAGATAACAGCAACAGACAATTAAGACCAAAGCCATCAACCTATTTTGAAACCATGTATGATTTCAAGGACATACAAGCATCGCAAATACATCCCAAAGACAACCATGCTTCAATTCACTCCTTTAGCTCTTATTACGTAGGTAGAGGTTGCTAATGAAAAGCGTATAATAACAATCTACATTGGCCTCAGTTCTTCATGTAAAACTTACCTATGTTTTCCATTATGACAGGGGTGCCGAACTGGATACAGTTTTCAAGAGTTCGCACAAAGTCGGAATCGGTCAGTTTGACTGCGTGTAAGTTGTTCGCTCTCTCCATATTTTTGACCCACTTGTTTGCTTGACCTTGAGGATCGATCATCAGAGGCCAACGGCGAGCGTTGCTAAGAAAATGAAGAGTTGTGTCAACAATTGTCACGAATAACTAAATATGCGTTGAAAGACTAGTTTTTATATATGTATAGTTATTGTAGTCTGTTGTTTTATTTTGCCGTGATTATTTTATTTGTAAATCTGAATTGTCTGAAGCCCTACTTGCTAAACTGTTTTCGAAAAAAAGACCTTTTTTTCCTTTCGGATTTTATTAATAGATTTCTAACTCACACGCCTTTTCTGACATCACAATGGTTGACTACATCACAATGGTTGACTACGTCACTAAGTTCCAGAGTATTCTAGTGAATCTTGTTTCTTCTCGAAGATTTATTTTGATTGCCAATTACGTAATTCATTAACGATGCTTTTTTTTCTATGTCACGCAATATTGCTCTGGCAATTTCTAGATTATTTTCCAGTCGCATATATAACGCAGCGAGATTTTTCACTCATTCAGAAAGAGAGTGTAGTTCAGTAGTGATAGTGGAGTCACTAGAGTGTAGTAAATAGGCGTTGTTCTGTGGTGATTGTTGTGACAGAAATCAAGCGATTATTTTGGTTAGTCTGATATTTATATATCAAGGTGCTTTAGTTTCAGTGTTTGACAAGCGAAAGAATTTGAAGTTTTAAAGTGGTATTATGGATATATTTGTTTTGTTCTTGATTGAGAAGTGCGTGAGTTAGGTATCTTCGTGGAAACCAATCTTTTCCGAAATATTAACTTGTAACCAGACTTAATTATTCGAGCGATACTAAGTCGCCTCAATTTTAAGAAGTAAATTAAAGATTGAGATAGAACGAAAATTCTATTGAAACGCGACAGCAATAATGGTCGTTTCGTCATTTTCCAAGGAGTTTTCTAGCTAGTCGGGCTTTATGATCTTCTATTCAGCTCCCATACCAAAAAAATGCCAGATAACGGAAATAGTTCGAAACAGTTAAAATCAGATTACTTTGTTTGCTATACCAGGTACCATGGCGTCATCGCGAAAAAAACGTTATGTAATTATAAAAAGAAAGAAAGCAACTGGATTTGTGCTACGCTTTATTTATCTTGTTTAAGGGGACAAAATACCAACATTCCAATACAATATGCTGCATCTACTGTTACTTGGGCAGGCAAAATAACCGTCTTGCATGGAAACAAAATTTTGCAGTAAGTTAAAATTAAAGACAAAAGAAGCTGGTTTAGGCAAAACACAACAAACAAACAAGATAGTCAAGGTTATAGTTGAGCAGAGAAGAACCTGAAGTCCGTTTGAAGCAAAGAGTCTGCTATATGCAGAGGTCATTCTACAAGCATAATTTTATATTAAAAACAATCAGGCACAATTTTATACTAAAAACCCGCTTTATACCCCAGCATACATTATCATTACGTTAAATAATGATAGTAATCCATGTACCTAATAATGATCGCGTTTTCAACTGAAAAACTGTCGGTGGGCAAGCCAAATATATTCCACTGACGAACTTTAACAGGCTCCCCCAAAACCATATTCAATGTGACATTGTCGGTGCATGGTATGTTCATTTTGCGACACTTCTCCAACCACTCTTTGACTTGGTCCTAAAAAAATAAAAGACATTTAATAATAACTTTTTTAACTCTCTTGTCTTCTTGGAGAATGGCAGAAGGCCGCAGCTTTGGAGTAACCATCTCCAGCTAAATTACGGACTTAATGGAATAATAGTCAAGCTTTTATCAAGCTAAATCTCTGACATAGCTCAACAATCTATACCAGAAACATTGACTTTTGCTTATAAATTCGTAAGTTAAATAGGCAATCGGCCATTCAACCGACAGCTACACAGGGTGTCCATAAAGTCCAGCTCCATTACAAATATTTATTGCTGAAAAAACACAAAACGTAAAGTACTGTGTTTTTTTTGTAGAATATTTTACATAGCTTTAGGTTTACATTCTGAGCATATCTTGGAATTTGCATTAAGTTTATATTCATAACATTTTATGAAATGCATTCCAGACGTACACCTCTGGTTGCCCTCACAATGTAAAGACGATATTCTGATTGTCCACTTCGAGGCAAATCTATAACACTACAACTCTCCTGAAAGTTTTAGACCCATCTCATTATGCAGGATTTCGAAGGAGGGTCTCCTTCCTATTTCTGGCGGAATTGTTGCTGAACGGTAATTGGTGATTTAGTTTAAGCATACCACCACACACATTCGGCCTTCTCTTTTGGTGTCGTCATAGTCTTTCAAATCAATACAATACAATTATTAAATAATATTAAATGATTAATATTATTTAATATTTGTATTGTATTGATTTGTATTGTATTCAAACCAACACAAGTTTAATTCTCAAAAAACTTGAAGGCATGTAAAATATTCTACAAAAAACCGCAGTACTCTACGTTTTGTTTTTTCAGCAATAAATATTTGTAATGATACCGGGTCTTTATGGACACCCTGTATTTCACCAGTTTCCCATCCACCAAAACATTTATTTGCTAGCTTGAAAGCGATGTACCTCTCTAAACTTTGACGTAAAAGTTCCAAGGTAGGCCACTACCCCAGCGGCAATAAGTACATCTCCTGTAAGATTGTCAAAAGTGATGCCCAACTGATACGCAGACTCACTCCAGCGATCTTTCTCGCCACCCAAGCTTTCAATCAACTGTGTCGCTCGACTCAATTTTTTGCTGCAGAGATCAACCTGAGAAGCGACAAAAAAATTTATCCTTTCATTTAGGTTTCTTTAGGTAACTTAGGTAACAAGCTAAACTTTAGTTAGTTTACATGTATTTGTTACAGCAGCGAAAACATCAATGCAAATTGTACGTATAGCAACATGTGTTTTGAAGATACTGGTGCAAAGACTTTTACGTCAATGGTAAATCTGCCAAAAAAAGGAAAAATTTAAAAGACTAAAAACTATTCTTAAATATCCAATTTAGAATATACAGCATGATCGATTTAAGATTTACAAATAGCTTGTATAACGTCATAAAAGCTAGTTTGTGGAAGCTAGGTTGAAGTCACGATTGGATTGATGATGCTACGAACACTCCACCTGATTTTCCAAGTCTGCTTTTTTTTGTTTGTTAAACGCCAGTTTATCTCTTAGCTTTTGTAGCTTGTCTTGCACTTCCTTCAAAGCAGCTTGTTTCTTGCGAAGACCAGCCATAGCAATTTCGAGTTCACCTTCAGCTTCCTGCGAAAATTAGCACATTGCAACAAAGTGCCATGTTTCGAGTCTCGCTCGAGAAAAGAGCGAATACTAAAACTGCTTTTAAGGGAAAAGAATACCACCGGGTTAACCCTCCATTTCTCTCTTGATGCGTTTCTGCTATCGATGAAGGCGTCACAAAAAGCTTTTGGCAAACCAACTTTTTTCAGCTATTAAAAAATCAAGAAAAACTAATAACTTTATCCCAAAAATAACAGCCAAACAATTTGTCAAAAAATACTGCGAACGCAGCGATAGACATAGCCAACCGTTCGGTTGTACACCATTTGCGTTGAAAATGGCACCTGTTGAGGGCCGAAACGTTTGGAGCATGTTTTTAACAAGTTGTTTGCTGGTGTTTTGGGAATAAAATTATTTAAAAATTTTATCATTTTCTGGTGATGTTTAACATTTTTGCATCACTGCGGCAATTCTACCAAGCAGCAAGCAATTTGGCACTGAGGTCATAGTGAACATTGGGTTGCTGCCAACAACAAATCGCATAACTAAACGTTAAACTGCTTCTCACTTGGAGCTTAATTTTCTTGGGTGCAACCACCTTGGCGACTTTGTCGTAGGAGTCCATCGCTCTCACCCACTTACACAAACCTTCGCAAGCGGTGGAGGCGTTGCGGATTTTATCGGGAATAAACTCGGGATTGGGGATGTATTTGGTCCTAAAATTGCAACTAGTTAGTTAGCGTCTTTATGCAGTAGTTCAGCCACGAAAAATCATTCGTCGGTAGCTTAATGCCCGTAATACACAAAAGAGCTGAAGTTTACATCCGCTTAGAATAGCGGTTCTTAACGGGTTCTCAGTGAAAAATCTGGGGGTCCCCAAAAGGAATGCCAAACTGTATTCTTTTAACCCTCAAATGCGCAAACAATAACGACCACCACTTTGACTAACAATAACAGCGGTTTTGCAGTAACATGCTACCTACAGTCAAACGTACGCAGTATCGCATCGTTCTAGTAGTGAACAAATTATTTGTTTTAGTCTGATGCAATAGGCCCTCATTTTTAGTTTTTTACTACATATTATGATGCAATAGACCAGAGTAAGGAAAAAATCCCACTGCTACACCTGTTTCAAGGTTTTGTAAAAGAAAGACTGACGTTTGTCGCTTCCAGATTTAAAAATTAGTTAGGCGGATAGAGCTACTGTATGTAGTGATGATTCTTTTATCAAGAATACAATTATGCAAGCTTAGATAATAGCATTGAAGAAGTAGTTGAAAACTGGCGGCAGTAGCTAAGATATAATTCTGGTGAGATGATGCACCCAACTCCTCTGGAAAAGCATATAATCATCCAACCAGCTGTTTCTGTATTAAGGGTTAAATATTAAATCCCTAGGCATGAGAGATAAGGTTTAATTAAGCATTTGAGGGTTGAAGTATAAAGTTGCAGTTGCGGCACTTTCTCTTCTAGCTCTACCCACAACCCCATTGCGGGAAAGAAACAGAAAACTTCAAGTACCGCGGGATACCAGAGTGTCTAATTTTTTCCCAGCAGCTTTCTGGTATTTGATAGCCAGTTGCTACCGGCTTGGATAGAATTTTACAACCTAAGCAATAAAGGAGCGGAGGGAATTTAAGACAATCACTATGCCTGCTTCCTTTTAGTATTTGCTATATCATTTCTTCATTTTACATGCGATTATTACGAAAGTGAATTTGCATGATTTAGCCACTTTTAGTATAATTAAGACTTTTCAATTAGTCATTATTTTCGCTTCCTTAGATCATAATTTACTAATGGCTGCGAAAAATAGACACAAAATACGTTTCTGGGACAATTCTTACGTTCAGTATGGTTTTACAAAAGTTATTGGTTGTGATAAACTTGGCAATGCTCAGTGCACATTGTGCAATACCATTTTGGGCAACGATTCTTAAAGCCTTGGAAGTTGAAGAGGCGCGAGAAACTAAAGCATAAAGAGAATACGGACTCAGTTGAAACGTTCAAAGCGAAAAGAGCTCGTTATGATGTGAGGGAACGCTTCCTGCTTTAGGCTTTTGCCCAACTTCCCAACCACTCCTGAGCGCTTCATATGAAGTTTCTTTGATAATAGCAAAAGCAAAAACACCTTGCACAGATGGTGAGAAACTAATAAAGCCAAGTGCGGTAAAAATGGCACAAATATTACTAGGCCGAAACGAAGCCAAAAGAATAGACTCAGTTTCTTTGTCCGATGACACTGTAAATAGCAGGATTGCAGGTATAGCAAATGATATTTTGAGTCAGCATATCGCTCAAATCCAAGATAGTCCATGTAGAATAAGTCTTCAATTTGATGAAACAGCGGATATCAAGTCAATAAGCCAATTAGTAGCATACGTGAGATTTGTTAATGGAAACGCGATTGTGGACGAGTCTTTATTTTGTCAAGAGATGAAGGAAAGAACTACAGCTAAAAACGTCTTTGATCTTGTTAATGCATTTCTTCGTGAAAATTCAATAGCATGGAATGAAGTGGGATCGGTAGGTACAGATGGTGCGCCAGCTATGACAGGGCATCGATCCGGTTTTGTAGCCTTAATGAAGCAAGTTGTTCCACATATAGTATCAAATCACTGTGCTATTCATAAATACGCCTCAGCTTGCAAGATACTCCCTCTTGAGTTGAAAAATGTTCTTGGATTCTGTAGTAAAGGCTGTGAATTTCATTTGTGGCAGGGCCGTGAATTCCCGATTATTCAAAGCATTTTGCGACGACCTTGGAAAGGAGCATCAGTACCTACTTTTCCACACCGAAGTGCAATGGTTATCGGGGGAAAAGTGCTCTCCTGTGTTCCAGAACTTGTCACTGAAGTTGCCGTGTTCCTTCGTCAGCATGGGTCAGTGGAACTTGCTACATTATTTGATGACAATAGATTCCAATTGAAGGTCTTTTATTTGGAAGACATCTTTTGTCTTTTGAATGAGCTCAGTTATTCTCTGCAGGGGAAACAAATCTCAGATAGAGGCCGTAGAGAAGGTCTCCGCCTTCAAAAAGAAGTTATCACTATGGAAAAAGAGATTACTTTAATTGATGATCACATAAGCAACCTCGAGAAAAAAATTGAGGATTACTTTCCAACATCTGAATCTTCTTCAGCATGGATTCAGCAACCTTTTATTGCTGAGTTGGACGACAATGAGCAGCTCAACCTTCATGAGCAACATCTGGAATTGCAGAGTTCTCAAGCTGCAAATACCAAGTTCAGCTCCTCCTCACTGATATAATTTTGGTGCAGTATGTTGCAATAATATCCTGAATTGGCAAAGAGAGCTCTGGAAGCATTAATTCCATTTCCAACGACATACCTCTGTGAAGCTGTCATTTCTGCGCTAGTTAATATCAAAACTACGCACCGTAATCGCTTTAGAGTTGCAAATGACATGAGAATTGTTCTCAGCAATATTAACCCCCGTATTGATGAGCTTGTTTGGAAGAGACAAGAACTGAGGTCACATTGACTAATCATTTGGGTGGTGTTATACCAAGTAAATTGTGGTATTCCAATAACCACTTGTGTTACGTTTTCATAAGGATAGTTTTTGTTAATTAATTAGAGATCCAGTAGTAAACAACTTATCCGCCTTATCACAATAGTGTTTGTTCTTTCAACATACACCTCCTTTGCAGGTTGTGCAGACAAGGGGTCCCCAAGCCAATATCTTTAGGAATAGGGGTTCCAAGGTTTGGAAAGAACCACTGGCTTAGGAGTTACCGGTACTGTTGACACCGAGTTTCTACGAAAACTACAGCCAAGCAGGAAAAATTGCCATAATGCCCTTTCTGCAAAGTGCAACAAACCGGTCACCAATCTTACACCTTTTGGTAATATCTAAACGTCAATGCATTAATCGAATTGCAGAACTGCCTATAAACAAAGATTTGCTACAATACTTATTAAATATTTGATAATAACCTGATTATTTTCATCATAGGAGGGGGTATGTTATCCTTGTCGTATTCTTTCAATCCTTGCAAGAACTTCATATCTCCCAGAAGTTTTTTTGATGGGCCCCAATAATCTTCAACCTTTTTACCTAAAATGATATTTTAAGCGCACAGAAAACAGGACTACATTTCACGGTAAACCTTTGAATCTGATTTTCCTAAAAGCACTAGCCAGTGCCTACCAAGCTGCTACCGTAGCCAACGAAGATTTACGACTGTATAAAAGGAGCAGCTATCATAGCGACCACAAATTTGAAATTGTAGGAAAGACCGAAGATCCACTATTCAGATGTTCAACACCACTCATGTCACTGCTTTAGCTCATAGTTAATTCCATACGCAACGGCAACTTAGCAATAAGGTGTGGGAGTGACAAAAACAAGGGAGGCTGGCATTTACTACTACCCCAGGTTCGGACCAGTGATTCACGTTGCAAGTAGCTATTTTGATTTCAGAAACCTGCAAAAGCGAGAACAAGTTTTGCTGAGGGAAAATTAAAAGCGTCGTCAAATTTCTTCCGTAGCCGCCGGGGGCAGTGATAATAGTTACGGACTTCAAAACGAAAAATATGGAGTTTTAAACTCCATTACCAGACTCTTGGTGTTCGTCAAGAAGGGCATCCGAAATTTAAAGCGCTGCGTTGCTCTAGCAAAAATTCTGGTTTGGAAGCGAGTACGTAGCGATAGATATGCAGTATACTGAATCATCACGTTTGTGCCTACGAAACATGGAAAAAGTAAAATTGACTTTTTTAAACTTTTTGCTAATTCTTTTTCAATTTCTTGATAAAGAAACTTTGGGAAAAGAGTCCAGTTCGGTATTTTGATTAAAGCAAATCGTACCTGAGCCTGAAGGATCTGGAATTCGGTCTGGTTTAACATTTTTCAGGATGCAAATTGCTTCCATTGTTAGTTTGACAGGTGCAGGAGGGTTTTTCATTGATTTCACAACAGTGATGTCGGCCGGTGTGAGGGTGTTGAGAGCAGATAAGGCTGCTTCCAACACAGGTATAGCCTCGGCTAGATCTGCATCGCATTCGTCCTTAATGCCTTTGGCAACCTTGGCCTGCTCGTTAGCCACAGCTTCATCTGCTTTGACCACCTAATATGCAACAATAGCAAAAATTACAAGCAATCAACATGATAATTGAGATTCAAAGTACATTAACATGCAAAAAGATGTGGTGGTAAACATGCAAAGCGTAACTACCGCTTTTGTTTGTGTGAACTGGTAGCCCTTGCTTCACTGGGCTAATTTTATGATGCTGTCTGCCCAGTTTATCGTAAGAAGCGATATTTGGGCACCCATTAACAGCAGTCCGTTTTGTTGGTGATTGAGGTACCAGTTCTACGATCGGTTGATCATCGTGAATTTTCTTGCTTGATTGGTGTGCGGTGGTAGACTGCATGTTCCACGTCACAGCTGTTCTTCTGTCTCAAGAAAGAAAAGACGGTAAACTCAACTCAGCTGCTGCCCTCCAATAAAGCAATTATCTTTAATTCTGGTTGTTCATTTCGTGAAGAAAAGTATTCCAACCTTTTCAACTTTGGCCACCTCGACACTTTCCTTCTCAACGTTTACCATGATCTCATCCACTTGCTGACTGGCAACCACAAGCTGTGGCTGAAGCTCGCGCAATTCGATTTGCATATCGGCAACCTGAATGAAAGCAAAGCAATCTTTTCGAAAAAAATATCTTTTATTCACTGAATTGCAAATCAAAAGTGGCCAGAAAACAAATTTGAAATGGAAACTAATACGATAATATATTTAATATCAAACACACTTCTTAAAATTCAAGATAAACACCAATTATCTCCTTTTCAAATGCATTTTGATCTTCCTTACAAACTCGATAGTAACTGAACCTCATCCGAAACCGCTGCGCAGCGCAAATACTGTGAAAAGTGCCATTGATCAAGATAAGCTTCTAGTCGTTTTGATTTTGCCATAGATAATTAACTATATTAATGGTACTATGGACCCAAGAAAATTCGTCAGCTAGCAGTTCAAAACTCCAAACAAATAAGTTTGGCGCAGCTTGCCTTTAAGCTTCGGTCACAACAAGACTCTTTAACTCTTTCGCTCCCGCGATCATCAATTGATGATTTTTGCGCTATAACCCTTTCGCTCCCGCTAGATCATCAATTGATGATTTTTTTCAAAAGTTGAAAAATTTAGTTTACTTTAAAATAGATTTCTGACTTTATTTCTCAACCGATTTTAATAATTTTTTTTTTAAATTAAAGGTTATTTCAAGGCAATTCCAATAATGTTTTAACTATTTCTCAATTATTTGTATTTATATTGAAAACATTGACCTATATTACCATGAGTCGAATTTTTTACCCCCCTTAAAATTTGAAAACCTAGTACAAACAGGTACATTTAATGCATAAATAATGTAATAACCTGACAACTGTTAATAAATTCAGAAAGCTCAAGAAATTTCCTTTCCAGCAATATATAATTTTAAATATTTGAAGCTCAGGATTAGTTTATAGTGGCTAGTAAAGAAATGGTATGCACACACAATTTTTTATTTTTCGAGAAAAAATTTTCGTTTGCATTTCAGAAAATTTTTACTTGTGGCAACACTAATTGCTTTGGCGCGCTTTGGCTATTTTTCCTGATATCCATGGTTATTTAGCTGTCTGTATCTAGGTTTTCAGAAAGATTGATCGAAAAATGAAGTCTGTGGAATTTTTGATAGATAGCCGACACCAAGAAAAAAATGATGATTTTCTGAAAAAAATAGGGGGGTCAACATGGTCCTCTATCATTTTCAGACACAAACGTTTCCTCTCAAACTACATACCATCTGAATGTCGAAGAAATTTCCTTTCCAAAAATGTATATTGTCGCATGGTTCAGGCAAAGAGTTATCCTATAATGACTGTTGAAATTGGTAAATTTCGTTGTCCTAATCTGTTTTTGATACCGGTCAAAAACACTCAAAATTTGGGTTTTTGAGCCTCACAAAATGGCAATTTGTGGTTTTTCTGATACATTTTGGGTATTTTTCCTGATATCCATGGTTGTTTAGCTGTCTGTATCTAGGTTTTCAGAAAGATTGATCGAAAAATGAAGTCTGTGGAATTTTTGATAGATAGCCGACTCCGAGGTAAAAAAATTTGTAATTTCCCCCCAAAATAGGGGGGTCAACATGGTCCTCTATCATCTTCAGACACAAACGTTTCCTCTCAAACTACATACCATCTGAATGTCGAAGAAATTTCCTTTCCAAAAATGTATATTGTCGCATGGTTCAGGCAAAGAGTTATCCTATAATGACTGTTGAAATTGGTAAATTTCGTTGTCCTAATCTGTTTTTGATACCGGTCTAAAACACTAAAAACTTGATTTGTTGGGCTTCACAAAATGGCAATTTATAGAAAAACTAATTCCTGTGGTACATTTTGGGTATTTTTCCTGATATCCATGGTTATTTAGCTGTCTGTATGTAGGTTTTCAGAAAGATTGATCGAAAAATGAAGTCTGTGGAATTTTTGATAGATAAATGACTCTAAAAATATGGAAAGCAAAAAATTGATAATTTTCCCCAAAAAAATAGGGGGGTCAACATGGTCCTCTATCATCTTCAGACACAAACGTTTCTTCTCAAACTACATACCATCTGAATGTCGAAGAAATTTCCTTTCCAAAAATGTATATTGTCGCATGGTTCAGGCAAAGAGTTATCCTATAATGACTGTTGAAATTGGTAAATTTCGTTGTCCTAATCTGTTTTTGATACCGGTCTAAAACACTAAAAACTTGATTTGTTGGGCTTCACAAAATGGCAATTTATAGAAAAACTAATTCCTGTGGTACATTTTGGGTATTTTTGCTGATATCCATGGTTATTTAGCTGTCTGTATGTAGGTTTTCAGAAAGATTGATCGAAAAATGAAGTCTGTGGAATTTTTGATAGATAAATGACTCTAAAAATATGGAAAGCAAAAAATTGATAATTTTCCCCAAAAAAATAGGGGGGTCAACATGGTCCTCTATCATCTTCAGACACAAACGTTTCTTCTCAAACTACATACCATCTGAATGTCGAAGAAATTTCCTTTCCAAAAATGTATATTGTCGCATGGTTCAGGCAAAGAGTTATCCTATAATGACTGTTGAAATTGGTAAATTTCGTTGTTCTAATCTGTTTTTGATACCGGTCAAAAACACTCAAAATTTGGGTTTTTGAGCCTCACGAAATGGCAATTTGTGGTTTTTCTGATACATTTTGGGTATTTTTCCTGATATCCATGGTTGTTTAGCTGTCTGTATCTAGGTTTTCAGAAAGATTGATCGAAAAATGAAGTCTGTGGAATTTTTGATAGATAGCCGACTCCGAGGTAAAAAAATTTGTAATTTCCCCCCAAAATAGGGGGGTCAACATGGTCCTCTATCATCTTCAGACACAAACGTTTCCTCTCAAACTACATACCATCTGAATGTCGAAGAAATTTCCTTTCCAAAAATGTATATTGTCGCATGGTTCAGGCAAAGAGTTATCCTATAATGACTGTTGAAATTGGTAAATTTCGTTGTTCTAATCTGTTTTTGATACCGGTCAAAAACACTCAAAATTTGGGTTTTTGAGCCTCACAAAATGGCAATTTATAGAAAAACTAATTCCTGTGGTACATTTTGGGTATTTTTCCTGATATCCATGGTTATTTGGCTGTCTGTATCTAGGTTTTCAGAAAGATTGATCGAAAAATGAAGTCTGTAAAACTTTTGATAGATAGCCGACTCCAAGCACAAAAGTTGGTAATTTCCCCCAAAAAAATAGGGGGGTCAACATGGTCCTCTATCATTTTCAGACACAAACGTTTCCTCTCAAACTACATACCATCTGAATGTCGAAGAAATTTCCTTTCCAAAAATGTATATTGTCGCATGGTTCAGGCAAAGAGTTATCCTATAATGACTGTTGAAATTGGTAAATTTCGTTGTCCTAATCTGTTTTTGATACCGGTCAAAAACACTCAAAATTTGGGTTTTTGAGCCTCACAAAATGGCAATTTATAGAAAAACTAATTCCTGTGGTACATTTTGGGTATTTTTCCTGATATCCATGGTTATTTGGCTGTCTGTATCTAGGTTTTCAGAAAGATTGATCGAAAAATGAAGTCTGTAAAACTTTTGATAGATAGCCGACTCCAAGCACAAAAGTTGGTAATTTCCCCCCAAAAAATAGGGGGGTCAACATGGTCCTCTATCATCTTCAGACACAAACGTTTCCTCTCAAACTACATACCATCTGAATGTCGAAGAAATTTCCTTTCCAAAAATGTATATTGTCGCATGGTTCAGGCAAAGAGTTATCCTATAATGACTGTTGAAATTGGTAAATTTCGTTGTCCTAATCTGTTTTTGATACCGGTCAAAAACACTCAAAATTTGGGTTTTTGAGCCTCACAAAATGGCAATTTATAGAAAAACTAATTCCTGTGGTACATTTGCCGCGCCATGTTTTCGTGCATGAATATTCAAAAATCTATCATGGAACATGTGAAGTTGCCCTTCGGTTGAAAGGCGTACACTGTACAAAATTGTTGCCTATAAATGTCATTTGCAGAAGGAGCTTTTCAAGTTTTTCACGAATTTCTCTCATCAGCAAAATCTATTTCAATTTGTCGCGGTTGATATTTCTACAGTGTTGGACGAGCGATTACATTTGTACGAAAATTTTGCTTTCTATCTTTTGCTACACGAAAAGGTCCACTATGACGTCATCGAAAATTGGAAACTTTACGCGTGTGTGGTGTAGAAATTATTTCATATCGCGATAATCATTTGTCAGTACAAGGCAGTCAAGAGAAGACCGAATTGGAATTGCTGATGAGCGGCATTTTAGTGTTTTGAAAGGCAGCTGCAGAATTTTGTTATCGTAGTGTAAGCTGCTAAGCGTCACTTGTAGCTAAAAAGATGTCGAACACAATCTTCGGTGTTCAGTGGCTTGAGGAGAAACATTTACAAACGTTTGTTGTAGGAAAATAAATTTCCAATAATTCATAGACTTACTAGTTGCTAGCCTAGATCAGGGTAGTGCAGTCTATTTGGAGGCAATTCTAATCATTCAATTTTTGTCAAGAGACTAACGCCGACTCCTAGCCTGCGTTATGTTATTTGAATCGCATTATTTTATTGGAGGGAGGGAGCTGACTGCTCAAGGAAAAATAAAAATGTTTGTGCTTTTGAGGAATCACTCTGTCAGTCACCCATTTTCAACAATTTTGGGGCGATGGATACTAAAAACAGTCTTTGAGAACGGGAGCTGCATCCCCAAAGCTCCACACTTTCATGTCTATACCTACTCATGTGTAATTACAATACTTTCAGGAAGCTTATCTGTACATTGATTAATTCGAAGTTTAACTTTACTTTACAACTGGAAAAACAAATAAGTGATCATGTCTCTAGAAGGAATCGAAGCAGTTTGTACCTCGAGCGATTCAAGTTTTGACGAGGACGAACTGCTTTATCAGTCGTCAATTAGCGAGAGTGACGGTAAGTTTATTTCAACACCAATTTACGGTTTATTGTACCATTCAGCGAATACAGTGATTACTTAAGATAAAATAAAGCTTCCCTCTATTGATGGCAGAACATAGCAGGCGTACAATTCAGTCCATTTTCTTGGACAAGGAATTCTAATTCTATGAACCTCCGGTGTTGCAGACGTGCTCAAATGAGATTAAGAATTCTTGTGATTATGTAGCCTACTGATTTTTCACCGTTCCAACAATTGAGATATGTGAGTTCATAGTTATTTTTAAATATGTATTACAGACGAGAATGAAGGTGGGGTTGACACTTACCGTCGGTTTTCGTTGGTCCCCACCATTTCACTGTCGTCGTCATCAATGCCATCGACGTCTGCTACCGCAGCAATTGGAGGTCAGTATTACGACTAATAGTTGACAGTTATCTTTATGCTGTCAACCTTCAGTGTAGATTTGCCAATCATATTTGCAAAGTTTTGTGAGCCAAATTGCTTTTGAGCAGTCTGCTTATAAAGTTCATGTTTATGTAACAAGGCCGCGATGAAGAATTCCGCAACTTTGTTACTCAGGGGCTCTTAAAGTGATAAGCACGCCTCTTTGAAAGTGGGGAGAAATTTATTGGGAGGCGCGAGGTCACGGAGCAAAATTTAAGAAATCTACGCTTTGATAAAAGTTGATCCAAACAAAAAAAACGTCTAAAACGTAAAAATTCGAGAAATCTTGCCGTCGTAAAAAGTTCATCTCCAAAAAAAGATCTTCATGTAATCTTAGGATAAAATTTTACCTCTGAAAACATTATTTTGCAACTAAATAACAGGGGTGTTCGAAAAGAAAATATTTTGAAATTTCGTTTTGCTTCAACACAAAATTGCTTTGTTTTGGTTTCGTTTCGTTTTGAATTGACTTAGTGCAGCGGTGGCCAACCCGCGGCTCGCGAGCCACATACCGCTCTTTGGGTACTAGAATGCGGCTCTCTTGACTCATCATTTGTGTTCAATGATTGAGCGTAGTAATGTGTAAACTGAGAGAATCATATTAAATTGTGTGGCTGGTGGAAGGTCACACTTGGTTAATATCGTTATCGAAAATGATCTCCGACAAGGACTGGCCTTCATGATGATGTCTCAGTATTATGAAGAATGATCTCCAACAAAAATAAAAGGTCAGATGGTAAGTGCGGAGATTCAGAATAAAAGTCGTGCAATAACTCTTCAAGTGATGGGCTCTATTGATTTTGGCTCTTTGCATAGCACAGGTTGGCCACCCCTGACTTAGTGTATAATTTCGTTTCGTTTCGAAGTGCGGTCAAAACCAAATGGCCTTATCCGGTATGACGAACATGCTATGCACGCGAACCTCATGGAACACACAGAGCGGCTATTTACCATTGTCACATAAATTTTCGGAGGAAGACGATGACATATGAGTAACAACGAAAAAAATTTCTAAATATTTCCGCTTAAGGTTTGGTTTCAAACTGTTTTTTCGGTGCTACTATAGCATGAGGTCTACCGCCATATGTTACCTGCCGAAGTGCAGGGTGAGGTGTACTGATTAGGGTTAGGGTAAAATTTCGTTTCGCACCAGTAAAACTCGTTTCAAACACCCCTACTAAATAATCATTCGCAAGAGGGCATGTGAGCTTTGCTGAAACCTACCAAGGTGGACGTGAGTCTTTGTTGAACCTGCTAGCGGGCACGGGGCTTTGTTGAATCTCTAAAGGGGGTATTTCAAAAAGTTCAAGAGCCACCGCTGTAGATCATGGAAAGTTTTTACGTTTCTGAACATACTTTTTGACAAAGACATTTTCCAAATTATAAAAACTACGCACCCACGTGCACATTTAATTGCGTAGAGTACGCATTGGCAGTATACATGATTAGCACTTTTCAAAATGAAATTGAGCACTCTTTTACTCATGGTGATTATACAGTATTCGGTTAGCGTTCGTTTACTGAAAATGACCTGGTCATGCGAAGTGTGACGTCACAGTTTTCCCGCCGTACCATTCTGAAAACGTGGCGCTTATGATTGTGAGAGTGTGTGTGTTGTAACATTGACTATGTGCAGCATCTTATTCGTTGCGTGGATTGTTTGATAAAATATGACATACGCCTTTGACAGCACCCCCTTTTGTGGCTGGATCCACAAATTGCGGTCTTCAGAAGATGAGATTGTGTTGACTTACAATCAATGCTCTTCGATTTGTTTTATTTAGAAATTCAAAACGTTGTCAAAGCCAAACTAGTTTTCAGCAGTTAGTTTCTAAGACCGTGTTTGTGACGTAACAGTGGCACGGTGAAGAATTCCGCAAATTTTTAGATGTTCGCAAGATTGTCATGTCTTGTAATAGCAACTTGCTTTTGAGAAGATTCCTTATAAATTCGTGTTTGTGACGTAACAGTGGCACGGTGAAGAATTCCGCAAGTTTGTGGTTGATTGCAGGTGTTCATGATTTTGTAGCTTCAATGTACCTGTTGAGCAACACGTTTTCAAAATTATGAAAACCGACCATTTCCATACACTAGCAATGGCGCAGAGTACCGGTTGGGGGCGGCAACATTTTTTTTGGGTGGTTGCGCTTTCGTTAATCAAGTGAACCGATTTCTTGTCTCAAATTCGCGGTTGCATGCATAATCTGTTTTGTTCATTTCTGCTATCACTATTTTCCATGTTGGGATTGGCCGAATTTTATTTATATGCGCTGTTTACCTGCTATTCTGAAATGCTTACAAATAATAGATTTTGCAAACGGTGTAAAGTTTTACTGACCACATTTGCTTAATTGCTTATATCAGCGTATTATCTTTACCAGCTTGTGTCAGGGTTGTGCAATCTTACGTTAAGGCCAGCCGAAAATTTTGAAAATAATTGTACAAAATTGGGAATGAAAAAACATAAGTCTCCAATAAAAGGTGATCTTTGGCCTCTTTGTTTGAAAACATTTCATAGAGCTCAAAGGCGATAGTTCATGATAATAGTTGCTCTTGATTGGAAGACTCGTTGTTTTCAGTGTACCCCGCGTAGCAGGGCAGGTATGCTTGAAAGACAGTGACTCGAGATATGAGTGACAACATTTTAAACTGTGTTGCAGGTAGTGTGGCGGTTTCGCCCCCCACTCCATCAAGAATGCGTGGTCGGCCGCGATCCAGACGTGGCAGAGGTGGTCGTCCTACAAGACAGCTGGGAATTCCATCAGACCCTGCCGCTGCTGTTATTCCATCTGACGTTGGGATATTTCAACCTCCGTCGCAGTGGCAGGGCAATACTTGCATCGCTCCAGCGGCTCCTACTTTCATTGGCCGTCGCCAACATCACCTCCCGGCGGCTGATATGAGTCCGCTGGATGTTGTCCGGCTGTTTTTGGACGACCGATTCTTTGACGAAGTTGTTGCTGCCACCAACGAGTACGCTTCTCAATGCCTGGCTGGATCCGGAAGACCTAGAAGTGGAATGCGGGAGTGGGAAGATGTGGACCGCCAAGAAATGGAAACATTTTTTGGGCTCTTGTTTGCAATGGGATTAGTCCAAAAACCCACATTGAAGGATTATTGGTCGACAGATGTCGTAGTGCGGTCAAGTCTTCATCGGGAGGTTATGTCTCGCAACCGATTTGAAGACATCTTGAGATACCTGCATGTCGTTGACAACAGGTCGTCTCCGGATTCTTCCGCGACACATGATCGCCTTTGGAAGATTAGGCCGTTTATCGATCGCCTTCTGTCGACATTCAAGACTATGTTTGAACCTGGTAAAGAGCTTAGTCTTGACGAGGCTACCTGTGCGTTCAAGGGCCGGGTGAGTTTTCGAACGTACAATCCCAACAAGCCAAATAAGTGGGGCATCAAAATTTTTGAGGTGTGTGATGCTGCAACAGGGTACTGCCTTAGCTTCGATATCGCTACAGGGGAATCCCGTACTGTGTACAATATAGTACTCGACCTAATGCAAGACTACCTTGGAAAGGGTCATGAATTGTATGTAGATCGGTACTATACATCGATTCCGCTGTTTCGAGAGTTGTATGCTAAGCAGACTCTAGCAGTGGGAACATGCCAGATAAACAGACGAGGGATGCCAAAAACCTTTTTGATGCAGAACATTCCCCGAGGCGCAGTAGTGGCATGTCGACAAGGGCCTATTCTAGCTCTGAGGTGGCGTGATAAGCGCGATGTCATCGTGCTTTCTACGAAGCATACGCCAGCGATGAAGACTGTTTCGATAAGAACGCGAGGAGGTCGCGTTTCAAAGAAGAAGCCCATGGCTGTCGACGATTACAACCGGCACATGGGAGGCGTTGACAAGAGTGACCAAATGTTAGGCTATTACCCCTTCACCCGAAAAACCGTAAAATGGTGGAAAAAAGTGTATTTCCATTTGCTAAGTCTAGCGTTGGTCAACGCCCATAAGGTTTACGTTATGCAGAATATTGAACCCAGCAACCAATCGATGCCCCTGAGCACATTCTTGATGGCGGTTGTTAGAGACCTTGTTGGAACGAGACTTCGTATTCAAGTGGAAGATGTTTCTCCCTCTTATTCTTCAGTCAGCATTAAACACTTCCTAGAGTACACTGAGGCAACTTCCAGCAGGAACCATGCCCAACTTGAATGTAAGGTATGCTCAAAGAAAAGAAGGCTGGCTACTACTGAAGGGGGATCCTCTGAAGGCTCATCCCGGAAAATGACCGCGTTCAGGTGCAGAGCTTGTAAAGTTCCCTTATGCGCTGTCGGTTGCTTTGAAGCATACCACACAAAAGAGAATTACTGGGAGTAGTGGTAACCTACGCTTGTACCGGTACTTTCTCTTACGTGTGGCATGTTTTCAATCTCCCAATTTATTTTCTATCTTTGGTTTCTTCTTATCCTTCTAAAATAAACCTCGTCTACTACGGTAGGCCCATTGCAAATAATGCGCTAAGGGTCATTCAAGCATTAGTGTCAATAGTAAATCAAAATTTTTTTGTAACTTGTTAACGTAAGAACATATTCTTGATGCTGTAGATTGTTTTTGCTGCAATAAAATATTTGAATGACCTTTGTACCAATGTTAGATATTTTTGTTGACGTGTTGAATTTACATCAGTGCCATAATGTTGTTCATGCTTGGTTTTAATGTTTGTGGTTGAAAAGACTATGTTTTTGATGATTTTGCGCTTTCGTTAAACCTTTCCTTTTCCTTCAAAACTTTTTCAACACCAAAATCTTTCTCAACAAATTTTGCAATCTTCCTGCATTTGTGCTTGAAAATTTTTTATTTTGATTGCAATATACCCTCTTTTCATGGGATAACGCGAAAGCAAGTCCTCACTAGCAGAAATTGCACGATCACATTTGAGATAATCGCAGAAGTAAAGCCGGCCGGTTTCCTTCAAGTCTTTTGATACATATGTCTTGTTTTGTGCGGTTGGTTGCTGCTTTTCATGGGGATCTGGAGCAGCTGTTCATAATGGCAGTTACTCTGAAAGGAAGGATCCGTTGTATTCAGGGTACCCCACCGTGGCAGGGCAGGTAGGCTTGAAAGATAGTGACTCGAGATATGAGTGACAATATTTTAAACTGCGTTGCAGGTATGAGGCGGTTTCGCCCCCCACTCCATCACAAGTGGGGACTGTTTTTTCTTGACCATGAATAAAGTGTAGAAATCCTCTCTAACTTTACTTGCTGCTACAGAAAATGATCGCTATTATTGATTTCCATCCTGAAAGTTTCATCTTCTGTTTTTAAGTTATTCTCTATGAATTGCTTTTTTTTGTGTTCAGAAATTGGCACCTCTGTGGAAATAACTAAAAAGTTACTATTTTGCAAATGCATTGAATGGCTGGTACCAGATAATTGTATTGATAATACAATTCAACAATAATACAATTGTATTGAAAGCTGAGTTACATGAGGTGTTGCCTATGATTTCGTTGCATTGCCACTTGACTTTATTTGACAGTAATGCTAAGAAAAACGTTTTGAAACTCATTCAAACTGAAAGAACTTTATGCTCCCGCAAACCAGCAAGCTGGAGGCTAGGTTTGCAATGCTGAACGACCAAAAATAGGCGGAATGTAGCTTCAGAAAGCATAAACTGGCAGCACTGATTACATTGATAAGATAATGTTAAAGTAGTGGCTCTCAGTGAATGGTGGTAATCATTAGATACTATGTAATTCAATGTACTGTGACTAAGCAGAATCGTTGCAGTTTTAAAGTGAGTCACCAACTGCACTGAAGAGACCTGATAGGTCGAAACAGTGTCACTGTCTGCAGTTTTGCTATGTGCATCGCTAGCCTCTTGCATTACTATGAATGTAATGTGTTTTTATAATAGTTTGTTGATGCGTTCTATGTTGGCGTTGACCATAATGCACACAATAAAACTGTTGAAATTGGGAAGTATATTCTGTTTGTATGAGTGATAATTTACTTTTGAAAATGTGTTGCACTTGCGGTTGATGGATCAGATAGTATTGTTCGTCGTAGTCGGTTTTTGCTTTTGGAATTATGTTGCAGTTGCCGGAATTCGGCCATCTCTGCTAAGGGGACAACACTGGATAAAAACGGAATAAATACTACTTCTACTTGTCAATGCCTGATATTTTATCACTCACCATAATGAGTAAATAGAGATTCATAAAATATATGTTTTTTTCTACAGTAGTCTTATTACTAATGTGACTTTTGTGAGCTTAGGTTTGTACGAGATTTACATATGGACATATTCTCTTTTACAGTATAATGATAAATATGCGAAACACGATATTCTAGTGCAGCCGTGCGTTCAAATAGACTATCTAAATCGTCCGCTATTATTGCTATCGAGCTGCTCTTGATGGCAAAAACAGCGAGCCGTGACGAGTCGTTTACGTCGGCGTTTGGGAGAACGGCATAGCTCATAATAAAGTACATTTGTTCAGTAAGCGCAAACGCGTTTGACCTGATCATACCAAATGGCTAGCTGAGATTGAGTACGATCTTTGCAGCTTATTTTCGTTACTCTGTAGTGGTATTGACAAACCCCTACGATAACACGTTTATCTTTGTAAGCACGTAAAGTGAACACCTTTGCATTATTGGTGATAAAAAGATGCCACTGCAAATGAAAAATTGTTACCCCCCAACAAAAAAGTAATTGGTAAAGATGCTTGTATTTTATCTTTAGCAACAAAATGATCTTTCTGTTTTATCTGCTGTCCTCTCCTTACTTCAACACGATGAGAAGTATATACAGTTTATTACTTATCAAGCTATGTACATCCAGCTTCAGTAATCTCGAACAAAGAAAAAGAGAGACGCACATGTAACAGCGTCATGACAACAATCTAGCAACACTATGCGTCGCTATAGAGTGGTTATCAATGGCTAAGGAGGGGAGTGCTAAATCCATATGTTACATCCCCCCTTTTAACAAAGCAGGCATGAGGCATGTTTGAATCAAACGTAATCGTCATATTTTCGAGGATGGATAATACGACGACTAAAACACGATGTTCTGATGTGAGGCGTAGTTGCACGAACAAAATTTCGGGAGTTATTACACACAGCATTAGTATAGTGATCAGCATCATCAACACATTGAGTATTACTGTCAAAATTAGCAGTAGGGTTAGCTTTGAATAGATGACGTCTGTTTCGTCGAACTAGACCATGTTGGCTTTGCATCACATATGAACGAGGGTTAGCATCACGATCTACAATAACGGCTTGATTTCTGCGATTACGCTGTTTGCAGTACACTTTCTCCCCTTTTTTGAAAGGTGATAAGGGCTTAGTGCCTCGATTGTAATAATATTGTTGGCGATACTGTACAGCGCTAAGACAATCAGTAATATCAACAACACAAGGTTCAAGCAACTTACGAGCACAAGGCAATTTGCTGCGCAATCGCTTACTCATCAATATTTGAGCAGGAGAGTACGGTAAACCAGATACAGGAGTATTTCGAAACTCAAGCAATGACAAATACGGATCTTTATTTTCATAGTCAGCTTTTTTGAGAATACGTTTTAGCGTTTGAATAGTACGTTCAACTTGGCCGTTACTTTGAGGATAATTAGGACTAGAGGTTGTGGTTTTAAAACCCCATTCGTGAGAGAACGTTAAAAATTCTTGGCTTTGAAATGGCATGTTATCGGACATTACCTCATTAGGAATACCAAATCGTGCAAAAATACATTTTAAATGTTCAACGACAGTTTTCGCGGTTTTGTCTGGCAAAACAATCATTTCAGGAAATTTAGAAAAATAATCAACAACAACTAAATAGTCGACATTTTTAAAAGTCATTATGTCAACGCCAACTTTATAAAAGCGAGCATTCGGTATTTCATGTGAAATTAACGGTTCTCGTTGATGCTCATTTTGAAACTTACAGCAAACATTACATGCACTTACTAGCGATTCAATGTCGTGTGACATGCGTGGCCAATACAGCAATTCACGTGCACGAGCTTTACACCTTTGAATGCCAAAATGACTTTCATGAATGAGCGTAAGCATTTCAGCTTGCAATTCAAAAGGAACGACAATACGAGAATTGGTGAAAATAATGCCTTCGAAAAAGTGAAGCGTATCACGAATATGCCAGTATTTTCTGACATTGGCCGGATATTTCTTTGGGCTTTAGGCCATCCATTTTTACAGTATTTCACGACTGTCTGTAGAGTGGAATCACGGGCAGTGGCTTCTCGAAATTCGTCAAGTTTTGAAGTGGTAATCGGCAAATGTTTAATTATGGAATGAACAACATAATCAATTTCTTGGTCTTCATGATCAGCATTTTGAATAGGCAGATACGCTCGGGATAGCGTGTCAGCTAAATACATAAATTTTCCAGGAACATAGTGAACATGCAAATCATATGGTTGCAGATTCAACATCATTCTCTGCAATCTGGGAGGAACTTTGTCCATTGTCTTCTTCATGATTGTCTCCAGTGGCTTGTGATCATTCTCAATCACCACGTGCTCTTTGCCATAAATGTATTGGTGGAATTTTCGAACCGCAAAGACAATTGACAGCATTTCTTTTTCTATCTGAGCGTAGTTAAGTTCGGCTTTGCTCAAAGCTCTGGATGCATACGCAATCGGTTTTCCTTGTTGTAGAATACATGCTCCCAAGCCAGACTGAGAAGCATCGCATTGAATGGTCACTGGCTTGTGAACGTCATAAAAAGATAGAGTGAGAGCATGGGTTAGAGCGGCTTTGAGCTGCTGCAGCGCTGTATCATGCGACTTGGTCCACTTCCAATCAGCATTTTTCTTCAGCAGTTCTCTGAGAGGAGCAGTAATAGTAGACTCATTGGGTATGTATTGTGAGAGGTATCTGGACATACCTAGCAGTCGTTGAAGAGAAGATACATCTGTTGGTGGAGGCATGTCAACTACGGCTACAATTTTTTGTTCATCTGGTTGCAGTCCATTCGCGGTTACAACGTTACCCATGTATGTGACTGTGGATACCTTGTATTGAATCTTGTTTTTGTTGAATTTTACTCCTTTCTCACGAGCTCTTTGCAGAACAGTTCGAAGGATTCTGCCATGTTCTTGTTCATCTCGAGCTGCAATAATTAGATCATCAGCGATAACGTGGACGCCATTAATATCTCCAAACGTCTCTTCATTCCGCTTTTGCATAATTTCACTGGCAGATGATATACCAAAAGGCATTCGTAAAAAACGCTTGCGTCCCCATGGGGTATGAAATGAAGTTAATAATGATGACTCGGGTGTGAGTTTCACGTGCCAATACGCATCTTTCATGTCAATTACAGTGAACAAAGTGTTGCCACTGAGTTGTGATTGAACATCACCAGGGGTAGGAATACTATAGTGCTCACGTAAAATTACAGCATTAAGGGGCTTAGGATCAAGGCAAATACGCAATTGGCCGTTCTTTTTTTCTACCACGACAATGTTATGAACCCAGTCAGTAGGTTCGTCTACATTAGCAATTATACAATTGTTGGTCAAGGTTTGCAAATACTTTTTTAATTTAGGTTGCAGCGCATAGGGCACTTTGTGAGGTAGTTGTATAACACCTTCAACATTTGGCTTAATGGCAATATGATATTCTTTTTCATACAACCCACAACCAGTAAACAAATCAGCATAGTCATCACAAATGTTTGAAAAGAGTAGGGGTGAATTAAATTTGGTATCACTGCATGAATTTACTCTTTTAAGAAGATTTAAATCAAAACAAGCACTTTCTCCAAGAATAGCATGATTAATAGCATCACACACATAAAAAGTTAGATTATGACACATTTCAGTTTTATCAAAGCACTTCAACTCAACTTTACCACAGGGTTGGACCATATTATGTCCAAAACCAGTTAAAGTGACATTAGCATGACTAAGTTTTAAACGCATTTTATCAAAAAACGTTTTCGGTAAAACATTTACCTCTGCACCGGTATCAAGAGTAAAAGAAATTCTATATTTCACAGAGTCATTGTCTTCAACAATCAAGTGTTCAGATATTCTTGACATCAAAGTAGATGAGGAAAGGGAGCCAATCTTGAGAAATTGTTCATCACCTTGGTAATCAAAGTCGGTTTCAACTTGACGCATTTTCTTTGGCTCAGATGATCGACAAACGTTTGCAAAATGATTTCGTTTGCCACATTTTTTGCAAACTTTTCCATATGCAGGACATTGCCTACGAGCATGTTGTTGACCACAGTATTGACAATCAATTGGCTGTCTGGAATTATGCAGCCTATTGGATCTATGCATTGGTTTAGGAGCTGAGGCTACAGTGTTTACTACGCAAGAAGAGTCTATGGTGCGTTTTCGAATTTTGCTGGCTTCAGCATCCTGGCATAAGTCAATTGCTTTTTCCAGTGTGATTCTAGGATCAAGTAAAAGCTTGTCTCTGACTAATTGGTCTTGATGTCCATAAACTACTTGCATACATATGAAACGGTTTTCTAATTCTCCGAGATCGCATTTTTTTGCTTCAGTTCTCAATGAATTTATGAAACATTCAAAGGATTCTCCAGGGAGCTGTCTTCTTTGTAAGAACAGATGGGTATCATAGAGGATGTTCTTTTTTGGCTCACATAAAGATCTAAATTTGCTCAAGACAGTTTCGATATTGTCTTTTTTGTCCTGACCTACTTCTGTAAAGTGAAACTTGTCAAATCGATCAGCAGCACCTTCTCCAGCACAGTGAAGTAATATGGCAACTTGGGTTGATCCCTTTTTCTTATGCAATTCTGCTGCCTCATAGTATGTACGGAACAGTCTTTCCCACCTTCTCCAGCTATCAGCAAGGCTCTTTGTATTAAAATTCATCGGTTTGGGTGGTTCCAACGACCCCATTTCGTATTCGAGATGGATTACACTTATCTGCTTATTGGGCAACTTTTTACAAATATAGATTAGGCTTATAGGCAATTCACGATGCTTTTGCTATTAAGACCACCGTTCTGTGCTTTTGGACAGTCTTATTCGAATGCCCTGTCTGACACCATGTTTTATCTGCTGTCCTCTCCTTACTTCAACACGATGAGAAGTATATACAGTTTATTACTTATCAAGCTATGTACATCCAGCTTCAGTAATCTCGAACAAAGAAAAAGAGAGACGCACATGTAACAGCGTCATGACAACAATCTAGCAACACTATGCGTCGCTATAGAGTGGTTATCAATGGCTAAGGAGGGGAGTGCTAAATCCATATGTTACACTTTCCAAACCACGTGCCACGTGAATATTGAAGACAAATGCTTTTCAGAAACATGTAATGTTAGATAGTTTGGCTCACGCGTTTCTTTGCAACAACTGATCAAATCGTAGGCCTAAATGCAATATAAGTGATGTGGTAGCTGTGAAACTTGTTCAAAATTAGGGTGCTGGGCCTCAGAACAGTGCAATTTTTAGAAAAAGTACAACCGTTAAAAGTTTCAGAAAACTTTTCCACGGTTGAATGGCTCATTGACTTCAACTGTGTGAAGTTTGCAAGGAAATAGTCTACCGTACAAGTTTTGAAACAATTTCAAATCTAAGCTAATGAAAACGAAAAATTGTTACTCCCCAACAAAATAGTGGGGGGTAAAGATGCTTGTATATTATCTTTAGCAACAAAATGATCCTTCCAAACCACGTGCTACGTGAATATTGAAATCAAATGCTTTTCAAAAACATGTAATATCAGATAGTTTGAGCTGAGAGTTGATTGATTATGATTGATGACAAATGTAAATAAAATAGGTCCCAGCACCTCCAAAACTCTCCAAAATTAGTGTGCTGGAAATCAAACTATTAGAAATTTTAGAAAAACAGAGATCTTTGCTACTTTTTGATTATTGTTTGTCGAAAGCTTAGTTTTTTGGCATCATCTGGCGACCGTTTTCAAAAAGATTTATCGAAAATTGCAATCTGTACCAAGGTTTGTAGATAGGGTACTCTAAGCAAAAATTGCTTCCCCCCAACAAAATAGTTGTGTCTAAAGATGCTTATGTTTTATTTTGAGCGAGAAAATCTTGTTTCTAAAATATATATCAAAAGAATGTGCATGAAATTTCCTTTCCAATGATATCAAGCACTAGAGAATTTGATGAAGGCTTGGTTTCATGTTGATTGATCGAAAACGCTGTTCCAATACACATTTTTTCAGCACAGGGCCAAACAATTTTTTACCAATTGGGTGATGGGATTGGGAAAATTTCAAATTGTAGAAAAACGAAGTGGTTTGCCGCTTTTTGACTATTTTTCCTCGGGAGTCTGGCTCTTTGTCATGATGTAACCGCCATTTCCAAAAAGATAAATTCAAAAATAAAGTCTGTGGAATTTTTTGAAGTTGAGTACTTTTATATCGAAGATATCTGGACACCAAAAAGGGGGGGTTAATTTGCATAAATCATTTTTTTGAACAAACAAATTTTTTTTGGAGGTTAGCATATTCTTAATCACAATGAAATTTCCTTTTCAGCGATATAACATAATCGATATATTAGCTAATGGCCTAAAACCAGTGAATGATAAAAGTAAACATGATTAATGGTTTTTTTATGCAAATTAGCCGTTTTTTGCATCTGTTACAAGGAATTTCAGGACTGCTTCGCGGGAGCGAAAGAGTTAAGCTATACATGAACTTGTGATCAAATTCGCCTTAGAGTTGCAACTGCCCAAAAAAATATAAAAACAAACTCAAAATACACCAATTCAAACCCTACAATTAAAACTTATTCAAATATATCGATCATTGAAATGATAGATCATTTTATTTCGTAACAGATCAAAGCACCAAATGTCACTTCTACAATAGCGCACCAGTTAATTGTTTTCTGTTTGATTAGTTATTCTTTAGTTTCTGCAAAAACAGCTGGCTAGGCCAGAACACCCATCGGAAATGGTAACAAAATAACGTGACTTACCTGTCCAGCGGCCGAGTCAAGCTTCTCTAATCCGACTTCATATCTTCTTTTCAACTTATGAACTTCATTACGTTTTTTGTTGAGCAAAACTTTGAACGTGTATATCAACTCCAGGTATGACGTAGGAGTGACGTAGTTGTGACGATGCAGTTCACTCAAAAACCTTTCCGACAAAATCCGAGTCGACTGCAAAAATAATGTCTACACCCTTCAAACTTGAGAAACTCACTTTTTAATTATCTAGAGCTGCGTAATTGGCGTATCTGGTCTCTTCAACAATCGCATAAACTTTTACTTTTGACTATCGTAACGTTTTCGTTTTTTCTGCGCTACCCTTGCTTTTAAATAATACTACATCGCATTGGGCTGCGGTAATAAAAGAAAAATAAATAGCCCTTTATTTTTTCTTCTGCTAAATAAAAAAGAAAAAAACTTGGTTGTCGAGCTATAAGTAAGCCAACCAGGCACTAACTGCGACGTTTAAAAAATGATATTCTGGAATTTTTTCCATAATCAAACCATTTGGAGGTTAGTTGAGAGTTGATCAAACCGTAATGGGGAATGCATTGATAATCACCTTGGCCGTCTACATTCGCTCTAGGTCCACAGGATGAAAGCAATCACGAGCTTGATGCAGCACACAGGGACAAAGAAATCGGGGGTTTATACTTTACAATTTTCAGCAGGCGCCTAATATCTACCCTGTGCCAAGCTACCCTGTCAACCAATACTCACGGTGTGGAAGGCCTTGCACATTGATATACATCCTTTTCTGTGCTCGTCCGTCATTTCCACCTCTTCGAGAAACCGCGACGCCACAGCTGTCAACGCATCTTTCGGCCACGACTATTTTATAAATGTTACTACTTGTTATAATGGTTTATAATAACTTGCAAATGCTACAGCAGCCAAACTTTAGGCAGGGCAATGCTGAAAAACAAGATGCAGTGTACCGCACACAACCAATCAGAGCGTACTACATTTTATTTTTCAGCATTGCCTGATCGAAAATAGCTAGTTTGGTTGTCAAAAGTTGGCAAGTTGTTTTTCCATCTTAAATTTGAGTCTGTTTATGAAAGCGGTGTTTCATCTGGATGTACGTACTACGAAAATAATTACAACTCGCTAAATTCATCCAAATCCCAAAAATTTTATGGGCCTACATCGAAAATCAGTAGATACATTTCACAGGAAACAAGGGTAGGGTGTAAGTTAAGAAGAAACCAAGACAATTTAGAGTTGGAAAGAAACACAGGAGTTGAGACACTTTATTGATTGCAATAAAAAAAAAGTGCGCAAAGTTCTCAGTAATTAATGAATGCACACAAAAGATTAGCTTAGGCAACAAAAGCTGTAACTAAATGTCCATACAACCGAATCAACAGAAATATTATTGAGCTCTGGAGGCAAACAAAATTTAACACAATTTCAAAATTTAGTCTCTTACTTGGAACCAGTCAATAGTGCAGCAGTTGACCAAAGATGGAAACATCCTCAACCTCGTGCGGAAAGCCTCTCCTATAGGACTCATTGCAAGAACAACGTGTAGTTGATCCCGACATCGATCTAGAAAAACACTGCATCAATCAAGCAGCAGATAACAGACTTTAGCGTTAGTCTAGAAATTAAAAATACTTGTTTAAATGCAAAATCGATTTTTCGGATAATTAGCTCAGCTGCTCCAGACTTTTTACTTTGGTTTTTCATGCGACTTCTTTCTATGAGCTAGTTCGCTTTCGCCAGGTTTAAGCAACGGGAGTTCATCATTTATTGCCACAAAACTATGACATGTCCTCCGGACTATTTGTCGAGACAAATGTGTAGCAATATACTATGGCTAGTAACGGAAAAAATGCCGAAATACTAAACCGTCAGACAATATAACTTTGGAACACATCAAAACACGAAATGTGTAGAAAATATATCCGCATAAAACCACCTATAAACATGTTGAAGAGAGTATTGGGAGCGCCGTCTGTTTGTTTGCTCTTATCTCGCTGGCGATCAATTTGTCGCATCTTTTCAATTATTTCTTGCTTTTCGTCTGCTTGAAACAAGTTCGGTACCTTAAAAAGACAACGAAAATCAACCATACAACAAGAGCAGTTACTCTGCATTACAAACTGCAAAAGATCTTTTTCAAATTAATGACGTAATTTCGAGTGAAACGTATACGAAAAATCTTTATCTTTCTTTTTAAGCGTTGACAAAGTTGGGTCGAGCTTGTACAGCAAGACAGGCACATGTTTTCATAATGATTCTTACCTCTCCAGCGTTGAGCAAGTTATTAATATCTTCCAAGAAGCTTTCTTTTTTAATTTGAGTATCAGTGAACAAGAACGTTCCGTGCTGCTCACCTTCCGCCGACTTTCGCAAGATTGCTTTCAGGTCATCTCGCCATTCATTGGTTCCATACGACTTTGAAATTTCAACCTGACAAACAAAATTGTCAGACTAGCTCATAGGACATCACAAAACATTCATTTGAATTCTAACGTCCTTGAACTTAACAAGGCTTGCTGTGTGAAACTAGATATGAAGGTCACGCCGTTCCTCGGTCCCAAAGAAGAGGAGGTCTATACACCGCACAACAACAGCGCAGTCGCCAGTTCATCAAGAGAAGACAATTACTTCTGAATTGTAACATCTTAGGAATATACAAGACAGAATTCTTTGCTCGTTGTCGGTGCTTGATTAAAACTAGAGTGTCTCTCGGCAGTACTAGCAACTTAAAAGTTAATCTTGACTCAGGCGGTACTGTAGTAAAAATTAACATTTCTTTTAACCTGATGGCTAACAACCATCTATTTTGTTACCTGGAAAAGCTGGTAATCAGCCATGTGTGAAGCTAGCCTTGTCAACGACTGACGACCAGACCCACCAACTCCAACCAGTAAAGCATGACTTCGAGGCTGCTTAAGAATGCGAGAAATGCGACAAACGTGCTCGATTGCAAATCTTCATAAACAGTTATACGTGGAAAAATTAATACGGTTTGACTTTTCCACAATAAAAACTGCAGCTCGAGCAATAGTGAAATAGCAAAACCATAAAACTCTACAGTGTAGTTAGCTGCTGCTACTGCTAACGCAATATCTACGAGTTGCAGAAATAATCTTTCTAATTCAAGGTCTTTAAAGACTGATAGCCCTGTTAAAAGTTTGCAACTAAAAGTGAACAATAGCATTCTGCAAATCTACTAAGTAGGCATTGATAAAATGAACAGAGAAAGGCAAAAAGTGGTTGGCATTTAGCCAAAAAGAATCTCAAAATACTACTTTGCATTGAAATTGGCCTTTTTATTTTGTTTATTTTAGAACTAACCGGATCTCTCGGAGTTACCCGCATGGATCTCATCAGCAACGTCGCGGTTTGGAATATTAGTTTTGCCGGCTGTGCCAGCTTTAACCAATAGGTAGTTATGAGAACAGTACGGTAGTGAAAAGTTAATGTTTTTTTCACATAGCCGATTCTGGTTCCTAAAACAAGAGTACCGCTTTTTCAAAGGGAAACGAACCAAAAACATTAAGGGACGATATGCAGAGCCGCTACATTTTGTGATCACCCAGTTGCGCCATTAGATAAGTATAAGGCCACAAATTAAAAGAGGCTAGCGCCAAAGTAATTAAATCGTTTGCAAAAATAGAGTATTAGACCTGGTTCGCTGCTTGGTACATTCCCTTTTATATTTACAATAGTGATTTCAAACACCTGGCTACATCTTACGTGCCCAGTTCTTCGCTGTGGCGTTAATAGAAGCCATGCCTCATTGCAAATGTAACCTCTCACTTCGGTAGGCCTACTTAGATGTTTTCAAGCAAAATAGCCAAAATCGTTTCCGCATACGGTGAAATTTTACGCAGAAATAATGCTTTTATTTGATTTTCTCAAAAGTTTCTGAAGTCCCTGGCTATATATTTGCCCTGTTTTTAGCGTAGGCGTGGTTAGGGATTGGTTTTTCTCACAATTGAAACTATCAATGATTTACAAACTTTTATTCGTTCGTTTCACGTGCAAGGAAACCTAAACTCAAAGTAGTGGAAAGGCGCCAAAGTAATCGATAAGTATGTACAGGAATAAGCTATTAAATAGTACGACCACTACTTACGACTTTTTTGTAATTGTTGGGTTATTTGTGAGAGCTAACACCTCTGGCTGCGCGTATGCTTCTTAGTTCTGGCACAAACTTAGCTAAGAGAAGAGCAAACCAACCCGAATTTAGGCATTCACAATTACGTTATTACTATAGGTTAGGTTACGGCTTATAATTTCTCGACCGGGCTTTGTGTTACAGAGGCGGAAAATTTTTTGTGATTCCTGTAAGATTTCAAGTCACAAATAAGCACTTCGTTCGACTTTGCTTCACTAAATCAACATGTCTTAGAGGTTAAGATTCGCCAGGGGCACGACACGACTTTACCAAAGTATTTTTAAGATGTTTTTGGCGCACCGGTATGTTGGACAGTAATGTGTCATTCTATTTTAAGAAGGCAGAGGATCAGTAATAAGCTTTACTACTTACGTTTGCTTTCAAAAAGACTATGGATAATAATTGCTGCAACTGCCTGCTGCTATTTTCACTATCATGGTACCAGACAGCATTATGACAAAATAGAGCTTTTTGAAGCGTTAAAGAAAAAAGAATAACAGCATGCTGTTGTTGTTACCCGACCCCTTCCGAGGGACGGGGGCATGGCGGAAGACCATGGAGTCCCAGAAGCCAGAACTCTCCAGGGCCTGGACCAGAGGTCGTAGAGAGACAGAGAATCGCCAAAGAGCGAGTCTCGCAAAGAGTCCGTAGCTGGACAATGCAGAATGAGATGAGAGGTGTCCTGGGACGAGTGTCCTCAGGCGCCGCAGGAAAGATTTTCGATTCTGCCAATCCTACAGAGATAAAAGCTTAACAGAAGGATGGGTCCGTTGCAGCGAAGACGAGAGAGAACACAGCGAGCGTGACGAGGAAGCACAAGTTCCTCGGTGGAAATCGAGGGAACCTGTGTGCCAACCTGTGTGTAGAAACAGAGACAGTCTCAGTCCGAGAAAAGACAAGATTGAATACAAGAGATAAGAGGAGAGAAACTACAAGGGATTGAAAAGGGCACGAGTAGCGCTCCCCGTCTGGCCAGCTCATCAGCCGCGTCGTTCCCCGTGAGGAACGAGTGTCTGGGGACCAATTGTAGCTTGATAGAACAGGAGAGAGAAGACAGTTCCTGCCAGATCTGCCAGAGAGATTGAGACAAAAGTAAAGGTGGAGGAGAGAACAGAACGAGAGTCAGATAGGAGAAATGGCAGACTTGTTGGTGCTACCGAGAACAGCAAAGAGGGTGCAGAATGGCGTAGGCTTCAGCGGAAAAACTTGAACATACTGAGCCTACCGAAAAGGAGAGTGTGGCCTCAGTGCAACAGAAAGAGCTGTTGGCAAGTACACCAGAGCCGCCTTTTCCAAAAGGAAAAGGAACAGAGCAACGGACCCATCCGTCTGTCCAGATCACCAGATCGTAAGGGGGGAGAGAGTCAAGATGAGCGAGAGCCGCACCTTGGCGAGAGAGAGTGAGATCAGAGCGGGAGCATGGAGAGGAAAGGGTGCACTTCACAGCGAAAAAAGGCAGGTTCCAAGTAGGAAAGGGAGGGCAAGCAAGAAGAGCCTCCCTAGGAGAAGTAGAAGGAAGCATTAGCGGGAGAGTGAACGAAAAATCTCTCCAGGACAATCAGCAGAGTCTTGCTTTGACTCTAAGTCTGACCAAATCTGAAATGGGAGACGAAGAGACATCTCATAAGGAGGTTAGGAGACGAAGAGCCCGCTCATAAGATGAAAAAGTGAAATGAGTCGAGTTGACTCGTAGTGAAGGTAGAGAAGCCTCGGAGAGAAGAAGTTGGGCAGGGGAGGACGAGAGACAGCCGGTGATGGCGCGACTGGCCGCTCGGTGGAGGCGTTCCAATTTGGTGATATTGGTATAGCTTAGGAAAGGAAACCATCCGGGCGTGAAGCATATGTGAAAAGGGGCCGAAGAAAAGCTTTGTACAGAACAGAGAGGGACTCCTTAGAGGGGCCCCATGATGAAGCAGAGATACAGCGTAAGGCTTTGAGACGAGGAAGAAACTTGACCTTTAGCGAAGATACACGTTTAGAAAAGGAGAGAGTACGGTCGAAGGTGACCCCAAGAAAAGTTGGAGCGGGATTAAAACGGAGGCGGGAGCCGAGTAGGAGGAGGTTGGGCTGTAGGTTATCTTGGTGGAGATCCACTGAGAAGAAGGAGGTCCCACATTTGCTCGGATTGAGAGGTAGACACCAGTACCCAGACCAGCGCTCCAATCGAAACAGAGCTCCTTGTGTGGCCTCCACCGGAGTAGGGGCCAAGGGGTAGGAGGACCAAATGGCCAGATCGTTAGCGTTAAAGAGAGCAGCTGACGGAGGAAGGCAGAGAAGCAGGGAGATCATTGATAAACAGAGAGAAAAGTACAGGGCCAAGAACGGATCCTTGCGGAACACCTCGACGGACTCGAAAGGAACTACTTTTGTGATTTTGATAAACAACGCAAGCGCGCCTATCAGAAAGGAAAGATTGAGTCCAACGAGCAAAGCAAGGAGGGAGGCCAGCCGAAATGAGTTCATGGAAAAGGGTGGGATGCCAGATAGAGTCAAAAGCTTTAGAGAAATCGATAGTAGAGAGGATCGTCCGAGAGCCCGGCCTGGGTTTGTTAATCCATTTGAGATGGATAGAACAAGGAACAGAATTCGATCTAGAGTAGACCGTCCAGGGCGGAAACCGGCCTGGCTGGGAGAGGGAATGGAATTAAATTCCAGAAAGAAGAGTAGACCAGATAGCATGATGCGTTCAAAAAGCTTTGATACGCAGAAGGTGAAAGAAATAGGTCAGTAGAGTCAAGAGGCTTTCCCATCTTGTGGATGGGAATAATGGAAGATGTCTTCCAGATGGAAGGAAAGGAATGCAAAGTCCAGAAAAGATTGAAAATGCGTAGAAGAAAATCCATGCCAGAGCGAGGAAGATGCTTTAGCATAGGATAGGCAACTTTGTCTGGGCCAGTGACAGTGGACAGTGAGAGGTTAGAGGCAGCCGCAAGAAATTCAGCGGGGGAGAAGGGAGAGCAAAAGGACAAGAGAGACTCCTTAGGGCACGTGGCACGGCGGAGCTCAGAAAGGTAGCCTCTGGCTCTGCTACGCAGGGCCTTTGGCTAGGAAACGGAAAAGTGGAATCTCAGCTTTCGGCGAAGACCGAAGCTGACTCTCCCTGGGAGAGGAACAGTTGGGGAATTAGGAGAGGAGGAAGACGAGGAAGATGAGCCAGCGACAAAACAAAGGAGAGAGTACACAGATTTAGGGTTAGATTTGGGCGAGAGAGAAGAGCAAGTTGCCTGCCATGCCTCAGCTTTGGCCTTGGCGATGACTGACGATGCACGTCGGGAAGCGGAGATGTAAGCCTGGCAATTTTCATCTCTTCTGTGAGCGGCAGCAAAAGCCTTGCGTCTTTCACTAACCGCTTCTTCCACTTCAGTGGACCACCAGGCTTTAGGTTGGCGTTTGATGCGATCGAAAAAATGGAAACTTTGGCTGCATTCAGTGTCATAGACGAAAAGAGAGCAGCAGCAGAGCAAGAGAAAGAGACGAGTATTTCTCTGCAGAAGGACAGTGACAGTCAAAATAAAAGACAAAGTCATCCCAGCGAGCTTTCTGAAAATTGAAGAATGATGGACGCTCGTTGGGGCGAAAGACCGGAAAAAGAGGGACAGTTAGAAGAATTGGTAGGTGATCAGAATCGAAGTCCTGAAGCACCTCCCAGGAGCAAGATAGGAGGGAGCGAAGGAGATATCAGGAGAGAACCGTCTGCCAGAGGAGCGATAGAGAAAAGTAGGTAGGTCTGGGTCATTGAGGGGGAGGAGGTCAGAGAAGATGACCTAATTGAATACTTCCTCCCTACGGGGGTCGGAAGTACCTTTTGAGTCCCAAAGGGGGTGATGACAATTCAAGTCCCACAAAATGAAGAGATTGCTGGAGGAAAGAGTGGACGGAGAAAAAGAGTCGGTTCTGCTATCAGTCGGAGAAAAGCGAATAGGGGGAGCACAAACATTATTAAATGAGAACGAGGAGGAGTTGTTTAGAAAGATGTTGACCACTACATAATCGGAGCAAGGGTCAAGCGAAGAAAGAGAGAAGGTAAAAAGTTCAGAGAAAGATAAGCTCTGCCTGACGAACATGATGACGCCACCGCTAGCGTGCATGGCATCAGGAGTGAGAATGCCAGACCGGGAGCGGGTGCGATCAGATCGCAAAGCAGAGAATCCAGAAATCTGGAAAGAGGAAGATGAGATAAGGTTAGATTTCTGGATGCAAATAAGGTCAACGGGATGAGATAAAACAAAGTGTAGCAGTTCAGTGCTCCTGGCTCGAAGACCGCCAGCGTTTCATTGAAGAACCCTGAGGGAGTCAGAAGGGGAAGAGGAAGCAGGAGGTGTAGAGAGACAGCCAGGAGCAAGAAGCGGTGGGGAGGGAGCAGAGGGAAAAGATACAAAATGGGCGGAAGAGGGATAAGAGGTTTGAAGGCGAGGATGGGGCGGGAGTGATGCATTAGCAGAGGGGAGCCAGATTGAATAGTTGAGGTATACAAGCTGGAGGAGTCCGAGGAGGAAGTCACAGTGTTATATTCAGAAGAAGCAGGGACACAGCATGGGTGGAAGCTCCAGGAGTGAGTGCTGCCAAGAGCTCTGAATTTAGAGAAGGAGGGTAGTGAGCGCCTTAAATGGACCCATTTGGAGTAGGTGCAGCATTGCACTGACCTACCCCGCTAGGTCACATTTCCAGCGCACACTGAACAGGGAAAGATGGGACAAGGGTTAAAATGATCGTTGCCGCTCATCAAGAGTGGAGAAGAATAAGAAGACGAAGACGGGTAAGAGAAAAGCAGGAGAAGGCAGGCGACCGATTTTAAAAAAGCTGTGTGCTGCACTTCTGCGGTCGTTCAGGGGGCAGCACGGCGAGAAAATGGTTTGTGTGAGGGGAGTGCCCGGGGTAACTGGGACCTTCAGGAAAGCCAACAGCCATTTCGATCCAACCCAAACGGGGTGGGGACCGCACCAACACGTTGGGGCGGCTATTGATTGGTGTAGAAAATAGCGTGCTTGGAATGCTTCATGCTTAAAAAATAATATGCTTGCTTCATCGCTAATTCAGCTCAAATTGTTGTAAAATTTTTTCATCGAAAGTACCTTGCTAATACCCACCGAAAAGGCTTTATCGCATATCTACGGTCGGTATTTTTCAAAAAAATGAGGAAAATAAAACCTGCAATCAAGCGTTAATTGTGACGTCATCTTACCCACTAAAGAAGTAAAATTTTTGCAAGGAGTAAGTTGGAGTATTGCTTTTGTTTGAGCAAAAAATCGTATTCCTCCATCAAGAAATGCAAATTTAAAAAAGTATTTTTGACTATAACGTCATTACGACGTCGCCTACCCTTGACATCACTTACCCCAGGGCAGTGATTAATTGTGCCAAGTTTCACGTTTGTATACCAAGTACTTTCGAAGGACATTACCCGTTACCCATGCATAGACAGAGCTCGGTTTTGAAGTACAAATAAATTTTCATTATCATATTTTATGGGCTGTTGCTGACAACCTGATTTTTTAAGACGTTTGGCAAAAAACTGCTCTTTCTTACCTGAATATGACCAAATTCATTGGCTTCTTACTCATCATATTAAACTCATCTAAATTTCTTTCCACCACTTCACGCAGCTTATTTACGTCATCAACTTCCATGTAGAGGTGTGCGTCATTGTTTAGCGTGAAATCACAAAACATGAGACTTCTCAAATCATCTTCTTCAACCTAAACCACCAAAGTGGAAGCTGATAGCATTTCGATTACATTTCTCCGCCAACGCACGTTTCTATAGCCGTGTCGTTGTGGGTCTAGTGAGGTATTTGATATTACTACAGCAATTGTTCAGGAAGTTTTTTTGGTTTCCTGCTTCACTCACGGGGTTAAAATACATGTCGCAAGAGGCAACGTTTGGGCGCCCAGCAAAGGCAGTTTGGCTGACTGATAGTACAGTTTGCTATAGTCTACGCTACAAGGAGTTACAAATATAGAGGTTGTTAAGTAAGATAGAAAATTTTCTATTTTACCTTAGTGTGGCACTGGAGGCAGATCCCTCTTAATAGATTGCCTGAAAATTGCTACCTAGCAACTAGCAACCTCCATATTTTGTAAAACGATAGAGTCTAAATAATGATCCTACACCCCTATTAGGGCTAACCAATGTGACTGGCTGTTCATGTCATGTGTGCGTGTCCTTAAATGAGACCCCATGATATAGGTATTGTTGTATCATATAGTTTCGTATTGCATCTTTTTTTTTGCGCCCAATGACAAATTTGTTCTTATTCAGCATTTTTATTATCGAGTATTTTTACACCCGCCTGATGAGACCCAATAAGGTCGAAACCGGTAGAGGGTTATTGACATGATGTAATAGATTGCTGTTTGGTACCGTATGATTTTGGAGATCATTTTTGAAAAATTTTATATTTTACCTATAAGGCGTTACGAATAAGCCTTTCTGGCGATATACCCAGTTTTTTGAAATGGTGACAACTAATCCATAATACATATCGCTTTATCAACCTTTAATAATTGGATCTACCTCAAGATTTTATAACTCCCAAAATATTAAAAGCATTGCTGGGAGTGGGATTCCAACCCTAACATGCTGAGAGTTACAAGACCAAAAGGTAGATGCAGTTATCAACAGCATATGACAGTGGGACAACCAGTTTACAATTACGACAGAGACAAAACTTCTACCACTTTTCCCCGACCCGATCAGCATGTTCCTACTTGCTTGATCGAGTTTTCAGTGTAAAGCCAAGATCTTTCGTACCGTGCTATCATCTCAAGGAAGAAGAGGAACAACATTACGACAATCAATCAATTTTTGATCAATATGTATAATGCAAATGAAAATTGTATAATGTACTGTACAATAATGTATTGTACAATTGTATAATGCAATTGAAAAATAGTAAAAGTCATGGCGGAGCCTAACAGCAACGATATTCTGTGCTAAAAACTCTCTAAAAATTTATCCGCATTAAGCTTCAGGCATAAGGTAGGCAAACTTTCTTTATGCAGTATAGATACAGACATAAGCTTAACACATTCGCAGAAAAAACGACTCCGCATTGAATTCGATCTCACGTCCTGTACGAGCTGAACAAATCTATGAGACTCACAAAGAAACCGCAAAGTAAAAGTACAAAAGTGCAAAGAAACCAAAGCCTACTTTTCCATCGCAATTGGAATCCAAGCCATGGAACAACAAGCCAAACTGAATGTCCAAATGCGTGTGGGTGACTTCATCCAAGAAATTGAAAAGCCACGATTTGTCCGCATCGTCAACAAGACGGTCGTAGTAGACTCTCATCACCTAAATGCAAAGTTTACAAATCATTGACTAATATGTAAGCCCCGTCAGAGCGAAAAGATTAGTAATTACAAATGTTAACACATGAGCCCAAGTTATTCTAAGCACATTAAGACATTTCGGTTTTATACACAAATCATTTTCAATCCAAAGCAGCGCTACTCAAAAATCAAAACTAATAAGTATTGCAACTAAGATTTTGATTTTTTTGGTTGCAATTTTTGAGTAGACAGTACCATGCCCTCTTGCGTTTTTATTAAAATTTTGTTACCATGTAAATGCCATATTTGGTGGTGCAAATTGAGATTGTACTGTAGAATGTTCTAGCTTTCCCCTGCCCAGGCATTCCTATGCCGAACAATGAGCACCCTTACTCTGCATAAAGCAGATGTCGCCTAACCGCTCGGCAACTGAAGCAAAACGACTTTGCATCTGATCTATAGAGCTGCGAATCACCTGCACCTACCTCATGGACCCACAGTCGTTTAACTGCATTCACGTCAGCTGCGGACTCAGGAACGCACAAGCAGATCCCTCCGATTATTCGACTGAAATCTCGAAGGTTGAATAAATAATGCGACTTGGCAGGGGTAGGCAACAAGTTCTTAGCGGCTGAGTCATAGACACTCAAAGTAGCTGAAATCAGCTTTCCCACCAGACTTTCAAATTTCTTGTCAAACACGTGTCTATAAAAAGTTATCAATGGCATTTATGGTGAGTAAAAAACTAGAATCTATAGCTAATGAGCACTTAGGAAATATCTAGATGCTGTCGTCTGGTACTTCCTACATCACGAATGACAGCACCTAAAAAACTAAAATCTCCAACTGGCTAGGGCATTTTGACAGATTTCTAGGTTGCTTAGGCCTTTTGATATTTTTCTTGACCCTTCGGGATGGCAAAGACCACACAGCTCCGGAAACTCTGAGATAGAACTCCCTGCACCTAGACCACAGCTCATTTGCGGATAAGACATTTTATATCGACTGCTTAAGCCAGGGGTTTCTACCTGGAGAAGCATGAACCTATTGGGGTGCGTACTTCCATCCCAGGGGTTCAAGTATTTCTGAAAGTCACCTGTAGATTAATTTTGTTTGTACCAAAATACGCGGGATACATGCTGTAGGTTGCTGCATAGTAGTAGTAGTTAAAATTTTAGTAGGATACAAACCAATCTCGCTAAGCGACGCCGTCATTTCTCACGAAGTAATATTCATGGCATCAAATTGCCTTGGACTCGTCATGCACAGAAAGCCTAACGCATTTATCGCATAAATTTGATTTAGCATTCGATCATTTTTTTAGTGTAATGACTTTAGCGAGAGCTTTACATAATTCACAACCATTGGAGTTTTGCGCAAGCACCTGTGAAGCTTTCCTTTATCTTGCAGTTAAATATCTCCGGATAACATCGCTTTGTGTCACAATTTACCAATGCACAACTCGGTTCTTCACGTTAGACAATAAAAATAAAGCCGTGGGCACGCTTCAACATCTGGTCGGACATGTAAGTGACCTTATCAATTAGACTTCCGAAGATCAAAAGCCTCGTTCAAAGAAATAGAAGCATTTTTCCCACAGCGCAATAAGCATGAGGATAAATGGTGCAATTTGTGAGCAATGTCCTTTGCAATCGATCTACTTACAAGCAGAGATGTGGAAGCGGAAGCGGTCCTTTTTCTGTGGAAGCGGAAGCGCGAAAAATCCACCGCTTCCACATAGAAGGGAAGAATGGAGAGAGAAAAGAAATTGGTTCTGCTATCCTTCGTAGAAGAACGAATGGGGGGAGCATAAACATTAAGAAATGAGAGCGAGGACGAGCCGTTTAGAGAGATGTTAACCTCTACATAATCAGAGTAGGGGCCAAGCGAAGAAAGAGAGGAGGTAGAAAGCTCAGAGAAGAATAAGCTGTGCTTGACGAAAATGATGACGCCGCCGCTAGCGTCTGCAACATCAGTAGAAAAAATACCAGATCGGGAGTGGGTGCCATCGGATCGCAGGGCAGAGAATCCAGGGATCCGATAAGAGGAAGATAAATTAAGGCTAGATTCCTGGATATAAATAAGGTCAACGGGATAAGACGAAATAAAGTGTATTAGTTTTGTGCTCCTGGCTCGGAGACCCTCAGCATTCCATTGAAGAACCCTAAGAGAGTTAGGGAGGGGAAGAGAAAGCAGAAGGTAAAGAAAAACAGCCAGGAGCATGAGGCGGTGGTGAGGGTGCAGAGGGAGAAGATACAAAGTGGACGAAAAAAGGTTAAGAAGTTTGAAAGTGATGGTGGGGTGCGAGTGCTGCATTAGCAGATGGGGGCTAGATTGAGCAGTGAAGGTATACCAGCTCGAGGAGTCCGACGAGGAAGTCACAGTGCTGGTAGGTGTAGAATCTCCAAAAAAAAACAGGGAGGGCAGCTATAGAAATGAGAGCTACCAGGAGTTCTGAATCTAGAGAAGGAGAGTAGTGAGCACTTCAAATGAACTTAATTAGAGCATGTGCAGCATTGCACTGACCTACCTCGCCAGGTCACATTTCCAGCGAACACTAAACAGGGAAAGACAGGACAAGGGTTTGGATGAACGTTGCCACTCATCAGGAGAAGAAGAAGAATGAGAAGACATTCAAGGGAAAGGCAGGAGAAGACAGGCCAATTTTAAAGAGGCTGCGTGCTACCCTTCTGCGGTCGTTCAGGGGGCTGCACGGCGAGAAAATGGTTTGTGTGAGGGGAGTGCCCGGGGTAACTGGAACCCTCGGGAGGGCCAACAGCCATTTCGACCCAACCCAAACGGGTCGGGGACCGCACAACCACGTTGAGACGGCTGTTGATTGATGCAGTTCAATTTTGCTCGCTTTACATGTACATACTATATATACGACAGAAATTTCGCACTTCACTATCCAAAAAGATCGGAGTCAATACATGTTTTGAGGACAGACAGAAGGTAATGATGATTAGAGTTAAAGTTAACTCAAAGTCAGAGTTAGTTGAGAATAGAGAGGGAAAATCATCGCTATACGGTGTAATTTTTTCTTGTGACGACAGGTTATTGTCGAGAGCTGTGATATGTGGTCATACGGTTTAGATCTGAGAAGCATTAGGTTAACTGTTGTAAAAGTAGTTGTAAGTAGTGAACGAACTTGTAATAACTGTCTATTTGTTGAAGTGTTAATTATTTTTTGAATTGTAGTAACGAAATATTTTATTTTCTTGCAAGCAATTCGTGATTTCTAAATTTTGGTTAGTGGGAGTTCCGTGACAAACGCGAAAGTACATTAGGGGCTCCGCGATGACAAAAAGATTGAAAAGCACTGTTCTACATTCAACACGAGTTCTGATATCTAAGAAAAACAAACACAGAGTAGTTCAAAATAATAAGCTCAAGCGAAGTAGGTAAAGTAATAGCAATAAATGAAGGTTTTTGTCTTCTCAAAATGATAAAGTGTAGGAGAAGGCAGGCTACAGACCCACAAAAGTTTAAAAAAATTGTCAACGGTCGTTTTTTTGTTTTTTGTTGGTGGAAGCGGAAGCGTTTGAAAAATAACCGCTTCCACATCCCTGCTTACAAGCTTGACTTTGAAGAGACAATGCAGGTAAGAATTTATGCATTAATTCAAGCTTCTTCTTTTTGGTATGGGCAAGATCTTTCATTTTTGGAGAAGCTTCTCATTAGCCCTTTTTGCTAGTCTTCAGTTAGACAGGACCACCACGACGGGTAGACTGCTAGGCCCCGCCACCTGTCTGCCGCATTAAGATAGAGGTATCCCATCAAGTTCTGGCCCAAGAACACGACAAGCCGCCCGGCTTCTTCTCCACACAATTTCTTTTGTGCCCAGCGTCAAACAGGGAAGCTGCGAATACCATTTTTTAAAGTCGTTTGGTATAACTCGACTTGGGAAAGCTCCTTATTTAAGCTCTTAGCAACTCCATTTAATTATATTTTAAAAAGACTAGCATAATCCAATAGAGTACGATGGTATGGACATATTTTGAGAAGGGATCGTGATGATGCGTCGTGAAGAAAGTTGGCTTTGAAGTGGTTGGAAGAAGAGAGAGTGCGCGACCAAAGATGACGTGAAGAAGGCAGGTGGAAGAACAGATGGAATTAAAAAAGAAAGATGCCATAGACAGAAAATTGGAGCAATGCTGTCTATGAACTTTCGGGAACATGATGTGAATACTGTCATCTCCGCTAACGAAGACAAAACCGAATTTAAAAAATAAGATCTCTCTCTCTCTCTTAAGTTCAGATGCTGACTTAAAAAACGGGGGATTGTTGAGATATTTGACAACCACCAGTGGTTTGTGAGAAAAAGTTAGGAAATCTAGGGCCTCTGCGGTCATCGGTTCTTTTGTAAACTTTCAAACTTTGACTTTTAGAACGCAGCAAATGAATGCAAGTTTCGTAAAGAAATTACTTCTTTTTCCAACACTTTGTAAACAAAACATTCACAAACAAAACGATCAAAAAATAACAAATCAAAAAGAAAAATCAAAAATAAATTACAAAAACTTAAACATTGATCATGACAAAAAAGGTTCCGAGTCTCTTTCTAGTTTATTTTTGTTAAGAGGCGTAGTCAAAAAATAACCAATTTTTGTTATTCGAAACATGTTTTTCTTGACAATTTTTTAAAATTAGGCGTAGATATTGAGGCGCATATATTTGAGAGATGTAGTTGTTTACTTGTGTTTTTCCAGATGTAGGTAAGCATACTGTATGCATTTGGCTGAGCTTGTCGAAGAACCGCAGCTTCTTAAAAAGTCTGCATGCAGCAAAGGCAATAACTGAATTCTTTATTGCTGAAGGAGAAATTCCAAACTATTTTCAAAGATGAAACCTTAGACTATTGCAATGTGTGGAAATGGGCCAAAGTCTCATGGAGATTTCTGAATACTCCTCAGAACTGCAAAAGGCAAACTTACGAGATTTGCCTCGTGTTGGCCGCCCCTTAACCCTGCCAACAAAACAAAAGTAGACGTTTTAATCAGAAGTGATGGGCACATAGCCCTTGATAAGTTGTTATGATAGCTGGAATCAAGCCATGGTAGTGCTCACAACATTGTTGATCTTATTGTTTTTTCAAAAGTGCGTGTGCCCGCTGGGTCCCTAGATAGTCGACATATGAGCTCATAGTTGAAAGGGTAAACTGCTGCACGGAACTCCGAGAACTCAGTGAGAGAAACACACTCTTTGGTTGGATAATAACTGGTAATGAAATGTGGGCACATCATTGTAAGCCACAATGAAAAAGGCAATCTATGGAATGGCGTAAACCAACGTCTCTGAAGGCAAAAAGTTCAAGTCACCTACTAAGTCATCTGGAAAAATTATGGCCACTGTCTTTTGGGATACCCAAAGACTTACTATGGTTTATTTTTTGGTAAGAGAAGAAACAATCAACTATGAAGCGTATATTGAGACCCTTCAAAAACTTTGAGCAAGAATCCAACGAGTAAGACCCAATTTGTAGATGACTAAAGTTTTGCTTTAACATGACAATGTCCGACTACAAGAGAGCATTAGAGCAATTGAAGCAATCAATTCTACTAGATGGACAACGCTACCGCATCCTTCATACAGACTTGAACTACAACACTCACATTAACATCTCTTTGGCGTAATGAAAGAGAAACTGAAAGACAAATGTTATGGCACTGACAAGAGTGAAAAACGGTTTCGGTAGCAACCATACGAGTTTTACAAAGCTGTAATACAGTGCATGCCCTCATTTAAAAGTGGAACACAGCTGTTGAAGGAGGAAGTAAATACGTTGAGAAGTAGCGATGTGACCCTCTGAAATAAAACTTAATTTTGACGAATGATTAGTTTTGTGGTGTTCATTAAAGCAACAAAGGTAAACAAAAAATGCATTGCTTTTTGGTCCACCGTCATACATTACGCTCAACAAACTAATTTTGTCCACAAATAATGGTTCATCCAATTTTCTAAAACATTTTAAAATTTTTGGAAAAGAGGCCGCTGAGGCCCTTGTTTTGGCGAGATTGCCACTCCTACGTGTCCCTTGTGAACAAATTTGAAAACGTTCGCTTCTCCTACCCTTAAGCAGCATACGCTACCTTATAAAGAAATGCCAATTCAGTATTCTCGAAAATATCGTCGTCATTGCATCATCATCAAACGCATTGATGGTGATAGTGTTAAAGTGTCTCAAAAAACGAGGAGTTATGGGATTTCTGCCTCCACCAGGAGGCCCCATTGCTGCCATCATTTGTACATCAACCAAATTGATCTTAGTGCTGTCGACAAGATCATACCTGTAAAAAACACAGCATTGCAATTAGCAGAGCAGCGGTTGTGATATCAATAAAAAACGATTGACGTCAATGATTAAAAGCAGTTTTTGCTATGACCTCTAGCAGTCGTTAGCTACTCTTTCCCTAACAAATTAATCAAGAAAAGCACCTCTATCTCATTAGGGACCCAAAATTATCAATTTTTCGTAACCTGATAATAGATACCATCCTCTTGCTATTTCGGGATCTAATTATTTATCATAGTAACCAAGAATTTTCCCCAAACATTTTCGATCAGTGTTGGTAATTCTCCTTTTACAGACCACTGGTCCAGACCTTAAAAAGTACACGGATTCTGAGCTCCCAACCGAGGAAAGGGTCACGTAAAATATCATTATTTTCTTTGTTTTCATGATGAAGCAACCTGCCCGTTATCACCCTGTTAAATCAAATTGAATGTTAGGTAAATCATTAGGCTAATTTTCAGGCTGAGTGAAAACAGATTGGTCATTAGGGTTTTTCGTTTTTTCATCATTTTTGGAATTGAAAATCCCTTGGTGGCATGTGATGGGATTTTGGATACAAATCACGAATCTAATATTTATTTTCCCTTATGACGTCATTTTGAGGTGGCAGGGGTCGTTTGAATTTTTTTTTGGGGGGACAAGTTGATCAGTTGACCATACATTGAAAACCGAACAACATAGAAAAATGGGAAAATATTTGAAAAAAAACTGATTTTAGAGTGTTTTGACTAAAGTCAATTGACCTAGCATAACTACAAATACAGTAGGTTAGTTGTTGGTCTAATGTTATAAAAATGATAATTATTGTTTTTGCAGATTACATTATTACGCACTAAAAGGCAAGTCTATTCTTTCGATACGGTACTGGATTATACATTACTTTTTTCAATGTCGGCGGCACAATACCAGGCTATATTTTTCAAGATTAGGTTTTTCAAGAAGTAGGCTGTCTTTTTCAGATATGTCGTTTAAGAGATCAGGTGCTTACAGTTTGTTGATTAAATATGAAAAGCTGAAAAAGAATATTTCGCCATCGAATTCAGATGTTATTAGACATTCTTATTTTTTGTGCCAATCTTGGACAGAAGTAGAACCAAAATTTTTAAATAAGTTAACGAGTTCAAGTGAGTTTAAGGAATACGGTGAAAAAAAGATGTTGCCAGCATAGGTTAAATGCCATCGTTGGTATTTAACAATTCAGGCTAGGTTCAAAAAGTTGTAGAGAAACTTGAAGCTACAAAAAAAGGGTCAGGGTAAAAAAAACAAAGAAAGTAAATAAAGAGTGGATGGACAATTTATTCGACATTTTAAAGTGAAAGGCAACATTCCTGATAAATAAACTTCTTTGCAGTAGTATATGGAATAATAGCATTTTAGAAAATGATGTACCGTTTCTCAAAGATAGAAGATCGACTGACAGGAAAATATACTTATCTCTGCAAGCGGATATGAAAAACGCACAAAAAAAACGAAAAGCGGGTTCCAAAGTATTACTAAGATACCACATACCAATTGCGAGTAATAGTAGAGATGTTGTAGCAGCAATCTCTGTTGCAAGTAGCTCTGGTGTCTTGCTAAACAAATTACGTAAAAAGTTCTGCTAAAACATGTCAAAAATTAACACAAGTGGCTCCAACAATCCATCGACTTAGCGTACATACCAAAAACGTGGTTGGATCTAAAAATTACAAACCAACACACAAATATGCTATCACACACAAGAACCGTGTTCTAACAACTATTACACAAACGTTTTCAAGTCAACAAGTACATCAGCTTCACTCAGTAATTGGCACCAAAAAAAAAAAAACGCAACATCTCCATCAATCGTCTACCGCAAACCAATTCCGGATGAATGTGTTACATAAGTGCAAGACTGAGCTTCATGCAGCAAAGAAAATGCAGCCTTTTTATAATGGAAAAATCATCAACACATCAAACAGGTATGTGTTTGTAGGCCAATTTCATGACGAACATAACCATAAAAGTGAAAAAGTGATCAGATAAAATCTTTTGCCAAGAGTTCATCGGTAAAAGCTGAGATTTTGTTCATAACCATCTTTAATTAATTCTGTTCCATCTACCTCAAAAGCATTTACTCGGTCATGGCAAACACCACATCACTGAGCAGTGGAAAAAAATCCGGTGTCAACAAAAAGCTGGGTGACTTTTTCAGTGATACTGTTGCTTATGACATACATGAACTTGAAGGTCTCCTTCGTGTCAGTGAGATTTATCTCACGCATGTAATGAAAGCAATCAATGAAAAAAAAAACCCAAGGTGGGTCATTGCTAAACCTGAAACCGCGCAAAAACTTGATATCAAAGAAATACCCCCGTAGAACATGCTGCCTGTTTGCACAACCAATGTGGCCGCTCGTCATTTAAAGTTTAAAGTTGAGAGGTTTTCCATCAAAAACTCAAAGAAATTGTAGATGGAAGTTTTCGTAGTGGCCAAATGTGTATGTTAGTTTTAGCTCGCTACTTACATATGGATGAGCCGGACAACTTGACAAATCTTTCGTTTGACAAGCAAGAAGAAATCTGCTACTCAAGGTAGATTATTACGGCCAACGGCTGTTTGATTTTTAATCGTAACAAACTTACTCAAGATCAATAACAAAAGCTAATGAAAATTATTTCGTATGTAAGTTTTAGTCTACGTCCCTTCTTTCATACCAACATTCCCTAAAAGACCCTTTATCACCCATTTTCAGAGGAATTTTATTTTAGGATATCGTGAGATAAACTTGGAAGTGGTTGATGTAGTACTGAAGTGTTATCTCAAAAATGTCTTACGTTGGTTAACTCCAAAGAATATGGCGGTGAGTGTTTATGCACAAGCACCTCCTTACACAGCAAATGCTATGGCAGTGATATCTCTGCCTCGGTCCAGCACCATTAAACCTTGCTTAATGGTTCCAACTACTCGGAGTAAGAATTTTTTTACAGTTTCCAGTATAAAAGTGCCGCGCATTTGTTCCAACGCAAATCAATTATTTTGGAAAGCCATCGACAACAACCGAGCGAACAAAGGCAGAATCGGTAAACTGAAAGGATTTGTTGACAACAGAACATAGAATAAGTGACTGCAAAAGGAGAGTATTGATTTACGTTTGTAGGCATATTTATGCAATACGGGGTTTGATGACTATGTATACAAATCTTACATGTTGTGGTTTACATTGGCTGCCAATTAGTTTGAATAATTACTGTATATTGATAATTGCTTCATAAATGTAACAATATAAAATGATGTCAGGGTCCCAGTTGCGTAGACAGGATTTCTGAAAGGGAGGCCATACGTTGGATTCACCCTGAGGTGTTCTCCAAAACAGAAAGATCTTCAAAGTGTACCACCCCATTGGTGCAATGGCAATGGACCCCCTTAAAATACTCTAGTGCAGAATTTAAATATGCAAAAGGTCCTACCAGGTGCTGTCGGTAAAAAGTAATAGTCTATACAATACGAAAACGTTTTGCGCCATACCAAATAAACAGATATCGGCAAATTTACTTAGTGCTTACAATCATAAAAAAGTAAAATCATTTTGATGTGTTAGGCCAGGCCAACAAATCGATGTGATTGCCAGGACTCTTCACATCTTTAGTTTTGGTTGGTACTTGTTTCGTGGTTGCAAACGAATGACGTTTGCAGTCAATTCGAATGCTTTTTGTCCTTTAGCTACGTAAAATTAGCTTTTTCAAATAACTCGTTATTTGGGTGGGAAAGGACTTTACTGGGGCATTTCATTTTTTCCACACGTTTGAAATTTATAATGCTTGGGATTTAATCAGATCCAATTTTTATCACTGATTTCAATGGTGCGATTTTTTTCAAATCGATTAAAGTTTAGAAGGCGACACGTTCCATTGCAGTTTCACCACTAGAGGGCGATAGAGTTTTCACCATATCTCATTAGCTAAAAGGAGTAGAAACTTGTGTGGTAGCTTAAACGACGCCGAATGATCGGTTTTCTATCTGTCTTCGATACATCTAGGTACCTTATCAGCACCAGAAAAAAAGTTATTCTAGAAAATCTATTTTAACCTACTTTCCTAATCTCAATAGTAATCAGCGCTGTGCTTAATCATAGATTTTATAAAATTTAACCTTAACGGTAAAAACCAAATGAAAACTACTACAAACAACAACAACACAAGAACACCTGAAGTGTAAAATATATGGCACAAATAAGAACGCAGCTGTAGATCAATTCTAGTTTGCTGCCTGGGATTGTCCTTCGTATGTTTACGCAAAAGCATTTCTTTGAGTTAGCCAATGAATTTTTCGATGGATCGATAATGATTTTTCATACCCTTGCAGAGCTCAACGCTGCCATACTAGATGCAAAGCGCTTGTTGGCTCTAATGAAACAAGAAAATCTTTTAGAGCTGTCTGTCGTTGTAATACAACTCTCCAGGTTTACGTGAGACGGTAATATCGAATCTATTAGCATTTCCATTCCCACACGTATCTCTCCATTCTATTAATAATTCGGCTATCATAATGCAGTTGCATAAATTCAGGTGCGTTGATTTCAATCTCACACTCGGTCAAAGAACTTATCCCGTTTTTTTCTCACCGCCTAAACACAGTAACAGGAAATGCAGCATTGTCGTCGCCAGCACAAGATGTTAACTGATCAGACTGTTGCCTGATAGATGTATTTCGCTCACCAGCCAAAATACAGCTAAAAGTGCTGATGGAAACTTTGCGTTTTTCACGCAAGAACTTCCTCCTGTCGTTGGTGCAGGCAAATACAACTCTTCATCACCATTGTCACAACGAAGTCATCAGATTTCTCACAACTGACAGCTTCTCTTAATCGCAGTTCTTTTTTCTGTAGCCATGTCTGTCTCAACGGCAGAGGAACAACTTGGTTCAACCATATCTAGACCTTTGTCAACTAAGCAAGCACATTTTGATTGGTTGCTACTTGCTTTAGAATTGAATTTTTCATCAAGAGATGATGACATGAGCATCCTCCTTTCATGCCATTGATCCAACAAGAACTTCAACTCCTTTCTAGGTATACCGTATATCCAAGTGCAGGGACAAAAAACTTTTCCATTGTAAAATGACGGTATGTTGGAAACGAACATTTACATCTCAAAATATCGAAGAGTTGATCGAACCTTTCATTAAGCAGGAAAGATTGATTTTTCCGTTTTGCTCTTTTCCTTGCTGCATCTAACTTTACAAGAATGACTTTGATCTTTACTTCTATGCGTAAGCTACTTACCACTGGCAGGCTGGCCTTACTCCAAAACGCGACAAGCACCAACTGCTCTTTTATTTTTGCAAAAGTTGACCCTTTTAAAAAACTTCGAGTCACTTTTACTGTCCTGCTTTTTCAAATGATTGTAATGATTGATGACGTTTATCTGAGTAGGCAAGACATTTTCTTGAAGCTTCTCGCTCACAAGCAAAGACTTACTAGTAGCAGATTTTTTCACTGACATTATTCTTAAACCTGGGATTAGCAATGTTGCAACTAAGCACTAACTTAGCTGTGCAGCAACATCTTGATTGCAATTAATCTTCTCAAAAAACTTATGATTTGGTAATTGCTACTGACAATGTAATATCAATTTTGCTGTCGTAGAGTATTGCAGAATTTGCGAGACTACTGCATGACGTCATCAATCATACAATTGGGCATGCAAAACCACTAAAATGTATGGCAAGATACCCAAAAATCAGTTTTTTTTTAAATAACTTTTTTTCTGGTGCTGATAAGGTACCTAGATGTATCGGAGACAGATAGAAAACCGATCATTCGGCGTCGTTTAACCTACCACACAGGTTTCTACTCCTTTTGGTTAATGAGATATGGTGAAAACTTCACCGCCCTCTAGTGGTAAAACTTCAGTGAGACGGGGCGCTCTCTAAACTACACCAGATTTGAAAAAAATCGCACCATTGAAATCAGTGCTAAAAACTCGATATATTAGATCCCAAGCATTATCAATTTCAGAAGTGTGGAAAAATGAAAATCTTAGGTCTTACATTCTATTGACTAAGGGTATGAATTCGACCATTTTGCTTATTTTGATCCAAGTCCTATTTTTCTGTGCTGTTTCATTTTCAAGATATGGCCAACTGATCAACTTGCCCCCCAAAAAAATTCAAACAACCCCTGCCATCTCAAAATGACGTCATAATGAAAAATAAACATCGGATTCGTGATTTGTATCCAAAATTCCATCACATGCCACCCCAGGCATCTTCATTTCCGAAATGGTGAAAAAATGAAGCACCTAGAAATTACATGCTGTAGAAAAGAAACAAAGCCACACCAATTCCGGTGATCAAGCCACTGTCTTAGCAGTTCGATAGGAGGTTGAGCCCCATATTCTTCTCTTTGTGGCATGTTGATATCATCAACGAAAACAACCTGAAAGTGAATGAGTTATTGTCACGACTACTAAAGTTACAAAACCCACTCACAAGCATAGCTAGAACAAACAAAAGCGTTAATAAGCCAGCAAAAAAGTATCATATAATTCATATTATTACCTGCAGGTTAGCAGATATATTAGCAAGCTTTAAGGCTTACGAGTTTGTGCATTGATTTAGCCGAACGTTTGTTTACGCGAGTATCGATAGCGCTAAACGATGATAGAGGTTGAGAACCTAGTTACGCAACGAATACAAGATGAACGGAGAGTTTGAGAAACTGCAAAATGTCAGTATGGGCTTTAAGTCAGCAGTTACCCTCACATGTCGAGGGGCCGGCACGAGTCTTAATTCTTGATACAGTACAGGAAAACCAAAGATGAACAAAGTCAGATCGTAACGTCAATCCATAAACTGTTAGTTAAAAAAATCTTCTCATACCATTTGTTTTCCCAGTGGCGGTCCAAATACCCCCTTTCTCCGCTTATCTAACTTTGACATGATAATATTTTGTGTTTGCTTTGCAGTAGTTTGTGCTGAGAAGTTGATGTTCAATGTCTTGTAATGATCTCCATTCAGTTGAACATTTAAAAAGTTCTGAAAACAACTTTTCTAGTAATTTTTCTTATTTAACCAAATTGAAATTCCAGATTGATCATAAAAACTCCAGTTTGCAGTAAATTCTACATTCACCACCACCAAAAAATTAGTCGAAAAGCAAAAATTTACTCTTTAAACTGTTGTAATGACTAGTTTGTTATGAAAATAAGCCGATTTGTCCTTCTTTGCCAATCATAAACTTATTCTGTTGTTTGATGAATTTAAATACCATGAGCCCGCGTAATTGCTTCAATATGAAATCAAGAATGGCGTTGAAATGCTGCCTGAAACTCCGCAGGTAGGCTGATGCAAAAACAACTTACGTTGATGTAGACGGACTTTCCGGTACCGGTGGGGCCCACAAGTAAAACGGGAATTTTGTGAGTGACTAGCAGGTTGATGAGATAAGAATAACGAACTGTGTCCAGAGTGGGAATCATGATTTCGTTGAACTGAATGTCTTTTGAAAGGGGTGTGTCTTCAATGCTTTCAGTCCATTTCTCCCAGCTGAAAAAATTGAAAACGTTTCAACCTGATCATAAATTAGGAAAATATGTTGTCGTGCTATCGTGGCGTGACTACTGAAATTATAGTAGTTGAAAACAGCTACGTCTGAAGTTCTTTAAAATGACAATGTTATTGAAATAGCCTTAGGATCAAATTACTGAAGCAGCAAGTTTAACTGGTAATCAGTGATGCCATTAGGTACTCTGAAATGCCAAATTTAAAAAATTTGGTACAAATTTAAAATTTTAGATCGATTTTTCATCAAAACGACAAAATCTGCTACTAGGAGTGTTTGGCATTATTTGAAGTTTTCGGTACGTCGTTTTTTGCATCTGGTACTCCATAGCACATTAACAGCAAAGGCTTCTTCTACATTATTGCAGTAGCTTTGCTGCTTGTCATTTCTTGAATTCAAAATTCACACTTGATTGATTTCTACTGAACCGTTTTGCAATCCCTCGGTCTGTTCTGTCAGCAGTGTCCGACAGTCATCGAGCAGTAAGATACTGACAGTGGCGTAGGTAGGGGGCTCCTTCGCGCGCGCCTCAGCTCAGATCCTCCCCAGGAAAACGTTAAATGTCATTTTCAGTAACTACGCTTGTGACGATAACAAACAAATCACCTGTTCTACAGTGATAGAATTTGGCGGATATAGCTTTGAAACTATTGATCCCAAAAAAATAAAAAAGGTCTTCACCGTGATTTTACGTGAACACTGCCACCAAGCCTTGCTTTGAAGTTGAATTGAGCCTGGAGACAATATGGCTTACGAACTTCAAGTGACCCGAGAAATCATCGTAAAGTTATTTTCGCACCCCCTCAAAAAATTTCTGCGCACGCCCCTGGGTACTGAGATCACACCGACTGGCCTTAGTACGAATGTGTGACATGTGTGTTGTGGACGAAAAAGTCAGACCTCTAAGGTTAGACTTAATACCATTGCTTAGCTAGCCTACGCACCTCAGGCTGCAAAATGCCTGCTCTGCACAACTAAACTTTATCTTCTATGAGCAAATTTAATTCTGTTAGCTGGTGAGGTAAATTATCATACTGATACTGTTATTTTTCCTGGTGAGGACAAATTTACAGTTTGAAAAGAAGTCTTGTTTAGATTCCGAGTAAAGGTAAGCATCTGCTGCCATGCAATGCACTCTTATTTGTTTTGTCACTTATCACGCTTTGCGATTGAAAAATATACTACTATAGAGTGTCAGAGAACCAATGCTTTTCAACACGCACTGGTTCTACCCAATTGCAGATTGTATGAGCTCCTGACCCACTCATTTCAGTAGTATAGCCACAAGCAAATTTAGGGAGCGAAGAAAAATATGAAATTGGTTGGATGATCTTTACTTTTTTCGGAGAGCAGCTTTTACAAGATAACTATTTTTGACCCAAAACTAAGGTGAAGACTTTTTAAGAGTTCAACTTTTTCAACGAGACAATTTTCCTAATTTCGGCAAAAAATTGTTTCATGCCTACACTTCTTGATCGAATTCAGAAAATTGAGGGAAGGGACACTGTCCTGTGGCCCATGCCCAAGCTACGCCTACAACTCATCCCATGTATAAAATGAAACGGCATACTGCGTAAGTTGATTTCCTTCCAGAAAGCTTTGAGTGCCTTAAGGGCAAAATAAGCTTGTGGCGGATTGTTTATTTGAAACGGTTTTTGTGCGATGCATAATTGGTGCGATTTTCCTAGTCAATTTTGTAGAACACTCAAATAATTAATTAGCAGCTTGCAATCAAAGTTTTCTTTCTGTACCACGTCACTTGTAGCTCGTTTAAATTTCATTGCCATTACCAAAGCATCGTTTACGTTTTTTTCCTTTTTGCAGTATGCCACAGATTTTGATTAGCGTGAGCCCCTTAAAATTCCTGATATCTTTTCTGAAGACCATCAATGACGCTGAGACAAATTTCGAGCCCCCCAAATATTTGCCTGTAAGCCCATAACATCTCCGGCGCGCTTCATCATCTTAAAAAATACAATTAAATGCCCTCACCGTCCTTGACCTTCCTTCACGAACCTCCAGCTGTAAACGTCAGCTAGGTGCGGTAGAGGCACAGCCATGGATTTGCTCATGGGGAGGTCGCACTCGGTAATGCAGTACTCGGTCCGCATCGCCTCTCCTAAAATTCCATCCAAAATAGCGTGCAACAAACGATTAAATTTTTCTCTCCCGTCAGCGTCCGTGCTAGCACCCACGGACCAGATGAAAGAAAAGAGAAAAATTCCCTGAAACACGTTCAATAACTTCTTCATACCAGGCAAAACAATAAAGTCAAAGAGCGAACTTAAATGCTCCAAGGGCCAAAAATGGTTTGTAGTCTTCCAAAATTTAATTTCAGCTGCACTGTACACCATTTCACAAACTCTTCCTTCTGACCTTGGATAGAGAAAGAAAGACATACAAGTTTACAAGCATTTTTAATTGTCTTTGTAACTAAATAACTATTGACCTACAATGCGCGCATGTGCAGAAAAGCAATGCAAAAAAGGTTTACCTACTTTCACAAGCGCCAGTTGAGATACTTTTGAAGTTTTTGAAAATACTCTTCTTACTGCTAGTATAACGAAAATATTTAGGCGTATGCTTGCAGAGTTGACTTTCATTTGATTTTATTACCGCCGGCTTGAAATGCCAGAAAGCTTTGGATATCATGATTGGTAGACTTTAATTTAACTTAATGGGTTTACCGAAGTTTGAACTGGACACGCCTCAAAAATCGAGCAATTTATATACAGAAAAATCATCACATGAAAGTAGATAGAATGCACTTTAAAAAATTTTGATAAAAGTTATCAAGGATAAACTTGCCTCATACATCATCACTTGGTGCTCTTACCTCTAGCCAGCTCATCATCTGTTCTTCCTCCAAATTTTTTATAAAATTTTGATCACTAAACTCGTCCATTTGAGCCTCCATCAGCCTCATAAGAGATACGACTAGGTTGATGTCAACAGTGGGTGACAGCTCCTGAGAAAAATCATCAAATAATTAAATGGTGATAAGAATTCTAAGGTCTTTTTTTCAAAGCTGCAGTATACTGAAAGAAAATTTCTGTCGCGAAAACTCTCAGCAAACAAGTTTCCCACACCAAACATACCCATGCCAAAACTCTGCAAGTGACAACATTTGAAGCAATCTTGATTTGAATCAAACAAACCATTAAAATTTAGATGTCATAAAAATAATCCTTTCATAAAGAACACAGCATATCAAGAACGTCAAACACACATATATACAGAAAAAACACACACACATATATATAGAGCAAACATAAATACAGAAAAATTCAATGATTCAGAAAAAATGTAGCAATCCCATCTTACTCGTGCCCCTCCTCTTCTCAACCACTGAAGTGTAGGTCCCACCATTTTGTTAAAATACTCCTCTAGCAAGGTTTTTACTCTCTCGTCAATTACTGGAGGGAGAGTGTTCATCCAGGAAGAAAGCAAAGGCTCCCACCCAAGCATATGAGGCTCCATGTAAATCATACCACATCTCGAGACCTGAAAAATCAAGTGTCATCACTTACTGATAACACAATCAATGAAGCAACGTTAGTAAATCAGAGATGTATTGAGGAAAGTGCTTAATTTATGCCGCGACACAGATTCATAAACAACAATCCATTCATTTTCTTCCGATGTTTTCTGACGCAACTACGATTCAAAGCACCAAAAGTTGACTTTGGCAAAAGTGATACTTCAAAATGACCTCGTGGCTTGATTGCAAATTTAAGCGCTCTTAATCTTCAGCTCCTTAATTTATACTTTTTTGAAAAACAACACGTAGTCTTCAAATTTAGATGAAGTGCTTACGTGAAAAGTAGTTTGTATACTTTTCAAAAGTGGTTCTAGGTAAACATGACCGTGGCTACTAATCCAAAGTAGGCCTTGCATTAGGCTATTTCTGATTACAATGACCTAGGATATGCTATACCATGTAAAGCCTATCCTACAAGCATTTACAGAATCAGCCTGTCTAAGAATATGCATGGTTCAACAAAAGGAATTAAGACTCAAAAAGTTTTATATTCAAAGTAAAACAGTCCCTTTCAAAAGTTGATCTCAGAAAAGATGGTCTTCAACATAACTTTTTGATCAAAATATTGCAAAACAACTCTTTTCGAAACCTTGATCTCCAAAAAAAGCGATGTAATAGCTTTCAAAAAATTTAACTCCAAAACACAAAGGCCTTCCTTCAATCTGCCACTCCCTTCCCCTCTACAGTACAAAGTGTAACTCTTACGGTATCACATACCAGATATTACTGCACCACGAAGAAATTAGATTTACTTCTACTGCGTACATCTTACCACTCTGAACAAGTTAAAATCAATGCTGGTCGTGGAATTCAAGTCAATTAAGTCATTCAAGTAATTCAAGTCAATATCGCTACCAAACAAGAAAAATTGTCATTGGCTAATAAACCGAGTCCTACACCTTCAACCCAATGATCATTGTTCTACAGAGTAGTATGAATACGGATTCGAATCCCATTTCTAGAGTTGCTTTTACCATTTTAGGAGTCGTAAGATGTAGCAGTAGAGTTAATATAAATTCTCTTCAAGCAGTAATAAATAATTATTGCAAATATACTAACCGTGGCAGGGGATGCGACTTCCAAATCCATGGGCTCGAACATCAAACTCATTTGCGGAGACATTTGAATGATCTCACCTGACATTAAGCACAGTTTCTTGTTGTCGTCCAAAACTGTGTTCATGTTTTCAATCCATATCGCATCCACGGGCCCATCGAATACAAGCCATTTTCTGTCTGAAGTCTGCAAAAAATATTGCAAAAAGTTCAAGAAAGTGTCACTGCATTTTGTGTGAGATATAATATCGACTTCTTATTTTTTAATTGTTAAAGTTCTGTGATTCTTATTTGCTGTCAATGCGAAAAATTAAGTCAAAATATCCCGTACGGTAGGCACAAATTATTTTGATACAGACGTCTGAAACCATTCGTAGCAGCAGGATTCTTATATCGCTTCCATATTGCCGCAAACAGTTTAATGAAACGAGCCAATAAAAACAAGCAGCCCCACACTTTATTCGAGAAGAGAAACGACCACTGCAAAGCTCTGATCTTAATCCAATAAACTACATGATTGGGGACTCTATCAGAAAGATTTACAAAGCCGAGTGGAAAATTTACAGAAAATAAACTAGAAAAAAACATAAGAAACGGGTTTAATATTGTTTTTTTGTACAGAAAAGTCGTTGAATGTTTTAAATGTACAGAGTGTTTGTGAAGAGAATTGAGGTCATGTCGAGCATTTGTTAAAAAAATATCGATGAGCAAATACGTCGACGTACGATACCAACTTTTTGACATTTCCAGCCTTAACTTAACAGACGTTGATGTCCACTCGGCATGACATATTGTTTTTATTTTGTTGCCACTGCACAGATAGTTCGATAGGTATGTGTGAAATTTTTACCACATACTAGAACGAATCCTGTCGGAAGTCCAACTAAATTTTATTATGCTTGTCTAAAATCTGTTGTAGTTATAGTAAAATAAATTGTGTTTTAATTTTTCCGGGCACCATGTATGTCTATGTAGCGCTCACAAGAAAATGTTCTCGTCAATGCACATAGCAACATAATCGGACACGTTTCGAAGTTGTCCATAAACCTACAATAGGCAAAGTCCATTCCTCTCACAATCAGACTTTTGCTAAGAAAAGGCTTTCTAAACAAAGAAAACAAACTTTCGATAAAAAATTGACCTCACCGTTTTGAGATAAAGATAAACCAATCACAGCATGATAAGATGACAACTTCGCTTACCGGTGAAGATGCAAATGATCGATAACTAATGGCCAGCACTCCGTCGGTCCATTCATGTGAAACCGGGTCAAAAGATCCGTACAACTGACCCATAGTGACGGCCTTTGGATTAAGAACAGTGATTTGGACTTTGTTTTCATCCATTAAAGCCTACCATTCAGGAAGCTTTAAGTACATATGTATCACAATATCATTTACAACTGCATAGTCGCAAAGTTGATTTCATCCTACTCAAAATAGTAACCCTTTAAATTGAAAAGAAAATGACTGGGCTCTATTTTACGTACAAAAGGACCAATTAGTGATGCTAAAACTACAGCAAATTTTTTACAGTTTGGTTGATGACGTAATTAGCACAGCGCAGGGTAAATATAACTTGTCTTTTCCTGCCGCCTAGAGGCAGTAGACAGTCCGGTCTTCTACTTTTAGGTAGCAGGGAAGGACAACTTATATTTACTGCTTATGACTGCTCCAGCCACATCGAGCAGTTTACCATGTGCTTCCACTGCTGGCAGCGTGGAATACATAATAAATTGGAAAACATTTTCTTTGTCCTACTTTGCTAAGATACCACAAACAAAAAACGTTTCCAAGATTGCAAATCTAGCTTTGCATCTATGGTGTCATGAAGTAGTTGCCTTAAAGAGACCTGGTTGGCATCTGTCACAGCGCAGAAATTTGTCAGTTTTTACAGCAGCAGCTAAACTCCTTGCTTTCTGTTTAATTAATCTCCTAACAACAAGCAAACTCACTGAAATAACTTTCGCTATAAAGACCCATTCATGGGAAAGGGGAACGAACGGATATCTAAGATTTCGACCCGTCTACTTTCACATTGTCGCAGCCTAAGCACTGCAACGCTAAAGCAACCACCAGCGTAATGCAGCGTTATTATCTTAAAAAGCATGGCAGCAATTTTTTCTTAAACATATATCACACATTTTCTTGGGCAATGCGAATCAATCGTTATTGTGATAATACAACCCCACGTCAGTTTTAAAAAAATCTGTAGGGGTACACTCTTATCATGTTTATATCAAATGAACACCAAAAATAAGTTTTGAAAAGCATTTTATACAACGGCTGCTGCCATAGAAGGGACTGCATGTTGCTAGGGAGAGGGGGGGAGCGTTGGAAACATTTCGCCCTAAACTTCAGAAACAATTCGCTTGGATATTGACCTTTTTGCCGTTGAATTAAAGAGAGAGACCTCTTGGGGGATCGCTATTTTCCATCTCCCAAGTTCGCCTATTTGCACTTCAGTTTTAGAGTGCAGACCTTTTTTAGGGGTGGGATCGTTATTGTGAAAACAAAAGTCTTCACTTCAATAATTCCATTCTTTTAAAATTATTCTCCGAAACAAGCCAGGACCCCAGCACTTGGGATTTTTCCCAAGATCTCGGGATTTCGGCTTTAGCCTTGGGATCTTGGGAGGTAGCTTCGAAAAAGGTCAAAATCTTGGAATTTCAAGTAAAATCACGTATAAGTAGCAACTTTTATTGTTAGTTTAACTATCAAAAACCCGCTAGATCAACTAACAAGTTTACAACCGTGATTTGGATAGAAATTTATAGTAATGCTCTCATAAACTTGTTAGCCGATGTAGCGGTTTTTTGATCAAAATTGGCAACACTCCTCTTGCTAGTTGCTTGGCGCGGCAATGCATATGCCATAATTTGGTCATTTTTATTTTATTAAATTATAATTTGGTTATTTATTTTTTATGTATAAACAAAATTTTGGTTATTTTTACTAAATTTAATTAGCTTGGAAATTTTTCCACTTTCTTGGGATTTTTCATGTCCAATTCTTGGGAAATTCAAAAATCTAACTGGGATGCCTGAAAGGAAGCCTTCTTTTTAAAAGCTGGTACACCCCTACACACCCCATCAAGTTTGTACACCCTAAAAAAATTGTAGTAAACCCTGGGGTGTACTACACACCCAGTTGACAAGCACCGTGCTACGGCTCCAGTTAATTTAGCCACTTTACGGTTTGGTGTTTGCTTAAAACCTGGTCAACGCTGAGGCCAAACGCGAGTTACCTTTTTGTTGATGTTATTTCGGCTCAGTCGCATATTTGACCCCGCTTACCTTTTCATGAATTTCACTCAGAGCTTCAGCCAAAATGCGATAAGCCCGCGTTTTGCCACCGAAAGGACTTCCAACGATCATAAATCCATGCCTTACAAGCAACATCTCGTATATCTGAAGAATCTTTTGCGTAAAAAAGTCGGTCATCTGTTGCAAAACCAAAACAAAATTACGGCTAAACAACGATTCAAATGTAATAAAAAGAAAGTCATTTCTAAACACACAAAAATAATGCAAGCCAAAAATCAATCGACCAATTTTTGGCATAAAGCACAAATAGCAGCTTGGAACTAAAAGTTTGTCTGATCTGTAATCAAGACTTAACGTAAAACTTAATGAACGCAAATAATATGGGAAATTAAAAATAAATTGCTTAATTTCGAAACAGAGTTGGTTCGCTTTGCTACTACTTTTGAGATTACAGCTGACACCAAGAAAAACATATTGTAACAAAATTAAGGGCAAGAATTAAAAGAAGTGTTTTGGAAGAAATACTCCAGTCCTTCCCCAATTTACCTGAAGATTATCGTCGTCGCATTTGTTCTCAATAGCTGTCAGCAGGTGAGTGTAATCTGGTTGGGGGAGTCTGACCCCAGGGAAAAGATCAGAAGTGATGCCATTAAAGAGTGGAAGATCATGAGCTAAAAATTTGGGAAGATTGACATCGATGATGGAACGCAACATCAAGATGTCTTCGTCTTCTTCAGGATAAGCAAGCTGGACATAAGTGCAATTTGTAAGCAGCAATCAAATCTAAACCTTATACAAAGATTTACACTTCAAATTGCACTCAGCAACTACGCTAGATCTATTTCTTTTTTTCAGTCTTTTTGCATATTAGGCATGCTACTTCAGTGTTTGTCTAACATTACACAGTCACTTCTGAAGCAGACTTTTTCTTGGAGCAAGGCATCACTAGAATCAGCGAAAAAATAAAATAAAGAAACTATTTTATTCGACTTCACATAACATAAACGGAGAGAGTTTAAGAGAACGTCGAGATGTAGGCCATGAGCGACATGCAGGCATCACTGCGGTCGAAGCAAGCAAGGATTTGAAACCGCAGCGTGAGCTTGAAAGCAAAAGATGGTTCTATTACTTACATGCCGCATGCAACGCAACGCCACGACAGCTGAACTCGCTAATTCATATGCAATCAGGCCACGCTACCGTAAATCGCCAGACACGCGATCGTAAGAAGCGAGTTCGATGCTTGACTGACTGCTCCGCTTTTGCGCCTTCGGAAAAACATACTCAAACTCTTATTGGTCAGGCCTACGAATGTTCCGGTCCAAAAACCTAAAGCACACGATTGAAGTGGACGTGTGAGCAAGCTAAACTACCAGCAATACTAGAAAGTAGGCGTATTTTTTTTACTTTCAAGTTGGCAGCAGCAGTGAGCACTGATTTGACGGCTCGCATTCCATAATCGTAATGATGCTGTGACGAGAGTTGTTCCGAGCACAAGCGATACGTTGCTACGATCTTTACCGAAAGAGGCCGAGCGTTCACGAATCCGCAGCTGAAAAACAAAACAGCACTTTAAAAACCAAAATCTGACCGAATCAATCCAAAATTATGACAAAATATTCTATCACGTGCAAGGACGTATTACGCCATCCATCTACATGTAAAAACGTTGTAAAAGGAAATAGCAGAAACTGCGCAATTATTGTTGTAGCTTCACTAACCTGTACAGCATGATCTCAGAAATCATTGCATAGTCCGGGACCATCATTGCCACTGGTCTAAACAAAGCTTTAAGGTTGTCTGGAAGCTCTGATCTACCAGCATATCCTTCAAAAAAATCAAATCAAATACCAATTACGTTCACCTTTATAACATTTTATTAATATAAAATCTGAAAGTAGTGAAGACAAGATTTCAGAGCCATATTAAAATCTAAACGTCGAAATTAGTTTAAGACTTTAGATCATGCGTTTACCAAGCCTTGGCAAATTAAAAATTTCAAAACTATTTTAAAGTCAATACAACCAAAAATTTATAAGAGTATTTTCATGATCAGAAATAGAAAGAGACATAGCAAATGAGTTTCACATTTTTTCCTCCGATAACTTCTATTCATGAAGAACTGGTTGTGTTCGGACTCGCTTCCAAGTCATTAGTGCTGCTGGTTTAGCAAATTTCTACAATCACTGCGACCACGCAAGTAAACCGGCGCGATGGTGTAGTGGTGAGAGCGTCCGCATCGTAGTCGATAGACCTGGGGTTCATTCCCCAAGTCGAGTTATAACAAAATACTTTAAAAATGGTATTCACAGCTTCCTTGCTTGGCGCTCAGCATAGAAAAAGACAGTGTGGAGAACAAGCCGACAAGCTTGTTTGCTGTGTCCTTGGGCAAGGTACTTAACGGGACGCCTCCACCTTTGTGTGCAGACAGGTGGCCCACCCGTACTTCACCGAGTTACAATTATGAAGTTGCTAACCCAGCATGTCGTAAAAGAGGACTCTTGGGCACCCACCAGTGGCAGTCCTCCTTGTTGGCGGTGGGGCTACCAGTCACTCATGACTGGTTCGAAATGGGCTGCCATCTTTCGCCAAGCCTAATTTCAATAGGTTGCTGGCATGAACCTGAATTGCCGTTCATGCCGTATTTCCATCCCGAGGAAGAGGAGGGGTAACCACAAACAAACCAAGCAAGTAAAACTGCCGTAAAATGCCTTTCTCAAAGGCTCAAAAGCGCAGAAGTGATGCACTTATCAAACTTTCAACCTCAACCACGCATCGAGCCACTGATTTAAAAAGTGAAAAAAGAATATTTAACATAAATGCGGCTTTACTGTAACATAAAATATACCTGGGTTCATTGTGATAAATACAGCACACGAGCGATCCAATTTGATTTCAGTTCCTTCAAATAGCAAAGTAGATGAACCCGATCTAATCCCTGATTGAATGGTGAGAATTTGCTGAGCAACGACTGAAAGCACCTCCAAATCAATTCGGTTAAACTCATCAAAACATGACCAAGCTCCACACGATGCCAAACCCTGAAAGAATTTTAATACCACTGAAGATTTATTTTACATAAAATCGTAGACACTAAGCCTACGAGAATTCAAGTTGCAAGTGCAACAACTGAGAACTGAAAGTAATATTTTGTAACCGATGGAAAAAATGTTTATCATAAGTTATAGAGATTATTAACTAGGTGCTTCAAATAACGTCTTTAATCTTGACACATGTGAGATTAAACGCTTGTTTGCTATTTATTTTCGGTTCCAAGCAGATGACAAGTGACTGACGTGAACCACACCAATTACAGAAGCAAACTGAGCATACACACATGGTCCTGAATGAGCAAAAGATCGTGATCAACAGCGTATGGTAAACTCCCATCTTTCGAAATCGAAAACAAAAGAGCGTTTCGAAGTGCAAGTAGAGATATGTATGAATCAACTAACTTTAAAAAATTTCCCAAGAGCCAAATAATCCAAGCCATCAGAGCAGTTGAACACAACACATTGTTTTGCCACTGCTTTGGCAAGATCCTTGGTTGTTTCCGTCTTACCAGTACCAGCAGGTCCTTCAGGTGCCCCACCAAGATACAAATTCAACGCTCCAAACAAAGTGCTGAGACAAAACAAAAATTAATATAAACTTTTTCATTCTCGGTTCTGAACATGCGCAACAAATTAGGTTAAAGGTCAACTTGCCACCAAGTTGCAAGGAACGTTAAAATGTAAACAAAAAAAGATTGCTTCTGTGTGGTGGTGTTGTTGCAGCACCGCCTTTGTTTGTTGGTTGGAAGACATTCGTTTGAAAACCTCGCCCTAAAGTCTTTGCTCTAGCACGTTTTCTACCGATTCAAACTTTTGCCCTCTGTTCAGTTGTATTGCAAGGGATCAGCGTTCTGCGCCTTTGTTAATTGTCTGCGGCGCAATGAGCACTACAGCATTAGAATTGGTAAAAATGAAAGGCAACCCACTCGGATTAATGTTGGCTCAAATATAAACGCATGTTTTTATTTCAAGTTCTGGAGTGAAATTGGATAATTTTCAGTTATTTTTCTTTATATTTTGACTTAATAATTTTCTAAATTGTCCAAGACGAGCGCTTGGACCTTTGTAGCCTCGGAATTAGTTTGTTTCAATAAATATATTTCTGTTTTACCAACGCATTCTCAGAGCGGCAAAGGTCCAAGCACTCCTCTTGGAATATTTAAAAAATAATAAGTCAAAAAAGTCCTGAGCAACAAAAGAAAAAGTTAATGGATTTAGTAGGGAAAACAATTGCAGAATGTTGTGGGCCGTGCGAGGCTAATTTGTCTCTGTCTAATTGGCCCGGTGCGTAAAAGACTTTTACTGCATTGGGGCGATGAAAAATGTAAAGATTAAAAAATGCTTTCACCATTTGATTAATTAAGAATAAAAACGTTTTCGAGTTGCAAAAGCAACTTGTACAAAGAATACACCAAATACACGACATCCACCTCAAGACTCGCAAATTTTTTTAGGGGCCCGACTTACCGATAACATCTGTCAGTCAGCGGTGTGATGACAAGACGAGGTGTATTGCCAAGATATTCATATCCATAAGCAAGACCAGCATTAATCATACGAGTCATCATATTTTGTTCCTTAAGAAAAACTAAGAAATTTAGCGTAAAGATAATAGCATGACACCGTAAACTTAAGAGTCAATTTTTTGTCAGAAATCTGCGGATTTACCGCTCAGAGCATTATGTTGTGCGCGGCGTAGCAGTGCGGAACCGACAAACTATCGCTAATGGAAACTGCAGTGACATCCATCCATCCATTTAGTGCTGATGACTCAAGGGCTGTGAAGTCACTTTGCAGTTTCCGGAATTTTACCTTTGTCTTGTGTTCAATGAGTTGAGCAAGTTCTCATCATCAAATACTTTGATTTGATTTGTAAACCACAGCTACGTCCGTTAATGTGATATTAACATCGAATCATTTGTTTAAGCCGAGTTTTTACTGATAATAATCCGACCTTAAAATCAACAAAAGAAGTTTACTCGATGACGACTTTGTGCTCAAATGAATGCAAAGCCTAGCTGTCAATATGTGCTTGTTTACATTAATCACAGTGTATTCGAGAATAAAATACACGTGCTTACCTCCCAGTAGTATCGAAGCTGACAGAGCCAGGAAAAATCTTCTTTGGAGTTGATTTTCTTTTGCACCAAATCTGAGAGCACATCGCGCGCGTGAACGTCAAGTACGATCAGGGCGCCAAGCGTTACCCGATTTTGCTTCGATAATTTCCCGCGAACGATCATCACAATGTCCGATATTTGCAAGTTGCTAAGTTCAAGATAGTCTTTCATAGCCTGTGATGGAAAAGCAAAAAGATGATTGCACGTCATTTCAAACACGATTTTGCATTGTCAACATGAAGAAGTCGTCGCAAATGTTGGAATTTCTATCATTGCATCACCATAGCGTACAAGCAGACTTTAATAAGCAAGTGAGACTTACCGGTAAATCCATTTAAAATACAGTAGATTCCGCTTAATCGGGTCACATCGGGATAAGCACCATTTGGCCCGATTAAGCGGCAGACCCGATTATCCGAAGTCTTGCAGTATCTGTGCCAGGGTTGTCCTTGGTACACCAGTTATTTCAGCTAGCTGGCGATGACTAATGTTTGGAGGTTGCTCTCTAATTTTTCTTAGGACAACAACCCTTTCAGCAATTGTTAATTCTTTTTGTGGCATCTCTGCTTGGGACTTCACAAAATTTGCAACAAAACACAACAATTACCATGTCCAAGGGCATGAAATGACAAAATAATTTGCGCCTGTATTTTTCAATTGTTACATAATATAGTTGGCTTTGTGATATTGAGTTCTATTACATTACAAAGGCGGTTTTGCAATGAAACCAGTGTATGTCTGACTACAGTTGTGGCCCGATTAAGCGGAATAGTGGCCGATTATGCGGATTTAACGTTGTGCATTATCTTTGATTCGATTTTGTTTTTCACAGTTTGGCCCAATTAAACGGCTAACCCGATTAACCGGAGGCCCAATTAAGCGGAATCTACTGTATCTTGTATAACTGGTGCTAAGCCATTAAGAGGATGTTTTAGTCCGCAGACCAAGCCTCAAGGTGAGTTCATAAGCAGTACGTTCAGTTGCAGGATAAAAAGAAACCTTATTATATACTGTAGATCCCAAAAAAGTTTTTCCAAAAACTCAGGGCCGTCATACCCATCATACATGGATGGAAAAATTATTATGAATAATGGAACGGTATTATCAAATAGATCAAACCCCCAAATTAATCTAAAGCTTTTGAAAAAATCCTTGTCCCGGATTTGGAGAATTCTTAAATGGACCTCCGTTTCAACACCACAGAGCTCATGTTTTGTCCTGATACACAGATAAGTTCTCCATCTTATCTTAGCTGTTGATTTGGGTAGTTCAAACGATAGCACTTAGCTAATAAACCATCCTTTAAAACTAGATCGCAATGAGTGACTGCTTCCCACTCGAAACCATTTACTTATTTTGTCATCTATCGAACTCTCTGGTCATCTAGATTTTGATGAAATGAAACAAGTCTTTATTTGCCTAATATTTTAGCTGGGTCAATCAACTTAAAATACGACATCAGTTACTTACCTGTGGCCCTTCGCCCAATGCGAATTCTACCTCGTCCGTCCAGTACTTTTGCGTCACACATAGCACAGCTTGACCAGGCCATTTCTTTACCCAGTCAGTGCGAGGCTCAACTTGAAACGCCTCCAGTGAATCAGAAATCACCTGTTTCACAAATACGTTGTCTACATTTGAACTGCTCAACATACGGCCCTCGAGCCACTTGCAGCTTGAAAGAACCTTTGTTGCGGCCAGGGATGTGGAAGCGGAAGCTGGAAGCGGTCCTTTTTCTGTGGAACGTTTTAAAAAAGCATCTACATCAGGACGTAATCTCATTTGTAGGTGCGACAAGAAACGGCTCCTGGATTTCAGTAGCCCCGTTACTAGTGAAGATTTTATCTAAGCTCATCAGTGAATTTTATTTGTTTTACCTGCATGCTCATTCACATAATGCAAATAAACGTATTGCAGGAAAAACAAGCAAATTGTGAGTCTGAAGGTCAGAAAGCATGAAAGAACCTTGGAGTTTTCAAGTCAAAATGCTTGCAGACAGTCAAAATTAATACAGTTTCACCTCGTTAACGCGGACCCTGTTAAGCCGGATATCGGTTAACTCGGACCAAGATTTTATTTTCATAAAAATAAAAATAAAACGAATAAATCTCATTTACAGTGTACCGGTGTACTATACATTAATTATTATTTACATGTTATGAAGGTAAGGTAAAAGAAAATAACCTTGGTAATAGCCAATAATAACAGTCGATATCGATACAGGTTTGTTTGCTAGGCTAGGCTTGCCCAACGTAGCCTTCGTCAGATGATTTACTTGAATAAACAAAAATAAATGAATATATAAATAAATAAATTTGCTTTTTTAGATGTTATGAAGGTAAATGTAGTAAAACAAAATAGCTTATATAATAACAGCATTTTTAACTAAACATCGTTACCCTAGGCATGGTTTATAAGCCATGGCCTATAGTCCGTCGGTTAAGTCGGACAATCGGCTAACACGGACACCCTTCCCCCCGAGCTGTCCGGGTTAACGAGGTGAAACTGTATATTAAAAGAATGTACTGAGGAGGGATGACGATAGTGTTTTGAGGGTTGCTCTGAATCTTGAAGTGACTGGCAAGAGAAAGCGAGGACGACCGAAGAAGACTGGAAGAAGTGGAAGAGGAGACAGAGAAAGTTGGTTTGAAGAAGGAGGATGCTCGGAGACGAGATAAGTGGAGGGACGGAGTGCGAGAAATTGCAGAAGGAATGGGGTAAATCCGGCCATCTCTGCTAAAGGGAAAACACCGGATAAAAACTGAATAACTACTACTACATACTGCGCACAGCCAAATGAAATAGAGCAAAGAACCAAAACAAAATTGAAAGAATAAAAAGAGAATCTTAACAGATATTTTCCAACCAATCGACTAGAAGGCGGGTAACACTTATTAGTATGCATCGCATAACCTCATTTTATCTGAAAACTGTTTTACCTAAAATTTGCTTTCGAACATTCTTTCTACAAAAGCGTAGAAGAGCATGTTAACTATGTAAAACTACCGTGATACTGGTTACAGAATCGCGGTAATTCAAGTTTGTACGTATTCAGTTGTGAAGTCTAATTCACCCCTTGCTTTCTCTCCTAATAGGGCAAAAAAGCATCAAGAGTCAACATTCGCTATTCGAGCTTCTAATGCAATATCTCTCTACAGTTAAAATATCTCAACTATCTCTCGCCTTTCTAAGACTTGTGACCATGTAAGATTCAAGCTCAAGCAGCCACTTCTCAACCTGTCCTCTCGCCTTTGCTGTTGATATTTCATTGACAAGTCCCACTACCTCGCCTTCAGAACTTTTTATGTGAGTTATATCTAGAGAGAAGTATCATACTAATCAACTTGATCAATTAATCGGCAAATTAATCAATCTCAGCGATGGCATCTCAGTGACTTAACATCTTAAAAAACTTCTATCGCTGAGATGAAATAATTTCTTTACAAAAAAATACATAGTCAAAAGGTATCTTTCTTGATAAACAACAGGCAATGTAAGAAATCATATACTGAACCGAGATATATTCTTAAACGACGACTCATTGCCGTTTCACAACTCAGGATTGCAGGTCAATCAGGTACAATACGGAGGTAGCGTTTATGACTGTAGCCTACATCTTCAAGACTAACGTTGACATGGGTGGATAAATTTCGATTCAACTCATCATCGGAAGGACGGAGATTGTTTTTTGAGTTTGGCGTTCTGACTGACTGATTGAACTCATGGAAAAGCTCGTACACATGGGCAATAGGCAAAAAGTTTTTTGTTCATCAGCCAAAATACTCGCAGTTAGTCGGCATGCTTTGGTTTTCACTGGTATAAGGGGAGGTCCAGTTAGAAAGTCCACTGGTCAAAAGTCTAGGCTGACACAGGGTAACCCACTCACCCACAGCTAGTTTGAACTGATGTCTAGTGACTGGATCTCTTCAATACGAGCAGCATCACTCATGAGTAAATTGCAGTTTTCGTGAACCCTTGCGCCCCTTTTGTCGTTTGAACAAAAAGCAATAGTTACTATCAACATGCCATCCACTATGACACGACTCGAAAAGACTCTGGAGCAGTTCCACAGCCAATGGTCAAACTGCATCATCAAAGACCTTCAAGCTCTCACCTCCAACCATGACGATATCGCTTCCCTAACCTTAACAGGCCAGCCTAAAGACGAATTGCGAATGTTTCTGGTGTGCCCTCAACGATGAAACACCAGGCTTGAGACCAGTGATGATGACGTAACATGAGCTTTCTCAACAAGTTATAATAATGTGTCTCACCTAAGATATCAGTAAATTCTAAGCTAGCGATTCCTTCAAAGCATTTCTTCAAGTGTGGCTGCACGCGAGTTGGGTCTTTGGTTTCTGAAAGAATCTCCAAAAGTTCGTCATTGGACAAGAAGAAAAACCTGAAAAGTAAGCTCACCAAACAACAGTAAAAGCTATACACAAAATTACCAAATCAGCAATGGAAGTCAATACTTTCGCAAAAGCCAGGGTTTCACATATTACCAATATTATAACCAAAGCAGTTGTCAGTAGACACTGAATCTGAAAATACCTACTAACATCAATATCATATCTGATATCTTTTTGTGACTCTCGTAAGAAAAACACATTACTGCAATATCTGTGGTTCTCTTTATGAGTACAAGAACAAACTTTTCTTTTAATTTCATAAGCGGTATACAAATCTATAATAGTTAAAAAATATGGCTTTATCCCCTAGATACGGAAAGTACTCGAGTGATACAAAAAATTTTTTTTATACGAGCTTAAGAACCACAATGTTTAAAACACTTTTTGTTTCTAATACTGTTAAATTTGACATCATACCTAGGAAAAAAGAGTCGTTTCTTTTCCAAATACTCGTTCAAGCCTTTCAATATCATTTCTAACAGTTCGTTAGATTTTTTCAGCTTCTCCAACATTCTATCAATCGTGATCACTACCAGCACATGCTTGTCCTAAATAATAGCAGCTTGAGGTCACGGTAGATAACCTTTGACGATCATTTTCAGAAAAATTACCTTCAGTCTGGTTTCAAAACTTTCAACATTAAAATGGTTGTCGTGAAAACTACGATAACAGGCCAGTTACTCCCGGTCACTTATCCCCCGGTGTCTTGGGTTAAGGTAAAGATAAGGATTTAAGTGCCAAACCCTAACCCTAACCGGATGCATGTGACCGCGGGGTAAGTGTTCTAGAACCGAAAACTATTTGGTCGAACAATATTTCTGCATTCCAGCCATTTGGAAAGGATGAGTGGACGTTCTAATTTGACTGCAACCCCACAGAAAGCAGTAACCTTACATTTTTTAGCCTTTTCCTAACACCAACAGAATTTGACAAACTTTTACCAGTTCTCAGCCTATTTCCAAAACTAATTCCAAGCCAAGCTCTCTTCTTTATAAACCTACTGCTATGGCGTGTTTCATGATGTCTTTCCAAGTTTTATCGACAGTAGTAAATCTTCTTCCTTCCTCAGGCATTTGCGCCATTATGTCAGGCGAGCTGAAGATCGGTTCTAGGTACAACCAAGTCGCCTGAACTTTCAGCCACTCATCAAGAATTTCTTGAAGGAGCAGTAACTTCTCTTCCCAGATTCTGAAAAAAATGATCAGAAGGCATAGTAGCGTGGCGATGTTGCACAAGGCACCAAATAAACGTACAGCACTTGGTACATGCGTAAAAAAGATTTTGACCAAATTATTAAAACGATCACTGCAGTTACAGCACGAAGTATTTCTTGAAAAGAAAATGTGGAACCCACAAAGTAGAAAGTACATCTTTCATTCAGGACAATGTGAAACAGTGTGGGAACGCGGTTACCACGCGTTCCGACACAACAACACTCCTCGTCGCAATGCTTGCAACAGAAAATCATTGTCCTGGCGGGGTTGACGATTCCGAAAAAGCTCTAGAAGTAGAGGTAGTCCCAAAATCGATTTCTAGCTTTGAGGATGGAAGGTCAAGACTGCCCTGGTTCTCGGCCCACGGCACCGATCAGATTCGATCGGCCACCTTTCCTTCAAAACGAATACCTACTTGCGTCATTATATCCAGGGTAAGAGTGAGGAACTGCTTTTCGAAATTCCTACACGTGCTGGATTCGAACTTAGATTTCACGCTTCCAATTCAAGAGCCTTAACCAATACCACATCAAACGCGGCGCTTTTTAAGTATAGCCATTAAGAATTAGAACAAAAATTTCTAACTAAGTATAATCCATATCTTATATTATCAAAAATTAACGAAGCGCACACACATAATCCATCATCAGTGATGAAAACCTCGTAAAATTTTCACCTTATTTCTTCATCAAACGGTTTAATGAAAGGAGATCCTCGCATAGTCTGTGTCTTCACAATGTGATCATCGAGAAGCATTTGGATTTCGTCCAATGATGCAAGAATACTAGTTCCAGTTTCTCGATAAGGTATCATGCTAAATTCCATCTAAAAATGGTGAATGGTGAGGCATTCGTTTTGTTATTAGGTAACCGCCATCTTTCTTTACGGGATTCCACAATAACGCACTCACGCGTCTTGCAGAGTTGCTAGTTCACTGCCGCAAGAACAGCGCATTTCTTCAATTAAGCAGACTGGTCACAGGTTTCGAACTACTTTTATTATTTCTTGCGTTTCTTTTCTCCAGACTCGCACGACGGCAACAGTAACGCTAAGCATAGAATAACTTTTATTGTCCAAGCCTGCCACGGAGTTTCCAAGTTTCAAAAATCCGCTAGAACTTCATTTAAAAATCAATCGCAACAGTGCAGAGATGTTAGAATGGAAACCTGGTGGGATAGTGGCACAGTTCAAAAAGACACGCACGACGGCAACAGTAACGCTAAGTGTAGAATAACTTTTATTGCCCAGGCCTGCTGCGGAGTTTCCAAGTTCCAAAAATCCGCTAGAACAACTTGTATCACTTCTGATTAATTTACAGCTTGTCTGAATTCACCAAAAGACATCATCGCAAGGTGTCTTTCTCACGGGCACAAGCAATACAGTCATTGTGAAACTTGAAGGCATGACTATTTGTTTGTTGTCTCGTTAACAGGGCGCCTAAACCCACTCGATCAAGCCACAAACAAGACAAACTAACGTTGGAAAAACCCAAACCTAGAAAAGCACTAGGCACTTTTAGCACTATTACTACACTGTAAAACAGTGTAACTCAATATAACATCTACTTTAAGTTGAAACGTCTTCAATACGAAGTCACCAACAAGCAAGTAGAATAATGTTAGCAAAACGTACTTGTGCCCATTCAGAACTCATTTTTTCCATCGCTTTTTCGAGAGAAAACTCTTTGCTTGCTGCTTCTGAAATTGTTTCAAACTGACCGAGGAATTGATCTAAATTCATTAGCAAGTATTTCGATAAGGTTGTATCCTGAAATAAACAGCTACTTTAGTCGACAACACAATCAAGTGCTTTTCGTAGTTGGCTAAATTTATTTAGAGTTTTTGAAAAAATATTGTAATTCCAAAAGCACTATTGAGAAAATATAAAAATATTCTTTTGAGAAAATCTTGCATTTGAGAAAAAATGATACTCTGCTGAGCGGATTTTAGCAAACAACATATCCAAAAAAGCAACATCAGGCATTACGGTAAGCTTTAATACTATAGGAAGTAAGTTGAGCTTTATAATTCTTTATCCTCCGCTCAAGAAAAAGCCTATGCATTACATGCATTAACTTTGCTTCAAACTCAATACTGCAGCTGTGCAACATTTAATCTTAGTCAAACAAAGGAATCGCAGTTGAGTGACTGCAAACCGGTAAAGAAAACTTTTGGGTTCTTCGTTGCTTTCAGGCCAATACTGCACATTCACTTGACTTTTCTTTGATATTGTATCAATTTGCTTAACAGCGCGTGATGAAACAAAGTGCCTTTTTAGGCAAATACAACGCCTACCTGGTCTAGATAACGTGTGATACGACTTACGTCTTCCTGCAAGACCGCTCCTGCATTACGTTATGCTTTCAACAGCAGTACAACACAACTTACATCGTCAGGTTTGAGAGGAAATCCAACTACTTCAGCGAGTTTGTTCCAATGCCTATCTCTCAAGCCCTTATTACATATAGTCTGTATCAGAGGCACATGTTCTTTGAATTCTTGAACACTTACTTTGGTCTGAAAAAAGAAAGCGATTGATTGAATAACCACAGTCAAAAAACAGTAAATCACCAAAATCTCATGAATAGTTAAACCGTACCATTGCTTACAGTCTAGGGAATAAAAAATAAAAGGCGTAAGGATGGTACAAATAGCGAGAAAATTCAGTATAAAGTTGATTCTAAACGTAACAAAGCGGCAACTCATTTTTGGGGTTTAATTTTATATTAAGATAAAATTCAGTTCTTACTTTTTTAGCCATGTTTTGAGCGTGAACATTTTTTGCAAATAGTTTTTCCAGTTTATACAATTCTCGAAATAAATTTCCTATATCTTGATCAACAGTGTCAGGATCGATTGCACGGAAATCTCCTTCGGTCCATTCTCTTAAAAAAATTCAAATACATCTATGAAAAAAACTGTTTCGCCAAAAAGTTTTTCTTGATGCTTTTATCAGTGACGATATCACGTCAAATCGCCCGTTTCTTATATTTTCGACAGTGCCTGTATAGTCAGGGGTATTCTAGGCTAGGTACTACCAATCTTTTTAAAGTCGTGCTCCACTTTTGTTCTCAGAAATATTTCGTGACTTGCTTCTTCTACTTCGGCGTATATCGCGTTTGCGTATTGTAAATCCATATTGATGGTGAAAACCTTTCTTTGGAAGGGTATCGGCTTTGTCGAAGTCTATAATTTCCTTTAATTAATCGATCATGCTTTGGAGGTCGACTTTTTTCAAAGTCTTTATCTAGAAACTATGCTTTCCTAAACAGTGAAAGTTGAAGCCATAATCCACCCACAAATGTGCTGTGGCCTACCGGTCGAGAACCGCTGTTCTAGGCTATTACACAAAAATTATGCAATTGAAGGTCGTATGTAAAAAGGGAGGAGTCATAAGCCCTCTGAAATGTGCCAATCATACTATTTTCAGCAGTTTGAGCATTCGCAGCAGTCAATAGCTTAAAGTTCATTCGCAAGACATTCTCTTTCAAGGGCTAGACTGTTTTCCATCGGAACCATCCCCTGTTTACATCCTTGACCAAGACACCTCTCATCCCATTTAAGCACGTCTTATTACGGCTATTGACGCTCCTCACTCTTGTCGGAAACTCTCTTTATGCAACCTCTATTTCAGGCCACGAAGTTGCTCGACTCCTGGGGTTCCATGGTTTTCCGCCATGTCTCCGCCCCGAGAAAACATTTAACAACAATGGTGGCTTGATATGAACCTCACTATGCGCCATTGCTTTTGTAAAAATAATTTCTTACAACTTCCAAGATTGCCTAAAAACTAGATGAGCAAGAATATATTTATGACAGGCCCAACCCAGCTCGGTCACCGCTGGATAGTGCGATAGAGCAATGCATAAACGGACCAATTAGAGTCGACGGGACAAGCGCTCTTTTCAGTTAACGGACTGAAAACAGGCAGATAAGGTTGTAATGATTACACAAAATTTTCGAGAGGTTGATAACCTACACTGTTGTCTTGCCGAAACGAAGAGATTATTAAAATAAGTACAATAAAACTACTTACTTATACTTTACGTTGAACTCTACCGTAGTTTCGTAGAGTTTCAAATAAGGAGTCAGAATTCCAACTAGTTCCTTACGAAGGGGATATTGGCTGGCCTCCCATCCGTATGCTTCCTCTTCAACATTGAATTGCTCCATTTTTTCGGAAGCAGTTTCAAGCCGAGCTTATGTGTAATACTCAGTCTTAGTTAAATTGCAAAAACTTAACCTTCAAGTTTTTCAAGACACTCGTACAAGTTTGTCAAAAGTTATTCAAACGTTTTACACAAATACAATATCATGAAAATTGATTCAACTCATCAAACACAAGATGAATCCAGGGCATAGGAAACTGTAAATCGCCTTCACGATTGTCGAGTCAGCAACTACCGTAGAAGCCACCACAGGCCTCGCAAGCCATAGTTTGAGCCCAAAACGTAACTTAGAAAGCAAACGTGGTTTCACTCGCCCTACCGTATGCAACATGACGCTCTGAGTGCTCAACCAACACACTCTAGACTAGAAACTTGACGCTCAATTCACCACATCATGCTGTCAACACAAAAAACCATACCTCCTACATTTTCTCTTTTTTGTTAGCGGAAGGCAGGCATAAAGGTCTCTAGCTTATAGTATGTTGGCATTATTGGAATTTGAATATGCCAAATAATTACTAATACCAGCAACTACATCAACAACATTGAAATGGTGGTTTGATGGACAGCGCGTCTGATTGTTTGTTGATGGACACAAAGGTTTAGCTCTCTGACAAAGCGTTGGCTCAGAGCGCAGCTTGCAAAATAACCAGATGGAAATGCCACATGTTTAAAAGCTCATGCTTCGGGTTTAAGCTGTATGAGTTGCACCACTCGCTACACGTATGGGAGACTGCCGACTTAATGACCGCAAGATTATAAACAATCTTGCAAACTCTGTCTTTGTTCAACGACTTTATTAAATTCCTATGCATGCTGCATTGAATACAGCAGAGCAATCATACAATATACACAGACACCTGAAAGAGCTTGAGCTTTCTTTAAGTATCTCTGCACATCGGCTAGGTCAGAATGACTGGTGAATTCTTCCAGTTGCTTCTGATAACCTTCCAGCTCTTCGACGAATCTCTCACGACGAAGCTATACAACACGATTACGAAAACTGCGTAATACACGTTGTTTTATTTACCTCAAATTCAACACACAAGAAACGAACGTTTTTGAAGAGTGGGAAAGTACTCTGCTGGTTTTAAGCCAATAGCAACCTAGCTAAAGCGTAGTCAGCAATAAAAATAAAATGTGAAAATAAACAACTGCTCTGTTCAATCAAGCCACACGCAGTATAATACATGACAAGTTTTCTTTAAACAAGCAAAGCTCAAAAAATTAGAACAAACAAAAACCGCCGAAACTTTTCGTCCCTCCACGTGGACTTCATCAGGGCAAACTAGCTTAAACACAAGTGCCCGTAAGGAGATGAAAAACTTCGACGCTTTTTGTTTGTTCTAATTACTTTCGTTATGTTTAATAAATTTCAGTTCCTGAGTTTTGAAACCTGGAAGAAAAGTTCCCCTTTTCAAAGTCTAATAAAAATTAAATTTGCAGTCTTAAGCTGCTATAATTACCATAATTGATTGCATGTGTGTTCTGGTCCCGACTTTCTCCTCCTAATTCAAGACTGGTCTTGATCAGAAGCAGACTTTTTATCCACAAACTCAATCCGTTTCTTTTATCAAGTACCAAGTCATAAAGTCTAAGGATGGGGTAGGGACCAAAACAGAGATTGTTCTCATAGATTGCATCAAGAGCTTTAATAAATGTCTCAAAATGTTACCACTCCCATGCAGCTCAAATCTACAGAGGTAGATCCAGTTTGCATTAACTCTCCAAAAATACTTAAACTTTAAAATAAATATTTTTTGTGCTATTGCTTAGCTTACCTTCAAGCCTTCTTGATACTGCTGTCTTTTTTCAATGACGATTTTTTCATGATCTTCAAATACAGCTCCAATGCGATCGTACCACTTAAAGACCTCTGAATTAAGGCGAATTTCTCTTGGAGTGAAAGAGGTGAACTCCACGAGATAGCTCAGCCTTTCTTTGCATAAATACAAACCTTTTTCTAATTCTACCATATTCCTTTGCTGCACCTATAGAACAAGATAACCAGTTGAAAAGAAATAGCGTTTAATTTATACAACGAACTGTTTTAACTAAAAATGGATTTAGTAAAACTCAAAAAAGTCAAAAGATATGCAGAAAAAATCAGGCTCTGGGTAGACGTCTTGATTATATTCTGGCAAAATCAACTAATTCCAAAATTGTTTACATAACTAAAACGTGTTTTGTTTACCTAACTGAAACGACGTTAGCTCTATCGAAGTTCGTTAAATTTCAATCAGTTTTTGCGAAAATCTATTTCAAAGTATCTCACCATTTTAACATATTTTTGAAGTTCCACCAGTTCTTCTGTGTTTGCGGGCGTGGTAAGCGCTTTTTCAGCAATGATCTCAAACTCTTTACTTAGCCTGCAAGCAATAATCTTTGTGAACTACTTCCTCACAAAACTGAAACCATTTTGTCTTCGATCTCAAATTAGAACTTCTTCACTTCATAATGAACAAGGGCTAAGCTTTCTGTGACAGCAGCTATAACAATGCATTAACAACCAAAAGTTTACATTTTATAAGAAATTATTATAAAAGCTTAAAAATAGCTACGTACAACCAAACATACCGAGCCAATCTACAAACCTTTCGTTTTCCTCTTGATTCTTCTTCGTCATACGTAAAAGCATTTTCTTGGCAAGACTGTTCGCTCTTTTAGCTAGAGCACTAATCAATTCAGTGCAATGCACTTCAAACATACCAAGACGTATAACCTAAAACATTGACTTTGTGACTAAAAAATAAAGATGGTAATCTAATTCCATCAAAAGTTATTTTGAAGTGTAAACAAAATCAACTACTATTTGCATATTATAAAAAATAAGTCACCAATACTCAAATTACAAAGAATGTTTTTTTGAAGAGGCACCCGGCAGATCCTTACACTTAAGTCACATCAAGCGATTTTTTACGTAGCGAGTGCAACTGCAGCTAATATTCGCTGCAAAAACCAAACCGGTAGTTACTTCTACTGGTTTGGTTAGTCACAATTAGCGATTTTATAGCTGCAATTGCACTCGCATCGTAACAAATCGCTTGGTCTTTAGCATTTTCGAAATGCTTGCTTGTGAGCACTAAGGCAGGTCACTTAGGCCAAGCCTTGCTGAGGATAAGATGAAAGTCTCACACAGAGTAAAGAAAAAAAACTTATCTAAGGTTTGCTATCGTTCATATTGGTTAACTACGGCTAACCTTTCTAGAATTAAAAGTGATGTCGTCCGCCAGTTGTTGGTACTTTGTAACTTCTTCAATATAATCAAAAAAGGGCAAATCTTCAGCTAGAAGTTTCTCCACTTCTTCATCAGCCTAAATATGAGATTATTAACGCGTAGAACCTCGTGGTCTGTTTGCTGGTCTTTCGTCAGACTGTATCACTCTCCAACAGGTAGCTGCTCGCCTCCACCTCTCCTGACCTTGCATAGATGGAAGTACCTTATTACGTGCGAGCCATCCACCAAAGGTACTGCAAGCGAACGTAATTTCCGGCTTATTCTCCGAATTAATCGTTTGGTGTTGAGCATTAAGCTGTGGATGCCGCTACTAAAAAGAAGCCTTTGGAATGACCCGCCGTTGTACTTCTGCACCAATCAACAGGCGCCTTAAGCTAGTGGTGCGGTCCCCGACCCCGTTTGAATTGAATCGAAAGGGCTGTTGGCCTTACCAAGGGTCCTAGTTACCCCAGGAGCTCCCTTCATACAAACCATTTTTTCGCGGTGCTGCCCTCTGAACATAGCGCAGTAGGGCAGCACGCAGCCTCTTTAAAATCGGTCGGCTGTTTACTCTCTTCTTCTGCTTCTCTCTTGCCCGTCTTCTCCTTCTCTTGATGAGCGGCAACATTCATCTTCACTGTGGCCACGTCTTTCCCTGTTCAGTTTGCGCTGAAAATGCGACCTGGAGAGGTAGATCGGTGCAATACTGTATCTGCTCCAAATGGGTCGATTTAAAGTGCTCACCATTCTCCTTTTCTCTATTCAAAACTCTAGGCAGCTGTGACTCCTGAAGCTGTCCTCCTGCTTCTCCTGGAGGCCACACATCTACCAACACTGTGTCTTCCTCTTCGCACTCCTCCAGCTTGTAATCCTCCACTGTTCAACCTGGTCCATCTGGCCTCCTATGCTAATGCAGCGCTCCCGTCCCATCCTGGCTTTAAAACCTCCTGCCCTCCTTTCGCCCACTTCATATCTTCTCCCTCTACACCCTACTCACTACCTCGTGTTTCTGGCTGTTTTTCTCCACCTCCTGCTTTCTCTTCCCTCTCTCCTGACTCGGTCAGGGTTCTTTAATGGAATGCTAAAGGTCTTCAAGCCAGGAACACTGAACTATTGCATGTTATCTCGTCCCATCCTGTGGATCTTATCTGTATCCAGGAATCCAACCTTAACTCATCTTCCTCTTTCCGGATCCCTGGATTCTCTGCTCTGCGATGACTGCACTCACTCCCAGTCTCATTCTTTCTGCTGATGACTCGCACGCTAGCGGCAACGTCAGACAGACCTATTCTTCTGTAAACTTCCTACCTCCTCGCTGTCTTTGCTTGACCCCTACTCTGATCATGTAGGGGTCAATATTTCACTAAACAACTCCTCCTCGCTCTCTTTCCTTAATGCTTATGCTCGACCTATCCGCTCTTCCTTGACGGATAGTAGAACAAACTCCTTTTCTCCCTCCATTTTTCTCTCCTCCAAAAATTTTTTCATTCTGGAGAACTTTACCTGCCATCGCCCCCTCTGGGACTCAGAAAGTACTTCTGACCCTCGTGGGAAGTATTCGATTGGGTTACCTTCTCTGACCTCCTTCCCCTCAATGGCCTTGACACGCCAACTCTTCTCCATTGCTCCTCTCCTGACATCTCCGTTGCTCACTCCTCTCTTGCCCTTGGGAGATGCTTCAGGACCTGGGGTGCGATCACCTACCAATTCTACTAACTGTCCTTCTTTCTCCGGTCTTTCGCCCCAACGAACGATCGCCTTTCTTCGATTGTTAGAGAGCTCATTGGAATGATTTTTCCTTTACTTCGACTCTCACTGTCCGTCTGCAGAGGAATACTCAATTCTTTCTCTTTCCTCTGCTGCTGCTCTCTTTATTTTTATGACACTGAATGCACCCAAATTTTCCATTATTTCAGCCGCGTCAAACGCCAACCTAAAGCCTGCTGATCTCCTAAAGTGAAAGAAGCGGTAAGAGAAAGACGTAAAGCTTTTATTGCAGCTCATAGACGTGATGAAAATCGTCAGCCTTACATCGCCTCCTCCCGACATGTCTCGCCTGTCATCGCCAAAGCCAAGGCTGAGACATTGCAGACGACATACTCATCTCTCTCTCCTAAATCTGACTCTAAATTCGTGTATTTTCTTCTCCGTTCTGTCGCTGGCTCTTCTTCCTCATCTTTTTCCCCTCCTAACTTCCCCAACTGTTCCTCACCCAGGGAGTCGGCTTCGGTCTCCGCCGATTACCTGAGATCCCAGTTTTCTGTCTCTCAGCCAAAGACCTTGCGTAGCAAAGCCAGAGGCTACCTGTTCGAGCATCGCTAAGCCACGTAACCGGAGGAGTCTCATTCTTCTTTTTGCTCTCCCTTCTCCCCCGCTGAATGTCTCGCGGATGCCACAAACCTCTCTTCGTCCACTGCCACAGACCCAGACAAAATTTCCTACCCCATGCTAAAGCACCTCCCTCCCTCAGGCATTGATTTTCTTCTTCACATTTTCAATCTTGCCTGGTCTTTGTATTCTTTTCCTTCCACCTGGAAGACATTTTCTATTATTTCCATCCATAAATGGAAATCCTCTTGACTCTCCAGCTTCCTTCCGGCCTATCTCTCTCACCTCCTGCGTCTCAAAGCTTTTTGAACGCATCGTGCAATTGCGTCAACTCTTCTTTGTGAAATCGAACTCCATTCTCTTTCCCCGACCGGCCGGTTTCTGCCCTGGATGGTCTACTCGTGATCAAAGTCTTTATCTTTTTCGGTCCATTTCGGATGGATTTAACAAGCCCAAGCCTAGCTCTTGGACGATTCTTGCTACTATCGACTTCTCAATAGCTTTTTACTCTATCTAGCATGCCGCTCTTTTCCACAAACTTATTTTAGCTAGCCTCCCTCTTCGCTTTGCTCGTTGGGCTCGATCTTTCCATTCCGATAGACGCGCTTGCGTGGTTTATCAAAATCACCAAAGTCGCTCCTTTCGAGTCTGTTGAGGTGTTCGCCAAGGATCCGTTCTTGGCCTTGTACTTTTCTCGCTTTTCATCAGTGCTCTTCCTGCTTCTCTGCCATTTTCCCTCATCTGCTCTCTTTATGCTGAAACCAAGACTCTGCACGTCCTCCTGGAGAGCTTTTGCGGCCACTCACCCGCTCATGCTTTCTGCTACTTCTCCTAGGGAGGTTCTCTTTGCTTGCCTTCTCTCTCCTCCTTGGAACCTGCCTTCCTTCACTGTGTAGTCCACCGTTTACTCTCCATGCTCCCGATCCGATTCACTCTGTCTCTCACCAAGGTGCGGCTCTCGCTCACCTTGACTCTCTCCCACCTCACGATCTGGTACTCTGGACAGACGGCTCTGTTCCTTTTTTTTTTGGCAAAAGCGGCTCTGGTGTCCTTGCCAACTGCTCACTTTTTGGCACTGAAGCCACGCTTTCCTTTTCGGCAGGCCTAGCACGTTCAAGTCTTTTCGCGGAAGCCTGCACCATTCTGCAAGCTCTGCGCTGGTTTCGGCAGCATCATCAAGTCTGCCATTTCTCTTCTCCTTCTCTCCGACTCTTGCCACACTGTCCTCTCCTCCGTCTTTCCTTCTATTTGAATCTTTCTGGAAGATCTGTCTTCTTTTTCCACTTGTACTTTCCTCCAGTGCTATCCTGTACATACAATGGATGCCCGCACATTCGTTTCTCCCGGTAAACGATCCGGCTGATGACTTAGCCAGCACGGGGAGCGCTACTCGTGCCCTCTGTAATCCCTTGCAGTCTCTCTCTTATATCCACTCTTCTCTTTTCTCGGACTTGGAGGCATATTGTCTTATCAAAATTCTTTGACAAACAGGTTCCTTCAGTTTTCACTGAGGAACTTGTGCTCCTTCGTCATGCTCGCTGTGCCTACTCTCGTCTTCGCTGCAACGGACACTACCTTCTGCCAACCTCTTATCTCTCTAGAATTGGCAGAATCGAGAATCCTTCATGCAGCGCCAGCGGACATTCGTCCCAGGACACCTCTCATCTCATTCTGCATTGTCCAGCAACGGACTCTTTGCGCCGCTCGCTCTTTGGCGACTCTCTGTCTCCCTACAACCTCTTGTCCAAGCCCCGGGGAGTTTTCTGGCTTCTGGGGCTCCATCGTCTTCCGCCATGTCCTCATCATTTGGAAGGGGTCGGGTAACAACAACAACAACAACAGGTGGTAACTAGTAACCAGCTGAACTAAAAACGTTCAACGCTCTTTAAACTTTACGCGTAAAAACTAATTTTTGCCCAAAGGTGGGTTGAGTCGTGTCTGGTTCTTGTGGGATTCGAAGCCGCGTCTTTAAAAATGATCTTCTCGCGCAGCGACGCCCGTTGACATGCAGCCGCGTGCTGCCATTACGCTTTGACGCACCGCGTTTAGTGTATAACCTTTCGAAGATCTTTCTATGACAAATCACTTCTTGTGTGATCAGCTTTATGGATGATATCAGTTTTAATCCATACTTGAACGGTTAGCAGTAACGTCAAAACGAAGTTGGTTCAAAAGTAAACGGTACGTTAATCTTGTGCTTTGTGTAAGATTGTTTTAAAAGTCAACGTTAATGCTATTGGGGGGATCTCTTGGCCCTTGGCAAGCCCTGCTGATGAATCTAAAAGGACTAAACGCGTCCAGGGATGACTTTGCAAATATCTCTCAATAGCATTGCCCCCTTCGGAAGCCTCGCGCCTTCAGCACTCGCTTTGTTTCGCTTCTCGCTTATAAGACGCTCTCTATGAATCGTAACCACTTGGAGCTAGCAATTAAAATTATATGACAATTGCTGGTTGTTTTGGATAGAGCATCGGAAATGGTATTGTAAGAGTTAGTAATACTAAGAGCAGCTAAAGAGTTTTCGACAATCCTAATTAAAAAGTCATTTATTCATTGATTCATGGGTATGAGCTCATGCTCTGTTAGCTACTTTTTAATCAGGGTGGGACACGGTAACGGGTAAACTGCTTGGTTCTACTACCTTTCTGCCATAATAAGATGGAGAAATTCCGTTAAGTGTCTTTTCCAAAAGCACAACAAGCGAACCTACACGCTTTTTTTACACTATTTCTTTCGTGATGAGTGCCAATCACGGCTGCTGTGTACAACAATTCTTTGAAGTTTTTTAGTATGACTCGACCAAGGACCTGAAGCTACGTCTACCGATTACGAAGCGGACGCTCTAACCACTATACCACGGCGCTCCATATTGTTGTTAAAAAAATAAAATTTTTATTAGAAGGAAATTGCCGATGTAGCACTCCTTAACGTGCGTCACCCGGTATTGTATCGTGCTCAACGAAAAATAAATTACTTTTTTGGTAATAAGATCTTGATAGACATCGTACAACTTCATGTGCTCTTCGGGACCAATAATTTCGCGGGCAATCACTCTTCGAATTCGCGCTTTTGCTTCTTCAATTATCTCGTCCAATATGATTGGCTTCAGCGTGCTGTTGTTTCCACTCTGCAGCCAAACCAAGCATTGTACTACAAAGCTGATACTCATGTCAAAAAAAGATCGTTTAGTTGCAGAAGCAAGTTTTGGTATAGCAAGCGTTATTGCACTTAGCAGATATGCTAACAGAACTTCGAAACCTGGTTTCGTAAAAAATCTTCTTGAACTGCTCAACCTATCAATCATGGAAATCAAAATGTAGCCCAGCTACGGCTGGTGAAAAGCTGCCATATTAGAATTTTTAGGATAGTTTTTCAAGAGACCGTGTTTTTGCTCAAAAGCCGAATTTAAATCCTCGAGGAATAAGCACTCTCCGCCAACCTCTTATTTTCACTTTCCGTTGACCCCAATATTCATCTACGATTTAGTAATGACATAGTATTCAAAAAATTAAGCTGGCAGGTTAATGGAAGAACTGCTCTTCAGCGAACCCAGGAAGCTTCCATCGTGCAAATAGCTCATCAACAAGAGAAAGGTTTCCATATATTGCGGAAGAGATAAGAGATATATTCCCCCAATCCTCTCTATTTCAGACTCGCCTCCACTTACCCACTCCGAATACAGTTTGGTTTCGATACGTGGAACTACGCCGACTGCCTTCACCATGATGTCAAATACGTTGATTAGCACAACTTCGAAATCATTGAAGTCGGGTTCAAATACTATCTTGTTTCCACTCAGAATCAGATAAACAACAAAACCAGGATGCTCGTAAGCACGGACAGATTTCTGTTAAATGACACATAAACACGACAAAGCTATATAACGTTCCATTGGAGCACAGGGCCGTAGGCATGTAAATGATGAGGAAGCTGTGTTCATCAGTGCTACTTGCAAGAGCCAAAGCTACAAGCAGCCAATGATTCAGCCTGTCTACTGATACGCGTATTGATCCTAATTTAACCAAATCACGCTTAAACGCATCACGAAAAAAGTTTTTCAGTGAGAAGCACCAATTAATGTCGGAAATATGGGGGTGATGATGACCACCCGCCTCTTTCTTATGTCAAAGATACGACCTGACACACTCTGCCACGCCAACCTAAACAATTAGGAACATGCCAATTGAGTAAAATAAGTGGTGGCAATTTAGCGACCCCCCACCCATAAGCGTAGCTAGGAGGGAGCAGGGGCCATGCTCCCTACAATTTTTTATAGCAATTAAGGGTTGAAGATGTTTTTAGTCAATGAAATTCATACAAAACCTCGATCGTTCTCCGAAACAAAGGTCATCCAACAAATTTCGTATTTTTGCCCCCACACCCTCAAAAATTTGCTTCTGGATAAAGATTGCCTGGGCTGCAGCCGAGGATATCAATTTTAGCACTGGTCAGGCTTCGGACGAGGACCTTTAAAATGAAGGACGGAACCGTGAATTTTTTAAATATTTAAAAGATATTGTTGAGCATTTGTGCTAACAGTTCACTGCCCAATTTTATTGTTTAATAAGTATTGCAACGTTGCAACTTTTGCAACGTCTATTTCACTGTTTTATAAGCAAACCCACAATCAGAAAAAATTATAAACCCTATTAACACATCAAATAGTTTGATTCAGATTTTTTTGTAAACCCTGGCTACCGCTTTGGTCCCGACCAGGGCAAACATTGCAACCCAGGCCATTCCCTATCTCTGGCTGCACCACTGGCCTCACCGCCAACAAGACCGACTTTTTGAAGATGCTGAGTGATCAGCTGCACAACTCTACCCAACTCGGTGAAGCACGTTCGCATAAATCAATTGATTTAAACAAACATGACTGTTGAAGGCTAACTTTAGCCAGAAAAAACAAAACCCAAAACGTTCTTGTGCATCACAGAGTTAGAATAGCTAAGCTGTCCACCCAGCACATTGTATCATGCGACAAATCAACTGTTGTACGTCCATTTCACCCCAATGACGGTCCTGCTTGTTGGTCATAGAATTACGAGCTTGCATAATGCGATGGTTGAAAATGACTGGAGCCTTCGCGAAACAGAACAGTAAGTTTCGATAAGCTAAATTGGGTAGGCGGTGACGATTCTGAAAGTTTGACATTACGTCTCCATGTATAAAGTTGAGTTATGATATTCAATGTATTTTTCTGCACCGGAAATACCTTTTGTCGATTGTTCCAGAATATTTTAGTGCCCAAACCCTCTCTGGAGTCACCAACACAGCTGGCAAGGTGCACTTCCAGTTTTTCCATGACTAGTGGAAAGAAACATAGAGGGAAACTTGTATGGAAACAACGAAGCTACCTTGAAGTTTAAACTCAATCATTGCCGCCATCAACAGTGCTACCACCCACTAAACTACTTCGCCGACAACGACAAAGAATTGTCGTCGGCAAAGTAGTCAACTATGCGTCCTTTGTCGGTTTAGAATGATAATATCGAGGTCACCGAGCTTTTCGCAAGAGACGATATTTGGGCTTTCATCAATTGCAGACCGCCTTGTTGGTGGTGGGGTAACCAGTCTACAATTAGTATTTAAGACTGGTTCGAAACAAAATGCCACTTTCCACTGGTCTGATCTTGATACGATTTGTAGTGTGAGCGTGGATAACAGTTTCATGCTCACCTCCATCCCAAGAAAGAGGAAAGAAAACGCAACTATACCTACAACAAAAAAAGGGAAACAATTACTCCAGGCTAAATGTGTTCAAGCTGCTTACCGGAGGCTGGTCTATGAGGTTCGCGTAGTCCTCGATTGAAAACAAGCAAAGATTCTGAAGCTGCTCCGTCATCAGCGTACCCGCACAGTTGAAAAAACTTCGCAACTTTTCCTCGTTATGATAACTGGGAACATGTCTCCGTTTGTTTCCTTGATAGTAAATGTTCTGAACTTCTGGCACCCATCTAAAAGCGACCAAACACAAAACAATATTGTCAGAAACTCTAAACAATTGACCTGTGCAGTGAAATTTGAAACGTCATGTAACAGAATGCTTTTGAAGTATTATGACCAATCCTGTTCTTTGAAAATTATCAAAAAAACAGACAACTCTTCCTAAGAAGAGAAGGATGTGACTAAGGCATTAAACAAAACTCTTGAAAATTAGGCCTCTGCTTTTAAATGGAAAATTCGATGTCTTAATATCTTCAGCTTAAGCACTGCATGCCAGCTAAACCAAGCTGACCAACAAACACTTTTTCGAGACTTACAATTTACATGCAGAGAAAACACTTGGAAACATTTTAATTGCTACCTTACGATAAGTGACCTTTTATTTTACACTGCTTTTTCTGAAATTAAAAAAATATAGAGCCAACAGACTTTTTTAGAAGCTTGTCTTTTGCTGCATCAATGTGCTTCATGATTAACCCTTGAAATGTAGTCAGCTCCATCGAATTTTCTCTGGCGTGAAAGTCATTAACATCCACAAGTCTCAAGTTTCTAAACAAAATTTTTAGGCAAATGAAACACCGCATATCAATAACGAGATAAATCAATTTAAATAGAGCCAAATTTTGTGCTTCAAACGAAATGCTAGCATCAAATATTATAAGCTTAGGGTTGTGTTTAATTACAGCTAGCCTTGTAATGAATTTAACAAGACAGTGAAAGCTTGCGCTGCTTGCACATCTGACTGCAAATTAAATTGTTTTTTTTAGCTAAATGAAAGGCGAACAACAAAATCATAAGTGTAAAAAAACAAGAACTCGAAACTGTAAAAATAAGAAAAAATGTAAAAATATAATTTACAAGCATTTTACCAAGAATCTAATAGCCCTATGCCCCATGATTTTGCAAATGATCTCACAGATGCGCATTTCATCGAGCAGCAACTTATAATAAATTATAGGTGAAAAAATGGCTGCAAGTTATTCTTTGCTAAATATAACAGTGCTTCCATAGATTTGTATTATTATCAATTTTACTTATATCAGCTTTGCGGTTATTAAATTAAAAATAATTGCTAAACATTTTTAAACTAGCCATATCGTTTGTCATCCAACTTTGAGGTGTACAACTTTTAGCATAGCTGGACCAAGAGCACCTAACCGGATTAGATCACAGGACAGAGTCCAAAAGCGAAGCCGAAAACACAATCGAAAAATCAAATTAAAAAAAATTTCGTCATTTTTAAGGAGCAATTTTGACAGAAATTACTGAAAATAAATGCACGTTTTTAGTTCATTCAGTAGCCTAATTTCTACATTTTCAGTTGCGAGAAAAAACTCTTTTACTGCAACCGATAATTGGTATTATACAAATAGACAAAGCAATTCTATTATTTATGAGAAAAAATTATGAATTAATTTATAAGTTATACATGTATAATAATTAAGTTATGAGACAAAATAATGAAAATTTGATAATAATTAAGTTATAAGAAAAGTTATTAAAGCCTAATTTTTACATCTTAAGTTGCGTGAAACAACTATGATTGCAACTGACAATTGATTTCTATGGAAATAGCTGAAGCAATTTCATTATTTATAAGAAAAAATCAATGAATTTAATTATAAGTTATAAGAAAATAATTAAGTTATACGAAAAATGAATGAAATTCATAATTTGAATTGAAATTGAATGAAAATAATACACTGCTGGGCACATTCGCAAAAACTTTATTTCACTTCAATAACGCTAAATACCGTAATCGTATCCGAGAAGATGGCCCCTTTTGCCTCTTTTCACGCCTATGGACTGGAGTTCTATTTTAAATAAATTATCTACCAATGACTGCCAAAAAAAAAAAATGCAAACTGGTGTTATCGCAAATCAAACAAATTGACAAGAAAGCTTTTTAATGTCGTTTCAATGAAAAACTTAAAGCTGGCTTAAAGCTTTTTTTAAAACCGTGGCACGGACATCACTTTATTTTAAAACCCTATCATTCCGCGGGCCACGAAGTTTCAGCTCACGGACCGCAGGTTGTGACGGCTGATATAATTGATAACATGTTGACTCAAAGATGACGAGCGTATATCAGGGTTAAACTTTGTTTGCATTATTTTGCCAGTAGCATCGATCAAGAAGCACACCAGAGCACGCTTGTAGAGAGTGCAAGTGAAAATCAGACGCGAAAAGCAATCTCACGTGAACGAGCAATGCCACAGGTCTAGGACTGCCAACATGGTTGGATTTGTTATATTCAGGTTCTCCCTGATACGTGCGGCGGCGTGATGATAGGAAGACTTCCACGGTTTGGGAACAATTTCCAGTTCAGCCCTGTGGGACGGAAGCTGAGGTGGTTCTTCTTCCTTTTCTCGGGGATCTTTCAGAACAAAATCAACTGCCAAAAATAGCAAATTTAAGTAACTGGAGACGGATAGCAGAAAATTACCAGGTCTAGGCCCCCACTGGAGCCTGGATTATCTGACACGCTTTTCGGTGCGTCGTCGAGTGCTGGAGATAACTCCTTTTTAACGCTCGCCTTCGCACGTTCACACCAAGCCAAGTGAAAGGTTAAATGCAGTAAACTAAGGCTGCGTTCGCACATGACGGTTTCGCAACCAGCAATAAAACTTCTCACCGATATTTAGAGCAGATTTGAGATGAAGTTTTGCTGCTTGACACTGAATGTAAAGAGAGCGTCGCTCTGTTTGCACTCAATATCAAGAAGCGGAACCTCAACTCAAAAGAAGTTTTATTCAGGGATGTGGAAGCGGTGGAAGCGGTCCTTTTTCTGTGGAAGCTGAAGCGGAAGCGCGAAAATTCCACCGCTTCCGCTTCCACATAGGAGGGAAGAATCGAGGGAGAAAAGAAATTGGTTCTGCTATCCTTCGGAGAAGAGCGAATAGAGAACGTACACATTAAGAAATGAGAGTGAGGAGGAGTCGTTTAGAGAAATGTTGACCTCTACATAATCAGAGTAGGGGTCAAGCGAAGAAAGAGAGGAGGTAGAAAGCTCAGAGAAGGATAAGCCCTACCTTACGAAAATGATGTGGCCGCCGCCAGCTCTGTGGCATTAGTAGAAAAAATACCAGATCGGGAGTGGGTGCCATCGGATCGCAGAGCAGAGAATCCAGGAATCCGGAAATAGGACGATAAATTAAGGTTAGATTCCTGGATATAAATAAGGTCAACGGGATGAGATGAAATGAAGTGTAGTAGTTTAGTGCTCCTGGCTCGGAGATACCCCAGCATTTCATTGAAGAACCCTGAGGGAGTTAGGGAGGGGAAGAGAAAGCAGGAGGTAAAGAGAAACAGCCAGGAGCATGAGGCGGTGGTGAGGGTGCAGAGTGAGAAGATACAAAGTGGGCGGAAATAGGATAAGAGGTTCGAAGGCGAGAGTGGGGTGCGAGTGCTGCATTAGCAGAAGGGGGCCAGACGGGCCAGATTGAGCAGTGGAGGTATACAAGCTGGAGAAGTCCGAGGAGGAAGTCACAGTGCTGGTAGGTGTGGAATCTCAAAAAAAGCAGTGACGCAGCAGAGAGGGCAGCTCCAGGAGTGAGAGCTGCCAAGAGTTCTGAATCTAGAGAAGGGGTGTAGTGAGCACTTTAAATGAACCCAATTAGAGCATGTGCAGCATTGCACTGACCTGCCTCGCCAGGTCACATTTCCAGCGAACACTAAACAGGGAAAGATGGGACAAGGGTTAGGATGAGCGTTGCCGCTAATCAGGGGAAGGAGAAGAATGAGAAGACGGGCAAGAGAAAGGCAGGAGAACAGAGAAGACAGGCCGATTTAAAGAGGCTGCGTGCTACCTTTCTGCGGTCGTTCTGGGGGCTGCACGGCAAAAAAATGGTTTGTGTGAGGGGAGTGCCCGGGGTAACTGGGACCCTCGTGAAGACCAACAGCCATTTCGACCCAACCCAAACGCGGTTGGGGACCGCACCACCACGTTGAGGCGGCCGTTGATTGGTACAGTTCAATTTTGCTCGCTTTACATGTATATACTATATATAAGACAGAAATTTCTCGCTTCACTATATAAAAAGATCGGAGTCAATACGTGTTTTGGGAACGGACAGAAGGTCTGTAATAATTATTAGAGTTAAAGTTAACTCAAAGTTAGAGTTAGTTGAGGATAGAAAGGGAAATTAGCGCTATACGGTGTAATTTGTGGTTGTGACGACAGATTATTGTGGAGAGCTGTAATATGTAATAATACGGTTTAGATCTGAGAAGGATTAAGTTAACTGCTGTAAAAGTAGTTGTAAGTAGTGAACGAACTTGTAATAACTGTCTATTTGTTGAAGTGTTTGATTAGTTTTTGAATTGTAGTAACGAAATATTTGATTTTCTTGCAAGCAATTCGTGATTTCTCAATTTTTGTTGGTGGGGGTTCCGTGACAAACGCGAAAGTGCATTAGGGGTTCCGCGATGACAAAAAGGTTAAAAAGCACTGTTCTACATTCAACACCAGTTCTAATATCTAAGAAAAAGAAACACGAAGTAGTTCGGAACAATAAGCTCAAGTGAAATAGGTAAAGTAATAGCAATAAATGGAGGTTTTTGTCTTCTCAAAATGATGAAGAGTAGGAGAAGGCAGGGTACAGACCCACAAAAGTAAAAAAAAATTGTCAACGGTCGTTTTTTCGTTTTTTGTTGGTGGAAGCGATAGGTGTGGAAGCGGAAGCGGTTGAAAAATAACCGCTTCCACATCCCTGGTTTTATTCTTGGTCGCGAAAACCGTTATGTGCGCACGCAGCCTGAGCGGCTTATGCTTAGATAGGTTTAGAGTAGTCGGTATGGCTAGCAATGTGCACTGCTACCACAAAGTGCTGCAATGAAGTAATTTAGTGTCTACTTAAATACAAGAACGTAGTAACTGCAAGAATTGAACTCGAAACTTCTCGACAGCAAATCAGCGCCAAGTCCCACTGTACAAAGTTGCTCGTAACTAAATCAAAATGCAATTCCGTGTAAGTTAGCCTAGATACCGATTGCTTTCTTGACGGAGAGGAGGTAGTCTTCTTTCATTTCATCGGAAAGCACTTCAATGGAAGCGCGAAGTCGCTTGAGCCGTCTTGGAACCATTTGCAGGACATTAAGCAGCCACAGCTCCTCCATTGGTGCCACGTGTTCTAAGGCAGAAGTTCACGCAGGTTAGCTACAAAAATACTTCCGCATCTTTTGCAAGCATACAAAATACGGGCACATGTTAAAGCAGCAGAGTGAAAAACGTAGGCTGCAGGCACAACCAAATCAAAAAAGCATATCTCATAAGCAGCCACACTTTCCATCACTGACTGCAACAAGACCAACGTTTGTGAAGTTGCAGCTCATATCTTAGCAGCACAAAGAGACGTAATTTAGTCCTAAAATATCCCAGCCAAAATATCCTAGAGTAAATTTGTGACTAGGAAATATTTTACCAGTTTTAATCAGCAAATGCGAAGATTTCCATATGCCTGCCACAACATGTCGTAAGGAACTGCGACTGGCCACCTAGAAATGGCAATCCGCCTTATCGATGATAGCTACCAGTATATATCTGTGGCTGAGCCCAATGCATGCCGTTTTCTCTATCCCGACTAGCATGTTCCATGTATAATTGAGATTAAGGCATGAGGCCTGGATGTCCTGTTACACATCATGCGTTCATCCAATTCCAAAGGAATAGAAAAGATCATCATCATTCAGATTTATACAAAACAGACATTGAAGTGCAGAATGAAAATGGTTCTATAAACTGCGATAATTCTAATCAAGCTAAGTGTTTCAAAGAATTCCTGAGAATATACTGCGGCATATCCTACTTTTAATATTTACCTGTGTCAATCCCATTGTGAATGTAATAGTAATATCTGAGCAAGTCTTTCTCAGCGTTAGTAGCTGATCCGGGGCGAATCGGCATCTCAGTATCACTGCTTGCACATAGGGTCGTTTGATCACTTTTCTGCCTAAAAATTAGTCGATTTGTGGTGTTAACACACGCCAAATTAGTGCGCATTGCAATCAAATTCATTTTTGCCTTTTCTTGCAAAACAATTTAACCACAAAATAGTATAATCTCATCAAGCGCGCTTGTACCTAGGAAAGGACAAGAGAGCGTCTTCATCCTCCGGTAGTCATTACAAAATTTGCAAAAACGCTTGAAAAATATATTTTAGTAACTATATTTCTTGCCTCAACTTCATGTTTCTTCTTGTAGCAGCACTTATAGATTTTTTTTGGTACATTTGCTTTCATGCATGCAGCAAAATAGGACAACAGGCCATGTTTACATAAATTGGAAGGAACATTGGCATACATGTGACAATTTTTTTGTCATTTTATGGATCTGCTTAAGAATTTAGTAGGCCTACGATAGAATTTATGAACAGCCAAGTATCACTTCTCCATAAGACATACTAAACAAAGTCATTTACAAACGTTTTTGGGGTTTACATTGCCATCACATGAAGGCAGTCACTCCGTTTTGCTGGTACAAACAAGAATATTTGTTATTTCATTTCTATTTACCATTGGTTTTGTTTTAGAAAATGCACCAGTCAAAAAGCTATAATTCTTTCCAGCAAACTCCACTGACATTTCCGCTTCTTCGCTAGCCCACCGACTCGGCATTTCACAATATACTTTCACAAAATTATGAAATACCGGTAGTTGATTTTCATTGTGAACAGTGCTAGGCAGCCTTAAATCTTTGCTTGTAGACTAATAATATTTGTTTTGCATTCATTTTGTCGTCAGAGGTAAATTGTCTACCGTGAACATTTTCATTGCACGAACGCACAACGAACAAGGATGCGACTACGAGCAAACCATCGAATATGTCTGCGAATGTTGGTATTCAAGTTCGGAGTCTGCCAATGCCTCACAAAGTCATTGTTTCGAATTACTCACGCATGTGAACACAAGCGTTTGTAGGAATTAGAGCCGAATGAACGCCCAGGACTTTTATACAATAAGCTGCCTAGTGTGTTTGACGAACAATTTTAAGATGACATGAACCATGCCATGTCAATTGTTTTGAACTTTACCCTTAATCTTGCGCTTCAGTACAAAAGTTAATATTGGAAAACGTACCAAGATCAAAACATCAACAGACACATACTTGATGATGTTAACAAGTGCACTTCGAAATGCTTCTCGATTTTTCTTCGGATGAGTAATTGAAGGAGTGCCATCATCATTTGCATTGCTGCTTCGCTGACTTTGTCTTGACTCCCACGCTCGAATACGCTTCCTCGGCTCTTTTTCTCGGCCTATTGTAGTTTTAGGTCTTTTGGGTGGAGATGCTATTAGTTCTTTAACTACGTCAATGCGATCTCTGCAATATAAAAGAAAAAAACTTTGAATGAAATTCAATCAGTATCTATATTTCAATTGGAATAATAGCATCGATTTGAAGAATTAACGACTTCATAATTCAAAAATAAAATTTTTGATCAATAACGTCATTTTGCGGTTGAGATTAGCGAATTACAACCTTGAAAAGGATCGCTCTGTTCAACATGATTCCAAACTTTTATTAACTCAAAACGACATCTAATATATAAAGCGCAATTCTGTCTGTCTGTCTTAATTCTTCCAAAACTGCTGGGCGTACTAACATCAAACTTGGCACGATAGATTACCTCCTCGGGATAGGTGTCATAAGGGGGTTTCTGACGTCACGATAACGTCATAATCAAAGATAATATTTTTAAAAATCGCAGTTTTGGCCCGAGAAACTCGGTTTTCGGCTTGAACGAAAGCCAGTACCCGACTTACCAACTTCAACAAATTTTACTTCTTTACGCTGTCACGCCTTCATAATAAACAATTAATTGTAAAATTTGTTTTCTTAATTTACTCAAAAATACTGATCGTACAAACGCGATTAAAGGCTTTTTTCGGTAAATCTTAGCAAGGTGCCTTCGATAAAAGAAGCCCTACAACCATTAATGATAAATTGGCAATGCAACATCAGATTCTGTATTTAAGCATTTTAACCTTTCTAAGCATGCTTTTCTTGCATTTTTTTCTGCACGCTTCAGCTCGCTCTATGATGTCATAATCCTGCCTGGCACAATAAACACAGTCTTTTGCTATGAGAGATCATCATTTTATGATTTTTTTCAAAAATTGCAACACTTATGCAAAATCAGTTCAGTTAAAACTGCATAAACGTTACGATAAGGTACTAACTCAGTGACGTTTGAAAACTAAAGAAATTTATTTTCCAGTAATATATTATTCTAATTAGTTAAGGCTAAGGATTAGTTCATAATGGCTGATCGAAATTGGTTGCCATACGTCATGTTTCATTGTTAGCTGAACAATTTTCCTACTAGACCTAAAAAACTTGCAATTTTTAGAAGTTAGTTCGTTGGTATATTTTGACTACTTTTTGCGAGCAAGCATGGTTCTTTGGCATAATCTATGAAACTTTTCAAAAACATACATCAAAAAATTTTCTGGTATCACCTACTGGTTAAAAGCACTCAAAATTTTGGTGCCTGCACTTCAAAAAATAAAATCTCTAAACATTTCAAAATGTAGCTGCCTACTCCAAGCAAACAAACTCGTGATCCTTCTACAAAAACATGAAAGTAAAGATGGTCCTGCTTTATCTTTTGCAACAAAATATTTGTTTCGAGCTACACATCATCTAAATGTTGAAGCAATTTTCTTTGCGATTGGGTGAAGCCGAAGCAGCCGTCCAATTTGATCTTCTTAACCTTATTGTTGCTAATGGCTGCTATTGTAATAACTTAACTGCAGGTGTATCACTTCGGGTTTCTTTGTTCTTTCCAGCTGCGTGTATGCCGAGACCAAGCAACATGCGCGCAGCCCGAGGCTTAGGTCTAACAAACAGGCATTCAGCTACGAAAAAGTCATTAAAACTGGTCCTAATATTTCATAAAGTATTCCTTAAAATACATACGTAAATTACTTTGGCGCCTCTCCTACCCTTAACTTTGAAATTTTGCTTCGATGCACTTCATAAAATTGAACAAATAAAACTTTTAGGAATCGCTGGCTGTTTCAATTGCGAGCAAGTTCAGTTCCTACATAGAACACATACCAAGTAAGATGTAGCGAGGAACTCCAGAAACTCTTCGAAAATAATGGCGGGTATACGCAACTCCTGTAATGTTTTTTAAGACTTAATCGATTTCCTTTAAAAAACGGTACTTTTGATTTTGGAACGATAATTGGCTGCGTCAACAGCACATCAACTTTCTATTGCTGTTCTCACAAATATCAGTTTGATGAAGCCGGCTGAACTGACATTTTTATGCTCGACAATACTGATGAGGACGTTGCTATTTTCACAAGTTGCCCGCGAGTGTTTGATTTCGGGTTAGTTTTGTTTTTGCCTGGGTGCGTTTATGCTAGGACTACGCAACATGCGCCCAGCCAGAGGCGTTAGCTTATACAAATAGCCAAACAGATAAGATGAAGTTGCAAGTAGTGGGCCAAATATTTAGTAGCCTAATTCCGAAAATACATATATGTCAACTACTTTAGCACCCTTCCACAATTTTGATATACTTCAATTGAAGCACTAGCTCAATTTAACGAATGAAAGTTTGTTAGATAGAAGGACGCTTATGGTGAATACAGTACAAATAAGACGTTGCAAGGAGTTTTAGAAACTCGGAGACATGTAGTGGCTATGCGCAATCCCACGCAAATATTCCTTTATCAATTGCGTTTAAAAAACGATGGTTTTATTTCAGAACGAAATTTGGCTACGTGAAAAAACACAAACTTTTCATTACTGTTTTCACAACTATCCAAGCAGTCTTGGCCGGCTGAACCGATATTGTTAACCTCGACATTACTGATGGGAGCCCTGCCGGGCGACGCCGGCTAGTGACATATAACTCAAACGTTTTCTGCAACACGTTTTGCTCTCGTCAAGTTTCTCTGAAAACAATTTAAGTTAAATACAAAAACAACATCGAAAAACAAATATGATTCGAGGTTATTAAAACTTCAATATTTTTTCATTTTTCTTTAATAATTTAGTTTTTTTTCTTTTCTGCACATGCAATTCTCTTTCAAAAATCAAGCTTACTTTAAATAGTAATCGAGTCAAAGATATTATGGGTAGGATAAGCATACACCCTATTCCCATCATCCCGTTTCTCTCTTCCTTTAAGTGAGTAGTTAGATGGGGTGCAATTACAGTTAAACAGGAGAATGGCGGCACCAAAATATCGATCGTCATCACCAATACAAAAATAGGGTATTACGTAGCAACCTATTTAACAACTTCTTGCGCTCCATTTCGTAATTAAATTTGCTGCTTCAACTTCCAGGCTACGTCTTACGCGTGTGTGCTCTGTTCACTGTTATGCGTAGCCAGGGTGCAAAGAAAAGCCTTGAGTTTCCCTAGTTCTTAACTTTTACCTTAGTAGGCCAATTTAGCTATTTTTCAGCAAAATAGCAGAAATGTCTTCCGTATGGTGCGATTTCACTCCGGGGTGTTTTACCTTTTGATTTCTCCTCAAACTTTTTAAGTCCACGCTGTCCACCCTTTATGTGCTCAGTTTCCTGCATAGGCCTGAAAACTAATTTAGCATCACTTTTTATTAGTTTGAACAAACTTAAAATTACACATGTTCCAAATCAAATAAAGAATGACCAACAATTATGACTATAACTAATAAAGTACGTCAACCGAACAATCCAAGCACAGCCCGCCCTGCAACAACTAATACGCGAACAAGGCACAGGCAATCAACGCAGCTGCGCCCTAAGGCAAGCCACGTCAAGTTGCACGTTGATTACTACTTCAAGGCCTACCCAGGAAAGTTAAAAAGAACCTTGAATTTTTCCCAAATATGGTGGGATTTTATACAGGGAGAGCTAGGCATAAGCTATGCCGAATTAAAAAAATATCCGTTTAAGCAGCTGCCCCGGCTTTATCTCAAAAGCATTTGTAAGAGCCGCAACCAAAAGTTGTAAATGGAAACCACAGTTCCTGTAGCCGTAATGGCGATCATCTTATTTTATTAATCCAGACTGTTAATACTCACAAAGTATCATTTCACAAAATATCATTCGCTGTTTCCAAAAACCAGGGGGAACAAAGTCAAAATGTAGGTTGGCACCAAAACGGGAGTCATTTTCCCAATTACAGAAATAAACCATTCAGTGATAAACCTATTTCATGACTTGGTGCGCATCCGTTCGTAATTATATTTGCGCTGTTTGCCCTGGTTTCGGAATAGCGAGAAAAAGATCCATGCCTGCCCCAAAGCCTTTCACCCAATCCCAGCCTACACCTATTTAGCCATTTTCAAAGAATAATGTTCCTTCCAAGTCCAATTTTACACACTGATACACTCATCGTTCCACTTTGATTTCTTATTATACTTGATATTTTATCACATGCAACTCTGTCCCTAATCTCGACTTACCTATTTCTGAATTACGATCAGTCTTGCTAAAAAACAGCTTATCAGTTACAAACATTCACCAATTCCTTTCCACAAGCGCGAGAATGACAAATAATTAAATATTGTCGCTAAGCGCCAAAGTGTCCAAATGTCGACCTCCCTAATTTTCTAATTACAGTAATCTTATTCACACAAAGCGTCTCGTTTCACAACTTTTATTTTTTGCTTAATAAATGCGGGAATCAGGGGTGGGGAGTACAAATTCAAAATCTTTTAAAGATGAGCCAAAGTTGTTGATTGCTTTAAGAGGAATAAGCTATTGACTGATATGCATATTCATTGTTTTTTCGTAATTGCGTTTGTAGCGTCAAGACCATTGCTGCACTTATGTTTCTTTGTCCCAGCATGGCACAATCAGGGAAGAGCAAAAGAAACGGCGTTTTACCCAATCAGCAAGGCCATTTAACCCCCAATTTAATGAGATCAGGAAGCCTCACCCGGATTACAGCACCTACAGTTCAGTAATGAACCTAAGTATGTCTTGAGTGGATAATCCATAAACCAAATGTTTGAGCTAAGGAGGTAGTGCTGAGTTCAAGTAACCTTGAAAAAAATATCTAAGTAACAAGTAATTTTTGAAATATTGCTGAGGTAATTCAAAAAAGTTTCAAAAATCACTCAGAGTCAATATAGCGTATTTTAATCACTTTATTTATTGCACATCCATAAAGGAAAATTATTTGCGCACAAAGTAGTTGCATGCAAAGCACAAAGAATCAATTATTTCATCACTCATCGGTGACCTCAACTTTGAAATATTTTCTTAAAAAATATTTGGTTGAATTATTTCAAAGTTTCAGCAGCACTGAAACACCTTTCTGCTCTAACAGAAGAGGGTGGAAGTGAGTTTAGACAAAGGTTCATGCTCTTCAAGACTTTGGGACATTCCTTTTTTGCTTCGTAAAATGTCATTTCTTTCTTCATGCGTGTCAAAACATTTTCTTGAACATGATCCTAATGTTGATCTTCTGTCTGACATAAAACGTCACTTTTCTTACCGAGTATAGTTCTCATGTTCAAATCTGTTTTGTTTTTATATATGTGTGTTTGCAGGCAGTAAATAACTTATATACTAATTTCTATGTTCATATCTTGTTCCGGAAGTGAATTACGTCACGTTCCACTTGTGGAACACTGGCGGGTTGCCGTACACAAAATTGCGCCTTACCGATTTGTTGCTTCAATGACAGCGTTTCGCTTTTTACGCAATACCTCGTAAACTCAATCAGCAAAAGCATACCTTGTTTTTATTTGGGGGCATCTTCATCGCTTGGTATGACACACTTCAAAAAAAAGCTTGCCACATTCTGCATGCAGGTGTTTATTACATTTTTTACTCATGGTTTTGGTATCCTTTTGCACATTTTACAACGTCTTTGAGAAGTTGGTCTTTGGAAGCTGTTCATTTTATCAGATCTCACGTCCTGTGGAAGTTCTGCTTCTCCATCTGGTCTATTTCGGGGTTCCTCCTCTGTTTTAAATTACTATTAAAAATGGCATTTCTTTGTTCGATACCATAAAATGCGGGTTGTTTTGATCTTGATTGCTGTAAATATGGTTTGAAGAGCAATGTGCTCGTATGTTCTCGGAAAAAAAATTTTTCCACACTTGGTAAGGTGAATTTCCCTTCAAACCTGACAAATTTTTGGTGAAATTAGTTCTTCCCTTTGAAAAGCTCTTTCAAAACCAGAGACTTTTTTTCCATCTTGTCGTCTTCTTTTGGTACTTGTTGGCAAAGGCAGTTCAGCTTTGTCGTCGCTTTCAAGATCTTCTTCAATCTCAAGCTCTCCGCCTGGTCTGTACATTTCTTCTATATTTTCAGCTGAAACCTCTTCTGTATCGCTATCCTGATTACCGGGGTCACCTGCATTTGGCGGAAGTGCAACGACATTTCTTGAACCTTTGATAGTTTCATGCGCTTCTGCAATAGTTGCTACTCTTATCGTTTTTCTTACTCCATAGAAAACTTTGGATTTATCTTTACTTATATCTGTCAATCACTCGCTTGCTTTCGAACAACTAACTGCTTATCAGTGAAACAGACAAGTCTAAATGTGGTAGCTCTTTTGTTTAGTGAAAGTAATTGTTACGCTTGAATAAACGAAATAAACGTCTGGGCTGAAAACTAACACTTGCTTGTCTTCTAGTGTAGTTGTACAGTAACCCGCCACTGTTCCATAAATGGAACATAAAACTTTACGAAAAATTTATGACAAGTTATTGGCCGCACATCTTGCTTATGTTTGGGTAAAAATACTTTTATATTAGTAAACAAAAATGTATCAATCTTTGAATAATTTTTTATAACAAGAAATACGTGCCTAATATTGTATTCACCTCAAAACGTTATTTTTCACGAAATAAACGTTCTTATAGTTCGCTCACTAAACAAGGTATAAGTAATAATTATACCTAGTAAGAAAGAACTCCTCCTAAATAATACAGTAAAACCAAAAAGTAGTTTAAATTCAGGCAATAGGATAGTTTGCAAGCGTCTTGAAGTTTTGTTCCATTTATGGAACGCAGGTAAGAAAAAGGTTAGGCTCTTCTGCTTTAGATTTCTTCAAAGAGGGCTCCTCAGTGATGTCATGTTCAAGATCTTCAGCACTCTCATAAATAGGGTAGTTAAAAAAAAGTCATGAGAAAACATTTCTTGCCACTTTGGCAAGCTCTCGTCTCTTTGGATAGCTTAAGAGGAAAACTTGTCCATCAGCTCATAAATGTTTGCAGCCTCTAGATATCTCACAAGGCTACAAATCCCTTTATTTTTCCTTGATTCAATTCTATCAGTGACAGCTGTCAACCACTCCTGCGAAATTGTTCCTGTTTCTTCTGTCAGCTTCTTGATAACATACTTAAAAATCTTCTCACTCTTTGAAATTGTGACATCACGTCTACAAAAAGCAGTTGCAACAACCTCAATTATTTCTAGACTTTCTACCAAGTCTTTCACAACTGCAACCTCATCTTCTGTCAGGCATTTTGATCCTAGCTTGAGCTCTTTCAATTTATTGTCAGTAAGTACCCTGGCTTCCAACAATCTTGAGAGCATCTTGAGCAATGAGTTCCAATTAGTTTCGGTATCCAAGAGCATAGAGAGTGTTTTTCCGAATTCCTTTTCACAGTTCTTTTGCAAGCAGTCATTTTTCAGAGGGCTTTTCCTGAACAGCTTGATAAATCCTGACTTTTGAAGTAGTGTCACTCACAGTGTCAATAAAATTTGCATTGCAATCATCTGGCAATATTACTTGCCAGGGTTCGTTTTACTTAAGTTATTTAATTTTACTGAAGTAAGTAATTATAATATAGCTTTGAAAAAACTGATTAAGCCTAAGCTTTTTTCAAAGCTATATCAAAATTCTGTACCACCAGCAAGATTTTTGTAAGTAATTAGTAAAAATTTTACTTAGTTACTTAAGTACTTACCTACTTGAACCCAGGTCTATAAGGAAGGGAATACCGTTTTTTGAAAGCTGCAAGAGTTCTAATCAAAACTTCAGATTTTGTTCCACTCTGTTACATGTAATCAGTCTATCTTAAGGGTTAAGATCAGTAAGGCAGTCAACACACTTGTACATAGACATTCTAACCTAAAGTCCACCAACAGTATATCACCTATTGTAATTTTGGTACTTGCCTTTGCATTATTAAAAAAGCAGACTTACTCCTGCATGTTAGTACTGTTTTATCGCTGCACTTTCACAGGCAGCATATCAGCATTTTACGTTTGCTATCAGTGTGGGGGTAAATGATACGTAGATCCGCTGCTGCTGTTTTCGCTAAACTTGTAGCAGACAGCCTTATGATGACACAGAACCTTTTCAAAGCGCTCAAGAATAAAATAAAAAAAGGATACTTAAAATGCTAAAAATTAAAGAAAAACATTAAAAAGAATTCTTTTTGTGTTGCGAATACTTCTTGAAGTCGTTGTAAATTTGTTCTAACGAAAGCAACTCGTTGATATCACCCTAAAAAGCTTTAAACCGCTTTTCTACGGTCAATACTTTTTGAGAAAATAAAGAAATCAGTTTGCACTATCAATCGTCAATTATGACGTTGCCTTACCCTCTAAATATAATAATTCTATGCAAATTGATAAGTCGGTAGCTGGCTTTCGTTTAGACAAAACCACTTTTCTCCGAACAAAAAAAGCACATTTTCAAAAATTATCTTCAATTATGGCCTTATAATGACCGCCAACGCTTTAATAAAACTGATCTTGGAGCAGTGATTGATAGTTGTAAGTTTTATTTTTGTGTCCAGTAGTTTCAGCTAAGTTAAAGCGTTTTATTTTTACACACGCAGAACAGAACTCTGCTTAATAGTTCAGATTTCGACCAGAGCAAAATGTGTTGCTGAAAACGTATAAGTAACCTTTTATATGTAGTTTTAGTTGATAAAAGCTTTAAAGCATGAAAAGTGAAGTGGCGCTTTTGATAATAACATGCTAATAACATACAAATATTACCTCTTTCCTGAAGTAAATTTTTGAAAGAGATTTTGTGAAAAATTAACAACAATCGAATTTATAAAAGCGTTTAGTGAATAAAAATGCCCTTAACTACTGTGAAGTTGCTTGCTCTGTAACTATAATAAGTGGATAGAAAACAGATCACTAAATACATGCACAAATATCAAGTAATCTACCAATATAAAATATTAGCATATAATAGCATAATTCCAAAGCTGCTTGTCTGACCAGGAAATTTTTTCATTGTTATTCTTCCATTTGTTTTTATGCTCAAGACGTGGAAAATCCTTGCGATTATGTGAGAACAACTAATTTTAAGACCAGGTTCAGAATTATCAGAACTGCTGGCACAGTACACTTCTATCAAAAGCTAAAAAAACACTTGAAGGAAAATTGTATGTAGTGACTGATTTGCTGTAAACACCAGTTGGGAGAGAAACCAAGAGTACAATAATGCAAATTCCATGCAGGCATTGAACTTGCAGTTTTACGATTACGAGACAACAGTTTAACTATGCTCTCAACTGAAAAAAATTGTGCGTGAGAAGTGAAAGAATTAAACAAGCTGTTTTTTAAAAAACAACTTTTCTGCAACCTGTCAAACAAAAGCTTTTAAAAAAATCAATAAAATTCAATTGCTAAGTTTTCTACCACATCTACAAATCATATGTTTAGACATAAAATATCTCATTTACCTTCCCAGCAAATCGACAGGAGGCTTGCCATTAAGCACAAATAAAGGTGCTGCACTAGACCATGCTGGCTTGCTCCGTTTTTGAGGTAACTGAGGTAAGAACTTGGATGTTTGCGGTTCACTGACTTTGACTTTGTTAAATCGAATGAAGGCAGGTTTAGGCTAAAACGCAAAAATTAGTATGCGTATATACTAAACTGACTATTTCCTACCAGTGTGCTCAGCAATTCAAATGACTAAAGTAATGTACAAAGAGCTCAATTGAAGTTTAACAATAAAATTATTGTACAAGCAAATTAATGCCACCAATAATCAACATTCAGAGCTTTGCATGAGTTCAAAAGAAAGAATATTATCATAGTAAATGTTTTTTATCCTTATTTATAGTACCATCAGAGCTTGGACACCATAGCTGCAACATGGACCAGCAAGTCTGAAAAAGGAAAAGACAATAAGCACCCAAAAACATTTTGCAATAAAATTTACAGCACCTACACTAAAAATAACATGATGATTTTCTGTTAAAAAAGCCTATAAATGAAACAAATACCAAGTACAAAACAAAACCACCAGTATTTCCATCAGAGTCTTACTTTATATTCCATTGTCGTGTTGCTTGCTAGCACTGCCAGAATGCAGTGCTAAAAAGAGGTTTACAGGGAGCTATTAAACTACACATGTACTTATGAGCATTTATCAAACTTTTTATATCTGAAAATAAAATACAAAATATTATTATTCACAGCTGTTACTATAAGTAACAAGATATTATTTTTCACAGCTGGTACTGTAACTGCAAGTTACTATAAGTAACAAGCTAGATCACATTAATGCAATTAGACCTAATTGTAAATTGAAATAGCGTTTGCCCAGCAATAAAATTTCACAAGTTGTTATAGTAATCTACTAATATAATCTTGATGTTGCTGCAGTAGATCAACCACATCAAAGCTGACTAATTGATTAGGAAAGATGACTGCTCAAAGAAATTGATTTCTTTCTTTCTTCAGACAGCTGATATAGCCTACAGGTCTAGCTCATGCCTAGTCAATATTAGAAAATATTTCAAATACCTTTTCATTCAAGTTTAGCTGTACAACTAGCAGAAACATTTCTGGTACTGGTGTAGGTTGGACCAAATATTTTTTGAATAAAATTTTTGTTAAACATGGCATTTTTCAAACCGTTATTTAAACAATAAACAAAAAAAAATTAAACCAACTACTCATAAGAATTAGACAAATAACTGTAGATTGAAAAATAAAATATAATTCAAACTGGGAATAACATTTGTAAAATGAAACAAATAAAATGTGGAAATAAGGCAGATGAAAAGTTTAAACGTATATAGTGGAAAATGTAAAATAAAACCCACTAAAAATGCACCAACCGCAAGTAGACAACAAAACCAAATTTAAACCAAAGTAAAATAAGTCAGCTGCAATGACAATAGTATGCAGAGTTATGACATTAAAATGAAAAAAAATCAGAACAAGTTATGAACCAAAAAATCACAGTGGTGACATAAAAATTGAAACACAAATATATACCATAAAAATTATCAATAATAAAAATAACAAATTAACAAGTGTTCGAAATAATCCCACCCAATTTAAAACAATTATGATTATTCAACTACATTTGGCATTAAAAAATGTGAAATCAATTTAATCAATTGATCTTATTTTCAATAGCTAAGTTTAAATTTAGAATTTGAAAATTCTTTACATAACATCACGCAAGACAAAAAAAATCGATTCTAAAGCTTCTACTTCATTTAAATAAAAATTTCATTTGTCACTCAAACACACAAAATACTGCTAAAAACTTTGTTAACGTAATTATGAACACTGACGCAAATGTTATACACAACTTGATTGCAGTCTTCTTTTATTTGCATGAAAACAATTCGGCATTGGTATTTCAAAGCTTGAGAACGCCATCTATCAAAAGCTATAAAAACTAGTGAGGTGAGGGAGCTTCTCTCAACAACAAGAGCCCTCAAATATTTTCTAATTTTTCTCTTTTATGAGTGATATATAGAGAGTGCAAAGGAGTAGATTGATATGATAGTGAATGTAGATGAAAAAATCGATCACACTAAAATGTACATTTAACTGTATTCCATAAACCTCTGGATGATATATCTGCAACTGCTCGATTGGCATCTGTGCTACATCATTTTTTTATTATCTAAAAGGAAAAAAGGATTTAGCTCAATAACAACATTTTTGCAAACTTACTGCTGTACCTAAACACTTAAATTACCCAAAGTAGTGTGCTGCATTGATACATAACCTACTTTTTTGTAGATTCATTTGTGTTTTCCATCACTTACAGGCATGGGAAAGTAAAAAAATCAGTGATGACTGTAAATTAATGCTTAGGGCATCAGGAACTCCGCATCCTTATCTAAAGCAAACTATACCTCAAAGCTCCTGCTTAGGCTGTTTTGGCATATCAGGACCCAAGATTTATACAAGGTTATGAAATGAGCTTGGAATCTGCTTCTTTCCCCTGACTTAATTCCAAACATTTGCTGTCGATGCTACATCTATTATCTGTATCTATTTGAAAAAAACATTTCATTATACCGCTATGCATCCAAAACATACTGTTTGTCAGCATTTTTTAGATTATGTAGGCTATAGTTTCTTCCATACTGCACTGGTTTTGCAAGAAAATATCTTACTCTTGATTCACAATGCACTTACTGAATTGGTCAGATACTGCGTGAAATATTTAGAAGCCTCATATTTTTCAATAGATGTTTCAACAGAATTTGTCGTGCCAAAGCAACCAAAACATACAGGAAGAAAAGGAACTTGTCTTTCTAAATCTAACACATGTCCCCAACCCAATGCAGGAAGAAACACATTGCAAATAGTTTTGAAAATGCAAATAGCTGACACATATTGCTAAAACAATTCTTTGTTATGCCATCGCTTCCCTTTTTTTGTCCACTGCGGTCAAATTTTATTTTCTTTTTGTGTTGATTTGGACAAAAATAAAATAAATGATTGATTGATTTGTATAAACTCCATCTGTCACATATTCCTTTTAGATAAGCTGCTTGAAGCTTCTTAACTGTTATCTTTTCCAACACTTTTAAGTTCTCAATTAAACCTTCATGTTTTACAAGAATTTACTAAATCTACTGAGGAAACGTTAGCTGAGTTTGTCGACACAAAAGAAAACGGTTTACCTCCCAGACGACATTCACTAGAGCTGCAGCAGTGTAGTTGGTATCTTGGAAACAGATTGCATAACCATCACTAAGTGGCGCTTTTTATTTATTTAAAAATTTTGGAATATAAAAGGGGAAAAAGTAAAGAGTAACAGCAAGTTGATAAATATTGCAATTTTAAGATTTAGCTAGAGTACGTCCCAAAACGCATTAATTAGGCATAAAAGAATTGCTTTGGATCACCGATGTTGAATAATTCATCAAACGTTTTCCTTTAAAATTACATTTTGATCACTTACTCACAGATCTACTTGATCATATGGACATCAATTTTTCTTTCAAGACTAAACTAACCTAATTCTTAGAGAATTTGAAATCAACGTTAGCTAGTAGCCAACTACCCACACTTACTCCGCCAAGGGTACGTTTTTTCACCGCGATTGACATCTCTTTGGAACAGTTTTGGTTAGCTATAAATGTTCTGAGCGAGCCTTGTTCGCACCACTTTGACTCTATCCATAGGCCTATCCTTGATCTATTACAAAAGATTGAAAGCGGTCTTAGGCTCATAGGTGCTATAAAATATCAGTACTTTTTCAGATTTGGGATGCAGTTCTTTGAATCAAACTAGCACAAGACTGTTAATAGTTGCAAAAATTCCAAAATTTAGTAAAAAGTCTTAGGTTTGTGATGTAAAACCGATTATTTCCTCACAAAAACCTTTTTTTGAATGCAATATAGACTTTCTGTCTTGTCAGCATTCCCAGACATTGCATACGTCATACCAAAAATGAGATTCACACAATCTCATGATCTGGAATTGATGTGAGTACACGAAAGCCATCTCTTGCATAGGCCTAGATAACACTGGGAGTCCATGAGCATTACGACAAATTTCCCGGCTTGGTTACGACGCTTATGCATTTTATCTAAAATAGACCTACCGGAAGCTCTGAAGAGGCAGAGTCACGATCAAAGAAGGCAAAAGATCATTTTATCACAGCTGAAGATTTTTTTGTCTACAGGAAAAGGTGGTAGAAATGGCTTGAAATTCCGCTAGAGTGAAAGCATTAATACTGTTCTACCATAGATCGCAGAATCGGGAGCCCCTACACCCCTCTTTATTTTTACCGAGTTGGCTGAGAGGGACCTACTCTATTTACTGGTGCCTAGCATAGTACCTCCATATTAACCTGTTGGTAACTTAATATCCCGGAGCATAGAGATGACCAGATGATTCTTCTGAGGTTTACATACAGTGGTTATCCTCATGCTATCGCTTGCCTATTTGTTTCGATAATTGAATACAGTATGGAATGGTATTTATGGAGTAATCAACACTTCCCAAACCTCATGCACTGCAGTGGCACTTTGAACATAACAAACACAGCTGATGCTACGCCATTCGTGTTGCAAGCTTGGGTAATACTGGCGACTGCTTTTGGGCTACCGGTACCCAGTTTGAAAATTGTTATCCAAAAGACGCGTAGACCACTTTTTGTGTAGTAGTCTAATGAGCTACTTTTTCAGATCATTTTGATAATTTTTCCTTATACTGATAGAATCTTTGCTCTTGAAACTTTATACAAAGCGGTTACGAGATGATCAAAGTAGCCTAAAAAGTGGGATCGTCTTCTCAAAACAATTCTTAAAAGCAGAAAAAATCGAAACTATTCATAGGCCGATACCCGTAAATAGGCTTGGTCGTTGCTGAAAAATCTACCTAACAGCACTACTTGTTACTGACCCCCATCTGGATAGCCTAAAGATAACTACGAGCGAAGGTAAAATTAACATCTTCCTGAAGTCCAAAACTTTTGCAGCTACTACAAACTAAGAGCACTGCCTGAAGTAGCAACTAAACCAGTGTTTAACCTGAGGTACTGAAATCAATTTTAGGGGGTGCTGGGAAAGGTGACAAATGAGGTGGTGGGGGGTAAAAGGTGGGATGGCCCTATGTCCTGTTGAAGAAAGACAGTCCCGCTTGTTCAGGACTGTTGTGGTTAAATTGTGGAATGTTCCGCTCCCATGTTGATAAACCAGGCAAACAGGCAAGAACAACGAGAAGAAATAGGTGGTGACCTTTTTTTTTTTTGGAGATCCATCCCACCGTAGAGGCGCGACCAAAAACTGAGCATCCCGACTTTAGCCAAAACGCTGTTTTCAACAATAAACCAAACAGCTGATCAACATCTATGGCTTGTCTTTACTTTACCCTTACAAGTAACCAAGTGTTAGCCAATGGTAGGGGGTGTCGGGCTGCTTGGCTTGACCAGAAGGAGTGCTGAGGAAGAAAAAGGTTAAGGAACACTGAACTAAACAGTAAAAGCAAGTTTGCAGAGTGCGTTCTCTTCGGACAAGACCGAATCAAAAGGCCATAGGCCTGCAGTGAACAGGCATCCTCGTCTGCTCATTTTCTATCTTCTTTCGTCAGAAACAGTTAATTAATTTGCATTTCTTAAATCAGCGTTCTCAAATTAGGGTCCATGAAAAACATTTAAGTAGCTTGCGACAACCTAAGTTTTTGAGTAATACCTAACTTTTAGGACCCCCTACGACCAGTTACTCTCTCAAGAGGTTTAAACTGACGAGTGCTCTCCATTGATTTTAACAAGCAACATGGGTTTATCAGTTTAAACATTTTTCAAAGCACAGTCTTAAATTATCCAGTACGTACGCATTACCACCTTCGAAACGGGCATAAAAGGTTAATTGCATTAACAAATAAATATTCTAGCCAGTACAAAATCACAAAAATATAAATCGCTACGGTATAAGCAGGGTTTTTTTAAGGAAAATGTTAGGTGCCTGATATGGACCTGTAGGGCCCCAAAAAATATTTGACTAATTTAAAATGATTAAATGTGTCTTGCACTCTTATTGCATAGATAATAATTTTTTTCTGATTCGAAGGAGCCGATTTTCATTTTTAGAGACCCGAATTGGGTCCCTAAAACGCCTTTAAAAAAACCCTGGTATGAGAATTAACACCGTAGAAGGTCTTACGATAAAAACAAGCGCGATAATATCATTCTTGCGGCGATGGATGATCACTACACACAGTGGTAACTTCTTTATGTTCAGCTTGCGCTACGTAGGGCTCTACAAATTTATTAGATATGGCTAAGTAAGGCGCGGCGTAGGAACCGAGAGCAACACGACCGTCACTCAGTTCTGTTGCTTGTGACAACGCATACGTCAGATTCCCGTGAGGATCGTGCATGGTCGAATAGATTTCTCCTTGATCATTCACTTCAAATACCATATTGTGCTTTCTGTTTGGAATTCTGAAACGTATTGGAGAGCGTTTTAAGCGTTAGTTACTGAATTTGAATCGCAAGCAGTCCAGCGCATTGACAAAAGCAGATCTTCAACAGATGGAGCAGCTTCATACGCAGAGCTTCTTTTCAAATTTGATTCGTAGTAGCTAGTGGTGCCGAAATAATGGGTTTTTACCACTAACACGGCAACTACGTAATAAATTGCCACAAATGGCCTCACAACGACAAGGACTAGGTGCAATTTTAAACCTGCGATCTCTGAATTGCGAGGCTGTTTCGCCATACAGTACAAACACCAGGAAAAGTGTCATTAAAATTCTACAATGGCCGACCAGAAGTGTAGAAAAACAGACCATAATTTTCAGGAAACTCTCCTCCATAATGCTCGTGCTTTAGCATTACATATAGAAAACTCCGACTAATCTAGCGCTTGAACACTTTCTTCAGAATACCCTGGAGTTTTGTAAAAAAAGTTGTACACTTGCTTTCGCCCAAACTCCCTCATTCTGACTACACCAGTGCAACCATCAGAAGCTTACCGTAAAATAATACTCGACGGAACCAAACCAACAATAAGTTGTCGCAAAAATGGCTTGTCAAACAGAAAGCGAAGAGGAGGAGTCAATTTTGCGGATGCACAAATCCAGTGAGTTCCTTGCTTGTTCCGTCGAACGTTATCAGGCATCGCTGGAAATACGTAAAATAGCGTTTACTTTCAACAAACGTTTATTACAGCAACTGCATCAACAAAACAACTGTTGAGTTGAGCCGGTGCAAGAGCTTATTTTTTTACTTTTACGTACAAATATACAACAAAATAATAACAGCACAACAGCAATAGGCAATAGTTAGGCGTTGCCCAACGTCTTAGCCGTGTCAATTCTTTTGTTCGTAGAACTTTTCGGCAAATAAAAGTAATTTTTTTGACAGCAGGAACAATGAGTTGCAGAGTTTTTTAGTTCATTTCAACAGCAATGCATACTGCCTATCTTGACAGGAATTTTATAGGCACCGACCAACCCAGAATATGTTAGCTTCAGGTCCAGGCCTTGAAAACCTAAACAGTCCACGGTTTCCATGGACCGGGGCCTTGCGGCTCTTTCTCATAAAAGAATACAACAGCCTGTCGTATATAAAACGCACGGATACAACGTACCTGGCAAGGCAAGCACATGTTTCTTCGTTCCAGAAGCAACATCGATCCACGAAACTCGATATCGAGTTGTTTCAGTTACAATAAGAGTCTTTTCATTATTGGTAAGCTGCACTCCATTTGGAAAGCACAACTCTGCAGCAATTGTCCGTAGTTCGTTTGTCTCCAAGTTGAAAGAAAACAAACGACCAGTACAAGTGCCTAAATATATAGTTCGTAAACAAGTTTTACCTTCTAACAAGGTCATTCAAGAAAGGAAAAAGATTGATATGTCGCAAACCGAAAAAAGAACCAAATATATCTTAAGATTTTATTTGATAGGCGCATGCAATAGCTGTTGCTGCAGGCCAGATATAAATACAGCTAATAGCTCGTAGTATATAATACAGTACATATCGTGAACACCAGCGGTTCTTATCCATTCTTAACCATACCGCGCCTCCTGGAGCGAAGGTTCCCCGCTTTACGCCCCCCACCCTTATAAATCAATTCAAAAGTAGTGTTTCAATTGCATTTTATTTAATGATCACAAATCAGTGGGACACCTGAAACTGTTTTTTTAGCAACTAGTTTTTTTAGCACCTGAAACTGTTTTCAAGATAAGTCGAACCAAACATAACTAGAACAAAGCTGTTTGAGCCATAAGCTTTTGGTGACGCTCTTATCAGTGGCAAAATCGCGTCTAAAGGGAAGATCTACATTGGGTAAGTGTTTTATGTGGTTAATTTGGACGTTAGGCAATCAAGACGAGCCAATGATAGCGCTAGTATTGCAAAGCGCGCCCAAGAAAGATTTCGCAATTGCGAATGTTAGAGAAAACGCAGGAGGCCAAATATAGCAGGCATTTCTCGTTTGTCAAGTGTAACGACTTTACAACCAGATCAAGTTGTTCTTTTGACAAATTTATTCTTCAAAATTAACGTTTCGCTCCCTTCAGTTACCGGGAAGCTTCTTCAGAATATGGTAGATGTTACCAGTGTAACATATAAACTGTACAACAACATATAAACTGTTGTACAGTTTATATGTTTCACTGGTAACATCTACCATATTCTGAAGAAGTTTCCCGGTAACTAGGGAGAACGAAACGTTAATTTTGAAGAATAAATTTGTCGAAAGAACAACTTGATCTGGTTGTAATAGGAGGCCAAATGCCGCGATTATCGAAAGAGTTTGAGAGTGTAAACAAACTCTTTCTTTCTGCATAAAGCCGGACGCTGGGTCTTGATATAAGCAGCCTCTAAGAGATTAAGGTGGAAAGAGCTGCGTGCTGTGGCGAGGATTGAAAACCGCTTATCATCATAGTTTAATGCGCATCGATCATTATCTAAAAGATACTGACCAATGGCAGAGTCACAATCCGGTTTGATGTCGTTTCGTTTGCACGATCTGTGTGGTTGAGATCGGCGTGGACGGGTCAATTGTTGTCTTAACCATTGCGGAACATGTTGCTTGATGCGATCCTGTAGCCGTTGAGATGTTCGCTCTACCTACCGACTATCACAGTGGCACTTATATTCATATATCACAGAACTTTTCTGAGTGGTAGGTAGAACATCCTTGCGGATCACAGGCAGCATGCGCTTTGACGTAAAGACCAAGCGGGTGCTGACGGAACCATAGCAGCTTTCCACGGCGGTTTTGACTTCTTTTTCCAAGTTTGTGCAAGGCTTGCCAATCCAAAGAACCCTCAAGTACACTGGGCACTTTTCTGGACAGAATGGCTTAAGGGTGGAAAACATAGCAATTTTCTTAGAGATCTGAGCGTTGATGACGTTTTTAGGATAGCCATTGTCCGGTAATATTTTCTTGATCGGTTCTATTTCTCCATTGAGTCTACGCTTGGTGCAAATCATTAGGGCTCGATGTACTGATGTAGATATCAGACTTATTTTACGTTTGAAGAGGACTAAAGAACTCCCAACGTAAATACTGGCCCGTGAAAATGGGTTTCCGATATACACTGGTTTCAAAGCCAATATCTGTTCTTTCGACGTAGACATCAAGAAACGGTAGACATTTTCCTTTCTCTTTTTCAAAGGTGAATTTGAGGGATGAAGGCAGTTGAGTTTGGTCAGGAATTCATCTGCTTCAGCTTCGTGATCGAAGATGGCAAACGTGTCGTCAACATATTTAAAGTATGTTGGAAACTTTTGTGTTTGAGAAAATAACTTTTCTTCACAATATCCAACAAAGATGTTAGCCAAAGCTGGACCAAGTGGTGATCTCATAGCTACTTCGTTTGTTTGCTTGTACATAGTGTTATTGAAGCTGAACTCAACCGAGGATGTAGCGCTCTTCATCAATTCAACAAACACGACCTTAGGAACGAGTGGTTGTAAATCAGAATCGTCGTGAAGGGCCTCTGAACAGATTTTGATGGCTTCATTAAGAGGAACGTTAGTGAACAAGCTGGACACATCAAAAGTACACATGAAGACATTAAAATCGATGTCAAGATTTTGCATGGTCTTAGCAAACGTAAACGAATCTAAAATGCAATGTGACGAAAACCCCTCCAACACAAGTTGTAATAGGCAAGCCAACCACTTGCCAAGTTCATGATGGGACGAACCCGTCATGGACAGTATAGGGCGAAGTGGAGTGCCTTCTTTGTGTGTTTTCGGCAAACCATACATTCGAGGTCTTTGCGATCCCGTTGGTTGTACTGCGTCATATATCCATTTGGGCATAAGATCGGCTTGGACTAAGTCAAGCAACCACTTCTGAAGGCGCGATTCAATGCTGGCTGTGTTGTCATTGCTGGAGACCGGACCTAGTCTTTTGAATTTCGAGTGATCATCAAGAATCTCGTACATTTTATCGACGTAATCGCTTTTATTTAAAAGGACAACGCCGGAGCCTTTGTTAGGTTTAGTGATAATGATATCATCATTCTTTCTTAACCTGTTGATTGCACGAAAGCACTCTTTGTGCATTGTGAAGACACGTGAATCTATTGTGCTGTCAAAATACAAATATGCAAGGTGGGCGAGTTGAGCTTTTAAAGCAGTGCGTTGTTCAACAGAACTGGCACTGTGATGTAAAAGCTGTGCCCACAATGACTCAAATTCAGCGAAGATTTCTTCTTAGCACAAATACCTGGGCGGCAACCCAAAGTTGAGACCATGCGACAGCACGAAACTTTCTGTGCCAGATAAGACATAATCTGAGAGATTCAGAACATGCCTTGTAGTATCACTGAGAGCATTGCCGGAAACGGTCACGTATGAGTGAAAAAAGCGGTCGCTCATTTTTGATCTAGGATTTTGATTCCGTTCTTCAATCAACCAATGCTATGTATCTGCAACATTTGATTGTGTCAAAGAATGTTAGAAATTCACGGACCGCCTGCCAATGTGATTGGTAAACTGTTCGTAGTTTTCTTGATTGCTCTGTTAGGTTTTCAATGTCACCTGCTAAAACAGCGCATTTTATCTCTGGGCTGTGCCTGGCTCGTAATCGTTACGAGCCACGATGTACTTAGGGGCAACTTTTTTACATATGCAAGCCTTGAGAAAAACTGCAGAGAACTTAAAGAGTTCTGATTTGTCCCGTTCGTAGTTTTCTTGATTGCTCTGTTAGCTATTCAACGTCATCTACTAAAAAAGTGCATGCTGCCTGTGGTCCGCAAGGATGTTCTACCTACCACTCAGAAAAGTTCTGTGATATATGAATATAAGTGCCACTGTGATAGTCGGTAGGTAGAGCGAACATCTCAACGGCTACAGGATCGCATCAAGCAACATGTTCGCAATGGTTAAGACAACAATTGACCCGTCCACGCCGATCTCAACCACACAGATCGTGCAAACGAAACGACACCAAACCGGATTGTGACTCTGCCATTGGTCAGTATCTTTTAGATAATGATCGATGCGCATTAAACTATGATGATAAGCGGTTTTCAATCCTCGCCACAGCACGCAGCTCTTTCCACCTTAATCTCTTAGAGGCTGCTTATATCAAGACCCAGCGTCCGGCTTTATGCAGAAAGAAAGAGTTTGTTTACACTCTCAAACTCTTTCGATAATCGCGGCATTTGGCCTCCTGCTGCGTTTTCTCTAATTTTTTCAATTGCGAAATCTTTCTTTGGCGCATTTCTTTTTTTCTTTTTTACAATACTAGCGCTATCATTGGCTCGTCTTGATTGCCTAACGTCCACATTAACCACATAAAACACTTACCCAATGTCGATCTTCCCTTAGACGCGATTTTGCCACTGATAAGAGCGTCACCAAAAGCTTATGGCTCAAACAGCTTTTTTCAAAGCTATATTGAAATTCTGTACCACCAACAAATTTTTGATAAGTAGAACACGAAAAGCGCGGGTTGAAATAAGAGGGCAAACCGGAAAATATTTGGCTCAAAACGCCTCAAGCTCCAGCTCTTTAAAGTTTTCGGTGCTACTGTAGCGTGAGGTTTACCTCCAGTTACTAGTATAGCGTGAGGTCTACCACTGAATTATTTTCCCTCACCCCTCTATAGCTGCACACTTACTACTATAGCTATAATAATTCCAAACACCGCACATACATTTCACACACAAAGGTAAATTTATTCTAACGATACACACTTCGTACATCTTCTAAGAATGACACAAATAAATCATTGGTTAGGGTTAGGGTTAAGGGTTAGGGCAGTGGTTCTAACCCTAATCCTAACCCAAACCTCACGCGGTTTGCACCTCGGTAGGTGCGAGTCAAGCGGTAGACCTCACCCTGCATCTCGGTAGGTGACTTATGTCGGTAAAGCTCACGCTATAGTAGCACCAAGCTTTCCTTGGCTGTGGAGTTAAATTTTAACTCGAGAAACTCTTCTTGTGCTTCATCAAAAATTTCGCCTACTTTGCTCTGAAATGGGTTTCTGATGAACTTCCAGGCTTCTCGCTTCTCATCTATATCAAGAAAGTATTCGATAAATTCTTACTTTAAGTCAAATAGGTAAGTTTTTATTTGTGTCTATAATTCAGACTCAAGGTTACCGCTTTTGAGAGCAGAATCTAATTTGCAAAAGCTTGCTGGATTCCCATGCTCAATTGGATTCTGCCAGAGTTTGACATGAAAAACCGCATAATCTCATGATGCATTATGATATTGACGTTTTTTCCTTGAGGTTGAAGGTTGAGAGCATTCAGCGCCTGAAATATGTCCACAAGATAAGCCAGTGATTGTTGAAAGCATTGAGATCGAAACTTTTTCAATAAACTCTTCTTCCTCGAATCGAGAAATATTCCAACTTCTTTTTTTAATTCACAAAAGCCGTTTTAGCATATTCCCATTAGACAACCATAGGACATTTGAGTGAAACAACAGGGCTACATGTTCAGATTGCATAGCTTGACACAGGAGCTTGAATAGACGACTGTTAAGAGATCCCGCCTTTATATAGTCCACGATCTCAAAAGATAGGTCCAGAACCTCTTTCATTTCAGAAAGCAAACTCCTTGATGCTAAGGCTTCACGATGAAGTACGCAATGCGTATTTATTACAGAAGGATTTCTTTCTTTTAACCTCCGAATGAAGCCAAACTACAGATCAGTTATAGCAGGAGCTCCATCCGTGCACACTCCTGCCAATAACTCTCATGATAGTTGGTTTTCCTGAAAAAAGTTTGCCACAACAATAAAAATATCAGCTGATATTGCACGACCTTTCATTGGGCGGCAGAATAGCATTTCTTCCTTTATCGTGTTCACTGACAAGAAACGAGCATAAAGCAGAAGCTAAGAACAACTTCCAATAACCGTCGGTTCATCGCACTGTATAGCAAAGAATGGAGACTGTTTGACTTGGTCTAGAAATGATCTTTGATATCCTGAGACAGTTCATTGATTCTACCTTTAACTGTTTCATTGGATAATGCAATTTGAGAAAGCATATTTGCTTTATCCTTGCCCAGTACGAGTTCTGCTACTACGAGCAAACTAGGTTTCTCAAGCGACTCCCCGATGCTATGGCTCTTCTTATTCTTTGCGATCAACGTGGCAATCTCGTTAAAAGCCTCAACAACATTCGAAGATCTTTGCTGAAACGTACCACTCATGCTCAACTTAGCTTTCTTCAAGGAGTGACTTTTCATTACAAAAAATGCTTTAGGTTTGTCGGCTAAAGCAGAATGGGCTGTGGTCAAGTGCCGTTTCAAACGGGGACGCATTGCATCATAACAAAGAGTCTCGTATCATATCACACACTGCGCGATTTCTGTATCACCTTTTTGCAGCGATACAAAACCAAATTGAACTTTGTCATCAAGATATTTTTTCCCTGTCATTTTGATGATCTAAATTTATTACTTAGCTACGCAGGCACTGCAACATGATAAAAACATAAACTTAGTCAATTGTAACATTAGGTCAATTCTAGATTGCTTTACAAAGTTTACATATACCGCTCTACCACTTTAACAAACTGACTAATAGCTGCCTTAATCCATTCAGATTTTTCACTGACTGCATTTAACATGACAAGATAGGCTACAGTCTACTCTACAATGTACATTTGCAACTGCTAAATTATCAAAATGAAGTAATCACGATTCATAATTTAGTTGTTTTATGACATTATACACTTTTCAGTTAACGAAACAGGATTACCAAATAATGATAGGCTACAATTACTATAATACAGTATCTCAAACAGTATTTAAGAACTGACAACCATACAACAGGGGAAAAAACGTTAATCTCAAAATTAATAAAGAATGTGTTGTAAAACACATTAGGGCTCGCACCCCCCATGAAAATTTGCGTATGCCCCCAACGTAGGCGTGCCCCCCTCGGTTAAGAACCACTGATTTACACAGAAAACACTCAGATTCCTTGAAATGTGTAAAAAGTTTGCGTTTCAATAGCTTTTACCAGAAATCTAAACACTTTAGCAACTTTACAGATGCAAATGACATTTTTTTCCGATGATATAAAACTGCACCCAAATAACAATGGCATAAGATGTTGAGCAACAATAGGGCACAAAGCATTTTTTCTAGATGCTCGAAGTTATTAAGAAAATGTCCCGGAAAAACAATTCATGGACCAGCCTTGTCTATAAATATGCAACTAACCAATTTCCAAAAATTGAACTTACAAGTTAAGTTTTGACTGAAGTTCACCAAACTCACCTTCAAGTGCTTCGTAGATTAACTTAGTGATGGGAAATCTGCAGGACGAGTCCGTGAAGTAGATTACTTTGCCGTCAGCCGTGATGTCAAGATCGTTTGGAAACTTCATGCTCGGTTTCACATCATTGGCATGCAGCAACATTTTCACTTCTTTTGTCGCCAAATTGATTGTATACAGTCCGTATATGGCATCCATAACGAATAGCCTATCGCGATGCAATCGCAAGCCTAAGTAAAAATCACATTATCAGCTCAAGGGTAAAAGTACCAAAAACAACTATAGTCGCACAAGCGCAATAAAATACTGATTGCGACTTTGATATTAACACCCGAAGATTTATAATCACACTGTGCTGTAATGATAGCACGCAAAACCGGAACGCCTATACAGAGCAAATCCTTGCAATTGTTGAGAATATAAAAGTGATAACCTATGGGGCGCCATTTGTTCACCGCTGATTACACATGTTTTAGGACAACATTTATGACTAAATCAAATGCATTTGTTTAAATGCACAAATACATTTAACATTTGTTTAAATGTTTTTAACATTTGTTTAAATGCACAAATACATTTAACATTTGTTTAAATGTTTTCAACATTTGTTTAAATGCACAAATACATATGTCACTCAACCGTATCGTATCGTTCTTTAAAAGGAATGTACTGCGAATAACGCTTTTCCGATAAATTTGGTCATTGGACCATCACGCGATAGGTTTGCGACAGACTCGTTTGAAATGGGCGACAGGCGCGACATAGTTAATAAGAAATATTGACCCAACCAAATCCAGAGAAATTTAAAATCCCTAATTATTTACTTAGAAGAATATTTATGTTGTCGAATTTAGCCAAGAGTTTACATAATAATATATCATCAGCAGAGGAAAAGTTTGGCGAATGATAAATCGCTCAAAGATGTTGTAACTTATATTCATAAAAAGACCGCGAGTTTAGCACTTATAGTTACATTGCATGTAGCATGGCCGAAACGAGTCGGCATTTACAGTAAATTGATTAAACAAGATAATAAAGAAAATATACATCATAGGATATAAAATTAAAAAGGTTTTTTAAAGTTTTATCCTATGATTAGGGTGGCCATACGTCCCGTTTTAGGCGGGACAGTCCCGCTTTTTCAGGCCTGTCCCAGTTAAATTATCGAATGTCTGGTGTTTTCGCTCAGTCATGCAGCACAGCTTGACCTAGGGTATGCCAAAGTTAGCCGTGATAAACTAGGGCATGTTGGCAGCGAACCCTACCTGAATGATGATTCCGGCCGAAAATGACAACAAACGGGCAGCGAAATAGGTGGTGACCTTTTTTTTTGGAGATCCACCCCACCGTAGGCGCGACCGCGGTCTTGAGCGTCCCGATTTTGATCTAGAGTCTATAGTAAGCCCAACTATTTGGCTTCGTGAAAGGCGGCCATCCACTGTCCCGTTATTTGCTCATGCAAAAACGGGACGCTCAATTGGAGGTCTGTCCCGCCTAAATCGGAACGTATGGCCACCCTACCTAGTCATAATAGCAGTCTGCTATAAGCGTCCCCGTTTTGCATTTCGAAAAATGGCCAGCCTACCTATGATGTATATGCATATATAGTCTTTCATAAGTATCATTATTTTCTGCAAGAAACTGGCAGACTGAGTTCATTGACTAACAGCATAAATCTATACAGCCTATGTTGCACTTTTGCTTCCAGCAGTCACCCTATATCCTATCCAGCAGACATCTTGTAGTAAGAGACTCGGACTTTTGCGGTTGGTGGTTTAATTTGCTGCAGACCACATGTTTCAAGAATTTTAACTATGTCGCGTCTGTCGCCCATTTCAAACGAGTCTGTCGCAAACCTATCGCGTGATGGTCCAATGACCAAATTTATCGGAAAAGCGTTATTCGCAGTACATTCCCTTTAAAGAACGATACGATACGGTTGAGTGACATATGTATTTGTGCATTTAAACAAATGTTGAAAACATTTAAACAAATGTTAAATGTATTTGTGCATTTAAACAAATGTTAAAAACATTTAAACAAATGTTAAATGTATTTGTGCATTTAAACAAATGCATTTGATTTAGTCATAAATGTTGTCCTAAAACATGTGTAATCAGCGGTGAACAAATGGCGCCCCATAATAACCTTCCGTTTGTTATGGATTCAAAAGATAGTTAACTCATTCAAAGTTGTTTTATTGCAATTATTCAATGTCATCCAAGCAGAGTTCAAGGACTTTAAACTTTTAGTTAACAGACACGAAAGTACGATATCCAGTTTCCACACCAATTCACTGACACAAAATCACCCATTCACCGCGTTAACGATATACTGCCTTTATCAAGTTAACTTGCCATTAATTTAAGTAAACATTGATCGCAAGCAAGTAGGTTTAATTCCTTTCAATCCTCCACCAACACGTCAAACAGCATTGTTTGCAGCTTACTTTTGAGCACTAAGAACATAATAAAACTCTATACACCGTAGCTCAGTCAACCGAAATGATGCCGGCTACATGTCATGCCCTATTGCAGTGATTCTCAACCTTTTCGCTACCACGTACCACCTGGCGATTTTTTGTTACACCTGCGTACCACTGAGTTCTATAAGAAATGTATTTATTCAAATTAACTTCATTAAAAATGACAGTATTATTTAATGTGATGGTTGCATCTGTTTTTCTTGCACAAGCTGATTTATTCGGGAAAAGCCAGATGCCAAATACAGGTGCTGAAACGTGCTATATTTACTGCACATCGAAAGTCATGAGAGGTCGAAGACGATTCCTCCTTTTACTTTTCATAATCATCATGGCAGAGAAGCCCTGCTCACATTCCCATGTATTGGGGAATACTAGTAACTGAGGAATAGCTTTTTGAGCTAGAGTAGGGTATGTAGAGGACATCGTTAGCCAGAAATTTTTAGGACTGCATTCTTTATGCTTTATTTTAGCTGCCTCGTCAGACTAAATGTCAATGATTTACTCTTGTTCTCTTGTTCCAACATGTAGAACGGATGGATCCAAAAAGAATGAATTTGAAACATACGGACTACTATCTTTGTTCGGAAAATAATGCTTTAACTCCGTTTTTAACAGTTTTAGATAGTAGCAAATTTCTCGAAATAACTTTTCGCTGTGTTGATATTGAAGCGAAGAAAGATCTTTAAACATGTGATACTGCTTGGCCTCAATGTTTGTTGTCCACAAGTCTAGCTTCCATAAATACCCTTGCAATTTTGAAACAAAACCTGAAATGGTGCTGTTTGGACCTTGAAAAAGCATGTTCATGTGGTTGAGAGTGTCCAAAATATCCGATAGGTAAGCCAGCCTCGAGAGAAACTCCGTACTCGCCAAATCGTTTTTAAAATGATTTCTTTGTTCATAAAATTGGAGTAACTCATTACTCAGTTCAAAAACCCTTCTTGTCATATTTCCGCGTGACAGCCAGCGCACCTCTGTATAAAAAAGCAGACATTTGTGATCAGAACCAAGATCAGCACAAAGGTTTGCGAAAAGTCTTGTATTCAACGCTGACGTTTTCACAAAATTAACAATCTTGACGATTTGCTGTAGGCATGAAATTAGTTCAGGAGATAACACCTTGGCACAAAGTGCGAATCTGTGAATGAAACAGTGAGTAAAAATGATTTCGGGTGAAACAGCCTTTATGTAGGACTGAAATCCTGATTTTCTCCCAAGCATAGCTGGATCACCATCGGTTGTGCAGCCAACCAATTTTGACCATCCTAAATCATTTTTCTTGAAGAATTTATCCACGAAGTTAAAAATATCTTTGCCCTTTGTTGTACCAGACACCTCCTTACTCATAAGCAGTAACTTTGTCATTTTCTGTGAACCTGACATAAACAAGCAATTGACCGCAGTTGGTGACATCGGTTGACTCATCGAGTTGCATGGCGAACCCATATTTTGAAGCTCTTACCGCAGTAGTCGCTGGATCAGAAATGTCGTCGGACATGTCATGGATCCGACGTCTCACCGTATCATTAGAAAAAGACACAGGATTCAACTTTTCAGCATGCTTTTCTCCAATTAAGTTCAGGACCAGTATTTTTGCTGCTGGAAGAACAAAATTTTCGGCAATAATGTGAGCTTTCAAATATTAGTAAAGCTACTTCATAAGAAGCATGGAGAATCCCAGCACTCTTTTGGTAGCTCTGGCCAGTCAGGCCCAAACGTTGTCTCTTAACGTTATTTTTAAATTATTTTTGTAGCACTTTATGGGTTTTACAAGCAACACAATATAGCTGTTTACACAAATAGTAAAGATAAAAACAATATACCGGGGGCGGGGATACAAGATGGGCAAGAGGGACCGAGCCTCCCAAAACTTGATTGGTATTTTTATTGCAAACTACTGAAGTTAGTGCTTTATGTATTCCACTTATGAGTTTGATATTTCCACCCACATATCTTCATTTTAGAAGTCAAAAAGCATTTGCGGCTACCAGCGTTTCCTTTTTCGGAAAAACCGGGTCCCAAGGCTCTGGTTGTTAAAAGTCACCGACCCCAGGGCTAGGTAATCGAACCATTGTAGCAAGAGAATAAAACCTGACATACTACTTCAATTAAATGCAAATAAGCTGAACAACTAACCCAAAGGAACACCGTGAGAAATATCTCCCGTAGTTGCGTCCCAATCCATTTGTCCATCATTAAGAACTTCCATTTCACCTTCTGCGATCTTTCCGAAAACTGAAGGAACAATTTTGACAACTCTTCCATCACGAAGACCAACATACAAATTCCTTCGCTGGTCTTCAACAATGCTCTCAGGAGCAAACATAGGAAGTCTAAAAAATTGTTAAAATACGAGCAAAGGATATCAGAATTTACGATATAGTTTCACTACAAGCAAGCACTAAAAGAATACAAAAATACAGTACAGCGCACTTACCTTTTTCCTTCAGCCAGTTTAGTGTTGAGTTCAAAGCTGGATGTTAGATCCACAGCCACGATGCCACGCATTGGCACTGCTCGAATTGGCGACATAAAGTATCCACCGAGAGGAATCACAAATAAAATAATAAGGAAACTGGTGACAGGACCAGGCAGAGGCAAAGTGGCATCTTTAGAACTGGAAGAGGAGTTATTTTCTGCTAATGATCTTGTATCGACATCAGCATTCACTGAACTCCTTCTAATGGTGCCACTCTCCGTAGAACTTCTTCTAGTTGTAGCAGTGCTACCGCTTCCAGATGGTCTTCTGACTCCGCGATCTTCCCGCGCCGACATGTTGAGCGATTTTATGAGGTTGATCCTGTATTGCGTTAACTAAAAGACACTTGACAACAGCAAACATTTACTTATGGACAGGACTAAGCTAAACACTATTAAAAGGCATCTGAAATTGAACATAAAATAGGAATGTAAATAACCAATATATTAAACATGGTACTCAAAAAATAAAATCGACACCTCAGCAACTACTTTTTTTCAATCTTGCCATTTATGTTATTGGAGCAACAAAGTGTCAACTTGACATTTACATCAAATAATTGCATAGATAATAATAATTTTAGTTTTTATTGATATCGCGATCCTAAGTACATGCCCTCTACAAAAGGGCTTCGAAAAATCCTATCAAGCGTGAATAAATTCAAACGCTACTTTTTATTACTTGCAGATTGCACATATTTTAGAAAAGCAGGGCAACGTCTACATGTCAAAGCTTAAATCTATGAGGTATCTACAGGGTGTCCAAAAAGTTACTGTGCAGTATGGGTACATAAAAATTTAATGTATTTACAGCAAAGTTTATTAGAAAACATTTAGACAAAACAATTTTTATTTATTAAAGGCTACATTTGTTTACAATACTACAGTTTGTTTAAAGGAAATGCTAGAAATGTCTTCCATTGAAATTAAGACATTTGTGCACTCGATGCTGCATATTATTGAACACATCTTGGAGGATGTCGGGTGTTATCTGTTGGATGTATTGGATAATTGTTGTCTTTCCCAGATTGTGGGAATTATTCTCATATACTCGACTTTTCAGTGCACCCCAGAGATAATAATCCAAAGGAGTCAAATCCGGAGATCTAGCAGATGAAATTCCACGTGAAATTATGCGGTTAGCAAAGATGCTTTCCAAAAAGTTTAGTGATGTACGAGCAGTGTGTGCAGTTGCTCCGTCTTGTTGGAACCATCCTTGTCATAGCTCGGTCTCTTTTAAATGGCTTACAAATGGTTCAAAAATGTGACTTCGGTAACGTTTTCGGTAAAATGAAAACTAACTTGTTTTTATATTAGCACCTAAATATTGCGTCACAAAACCAGTCATTCCTAAAAATATTTTCTACTACGCAGTAACTTTTCGGACACCCTGTATAAGCACGGTCAAAATCGTATCGTTTGAGATAAACAGCAGCCCTCGCTTAGGGTAATCACATTCAGAAGTGGTGGGAGCAGCCTAAAAATTTACTTGAGTGAAAGTATTGTTACCTACCTAACAAAATCAAGTAAAAGTACAAACTAATGATATGTATTTTAACTTGAGGAAAAGAAAAAAAGTCGGGAATTACTTCAAGTAGAAAGCAGTTTTTATTTGCTAGCAGTTTTATCGTGTGCCTCTCTAAACCAGTGATTCTAAATAATGGATGCTAGCACCAGGTAAAGTGCTAGAAGGAATTATTCACAGCGCAAACGTATTAGTCAATTGGTAGCTTTATTTACATTTCCGAATAAGTTAAAAGATTTACGTGTATGGTGAATGCAGCGGCGTCTGCACGGGAAACACCATTTTAGGTAGGATGGCACTATTCTTAAAGAAAACTCAAATGAGGCTACCGCAGTCTAGATTAATGACTATTTTTGATAATTATTGGTAATTTGGTTCAAGATTGTTTTCGGGGATAGTTTTCAATGGGGGAGTGGCACTTATAATCCTTTCTGAGTGTCCTAAGTTAAGATGAGAAGGGAAGTGAAACGAACCTTTTTTTCTTGCAGGGAGTGCCAGAAGCCAAATAAAGTAATATCCACTGATCTAGACCACTGACACGTCGGCCTAATTACTCTAATAATTATAACTTTTTCCCGTTGGTCTATTTGATTATATTTCTTGTTGGTTGTTTTACGTGTCTGATAAAACGTTGGTCAACGTTTTAGGCTACAAGTCATTCAACGTGAAGCGACTAGATCAGGCTATTGTTCTTTGCTTCTAAATAATACACAAAAAATTAAATATTTATATTTAAGATTTAACTTATTGAAATAAGAGTCAAATGGCGAAGTCAGCTAAAAATTTAGAGGGAAGTGGAGTATGACTTTCTATGCCTTGGGTCATATTTACGATAATGGCCTTTTTCATTTATTTCAGAGCACAAAAAACTTTAGAGAGAATCAGTTTATTATTTGACAAATTTTAAAGATAGGAAAGTGTAATCTGCGACCCGCGGAAGAATGGCATTTTTGGCTCACGTCGACAGACATCAAAAATAAAAGTCTTCATCTTGAAACGACTGCGCACCTCGCCCGCAATCTCATCAGGTTGAGAAAAATCGAGTGAATTAAGGCCCACTGCAGGAAAGACTGAACGCCCATGCACTAGGTAATAAGGTACTATTTAATACAAGCAACAATTAAACAAGCAATTATGACAAAAGCAAATTGTTAATAACTTCAATAGAATATTAAAATCAAAGTACGAACTCAGAGCAAAAAGGCATTGCCCTACAATCACGAGGTTTTGAGTTTAATGCCCAAGTGGTTATTGTGTTGCTGTGCCATAAGTAAAACGCGCTCTGCTAGCAAAACTGGTAACCTCCAATCGAACCTAAACATAATTGTTTTATGTAGTTTTTTCTCATATTTATAGCTGAATTGCCACAGTTAATCAGCTACCATACGAAACAAAGCCTCATGGACAAAGTTAAACAGCAAAAACAAACTCATAATTAGACCAAAAAACATTATACTAAACAAAAAGGCAATAAGCGCACACAGCAGTGACAGGGAACTTCAAGCCTCGAATCAGGTAACTCAATGGGGTTCTGAGGGTACATGTAGGATATGCTCTGACTGGGGCCCCAGCCCCAGTGTCAGCTCCAGTCAGGGATGCCATGTTTTCCCCGAACCGGCCCTGGCAGGAGCAAGTTTAAAAGATGGCCGCAGCAGGGGTGCTGCCCACTGCGGTTGTTGCGCCGACATTAAGTGCTTATAATGCGAAAGCAATGTGTATACCTGACGCTGTATGCATGCTCGCCTCGGCATGGTGCGTGGTAGCAACTGCTTGAAAGCAAGTAAACGATGAGAGCAGTCGCTTTGCCCAGCATCATTGACGACGTGAAACTAAGCTCTAGTATGCGGGGCGGCACGTCAGACGTGCTTCAGTACAGGTTAAGTTCTCGATCCATCGCGCATGCACACCACTCACGTGCGTTTTGAGCTACGGCCAGGCCCGGGCTCCGTCCAGGGTTGGCATGGAAACCCGGCCCGGCCACACCCCTCCAAATTTGTTGTCCCGATCATTCCCTGAGTACATGAAAACCCAATTCCAGTGATCCCTTCTTAGTAATATACTCAAAAAGTAACCGCTTGAAGCCAAATAGATAATTGCATAAACACAAAAAGGAGATTAAATAAAACGCACACTACATCAGGGGTGTCAAACTTGTGGGCTTCTGGGGGCCACATTGCTCATATAAGCAATCGTGCCGAGGGCCGCATGAAGTTTTCGATTTGGAGATCACCACTTCTCTGGACAACGATCTCGGTAATGTAGCCCTAAGTAAGGTAGATCTCAAAAAAAAGGTCATCACCTTTCCAGCATCTGCGCGCGATCGCCCTCATTAGGCCAACAAATCGAGTTCTGTTTTTGCACCAAGAAAAGTTATCTCCGAAAGAAAAAAACCCCAAGTGTGGCCTGTGATCAGGTTTTCAAACGTTTGTTCGAAGATGATCCGTTGCAATACTGCCGAAATTCATTAGGAATTTTAGAATCGTCTTGGGGCCGCATTGAAAGTTTGACACAGCGAGTTTAACACCCCTGCCCTATATGCAAATAAAAACTATTAAAGCAGTTTTCAAGTGGTTAGCAAGAACAAAATCATTATTTTAAAACGATAACAACAAATTAGAAAATACAGAGCATCACCGACATCAACAAAATAATCCTATGATTTTCCTCTCATTAAGCATCTGTACAAATGCAAAAATGCATTGGCGGAAATGAGTAGAAAACACAGGAAAAGAAATTCTGGAGTATCAAAACATGATCACAGATTGCAAATAGTTTGAGTCTACCAGATAACTCAAACTCGATTTTCTTTAAGCTCTGCTAACCCCATAAAAGGAGCAAAAAAAGATCCCAGGGCAACTCTTCCGTCACTTAATTCAAAACCTTCAGATAAGCCCCACGTGATATTGCCGGTTGGATCATGTAAAGTACGAAGCAAATCTCCTTTGTCATTTACTTCAAAAATCATGCAGTGGCTTCGGTCTAACACTCTAAGAAAAATGTTAGGTTTTAAATCGAAAATAGTACAAAACGAATATAGTTGAGAACAGATATGTAAAAACCAGTCTCTTGTTACATGATAATACTTCACAACTATTTTTCAAGAGACCATCCACTACAGTGGACCTAGTATTTGGTCCCACAAGTGTGACGGTCTAAGCTATGCTTTATTAAAAGCCTTTAGCTTCTTGTCGGTCACCAACTGCACTGAAGAGACCTGATAGGTCGAAACAGTGTCACTGTCTGCAGTTTGCTAAGTGCATCGCTGGCCTCTTGTATTTTTCAAGAGTTGTACAAAAAACTCACCATTAATAACAACGGAAAAAACGAAATATTTAACCCGAAACAACAGGCTTACTTTAATGTAAGTGATGAAGGCAGTAAACGAGCAACTACTTGACGAAGACTCGGCCATGCAAACAGGAATTTGGTAAGCGGTTTCTGTGGCGATGCAGCTGCAACCCAATATGTCCCTCTTCTGTTAATTCTCACGTTATCTGGCATCGCTGGAACACATCACACAAATGTACGCACTAACCTTAACATGAAATTTAATAAAACAAGTACTGTGCTGTAGTGGAAGGATTCCAAATTTCAACGCACATGATGTCATACGAAGATTAAGGCCGATTCAAATGGTAGTTGCATTAAGTACAAAAAGCATCCAAAAACTTTAAGACCATATTATTCGTTACGCAAATGGGTATTGTAAACAGGCACTGAATCAGCAAGGCCTAACCTTGCACATGCACAATATAAAAAGGACAATGCTTGCTTTAGACAGCAGTGACAGATAACATAGCTTGGAATATGAATCGAAACTTTTGCCGTACATGAGCCGCAATTTTTTGTATGAATGCGACTTTTAAAGCTGGCGAAACAAAAGGGTTTAACTGACAAAAGTCCAGAGCTATCATACCTGGCAAATGTAGCACGTGTTTTTTCTCCCCACTATTGACATCAATCCAGTTGACCCGGTAGTAAATGCATTCCGAAACGATAATGGTCTTCTCATCAGATGTTAACTGAAGTCCATTTGCAAAACACACATCACGCATCACAGTTTCTATCACTTTCGTATGCTGGGAATACCGAAAGACGCGTCCAGTACAACTCCCTTCAAATATGAACACTACATCAAACGCTTTGTGATAACTTATACTGGTATCACACCGTTTAAAATCGTTTCTATCTATTTAGTTTTAGGCGGGATGGGAAAGGCGCTGATTTGATGTAAGAAAAACTTCTCCAAAATGATATCTTGAAGTGCCTACACCAGAAATGTGGAAAATTTCTGCAAAAAGCAAAACTTTGCCATATTGTGGAGGAGAGACTGTGCTGTGAACTACAAACAAAAAACTGAAAAAAACAAAAAATGTTATTTGCAAATGGTGAGAATGTCGACTCACACAAAGGTATTTATACCTTCTAAACCATTTAAATGCATCACTGGAAAAATATATTGCGTTGAAACATCTGTGAAATACACCAACTGCTCATCTGCAGTAACATCCAAGTCATCTGGAAAGCGCATGCATGGAGTGACGTCACAAGGCTTGACAAGTCTAGTCACAACTTTAGAATCAATGTTCACGGTATAAACTCCATATACCGCATCAATGCAATATAAAGTTCTGTTTCTTAATCGAAGACCTGAAACGTATGCAACTGATATTAGTTCTTAATAATAGCAGTAACTAAAATAGGTACCTAATTGATCGATCACTCCTCATAACTACGTCATTAAACCATTATTTCCTATCAACTGATTAGATTATTTTTACAAACGATATATTGCATTTCAAAATTATACAATTACCACTTTCCTGTCATTCAAATGGTGTAATTATCAAAGTATATTTTTCATAAAAAATGGACTGACTGATACATAAGTATTAACAGAAGAGAAACTTTGTAAACGTTATTATTCGCTCCCAATGTTCTTAAACCATGACAAGAACAAAAGGGCTGATTATATTGCGACAACGTGTCCTCGTTACAAACCTGCAACTGCAACGCAAGATCCTAATTTTGGACACTTGACATCGCTAATACTGTAACAAGTTAACACTTATTCTTTAACGTGAAAACTACGTAACAACCAGAGTGGCTAAAGAGTTCAAATACTGAGCAATAATCTACCAGTTTGGTCACTAAGTGACATCTACATCAACTGCAACTTTTTATCTTTCCTAATCATCAAAGCTATACATTTACTTAGCGTTCAGCTTGAGAACCAAATTTTGAATATCTTTTTATCGCTAAACCCAATCTTTATCCTTGACAGTGTATACTGATAGCATTGCAAAACGCTGTTTGACGAAAAAACAAAGATCGATTTGCATACTTTACTCTGCTTACCTAACGGCCTTCCGTGTTTGATATCAAATGTGGAATCTTTTCCATCAAACTTAACACTAGCTATCACTTCAGTATTACCCGCACCAACAACCCCATTTAAAGGATAAATTTTGACAATTCTGCCATCCTTTAAACCAGTATACAAATTTTTGTCATCATCTTCCACAAAACTTTCAGGAGCATTAAATGGGCGTCTATAAAAAATATAAATCAGCATTATTTATCAGCTTAATTGTTTGGTTGGACCACTCATGTCAGAAAATTGAAGTTGGGGGTAAGCAAGGGCATGCTCCCTGTAGAAGAATTTTGCTCCAAGAAGTCCCCATGACAAGAAAAAATAAAATGGCCCCCAGTCCAAAACAGCTCTTAAATGGGCAGAAGATGTAAAGAATCTCCAGGTTTTAACCTGAATGTCGTAGGATAAGATTTGGTACTTTAAACGCGGGAAGTCTTTGTGGAAGGAAAACAAAAGTGTGTGAAGAGCTGAGAAAGAGAAGAGTTGGTGTGTGCTGCATGCAGGAAGTAAGATGGAAAGACTAAGAAGCTCGTTTTGTGGGCACTTCGGGATGAGGGTATAAACTATGGTGGTCAGGAAATGATGCAAGATCTGGAGGGGATGGAATTTTGGTGAAAGAGGAAATATCTGGAAACGTTGTGAAAGATAGAAGAAAAGCAACAGAGTAATGGCAATTGCGCTAACTTTAAGTAGAGAAGTGATCTGACTAATATGTGCGTATGGGCCACACAAAGTGGAAGACCAGACACAGAGAAAGTGCGTTTCCATGATGAAATGGCAAGCGAGTAGGATTTGCGAAGTTCTTATGAAATCATCGTCTCTTTGGGGGATTTCAATGGACATGGGGGGAAATGTGCTGAAGGTTTTGAAGGTGTACATAGAGGGAATGGTATTGGGAAAAGAAATGCAGAAGGAAGATTGCTGGAATTCTGCGATGAAAGAGCTGTGTGTGGCAAACACTTGGTTTTATAAGGCAGACAAAAGAAAAATCACATATAGCTAGGGATGGGCAATTCAGAATATCGAATCCGAAGGATTCGAATCCCAAACTATCCAAATCCAATAGGATTCAGTTAATATCCTGCTTGCAAGCTTTATCACGTTGCTTGTTCACAGATATTCTTTTTGTAAAGTATCGATTGCATGCAATGATTCAAAAACTAACTTGCACACACAAACGTTGATCGAATGCGTCCGTTTTCTCATGATGCACACACGTGCAGACATAATTTGATTGCACTGCAATGAACTCGTTCTCTGATTGTGCTTTTGTTGTTGTAAACTTGTAATAAATGCTTTCATGTTGATTATGCTAATTGCCAAAAAGGATTCGGATTCTGGATTCGGTTTAACTATTCTAGAATATTCTAGAATAGTATATTATTCTGTATTGCCCATCCCTACATATAGCCCTAATGGATGTGTCCCTACATATAGCCCTAATGGATGTGAAACGGAAACTGGTTTTAGGCTTGTAAAGAAGAAAGACAGAAAGTATGCAGGGGATGTGAAAGTGATTTCATGGGAACTTTAACACAGGCTGGTGGTCATAGATCTGAATAAAAAAGGCTTTAAAAAAGATTGTGAAAAAATAACGGAACATATGAAGAAAGATTTGGAAGCTGAAAGAAAACCGAACAAGAGATTGATGCAGTGCAAATTATGTAATCTAAGCAAAAATAGGTTGGAAAAACGTGTTGTAGTACAATAACCATAAATCACTTTGTATGTGCAAGGTGTTTGGTGGCTCGGATGAAACTGGTCGACTAGCTGGATGCGACCTCCAGGCCATAGTTTAGTCACCCCTGATTTACACATACACAAAAACATAACCTATTGGTAATAAGATTTCACGATGACATAATAAAATAAAGCAATGTGATTCAATTACCTGAGGCAAAATATAGCCTCATATATCCTCCTAAAACCCCTCGTAAAAAAAGATTACCGGCAAAGTTTGAGGTACAGAAAGTATGTCATTTTATGAGAAACTAGCTTAAACAGCTTTTATACTGTTGTAGGTTAATATGATTTAATTACCAGGATTGGTTGTTCAAATGGCATTTTGGAGACACCGGATTGTCAGAAAACATGGATATAAAAAAACAAAACTGATATGTAATATCAGAGTTAGTTTCAGTTGTAAGAAATCGGGACAATACTTGGTGCTGGATTATAAGTTGGCAATTAGAGTATTTTTACAAATCATGTCATCTTGAAAGGGAAAAATCAAGCTCTGCAAAATCTATATAGGCCAAAAGCATGAAATTGTGAATAATATGGAAGAGAATATTCTGTGCAGATGGAGAGTATACAATAGAGATCTATTGACTGGTCACAAAACTAACAGCGGTAGATAAACAATAGCAACATTTATCAAAAACCAACTTTACTGAAGATAAAATTTCCCGAGCTGTCAAGTCAATGAAAGCAAGAAAAGTTGCAGGTAAAGATAAAATCTGACCTAAAATGATTGAAGTGGTTCTTATCGTTTTTATGAGCTCATATCTCACGACCATGCGTAGAATCTTTAGGGCTAACTAAAGAATTGGCTGCAATGCTGAATATGCGGAATTGGATACTACTGAAACACGGAATTATGCAAAACTGAAGATCAGTGCTTAGGAGTTGATATTATGCAAAACTGATTAGGGTTAGCTTGAGTCAGGGTTGGAATTAGAATTAAGGTTACTTCAAGAAATATGACTGATTCTTTTGGTTTTTTGGTACTGATGTTTTGGTACCTCTGACGAAAATGATTCACAGAAATAACAAAAATTATAATTGATATGAAAGACAATTCAATTGTAATTAAGATCAAAATAAATACAAAAACAGCACTTAGAAAGATGATTATGACGTCACAGAAGTAGGTGAAAATTACAAGTCTTGTGCCAATCCTTTTAAGACTTTAAAAAAATTTAGCACTTCTGTTATTAATTAATAATGTTACATCAACACACTTATCAGCTTATGTACAACATTTAATTTAACACCACATATAACCAAGAACAGACAACAGAATATGCAGTGTGACTATTGTCTTGAAAGAAGTATAACAGCTTCACCTTGCAACAAGCTTTAGAAATGTTTTGAGAATATAAGTTTCACAGACCTTGAGAAAACATATAAAAGGTCTCATGAAAAAAGTCAGAGTATTTTACTGGAGAGTGGTATTGATGGTCAATAAATATCAGCCATTAAGTTGCTGCTGTGATCTATGCAATCCAAATACAAATTAACTCAAAATTGTTCACTATGACTGTTGAGAAACCTGGTGAAAATAGTGTCACAATTGGAAATTTCAGAATCCAATGCTTACGTTTGATAGCATCAAAATCTGACCACCAATATGCATTTAATCATTTTGCATCTGATCACAATAGCGTGAAATGAAAATAAGTATTAACAAAAGGAGGTAGTTCCCCAACATTTGAGAAAATCTGATTAGTCACCCTAGATACTGATGTTCATGAAGAAACTTTGAAGCAGTCAGAAACCAAAACTTGAAGTTTATGTATCTTGGGGTAACATGTAAGTAATGCTAAGAAGAAAAAACTCAATATACAAATCAATGATGCAGTGGCAGAAATGCATGTGCATCAAAGTTCAATTGTCACGCTAATTTTTAATCAGTCTAAGCATGCTAAGTTTTTGGTACTTTTTTGTTTGTTATCTCAGGCTGCCATCTGGGATGTATGGGGCAGAATTGCACCCCTGTGTACATTCCACAGTACATACTGGGTCTCCCCCTGCAGTATACACTGCCTTCGTCCAAGTACCCTGCCAGTGAAGATTCAAACCCATAATCATAGCATTTTAAGTTGCATTTGATCCAAGATGGCAGCCTGGGGTAACAAATGAAAAAGTGCCAAGTTTTTGATCTGCAAATTGCACTTTTGTTTTATCTTTACCTATGATCATGAATGATAAATAATGACAAAAGACAAGTGATCTTAAGTGCAAGATGTGAAAAGCACATTTTTGAGAAGAACTAAAGGTGTATCATAAACAAATAAAATCAGTAACATTTAAACCAAAAAATCTCTTAACATTAAAACCACTGCTTCTTTATGGTAATGGGCTTCCACCACATTGGGTTTTTGTTGTTAAGTTTTTGTTGCCACATCAACTGAAAAAAACTATGCAGCTGCCTAAAAATAAGGTAGATAGATTATCTAAGTGACTTGGCTTAGATTGAAAAAAAAAACAATTAAACCAGTTTAAAGAGCTGATGTGCATTGAGATTGATAACAAATTTCAAAAGTTGCTGTCCTGGAACCATTCTTTCAAAAATATGCAAGATAAAATAGACCTATAGGTACGAAGAGTTGCCTCAAAAACAAATGATATTGAAAATTTAGTTTCAAGATCTGTAAGTCTATGCAAGAACGGGATTGCAAACTACCAGAATTGCGATACTAATAGAATAAGTTGCTAACCTGATGCCATAAGACAGATCTTCATTAAGTCCAAATTTTCCAGCAATGTCAATTGCTTTGATATTCATTTTAATTGCATTTATAGGTGAAGTTGCATAAGCAATACCAAAAATGGCAAAACATAACAACAACCCCATACATGTAACCAAAAAAACACAAAATAAGGAGCATTTTCTGAGCTTACTCTTGGCATGAGATTTAAAACTTTCTTTGACACCATTAGCAGAAATATCACGTTTACGACGTCTTCTTGTTCTGATACCCATTATGCAGTCTCTATTTGTTTATCATATGTAAGATTTGCAGCAGCCCAAACACAGATAGCCTACTATAATAGACATATGTAATCACAAGGCATGCGATCACTTTGGCTCACAGCTTAGCCTACCTGCCTTCCACTGATACAGACTACAGAGCCATCTTTTAGAAATTAGAACTCCACAACTGATTCTTCTCATGCCTTCAACTTTATTGTCTACGCTAACATTTTAAAATATGTAACCTTCAGCCCAAATCTCACACCTCAATATAAATCCAGCTGAAACAGACCCGGTTTGCAATTTTTCAAGGAACCATAGCACACAGCAATCCAGTCCAAATCTATTCTATTCCAGAGCAAACTGTTTACCAAATACCAACCCAAGTGGTTTCCGCTGAATAGTTTGTGACTGCGATGATTCCAAGAGGTCAACTAATCCAATCCCAACGCTAACCCTTATTCCTCTCCCAGCATTGCATAAATGCTAAAAGTGTGGGCATTGTGCATATGTATGGATTTGCAAAGAATTATAGTAGTCGTGTTGCCAAATTTTCTTCAAGTTTTCAGACCAATTGGTATGTTAAACTAGCCCAAAGCTTTCATGTTGAAAAGTAGCCCAAAATTTGCAGACTTCCGCAAAGTTAGCCCACACAGAGCCGTTGAAAGAACAGTCCAAGCTCGGAATCAACACAGTGATTGGATTTCCATCGATATTTTAGCGCTTTTACTTGACTCTATACTAGTTGTATCATATCTGTCTTTTCCCCAATTGACACATAAAGCCTCTGTACACTTTATTCCAAATACCGCAGAGCAAGATAACAAAGAAAACAAAAAGCGCGCGAAAATACAGCTGTAAAGTTATTACGTCACGACAGAGTTGCCACAGCTCCCCCCCCCCCCCTCGCCAGCAAAACGTAGCTAATTGCTATGCTGTGCGGTACAAAAGTACTTGAGATGACCTGGAGGTCGGGTGATGCGTCCGCTTCTTGTGGTGGCTTGCTGTATCGGTATTGTTGCTTCGGGTGCGATGTTTGTGAGGAAGGACGGTTCTGTTTGGACAGAGGTGCCAACATAAGCTGGTTTCAATCTATCCACAGAGACATTGTCTGGGCGACCGTTGATGTCCAAAGTGAAGTAGGCCTACTTGTCTGATATCGAGATAATCCGAAAGGGCCCATTGTATGGTCGTTGAAGAGGGTTTCGGTGTCCATCAATGCGAACATAGACGAATCCAGTAGAAGAGAGAGAGGGGGGGCTAGAGTTTGGGTGTGGAATGATATTTGACCAGTGGGGGAAGAGCATCTTGCATTGACTTTTAAAGATGTCGAAGAAATGCCGAAGAAGGTTGTAACTCTTGTGGTGGTGTGGGTTCCACGAATTCTCCCGGGAGTCGAAGAATAGAGCCGTAAACCAATTCGGCCGGAGAGCAATCGGGATCCTCGTGCCAAGCTGTACGTATCCCAAGAAGCACCATGGGCAGGTGATCTATCCAGTAAGGATCCGTAGTCCTTGCCCTGAGGGAACCTTTGAGCAGGCAGTATAGTCGTTCAATAATCCCGTTGGCTTAGGGATGATATGCCGTAGTCTGTTGCATTCGAACCCCAAGAGTGTGACCCAGTTCACTCCACAGTGAGGATGTAAACTGCACACCGCAGTCTGAAGTGATGTCTTGAGGTACTCCAAAACGTGCAATCCAATGGCAGGTGAGTGCTTTGGCACATGTTGAAGCTTTAGCATCAGGGATGGGAATAGCTTCCGGCAGTCGGGTGAAACGATCAATTGTGGTGAATAGATAAGTCATCCTTTCGCTTGGCGGTAATGGTCCAATCAGATCCACGTGAAGGCTGAGGAAACGACCAGCCGGGGATATCTTGAAGGAAATGAGTGCTCTGGTATGGCGTTGAATTTTGGCAGTTTGACAGGCATTGCATTCTTTGCACCATCTTCTGATGTCTTTTTTAAGGCCATGCCAAACAAATCGATCTGCGGGGTTTGCCAAGAGAATGTCACATAGAAGCGAGACATCCTGAAAAGGTACATCTTGCAATTCGAGACCAGTGATGGAGGTACGATATGCCTCAATTTCCTCGGAGTTGGTTTGGTCCACAGCCAATTGATAAAGAGCAATTGCAGCGTTGTCACTGCCTGAATACGCGACAGTGCATCTGCTACCACGTTGTGTTTACCGCGGATGTACTGGATGTGAGAGATAAATTCAGCAATAAATGAAAGGTGTTGGGCTTGACGTGGAAAACGTTCCGATGCGCTAGGCAAGGCATACGTAAGGGGTTTGAGGTCCGTGTACAAGGTAAACAGCCTAGCTTCGTCAAAATGACGGAAATGCTTAATGGCTTCATATGAACCCAGTAACTCGCGATCAAATGCACTGTAGTTTTTCTCAGTGGCAGACAGTTTCCTGGAGAAGATAGCAATAGGCACCCAACGACTCCTTTGTAGCTGTTCAAGTTGCGCTCCAATGGCGAAATCAGATGCGTTCACAGTAATGCTGGTCTTTGCATCGGGCCGTGGGTGATAAAGTAATGTACAGTCAGACAATGCACTCTTGGCTTCTTCAAATGATTTTTGACGCTGGGGTTTCCAAGAAATGTTTTTCCCGAGTCCAGCAGAAGCTGCGGGCAGAGGAACGATTCCAGGCAGGAAACGGTGATAATAATTGATTATACCGAGAAATTGTTGGAGTTCACCGCATGTTTGAGGAATAGGGAATTCCTTGATTGCCTGAATACGACTAGTAAGAGGACGAATGCGATTAGTAGTCACCGTGTGTCTCAAATAGTCCAACTCCGAAACGCCAAAAACACATTTGGACTTGTTGATTATAAAGCCATTGGAAGAAAGCAGTTAGAAAATGCGTCGCAGGTGCTCAAGGTGTTGGCATTTGGACGTGCTTGCTATTAAAATATCGTCCAGGTACACATATGCGAAATCCGAGTCTTTAAGAATTTCACCCACAAGTCTTTGAAAGGTTTGCGCCGCATTTTTGAGCGGACGCATCATCGTGCTGTTTAAGCGGACGCATCACCCGACCTCCAGGTCATCTCAAGTACTTTTGTACCGCACAGCATAGCAATTAGCTACGTTTTGCTGGCGAGGGGGGGGGGGGGAGCTGTGGCAACTCTGTCGTGACGTAATAACTTTACAGCTGTATTTTCGCGCGCTTTTTGTTTTCTTTGTTATCTTGCTCTGCGGTATTTGGAATAAAGTGTACAGAGGCTTTATGTGTCAATTGGGGAAAAGACAGATATGATACAACTAGTATAGAGTCAAGTAAAAGCGCTAAAATATCGATGGAAATCCAATCACTGTGTTGATTCCGAGCTTGGACTGTTCTTTCAACGGCTCTGTGTGGGCTAACTTTGCGGAAGTCTGCAAATTTTGGGCTACTTTTCAACATGAAAGCTTTGGGCTAGTTTAACATACCAATTGGTCTGAAAACTTGAAGAAAATTTGGCAACACGACTACTATAATTCTTTGCAAATCCATACATATGCACAATGCCCACACTTTTAGCATTTATGCAATGCTGGGAGAGGAATAAGGGTTAGCGTTGGGATTGGATTAGTTGACCTCTTGGAATCATCGCAGTCACAAACTATTCAGCGGAAACCACTTGGGTTGGTATTTGGTAAACAGTTTGCTCTGGAATAGAATAGATTTGGACTGGATTGCTGTGTGCTATGGTTCCTTGAAAAATTGCAAACCGGGTCTGTTTCAGCTGGATTTATATTGAGGTGTGAGATTTGGGCTGAAGGTTACATATTTTAAAATGTTAGCGTAGACAATAAAGTTGAAGGCATGAGAAGAATCAGTTGTGGAGTTCTAATTTCTAAAAGATGGCTCTGTAGTCTGTATCAGTGGAAGGCAGGTAGGCTAAGCTGTGAGCCAAAGTGATCGCATGCCTTGTGATTACATATGTCTATTATAGTAGGCTATCTGTGTTTGGGCTGCTGCAAATCTTACATATGATAAACAAATAGAGACTGCATAATGGGTATCAGAACAAGAAGACGTCGTAAACGTGATATTTCTGCTAATGGTGTCAAAGAAAGTTTTAAATCTCATGCCAAGAGTAAGCTCAGAAAATGCTCCTTATTTTGTGTTTTTTTGGTTACATGTATGGGGTTGTTGTTATGTTTTGCCATTTTTGGTATTGCTTATGCAACTTCACCTATAAATGCAATTAAAATGAATATCAAAGCAATTGACATTGCTGGAAAATTTGGACTTAATGAAGATCTGTCTTATGGCATCAGGTTAGCAACTTATTCTATTAGTATCGCAATTCTGGTAGTTTGCAATCCCGTTCTTGCATAGACTTACAGATCTTGAAACTAAATTTTCAATATCATTTGTTTTTGAGGCAACTCTTCGTACCTATAGGTCTATTTTATCTTGCATATTTTTGAAAGAATGGTTCCAGGACAGCAACTTTTGAAATTTGTTATCAATCTCAATGCACATCAGCTCTTTAAACTGGTTTAATTGTTTTTTTTTTCAATCTAAGCCAAGTCACTTAGATAATCTATCTACCTTATTTTTAGGCAGCTGCATAGTTTTTTTCAGTTGATGTGGCAACAAAAACTTAACAACAAAAACCCAATGTGGTGGAAGCCCATTACCATAAAGAAGCAGTGGTTTTAATGTTAAGAGATTTTTTGGTTTAAATGTTACTGATTTTATTTGTTTATGATACACCTTTAGTTCTTCTCAAAAATGTGCTTTTCACATCTTGCACTTAAGATCACTTGTCTTTTGTCATTATTTATCATTCATGATCATAGGTAAAGATAAAACAAAAGTGCAATTTGCAGATCAAAAACTTGGCACTTTTTCATTTGTTACCCCAGGCTGCCATCTTGGATCAAATGCAACTTAAAATGCTATGATTATGGGTTTGAATCTTCACTGGCAGGGTACTTGGACGAAGGCAGTGTATACTGCAGGGGGAGACCCAGTATGTACTGTGGAATGTACACAGGGGTGCAATTCTGCCCCATACATCCCAGATGGCAGCCTGAGATAACAAACAAAAAAGTACCAAAAACTTAGCATGCTTAGACTGATTAAAAATTAGCGTGACAATTGAACTTTGATGCACATGCATTTCTGCCACTGCATCATTGATTTGTATATTGAGTTTTTTCTTCTTAGCATTACTTACATGTTACCCCAAGATACATAAACTTCAAGTTTTGGTTTCTGACTGCTTCAAAGTTTCTTCATGAACATCAGTATCTAGGGTGACTAATCAGATTTTCTCAAATGTTGGGGAACTACCTCCTTTTGTTAATACTTATTTTCATTTCACGCTATTGTGATCAGATGCAAAATGATTAAATGCATATTGGTGGTCAGATTTTGATGCTATCAAACGTAAGCATTGGATTCTGAAATTTCCAATTGTGACACTATTTTCACCAGGTTTCTCAACAGTCATAGTGAACAATTTTGAGTTAATTTGTATTTGGATTGCATAGATCACAGCAGCAACTTAATGGCTGATATTTATTGACCATCAATACCACTCTCCAGTAAAATACTCTGACTTTTTTCATGAGACCTTTTATATGTTTTCTCAAGGTCTGTGAAACTTATATTCTCAAAACATTTCTAAAGCTTGTTGCAAGGTGAAGCTGTTATACTTCTTTCAAGACAATAGTCACACTGCATATTCTGTTGTCTGTTCTTGGTTATATGTGGTGTTAAATTAAATGTTGTACATAAGCTGATAAGTGTGTTGATGTAACATTATTAATTAATAACAGAAGTGCTAAATTTTTTTAAAGTCTTAAAAGGATTGGCACAAGACTTGTAATTTTCACCTACTTCTGTGACGTCATAATCATCTTTCTAAGTGCTGTTTTTGTATTTATTTTGATCTTAATTACAATTGAATTGTCTTTCATATCAATTATAATTTTTGTTATTTCTGTGAATCATTTTCGTCAGAGGTACCAAAACATCAGTACCAAAAAACCAAAAGAATCAGTCATATTTCTTGAAGTAACCTTAATTCTAATTCCAACCCTGACTCAAGCTAACCCTAATCAGTTTTGCATAATATCAACTCCTAAGCACTGATCTTCAGTTTTGCATAATTCCGTGTTTCAGTAGTATCCAATTCCGCATATTCAGCATTGCAGCCAATTCTTTAGTTAGCCCTAAAGATTCTACACATGGTCGTGAGATATGAGCTCATAAAAACGATAAGAACCACTTCAATCATTTTAGGTCAGATTTTATCTTTACCTGCAACTTTTCTTGCTTTCATTGACTTGACAGCTCGGGAAATTTTATCTTCAGTAAAGTTGGTTTTTGATAAATGTTGCTATTGTTTATCTACCGCTGTTAGTTTTGTGACCAGTCAATAGATCTCTATTGTATACTCTCCATCTGCACAGAATATTCTCTTCCATATTATTCACAATTTCATGCTTTTGGCCTATATAGATTTTGCAGAGCTTGATTTTTCCCTTTCAAGATGACATGATTTGTAAAAATACTCTAATTGCCAACTTATAATCCAGCACCAAGTATTGTCCCGATTTCTTACAACTGAAACTAACTCTGATATTACATATCAGTTTTGTTTTTTTATATCCATGTTTTCTGACAATCCGGTGTCTCCAAAATGCCATTTGAACAACCAATCCTGGTAATTAAATCATATTAACCTACAACAGTATAAAAGCTGTTTAAGCTAGTTTCTCATAAAATGACATACTTTCTGTACCTCAAACTTTGCCGGTAATCTTTTTTTACGAGGGGTTTTAGGAGGATATATGAGGCTATATTTTGCCTCAGGTAATTGAATCACATTGCTTTATTTTATTATGTCATCGTGAAATCTTATTACCAATAGGTTATGTTTTTGTGTATGTGTAAATCAGGGGTGACTAAACTATGGCCTGGAGGTCGCATCCAGCTAGTCGACCAGTTTCATCCGAGCCACCAAACACCTTGCACATACAAAGTGATTTATGGTTATTGTACTACAACACGTTTTTCCAACCTATTTTTGCTTAGATTACATAATTTGCACTGCATCAATCTCTTGTTCGGTTTTCTTTCAGCTTCCAAATCTTTCTTCATATGTTCCGTTATTTTTTCACAATCTTTTTTAAAGCCTTTTTTATTCAGATCTATGACCACCAGCCTGTGTTAAAGTTCCCATGAAATCACTTTCACATCCCCTGCATACTTTCTGTCTTTCTTCTTTACAAGCCTAAAACCAGTTTCCGTTTCACATCCATTAGGGCTATATGTAGGGACACATCCATTAGGGCTATATGTAGGGATGGGCAATACAGAATAATATACTATTCTAGAATATTCTAGAATAGTTAAACCGAATCCAGAATCCGAATCCTTTTTGGCAATTAGCATAATCAACATGAAAGCATTTATTACAAGTTTACAACAACAAAAGCACAATCAGAGAACGAGTTCATTGCAGTGCAATCAAATTATGTCTGCACGTGTGTGCATCATGAGAAAACGGACGCATTCGATCAACGTTTGTGTGTGCAAGTTAGTTTTTGAATCATTGCATGCAATCGATACTTTACAAAAAGAATATCTGTGAACAAGCAACGTGATAAAGCTTGCAAGCAGGATATTAACTGAATCCTATTGGATTTGGATAGTTTGGGATTCGAATCCTTCGGATTCGATATTCTGAATTGCCCATCCCTAGCTATATGTGATTTTTCTTTTGTCTGCCTTATAAAACCAAGTGTTTGCCACACACAGCTCTTTCATCGCAGAATTCCAGCAATCTTCCTTCTGCATTTCTTTTCCCAATACCATTCCCTCTATGTACACCTTCAAAACCTTCAGCACATTTCCCCCCATGTCCATTGAAATCCCCCAAAGAGACGATGATTTCATAAGAACTTCGCAAATCCTACTCGCTTGCCATTTCATCATGGAAACGCACTTTCTCTGTGTCTGGTCTTCCACTTTGTGTGGCCCATACGCACATATTAGTCAGATCACTTCTCTACTTAAAGTTAGCGCAATTGCCATTACTCTGTTGCTTTTCTTCTATCTTTCACAACGTTTCCAGATATTTCCTCTTTCACCAAAATTCCATCCCCTCCAGATCTTGCATCATTTCCTGACCACCATAGTTTATACCCTCATCCCGAAGTGCCCACAAAACGAGCTTCTTAGTCTTTCCATCTTACTTCCTGCATGCAGCACACACCAACTCTTCTCTTTCTCAGCTCTTCACACACTTTTGTTTTCCTTCCACAAAGACTTCCCGCGTTTAAAGTACCAAATCTTATCCTACGACATTCAGGTTAAAACCTGGAGATTCTTTACATCTTCTGCCCATTTAAGAGCTGTTTTGGACTGGGGGCCATTTTATTTTTTCTTGTCATGGGGACTTCTTGGAGCAAAATTCTTCTACAGGGAGCATGCCCTTGCTTACCCCCAACTTCAATTTTCTGACATGAGTGGTCCAACCAAACAATTAAGCTGATAAATAATGCTGATTTATATTTTTTATAGACGCCCATTTAATGCTCCTGAAAGTTTTGTGGAAGATGATGACAAAAATTTGTATACTGGTTTAAAGGATGGCAGAATTGTCAAAATTTATCCTTTAAATGGGGTTGTTGGTGCGGGTAATACTGAAGTGATAGCTAGTGTTAAGTTTGATGGAAAAGATTCCACATTTGATATCAAACACGGAAGGCCGTTAGGTAAGCAGAGTAAAGTATGCAAATCGATCTTTGTTTTTTCGTCAAACAGCGTTTTGCAATGCTATCAGTATACACTGTCAAGGATAAAGATTGGGTTTAGCGATAAAAAGATATTCAAAATTTGGTTCTCAAGCTGAACGCTAAGTAAATGTATAGCTTTGATGATTAGGAAAGATAAAAAGTTGCAGTTGATGTAGATGTCACTTAGTGACCAAACTGGTAGATTATTGCTCAGTATTTGAACTCTTTAGCCACTCTGGTTGTTACGTAGTTTTCACGTTAAAGAATAAGTGTTAACTTGTTACAGTATTAGCGATGTCAAGTGTCCAAAATTAGGATCTTGCGTTGCAGTTGCAGGTTTGTAACGAGGACACGTTGTCGCAATATAATCAGCCCTTTTGTTCTTGTCATGGTTTAAGAACATTGGGAGCGAATAATAACGTTTACAAAGTTTCTCTTCTGTTAATACTTATGTATCAGTCAGTCCATTTTTTATGAAAAATATACTTTGATAATTACACCATTTGAATGACAGGAAAGTGGTAATTGTATAATTTTGAAATGCAATATATCGTTTGTAAAAATAATCTAATCAGTTGATAGGAAATAATGGTTTAATGACGTAGTTATGAGGAGTGATCGATCAATTAGGTACCTATTTTAGTTACTGCTATTATTAAGAACTAATATCAGTTGCATACGTTTCAGGTCTTCGATTAAGAAACAGAACTTTATATTGCATTGATGCGGTATATGGAGTTTATACCGTGAACATTGATTCTAAAGTTGTGACTAGACTTGTCAAGCCTTGTGACGTCACTCCATGCATGCGCTTTCCAGATGACTTGGATGTTACTGCAGATGAGCAGTTGGTGTATTTCACAGATGTTTCAACGCAATATATTTTTCCAGTGATGCATTTAAATGGTTTAGAAGGTATAAATACCTTTGTGTGAGTCGACATTCTCACCATTTGCAAATAACATTTTTTGTTTTTTTCAGTTTTTTGTTTGTAGTTCACAGCACAGTCTCTCCTCCACAATATGGCAAAGTTTTGCTTTTTGCAGAAATTTTCCACATTTCTGGTGTAGGCACTTCAAGATATCATTTTGGAGAAGTTTTTCTTACATCAAATCAGCGCCTTTCCCATCCCGCCTAAAACTAAATAGATAGAAACGATTTTAAACGGTGTGATACCAGTATAAGTTATCACAAAGCGTTTGATGTAGTGTTCATATTTGAAGGGAGTTGTACTGGACGCGTCTTTCGGTATTCCCAGCATACGAAAGTGATAGAAACTGTGATGCGTGATGTGTGTTTTGCAAATGGACTTCAGTTAACATCTGATGAGAAGACCATTATCGTTTCGGAATGCATTTACTACCGGGTCAACTGGATTGATGTCAATAGTGGGGAGAAAAAACACGTGCTACATTTGCCAGGTATGATAGCTCTGGACTTTTGTCAGTTAAACCCTTTTGTTTCGCCAGCTTTAAAAGTCGCATTCATACAAAAAATTGCGGCTCATGTACGGCAAAAGTTTCGATTCATATTCCAAGCTATGTTATCTGTCACTGCTGTCTAAAGCAAGCATTGTCCTTTTTATATTGTGCATGTGCAAGGTTAGGCCTTGCTGATTCAGTGCCTGTTTACAATACCCATTTGCGTAACGAATAATATGGTCTTAAAGTTTTTGGATGCTTTTTGTACTTAATGCAACTACCATTTGAATCGGCCTTAATCTTCGTATGACATCATGTGCGTTGAAATTTGGAATCCTTCCACTACAGCACAGTACTTGTTTTATTAAATTTCATGTTAAGGTTAGTGCGTACATTTGTGTGATGTGTTCCAGCGATGCCAGATAACGTGAGAATTAACAGAAGAGGGACATATTGGGTTGCAGCTGCATCGCCACAGAAACCGCTTACCAAATTCCTGTTTGCATGGCCGAGTCTTCGTCAAGTAGTTGCTCGTTTACTGCCTTCATCACTTACATTAAAGTAAGCCTGTTGTTTCGGGTTAAATATTTCGTTTTTTCCGTTGTTATTAATGGTGAGTTTTTTGTACAACTCTTGAAAAATACAAGAGGCCAGCGATGCACTTAGCAAACTGCAGACAGTGACACTGTTTCGACCTATCAGGTCTCTTCAGTGCAGTTGGTGACCGACAAGAAGCTAAAGGCTTTTAATAAAGCATAGCTTAGACCGTCACACTTGTGGGACCAAATACTAGGTCCACTGTAGTGGATGGTCTCTTGAAAAATAGTTGTGAAGTATTATCATGTAACAAGAGACTGGTTTTTACATATCTGTTCTCAACTATATTCGTTTTGTACTATTTTCGATTTAAAACCTAACATTTTTCTTAGAGTGTTAGACCGAAGCCACTGCATGATTTTTGAAGTAAATGACAAAGGAGATTTGCTTCGTACTTTACATGATCCAACCGGCAATATCACGTGGGGCTTATCTGAAGGTTTTGAATTAAGTGACGGAAGAGTTGCCCTGGGATCTTTTTTTGCTCCTTTTATGGGGTTAGCAGAGCTTAAAGAAAATCGAGTTTGAGTTATCTGGTAGACTCAAACTATTTGCAATCTGTGATCATGTTTTGATACTCCAGAATTTCTTTTCCTGTGTTTTCTACTCATTTCCGCCAATGCATTTTTGCATTTGTACAGATGCTTAATGAGAGGAAAATCATAGGATTATTTTGTTGATGTCGGTGATGCTCTGTATTTTCTAATTTGTTGTTATCGTTTTAAAATAATGATTTTGTTCTTGCTAACCACTTGAAAACTGCTTTAATAGTTTTTATTTGCATATAGGGCAGGGGTGTTAAACTCGCTGTGTCAAACTTTCAATGCGGCCCCAAGACGATTCTAAAATTCCTAATGAATTTCGGCAGTATTGCAACGGATCATCTTCGAACAAACGTTTGAAAACCTGATCACAGGCCACACTTGGGGTTTTTTTCTTTCGGAGATAACTTTTCTTGGTGCAAAAACAGAACTCGATTTGTTGGCCTAATGAGGGCGATCGCGCGCAGATGCTGGAAAGGTGATGACCTTTTTTTTGAGATCTACCTTACTTAGGGCTACATTACCGAGATCGTTGTCCAGAGAAGTGGTGATCTCCAAATCGAAAACTTCATGCGGCCCTCGGCACGATTGCTTATATGAGCAATGTGGCCCCCAGAAGCCCACAAGTTTGACACCCCTGATGTAGTGTGCGTTTTATTTAATCTCCTTTTTGTGTTTATGCAATTATCTATTTGGCTTCAAGCGGTTACTTTTTGAGTATATTACTAAGAAGGGATCACTGGAATTGGGTTTTCATGTACTCAGGGAATGATCGGGACAACAAATTTGGAGGGGTGTGGCCGGGCCGGGTTTCCATGCCAACCCTGGACGGAGCCCGGGCCTGGCCGTAGCTCAAAACGCACGTGAGTGGTGTGCATGCGCGATGGATCGAGAACTTAACCTGTACTGAAGCACGTCTGACGTGCCGCCCCGCATACTAGAGCTTAGTTTCACGTCGTCAATGATGCTGGGCAAAGCGACTGCTCTCATCGTTTACTTGCTTTCAAGCAGTTGCTACCACGCACCATGCCGAGGCGAGCATGCATACAGCGTCAGGTATACACATTGCTTTCGCATTATAAGCACTTAATGTCGGCGCAACAACCGCAGTGGGCAGCACCCCTGCTGCGGCCATCTTTTAAACTTGCTCCTGCCAGGGCCGGTTCGGGGAAAACATGGCATCCCTGACTGGAGCTGACACTGGGGCTGGGGCCCCAGTCAGAGCATATCCTACATGTACCCTCAGAACCCCATTGAGTTACCTGATTCGAGGCTTGAAGTTCCCTGTCACTGCTGTGTGCGCTTATTGCCTTTTTGTTTAGTATAATGTTTTTTGGTCTAATTATGAGTTTGTTTTTGCTGTTTAACTTTGTCCATGAGGCTTTGTTTCGTATGGTAGCTGATTAACTGTGGCAATTCAGCTATAAATATGAGAAAAAACTACATAAAACAATTATGTTTAGGTTCGATTGGAGGTTACCAGTTTTGCTAGCAGAGCGCGTTTTACTTATGGCACAGCAACACAATAACCACTTGGGCATTAAACTCAAAACCTCGTGATTGTAGGGCAATGCCTTTTTGCTCTGAGTTCGTACTTTGATTTTAATATTCTATTGAAGTTATTAACAATTTGCTTTTGTCATAATTGCTTGTTTAATTGTTGCTTGTATTAAATAGTACCTTATTACCTAGTGCATGGGCGTTCAGTCTTTCCTGCAGTGGGCCTTAATTCACTCGATTTTTCTCAACCTGATGAGATTGCGGGCGAGGTGCGCAGTCGTTTCAAGATGAAGACTTTTATTTTTGATGTCTGTCGACGTGAGCCAAAAATGCCATTCTTCCGCGGGTCGCAGATTACACTTTCCTATCTTTAAAATTTGTCAAATAATAAACTGATTCTCTCTAAAGTTTTTTGTGCTCTGAAATAAATGAAAAAGGCCATTATCGTAAATATGACCCAAGGCATAGAAAGTCATACTCCACTTCCCTCTAAATTTTTAGCTGACTTCGCCATTTGACTCTTATTTCAATAAGTTAAATCTTAAATATAAATATTTAATTTTTTGTGTATTATTTAGAAGCAAAGAACAATAGCCTGATCTAGTCGCTTCACGTTGAATGACTTGTAGCCTAAAACGTTGACCAACGTTTTATCAGACACGTAAAACAACCAACAAGAAATATAATCAAATAGACCAACGGGAAAAAGTTATAATTATTAGAGTAATTAGGCCGACGTGTCAGTGGTCTAGATCAGTGGATATTACTTTATTTGGCTTCTGGCACTCCCTGCAAGAAAAAAAGGTTCGTTTCACTTCCCTTCTCATCTTAACTTAGGACACTCAGAAAGGATTATAAGTGCCACTCCCCCATTGAAAACTATCCCCGAAAACAATCTTGAACCAAATTACCAATAATTATCAAAAATAGTCATTAATCTAGACTGCGGTAGCCTCATTTGAGTTTTCTTTAAGAATAGTGCCATCCTACCTAAAATGGTGTTTCCCGTGCAGACGCCGCTGCATTCACCATACACGTAAATCTTTTAACTTATTCGGAAATGTAAATAAAGCTACCAATTGACTAATACGTTTGCGCTGTGAATAATTCCTTCTAGCACTTTACCTGGTGCTAGCATCCATTATTTAGAATCACTGGTTTAGAGAGGCACACGATAAAACTGCTAGCAAATAAAAACTGCTTTCTACTTGAAGTAATTCCCGACTTTTTTTCTTTTCCTCAAGTTAAAATACATATCATTAGTTTGTACTTTTACTTGATTTTGTTAGGTAGGTAACAATACTTTCACTCAAGTAAATTTTTAGGCTGCTCCCACCACTTCTGAATGTGATTACCCTAAGCGAGGGCTGCTGTTTATCTCAAACGATACGATTTTGACCGTGCTTATACAGGGTGTCCGAAAAGTTACTGCGTAGTAGAAAATATTTTTAGGAATGACTGGTTTTGTGACGCAATATTTAGGTGCTAATATAAAAACAAGTTAGTTTTCATTTTACCGAAAACGTTACCGAAGTCACATTTTTGAACCATTTGTAAGCCATTTAAAAGAGACCGAGCTATGACAAGGATGGTTCCAACAAGACGGAGCAACTGCACACACTGCTCGTACATCACTAAACTTTTTGGAAAGCATCTTTGCTAACCGCATAATTTCACGTGGAATTTCATCTGCTAGATCTCCGGATTTGACTCCTTTGGATTATTATCTCTGGGGTGCACTGAAAAGTCGAGTATATGAGAATAATTCCCACAATCTGGGAAAGACAACAATTATCCAATACATCCAACAGATAACACCCGACATCCTCCAAGATGTGTTCAATAATATGCAGCATCGAGTGCACAAATGTCTTAATTTCAATGGAAGACATTTCTAGCATTTCCTTTAAACAAACTGTAGTATTGTAAACAAATGTAGCCTTTAATAAATAAAAATTGTTTTGTCTAAATGTTTTCTAATAAACTTTGCTGTAAATACATTAAATTTTTATGTACCCATACTGCACAGTAACTTTTTGGACACCCTGTAGATACCTCATAGATTTAAGCTTTGACATGTAGACGTTGCCCTGCTTTTCTAAAATATGTGCAATCTGCAAGTAATAAAAAGTAGCGTTTGAATTTATTCACGCTTGATAGGATTTTTCGAAGCCCTTTTGTAGAGGGCATGTACTTAGGATCGCGATATCAATAAAAACTAAAATTATTATTATCTATGCAATTATTTGATGTAAATGTCAAGTTGACACTTTGTTGCTCCAATAACATAAATGGCAAGATTGAAAAAAAGTAGTTGCTGAGGTGTCGATTTTATTTTTTGAGTACCATGTTTAATATATTGGTTATTTACATTCCTATTTTATGTTCAATTTCAGATGCCTTTTAATAGTGTTTAGCTTAGTCCTGTCCATAAGTAAATGTTTGCTGTTGTCAAGTGTCTTTTAGTTAACGCAATACAGGATCAACCTCATAAAATCGCTCAACATGTCGGCGCGGGAAGATCGCGGAGTCAGAAGACCATCTGGAAGCGGTAGCACTGCTACAACTAGAAGAAGTTCTACGGAGAGTGGCACCATTAGAAGGAGTTCAGTGAATGCTGATGTCGATACAAGATCATTAGCAGAAAATAACTCCTCTTCCAGTTCTAAAGATGCCACTTTGCCTCTGCCTGGTCCTGTCACCAGTTTCCTTATTATTTTATTTGTGATTCCTCTCGGTGGATACTTTATGTCGCCAATTCGAGCAGTGCCAATGCGTGGCATCGTGGCTGTGGATCTAACATCCAGCTTTGAACTCAACACTAAACTGGCTGAAGGAAAAAGGTAAGTGCGCTGTACTGTATTTTTGTATTCTTTTAGTGCTTGCTTGTAGTGAAACTATATCGTAAATTCTGATATCCTTTGCTCGTATTTTAACAATTTTTTAGACTTCCTATGTTTGCTCCTGAGAGCATTGTTGAAGACCAGCGAAGGAATTTGTATGTTGGTCTTCGTGATGGAAGAGTTGTCAAAATTGTTCCTTCAGTTTTCGGAAAGATCGCAGAAGGTGAAATGGAAGTTCTTAATGATGGACAAATGGATTGGGACGCAACTACGGGAGATATTTCTCACGGTGTTCCTTTGGGTTAGTTGTTCAGCTTATTTGCATTTAATTGAAGTAGTATGTCAGGTTTTATTCTCTTGCTACAATGGTTCGATTACCTAGCCCTGGGGTCGGTGACTTTTAACAACCAGAGCCTTGGGACCCGGTTTTTCCGAAAAAGGAAACGCTGGTAGCCGCAAATGCTTTTTGACTTCTAAAATGAAGATATGTGGGTGGAAATATCAAACTCATAAGTGGAATACATAAAGCACTAACTTCAGTAGTTTGCAATAAAAATACCAATCAAGTTTTGGGAGGCTCGGTCCCTCTTGCCCATCTTGTATCCCCGCCCCCGGTATATTGTTTTTATCTTTACTATTTGTGTAAACAGCTATATTGTGTTGCTTGTAAAACCCATAAAGTGCTACAAAAATAATTTAAAAATAACGTTAAGAGACAACGTTTGGGCCTGACTGGCCAGAGCTACCAAAAGAGTGCTGGGATTCTCCATGCTTCTTATGAAGTAGCTTTACTAATATTTGAAAGCTCACATTATTGCCGAAAATTTTGTTCTTCCAGCAGCAAAAATACTGGTCCTGAACTTAATTGGAGAAAAGCATGCTGAAAAGTTGAATCCTGTGTCTTTTTCTAATGATACGGTGAGACGTCGGATCCATGACATGTCCGACGACATTTCTGATCCAGCGACTACTGCGGTAAGAGCTTCAAAATATGGGTTCGCCATGCAACTCGATGAGTCAACCGATGTCACCAACTGCGGTCAATTGCTTGTCTATGTCAGGTTCACAGAAAATGACAAAGTTACTGCTTATGAGTAAGGAGGTGTCTGGTACAACAAAGGGCAAAGATATTTTTAACTTCGTGGATAAATTCTTCAAGAAAAATGATTTAGGATGGTCAAAATTGGTTGGCTGCACAACCGATGGTGATCCAGCTATGCTTGGGAGAAAATCAGGATTTCATTCCTACATAAAGGCTGTTTCACCCGAAATCATTTTTACTCACTGTTTCATTCACAGATTCGCACTTTGTGCCAAGGTGTTATCTCCTGAACTAATTTCATGCCTACAGCAAATCGTCAAGATTGTTAATTTTGTGAAAACGTCAGCGTTGAATACAAGACTTTTCGCAAACCTTTGTGCTGATCTTGGTTCTGATCACAAATGTCTGCTTTTTTATACAGAGGTGCGCTGGCTGTCACGCGGAAATATGACAAGAAGGGTTTTTGAACTGAGTAATGAGTTACTCCAATTTTATGAACAAAGAAATCATTTTAAAAACGATTTGGCGTTGTGAACTCCCTCTTTTAAGAAAAGAAACAAATTCTGAAAGAATGAAAAGAATACAATTGCAACAGTATAAAGAGAAATTAACTCCTCTCCTCCAGACTATTGTCGATAAGATAGGAGAGGAATTAGAGAAAATATTTTCGGAATACTTAGCTGAAGAACTAAGAAATCCTTACGAACTAACGATAAAAAAAGTACTGTTCGAGAGACAAGTTAGAGATTTGAAAGGTCTATTCTTGTCCATAGACAATGTGCTTTAAACATTATTTTCAATTTATTATTGACAACAACGTCCTGGGTATGACGTAAAACTACATCCATATTTCAAATGTGTTTTTGAAAGATGTACGTCCTGGGTATGACGTAAAACTGCATCCATGTTTCCAAATCTGTTGGTAACCTTTGCGTCCTGGGTATGACGTAAAACTGCATCCATGTTTATTTCCAAATTTGTGTTGTATGTCTGCCAGTGTCAGTGTTATCACGCTTATATGTTATTTGCTTGTATACTATGTAATCCGTGGTTAACACTTTTTCGCGCTTCATCATGTATCATGTATCATTTTCAACCTAAAGTTTTGCCATAATAGTCGATAGGGTATCATAGGTCACTACTGCAACTGCTTGTGTTGCCCCTTTTACTATTATTGTAATCATAATTCATAAAACATAAAATTTCTTGTTAGAGTAGAATTAAACACATGCAAAACAAATTTGTTTTAGTCTAATTAATTCGACCCACTGAAACTATCGAGCACAATGCTTAGTGAGGGACTTAGGAATTGTACTATACTGTTTTCTTGCGTAACAAGCTTAGGAACTGTATCGTGCTGTTTTTATGAGGTAGTATTTCTGTGTGAAGGTGTTTCCTTCAGCTACCGCGTATCCAAAGATTTTGGAATACATCGGTATCGGGTTTGTCCATGCATAATCTTCCTGGGTTCGTTCCCAGAGTCGATCAAAGGATATATGTTCCCAAGTCGCATTTGGTGTCTGTTGCATGTTTTCTGGAATGGGAGTAGATGGATGAAGGAAAGTGCCCTGTGTTATTGGGGCGAGGGCAGCTTCTGCGCCCGTTCCACAATATCCGAGTGTGATCAAAGATATTTGTGATAAGCTTTTACGAAGGGTAGATGATTTGGGACGTTTCATCGACGAGTTGGTAGACGAGGGCGATTTCCCCCCGCTTTTTGAAGAAAAGCAATGGGAATAAATGCATGGATAGAGTGCCACTACAAACGTAGCCATGAGAAAAACAAGAGCCATGGATTGAAAAAGTGCTTCAGATTCTCGATATTGTAGGAAAGGAAAAAGAACACCATGGTCGTGTTCCCATTGGGTCTGTTTCCATAATTCCAAAAGCATATTTTCGGGAGGGGGTATGGGCTTTGCGTAAGTTGGCAAAGTCAATGCAAGCATTATAATATGCTGCATAGTGCGTGCATATTTTCCTGGTTGATAACGTGGTGGTTCATGGGTAGGAGTCTTAAGTCGATCTTTATCGGAGATGAGATAAAAGTGATATAATCGTCGTGAAAGACAGCAAGTAAGGAAGGCGAAGAAAACAGAAAAAAGAATAGATATGCCAGCTAAAGAGAGCATAACATGTTCATAGTAGGGAAAGGGAGGGGTATAAGCTGTAAGGTTATAATTTCTGGCTGCATAAGATGTATTGGCAACGTTTTTTACATGGGTGTTTAATTGATAAGAAAACTCTTCCAATCTGTCATTAAGTTGAGACTGGACATATTCAAGTTGATTCGCTGTAAGCAAATTTCCAGCTATGACAGTATCTAATTGATGGAATACTTTCGAAAAGGAGGTGGTATTGGGGGACAATACTAAGGAAATTTGTTTTTCAAGGTTAGAAAGCGATGCTAATTGTCCATACACGGTGTTTGGGGAGGGATGTTCCCGATAGACAATTTGAAATCCTTGTTCGACTTCTGGACTGCGCGCGGTAAAGCGCAAATAAACTATTGGGCAAAAAAGAGGAAGTATTATGGGAGGGATGTGGTTAGTGCCATTAAAAATTAGTGGGTTTTGATCCCCACTTTCTATTACCAAATTATCCTGAGCTTTAGCACGGAATTTTACGATTGTTGCATGTATACAATAGTTTCGTCGTGCTGCTATTGTCCACGTACATGCCACATTATTGGGGTATGGGTAAGGAGCGAGTGGAGAATAGAGATTTTGGTCTTGAGAGGTGGCCATTTGTTGGTAGCCACAGCGTCCTAAGGGATAATATGGTATTTCCGAAGTTCGCTCGAAGGTCAACTGGAATCCGCGGAAGTTATGTTCCGAATTTGTACGAAAGATTAATAGTAAGCGCGAGGAAGTGAAATAGAAGGGTGTTCTGAAGGACATGATACCGCAGAAAGTATATATCGGGCGATTAAATTCAATAATTTGGAGATAGTCATCACATGCTGGGTCAAGATGAAGATTTTCAATTATCATTTTAAGGGCGGTATTCACAGGTGTAATTGTACTAATTTTATATTGTCTATTTAAATTTGAAGGGTAGTTATGGGTAGGGAAGCCAGGAGAGGTAAGGTTAATGGGTTGGTTTCCAACCTTAACATGTATTATAGTTGGGTCAGATATTTGAGCGTGTACAGAATATCCAAAAGTCAGAAGAAGCAAAATCCACATCCTGTAAACAAAGACATACTTCAGTCGATGGGAGTAAACAGGTGATATGGAATAGTAGTCGATACAAGATATATATTCATAGATAGTGTCTGAAAAATGTTAATATTATGTTCAAGCAAAAGACGCGTACTGATCGATAACACTTTGGGGATTCCTTTACGGAGTGCTCGTTGGTAAATATGCGTATCATAGAGCTGTGGGGGAGCAATGGAAGTAAAATGAATGTACCAACATGTCATGGGAGACAAACCTCGTAATTTGATAGAGGGCAATGCTTCAAGTGTAGTGACGTGATAAAGAGTGAGAGGAGGACCATCGTAAAGGTCCGGAGGGAGAGGGTCTCCACCATGACTGTGGCCATATTTGGCCATTATCGATTGGCCGGAAAAGTTCAATCGCGGTTCATTCTGCAATTCTCGAAGAAGGAGCTGAAATTGTGGATTGCTTAAGCCAGCACACAGGGGACGCAAGCATTTATCAACAGGGTGTTTGCCTTGCTTGCTGTATTTACATTTGGAATGGCGCAAATGGCGCGTGATTTGACGAGAAATTGCCTCCATCAAAGAGGGGGCAATAAATAACGTGGGCCATGCAATAGAATCATCAGAAGAAATGGCCAATTGTTGCCATGCCATTCGCGATAGCGCATCCGAAGTGAATACCTGTCGCGAGGGTTTGTGCATTATCCCCAAAATGGGATGAAGACAAATTGACTGCAAATATCTGACCAAGATGAGGTCAGTGGGAGGCTTTCCTTGTGCGAAATTTTGCACCAAATGGAAGACGCCCATATTATCCGTTATTATCATGAAGGGGTAAATGCGCAAGAGATAGTGATATTTAAGAATCACTCGTTTTAAAGCATCAAGTTCTTTGCGACAAGGGTGTGCGGCACGTTCGGATGTAGTCCTCCATGCCTGTGAAGAATAGGCCAAAGGAAAAACTTGAGCTGTTTCCAGGGGTTCCTTGTCTATTTGGAAAAGAACTGCACCATAACCGGTATTAGATGAGTCCGTCTCCAAGTATAAAGGTCGCGTGGGCACAAAATGTGAGAGCACGGAGGGGTTTTGCAAAATTTGCTTTACAGCATCGAATGTTTGCAACAGCGCCGGTGTCCATTTAATATATACATGGGGGGCTTGGGAGGCTGAAACGCCTCCAGTATGAGCATCGAACGGATGCAGAAGTTCATTTAATCGTGGGATGTGCTCGGCAACATAGCGTAAGGCTCCTAGAAAGGAGCGAACCTGGAAGACTGTCTGTGGGGGAGCGAGAAGTGTTAACGCTCGTAGTCTCTCAGGTTGGATGAGGCGTTGGTGGGGTGAAATCACTTCTCCCAACAAAAAAACAGATCGTTTGCCGATAAAGCTTTTGCCAATTGAAAGAGTCAAGGAGTATTTGGTAAGATGCTCAAAGAGGATACGAAGAAGGCACAAATGTTGCTCCACCGTCCTCGTCGCGATGAAAATATCATCCATATAAATGGCTAAATGAGAGGATGATTTTTCATCAGGGTACTGTTTGTGGAAAAGTTGCTGTACAGGTTCCCAAATAGCTGCATTCATGTTTTTCTGCCAAATAGAGGGGGAGTTGATAAATCCCATTGGCATACATCGCATGCGAATCTCTTTAGTCGGATGCGATATGCCAAAGAATTGTCGATCGTCTTCAGCCACTTTGCAGTGAAAGAACGCCTTACTTAAGTCCAATAAGGAGAAAACTTCCTTTTCAGAGGCAATCTGAAAGACGTCGGCAATTAATGGTAGGGTGTTTTCAATTTTTTGTACTTTTGTGTTCAGGGGAATGAAATCTTGGACAACTCGCCATTGCTGTGAAGGATGATAGGTAGGTAGTTGTCGCTGTTCCTCATTAACTTTCTGAGGGACAACAAAAAGTGAAGTTTTCCATGAAGATGGGCCGTATTCGATAATACCCATATCAAGATACTTAGCAATGTTATCTTCCAACGCCTTTTTTTGTTCAGGATGACGCATAGGATATGCGGGACAAGTAAATGGAGGGGTTTTAGGATCCACAAGGTTGACTGTACAAAGATAAGGAAGGGTCTGCGACCCGCGCAGATGGCCTTTCAAATCGGTAAGTTGAGAATGAAAAGGTTCGTAAACAGCATACCACTGTTCACGGGGGATGATTGTGTTAGTTGGGGAGTGTAAATCTATTTTAGAGGGTTCTTGACTTGACAAAATCTCGACGTTTTTCTTTCGTGAGATCAAGTCTTGCAATAGGGTATCAGCTTGAGATGCTGGGAGTTTTTCATCAGTTACAAAGAAATATCGTTCATCACATTCATCACACTTTATCCTACCCCCCTGCTCGCATTGGGTAACCTCTTTGTTCCCTTTGGAGACTTGTGCGTCTTGGACGCAGGATGGACTGACTACAACAATTCCATCCTCTTCGGAGGGGATATACTCCGGAAATTGCGTGCGTACGTTACAAACTGGCACGTTTTCCACCGCATACTTTTGTTCATCACACACTGTCCTACCCCCCTGCTCGCATTGGGTGACCTCTTTGTCCCCTTTGGAGTTTTGTGCGTCTTGGACGCAGGATGGACTGACTACAACAATTCCATCCTCTTCGGAGGGGATATACTCCGGAAATTGCGTGCGTACGTTACAAACTGGCACGTCTTTTGCCCCATCGGTAGGTTGTCCGGCTCCCACCGGGTCCTCCGTAATGTGCACATCTTCAGGAAGCGGCGTGTTCCTGGTAATAAATTTCCCTGGTTCACAACATTCACACATCACATTCATACAATTAGAAAAAGAGGGAGGAGTGATCAGGTCCATCCCGTGTAGTACAGTCAAGGCCGTGGAAACTTCAGAAGGTCGTTGGTAGGAAACAACAAAATTAGGCAAATTAGCGATTACCGGAATCCAGTCGATTCCGATAATATTGAAGGGTACGTCTTCACTTACACAAAATGGTACAACTACGTCACAAAATGATATATAAACAAATGATGACAAGGTTTTCTTGCCACCTACCCCCTGTATAGGGAGAGATATGGTAGTTTTATTAGCATAGGCGTGAAGCCAAAACTTCTTAAGAGTTTTTAACTTAATGAGGTTGGGAACGCTGCCGGTATCAGCAAGAAATGTTACTCCAGTCGGCGTATGCGTAAAATAACAAAGTTTTCCTGAAAAAGCATCATAAAAGAGATGTCGTGTGACTTTATTTACATATGTGGAGACTAGAGTATGTGTAGGGGTGAGGAATTGGGTTACCGGGTTATCCAATTCCTCTTCTAGTTTTCCGGAGGAACTTCTGGAGAAGGATTAGGGTTCGTGGTGTGCCTCGGGAATGAGTATGGATATTCGGGCACTTGGTGAAAAATCGGAGCAGAGGTTCCTGTCGAATTTGAAGACAGAGAGGTGTTGGAGGTTTGGGGGGTCAATGAGTGAGCATCATCAGAGTGGTTTGCCACCTGAGCATTGCGATTTTGGCCAGGAACAACCCATGCATGATCTCTAACTTTTTGCTTTGTTCTCTGCCATGAATTGTTACTAGGACGTTGGTAAGGTTGGCGCTTTTCGCGATAAGATTTTTCATTATATTGTCTCATCAAAGCGTCCAAGTCTCTCAAAGATATGATTCTCTTTTTTAAAGAATTTTGTCCCCTCAGAAAAGGGAGCCATTCATTGTCATGTCTTAACTTGTAGGTCGTGGTCATAGGAAGTCGGTCTATGATTGTCACATAGCCTGTATTAGGATCAACTTCCAGTCTCTTTCCGCATTGGTCGAGAACAGCTTTTATCAAACATTCTGAACTCTTGTGTCCAGGTCTACCACAGGTATAGCATTGGTATATTTGCCCTGTGGGCAACTGCAACGCTTTTTCCATTGCGGTTTCATTGTTCTGGAGGGTAGACTGAAAGGAGGGGGATTGCGAAGAGGTGTTGTTCAATCGGAACATAGACGTAGACGATGTTCTCGGTTGTCGCGAGTGGTTATATCCTACGTTCTGGCCATATCTATTGGGTGGCTGGACGTTTCGCGTGCTCTTTCTTGGTTGGGGTTGAACAGGAAAAGAGATAGGTGGGGGATTTGGATCCTGGAGATAGCGTTGTTTATCACCGCGTATCATGTTCTGGTATTTCTGGAGCCTGTTGAAAAAACCATTCCAGGAGCCTTGTTCTGCTCCCAAGAGATTTACCTGTATTGCTTCAGGCACTCGTCGGCGTATTCGTGACAGATAATCGAGGCCGTGGTCTGTTTTTGAGATCATTTTGTCCTTCATGGGGATGCCTGCCTCCATGAAGACAGGTGTAAAGTGAAGAGTGGCGTTATCCTTTTCCCAGTCGAACTTGTGTATGCAAGAGATGATCTGGTCGGACAATTCAACTATTCCGCTAGGGAAAGACTGTGAAATCATTTCAAGGACGTTTTGCCATGAGGGGTTGTCTGTTTGCAGAAGGGTAGCCAAAGCATCTGCCACCTCTTTTCCTTTAGGCAGCCCCGATTTCTTTAAGAGCTGAATCATTTTATTGCACAACAGTCGATCATGGGGAGTGCTTCCATCACCGTGTGGAACCATCTGCAGAATACGGTTGATCCATTTCGTGACAGTGGTGCCTTTCGAAAAGGGAGGAAGGGCAGCCAAATATTCAGAGTATTCTCGTAGGGGAATAGGTTTTTGGTTTGGTTCCCTTGGTGGTATTTCTGTCATTAGGGAGTCTGAAAGGGAACTTAGATCGTCTCCTTCCTCTGGAATAGAGTCCTCAAATAATCCCAATCGTGGTTTTGCACTCGGTGGCGTCTTCCTTGGTGGGTGTGGGTTGTATGAATAGGGTGATGAGGTAAGAGGGCCTGACAATCTGGCACCCGATGCACTTGGTGCTTCTGCTAAAGTAGCTGAAAGTTGTTGTACCTCTTTCGTCAATTTTTGAAGGGCCTCATATTTGTTTTTTGAGCGGGTGTGGGCAGCGGGTCCGAGACCTTTAGGTCGCACTTCTTCATCATTGTCATTTTCAATGACATAGGAAGGGACAGGTGCGATCTCCTCTTGTCCTATCCCGTCCATTATTACAAAAGAAGGGGTGGGTTGTAGAAGAGAGGGATAAAGAGATGTTGCTTTTTCATAAGGAGGTAAGGAAGATGTGTCATCAACATTTGAGGGTGCAGTTGGCTCGGTATCGTGGTATGCCTGATGTATTTCTTGTAATTCAGGAGGCGTTACCTTAGTGGTTAGTTTATCAAAGGTCTTTTCTAAGGCCTTTTGATCTTTCTCAAGTTGTTTCGAGCCCTTTTCCAGAATTTTGAGGTCAGTTTGCAACTTAGGTTTTAATTTTTGAATTACGTCTTCATGATGTCGCATTTGTTCTATTTGATTTTTTAAGGTATTTCGCAACTCGGTATGTTCCTTAAGACTGTTAGTTAGCTCGCGATTATCATCTAGAATTTTTGTAATTAGGTTGGCACGTTTTGCCTTTTCTTTATTAACATTTTTCTTTTTAAATAGTGGCATATTAACGATCTGACCTGTATTGGTGGTTGATTTTATTTGGTAGATTTTGTTTTGAACTCGGAAGAAGTCCGTTCAAATGGATATCCGTTGTCAATTGGAAGTCCCGGGTCTGGGCACCAGTTTGGAAATTGTGTAGCAGGGTGAAGTTTCTACGACAACTTTGGAAAAGATCAATTTTGGAAAAGATACAAGACCTAGCAAGGCGTGAATTGAAGTCTTGTATATGTGGAAGTGGGTACCTGTCATCTGTGGTTGCTTCGTTCAGTCGTCTGTAATCGCCGCATGGCCTCCAGCCACCAGACTGTTTGGAAACAATGTGCAATGGTGAAGACCAAGGAGAATTTGAGCGACGAGTGATATCAGCTTCTTTCATTTTGTGAAACTCGTGCTTAGCCACAGCAAACTTGTCGGTTGCTGACCGGCGAGGACGTGAAGTGGTGTGACGGTCCAGCGTGATGTTCAACGCCGTGCTTGCTGGAGGAAGACTGGACCTGGGTACTAGGCTATCAGGAAAGGAAAGTAAGAGTCGATCACACTTTGTAGCTGTATTGAGGGTCAGGCCGGAAAGGGTGACGGACTGCATTTCGAGCTCGGCGGACAAGGTACAGCAGCTGTTCAAGTCTATAAGGCGACGGCCGCGAAGATCAATGGCAACATTATTGGCGGTAAAGAAATTAGCTCCCAAGATAGGACGGGTGACGTCCGCCAGGCAGAAGTCTTGCCTGTAGGTACGCTTGTCGCCAAAGTTTAATGTTAAGGTGCGATGGCTCAAAGTGTCAATTTTTGATCCATTAGCAGCCATCAAACTTCCTGTGGGGGAACTTGCTCGTCTAACCAACGCTGAAGCTGGAAAAACGCAAACATCGGCGCCGGTATCGACCAAGAATTGCGTACCAGTCTGACAAGGTACTTTTATTGTAATTGCCGACAGCCGTTGTCACTGGCGGCCGGCTGAAGCGTTTCCCTGGCTGGGCCAATTGGAAGATGGGTTGGTCAAAAGCAGCTTGGAAAAAAGACAACCTGGTTTGCAGTTTCGTGCCTTAAGTCCAAAGCGTTGATGGTAATGGCAAATATAGTTCTCGTTTGACTTGAACGCAGTGTGTTGCCGCTGGTTAGCAGAAGATGGTCGGTCGACTGAAACAGCGGTTATTGTCTGTGAAATATTGTTCGCTTCCACGATGCGGTCAGCTGCTTTAGCTAGGTCATGTCTGTCAAGAAACTCTTGCAGGGCTAATATGGACCTAACCTGGGTGGGCAGTTGTGCTAAGAAGAAAGCACGGCGTACGGTTTCGGCATCATTGTTAAGGGATTGAAGTTTTCGAAGAAGTGCCAAAGGTGATCTATTATCTAAACCGGAGATATTCACACAATTCTAAATTCACACAAACTATGCTTAGCAATCGACGCTTCTATGTTATTCTAAATGGTAAAAGAAGTAAATGGAGAAACCAAAAAAATGGCCCACCCCAGGGTAGTGTTCTAGCCCCACTACTCTTTAACATCTGCACAAATGACCAACCTTTACCAGAAAGTACACAAAGATTTCTCTCTGCAGATGACCTTTGCATCACCGCCCAAAACAAATCTTTTGAAATGGTTGAACAGCATCTGCGAAAGGCACTACCAATCTTAACCTTATACTACTAAAACAACCGAATAAAAAGCAATCTGGCAAAAACACAATCCTGTCTATTTCACCAACGCAACCATCATGCTACCCGCAAAATGAACCTAATATGGAATGGAACACCAATTTCGCACGACAAATATCCAGTATATTTGGGCGTCACAATGGATAAAACCCTCTCCTTCAAAGAATACACAAGAAAACTAAAGGCTAAAATTCAATCAAGAAATGCTCTGCTTTCCAAATTAGCAAATTCTAAATGGGAAGCAAACCCTTATACTTTGCGCACAACTGCTTTAGCACTGTGCTTTTCTACAGCTGAATACGCGTGCCCAGTGTGGGAGAGATCAGCTCATGGAGCAAAAATCGACTCAGCTCTAAATGATGCATGCCGACGAATTACAGGATGCCTTATACCGACCGCCCTTAATAAGGTGTACAGCTTGGCAGGAATCGCGCCCCCTCCCCCCCCCCCCAGCATTCGTCGTGAAGTACCCAGCCAATCTGAACGACAAAAATGCAATTTGGACCAACGACATCCCATGTACGGATTGACAGCCGCCCCATCCAGACTAAAATCTAGAAAGAGTTTTTTAAGAACTGTTCATCCTCGACAAGCACACCACGCACCAACTCAAAACACAGAACCTTTGGCAGAACTACACAGACAATATTCCAGATCATCATAAGCTCCAAAATTTCCCTGTTCAAGAATCTCTCCCCCCAGGTTACAAGTTACAATGGAATAAATGGCGTTGTCTCAACCGTTTAAGAACAGGTGTAGGCAAGACCAAATCTCTTCTTCTGAAGTGGGGCTACTTACCCCCCGGCACTGATACCACCTGCCAGTGAGGAAAAGAAAATCAAACCATGAACCATTTGTTAACTTGCGAAAAAACTGGAACAACCTGCACCATGGATGACTTATTGCAATGTAACAGCAATGCCAAAAAAATCGCAACGGCTTGGTGCAACTTAATTTAGCACAAACGGACTAGAACAAGAAGACCGGAGATATTAAGAAGTTCGGCATCTTTCCGGGCTTGGCTTTTGCCAAAAGCACCTAGCAACGCTGTTTTAAGAGTTTTGTATTTGTTTTGATCTGGAGGGTTGTGAAGAACTGATTTAACTTCTGCCGCGGTTGTATTGTCGAGCGCTGACACTATGTAGTGGAACTTTGTTTGGTCTTGTGTTTCTGACCGCGATCTCAACTGAGCTTCTACTCGGGCAAACCATATTTCAGGGTCCTCTGGCCAAAAGTTAGGCAGCTTAATGGCGACTGCTTGTACTGAACCTTCAGGCGATTGAGAACTAGGTGGCGAAGTTGAAGCACTAAGGTTAGTGATCGCCTCAGTCAATCCAGTCAAAGCTTCACTGTCTGATAAAGCCATGGTGTGCTGAATAATTCTTGCCCAATTAAACGACCAGCAGGTAGACAATAGCCTATCAGCATGTTCTCACTAAGGTCACCAATTTAGCGCTTTCACTTGACGCTATACTACTTGTATCATATCTGTCTTTTCCCCAATTGACACATAAAGCCTCTGTACACTTTATTTCAATTACAGCAGAGAAAGATAACAAAGAAAACAAAAAGCGCACGAAAATACAGCTGTAAAGTTATTATGTCACGACAGAGTTGCCACAATAGGCACACCCAAGTTAGCCAGTGCTTTAGTTTGATTTCCAAAGAGAAAAGGCAATCGCTACTGCCATGGTTGTATTGCCCTACGGTATAGGTAACTTCGCTATTTGCTTGACGTCGAAACTCCAAAAAAAAAAGTTATCACCTCCAGATCGGTGTCGATTTGGCCTGGCGGTTCAGGTAACTTCCACCACTTTCTAAGGATTTCATGTCAGCTAAGGAAATTATCGGATGTAGCGCAACGGCAGGCATCTGGCTGTAGTCCGATGTCAAAAGAGTGCACTCCATATGGCGACTAGTCACTTCTATTATGATAATGGTAGTTGCTTTCGCAGATTGTGTTCGCTTTATAAGTCAACAATGCTTTTGTTGATTTTCGGTTTGCGGTTTGTAACATCTTTCGTGATCATACGACATTATTAATACTCTATTAATACTGTACTAACACAACTTAAAACTGTCTTTGTCCCCTGTCCCTCGTTGCCCCGCTTTCCCTTACTTAGCTTCTGCCACAGTCATCTCTTTCAAAAAATTTTCCAACCTTCTAAAAAGCTACTGAATTTATTTACCCTACTGCTTTCGACTGTCTCTAAATTACTACTGTAAGCAATGTGGGCAGTGCATCTTGCTTTCGCTGCCTACCTACCCCACACTGTCTACTTATCCTACACTGCCCACACAGCCTACCTTGCCAACCTTTTCTACACCGCTTACTTTGCTTTCACTACTTACCTTGCCTACCCTGCCTACTCTAATAATTTAAAGCCCCCACAGCTTTTGCAGCAATGAAAACCTATTCATCAAACCAATACCTGCGAAAACACCTTGTATGCGTTTATAAAACATATGTCCAATTGGACTATATTTCAACCACAACTTTTCAAATAAAAGTCCCTGTGCGATTTTTTGAAAATAGTTGGTTTTCATGCATCACTGAGCAAATTTGCATCTTGGCTACTGTTTGATTCGGCGATCAAAATCAAACCTAGAATCAACTGATTTTAGTTGGTGAATACGAAACCCAAGTTTCAATCAAGGTAAAATCAGTTGATTTCACTTTGATTTTGAACGACGAATCAATTTGATTCGACTTGGTGAATAAGGCCCTTAGTAGCTAGATCACATTGCCATGGTAGCTGCGCATGTACCGTATTTACTCGATTGTAAGCCGCGGCTTATAAAGTTTTTCTTTCCATCATGTTTGCGGCTTAAATTCAAGGGCGGCTTACATTCAAAAGCAGTTTACATTTTTTTTGCTTAGCGATTTGTTGCTATGCCGATACGGTATTTTGTCTGATGCTATGTCTTCCACTGTCTAAACAAGGAAGTTGAGAGTTGTGACGTGCATTCTAAATTGTCACATGCGTTTATGACGTGCATTCTAAAGAAAAAAGGGAGTTGTTAGTTTTATTTAAGAGATTAGCCTACTGGTAAATTGTCAGTAATGAACATACCGGTACTGGTAAATTTGAAGAGTAGCCTACTGCAGTGCTTTTAAGAAATTGTGTAAGAATGAGTAAAAGACGAGTGTATTCTGTGGAGTTTAAAATTGATGTCGTTAATTTTGCAGAAAAGCATTCAAATCGAGAAACAGGGCGGAAATTTCAAGTGGACGAGTCAATGGTACGCCGATGGGTTCAAAACAAGGCCAAACTTAACGCAGCTTATGAAAAACCAGGACCATCAAAAAAGAAGTCAAAACTTGGCTGTGGGAGAAAGCCAATACTGTCTACTATTGAAGATCAGTTGATGGAAAAAGTTGCACATGAGCGGAAGCAACAGCATCACGTCTCCACCAAATTAGTTACAGTCTGGGCTAAAAACATGGCTGCAGAAAAAGGCTTGACTGCATTTGCGGCTAACAAATTTTTCCTTTGCCAAACGTATGCTTGTGTGGGATTCGTTAAAGTGCCATATATCTGAAGATATGAAGAAACAATTACAGCGGTACAACACTGTTATGTCAGTGATTCCTGGTGGATGCACGAAATTTCTGCAACCACTTGATGTTTGCATCAACAAACCATTTAAGCAATACTTCCGCGAGCTTTACGATGAATGGTTTGGTAAAGGGGAGTTTGAGTACACTTCTGGTGGTAAAATAAAGGCACCCAGTCATTTGAAACAAATTACGTGGGTCGTTCAAGCATGGGGTAAAGTTTCAAAAGAAGTCATCATCAATTCTTTTGATGTAGGTGGAATCACAACGAACAATGCAGCGAAAATTTCTTGCCTACGGAAAGAACATGGTGGTGCTGATACTGAAGAAAGTACCGGTACCGGTAATCTTGGTGACATTATCGATGAAGATGACAATGACATTATTGAGCATGAAAGTTAAAATAAACCTGTACACAGATTCAGCTTTGTCTGGTGATTTTGATAAGCTAAGGATACGGTATTGAGCTAATCGCAAGTGCTACATCATACGCGAATTCAAGAACGGGTACCACTAACCATACTTTAATTTTCGTGCTCATCCAGATATGCTAAGACCCTTACGGTATACGGTAGGTACCGATACAGTAAATGCGGCTTACATTCAAGGGCGGCTTACATTAAATTTTTAACACTATCACATGCGGCTTACAATCAAGGGCGACTTACAATCAAGGGCGGCTAACAATCGAGTAAATACGGTATGCATTGAAGTTGCAAAGGCTGCAACACAGACATTCTTGCAAAAGTGCGCCAGCGACAATAGGAACCTCAATATGAGACACTTTTAACTCTTTCTACTTTTTTGTACTTTTACATTAATTGTCACTCCATAAAGTAGCCCAAAATAGCGCATCTGCAGGGCAAAAGCCATCCCAAAAAACCACAACCGGCGACTGCTAAATTTTTCCCGCAATGCCTAATTCAAATTTCAAACTAGCCTAATTTCGCGGGAAAACCGCGGAACTGGCAACATTGCGTTGTAGACAACTTGAAATGTGAAAAAATGCCAAAAATGAGTCCAAAAAATTCTAAGACTAGCACGTTTGAGTAAAAAATCTCGAGATTCTGGAAAGCTTTTGCTTAGCATACGTTTGAGTTCTCTCACGCAAAAGATTTCCCAAAAGTTTCGAAAATATCCCCTTTACTATTGCTGATCTATAAAAAACAAAAAAGGTTCTTCACATTTCATTCAATGAAAGTCCCAACTTTTGTATTTATTTCCCTAAAAAACAAGGTTTCCGCTCAAACTTTTTTAAAGTTCCTAACAATTTTGGATCTTTTCACCAAAATCAAGAGATTTCGCTAAATGTCTCCACCAAAAAGATTCCAAGTGGCCGCAAAATTTCTCAAAATCTTGGGATATTTTCTCAAGATTGGCAACTATGATTACAACTACCGACCTGTGCTGCCAACGAGATCCAAAAACCCCAGATTGACAAAAAAACAAGAAAAAAAATAATTAGAAGTCGATAGACAATCAATACTTAAATTTAATTTTTTTTCGAGTTAGAAAGAAAAGAACTGATTGGTAACTTATTACACGCTACATATCACAATAAAAGGGGCAAAACGCTCTACGTTCACAATCATCAGAACTATCATTCAATTTTACCGTTTGAAATGCATCGTAGGCCTATTAAAATAGTAAAATAAACATGCTAAAACGTAAAACAATCAATCAGATGATAAGTGCAGTGATGGTAGTGTAAATAGGTAAATATCAGTTAAATCTAGGAGAAAGTTTAACCATTTCGCCATCGTATCTTGTAGCCAGATTTTGAAAACAATTTTCTGAATTAGAATAAATTCTTGCACTTCTTGGTTCCATCGAGAAGCTCTGTTTTACTATTCATTGCCGTATAACTTTATGTATTCACTGTCGTTTTTACTACTGGTTGCCGTATTAAGTCCCTACACTGGTAACTTTATAGGAACTTTGCTAATTGCATGATTTAAGAAAAAAATAAGTGGGGAAACATGTGAGCAGTTGTTATGGATACAACAGCGCTGGTTTTTGATGAATGCTGAGTTTCATTGGCCTGATGACTGCACATTAGGCAATTCCAGTATACTACGTTATCATACAGATTTTAACGAACAGATATCGTACTAGGTAGGTTAGTGAATGACAAAGTTTTGACTTTTTTTAACTAGTCTACATCAGTAAATGTATTATTGACTAATTAGATTGGAAGATACAGTCGTGATACACTGTGCCCACAGTCTACGTGAGTGCGTTGCAGTGTTGTTGAAATCTGTTGTGGTATATCTTGTGGTCAAAGTAATGGTTTAAGAACCGCAAGTTCGTCATGTATGACCGTGCACCGCGGCAGACTGCAAATTTTAATGTTGGAAGCACGAAAGACAATGTTGGGCCAGGCTCTTATGATGTTCCTCTACCAAGGTTTGTTGTTCTTTTTTTATTTCCAGTAGCCTTGTTATCTGCTTATTGCTATTGGCAGCTGTGGACAGTTTGGATATTTTAATAATTTTACATTAACTTGGCAAAAAGATAGTTTACGTTTTTGGTCAAAAAATTTTATTTTAATGGACCCTTTAACAAATTAGGAATTTTGAAATTGTTAAAGATTAGGCAGTGGCTATTTCGTCGTCGACGGCAATTTGCCCTTGGAATCTATTTTGCAGTGATCATTCACGTGTGTTTATATAGCCAAATTTGCTATGATAACACTAGTGACACTGTGGTGTGGTGGATAGAGCGCTGGTCTTGAGATACTATGGTTGCAGGTTTGAATTTCAGCTGGCCAGGAAGTGTACAGGGTGGGGGATAGAGACCTGGGGGTGCAAAATTTTTTTTTTTTGGTTTTTAAAATTGACCAATCAGAGACCACCAAAAGTCACATGTTTAGTACGTCATTAAGATTGACAAATCACAAATAACTCAAGGCAAAATAGTCTCTGAGGGTAAATTGCCGTCAACGGCAAAATAGCCACTGCCTAAAGATTATGTAAAAATAAATTATATTCAAGTCAGAATAGATAAAGCAAAATTTTTAGTTATTTAGAGTAATTATATTTGGGAAGAGATGGGCATATTTGCTCCACCAACTGCCAAAGTAGGGTTAAAATTGGTCTTACTCATCTAATCAAATACCAATATAATACCTTAGTCACAGTTGTGTTGGCGAGCAGATGTGAGAATGGCATGAAAGCAGTACAAATGCATGGCTTAGCAGTTTACATTTGCTTACCCACAAAGTGCTTACATCAACAGTTCAACATTTTGCTACAATAGTGGAGGGGTTCTATGCCTGTCATAAGGTGAAGGGCTGCTGCTAGCTCAAAACCAGTGTAAATGACTTTGGACCTACTTTGTTTTTTAATAATCACAATGATCAAGCGGATTAACTATGATGTCTTAAATAAGAAAAAGAGTAAAATTTTGCAGTATTAGGTTTTTGATTAGAGTGAGTGTAGACATGTCTAGGAAGTATACTAGTAATGAGAAGGGCTTGTATTCTGGCATGGAGACAAGAAAAGTTCCCATTAGGTCATATGTAAATGTAACAGAAGAGCAAAGTCCACTGTTATGAAACTGCTGGCCGTCGCTAAAGACCTTTCAAGCACTGAAATTCCCAAGCATAAATTTGGTGGAGGAAGAAGGAAAAAGACGTCCCGGCATGCTGACACCATCATGAAAAGAAAAATACTAGAAAATACCCAACAAACAGCTTTGGGTTTGAAGAATATGAGAGTTTGCAGAGGTTTGCAAAGTTGCTGAAGCAAGTGACCATAAGAACAGTCCAGCATCGCTTCTAAAAAGACTTTAATGTGCCTAGTCGCAATGCTGGAAGGAAACCTCTCATAATGTGGCAAATAAAAAAGCAGTGCTTGCCTTTGCTAAAAAATATGCCCACAGGACAACTGAACAGTGGAGCAGGGTAATGTTTTCAGATAAAAGCAACTTCCAAGTCTTCCAAATGGGGTCTACCATTATTAGGTGCCCAAGGTCATCTGATTGATTTGACCGTTAATACACTGTTCCAACTGTAAAACATGCAGAGGATGTAATGGTGTGGGAAAGTTTTTCAGGCAAGATGTGAAGGGTTGGTCTATATTTCTTACCAAAGAACAAAAAGATGAATGCAGATGCTTACCTACAAGTTTTGTAGGGACATATGTTGAACTTCTTCCACATTCATGAATGTGAGGTGTTCATAAAAGGTAGTGCACCCTGCCACAAGGTGAAAAAGGTTAAAAAGTTTTTAGAGGAACATCAAATTAATGTACTTGAATGGCCTGGAAACAGTCCTGATTTGAATCCCATTAGAAATTGCTGGCAAAAAATGAAAAAACTCATGGCGGAAAAGAACACACCAAACCTAGATACCTTGTATCAGAGCTTGAAAAAGGTTGGTGTCATTGTTTCCAGGAGATGTCAGTGGAATATTTTAGAAATTTGAGTGATTCTTTGTCCAAACATCTACAAATCGTTTTTATAAACAAGGGCAGCATGACAAAATTTTATTGCATGGTGATTGCTTCTCATAAATGCTAATATTGCAAAGAAAATAATGTGATTATCAAAGCAATGAAGTAGGTCCAAAGTCATTTTGTGGTAGCTTTATATTGCTGGTTGGTGCATTTGTGGGTTTGAATCCCATTTGTAGTAGTTTTTACTAAGTATCCTTTGAGGCTAGTTTACAAACCCATGCATTTTTGCAATTAACATAAACCATAGGATTGTTGCAGAAAATGTAGAGTTGTGGAAGATTGACACATCTATTCAAAAATCTTAAAAACATTACTAACAAAGTTAAAGGCAATCATTGAGGAGTATCCATTGAAGTTTCTTTTTTCTATTCACTTGCTTCCACTTTTTGGCAAGGGTGAAAAAAACTTTTGAATATTGAAGGGGTACTTTAAATATTAAATGGTAGGAAGTGGCTATTCGATGGCATTTTACCCTTGGAGGGTATTTTGTCATCACAATTCATGTCTGTTTAAATAGCCAAATTTGCCACAATTCTGGCAGTGATGCTGTGGTGTAGTGAATAGTGCAGCTTCCTTAAAATGCAATGGTCAAGGGTTTTAATCTTTGCTGGCTGGGTAATTAGACAAAGGCAGTGCGCACTAGGAGGGAGTGTAGACTGTGGGAGTAGTTTTTTTTAATTTATCATTGAAATTGACCAATCAGAAATGACCAAAAGTTACATGTTTAATATGTCATTAAAATTGATCAATCATAAATGTGTTATGGCAAAATAGCCTTCTAGAATAAAATGCCATTGTCAGCAAAATAGCCACTGTCTAAACGGTATTGCATTAGAAATTTAAAATTTTTGCTTTCTAAGCACATTAAATCACGTTTTTATTTGACGGTTTGGCTGTTTTGCCTTGTATCAAAAATAGGTTACTCTTGCATTTTGCATAAAAAATTTTACCTGTTCAAGGGAGTTGTAACTAGTTGCTTTTTTAAATTTATTACTAAAAATGTAACTAAGTTGCCTTTTTTCGCTGTGCAACTGTAACGAAGTTACTTTTAAAAAGTAACTTGCCCACCTCTGGCAATTGGATATTAAATTTTTTTTATTTATTTTGGTTATATTTTCTAATCAATATTTACTATTACTGGAACTTGGGTACTATCATGTGAATATGTCACCTGTTTTGATTTGATATGTTGTTTCTTTTTGTGTTATGGACTTTTTTATTTTTTTGACAAAGTTCCACTAATAATGCTTCATGGGGATTTTGGAGTTAAAGACTACAGCCTTGAAAATTACTCCCCTCTCTTGAATTTGCATCATGGTCTTTTGCTGTCTCATACTAAAAAGGCTCCATACCCTAATGACATGTTGTTGCCATATTTGTTTGGTTTATGTGCCTTTTGTGATTTTTGTGTTGTATTTTTACATTAGAATAAAATGAATTGTATATTGTTTACAATAATGGTTTTGCATGCCCTTATTTATTTGAAATTTTAAGCTTAAGTATAAGTTGTGTGTTTTTTCTCTGAGGAGGGCGGTATGATATGTTGAAAACATTTAGAATTTCATTAGAAATGTTCAATTTATTGTAGCTGCCAAAATTTTTGATTGAAATACATCAACAACAACAACAGTCTTTATAGGTTTACATTTCATTGAAGTTTCTTAGCCTTGTGGGTGTGAAGTGGAGACGTGTGTGAGGTTAAGCTGCTTCACTGATGCTACCACCTTTACTCATGAATTGATCTTTGTTCTGTGTTTTCTGTTCTGTTAATATTTTTTTATTATTCATTGATCAGCAAACACAGGTATACTATAAATTTTGCTTTCATTTTAGTACAAAATGGGTAAAATCTGATGGATATGCTCCGTTTCAATCTATGTCAGGAAGGGAAACGCTGTTTCATGTAGGAGATTCAGTGATAGCAGCACCAGGTCCTGGTGCATATGATCCTCAGTAAGTGCTTGTTACATCGTTAGTGAGTCAGTTTAAAATGATTTTTTTACCGACTTGGTGTCTGAAAATAAACCATCCATAGTTTCAGCAGTTATGTGTATAACGCACTGCTGCACTCATTGCGTAAGGCCAGGGTGAATGGTTTTGTGATGTGATCTCACAAAACCATCTTGGTATGCGCATTGTAAGGTATTGTGCAATGTGTGTTCATATAAAAGATAACCAAACAACAGCATTTTACAAGTCATTTTGACAACATTCTTATTGTTTGCTGCAGGACGGTGCAAGAGCATGCAGTAGGTGGCCAGTCATTGGCAAACAGAAGTCAAAGGTTTTCAGAGCTCCCAGTGACAAGTGGAATTACTCCTGGACCTGGGCGATACAATCTGTCAAAGAAAAGTGACTGGGTTAAAACAGCACCCAAACCAGCAATTACTGTTGTTCCACCATCAGTAAGTAGCATTGATCTTCCCTCAAGTTTGTTGATGACCTGTGTATCCTCTGTTTTTAGGTTAAGAAAAACTAATTTTCTGATCAGATGCTTTGAAAGCTAACCCATTGATAAAAACTTAAGATTCATGTGCAATTATTTTCGGCTGAATTGTTTTGGCCCCTGCTTTATTTTCAGTGCATATTACCAAGCAACAAGTTAAAAGTACGACTTAGGTCTTTGGCTAATCCGAAGATATCTTTGTTTTTTTTTAATATAGCCTGAAAAAGGAGGAAAAGTGCTTCTGACCAGTCGCGTGCGATATCAGAGAAAACCAGACGCTCCATCTATTCCTAGCCCAGGCCAAGCCTATGGTTATGAAGAAACTGATGATGGAACTCTGAGAAAACAAGTAGGTTTCTCATTTGAAGACACGATTATGTATTTTTACATGCCGCAAATTATGCAACCTGTTTGTTAGATTGCCTAGAGCTGATTTCAAAATCACAGAAATTAAGACCGTAAAGGTGAAACATTACTTCATTATTATGAATGAGTGCTTTATTTACCCAATGAAAAAGTTAAACAAATTATGACAGCAAACACAAATGCAATACATTAAGCAGGAAAAGATGCAGATGTGAGACCAGGAAGCATCAAATAATCTTGAACGTCTACTTGTCAAGATGCTACCTGGTCAAGTGAGAATTAACAAAGTAGTACAGTAAGTGACAAAAAACTAACCAAAATTTCATTTTAGATATTACATCAATTATGTATTTTTTAGGCCCCACCACCAATGGATGATACGATAGGACCTGCTTACTACAAGTTCGTATACTTTCTACTTGTTGAGTTTATCGTAATTGCAAGGGTTCTTGCAGTCATGTTGCTTAAGGACAAACTTGTACTGGCTGTTCGGTTTACCCCTCCGCTTCATTGGGATGGGGGTACGGCGCGAACAACAATCCACGTTCACGCCGTTAATTTAATTGAATTAAGCTAGGAGAAAAGTGACAGCCCATTTCAAACCAGTTACGAATGCAAATTACTGACTGGTAGCCCCACCACCAACAAGGCGGACTGCCATTGGTGGGTACCCAAGAGTCGCCTCGTACGACATGCTGGGCGAGCAGCTTCACAATTCCAACCCGATGTGACGCGGGTAAACTTGTACTGGTCGGTAACGAAGTCGAGTGGGTTGGAACATCGTCTGTGGCAGCACCGGTCGATGGTCATGGGTTCAAACCTCACAATTGCCACGTTGCTGTGTCTTTGGGGATGACGTTTCACAGCAACTTTGCTTGGCTGCACCGCTTGTGATAGAAATGCACTGTGCCAGCAGTAATGGTAACTCGAAAGCGGGTCTGAGCACAAGGTTCTTGTAGCGTAACTAACAAGAGAGTTTGCCGTGGGCGGAAAGCAAAAATGTTCGTTTATGTTCAACCTCTTATAAGTTTTAAGCCTAAGCTGTTAATACTGACATTACTTGAGCTCTATATATAAACCTTTCTTTATATTTAGACACCTAGGGCCTCCTATCTTGTTTACTCTTCTTTTAATCGTGACCTTATCCATTTGACATGATATTGTCGACTGAATCTCGGAGGCAGGTTATTGTGTGCATTGCTGTAAGAGAAGTTTAATTCTGTTTCTCTTTGTATTTAGGGCAAGCCATGATTCTGCTTCAACTACTCTGAAGTACAAAGGCATACATTTCGGCGCCCTCCGATCTCAGCGAATGGCATTCGGCGGTCAAGACGGACCTGGGCCAGGAGAATACAGCCCATACAAGCCTAAACAACAGAACGATATGGTGTCAGTCATCAACCCCGAAGGGAAGGTGTTTGAGTCCAGACTGCCAAGGTACAGGAGACTGCTATTCAAGCAATTAAAAGTTGCTTTAATTTAATAAGATTTCTTTTCTGTGTTGTAGTTTGTCCTGTACTAGCTTTTGGTAATGCCGTTCTTACGAGCTTAAAATACGCAGCAAAAATTCTTAAATCTAAATTAAAAGATAGCGGTTTTGAATTCTTGAGCTCATGGGCCTGGAAAGAATGATATTACTTGTTTAGATATCATGAAATTGTCGCTCAGCAAGAAGTGAAGCGGGCTGTTCCAGGTCCAGGAAAATATGAAATTCCCGGACAATTTGCTAAGAGGCCCGCTCCTATCAATGTGGAAGGATTAGAAGTGGAACATCCGCCATTTTTGTCACAAGCTAAACGGTAACAACTCATTTGCTGTTATTGTTGTTGTTGCTGTAGTTATGTTGTTGTGATTACCCCACCTCTTCCTCAGGGTGGAGGTACGGCACGAATGGCAATTCAGGTTCATGTCGTCAACCTAATTTAAATTAGGCTAGGGAAAAGATGGCAGCCCATTTCGAACCAATCATTAGTGATTGGTAGCCCCACCACCCACAAGGCGGACTGCCACTTGTTGGTACCCAGGAGTCGCCTTTTACAACATGCTCGGTTAGCAACTTTACAATATTGTAACCAGGTGAAGTACGGTTAGGCCATCTGTCTGCCATATAAAGGTGGAGGCGTCCCGTTAAGTGCCTTGCCCAAGGATACAACAAGCAAGCTTGCCGGGTCGTTCTCCACACTATCCCTTTTTTATGCTGAGCGCCAGGCAGGGATGCTGTGAATACCATTTTTTAAAGTCTTTCGGTGTGACTCGACTTAGGGAATGAACTCCAGGTCTACCGAAGTGGACGCTTTAACCACCAAGCCATCGCGCCGATAATGCTGTAGTTGTCGTTGTTGTTGTTGTTTATCTCTCCTCTTCCTTGAGGCGATGACATGAAACGGATATCCTTGTCTACACCTTGACAGAGAAACTCGGTCAAGATCCAGTTAAGGGGAAAATGACACCCATTTCAAACCTGTTGTAAATGCAGACTAATAATTGTAAACATAGACTGAGTCCCGTGTGATACGGATTAATTGCCATCGCTTTGAAAAAATTTAGGAATATCGTTTGACAGGCTGATTTAGTTACTGGTTGTAACCTAGGCTTCAGTAAATTGTAAAATCAACAACGCAAACTGCCATTGATATGCGCCCCATAGCTGCCTCTTATAACACGCTGAGTGAGCAGCTTTGCCATTCTAATTGGCAAAGATTAGTTACTTACAGTTTTACACAAAAGAGGACGAGTGATATCAAAGTTTTTTTTTTTGTTAACTCTGTTTGGCTCAATTTATGTATGTTTTTTGTCATAATTTATATTATTTTGTGACTCTCGGCCAAGTAATGCTGTCACCTAGCCTACAGTCGGCTTGGTCAAGTTACTTTGCACTTTGTTTTGTTCATACATATGAGCTCATGCTTTGATTGCCAGTGTTTAGTTACATCACGTTGGGTGATGGCGACGGGTGGTCAGTTTCACGCCGCTACCTGTGTGCCACGTAAAGATGAAAGCATCCTATTGAGTGCCTTATCCAAGAACACGACAAACGAGCTTGTCGGCCTCTTTTGCACTGTGTTATTTTCGTGCTGAGTGCCAACCATGTAAGCTGTGAATACTATTTTGACTCGATAACGGAACTGAACCCAGATCTACGGATACTGAAACGAACGCTACTCTCACTACACCATCACCCTGGTTATCTAGTCCCGATTGGCCACGCGTTGATCGTATCTAAACAAAACTAAATATTTTTAACAGATTTGTTGACGTCAAAGGGGTTTCTCCTTCTCCAGCAGCTTACAACGATCCGCGTCATGCGTTAGAAGCGTTAAAGAAGGTAACGGGAATGAAGCGAAGTCCGTTTGGACAAACGTCTGTTCGTTTCCAACCAACGCAAAGATCGAAATCAGTTCCAGGTAGTTTAAAACTGGAGCAAGTTACCTTCACCATACTAGGATGGCACTCAGCAAAAACGTTTAGCTTATGGAGGACGTGTATGAAAATCGCTTTTTTGCTTTGCAAGCAGACATTTTTCCTTTAGAACAAAGTTAGAATTTTGTTCTTGTGGTCATACAAACGCAACAGTGTTATGGGTCTTTCGGTACGTCCTTAATGGCAGCTATCACACTCCATTTGAAGTAATGCGTTTTTGCTTTACGGTCGAGCACTGAGCAATTTGTGTTTAGATTTGCTTGGAATTGCTGTAAGCTACCACTAGGCACCGACGTTTCTACCATAACTACGACGATCAAGCAGGGTAGGTGTCTTTCCCAAGGGCACTACAACTTAGAAACCAGTCGGATGTTGAATTCATAGTTTCACGATTTCGAACCAGGTCCTTTATGTTTACGGCTCCTTTACCTTGGAATTGAGGCGAGGCATGAAACAGCTTGTATTGCAGTCTACACCACAACCTGAATCAAGATCAGGTTAAGAGAAAGTGGCAGCTTATTTTGAACCAGTCGTGAATGTAAATTGCGTGATGTTAGTTTCACCACCAACAAGGCGGACCGTCTTCGGTAGATACCCAAAAGTTGCTTTTTACAACCTACTAAATACGCCGCTTTATTACTCTAAATGGTTGACGCACGGGTAATAAGCTCATTCTCACGCTGAGCCTCGTGGCAAGCAGCTGTGCGAGGCATTCATCAATGCAAGTCTGTCTCAATAGCGGTGGGACAAAAGTTGATTGATATTTCTTCCAGTGGAAGTTGTGTATGTTAATATTTTGTACTCGTTATTAATTTTGACTCAATTTTGTGTGGGTGGGCCTTTAGCATTGCTAACCGTTCCGTTACTTGCAGGTCCTGGACATTATAACATCTTTAACACTGGAATGGCACAAGAGAGTTTAAAGCGAGCTTACCTGGAGAGCACGCGACATGGCCCATTTGGCACTACTTCTGCCAGAATAATGCCCATTTTACAAAAGCACGACGTAGCTCTACCGGGACCATCTCATTACCAGGTAAGTTGAATCACAGCGGCGGTGTAATTTGCGACAGCAATCTGTGCTGTTCGAACCGTACGCTGTGGAAGGGGCGGTTTATGCTTGACTGCATGATGTTGAATGTTTTTGTGTTTCCCAAGCGTACTTGTTACGCGCAGTGCTACCATCTGCCTTGACCAAATAACAAGCAAGCTGGCCTGCAATGGCGACAAACTTCTTAAAAGCGATGTCTTTGCTTTTTCTCAAGATTTTTCTTTTGCTGGTCAACTTTATAAAATTAGAAGGCACACATCAGCGACAAGTATTACGACAGAAAACGGTTGTAAAGACAACCTATAAAGGCAACTCAAAAATAAACACGTTTTTATTGTCTACGTTGGTGTTTTTTGAAAATTGGCAGAAATTTTGGAAACCATCTTGAAATGGTAACCCTGGTTTTGCGGTAGGCTACCAGAAGCATAGTCTAAAAAGCTTCGAGTTTTTTTGCAGTTTTAAACATGGCCTTAACATTTTTGCCAGACATCAGAGTAAACGATATAGACGATTTTATTTTGTATGTTTTCCGCGTATTCCCGGGCTTAGACGTGCTGATTCAGTGTACTGTATTTTTACCACAATACACTCGCATTCGAACCAGACTTTTTGCTGTACCAATACAGCACTTTAAATTCCGGATGTCCTTCTTGACAAATATCAGTGATGCTTTTATGAAGTTTCAAACTTTAGAACTTTCGTTTTAAAATCCGGATCTAGTTAAACACATCTGCACTGTACTCATGTGAAGACTTTTTGCTGTACCAATACAGCACTTTAAATTCCGGATGTCCTTCTTGACAAATATCAGTGATGCTTTTATGAAGTTTCAAACTTTAGAACTTTCGTTTTAAAATCCGGATCTAGTTAAACACATCTGCACTGTACTCATGTGATAATATATTTAAAGAGAGAGCGTGTGATTTATTGGCCGAATACGCAAAGAAACATAACACAAAAAAGCAAGAACACATATACACGAATTATACGTTTTGCTTTTACAGCCCAAACGTAACGAAGAGCGATATAAGAAGCAGTTTACTTCAAATTTCGCGTCAATGAGCGAAAGAATCGGAGATTCCGTAGCACAGGTAAGGTGCTGTGATTCACGTGGCAAACTGCTGCAGCAGTAAAACCAGTTGCCTTTGCTAGTATTCAATTGCGTACTTCACTGGCATTTTCAAAAGTATTTTGCTTCTTTATTTTGTCAAAAAAGCATGCTGGAGAGAATTCCCTGCTTTGTCGGTTTGAAAGAGTGCTGTTGTTCACCCAGAATGCCTTTTAAGCGGTGGTTTTTGGTGAATTGTTAGTGGCGGTCCGCCTTATGAATGGTGGCTAACTACCTGTCTGAAATTTGCTCACGATAGATTTCAAATGGACCGCCATTCTCCACTGGCCAGATCTTGCTTGATTTTGGGGTGTAAATCTTTCTTAGCGTTTTCTGCCATGTCTAAATTTTACGGAAGAGAAGGAATAAAAACTGCTTTTTGGGATGCATTTTCAACTATGCAAGAAGTACTGTAGCATCTTTATAGTCTGTTCCTGTAAATGCGCAGTGTGCACAAGTGGCATTTCCGGGAGTAAATTTGTATTTGTTCTTTTTCTATTTAAGACACTACAAGACAATCCTCCTCCTGGCTCGTATGAAGTTGCGAATTCCTTTAAAAAATCGCAAGATAAACGGCATGGCGGAATACCGCGGACGAAGGAGGCTTACAAACGGAATCGCGCTTTCATATCCGCCGCTGATCGGTTTGCGGCTCCCTGTGAGGAGACATACAAGCATCCTGATAGAGATAATCCTGGTCCAGGTAATGGTTGTAGCCTAGCATTAAGTGAAAAATTTGGTTGCTGCCCGGCTGAGTTAAAACCTTCCTTTTGTTATGTTTTGAATATGGGGTCGGCTTGATTTCGTGCAGACATTGCTATATTAAGAGGGATCTTGCGCCCATTAGGGTTCGTGATTAAACAAGGTTCCATAAGCTTTGAAACATAAACCATTTTCGTTCGATTTTAAAAACACAAAAGATACACATGAAATCAGGGATTATTTCAATGCAGGATCTACAGGTGGTGAGTTAGGGCTTCGGTGGGGCCAAATTCGCTCTGGCCTGGAGGGAAAACACTAACTAAAAATTAAGTAGCTTACGTTTTGTTGGCTCTTGAAAGTTCTGCATTGAAGCGTATTTTGCTAAGGAGGTGAAATGGGCAACTTAAAACTCATAGCAAGTGGATTTACGTCTCAAATTGAAATGAGTCTGGGATAAGCGACGACCGCTTGTCGCCTCCTAATTTGATTATGTTTGAGCACTAAGAGTATTTTTATGCTTTTACAGCTACTTACAATCAAGAACTTTTACCTGACAAAGTCAAGCTTGCCGTAATGGTAACCAAAGATGAACGATTTAGACAAGTAAGTTGATTTGATGTTCATTGTCCTATCTAGACTGGGCTAGATGAAACTTGCTGTTAATAGATAAGATCATTACAGCGCATCTGTCAGCTAAAATTTTTTTGATTGTCACTTGCCTTGATCATCGCTTAAAACTGTCGTGGCCTTTTAAGATTTCAAGTTTGAAAGCAAAAATCTCTCTCTCAAAATACTTTTTTCTAGAATAAATGCAGATAGTATCGGTGGTATCGTAGTATCTGTGGTGTAAACTTGATGCAAAAACGTAAACGTTACAACGCACACCCTAGAATTTGATGCAAAAATACCGTGTGATAAATTTGATGGAAATTTCAGCGTAAAAAAGACGAGGTGCCAGGACCTGGATCGTACGAACTCAGTCCGTTGATAGCCAACACTGTGCTTAAAGGAACGTTCAATGCTACTCTGCATAATCCCATCACACCAATTCTCAGCACAGACCGGACAGCAAAGGCAAAACAGGCTTTCGTGCTCGGCGTGTAATATTTCGAAGACTTATTGGTTTCATTTTGCCTACGCATTTGTTTGTGCTTTTGATAGACTTCAAGAATTAGCTAGTTCATGTGGTCTTCCCTTTTTATTGTGCTCGTTATGTCTCTTTGTTATGCCGTGATAATGCATTGTAATATCAGCTGTTGCTTGTTTGGTCTGGTAGCCAAGGTTGAGACTAACATGATAGACTTTATTTAAGTGAATCGCGCGATAAGTGTTGTGGTATTGTCTTTTAATTTCATGCACATCCAATGTCATGAAGCACACAATTCGCCATCATACAATGCTTTTGTCACCTTTCATCTAGGGTTACCATATTTTGAAGAGCAAAAAGCGGGACATTGGATGACGAATTTTCACGAGACGAAATTTATGACCCCTCCAACGTTTTGTTTAACAAAAGCGGGACGGTGAGTTGCGGTTGCAGGCATGATTGTCGAGGTGAGCGTGCAGATCAGAAACCAGAGACGAAAATTGGGATAATCTCCAAAAAAAAAAAAAAAAGGTAATCGCCTGTCAAATCCACGTTTTGTGCCATGTTCAACCCCAAAAGTGGAAAACTTTTGTCAACGTGAAGGCGTTGACCTTTTTTTTTTTTGGAGATCACCCCAATTTTCGTCTGTAGTTTCAGGTCCGCACCCTTGGCTCCACCATTAAGCCTGCTACCGCATTTCACCGTCCCGCTTTTCTTGGAGAATTTCATTGAAATTACTATAAATTTGGTTAAATCCGTTCTGTTACACTGAAGCAAAAAGCGGGACGTATGGTAACCCTACCTTTCATCAAATACAGTCTCCAATCAGACTTCTTTCCACAAGTTACCATCGTTATTTAAGATTATACGGAGAGCAAAAAATAATGAAGTAGTTAAGCATTAATGTCGCTCAGTCATAATCAAAAAAGAAAACAGGGTCGACGTTATGATGGGGAGTTTTCAAGTTCTTTTGCAAGATGAGAAAAGCTACGCAGATCACAAATTTTTGGCCTTGTTAGCACTTGCCAATTAGAGGATATCCTGTTAGGTATCCGACTCTTTATAAATGACCTGTTTTTCGTTATTAATATGAGATCTCTTTGATAGGAAACTGGTTTTTAATTTGTACAGAGCATAGGTCTAGATTTTGTATAACATAGGTTAACGTTTCTTTGATGCTCTGCACAAATAATGTTTTGCGCCAAAAAATTTCACGCGGCAAAAATCGTAGGTAAAGCCAGGAAACATTGTCTCATCTTCAGCACTATTGCCAATTTACGTAGTTTATTATTCTTTACGATTTTCTTTTTAACGTAACCTTTTGTAATCAAAAGAATAACGGACTTTAAGGTCTTGAGCTTGCTGCAGTTTGTTTGCATCAAACCAAACGCTCAAACGTATGGAAATTATGCAATTGCACATGTCTAACTCTAAAGCCACTTTGCTATCGAGTATCACTACATAAAACAGTGTGATTAGACCCTTGAATATCCTTAAAAGCCAAGTTATTGCTAGTGGTGTCACTGAGGATGCACCTCCGGGAAGATTATGCAAATCTTGTCGCTTAGATAACACCCCTGAATTGGAAATAGACTTGGGGATGAGACTTTTCCAAATCATCCTGGACGCCACTCCCTCATGGGAGATCCTGGTTACCGCAAAGCATTCCTTTTTCATTGTTAATAAACGATAACTTGTAAGATTATAAGTTTAAACGCTAACTTGTAAGATTATAAGTTTAACGCTTGCATGAGCTAATGCGTAATGCATTTGGAAAAGACACTATACTGCAAATATTTTTGCTTTGGTGCAGACTTGAGGGAAAAATTACAGGTTTTCATGTGCCGCAGAACAGCTTTAAACAGCTACCAGCTCACTGCGTAAGTGCCACGTTGCAAAGCAGAAGTACCGTGTTTCCCCGATAATAAGACAGGGCTTATATTAATTTTTACTCCAAAATATGGCACTAGGGCTTATTTTCGGGGGATGTATTATTTTGATATATCAAAAAATGAAGTTACAAAGTAAAAATTACGAGATTTTAAATAAACAGAAATTACGAAAAAAGATCTGCATTTGCTTGCCATTAACATGTTTTTTATTCAGAAACTCATTAACAACAATTTATTCAAGAACAATCATATCATCATCCTCTGGAATGTCTTGCAAGTCATCAGTTTCCAAAATTGCAGCGGAGTTTTCGCCTTTCGTCTTTCTGCCGCTCTCAACTAGGGCTTATTTTAAGGGTAGGGCTTACATTAAAATCATCCTCAAAAATCACGCTAGGTCTTATTTTGCGGGTAGGTCTTATTATCGGGGAAACACGGTAGTAACGAGACTCTTGGAAAGTCGAGATTGGTGGCGTTGCCCGATGTGCATTATTTTTTAGGGGAACGGGGTAGAAGGGGAAACTATGAAATTTATTGCACGATCTTTTTTTAGAGATAAATCCTTTCAAAAGCGACTATTTTCCCATCTTTGTCTCAAATCGAAGATAAGATCTATACTTTTGAAAGATCAGTTTTAAGAACTAAGGGTATATATTTCGATTTCCGGCCCAAAACGGCATCGTTTTTGATTGGGCTCAAAACGTTTAGAAGGACCATCGCCCCTGTAAACTTCCTCTATATGCCAATGGTCGAGACTCAGAAACTACAGCACCACAAATTATTATTGACATGTTTTAAAGAACACAAATTAGCTTACCAGCAAAAACTTTTGTTTTTTGTGGTACCAAGTACGCTACTTTAATATACATCGGACACTACATGTAGACGAGAGAGAAATAAGATAAAAACATACAAATATCTTAAAATCACATATCAAAAATTAAAAAAACAACTGCTGACATATGACAGCCACAATTTTTTCAGCTTTACTTTCAAGTATAGCGCTTAGTCTTGTTACCCACTTACCAAAAGCTTGAAATTGTTCTGTGCTAGAAACACTTGTTTTATTTGATGCTTCAACAATTGCTTCACAACTCTTGTTTATCCAATTTTAAACTGTTTGTAAAATGCTCTCCTATTAAGAGATAAGAATCGATAAGTATCTTGCTCATGGCCTTGATTGCCACTGGCCATAGCTGGAAACAAAAAACTCTTAACATTTAGGCTACAACTAGCATGCAAAATAAATTGCCAAGAAATGCTTTTTCATATGGTACAATCGCACTAAACTTCTAAGATTATCAATAACGAGCAAGCGTTTTATATACTCGTAAGCTGCGCTGCTAAAACCAGCCTAGAAAGCAGTTGTTGAAACATTTCAGTAAAAATTCGCTTTTCAAAGCACTTACTGCATGCAATTTTTAACACCACAAAGCCTGCTGCAATGACCATCATACCATTTACGTGCCTTTGTTGACCTCCTACAAGTGAAAAATAGTATTTGCTGGCTATTTGAGATATCATTTTAACAAGCACAATAATACCATCAAATTGATGATAAAAGGAGAAGCATCGCTGATGCACAAAAAATCGCGAAAAAACAAGCCATAGATTACAAAGAAAAAAGTAAGTTGCTTTTCTGCCATCGTTCAGATTTGCGAAAAAATTTCCGGTGTTCTTGGGACCCTTAGAAAGTTAACAGCCATTTTGGCCCAATTTGGCGGGGTCGGGGATCGCACCACCACAATAAGGGGAGCAGTGGTGCAGCCAGGATTTCTTCAAGGGGGGGGGGCAAAGTTTTTTAAACAACACAGCCCAGGTGCAGTGGTAAATCCCTCAGGATCTAGTTACAATGGGAATATCGAGGTTTTTCTCCCCAGGAGATGAGAGGTGTGTGCGGTTTTTAAACAGAACGTAAAAAAGTTTAATGCAGTTGCACACACAAAAAAATTAACTTTACACAATTGCACCCCAAAGCATTTACTGATACAAACTGATTGGTAATAGTGATCGACGAATCAAATATATTTAACTTCTCAATATAGCTCTTCTGGTGTAATCGAAAGTTTAAATGATCTTTATTTAGATTTAAAATCTACACAAAATTCACAAAAACATATATTTACTGGTACTGTATGTCAAAATTTAACTCAAATGAAATTTCGCCTACAATTTTTAAGGGAAAATTCACCAATCACTTGTTCAAAATTAATGATAAGGTCAGGGTGAACATACAACAATGCAAATCCATTCAAACAATCTTCTTTCGTTGTGAACCGCAAATAGTTTTCAAATAACTCAGAACACCAAACGAACGCCCATTTGTTGCTGTAGTAACCGGACCAGTTGTCAATATTTGAAGAAGAACTTCCAAAGATGATTTGTATGTATTTCTTTTGCTGATAGCAACACGCCTCCAGTGTTGTACGATAATGAATCACCTTCGTGGGGTAGCCAATATGAACGCCATCGCATAAATTCAATCTCCACAGCGTCAATGCTGTTATCTACAAAGGGAAAATAGAAGTTCATAGCATTTCTGATCGAGGCAAATGTCATGCTTTACACAGACAGATGATATCAAAAATTGGAGTTTTATGCAATCAACAACATCAGAGCGAAATATTTTGCTGAGTTACTCAAGCACTGTGTCATTAAAAGGCAAAAAGACAGAACGCCCGAAAAACTGCAATGGTGAAACAGCTAGTGGATTTGCTCTATAGGCTTGCCGATGCACAATTAGAAGCATGGGTATGAATTCCTCGGATACACCTGCGGCATGTCAAAAGAGTCCAACAAATATTTCTTCATTGTCCCTAAAAGCCATGATAACATCTTTGCAACTGCTAATACTCGCATCATCTATACAGTCAAAATAATTTCTCGATGCCCTGTAGCTTTTTTGCAACTGTTTTGGTAAGTTTCAATGTTGCACTGATAACTTCTAGGCTAACCAAAAACCCAGCTGTTGTTATCGCTTTCAAATAAAGCATAGCCTTTCCAAGAACTTTTCCATCTCTTGATTCTGGCAGTTGATCGAAAGAACCAACAAACGAGGGATAAAACTCCTTGAAAACAAAGACAGAACCAACAAACGAGGGATAAAACTCTTTGAAAACAAAGACAGCATCATAGTGCTCAATCCACTTTGTGGAACAATGACGCTTCAAACGCGAATGCAAAGAATCTGGACATTTGTCATTAACTTAGTCTCATTAGCATGCAGCAGTGAAAGACGTTTTTCAGAATTAGAAAAAATACCGATACGTCTTTCGTGGTACTTACGAATGCTTAATTTCGCCTACGTTGCAAGCCAAAGAATGTTGCCCATGTAACTTGTGCTATCTCTGATTGTAGCGTCTCTGTACTTTTGTCCACTCATTAAACTTTTTTTTGCGGTTTTTATAGTCTTGTAAAAAGCATTCCAGAGAGAATGTCGAGTTTTTTCTCAGCAAATTGATGGTTTTGTTTCCTCTGCAGTCTACGGTCCAAAGCATTTTGACCAAAATTAGAAAATTTAAATCGTCAACTATATAAATCTAGGTTCGTCCAGACGATTTGGTAAATAACTTGCCGGAAAAATAGAGACATATTCTATTCTTGGCAATATTTCTGAAACTTTTCCAGAAAGCACAAAACTCGCTTTCACCCTTGGCAAGCTTCTTGCTTTTGTGCAACATTGCTATTTAATGTAGTACGATACTCTTGTGCACCTCGTCCGACACCGATAGGTTATTGCCGCAGGATTCTTGCGCAAAAGAACTTGCTAGTGTGATTTCTGGCTTATATCAAGAAAACTATAGAAAGTTTGAAGCTCATGTGTTAATCTCAGGCATGAAGCCCAACGCTACCAGCAAATTTTCAGGCAATTGTTTGTTTTAGTCATAATTTTTTCTAGGACCAAAGGGGGGCCATGGCACAATGGCCCCTCTGGCTACTCCACTAAAGGGGAGCTATTGATTTCCACAGAATTTGGCGTAATTAGTTTGAGAATTAGCGAAGAAAAAAGCACAAAAAAGGAGATTTTTGGTTTTGATCTAGCATAACCCGCTCTGAAATAATATTGTGATAAATTTGACTACGTTTTGTTTATCAACAACTTTGTATTCAGGAGTTTTTCTGGTTGTTTTTTATCAATTTATGATGGCTAACCGGGGCCGCTAAGAAACAACTTTATAGTTCTCTTTTTGGAGTAATAAGTAGGCTTTGAAGGGATTGTAGCATTAAAAGCTTACGCAGGGTACAAAACTTCTTTGCTCCTGTGCCAGAAGAATGCACCCTTTTTCTAAATTCTAACTTAGTTTTTTCAGGTTAAGTTAATTAACTTCCTTGTTATGGATGTAGAAAATGTGGTGAGCATTATTCATAGGTCTAACTTTGGAAAATGGAAACTGGAACGTTGATCAAATAAGGTTAAAGTTTTGGATTTGGATGTGAGCGGTTGCTTTTGTTATAAAACGATTTCTCAACAGAAAATTCAAGCGCGATTTACGCATTCGCTCAGTGTTCGTAAGGTGTCGCAATAATGCCAGAACAATTGTTTTCAAAGATCAGCTGTACATCATGATAATAGTAAATATGTGAAGAAAAAAGCAATTGGGATCACGTGACTGGTTCATCAAAATAGTTGTAACGGATCATTGACCGGTTTATTTGTGAAGGTGGAAGCGGTGATGTGTGAGGGTGAGTGGTGTATGTTTCCTTTTTTGTCAGTGCGTTTTAGCTTTAGTTCAACTTTTGTCATTTGTTCTGCCGTGTTAGTGAAATCGACCTTCATTTACACTTTCAAACATTTTCTGCTCTCAAAAGAGCTTTGGTTGTCAGGCAAAAAGTAAATAGATTTTTGTGGAGCTTAGTTTTTAAACTGTTTACAGTGGCCTAATCCTACTGCCAGTCCTATTAATCCCAACCGTAAGGCACTCTCTTTCAGCAGTCATCAACTCGAGGTACCCCTTTTTCTTCATGATCCACTAAAAATAATGAGATGTCAAAAATGTGGACGAGGAAATTTTTCTCTGCTGTAATTGGAGTTTAGGTTGTTCGCAGTGATAAAAATTAGCTAAAATCCTCATGCCTAACCTTGTCTTTTAACTCTAGTCAGAATCGTAATGCAAAGAATCAAAAATTTGTTACTTACCAATTAACAAAACTTTGTAAATTTTTTTGAGTTTTGGTGGTATTTGTTTAAGCTGTTTTATAATTGCCACGAATTTTAGTGCACTTTTAGTCAAAAGGTAGAGAATTCGGTATCACAGTTGTAGTCATGTGGTGGTTCAATGTTCATAAAATTAGTCTTGGCAAAAACTGTATTGTTTGCTTTTAAGCTCACCCATCAGGTTTTAACTGTGGGTGCTGTTGATTTCCAACAGTTGTTAGAAACTGTCAACTCAAAGGAATATTGTCTGTTGCAGTAAAATTACCTTTTTCTATCTTGCGTATTTTTATGAGCAGATGAGTTGAATTCTTTTCTATGTGTTAAATCTAAAGAAAGATATTCTATTGGCTATGTTAAATCTGAAAAAAATATCCTAAAGAAAGACTTCTATTGACTATTGTGCAATGTTCTTTATAGGTTTTGGCAAACAGTGTTTGCCAAGTAGTAATCTTAGATTGGAGCTTCTGAGTACAAGATTAAGTCTACCCAACTTAAATTACAAAAGTTTACTCAGAAACAAGCTTGGATATGAGCAGACACCCTAAAAGTAAAGTGTGCCTAACTACTTAATCTAACTAATTTGATCAAAAAAAGAGTTAACAATTTTTTTAGTCTTTTTGCAACGCAAGCTATTAAGTTTCTTTTAGCTGCATATTGAACCCTTTAACTGTAGTTATTATTTTATGGTACCAACAACCATTAAGGCCTGAGAGATGTAATGTTGAAATAAAAACGAAACACTGAATTAATTTCTACTTCAGCTTAACAAGGGGTGATGGTAGAGTTATCTGTTAAAAATTAAGGTCTAACACTTGATTATGTTGTTAGCCTCAGTGAACATCAGTCAACACATTACCAACACAAGGCAGCATCAATAAAAACTGCTCTTGGGTGGGACTCTGACACACAATTTGCCCCAGCTACCCTGAAGTGTAAACCCAAGGTTTTGATAACAGGATGTTCTAACCAGAAATGCCACCTCAGCCACCAATAAAACTGTAATTAACTGTGTGAATTTTGGTAGATAAACTCTGAAACTTTGTGCTTGTTGATCTATAGAGCTGAGATCAATTGCATCTTCAGGTAGTGTGCAAGATTTAAATATTGGGTTTGCAACTACGTTACTGCTGTTTTTTAAATTTTAACATTCTGCATATCATTAAATGACAATACCCACCCTCATATTGCCAAAATGATTAAAAACGCATGGTTGGAAAGTGCTGCCACATCTGCTGCACTCTTCCAATTTGGTGCCAATGAATTTCCACCTTTTCTGATCTCTTTGAAATGCTATGTGGTGAGTTTCATTTAATGATAATGCAGAATTGAGAGCTTGGTTTGATCAATTTTTCAAGTCAACCCAGGATGATTTCTGCTGACTAGGTGTTTATTTTTATTTATGTTTATCCTTCATTCAAGAGAAAGCAAATTGTATCAATGTCTTGTGTAAGGGATGTCTGCACTTGCTTGGGAGTTGCCATTTTTGAGGTGTCTGGTATTGAGTAATAACTTTCCCTAGCCAGATCAACCACCAAGACCATTATTCTATGGTACAGTAAATTCTCCTGCTCTGGCTTGGTGTTCTCCCTGGCTGATCTGGTAAATTGTTACTAAAATCTTAAATGCTTGAGGCTTATTTTCTTAAAGCATACTTTCCTTACATTGACAACAAAAAAACTACATCTTTGCAAAGCTTGAATGAATTAAAGAGTAAAAATTTTTACTACAGTTTAAAAAAAGCACTTCTACAAAATTTAAGTGAGTGAGTTAAAAAGACCTGCAATATTGTGAGTTTTGGGTCATGTTTTCGGTAGACTTGCTACAAGTAGATTATGTAAACATGTAGATCATGTTCACAGTTACAACCAAGTCTCAGAAACTCTTGAATAACAATTTGAGGCACATTCTTGTTTTCAATTTACCAAATATCTTTATAACTTGTCCATTTGAAACTCCGGCTTTTAAGTTTTGTAGAAAGAACTATTTTAGTTGGTTTGGGAGCAACAGATCTTAAAATCAACAAACAAAGTTATGTAGGTTTTATTTCTTACTGGGTCTCCCAGCAGACCTATAATTACATTTAAAAGGTTGAGTGTGATATTACCGCTAAGATTTGTTGCAAGTGCTTGCCATTTTTGATTTTCACTACTTGCCATTACTCAGCTACAGTTTCAGTAAAGCCTTATAAATTTACTGTCTACTTAAGCCTAACATCTACTCATGTCCTTCTGTAAAACGTTCAAATTTGGCTCATCTAGCTAAGACTGCCTCTAACTGATGTTGATAGGTTATTGAAATGATCTCTGACACAGCCCCCAGACATTTCTACTGGTTATTGAAATGCATTGTATTTTTTGTTTCAAAAAAACACATTCATCATGCTAACATGATTACCTGACTATAGTACAGGGGGTCATCTGATAATTGAAGTTCCACTGATACAATCAAAGTGGAAATTTCTCTTTTCTGTCTTTCTCAGATATGAGTAGAAATGTGCACCTTCAATGCCATGCATAGGATTATCAGGATTACCCTTTTTGTCAGAGAATTTTGTGTAGAGTTTTTCTAAAATTTCACCTAATTAGGCTCCAATTTTATGCTAACTTATTAAATTGCAGTGTTTAGTTGCTTCCAAATTTAACTAATATCAAGATGTTTGCAATGAATTATAACACGAGTGTGTATACAACCTTCAGCCCACAGGATAAATGCTTCCTGTAGAATGATGTGACTTTTGCTTGCTGTAAATGTCAGAAAAAAATAGGTCTTTGCTGCAAATGGGCACATGACTTTCCAGTTCTTCAGCATAAAAATTCCCTTTATTTTAAACTGATTTTCTAAGAAGTTGTAGTTGATCTACAACAAAGACTTCATTATCAAAAGGAGCTCAATTGCTGGAGCCAGTATTCTAATTCTGTGAGAAGACTGCTTGTTCCTGAACTGTAGCTGTGCTACAAAATCATGTTTTATTGGGATGGAACAATTTTACAATAGTGTTACAATTTCACAATCAGTAGGATAACTTAAAGCATAAGTTAAAAGATAATATTTTACTTGTAAGACAATCTATACAAAATCCCAGTCAGCTGACTAGATTATAATTCAAAAAGACCAAGATTTGTTCATTACTAACACACAACTATTACTGACCTTAATCCTTATGTTTGCATAAAAGCTTATTTTATGCGAGTTTGTGCAGTTTTGTTGTCATAAAGCAAAAACATTCATGAAAAGATTGATCTATTTTTTTTGTATTGTTGTTGCTTGTCAAGTGCTGTGAAGTTCAAATTAGCAGTCACAAAGATGTAATATACAACAACTAGCCGCCTCTGCCGGGGTTGCTGGCAGGGCCCCCATCAGTATTGTTGGAGTTGAGAATGTCAGTTCAGCCAGCTGTGCTGGCTTCACCTAATGATTAATATTTTTTTGACATGGCCAATTCTCATTACCAAATTAGAAGTGCCGTTTTTTTAAAAAAAATCGATCAAACAAAACATTATGAGGGATTGTGCAGAGCTGCTATGATTCTCCCGAAGTTTTTGAAGTCCCTGGAAACGTCTTTTTGAACTGTTTGCAGCATAGGCGTGCTTTGGAGTTGTACTTGGTCACACTGCAAACAGGCAATAATATTACAAACTTATCCCTTTATTTCACCAATTGTACAGAAGCATGAATTTAGTTGTGAGAGGGCACCAAAGGGATTGTTGTGTATATTTAGGAACAAGCTATTAAATATTGACATACTACTTGCCAACTTTTTCATAATTGTGTGCCTATTTGTATAACCAAAAATCTCTGGCTGCATAAATGTTACTTGGTCTTGGCATAGTCGCAGTTTGGGAAAACGAAAGCTAACCCAAAGTCAAGCACTTACAGTTGAGTTATTGCAATAAGTTAGGTGATGTTTAAAGAGTGAAATCCATCAACCAGGTTTTTGTGCTGAAGATGCAGATAATTTTTGTGATTTCTGCAAGATTTTACAAAAAAATTGCCAATTTGTTAAACTTTGCAGTAGTTGACTAATAAGCTGATGCCTTAGAGGTGAAAATTAGTCAGGCTTGTGTCATGACTACGAAAGTATTCTAACTTGCCATTGCATTGCTTAAAGACAGATTTTTAGGCTTACCAGCGTGTTAATACTGTTATGCATCATTGTTCTTTATCAGGCAGCATGCCAATTGTTTGCTTGTGAGATGACAATGTATTACAGCTTTAAGGCTGCTGCTGCCTGCTGTGCTGTTTTCACTTCAATCGTACCTCACAGCATTGTGACATCATATAGGTAGTCTAAAGCGCTCAAGAAAAAAGCGTTCTTAGAACGCTCAAATAAGTAATTTGTTGTTGCATTGTCAGGTCAGCTTAAATCATTTAGAAATTTTTTTTCATTGAAAGCACTTTGTTAATATCTCCCTCAAGTACTTTTAATATCGTTTCTACTGTCAATCTTTTTTGAGATCATAATAAGAGCAAATGCTGCAATCAAACTTCCACTGTGACGTCAGCTTTCTACACCCCGAGGGATAAATTTTGCCGGTTGGTAAAGTTGGGGGCTAGCTTTTATTTGAGTGAAAAACCTGTTTCCTTTGTCAAGACATGCAAATTAAAAGAATTATCTTTGCTTATCACGTCACAAACCCCCTCATGATACTAACTCCCATGGGGGTGATCAATCGTACCAAGTTTGATATTGGCACGCCCACAGACAGACAGAATTGCGCTTTTCTATAGATGTAAACGCAAGGCTGACAAGCTGCTGAATTAAACTTTCACAAGATCAGATATTAAATCTTTTGAAAAATTGTCCGTTTTCGCAGACAGTTCTAATTTATAGCAAGTTTACATTGAGCTACTAAAAGCTTCAATATGCGTGGAATAGTTTGTAGAAATTAGTATAGCATGCATTGTTTAGTCTGCTATCATTTTGATCGAGAGTGAAATACTGCCCAAACACATCAAGTCTGACTCAAATATGTAAGGTTTGTAGAAATTGGTATAGCATGCATTGTTTGGTCTGCCATCGTTTTGATTGAGTGCAGTACTGCCCAAACACATCAAGTTTGCCTCAAATATGTAAATTAAAAAAAAAGAGTTTATGTTGAGTGCTCGGAGTATGAAGACAGAGTTTTATGAAATCGGCAAGCCATCTAAAGGAAAGCGATATTTTGTTATTTCATTCAATTCTGATGCAATATTTCAAATATGCCGGTGAAAAAATTATTTATTATGTAGTCTAGGTCTTCTTGTACAGCGAAAACGTAGCTTTTCCTTAATTGATCAAATGTTCATCAAGCATTTCCATTCAAATACTGCAAACTTTATTTCAGATATACAAAGCAAGCAAGCTTACACCCGATTTATTTGGGCTCTCCGTTTTTTTATACATTTCATGAAAACTACTTCCATTTAAGCCCAAAATATAAAGCTATTATTGTGTGTTTTGCTGATATCATGTTATTGATTTTGATCTTTTATAGCTTTTTACCAATAAGTTGGTGTGGTAGTTTGTAGCAGAAAAAATGCCAGCCAAGAAACCCATTCCAATTCAGAAGAGTGCTTCTGCACGCATGCAGCAACCAATGAAAGCCACTCAACCTTATCATGTGAGTTAGCTTTATACTGTGGCGTGCTATCGATGCGCGGATATCAGTAAGCCGTTCTATCATACTAGAAAAGAGATACATCCATGTTTTCTAACCGCCCCTGTACTAGAGTAGTAGGTTGTAGAAAAGTATTTTACAAATATGCCATTTGCGTTTAAATCTCCTGATCCGGATTTTGTCCATCACATACCTATATGAACTAGGCAACAATGATGAATTTGCTTTTAGCTTCTACAAGGAAGTCCAGTCAGAAAATCTCCTTCATCTTCTCCCACTTCACGAGGAGCACCTGTGAGAAACTGGTGGCCTTCTGACCGATCATCGCCAGATCGAGGTGACCGGAAAAGCCCAAGCTCACCTAGCATTAAAGGTTAGAACGTTTTGTCCGTTTGTTTGAACAAACCGATTAACATAAATATACTTTGGTGTTTTTTTAGTTTTCATTTTTTTTTTAGAAACGTGTCATCAGTGTGGTCATGGTTTATCTTTAATTAACCTCCATCTTCCAACATTACTTAAACTTAGTACATAAAATAAATTTTTGATAGCAGTTTCAGCCATTACGCTAAAATTTTTATTTGGATCTTGCAAAGGCTTTTCTCCTAATGTACCTTCAATTTTTTTTATTCGAAATTCATCATTAAGCAGCCCTACATTTTGGTGGCGATTGTGTCATGCCAGCTCTAGCAACTTTAACATCTTGTGCTTTTGTGTCAAACTAAAGTCAAATTTTTTTATTAAGCTTCTGTTTATCTTTGAGCGAAATCTTCGAGTTGCTCTTAGTAACTAGTTCTCAGATTGCAAAAGGGCTCTTTGCAAAAGTTAGATTGAGGTGTATGTGGAATTGAGTTAAATCTACGTTATTTGTCTACCTAGCGATATGGTTAGAATGACATGCAACCGAGAAAGTTGATTTTTTACAGTTGTTTGCTATTTATCCTCGCAGCAAATCGGAAGTAATTCATCACATTAACCATTTTCCGTTAAATATTTTTAGAATAGTCGCTCTTTTTCAGCCTAATCTCGAATGAGTTAGTGTCATACTAGCATTCGTTTTGAAGCAGAATGATTCGTTGAAGATGCATCCGGTAAATGATCTTTGCTGTCTCAGCTTTTCGACATTTGCAAAAAAATAGCGGCTTTTTCAAAATCTGAGAAAATCAACTTTTTGCGCTCATGTTATTATTGCATTGGGTGTAGTGACTAGGTTTTCATACCCTTGGATCTCCGTGGCAACTAAAGTTTTGACTATCAAACTTTCGCAAAGCAAACTTTGCTTAAAAACAGCAAAAGCCTTTAACTTATTTTTTACAAAATGTTGCGTACTAAGTTATTGCAAATGACGGCAGATCTGTAGCGTACGACAGCTGGTAGGTACCTTCGGAAATGTGTAGGTCGTGGTATGCTGTTTGTAAATAGCGTTTTATGTTTTCTGGAGAAAATTCTTTTTGTGACTTTCTTAGCCACGGTATGATGAGCAATAATCAAACAATCGCGATTCGAAACGAATGGTTATGGCTTTTTATGGACAAAAAAATAATGTTGTTGAACGACTTATTTTACCCAAACGCCTTCACATCTTGTACGCGAAGAGCACTTGTCAACGAGACGAAAGGCATTTGTCCAGCTTCACTTCAGCAGTCAGTAAATACGGCTCTTAAGCAATTTCATTCGAAATGCGAGCCAAGGCAACGAAAAAACACAGCTAAGCTCGGACATTGCTGCACTAGACTAAATTTTAACACAGTTTGCTCCTTGCAATAGATTTTTGCTAGCTTGTGTAGCTAATTTCAGTTTGTCGTAGTGTCTATGTTCAAAGTTTGCAACGGTGCCTTATTAAAATATATACAAAGTGCTAAATTGCATAGCCGCACCCAATTAGTTAATAAAAGCTATGCACCGTCGCTTAACATCAATTTGATTTTATGCTTAATAATCGTATCCGAATCAATCCGTGAATTTGAGGCGACGTTGTGGATTGCTCGAACAATCTGTTTGACAGCAAACGCTCTGAGGCTTGCTTATCTTTTGTAACAAATACAACGATAGATTACCACCTTCTCTTGCTCGAGCAATAAGAGATATATTTACACAGAAAATCTCGACCGCACAACCTACTGCAATTATCATAATTTAACGTAGCCTCTCCGGGTTTCCAGAAGTACTTTTTAGGCCGAATAAGCAGATTTACGTCTATGCTTTCCTGTCTCTGCAAGGAATTTGATCATGTATGCCTAAGGTAAAGTGTTTTAGATACTTCCAGCAAAACAGCAATGGATCAACATTGAAAATTACAATCACATATTGTAAATGATTTTTATCAATATGCTCGGAGTTTCAAAATGATTCGAGAACGCAAACTAATTAAATTGACGCTATGCACGTATACGGCTGTTTGACTCGCATAGATCAGTGATTTTCAATCTTGTCAACGTCTAGCAATCCTATACTTAGTTTTGCAAATGTCGCGGAGCCCTATTTGATAAAATTAGACAATGCGAGAAAAACCAGAAAGAAAAAAGTGTACTTTGCTATCACATAAACTCGAATTATGCACATACATTTGGCTTCTCGGTTTATGCACCCTCGCAGAAATCATAATTGTGTCACTATTGAAATCAAAACTCAAGGAACCACTCTGGAACTCTTAGAGCTCCAGGAATCCCGATTGAAGAGCTCTGATATAGGTCCAAATTACGCAGTTACAGCTATGTTCAAAGCAGCTAAAAATTACTATTCTTGCTTAAAAGTGAACTGAATGCCGCATGCCCACATTTGAGGGTCCTAATATAGTATATATATTGCTAAGTGTACGTCACAATATTTAGTAGAGCACCCGAGATTTGGGGACCTGATTAAAAATGCTTCATTTTTAAGTTATTTGTAAATCAAAGCAAACCTATGACGTTCAAAAATAATGAATTTTTTCGTACCTGTATAGTCGATTTGTGCACGCGTAGTACTGTAATGCAACAAACTAACGCCATCGTTTAACAATCAATTTGCGCTTGCATGGGGTAAATATCGTGATGTTGATTTATGTGCCCTACCTTAAAATCCGGATATCGCTTTTATATTAAGAGTGGAGTTTATTGTTGTTACCTGAAGATTGATTACTTTTGTTCGCTGCCAAACTCTTATTGGCTCGCAAAAGCGCTCCTGCTGCTGTAATATAATTTTGCTTATCTCCTGAAAAAGGAACATGGCTCTGGCGGATTTTTAGTGTAATGGTAACCACTGGCTAAGGCTACCACTGACCTCGGACCAGAAGCCGAGACGACTGGAAAAAAGCTATCCACTCAAAAATAGGCTGTGCAGAATTATGCTAATTTTGTGTTGACGTTTGTGGATGCAAATTGAGTTGATAACTTATGTTTTGAGGCCCCAAATTAATATGCTCAAAATCTTAAGACAGCCAGCCATACTTAAGATAGATGAAAAAGTTGCATTTAAACTTGTTGCATTGCTCTTGGAAAAAAATGTTTTGAAAGAATATGGAACCCGCGGTAATATCGCTATAGTGCAGCCGAAGGAGAATTGGTTTTTGCAGTCAAGCAGTGGTTTTTCCGAAAAATTAACAAACCAATCTAATTCAAAAGCATAATGCTATTACCATATCGCAGCACACTGGGGTATTGTAGTGACTACCTGCTCCTGGATTTCACAGAAAATTTGAGTTGTTCTATGTCCTTAGATTTCGCCAGGTGTTATTGGCGTTTTAAATTGGCTCTTTCAAAACTTTTAGGCGAGCTGCCAAAAAATAGCTTGGTGTAGTGAAAACCGAAAGTGTATAGTCCAGAAAGATTTAAACGTTTGCGTGTAGACCGCAAGTGGAAAGGTGTATTGTAAAGTAAAGGCAATTCGACAGGTTGGCTTGTTGCAGCAACGCAGCAAGTTATTTTGGGGTCTGTCCCTGTTTACCGGCTCGAACGTGTTTTGGTAGAAGATTGTTAAATTAAAATACCGATCGACGCAAAAATCAAATGCTTTTACTTTTGAAAAGACGACGAGAATTGGTGTCCAGACATGTTGCGCGATTGTATCTCGAAAAAACAAAACTGCGCTCGAGAACAAAAGAAAAGCCAACAGTCGTCATTGTTCCCGGCGTTTAATAAAAGACTCTTACAAAACAAATCAATTCGCAGTTCAAATCCTCTGGTGAAAGCAGAGGCGGCGCATTTTTGTTCTAACTTAAAGACCTTTTATTTTACAGAAAACGGCATTTTTTCACCCTGGTGAAGAGTAGCGATACAGCTAACGGGGGATGTTTTCAACCTCAATAGTGTATTGCAAATAAGACCACAATATGCGAACAACCACACAACCTTTTTTATGTGGATTATAGGGTTAACAGCTTAATACTTGTTTGTCGCAAAAAATCGATTTTGTGACCGATTGAGAAACGTAGAGGACGTTATAGTGCACAGTTCTTGGCATGTGCGTGAAGTGGTAATGAAGTTTGGCATGGATTTTTTTAACCTTTTGAAGCTACCGAGCTCCTCAAATCAAAATCACGAACCCCTATTTTAAATTTATAATTGTCAAATTGCAAACAAAACAAATTCCTCAAGCTCAGTGTATTTCATTCTTTTTATCATTATTTTTACTACATACAGCTTTCTCCAACTCTATGTTACAGGAAACCCAACATGAGCATAGTTAAATTTCAATAATAATCTTTCACGAATCCTTTGAAGACCTCTGGCTAACTTGTCCTCCAAGTGGTTCGTGGATGCTAGTTTAACAGCCCTGGTGTATTTACATTTTTTCTCCAGTACAAACCAAGTCCAATGCAGTGGTCTCTGATGTGTGAGCTTATCAGTTCTGTGCGTGATTGTGCTTTTGGAAAAGGGTGTTCACAGCAGTATAATTATAAACAAGCTGTAGCAATGTAATTTGCATATATACCTATAAAACATTTTTCGTGGCCAAAGAGTGAAATTATATTCAGCAGATGAAGGATTGTTATCAACTTGAAAACGCATATTGTTTTATAGTTTTGTTAACTCTCAAAACAATTTAATCAATGACCAGGTTGACGGTTTTTGGAATGTCGCTCATGTTACACATGTGACTATCATCAATTTTACAGCATAATTGCTGCAGTTTGACTCCCAGTCATGACCTAGGGGCAACCGTAGATTTGCTGTTATTTTGTAAATGTTGATTCTAGTTGACCTTCGTCTTACATTGTGGGAAGCATTTCCGTTTTCATGTAAATTTTTATGTGTTCGTCATATAAATTAGTATGTTGTAGCATTTTCAATTACTTGTCTAATGTTGGACTTGTAGCCAACGCATGTGCATACCAAAATATTGTTTGTAAAATGATGTTAAAAATGACCTTGTCTCAACCCGATTTTTTTGCAGCATAAAAGGAACAAAAGTACTCAACGTACAGTACGCTTAAAATACCAACATACCCTTATGAGGGTGTGACACAAGTCTTATATGTTAGGCTTGGTGTTTTTGTGTGTTGTAACCACAGCTGCGAACTCAAAACTTAAGAATTCTGTTCTTTTTCTAAACTCGTTAATACAATAGTTTCTAAACTTTAAAAGCAATCGATTGCGATCTTGTAGTCTACCAACGGAATAACTGAAACAAAAAAATCCTCTCTTGTATTTATGGTCAAAAGTATCTTCAATCCGATTTGGAGGTAAACTTGGTAAGATTCTTAATTATCTCGAACTCTGCTCATATAATACGTTGAATCTCTGACTTGGTTTAATCAACTTCGCATTCCTGGTTGTACCACAGGTTTCACTGGCAGCTATATTGGGTGATCAGCTCAGCACCCTACAACTACCGGTCGCCTGAAGTGACGTAGTGGACCATGAAAAAGGTATAACCTGTTGAAGTTGCGGATAAGTCGTGCTTTGTATCACTTGCACACGAAGTATGTGAGGCAGATGGTTTAATTCGCGCCATTTTGGCGAAAAGCTCTCGCTTGGCAGCTGTGTTATAAGACAGCACGGCTGAATGAAGTTTTTCAAAGTTGTGTTTGTACTGCACCAGACCCAGAAACGAGACTTCCTTTCGTCGTATGTTGACATGACAGCTTCCAGATCTTTTTAATACTCGTTTTGCCAACGCTGAATGACGGCCTAAGCATATACGTTAAAGGCCAATCTACTCTTTATTTCATTTGATGACAAAGCTTCCCTCTTGTTGCACTATTCTGTAGCAGCTTGGGTCGCCGAAATGTCTTATACCGGTTAGATTTTTGTTCGGTTGCGATTTCCATGCTCGCACCCGTGTCCACAAATTAAGAAAGCTAAATTCCTGTATGGTCGCTGTTGAGAACAAAACCATTTATATTTGAAGGCCAATATATTTTGGTGCCACTTACGAGCCGTACCTAGCCCAACAAAGCCAGAAATTCCTAATCGCAGTGTAAGTACGGCCCTGACATGTTTGCCTTAAAAAACAAGTCGTAACTATTGTGGTAGAGTGAATGATTGCACTCCCTTAAAAAACCATCATTTTCACGTTAATTTTCAATTCCAGTTGTCCGCACGGTTCAAATGTAAATAGTTCAGGGCGTCGTTCTGCCCAAACAACATCACTAGTACATAAGCAGAGCGCTGCTATTAAATGAAACAAAAACTCTGTGCTTTGACGTCAGTGTTTGCTTTATGAGCAAATAGTCACAATCGCTTAACAAAACGGCAGATTTATTAAAATCGTTAAAGTGATAAACCCGGCTTGCAATAAAGTGCCATTCGCTTATGTCTCGCAATTGTCTTGACTCTTACGAGTCGGAATCTATTGATTTAATGATTCGCCTTCAGTGGCAATAGTTTGGAGACCAGTGTGTGCAATTGCTGCATCAATGTTTTGCCACGAAGTACTTGGATTAGTATGATGTTGGCAGTGATGGGTAATCAAGTTTTGCGTGCAATACGCTTTGTTGCGCCCTCAAAAGCGTTTTGAACCATCTAGTGTGGTTTAATTCTAATCCGTTTACGATGTTGCCATCATTCGAGTGTAGAAAACCATCGTAAGACAACTTAGCACAGCACTCAAGGTCTTGTCGTCTGCCGCAGTAATCTGCCTTGCCTTCAGTCTAGCAACCACAGCTTAAATTGACCAAACACTACTGCCACCACCCACGGGCTGTCGTTAACAAACTTCTCTTCTCGATGCAGTTGAAGTGACGTCATGCAATCTGAGTCGGCGAGCGTAATCAGCGAGACGTTCGAGTTCGTGGTAAATGCTGTAGGTGCAGGCTCGTTTGATCCGTTTTTTAACGCCTTCAAGATAAAAGATAAATTTTTAAATGCCAACGGATCTTAGGTAACGATGAGCTTTCACGAAGAGATTGGTAATGGAAGGCGAGCAGCGCTGCCAGGTGGGTTACGAAGCGTGGTCTGCTGAGACAGATAAACCCAGGTGGTTCGACGAGATTTCGATGGTTAACAGCAGGATATGTGTTTTACTTTGTCGCTGTATAACGGCGATACATTAATGACGGTGGCTGATTGGATCAACTTAATTTTTGTGAGCCGATATGGTATGAACCTTAGCAAACCGCTAATTAGCATTAGTGATCTATGGCATCTTGTAATTAAGATTATGTGCACTGTTTCAATATATCGAAATCTGTTATCAAATAATTATCTTCTGCTTTGCAGGAAGCCTTACAGCCGCAGAAAGAGCCAAATGTGATAAAAAAGAGAGCAATGATATAAGGGTTACACAAACTTTTCGAACCAGTTTCTTTTGCAATGCGTAGTCGGGTGTGCTGCTGTCGGTGGCAAATTCAGAAACACTAGGAGGGCTTTTAAAAGATATTATGGGGGTTGACTCAAACCAAAGATCTCTGTATTATAGCATTTCCGTTTTATGTTCCAGATTTCACAGCGTTGAGTTAACTAGGAAGAGCGGTTCGTACTTACCTTCCTCTGCTTCGAAGGAAAGCGTTTGTCGTAGACGAACGGCTACAAAAACATTTCGGAGTCCATTCCCGGTTTGGTTGTCTTTTTTGATCATATACTCGAGCAGTTTTCAATTTCATTCTGTTGTTTGAAGTCGATGGAATTTTTCACGCACCGTCCGACTCTTATTTCGCGTCGATCGAAAGCTCTTTCAACGCGAACAGAAGAAAGTATAACCTTTCGAAATCGTAGCATTGTTGTCCGATTTCGCTAGTGCTTTACAACCCGATAAAACCGAATGACTTGCCGGGTTCAACCTCGTGCCTTGAAATTAACTTTTGTATATGGCTGAAACACGGCATCTTAATGAAACACCGCAAATAGCGACCGCTCTCTATACCTCACAATTACCGCCTCATTGTTGTTTTTTGATGTTTATCAATGTTTATAAGAAGGAAACACACTTCACTCGATTCGATTTGCACTTTCAGTGTGGCAATTTTAGCTGACATATTCTTCATCAAATTAATTCAATTATGGCAATGTCCTTAGACTGCATCATCTAACTCCTAAATTACTCGAGAAACAACTTGCACTCTTTTAAGGGACGGTAATGCATGATCAATATTTTCCCGTTACTCTGCTTGTCACGCTGGTCTGCATTGAAAACAGGGTCTCTTAGTGCAATGGTTCTCAACCGGTGGGCCACAGCATAGAAGCCAGGTGGACCACGGCTTGTTGTTTCAGTTTCAATTAGCAAACACAACATCACTGAAGTTGCACAAAGTACATCGAAACAGGGCCACAAACCACTGTTTAGCTTTTAAAATGGGCCATATATCTGAAAAGTCTTAGTGGGAGTATTTTCTCTTTAACATTTATTTCATACGTCTACTGGGATAAGCATGGAAGTACTCGATGAAGGGATTTAAATGGATCGATAGTGTATATATATTAATCGTTCGCTGCGGTAGCTTGAAGCAGGCTACTCGACATTTAACGTTGGTAGTGCTAAGCGTTGAACTAATTTCTCCTAATTAGTTACCGTTAACACCGCTTTGCTGGAGCCTTAGTGATGTAGGCTCTGAGTGAATCGTGCGAGCGCTTTCGCCTGATTCGAGTTCGCTGCACAACCTTTTCTCGAGCTTGTCGGGCAAATTTGTACATTGGGTAAAATCTGTATGCGTAAAAGGCAATTTGCTGTTGACAGACCCACGAAACTCAAATATTTAGATATTTTTGTGGGCATTCAAAGCTACATTTAACTCTTTTCTCATCCTTTTTTAAATTTAAATGCTAAGTTGGTAGCTTCAATATGTTATGATTTTGATCTCAATTTACACACGTTCTGAAAAGAACTACTTGATGGTATGCTTAAGTAAATATTAACTTCAAAAACTGCAAGGATTTATGGCATGCTATCAATAGTATTTATGCTGTCAAACGATTTACAAGGGTTTGTATAGGTAAAAGGTTATCTTACAAACTTTATTAAACTATACGAAGAGGGTTTTAAATTGGCAAATCCTAACAGTTTTTCTGTAAGTGCAAAAGGACCTACCTGAGTAGCTGTATCATAAAAAGATAGCATGGTATAAAAATTTAATGCGTTGCCGTTTACTGGCTATATTTTCTACAATTTGCTTTTGTAAGGTTATATTTCTATTTCAAGTTTGCACTATTATGTTAAAACCGATATTGGCTCTTAACTTCAAGAGTTGTTCATAATTAAGAGCATGTCTAAATGAGCAACGTCACCGTTACGGACGTTATTTTTCAAACGGTTAACGATTTCTTTGCTCTAATTACAGTATGACAAAATAATCTATTAAATACGCGAAACAATTTCGTCTGCTGTCCACAAATGCTAATGACCGAACGTTTAGCTTCTATGCGTACCTGGGAAACCCGTCGAAAAGCAGCAGAAGTTTACTTGATATTTGCCCGGTTATTGAGAGCGCACAACCTTAGACATGATAGTTGATATTCGCAATTGGTTGGAAGAGCTTCACGGTTTTTGTAGAATAAATCACCCTGGTAGGAACTTTAAAAGTTTGGTGGTTGACATAGCGCATTGCTGTTGCATATTCAACGCCCCTGGTATAGTAAGGCATAGTCTTAATATCTTACTAGCTGTTAAGTCCTGTATTTGCGAAAGCTTCGCTTTATGCCATCACAAATCTAAATTTCTTTCAGCCATAAGGCTTACTCAAAATAAACAAAGTAACAGCATATACTTTAGTGCGCTCGAAATTCGAGGTTATTTTAACGTGACCTTATCATCTCTTGATTTGTTTACACGTTACGTAGCGCTGTTACTGATTTGTTTTTCAAGCCCATCATTTTGTCTGTTTTTTTGTTTTAAAAGTTTCCATGGTATTTGACTTAAACATAAATTTTCATTGACAAATGCGGTTGATAGTGCTATTTTTTAAAAGTGAATTTTCACCTCAATTATGTCAATTTGGCCCGCACAAATACTCTAGCATGATTGTGGCAAACCCTGACATTTCCATTTAGATTTGACAACCCTTACTCCGAAATGTTATGGGGTTCAAAGTTTGCAAGTAGTCGTGACCCCATCGACAGTAGAAGTCGCGAAATTCTTACCAAAATTCGCAGATATGTCGGTATTTTTCTTTTCACTAGACGACAAGCGAAGCCCAAAAAATTTTATCGACCCAACGTAAGGCCGCGACGCGAGTTCAGGGAACCACAGATGAAAAAGGGAAATGTTGCCACGAATGGTAATGCTGACGCACGCTGCAAAAACCAACAGTTTTTCACGTAGCAGTCCGCAAGTTTTGGATCAGTTAATTAGCATTTTTTTTTATAGCATAGTGTGTCTTCAGGTGTCATCTTTAGTAAAGTGCAATGGTGTGGTCGTGTTCTCCCATTAATTTTTGATGCGATCACTCAACACTAACAGCTGCAAGTACTAAAACGCAGCTCTGCCATTGCAAGATTTAAACATATAACCCAAGGTTGTGCTAAGTTTTGGCCGGAGGACAATTTTACTCAACCGATTGATATCACGGGTTATTCGCGAGGCCTTTCCGAATCCTTTAGGTTTTTTGGAGATTCATCTTAAAAGAGGGTAGTTTTTAAGCTAAGATCTTTTTTGTTATTGGAAGATAAGTGGACTTGGGCCACATTCCGAATCTTTTTTGGGCCGCAGTTAGCACACCCCTGGTGTGACTTATTTTAATCCTATTTTTAAATTTGTCGGCTGAATGTAAGCTAGGTACACGATGCAGAAAGATGTGTATTTTTGTGCGTGGTGTTTTGTTTTCTCTCGTTTGGGCATGATTAGCAAGAAAAACCCATTAATTATGATGTTGTGCGTCTTACTTGCATTTGTTGCTGGATCTTGTACTAGCATACTTATTAGATCTCTTATGCTTTGTTCTTGCATTGCCATTGTATTGTAGATTAACGTCGCAATTTTGACGTTATATTATTTATTGAGTTACGGAATTTTGTCCACCAGTGTAGTACATTCGTGAGCCTAGTCTTATGTTAGTCTATTAGCACTCCCTCATACCAAGTAGTAAATTGCAATATTTTTGAATTATTTGTGGATGCCGTTGGGTATAACCACTGTTTGCGAATGTATAGCTGCTTTTGCTGGAATTGACAGCATTTGACTATACTTTGTGTCTCAGCTGTCAGGCTAATCCAATCTTTTTTGCTGTCATGACTACGATATGCGAGATTGAGACCGGATTGTTGAGCCAGCTTTTGGTGCTCGAACGAGCTTTAGAGCGAGCGAGCCAATTATTTGCGGTCTTAGCTTTGTCTACTTGTTTGTTGGCATTTGAAGTGACTGTTGAGTTAAAGAGGAAACTTGCTGCCGTGTTATTGCGGCGATACACGAGCAAAAAGCTTGTTCTTAAATTGCTTTGAAAGTAAATTCGAACCTGAAGTACCATTCTGATAATGACAGTAAATAACAAACTTGCCTGGCCATCGGTTATGTTAATCGATTGCTGCGACAGCGCCAAACTGTTATCATTGCTACTGGGTAACGCCCAATAAAACTTTCTACTTCGCCAGGTAACTCGTAGAAACAAGCATCAACTTACTTCGACAATGGTGCAACATTGAAAATGTTTTGACCGAAGAAAAATGATCACGTGAAAAAAATGTAGTTGTACACTACTACAATGGCATTGTCGCTTTGCTATTAACTGCACTGTAGTAAATCAGAAGATTACGAGTTCAATTGGGAACCCTTTGTGCAGATGCTTGCGACTCAAATTGGTCGTACATTTTATTTTTCTACTTTCTCAACCCTTCTCGCTAATACGACCTCTTGACATCGGTCTTGTGAACAGTGGGCTTATAGGGGCGTCTCTATGAAAAAACAACTTAGGATCTTATGCCTATCAAACCAGATCGATAGATTATTCATGAATATGCCTTTTGATTAAATGCAAACAACTTCTAACTGCTTAATGTTTCATCTTACTGCCTTGCTGTCTAGATTTTTGTAGATGTGAAAAAAGCAAGCACAGCGATATCGTACGATTTTTTATCTTAAATTTTGCCGAAGGTTGATTGGCTTAAAATAACGTGTAGTGTTGTATTCAGTTCCAAATCGACGTAGTCCATCTCCAAGCATAAGAAAGACACCGACGTTAGACTCGATCACTGGACCCTACTTGACAGGGCAGTGGCCAAGGGACTTTCTGACTTCAACTCATCAATATGTTATGAGGGACAAAACGACACAGGTACGACTGTATGCTAGCCGCAGTTGGCACAACCGCATGCCTTTTTTTGGCCGATATGACTTGATATTTCAGATTGCTTTAGCCCAAAACGTTGTGACAGAACAAACAAAACGACACTGATTCAACTAAAAAGGCAATCTCAAAGGCTAGTTTATGCGGCAGTTCCACATAGCCGAAGTTTTTTGTTTGTTTATTTATGACATGTTTAAGCGCCCGAACGAACAAAAAACAAACCAAGCAATGCGATTTATATGCCGAGTTGTCGCCGCGCATAAAAGCCTAGCAATCCTACTTGCTGGTGTGGGTGATGCAGTGGTAACAGTTTGCAGTAGACACTGAATCAGACATGAATTCCGATTAAAAAAATGTTTTAATAAGTCATCTCTGTTCTGAAAGTGGAAGCTGTTTTGTTTTTCTCGGCAATTATCATTTTGCTGCCATGGGTTGTATTTATTTTCTCAGACTCAAGAGTCGGATTGGAACAGTGATTACTGCAATAAACCAATCAAATCAAGCGGAAAGAGTGGACGTTCGTCTACAATAGCTGACCCGGATTTTAAGCAGGTAATTTATAGCTTGACATCAAATCAAATCACATCCAAAAGCTACTTTTCTGTCGACAATTTATAGCATCTGAACTCGTATTTACAATTTGAATTTTCTTTTTTGTTTTGAGATACCCTCTTGGCTTCTTTAATATCGCAAAAGCCTCCTCCTTGCCCTATCATCAAAATATAACAAACTCCTGATATGCTGGCCGACATACGTATTTGTACATTTCATTGAAAATATTTTGGGTGACTTCCAGGTTGAACTGGCATGTAGCTAACCTCTTCCCGTTTAAAAAGTCAAAAATGCAGAAGGTTCGCTTTTTACGCTGTTTAGGTAGTAGTTTTAATATTCTGACTGGACGCACGGTGTTGACATTTCTGTGTTGCCTTATCATGAGTTCAGCGCTGAATTGAACTTGCAGACTAAAAAGGGAGAGCTTTTAGACAGTTGTTGTGGCAGGATTGTTGAAAATCTGTTATCAAGAGCACTTCCTGTTATGTCACCGGGAGACCCTCGCCCCTTGCTTTACGTGAAGCAACAATTGCGCTAGTTGTCATTCTTGCTGGATTAGTTTGTGTGTCGTGCCTCTCTTTTTGCATTTATATAACATTAGCAGCACTTGCCTAGACAACTTGTAAACAGCCAATAAATTAAATTATTACGGACTTCCACTTTGCTACGCTAGAAAACACAAGCAAACTAAAGCCGTTTAATCAAGTTTTGCTGTATCAGAAAAAAAATTCGTAACAGATTTCCTTTGTATTCTAAAAATTTGGATTAAATTGAATCACGTGAGCTCGCATTCACTGAAGTTTTTTTTCAAATCGATAACATTGATTAGACTGTGGTATCATAATTTTTCAGTGTTCCAGGAAGTTTAGATCAGAATTTTCACGTGATTGATGTTCCGAGACTACTTAGCGCTCGTTAAAAACGCTTAAAATGGCAATGTCATATTACACGTGCATGCATGGTTGTCAGGTCTAACAGATGCTCGTCGCGCGTATTAATCGTTTAGTGATGTAAACAAAATGAAGTGTCTTTCATTTGCGTCTATATTGCATTTTCTCGTTTTTATGCTTAAGTTTGCTGACTCACCTGCAAAAGTATTGACATCTGCATGCTGAACGTAGACTTCATCTCGCAAGTTTTGAATTTGCCGACCTAAATAATGTGGGTGAGACCTAAATCATGTTCACGCTGATTTTTCGTTTTACTGGTCTTGAAAAATTTATGACTGCTGCCCTAAAATCTTGGTTTAATTGATACGCAAGTAAACTGGCTGCTAATGCGTGATTTGTGGCAACCTAGATCAACAGTGTGCGAGTATAACAAACCTTTGTTCATTCTAGGTCTGTACATATGTCGTGATAACACATATTTAAAATTTTAGATGCGCAAGCAGTTGCGAACCATTGCAAAGCGAAGCAGCGACAAGAAAGCGAGGTCGCCTCCAGTGCATGGCAACCATTCGGCGTTGCAACAGCTACCGGTAAGTTGAACTCGCATTGCACCGGAATTTAATCGACTCCTCGAAAACTAGATGAAAGGCTAGTTAAGGAAGACTGACATCACCTTACACTTTTCAAGTCAACAGTCCTCCAAGCGTGTCGCGTACGAAGTAAACTGTAGTTTGAACTCAAGAGGTTCAATGCAAACGCCAGTTCACCTTGCCGCCTGGAGCCGTCGTTGTGTAGTTCTCAGGTGGCACGGTTTAGGTCCAAGTCGAATTTCCTTTTCAAAACGCAAGCTTAGTTTGGGCTGCAAACGATGGCTAGCGTCGACCGCAACCAATGTTACCGAAACGAAGACCAGAAGAGATCGTTTCGCAATCATTCAAATCCCTTTGTTCATGTTTTTTCAACGAGTTTAATAAGTTTTCCTTATTCAGAAGGAAATAACTTCTAGCATAATTCGAGGTTTGCGGTAGACCATATAAGTGAGGTCGTTAATACGTCTCGTTAAGGAAAGGAAGTACGTGCTGCATGTACACTGTATGTCGTAATTTGCAGTTCAGTATTGAAGTCACTTTTGTTCCGGGTTTCGGTTTTGAAACTTCGGGTTAAGCTGCATTTAATCGAACAGTTGTTTTCCAATGGATTTTGAGGAAATGGTCTTTGCAACTGCTTTTCAGTTTTTAAAAATTCTTGATATTTTTACTGCCTCATTAGCCGAATCCAAGCAATAGCTCTGCGTACAATTTTCCCTTTTTCGATTTTTTTTAAGCGTTTTCATCACAAAGTTCTTCGCCACGTCCGCACTTAAAGCCACATTAATCTAACAGTAAATAGCTCTCTGTTTTACTTACTATTCGTCTGTCATGGGCAGCTGAAAACTCTTTTTTTCGGGGTCCGATGTAATCATGTTGTGTTGATTGCAATGAATTGCAGAGTAGTCAACACAGTTTGATAAATTGCACAAAACTAGCAATTTCATGCAATCAAAGTTATGAAAAAAAGTGTTAATTCGACGCAAAAGTTCAAACGCCTCCAAGTGCCGTCTTTTCAGTAAAAAGCGTCTAAAATTTGCCCTAAATTCTCTTTTTTAGATGTCTGATGCAACCAGAAAACTGCCCACCTCAAGAAAAAACGCAACAGTTCATTGCTGGGCTATCTCCTTTGCACCAATGCATGGCTTAACTCTTATGCTTTTTATTCAAGGTGTTCAGCAAAAAATGACTGCAATTTAAATTGATTTAAGGTGCTCCATTGTGGCGACAATTTTAGTTAGCTTATGGCGTTAAAGTCAGTTAGTTTTTTGTCGTTAAATAACGCCGGTTTTTGCCATAAACCAGCAATAACCTTTAAGATCGTTATTTTGCTTGAAAATTACTTTTGCGTACATACCTTAGGCTTTGCTTGTTAATATTTCATGCTTGACATTTACTTAGTGCTGAATGCAATGCCTTTAGTTAAGTTGCATAATCAGTCCATGCCCTACAATCGACAATGTCGTATTTTTGCCGATAGCGCAAGACCAACAACATATCACTCTCTAGACACCAGTTTCTCTGCAAGCCGTAGTACTTTTCTTCGTTTTGTTTTTGAAAATAGGCCTACTTACTGCTTGCGCTTTTGGGTTTTTGACTTACAGTACTGAAAGAAACAAAGAATGTTCCAGCGTACGCTTGTAAAGTGTGCGAGTGGAAATCGATTTGTTTGTAGCTCCAGTGTCACTTTGTTATTTTATTCTTGTTTTTTCAGGCGCCCCACCAGAGGTCTACTCCGATTTCAATTGGAAATCAACCATTTGGCCGCATCCCTCGCAGACAAAATAGCGCGGAAGCTCTGAATAAAGAAATTGAGTTCATAAGCAACAGCAGTTCAGCCAATGAAGCAAGAGTAGGTTATTTTTGTGCATTAAATTGTCTGGCCTTATCAAAAATCAATTTTCTTTGACCCTGTGTGGCGCAGATTGTTTTCGTGCGCAAAGGCGGCGAATGGACTGTCCACTGCCTCCGCTGTGGCCAGAGTTGACCTTTTAAAGATGACGTCAACCGCGTGTGAAATATCGGACCCAAAAGAAAAAGCTTAAGTTATTTGTGAAGTTTTCGATTTTGGAACGACAGAAGCGTGGTAAAGCCGGCAAATAACTTTAGTAAACAGTCATGCAGTTTATGCGGAACACGCTCGGGTTTATGTCTCTACTATAAAAGGCGACGATTCTACGAACTGACTAATATTCAATTTATTGGTAATAGTGTGACGTAATTTTCATTTATATCCTTTGCAAAAAGCTTGCGGTTTTAAAAATGCACGAGTTTTTTCCTGCAACAGCAAGTAAGCGAATGTGCGGATGGTATTTATACGTCCTGCATCTCCATTCCATGTCTATGCTTAGGTTTTTATATTCAAAAAAATTTGATAGTTTTAAAAAAGATTGAAAGATACGGCATACGTCATTTGTCTGGATAAGTTAAATTCGCTTCTCAAGGTAAGCCAACTTTGTCCTCGATTTGGAGGGTGGGACACACTGCATGTTTGCTAGGTTATGTTTTTAAAGATGGAAACAAAAGGACAGTTTCTTCGAGGTAGAATCAGGTCCATTTCAATGAAGCTGTGCTCTGGTCCCGACTTGGGTTAATTCATATCTACAAAAGTATGATGATTATCTCCTAAACCCGCTTCTATAAACTACCTATCAACGCATCACCCCTTGGTTGAAGAGCTGAAGTACTGGTTTGCGTACATTTTAACAGGTTCATAAGCGACTTCCAGTTTCAAAGTGCAATGACAACGCTAACTTTAGGCTTTAAGCAAGGCCGAAGGTTGTTGCGCTGCATTCGCTTGAATAGCCGTTACAGCACTAAAAGAGATGTGGGCGTGAGCAAGTAGGTTGCAATCTTCAATATCCTGCCTTGTCAGTTATTCAACGTCGATCAAGTATATTATTGGCATGTTCCTCTCATTCAAAGCGCTTTTAGAGCGGACTTGCGCACTTGCTGTTCATTCATTAGCGCTGTCAAAAGAGCCAGACCTCATTCAGTGAACGCTTGAAGGGAAAAACGTAGTAAAACCGCTCACGCGTGACCCCCACTTCACTGCAAATAATTCGCTTATTGCCTTTTAACGTAAAAACAATTCGGCAATTTTGTGAAAGTGCAATGAGCCGTGCGTAATATCGGTACCGTTGAGTTTGGCAACAACCTGGAAGCTCGTTCTTGTTTTCTCACTCACGATGTTTGCGAAATAAAAAATATATAAAGGCGGTGAACAAACGCTGTCGGCAATGTTGCCGAGTGGGTAGCAGCGTCGTTTTATGGTAGTAATGATCACATAATAGCGAGTTCAAGCCTCACGGCTGCTTTGTGTGTTCTTTGGAAAGATACTTTGCGGAAACTTCTTCCCCTCTCTCTGCTTGTTTGCGCTGCTTGCTGTGGAAAATCGCTGTGCAAAGGGTACTGGTAGCCCAAAGCATACCTGAGAATATAAATATGTTAGGTACATTTTCTCGTTCAAAAGAAATCCGCTAGTTTGTTTTTTATGACGTCGTTCATGACAACAGGAGGAGCAACCGCATGCAAAAAAAGTCGAAAGCAATTTGGTTTTAACTTTTGCCGTGTAAAGTCGGCTGAAAGGCGCAAGAAGTCGTTTTGGCTTGCTTAGAAACCTCTACTGCTGCACATGCATTCGGTTTTCAAGTCGAGATTCGCTTTGCATTATTTATTTCCCGCTAGAGCGCTTTTCCTGTTCGCGGTTCAAGCAATGACTTGCAGTGAACTGCAAGCGTTTAAAACGCAAATCTTGGCCAATATGGTGGCTCTCTGGAAGATAAGAGAGCTTGTAACCCTTGTGATTCTGCTAGGTGTTTTATTTAATCGCAGCAAGAACGATATTTGCGCCTACTGGGGTCTTGATTTGGGTTGCAACAGTACGAAGGACTTCAACAACGCGTTATAGTCCAATAGCAATAGAGAAAAAGCTACGACATGATTTATTAAAATATTGTGTGCGTGACTGCTGTGTGTGTGTATAGATTTGACATTTGCGACTTTAAAACACAATATATCATAGCGGCCACAAAAAATGCCGTTCGTAGTAAAATAAAACTTAACTAAAACTAGCGCAAAAGCTCATGTTGCTGGATTGCCAGTTAGCGTTTCTGAAAAGCGCAGGCTTTCAATGTCGCCCTCAGGAAATGTGAAAAGTTGTTACTTATTTGGCTTAGCAAAGAAAATGTCTCCCGTTATATGCTTGGAGTGCCCAGCGGAGACCGGGTCTAGTACATTAGACATCAGTAGTGAAGTACGTGTAGGTGTTAAGGTGGTTTGAGTAATGTATTAAGATATTGCCTAAATTTAGTTCTCGAAAACATGTTTTTAGATTCGCTATTTTGACACTAGAAGCTTGATTTGCTTCGAAAAAGTTTCCGTTTTGCCTTCGAAGCGTTAATAATCGACTTTATTCCAGATTACCTATCCCAGATGGCTATGTTTTGTTGGTGACGCTATGCTATGTAGCGTGACCAAACTTATCGTACGTAAACAGCGGCAGGTGCATCTTCTATGTGAAGCTGTCTTTTTGTTTAACTTGTTCGGTCCTGCTTGGCATACTTATAACATGCACGCGCCTTTACTAAAATTTGACCTTTTCTTTAATTGCTAACACCGATCTATACTTGATGGGATACATATTGCGCACGTTGTGTTTAAACTGCTCTCAACTGAACAATCTATAAGCTGGTTGTTCATTGGGGCCAATAAAAAGAAATTGGTTGAAAGTTTTTTTTAACTTCTGTTGGAGCATGAACAGCCACCAAGTTCTACTAGATGAAAAATACCTATAAATTGAGAAAATTAAGCGTTTTGCTACTATTTTTGTCAGGTAATTTTTATTTTTTCGGCTAAGACGTCTCTATTTTTAAAGATACTGCGGCAATTTGATAACAATTGCAAGAAAAATGTGAATATCCAGTAAAGCCGCTTAAAATCTGGACCTTGTGTGAAACCGGCTTTATGGGGCGTTACCGTAACTACTGTACGTGATGAGTATAAATTTCCGGAAGAGAAACGAGATGCCTTTTCTTAGAAAAGGAAAACTTTTTTGAGTTAATGTTAAACGTACTGAAAGTCAAAGAACTTCAGCAGCTTGTGTTTATTTTGCTATTTTCCTATTTTTATCACTCATACTTACCTGTACCTTTTTGCAAACCTCACTGGTTCAATTCTACGTCTATGTCTGACGTGGTTCTTTCAGTTGAACAAATCACGTGATGAATGTAATGTTCATTGTTTGCTTTTTCAGCACTTTCAGGGCATCAGTCCCCTTGATGGTCGCCGTGCCCCGTTGCCACGAAGCAGTACCCGAACGATGGAAACGCAAACTCAAGGTACCCCCCTTTTATTTTTTTTTGGCCGAAAATTACTAGTGTCGGCAACTGTAGAGCAGGAAATGGGTGGAAAGTTTGCAGCCACTTAAACCACAATTTTAAAATAACATTTTCTAAAAACTTTGTATGATTTAAAGCATTTTTAATGCTAAACGCTGTAGGTTTTGTTTGTTTTTGGTCACGACTTCATTTTCTTGCTTCGCCGTCGTGACATCGATCACTAAAACGTGGCTTGAGATACCATGATCAGTAGTTACAAAAAGCTAGTTTAGTTACAGTGCAGAAAAACAAGGAATTTTGTAGAATGCAAAGTTGCTCTGCAACTTGTCTCATTGGCATTGCTGCAAATTCACAAAATTCGGTCATGACGTCATCTTTGTCTCTGAGCCAAAAAAATGACAACTGCCAACTAAAGATGTTGCTTATTTCACGTAGAGATTTATTTTTGCGTGCTCATGATCAAAATTCAACTGATGCAAAAGTATGGTAGGGTGATGCCATATGACATTTTGGCGTTGGCACTTGATTGCTAATAGTTGATATAAGCAAAATTAGTAGAGTTAACTTTGGGTTCTTATTCAATGGGTTATTCTCAATTCTATTCCCATGGGTTATAACTATTGGGTTCTCATATATGTTAGGCCACTAGTTTCAACATGATTTTTGTTCCATCTTTTCGGCAAATATGACAGAAGTTTATCACTGCAGTTATGTGTGTAATGTATTTCTGATCGAGTACACTAGGCACCGCAGAGCAAATACTACTAAATAGCTGGATAAAAATAGTTTACACGCACACAGTTTGTCGAGAAGGCTGAAGTTTGATCCTCTTCAACTGAATATATTGTACTGTATTACCAAAAGCATTTTATGACGCATGATTTAGTGAACTGTAGCTCTTTCCTTTTGCTGCGATACTTCCCGCCGCTGATCATACGGTCAGAACGGCTTGTTGGTAAAAGAGCTTTTTTCAAGTCTTTGTTGAAGTCTTGAACCGTTTAACCTTCAAAGCATTTTACTTATGTTTTTGTTATATAGTCAAATCACAGTTAAAATTGCTGCGGTTTTAAGTTTATTTACATTATGCGCTCGGTTTCTGTTTGTACTTTAAGTTTTGACTCGTTACGCAATTTACTAGTTACCGAAATTTTAGGGGATACCTGACTTGACAACCGTAAAGTTTGTTCGGTATCTCCTAACCTTAAATTGATTTTGTGTATTATTCTAATTTTGCTGCTGCGTCGTTCCTTTATTGTAAGTCAAATAAAAAATCTTTCCAAGTATCGCCAGCGAAGCACTAGTTAACCCGTTTAAAATGTTATATTTTTCAGATATTCCATGCAGCTTTGAGAACTTACGAGATGAGAACGAGAGCGTCGAGAATTCGCCTCGTTCGTCGCCGGTGGAACAACAAACGCTGGCTGTGATTACGACAAACATAATACGAAGTTCGACAGAACTGGACGCAAAAGGTCAATGTTGCACTCGTTTACGTTGTGCATTTGCTGCTGGGCAATTGCCCACAATTGTAGTGAGCTCGGCTTGTAATTAAATGAGACAGTTTCGAACACTTACCTTAGAGAAGATGGAAATTTTTCGTCTCACTTAAGTGACAAGCAATGGAAAGTTGCCGATAAAAACTTGGTGGTTGGATTAATGAAGTTTGAGGAGAATGAAGGTAGATTAAATGAATAAATGAAGGTAAATGAAATGGAAGTTTTTAAGAAATCCCTAGAGCAAAGGCCCTGGTGGTTTCATTATAAGTTACTAAACTTATTTTTGCGCCGAAACTTCACTGAAAAGTAATGCACTGCATCAATGCGCGAATCGCATGTGACGAAACTAACTTCTAACATTGTTACAGAAATCGGTGTCAGTCCCTACCCGAAGTACGCTTCCAGCCCTCGACCGAACAACAGTTACACGTTCAAGCGGGAACCACCGGAAGGCGCCGAAAACGTCAAGCCGTTCAAAGAGATGGTACGTAATTTCGTTTTTCCGCCATACGGAACTTGCTTTGACGTAACGCTCGTTTGTTGAATAGGATACGCAGCAGCGCGGCGCGTTCACAAGTTGCCCGGATGTAAAGAAAATTAATTTTAACAAGTCGATTTCTTCTGCATTTTCAGCACCCATTCCAAAACTGATACAGGTAATTTAGCTAGTAGAAAATATTTTTTATCCAGAAGCCTTTTGTTTAGCTTTGAAAAGATGTTTTGCTAAAAATCTTTTTTCGACGTAGGCAATGTCACGTGAAACGGGAAGACTTAAAGCGAACAAGTTACACGTGGAGAATAAGCAGGGCTTTTTTTAAAGCAATATTAAATTTCTATATCACCGACAAATTATAAAGCTCGCAGCCAGCCTTCGTTCACCGGCTTGTTGAGATTTGCTTCCATTTCTACTCGTACTTTGTATTTCAACAAACGTAGAAGCCAAGCAGGATAGTTTTCTGCGAAGTGCTTTTCTAAAAGTGAAACAACTCCATAATTAAGCTCAAATGAAGAATGTAAAGCGAAGGAGTGTGATAACCGTATGTTCGTCTTCAAGTTTGTAGTTTTGTGTTTATGCCAATGCCTAGTAAATTATAGTCGAAGCTGGTTCTCACAAATAGTGAGAAAGCAAAGTTTCGGCGCATTGCTGCCTAGGGCTAAACTATTGTCTTCTATCCAGCTTGCTTTTGATTTCTGCTCAACTAAAGGTTGTGCTTTACGTTTCAGCCTTTTTCAGCCGGGATTAGTTCGGATCAACCTGGCGGAAATGCTTTTTCTTCGTCGATCATCGTTACTGACAATAACAATAGCAGCAGCGGCATAAGCAATGGCGGCTCTAATCACACTGCAACTAATAATAACTTAAGCGCGATTATTGTTAATACAGCATTAGCTGTCGTCAATTCAGACGCTTGAAACTCTCTATCTGTGATATGGGCTTCCGCGGCCATTTAGTTGCGCCGGAGCAAACAGTTCCTGAGCAGGGCCTCCTTTCTACTGTTTGCATATGTCCCTATTTTGCCTTTTTTCCAATTACGTGTCTTCAAGCTCAACAGTTGTTTGCGTTTCTAGCCGCCAAGGTTGTTTGTGGACTGTTGTAAGTAGATTGTTGACTTCACTCTTTGGAATATACTTTCAAGTGGGAAATGGCAAAAGAGATGGTCAAACAAATTATGAAACTATATTTTGAAGAAAATTCCACGAATTTGTACGTTTAAAATTTCTGTTATATTTCTACATTTCTATACTGTTGTTCAGTTTTATTATCGTAAGCGACACAACGTTGGAAGTTAATTGGGGGGTCAGTCCCCATAAGTACGCTTTCATTGTATTCCCAAACTTACAGTCGTTCGTTTGCGCATGGCTTTCGCCAACTAAGCTCTTCAATCTTTTATACAGTGGCAGAATATATCGTGTTCGTCTCTTTAGAAAAGATGTTGAAAAAAATTTATTATGATCTGTTTGTAGTTTTTTCTCGTTGTTTTGAAGCCACTATGGATGGCTACGGCTCTCTCCGGTGGTACCTAGACCTCTAGTGTTGTGACTCTTTTGTTTGTTTCTTTTACTTTTTGAGTTGCTTTACGATAGCACCATATACGATGGCGTTTTCATTGTTTGACGGACGCGTTTTCCTCCTTTCCATCATCCATCCCCTTGTAGGTGCTGCTTTGAAAGTTTTTCTACTTCGCATGTGAACTGCCACCTATCAACGATGTACGCTATGTTGCACATTTCAAGTACCTGGACATCGCTTCTTTCCCTTTTCATGGCTTTTTGTACAGAATTTTGCAGTTTTTTCAAGCTTGGGAGGTGTTCTACCATTCTGTCTTTTCTATTGTCACGTGTCTTGCTGAATTTCATTTTTTGTGTTTCGGTTTTGATTGTTAAAGGTTTTTAAAGATTTTGCTTTGACGTTTTGTTGGTATTTTGGTGTTTTGTTTTACATTCCTGTTACTATCGACCACTATACTTTTGCTCGTTTTGTTGTGATATTGCAGCGTTTAATCGATACAGTTTGTCGTTTAGATCGCGCCCGCAGTTCATTATCGAACTTGTAACATGATTTAGAGCGATTGTACAAGAAAATAAACCATGTTATGAAACTACTTAACCTGTTGTTGTTGCAGTTGCCCGGGTCTTTCTGAGGGATGGGGGCGTGGCGAAAGACCATGGAGTCCCAGAAGCCGGGCAACTCTTCAGGGCGTGGACCAGAGGTCGCGTAAAGTCGCCAAAGAGCGAGCGGCGCAGAGTCCGTAACTGGACAGTGCAGAATGAGATTAGAGGTATCCTGGGACGGATGTCCGCAGGCGATGCATGAAAGATTTTCGATTCTGCCAAACCTAAAGAGATGAGAGCTTAGCAGAAGGCTGTGTCCGTTGCAGCAAAGATGAGAGAGGGCACAGCAAGTGTGACGAGGGAGCACAAGTTTCTCAGTGGAAATCAAGGGAACCTGTGTGTCAAAGAATTTAGATCAGTACGCCTCCAGTTCGAGAAAAGAAAAAGAGTGGATACGAGACGTAAGAGGAGAAAAACTACTAGGGGTTGCAAAGGGACTAGCCAACTCATGAGCCGCGTTCTTCCCTGGGAAAAACGAGTGTTCGGGACCCATTGCAACCTTGTAGGAGAGAGAAGACAGTTCTTGCCAGAGAGTTTGAGGTGAAAGGAGAGGACAGAGCGAGAGTAGAAAAAAAGAAATGGCAGACTTGTTAGTTCTGCCAGGACCAGTGGAAAGCTTGTAGACTTTAGGGAAAAAACTTTTAACGAATTTGGCCTGCCGAAAAGGAAAGCGTTGCCTCAGTGCCAAAAAGTGAGCAATGTGCAAGGACGCCAGAGCCGCCTTTACCAAAAAGAACAGAGCCATCTGTCCAGAGCACCAGATCATGAAGCGGGAGAGAGTCAGGTGAGCGACAGCCGCATCTTGGCGAGACAAAGGGGGATCGGAGCGGGAGCATGGAGAGGAAACGGTGGACTTCACAGTCAAAGAAGGCAGGTTTCAAGGAGGTGAAGGAGGGCAAGCAAAAAGAACCTCCCTAGGAGAAGTAGAGGGAAGCATGAGCGGGTGGGTAAATGCAAAAGCTCTCCAGAGGGATCTGCAGAGTTTTGGTTTCACTCCAAGTCTTGCCAAACCTGAAATGGTGAAAGAAGTTGGGAGACAAAGAGACCGCTTATAAGATGACCGAGCGAAATGAGTCAGGGTGACTCGTTGTGAAGGTAGAGACGTCTCAGAAAGAAGAAGTGGGATAGGGGAGGTCGAGAGGCAGCCGGTGATGGCGCGACTAGCCACTCGGTGAAGGCGTTCCAGTTTGGTAAAATTGGCAACGTTTAGAAAAGAAAGCCATCCGGGTGAGGCATAAATGAAAAGGGCCTGAATAAAACAGAAAAGAGAGAGGCCCCATGAGGAAGCAGAGATACAGCGTAAGGCTTTGAGACGAGGAAAGAACTTGGCCTTCAGCGAAGATACAAGTTTAGAAAAGGAAAGAAAGCGGTCGAAGGTGACCCCAAGAAAAGTTGAAGTGGGATTGAAACGGAGGAGAATTGAATAAAAAGAGGTGTGGCTGAAGGTTAGCTTGGTGTGGATCCACTGAGAAAAACAGAGTGTCACATTTGCTCGGATTGAGAGGAAGACACCAGTACTTAGACCAGCGCTCCAGTCGAATCAGATCTCCTTGTGTGGCCTCCACCGTAGTAGGGACCGAGAGGAGGAAGACCGAATGGCCAGATCGTTAGCGTAAAGAGAGCAGCTGACGGAAGAAGGCAGAGAAGCAGAAAGATCATTGACGAAGAGAGAGAAAAGTACAGGGCCAAGAACGGATTCTTGTGGAACACCTCGACGGAATCGAAAGGAGCGACTTTAGGGATTTTGAAAAATCACGCAAGCGTGCCTATCAGAAAAGAAAGATCGAGTCCAACGAGCGAAGCAAGGTTGGAGGCCAGCCGAAATAAGTTTGAGAAAAGAGCGGGATGCCAGACAGAGTCGAAAGCTATGGAGAAGTAGATAGTAGCGAGAATCGTCCGGGAGCCCCGCCTGGGTTTACTGAAATGGACTGTGCATGATAAAGAGTTCGATCAAAGTAGACCGTCCAGGGCGGAAACCGGCCTGTCGGGGAGAGAGAATTGAATTAGGGTCCAGAAAGAAGAGTAGAACCGATAGCAAGATGCGTTCAAAAAGCTTTGAGACGCGGGAGGTGGGAAGATAGGCCGGAAGGGAGCAGGAAAGTCGAGAGGTATTCCCATTTTATCGATGGGAATATTGGAAAATGTCTTTCAGATGGAAAGAAGAGAATCCAAAAACCAAAAAAAGGAATCCAAAAAAATACAAAAATGTGAAGAAGAAAATCAATGCCAAAGCGATGAAGGTGGTTAGCATGGGATAGGAAACTTTGTCTGGGCCAGTAGCAGTGGGCGAAGAGAGGTTCGTGGCAGCTACGGAGGAGAAGGGGAGCAGAAGGACGAATAAGACTCCTTAGGGACGTGATCTGGTGGAGCTCGGACAGGTAGCCTCTGACTCTGATATGCAAAGCCTTCGGCTGGGAAACAGAAAAGTTGGATCTCAAGAAGTCGGCGAAGACCGAAGTCGACTCCCAGGGAGAGGAGCAGTTGGGAAAGTTAAGGGAGGAGGAAGATGATTAAGAAGAGCCAGCAAGCAAACAGATTTTCTCTGAGTGAAGAAGAACAAAATGGTGAGATGATTAAGCGATTGGAAGCGAAGCTTTTTTAGATATTTCTGGCGAGATTAAACTTCTCGTCGCCTCTATTTGGTTGCGCGATAAGAAAGGAATAAGGTAGTAGATATTGACATCGCTTGTTAGAGCAAAGGGTGAAATAAATCAGAGTGAACGGCAGGGAAAGCAGCTTTTTGTTGGAGAAGAGTGCGAAGAGGGAAAACTGCTCATAGGGATCAGTGAAGTCGGTCCAATTACCTTAATGATGTTTATGTTATGATTGATGAAGAGAAAACAAAACATGGCCAAGAGTGGGTGCTTGCGGAACGCATTAGCGACCTCGAAAAAAAGCGACTTTCGTACCTGTGAAACCATAAATAACGGCGTTTGTCACGAAGAAAGGATTGTATCTATCAAACAAGGCTGGGGAGTGAGAAAGAGAAAATCGCATTTTTTTTATCAGACAAAACACAAAACAAATTACATCGGATTGCTGTAAAATATTTTTGGGGTCAGACAGGGGCATAGCCAGAAAAAATTTCGGGGGTTGAAAATTTGAGCAAAAATATATCAACAATAAACAAAAATTGACATGTAGTTACAGCCGTAGGAGCAATAGGAGAGGAAAAGATGCGGCGGCATGGTCTAAATTTTTGTTTTGGGTAAATTTAGCCACTTTTCTGACAATTTAGTAAAATAGCGCTTTGGGCAGTTGTAGACATTCGTCCCCAAATTTGTGTGCCCTTCAACGGCTATGTAGGTAGCAATCATAATTTGACCTTAAAAAAGCAAATTTTTTCGTCGATGATCAGTACGTTCATATTGAGTAATTTATACGCGAACCGAGACTTTGTTGTACTGTAGTTGTGGCGTTTACATTTTGATCAGCCAATTATTGCAATTAAGTTGAAATAAATTTAGAAAAGCGTTGCTTGCATTAGCTGCAACTTAAAAACGCTGCAAGAAATCAGAGTTTTATTCTGCGAGTTGCAGCAGTAAACTTTATGATAACAGCATCATCGCTTATTGACATGTCATTATGGAAAAACATAAGGCACAGACTTTTTAGACGAGTTTGACCCACAGTTGTTTACAGGTCTGATTTTATCAGTCAAAAGTCAGAAAACAATCGTTCGGCAGTGGCAGAAGATACTCGAAATGTTGCGAGAGAATACTGAGTAGTATTTTGATTGCAGGAAAAATATTCGGTTGGCAAAGTTTGTACCCCCTTTTCCAAACCACAACTTCAGAATGATTTTGACAAAATCTTTGACACAACATGAATCGAGTTTCAACTTTTATCAGTGGCTCCTGTAGCAAAGGGACAAACACATTAACTGCTGGCTCAATTTCGAAAAAATTGGCAGCAACAACATTGATAGAAAGTATCGAACTAAGGCGCATAGTAGCCTCAGCATGACCAGAAAATCGTTGATCTCGCTGCAAAATCACACGGTCCAAAAATGGGTAGTAGAGGTTGCCGAGATAATAATTCTCAGGTGTTTCTGCTTGTACGTTACTATGGATTGTTTGACACTTTACAATACCTGGCATACTAATTTCTTCAGGTGCCACCATGTCAGCCGCTTTTTGATAAATTTCATCGTAGGTGTCCTTATTGCTGACATCCCAACACTACTTAATCAGCGATTGCAAGTTCTTTACACAATCCACCGCTGCCTTAAATCAATATCAACTTTTTGCAGTAACTATGATAACATTGATGTATGCGCCATAAAATAATCTAGAATGCATCGTATGCAAAATTTGCTTTAAGTTATAATCGAGTACAAAGAGATTGTTCTGCGACGCCATTCTGTTGGCTCTTCTGATAAGTCACTGAGCTCCAGTAAGACTCGACGTATTGGATCACACAGTTCGGAAACCGCAAACACTGCTCAATGTTTCTCTGCCCAGCGAATTTGACAAGGTTGCTGCTATCTCCATTTATTGCTGATTCGACCGTTCATGCTATGGATCGCATATTCGTGCATCTCGTTCACTGCTTGATTTAAAAAATTAGCAATATCCCCTACAAAATCTAATGTGCTTTCAGTTTTAGGTACAGTCAAACCTCGGTTTTCGAACGTCTCGCAGTTCGAACAATTCGGTTTTCGAACAAAAAATTTGAGATGAAAATCATTTCGTCCTCGAACAAAAATTCGGTTCTCGAACAATTCAAGAGAAAGATTAACCTGAACCAAAGAGACAGAGAACAGAAGAAACACCCTTACAGTCAAAACTCGGTTTTCGAACGTCTCGCAGTTCGAACAATTTGGTTTTCAAACGGAAAATTTGAGATGAACATCACTCGGTCCTCGAACAAAAATTCGGTTCTTAAACAACTCGAGAGAAAGATTTTTCGCATTGTCGCATTTTAGGCCGTTAAGGTAATGGTTTCCAAAAAATAAAAAATTAAAAAAGGTCATCACGTTCTTAATCGATGGAAGATGCGTCTGTGTCAGCTGACAGATGCCTTTTCATCGTCGCATATAAAGTTTTTCGCTCTTTTAGTATAGCAATTGTTTGCCCTCTTATCATCGTCACACAGGTTTACTTAAATTTAACAAGTGTTCGCGGGCCGCACATAGTCCTCTCAGGGCCCGCATACGGCCCGCGGGCCGCAGGATCCCCACCCCTGATGTACAGGGTATAGCGCAACTAGGTAAATAAGTCATTCTTTTGGTTTATAGAACAAATTAATCTCTTTTTCATTATTTCTAATGGAAAAATATGATTCGGTTTTCGAACAAATCGGTTTTCGAACAGCCTTTCAGAACGAATTGTGTTCGAATACCGAGGTTTGACTGTATTGCACAGGATTTTATAAAAACTATATTCAATACATGTACCGAACAATGAACACATACAGCTTGTAAACAAGACTCTCTTACAACCGCTTGAATGTCTTTTTCTTTTACGGACATAGAACGCGCTCCGACATAGCCTTGACCTATCATTTTTTCAAGGGCAAGTTAAAGACTTCAAATGAGACAACTAAAGTTTTACCGTTCAAATTTGGTTGATTAATAATATGCCACTACATCTCTCCATTGAAGTATTGCCTTTTAAAAATCTTACAACTACAGTATACTCAACCGACTTTTCATCAATTTACGGGTGGTTTCGTCCGCAATTACAGCAAAGCACGGTGCTTTTTTTAATCAAAAGAAATACCTGGTAATAGTTCTTTGCCAATTAGTGTGATCAACTCATTTTGAATATCTGGGCTTAAGTATGTTGTATTAGAAGATTTTTTGAGATTCGCTGCAAGTTTGGGGTTACTTATAGAATGAAGCTGTAATATGGCTTGAAAATTTTTCAGCTGATGTATCAATGTCCTTGATATCACTGACTGGTTCCAGACGACAGCTAACTCGGTGTCCTCTAAAAAGAATACCTAGCTGTCCCATAAACTTTAGAGTGTCAATTAAATGCACAACATCAGCGCGGTTACGAGCTTTCGTCTTGGCAAAAGCTTTTAGTAAAGCGTCGGCTTGCAAGTTAGGATGATCAATGAGACGTTCAAATTCAAACGTCTGTAAAAATATCAATTCTAAGAAATAAGTAGCAAAAAGCTAGGCTTATTTAAATCATAACCAACGGTCAAATTAGCTTATTTACTATTACAAACACCGTTGTGCAAACGCGTGTTCATCTTTGCCCAAAAATATTTGATATTTTATCTTAATCGCACTAAATTTAACAATATGAATTTACAAATTTATAATTACCATACATACAATCTCGCAAACTATAAAAACAGTCAAAATGTTGGCTAATAAAGCTCAACATCTTACTTCAACAGTCATTGATTTGTGATATTCCAATCTATCGTGTTCACACAGGGATCCATCGGTACCGGTCAACTTATTAAAGGAGCAGAGAGGTTCCGTAATTAGCTTCCCAGGATTTTGGCAATTTTTCCCTTCCCCACAATTCACTTAAGACGCAGAAAATGTAGCACAATATTTGGAATAAAAGCCTTTTCGACTTTCTGAATATACCACCCATTAGTATGTTCTGCAATGATTTTCGTTTAGAAAAGGAAATCATTGTCATTTTGCTGTGCAGCATTTTAAAAGCAGTGGCATATTATTCTTGAAGACTATTTTGCTATCAGACATTTATGATTGGTCAGTTTTAATGACATCATATGTGTGAATTTTGGTTGTTTCTGATTGGTCAATTTTAATAATGAATTGAAAAAAATTTGCACCCCCAGCGTGCACTCTCCATCACTGTACACTTCCTCCCGGTGTATCCTACCTCGTACATTCACATACCACTAACCCCCTACAGTTTAAACTGCCTTTCTATAAGTGCCCTGCCAGCGAAGATTCCAAACCGTAACAATTGGATTTTAATGCAGCTGCACTATCCAGGCGCCACAGCCAGAATTGTTGCAATTATGACTTTATAAACACACATGAATGGTGACGGCAGAATAGTAATTTCCTTTTTCAAAATCGAATGCCAATGCTGCTTCTCGAACTGGACGAAAAGCATTTTTTAGCATATGAAGTTTATCGGCATTGATTGATCTGTTTGGAGGCAAAATCATGGCGATAATATCTGGTGCTATATTAGGTCTATCTAAATTTGCACGTTCTTCTGTAGAGTCACAGTGAGTCGACTGAGAAGCAGGAGCGCGTCAGGTTTGTCTCAAAATACCTGTGACTTCTTTATTAATTTCTGTTGATTCCTTCCATCATTGCTTTGCGAAATATTGAAGCATTTTTTCGTTTTTCGGTCATTTTTGCTCTTTTCAAGTTCTGACTGATTTTTTTTACTGATTTTGCAGACTAGTTTTGCTGATCTTGCAATCTTGCAAGCTGACTGACTAATCTTGCAGATGTAGTAACAAACATCCTTGAAGTGTACGGCAAACTCAAACTTTTGATATACCATAATTGTGACGTAAGTGTGAATCGAATGATGCAATCTGTCTATTGTACATGTAGTTTGCAATCGCAACGTTGTAATTTGAAAACACGAGTTGATAATGTTTAAAAATAAATCACGAGTGACGCGCTGACAACAACAATGTATTAACAGTTAAAGAGAGGAGGGGGGTGCACACAAAACGAACGCAATTTCGTAATGAACAGCAACTGCACAGCATACGTTGCAGATCATGATCAAATTTTAATTTTTTCAAGTTGTAGTTTTGAAAATTTAACGGAGGCTATGGCCTCAGTGTCTCCCCCTGGCTACGCCACTAGACAGAAAGCATCAAATAATCCCAACCCAAAGGTAGGTTAGTCAAGATTATTCCTGGGCTGAATGTAAGGGGTCATGATGACATTACAATTCAAGATAATTTTTGAATTCGCATTTCCTATCGAAGGAAAGCGGTTTTTTGCTTTCACGAAAGCCCGCACCCAACCCGTTAACTTCAAGATATTTCATCTTTTTAGGAAATCAGATGACGTCATATTTAACGATTAATTGTAAAAGTAGTTTTTTCATTTTCTCTGTACGTAGACAAGCGGTGGAAAGCTTTTTCGGAGGATGCTAACAAGCTGCTTCTGATAATAATAATTCTCTTTCAATTAAAGCTTTATCGACGACGCAACAAGCAATTAAGCTATAGAGCATTTTTCATGAGTGCACTTTTTTTTCTTAAAGGCTTTGTCGCGTTACAATAGAATTTTCGTTCTCTCTCAACTTTAATTTACTTTTTAAAATTGAGGCGACTTGTAGTATCGCTCGAATAATTAAGTCTGGTTGCAACTTAGTAGGTAGGAAAAGATTGGCTTCCACTAAGATACTTTAACTCACGCAATTTTCGATCAAGAACAGAACAAATATATTCACAATACCACTTCAAAACTTCGAATTCCTTTGCTTGTCAAATACAGAAACTAAAGCACTTTAATATATAAATATCAAAGACTAACCAAAGTTAAACCACCAAAATAATCGCTAAATCCCAGTCACAACAATCACCACAGAACAATGCACTTTTACTATTCTTTCTACTCTGCCAACTAACTACCACTACTGAACTACTCTCTCTATCGAAAAAGTCTCGCTGCCTTATATACAAAAATACGAGCTTCTAGAAAATGCTAGAACGTCAAGTGACACAGAAAAAACACCGTAAATAAATCACGTAATCGGTAAAAATAATAAAAAAAGAAAAATCTTCGAGAAGAAACGAGATTCACGAGAATATAATGGAACTTAGTCACATATTCAACCATTGTGACGTCAGAAAAAGCGTGTGAGTTACAAATCTATTCCTAAATGCGAAAGAAAGAAAAGATCTTTTTTCCAAAACAGTTTAGCAAATTTAGGGCTTTAGACAATTCAGATTTACGAACAAAACGATCACTGCAAAATAAAACAACAGATTACAACAACTATGCATATATAAAAACTATTCTTTCAACGGAAATTTACTTATTCGTGTCGCGCTTCAAAAAAACCTTCGTTTTCTGTTGTAGCTGTTATTGTTGTTTACCCAATCCTTCCGAGGGAAGAGGCATGGCGGGAGACCATGGAGCTCCAGAAGCCGGGCAACTCCCCAGGGTCTGGAACAGAGGTTGTAGAGAGATAGAGAGCCGCCAAAGAGTGAGCGGCGCAAAGAGTCCGTAGCTGGACAGTGCAGAATGAGATAAGAGATGTCCTGGGACGAGTGTCCACAGGCGATGCATGAAGGATTCTCGATTCTGCCAATCCTAGAAAGATAAGAACCTAAAAGAAGGCTGTGTCCGTTGCAGCGAAGACGAGAGAGGACACAGCGAGCATGACGAGGGAGCACAAGTTCCTCGGTGGAAATCGAAGGAACCTGTGTGTCGAAGAATTTCAATAAGACAGTACGCCTCCAGTCCGATATAAGACGAGAGTGGATACGAGAGATAAGAGGAGAGAGACTACAAGGGATTGCAGAAGGCGTAAGCAACGCTCCCAGTCTCGCCAGCTCATCAGCCGTGTCGTTCCCCAGGAGAAACGATTGTCCGGGGACCCATTGTAACCTGATAGCATAGGAAGAGAGAGAAGACAGTTCCTGCCAGATCTGCCACAGAGTTTCAGGTAAAAGGAAAGACTGAGGAGAGGACAGGGTGGCGAGGACAAAACGAGAGTCAGATAATAAAAGAAGAGAAGAGAAGTGGAAGACTTGTTGGTGTTGCCGAGACCAGCAAAGAGGGTGCAGAATGGCAAAGGCTTCAACGGAAAAATTTGAACATGCTGGGCCTGCCGAAAAAGAAAGAGCGGCCTCAGTGCCACAAAGAAAGCAGTTGGCAAGTACGCCGGAGTTGCCTTTGCCAAAAGGAAAAGGAACAGAGCCGTCTGTCCAGAGCACCAGATCACGAGGGAGGAGAGAGTCAAGGTGGGCGACAGCCGCACCTTGGCAAGAGAGAGGGGGATCAGAGAGGGAGCATGGAGAGGAAAGGGTGGATTCCACAATGAAGGAAGGCAGATTCTAAGAAGGAAAGGGAGGGCAAGCAAGAAGAACCTCCCTAGAAGAGGTAGAAGGAAGCATGAGCGGGTGAGTGGACGCAAAAGCTCTCCAGGACGATCTGCAGAGTCTTAGTTTCACTCCAAGTCTGGCCAAACCTGAAATAGGAAAGGAGGTTGGTAGACGAAGAGTCCGCTCATAAGATGAAAAAGTGAAATGAGTCATGGTGACTCGTAGGAGAGGTAAAGAAGCCTCGGAGAGAAGAAGTGGGATAGGGGAGGACGAGAAGCAGCCGATGATGGAGGCGTTCCATTTTGGTGGTATTGGTAACGCTTAAGAAAGGAAACCATCCGGGTGAAGCATAAGTGAGAAGGGGCCGAAGAAAAGCTTTGTACACAAGAGAGAGGGACTCCTAAAAGAGGCCCCATGAGGAAGCAAAGATACAGCGTAAGACTTTGAGGCGTGGAAGGAATTTGGCCTTAAGTGAAGAAGCATGTTTAGAAAAGGAAAGAGTTTTCTCGTTATATTAACCTCTGTTTTCTCGTTATATTAAGTGGCATAATAATGCTGTCTGGTATTACTTTAACAATATCAGCAGCAGGCAGCAGCTGCACGAAATAGTAGTCATTTTGAAAGCAAACGTATTAGTAAACCTTATTGCAGATATGCTGCGTGTTGAAGCAGGCACTTAGCTACGGGGGGGGGGGGGGGTGGGGGCCTGGTGGAGCAATTTTTTTGCCCCCCAAAGCAATCTTTTTAGATCGTTTACTGTTGCTCTTTCGACTTGTGAGCAAGTTTGTAGTAATTGCGTGCTGTGAGGATGGTGACCTTCAAAAATACGGTCAACCCCCACTGCTGCAATGGAAAATGCAACTGATGAAGTCGTTGACTGTAGGTATTTGCGGTGTACATACCAACTTTCGGGATTTCATGAGAGTAGTCTCTTAAAAAGTTCATCGCCCACTATTGCGATATCAAATGGTTTCTAACAAGTTCTAAGAGTTGCGTAGAGGCTCTTTCAAAAACATTACAAAACAATATTATCGCTCTGACAAACAATATAATCACCAGACTAAACAAAAAATATTTGCTCCCCAAGATTTGTTCTTGCTCTCCAAAAAATATTTAGCTGGCTGCGTGATTGTGTTGAAGTACCATGTAATATTATAGCTCAAGCCTAGGCCTACTGGTTTAAATCTGGCTTTGTAATATTGCAGTGGCAGGTACGATAATTACAATAACTAAACAGTAGGTAGACACCATGTTAGAATGCCTGTGTAATACAGTCATGTAGCGTAGTTGAGTGCCCTTAACTTGTATGACATTTTATAACGTGCAGCAAAGTGGAACAAAGTGCCGAGATTTAAAGTACGTATGCATTTCGGGATTTTTTTACATGCTCTACGTAAAGTAAAAGTATAAATGCATTTCTCGATTTTTAAAATTTGCTTTGTAGGCTAAATCAAAAATATGATTAATTTTGTTATATTCTTTTCAACGTGTTATGGAAAGAAATAGTTTGAATACGTTTCATTATTTTTCTTAATGCGCTAAGAAAAGTAAAAGCACCTATTTTTAGAAGCAGATAAAACCCGGGTATTCAGAATGCAAAACCAGAAACCCGGGTTTAGAGATACAGACCCGAATCGGACATCCTAATAAATACATTTAGATAATTGAGTTTGCAATGTACTCACAATACTAGCAGCTAAGTCATCAACTCTTCTACCAACTGCTTGATGTGTCAGACTAGTTTTCTTAACCAAGTCACCTTCTTTGGGCAACATTCGTTAAAAGCAATTAGCATGCATTTCTTTATTAATTTCCCATTTATCAGTGGCTTACCCTTCTGAGCCAGTTTTTAGCTATTTAATACCTAACTTTTGTACATGCAGTAGTTTTCAGAGTAACGTTTTTGAGAACGTATGTTGTAAACTGAGGTGCTTCTTCAATTCATTTATTTTCATATTTCTTCTCTCTCCCCTTAATCTAATACATAAAGCGCAATTCTGTCTGTCTGTTTTAACTCCTCTGAAACTGCTACAGGTACAAGCATCAAACTTGGCACGATTGATCACCACCCCGTGGTGAGTGTCACATTCGTGACGTCGTGATGACGTTATAAACCAAAATAATGTTTTAGAATTTGCATTACTTGACAGAGGACAACCGCTTTTTGCTCAAACGAAAACCAGTTTCCGACTTACCACATTAAAAAAATTTTCATTTGTTTGGGGTCTAAAATGACGTCACAATCAATGATTCATTGAACAATCTGTTTTTGTTCTATCTCAAAAAGTACTCATCGCAGAAACGTGATTAAACATTTTTCAAGAGATATTAATAAGCTGCTTTTGACAAAAACAACTTAACAACAATTAGTGTTTATTTGATTATGCTACGAGCAATTCATTATTAAAGCACTTCAAGCCTTCTAAGCATTTTTTGCTCTTTTTCGCTTGCACGCTCAAACTGGGTCTAGAACGTCGTAATATGTCTCATACGACCAACATAAATGTTCGCTGCCGCAGATCATAATGTGAATATGTTTTCAAAAATTGCACCCTTTTTGCAAAATCAGTTTATTTAAAAACTGATTTGTGACCTCATTTCTCTACCGATTTTCAAACTTTCTTCAACAAATCAAAGGTTATTTCAAGGCGAGCCCGATAGTGTATAATATGTACAATTAATATTAGTTTTTATACTGAAAAAAGCTGAACTTTAAGACCTGTGGTGTAACTTTTTACCCTTCCAAAAGTGGTGAGCTCTGTGAAAACAGATAACTTTAATACAAAAACACCATAATAAAGTACTAACAATTACTGTCCTTTGAAAGCTTAGGAAATTTGCTTTCCAACAATACGTCACTCCAATTACTTAACGCTAGCAGGCTAAGCAATGAGCGAGCATATGCCTGGTTAAAATAACCAAACTGACGGTATCGCGAGTAAAATAGTTAAGTCCCAAAATCCAAAGAATGAAAAGATGAATACAAATGAAAAACAAATGACAGCTTATGTTAACTAACACTAAAATGAGACTTATCACAGCAAAGATTAGGAAATGGCAGATGACAAACATAAAACGGGAATATTATTGGTAAACATTTCATACAGTAGGCAACAAGCTAAGATGCAACCAATGATTACACTGCCAACATCTAGCAATAACTAGACCATGCAATAGCCAAAGGCTCTCATTTCAGCTGCCGGTTTTCTACATTGGAATACAATGTTCGGCTACTTACCAGCCAAATCTTTGTGCAAATAATGGGCTCAGCATTAAACTTACTTACTAGGCAGATGTAGGCATCTGCTTTAGAAGAACAACCTAATTCGAATTATTCTAGACAACTAGTGGCTCGACTACCAGGCAACCAACCTTAAAAGGAAACTGTTCAATTTACAACAATATGAAGCAAAGTGAGATCTAAAGGGTGTTGCCAATTATAATTCAAAAGTAAAATCGGAGACATATCCGTACAGTATCTTTGGTGATCAAGATTTCACACAGTGGAGTAGACCTGCAGACCTATTTTTTCTATGGATTTCCCTTCAAACTTTGGATTTTTTCAAAGTGTTCCATAATACCGACCTCCCTACCAATAAATTAACTGTACCAACAGATTATTTTACTAACTTTCATGAGTTTATTTGAATAGGTGCAAAAGGACGAAATTTAAATTTGAAAAAATACACAGAAATTGATGTTTTAGCAGGAACAAACCTAGGAAGTAATAAACCATGCATTACTCGCAACTTTTTCGCAATTATAACTTAGCTATAAAACTTAAAGCCTCTGGCTACGCGTCTGTTCCTTCCTACCGTTACAAATTCAGCCAGTGGAGGTCGAAGTGATCTGGAGGCAAGAGTTCATGATTTACAGTTCAGTTATTACAATTAGGTAAGATACTGTTTAAGTGGATAACCCATTGACCAGTGTTTTTCTGCTTAAGAAGGGGATAATTTTGCTAAATCCTGCAAGATTTCACATTAATTTGGCACATTGAAAAAATAGCGAAATGCATTCATACTTATACTTTAGATCAGGGTGGTCCAACTTAATTTTATAGCAGGCCATCGGAAACTAAAAATTTATTCCGCGAGCCACGGTTTAAACTTGGGATGTGTTACCCCAAATAAAGATGTTCTCCAAAAAAAAAGGTCATCACCTACATTTGAGCAAATTTTCGGACAGTCATATTATTTCCGGACATGTCCGGAATTTTCGGGACGCATGAAAACTCTATAGTAATCACGCTAATCACCTTAATTATTCGCGGGTCAATACAATCATGGCGTTTAAAGTGTCATCATTTAGCCTGTTTCTAATCTTGGTAGCAAAAAGACTCATAGCAGAAAATGCCCGCTCTTCTTCTACAGACGTCGGTCTAATTGTGAGAAGAGAACGATAAAGATTTTCTAAATTCTCCGGTCTCTTTTTGGTAGCCTCAACCAACTACATCTCTTTGTTGATGATTTGCGCTCCAACACTTTGGAACAATGTCATATTTTTTGGCAGGCTCGCTTCATCGTTGGCATCATTATTAACATTGGAATTGGATGGCGATTTCATCGTTTCGTTAACAGTATCTGCTGTCACTTGTTGTTTGAACAACCGTTGTTGCAGCTTTGTAGCCAAATTTGTAATTTTATTTTTTCGAATTTTACATCAAATTAATCATATGACTGTTCAAGGAAGTCGGGGGATTTCAAATATTCCAATAAATGGACAACTTCAACCTTGCGTCGCTCCTGAATACGTTTCTTAAAACTTTCCAACAAAGCATTTCCAAATGGAGTTTTTAAATCACTTAGCTTCTTAGCAGCAAAGACAATGACTTCTTCTGATAGAATGAGATCTGTATTTTCTTTGCATAAATATTGCACAGCCATTTCAAATGGAGCCAAAGTATCACAAATTTCCTTAATCTTGTCAAGCTCTTCACGGCTGATATTGAAGTCTTTGTCAAGCTGAAGCATTGCAACTTTGACTTCTTTCCTCATTTTATGAAATCTTGAAAGTATATTCAGCAAACTGTTCCAGCGAGTTTTGCAGTCCAAAAACAAACTTTTTTCCTTTCCGAAAGACTTCTGAACTTGTGGTTGCAAATTGCGTCCTTTCTTTCAGGAGATTTGCGGAAAATTTTGACAATTTTTCTTACTTTTTTGATAATTTCTTTGATTTTTGGAATGATATCAAAACAATTCTGCTGTTTCTCATCACATTCTTGTTTGTCAGATTTTTCCTCAGTATTTTGTTCTCTGTCACTTTCGTCATTCGCTGTAGCATTACCAGTACCACCACCATCGCGACACTCATCAGTTATCTGCTTGGGCTTTTCTATATAAAATACATCGCAAACACTAAGATGTATGGTATGTGCAAGACAAGAGAAATGTAATGGCTCAGTTTCACGGCCAAATTTCATCATAATGGACGCACCATTCGTTATAGTGGACACAGTGTCATCATTGAGGGATAGTGCACATTCGTGGAGTCTCTCCCGTACAATTTCAATTGCCCTTTCCGTCACCATGCTTCCTTTCACGCGAATTAAGCCAAGCGATTGAAGTCCTAGTGGAAAGTGTAAGTTGAGGTTGATAAATCTTCGATTACGAGTGGACGTTGACTCGTCAAAACTAATTGAGAAACGATTATATTAACCGACGCGATAGCGTAGTGGTTAGAGCGTCCGCTTCGTACTCGGTAGACCTGGGGTTTATTCCCCTTGTCGAGTCATACCAAAAGGTTTAAAAAAATGATATTCACAGCTTCCCTGCTTGGCGCTCGGCATTTAGGGGAGGTTGTGGAGAACAAGCCGGCAAGTTCGCTTGTTGTGTCCTTGGGCAAGGCACTTAACGGGACGCCCCGCCTTCATGTGGAAGACAGGTGCCCCAGACACTACGGAAATAGCAACTTCCAAGCGAGTGCGGACGTTCCATCCAAAAATATAGCGATACAGTTCGCTTTCTCGTGAATGGAGGATAGATATCGCAAATAAAAAAAAAAATTAGTTTCTTTGATTTCACGAATTTTCGTAACAATTTCACTCTAAATTTTAGCAAATTGTTTCATGAACACCTTTATTACATAATCCCGGCTGCTGGGTAAACTGTAGCCATCTGCTGCAAATGCTCTTTTCAGCAATTTCTGCTTGCAATTTGATTGAATACTTGACCGCCAACAGCCACAACTTTTCCCAAAGACTCACGGCGATCTTTTTAGAATATGAATCAATCTTCCGTTTCTTAAACCAAGGCTCAGAACATTCTTTTCTAGGGACGATTCCATATGAATTGGATGCTTAGATTTGAGATGAGTAATAAGACTTTTAGTGCTGGAACCTGAAGCTTTTAAAATTTCTGAGCACACTGAGCACTTCGCTTTCTCCTGTACCTTATTATAAGTAAAATGCTGCCACACTTTAAACTTTCACTGAGAACTTATATCTGCAAATAAGGTCATGTTGTTCATCAGCCAAGCTTTGTTACACTGCAACCAGTTAGCTATTACCTAACCTTCAGCACCGGAGTGATTTGCTATGTTATTCTACGTTAGATCGCAAAATGGCTATTGTTGTTGTACTGTATTATACACAATACCCATTGTCACTAACAATAACAAAATTACATTTTTCGAAATGCAACGTTACCTCAGCGTTATGTAAGATATTTTACTGTTAGAACAAATTTAAGCCGCCTTGTGGGAATTTTAAAGCCATTGCATTGACTTTAAATATTTTACAGTTAGAGCATAATATTGGTACTTTGTTCCGTAATGAAACCCTGGTTTTACACTAAAAAAATACCCGGGTTTCGGAAATTACCCCAAAACCCGGGTTATCGGGTTCGGGGAAATCTGGGGCGGACACACTAGTATTTATCACAGTTTAGCGCTCGACGAAAGCACTAATGGAAGTGACGCTGCACAACTAGTTATCTTTATTAGAGGAGTTGATGCCAATTTTGAAATTATTGAAGAAATGTTAGACTTGTGTCATATGAAGGATACAACAACCGGAAAGGATATATTTGAGCATGTTAATTCGTCATTAGATAAGTTCAGTATTAATTAAAAAAATTTATTCGATTACAACTGATGGTGCACCTGCATCAATTGGTAAATACAATGGGTTTGTTACTTTATTCCAAAAAAATGTTGATCAAGAAATGCCTAACTACCATTCCTTGATTCATCGACAACAATTATGTCCTCAAAAATTAAATATGAAATAGTTGATGACAGATGCTGTGGCCGTAGTTAACAGAATTAGGTCTCAGGGACGAAATCATCGTGACTTCAAAGCACATTTGGGTGAAGTTGGCAGTGAGTATGCTGATGTCACTTACTTCTCATAAGTCAGATGGCTCAGTAGAGCAGCAGCTCTGAATAGAATTCAATTGCTATAGTCAGAAACAAAATAGCTTGTGCAAAACAAAATGTAGATTTTTTTGGAAAATAGAGAATGGTTAAATAATTTGTCCTTCTCAATAGATATCACGGAAAGGTTAGCTAAACTTCATTTGCAATTACAAGGAAAAGACTAGCTATGTTGCTCAATGTTTGAGCAAACAACAAGTTATACCGTACCAAGATATTAGAACTCCTAATATTGCAACTGAAAGCTGGAACAATTACACGTTTTCAGAATTTATCCAAAAAACACGAAAAGTTTCCTGTAAACTGTGAAAAATACACTGAAATATGTGAAACTTTGTTAGAAGGTTTTGCAAACAGATTTTCAGACTTCAGAGAGATCGAAACTGAATTGAATTTATTTAGTGATCTGTTTTCATTCAATTATGTGGAAGCTAGAAAATGTTATGCATGTGGGTCTACTGTAGCGTGTCGCACCTCGTATTTTATCGAGTTGCCATGCTAAACATTTTTTGTTTGCTCTTTTGCCTTTTTTTACGATTGGCCTGCCTTCAGCTACTTTGCACTTTGCTCCTGCCGGTGTGTGATCCTAGTCTTGCTGTACATGTTATGTATTGCTATTTTTGCAACTTCGTGCGTCCCTAGTTCGACGCCCAGCCAGTTTACCACTGTTGCTACTTAGTTTTGCTGGCGACTATTGTTGCTACTAGTATCCGTCAATCAACCGATATTACTGTAATTTGCTTATGATTTGTTTCTATTACTTATGCTTGTGAGCACTGCTCGCTCAACTGACAAAGCAATCTATTGGCTGTAGCCGATTGGCTATTTCTGCTCATGAGTATCGTGCGTTTATAGTTCGCTCGCTTGACGATCGAATCTCAAGTCAGGAGCTTTTCACTGTCTGGCTATCCGGCAATCTCGCCGTGAAATGACATCTGCATTATTGCTTACAAAGATCGGTTTAACTGTCAAAGATTCTGCAGTTGTTGGTGGTTACGAGTCAAAGAGTTTTACTTGGCTTGCTTATTTTGCGACTGGAGTAATCGCCCGTGATGGCTGATTATTTGCGCAAGGTCCCCTACGTAGGAAAAAGTCAATTACAGCCGCGTGTAGTTTTAAGATTATTATGATCTACCCGAAGCGGTCACATGATTGAGAAGTGTCAAGTGGGGCAGATTTGATCAAAAGATTACTATTGCATCGTGTATTATTTCATGTATCTAAAATCACACACATATATTATTATTTTTTTAACTAAAAGCTTAATCAAATAATGTTTATTTCTTTTTCTTGCCATGGTAGATCGTTGATCGGCTTGTCTAATCTCGCCACCATTTTTGTGTGTTGCTTGGTCACGCGGCCCTTTATGATCTCAAAGTTCATTTTAATGTGATAAGCGATTTTGTTACCTGACCATGCGGTAGCAAAATTTTCTGGCCTTTTCTGTCTTTTTTCGCGTCGTCTTGAGAGTAGGTTGTTTTTCTGTAATCTGCAATTACTGTATTGTTAGCGTGGTTGAAAGCAATAAAAACCTTACAAAAAGAACTATATTTATGATTCTTTCAATCTTTGACTGCCTTTGCGCCCATTCGAGGAAGGGGGTGCTAAGGTAGTGAGGCAAGGGCCTACTTACACACCAAACCCCACATGGGGAGTGATATGTTCATTTATAACTAACACTATATACATATATAACCTTTACTTAAGTAAGGCTCTAGTAAACTAAAACACAGCACATCTAAATCGAAATAAAATAAGATTAAATTGTTGATAATTCTTGACTTATTTGACAGACTTTCAAACAGAATGCTCCTGCCACTTCAACTCCATTGCTTTGCAACAGACAGTTTGAATTACGCAACATGCAAGGACTTAATTACACAAAACACCTCTGAGCATTTTATATGAACGATCTGGCACAGCAAAATTACGTAATTGAGTTGGAGTAGTTCTGAGTTCAAGTCCTGGGTTCAATTCTCACAAGCGTTAAACATATAATATATAACAGGGAGGAAGGTATTGTTGCAAACAATTCTTTTCGAGGATGAAAAACATTAAAATTCCTGCATGAAATAGGTTGAGCAATAGCGATTTAAGCAACATTCTTATAATAAAGACTAGTGCCATAAAAGAAGATATTCAAAACGTCATAAAAGGAAGGCAATGCCGAAAATCTCATTAATTCAATCTTGGGTAAGTGAATTTTTTTTTAATGTCACTAATAGATTGGGATTAATGCATTGTGGCCCAGTCAATATACTTGAACTTAAAACTTGGCCCGTTAGCTAAATAGGTTGGACATCCCTGGCTTAAGTGGATAACTCACTGGGCAAATTTTTGTGCTGAAGAAGAGTAGCCCTATGAACCTAAAGCTCTGCTCTTGGTTCCATTTTGCTTCACGTAATAAAAATATGTTAAGAGATAAGAGTTATTATGCACGCGACATGACTGTGGGCCTACCACAAAGATGTTCTAACGTGAAGCCCACCTACTGTTCAGTTATGTTAATTTTCATACTTGCCATTACAATATTAAAAAACAGATTTAAAGGGTAGATTAGTGCTGTAATACATCATTATACTTTAACAGGTTACATATCAGTAATTCGCTTTACTGTTACCGTTTAGTTTCCAAATAACAGTGGTTTAACAATGGATAATATAATGACAAACACTGCTGCTGCCATTTTCACCAAAGCGGTATCAAACAGCATTATGACGTCACAGACCAGGATGATAAAACAGTGCGTTTTTGAAACGTTGGAGAAAAGGAAAAGTGCATCCTTAAAAAAACGCTTAAATTTTTGTTTGTTGCATCGTCGGAAAAACCTAAATTGTTAAGGAATAATTTTTAAGGGAAGCAGCTTGGTAATATCTCCTGAAAAAGCTTTCAAGCGCGTTTCTATCATCAATACTTCTTGAGATAAAGAAAATAATTTTTACAATTATTTATTGATTATGATGTCGTCTTAGTTCCCAAAAGGGAGAAATTTCTTGAAGTGGAAAAGTATGATGACGACTTTTGTTTAAGCAAAAAAACACTTTTCTACCTTAAGAAACGTGAATTTAAAAAATATTAACACTTACGACGCCATTAAACCCCTTATAACCCTTACCCCAGAATGGTGATCAATCGTACCAAGTATAATGTTTGCACACCCATTACTTTCAAAGGAGCTAAAGACATACAGAATAGCGCTTCGTAATAATGTATATAGATAAAAACGGAATTAACTATTTTGGTTGACAAGGCTGGAAGAGTTTAGCGAAACGTCCTAATTAAAATATGTACAGTAGTATACTGGCTCAGGTTTTTCTGCTCAGAAAACGGAATTAACTTCTTCATAAAAAACACAAAACTTCGAGCAAATCCATGAACATATATAATCACCAATACGTAATTAACAGCGATTAATAAAATCGTGGCAAAAAAAGAACTTAAACTCAACCTTTACAAAACTGACCGATGGTTTGCTACTGAGACGAAGAGAATGGAGGAAGGAACAAATTACGAGTGGGCAGATAAACTAAATGACAGGTAAGACAAGCACACTTTACGCCGATATTTTAGACGTCCAGTTAAACAATATGCCAATTTTTCCGGCGTTCAATGAACTTGTTGTTTCCTTAAATACAATGATAACTAACCGCATTGCAGTCAAAGATTACTATAAAGAAATTGTCCGTCCTGAGGACTCCTACCTAAATTTTATTTGGAACTCAATAAAAATACCATTGATTAAATACTATGCAACAGCTACTCAACAAAATTTTTTCACTATCATTGAATGAAAATTTGATATTTAAGCTATTGCAGATATTTACAATATTTTCATGTCATGGCAAATAATCTAAAACAAATGCTATCAATACAGTACCTAACTCACAGTTCAGTTGTTCTTAAACTTTGTTTTAGGCGACCCCAGTTTAGACGAAAGTTTAAGTATACCAAGTAGTCTACTCTCGACCCAGCCAATAGCCTATATTCAAGGTTAGAATTTACAAATTTTCGTTGGCAAGTAGATACGAAGACAGTTTTTTCAAAAGATTCATACATTCAAAGTTTGGATTGAAGAAATTTTTTGACGGATGGATGTGAAGGTCTTTTTTATGAAGTTCAAATTTTTTTAAATCACAGGCGACCCTACTTGTGGTCGCAACCAACAGTTTGGCAACCACGGTCATAGTTAATTATGCAAACCATCAAGGAATATAATCAAAAATAAACAAACCATTAACCCAGACAGCATGGACCAGTTGGCTAACGTCGCCCAAAGGTGGTGAACGCCGGCAACTGACGAATTACCGATATTGTACCAACGCAATGGTCTTTGTGGATAGACACGATCGCAGAACATAATTTACAATTTTTTATGGTCGATAATTGTTTCTAATACAATTTTATTGCGGAAAAATATTCAAGATTTTGCTGCTCACTCTGAGCCAACGGCGGACAAACGTTAGTAGAATTTAATATACTTAGCATCGTCTGGATACACATTTGCCAACCCTCAGCCAACGTTTTTGCATTCAGGAGCAAAAACTCTGGAAAACTCTCATTGAATTTTCTCATTACAAGAACAGTTTTTTTATAATCTTCATTTTACGCACTGCCACGCAAAAGCAACTACAGTGTTGGGGCAAAAATTCAAAGTGAGGGTGCACTGAAGTAGCCTGGTTAGAATTGTACAGGTTAAAACTGATTTCTACGGCTGCAATTCTTGTGGAATTTTGTAAATTCTGTATTTTTGTTTGAAAAAAATACAATAATTTGTAGAATGCCTTGTTTCAGGGGTGTACAAATCTTTTTGTTCACTGGCCAATTTTAGTCAGTTAAAAACTTTGCATTCCAGTCGGAGTTTGTAAACCAAGCAATATGTGTAACGCGCAGGTGCTAGCTAGCCGCATTTTCCACTCAAATCCATAGTGAAGACCTTTATTTCGTTGATCAATGTTATGAAAAGGTTTATTTTTTATTTATTCCTTGAAGTAAAAAGTTAAACCTTTTTTTGAGATTAATGGTTGTTAAGTAGTGAAATCGGTAGTGAAATCAAAGTCGAGCCATGCGATTCTTCAGCGGGCTACAGGTTCTACACCTTTACTCGAAGGAAATAGGAAAAACCTCAAACAGGCGGCACAAGCAGTCGTCAGGGGAGGCAAGGCCTGCCTAACAATGGCACTGGTGAAACCGGAGCTGAATCGAAATTTCAAACCCGACACGAATGACTGGTAGCTCAACCGGGTGACGCCGACAGAGCCATCTAGTATGAAAGCTTTGCCGGTGTCGCCCAGGTGGGCTATTTAAATTGGCTTCGACAACAACTTAACTGAAATTGTTTAAATTGTTGTCGACGGCAATTTAATGCATACTTTTGAGTAACTATAGAATTTATCCCATAGTTGAATTTCATGAAGTCCAATCAATAGGCCCATTTGTTTTTCGAAGTGATTTGAAAGTTTGTGAGAAAAATAAGTGGCATGTATGGATCTTTTGGTGTTGCAAACTAATTTTGAATTTGGTTAAATTTATGAGTTTTGGCTACGAGTTTGGGAGTTTGCTACCGGCGAAATAAAATTTAGACTACCGGTACACATAAATTTATTAATTCTAATTTGTAAATATCTTCCATCTTTAAAACGCTTAAAGTTTTTGTACCGAACAGTCACTTGGAAAAATTTTCCATCAAAACCAATGATATAAAGTGCTCAGTACCCAATCCTATATTGATTATTTCATGACGATTTTCTGCAGACATAATTTTTGGTATCACCCCAAATGGCAACTCCGTATACCCCGTTGTATAAAAAACAAAAAGCCAGCAGTGACCAGAACGAAGTTGGTGGAAATGCGAGGTGCCTAACAGTTCAAAATGTTAATGAAAATTACGGTTGGCTGAGTTTATGAAACTCGTTTGAGTTGGCGGATAGAAATACCTGCCTGATGAGGATAAAGTGGAATTTGACCTCAGAAAGAAGAACAAACGTGACTGCGTGATGAGCTGAAACAGCTTTAAACGGAAAAGTTGAAAGATATATTTCCCAAGAAAACAAGACAATATCAAATGATGGAATTAGCATCAAAATGGAAGGAAAGAAATGTAAAATCCATCAAAGATTAAAAATATGTACGTTAAAACTACCAATGAAAAAAGTGTTTCCGTAGGCGATTCCGCAATGATTTAAACTTGTCAGCTTAGACTTTGAATCTTTGTTCTTTAAGCGACAACATCAGTACCTTGATCGTTCAAATGACTGCGGAAATAGGCTCCTAACTCCACCTGCCATCTATGAGGCTCGTGTGGTTTTGCACTTCTACCAATGTAAGAAAAAATTGTCATCGACCGAAATAAAGTTAAGTCTAATAGAGTGGCTGCTTACTCAATGACCGTAAAGTCATTTTGCTATCTCTAACTCTTTGTTCCATCAAGTGTTCGATGAACTAATTAGGCGGACGTATCTTACCTGGCTGTTTGGATAAAGAATTAGACTAAGCCTCTACTTCCAAATGCCCAAAATTCAGTTGCAAGCAATGTGCAATATTCGGTTCTATCGAACGTATTTGCGTTTTAGTAAGCCAAACGGTAGTGGTTGCTTTTTTACCGGTAATTATCTAAACTGCCAGTCAGTAATTTTTGCTACAAATAAACCTCTGGACTGAGAACCGTAATGGTGATTGTGAAGCAATAGCCTATGCTATGCATACAAAAAGTTAGCTTACTATTGCTTAACCAGCTTAAGATACCAATAAGCCTACAGCCTAACGAAATCACATAGGCTACATTTAGTGATGAGATGAAGATGACAATGAGAATTAAATAAAACACAAATCTTTAAAAGCTAGCCTACTTTAACGCGTCAAACTACATTTCGTCACAATAAACTATGTCAGTGCTTTTCAACGTTTTAAAGTACCATCCGCACTTGCTCATTTTGCAAAAATTTCATCCGCACAAACAAACATTGTGTTAACGGACGTTTCTGTTTTTCCACTTGTTTAATATCACGTGCTTTTGCTTTTTTCCTCGCTACGTGATTGTCATGTCATCATAACGTTTTTCCTTAATTCTGAGTTCAGATTTAACGAGTTAACATGCACCTGTTCTATTCGCATAAGATTCTATGTAAGACTGACCTATATCAATATAGATTGATAAATAATAATTGACTAAGCTGAGTGAAATCAAGCAAGAGGACATGAGGAAGACTTAACCGACGGTGCTAGTGTCCAGTGACAGACGTTCATTTTCGTCACGCGGAGATTAGACTATTTCTCAAGCACATCCACAAACAAGAATCAAATGAGCTCAACTACTAACATTAGCGGCTCGGAGAATACTATACGAGTGCTAGTTAGCCCTAATTGAATTGTTGTTGACGTTCCACTAGTGACGTTCGCAACACTAGTTTACAGCTATTAGTTTTTATTCCATTTGCATAATAACAATGGAAGGGTCAGACATAGGAATAACAATAAATGAGTAATTTTGTTTAATTACCAACACATCAACATAAACGAAAATTATTACACACAAAAAGAATTAACAGTTTTTTATTCAAATATAGAAGTATATTAATGACTCGTTTGCTGCTGAATATTTCGGGAAATTTCATACCAGTTTGGTTCAATGTCTTGCTCCAAAGCTCCCCGCATTAGGTCATCAAGTGTTTCATTAAGAACACAACTCCTTTTTGACGTTTTGATGTCAACTAGTGCACTAAACCCCTTTTCGGCCAAGTAGGTAGTAGGGTTTTGCACAAGAACTTTGAGCGCTTGAATCGCCAGGTCTTTGTATGCTCCATCAAGAGCTCCGACCCAAAATTCAGCATGTTTTCCGCGATTAGAAAATGCCTGTTGACAGGAATCGTTTTTAAGAATTTGACCCAAAGGTCCCGGAGGCTGTTGTTCACCAAAAGGATTCAAAATCCACAGCTTTGATTTTAATTCTGCTGCCTGATGACTTGGAAAGTAAGCTTCAAAACTATCACGCAAAATGTTCACATGAGAACTTGCTACTTCAACGATACGCTGCTCCAGATCCTGTTCTGTTTCTTCCCACTTACATGCAGACATGAAGGACTGAAGCGTCTTCAAATTTTGTAAGTTGTTACTGCAGATTTCTTTTTCCAAACTTTCAAGTTTTTGTTTGAATGATGTAATTTTGGAAGTCGCTTCAAATATATCAATTCCACATCCTTGTAGGGTGATGTTGAGCACGTTAAGCATACCGAATATATCAACAAGATAAACTAGCCTGGCAAGCCAAAACAAATTTTGAATCATATTAGCTCTGTGCTCTTCTCGCCCATTGAACCACACAACAAGTGTCTCTCGCAAATTCCACACTCTTTCTAGTACCCTTCCACGAGACAGCCACCTAACTTCAGAGTGATAAACAAGGCGCACATCATCTCCCATTTCTCTGACAAGTTCATGAAACGCCCGATTTGACTTTGGTTTCTTTAGTATTGTAGTCACAATTTTAGTGACATCACAAATCACATCGGCGAGTTGACAGTTCTTTTCTTCATTGGCAATTTTTTTGGCTACCAATGCTTCACGGTGTAGGATGCAATGAATGCTCACAACCTCTGGTGCGACTTGCTTTATGAGAGCAACAACTCCGTTACGAACTCCGACCATAGCCCGGGCACCGTCGGTGGACACAGACTTACATTTGGACCACATCACTTCGTGTTCTGAGAAGTAATAGTCCAATTTTGAAAACACACTTAAGGCGGTGGTTTCTATGCCAATAGGAAAACAAAACAGATAGTGATCCACAATTTTCATGCGTTCTATACTTGGAAAGCGAACGTAAACAATTAATTGAGCTTTGCTTGTAATATCAGTCGTTTCATCTAATTGAAGTCCGAAGAAGGGCGCAAGACGAAGCTTGGCTAGAACAATTTCTTTCAGTGAGGCAGCGATCATTGAACATCTCCTTTGCATGGTATTATCAGACAATGCCAGCTTTTGGACTTTGGTGACAACGGTGGCTCCTCCATGAATCTTCTGCGCTACTATCTCCAGACAGGGTTTTACGACGCTTTCTGCCAAGGTAAATGGCTTCTTTTGAGACATAAGGACATGAGCTATTTTTAATGATGTTATGACGAGAGGTTGATCAGAAGGTGCCACCATCAATTGTTCGAATCGTTGCTGTTGTAGAGCATATTGTCGTGTTTGTTGTTTGAAAAATGTTGCCGACTTGTTTTTGTATTCAGAATGTTTAGTGTCTCTGTGCCTTTTCAGTTTATACTTCTCCATTGATGAATTGTGGTATATGACCTGGCAGAAAACACAGCGAGCGGAAGGATAGTTTTCGTCTGAATCTTTCACAAATCCCAGCTCAGTAAATGCATCGTTCCATTTTCGTTTTTTGCTCAATTGCTGTTTTTTCGTTTTATTAGCTGTAAACTGTTCATTAATTTGTAATTCTTCTTCCGTTTCTTGCTGCACTGCTGCATCTTGCTTATTAGAAGTAAAGCCATAATTCACAAGACTCATGTTATAAAAGTAAAAAGTAACAGTTAAAATTTACAAAGTAGCAGTTAGTAACAGTTAATAAAAAGTAACAGTTATGCACATCTGTAGCCAAATGCAGTATTTTTCATAAATAGCTTCCACCTCCTCTACTAGTAGGTGACTAGCAGTCTATTAGTATTAGCCTACTTAATGCGTTACTTACTAGCCTACATTATGAAATTTATTCATTATGCAACAATTAGTTGCATTGTTACGTCACCATTAAATTTTCGTTCGGATTATTTCCAAACAAACAGTAGTTATGAAAGATTGAGATTTCCAAACAAAAAAGCGCATACGAGCAGATCATGTAATAGCTCCCCTTCGCTTATTCGTGACAGTAAGACTTGTGAAAACATCAGCAATTAACTAGCAGTTAGTTAATTGCTAATGTCATCCGCACTTATCCGCACTACTTTTGTCATCCGCACTACAATTTTTTTCATCCGCACAAGTGCGTACCGTCCCACGGGTTGAAAAGCACTGAACTATGTCATTTCATTGGCGGAAAATGATTTGCCTTAGCTAATTTCGGCTTCAGCCCCTAGATCAAGTGTGCGTAACATAAGGCCCACCAGTTCATTTGAAAAAATAGTTTAGTTCAAACAAAATTATGTTGAGATCGGTTTTCAGGGTCACCATTTTGTGCTTATTTCTAAGTTTTGTGCATACACCATCTTACAGGGCAGTCAACAGGGGGAGGCAAGGGGATACAGAGTACCCAGATCCGGGCTCTTTAGGGATCCAGCGCTGTTGTCAAACGCAACGCGGATTGGTATTGGCTTTGGTTGTCACATGTTTCCTATTAATTATGGTATTTTTAGACCAGATCAGGAAATTTTCCATCGATATGGAGATCGTAATCTGCAAGTGGTTGAGTTTGATCTCCAAAAAATGGTCACCGCCTTCTAATCGTTGCGTCAAGGGATGTTTGCCTCGCGGTGCAGGCAATTTCAGCACGATCCTTCTCTGGGAAAACTTTCAGACTTTACCAGATCTTGTTAAAAAGGGCCCAGAATTATAATGTTGGTACCGGGCCCGGATTGTTCTCTCAACGGCCCAGCCATCTTAGAAAACAAAAATGTGCTGTTTTCCAAGAAACGTGCTTATTTTTGGGTTGTGTGCTTACTTTGTGGTAGAAACTACCTTTTTCTGAAAAGAATTCCATTGTTCAAAATGTGGACCTCCAAAAAAAGTTTTCGCATAAATTTGGGATAAGAATATGTCAATGAAGATTGACAAAAAAAATGGCGTTCTCTTTGACTTCACAGCCAAAACATCGATTTTTACAACGCGCTTATACAGGGGTGGCCATAAGTCGCTTTACCTAGTTTTAATAATAATAAACATAAAATTCCAAGTGATACAACTTTTATTTAGTCATCGTATAATAATGATTTCAAAACAAAAACATGAAAACAATTACATCTTATCTTCAAAGTGTTGTCCTTCAGAATCAATACACAACTTGATTCTTCTCTGAATGGAGTGACAGATTTGTCGACACAAGTCCTTATCATTGTTCAAGGCTGCAAATTCTGCAGTAATTCTTTCCTTCAACTCAGGCATGGTTCGAACATTTGGTGAGTAAACGCGTTCCTTCAGGATACCCCACCTACCCCAAATAAAGTTGTATCATTTGGAATTTTGTGTTTATTATTATTAAAACCAGATACCGGTACAGCGACTTATGGCCATTCGGTATAGCGACTTATGGCCACCCCTGTATTTTGGTCTTAGTCGATGGTAACTCTATGTATAAGCAAAAATGTCGGCCTGCAGCCCGCGGAAAACATATTTTGTTGTTGTAGTCCTTTTACTGTTTTGAGATGTGCAAGCCCATCCTAGAGTGTTGTCTGCCCCACCCAGGGATACTAGAAAACCGGGATGAACAACTTAATTTGACTGCTGAGAATATACGAGCTATTGGAAAAATCAATTTTCAAAGCTAAACTGACTACTTGAAGCTCATTTTAATTCTCTTAATAGACTACTAGTTATTTTCACTTATAAATGCAGTGACGCAATCTCTAAATTTTTTTGGAGGGGGTAAACACTCAAGTTTGAATTTGAATCCAAACATGTCATACATCAGGATTTATGAACCTTATACGCATTGGAAGTATGGGGCAATGGGGCTGAAGCCCCCTCCATTTTTTCAGCCCCACTTTCCAACCTACCCCACTACCTTGGTCTTTTATAAATCGTCAGTAAAAGTTAAAACTAATTTCAAGCACAATGTAGTCTGCAATCTGCATCAACCAATAATTCAAAGGCGACTTTTGGGTACTTACCAATGGCGGTTCCCCTTGTTGGTGGTGGAGCTACCAGTCACTTATGACTGGTTTGAGATAAGCTGCCATCTTTCCCCTAGCCTAATTTCAATTGGTTTGATGGCATGAACCTGAATTACCGTGCGTGCCACACCTCCATCCTGAGGAAGAGGAGGGGTAATCACAACAACAACAACAACAATAATTCAAAGTTGGTTTTTGTTGCCATTGTTCAATTTGTGTTGTCCATATTTCATTACAAACCTAATTTTCGGTTTGAATGATAAATTTTATGTTTATGAATTCAAACAAACTGTCACTACCGGTGCCAGCTGCTTCAGTGCTTAGGCAAGGACACCTAGATACGTAGTTATGTAGTATGTATGTTGGTGGCCTTGGCTAACGCATAGCTTTGTCGGAGTTTTTTGGATTGTGTCAGGTGTCAGAGCGAGTGGAATTTATAGCCTTTATTCAGCATTATTGAGAAAGATTCATGATTTATGAAGATAAGTACAAAACGCGAAAGACAGTGGTATTGTGAACTAAAGTAATATAGGCTATAAGTTAGACCTCGAGGGGGCTACATCATTGGTTATTACTAAGCGACCAGTAATGACTATGCTACTGGTGTAGCTACTTTGTCTGATGCTTGTTGACATATACTCGATGCCAAAATTTTGAGGCTTTTATCTTGGCCACGAAGGTTTCAACTTTAAAAGTTGGAGAGGTGAAGAGACCTCTGTCCAATCTCTGAATAAAAAATATCTGTAACATCATAGCAGGAAGGTAAATGTCCTTTTTTGGAGGCTTCGAACTCGGCTGATCAGGTCTTGGCCTGGAAAAATTTTTCAAGTCTTTCCGTGGCCTCGGACACCCGGGCATTGACTACATTACTGGTCATAACCAAATTCTTATGATGCGATTTTCTAAAGTAATCTTTATGCTCACTGTAATGCAATGTAATGCCAATGTGTAGCACTGGATTAATTATTTTTAAAGAGGATTTCTTAAAAATAGTTTTTGAATATAGAGCATGGATAAATTTGTAATTAGAAAGCGGTCTGCAGAACCAGGAGAAAACAATAGTTCCGAGCCTGCAGATGTTAGTGAGGCCAACTGTACAAGCGAAATAAAAAATAATAATTTAACTGTGAGAAAACCAAAGCTAATTAAACGAAGCTTTCAATAGTCATGGCTGAAAAATTGGTTTTGGTTGGTTTATTTTAAATCGACAAATGGTGTGACTTGTTTAACTCTTTCGCTCCCGCGATCATCGGTTGATGATCTCGTGTTTTCAGTGTTTACCTCAAATTTTTTTAAATTGAGCTACAAAATTAGTTTACTAAAAAATCGATTTGTGACTTTATTTTTCATCCGATTTTCATAAAATTTTCAAAACATCACGCTTATTTCCTCACGCATCGGAACATGTATAATTTGTGCCCTAATTCTTGGATTTTTATACCCAAACAAGGTTAAAATGACCAGCAACCCAGTTGCAGACGACAAAATCGGCCAAATTCTCAGCACGTGCCAACTACACTAAAATCAAATTGAGATTACATCTTTACCACAACACCAAACCCTTTATCATTAACACAGTCTCAAAACTACTCTTTTGGGGCATCATTTGACAAAATTTCAAGCGATAATAATAAATTTTACGTTTTTGAATTTCCAAATTTTTTAGGGGTCTCAAAACCCCCCCAAACAAATTTGAATGGTAAGTAGATAAAAGTAAATTTAGTGCGTAAAAAATATCATATGTTGCTAAATATCAGTCTCATTTGAAAGCTTACGAAATTTGCTTTCCAGCAATATGTAGCTTTAAATAGTTTGGACTAAGTGGTATATGATATTTACTGATCAAAAATGAGTACTGTACATCATGTCAGTTCAAAACCCCCAAACTTTTTTGACTTACCTTCACTAAATTATAACTTTTAGAAAAACTACACCCTTTAAAAAGATAAAATAAATTGCAAATGTTTCACCACTAAAGTCGTCATTTTGTATCAAATTTCCAAGGAGACAAAGACTGAAATACAAGTTTAAAAGCTAGCAGAAGTTTGGCTTTCGTAAATCAAAGTTTGCTGTATTCCCCTTGTTTCTCAACAAATGGGAAGGGTGTAAACAAGCGGCTGTTTCATTGTCAGTGACAGCATATTGTATTTAAACTTGATGTTTTCTGAATCTTGAAGAAATTCCCTGTTCAAAAATACATAATGTTACATGGTTTAGGCTAACCTCTAGCAGATAATAACTGATCATATTTTAGGTACTGAATTTAACTACCAAAATTTGGTACCGGTCGGTACCGGTCAAAAAAAAGGTCATTTGTCTCAGAAAATTGCAAATTGTAGAAAACCTAGGCTTTTAGGTAAGTTTTGATTGATGTACCTTGAAAGCTTATTTCCTTAGCATCATTTTGCGACCATTTCTAAAAAAATTGGTAGAAAATGAAATCTGTAGTGATCTTTGAGGTGAGGGTACCTCTTTAATATTGAAGACAACTACCCCCCAGTTGGGGGGGTTCATTTGCATAAAATTTGCATATTCAAAAAAAATGTTTTTTTTTCTATTTGAAATCCTCAAGAAATGTAGATTTCAACGATATATCACACTTAATGTAGAAGTAGACAGCTGAGTAATGATTTACAAACAAACTTGAGGTACATAATTATGATTAATTATGATTGATTATGACAGTTTTTCGCACTGCCACCTTACGGACATTTTTTTTCGCTTTTCACGCGGGAGCAAAAGAGTTAATCTGGGTTAAGCCAATTTCCTTAGATTTGCTTGGTAATGCTTCCAAGTTAAATCGTACCATAAGCGATAGTGCATTTGTTTCAACGGGATTTTCAAGCTGGAAAAAGCCCGTGATAAATTTCGGTTTCAAAAATCATCTAGTTTTCACAATAAAGCTATGCGTGCCATAAACGTACTTAAAAACTGGCCAATAAGTTCCATGCTTTCTGAAGCGACCATTAAGTAAACAGAAGTTGCAAAAACGGTACTAAATCTTTTGTTTCGGTCTATTAAGTACTTTGTTCAAGGTCTTTTTTGAGGGCCCATAACACCATAATGAAAACCTTTGGCAGCTGATAATTGAAAGAACTTTATCTTTGCCAAGGTCTCGACAAAGACTTTTGAAAAGGAATAACTGGATATCCAACACAATCTTAAATAAAATATTGCAAATGTATGGCCATCCCATTCAACAAGAGGCAGTGTCAGAAACTTGACACTACTCTTCTTTTGGTCTTACTGCTGATGGCACCACTGATTCGAGCGGAACAGAGCAATTTTCATGTTACCTTCAATTTGTTGATGAGACCCAAAATACACAAAATATGTTTTTAGGGTTTTACAATGCACTAGACGCAACTGACAAGACCAGTCTTTGAATGGATATGCAGGAGCCAAAATTCATGGTTTATTGAAACAAGCAAAGATACCAAAGATAGTGTTTGGGCTGTTCTCCAGCAAAGCAGTATTTTGGCAGGCGGAAGTGGTAGCTTGCCAACTGCAGAGTGAAAACATGACTGGTCGTTTGGATTTGGATAGCGTTTCATTTTTGAACTCCTTGTTTTCAATTGAAATCACAAATTAATTAACTAGATATACATGATAAAGTAACAATAAGCATTCGTTGTTAACAATAAATTCGGTAGCTTATAATATATACTCTTACCGGCTGAATGCGACTTCCTGAAACGATTTAAACTTTATAGCAGAGATTTATGCTTCGACCATATTTTGATTTTGAGAAAGACTAATATGAATTAGGTGCCGCGGTTTTATAGTGCTGCAATTCTACGAGATTCCCACGCGAGCACGTGGAAATAGACAACGAAGACTTTATAGAGATGGCTGTCATAAATATTATTTCTTGGAATTGCTAACAGCACAAAGACACAAATATAAATGTAGGTCTCCAGCAGCTATATGTGGTTGATATAGAAAGAGGCCCTGCAGTTTTACTAGGGTGAGAATCAGCTTTAAATAAAATGGATTTTGTCTGTAACAAAACCTTTACCCTAAACCTATAGAGCTCCCGAAAAAAGGTCTTCCTTGGCTTGTGGAAATATTCATCAACTTTTTCTGATAGAATCTGTTTTTACAACTTTTGAATGCCACCACTGGTTGACCTTCTTAAAAAAATTCGTAAATTACAGAAAATAGAAGAAATTGTTTCAACTAGGAGTTGGCATTTAAAAAAGTAGCTCTCCAAGCTTAAAGGCTATTTGTTTGACAGTTCAGCACTTGATCTTGCTGTTTTCCCGAAAAAGTTTCTGGCAACGCTGCACTAAAATAAGTGCCCTCAGCATTTGAAAGGGAAGGTATTCAACCCCAATATGTTGCGATTGAATGACTCTGTGTGAATGGTTTGTTTGCATTGAATGGAGTAATTTCTTTTATGAGAGCAAAACTTTTGAAAATGGCGTTGCCGTCTGAAATGAATTGTCTTATGAAGCAAGAAGAAGGAGAAGGTTACACTTGGACAACCATGTCCCTACCTAAACCTGAAAAAGATGAAGTTCTGATCAAAGTCACAAAAGTAAGGTTGCACTATTTTACAAAGTTGGGCTTACCCATTTGCTTATTGTGTTGCTAGCAGTAATTTCTGTTTTTATTTATTGTTTATAAAGTCAATGGGTCAAGAACAAAAGTAATGGTTGCCAGTATACATTTTACCAAAGCACCCTTTGCTTTGAGTTTGGTTTGCAGGTTTAGGCTAGGTCAACATTTATGGATTAAATTCAACTGTTCAAATACTTCTAACTTGCTGGTATCATTACTGGCAACCTTAATGCTGGAGGTTGAGTGCAAGCATTTTATTTAACTAGTGCGATGGCGTAGTGGTTAAAGCATTCGCTTTGCAGTCAGTAGATTTGGGTTCATTCTCCTTGTCAAGTCATACCAAAAGACTTTATAAAATGGTATCTATAGCTTCCCTGTTTGGTGCTCGGCATTTATGGGAGGTTGTGGAGAACAAGTTGACAAGCTCGCTTGTGTCCTTGGGCAAGGCATTTGATGGAAGACAGGTGACCCAGACACTTCGGAAATAGCAACTCCCAAGCGAGTGCAGACATACTGTCCAAAAACAGTGATGCAATTCGCTTTCTCGTGAATGGAGGATAAATATGGCAACTAAAAAAATAAAATATAAACTCTATGTTGCAGACACAGGCATAGTTTGGCAAATCAATACTTCAAAAACTAAGCTGGTACTTCCTACTTGCATCCAAACGCGACTTTGTACTTATTCAAAAAGTACTGCTTTGGGTCTGGGTACGTTTTCAACTTTTATGAACTGAAAAATAGGCAATGTGAAAGTGTAGCGTGCCATTATTTTTGAAAAAAATATACTTTTGTTGACTTCTGTATTTTTTGGTGCCTTTTTCTTGCAATATACTAAAACGTGGAATTCTGTGGAAAGTTCTGGAGAGTTGGATTCTACTAAGTGTGGAAATCCCATGGCATTGTGAATCAGTGTTAGAATTGGGATCTTTTAGGGTTAGGACTGTTGTTTTAAGGTAGTTGTGGTTAGAATTGAGCTTAGGGTTGTTCTGTAGAATTTCTGTGTTTTGGTAGTATCCCTTCTCTTTCTTTTTGGGACAATGTTAAAGTACAGAAATTCAGATCTGTGGAAATACAAAAAATTACTTTGAAACATGGCATTTTTAAAATCATGGATGTATAGAACTGCATACTAAAATGTGAAATGACAAAAATATAGAAATTCATTTTAATAAGCTAATCAGGTTTCTGAGTGTTAAAAAAACTGACCACCTAAAGTGGTGCAGAAATGTGGAAACTTACAGCTGTTGAAAAAAACTGAAAGTACGATTGGGTAAAGTTAGATAATAAAATTTAATTTAACTTGACATTTTTGTATTTCTGTGATTTAATTGGTGTTTTTTCCTGTTTTTTAAAAAATTTTTGTAATTCCGTATTGTAGTGTTGCCTTTTTTTTTAAGTGGTGCTTTGGCATTGGATTGGACTTTGGTCAATTAGTTGTGTTGCCAAAATAGAAAATACAAAAATATAAGTGTATGCAAAAGTGCTAATTTTAACAATGAAAGTAATTAACCAATAACTTTTTTAATTTATTGGCATTACTAATATTAGTTTTGAAAAAGTACTTTGATACTGCTAAAGTAGTCATGTCTGGACACTACACATCAAACTTATGGCCTATGTTACAGAAAAACTTGTATTAAAATTTAAAGCATATTAGTCTTAATTCATGGAAAAACTATTTGTTGGTTATGCTACAACATTGTTTTGCTCAGACATGCTTTGGAGTTATGAGTACTACTAACACAGAATATTTCATCCCAAGCATGGGAAACCACCGTAAAGGGACTCCCAAATGCACAGTCATAGGTATTCTGAGGTTTGAATACACCATCATTGTCAGTGCAAACAGCTCTCTAAGCCATTAAACCACGTTGGTGACATGACACGAGCTTTTAAGGTGATAAATATGGTAGTTCAGTGTATAAGCTATTGTAAGAGAACAAGACAAATATCATCTTTATCTTTTTTTCCAGGTTGCTTTATGTGGCTCCGATATAAATCTTTACAAATGGAATGCAACTGCCAAGGTTATTGCAGCTTTACCATATATACCAGGTATGTTGTTACAGAATTTTTGTGGTATTGGCAGACCTCTGTTGCGAAAAGTATAAAGTGTGTACCCAGTTGGTGTGTACCAAGTGTGTGGGAAAGACACTTGATTAGAAAATTTTCGTAGCTCAGTTGTTGTGTAGCAGGCTACTTGAAATAATAGGATACCTTCTTCTAACAATTTTCAATTAGGGGTAAAAATAACTTGTTTTGCACTGCGTTAGAGTAAGTGTTTTTCTTGTGACTGAAAGTTGAAGGTGTGGCTGCCAGTTCGTAGTGGCATCATTAAATTAGTAACCTAAAAAAGCAACCATTAGTAATGTTAAATGGTTTATTTGAGGGTGTCACTAGTAGGGGCTGAGTGGCTGCCCCCCTGAAAAAATTTGTTTACCAAAGCACTCTCTCTTAATTTGTAACAATTTGATTCCAATTTATTTTATTAGATATTAAATCGGTTGTTGTGATAAAAAGATTATTAGTTTTTCCGCTGCTCTGTTTATAAAGGAGAAAGATTTAATGATCATTTTGTTCAAAGAGAGTTTTTCCTTTTATGAAGTAACATTGAATTCCATCAATTGCTTCATTGTTATTGTGAATAGATGGTGGTAGTTGTAGACATTGTATGTTACAATGTTACCTGTTGGCAGAAAGTTACAGTTGGCAGTATGTTACCTTACCAGTACTTTTAAATGCAAGCATAGAAGTGCAATTCTTCTGTAACCTGTAAACAACCAAGAATTGTCAGGGTTTTAAACAGCAACTGTAGATTCTAGATGGTGCTTTGCTGTTACGATCAGTCGTTAGCTACAACTTAGGCTTGGTGGAATGACATGCAGTGGTGTAGGCTATTTAGGGGGATAAAAGGCAATGGCCCCCAAATGGTATGACAGGAGCTGCAATTGTGAAAAGAAAAAGTTTGCATCCAATAGGAGACCAAATGGGCAAAAACCTCAGTTACCATAAGTGGATCTCAAAAAAAACCTTTAACTTTACAAAATGCTCTTGCTCCCCTCCCCAAAAAATTTATTTCTAAATACCCCACTGATGAGAAATATTTTTCCTACAACAGTTTCACTTGCGACTTCCTACATTTTTGTACTTTCGATCTGACAGCAGAGACAGTTTGCAACCATTTCAAGCGTTTGAACATTGCTTATTTTGACCTTCAGATTTTGCCAGAGTAAAACTTTCTATTTGCAGTTCACCATTTTGCTTGCTTCGTTGAAGTTATTTGGTAATGGGTTGCGTCATTGCGACTTGTAGATACGTCTTTATTGATATAATGGTTGATGTCGATTGCAGCCTCGGGATTGACTAAACTGATTATTTACCCTGCTGATATGTTGTTATGTTACCGATAAATTTTTAAGTCTTTAATGTTTCCATATTTTCATTTATGTGTCATTGATCACCCAGCCTAACTCTGTTTTAACCAAAAGAATACCGGTAATTAAAACGTTTAAAGATTCAAAAGGTACTGTGTAGATCCTGTCTGTAAAAATTTCTGTTAAAGACAATCACTGATGACTGGCCCAGTTCACCGTAAAACTTTGCCCCCTCCCACTTATTTGGCTTGAGCCTCTCCCCCCTCCCAATCTCATCAAGCTGGTGATGTCCCTGGGTCTATGGAAGAATGTACTGCGAGTATATGTTTCTTTGACTTCTTTAACAATATTTTTGATGGAAGATGAAACTAATGTAATGTATTTTATATGCCTTATCACTGGTTTGTTCAATTTATTGGATATTTAATCATTTCGCAGGATAACATTATGCTCTTAAAGGTCATGAAGCTACTGGTATGGTTGTTAGTAAAGGACCAAAAGTGGAAACGCTGAGTATTGGGGATCGTATTGCTGTTGAAAATCATTTCTTTTGTGGACGTTGCTTCCAATGCCAGGTTGTTACTTTTGTGAAAGTTTAGACCGCTGGTGTGCAACATATGGCCTGCGACACCAGTTTATGTAGCATGCTGAAGATCTTTAACTGCTTTCACAAAAACAATATTTGAAAGAAAGAATTTGTGAAGACTCACTGCTCTGAAGAAAAATTTGCAAAGCCCCCAACACAAACAAAATGATTGCTTTTGAAAAGTTGATCTCCGAAAAAAAGGTCTTCAACTTGAAAAAGGACAATACAACGATTTTACAAAAGACAGCTTACAACAGGCAAAATAATCGCCTTCAAATTGTTGATTTTTAAAAAGTCTTTATCTTAAAAAAGGTCAACAGAAAAATAATCGTTCATTTTTAAAAGGCTCTGCACCCTGAACTCTTGTTCTGCGATCTTATCTGTTGTAGTAAATTTGCCCTACCCGTTAGAAAGGTTGCATATTCCTGATATAGACTAAAAAGCCAGTACGTATTTGAAAACCCTTTGGTTTACCACTCAATCAGGAAATATGCAGCATTTTGCTCAGTATGGTAATACCCTGTGTTGTAATCAAGAGGAGCTAGTTCCAAGCCCGCATTAATTTTGTGTTATGAGGTTGAAATTGGCTTTTTTTTGTTATTTTTCTGCTTTGTGAGGCGCTGTGGTAAAAATTCACGGATTTTATGACCACAATGGATCCAAAATTAAATCTAAAGCTTTTTTTGTTCTAAAGCAAGGGTGTTTAAAGTGCTGCTCGTGGGCCAAATGTCGCCGACACAAAATTTTTGCCCTTGTGACAAACGGGTAAAAATTGTCAGCAACAAAATTCGTGTTTTAAGAAAATTGATCCCCTCCGAAAAAAGAAGAACTTCATCTTTACAAACGATCACATACACTTTTAAAATAATTGTCTTTACAAAAAGAGAAACCAAAAAATGTTTGTCGCCCAGGCAACGGTCAATAATTATTGATCTAGACCAGTTGAACTCTTATGCTGCCTATTAAAGCTTTAGATTAGTGAAATATGACCTATACCGTGGAAACTTAGGGCACTTTTGCCAAAGAGCTTGGGATGGGCAATTCAGAGTACCGAATCCCAAGGGTTCGAATCCCAAACTATCCGAATCCAAAATGCCACTTCAAACCAGATAGTAGGATTCGGTTTATATCCTGCTTAGAAGTTTTATCACATTGCTTGGTCACAGATTTTCTTTTTGCAGAAGTATCAATTGCATGCAATAATTCAAAAACTAATTCGCACACTCAGGCAAACATGTAGAAAGCTTAAATGTATTGCACTGCAATAAACTCGTTTTCTGATTGTGCTTTTGTTGTTGTAAACTTGAAATAAATTTTTCATGTTGATTGCGCTAATTGCAGAAAAAAAAGAATTTGGATTCTGGATTCGGTTTAACTATTCTAGAATAGTATATTATTCTGAATTGCCCATCCCTACCTAGAGCAAACATTCAATTACCGCTGTTAGCTAACTTAATTATATTTCAGGATGGAAGAGGTGACATCTGCAGCAATTTAAATCAATACGGACACGGAAAAGGCACTAAACATGGTGGATGCTCTCAGTATTCCATTGTATCCGAAAAGTAAGTTGAATTTTTATGTTTTATCGCATGCAATTTAGAATAGGCTGTGTAATGCCTCACAATTCTGTTATTTTCTTTCCTTAAATGTGTTGTTTATAGAATACCTTGGTATCTCGCGTTTGTGGATGTAATCCTAATTTGGCATTAATGTTATACCGTGAGCTTTATGTAAATTAAAGGCATTTAGATTTACATTAAAATAGTGTTGCAAGTTTTTTTATGTAGGCTCAGAACTACGATTTCAACCGCCAGGCCTCATACGTTCTTGGAACACAGCTTGCTATTTCTTTTTACCGATAAAAAATGCACCCATGAAATTGCGAAAAAATTAGCGTTGAAGACCGATTTTTTTTGTATGAACAACTTCAGCCTGCTGATATTTTTCGAAGGTCATCCCACAATTTCGTAAAAGTAATTGGTCTACGGGCCTCTAGTTTTAAGATAGGCTAGTTCTTGAAAAGATTGAAAAAACCGTCTTAGACAGTTTGAGTAAATTTTTTTGTTCGAAAAGCAAAGAATTATTATTTAACATGCTTTTTCGTGTATGTAGTTTATATACTTAGTTCATTGTTTTCCATGGGTAATAAATAACTGGGGGCTGGTAAAAGTCATTGAAGTCATTTTTTTGGTGGTACAGAAAGTTGTCAAACGGATAACTTTGTTACAGAGACAGTTTAAAGAAGTTTTAAAGCCATATTTTCAGTTGTAGATCATCAAACATGACTTCTCGTTTTTACTTTAAAATGCAAAGATAGAACGCAATTACCTTCGTAGATACAGTTCAAATAACGTCTTAAAACATGAAAATTTATTTGTGGATGAGGTAGGCAGTGACAGTTCTTATGCGGAGTTTCACGAAACTTAGTGAGCAACATTTTCATTGTTTTCTGTGGCCTAATAGCGCTTGCCGTTAGCCAATTTGCATTATGAGATTGTCGTGACATATTTTTCAATCCACAATTTGTTCTTTGACTATTGAATACATTTGCATTAGGTCAGCCGGTGCTGAGATCTTAGGAGCCAAGCGTGTTTTTGAGCTCTGAGCTTTGACTTCTACTGCGTAGTAGCAAGTAGTTGCTAGTGCTTCGTCTAAACTGAACTTTTTGCAGGCATAATTACTGTAAACTACTTGAAATTGTGTTTTAAAAGCTTATTGATTTGATACATTAAACATTTGAACTTTGGGAGTGATTTTCATGTAAAAGAATGGTTTTGTTCGTTGTTCGAGTGTGTTATTGTTCAAAAGTACATCCAAAACCTTAAACACGAGGTGTTAATAACAGGAGATTCCCCCTCCAACAAATAACTCATCCCTTTCTTCCCATCACTTCGCATCAAAAAAGGTGTACATATGTACAATATAGTACTGTATTATTTAAATTTACATTAAAATTACTTATTATGTTTTTCGTTTTATTTACACTTTTGTGTTTTATTTGCCCTTTGAATGAATGGTTTTAGAGTATTACAGGGTGGCCACAAAGTCACGCACCAATGTTAATTAAAAAAGTTACAGTAGTAACATTTATTCAAATTCAAAGTTCTTTACAAGGATTACAAATGCTCGATATGTTCGCCAGTCAATGGCATGTCTGATCTGAAATAAAAAATTATATTAATAAAAATAAATATTAACATTGGTGCGTGACTTTGTGGCCACCCTGTACATACAGAGTATAGCGTAAGCAGGCAAATAAGTTATTCTTTTGATGCGTGGAACGAATTGATCTCTTTAACATTATTTGTAATGGGAAAATATGATTTGGTTTTCGAACAAATCGGTTTTTGAACAGCCTTCCAGAACGAATCGTGTTCAAAAACCGAGGTTTGACTGTATTTAAAAAAATAAGACCATGTATTTCGATTGTTTAGGCTATGAAATGGCCTTAGTAGTAATCAAGAGGTATTCACATGAGCTTTCGCCATTCACATATATCCTTCGCTTAGGTATTGCTACAAATTAAAAACTAACATCTCTGATATGGAAGCAGTACTCATGGAACCAATGGGTGTTGCTCATAACGGCATTGAGAGATTAGAAGTAATCGGTGAGACGGTTTTGGTGATTGGATGTGGTCCAGTTGGATTGTTTGCAATTGCATGTGCTAAAGCTTTGGGTAAGTAAATTGTTTCTGTAAAATCCTTATTAAGGCTGATTAATTTTCCATTAGTCTTAAATTCAGCCAACGCTCAATCTTTCTTGAGCTAGCACAAATTGCAAAACGAGTCCTAAATATAAAAATGAGTTTATACAGATCAAAGCTTAGCATTTGCCATAATTAGGGGAATTATTTTTTGACCTAAAAAACGAAAAATTTTGACCTATAAATCAAAAATTCGACAAATTTTAAACAAAAAAAGCTTTGTTTTGACAAATTTTGACGTTGGAAGACCGCACTATTGTGGTACAATATAGTTTCCTGAATAAACTTTCTGTCCCTATGTAGAGCTTGCCAAGAACGGAGAAAGACCGTTCCACAGCAGTAGCTGTTGGTTGATAGCACTAAAATTCAGCGCAAACTGCTTGGCAACGCATACTATTGCTTTAAACCGACAATAGTATGCGTTGCCAAGCAGTTTGCGCTGAATTTTGTGTTGCGACAGTGTTGCCTAGTTCAGGAGTTTGCAACTTTTCCTGCTGGCGAGTCAACTTCAGACTTTTTGAAAATTTCGTGCAGCAGTAAGAGTTCGTGATTCATAATGTTTCTACGAACAAATAAGCTTTGAAGCAGAGGTTGGTGGCAGTGCTCATCCAAAAAAAAGGTGAAAACCTTTTATTTTTTTCGGAGATCGGTTATTCCGAGATTTAGTTGATAGAACCGCAGGTTGCGCACCCCTGGCCGTGATCGCAGTTTTACATCATCTGCTTCTTGATATTAGAACCGATGCCGGGGCAGTCTTGCTTTGACTCTCTCGCTACCCCGTGAATAGCGAAAAAAACTTTCCGTAAGGTGGCAGTGCGAAAAACTGTCCTAATTTGTCATAATTAATCATCATAAGTTACCCCAAGTTTGTTTGTAAATCATTGCTCATCTGTTTACTTCTACATCAAGTGTTATATATCGTTGAAATCTCTTTTCCTTGAAAATTTCAAATATAATAAAAAGAAAAATTTTTTTGTTTGAATATGCAAATTTTATACTAATTTCTCCCTCCCAAATGGGTGCTGAGTTATCTTCGAAGTTAAAGTACCCTTACCTCAAAGATCACTACAGATTTTATTTTCTACCAATTTTTTTGAAATGGTCGCTAGAGAGTACTAGGAAATAAGCTTTCAAGTTACATTAGTCAAAACTCACATAAAAGCCTAGGTTTTTTACAATTGCAACTTTCTAAGGCCCATGATCTTTGTTAATCGTTACCTACCAGTACCAAATTTTGTTAGTTAAATTTAGTTCTTAAACTATGATCAGTCATTATCTGCTAGAGGTTAGCCTAAACCAGGGCTACTCAACTAATTTTAATGAAGGTCCAGTCGGAGAAGTTTAGTATTTCCTGAGGTCCAGCCCAGTAGATGGATTTTCGGCAGCCAAACAGGTGATGACCTTTATCTTTTTGGAGATCACCCCCGCCTATGGATCTCAAAAAAAGAAAAAAAAAAGGTTATCACCTTGTTTGGGTGCCGAAAATCCAACTATTCTTCTGCAAATCAACAATTCTACCTGAAAAAAGGTCTCGAACTGAATTTGAGCATCCCGTTTTTGATCAACTGTTACTCATCCTGAAGCTTGCGGTTCAGCTTTAACACCTCAAAGGTCCGGATTCGGTCCGCCAGTTGAGTAGCCCTGGCCTAAACCATGTAACATTAAGCATTTTTAAAAAGCGAACTTCTTCAAGATTCAGAAAATATCAAGTTTAAATAGAATATGTTGCCACTAACAATGAAACAGAAGTTTTTTACACCCTTCCCAATTGTTGAGAAACAAGGGGGATACAGCAAACTTTGATTTAGAGAAGCCAAACTTATGTTAGCTTTTAAACTTGTATTTTAGTTTCTGTCTCCTTAGAAACTTAATACAAACGACGACTTTAGTGATGAAACATTTGCAATTTATTTTATCTTTTAATAGGGTGTAGTTTTTTTTAAATTATAATTTAGTGAAGGTAAGTCAAAAAATTTTGTGGGGTTTTGAACTGACATGATGTACGATACCAATTTTTGATCAGTAAATATCATATACCGCTGAGCCTAAACTATTTAAAGTTGTATATTGCTGAAAAGCAAATTTCGTAAGCTTTCAAATGAGACCGGTATTTCGCAACATATATTTTTTAAAAACTAAATCTACTTTTTTCTACTTACCTTACAACTTTTACGGGAGGGGGGGTTTGAGACCCCTAAAAGATTTAAAAATTTTATTAAGTAAATTTCATTATTATTGCTTAAAATTTTGTCAAATGATGCGATCAAAGAGTAGTTTTCAGACTGTGTTAATGATAAAGGCTATGGTCTCGTGGTTAACATGTAATCTCAATTTGATTTCAAGGTAGTTGGCTCTTGCTGAGAATTTGGCAATTTTTGTCGTCTGCAACTGGGCTCTTGGTCTTTTAAACCCTTTTTGGATAAGAAAATCCAAGAGTTAGGACACAAATTTTACGTCTTCCGATGCGCGAGGAATTAAGGGTGATGTTTTGAAAATTTTATGAAAATCGGTTGAGAAATAAAGTCACAAATTCATTTTTTAATAAACTGATTTTGTACCCCAATTTGAAAACATTTGAGGGTAGCACTGAAAACACGAGATCATCAATTGATGATCGTTGGAGCAAAAGAGTAAAATTCATGTTTGAGATAGCGGCATGAGCCTTTTTAAGCGTTTACGTGGAGCTGTCAGCTGATCGAGTGATTGTCGATAGCACTAGAAATTGTAATGCCATTATTGCGTAAGAATGTCTTTTTTGAAACTTTTGTAACGCAGTTAATAACAAACAATTACGGAATCGTTTCAAATGTTATGGAATAATTTAAAACTTAATGTGCTTTAATTTGAGGGGTTAACCATTTTTGACAAATTTTGTATTTTTTGCCGAGTCGAAACGTAAAATAAAGTCAAAAAGTAATTGCCGTAGTTATCAGTAGTGATGCAAGTAACTATTACATACTGGCTAGGAGCGAGCAAAGTTTTCGCTGCCGACATACTTCCTGCTCGACTCGAGCTGGCTCGTGAAATGGGAGCGGATGTGACGTTTGACACGGCTCAATGCCAACTGAAGGCGGAAATAATGAAGGTGACAGAAGGAGTTGGAATCGGACGAATTTGCGAAGCGAGCGGTGCAGCAAAGATGCTTAATGAATGTTTTTCCTATTTAAGAAAGGTACTGATTACTTTCGTGTTGATAATATTGTTCTCACTTCGGACACGTGGAAAAGTGGGGAAGTTAACTTAAATTATTCAAGTCCGAGTTGCTAAGTGCTAGCATATCAAGCAGTAAAATGATCCCGGACAGTTTTGGAGGAAGCGGCAATGATAATGCAGGTTTCTTGCCAACTTTCATTTGTCGTTGCATCTACGCAATTGCTCTAAGGGTAATGGTAACGGTCTTTTTTCCGAGTTGAATATATGAACAACATTACCATCCTGACCCATGTCACACCGAGTCAACACAGTGAAGTTTGTTCACTCAACACGTTGAAAGAGGCGACTTTTCGGGGCCCACTAATGGCCGCCTTGTGAGCGGTGTGCTACGCACTGCCAGATTGCATTATGTATTCAGGCGCGGTTCGAAATGGATTGCTGTTGGCCTGTTTTTAATAGCTTGCGCTGCGAATCTCGATAACCGTTTATTCCGTGCCTGCATCTCAAGGAAGAGGAATAATCATCACAATTTACTAGCAAAATCGATCAGTTTCCGACACTGGGCGAGCAATTTTTTGTTAGTGTCTGGCTATTCGGTCATCATGACAACCAGAGGCGGCACAAATGCTAATGGTTGAAATTTTGGTTGTCATTTTAGCAACCGGTTTGCTGAGGAAAAATGACTGCAAGATGTTTTTACTACTGTGTGCTGGTTGGCTAACTTGAGAGGTCGGTTCAGGGTGGTCGTGTTACCTTGATCGGATTACCGAAAAGTCCTTTTCATGTCGAGAATGTTCTACAAGATATCGTGTTCAAATCACTTACCATCAACACTGTTCATGGCAGAAGGATATTCCACACGTGGGAGGAATGTGAACGTCTCATTGCCCAAGGAAGCGTGAGTAAGGTTATGTTTTCTCAACTGACCTCAAGTTCGCAAGTTGATTCCACTACATTTTACCTAAAGTGTCAAATAGGTTTGACTCATCTACATTTGACCAAACTTCCCCTTATTTGACCTTGAATGTGAAATTGAGTTCACTCAGCTGCACACAACTTCAACTGTAACTCAAGGGGAGGCTCGACTGTCTTCAGACCCGGACTACGCGGTTACTACCTTCGCAAGCGATTTGCGAGAGTCGATTGTTTTTCTCCGGTCACGTGGAAAATCTTACGTGGGTTCTTGAACATGCTTATGTTCAGACTGGCTTCTGAGTTACTTGCCCTGCTGGTGCAGCGCATTTCTACCACAATCAGGAGAAAGCGCCGTAAAGCTGCTTCTCCAAGAATGCAGCAAAGTAATCATCTTAAGGCTCGAGCGCCTTACAATCGCTGTCGTTAACGGCACTTCCATTGTTGCATAGGCGCCAAGCTTGTTAAGTGGGGCTTTTGAAAGGCAGCACGAATAGTATACATGAATACATCATGCAACCATCCTCGTTTTATTTGCACTTAAACTAAGGGATGTGGAAGCGGTTATTTTTCAACCGCTTCCGCACCTATCGCTTCCACTTCCACTGACGAAAAACGAAAAAACGACCGTTGATAATTTTTTAAACTTTTGTGGGTCTGTAGCCTGCCTTCTACACTTTATCATTTTGAGAAGACAAAAACCTTCATTTATTGCTATTACTTTACCTACTTCGCTTGAGCTTATTGTTCCGAACTACTCTGTGTTTCTTTTTCGTAGATATCAGAACTCGTGTTGAATGTAGAACAGTACTTTTCAACCTTTTTGTCATCGCGGAACTCCTAATGTACCTTTGCATTTGTCACAGAACCTCCGCTAACAAAAATTTAGAAATCACGAATTGCTTGCAAGAAATTCAAATATTTCGTTTCTACAATTCAAAAAATAATTAAACACTTCAACAAATAGACAGTTATTACAAGTTCGTTCACTACTTACAACTACTTTTACAACAGTAAACCTAATGCTTCTCAGATCTAAACCGTATGACCACATATTACAGCTCTCGACAATAACCTGTCGTCACAACAACAAATTACACCGTATAGCGCTGATTTTCCCTCTCTATCTTCAACTAACTCTGACTTTGAGTTAACTTTAACTCTAATCATCATTACGGACTTTCTGTCCGTCCCCAAAACACGTACTGACTCCGATCTTTTTGGATAGTGAAGTGCGAAATTTCTGTCTTATATATAGTATATACATGTAAATCGAGCAAAATTGAACTGCACCAATCAGCAGCCGCCTCAACGGGGTGGTGCGGTCCCCAACCGCGTTTGGGTTGGGTTAAAATGGCTGTTGGCCTTCCCGAGGGTCCCTGTTACCCCGGGCACTCCCCTCACACAAACTATTTTTTCGCCGTACAGCCCCCTGAACGACCGCAGAAGGGTAGCACGCAGCCTCTTTAAAATCGGCCTGTCTTCTCTCTTCTCCTGCCTTTCTCTTGCCCGTCTTTTCATCCTTCTGATGAGCGGCAGCTTTCATTCTAACCCTTGTCCGGTCTTTCCCTGTTCAGTGTGCGCTGGAAATGTGACCTGGCGGGGTAGGTCAGTGCAATGCTGCACATGCTCTAATTGGGTTCATTTAAAGTGCTCACTACACCCCTTCTCTAGATTCAGAACTCTTGGCAGCTCTCACTCCTGGAGCTGCCCTCTCTGTTGCGTCCCTGCTTTTTTGGAGGTGCTACATTTACCAGCGCCTCCTCGGACTCCTCCAGCTGGTATACCTTCAATGCTCAATCTGGCCCCCTTCTGCTAATGCAGTACTCGCACCCCACTCTCGTCTTCAAACCTCTTATCCTATTTCCGCCCACTTTGTATCTTCTCCCTCTGCACCCTCACCACCGCCTCTTGCTCCTGGCTGTTTCTCTTTACCTTCTGCTTTTTCTTCCCTTCCCTGACTCCCTCAAAGTTCTTCAATGGAATGCTGAGGATCTCCGAGCCAGGAGCACTAAACTGCTACACTTTATTTCGTCTCATCCCGTTGACCTTATTTGTATCCAGGAATCTAACCTTAATTCATCTTCCTCTTTGCGGATTCCTGGATTCTCTGCTTTGCGATCTGATCGCAGCCACTCCCGTTCTGATATTTTTTCTACTCATGTCACAGACGCTAGCGGCGGCGTCATCATTTTCGTCAGGCAGAGCTTGTCCTTCTCTGAGCTTTCTACCTCCTCTCTTTCTTCGCTTGACCCCTACTCTGATTATGTAAAGGTCAACATCTCTCTAAACTCCTCCTCGCTGTCATTTCTTTATTGTTTATGCTCCCCCTATTCGCTCTTCTCCGAAAGATAGCAAAACCGCTTTTCTCCCATTCTTCTCTTCTCCAGAAATCTCTTTATTCTGGGAGACACCCCCTCTAGGACTCAAAAAGTACTTCCCATCCCTGTGGGTAGAAAGCATTTCATTGGGTCATCTCCTCTGACATACCTACTCTTCTTCATCGCTCTTCTTGCAGTCGCTACTTCCCTGACATCTCCTTTGCTCTTTTCTTTTTCGCCCTATCCTGCTCCTGGGAGGTGCTTCAGGACCTTGGCTCTGATCACCTACCAATTCTACTAACCGTCCCTCTTTCTCCGGTCTTTCGCCTTAACGAACGTATCCCTTTCTTGAATTTTCAGAAAGCTCGTTGGGATGACTTTGCTTTTTACTTTGACTGTCACTGTCCTTCTGAAGAGAAATACTCGTCTCTTTTTCTTTCCTTTGCTGCTGTTCTCTTTACTTCTGTGACACTGAATGCCCTCCTTACGATCTGGTGATCTGGACAGACGGCTCTGGCGTACTTGCCAACTGCTCTCTTTGTGGCACTGAGGCCACCTTTTTTTTCAGCTGGCCCAATATGCTCAAGTTTTTCCGCTGAAGCCTGCGCCATTCTGCACGCTCTTTGCTGGTCTCGGCAACACCAACAAGTCTTCCACTTCTCATATCTGATTCTCGTTCTGTCCTCGCCACTTTGTCCTCTCCTCCACCTTTCCTTTTACCTTAACTCTTTCACTCCCGCGATCATCGATTGATGATCTCGTGTTTTCAGTGTTTCCCTCAAATTTTTTTAAATTGAGTTACAAAATTAGTTTGCTAAAAAATCGATTTGTGACTTTATTTTTCATCCGATTTTCATAAAATTTTCAAACGATCACGCTTATTTCCTCACACATCGGAACATGTATAATTTGTGCCCTAATTCTTGGATTTTTATACCCAAAAAGGGTTAAAATTACCAAGAACCCAGTTGCAGACGACAAAATCGGCCAAATTCTCAGCACGTGCCAACTACGCTAAAATCAAATTGAGATTACATCTTTACCACATAACCAAACCCTTCATCATTAACACAGTCTGAAAACTACTCTTTTAGGGCATCATTTGACAAAATTTCAAGCGATAATAATAAATTTTACGTTTTTGAATTCCCAAATTTTTTAGGGGTCTCAAAACCCCCCAAACAAATTTGAGTGACAAGTAGATAAAAGTAAATTTAGTGCGTAAAAAATATGATATGTTGCTAAATACCGGTCTCATTTGAAAGCTTAAAAAATTTGCTTTCCAGCAATATATAACTTTAAATAGTTTGGACTAAGTGGTATATGATATTTACTGATCAAAAATGAGTACTGTACATCATGTCAGTTCAAAACCCCAAAAATTTTTTGACTTACCTTCACTAAATTATAACTTTTAGAAAAACTACACCCTATAAAAAGATAAAATAAATTGCAAATGTTTCACCACTAAAGTCGTCATTTTGTATCAAATTTCCAAGGAGACAAAGACTGAAACACAAGTTTAAAAGCTAGCAGAAATTTGGCTTCTCTAAATCAAAGTTTGCTGTATCCCACTTGTTTCTCAACAAATGGGAAGGGTGTAAACAAGCGGCTGTTTCATTATCAGTGACAGCATATTGTATTTAAACTTGATGTTTTCTGAATCTTGAAGAAATTCCCTGTTCAAAAATACATAATGTTACATGGTTTAGGCTAACCTCTAGCAGATAATAACTGATCATATTTTAGGTACTGAATTTAACTACCAAAATTTGGTACCGGTCGGTACCGGTCAAAAAAAAGGTCATGTGCATCAGAAAATTGCAAATTGTAGAAAACCTAGGCTTTTAGGTAAGTTTTGATTGATGTACCTTGAAAGCTTAGTTCCTTAGCATCATTTTGCGACCATTTCTAAAAAAATTGGTAGAAAATGAAATCTGTAGTGGTCTTTGAGGTGAGGGTACCTCTTTAATATTGAAGACAACTACCCCCCAGTTGGGGGGGTTCATTTGCATAAAATTTGCATATTCAAAAAAACATTTTTTTTTCTATTTGAAATCCTCAAGAAATGTAGATTCAACGATATATCACACTTAATGTAGAAGTAGACAGCTGAGTAATGATTTACAAACAAACTTGAGGTACATAATTATGATTAATTATGATTGATTATGACAGTTTTTCGCACTGCCACCTTACAGACAATTTTTTTCGCTATTTTCGCGGGAGCAAAAGAGTTAATCCCTGGCAGAAACTGGTTTCTCTCTCCTCCTGTTCTATCAGACTACAATGGGTCCCCGGACACTCGTTTCTCCCAGGCAGCGACTTGGCTGATGAGCTGGCCAGACGGGGAGCGCTACTTGTTCCCCCAGCAATCCCTTGTAGTCTCTCTTATCTCTCGTATCCACTCTTCTCTTGGGCTGGAGGCATACTGTCTCACCTAAGTTCTTCGACACACAGGTTCCCTCGATTTCCACCGAGTAACTTGTGCTTCTACGTCATGCTCGCTGTGTTCTCTCGCCTTCGCTGCAATGGACACAGTCTTCTGTTAAGCTCCTATCTTTCTAGAATTGGCAGAATCGAAAATCCTTCCTGCAGCGCTTGCGGACACCCGTTCCAGAACACCTCTCATCTCATTTTGCACTGTCCAGCTACGGACTCTTTGCGTCGCTCGCTCTTTGGCAATTTTCTGTCTCTCTACGACCTCTGGTCCAGGCCCTGGGGAGTTGCCCAGCTTCTGGTGCCTCATGGTTTTCCTCCATCAACCCATCCCTCGGAAGGGGTCGGGTAACAACAACAACAACAGCAAACCTGAAATTACAGATGCACTATTACGTAACAAATGGAGTTAGCAAATTCAGACGTTCTTAAAGTTGTATACAGAATTACGTCACAATCTACAACTTGCTATCACAGGATTCTGTTACTATTTATATACACGGAACACCACTACATATAAGAAATCAATATACTGAAATAAGAAATAAATACTAGTAATAAACGAAAAACCTTCGCGGTCTCCTCACGGAACACAACTGCATGTTTTGCGAAACCCCTGTTGAAGAGCACTGATGTGGAATGATCAAGTTGTTTCCGTCGTGAGTAATTTCTTTTTCAACATTTTCAACCCATTAACCAAGGCTAGTTAAGTTTAATCAAATCATCATTTTATTGGCTACGTTTCATTGTCCAAACTATCTTTTTCTTACCCATAATCGATATAAAATGTGATGATAGTTACACTTTTTCTTGTTCTCTCGCGCTACTGATATCGCACGTTTATTAAGACTTATAGTGCAACTTCACCGTTTAATCTACATTGGGAAATGGACAAAACTTTTTTGCCAAGTTACTCTTCAAGTCAAATAACCTATGTGGAGGAGGAAGCGGTAGAATTTTCGCGCTTCCGCTTCCACATCCCTGCTTAAACTGTATTTATAGGTTGTAGAGCTATGACTAGAAATACTATTGTGTTTAGTCTAGGCAATTATAAAATGGCCTTTTGTGGAGTTGTGGCTTTTTGCAACTTACTGTACTGAGCATGATTTTAAGAAATTCAAGGTTATATGTAAGACTGGTCCAAATTCGGCGAAGTTTTTGATTTTTTTGTTTTTCAGCAACTTGTGTATGGATGAGAGAAGTTTAAATATGAATTTGTTTTCAAAATATTAATGTTTGATGGTTAGTCAGAGCTGTTCTACGGGAAAGGAAGCGTTTTAACTAAGCCGCTGACTCTGGCCACTTTTTTTCTTTACTTCCTTTGGTTCAGGCCTTGGGCAGTTTCCCGGTTTCTGGGGCCCATGGCCTCCTGCCTTGCCCCCATTTCTCGACAGTGGTCAAGCGACAACAATAAGGCCAAAATTTTTTTTTTTTCTTTGCAATTTTTTTCTGATAAATACGAAGTAAAATGCCCTCCGGTAGCAATTAAAAACGTGGTTCTTTTGATTATTTTGGTTTAAGTTTTAGCTTTCTATCAGTAGTTACTAAGCTATGACAATTTCAATAAAAACCTCCGTCCAACCGTCAAAATCAAAACAGTTTTGAAAAAGATATACATTAGAGTTTCTCTCATCCCTGCACAAGTATTTGAAAAGTCGAAACTTTTGTCTTAAAAAAATTTTTACCACTCTTTTTGGATTAGGTTGGTGTATGTAACTTCTCAGAAATGTTTCTTCACGCATGCAACGTCATTTTAGGTCAATCCGTCGGTTGTTGTCTCCCATCAATTGGCGATGTCGAGCTATCAGGAAGCATTTGATGCATTGTTAAGTGGGAAGTCTTGCAAGATCGTAATGGACCCGCAAATGTAGTTTTGATTAAGCCTTTTGTTGTTAACTTTTTTGCAATCATGCTACTTTGTAAATAGTTTCAATTGAGCACTTATTTTGCTTATTCTGCAATTATTTGTTTTAGCTTTTTCGCTACGTCTTTTGTTTCTCTGAAAGGCTTGTTGTGCCACTCGGAAAAAGATTTTTAAATGAGATTGGATTTCTTTACATTATATAGTACAATGCATTCCTCATTAGGAAAGGAGATATTTAGAATATCACTGTGGCTAAAGAAAGCAAAGTACATGTATTTGTCAAACACAAAGTATAATTAAACGAAAAGCACGGTAAAAACTTTGAATTTTGTCGACCTCAAGTTATCAATGATGTGGGCGTTTGTTTAAGTAATTATTTACTAATTCACTTTTAGTACTTTTATATATACAGTTTGTAGCTCATCTTATTACGGTACATTGGCTCTAGGCTATTCAAGTAAGGGCTTTGTCCTCTGCTTTGCAAGGTGGCCTCTTTTTTTCGTTTTGGCGGTAGCTCAGTGTAGTGCAATGCAATCTGCAATGTCTTTATGCGATTTGGGTGAAATAAAAAGCTTTTGATGATTGAATGGAAGTTTTCCTGTTTTGTTTTGAGATTTAGTTGGTTGACGTGAAATAACATTTTCGTTGGAGCAGAGGAAACTCTCCACGTTAGCAGCCAAACTAGCCGTGTGTAGTTCAGGTTAAAAAGTCCACAGAGTAGAGGGTCACGGCAAATCTAGAAAGATCGATTAAGGAATAACTTTGCGAAAAAATGAACCAATTGCTAACAAAAGCAGACGTAGTAAAATGTTAGTTTTTCCTATTTCTTGTGGTGTAAAATCCTGGATTAGAAAAGTTATGCTGTTATGGGTTTCGACTACCGTTGTTATAATTGCTTGAAAATTATATTTCAAAAAAAGTAAGGTATTTATGTATTTCAAGGAGGTCGTCGAACACTTACACCAGAAACCATTCGCAAGCACACTAGGTTGATTAATAATGGCAGGGCCTTTTTTCCACCGTTTTTCTGGGAGTGATGAAAGAACGCTGAGGCTCCTAAAGAGCTAACACAAAGATCTGGTTAGGAGAAACTAGCGTTCAACTTTGAACCACCTATGACTTCTATGGAAAAAAGATCAAGGCAATGGCTCATCGATAATGACTGTAGGTCGTTTATTTTTCAGCGTATTATTACATATTTACATCAACTGTAAATAAGTTCACGGCGGCACTCTTAAGGCTAACTGGTATATTTTTACCAGGCTGACCAGAGGTACCGTTTTAAACATGACAGCCCTGTTTTTTTCATATTTTTTCTGCCGTCCCGTCGTTCTTAATGTTGTCCAGTTTCGTAACAAAAGAATGTCATAATTACGAAAAACAGAAGCACGTTTTTTTGCTATTAAGTTGCGCTTTTTCTCTAGCTTGCTATAAATACCTCTCTTGGTTATATTGCAGGATTTATCTTTTGCTTTCGTGTAAATACAGCTTCTGTTGAAAAAAGATTTTCTATTAGGAACACTATGTGGTCAAATGAGAAATCCCAGAGTATGCATTGTGATAATAAAAGCAATGCTGATTGTAAGATAAAATCATGATATGGAGTGTGGCGCGTTCTATATTTAAGCTTGGAAAGACCGAAATTCGCTGCACGAGATTTCTTATCCTGATTTGTTACACAAGAAATATGATTGATAGCTAGATCAACATTGAAGAATTACGTTATAAAACTCCATTGCTTGCATTTTTTAAAAGAATACTTAGTTACAAGATAAACATATCGGTTGCACCGTTTTTGCCGCAAAATGTCCCCTTTTGGCTCAATAAAATAAATGAAATACGGTCAGCCGAATTCTTAGGCTACGTTCATAAACATGAGGTTTCACGATTGGAACCACCGCTTCGTCAGATGCTGTAAAATACCAACAACTACAAACAAAAGCTAGAAAAAACTTACCTGCAAAAAATATCATATCAGTGGGTTTTAGAAACACAAAGGAAAGGCTACAAAATCGAATCTTGAAAAAGATAAGATTTTGCAGTGAAACTGCATCACGCTAAAGCTGACCAAAAGTTGAGCCTCCTCTCGTCACAAGCCAAAAACTGAGCAAAACGCAACAATGATATCTTAAAAAACTGGCTGCGCCTATGCACCCAATCCTGTTGCAAAAAAACAAGATTGGAATAGGATTTTTTTGCAACAGGATTGGGTGCATAGGCGCAGCCAGTTTTTTAAGATATCATTGTTGCGTTTTGCTCAGTTTTTGGCTTGTGACGAGAGGAGGCTCAACTTTTGGTCAGCTTTAGCGTGATGCAGTTTCACTGCAAAATCTTATCTTTTTCAAGATTCGATTTTGTAGCCTTTCCTTTGTGTTTCTAAAACCCACTGATATGATATTTTTTGCAGGTAAGTTTTTTCTAGCTTTTGTTTGTAGTTGTTGGTATTTTGCAGCATCTGACGAAGCGGTGGTTCCAATCGTGAAACCTCGTGTTTGCTAATGTAACAATATATACTAGTTAGCGTTAAGAGTGCCACCGTAAGTTTATTCTAAATTTCTTGTACTATGTTCAAGGCTGACGCGGCTGACCATTTTAATATTTGTCTCCAGTTGCATATTAAAAAAACAAATTTTGGGGGAGGGCAGAGAATTAAAGAGGCTCGATCTTTTTTTCAAGCAATGTTATTTGGTAACTTCAATCTTGTTTGGGAGGGGACCAGAACATTAACTCTTTTTTAACTCACTTTTCTTCGATCAAAAAAAATTTGTTCGACCACTGGTAGCGATATCACAACTTCAAATGGCTATAACAAAACTTTTGCAGCACAGTTGCCAATAAAATTTATTTCAAAAGAAATATCAAAAAGTTCTCTCGTCCTAAAAGTTAACCAGCAAATATAAATCTAAACAGTTGACAGTGTGCAAAAAACAAAAAGTGACACATACAAGTATGTTTTATTAGTTAAGAAAGAGAAAAAAACTATTAGAGAGAATTTTTTTCCTATTTAATCTGCAAAACTAAAAGTGCTGACTTTTTTGGGGGATTAACTTTTTGACAGTGAGATTTTGATCAGATCACGGAAGCAGAGTGAAGTCTTTTTTTTTTTTGAAGATCGATTTTTTGTAACGACAGATTTTGTCTCAAAAAAGACTTTTTTTTCGTTTCTTTGCCGCTATTAAGCCGTTTGAGCGTTAAAAATATTTTTTCGCTAGGCGACGCTGTAAAACTATTTTAATGTACATTTTTCAAACGGCGTCAAAATAATGTTAATTATTAACCCAGATAAGCATGAACATACGTTCATTGATAAGGCAAAAATTCAACCAGTTAGATTAAAGCTACGACCTGTTGTCGTTTTTCAGCTCGAAACGTTGTTGTTTGTCGTTTGACAGGAGTTAGATCATATAATTGACTTGTTCGGAAGTCGTTAGCTGACCACCAGGTCTGGTTTGTGCTTCGCAAATGGCGATAACAGATCTAAATGTGAAGTTCAGTTTAGGAATTAAGATGATCTTGCCAAAGTATGAGGAGATTAAATACTGGTAAAGAATACCTTTCTAAAGAATTGTTTTAGTATCTAAAGAGTTACAGAACGCTGTGGTGACTTAAAGAAGTTTTCCCTTCAAACCCGATTAAAATAAAAACTTAAAACAAAACGTAGATGCTAGGCTACAAGTTTTACGCCAGGTTTTGCCTTCATCCACTCATCTAGAAAAACAAATCGTAAGATTGAATTTCTTGATGATTACGTAGCTGCGCTTTTGGGAAGGTGCTTCATGGCAATTTTTCCTACTTCGTTGCACTCTTCGCGGTCGAAACGCATCGTACCAGCAGTAGGTTGCTGTTGCCTCCGAAACGGGTCTGCACATAAAGACGTTGTGGCATAATAAACAGAACGGTTCTTTGTAACAGGAAAATAAAAATATATTACCAAAAATGTTTTAGCACCATTTGCTTCCCTCTTATAATACTGTACTAACAGGCTGGATTAACTTAGTGGGGAATATCAAAAGATTTTTGCTTCTGTTTAATTGAAGATGAAGGCTTTTTTTAAAAGAACATTCTAAAGCAGTCTTTGTGAGGCTCTGCTATCCTGAAATTGATTCAGATCTGGCCACTTATCACCAGCGAGACTATAGGTTATGCTATTTTGAATTTTGTCAAGAAGGTTAACATATTGGAAGAAATAGTATTCAAACTAAAACCGTCTGATGCAAAAAAAGAACATATTTCTAAAAAAGTAAGGGTTTTACGCATTTTTGAAAGAATTGACCTTTTTATTTACTTTGATCCTTCAGTCCGTATTCCTTGTAAGTTTAATTGTTACTCATAGAGTGGTTCACCGGTAGAGCCTACTACATTTTGCATAACTGGACATATAGGATTAACCACACGTTAATTATAAAAATATGATCACATTGGAGAAGCCTATAAACAAAAGGTTCTTGGGATCGTTTCTAATCAATAGATAACTAACATAGCTAAATTTGCAGGCGGTAGATATGCTTTGTACACGCAGAGGCAATATAAGAGTTTGACTTCAGCAATGCCATCACAAAATCTACCTGTCCTTCATGAAGAGGAAGTCTTTACTGACAGGTGATTTCTTCAATGTCGAGTTGTCAACGCTTACTTTGTAGCCTAACTTAAGTCAATGCTTACTTCGTAGCAGTCACTTCGTATCTGTGGGTCGTGACCTCCAGTGAGATCACTTGCAGTTTTCAGAGAGTCGTCAATAGTTTTAAAAAACTTAATTTCCAAACAAAAAAGGTCTTCAATTTTGTTTGGGATCAAAAATAGAAAAACCTGATTTCCCAAAAAAAGATAAGCTGGACGAGATTACGAATACTTGCAGACTTCAAAATTTAAACTGGGGTCGCCAAAATAAATTTGGCAGCCCTGAGGCTAGTGGATTGAGGTTAAGAACAGTGCTTCTTAATCTTTTACGGTTTTGTTCATCCCAAACGTAGATTTACGCCAGGGGCGAAGCCAGCCTAAAATAAGTAGGGGGGGGAATCATAGGCGAGATAACTTTAAGGAAAACCTCGACGAGATGTAGTCCCAAGCCACAACCAGGAACATTGTTGCAACGTAAGGGTTTTCTCAGCACGACATAACATATAGCTTAACTTAATCCATTTATTTTTAGAAGCTACAGGTTGCTTTGAGTTTATGAGCCAAAGGTCGAGTTTATCGAAATTTTTTTAGACCACTCGGTGGCGAAGCCTATGAAGCATTAGCTTGTAACGAGGGTCTATAGGAAGGTCTGAAAGGATTTTCTCCCCAGAAAATGTTGAAGAACTAGATTTGATTTGGTGCGATCTGGCGTGCATCTTGTGAGAAATTTTCTTTCAAAATGGGGGCAAAATTAATGTACAAAAGTCGGACAATTGAGCCTATTGCTCAGAAATTGACTTTTGCATGAAATATGAATGGTGTTGTGGAAAATTTAGATAGTTTTGTTAGTGGTTACGTCTGGCTCGGACCTAGAACCTAGAAAGAGAAAAAAACCTAGAACAAACTGTGAAAAATCTATTATAGGTCTAACCGGGTCAGATTTAACCACTAAACCCCTATTGCCATTATGCACTAATGTCGCGTAACTAGAATTTTGGTTCTATCTCGACTTTTTTTAATTGAGGCGACTTATAGTATCGCTCGGAAAATCAATTCTGACTGGAACTCAACAACTAGGTAAAGGTTGATTTTCATTAAACGCTTAACCGCAATACATTACACCAAGCACTTCTTGATGAAGAACAGAACAGATATAAATTTCTTCACTGGTGGATCACTTAAAACCAATGTATCCCAATATCAAGGCAGAAAAACTAAATCAATGGATTAACCACTTGATTCTCGCCAAGTTAATATTCCACAACGATATCCACATCTAACCACCACTGAATAATACGCTATCCATTTTTATACTACTCTACTCTCTCGTGCACTCTCTTGCACTCCCTTGCACTTTCTTGCATTCCCTTGCACTCTTGGTGTGTAAAAATCTCGTCGCCTTAAATATATGAATGGGACGCAATCTAGAATAATCTAGAACGACATCATATGACAAAAAAAGCACCCACTAATAAATTACGTCATATCGGCAATCGAAAACTTTCGAGAAGGAAAAGAGTATTCAAGGTCAGTGTTGAAAGTGAACATGTCATCTACCATTGTAACGTCATAAAGAAGGCATGTTACGACACAAAGCTTAATTCAAAAGAAAAAAAGTTTTGCAAAAACAATCGAGATATAAACCAAGTTTAGATTCGAGACAATTCTAGATCCACGAATAAAATAATTACGGCAGAACGAAAGCAATGAATTACTGAGACTATACATGCAATAATTATTCTAACAAAGCAAATTTATTTATTCGTGACAACCATCTCAAATAACAGATCCCTGCTTTCGGGCATCTTATTTTTACGGCATAAAAAAAGTAATAGCTAGCAAAATTAATCGTTGTGTTTGCCCTGCGCTAAATTACAGTAGCTAAACTTCGGCAAACAGAAGTAAGGCGACAAGCCCAGCACATTCTGCCCGTGACCCCGCTCGTCATTGTCGCATTCCATTCACTCAAACGCTCTCCCGAGACGACGATGTTTTTCCTATTACTTTACAATGTTGCCGCTCCATGTGGTTTTGGTGTAAGATCTACACTCTACACCAGGGCTTCCCAAACTTTTGATGGTTTGAAGCCCTTGAAGAGGTCAAACATTGATTACAGAGCCCACAAAAAATTAAATAGAGATTACATTAACACTTATCAATTGTTATTTAATGGCTAGGATGCATGCTCTATTTTGGTACTTGAAATATTCAAACATCTCAAAATCGGGCTGAAAAAAGAAGGAAATCCTACGTAAAAAACGCCTGAGAACGCGTTATATTGCCCGAAATTTGGGTGAGCTCTAAAAAGAACTCCTCTCTCGCTCTCGTAATTTATGCTTTTCGAGATCAATTTATTGGATCGAAGTAGCTCTGTACGCACTGAAAACAATGCGCTGTACATTTGTACTGCCGTTGTGAAAAGGGCTCCGCGAGCCGGATAAAAAGCCTCTTGTTTGTAGTCTTCGTTTGCGGAGCCCTGGGGCTCCGTACGGAGCACTTTGGGAAACCCTGCTCTTTACTACTGCATGCATTCCGCCATGCAGCAAATTGGCTACAATCTTCAATCAAGTTGTGACTTTCTACTTAGCTTCGCTATATGGCATTTTTCGATTCATGAGTACATGCGCCATTTTAAAAGAAGACATTAGAAGAGGCTGTTTACTGGCAAAGTCATCTACAACCAATGATCGGAAGGAATTTTGCTGTTAGCACAAATAGTCCTGCTGTTTCTTGAAAAAATGTACAGACTTATTCTGATGAATACGGTGTTAATTTTATAAATGACTTCTCGGTTTCGAAGCTGCCTAACACTGGTTGCTTTATCTCACATTGCAAAACATACATTGAGCAAACGGTTCTTGGCTCGTTTCCTCACTTTTGGAAAGAAAAAATCAGTACTTTGTGTAATTGTCATTCCATTTCCTTCTTTTCACTTTAGAAGAGAGCTGGCTATTGAAGCAAATCTTGCTTTTTCAAACTAGATACTGTTTACTGTGAAGCTGATTTACCTGGCCTTTCCTGATCAACTGCTGCAGTTTTAGCAGCGTTTTCATTAAAAGAAAGCGTTATCTGCAAGCACCGCATTTTAACACTTTGACTGCCACGGCTTGCAAATATGTAAGCCACTATTGTTTCACTGGACCCCATGGCTTGCAAATATGCAAGCCACCATAGTTCCACTATCAGCATCTGCCTTACAGAAATGCAAGCCAGATATGGGCTTTTCTAGTGGCGGTTTGAAAGCGCAGCCTCTTACGATAAACTTGTTATGTTTGGTTTGGGCAAATCAACGAAAATGGATAATTTACAGTAGTCTGAAGAAGAAAACTGTTAAATTGAACAAAACAACGAAAAACGTCACATTAGGCAATGCTTATTCAAGCGAATCATTTCTGATGCGAATTAAAGCAGTCTTGACACATCTGCGGCTGGTCAGGGCATTTGTCACAATATGTGTGTACCATTTTTGCTAGTCTCCTTGCTTCTTTTCTACCCCCTTCTTTGCTGTATTTAGCGTAGCACACATTGCAGTGTCTTCGTATTTTCTTGCCGCTCTCATCTACTCTTTTCAGAAGCAGATGAGTGTTATCTGAAGATCGTCGTTGTGTTTGACTCGCAATGTCAATCTGAAGGAGCTTGGCAGCCAACACCTCCCGAAAAGAGCGTATTTGGATCTTGTTCAGCGTAAGGCGCTTGTACATCACCCATGCGTTAACCACAGCTACTCCCAGTATCAGTTCAATCCCTAACTTTCTATACCACTTGACACCTTTCCGCATCGTCGTTACATACGAAGTCATCTGATCGGATAAGTCGATTCCTGCTTTGGCTTTGTTGTAAGCGATGATTGGCAGTGGATTTTCCGTAGTCTTTTGAGATCGACGTCTTCTGTTAGATGATTGAGGCTGATCCGGGGTGGCGCTGGTTGAAGGTTGGTTGGTCATGGGGTTCGCTTGTGGTCCTGGTGATGTCTGGCTCTGTGGCAGATTTATCGGTACCATTGTTGGAGCATGTTTTGTTGTTAGCATCCTCACGTCACGAGTGTCTCTCCACTTGAGCACTACCACGCCGTTTTCATCTTCTCGGGAAATAGCCTCCCCTCTTTTGAGTTTGGCATCCAGAACCTCTTTTGATATCCCTTTCTTCTTGGCTCTTAATGTTCCAACAACGTGGGTTTGCTTCTCTAACAAGCAAAGTGCTAGTTCGTAGCTACTGTAGAAATTATCTACGTAGAGCGTTCTTCCTTGGTTCAGGAGACCTTGTAAAAGTTCCAGGCAGACATTTTTGGCTAATCCCAATTCTCTTTCTCCTGTTCTTGATTTGCCTGAGTAGATCTTCATAGCCCACGTGTAGCCATCAACTGAGCACAACTTGAATAATTTAACCCCGTAGCGGTGTGCTTTGTTCGGGATGTATTGCCGGAAAATCAACCTTCCTCTCCAGGGAATAAGAGTCTCATCAATGACAATATCCTCGTCTGGTGTAAAAAAATGCTGGAAATTCTTTTGCAAAAGCTCGACCAAAGGTTGGATCTTTGCAAGACGGTCTCCTTGTTGGATTTCTTCATTGTTTGAAAAATGGATCATGCTAAGCAATGCCTGAAACCGATTTCGAGGCATAATAAGACGAGGGATGCATTGTTTGTAGATTCCATGCTTTGCCCAATAGCTTTCAAGTGTCCCAAGTCTTACTAGGCCCATCCATTGTACCAAACCAAGAAATTTTTTAACTTCCTCAGGGTTAGTGTCAGTCCATTTATACAGTCTCGAATTTTTTGTAGGCGGCTTGGAAGTTATTGTTTGGTTAGCATATCTGTTGGTTTCCAGGACTATATGGTTTATCACTTCATCATTGATCAAAAGTTGATATATGTCCATCGGGGAGCTTTCACGAGAAACATTTCTCTGCACACCTTTTTGACCACAAAAGGGAAAAGACTGCTGTCGTCCAGCAAAATCGCCCCAGCAGTCATCACCGGAACCTTGCACAGCCTCATCTGCCTCGTCTTCTTCCTCGTCTAGAACCTGGGGTTGAAGGGCAGTAGACAATATCCTGTCATCCCTTTCAGAACTCTCATCATCGGAAGAACTTTCATCACCAGGGGCATTTCCAGGTAGCCAGTCACAGTCTGCGAGAGAATCATCTGAATCGAACTCAGAATCGCTTTCGTTCAACAAATTCTCTATCTCATATTGTGTTAATTTACGTTTAGTCATTTTCTGCTCCTGGGCCTATATAAACCTAAAAAAGGACAGATCAGCATGCAGTACTAACATCTATACAACACACCAAGAGATCAAACAAGATAAAATCAAGCACACCTTACCGCTCACTATACTGTCTCTCTAGCCTTTGCCACTTCGACACGTGACTTGCAGCACGTGAAACTCTTTATGGTTACCGCAAACGAATTTTTGTAATGATTTTGCAAGGGACAACCAAGAAAATCAGTCTTTGAATTGTTTTCGTGGACATATGGATACTTTTTCACTGCTTTCTTAGTTAGAATTTCAGATGCAAAATGGAAGATATGGAAGAAGAATAAAAAGATGAGTAGGATAGACCTATAATTTGTCGGAAAGAAGAAATATATTAAAAAATGTAGAAAAAAAGTGGCTTGCAATAATGCAAGCCATGGACTCTAGCGTAAAAAAATTCTACACTTCATCCTCACGGGGCCATGGCTTGCACCTTTGCAAGCCACAATTTCATGCAGGAGCCGCGGCTTGCACTTATGCAAGCCACCAAATTTACGCGAATTTCACCACGGCCTCAGGGGAAACATTGCGAGAAATAGCTTGGCAGTCAAAGTGTTAAACATTTGGCTCAGATGTTATTTGATCTACATGTATAATAGCAAATTAAACGTTGGATGCTAGAATCTTGGAATCAATACCAAAATGACGATAAACAAGCATTATAAAGGTAAGCGAGAACCTTATAATGTTTGCATCATTACTCTGACATTCGGTGCTGTTGGTGCCTCGCAAAAAATGGCATTATTTGAGAACGTCGGTACTGTTGAGCACGGTTCAAGAATTTATCGTAGAAGCAACGAGCTTTTGAATTCCAGAAGCTAGTCCTCACTGAGCTCACTAGCAGTCAGCTAGCTCCAGCTGTCACTAGCAGTAAGAGCTGCCTTACATGCTATTCACGATTGCTGGGAAAAAATTAGATAATTGCGTGTTAGCAAAGTGTACAAAAATCGTGAATAAAGATTTCATTCATCCTTCTCCTTTTGTTCACCCTTACAAAAATTGCATTTACCCCGGAGTGAACCATTTAGCCAGATAAGAAACACTGGTTTTGACCTCTTTATCAGAAAAACTGGAGTTTAAGTCTTTGGTGAAACTTGAAACATCTTTATTTTCATTCGGTTTCGTGCAGCAGCGTGTTTATGAGTGAAAAGAAAATAAATTGATCCTCTTCATGAACCCTTCGGATTTCAATAACGTAGTTTAAACAAGAGATGTGCAGCCTTTTTTCAGTAGGGCCAGCTTCAAACATTAAGGAAATTTTGAGGGCCAGTCAGAAATTGTTATCCATGTTGTTTCTACACACAAATTACCGTTGATGCACCGACAGTTTCCACTCAAAAACGTGATGCGGACATTTTTCTTTCTTTTGGAGATCAGTAGCTCCACAGCAGCATATACAGTATATATCAAATTCTCCTAATTTTACGTTTAAGGGCCTTTTTTTTCGGAGATCGGTTTTCCAAAATCAAATTTATAGATTTGTCACGCCAAGCCACAAAAGTTAACATCGCCGGCTACAGATGCCATACTCCTGTTTCAAACGCAAAAGATTGACTAGTTTTTCTTGTTGAGCGTTTTACGAGCGTAACCTTATTTTGATACGTTTGCCCTAATCAACAGGTCAACTGTAAAAGTCCAAACCGGTCAAGTGTAACTAATTTTGAATAGCCATAAAAATCCATCAGATCCGGGTGAATGGTACTGATTGGAAATGGCACTTTGCGAAGCAAAAAATGGCAACTACTCACTGTGGTGCAATTAAATCTTGAAAGCAAGTTGATTCAGCTGTTAGTTGCGTAATATTTATAAAAACCCGGTAAATTGGGCGTTGGTGTGCTTGGACGTTGGGAAAGGTTGTATACTCTAACTCCCCATCTTGGCTGCGGTGCTTGTAGTAATATACTGCGACAGAACTACTGGTATCTTTTAATTGAATTTAAAAAGTAATTCCATGTGACAGCAACTGGAGGAAGAATAATAAATAAATGTCAAGAAATAAATCCGTAATTTAACGTTTTTATATATAATTTTTTTATTGCTTGCTGCAGCTCTTTACTTCACAACAATTCGAGGGCTGGATACAAACGAAAACCTCAAGCCAATGCAGCTTGCTACCATACATTGCCAAACTGCCAGGTCAACTACGCAGGGGCTTCAAGGAACTTGATAGGTAGCCAACACTGGAGTCATCATGTCGTAAAAGGTAGTAGCATCACTTAAAACGTTGCTTGCTTCATATAACTACAAGCGTGGAAATTGATTTGAAATAGCAACTCTTTCAAGCTCTTTAAAACTTAGAAAAGCCTAGACGCCTTGTGGCACTTACTGTATCCTCTAAGGAAAATACTGAGCTGAACGCAAGCCAAACTGACGAAGTCAAATTGAAAAACTGCGATGTGATACAAGCAGTTTACCTTTGCTAGTTATGACTAAAAAAATTATTGTTGTGCGTAAATAGGAGAATTTAAAAAATTTGTCACAACTGTTCATACATTGCACAACGCATACTGCGCATTCCATGCATTTTAACGTTGTTTTATTCCAAATATAGATGTAACAATGCCTAAAAATAATTTTTTCAATGCTGTATTTTGAATGATCTTAAAAAGTTCTCTTTGAACATACAAATCATGTACCTTTTTGGTGGCAAACAGAGGTAGAGAGAGCCCAAGTGAAGACTGCTTTTGTTTTTCTTTTTTTCGCTGCTGAGTGCACGATTTCGTTTTGTGAAGATAATTGTTCATGCGTGACTACCCACCACGTGACTTTCTTTTTTTACACTGTCGTCACACTCGAAGAATTATGGCTCAGGCAATTCTTTTCATTTAAATTTGCTTGTGGTTTAGATTGAAGTTAGACCACTATGCTTTAGGGTTAGATCAAAAAGGAAGCCAAGCTGAGTTTGCAGTAACCGTGCAAAGAAAAGATTCAGAAAAGTACGAACGGGGTTGGGCAAAGATGTTTAGCTATCTTTGACCTCAGATTGGCGGACAGATGTTTCTGTGCAATATGCAAATTTAAAATACTGTTTGATAAAAAGCATATGCGATTAATTCAATTGCACTACTTGAAAATGGGTTCTCATCTATTTGTTTGCCATTTATTTTCAAGTTCTCGAGTTAAAAAAGTGCAATCGCGAAAACCACGCCGTGTCGTTACGTTCGAAAGTCGCAATGAATTTGTCACAACGCCAGCGCTTCGCAGTCGACAAGATTACGACTGATTAAAAGCTAATTTGCCGAAGGCGCTATGTTCTTCACTGTCAGTTATGCACTGAAGTGAGAGTGAGAAATTTTAAGGAGTTTAAACAACATGTAAGTCACGATGTTTTGGAGTTAGAATTTTGATCCATTTTTTCAACATTTCGAAACTACTTTTGTCTGAGAGATTAGCTGCAGTAGGCTTTTAATGAATAGATGCTTCCAATTACCAGTATTTCTTTGTCAAACGTTTGCTTTTGGGAGACAGACGCAGTTTAGAAACGAGTTGAAAGGTACGGTATCAGAAAAAAATGAACTATTTAAAAACGATGTTTAACCACAAGGAAATGCGATGGCTATACAACACTTGTAACGTTGTTCAGATGGAAAAAAATGGTTGCTGGAAAATGTTGACAGCGTGCATTTAGATAGATTGTGGTACTACCTCTTTTTAAGCGATTTAAATTGGCCATCATCCGGGGCCATACAGCCAGCCAGATCAACAATCACGTTGTGACTCAGGAATTTTGGTTCTAATTCTGTAGGATAATGAAAGGCCCGAAAGTGCATTTATGTAGAGCAGAGATTTATCTCAGAGTAACAATGTTAGTCTTTTTTAAAGTCTGTTGCAATACCCCGTTACCATAAGGCTGAATTACACCCCAAGATTTCTGGCGCGGGTTGTGAACTCAAAGTCCATAGGATGAAGTCAATTTATAATGATGCTGCTGCTTTGTGATGGTGACTTAATGATGATGCTCACTTATTCATCAAAATTATCATGTTTATTTAGAGTTTGATTTCAGTTCTGCAATCTATATGTAACCCCGAACCAGGGGCACCACTAGTCGGACCAACCTCCCTCTCTGGTGACATTATTGCAAGGGTTAATACTTTACTTGCTTGTTTTTGAAAAGGTTTCTCCATCTGACTCAAGTGTGCCTAAAATGTTTTCACGGCTTTGGCAACATTTCGTTAATCTAAAGCATTGACGGGCTCCAAATACAATTTTTTATCATAAAATTTAAAATTAGACTTTATAGCAATCAGTTGCCTTTCATTAACTTGAAAATTGGGACAAATCGAGGGCCGCAAAACCTCTTGTGCGGACCGCACTTTTAGTGGCTGATCCAAAAACTTGTGCTGGGGTAGATAAATTACTTTGCATATTTCAATGAAGTGTTGCAGTAGCTGTTTTAAAAACTCAATTTTCTGAAATCTGGTTACCCAAAGGCGTGTTTAATCACAAAAAGGTATATGGCAAAGGTGAAGATCTGTTTGTATCTCGAAATACATTTTCGAAGTCCACTTTTTGGAATAAAATTCTTTTTCGAAATCGAAATAAAGAAATGAATATACGAAAGCGGCTACCGCAAACTTTATTCAACACACTTGGATTTTTAAAACATGAACAGAAAAGAGATGGAATTGATTAGGGTGCCCAAAGCCGTTACGTTAGTTTTTGCAATTTTGTCAATTGCGCTTAATTTTTCAATTTGTAGCGTAATTAGAAAATTAGCTTCCATGATTTACGTTGATGGTAGTAGGTAGTAGCACGTAATTACCTTGAGGTTGTATATGTTGTAAATGTAGTTTAAGCTGCGGTTTTGTCAAAAACTAAATAATGGGTAAGTGACCTGGTTATTGGTATTGGTGTTTTTTCGCACTTATTTAAACTGGTGTTAACACATTGTTTACATGTAATTTTGTTGTATAACTAATGATTATAAATAAGTGAAGTATTTTGCGCTGTAAAAAGTACATTTTACTTTGATTAATACAAGCACTTAATGACACGGTTTTGTTAGGACAAATCACAACCTGAAAACAGAAAATTGTTGGTCGGTCCATTTTAAACTTCTTAAAAACCTTTGTTTAAATTGCCATTTTTTTACTCTTGGCTGGTAACGGCGTTTATCTATAATACTCTGCTGGTGTTATAGAAGTGCAATGGTTACCGGCCAAACAAGAAATAAATTACTTTTTTTTCAAATTTGAGCACCTTCCTTTTAAAAAAAGCTACAGAATTAAAATCTTTTTCCCAATTCTTTGTCGCGACTTTTGAGCCAACTTATTATAATAATCACTCAATGGCCATAAACATTCTATTCTTCAGCAGCCAGTTTCACGCATGAATGCGATCATGAGGCCAGGTGATTTAAAAGAAAACGTAACGATTACAAGCGGGACTCACCAAAGAATCAGAAGGAAAAACTCTGCAAACATGCCCTCTTTCTGTCATTGTGCATTCTGTTTTAATTCACTGGCTTATGTTATATCGGTTAGCACACATTGTAGTTTATCGATCTTTCATTATCGAAATTTTATCTTAAGCAACTGTTCAAAAAATTTGCCTAGTCATATTTTTTTCGAAGGAATAGTTTTTGCATTTCTTTGCTTTATTAAATTTCTGGCTTTCATGGAATGAGATTAACTAAATTCCGGTTTGAAAACGTTCTCACAAAAAGATCGTAAATAGTATTTTCATGAAAATTTATACCGGATTTAAAATTTTTCTTTTGCGCTACCAAGCGATTGAGAATATATTAATTTTTAATGTTTGAAACAGTTGGTAAATGTAATGCATCTCAGCATCGTGAAATGCCTACCCCTAGTTATAACAACTTTCCAAATGATCTTTTCAACACCGTCTTTCTGGATTTGCGCAGCAAATTGACTGAGGTCAGAGGTGTTGGCGCAATCCAATCGTAAGGACTTTTGAGATGCAAGCAAAAAAAGAGCTGCGTAGGTTTGGTTCGGTGAGCATATTTGATGAGTAGAGCTAGCAAAATGTATTGGAAGTGAACTGAAGGTGATCTGCCGAGGTTAAATTGATTTTTTTGATCTTTGACTGGTTGTTCAACGTCGTGAGTCGGGTGGGTAACAGGCTCGTTGCTATGTCGACAATGACTGAAATAATGATCACGCCCTTAAGCCTCACAATGCTGGCGTGGTTGTGTCCGTCGAAGAGGCACCTCACGATTACTTTTTCTGTTTGGCCCCCAGGAAAAAACAATTTTCTCCGGCAAACAAGTAAATGTATAGGAAACGATGCCGAGTAACCGAAACAGAATGTTGAAACGTGGAAGTTCCAAAACAGGATAGGACGTTTGTAGATCAGTTTCCAGCGCCACCTATGCACTGAACCAGTACGGAATACTGGAAAAGATTCCGGGGTAATTCAAGTCTATGGTGTTGTTTCAGGATAAAATAAATGACCCTCGCTAGTCCACCAAAATTTTTTGAAAAGGGAGATTATCATGGTCAAATCGGGGGCCATGTCGGCCACTTATCTGACTTCGATGGTGATAACCTCGACATCAGTGATTTTCAACCAGTGTGGCGCGGCGTATTAGTGTGTCGTGAAGCATTCGTGGGTGTGTCACGAGAGCTTTGATCCTTCCTTGAACAAGGGTCATGGGACAGGTTTCCCAATATTTTTTTACTGTGAGATACGTTTTCACATTATGTATAAATCTCTTATTTTTCAATGATGCAATAAATAAATATGTTCAAGGACAATTGGTATTTTCTTCTGGTCAAATGGCATTCTCATCAATGATAAATGGCATTACTTACGTTTGTATTTGAATACTTTAATGCAATCTATGTCTGAAAGTTTCTTACTCTTTCTTAATAAATGGCAGCTTTCCCAACGACATCTTTTTTCAGTGTAAAAAAAGTGATACAAAAAACTTTCGATTCGTATTGAAATCATGATCAACGGCAAACTTTAGGAAATTAAATCAATAAATTATCAGTTTTCTACCTCATAAATTCGGTGTTATCATTTCCATTCTTTTAAAAATGTAAATGATAAAATGATTCGTTGAATACTGCTGGTGTGCCTTGATTATTTTATTGTCTAGTTCACTATGCTGTGAGGTGAAAAATTGAAAATCACTGCTCTACAAGTTTGTTGAATGTGAGTTCTGAGATGTTGTTCATTTATTTCTTTTTTATGCAAGCCGTAAAGTCATCTAGCACTGCTAGGCTGTGCGTTAATAAACCGCAACGACAAGCACAGAGCAATTTTGTTTGACACCAATCCATCTTTTCAAAGAGAACAATAGGTAGTAAAATTGCTGTTTGCCAAATGATTGTGTTCCCTTCACTGAACAACTTTGCAAGCCTGCTTATTTCAATAAACTTTACTGGAAGCTAATGTACGCGGTCAATCTGACAATCACAAAAGTGAAATGACGGCTATCTTTCAACTCGCTTATTGTGATATAAATCAATAAAGTGATGATTTGAAAATTACTCTTTTTTGAAACACTTCATTCGCCCAGAATAGCCATAAACGCAATGTTTTGAATCCGAAATGGCTTTAGTTGATTCTATAAGTGCTATATGCCGTGGAAAGGTTATAATTTTAATGATTGCTTTAACTTGAAAATTGTTATAAATTTTGCCTGAGTGTGGTTTTAAAAAAATTACAGCCATCGTCAAATCGATAGACCTGGGTTCAATTCTCTTCTAGATATTGAGTAATTCTTTACACCCTAAATATTGCATTTTCATATCTCTGGCATGCTACTCAACAGTAGGAGTCAAGCGGAGAACGAAATTATGTTGATCGAAAATTTACTCGGCCTGCAATGAAAATACATCCAGCGCTATAAAACCGCTCGCTAGTGACATTCCCAAATTATACAGGTTGTCCATAAATTATCGCTATGATTTTAAATATTCAACAAAGTTTTATTTTTTGAGACATTTTTGTTTGGTTTGTGTTATAATAACGGGAAATTCTTCAAGTTTTTTTCGTATATTCATTTCACTGCTTGATTTAACAATAGATTGTCTATACGCTATGAAGCTTGAGCAAGCATCTTTCAGAAGGAAATTCAATTATTTTTGGTGGTATTACTGTAACTAATCAAGTTTATAGTAATATAGAACGCCAGCGATGCACTTGGCAAACTGCAGACAGTGACACTGTTTCGATCTGTATAGTCTTTGTTTCTGGATTTGATTTCTGCTTTATATTCGGGTTACCAGACGGCACGTACCAAAAGCTAATTTAACGTAATGGCATAAATGCGATTAAATTATCAAACAATCGGGATTTTCTTTTGCAAACATAAGTCGTCCGGCGATCTGCAATGAATTACACGGTCTTTCTTGTTTTGACAAAACCTTTGCTACCGCTGACCATTCAGCTGTAATATGTAAACTTGACCGTGACTTTGGAATTTAGTCCCTTTTTTTGCGACTAAATATTGACGAAACATACATACAAGCAAACAAACAGTGATATCGCTGTTTTGTGGACAAAAGTCGGAAGAAAAATTTTCCCGTTTTGAAACGTCAAATTATTTAGTAGCTGTTTTTGTAATTGACAGCAGAACATTAGCATGGGCAATATTAGTTCTCAATGATTGAAAATCTCACGCTGCGTTCCGCAAGGATCAGCATGCTTTAGGTCCAACTCTTATTTGTATGGATATTGATGGTTTATCTTCTGTCAGTAAGTGCGACACAAATCTGTTTGCAGATAACACGTGTTTGGCGCTAAGCGATAAACTCTCTTCACTACAAGACACGATGAAAAGAGAGCTATACAAATTTGGCATATGCCTTAAAGTAAACAAATTATGGCCGAACTATAAAAAACTTATTTACTCATTAATAAATATTCTCACCAACCTTCGGACCGAAAGTTTAATTTATCGATTGACACTGTTTCTCTGAAGAGAGTATCGAATGTGAAGTAGAATGAGCCCTCCTTATTCGGTACTTCGTTATCCGGTAAATTCGCAGCTACAGTGTTTGGTAATTATTGCCCTCGATTCTATTTACGGTAAGAAAAATTCACAGATGCGATATCCGCTCGTGTTTTGTCTACCCCGCACCGCAGCGCCACCACGCTGCGCGGCCGCCACAACAATCAGTCTCTTCCCGCGTTTCCCATTGAACACAAGAGAAATCCTTGCCACGTGTTTTTTTGTGGATATTATTATCACGACTTACAGTAACGTATCATTGAAATTGAGTAAGGGCTGAAATCGCTGCTGTCCCTTAGCCTCTGGAGGGACATCATCTAACAGCATACGCGGCGAGTGAAAGGCAAATAAAAATATTTTCTGTTTATTTCTTTTGCTCGGTACTTTACATTTTTTTATGAGACTATTTTCATGTCTGTAGCGGTGACTTGCGACGTGCAGGAACACATCCCTATTATTACATGTGATAATGGGTTCGGTATACGGTAATTTCGATTTGCGGTAAGGTTTTCAGGAACGCATATTTACTGTATAACGAGGACTTACTGCACCTAGGAATTTATATCGATGTCAATTTTCAGTTGATTACTCATAGTTGTGGCCTTTCGATTAGCAAACTTTTCTGGTTTTATTTTGTAGAATGTGATACTTTACGACACAACCTTATGCATGCTTTTTTATTGTCTGCCATACAGCAGAATATACATAGAATTGCTCTTTAAGGTAGCAAAAAAGCGTTGGAGTGAAATGGACGTCAGAATGAATGATATTCTACGAACAATCAGTTTAGCAGCGAATTCTAATCTGTGACCGTGCAGTATAAAAGTGTTCATTTTTTATGCCAGAAGATATGTACAAATATGAACCGACCAAATTCATGTTTTAGCTTTGTCACAACAAACAACCTCGTTTTTTTGCTAATTATTCAACAAAAGTAAAGCATAATCACAATTATAACACCCGGGAGCAAAATATCTACTAAGTATTTCCACAAATAACAAAGTTTTTGCGCTGAATCATGTTCTTATCAAAGAAATGTAGTTACGGGATGAAACTCATACGAAAACATGCGTTGGATCAATTTTTAATAAAATTACAAAACGTATCTAATTAACGAGTATATTGCGTGGTTTTGATAGGGTCTGCTTTACGCTGTCATATGGGTTGTGTTTCAAGGTATCTACCAAACTTGTTATATGTTATTACTCTGTGTTTCACGCTATTTTCTAACATCTGTTTATGCCCTATGGTGACGTTGAAAGCACGGCATTACGCTTTTTCATGAAGGGTACACTTTATATAAATTTTGTATGAACCCGCTAGCATTTCTCACTTCACTATTGACCGGGAAACATCCTGACTAGAAAAAACGTCCAGGATTATTCGATGCATCCTGACCTTTCTCTTTAACGGTTACTGCTTTTTTGTATGCATCTCGCGTATCGTTTAAACCACTGGTTCTCAACCGTTGGACCACGGCCCGCTAATGGGCCACAGCACGTAAGTCGGGTGGGCCACGGACGTTTGCATACTTTAATAATGGGTTTGCAAGTCGAATGAGGTTGAGTAATACTGGTGCATATGAACAGCCATACGGACCAGCACCCATGAATTGGAGGCGCATTGACCTTATTTTATTTTGTAAATCAACCCAGATTCCGCCCGTGGACTGGCCATCTTCGGCACTGGGGAGGCAATGACCTTTTTTTTTGGAGCTCATGTCCGCTGCCATGAGTTCTGACGCTGATCTTAGCAACTTGTCATCACATCACAGACGTAATCAAAGTGGGCCACAAAAATATGTGATCCCTTAAAGTGGGCCACGGCAAGAAACTGGGCCTCAAAAATTGGTGGCTTATCGAAATGGGCCACGGCATGAAAAAGGTTGAGAACCATTGATTTAAACCAAACAATTAATTTCCTTCATCTTTTCTATGTTCTATTCTAATATTTTATGTTTGTTCGTCTGTCAGAACTTTTTTGTTTTGCTTTTACAACAGTCACTGAAGTGAAATTACTTACCAAAAGCCCGGGTTCAGATCCCGGGGTACCTGGTGAAGTTAATGGTTTGAATTTATCTCAAAGTCAGTTTTTAATGATGCAGCCCACGGTGATGACGTAAAATGGTGCTTGTACTTCATCTACATTCTACATTAAAGCTAAGGTACAACTACTGGTAATTTTAAATTTTCACCGACAGTGATAATTTGTTTTGCAAATATTACTACTGGTGGTGCTGGCTTTTTAACACATTGCTTTGTTTTACCCATGACCAAACGTTTTGAAAAATAGATAGCTAGTTTTTCATCCCAATGACTAATGTAAATCAACACATTAAACTTGCTTTGGATGTCTGCCGGAACACTTCACTATTTTTGTCTTTGTCACGTCACCAAAAAGTTTAGCATTTTATTCAGGTTGTTCTCGACTGACAATTTCGGTGATAATTTCACAGGTAATTTGTCAAAAAGTTTTTGATGAATTGTCTCTAAAACTCACCATAGTTATCACTTAGTGAGACAACATGAAATCATCACCAAATGCTCCGCCATTGAAAATTCAAAATAATCACTAAGTGGCGATCTTTACTCAGTGACAATTTTCAATGAGCATTTTAGCACTTTCGGTGATAATTTAAAATTTTATCAAAAAAACCAAGTCGGATAGCTATTATCATAAAATAAGCGCTTCAACTTTCCAATTTTGATGATATTTTATCGATAAAAAAAGTATTGAATCTGTCAAATAAACAACATTCAAGCATGCGGTGTACCATGGAAAAATCAATGCAGGCACTCCCGTTTCTGGATGTTCATGTTCAAACTCGAGAAAATGAATTTTAAAATTGGATAGATTTACCACCGACTGCTCCACCACTGACAAATCAAAATAATCACTCTGTGACAATTTTCAGTAAGGATTTTAACACTTACGATGATAATCTTAAAATTGCTACTGACAAATATTATCGCCGACCTGCCTCACCAGCGTGAACAGTAGAATTATCTCTGAATTTTGGAGATAATTTTGGTGGCAATTTAGAATTACCGCTGGTGCAGCTTTAGCTTAAAACGTTATTCATGGATACATCTCCTTTATGTGATCACCATTTTGCTTTATTATTTCTCTTTGCACAGATAACAAATATCTTCATCTTATATTGTTGTTGAATCATAACGCTTGAGTGTATTGGTGTTGCCAGAGAAACGGAGATAAGCGAATGATATATGTCTCCCACAAACAAAATGTTTTTTGATAAATTCGGAAAATTGAGAGTTGGGTCTATTTTTAAGATACCCAGAAAATCAAAAATTTTTTTAAAAAGCAACCACAATGATTTTGTGGTTGCTAAGTAAGATTTTGACCCCGCCAATTAATTTGATTGCTGCATTCCACTAATTCATTGTTGCTCAAATGCCATCATGATCAAAGTACCGTTTCGATAGGGGCCGGGTTTCATTTTATCCTTTTGACTTGTTACCACACTTTGTTTACTTCAAATGACCGAATCTCTTACTTTCTTCTTTTACAATTTTAGGCAGCATGTGAAGTTTTACTTATTACATCTTGTCCGTGGTTGAGCACGTAATGACTGTGGTAAACTGCAGAAAATTGTGAAGCCATGGTAATTTTGTTTTCGTTGCATTTAGGTTTTAGAAAAGTGCAATAGTAGCATGTGAGGTATAAGCAGTTGAGAGTCTGTGTAAATTCGGCCATTGCACCTTGACAACACTGTTCCATAATCATCGTAGAAAACAGAAAATATCAAACGTATTTGCTACATTCCAAACAATGTAAAAAACGATTTGTAAGACGTATGTATTTATTGGGTGTGTTTTTGTGTTTTTTAAAAGTATTATCCCAATATTTACGTACGAAAACAGCTTCGACCAAAAGATTCTCAAAACATACAGGTGTCATAGTTAGCCGTTGAGCTGGTGATAAATCAGTTCTATCTCGAGTGCAGAGCATAGTTAAGCACAGAGATGTGCAAACTTTTTTGCAGGCGGGCACCCAACCGAATGTTATCGGCAGCCAGGTGCGGATCCTTTCCTCGGAGATTTGATTTCGAAAGGATGGAGTTTTTAAACTAAAAGCCTTTCTGTCGAAAGGATTTTATTTTAATTGGACAGTCTGTGGACGCATACCATGCCGATCACATCTATCCGCGGGTGGCACAATTTTACCTCGCAAGCCGCAATTTGCCCACCCCTAGCTTAGCACCTCCTCCGTTTTTTCATGATATTGATTGATACTTCGTAAACTGGCCAGTAGGTCATGAAAATTTATCTTTTGTAAAAATTAGTTTATAACGGAAAAATAATAACAAAAAAGAAACTGCTTGGACCTCTATTTATGTTTTTTAATAAACATCTCGGAGTCTTGCTGCCATCACATAAACTAAACAATAATGCAACAAGATGATGGTGTGGCTTTCGCAGAAATCATAAATTTTTGAGGGTGCTTGCCACAAAATTTGATCGCGAGGTGTTTTCTCTCTTTATAGACATAGTTGATCTGGCCACGTCACTTCTGCAACGCTCAATTGTTATTTTGTTCGTTAAAAACTCGGGATTTTTCAAAGTAAATTTTTTAGACGACGATTTTGAAAATTCATTTGATGATCAACACAACGGTTCATTCACCGAAAATTTTTACAAAAACTTTGCAATTTCAAAGAAGAGATATCGCCGCAGAACATTGAGTGATTTACCAAAGACATTGCTGCAGGTTCGAAGTGGTTTAACTATTTGTAGAACAAAGCGGTCCAGCTACGAAAGAAGTTGGAAATTGGCGGGACGATGAGCCAGCTGCTACCGGCTTCTGCTTACCCAGCAAGTAGTACTTGTGATTTGAAAGAGTCAATGGTTGGCGATACCATCAATGACATTTAGCCTGGGTAATAATAAAACTACCAGGCTATAACTGTGGCCGATTCGAAGAGAGTTACAACGTTAACGCGCATGCAATGCTCTGCACCGCTTAGTAGAATTCGCGATGTGAATCTAGAACAGTGTTTCCCAAACTTTTTTGTCTGTTGGCACAGTAAATAAGCTAAGCAAATTTCGCGGCACAACAGCCACATGAGTCTATAATATTTATATTGATCGGGAATAGCATTGCATGTGACAGCGAGAAAGGTGGTGATCTTTTTTTGTTAGATTACCAGTTTTTCGGGCAACATAACACGATCTCTGACGCTATCGACCATTACTCCATAACAGCATTTACTCAATTTTGGCTAAAAACTTGTATAAATATCATGTATTTAAAAAAAGCCAGCGGCACATCTGCAGATCTTCCACGGCACACAGTTTGGGAAACACTGATCTAGACGTTTACGTTCACACATTTTCTGAAATAGCCTTTCCTCTTTAAGAAAGTCACGGGTTCATCGCCGTTGAAAATTCCCTGTCAACCTCATGATCTCCAGCTCCATCTGCTAACTCGACTGGTTTAATCCAAGCCTTGATCTAGATAATTGTGTAACTCACCCACCTACAGTAGTTCTTGAGCGATCAAGCGATCTTTTTTTAAGTTAGTGTGGCAAAAGAATTTTAATGAGTGGGTCTCTCTTGGGACATTCTACTCACACGGCCAAGCCAACGCAACTGGTGCCCCCAATGAGAAGAAGTAGCGGCTCGATGTCAAGAGATTTTCCATTGTTTTCTTAGAGGAACGGCAGATGTTTATTTGGCTCACAGTTATGCGTTTTTGCTCATTTAGCCATCCCAACGTACTTCGTACGAAACTTCTGACAGTGACACAACGCCACCTCGTGGTTACAATTCGTGGAACCGTGATTTTCAAGTAGGCGCTATATCGCAAGAAGAAGCGGAAAGGAAACGAGCTGCTTTCTTAAATTATCTGGACAGCTGCTACACGCAAAACAAAATCAACCAAACTACCAATAAAGAGGTGATTTTAATTTATTGACTTACAGGGGTTGACGGCTATCAGTCGGCAACGCGGTTGGGTGAGCTGGAGCACCGTTCGTAACCGCAATAATTGCGTGTTCAAACCTCTTGATGGCTAAGTAGATGTTCGTTGGAATAGAGACACTTTGTGCATTTACTTGAGTTTGTTTGCGCTGCCTGTACTTGAACTTGAAGTGCTTCGTGCAAGCAATAACTCCGAAGCGGGTCAGAATGCAACGTAGCTTTAGTGCAGCGTTTTCAAACCATGGGTGGCGAGTAGATTTTGTGTATAATTTACATGTATTATTATGCTTACTAAATACTTTGTATGGGCAGCAGTCATTGCTACCAACTGTGTTTTGAAGCGATTTTAGTTCCTGGAAAAATAACTGAAAAACGTTGTTTCAAAATGAACGAAAACGGTTTTCTTTTCCTTGGAGAATTAAAGTATAAAACTCATTTCATTCTCTAGTTACAAATCATTTTTACTGCCTAAACAAATCATTTTTACTGCATAAACAACGTTGCGTTGAGACCTGTTTCGAAGTTTCCAGCACTGCTTGCACCGTACTTCTTAACCACAAGCAGAGCAGTAAAGTGGAGACAACTATCTTAATAACATGACACGCAGAAACCACAGCCTTTGAACTCCCGACTGCACCACTGCAAACTAGGTCCTCATTACTGAGCTACCTTGTGAGAGATGTATCTGTGACCTGTATTTTATAATGGCATTGCAGGACCATAGGTACGTATATGAGAAATTCGGTATGTCGTTTAAAGGCTGATTCAGTAATTGCTTAGCACTTAAGCTATAATGTTGTACCACGTATTAATATGAGATGATTACTTGGATCCCTGTATGAATGGCAGACTATGCCATATTGGTAACGGTCAATCATGATATGCCCTGCTTTTGTATCAGCGATCACAAAAGCTGGGTAAACAATTCCAACCCTGGAGCTGAGATGGTCTAAGTTGTATTCCATAGATTGTTGGACTGTTTGATATGAATGTGTATACGAAACCTAAATTCAGCCTTGTTTTAGCGAGTTGGAAATTGCGGGATTTTTAAGTGGGACTCTAAATATTGATTCTTATGTTGCAGTAGCATGAACAAATTAGCAAAAGGTTATTGAAATGTAAATCAGTCGACAAATGAAATATTTTAGGACTACAAAAGCATTAGCAGCCATAAAACCGCCACGAAAGCAACCCCCAATTCATTTCCCAGCTGCGACTTGCTGTCACTTAAACTTTTTACAATGGCATAATTACCGGCAAACAACGGTTGAAATTCCTTGATTTATCAGTTTTAGTCATGTCTCGTAAGCATGAAGCTGAAGCTCAACTTCTTCGAGGTCAAAACACTTGTACTGGGCTAGTCATGAACATAAATGTAAACATCAAACACTGATTAGATTTGTTGACGAAGATGCGTCAGTTTTTGCTAAAAAACAGTTTTTCGATGAGTAATTACGCTGGGCTTGTGATTAGCAGCGAATAAGCAACAAGTTATTTGACTGCAGTTAATCGAAACAGTTGCTAGAGTGTCCTCTTTGCAGTTGGTAGGCCAGGGTTCAATTCTCTTGTCCGGTCATACAAAGGTAAGATATTCACAAGTCTTCTGATAAGCTATCGCTTAGCAGTAGAATCTTGTTTTAGTGGCAACAATGTCTACGTGCTCAGGCCATTGATCAACTCCATTTCGCTTCCATAATCACGATTGAGTAAATCAAATATCATTTTAAAATCAGAGATATAACTAAACGAGTGAATTGAACCCAGATCTACCGACTGCGAAGCGGGTGCTTTCATCACTACACCACCGCGCCAGTCAGCAACAGAATCGACGTGAAGTACAGTATATCAAATCGAATTTACTCAGCCACAATCAAAACTTTCTTCTGGCGCCTAAAAACAGTTACTGTTAAAAAGCGCCGAAAAACGCTGTGGTGTTTCATTTACATGTAGTATCGATATTTGCGGGATTGAATAATTACGAATCATGTCAAGCTATGAACGAACACAGAAATGAATTAGTTTCAGTTAAGAAGTTGAACCAATGTTTGAAAAAAGTTTTTTGAAAAAAGACTTGATACATTGTTGGGAAAGTAAAAATCTTTCACGGTTGTATCTTGGCAGCTATAAATAATTTTCTTAATATTTTACGGTCTTTTTGCGATCTATATGTGTTTTTTAGGTACTGCAAACGAATAAACAAAAAATTTGTAAAAGTAGGTTTGCACACATTTTTCAGAGGAAAAAAAAAACCAAATGAACAACTTTTTTCTTAGACTAAATCTCACTTAATAAACACACACAACACGTAGGTCTATTGTACATACTTTTTTCACAATTTTTCCACGAAAGTAGCAGATTTAGAAATTGTAAATAGCCCCGCCAATGGTTTATTTAGAAGAGAGGTTCAACTATACAGGCTCTTTGCTACTTCAGGACAATCAATCTTTCCCTTTTTGCTAGTTTTGTGAAATCAAGTTGTAAATTGTTCTTTTCGCAATATCCAGCAACATCTGCCACTTAGAGAATCAATGCCAAGTCTTGAACAAGCAATAAAACCTTCGTCAACGCTACTCATAGCGCCATCATCATTGAGAAACGAGCTATTGAAGTTGCTGTCCTATAAATGGCTGGATGAATGAATGCTAATAATGATTTATTGAGAATAAATGACGTTAGGATTACTGTGTTGTAGAGGTATAAATATTTAGTTATTGTTTACGCAATGTGGTTGTAGAAAGTTATATGTTTTGACAATTTAAATTGTCATTTTCGAAAAATGTCAAGTTCTGAGAAGTAAAACCGTGAGTAACAAGTGGCATAATAGCAAAAAAATCAGTTGTGTCTATGGCTATTTGCCTGGTGGTGTAGGGGTTAGCGGATGGTTTTGTTAAGAGCGTTCCATACTGCTTCTTATCGGAACCTAAACTAATCTCACGTGATAACATATAACGTTACGCTTGCGAAAACTAATGATGTATCACTTTACAGTGAAAATAATAACAAAATGTCTTTTAATGACATTTTATCAAACCACACCACATTTCTTCATATCTCTCCAGTTTTCTTTGGTGTTATACCAACGTCTTCCCAATCCGTCCATTTTCAGTTGCACCACTTAGCCGCTGTTAATCTATTGTCAGACATGCACCACAGAGCTGTGAAAGTGTTGTTTTTTCGTGCGTTTTCTGTCCAAGTGACAGAAAGAGATTTCAGAGCAGTGTGTTTTTGCTAAACGTAAATTCATTTTATAAGACTTCTTTCAGCAAAAATGATTCGCAAGATTGCGAAAAACGCAACTTCAGTCGAAATAAAATGTTTTTTTGACGCTTTTTATACCAACCACCTTTTTAGGACATTTTTTGATTGCGACCGAGGAAACTTAATTTTGCATTCTCGTTGAGCGTCAAGCAGGAGATCTGCAAATGTTATATTTCGAATATTTGATATGCCTCGGCGTGAGAATGAAACCCAGGTCTATCGACTGCAAACGAGCCATCGGGACAAATTTGTCCTAGTATTGCAATTTCGCGGTTCACGGAGGCCTTATCTGTTTGAAAACGCCATTTCTGGGTTCATTGGTCATAATTCAAGATCTTTCTTCATGAATGATCTTATGTTACGAAATGCTGAACAGAAAAACTTTTTGCAAGATGCAAAGCAACCGTAATTGGGCAGGCCGAGCATATAATTGTGATGTGATTCAAAAAGCGATTTTATAATAAATGCCACTAAGGCATTAGATCAAAGCTTCATCTGAATATAAAATATTTGTATGATGATACAGAGCTTTGGACTTATTCCTGTGAAAATTCCTGGTGTACCGTCAGGCATGTCGAGAAAGAAAAAAGTTGTACCGAAATATGCGTGAACTAACGAGACTAGACTGCCAGTTGTCTGTCTATTTACTTAGGCAAAGGTAAGAAGTGCGTGGTGACATGAGCTAATAGATTCAATTTCCAAAGTAGTTGACATTCATTTGAGTTTTTGGAACAAGCTCGTGATTACCATTCAGCATTCAGTGGGTAATTATATTTACAAATAGTTTCCTTTAGTGAAAATAAGTTGTAGTTTAAGGTGTACGTGATCAGCAGGAAGGAAGCTGGATATCACAAAATGCATTTTAGTCAGCTGAAAAATCGTAATTGTAGGCAATCGCTTCGCAGTCAGTAGATCTGCATTCAATGCCGTGATCAAACCATGACAACGACTTAGGAAGGTAGAAGAACTTTCGTTCGGCGCTTAGCAATAGGAACAGTATGGAAAATGATTGTACGATTTATCTTTCGAGGGACAAATAGTCATGGATTACTGTTTGGTTTCTCAAAAGCTGGAAAAAGAAGTTCCCATTTTTGAAATTTGATACTACTTAACAAAATTTACTTTGTCATGTCTAAAATTGATCTGGCTTTGAACATTTTGTTTCAACTTCGTTGATTTTGTAACGTGAAAATAATACATATAACTTACTGTGGCTTTCAAGAAATTAAGAAGACACACAGTTTGGTTCCTCGGTTGTACCAGTCCTCTCCCTCTTTGAAATTTAGTGCAGCTTAGCGAAATTTACTCTGATTAAAATGGACCTGGCTTTAACAACCGCATTTTTTTCGATACCGCTAATTGCTTATCGATAGTGTTTTACTGCATGGCAAATCGTTTTTTCGAAGGAGGCATGTCAATTTTTTTGAAAACCCCGTTCATCAGAAAATTAGGAAGCTGAGCAATTTTAAAACTTCTAATATGAAAACACGTGTTGAAGATTTTGTTTCGCGTGCAATGTGTATTGGAACCAAATACTTCAAATATATTTGTAGCACACCAGACACTTGGCTTTGTTTTTGATAAAACGAGAAAAATATGTTTTTTGACTATGACTGGACAAATCCGGTTTCACATTTTATCCTTTGCATTAACCCTGTTGCTGTACACCAAGCATGGCCCGTGAATACCATTACAAAAGTATTTTGTATGACCAGACAAAAGAATTTAACTCTGGTGTAAAGAATTTACTTGGATTGAGTTAACTTGCGCGGTGTATTTTGGTTGACCTGTTTGTCTGGATATAAAAACGATATTTTGTGAACAGGAATTTCAAATATTTTTCTCGAACTAAGCAGATTAAAAAGTTTATTTTTTATATTCATCTCGTGCATTTCGCTAACCTTTAAAATATCGCCACTTTTCATATTGCATCATTTTCAAGCTAAATTGAAACAATATTGACATTAATTTCAATTTGGCTGTGGTCAACTAACTATATGATACACTTAACGTACCTTTCATTAAGTATAACTTTATCTTTGGCGATTGGCTGTGTAACCTGATTCTTATAAACATAACGCTTGTGTGTATTGACAGTCCGTCTGGCGTTTGATGAAATGATCAAGTAGTTTACTGTCATCATTTCTATTAATTAAAAATGAAATCCGTCAACTTATTCAGCATCATAGCTCAGTATGATAAAGCGCTGGTTCGCGATCTTCAAACTGCGATCTCAATGCCCGCATGGGCTTGTCAAGGGCCCTGGATACCAGTAACTTTCCTTGAACTATCACTAGCCCTATTCCTAACCATAAATAATTCTAACGCTGTCGCTGATCCGCGATTCCGTAGAATTTCCGCGTTTGAAACACTTCGCGAAATTCCGCCGTCGAAAGAATAGCAGTTACTCCTGCTGGTGTCAGGTTTGTGGTAGAAATGCATTGAGACAGCATCTCTAAAGCGGTTCTGAACCCATGTAGTTTTGTGCCAAACCGCAAAAGTTTTTCCACCGTCGAAGGATAAAAAATGTCAAATAAAATAATAAAAAATGTAATAGCAGTTATTATACAAACTGCCTTCACTGATATGCCACGAACGTGAAATTAAATATTTTGCGGTTTTGACTGTGACTGGGTAGCCATTGCGCAGTTTCGTATTTTATTGTTTACGTTTTCTTTATTGCTTGGCTTTCTTTATCGTTTGGCGTTTATTGCTTGGTTTATTCATTGTTGGTGCCTAACACTTTTGAAGTTTTGTGACAAACCTCAGTTGTGTATTTTGCCGGAAAAGATGGATGTCAATTTCTGACCTCGTAATCTTGATAAGTTGGTAGCCTATTTTCAAATTAATGTAACTTTTAAAATGCCGTTTCTTTAGAAATTTTAGGAGTCTTTCACCTCAAGTGACCTTGTTTTTTTATTTAATCACATCGTAAGTCTACTTAAATCATTTTTTATTTATAGTGTCGCATAAATATTAAAAATTTTGTATTTTGGTACTTAATTTTTGCGCAGAAACAAGCTTGTAGATCCATATACAAATTGAACTATAAAGGCTATTTCAAAAATATTTTTATCAAGGTTTAATGAAAGCTATGGAAATGTTGCTCATAATTAACACTGGTAAGTGATTATACTCTGTAGTGCCGCAATTATTATTGTATTTTGTTATACTTAGGCCCGGCATCTTACGGAGTATTTTCAGATGACTTTTGCAAAGAACAACAGGCAACAAACTAAACATTACAGTAGTTCAGGTACCAGGGCAAAAGAACTGACTTTTAAATGGCTTATCCCCCTCCATTGTCTTTTTTTGAAAAATTCATAAAAAATATGCAAGCTTTGATCTCGTTACTGTTAGTTTTCAGTGCCAGCACACTTTTGGACAGTAGTGTAAACCACGGGTCCTCAAATAATTTTTGACGCGACCCAAGAAAATAGTCCCAAGTTTCGCCACCCAAAAAATAGTTCCTAAGTTTTGCGACCCAAGTGTTACTGAACAAAGTTTTTTCGAAAGTTATTTTCCATTGTAGCAATTTTCTTTAAACGAAATTTGCATGAAACTCAGTAGATGATCAGTAAATTCGTCTCATAGTTATTCTGTCTAATCTGAATTATGGGCATAGTTGCCCACTGGAAATAAGCAAAAATGCCAAAAAAGAGTTCCAAAAATCTCACAGCAAAAGAACAATTTTTGCGTAAAAAATCCCAAGACCTTAGAATGATAGGGCGCGTCATTTGTTTGAGTTCCGCCATACAACTAATTGCTCAAAAATTTAGAGGATACTCCTCTTTGTGATGGTGGTCTCCAAAAGCATAAAAAAGAGAAAGGTCAAACCGACTTTTTTCGTGACTCTCTGCTTGAGAACCCCTGGAGTAAACCGCTAAAGAAAACAAACAGTACCTTGTTAGAGAAGGCGTGCTTGGCGATTGTTACCATAAATCCGACATGCTTGCTGCACAAACATTGAATTTACTTACCAGTTGATATAGACGATTAAAATTGTTTAAAAAGTAGGTTTTGTACTTAAAACCAACTAGTACGACTGTAGTACCGTATTTTCATTTAAAAACTACTGAAAATCGAAGACTTTTATCAGTAACTTGTTCTTTTGCTTTGAAAATACTTGAATATTGCATTGCTTGAGCTTAAAGACAAATTGATTTATTATTTTCGACTTTTATATTTGCTTGGTGCTGTAAATCAGTCAGTTCAAAAGTTTGCGTGCCTGTTTTCTTTGTTTTCATTGGCTGTAATATGCATTACGTCATGCCCGACGTGGCGGCAATAGTTAGATCAGTCGGAATGCTTGTCGTGTCGCGGCATTGTGAGTAAGTGAAGCTAAGAAAATGCTCTCAATGTTATCGTAAAACATTCTATGTCGTCATGCTTCATTGCCTGCAGGAAAATGAAGACCGGCACGCTTTTAACTTTGAGATCCTCAAACATAACTTCTTGCGGCTAAGTGCATTTTTCTTATTGAGCTTTGTCTCAGCTTTTGTTGCTTTTAACGGGTAGCTATTGCGCTTATTCATAAATAAGTTTAGATAAAAGCTTTTTGAAGTAAAATGGAATCAAGATTTTCAGGCATACCTTGTCGCTTTTACTTCGTTTGGTAAATGTTTGCCACAGTAAAGTACAACGCTCTCAAAATACAAAATCTGTACACCCTTGGGAAGCTAGGGGTGAATTCCCTCTAAATGTAATTGTCAGATTGCCCCTAGTGCTACTACAAAAAATCAGCACTATTTTGTCCATTGCTGTACATGTTATTTGTTGTCCGCTCACCAACTTACCAACTTGATAATAGCGGTTTTTGAATAGCGATGATATTTTTAGTTTTACACTTTTGTGACTCAATTTCTTTGTTTCAGGAATCTTTTTCCTTGGGTCGAAATAGGGCAAGTTACACTTCTGATTCTTATCAAACCAGTAGCGAAATCTGGTCGTTTGGTGGTGAGGTTACAAGATACGGTAGTTTGTCACGTGGCAGTCGTCTTCGATCTAGTCTTCCAATTGTACGAACGAGAAGCAGAAGCCGAGAGAGCCCTCTTGGTAAGTTAAAATGACTTATTTATTAGTTAGCCTGTGGCTTACAGCTTAATCAAGCACAGTTCTTAATTTGATTAGATGACTCATAAACGCATAGCTTACATTCACTGCTGCGTTAATTGCAAAGTTTTCGGCTCTTTATTGATAACCGAACGATAAAGCCGAAGATATTACTCAAGTTACAGTTCAAAGGACGTTAAATGTTAGTTGAGTTTTAACTCTTATTTCAATGCGTTATTGCAGCTGAAGTTTTATGAGCAATGTGCATACTTGCTACAGGCTCTTCTGTCATAATCATTCATTCAGTTATGCTAGGGGTCGGCATTCTTTAACGCCCATAGAGCCATTCCGACCCAGTTTTTACAGAAAAGAAAACACTGGGAGCCGCAAATGCTTAAAAACCTTTTTTTTGAGATCAAGTTTTTTGAAAGTAATTTACTACCGCTATACTTTTTTTGCCTATACGTGGTCTAGATTTTCTTAAGCCTCGCGGAGCTGCGGGTTTGCCGATCCCACGTTTATGCGTATGAGTTTAAGCTTTGTTTGCAGCGTTTAGTACTTTATTTAGACTAAACCACCGGACACCACTAATGATCAACTGTCCCGCCTTGTCATCTGTCTGCCACACAAAGGTGGACGAATCCCGGCGAGCGCTTTTTGCAAGGGCTCAACAAGCGAACTTGCTGATTTTTTTTCATACACTGGTCTATTTGTGCGGAGCGCTCAGCAGGAAAATTGTGAATACTATTGTTGTGAAGAAGTTTTTGGTCTGGTCGATTGAGGTTTTAACCAGCAACCTGCTGTATTTGAGTTGAGTTTTGACATAAAATACCAGCGAAAGCAGTTTCGACCTGTGAGCATATCAGTGTTTGTCAACCTTTTATGATCCGCGACTCACTTACACAGACACTCAATACCCGTGTCCCCATGCTCCATTAATAAAAAACAGATTTGTTTTAACGTATTTGCATCTGTTATTTTATTGACCACGTTAAATGCTAAGCATAAACAACCAAAACAAAATCAAAGTCAAGTAATTTTGAATTAGCGCAATCAGTGCGTAACTTACGCTTGGACTTGCCTGACGAGGCCGTTTACATTCGGCTCCGTCTTGGATACAGCAAGGCCAATATCACTGCGTTCATCGAGACGATTTCTACTTTTTGTTGTGATCATTAATTGATAAAATATATTTTCACATTTATAATCGAATTGTAGCTCCACACTGAAGAATTCTTGCTCGTGGCCCCTTAAAAGACGCTTTGTGGCGCCTTTGGGAACCACAAGGCCGCTGATGAGAAACTATGGTATAGACTGTGCGAAAATGATTCGCTCATTCTTGTAATCACCTAGCTCTATGTAGTAAGCCGTAGTTGACATCTACTGTAGGTTATTCCTAATTATTGATAAGCCTTTTCTCGAGACAGCATAGTTCACGAAGTCATACGGTTCGATAAAAACTAGCCATATACAATGCCACAAAGCCACTTTTTGTTGTATAAACGTCACGTGTATAAAACTGAAGGTAATAGTTTGAATGAGTTGTTCGCTTTAATCCTTCCTTGTCATTCAAAAATAAATAATCCATTGAAAAGATTCGGTTCGCCTTTGTCAATATGCTTGATTTATACGATTCCTTATATTATATAAAAAAGCTTGTCGGTCAGGTTTTGAACTGATCGGAAGCGTTTGGTTATGTTTGCTTTACGGTCGATATCGCAAATTTCCAAAAGCTTATGGTATAGCAGCACAAGCGGCTCACAGTAGATATGCCACCCGTAAATATTTGATATTGAAATTTGTTGTTTTAGGTCGTTTTATTCTGGACAGCACTTTGTTTTTTTAGTCACATCAAACCCAAGGGTACGGAAAAATTGTAGTAGGAGAGGGTTGAAGCACCTTATCCCTCCATTAGCGAATAATGTCCCCCCTTTTTTTAGATCGGTCAACTTTCTGAGTGAGAATCTCACCTCCAGGGAGTAGAAATGAGATTTTTTCGTGGAGGACTAATACTATTTCAAGAGTTGAGTCTTACATGCTCCCCTTAGAAACATTTTCTCGCATTCTTGAGTCGCTCATATTTTATAAAACTATTTCACGCTTAACACCTGCCGTTAAATGTAATTTGTTATCGTTTTAAAGGTAGCTGAAGGACTGCAGTAGATCAAGTTTGTACTGGCCAGACTGTCTAGTATTGAATGCACTTTTGTTCTCGAATATCAAGCCGTTCGACAGCTTTCAAAAGCTGCAGGCATTTTTTTGAGCGGTTATGATGGAAGAGCTGTCGCTTGGTGGAAATATTGTTCAAGTTTCAAGATGTTGAGGTTGATCAGACTTAGCTGTGGATTACTGTTTCCCAACTTTTTTAAACCACGGAATTTTTTTTTGCACCAAAAGAAATCTTCACGGATTAGCGGTACAAGAATATCGCAAACACCAATAATATTTTCTGTCCCTCACTTTTGTATATTTGTACGTGAAATTTGTCGGAAGACCTTTTTCTTTTGGAGATCGATATTTACTGCCAACCAAGTTTGTTCTATTTGTTGCATGGCATTTTTTTGTAAATCGACGTTTTGTGACCGTTGTATCTGAAAAATATCTTTATTCTTTTATCGGAATCAAAAAGTAAATTGCGCATATAGCTGAGCTTGCCAACTTATCCCAAAGTTTTTTTCCTGGCTCTGGTTGCAAAACACTGCCACAGATCTTATGCATCAAGACATGCTTGCTGAAACTCACTATTTGATTAGATATAGACCTACGAAACCTCAAACATAAAGAGAAAGATGCTGAGTCTAAAATCTTAACAAAAGCTGTATTACCTTCATTTACGTTTAAAGTTACAATGATACAATTAGCTTTGATGTAAGCTTACATTTATAAACAAAGTTTCTTAAATCTTGTGCACTTAGAAATGACTCTATTCCGTTTTAGAAAGATTTTAGTGATGTCAACTATTAATTTGAGCCAACGCAGTCGGTAGATCCGACCTTCGGAACTTATTTTTACTGTAGACGTTTGTGTTTTAACTTGATCATGATGAGATCCTGCGCTTTTTTACGGTTCAGCTGCTTTCATTGAAGAGAATAAGATTGAATTGCGTTCGCTGTTGTTTTGAGCCCCTGTTTCGCAGTTGGGTGTCTTTGGCTTTTCACGGTGAAATGGTTTAGTAAACATTGTGCATGCAATTACTAATTTCATGCTGTTATCTCAACGATTGAGCTTCATTTTATGTTCAAGAATGTTAAAATTGCAATGACAAAGGCAATTTTGATACATGCTATCGCTAACGGCTAATGAATGCTTGATACGACTTTAGTTACAGCCTGCTTCACTCAAAGCAGTGAAATAGTTGTATGCATTTTTTGACAAACACTCTAAACAAAGGGATTATGATTGCTCACTGAAAAAAATGTCATTTTTAAAACTTAAACTTTGCTTATTTGATGAAGTTGTTCATCAGGCATTAAATCTTAACTTTTCTTCTGCCGTTGAGTAATAATTACCACAAAAAATTTCTTTGGTGGTGCCTTTATTTAGGCAAAACGTTTGGTCCGCCAGAACAACCAACACCATCAGCGCAAATTGGTAAACTGACGAATCGTTAGCCTAAATAAAGGCGCCACCGAAGAAATTTGTGTGGTAATTATTACTCACCGGTAGAACAAAGGTTAGATTTAATTTTAAATTTAGCATGTTGAACACGTAGAGTCTTTGATTATCCGCTACTAATGCAATGTGCGCAATATTTTCTAACATCACCGGTTATCATCTCAAGTAGTTTTCATCTGTGGCAAAATCAATGTTTAGCCAAATCAAAACTTTTGATTCAATATGTGTGAATTTTGTCATCGGAAAATAGGAACGTGTGAATTTGTCACCATTTAATAGGTATATTTGAAGTGAAAATCTGCTCAATTGATGACTACCGGCTTTTGGAATGCTTGATAAAAGATAAACTTCTTACGTTTTGTTAGAAAATTGTCTTGTGTAGTTTGACATTAATTTGTCAGCAGGTGGGACACTTAAACTAGAAGTTAAAACGCATGGCATTTTAGAACCTATTTCCGCTCATCGCCTTTTCCCATGACCACAACCAGGTTTGATTGTTATGTTTGCTCCGACGTAGATAGTAATCCGTTACGTATTTGCTCTTTTTTTTCCGTATGTCACAATCGCGATCTATAAATCTATCTTTATACTGTATTCTATCTGCTACTTTTACGCGATCTTTAAGAGCAGATAGGGAAGAAAAGATCGAGATTATTAAATCCGGCTTTTAGCGTTTGTCAGTTCCTTATCTGTTTGTTGGGTAGGACAACATGTTGCACAACTTTATTTTTTGAAGTGCACAAATGCGTCATTGAGTTTGTTGCTAAACATTTATTTTTTCAACGAAGTATATTCGGAAAACAGGGCACTTTAACTCTTAGGTCACATCTGCATGTGTTCAAATTACCCGCAGTCTGAACTAAAGCTGTTCTGTAGTTGGAGAATAGATATTAGACGGTTTATAATTCGAATTATAGAAGGATCAAAAACAGATTCTGTTTTGAAGAAATTGTTTAAGATCAACTGAAAATTGTATGATTTTCCGAGTATTTGCATTTTTAACATTTTAAAAGTAAACGCATATACAATTATGCATTAGGTTGTGTAACAAAAAGTGCTGGTTTACTGAGTTTGTAAAAGTGCTTGTTGATTTCAGCGCATTTCATCAGTAGCCTGGTCACTGATTGTTTCAAAGTCATGAACATTAAACAATGGGCTACTGTACTGTGTATACTATTTTATTGGAGCATTTAAAATTTCTTTCTTTCTATATCGCGTGCTTTCGGATCAACAGAAAAGATAGTTCAATAAGCAGAACAGCTGTAGCAGAAAGAATTTATTATAAGGATGAGTGTCTATGTACGTTGTATCTACACACTGTAGCGTGATAGCCGTTTGGGATGAATTGCTGTGCCGTTTATCAGCATTGGTTTCAACTGTAACACATTTTCATTGTCGCCACTGCTGCAGAGAAATACTGTATTTCGCACTGTGATGTTGCTGTCGAGTGTAGCAACTACTAGCTCAGGGGTCGGCAACCTTTCACTAGCTGCGGGCCAAAACTAAAATCTGCAAGGTCTCAGCGGGCCGTATAAATTTACTATTAACAGTGTTGTTAAAATTTGCGAATTTGTAAAATTTTAATCAGAATAACTGCTGATTTTAACAGTTCATAGCGGCAGCATAAAATACAACATTGATTTATTGATACCGGCAGGAAAACGTTACTGTGATATTTCATGTTGTGTTTTATTTGAAAGTTTTTGAAGTTCAGGTGATAAGTTGATGAGAAAAGAAGCATAACATCTTGCAAATGTTTATCAGTAGGTTATGCTCTCAACTTGGTCTTCGTTAGTTTCATTGTCTAAAATAATTGTTTACACGCATAAGTGCTGCCAAAGATGGAGGCCATTTTTTGGCATGTTTAACCAAGTTGGGATAACGTTTGGATTCAAGATATTTTTTATAAAAGTCAAACAATGATACATGCTCACACTGAAACTTTGATTTTATCTCGTTGCTACACTACAGCTCAATTAGCTTCATTTGATATTTTTCTGGTATAGCGTTAACCTGTATATCAAATGGAGTACTAAACAATCTAATATCATTTTCGCGAGAACAAATGTCACTAAAGCGAGATGAAAATTCAGTTCTTAAATGTCGTATCATGGATACAAATAAAGTAATGCTCATAGGTTTGCTCTCTTGCAGTGTAGCAAAGTGAGCATAATTTGCATTTCCCAACTAAATTTTCCAAAGTCGTAGTTTTGTTTCGAATGCGCGTACTTAACTCCACATCTCATGTATCAATTGGAGCTTTCCCTAAAGCTGCCAATTCAGGTTGTCCAAATGCGAGATTAAATTGACCAAAAATGCCAAATTATGAACCCATTCTTGATTGCGAAATTCGGTAGAATTTATGTTTTGTTTCAAAAAGGTTTGCTATTTTTTTTCTTAAAATGTACACTCTTCGTAGCATTTCATCTCGACTAAGCCAACGTGTATTGCAGAAATAAAGCAAATCTCGATACAAATCTCTCTTTGTAAAAGTAGTTGGCGAAACTGACGATGGTTCAACCCTCGGAACAAAGTAAAGTTTACAGCTTTTACCACTGTGTCTATGACGCTCTTTAAGGTGGATGCCTGTGCAAACAATACTTCCTGATGAATGAGACACTGCAACTTTATAATGCCGTTATTGATTCTATAATCTTCCACGTGGTTTTAAAGCAAAGATACGATACCTATATTTTTCTAACGATTGAGGGGGATCTATCAGTCGTTGTTGAAACCAGTTTTGAGAGATTCAAATTCATGGCTTCAAGGCATTGAAGTAATGCCTTCAGAATATCGGCTCCTGTATTAGTACCCATCATAAGAAGCAGTTGAACAAAATTCTCAACAGCATGAATCTCTCCGTCTACTCCACTTACAAATACTGCCAGCTGAGCCGTATCTGTGTTCTCATCTATCGCTATTGAGAAAAACTGTAGAACTTCAAAACAATCTTTCTGGTTATATTTTACGTTGTCAAAAATCTCTCTTATTCGTCGGGTTGTGGTTCTTGCTGAAAAACTGACATCAGAAAACAATTTTATTTTCTTTGAGCATACGGTTTCAACAACAGCCATCATACATTTTTTCGAAGTCGCCATCAGCAAACGGTCTCTTGTCTTTCGCTATTAATTGTGCTACCTTGTAGCTAGCAAGAGTAATATTTTCAAATTCAATGATTTGCCTTTGAAACACAGAAATCTGCTGTTTTAAGGTAGTTCTAAGTTGATTAAGTTTGTTTTTTTGCTTGACCCGTAAACTTGGAAAAATTAGTATGCCTTGTATCATTAAGGCCCTTTATGCTAAATTTCTTGTTTACAGAAACAGAAACATTGCAAATCAAACACGTGGGTTTACCAAAATTGTTAGTAAAAAAGTATTGAAAGTGATGCAAAAGACAAGCGATGCGCCTTGAATAGTTTGCTCAAAAAAAGTATTTGTTCTCCCATTCTTTATTAAAAGCTCGACACTCAGCATCAACTTTTCTACGTTTTGTCAACATTGCCCGATTGCTAAAAATTGATAAATATATGCTTAATGACTGTTATTAGCTAAACTTCTGTAATTGCGGTAAATATTAAATAAAGTAACAATTAGAAATTAGGGTAAATCGTACATTTCAATCACAAAGCTGAAACGGCCAAGCACCTTTATGCAACCCTTCCTATGACTTCCACTCAATTCTCTCCTTTGGCGCAGCAATACAGTATTCCTAGAAATGAAATATACCACCAAATTTAAAAGAAAGATTGAACGAAAATGTAGCACAAATTGCTGCCAGTTATCAGTTACGCAAACAGTACGTCATCGAATAAAAAACGCTTAGTTTACTTAAGCGTGGTAAGGTGTTAAGACTCAAGTACTAGTACACAAGAAAGTAGTTGAATGCGACTTTGGCCAAAAAAGCTTAGGAACGTAGAATAGAGTTACTTGCATTCACCATTATCACGTTTGCACAACCTAATACCATTGAAAAACATTTATAGTGAATCAAAGCTTTACGCCAGGGATTTCTGTTTAGATAGTTTCTCATAAGTTTACAGTGTCAGATAATTGCAAGAGCAGATTAATAAAATAAAATACACTACCACCAGGCGGGCCGTGTCATTACTAAAATTTGTAAAAGGGCTGCGGGCCGGATGATTTTGTTAGACGGGCCGTAGGTTGCCGACCCCTGTACTAGCTCATAGAAGACTAGAAATTTAGTAAACTTTTATGAAGTCATTCGTTACATGAACGGTTTTTCAAATTTTCATTTTAACTGCTGCGCTCGTAATGACGTATTATTGATATTCATCTCAAAAGACGGTTGATCAGATTATTAAACTTTTTAACAAGAAGTTTCCTTCGAATGCCTTTCGCAGCTGTTCCATGTCAATCAAAATGACTTATAAAAATAGAAATTTTGGTTTGATATCTACCCGAAAACATTTCAAGGTAAACAAATTTTAAACAGATTAGCGATGAGCATAACTCCGTATTTTGGCCCCAGTTCTTTCTGCCTGTGACAAACATAGAATATCCGCAAAATCTAACAAAAGATTGAGAATTACACAAATCCTTAACTCAGGGCTGCTTACGTCACGGTTCAGACATAATATAAAGAAACCGCACGACTTAGATCTCCTAATGGCGATAATAATAAGCCTTGATCTTGAACTTCAATCGCAGGCGCTCAGTAGAACGATAGGTAATGAATGGTAAGTTTTTGTCTGGAAAAAGATGGTAATAGAAAATTTCTTGTACTATAACGAGAATTTGATGACTGAAGCAGCGTTTTTGTCTAATGCCTTCCATGCTAGCCAACAAAACTTTGACAACCAACATAATTATGAGTGATGCAATTATGAGATATTCAATCAATCTGTAGGAGGTACATGTTACTGTATTTTACTTCTAATTTCTGAAATTACAGTATATGTTGCATACCTAAAATTACAGTATGAGCGAGTTTTTGAAAAGTATAAAAAGGTAAGCATAAAGAACTACCAGACGTCAAACACAGGCATTGAACAACTATTAACATGGTAGAAAATGTAAGATTAAGACTGAGGATCGTCTAATTAGGACTCCAAACGACGGCCCACCAAGGCTTTTAATCCAGGGAGCTCTCTTCATAAACATAAACCTTTGCTCCAAATTGGGTTGATGACCTTATTTGTTTCAATTTTTATTTTTGGAAATTGTTGACATTATAGGTGACAGCAAGAACAGCGAAGACTTTTTTTGGAGATCACTTTTCCTGGTAACACAACACGGGTTCCGACATTACCAACCATTGCTTAGTGGTAACTGATAACGATTCTGCACACCTGTAGTGGAAGTGACTGTGCCTGAGGTTAGAAAGGGAGGAAAATGGCATAAACGTTGAGAACACTGATTTGGAATCTTGGTCTCTTAAAGCTTTAAAAATTCAGCAACGTCGCCCTTCGTTGGAAAACCTTGGAGATCCCTGGTCTAGTTATTAATTCATTTGGTAAGCTAAGCATTTACTGCTTATAGTTGAAAATTTTCAACACTATAATGCTTAGTTACTTTATCAGCAAATGTGATTACTTACATTGTCTTAAAAATTTAATATGCTTGTTGCTGTATGCTTGATATTTCGCGCCCGAAAAGTGCTTACTCGTAGTTTGCAAGGATGTCCTAGATGTCATGAATTTGCCATAATCTTTGCTACGTCCGCGAAAAAATGATGATTACTGGTTGTGCGTTTCATTTTGACAATTTAGAAATTTTTGTCTTACTGTAACGGTTCTTTTTTCAAATTATCAGTTTTACTTCGATTCTAATGACATGTCCAACAGGATTATGTCGTTTTACGTGCTAAGCCTTTCCATGCATTCCTCGAGATGTTTTTTATTTGATGGACAGTTATTTTTAATTCGCCAGATTGTAAAAAGACACAATTCTTTGTGGTGCTGTTGCAAAACACTGCGAGATATAACCCAAGTTCTGTTGTTCCCGAGTTGTGAAGCCGATTATGCTGCTCAAGGTGTTGCAGCAATTGTTATTTTCACTATTGCAAATATGGACACTAATCGAGTACATTTGCGCAGGACTGTAATTGGATTCTTCATGTAACAAAAGGGTAGGGGTTATAGATTGCTTGTACAATTAGTTTGAAAGGAAAAGCTCAATAGTGCCTAGACATTTTACTTACAGTACAAATTTTAACCAGATTTCTAAGGGGAGAGATAACCGCTTTCGTCCGGTATTACTCTCGCGCTATATTTATCCTTCGCTACTCGCAACATGTTTTTGCAGCAACTGTTGTGTGTTCTTCCAGGTGTTTATGCTAACTGTGTTGCTGTTTATTGCTTTAACTTGTGTAAACCGAAGTCAAACAAATATTCATTTAATAAAAGACTCTTTGTTTTATCTGATTCACACAGGTGTTCATTAAGTCACTTAGTTTATAGATTTAATCTCTGACACCTACATCAAATATGAGGTAATGAAATAATTTATTGTCTCATTGTTCTTTGCAGGAAAGTTGAAAATCATCTGTAACGTTAACAAGCGGCCGATTTTTGTTGACTTGTCTAAACGGCCGGTTGCGTATTTACGGTAGTTGGTTAAACATCTTGTCGTTGTCATTTTTTATATTTTTCAATATTTCGGTCATCAAATCTAGGCTGTGCCTGTGTAATAGGAAGCACTGGGTTGTCAGTATTAATATCAAGTGTTTTATGATGAATATTTAAGTGCCATATCGAGTCAACTAGGGTGCTTCTACTCAACTTGTTGGATTATTACCGATGACGTCAGAATCAGTGACGTAACCGCAGCACAAGCAAGGTACGAATAGATGGGGACAAGTTTGTCAAATATCAAATTTTCAAGCTTGTTGAAATATCTCTAAAATGTTTTTTTGTCTATCCCAGGGGTGTGCACCCTATGACCCGCAACGTAAAATTTTGTGGCCCGCGGAAAGGATTGCGAATGTGGTGGTGAAGATTTTTTTAGAAGATTAATACCTTCAAAATGACATTTATTTCTACCAACTTTTTCTAGTTTTACGAGCGGAGACCAATTTTGTTATGGAGATCGGTTTGAAAGTATTGTTATGTTGCTTTGAAAGTTTTGATCTCCGAAAAAGGTCTTCACCACCCTGGGGCGTACACAGAAATCTTTTGAGGGGCGTCCAAAACGACTTTTTGAAAATTGCACGGGTTAGTTGAAGTTCGTAAGCCATGTTGATTCCAGTGTTCATGCGAAATCCTGATGAAGACCTTTTTTCTGGATATCGATATTTTCAGAGCTATATCAGGTGATATGTTTTTGCCTTTTCAAGCATATTGCCTGAAAATGAAATTAAACGTTTTCCTAAAAGGAACGCGCTCATACGAGCCCCCTCTGTACACCACTGTCACCATCACTTGGGTAAACACAAATTTTGACAGGCCCGCTAAATATTCATAAAGCCCGAAATTGGCCCGCCTGCTAAAAAGGTTGCACATTCCTGGTCTATCCTTTTGCGAAGAGTTTGAGGTTTTTGAAATTTATAACACTCTTGGTTTACCTCGAACCAGAGTTAAAGTCAAGAGCAAGTACAGCAGGAAGCGCTTTGCGCTTATTCCGCTTCGATGCGCTTGGCTTCAAGCAAACCTGCCGTGATTTCCTCAATGAAATATGGTTCTAAAAATATTGCAAGGTTCAAAGGTAGCTTTTTATTTTTATTTTGGATAAGTCATGGACACTTATGCTCGTCTATGATACTATGGTTCGTTTCCTTATGTCATTTACGAACCCTTGTTTACTTCTCAAGCTACTGTAGACGCCCTTTCTTACGATTACGAGTATGTTAGTTTCCACGATCGTAAAGGTGACCATTTTTTTAAACTTGATCTTTTATGTAGATTACTTTGTATAAAGCGGTTTCTGTGGGAGTGATCGCTTCCTTGTAGTTAGAAGAACATTTTGCGTTTACCAGCTTCTTGGAATAGGGGCGCGGCATGAAACGGTTATATTTCGCTTCGCGCTGCAAATCTATAAACAATCGGCTAGGAGAAAGCAGCAGCCCATTTCAAACCAGTCGTGAACGCAAATTGCAGACTGGGTGAGTGCAAATTGCAAACCCACCACCAAGACAGACTGCCGTGGACGCGGGTGACCAAAAATCGTCTCTTCGTGATATGCTTGGCGAATGCCCAGTTAGCTGGGTACCAACGAAAACAAAGGCTTTCACCTCGCTTACTTATCAAGCGTGCGCTGGAGTAAATACGTTCACTGGAGCTTACGCTTTCGGCAAAAACAAAAGTACTCCAGCGTGCCTTTGTGGATTGAGCAAGTTCAAGTTGCCTTTGGACTCAGTGTTTTTAACAACTGCAGGCGTAGAAAAGCAGTTGTGCGGGAAGCATTTCATGAAGAAGTTCAAATTGACAGCTTTGAACTTTTGTTTGTTTATCGTTGTTGTTTGGCGTGTTGGAAGGCACAGCGATGAAAGACTCAAAATTCAATATTAAATCTTCCAGGAAATTTTAACAGTTTTCAATCAAGATTAAATGCACAACAAAGTGGAAACGGCATTCAAACAATTTCAATCTGTCATTAGAAGCCGCTTTAATTTTGCCTAGCGCTCCTCTTGCATTGACATTGAACTCAAATATTAATCACTTTCAATCGCCTGTTTGAATTACAGCTATTATTGTGTCATAACTGCATTTTATGAATGATAGTTTAAATAATGCACAGAGTGCAAAGATTCTCAATGTCAAATTGAAGATAAATTGCTAACTCGTTATGGGCTTTTTCAAACGCGATTAATTTTTGTGGGGCAGATGCTTAAAAATCTTTGTCTTGGAGCTGATATTTTCAAATACATATCTGTTTTATGTTGTTCACTGTTGCATTCCCTTTCATTTCTAAACAATTCACTTTGGCGAGTATTTAGTTGCTACCAGTTTCGTGGATGAGATTAAAGCTTATTTTAAATGACTTACCACTTTGAACGCATCTATTACCTGAAGGAGCGATTAATATCGTTTGCAAAACATCGTTTACATAGTAAAAGCATTGACTTTTAAATTAAGGGTCAATTTCTAAAGTGCATTCCATGAAATATGAGCAAAAGTTTATGTAAAATTCATGTACAAGAGCAAGTGATTTACTTAACGTCATTGCCAAACTTGTTATACGATTAGACGCGGCAGAAAATCATTACAACAGTTTTGATAACGTTGTCTGGCCTAGTAAGAATTTCACTGCAAACAAAATGTGGTTTGAGCAAACTGAGATATACTATTGATTACTGTATTAGGGATGTGCCAAGGGCAGTTCTCCTTGTTGTTTGTAGCGCCAACAAAACGCGTAGATGACTCGCTCCAAATCAATTGCGCTTTTTTTTTAATTTTAAGCTATCGGCATTATTCGTTTGTCTGATTGGGTTTGAAATTTTCATAGTTTTGCGGCCTCACCCTTCAACTCGATAATAGATACATTTACGGGTATTACCAGCATTATAAATGTTTGGGCTTTGTTGCTAACAAAATGATTCAAGTGCAGTACCAGCTGCCAAGCGCCAAGAAACTGTTGCGTGCGAAACGCTACAGCAAACACGAAAGTTCTGGTTCACACCTGCTTTTAACTGTGCCTTACATTTTGCCAAGAATTCATACAAAGTGCTATTTATTGTAATCTTGTGCACTGCGTTTTGTAATCTTGTCAAAAAAACTGTATAAAATAGTTATTTTACATGTTGCGGTACAGCATGATGCGGTACTGATGAAAGTTTTTCACAAATCACTTTCTTTAAGCCACCAAAAAGTTTAAATGTATTAGATTTTTTCTATTTAGCTAACGTACCGAGGCTGAGTTATAGCTTGCAACCTCCTTATTTGTTGTTCGTACAGGCTATGATGTAGTGTTTAATTTGGTGGCAGGTATCATACACTTGGAATACAGCGGACAAAGCAGGGCTGCTGTGTTGCCGAATGAAGTCACGAGCCTCGACACCATTCGAGCGCTTTTTGTGCAAGCTTATCCTGGTCTGCTAACAATGCCAATGTTAAATCCGCAACGTCATACACTACTGCTTAAAAACAAAAAGGACGGAACGTTTGATGAAATCAATAATATAAGGTAAGGTTACATCTAGGATTGTTTTTTGTATTCACAAATGTGTGTGTGTGTGTGTGTGTTCCCCTCATCTTCCTCGGACAGAGTTACTGCTTGAAACGGCTAACCAGCTTCATATCGCTAACCCAATTAAGATCCGGCTGGAAGAAAGCGGCAGTGTATTTTGAACCAGACATCAACTCAAATTGCAGACCAGCGGCTTCTTCGCTAACAAGGCGAACTGCCATTGATAGGCGTTCAGAAGTCATCTTTGCGACATGTTGGGCGGGCAGCTTCATTGTTCTTGGCCAGTTAAATACGGGAGTTTTCGGATTGGGGTTGGGAGTTTGACTAGGGTTACCATACGTCCCGCTTTTTGAGGCCTTGTCCCGCTTTTTTCATCGCAAATCCCGCTTTTTGCTTGAGTGAAACACAACGGATATAACCACATTTTTGGACATTTCAATTAACTCCCCAACAAAAGCGGGGCGGTGAGTTGCGGTTGGCAGGCTTGATCGTGAAGGCAAGGCTTCAGATTTGAAAATAATGACGAAAATTGGGGTGATCTCCAAAAAAAAAAAAAAGAAAAAGAAAAAAAAGGTCAACGACTGCTTGGTTACAAAGTTTTTCCACTCTTGGGCTTGAAATAGGCACAAAACGTGGAACTAACAGGCGATGACCTTTTTTTTTTTGGAGATCACCCCAATTTTTGACTTTGGCTTCAGTTGTCCACGAATGCCTCGACAATCAAGCCTGTAACCGTAGCTCACCGTCCCGCTTTTGATAAAAAAAACGTTGGAGGGGCCATAAATCTCGTCTCGTTAAAATTCGTCATCCAAAGTCCCGATTTTTGCTTTTCAAAATATGGTAACCCTAAGTTTGACTCAATCTACAGATTCAGCTTTATTGTCGTGCAGCTCTGAATTTTTTGTTTCAATCTGATGAAATTAATTTCTGCTCAGGCTCTTTTAGCTTGCCGCAATGTTAAAAGCAATTAGCTTCTTGTTTTGAGATGAGATCAGCAACGTACGGTAATTCTGCAAATGAGGGCCTGTAAGCGCTCGCTTGTGATTGTGAGATTATGGGTTCAATACTCTTGCAATTTCTGCGTCGTGCTGTTGAAGGCAATTGGTCTTGCTTTGTTGTAGTGATTCTGCTACAAGTAAAATGCACTATGCCAAGAGTGCTGTCGATGCCAATGCGGGTTGGTGTGGATCTAAATCAGGACTTTCCAAACTATGAATCCTGAAAAAATCTGCTCTAAAGTCAATACTTATATCAAGAATTACAGCATGTAGTAAACTTGACAAAAAATATAGATGTTTGCAACTTTTTGGGTGATAACCTGTTTTTGATAGAATAAATTCAAGGGGTCGTTTATACACTTTTTTCTGAAATACATGAAGCATCGCAAAACGCAAAAGTTTGAAAAGGCCTTGCCCGAATCCTAGTTATTTATGTTTGTTGATTATATAGCAATAGATGTTAGCCTGTGACCGATAAATAGAATGTGCGTCTAACTTCACATAGTAGTCGCTTATCACTGTGTGTAGTTGAACTTGATAATGCTATGTAAAATTGTGAAGTTGAACTTGACCTTTTCATTTCAGTCGCATTAAAGATCGCTCCACTGTACGAGCACGGCCCACCGGCATACCAACTCCTGGTAAGAAGCCGCCAGTTTCGCAAAAACCTAATGTCAATCGAAACAAACCTCCTGCAGCCGCTGTGGATCCAATAGTGGCTGAGAAAAATCAAAAGAATCATCAAAGAAGTGGCTTAAAAGCGCCTGTTAAGTCGCTAACGCGCCAAGGTCACACTGCTGCAAAGCAAGAAAGCTCGGATCCATCCCCAGATCGGCCTGCACCACACACTGATGAAACCCCACAAAAGCCACTCAGAGGTAAGGCGCCGCCTCCGCCGCCTCGGTCGGCTAAACCTACGGCTCTTAATTCGCCCGCAAAACATTCTTCGAACAGCAGCAATTTTCAAAACATTTCAACCTCAAACGACAGTTTGCGAACTAGTATTGGTCTGGGCGGCGGTAGCTTTCCTCACAAAGGTTTTTCCTACGTTTCATCAACTTTTTCAGCCAATCAAGACGAGGCAAATGCGATTTTTACCAACCAAAAACAACAGTCTGACACTAACGGTACATCAGAAAATCTGAAAAACAATACATCCCCTCGAACACTCTCAGAACGCAGTATGTCTCATAGTCAAGTACAAGATGCAGAAAAAACTCCAGAAGTTCAACCTCGGACTTATGCTGGCAGTTCCATGGCTTCTCAAACAGCTTTTTCAACTTCATTAAACACGGACACAGAAACTTCCAAGCTTATCAAACCTAAGAGTTTTGAACCTAGATTGAAAATCGCCAGCAGATCATCGCTACATCGGAGCGGTTTTAGTTCGTCGCCGGCAATGCCAACGCAGTCTTCGGCTATCGAAAACGAAAAATCCGAGCTTGAACGAAAAAACACTCTGCAATCATCGACTAACTCCCCACTATTTGGCTTGACAAGCCGTTCGTATAAAGGCAATCAACCGAAACCGTTTAGTATTCCGACGGTTCCCGATTGTTCGAAGACCTCTTCCAACTCATCACCCGCTCGAACAACGCTGACAACTGCAGGCGTCAGACCTGTCGCGACACATAACTCTGTCTTTACTGAACAAACGAAAACTATAAGCAATACAACTCATGACATAGCGTCATCGGGAGATGAAGTCACAGAAAGAAGCAAAAGCAAGCCTGTCCCGACCAAAAAGGGATTATTTGGTCTGAGAAAAGTAGTTTCTAGCAAGCATGAAAATGCAAAGACGATTCCTGGTACTACTAATGTTCAGAATAAAATTCATGATCTTGAAGTTTCCCACTCTTCCTCACTCGGCTTTCATTCTTCTCCCCGTTCTCCCTCGATTTCAGAGTCGTATCCATCTTCTCAAGTGCAAAAAATTAAAAACTCCTTAAAGTCCTCACCTATAAACAGCAACAGAAAAGCAGCTATTCCAAAAACTAATCTTCTCCATTCGATCTTTAACAAATCCGATTCTCAGGAGAATCCAAGATCCTCATCGGAGCGTCTGTCCCATGACAATGACTCCCAGTCCTCGTTTTGTTCCGACAATGAAAAGGATTTGAGCCACTCTTCATCTGCTCCTGGATTAAATGGAGTCCTGAAGAACAGCGCTCTGGTGAAAAGCACTTCCTCCTCTTCGATCCTCACCGACTCAGGAGCAAGTAACCTGTCTACCACCCTTTCCATCAAAATCAAGAAAGTTTCTTTTCAAGACAATGTCACTGTTTGCGATGGTGATGTCATCAGCACCTTTCGCAACAGCTTACGTCATCCAGAACTAGATGACCAGCGCCATACGTCGATTGACATAGACGGACAGTCTCTGTCTTATGACGTGGCTGAAGGAGATACGCACGGGACCGAGGGGCTCGGTTTCAATTGTCGGCACGGGGATCCTTCTAACCGAGAAGTCCCGCGCAGTCGATGTTGGCCTGGTGGCTCAAGATTGGCCTATGAGCCCACCAATAATTCGTGGTCCTACAATGGCTACAATATCCAGTACGCAGTTGCAAACAATCTTTACTCTTCAACATATTCGACCTGCGGTGGCCATCAATCAGCTGTTGCTGCTGCGATACAGAGCATAAGTGGCAATTCAGTTTCACCGGTTCAGTCGACCAATAGATCTTCTGCTGCACAAGCGAGACCGATGCATCCGCCCGACGACCATCACGCCGTTTCATGCGCTTCTTCGGTGCCTTTTGTGACCCGACAAGATCGAGGAGCTTGCTACAAAGAAGAGTGGGAACCATTGCGAAGACGGATATCTGCCGATGCAAACCCACACATATCTGCAGCTGCTCAACAGCGATCTTGCGTCACTCCCTCGCCTGATGACTTCATGAAAGAAACAAACAAAAATTTTGCCGATGGGAGAGACGGAGAGCTCTCCTACTTTCAAACTCAAAGCTCCGTAATTTCGAGCCACCAGGAGCAGTATCAATCCGACACTCCTCCGTACTATGAATGTTGTGCTGCTTCAGACACAGCCAGTCCGCAAGTCACAGCCAACCAACTCCACACTGCTCTCGATTTGCAAGAAAATTGGGCGCAACCGCCCAACAAACTGCCCAAGGATCTTTTACACGCTGCTGAACGACGTGAGGTAAGTGACATATTTAGCCCAGCTATGAATTCACTTTGAATCTAGCCTTCAAGTCCGTAGGCTCGGAATGATGCTTAGCTGGTATAGTGTAACCACGAGCGATAAAAACGGTAGACGCAGTTTGAAACAAACTCGTATCTCGCATTATTCACGCGAGTGTCTTTAAAAGCTTGAAGATAAGGTGTTAAAGAACTTTGTGTAGTCTGTTTAAGAGACCGTATTTCGAAATTTTTTTCGGAGAAGTTACTCCAATCGATGGTAAAGGTAGTAGTGATTCAGTTTTTATCCGGTGTTGTCCCTTTAACAGAGATGGCCGGAGTTTTTCAAAAAAAAACTTCAGGAATCTGGTTGGGCAACTCTCCCGAAAATGAACTTTTATAGAAGAGGAAGCGGGTTGAAACTCTCTGAAACAAGCTTTGTTACTGCTTTTTTAGTTTTTGGTATTACAGTAAATTCATTGTTATTGCATATGATGAACGTACAAAATATTGGCTGTCTGGTAACAGACTGACTGCAGCTACTAATATTAAAAAGAAACAACTGCTTTACTATTTACAAAGCGATAGACCAAAGGTACACAACCTTTTCATTATTGAAGGTCGCATTACAAACTTTGTTTCAATTTACCGCCGCCAGAAAATTAAATAGAGTTTTTAGTTTATGTGATAGTGAACACTTTTCCTTTGTTTGGAGATTAAAGTTTTTAATGTAAAAGTTTTTATTCAAATTGAGTTTTTTTCTGTTCATGTAAAGGTAAAGATCTCTTTTTGAGAGGGGAATCAACTTTAAATTTGTGCTCGGCCGCACAATTTATCACCAGAAGCCACAGGTTTGCACTGTGATGACGAAGGACAATGCTTTTGATGTTCCAAGTAGTTTAATCTTACCAAAATACTCTTTAAGCTATTGTCTTGTCAGATTACAACCACAGCACCATCAGCGGATAATGATGGAGGAAAACTTAACCGCATGGTGGCGATGGAACGGCAACTTTCGAATTTGACTGGTGTCGTTGAATCTATTATTACAAGTGTAAGCACAAGTTATTGCGGTGTTACTTTGGTGCATTAACTTTCTACTGCGTAAACCACATGGCAAACATAAATTAAAATAGATTAGAAAAAATATTTTTTTGTGTTGTATATATATTTGTCACTCGCCTAACTTTTTTCCAACTGGCAAAAATTTTATTTGTAGGGCGACAATACTTTATCACCATGTTCTGATAAAAATTTTCCTGACCACATCAGCTTTAGTGGCACTAATCAGTCTTTCCAGAACTCACCGAAGCGTCATAACTTGCGTCAGCAGTTGCTGTTTCTTCGTAATATCGCGCATGGGCTGAAACAAGAACTAAAAGATTTGAAAAAGCAGCAGGTAATATTTAATTGAATTTTTTTGTCTACCTATAATGTAATTGAGATTTTTTGTACTCGCTGCCTTTGCCTGACGTGGAGTTAGGTTTGCTGCTTTTGGAATAAAGGGACGCTATAACATTAAACGTCCGGTGTCACACCTTCATCTGCAATGACGCATTTAGTCTCACACTGATGACCACCAGCCCAAAGGGCACTATTTTAGGGGCTGACTCTCAAGCAGATTCGTCGGTAAAGTTGAAAAGGTCATTTTCAAGTAGAAGTAGATAAAAGCTATCTTTTTTTAGTTTGAATAGCACTGTTTACTTCCTTGTGTGTGTGTGTGTCACGTATTCTAGTGATGCCGCCTCATGGATTTTGCCATAGTTGTATTTATGGATTTTTGCCATGATTTGGATGTAGGTCGAAGCACTAATGATCAAGAATCAAAAATGTTATATTTTGATATGTTGCAGAGGTCGAACATGGAATACATAAACGATTTGGTTCAGGAAAAGTCGAAAGACGTGGCGCAGTTTGTGGCGTCTACGGCTGGCGCTCAGCATCGCCCCTTGCGTTTGCGACGAATACGCCTTGATCAACAACGTCACACATACGGCACAACGGCGTCACGCACAGAGAAACAGCTGAGTGACGTCGAGGCTGGCGTCGAAGAGCTGCGCAACGAGGTCGTCGAAAGAAGGTTCGAGAAGGAAATATTTTGCCATAAATTATCCCAAAAGTTTGTTGCTTTCTGCACGATTTCTCAGAGCTGATCTGACGCTTGCTGACTGAGCGCTTGGGCTTTGAGCCCCTGAAGTAGAGGTTTTTAACCAAAAGGCCTTGATTGAGAATTGGGTTTGGAGAAGTAAAGATTCCAAAGGATAAAGGCAGCACTTCTTTCCCCGACTTACGGCTTTATCTGATACGCAGAAGTGGCCACGTTCAGCGCATTACTGAGCTTGACTGACTACAATCAGACTAAGTTCAAGCAATATCATTGAGCAAGACCCATCTTTACAACTCTACAGTTAATTATTGATTGCGATATAAATAACTTGAAAGTTTGCCTGGCACCATAAGCTAGCTTGCATAAAGTAACCACCCACTGTTTGCTGAGGTTTTTAATCAAAATCGATGCACGTGGGCATAACTTGTTTGGTTGTTTACATACGAGCTGTTGCAAACAGTCATTATATATGAAATCTGTGTATTAGCAATGGCAAGATGCGATCTACAATTTTAAGGCAATTTCTTGAGTTTCATCTTTGCTCTAACTTATCGCCAAAGTTGATATTGCTATTTACTCGTGACGTGTTTCATCAAGCTGATTAATTTCAGATGCAGAGTCAATGCACGAGAAGTGGAAGCGCTAGTCTTACAGCTGAGCCAAGCAGGACGCACTATTGCCCAACTTAAAGGTACGTGGTATGTTGAACTAGAAAGTATTCGATGTTCTCGAATTAATTACAAATTCCAATTTTCGACATGTCAAAATTTGAATAAAGCCAACTCCTTCAATCCAAAAAATTCAGCTTACATTTATATTGAATAGCAAACTATAAAGTATTTTACTTAAGACTAGCCGGCTCTGCGGCCGTCTCCCGCAGGACCCCCGTCAATAACGTCGGTGTCAAGAATATTAGTTCAGCCGGCTGAGCCGGGTTCACTCAATGGCGAGTTGTTAAAACAGTAATGAAAGTTTGATGGTTTGTCCGGATATCCAATTTTCGTTTCTAGATCAAAGTTTATTAAAAAGAGATGGAGTCAAAAACATGGGCAAGATGGGCATAGCCTTTATTCCAATGATACCGATCTCTCTACTCCTTTAAATAAAAGAGCCAACGGGGATGCAATTTAAGTTATGCTGGGGGGTGGTGGTACCACAGCAGCGATTGTTTTTATAAACAAAAATTGGGTATCAAGTAGTTGGCGTATCTACGACTTATTGCGCCCTTTTTTTTCTTAAAAAATTTGTGACTTCAAGGCCCTTGCTACGCCCTAGGCTTATGTACTCTGTTCATTGCTTGCAAGAAGTCGAAAAGTCCATGCATTTCCCTTGGTTTGGAAGTATGGCCGAAATGTCTTTCATGTAATGCAATTTCACTTAGAGATGTTGTTTTCTTTTGACTTTCCCTAAAACTTTCTCAAGTGACAGCTGGCTTATTTTTAGGCGTAATCAGAGGAATTTGTAACGGACCTAATCCTTGCCCTCAATTTTTTAGCTTTAATTCCGGAAGCTCTATGAAGCTATTATCAAGCCAAATAACAAAAATGTTTCAACCACATATATTGCGAATTTATCCAGCCGGAGCTTCCGGTTAGCTATGCCGAGTTAAAAAGTATTAGTTTGTTAAGCAACTGCGCCCGCTTCATCGTATAAATATTTCTGAAAGCAGTGACGAAAAGCTGTAGTAAATGGATGCCGTAATTCCTGTACCCGTAATGGCGACGAACTGATTTTCTTAGTGCATTAACTATGTTAGTGCTCATGAGCAAAGTATGATTTCACAAACTATTCGTTCTTTCGAAAAGTAGGGGGTAGCCGTTATACAATTATAAAATAAACTATTTTAAGGTAGGCCTATTTACGGCTAAGTGCGCCCTTCTTATTTATATAGCTGCGCTACTTTGTTTCGGGCTTAGCGAGACAAGCGGCCACGCCTTGCCCCATAATCATTCACCTTATTCCAGCACGCTTGTTAAAGCTATTTTCAAGTAAAGATGTTTCCTGAAGGTCTAGTTTAACTAATTAATTGGCCTATTCTTTGTTTTAATTTATTTTGAACTTAGGATTTTATTTATTGCATTTAACTTTGACCCTAATCCCGACTTCCTTACTTTTGAATAAAAATTAATCAAAAGCCTGGTTTGAAAGCGAGTATGCAGTGTTGGACATGTATTGAATCAACACGCAAACGTCTGCAAAACGCGGGAAAAATGACGTAAAATTGACTTTCTTTTTACGCGTAAACTGCCTTTCAATTACAAATTTTATTGGACTTTAACAGGCGGCATATCAACAATTAACTTTTGCTTTTATAATGAAAGTGGATAAAAGTGCTGCTGTCGCCTCCTGCTGTTTTCACGGAAATCATACCAGACAATATTATGACATTGTAGAGGTTTTTTAAAACGTTTAAGAAAAGAGAAAAAGTTGCTTGCAATAAAAAAAACCTTACAAAGAAACAGCTTCTTGCATTGTTAAAAAACCTAATGCTTATAAATTTTATTTATTAGAGGCAGCTTGATATTATCTCCCAAAAAACTTAATTGCGTTTGTTTTTGAGAAAATTGAAAAAGTGGATTTGCAATCAAGCGTTAATAGTGACGTTATCTTAAATTCTTAAAGAGGTGAAATTTTTGCAAGTTGGTAAGTTGAAGACTGGCTTTCGTTTGAGCAAAAAACCGTTTTCTTCCGTCAATAAATGGAAGTTTGTGAAAAAAATATTTTGTTATGACGTCATGACACTCATCTAATGTCAGTGATCAGTCGTGCCAAGTTTCATGTTTGTGCGCCCTTTAGTATTGGAGGAGTTAAAGTGTACGCACAGACAAACAAAGTTCTGCTTTATAAGATCAGGAGTTTCCAAACTTTTCATGAGAGCCGGATAAAAAATTTTTCGATACATCGCCGGCGGGAGTGAATGCAAGATCGTGTGGTTGGCGTAAAATGAGAGGCATTAAACTACATGCATGAATAACACTGATATATCACAAAAAAAAATGAAGTCCATGATTCACAGTCAAAGAACCCAAAATATTCCTGGTTGTCACTTTTTTTTACTGGTTAATGAGAAACATGAAAACTGATTTTTTTTGTCAAGGCCAAGTGTAGCTGATGTTTGGCCATAAGAATTGCTTGCTAATGTTCATCTGTTAAAACAGATCTGTAGCACGATTTACATATTTCATCGTAGAAAACGTTTTTTGCAGCAAAATGCAGTTTCAAAAATTGACATTTCTCTGGCAGAGCTCTTTAAACAGCCATTACTATCATTTGAGAGACATTTGTGGAAATCTGTAAGGTTACCTTCTTTGTATTTCTCCTTAAGCATGTCGTTACACTGCAGGTCAGTTACCTCCATCTGGATTTCAGGCGAAAGTTTTTCCACATTACAAGCAAATGGGTTTTGGAAGATTTCTATTTGAGTTGCATTCGCGTCAAAATGTGTAAAACGATTCTAGAACTGTAATTTCAATTTAGCAGAGATGTCTTCTGCAAACATCTGCGGGAATCGAGAAGTTGCTTCTTTCTGAAATTTGTCACAATTTGAAAATTGTATGAAGCAACTCTCTATCAGTTGAGATTCAAAAAGAAGGATCTTTTCCCGAAATTTTAGAAAATTTTATTTTAAAAGTGTTATTAATTACTTTTATTAATTGTCCAAGTTTATCAGTTGAGATTCAAAAAAAAAAAGATCTTTTGCCAAAATACTTTATTTTGTAGCACGTATCGCAGACAAGTGCAGTTTCACCATGCAACCTAAGATTGAATTTATTCAGTTGCTCTGTCAAATCCGCAGTAAAGGCCGATTTTCAAAGCCATTCACTGTTAACAAATAATGGCTGAAGATTCTTTCATCTAAAAACTTTCACTTTTCACTTATCTAAAAATCGATTTCACTTTTAAGTGAAAAAAGTCGTGCCAAAACTTTCCGAAGCTGAGCCAATGAACTGACGTATGGTAGGGTAAATTAAAGTATTCTGTTTTTGTTTGTAAAAATGCACGAAACTGGCGATGTTAAGGGCTCTAAACGAGACTAGCCCAAGTTAATTAGGTTTGCGGCACGAATCTGTAAAATCCTTTCATGCCGTTTCTCCATCCCAAGAAAGATGAGGGGTATCCACAACTACAAGTGCTCGAGTGCGAATGAAGTCCACCGTTAACGGATTCAATTACACGAGATAGATCTAAGTATTTCCCGCACAGCGCCTGCTGATGAATCATACAATGAAGGAACATAAATTTGGAGCAACCTGCAGTTTCAGCAATTTTGAATGTTTGCCCTACTAAACCTTTTACAGCGCCACACATGTTTTTACCTTCATCAGTTGAAATGCACCTCAGTTTTTTCCACTTCAGATTGTACTGCAAGAGGAATTTTTCTATCTCTCTGAAAATGTCCACCGCAGTGTTTGTACCGTACATATTGTTTATAGAAGCTGACTCTTCTGTCATCTCAAGATTAGTACTGACTCCAAGAACGAACAGCAGCAACTGAAGTATCGGTCACATCTGTTGACTCGTCAAGGGCAATGAAAAGTACTCAAAACCTTTGGTCTTCTCTTTCAACTAAGAAACAATATTGTTTCCAATATCCTCAACCAACGGGCAACTGTATTCGCTGAGAGGCTAGGGTTTGTAAACAAGTCTGGCCTTTCTGGGGAGATTTCTTCTGCAGCTTTAGTCATGCGTAACTTAATTAGCTCGCCATCGGTAGAGGTCTTTCCCGCTTTGCTAACAAATATGCTACTTGGAAAACAGCTTTCGTTGCTGACTCATTTTCCACAGTTCTCTTTTTTGAAAGAAATTGCTCCGGTTTTAAGCTGCGTTTCAGAGCTTCAAATTGAGTTAATTTGGAACTTCCACAAAATTTGAAATAGCTTGCTCGCTGTATACTTTCGTAATGCTTACAATATTGTATTTCTTCAATACCGCTACCGTTTCATGGCAAATCGCTTTGTAGCCTGCTTCCACCATGAAGAGACCAATACCAGAACACAGAACACTTTTGCCATTAATTGCAAAAAGTTTGATTCTTGTTTTCAGTTTAAATTGGTTACATGTAATTGCAAATACTATGGTGCCCGCATGCTCATGTAAACACAACAAACTTCAACAAAACAGCAAGGTACCAAAGAAACTATTAGTTTAATCTAAGTTGAGCGAGGAAATTTCATGCAAGCAAGTTCAGTTTTTAATGTTAAACTGGCGCTGTGGGCCAAGACTAGACGAAATCTAAAGACTGTAAGATCGCATTTCTACCAGTTAGCTACACTTTGATACTAAAAATGTTAGTAGGAGCAGGAATTATGCTGTTTGTTTTCACCAAGCGCTGTAAGAGTGCTTTTTGAATTTCATTTACAAGGGCTAAGCTGTGCCTTTTAATAATGGGTTTGTAGAGGAACCTGACCTTCAAAAGTACGCGTTTGTGAACAATAGTCAGCGACTTGTACATACAAGAGTCAGTTTTGCTGTTTCCTAATTAGCTTTGCTGTTGCTTAAACAATGTAGTTTATGAAGGTTTGAATTTGTGACAATGGATATAGGAATCGCAAATATTAGAAATCACCATATTTGGCAAGTCCTATTTCCTGTCGTGGTATACTGGTTTATGACCCACACAACTACTGCGGGCGCAAGTTTAGTAAGGGCACGTTTTAATGGCATCGTAAAAACCAGCATTTTTTGACTAGAAAAATGCGAGACACATATTACATAAGCAGTCTGGTGCAGGCAAAACACATCATTGTTAATTGTTACGTAAATATTTTGAATATTAAAAATTGGATTTTTTTGAAGACTTACAATTTACTTTGTACAACTGCTTGCCCAACTAGTCACTGGGCTGAAATGTTTTGTCTAAAATGTTTACACGCTGGTAAGCATCCGATTTTTTCACGGCAAAGTTGTTAGTACTTCTACCCTTTTAACCCCATCCTGGCTATATCCCTACTTCTGCGTATTCTACCTCCATTGTACTGTTTTTGCATCATTATGCACTTGATGAAAATCAAGCCAAGACAATGGAAGCGGCAACTTTTCCGTAAACTTTTCCTGCTTGTTACAAGAATGCACTGCGCCCGCAGTACTAGTTGATAGCTGTTGCGTATTTGGGTGGGCATTGTGCCGTGCCCCCTCCTTTGGGTCTTACCGAAAACACAAGCACAAGTTAATCCCCAAAAAAGTCGTTCACATAAAAATGTGGCTTTCATTGATTGCCGCTGTCAGCTGCTCTCCGAAAAACGGGTGTTTACTGAAAGCCCTCCCCCTCAATCATAAATCCTCGGTTCGTCACTAATCGCAAGTTTTACAACGCCAAACTCTTGAAGTTTGTTTTGTAATCGGTAGTACATTGGATGAATACTAATTTCAAAAGTAAATCGAAAATATCAAGTTAATTTTCTTCAAGATTTACGACGCTTTCATAGTCTCAATACACAAATAGGTTAAAAAACTGATGCTAAATATCCAATGCTTTGAAAGCGTTGTCTTGCTCCATTCGGTTGTCTGCAGTCAAGGTTACAAAGACTGTTTATTGATCGAAATGTTTTTTCTCTGGAAAGTAGTAAACGATTAGCTGGATGTTTTGACCTTTCCAATTTAAAACCCCTATTTTTCAAAGCTTAAAGATACAATGCGTATCGATTTTTGCTTTATTGGCAAAGAAATGAAATACTTTCACGAAAAGCACTGCGTTGGTAGACAAGATAAGGGTGAATGCAATAATGCAGGGCACTTCAGTTCGTCGCTTCAGTAAGTATTATGAAGTTGTTGGAACGAAGGCAACGGTAACCATATGGCTTATACAAAGTAATGGTGACAAGAGTGAGTCCAAGTTTAAAGAAAACTTTAAAAAAGCAAGCAAGATGTTTTTATATTAATGTGAAAAACTTAGGGAAAAAACTTTAAGTTGATGTTACCTTTGCGCCGTTAGTGAAATCCTACAAGGCTCTATACTTATGCAGCACAAATGTTGTAGTTATGTACTTATTGATATGAAAACCTGTAATTGTTCTTGCCAAAAACACCTGACTATGTGCTTTGGTATGTAGAGTGAGTTTTTGCTGAGAAGTTATTAAAGGAACGTTGTGCTTGTCTTATACAATGGAGATCAGCAGACTGGAGGAAGTTATGTATTTTTAAAAATACCAAAAGCACTTTGAAGTTGATAAGATAACAATTTGGATAAAATTGCCAACAGCTTTATTGCCATTTACGGTCAGTCAAAATAGTTGTGAACTTATGGCATCGAAAATAAATGATTATTTTTTATTTATGCTAAAAATGGCATAAAGATATTGTAGGTCTAAATATATCTTGGATGTTGTTTAAATAGCAAAACATCTTTTATTATTATTAATTCGGCTTTTTGTAAAAAGTTTGATATCTAGGAACAACCATACGGTCATTTGATGGCAAGTTTTAATAGAATTGGTTCCTGAAATTAATAAAGTGTCATCACTTCTTGAAAGCATGCTTGAATCAAACGAAATTCATTTTACAACAGTCACTTGATGACGTAAATTAACCGTAATTAGATGGTGACGACTAGCTCGCTAGGATCCAGTACTCGTTTTCAATATACAATGAGTAACAGTGTGTTATTATGCCAGTGCTGGCATAAAGGAACTTTATGGTTTTTAGTCAGAAAAATTTTCAGCTGTTTATAGACGAGGGTTTTCATGTTTATAATTAGGTGCCTCGCTGTAAATATACTTGAAGACAGTGCATATCTCATGGAAAGGAGCCCCAGATAAGGTAGCAGCGTTAGAGCATTAAACTGATCGCGCAGGATGATCAAAAGACATTTTTCGCGTTAAGAATTGTTCAAATGTTGTTTTTCTAAAGAGCAACTAAAAAAGCTTTAAGATAACCCGATAGAAGTTGTCAAAAGAAAGGATAGAACCTAGATCCATAAAGTTCGACGAAGATAGAACTAGAATGTCTTTAATGAAGTACAATAGCACAGAAAGTTAGCCGTAAGTTGTTAATACGTCGTCATCTTTACGACCGATTTTATTGAATTTTTGTACTTTTTTAAAGCTGTTTAGATGCAGTTTTGTGTCACGCATTGATCAATAACGGTATTGAACGGAAAAGTGCTAGAATAGAACAAGAATATCCATATATGGGTGTCCAAAAATTGGTTCTGTATTCGTGTATTGTTTTCGTTTTACCATTCTTTCACGTCTGGCTTAATTATGTTCGTTGGCTTATTACGCTGCAACAAATTAATATCGGTCGTGACTTCGACTACCGTGCGTCCGTCACCAAACAATCTTTCTGTATAAACCTGTACAACGCTTAACGAGTTAACATTAGGAAGCGTTGATAGCTTGTTTAAAGTGATGTCAAGTTGCGTCGTAGCTGTCCGCTAGTTCAAGTAGCTCAAAAGTGATGAAGAAGTGTGAAATTCAGATTCAAAGTATTACCGTTTTATTGCGATTTAACCTTGACTGTAAAACTTGATACCTGTACTTTAAACTTAGTTGTAAATTTTAATCGAAAGTTAGAGTCGTTGTAAGCTATAAAATGATTATCTTTGTACATGGTATTGAAGTACCTCTTGTTTCAACGGCTTGTAAACATGTTTTTGCTAAAGTTGAAAGACTTAGCATAAAAGGCCAAAGTTGAAATTGAAGTCGCGACGGGCTTATTAATACAACTAGTTTTAAAGCTACTTGATTCAAGTTTATGCATAAACAAATTTCTATTGTATGCTGATATTTGAAATAGCTTGAATTACCATGAAGAGATAGAAAGGACTTGCTTTTTCTGATTAGACTTAGAGCATATTATATCCATGTGATGACAGAAAAGCCATTTGACTTTATTCAACCGAAATAACATGCTTATGATGTCTTTGGTTGTTAATAGCTGTGACAACATGCAAGCGTAAAATCCAGTTTTGATTAGTTTAGCTGTTGTAGTGTAGAAATTAGAAAAAGATGAAGTGTTATTTTTGTGTTTCAAAAACTTAAAAAATTTACAGTGTCCTAATTCAAGAATGATGTGAGAAGCTTTACTTTATTTTCAATAAACAGTTTCGGATTTTTCTGTCTTAAAAACTTAACAACTTACAGAGATTTAAATGAAATATACTTGACTAAATAAATACTCTACATATGAGGTAGAAAAAGCTCTTTGAATAGCAATTGCGTTCAATAGTCTTGAGAAAAGCATGCGTGATATAGTGCAAATAAATTACCTTCGATTTTCGACGCAAATATGGAAGTTGAACTCTCTTGTTTGTTTAGTAATGCATATGCGTATGCGGTTATGGGATGATTTGTCCGCTTCAAGCCTCTCTGGTATTGTGAAATACGCGATGCTCAGTGGTGGTTGCGTAATAAGGCGAGATGAAACTAGTGCTGCCATTTTAATCTGTGATTTTTTGAGAGGTTTTAATTGCGTGACATCGATTTTCGATGTCTACCAAATATTTAAAATGGTAAATACAGTGGTACCTCGAGGTACGAATTTAATTTCTTCCGTGACCTTGCTCGCACGTCAATTTGCTCTTATCTCAAAGCAATTTTCCCCAATGAAATTAATTGAAATGCCATTAATCCGTTCCAGCCCCCAAAATGCCACCCTAGTGGTTTTTGTTACGTCTTTTTGAATAAGAAAAACGTATTTATAAAGGACAAATATTGTATGAAAACATAGTAACACCTTGCTCATGTTTTTCTACGATCTCAAGCTTTAATTCAATAGACATCCTCTTCTGAGCACTAAACTTTACGCTCACTTTCTTCGGATCCATGACTATAAAAAGAAATGGGATAAAGTACAGTATTGTAAATGCACAAAAAGTACAAAACGCGCGCACAACTTATCAAAGATACTTCGACAGTGAGGCAAACAAGCACACTGACTGAGGCGCGGGAAACTGGGTCGTATGCAGCCGGTGACCCGCTGACCCGGTTGCTCTTATCTCAAATGTTTCTCGTATTTCAAAAGCGAAAGATCGCAGGCTTGTATCTCAAAAGTCTCGTACGTCGAAGCACTCATACTTCGAGGTACCACTTTATAGCTGTCGGCGTTGTACGGCCAGAGGTATGCCACCTTCGGAGCTGAAGTGGGAATTTTCACAGATCACTGATTTTCGAAAAACAGCTTAACTAAAATAACTTTGCTTTTAAGTGTTATTTTAAAAACTGACTTTTTAAATAGCATTTGCAGATTCACCAATAGGAGAAATGTGAAGAATGAAATATAACACTTGACAAAATTTCTCAGCCATGATTAAAACATGATGCTGCGCCAGGAAAGAGTTGCAGTGAAAAGCCATGGCAAGCTGCATGATGAATCTTTTCACTGCATCAGAACCTTTAATGGCGGGATTAACTTTAGAAACAAATCTAGGATTTAGCTTTTCAATTTAACCGTATTCTTTAATCTTCATATTAAAAATGATTTTAAGTTTCAACGTTTTACCCGGCTGCCACTAGTCCTCAAAGCCAATTTCCTGTCTGCGGAGAAGTCATTTTTTGTTTAAGGTGTTGTGAACTAACTGGTTATTTTCATAATTTTTCTGTTGTTTTCCAATGAAGCATACAGTTTTCATGTGAGAAATTAAATATTCATGAACTTGAATATATTCTGCCCACAATTGTTTTCCACTGAGCAGTGGCCGAAACGCAACAACAAGGCACTTACTCCTAGCCACTAGTTAAATGCGATGCAATTGAGATTGAGTGCTTTGATACAACTGAAGAAAACAAAATTTGCTTTGCGAAATCGCGATACAATTGGAATGGTTGTTTGGATAGCGAACAGCATGCCACGTATTATTTACGTACTGCGTTTAACGGGTGCTTTTTCCTCAAGCTAATTATTACACAATACTCGGTGACTGTACGCGTATCAGTAGACACTTAGTGTTAGCTTTGCGAACATGACTATGTAAGGTCATATTAGTTTCGCAAATACGGTACAAAAGTTGAATTACTTTCAAACTTCGGTTCAGAAAAGCAGTAAATAGTGAAAATGCAATATGTTTAAAGCCGATATGTGTTTTGTATCAGTAAACGTTTATCCGAAAGCTTTACGAATTCATCAGATATTCTTTTTTCTCGCAAAAGCTCCGCTATCTCAGCTGCCTGTCAAATAGCTAGCGTTTAGTCAATGTCAGTTAGTGTGAAAGCGACTTTATTGGTGTAAAAGCTAGCGTAAGCAAACGGTATTAAAAGTGGTAACAATCTCATGACATATTTTTTGCTTGATCAGCTGGAGTCCTATGACGAAGTATATTAAAATAATTCAGCAAATTTTTACCTGGGCCTAAGCAACAACAAACACTCATAAAATTATACTTGAAGATAAAGCTGAATACAGTTTTATATTATTGCAAGATAGTGGAACAAAGTTGAGGGCTAATCAAAGTAATCCGTATTCAGAAAGCATTGAGCGTGGTTTTAGCGTAAGATTTACGCTTGTATACCGTACAAAAGTACGCTGGAGTAATACGCGTACTCCAGCGTGCGCAAGCGTAAACAGTCTTCATATAATGATCTTGTAGCTCGATTTTCTTTGCTTTTATCACAAAATTGTTTTTTTATTTTTAAGCTTTTTACTCAGTAAGATATTTTCCTTCTATGCTAGTAGTTATATTGTGACGTCAGAAAGTTATGACGACAGCGATGGAAGTTCCCCCCTCTATACTCCAGCGACTTCGGAGCACTCCGAAAGCGATTCGTAAACGGTTTAAAATAACTCAAGAAAGAAGCCCACCAGTCGAACACAAAGAAACCAACAAAATCTTAACAAACCGAGACATTAATTCTCACAAAAAGAGCCCAAGAAACGACAACGATTCGTTTCACTGCAGGTAGGAAAATAAAATCAATTTATTTTATTTCTATTTTTGACATTTATTTAATTTATTTCAAATGAATTGTTTGCCTAGTAAAAATTATTTATAAGGGAATGAATACCGTGTTATAAATCTGCTTTCACTTACGAATATTGTTAGATAATTTTGACCACATTTAAAAGCTACTTCAGGCGGGGAAGTAAGAGTAAACAAACGGAAAAGTTTTAAGAGAAAGACATTTCATATCTTAAAAGATGAGCAATTAACTGGTGTGTAAAGATCGACGACTTCTTCGGACAACCCCAGCTTAATTTACTGCTCACTTTTCAAATACGCATCCCTAAGCTTTATTTAAATTTTAGCTTTAATGTTTTTTCATCACTTCAATTTGTTTTATGGTTGTTTTTTGCTGATAGGTATCTCGGACAGCGTACTATCTACACGCTGAAACCTGAAGATTGTTACGATTATGCTCTCAAACTTGAAGAGGGCGTTGTTGAAAAATATGCAACAAAAGTGTCCGTGCATATCTCTGCGAACATTGTAAAGTTGTCTTATCTTCAATCGACACCACCGCTTGCAAAGCGTCGCACGAAGACGCGGAAATCTTCAAGCAACAGACCAACAAGTGACCTCATTTGCCAATCATCTGTTGATGACGACAAGTATAATATTAAAGCCTTGTCATTTGATGACGCTACTCTCTCAGTCACAGACAGCCATAGCAGCAACTTGCAGTATTCAAGTCATAATTTTCTCAACTTAGGTACGCTGCGGGAAAGAAGTAGCACCTTCAGCGGCAGACCAACCAGTAAAAACACGAATCATCAATTCTCGGAAGTCCCACGGCCAGAAGGTATATTGCTGCACGAAATCGCTTACTGTGTCACGGTTCCAAGCAAGCCTCGTCTCTTCCTGCTTACTTCAAAAGGCAAAGAGGGCTTGACTTGCCGAGTTTTTCTTTTTTCAAGCCGCGAGAAAGCACAATTGCTCAAGCTTAGACTCGCCCAGCAGTTTCAACAAGCATTTACGGAATGGCAAGCCCGTATGGCGCGCCGCGCCTCTCGTCGTCGCTCGACTGTCTGCGAGAGACAGATCTCGAGTTGCAGCAGCCACTCCGAAAGCACCGTGCCTTCGCCGACCGATTTTTATGAACAGACTGCTGCTAAAGCTCAGCAACTTGCTGCACTTGTGGAAAAGTCCAACTTTCAAATTTGCCGCCAGCAAGCCGCGCCTCTGGCTATGAACACGTCGGGAAGCAAAGGAGGAAGTGACGGAGCTTCCCAAAGCGGAAGTGATGAAGATTCGTTCTCTGAAGGAGAAGATCGTGATATGCATCGGGAATTTAAAAGACGAGCGTCGTGCCTTACAAACCCGGAGCGGCTACTTGTGGGTGATGAGGTAGAACGTCTTCAGCTGCACTTCAACCAGGTTTTATCACGCAATAGCGCCAGTTCTGATGTTTTTACATCAACTGATGATGATGACTGAGTTCCCGGATGTGGTTTTATTTCTGAATGAATCAGGCGCGTTCGTATGTAAGACCAGCGATTGATCACAAGTAGTGCAGTAGTGTGCAATAAGAACTGAGATAAACTTCTAGTGGTTACTTCTGAAACCAATTCTTGCCAGTATTATACAGTTGTTTGATTCCCAATTGTGTATTGAACAGGACTTTTGCAACCTCGATTTAGTTTACTTTATGGTAATTTTACAAGGTTAAATTTCATTGGCTGCTTCTTTCACTTGCTTATTTACTGGGGAGAGAAGAAAGAGATTGCTCGGCGAAACTTCAAAATTACTCGTTTTGCTGGAAAACGCGTGAACGGTTTTGCTTGTCCAAACTAAATTTTTGAATGCAATTGCTTTTAGTAATTTGAGATAGAATACTGTTACTAATCTGTACCAAAAAGTATTCTCTTAGATACTACGTGTTTTACACAAACTGCAGATTACATTTAGAGCAGTATTGACATACGAGAACTCGATTAAAAATTGCTTATCTCAAAATGAGTGTACATTTTATTACACAAGGCAATTTACATTTTAATATTTTTTCGTGCTGTTTTATTGATGTTATTTCTATTTATTTTTTCGTGGATTTGGGTTAACGGCTGTACGTGATTTTATGCCGAAACTGGGTGCTGTAAATAAAAAATGCGAAACAAATTGATCAATGTGCTGTGTCCAGTATATCTTAAACCAAGTGACAATTATATTTTCCTGGTGGCATTAGTGGCTATGTATATGTATTTTATGTATAACAAAAGCTTTCATTTTTTCTCCACATTTTTTGCAGCCAAACTAACCGATTCTCTGCCACACATATCTTTCAAGTTTTAACAGCATAAAAGTGCATTCTATTTAATTTAATTTATTGATCATAAGGCATCTTAAGTAGAATTCTACTCAAGAGTTCCAATAGGAACCAAACCGATCGTTGAAGTGGTATTTTAATTAACTGATTGCAGTTAGCCTTTAAGATGCCTTATTATCAATAAATTAAATCAATATCTAACACTAACACCAGCTCCGATAATTCGAATTATTTTATTTAAACAATAGGTCAAAGGTCATTGTCGGGCAAGAAAATGACAACGTTCTTTTGATAAATTTATCATTTTAATGGACGTTTTCAGCAATAATTGAAACGTCCATTTGAATGTTAAATTTGTCATTGTAAATAATAAATGATTGTTTGAGCCATTCGACCTCAGATCAACCGTGTAGTTACTGTGCAATAAAACGCAAGTGGTTGTAGTCCAAATTTATTAAAAGCCTATTTCCACTTGCTATCGTTCTTACTCTACATTATTTTTGTTTTAAAAAAATGCGCTTATTGCAGCTCAAACATTTCAGCAGTACATACGAAAGCATTTGAGTGGTACAGAGTTGAAGGCTTGAGGTAGTTCTAGTTCTGCTTTGAGCAATGCAGACCTGAGTACCGGTATTGGCGTAATTGTTTTCAACAAAAACGTAAACTTAAACTGATCACTGACAATCGCTCCCTATTGCACTATCGAAAGTGCTCTTGCGAGCAGCTTTTCCCGTAAGAATCTTATTGCTATCACATTTGCTCTTGTTTGGAAAGAAGCATCATCAACGTCATTACGCATCTCATTGTCGAGTTTCAAGTGCGATTACGCGTCAACTCCCATTTGCTGTGTCAACAACAGATTCGCTTGTCCGAGGCTGCAATGCCAGCAAACAACTTGATTAAATAAACTGCAAAGTTTCCGCAGCGTACTTATGAACAAAACTAATTTAAAGATTGATGACCTCGGTCCGATTAAATGACAACTCATGCTTTCATGCCGAGGTTTCTCAATCTTGTAATTCTTCATACATAGGCAAAATGCATCTTTGCTCCAACTGTTGATTTTTCCAAAGTAAGCATTGTTGGTTGCAGAGATAGCAGTAACGCGACATTTTTGTAGTACCCGGTGTTTGCTTCTGTTGGTTGGAAGATAGGGATTTAAAATTGGAACAAAAATTTAAAAATTAAAATAAACAAAAAATAAAAATCTAAAAATAAAAATGAACAAAATATTTAAAAAAATTGGAACATACACCACTGCTATGGAGTTTTAAATGAGAAAATTTCTTAGGCAACGACCAATTTAGCAACAATAGTTTTTGCAGACGAGAGATTAAGCTTTCCTTTCACATAAATACAAAAGAAATTTATTTAAGTTGACCGTCAGTGCTTCTTCAATTTGAATGCGTCTTACTGCCGCTTTTTGTAAAGGTTACCTGTGCTGTCATCGAGACAATGTTTGAGGCCTTATCAAGGGAGGGGACATAACCATCTTGAAAGGTGGAAAAGATTGTGTAAGAGTTGCCCGAACCTGACATCGTAAGACCATATTTATCAACTTTGAAAGAGATTATTAATTAAAAGGCTGACATATCTGCGTCAATAAAGCAAGCGAATTAGCTTTGTGATCTCATAGTTAAGTATTAAATCATTTGAATTTAAATTATGTCTACCGAACAGTTGTTCCCTAAATAATGGCGATTGAGCTCAATTTGTAAATTCTTTAAACTACCAAGGTCTTGGAAAGTCAATTGAGTATGTTTTTAAATCAAAATTAACCGAAAAATATCATGGCTTTAATCTTTTTTTGGCGCAATTCTTTTTTATGAAAAGACGACACAGGTGTCCTTGTTTGCATTTAAGCCAGTTATTCAATAAATTAGTGAAGGAAAGGCCGGGTTGTAGAAAGATGTGACTTGTTACTATTGCCAAAGGAGAGCAAAAATGTATATATGCAGCAGTGGCATGTAAACCAACATCAAATAAGCACCTGAACAATAACTTTCAATATATTACAGGCAAGGGCGTCGGCGTGGGTGAGTAAGGAGGGCATTGCCCATCTGGAATTAAGTGGTCCCCGCTTATTAAGCCCACCTTTGGACAGGACGATTTTGGGCTTATTAACCGATGGGCGACTTTTTGCAACTTTCTCGTGCAAAAATGTTTATGGCTAACTACATTATAGCTAAAACTTCTAAATTTAATAACATTGTACACAGAAACCACACATATAGATCAAGTATTGTTTATTAAAGATTAAAAAAATATTCATTTCCGTGCAGAAGCATCAAGAGTAAGTTGCCTCATGGGTTGTTGATGACGTAAAAAATGCCGCACATGGCCACTGAACTTCTAAAACTCGTCCATTTGATCGAATTGGGACGAAAGATAACAATTTAAAACCAATACAACAGTGTAACGAGTAGTAAATTAGTCAAAAGAATGAATGAAATTTGTTATGAAACTTTTCAAACAAATTTGAAGGAAATGCTAACGAAATTTGAGCCCCGTTTTGAGCTTATAAAGCAGGTTTTTTATTACACGATTAAATGGAGCAGTTCCAGACCAGACAAATTCGGGGTTATTTAGCGAGTGGGCTTTATAAGCGGGAAATACTGTAGCCTATGTTAAACGCGCTGACGTGGAAAGTAACTTCATGAAACGGAAAACAAATTACCCGGTACAGTAAGCGTATGGTATATTGTTATGCCCTCTCCGAGAAAATTTTGCGCCGACCACCTTGACCACACAGGAAGCAGTGAAGTGGTCGATTGAGGCCGCCGAATTAAAGCTTCCTGCTTATTCTGTTATCTAACTAACAAAACAATTACGAGAACGCAAAACGATTGGCTACTGCAAAAAATAACGTGAAATAAATCACCTCAAAGCTTTGAAGTGCAAGCTAAACTAGCAAAAAGCCCAAGAACAAAACGCACTGGCAACTAAATACACCACAAAGATGAATTGCTATTAGTGGGTACCCAATAATAGCCTGTTACGCCATAGTGGGTAAGCAGCTTCACTTTTAACCGTGAGAAAGCTGAGAGTTGATACAGCTTTATTTCAGTTCTTCATTTCAGGATCATTTCCAGCACTTTGTGAAGAGTTGCGCACGGTGGCTGCGGCGGAAACGGAAGTGATTTATGCAGAAGAGAAATTCGCTGAAGCGGAACCGATACGCTTGGACGAGCAGCTGAAACGATGCAAACAGTTAACTTCGACACTCTATACTCTGAAAAAGTAAAGTTTTTGAATTTTTAACTAGTAGTTGCTTGATTGAATTCAGACACTTTTTTAAAACACCATGCGCGAAAACGATGTCAGTGGGATTTGAAGCCACAGCTTTCGGGTTACCAATCGTACTTTTGATCAGTGTTCTTATAAATTTCATTTGTTACAATTCACCATAAATTGTTTCTTCTCAGTTTACAACCGTTTGGTTGAGTAATGTCTGATGTAACTAATCACCACATAAATTTTATTCTCGTTGAAGATTGGCTTTTAGATATCAAACTGGCAATTTTCCCCACAAATTTCAGAACAATTAGTTGCCGCAGTTAAACGTATTGTTTTATGATTAACTAAGAGCAGCTTGATTAAGGCAGTTTGGTAGCCGAAACTACTAATTATCTAAAAACGATTGTAAATTTGCTCTCTTGTGTGAGGATAACATTTTTTCCTTTTTCTACAAGCGCTTTCAAGCGTAATCACGATTTTTGTAGGAAGGAAAAAGGGATTAATCCAGAATTTTTTTCAAAAGTAGGTCTTTAATCTAGTTAAAGATGTCAACGAATCAAAGTTGTTAAATGTTTTGAAATAAGATCTTCATGGCTTACAGAAATATGACTAGGGTTTGGGAGGTTCAGACCTCTTAATCGCCTTGAGCCCTTAGGCTTTGCAGCTGTATTGACCTGGCTGCGTATTAGCCTACTGAATTACTTGCAGGTTTAGATTTATTTAAGTTTGCATTTCTACTTGAGAAGAGATCAGGAGTAGCTGCAGAAGGTCCCTATAAACCTTATACGATTGCCAGTCACGTCTGCGAACAACTAGTTTAATACTTAGCCTTGACAAGCTAAGCCTAATTTTTAGCAGATAAGTTAGTTTGAAAAATGAACTTCATTCTTCCTCACAAACTATCCATCTATAGAACTTCACCACTACACTCGCTAGGTGCTTGAAGAAGCAAATAGGTCTTCAAAGTTCATTTTAGAGTTAACCTAACGTTAATTTCTAGACTTGCTAACGTCCAAGAAGCCCGAAGCAAGACTCCGACTCCCTTGCGTCCCATGACTCCCAGTCAGGTGGGAGCTGGGGGAGCGTCAGATCATCCCGACGTCTACAAAAATCGAGTTTTAACCCAAGTGAAAAGTATAAAAGTTGACCATCCACGAAGAATGGCGAGCATTCAGGTATGACGTCAAGTTCACTGTTTTCTTTTAAAAATCACCTTTTTTCTATAGTGTTTCCCTTTGTATTTTTAATATTAACTTTTGATCACATTTAGCACACAGCACAAAATTTCTGTAGAACAATGTAGCAACTGAGCGTTTTCATGAATTGCCGTAGGATATGTCGATACGTTTCCATTTGCCGTTCTATATACGTGTGTTCGAACATTTCTTGTTTGTCTTTTATGGTTCACAATGCGCAACTGGGTACTTGACAAAACTAGAGAAAATCAATCCAGCGTACACTTGAAGAACGTGCTAGCAAAAGCGGCGTGAAGACTTGAAACTGAGAAAGTTGGGAATTGTTTCTGACAACTTCTACCTTGTGGCGTCTTGAGAAGTTGCCAACGCATTCTAGATTTATACTTTGCGGCTAAAATCTCATTTTGAAGGAGTTTCATGATTTGTGATTGGACTTTCAATACAGTTGCCTTGCGACTTTGAAGGTTACTTGGCACAACTTCTTCTGCTCGGTTGCTTTGGCAAACAGCCTTAGTTTGGTTTGGAAAAGAACCTAATTGTGTAGAACTGCTACTGTTGCCCTGTACCCAGTATTGTAGTCGCTTTTGTTGAACGCTTCAAAAACAATTTAGAAAGGCATTATTCAAGTTACAACATTTAGGAAGCTGAAATAAGCTGGACGAGGAGACGAAAGTTTATTCTTGAATATGATTCTAAAAAGCTAGAAAAGGTGATCATGCTGAAATATTATTATCACCGTAATTTGCTTGCTCGAACCGCATGATTTTTCTTATTATTTTTACAAGCTTTCTCTTATTGGCTGCTGATAACAACACGTGACATTTTGAATTAATCAAAAAGCATCTTTTGAATGTAACTTTTGCTTACCTTTGTGCTTGCAATATTCTTAACCGTCTGTCTTGTCTTTCGCTTGATAATAATTGACGTTTGGTGTAATATAGCATGCTCACTTTGTCGTTTCACAACTGAAGTGTATTAGAACCTTCACAGTTAGGTTGTTCTGCTTAATTGGTTCTGGTGCTTAGCGCAAACAAACGGTGGAAAGCATCAATGGATTCAAGCGGTATTTTGTCGCTGTACTTCTGATCAAGAAGACATTTTTTGGTTTCTGTAAAAAGGAAACATAAGTAATCGGATATGGAGAATACCAAAAGCGAACTTGGCTTGTCCAACGGGGCATTTGTAGGCCACAGTTTTTACTTTTAATGATCAGTGTGGTTTCTAAATGTAAAACCTGCCAACATAAGGCAGTGACTAGTCGATGGCTACCGTCGTAAGGTTGTAATTTCAACGTCTGCGTGATTTTTGCCTTTTTGTGTTTTAAAAAAGACGCAATATCCTCTGCTTTGTAGGGCTGTTGAGGTAGAAATACAGTGCTAGTGTTACTAGCATCTCCGAGGAAACGCAACATATGCAATGTACAATCTTGTAGGTACCTTCACAATATTCAAGTCAACAACTTTTTTGTTTTTCAAGCAATACACTGCCAACAACATCACTGTTTCTTGTGCTTTTCAAATTTTCAGCTGAGAGCATTGTGAGCTTTGGTTTGTCTTTTTCAGATCTATAGTGTATATACTATAGCTCACCTAAGTTCATCCTATTGTATCTTCAGGCTCTTGAAATGGCAGAAAAAGCTTTGAATAGGACCGACTATATTTCGCAAATAGAAGAGCGCAGACGCGCGCATTTGATTCATATGTACAACAATCGCACTGTGGATACACCCCAGCATAACACCAACTTAACAAGTAGGTTTCGCACTAGCTTTTAAAACTATTTGCAATATTTGTAGCGTAACATAATCATTTACACCTTCTAGCTGAAGTTTGAAACTTGATTACTGTAGGGCAAACGCAATGTTGTTTTCTTTTATCATCCAAAACGTGTTGTTGTTGTTACCCGACCTTTTCCGAGGGATGGGGACATGGCGGAAGACCACGTGGCCCCAGAAACCGGGAAACTCCCCAGACCTAAACCAGAGAGACTATAAAGAGTCGCCAAAGAGCGAGCGGCGTAAAGAGTTTCTGGCTAGACAGTGCAGAATGAGATAAGAGGTGTCCTGGGTAAATGATCGCAGGCGCTGCGTGGAGGATTCTCGATTTTGCCAATTCTAGATATAAAAGTTTAACAGAAAGCTGTATCCAGCCAAAAACATCGGTAATTGGGTATTCGTCAATCACAAACATGGTGCTTTTGCATCAAATTTTCCTAACCGAACCCATGACTTTTAGGAGTTATGATCTATGGACTGTAAGCTCTTGAAGTGAAATCAAACTTGTTTTCTACGTGACGACTACTCATTCTTACTACGTATTGATGAAACTATTTTGTAGGATCTGAATCAAGCTCCATTGAATCTCTCCCGCCTCCTCCACCATCAGAGCACATGAACCATGATTATCCATCTAAAGTCCCTTTGTCTTCCGGATTCCCTTATCCACATTCTCATTTTTCCGCCAACATCCGCCTTCCTCCTTCCAATCTTAAAATACCCAAATCCTCCGGTGCCTCCGGGTATGGAGTTGTGTCTCCAGATGTTGGGTACCTGAGTTCAGATCCTTCTCCAGATGTTGGGAGGATTACTATTCCCCCAGGAACCACTGGTTCGCTTCCTCGATACGCCAACTCCGGAGCATTCCGCATGGGTTATGGAATGGCTCCTGCGGAAAAATCTCAACAAAAATCAAACCGCAATCCGGATGGTACCGCTTTCCATCTAGCCAAACCGATGGAGAGATCCCGTTCTGTTACCCCGCAGAATTGGAATCCATCTGCAATGACAGCATATCCAGGTAATGTTCTCTGTATTTGTAGCCAGTGACGGATTTGGAAATTTTGTTTCGAGAAGAAAAGCCTTGAATGATATTTTTGCTGGAGACAAAGTTTTTCCCACAAGAGAAAAACAAATTCGTTGTTGACTTTTTTGCGTCTGAGTGGCATATTTTACTTTTTTGATTTTCCGTCAAACGCCAATAATCTGCTAAAGCCATTCATAACCTTGTCTTCAGATGATGAGGCAGCATCAAAAGCGTAATGTTGAAGAACAGGTAGTTGAAGCTTCTATCATGTTTAAAGGCGTAATTTTTTGCATCTTTCAAGCACCTGTTCTTTTCCTTACACAGCAGCTTACTAATACGACCTTGGTTAGTACAATCAATACATTTTTTTATCCTATGAAATTGTGTAAGCACAACAGAATTGATTTCACTTTTATTGCGCTCATTGTGCAGTTATGTTGAAGATGTTTTAGTTTCTCTTCGTCATGCTTTTTAAGATTTAGGTTTTCTCGTATTTACCTTATCGTGACGTTTTAGCAGCCATCAACTCCGAACAATCGTTAAATGAAGTTGATCGGCGTCGGGTGTTGGAGCATCAGCAAATGCATTACCTCGAGAAAAATAAGAAATTGCAAGAACAATATTCCAAACTGCAACAGATGCAGAAACGCCAAAGATTGGTAAGACCTAATAGTGTAGTGCTTCCAATAGTCCTACGTTAAAGCAAGACAGAGATGGTTTTCTAGCTCTTTCGAAAAGAAATTGCCATTTACCGTATGTGGTTTTAAAGGTAAAGGTATAACGCTGTCAGTGCAATGTTTTGGTACTTTTTGACCCCAAAGGTTTTTGATGATACCAGCTGCCAGGAAATTTTTAGTCAATATGACTGATTAAATTTTGAATGGTTTCATATATCACTTTCCGTGTCATGCGTTTTATTGTCGACAGCCGTCGCGAAGAGCCGAAAGTTAGATTTGTCATCGAAAGACTTCAAATTGAGTGCTTGAAGCATTACGTTGCATACGTCATGGCCGAACGCAACCGGCGGTTGCATTAAAGTTCACGTGTTGGATTCAAACTATAGCTTGCGCTGTCTGCTACGACACGCATGGCTAACTGCTAATTACGGGAGTGTAAAGTTACTTTTCAGTTTCCCAAACTCTACGTTTGCCTCGTGCTTGATGAGGTGCCGAGTTTTTGTTTCAAGCGTCAAGCGGATAATCTATAATTGCACTTCCCAAAATTTTTTTAATTTCTCGACAATAGAATAGCAATAAGCCATTACACCATCGGGCAACATGAAGGTATACTGCCTTTATGTAAAAGACTTCGCTTTGCATATAACTCGTACACAAATGCTGCTATAAACGGCCACAAGCAAATTAGCTGCTGTCGTCTACAGTTCGACTATCCGATGTTATGAGTAATGCATGTTGCTAATGATCGCCACCAACGCAATCTTAATCATTTGTGGGGTTTTCATGTTTGCACAAACCACAGGTTTGGCATTTTTGCTAAAATAACTAACAGTATTTGTGCACGTGTTATCATTTGAGCAATTGCTTTTACGTGAGGTTTTGCGCGTAACTATGTGGAAGCACAAACAAAATTTTTTTGCAATTAATGTATAAAAGCAAATCCTGCAGTTTTTTGATGATCTGCCGTATTGCTTGCCTGTTGGATTTGCGATGCGGTGTTGTCATGAGTTAGTCTTACTTGAGGGAGGTCGAAGGGGAGACTCATCTAGGTTGGTTCTGGCGCTGAAATTTTCTATACCGTATGTTTTTATTTGCATGCATGTTGTAATTTTCTACCTAACAACGTCATGTCGCGAAATTCCACGCTGTATCCGTGCCTTTCCGTAGTGCGTTTTAGAATTATTGTAATTTACCCTTTGAAAATGGGTTTTTGATTTGCCATTACAAACATTTTGCACTCACTGCTAATTAATCGCTATCTTTTACGTAAATCTTGTCATTTTTTTCAGTCGATGAAAAAAAGCCCAACGAACCAGAGCAAAATGGTGCCGCCCGCTGTCTACCAACATCACCACATGGCTCTAACTCCCGGTGCTAAATCGTCCGATGTATGATGGGGTTGTGACGTTTCGATGACGTCTCGGAAAATATCGCGAAAAAGATGAAGTTTTGAAATTTTCATGTTGAGAAATCTTGTGACCGTGACTTAAAGTTTGTGACGTGATTGCATGTGACGTCACTTAGCGCCAAATAGTTGCGCCAATGAAATATGTTCAACCTTAATCGATGCGCTTTGGGCACTGAATGTAAAGCGCATCGGCCAATCATAACACTAATGATTTTTAACTTGGGCTGCCTAAATTAATGCAGTTACATAAATGACTTGTTCTAGTTGCATGAATTGCAGTCAATTTACGCTGCGTGTTTTTGTTCGTATTTATATGCAAATCGCATTTATTTTTCACATTTTTTTGATTTTAATATTTTTTGAGGTTTGCAATCTTTTTGTATTGCGTCCACTTTCAATGTTTATAAATATAGTACATTGATACATACATTTTATTTATTGATATTGGCTGCGGTATCAGGCCAACAATGTAGGCTACGAATTGCTACAAACCGGCACATTCCTTAGGTCGTAGGCTGGTCCTTTACAAATTGGACTGCTGAACAAAAGAGACAAACACAAACGTAAAAAACACATGCTGGCGCAAGAAGAAAGTTCGGCTTAAAACTGACGAACCAAAACCACAGCAGCAGCATCAGGGACCAAACTCGCAAATCCCGAGCTCCACACTCATTGGTCGACATCAAGCTGGCCAACAAAACCCACGAATTCCAAGTGTTCCCATCTGTGAGTAAACTGGCCATTTCCCAGTCCTCTACCATCGATTTAGATTAGATGCACAACCCACAAATTCCGAGTGTTCCTCATCTGACTAAATTCATGAGTTCATAGTCCCACACTATCAGATAAAAAACACGCGAATCCCGAGCTTTCCTGTCAGTGACTAAGTCTGAATTCAGAAACCCACACCACCGGTCGACATCAAGTACAAAACCCAAAAATATTGTATTGTATATGAATATCTATATAAATATTCATTCTTACTGTAATAGACTAAACCTGCACGTTCGATGTTCGTCAACATGAAATGCAGTGCGCACGAATCCCAAGCGTTCATTTCACGGAATAAACATCCATGACGGCGTACCGATACATACATAAACATCCATGCAGGCGTACCGATACATACATGCATATACATATATCTTTTTAACACGTTTTTGTTTTTTAAAAGAGGGTTGCGTGGACTGCAGCCATAGGTAAACCTCACAACCTACAGCAACATTATTTAACTCGACTATTTAAATCCGAGGCTTGACCAAGCAAGTCGCTCATGTAGCTTATCCATCCAGTTCTTGGACGACCGAGGGGTCTTTTCCATGTGGTGAGGCAGAATAAATTTGAACGAGCGAGTCTCTCTCGACACATTCTGCTCGCTGTCTGTCTTGGCCAAACCAACGCAGCTTAGACTTCAATAAATACAAAGAAGCAGCAGCTCGAGGTATGCAGATTTCGGTGCTCCGAATTTTATCCAACTGTGATACAACTTCATTGTAAATAAACTGCTGTAAAATACATTTTGCTACTTGCTGCAGCAGTGAATTTAGAGTAAGGCAGCTGCCTCAAATCTCCCCTTTGAGGAGCTCTCCTCTTTGGAAAATAAAGGCCCCCTTTCCAGACATGTGAAAAGCTATTTGAGTCCTTCGAAATAGTGTTGATTTCCAAACAAAAAAGATCTTCATTGAGAACTTGGGCAGTTATGGCCCCCTAAAATAATTAATCCATCACTTATTTGCGGGAACATGTTTTTCCAGGGGAAATAGTTTCCCAATATCTTGCAAAGTAGTGGATGTTCCAAGTACAGACATTTTTTGCATGGCAGGAGACAGTAACCTGATAGTAAAACTATTGCACATTGACAAGTGCATAGGCAAAAATGTCTAAAGTCTAAATTTTGACCGGATTATTGACCAAAATGGGTAAAAACAATCGCTTTCGACTAGTTGATCTCTAAAAAAGTCTTCAAGTTTTTTTCCTCAAAGCAAAATGCTAGATCCACCCCCGCAACTGTGGCCTATAAATTAGTTTCTTCTTAAGTTTGAAGCTACCTCCGCTTATGCACAAGGGTTTGGTGGTGCAAAATCTGTGTTGGCTTATTAATTCACCAATGGAAAAAATAAGGATTGAATACCGGCAGAAAGAAAACTATGCGAAATTACGAGATGAGTCTAGGTATTCTGGTAAATAATTACTCATACATGTCGTTATAGTCGGCGCAAGACATAGTTTAAACCCGAAACGTAAGCTTCAACGCAAGCGGCAGTTTCATTCGGCCATGCGTTGCAACACTCTTGAATGCTCAACCTGCAATCTTTTAATGACGAGACAAATTCTCGGTTTTTCGCGCTCACAGCCGACTATGAAGCCCTACAGCAGCTCAAGTGCGCAAAAGATTTGTAATGATGCGCGAAGTGTGGTTACAACTTCATAAAACCGATAGGTTGTTTTAGCTTTAATTCACAAGAGCATAGAATGTTCAAAGTCAAATACAACACGATCATTACTCATCACGGAGCAATGAAGTTGCAGTAAAGTTTAAAATTCAGAAAAAAGCATGATTTAGGCTGCGTTTGCACATAGCGGTTTTCGAAACCAGCCATGAAACTTCTTACCGACATTTAGGGGAGGTTTTGAGACAAAGAACTGAGAGCGAATAGAGCGTCACCTTGTTTGTACTCAGTATCAAGCAACGAAACCTCGTCTCCATACCTGCTCCAAACATCAGTAACAGTCAATTTTTTGGCAGCAAGCTTGAGCGGCGTGGGTTTTTTGTAAGAGTTCTCGATACAAAGAGTAATTTACATATTCTTAATTTGATAGGTCAATAAAAAGTCAATTTTTTACCGTTAGGTCAATTTTTTAGGGTGATAAAGTCAGTTTTTTATAATTTACACTGTTGGACAAAGTGCTTATTTTTCATTGAGAAAAACTGATAACTGTGACAAGTGTGATAAAACTTGACTTTTTTGTTTTACTTGCTATGTATGTTTGTCAATTTTTTGTACGGTAGTACACTGCTTCTAATCACAATTAAACGATTGTGGTACAACAATCAAACTCAGACGAAATCAGGTGCAATTGAGTTGCAATCGAATAATTTAGACAATTAGGAAAGGCAACACTGTATAGTTGTCAGCTATCTCACTGACAGATGGTATTTTACGATTCTACTGTGGAATCAACTCTCAGAAGGGTGACGTGACATATTTATCTAGATTTTGCTTTAGTTGGTGATTTAGGTGTTTAAGTGATGCCAAAAGTTAAAGTTACCAAAACATCAAAAATTCAATCTATATTTCAAGATTTCTCTCAAGAATTTATGAAAAGTCCCGACAACAAATTTGCAATGTGTGCAGCTATACGGTTTCTTGCAACAAACGCTTTGTTGTTGAAAATCATCGAAATACGTCCAAATACCAAAAAGCGTTGGGTAGCAGATCTGCAAACTACTAATTCTACACACTTCGCAAAAGTTTTTGAAGAGCAGTAACACCGAATTTGTAGAGAAGATAACCAAGGCATTTTTGTCAGCTGATACTTCTTTGCACAAGCTAAACAATAAGCATATAAAAAACCTATTTTATGACATTAATCACAGTTTGCCATTGGAAACTACTGGTAGAAAAACTTAAGAGATTCTCTACATGACAGACAAATTTTTATGGTTGTTGATGAGGACACTATCTGGCATACAATATTTAAAAATTCTAGTTGGGAACCTAGAAACACCTCACGTCAGATATTTGTACGACTGTCAACCTCTACCATCTGCGCCAAATAGCAACAGTGTTGCTCAAGCGGTTGACGATGCTGTTTGATCTCTTGGAATCAACAAAAACTCTTTCTTTCGTTCTTTTGTTGTCTGATCCTGCAAAATATATGGTGGCTGCAGGTGCAATGCCACAATCTCTGTATCGTAAGCTGTTTCATGTAAAATGTGTAGCACATTTATTGCACAATTGTGCTATGATAAGCCAAATCTCACTTTGAAGATGTTGATAAGCTAATCGCACAAGTCAACTCAGCAACAGTTGAAAACAAAAACAGACAAGCTTAATTCACCACTATTGGTTTCCCTCCTCAGCCTGTCACAAGATGGTAAAGCTGGTTAAACGCTACCTTATATCGTGAAAAGAATTTACCAAAGTGGAAGCGATTGCATGAAGTTTTGAAGGGTCTGGTATTTTAGTAGCTTAAGCAAATATTGGCTTGCAAACAATTGGTTTGGCTGCTCAACTTTTCAAAATCAAAGACCAATGTAAATGTTCAGTTGAGCTTACAAAAGCAATAGAAAATGCCAAGTACATCATCAAAAAAAGAACTTGATTTCGGAGAAGGCACGGCATTAACTCTTACATTAAAGAAAGAATGGAAAACAATGACATTTCTAAAATAATGATCATGGGAAGACCATATATTTCACCGGCTGTTTAAAGTTTACTGAAGATTCTCAGCCTACAACTGCTTTTGTAAAAAGAAGTTGCACCTTACTGCAAAAACTGTTTGCCAAGGACGGAAACTTAGGTCGAAAATGTAAAGCAGAACATGATTTTATTTTCTAATTCTTGCACCTGGTGATCACAGAATTGGCTGCTTTTGTAAGGCGTGCGTATTGCAAATTTTGTTGAGGATTTTTTTGTTTTCGTTAGTTAAATGTTCGTTTTAATATAAAAACTCAAGAAGCATTAAGTTATTGAGACAAAATTTTTGTTAGGTCAATAAAGACGATTTAAAAAATTTTTAAATCCGTTTTTTTGTTTTCAGGTCAATAAAAACTTGCCCTAATGTTGATACGATATAAAAAATACTTCTGCATAGTGGCGGATTTGTAAAGTTCTCAAAGTTTAAAACTGCAGGGCTGTGCAGATCACTTTAATTTTTATGCGCAGACACACAAGCGTTGCAAGGGATCCAGTGGATAAGTACGTGCCCAGGATTTTTAAGGAGCCTTGGATCAACTTAAGAGCTCAAATTTTTTTAAATGCTGCGTCCAAATAAATGCATAAAAAAAGAGTCTTGAATTTGAAGGAGTTCTCGAGAAGTTAATTTCTTAAGATTTTCAATTCAAAAAGGCACAACAAACAAGTCCCACAATATAATTTATCTTCTTATGTCACTGGTTCTGGATCATAAAAACTTTGGTACCGGTACCGTATTAGCCTCTTAACATCCCGTCATCAACAATATTTGGAGGTATGATTTACGCCAAGACTGCAAACTGAGCAAAAGCCCACAGAAGTAATGACTTAGCAATAATGTTTGTATTTCCTGCTTCTATTGCAACTAAAAACTTATGTGAAGTACGGCAAAAGCAAGCACTAGTAGGCAAAATATAACATAATAATATTCTTGAATAATTTCATTTTTTGCCGTACAATCCGGCTCAGTCGGTGTCGCCTACCCAGGGCCGGCCGGATAAAGACGGGGACTGTATCCCAGGCTCACCGATAACAATTTTATTGTGGGAGCAAAATTATTTGGGAAAATTGTTAAACAATCATCATAGAAATCACATCTACAAATGAAATTAGAATTATCTATGTTGATTTTGAGGTCCAGTGATACGCATTTGTAACCTTAAGATGTTTCTAAGTTAATATGTCGTTATTATGTAGTAATTACTTTTCTGAAATTTATTATAATGCGATTTTTACTGAACGATCACAAAATTGCTTCAAATGTTATAATTGAAAACGTCACAAACTCAAAAGGGTTAAAGGTGTTGTTAAAAACCGATGATTTACTCCTGTCATGATCGTGCTTATTGGAACGGTTTTGTAAAACCAGGTCGGCATGGCAGGAGAGCAAAATGACTGGGCATATTTGTTTCATGGACCATACAATACGATGGTCCATACGATTTTATTCAAACATTAAGGTCCCACTTTGAAGATTTCGAAAAAAAGCAAGAGTATTAAGGAAAGACATTTCAAGGTACAGAAGAAAAGAGAAGTACCACTGGACAGCAAAGGTGCATCAAAAAGCACATCACTTGATCTACCGAACAAATTCAAAATAGACTCAGGCTTGCTGATCATTGACCGAATTTTTTTGTTCTTGAAAATCCCAATTGGAGTTTACGATAGTCTACGATGTAGATTTTCGTTTCTTAGGGAGTTACACACCATGACTAACTGTGAAAATGAAGAAAGTGCTAAAACATTGCTTCACCGATATCCAGATGATCTAGAATAGCCACTGCCTAAAGGGATGGTTTGTTTTGCTGCTTTCCTGGAGCAGCATCATTTTAACAGAGAATAGAAAATAGAATGTTTAGATTTAATACTGAAAATGAATTTATGTCTGCATTTCCTAATCTTCTTCTTCGTTCGGGGAAGATTTCAGAGGGCAGTCCAATAGGGGGCTGGACATGTGTCTGTCAGTCAAGGCACCAACCTCTTGCCAACAGCTGAGAGAACACAAGCTCCATTTGGATGGTGGTGGATGGGGCAGGATGTTATCGCGTGCTCAGCTGTTTTGCTCTTTTGCGCTACACTCACAAGCCGCAATAAGAGCCATACCTCATTTGTGCATTGTTGAGCGGAATAGTCCAACGCCAGTTCGAAGGCGATTAAGCCTGACCCATGCAGGTCTGGGAAAGGACATTTCCGATAGTATCGAATTGAAGCCTGCAATGAATGAATAAATGGAGTCGGGAAGTGTTTTTCTCGCCACCCCAAGCTTCATTTGTAATCCGCCCATAGTGCTACACTGGTGCCTAACTGAGCGAGATCTTTCAGCAGCTACAGTGCTGCAGGCACAAATGAGTGCCTCGATTTGAGTAGTCGAATATGCCCACAAGATGGGGACACGGCCTTTCGTGGAGCAGATGTTCTGGCTCTTGGGCGCGGCAAGCTAGAGACAGTATGGATTTTTGGCAGCGAAGCTCAGTTGGTTGGATGCCAACTAGAACAAAAAGATTGTCGGTGAAGTAGTAATCAACGTGCAACTGCAACTTGATGTGGCTTGCCTTCGGGCGCAGCCGCGTTGATTGTCTGTGCCTTGCTTGTTCGCGTATTAGTTGTTGCAGGGCGGGCTGTGTTTGGACTGTTTGGTTGACGTACTTTATTAGTTATAGTTGTGAGTTATTCCTTATTTGATTTAGACCATGTGTAATTTTAAGTTTGTTTAAACTAATAAAAAGTGATGCTAAATTAGTTTCAATTAAACAAACTTAATTATGGCAAATTTTTTGAATGAATTGTTGAAGCCGATACGTTTGGATGTAGATCCAAGTTCTCAGAACGCACCGAAGCAATTCAAACACTGGTTGAAAGTTTTCAGTGACTTTGTAGCCGGATGTGTTCGTCAAGCAGCAGGTCAAGATGGACAACCTCAGGTTGACAGGCTTCGCATTTTGTTTGCTTACGTCAGTGCTGACGTGTATGAGTTCGTGGAAGGTTGTGAAACCTACGAAGGTGCTATAGACAAATTGAAGTCGGTCTACATTAAAACGCCAAATGTGATATTTGCCAGACACGTACTTGCCACTCGGAAGCAAAAGCAGGGAGAAAAATTGCGAGATTTTTTTCAACAGCTTCATGTGCTGAGTAAAGACTGTAATATTCAGGTAGTTACGGCCGAAGAATACAGGAAAGAGCTTGTCTGCGACGCGTTCATCAATGGGATCTCGTCGCACGTCATTCGACAAAGATTGTTAGAGAACAGTGAGCTGACTGTTGAGAGAGCTTTTCAAATTGCCTGTTCATTGGAAACTGCCCAACAGCATTCGGAAGCATACCTTCAACATCCCGACGTCACGGCAGCTGTCAATGTTGAAGACACTGATCACGACAATCAAATTTCTGCAGTTGCGAAAATGACATCGTCAAACAAACTATGCTACTTTTGTGGTAAACCGTATCACGACAGGAGCAAATGCCCAGCTAAAAATTTGTTTTGCTTCACTTGTGGAAAACTTGGGCATTTTTCCAGTGTATGCCGCTCTAGAACTACTCAACGCAGAAATAAATGCAAAGTTTTACACAACACGGCCAGCACCGCTACTTCTAACCCCAATTTATGTTCCTTGTCAGCAGCATACCCCGGAAGCTTGCTACCAGCTTCGCTCCCAATCTCAGTTAATGGGACTCGTTTAACAGCTCTTGTTGATTCTGGAAGTTCGGAAAGCTACATGAATTCCTTCATTTGCATAAAGTTGAATCTTGATGTTTACCCTACCTCCCATCAAGTACAAATGGCATCCACATCAATGAAAACTAAGTCTACTGGATTTTGCTTAGTCGACATTCATATCCATAAAAGCAAGTATGATGCAATTAGATTAAATTTATTTGATGATTTGTGTAGTGACGTGATATTGGGGCTAGATTTTCAACGCCAACACCAGCGTTTAATTTTTCAATTCGATGGAGAACGCCCTGATCTAATTGTCTCCAATGATAAGATTTGCTCTGTAGCTGCTGCTACTACAGAAAAAGTGTCACTTTTTTCAAATTTGTCAAGGGGGTATCGACCAATTGCCACAAAATCTCGCAGATATAATCTAGAGGATCGAAAGTTTATTCAAAATCAGGTTGACCAGCTGCTTAAAGAGGGTATAATTCAACCCAGTTCCTCCCCATGGCGAGCCCAAGTGGTCATTGCTACAGACGAATGTAATCGACACAAGAAGCGCATGTGTGAGGATTACTCCCAGACCATTAATATATACACTGAGTTAGACGCCTACCCCCTCCCGCGAATTGACGACATGGTAAATGAACTTGCACAGTACAAAATTTTCTCGACTTTTGACTTGAGCAGTGCCTATCACCAAATTAAAATTATTGATTCCGAACAAAAGTTTACTGCTTTCGAAGCAAATGGCAAATTGTACGAATTTACTCGAATTCCTTTTGGGGTCAAAAACGGCGTTGCTGCCTTTCAACGCAAAATTACTCAATTTATTGAAGAAGAACGGTTAAGGAATACTTACCCCTATTTGGATAACGTCACTGTCGCCGGACATACCAAAGAGGAACACGACAAAAATGTAAAAGCATTTCTAGACGCAATAAAGCGCCGTAACTTTACTCTGAACGAGAGTAAAACTGTCGCATCCAAGAATAGCATACCCATACTCGGCTATGTTGTTGGCAATGGCGAAGCTAAATCAGACCCGGAGCGTCTACGTCCACTTTTAGATTTTCCGCCTCCCAGCAATTTCAAGTTGCTACGAAGAGTCCTCGGCATGTTTGCATATTATGCCAAATGGATCGATTGTTTCGCGGATAAAGTACGGCCATTGGCTGACGCAAAGGTGTTTCCCTTAAATGAATTTGCTCTAAAGTCATTCCAGCTATTGAAAGAAGAGTTGAAACATGCTGCTTTGTGTTCAATTGACGAGTCGAAGCCATTCGTCGTGGAATGCGACGCTTCGGATTCGGCCATCTCGGCAACATTAAACCAAGGAGGACGCCCAGTGGCATTTTTCTCACGTACCTTGCAAGGTAGTGAGTTACACTATCCTGCTGTAGAAAAAGAGGCTACTGCCATTATCGAGTCAATTCGTAAATGGGCCCATCTATTGAATAGGCAAACTTTTACAGTCATCACTGATCAACGATCGGTTGCATTTATGCTTGATAGTCGGCGTCGGACCAAGATCAAAAACAGCAAAGTACAACAGTGGAGAATCGAATTGGCGTCATTCTCCTATACTATTAAATACCGACCTGGCAAGCAAAATACAGGGCCGGATACCTTTTCAAGAGCGTTTTGTTCATCAATTGCATCGCAGTCATCATTAGAGGAACTGCACAACAACCTCTGCCATCCAGGTATTTCCAGACTGTTGCATTTTGTGAGGGCAAAAAATTTGCCGTTTTCGACTACTGATGTCAAAAGAGTAGTAAATTCTTGTCCTATCTGCGCGGAGATTAAGCCTCAGTTTCATCGTGGCGTAAATAATACTCTGATCAAAGCCACTCACCCTATGGAGAGACTCAGCATAGATTTCAAAGGCCCTTTGCCTTCTTCATCAAACAACAAATACTTGTTTATTGTAATCGATGAATATTCGCGTTTTCCTTTCGCATTTCCGTGCAAGGAAATGACTTCTTCCGTGGTAATTAATTGTCTTGATAAATTGTTTACCTTGTGTGGCACGCCGTGTTTTGTGCATTCGGATAATGGCCCGGCGTTCGTTTCAAGTGAATTTAAGAGTTACCTTCTCAATAGGGGCATTGCTAGCAGTAAATCTAGCATTTACCATCCTTCTGGCAATGGTCAAGTAGAAAAATGTGTTGGTACCGTTTGGAAAGCAATAAAATTGTGTTTGAAAACGTTAAAACTTCCAATTTCCCGTTGGGAGTTAGTTTTAGATAATGCTTTACATGCAATTCGCTCCCTTTTGTGTGTAGCCACTAATGTAACGCCTCACGAACGATTTTTCAGCTACCAACGCCGTTCTTCCACGGGGGATTCACTCCCATCGTGGTTAACTAATTCTCGTAAAGCTTATGTAAAGCGATTTGTACGTTTGAGTAAAAATGATCCCCTTGTTGATGAAGTTGAATTAATTCACATCAATCCTACTTATGCAAATGTACGTTATTGTAACGGCCGCGAAGCTACTGTTTCTATTCGTGATCTTGCGCCGAATCCACAATCGGCGGTCGATAATGCTCTGCAGAGCAATGAAATTCACAAGGATAAATCTCAGGAATACGCTGATAATGCTGAATTACCTGAAGTTTCTTGTGACAGCGAATCTACTGTTAATGATGCAGTTGAATTACCTGACAATGAATCCACCATTAATGATATAGCTAATTCACCTGCTCATAAAATTAATGTTGGCCCCAGAAGATCTGCAAGAAATAATAAAGGAGTGCCTCCACCAAGATATGGTATAGACCAAATGTAATGCTGGGTGTAAAATTTTTAGGGAGGGAGAATGAAGTAGTAATCAACGTGCAACTGCAACTTGATGTGGCTTGCCTTCGTGCGCAGCCGCGTTGATTGTCTGTGCCTTGCTTGTTCGCGTATTAGTTGTTGCAGGGCGGGCTGTGTTTGGACTGTTTGGTTGACGTACTTTATTAGTTATAGTTGTTAGTTGTTCCTTATGTGATTTAGACCATGTGTAATTTTAAGTTTGTTTAAACTAATAAAAAGTGATGCTAAATTAGTTTCAGTCGGTTGGAGTGGGACGCAGGCATCCGGTTACTCTGCGCAAGGCGCCATTAATCGGCCTGCCAATGAGGCGAGTGTGAGCACGGCATCTATTAGGTGCGCAATACTCAGCAGTTGAGTGGACCAAAGCAAGGGTGGCTGTATGCAATATTGTGGCACTTGCGCCCCAGCTTGATTCAGCTAATCGCTTCAAAAGCCCATCGAGAGCTCTTAACTTCTTGTTTAGTGACTCCAAATGTCGACGAAACGTGAGTGCCCTATCCAGCTTTATGCCGAGGTAGGTTGGTTCGACACAAAAAGTAGGGTCTGCCCTTCGACGGAGATTTTAAGCTCAAGCCGTGCCTCTTTACTGTAAAGGTAGAAGGCTGCCGACAGTGTTTTGGTTGTACTGAGCTTGAGCTTCAATTTCTGAAGATAAGTAGATAAAATTGTCGTGTCCTGAGTAAGAGTCTCCTCTAACGCCAGCCAGTTGCTTGTCAAGTGCAAGATCGCCAGATCTTCAGCATATGCGAACTTTCTGGCTGTTGTTGTTGGCAGGTCGTGTATTGTGTATGTAGATATCAAATGTGAAGGGAGCCAGAACTGATCCCTGCGGGACGCCGTTCTTAAGGTGTCCTAACCTGCTTTGCTTTTCAGAACCAGTGGTAAGGGTGAACCTGCTTTGCTTTCCGCTTGCGGACAAGCTCCATGATCATTGAGATCATGTGCCTGTCCGACAGAAGACGCAGCAGCTTGCAGTTGAGGCCGCGATGCTATACAGTATCATAGGCTGCTGTGAGATCGACAAACACAGCTGCGGCATTCCATTCAGCAGAAAAGCTATCTTCAATTTTTTGAGTTAAGAGGGTGATTTGGCTTACGGTCGAATTTCCACCTCGATACCCAGATTGCTCTCGAAGTAGCAACGGATCTACAATTGGTTCAACGTTGGCATAGATAAGCCTTTCGAAAATTTTATATGGAATACACAACAAAGAGATTGGTCTATGGCTCTTCGGATGCGCTGTTGACTTTTTTGGCATCGGGATAGCAACCAATATTGCTCTTCTCCAGATTTTAAGAAGCTTGAGCGGCGCATGCAAAAATACAGGAACTTGTTTAGCCAGAACTTTAGGGCAGCACCGGCATGGAGTATTAGCTGCGGCATATAAAATCAGTGCCAGGAGCTTTTCCAGACTTTAGCAGTTGAAGCACAGGCAAATTCATTTGGAGAAAAATCTTTAGAGGTATATTTGTCAGGAGGTGTTGGAATCCTCCAGAGTTCAAACACCTCTTGCAACACGAGCCTGGCTAACTCGCGATTCTTCGTCTTATGAATCCCGTTCTGCACTATTTGCGAAGCAATCGAATTGGAAGAAATGGGGCAAGAGCGATGTGGGTTTCTTGTCCTGCCAGGCAAGTTGTTCATTGAATTCCATGCCAGCCGACTGGAATGCTTCAAGTCGATGGAATATGACAGCCTCTGATCAGCAATCTTTTCGGTTTTTGTCAAGCTGAGAAAGCAAGGTGGATGCAACTGTGCTGGTTGCATCACCCTGTCCTGCCTGAAGAAAAACCTGGTACAAGTGCTCGCAGTCCCCATCCCAGTACGGTCTGTAGTAATTCCTAGGACCGTGTGGTGTTGATATTTTTGCTGCTGTTAAGATAATATTGCTGAAGTCCTGGTATGCATCATCAACACAGCTAGAGTGAGGAAGCGGTAGTTCCGGAGAAAACTTGTTTGTGATAAGGCTGTACAGTTCTCAGTTGGTATTAAGGAAGTTTCAACGCTTATACGGCTCACTTGGAACTGGATCCAACTTTTTTGAGGCCATAGTCAGCGATGATCGATGTTGGGACCTGGGGAACTTCTCTAAAGCACATTTGTCCAGTTGCAAGCTGTCAAAGCCAGCACTCGCGAATGCCTGGCTTGAATTAGTTCCTGTGTTTCAACAACCAGAGAAAAAGTTAGGGGAATCCCTGGGACTGTATGAGAGAGTGAGGTTTTCCTTGGCTGCCCAATCAACCAAGCATTCTCCATCTGGACCGGAAGAATTATAACCTTAGCCCATGTGCTGGAAGTTAAAGTCACCAGTATAGAGAGGGGTGGGGGGAACAATGAATTTGCTGTTGGTATTTGTGGCGAGGGGAGTTTTGCGGACGTTGACAATCGTGCAACCAACAACGTCCACGCACAACCACTCAATCAATGTTCATGCATTTCCTAATGTATCCGCTGTACCAAGAATGCATCTTTGCCTGATGAATTTGAATTGTTTAGGCAAGCGATCATTTTTAGTCCTCAATTCGAGTAAAGAATCTTCTGTGCTCTTCTATCAGCCAGAAAAGACTAAATTTATTAGCTCTTCCAGACAATGAAAACAATATTTTGGGAAAAATAGAGGCCGATGATTTTATCGACAACTTTGCTTTATCTGCATCTAGAAAAATTCCATTTGGAGGTGTTTATTGAGTGAATGCTCTGGGAATATTTTTTTGTTGTTTCGTTTTAATTAGGATACTTTGAACAAAATGAAGTGTAGGTATCTTACTACCATATAGTCCCAGATCTACAAAACCTTAATCCGGCCCTGCGCCTACCACTTGAATATTATCAATACCGTAAAACAGAATTCTGCTTATATGACGCCAATTTCTGTTTATAGTACCATATTTTCAAAACCAGGGGTGAATGTGGACTTCACTAAGAAAAGTGTCAATATTTTTCTAGAGCGGTCCGTGGCGTGTAGATTGCCACTTGAAAATGACGTTTCTGAATTGATACAGACTGGTCTTAATTACAAAAAGCGTATCGTCTGGCAGCTTTTTCTTCCACTTACAAAGTATCGTGAGCACGAACTAAAGCTTGGGTGGACAACAAAGTGATTCATACATTTACAGAAGTAAGGCATTGAGTCATAAACCGACTGGTGTACTTAAAAGCCTCTGGAAGCACTTAAGTTTCTTGGTCTCCGCATAGTCGCAGCAACGAGAGGCGAAAGAGGCCCATGCCTCACTTCATCTCGTAATGTCAGAGTAGTGAATATTGGTGAATAGTCTTATTTGTCTAACCTCTTCAGTTGGAGCGCGACGCGACCATTTCAAAAAAGGTATTCTGAACTAGAGTCCACTTACTCTTCAGTTATGTTGATTTTTGTACTTACCATTGTATCATTACAAAAAACAGATTGTATATGATTCTGCTTTAGTTAGCAGCGTATCAATATCCTAAATTGCTTTACAATTTACATCTGCTTGCGAAAGATGCCATAGCGTAACACTGCTGCTGTTTTCGCTAAAAACGTTAATCTTATCATACGTATTATGCAAAATTCTATAATTTAAGCATTACAAAATAGGAAAAAAGCATTCGGAAAAAGAAGAATCGTCTGCACCGTGCTCTAATTATATGTATGTGGCAATTATATACATGTAAACTAATCCAAGCGAGGCTTTGGTTGCGTCTATTCGCAAGGTCCTGGCACAACGAGAAAGGAAAGAACGTCGTTAGCGACAAACGCCTCTATAAAACTTATCTTTCAAGCCACTAGTACTGACTCAGGAGCAGAGAAAGCCAGTTTAACGTGAGCAACGTGGTCAAAAATGGTTGAAGCGCCGTTTTTGGTGACAATAATCGTGCATTTGAAACTCGCGGTGACTGCTTTGTTATTATTTTGAAAAGACTCGTCACCGCAATTTTCCTGCTTAGTTGCGTAGCGTGTGGTAAAAACGTACTGAGCTGGAAGTTCCGGTTCTTTGGAAGTGGAGCTGCACACAACAACTTTCTAGCATAACTTATTAAAAGTTTGCTGTGATTGGAGGAAGAATTAACGACTATGACAAAAAACATGTAAAAATGCCTACCTACCAAACTCTTGAAAAACAAGAGACAATATGCTAAAAACGTGGACATCTAATTGTGGTATCACTCGCTCGGGAGCTTGAAATTCTATCTACTTCAAAATTGTTAATCATTGCCGACAGGAGGTTCGATACCCACTCTGGATCCGTACTTATTGCGTTAATATAATACTACATACCAACCTGTTATTTAAATTTTGCTTAGTATGTAGCCAAATTACGCTATATCACACCAGTGCAGGAAAAGTTTTCTGTTAGAAATTTTCTAAGTAAAATCCTTACAAAGTCATTGCACAAAATTTTACGAGTTAAACAGTAAACTCCTATTTATATGCACAAAAATATAAACAACTTTCATAACACTCACAGAAAAAGAGTTGTTCATGCATCACAGAGTTGTTTGTTTTACTAATTTGAAGTTTGTTTTATAACCCACAAGCCGGCTCTGCTGGCGTCGTCCCGCAAGGCCCCCTATAAGTAAAGTCGAAGTCAACAATATCGTTTCAGTCGACTGCGTCGGCCTCTCGCTATGGATGCTTGTGTGAGCAGTAACGAAAAGTAAGTATTTTTTATTTACTTACAAAATTCCTTTATACGTGATGGTGATCATTTTTGTTCTCTTAATCAAGACTGGTAATGCTCTCATTGGTGCGGCAGCACCAGGTTTCAACTCTTTGATTCCCGCGCCAAGCGTACCGTCGTTGTTTAGCACTGAACCAGTAGAGTTGCTTTGTAGAACTAGTAATATTAGCTCTACGGATCCTTTCTGCTTCGTCAAACAAAAAACAGGAAGCGGTTGAAGCTTTCTTGCAGTGTTTTATTTACAAAGATGCGTAGCTCCTCCCAGCGTGCGCAGAACGAAAATTCACGATGATAAAGGCTACCACACAGCCTTAATAACAATTAAACAGGGGGACCAACACTCAGGCCCAAACAGAAATCCGAAGCATAATCAGTAATCAGGCCGAAACGAAAATTTACTACTCGTTTCGCCACGTTGACGTTTTGACAAGAATAGCGAAAATACACGTGGTCACTATATATATACGAGCAGATGCACCTGTTCTATATATGAGTCAAACATGTGGCCTTATTTAACCACAGGGCAAAGACCAAAGAAAGACAATACAACAAAGGAAGGCTTTTAGAAGTACCGGTAGTCCGTAGGAAGCCCGGTTATAACGTCTACTACTTCTCAGTGGGGGCTAATTGTTCGGTTCGCTGTAGGGGTCTAATTTGAAGCTATATTTACTTAAACTCCTAACAAAACAACACGAGATCACTTAATTTACCACAATATCAATCAATTTTGTAAAAAATTGCTTATGAAGTCTTTGCGTCACGTTCTCAAGAGACTACGCTGTATGAAGTCAAATCGCTGTAAAAGACCACATGGCGATTGGCGGAACACTCATACAAAAAACATTGTCACAAGCCATCATAAATACTATTAAAAAGTGTTGAAACTATGAACTGAAACCATGAAAGTAACGAAAAGTTTTGAGGGAGAGTTTTGAAACACAGTTAAAAGTGATGGTGGCGGCCAAATGGTGGTTGTTTTTACAATTACAAAAATAAACTATTTAGTGGTAAGCCTATTTGGCGATTTGAAACGGCCCCGTTCGTATTTATATTTGTGGTATTAAGTTCTTTGGCTGCGGTATGTGCCTTCTATCCGGCATAGCGACAAAAGCGGTTATGGCTTCCCCAACGTTATTCACAATATTGCAGGAGGCGCCATTAGGCCAAGTTATTTTCAAACAAAATATTTTCCCTAAATTTAATTTTACAAATTGTTAGATGTATGGTTTCATGTTGATTGTTTTTTAAACTTGGGATGCTATTACTTTGCTTTATGATATAGATACCTTCACAGGCAGCATATCAGCAAAAGAAAAATCCTTGCTTTATAGTATATGTTGACGTTTCCCGGCAGGGCCCCCATCAGCAACGTCGGGATTGAGAATGTCGGTTTAGCCGGCCAAGCTTGCTTCAGCCATCGGGCACTTGAGCGAAGAGTCATGAAAAGTTAATGTATTTTCTGCTCATAAGATTTTCACAACTTGGTGCCTTCCTTTTTCTAATAGAATTTCTCATTTCAAGGCCCCGGCTATGCCATAGGTCTATGTGTTCTGTTCAGTGCTTACGTGAGGCCAAAGGTGCCTTGCGTTTTCCTTAGTTTGAAAGTAGGAAACACATTTCCGATATAAAGCTATTTTCAAATAAAATTGGAAAAATGTTTTTCATGTGTAGTGATTTCACTCAGCGATGTTGTTTTCTGTTGGTTTTCCCTCAAACATTCTCAAGTCCCTGCTGGCTAGGCATTATGTTGCACGATCTTTGTTTCATGGTTGGCGTGCCCAGGAAAATTAAAATAATCCTTGCTTTTCCCCAAACTTTTAGATTTGATCCCGGTAGCTTTGTAAATCTATTGTAAAGCAAAATACTGATAATATCGTCTATGTGGTGCGCTTTCACACAGCGACGTTGGTTTCTTTTGATTTCCCTCAAACTCTCTCAAGACTCTGCTGGCAACGCATTATGTTGCAGGTTGGTTTTCCCTGGCTTAAGCGTGCTCAGAGAAGACAAAGCAGTCCTTGCTTTTCCCCAAATATTCATGTTTGATCGTGGTAGCTCTATAAAGCTATTATTAACCAAAATAGAAAAAAAAACGATTCCCCTAAGTATGGAGCGATTTTACCCCGGCAGGGTATGCCTTCACCTGTGCCGAGTTAAAACGTATCAATCAAGGCAGACGCGCCGGCTTCATCGTACAAACATTTGTGGAAGCAGCAACGAAAAGTTGTAGAAAATATAGGCCATAACTCCTCTACACGTAATGGTAATCGTCTTGATCTATTAACAAAGACTGGTAGGACTCACAAAGAAAGAATGATTTCACAAACTATCATTTGTACTTTTAAAAAGTGAAATGAAGGGGAGGGAAACACAGTCAAAAATAATAGCGACGCCCAAATGGCGGTCGTTTTGACAATTAAAGAAATGAACTATTTAGTGGTAGGCCAATTTGACGATTTGTTGGGCCCTTTCGCAATTATATTTGCGATATTAGGTTCTTTGGCTGCGCTGTTTGCTCTAGTTCGGCCATAGCGTGAAAAGGTGCCATGCCTTTTGCCGAAGTCATACAACCAGTACCAATTGGCGTCTATTAAGATATTTTCAAACCAAAACGTTTCCTCTTGATCCAGTTTTGCAAATTGATGCTATTATTGTTAAATTTTGATCTTTTCTTGTACTTGATATGAATGAAAAAACTAAATCATTTCGAAACTTTATTTATACATTAATACACTATAATATCGTCCATGTGTATTAGTGTATTAAATTATTAATGTATAAATCAAGTTTCGAGCTAATTTAGTTTTTTCATTGATATCTATTGAGTTCTTAGCAACAGAAACGGAATCGCTTGAGTATGTCGGAGTTGGATAGGTGGAATACCTCTTGTCAAAATCAACTGAACTATTTCTTGTACTTGGGATTTTATTACATTTAACTTTGCCCCAAATCCAGACCTCCCTACTTTTAAATGAAGATTAGCGTTTCGTACCGATACAAATATCCTTGCAATTACAAATATCAGTAATGGGCTTTACTATTTATGTTTGCCATCAAAATGACAACGGATAATTGTGCTGTCTGCTGCTGTTCTCACTATATAGTGGCAAGCATTGTGATGTCATTAAAGCATGACACTGCTTTGTAAAAGGATTCAAAAAAGCAACCTTAAAAACACTTAAATAAATAATTAATCGCCTGTTGCATCTTGATACAGCGTAAGGTGTTACAAAATTTCTTTTAGCAAAATTAAGGTTTCTTAAATCGCAATCAATTAAAAGCAACACTGTGGGCTGGTGTGCGTAGCCATTGCATGTCTCCCCAATTTATCGAGTTCCTGATAACATCTCTTAAGCCCTGTTTTCACCATAAGCGTTCTTAAACTAAATAAACTTTTATCCGTTAAATTCAGCAAGTGCTTGAAAGTATATCAAAGTTGTGGGAGAGCGCCAAGGTGATTCGTAGGTATTTTCAAGATTAAGCTATTAAACATTAGGACCGTTACTTACAACTTTTCCGTAAGTATAGGCGAATATAAATGAGGCAGTGGCGACTCCGGCACTCGGGCTGAGCCTGAGTTGCGAAATGAGGGAAGACTTTGTTGAATTTAAATTCTGCGAAACAAGTTTAAAACTTTTTAACTTAATTTATATTAAGTCCAAAGAAGAAGCCGGACATCGTATAAACCACCAGTGGTTGTGGTGGCAGTTGCTTTTTGTGCTCAACGTTTTGTCTAGCTCGGGCTCAACGAAAATAGCAAGAAACGCTGTGCAGAGAAATAACGAGAGAGATAACGATTTTCAAGCATTTTTTCAAATCAAATCTAACTCAGGCCTGATTGCAGTTGCCCAAGCTCTAACAATGCGAGCGTTTCATGTGTTGTTTCAGACACTTTTTTGTTTAATCTAATATATAAAATCCAAAGTCTGTTTGTTTGTCTGTCTGTCAGTCTGTTTGTCTGTTCCTTATGGAAAAAAAATTAGGAGCACCTAGAAAAAAATAAAACATGCATTCCGATGTATTTTTTTCCAGCGGAGTCAATGGGCCTATTTCCAAGTTCGTACCTCGCCCCCCAAGGGAGCTACGGCCCTTTTTCCACAGGAGGGTCTCAGATAACTCTTCGATTCTAATCGAATTGCGTATTTAGGTAGAAAGGTTAGAAAGTTTACATAAAAACTAAAAGTGTATTCTTATGTAAAATTCTCCGAGGAAGACAACGGAAGTAGTTTCGAACCTCTAAGTGCCCCCCTAAGGGAGCTATGGGGGGCAGAACCCCCCTTTGAAAATTCAAATATATTCAATTTAGATGAAATTTAAACCATATGTATAAGACACTAAATTAGAGAGCTTTCCAAAATTTCAGCCTTTTTCGACAATATTAGGGGGCAGAAAGCCCCCTTAAAAATTTAAAGTTTTTGTTAGGTACCACAAACAGAAAAAAATTTGTGACAATTAAAAAATCCAAATTTGAAGATTATGAGCAAGACTGTACTTTTAAAAATCCTTAGCAGATTTACCCGTCGTAGATCGGGTAAATATGACTTTTTCCAGGGAAGCCAAGTACGGTGTTTTCATTTCGATCAGATTCGTCTATGGGAGGCTACGAGCCTATGGGGCTCTACTAGAGGCCTATCTGTACTGTTGTACGACGAAATAAAAATCATGAAAACACATTAAAATATGGTTGTTCAATGTAAAAACTTAATCAGTCTTTACATTTTACCCGATCAACGACGGGTAAATCTGCCAAGTACGGTATTTTCATTTCGATCAGATTCGTCTATGGGGGGCTACGAGCCTATGGGGCTCTACTAGAGGCCTATTTGTACTGTTGTACGATGAAATAAAAATCATGAAAACACATTAAAATATGGTTATTCAATGTAAAAATTTAATCAGTCTTTACATTTTACCCGATCAACGACGGGTAAATCTTTCAGCCTTTTTCGACTATATTAGGGGGCAGAAAGCCCCCTTGAAAATTCAAATACCTATAGAGAGAAAAGTTAAAGAAGCTTCAAAAAATAAGCAAAAGTGTATTGTCATGTAAAATTTTCCAAGGAATACTGTGGAAGTGGTCTCTAACCTTTAAGTGCTCCCCTAAGGGAGCTATGGGGGGCAGAACCTCCCTTTGAAAATTCAAATATATCTGATTTAGATGAAATTTAAACCATATGTATAAGACACCAAATTAAAAAGTTTCCCCAAATTTCAGCCTCCTACGACTATATTAGGGGGCAAAAAGGGGGGAGAAAGCCCCCTTGAAAATTCAAATACCTATTGTTATGAGTAGTAATGATAAAGGAATTAAAAATGAAGTGTATGTCGCTTTTTATTATCTGTATTGAATAACAAGATTTACAAACAAAACTTTAAGCAAATAATCTTCACCTTTACATAGAATATGGTTATGCTAATGTAACTGTTGAGGTATGATATTGTAACCTGTTTCCTCTTCAAGGTGATTAGCCTCCGATAATGCAAATATTACGTGACAACAGTTTCTAGGGGTTAAAAAGAAAGTGTTGTCAGAATAGTAATCACCAGGATAACTTACATGATCTGACCAATTGCATATACTGACGTTGCTTTTTTATCCTATACCCGGGCAACGCCGGGTACCTCTGCTAGTCTAATATATAAAATCCAAAGTCTGTTTGTTTGTCTGTCTGTCAGTCTGTTTGTCTGTTCCTTATGGAAAAAAAATTAGGAGCACCTAGAAAAAAATAAAACATGCATTCCGATGTATTTTTTTCCAGCGGAGTCAATGGGCCTATTTCCAAGTTCGTACCTCGCCCCCCAAGGGAGCTACGGCCCTTTTTCCACAGGAGGGTCTCAGATAACTCTTCGATTCTAATCGAATTGCGTATTTAGGTTAGAAAGGTTAGAAAGTTTACATAAAAACTAAAAGTGTGTTCTTATGTAAAATTTTCCGAGGAAGACAACGGAAGTAGTTTCGAACCTCTAAGTGCCCCCCTAAGGGAGCTATGGGGGGCAGAACCCCCCTTTGAAAATTCAAATATATTCAATTTAGATGAAATTTAAACCATATGTATAAGACACTAAATTAGAAAGCTTTCCAAAATTTCAGCCTTTTTCGACTATATTAGGGGGCAGAAAGCCCCCTTGAAAATTTAAAGTTTTTGTTAGGTACCACAAACAGAAAAAAATTTGTGACAATTAAAAAATCCAAATTTGATGGTTATGAGCAAGACTGTACTTTTAAAAATCTCTAGCAGATTTACCCGTTGTAGATCGAGTAAATATAACTTTTTCCAGGGAAGCAAAGTACGGTGTTTTCATTTCGATCGGATTCGTCTATGGGGGGATACGAGCCTATGGGGCTCTACTAGAGGCCTTTTTGTACTGTTGTACGATGAAATAAAAATCATGAAAACACATTAGAATATGGTTATTCGATGTAAAAATTTAATCAGTCTTTACATTTTACCCGATCAACGACGGGTAAATCTGCCAAGTACGGTATTTTCATTTCGATCAGAATCGTCTATGGGGGATACGAGCCTATGGGCCTATACTAGAGGCCTATTTGTACTGTTGTACGATGAAATAAAAATCATGAAAACACATTAGAATATGGTTATTCGATGTAAAAATTTAATCAGTCTTTACATTTTACCCGATCAACGACGGGTAAATCTGCTATTTAGATATAAAAACAGTATCAGCTCATCGTAAAACTAAAAAGCATTAATTCAACATATTTTTTCCAGCTAACCCAAAGGTCATATTTTTATTTCTTACGTTGCTTCAAGTATTCTGTTCAGAGGTTTTGCATTTAAACCACCCGGCAACGACGGGTATTTCTGCTAGTTGCTGTATAAAATGTAAACTTTAAATATTTTCAAATAGTTATGTCCTCATCAGCAAAGAAAAGAAAGTATTACGAAAACCACATTCAGCATGGATTCACTGCCATTGACAAAAAAGTTTGTGAATTTCCGCAGTGTGTTATATGCTGCAAGGTTTTATCCAAGGAGTGCATGAAACCTTTCTTCCTCAAACGCCATCTACATAGTTGTCACCCAGGTCTTAAAAGTAAGAATACTGCTTTCTTCAAGCAAAGAGAAGATGGATTAAAGCGAGCACGCCTTGATGGTTCGGGGCATTTCAGTGAACAAAATAAAGCCGGGTTGCGTGCATCCTACATGGTATCACTGAGAATTGCACAAGAAGAAAAATTTCACAACATTGCAAAGAAATTAATCGTCCCTTGTTGCAAAGATATAATTCGCTGTGTTGTTGGATGTGATGCTGAGAAGAAGGTTGCATCAACACTCCTCTCAAATGATACTGTTCATCAAAGAATTGTAGATATGTCTGATGATGTCAAACAACAAGTGTTTGTGGAATTAAAGGAGGCACCCTTAGGAAAATTTTCAATCCAACTTGATGAATCAACTGATGTGGCTGCTTGTGCGCAATTCATGGTGTTTGCACAATACATCAGAATTGAAGATTTCAAGGAAAATTTCTTGTTCTGTCATACCATAGATTCGACAACGAGAGATGAAGACGTTTTTAATAAGTTCTCAAATTTTTTTGAGAAAGAAGGGCTGTCCTGGAATAATGTATGTGGGTGCAAAACTGATTGAGCACCATCAATGCTTGGCCGTCGATCAGAGTTTCGAGGAAAAGTGGTGGAGAAGAATTCTAAAACAAAGTATCTTCATTGTATGCTTCATGGAAATGCTCTGGCATGTCAAACTCTACCACCTGAGTTAAGATTAGTACTTGATGATGTTGTGCATATGATAAATACCATCAAATCAAGTTCCTTAAAAACACGGCTATTTTATCAACGGTGCCAAGAATTAGGAAGTGATCATGAAACGTTACTCTATCACACTAAAGTCCGCTGGTTATCGAGGGGGAATGTAATAGGAAGAGTAGAATCACTAGAGGAGCTTTTTGAATTCTTCAGACGTGATAACAAGACAAGGTCAGTTGAGTTCATTCGGAAACTGTCAGATAGCCGATGGCTTCAGAGGCTGGCCTACCTCTCTGATATATTATCAAGGCTCAACATATTGAACTTCTCTCTCCAGAAGCGTTTTCATACAGTGATTGATTTCATGAACAAACTAAGGTCATTCATCATGAAAGTCGATCTCTGGGAAAATAAGATCAAAGATGGAAATCTGAGCATGTTTGAAAACCTTGATGAGACACTAAATAAAAGCAAAATCACTGAAAATCTATATGTGACACAGCTTGTCCAACCACACCTAGTTTCTCTGCGAATGGAGTTGCAGTCTTACTTGCCCGAAATGACTGAAGTAGAATCAAAATTGATTAGAAACCCATTCATTGTGAATGTGCAATCTCTTCCAGATAGTATTCAAGAAGAATTCTTGGAATTGGTGAATGACTCTGTTGCAAAAGATGCATTTGAAACGCTCACCCTGACAAAGTTTTGGACGAAGATGAGGGTGACCTACCCTGTTGTATTTGATGGTGTTTTGAACTCTTCGCTGATATTCCCCAGTTCTTACCTGTGTGAGCAAGGATTTTCAACGCTGTTAAACATAAAAAGCAAACTTCGATCACGGCTTAATGTGGAGCATGACTTACGCTTATGCCTCTCTGATACCACTCGTCGAATTGAGAAACTTATTTGAAACAAACAGGCACAGCCTTCGCACTAAAGTTTAGATTAAAGTGCTTGAAGTAAATATTTCTGTTGATATCCTTTGCAATACCGTTAAGATTTGTTAGTTACTAACTGCCAGTCAATATTCTTACTACTTAATAATGAAGTCTTAATTCAAACAAAGGACCATTAATTTGGTGTCAGTTTATTGGGGGTTCGGGTTGATTGTTTTACGGCTCAGGGGGTACTTAACCGGAAAAAAGTTAAGAATCCCTGCTCTACAGCAATGCAATAAAATCCCAAATTAAAGGAAAAATCAACATAAAACCATAACAATTTGTAAAACTAAATATAGAGAGAACAAAAGCCGCTTTTGTCGCTATGCCGGAAACAAGACCAATAGTGCAGCCAAATTAGGAACTTAATGCCACTAGTATAAATAGAAAAAGATCAACACCACTTCCGAAAATAGGCTTACCATTTAATAGTTTATTTCTATAATTATGAAAGCAACCACCATTTCACCGCTACAATCAGTTTTGATTATGTTTTAATCCGCGCTCCCACACAAGTACATGTAAGTTTTTTATTAACAATAATTTGTGAGCATTGCCAGTCATAATTAAGAGAACATGATGATCACAATTTCGTGTAGAAGAATTGCGAAAATACAGAAAATTCATTAACTTTTCGCTACTGCTCACACAAGAGCCCAACAGATGAAGCCGGCGCAGTCGGTTGAATCGAAATACTAAACTCCGACATTACTGATGGAGGGCTCCCGCCGGGCGACGCCGGCTAGTTTTGTTGATAAAATCGGGTACAGTTGATAAAAGCACGCGTTTTGCTACAACTGCGTAAATAAAGGCGTTTTACAATAATTAAATGGCTGGATAAATTGTTGCTATTTTTTGTCTTCTCGCTAGTTTTAGTGCTTTATTTACTGTTTTTGCAATATTTTGCGACACTGTCAGTGACAAACCTGAGTAGCCATAAAAAGCTGGAGTCGCCACTGATATGAGGTAACGCCTCTGGCTGCCCGCATGTTGTTTGGTCCAGGCATAAACGTAGCTATGCAAAGAGCAAACCAACCCGAAATAAAGCACTCATAGGTAAGTTATTGTAATAGTAGGGTCCCATTAATAATGTCGAGTTTTAGAATACCAAATCAGCTGGCTGCGTTGGCTTCACCCAATTGCAAAGAAAATCGCTTCATCATTTAAATGATATGTAACTCAATATTAATATTTTGTTGCGAAAAAAACAGGACATCTTTACTTCCATACTTTTTTAGGGGATCACCAATTTGTTTGCTTGGAGTAGGCTACTGTTTAAAAGATTTAGAGACTTCATTTTTAGATGAATCTTTTTCAAAATTTTTATAGATAATGCCGAAGAACTATGCTTTTGAGAAAGAAGAGTGAAAATGCATCAAAAAAAGTAACATTTTCTAAAAATTGCAATTTTGTGAAGCCCAGGCACAAGCATTTTGAGCTTTTTTAAGCGATTGGTTACATTTGAAGATTTTTAAAATCTTCATTTTTTGATAAATCTTTTTGCAAATTTAGATAGATAATGCCAAAGAACCATGCTTGTAGAAAACATAGTCAAAATATACCAAGGAACTAACTTTTTTAAAAGATGCAAGTTTCTTGGGTCTAGTAGAAAAATTGTTTAACTAGAAATGGAACATGATGTATGGCAACCAATTTTTGATCAGCAATTATAAACTGATCCTTAGCTTAAAGTAATTAGAATTAGAGCAACATATTGCTGAAAAGCAAATTTCTTCAGCTTTCAAACGACACTGACTGTTGGTAACTTTTCACAACCTTTAAACATTAAACTAATCTATTTTAGTCAGCTTACCACTTTTTTGGAAGAATACAAAGTTACACTACAGGTTTCAAAGTTTAGCTTTTTTTAGTATAAAAACTTATAGTAAATATGCTTGTCATATACTGTATTAACGGAATTGCCTTGAAATATCCCGTAACAATTTATCAAAACAAACTTTGAAAATTGGTTGAAAAATGAGATCACAAATCAGTTGTTCTAATTCGGCCATTTAACTGATTTTGTGAAAATGCTACAATTTTTCAAAAAGTCATCAAATGGTTATCTGTGGTCGCGAAAGACTGCGTCAATGGTACCAGGCAGCATTCTGACATCATAGATCGAGCTGAAGCGTGCAAAAAGAAAAGCAAGAAGCATGATTAGACGGCTTAAAATGCCTAAATAAAAAATCTGATGTTGCCCTGCCAATTGAGCTTTAACCCTTTGAGGATCATAAGATTTTAATTCGCAAAATTTAAGACAATTCCTTACTTGTTTGGTAACAACAAAATTACAAAAAATTTCAGAAAATGGTTGTTATGTCATAATGATGGTTCTAGGACAAATACCCCCGGACAAATACCCACCGGACAAATACCCACCGGACAAATACCCACCGGACAATTACCCCCCTTGCCAAATACCCACCGGACAAATACCCCCTGGACATATACCCACCACAAGATGAAATGTGAGGAAAAACCCTAACCCTAACCCTAATCCTAACCCTAACCCTAACCCTAACCCTAACCTTAACCCTAACCCTAACCCTAACCCTAACCCTAACCCTAACCCTTAAACAAAACAAAAAAAACTGGTGGGTAATTGTCCGGTGGGTATTTGGCAAGGGGGGTAATTGTCCGGTGGGTATTTGTCCGGGGGTATATGTCCGGTGGGTATTTGTCCGGTGGGTATTTGTCCTGATACCCATAATGATATAACAATAAACAATCGTGTGACATATGTGTTACATTATCCCTCAAAGGATTAATTGTCTTAGATTTCATTTTGTCGAACGCAAATTGTAGAGTTCACTTTATCAAAAGCAACTTGCTATAAGATCTCCCGAAAAAGCTTTTGATCGCGTTTCTAGGATTAGTATTTTTTTGAGTAAATTAGGAAAACAAATATTACAACTAATTGTTAGTTATGATGTCGCGTGACATCGTAAAGTCATGAAATTTCTAGAAGTTGGTAAGTCGGATACTGGCTTTCATTGGGCCAAAAACCGCTTTCCTCGGTCAAAAAATGCGAACTTTAAAAACATTATCTTTGACCATGACGTTTCGTGACGTCACGAACCCCCTTATGACCCTCACCACTAAGTAATAGTCAACCATGTCGAGTTTGGTGTTTGTGTGCTCAGCAGTTTCGGAAAAGTTAGGACAGACAAACCGACAGACAGACAGTTAGACAGACAGACAGACAGTTAGACAGATAGACAGACAGACAGACAGACATAATTGTGCTTTATATATTAGATTTGGGGACGACTACCCAAAGCATCGAAATGTTGTTTTGAAATTTGCAGCTTTCTTAACATTTACCTTGGGCTTCTAAATTTTGTTTGTGCTTTACAAAAGTTATTATAATACAAAAGTTGTTACTGATCCTGAGGCTTGGATAAAACACTCAATAACTCGTGCCCAAAAAAATCATATTTATTTGGTCTCCAGGAGCAACGAAACGTTGGAAAAAATGAGCAGCAGATCCTGGAAAAACAATATGTTTATGTCCTCATATAAGTTTTACGGGAAGTATCAGCTGGAAAAAAAAACAAGCCTTTTATTGTCTGCTTTGAATACGTTAGCTGTAATAACATTCCAAAAAGACTGAAAAAAGTTTGTCAATGTTTACAAGCTGATGGAAATTTTGTTTGCAGCACCTGAAACATAAAGCTATCATTCTCAAGAAGCAGTCCGAGCGTAAATACAAAACTATCTTATCCGAAAGCGTAGAGGAGATGAAAAAGTACGTTGATGAACATCCGATGTGTTAATATTTACATGAGGTATATAGAAAATATTGATAATCTTGCTCATGATGCAGATGTTCATCAACAGAGCCGGTTTTAAGCCTATTTGACCAACTTTATCAAATGGAGCCCTGCTCCTTAAGGGTCCTTGTGACAGCGGAAACAGAGTTACCGTTAGAAGACTTTTCTGTAGTCTGAGAGGAATAAACCGTTACTGAAAACATAAAACGAAGAATGAGAAATTCTTATTCCTCACATAATTAATTTATTATGCATACTTATATAATAACAGTAAATTGTCGTTACGCCGCTTCTATCGCTATCAACAACCAAAAGGGTACCAAAAGAGTGTGTCTGTCCATGTTAAGGCTCGTTTACGATAAAAATACGCTTTCTCTCATTTTTTAAAAAGTGCAGTGCCTTCAGTTCATTGTATATCACGTGAAGGCTCTGTTTTCTTCAAGTTAATGTTGTTGTGGTGATTACCCCTCCTCTTCCTGCGGGTGGGGGTACGGCACAAACGGTAGTTCAGGTTCATGTCGTCAACCTAATTGAAATTAGGCTAGGGGAAAGATGGCAGCCCATTTTGAACCATTCATTAGTGACTGGTAGCCCCACCACCAACAAGGCGGACTGCCATTGGTGGGTACCCAAGAGTCGCCTTTTGCGACATGCAGGGTTAGCAGCTTCACAATTGTAACCCGGTGAAGTACGGGTAGGCGACCTGTCTGCCACATAAAGGTGGAGGCGTCCCGTTAAGTGCCTTGCCCAAGGATACAACCAGCAAGCTTGCTGGCTTGTTCTTCACACTATCCCTTTTTTATGCTGAGCGCCAAGCAGGGAAGCTGTGAATACCATTTTTTGAAGTATTTTGGTATGACTCGACTTAGGGAATGAACCCCAGGTCTACCGACTGTGAAGCGGACGCTCTAATCACTACACCATCGCGCCCGTCTTCACGCCAATCGTGGGAATTGTTGTATTTTGAATATATTCCGTTTGTTTCGTATTTAAGGATATATTGTGCTGCCACAACATAATTTTACAAAACATTTGTTTATAGCAAAAAAGGGAAACGGAAAGAGTGGCCTAATTAGCCATGTAAATGACATATGACAGCACGATTATTGGGTCGCGCGTCTCCGAAAGACGAAATAATGGTTGGCGAGTGATCAGCTGGTTCAGAATACACCAATTATTTACCGTGTTTTGTGGATATTTATATATATTTGGTGCATGATTATGGTACGACAGTGTTGGAATGTTTGGGATATGATAAACAAGGACTACATCAGAATAATACGAAATATAACATTGACTTTGTTTCAACAAGATATTATCACGTACACACAGTGCCGTGCGCTCCAACAAAATAGATTGACGCCCTCAGCGTTTGCAACGCCGTCATCGGTGGCGCTAACAACAACAAAAAGTGTTGGCGTTAGCGTTAACGCTGAGTGCGGCAAATTACTTCTAGGTTGGAAAAAAGTTGTAGGTTCTACTTCGATGGAACAATAACATTTTGTTCCCTTGCAAAAGCAAGAGCACTTCAAAATGTTTATCTATGAGGCTAGCTCATTTTACCAGAAAAATGCTGGTAACAATTGTTTCGTGATAAACTGTTGGCAAAGTACTTGACCAAAATCATTGAGTCACAGTAACAACAAACAACAAGAACAAACTTGAGATGAAAAAGATAGCTGATAAGCCATTTGCTGAAAAAACCTAACGCTACGCGCCGCCGCTTGAATTTAGCAAAACAAAATCTCGTCGCCATCACTGTCGCAAACTGCTGGAAAAATTGCCGCCGCTGGCGTTAGCGCGATTATAAAGTTAACGCCATTAATTTGATTGCGCAAACGCACAACAATGTGTTTAGATACCAAAATTTTCATACTTGCCATACCATTATTTAAATAACAGCTTTAAATCTTGGTGATATTAGGTGATTTTATTCTAACTGACAGCACACATGCATCATTATTAGACTTTACTATTTGCATTTGCTTTCAAAATAACAGTGAATGGTAACAACAGACAGGATTTTGACTTAACCTAACACTGTGGCAAAACAGTGTTGTATTTGAGGGGATTAAGAAAAAACGTGCTTAAAAAGAGAATCACTTGTTACGATGTCAGCAACTTAAAATGCAGTAGGCTTCTTGTTATCGGAAGCAGCATTTTAACATCTCCTAAAAAAGTCTTCAAACACGTTTCTGCGTCAGCACTTTTCAAAAACCTATTAGAGAAAACAAAGTCCACAATCAAGTAGTATAATGACGTCATATTTCTCCCACAAAGAGTTAAATTTGTGCAAGTTAGTAAGTTGAAAGCTGGCTTTTGTTAAAGACAAAGTCCCTATCCTCAGTTAACATATGTGGATTTTAAAAAGTTTGTTTTCAATTGGTTGGTCACCAATCCAGCATCAACCCTTTTGTGACACTTACCAAAAGGCGGTAAATCGTGCCAAATTTCATATTTCTTTAAGCCATAACAGACTGACAGACTCACACAGAGACAGAATTTGCACTTTATAATAGAAATTGAGTCAAAAACGTCATTCTTTTTTGGGGGCAACTTACACGCCACAGACCGCTTTGGAGAAAAGTGTAAACATTTTGTAGTAAATTCAATATGCGTCACAGATTCTAAAAAAATGGGAATGACCGGAGATTATTGATCAAAGTGCTTATGGTTAGAAAATCTCAAAAATCTTTTAGGAGCTCCATAAAATGGAAATCTCAAAAATGCAGCAATCTTTTCCCATTATTTCAGCTGGCCGTCTATATAAGGTCGTTTAAATATCATATGACGCTTCCAGAGAGGGAGAGGGGAGGGAAGCAAAAACGTCAAATTGCTGTAGTAAGGGGATAGGAGGGAATAACAAATATGGTTACAGGTCAAACATGCTATTACATAAACACGAATGAAAGTTTTTAATCGTTTGATCAAACAGGTTTCTGTTGAAAATAATTTAAGTTTTCTTGAGTACTTTTTTATTTGGTGCACCGCATGAAGGGTAGGGGTTACGAAACGTCATAATGCGTCATATGGGGGAGAGGGGATTTAAGATCGTACAAAAAGGCGTCGTATGATTTGTAAACAGGCTCAAGCTGTACAACAAGGCTGCATTTTAAAACGTTTTGGCTGCTTCGGATACAAACTGCTTACTCGGCCTGACAAGTTTTTGAAGTATGGTTTTTGAATTTGCAGAGTGGCCACACTCATCCCCTTCGAGGTTAAGATGTTGTCTTCGTTCTGGCTCCGGTTGTTTACCAGGAAGCAGATAATATAACAACTAAATAAAATTAAATTGATATCGCGTCTAGCCTTTTCACCCTACAACCAAAAAAGAAGAAAAGAAACAGGTTAGCAGTGTTGCCATTAATATTATTAAGTTTAGGAATAATAGTGATGTAGTATTTATTACGGTGAGTAATTTATTAAAACTGGCAAAGTTGAATATTTTACAAGTTTTTCTGGACTTCAGGAGCTTCCAAAGGGGTGTTTGTCACAAATGTTGGGTCAATCAAACAATACTGATTGGCTGCAACAAAGTTCACTACCCCTCCCCCAAAATGAAGGCCAGGTGTGCAGTGACAACGCTGCAAGGTTGCGATTCTGCAGCATGCTGCAATCAACTGTTGACGCAGTCGAGCGACACACCCACGCAAATAAATCTGTGAGCTGATTACAGCGGTGTTTGCGATTTAATGAATTGTTTTGTGAGGTGAGTCTCCGCTGATGTCTGCTTGGTGCCGGCCAATGTTTACAAGTGCAAAGTTCAGTAATGCAACTGCAAAGAATTATAGAGAGCACAAGCAGCAATTCTATAAAATAGGTAGCTCACCATTCAGTCTCACTAGCGTCGAAGCGAAGATCAGCAGTGAGGAAAACAAGCTATGCTTCGCGGGTTGCTTTTCTTTCTTCTGTCATCTGCTCTTGAAATCGTAAACGGAGATTCAATACATTTACGTAAGTGAAAGTATGTTTCAGTTATATATTAATCAATAAGAGCTCAAAGAATGGTTAGTTTTGTACCGTATTTTAAGATACATGGGCATAAATCGCTGCAGGTAGAAAAGTAAAATAAACCACTTTTTTCCTAGAAAGTCTTCCGAGAAAACCCTTTTTTGTACCTCTTGCAGTAAGCTTAGTTGTAGCATCGTTGCCACTTGTAAAAACGTAAAGCATAGAAGCCCGTGTTGCAGCACGCTGCAAGTTTTTCCAAACTTCGAAAGATGAGGAAATAGTTACAAAATGCAGCGTTGAGTTTAGGCCACATATAACGTGGTCGAATAAAATTGAACGTCGTGCGTTGTGACAAAGATCGCGTGTTCGAACCTCACTGTGGCTGCGTTGTTATTGTGCTCTTGAGCGAGCTACTTCACGGCAGTTTCTCCTGCTCTGTTGTACAGCTTGTGGCAGATATGCACCGCACTACCGGATTCTACGAAGCGAAATTGAACACAACGATGCTCTAGCATAACAATCAAAAGGGTTTTTTGTGACCGGAGGATCAAAGCATAGAACAGAAACGAAATCTTACCATTGTTTTGTATCGACTACCGATAATAGGTTTTGAAAGTACAGACGCTCACAAACTTCACTCTGTGGTAAAAGACGATGGAACCTATTCTTTTCATTCTGCTGGCACGCCTGACAAATTTTTTGTCACGAGTGCATCTTCGTTTCTTCAAGCAGACAAGACAATGTATTCAACAAAAGATGGATCTCTGAAACTGTCAGGTAAAGCATGGTCTACCCTATAAGCTTACGTTCCTCAACGCCGCTTCCAAACCGGCCAAGTGAGGCCAGAACGAGCGTATTTTTGAAGAGTTTTCATTGAAAACCAACCAAAGAGCAGTTTGTGTGAGAGATACTTAAAGTTTGTTGAAGCTCAAAAGAATAGACCAACTACGTATCAGTTTCTTTCTAGCAGGTCACAATGAAGAAAATATTTTTACGTCATCTTGTCGATGTTGATCTAAAACCTAAGAAAGGTCAACTCACGATTTTATAAAGCTATTAAAGCGACAATTTTACATTAAGGCACAAAGAACACATCAGGCTCAGACGCTACTGGGGTTTACACAGGAAAACTTTTTCAATACGTTGCTGGCCAGAGCAAGATGAACGCGGAGATTGCTGTGTATAACGAAGGACAGTTTGTGCGATTCACACAAGTAAGCTTGTTCTTGTTAAAATGGTTTAAATCGAGATAGGTCTAACTTTGAGACCGGTAGGTGTATTTCCCGCGGCGTCACTTGGGTGTCAGTCCCCACGCGTGTTATCATCATTTCAGGGGGTGACACTATGATGCGTATAATGAAGTCCTCACCATTAATTTTTGGCGACACTTTTTGAGTTTAATGCGAGTGCCATGGACCGTAGTGACGTCACTGCCTTTCCCTTTCTGAAATGTATGATATTTTTAGAAAACTGTACTTTTCAGTCAAATGAAGATATTGCTTTTCAGTACTTTTTGGGTTTGCATAAAATAAAAATGATTTATTGTTTTGTATGTTGGCATTTGCATCATTGCCAACATTTTCTTGATAACTTAAAAATCAAAGAGTTGCTCTCAACAAGATTTTCTTAAAAGAATTTGTGGCGGACGAGCATTTGAATCTTAAAGTCATTCAGAAGAAAATCTACTTTACAGCATTAATACTTTCTTGTTGTTAGAGCTTTCCGAGTGGATTAAAAAGCTGCAATGTGTCTGATCAAGCGGGGTTGATGTCCAGCTTTCCCAGCTTTGATATTGGCTCCGAGAAAGCTGCTGCAAAAGACTTAGGATTTTTAGAGTCATATGGTGACTTTTTTGGATTTGCCTACGCCATTGGAAAGTAAGTTATTTACAATGTAAAATACAATCATCATTTTTTTAGACTTTTTAAGCCGATGAAGCGGTTCCTTTCTTTTATTTATTGTGGGTATATATTTGGTAGAATCTATGCCAAAGAGCCGTGTGCTCAAAATGTTTGTAGTAGCCTATAAGACTAAGTTTATGCTGGTTGATTGATAAAGCTTTTGTTTTAGTTTAGGAACTAACCACGACATGATTCGAGGAGGAGAAAAGTCAGGTCCTCTGGTCCTCTTTGACCAGGATGGCCGAGTGATGATCCTCTCCTCGTACAGTAACTTCATGGCACACAACATGATGTTCGATTCCAACACTGGTGTGGCAGATTTTGGAATCATAGGAGGAGTCATGGAGCTTCCGGAACGGTTTCAGGTTAAAAGTAAAGCATTTTAATTTATCAAAATATTGCTGCCAAATATTCTTACACCTTATGGACATATTCTATTTGCTTGGCTTTCAATTTTTGCATCGCAGGCCAGAGCCAACAGAGGATTTAGCTAGTTGCTGTGTTTGCAACTGTCGAGCCAAGTGGGATTTATGTAAAAGTGTATTGCTTATTGATTATAGATGAGGTGGGGAGAAGAAGTCAAATTGTGACGAAAGGTTATTTTTTAGAATAATACATCTTTTCAAGCAACTATATAAACCTCGTTTTTGAAAAAACTTTTTTCTACGTTATCTTAACTGTTGCCCAAAATCGAATTTTAAGTAGGTTTGGTTTTATTTTACGACTATTCTCTTTTTCTCTACGCTTCTAAATAATTAATTGGCTATAGATTTGGATGCTGTTGATGTAACAACAGTTGTTTTATCTTACTGTTAACAGCTTCTCCGTTTCAGATTGAAACGATTCTCTACTACAGTGAATCTGGAATCAACCGAGCGATTGAAGAATGGGGTCAGGTGCTTCTCACTCGATACAACAAGAAACGATCGTTCATGGAAGCAGACTTCACCGTCAACTACCTAGGATATTATACAGATAATGGTAGCGCTACTTCTCACAATTTTCTGTAGCCATTAGTTCAATAACTAGTAATTCTAAAATAATTTGAAAAGAAGCAAAAACCCACAGTGCTTCCTAAAAAATCTGTTTCACAAATTTATTTAATTATAGGAAGTTTAAAACAATAATTGTCTTTCAAACGTTAGTTCAAAACAACAAAACAATAGCTGTCGTTTCTTTTTCCACCATTTGCGCTGCAGTTTACAGCTAAATCAAAAATATTAAAATAATCTACCAACTTGCTTCAATTTTTCGCTGGATCTTGAAAAATTTCTGCTACGCTAGTTTTAATCTTTGTTTACATTTGTTGTTTTTAGGAGCATATTATTACTACAACACTGAACCAAACAAAACTTACACCGAAACGATGTTGGATGTTGTCAAGTACGCCAAAATGTCTAACATTCCGTACGGATACCTGCAATATGATTCATGGTGGTATTATAAAGGAATAGGAGACGGTGTGAAAAACTGGACGGCAATGCCATCAGTCTTTCCAGATGGAATGAAGTAAGACTTGTGACTTTTGAAGGGTAATTTTCAATCAAATGTGCATCTAGGATTCACTGAAGAAGAAAGTTCATTTAAGAAGGTACGGCCGCCCACTTTCAAAATAAACTCTGAGTGTGCTTGACTAAAGTTTAGTTTAATTTTTGATATTGGCAATCCTTTTTTCAGCAATTTGTTTGAAACGCATGGAATGCCTGCAGCTGCGCATAACCGCTACTGGGCAGCTGATACAACATACGCCAAGAAAAATGGTGGAATCTATGACTTTGTCGTTGAAAGGGAAAAAGCAATGCCTACTGACCCGGTAACTAAAAACACCCTACAAAGATAATTCACAAAAAATAAATTTTAGACGTAGTCAAAACAAGTGCGAAACCGCATTCAAAGAAGCGTGTCACTTATATTTTTAGGGAGAAGTGGCACGACTCCCTTCTCAAAATCTAAATCAATTTTGTAATAAAAAATTGGGGTGATTTTGAAATGATTTTTTATCTTAAAAGAAAAGAGTTGGCAGTCCATGTTCAACCATCGAGGCATTTTGAAGTCTAGAAGTAGATAGTAAGAAACTTGTACTTCTATTCGAAACATCATGAGACAAATCCAATCAAAATATCGCCGGAAACAGGAAACAACGGCAAAATGATACGAGTAATACCATGGCCGTCACTCCTAACGGTATCGTGTTTTGCTATCCCTGTAGTGCACGTATATTGCCCGTCTGTAGGCTCAATTGATTCAATTTTCTCACCTAATTTTTATATTTTTTAGAATTTTTGGAACGATTTAATGCAATCCAGCAAAACCTGGGGACTCATTACCTACGAGCAAGATTGGCTCGTTAAAGAGTTTAGGGAAATGGAAGTAGGAGAAATGGTTTCTGTATCTTTTAAAGTGGACCTTTTAAACTTCAAAAAATATTCTAGATAACACACACTAACGCTACCGTTGGACGTAACTGGTTGTTAGAAATGGGACGTGGAGCCGCTTTGAGTGACGTCACTATCCAGTACTGCATGGGTCTGCCACGTCACATGATGCAGAGCGTTGAGGTGCAAGTGGTGACGCAGGTAAGTATCAAGCGTTTAGATTGAGGTGTGAATCCACTTTTTGGAGTTTATATTTTTATTACCAGTCTACGGTTGATTCCTGGCGCTATCGTGTCAAATGCGATGTGTAACTATGGCGTGAATCTTTATGAAGAATACCGAGTCTGCTTTAAGAGCAGTTTTATATCAAAGTCGTCTCAACACCGGGATCCAACAGACTCTTCTTCAGGGATCCGGAATTTAGTGTCTCTATTTAGATAGCTCTTGTGTTAGCATGGTTTTGAGTTTGGCTTCAAAAGTCAGAAATCACATGAAATTGCCCCTCGGACTCGCCCAAACAACTTTGCTCTTCACAGGTAGACCGACACGCATATAACGACAGCTATATTACTTTATTAGTAAAACAGGAGATGCGAAATTATGAGATAACGCAATTTATAAGTAATCGCTTGGTCAACGGATTTGGAGACCAAATTCGGTTACAGCAAACTTTAGTTCAACAATAAACAACTTGAGTTCAGAAGCCCTTCAGAATCGCCACTACTGCCCAACCACAAAGCATTTCTACCACTCTATACTACTTGGTATTGCAAAGCAAAATATCCGCTGCAATGTATACTCGACCTCTTCTTTGCGAAACCAGGATTCTTCTTCTATATTTTCCTAAATTTTCTAGGCACAACTTTTGAGTAAAATTTGCTTTCTGCAAACCACTGTTCAATTTTTCTTGCCAGGCTCGCGTATCTGGGGATTATACTCCTGGTAACCATCAATGGAAACTGGGCGTGACATCCCTGTTTTCCCATGCTCTATCCATAGCTCCGTATAAAGACACTTTCTGGACCACGCCGAACCAGCCTGGAAATCCATATGGCGATTTAGTAATTGAACCAAATGTTGAACTGCAAGCAGCGATGGCAACACTGAGCTCCGGACCAGTAGGACCAAGCGATGCAATTGGTATCAATGTGTATATGAGATAATTCTCGTTTTTCTACTTAACTAGCGGTGATCTCATGGTCAGGACTCAGGATCAATCTCAAAAAGCTCATATTCGAGATGCAAAGTATTTCAGTGCTTATCGTTTTATGAGCATTAACAAAGTCTAGAAAAGGGTCATAAAACACATTTAAACCATTTAATGAAGGTAGAATCAAAAAAGTTAGGCAACCTCTATTCAAAACTGATTGGAAAATTATTACCACCAAGTAAAGCACGCATCAGGAGGTTTGCTATTCGCTGCCTTTGAGCATGCAAATATTTGGCTATACTGGCCAAATAAAATCGGTTTCATCTTTTATCTTCCACATTTCGTCTATTTCCGAGCGCCATGGAACCGTTCAAACGTCATATAACGTTCCCAAGAAGGGGGAGGAGGAAGCAATAACGTCATATTGGTATGACACGAAGGGAGGAGGGAATAAAAAATATCGTTATATGACAAACTTGCTATCACGAGAAAAAAGAATTAAAGTTTGCAATCGTTTGATCAAACAGGTTTTTAAGGCGAATAATCAAAGTTTGCTTCAGCACTTTTTGATATGAGCGTCATATGAAAGAGGGGGTTATAAAAACGTCACAATGCGTTACTTGGTGGAGAAGAGGTTAAAAATTGAATTGAAAAAGCGTCATAGAATTTGTAAACAGTCTCCACGCAGGAGATCTGTAAATACTATTTATAAATAGTTTGTATTCTCTACAAAGGAATTATACGTAGGTGTATTGAATGCGAAACAGTCATCTAAATACTTGACCGTTTGAAATAAGCTTGTCGACAGCATTAATCGGTGAAATATCGGATTGGCGTCATAGAATGTTTGTCTCTGTATGCTTCTTTAATTTAGAAACCGCAAATTTAAAACTTCGTGAAGCATTTGGGGAGCAAAACCAATCAAACTGCAATCAGTCGGGATGGAGGTATGTCTAGGAGCTCAAAACTGCAGCAGATAAAAATGCCAATAGTGCATGTTACTTTTCTTTACCATTAACTGAAGCAAATTTCGATATTTAGGCAAAACAAACATCGACCTTCTAATGAAATGCTGCCGAGCTGACGGATTGATCATCAAACCATCGCGAGCCATTACTTCAATCGATCAAGATATAATGAAACTGGCTTTCCCCAATCAAATTCCTGGTTAGTCAACCGCAAAAGTTTCTTTGTCTTGTTTTGAAATAGAGCAGTGCTGCTCCCAATCCGAGATCAAACTTCATATCCGGTCAGCCGCGCAACCACGATTTTGTGGGAAGCGCCAACCAATCTTGACTGTATTTTTGTGGAAAAACTGTCGATTGTCTTCAAAAAAGTCGTTGCTCTACTTTTGAGAGAAAATAGCATGGCTATGGAATTCAACCCACTTGCTAATTTTTTAAGCAAAAACAACAAAATTAACCGCTTTCGAGGTCTGGTTTCTTATTCCTTCATCCTCCCCCAAATTGATTAAAAGCATTGGAATAAAAAATTATCAAATAATTTTCGCGGCTCCATCTTTGGATCTAATTGTCCAAGGCTGTTAGGTTAGCTAGATTTTTGTTTTAGGAGTTTCAAATGACGGAGCCGAGATTTATTCCACTTACACTGATTTGAAGTTTTATGGTCCCTCATTGCAGACTTATCTGAGATTCGGAATCTTACTCGCCGCAAATTTAACTTTAGAATATGAGGCTGGTTTAGAATCAATGTATCTTAATGAAGGAACTATACTCGTAAGTTGAAAGGCAAAACAAGTAGCCGAAGGCACTCCGCCTTTGTTGATGGTAAGGCTACCAGTCCGCGATTTATATTCATCACGACTGAATAAAGACACTGTAGACTGCCGCCGTCTCCTGATCTCGACTGTCCGTGTTTCCATCCGACGACTGAGATACCGGCCAGAATGTAGTGCTTAAAAAAGCAGTGTGGAAACACACAGTTTGTGTAGGAGCGCATTGAGTTGAAAGAAACATTTTCCAGTCAGGTTAGTGTGAAACAGTGTGAGAGCTCCATAGGCACCACTACACCCCGGGTACCGGTAGTGCAAAAACAACATTTAATACGGTTTTGTGGATATCGGATAGAAGTTCAAATCAACCTAACCGTCGTAACGTCTCGAGTGAGGAGGAGCGCCGCTCATGGCCACAATCATCAGGAGTTTGAATCTTACGACCGTCGCATTGTTTTGTCATTTGGAAAGGCACTTTACGACAATTTCACCTGCTTGGTTGTAGGCTTGCGGTATAGATGCACTGTGCCAGCACAACCGGTAACTTCAAACCGGTTTGAACTCAAAATATGCTATGCACAATCGCAAAGGTTGTCCCGTGACCACAGGATAAAATAAACAACACGACACAGCAAAATGAAAAACTCTCTCGTAAAAGAACTCCTTCAGGTGGCAGTAAAGTGCAAATGTTTAAGCAATGGAAGGCTTTTACATATTTGGCTGGGGGGAGGGGGGAAAGTTATTTGGCCACATCAAAATACTTTTGTGCTAGGCTAAGATAAATTTCTTCCTCTGAAAAACTAGAAGAGATGACTTTATACTAAACAAGGTTTAAACCGATTCATTGCTTGTTCTAGACTTGGGAAAATTTTTTTTGATGCCTTAGGTCAATCGTGAATTAATTTAACTAATGCTCAGGCTACTTCTTATCGGCTTATGAATTTCATATTTAAAAAAAATCTCGAAAAATATTGATGTTTTTGTCTTTTTCGGTGTTGCTGCAATTTTCAACAATTTTCGGAAAAGCTCTTTCCCAAAAAATATTGTCTGCAATTGGTATATTGTACATCGAAAAAGTATAAAATTTCTTTCAGTACTCGATCAAAAAAGATCGATAAGTTTTTTGGCACCCATCATATATTTCTTTGATTTTAGCCGGTTGATGCCAAATTCGTGGCATACCAAGGCCACCCTGGAACGGACATAAAATTTTACAATATAACTCAATCTACCAAACTCAAGATTCCTTTGTGTGAGTTCAAAGATTTTCATCTTTGGTATGTGTCGCCTGTCATCAAAACGAGGTAATTTATCAACTTTTCTCTTCTCTTTTTGAGACAGGCATTTATTGTGGCGCCAAATTTCAGGACGCTCTTCGAACGGCCAATTAATTATTTTGGCGTTCGGATCCCCTTGTTCAATCAGTTTAGATCGTGAAAAGATAGCATATGAAAACAATATATGGCCAGCGCTTTGTTCCTTTGCTCCAAGGTCCACGCTGGTGTCCTGAAGATCGTTGACATCGCAAATGCCGACAACTTTCGTTTGGCCATCATCATGGTACCAATTTGTCCAATGTCGCACTTTGATTTGCTGCCGCTTGGTGGACCTCGGGGTTTTGTGGTCGCACTCTCCGTCGGGTCTGCGTGCAAATAATTCCGGAATAGCTTCAAAACTGTTTTACAGATACACGCTTCAAAGTGGGTTAAGACCTTTTCTCAAAATTTGTAGCCTTTGTGGGAATTCATGAATCCGTCAGAGCTGATGCCGAATCACTTTTCTGTAGCTCACATATTCCGCAAGCAAATTTAACGACGACTCAGCAACCCCAATCTTTTTCCCCGTACACACTGTACAGTCACAATCTTATCTCGAAATAAGGAAAAGTTTTTCCGCTTTTTTGCCTAATTTTGTGCAAAACAGCTGGTGTTTATTTTTTTGATATCAAGGTAAGTATTGTCATTATTGTCAGCGTCATACTAAAGGGGGGATATAGGGCAATGTCCCACCTCATATGGTATGACGGTAGCAAAAAGTGTGAAAAGAAAAAGGTGTTCACATTGGATTGGGCAAAAAGTGTTGATCATCATAAAAAAGGTCTTCACTTACTTGTAGCAAAAATATTGGTTTAAATACGCCGTTGTAAATTATGGTTAGATGGAAGAACAGAATATCTTTTTTCTATATGTTACTGCGACATCACTAATATGTTAAGTAAAGGCTTGGTCATAAAATTGGCAATAGAATTGTAATAGAATTGTATAGCTAAATTTGTGCTTTCGTACACAGCATGAAGCAAGAAATTGTTATCTTGGGCGAACGCAGCAAATGGGTTCCTGTTTCATCGCAAAGAATTCAACAAATCGAAGATAAAAATGGTGATATTTTACTGGACATCATTGGAAAACCTGATGAAGTAATTGCAATTTTTTTGGGTATCAAAGGCCTAAACGACACGGTGTTGTGGTTACAGCATCCGCTAGGTAGCAGACCTGAATTTAATTCCCTAGTCAAGTCACATCAGCGACTTTAAAAACAATTTTCGCGGCTTTCCTGCTCGGCAATCAGCACAAAAAAATAGTGAGGAGAAAAAGTCTACAAGTTTGTTGAGTCCTTGGGGTACCTCCGTCTTTATGTGATAGACAGGTGGTAGGGTCAAGCAATCTACTCGTCGCAGTGGCCCAATTTAACCAAGGACTGGCAAACAGAGCATGAGCTAAAAAGAAGGAACTAGCTCAGGCGAAGATTAAACCAGACCAGTCTGAATAAGTATATGGCTTTTCCTTGCGATGGCTACCCAACTGGATTGGGAAGCTTTGTTTTCAAATTAAGAATTTGTATTTCCATTGTAATAACGATGTTTATTGAATATGCTTAACCACGTCTATAACCTGTTTAAATGCCGACACTTAAAAGCATTTGCTCATGTTGAACAATCGTCACTCCGTCTTTTCTTTCACTGCGTTTAGCCTTTATTCCATGTGCTCCTATTAACATAGGTTAGGCCTACACTACAAGTTCTTATTGTTATTATTATTAGGTGGTCACTATGGACTTCATGTTTGGAGGAAAAGTTCACTCAGCAAAATGCATCATAACAGCTGATGGAACGATTCGAATGTCAGCTAATTCACAACATTGCATCACGCCATAGGTTTTGCCTACGCAGAGACCAATAACAAGTTATTTGACGGCTGTATCAGAAATGAGATTAATCAATCACAATTATTTTTCAATAATATATTGCAAAACCAATCAACTATCGACCTTAATTTTTCACAATCACGAAATAAATCCTAACAATTTGCTACGAGACTACAGATAGCCGCAAGGACGGTCAAGGAAATGATTTCAATGGAAAAAAGGAGCAGGCCTAATCAAAAATTTTTTAGAAAGGTCACAAAAAAAGCTTTTAGCTCCAAAAGGAGAAAGAGTACGCTTTAAAGATGGAGCTCTTGGTTTTTTCCGAGCTTGCCAATAAATTTGGGCTCTATTACTCTTTCGCTGCCCCAGAAAGTGTACAAAATCTTCAGAAACCTACAAAACTTATTTTTTGAAAAAGCAAGTTTGCACATGTAAGTAGGCTTGTATCTCTCCTTTTTCGACTCTATGTAGTATATCTTCGGAAGAGAAATCTTTAGTTTCGATAATATCATCGCATCCGGTTATTGTGATTATCTTCCACATTAATATATCATTACTCACTGTAGTTAACACTTATTGTTTTGGATTAATAAAAATTTTGCCTCAAAAACTAAACCGTGTTTTTTTATAAGTTTAGTTAGTTTTAACAACAGCGTAGACACCATAAATTCGCAGATTTCCAATTGAAGAAGGCACAAGCTTTAAAAAAATGGTCTTGACGTATTTCTTCTTTGATTGGTTGACTAGGACAAGGACGTTTTGTTTTAACAAAAACTGAAGAAGTTGCTGTAACTTCAATGGAAGCTGGTGTAAATGGTTGCACTTACGTACTGCACGGACGTTTCAAACCATACTGCAATTTAGTCATGTGATTTGGTCACAACGAATGCCAAATATTTCTACATATTACCTCCGGAAATAGGAATTTTGCAGCTAGCCGCTTACCCTGATGCTGAAGCTTTGTTCTACACTGTACGAAGCTGCTTGGCAACGCAGCAATTTAGCATAGAGTTGAACTGATATATCCAGTCCAAAGCGAGTACAAGCCAACAACTGAAGCAGTTAGCGTTGTAATAATTTACACTTTTTTTTATGACACTTTTCCTTTTTGTACAACATGTGGTACAAAGTTACAGCACAGCGAATTTAAAAAAGTTGCATATTAGAAATCCTGCAAACAGACAAAACATGACGTAATTAGTGTATATTTAGTTGTTTACAGTAGAGCGGTTGCAAAGCTGTAGAAAAGTTGCAAATGTGAGCTTTTAAATAAATACTTTTCCCAAGACAAGAAGGTTTTGGCTTTTTGGCGATTAGCAGGGCTAAATGTTATACAAGCCGCTTAAGATTGTTTGCGAAATATCTTTTACAAGGAGGTAGATGAAGTAAAAAAAAAATGAAATATAACCTTGGTAATAGCGATAATAACAGTCGATATCGGTACAGGTTTGTTTGCTAGGCTAGCCCAACGTAGCCTTCGACAGGTGATTTACTTGAATAAACAAAAATAAATGAATATATAAATAAATAAATCTGCTTTTTTACATGATATGAGGGTAAATGTAGTAAAACAAAATAGCCTATACAATAACGGCATTTTTAACTAAACATCGTTACCCTAGGCATGTTTACAAGCTATGGCCTATAGGCCGTCGGTTAAGTCGGACAATCGGCTAACACGGACACCCTCCCCACCAGCTGTCCGAGTTAACGAGGTGAAACTGTATTAGAATATTTCGCTAAACGTTGTTGGCATTGTCTACAAAAATAGTGCAGTTGATCTTTATAAATTTGCATAAGCCAAGGCCGAGTATAACATTTGTGACGTGACTACTACATTATTGAAAAATATCAATGGCTATCACTTTCTTTGAGTTCAATATTGGTGCATGTTAAATTAATAAACCAATATCTAAGAACCTCAAAGTATGTACCGTAATAAGTTTTGTTTTCTTCTTTAAATAATGTTGTTATTATGTCATAAATGTTATAAGGTACCCTGGCCAAATATGGCCCACGCTCCAACAAAGCCCACTCTGGTATAAATCGAAAACCAAAACAAGAAGAGAGAAAAGTTTGCTGCATTTTAATTGGCTATAATAATTGCTTGAAGCTCAAGAGATCATCGTTCTTCCTAGAGTGACTTCATTTCGTTAGCACGTGATCATAACACATAAAAGCCATTTTGCAAGAGCGCAGTATTGGTTCAGACCAAAACTTGTCTGTATATTTCGGTAAGAGCTGCTTGGTTTTTTCTGTGTTCGCGTTTTTATTCAGTAAAAATTCTAAACCAGAGCTACTCAACTAATTTTGACGAAGATCCAGTCGGATAAGTTTAGTATTTCCAGAGGTCCAGTAGAATTTTTGATTTCCAAAGATAAAAATGAAACTATCATCACCAGTAAATACAGAAAAATGCTTGGATTTTCTCATAGTCTACACTAATCATCAAAATCAAAAATAATATGAGCTTATTGTGCTCTATTCTGCTAATTTTGTAAAAAAAAGCACATTTCTTATTTTTCTGCAGATCTTAAAACTTTGTCCATAGAAGTAATACCAAATCAAAGGCGGTGGTGGGGTGTTTGGCCCTGGTACCATACAGTAGGCAATCTTGTGCCGCAGTAAGATTTGCCAACACAGTGCCTGATTTATTTTCTACAAAGCGGTGCTCAACGTCATAGGTTAGTTTAAACACTTGATTGGTTATGCATTGACCTTGCCTAAAGCCAACTTTGGGAGTCAAAAACAGGTTCTAGACGCCGTAAGAGTAACCGCTCGAAAAGCTTGTAAGAAACGCTCAGCAGCGATATGAGCTGGAAGCTCTTTCAGTCATCAGCTGCATTGCCAGGTTTTGGTACCGAGATGACAGTGGCCAATCGCCATATTGTTGGGATTGTTTGGTAGGTAACGCAGGCTGTGAAGAATTTTTGAAGCCATGTAAAACATTTGTGGCTGTAGTGCTTCAGAATATACAGTATGTGGCGGAATATTGTCTGGGTTTTGAGCTTTACCACACTTGATCAGTTGAATTGCAGAGGCAACTTTGGTGAACGAGACAGACATAAATAACAGATCTTCAGCCCTGGAAAATAGGTTTTCTCCTGTTTTTCATGCTGATCATGTTGTTTGTAAGTCCTTTTTGAAGATGCCTTTAGTCAACGCTAAGAATGTGCAGTTGCGCCGAAGGCTTGAAAAATTTTTGATATTTTGTTTGAAAGTAACTTAGTATTGAGAATAAGTCCACAAAGTTTGGTAAAAAAAGCGAGAGCTTTTTCGCAATCTGTGAATGCTCTTACTGTTACTCATTCTGAGCTTGAGGTCCAGTTTTAACACTTGAAAGGTACGGATTCGGACCGCGGTCCGCCAGTTGAGTAGCCCTGCTCTAGTTGGTCAAAACTCACCAGCTAAACACACTCAAGAAACATAAAATTTCAATGCATACTGAAGGTTTAGATTACTGAACTACAAATGGTTGCCTCAATTAGGCACATCAAAATTGATGGGTGTGCTTTAAAAAGGCAGGTACTCGTGGCATACTTCTAAAAGAGCTTACACAATGTATTTTATTCAAAAGATTATGAGTAGTAATTCAATATGGTTTTTTATTGCTGCAGGAGCGAAATAAGGTATTTGGACTTTTGGTTGTGAGCATGATTCCAAGACTGATGAAATTAGACAAGCCTAGCAACCTAAGCAACTACAAACCACAAACAGAAAGTCACCAACAACACTTTGGCTTATATATGGAACGCCATCTACGTTCAGCAGCTATCATAATGGAAATGACTAGTCGCCACACGGAGTGCACTCATTTTAACCTGTATTACAGCCAGATACCTGCCGCTGCGCTACAATGGTGACCCCACGAAGAAGCTACATCTTCTCCGATGTAGTTGGACGGCAGCGTCTTCAGTCGAGCAGCACAAGCCATCGTCGAGTCGCCGAGCCCAAACGTCAAGACCGTCTTCCAATTGAAGTCTTGGCGGGAATCTTGCTTACTTCGGTTGGCAAACCTCACTCTCTCAACGTTGGCGGGAAAGGCATGTTGCGACCTTAGCAACTTCTTCCGTTCCTTTGCACGTCTTCGCTAGCTGCGCGTGCTTGAGGAGGAGAGTTGTGTGGTAACCTAAGCAACTACAAACCACAAACAGAAAGTCACCAACAACCTTTGGCTTTAAAACGGAACGCCATCTATGTTCAGTAGCTATCATGATGGAAGTGACTAGTTGCCACACGGAGTGCACTCATTTCAAATCGGATTACAGTCAGATGTCTGATGTTGTGCGACAATGATGACCCCACGAAGAAGATCATCTTCTATGATGTAGTTGGACAGCAGCGTTTTCAGTCGAGCAGCACAGGCCATCGTCGAGTCGCCGAGCCCAAACGTCGAGACCGTCTCCCAATTGAAGTCTTGGCGGGAATCTCACTTACTTCGGTTAGCAAGCCTCACTCTCTCAAGTCTCAACGTTGGCGGGGAAGGCATGTTGCGACCTTAGCAACTTCCTCAGTTCCTTCGCACGTCTCCATTAGCTGTGCATGCTTGAGGAGGGGAATTGTGTAGTAACCAAAGCAACTACAAACCACAAACAGGAAGTCACCAACAACACTTGGGTATATATATATATATATATGGAACGCCATCTATGTTCAACGTTTATCATGATAGAAGTGACTAGTCGCCGCATGGAGTGCACTCCTTTCAACTCGGCCTACAGTCAGGTGCATGTCCTTGCCCAACACATGCGTTGTAAACATTTTGCCAGCAGCCACCAATGCACCGTTTTTGTGTTCCACATTAACTCGTTACATTCTTTGACGTAATTCAACAAGTATAGGCCTATAAATATATTATACACATATATAGGTATGCTGATAATGTATAATATGGAGATGTGTTGGGTCGTGTCTGGTGAGATTCGAGCCCGCGTTTTTAAAGCTAATGTCCTCGCGCGCCGACGCCCGCTGACATGCTGCCGATTATGCCTTAAAGCACCACATTTAGTTTATAACCTTTCGAAGGTCTTTCTATGCCAAATCACTTCTTGTGTGATCAGCTCTATGTAAGGATATCAGTTTTAGTCCATACTTGAACGGTTAGCAGTAACGTCAAAATGAAGCTGGTTCAAAAGTAAACGGCACGTAAGTCTTGTGCTTTGAGTTAGATTGTTTTTAAAAGTCAACGTTAATGATATTGGGGGATCTCTTGGCCCTTGGCAAGCCCTGCTAATGAGTCCAAAAGGACAAAACGCGTCCAGGAATGGCTTTGCAAATTTGTAAATATTTCTCAATAATATTGCTTCCTTCGGAAGCCTCGCGCCTTCAGCACTCGCTTTGCTGTTTAGCTTCTCGCGTATAAGACGCTTTCTATGGATCGTAACCACTTGGAGCTTGCAATATACTGTATATGGCTGATGATTGAAAATCACGGTTACATTAAATAATCGGTTTTTATTGTAATTGCGATTTTCAATAGTGAGTTATTTGGCTCTGACCCTTCATTAAGCGCTCTCGCAATTACTACCGCGATCAATTTCCCCTACATATTATCTATATGTATTAGTTGTTTATTAAAAATTTCATACTGGCGTATTGTGATCTATAACACTACGAACGATGGCGCCTCGTCGTGGCAGCTGGACGGCAGAAGCCATAGAAAATTGTATGAAAGCATTACATCGACATGAACTATGTGTAAGAGAAGCATCGTGACGTTTTGGAACACCTCGCAGAGCCTTGAGAAATCATCTTATAGCAAAGTCTGATGTGAAAAGATTGGGAAGGAAACCTTTGCTTCGGCCTGATGTAGAAAAAAATTGGTAAATCGAATTCTTCGTTTTTCAAATATTGGATGACCATTGACTGCAAAAATGGTAACGAACATCCCTTTACAACTAATTTGGCAGGAAAAAAATGGTTTTGTCTCTTTATGCAGCGGCGGCCAGAACTACGAGGGCGTAAAGCTCAACATATAAATCCAGCCCATGCCCAAAAGTTGAATCGATTCGTTATCAAAGACTACTTTGTAAAACAAACACAAGTTTTAAAAGATCTGTCGTTTTTTGATCAACCTCATCGGATTTACAATTTAGATAAAAAAGGCTGCCGTTTGACCTTGCATCATCGGCAGACTGCAATTACCGAAAAGGGAAGGAAAGGGTTTATCTTGGGGCACCTGAAGATGGTGAAAATTTTGCAGTAGCTTGTGTTAATGCTACTGGAGGAGTAGTTCCACCCACGATCCTATTTAAGGAAAAAATCGGCGAGAAAGCTTTGCTGATAACATTCCCCCAGTTGTATGCTTGGAGATGGCAGAGAAAACCAGCATTGCCAAGCTTAAACCACCTGGAAACGTTTTTCTAATTTTTGACGGGGCCCAATGCCAGTTGTCGCCAGACATAATGGATGAAACTGACAAGTATGAAGTCATAGTGTTTTGTCTTCCTTCTAATACCACGCACGAGCTCCAACCTCTCGATGTCGTCGTTATTAGGGCGTTTGAGCATCACTGGGATGTGGATGTTCTCAATTTTCGGAGACTACGACCACACAGGTCTCTTAGTAAAGAACTCTTTGAAAAGGCATTTACTTCTGTTTGGAGCAAAACAATGACAATATCTAATATCCAAAGTAGTTTTCGAAAATGTAAAGTTTTTCCATTAAATTAAAATTCTAATCCTGATCATGCTTTTGCACCAAGTGATGTAACGCACATTGGCCATGCCGTCAGTAATGAAATTTCTCATGGAGTGTCTCTTCAACCATCAACAAGCTGTGATATTTTTTCATAGTCATCAACAAGTAAAAATATCTCTTTACAGCTATCAACAAGTCCAGATATCTCTCCACAACCACCTAAAAGTCAACACATTATCTTTTCACCGCCATCAACGAGTCATAAGACCCCTCCAAAACAGTCACATCAGCACCATCATTTAATAGTATTTATGGCTACACCAGCGGCAGGCACCCAAAGAAAGCACGCAAGAAGAAAAAAGAGCATTAACTATTGGACTACTGTTGTGTCAAAATCTCTTTTTGACTCAAATAGAAAAGAAAAGCAAAATGACGATACGAAGAAAAAATAGGGAAAAAAATAAAAAGAAAGTAAACACGAGAAAGCGTTTCGCTACGGGAGATTGGTACTGTCCAGTATGTTCCAAAAATAAAGTCATTGATATGAAGCAATGTGAAAGCTGCAAAATCTAGTACCACAAAGTTTGTGTCGGTTTATCAACAGATGAGCATGGATTTCTATGTCGTGATTGTGCCACTTAATACTTGATTTTGCTTGCAAGTGCAAAACAAACTTGTTGATATAACTTTGTGTAGCAATTTTTATGGTAATACAACCATAATATTAAAGCGCAAGCACTAGTTGATAAATATAAACTGTTTGTGATAAAAATTTCGACCTCTGCAGGTTGGGCTTTGTTTAGGTAATGGTGCGCTTTTAAGACCCATAAAAGGAGGTCACCAAATCAGTTTATATTGGGACAATTTTAGTGGATAGACCACTGAAATTCATTAGCAATGCGTCTCAAAGGTACTGAATTACAACATGGCAGAAATGCGTGGCCCAATTTTACATTTTTATATGTAATTGTTATAAAATTAAAAAGGTGGGCCGTATTGCAACAGGGTACCTTACTTGGTCTTGGTTTATAAAATTTTAAAGTAATCGTTTGCACTACTTCAATTGACAAAGTTAATCGTGTTTAGTGAAACGTTCTAGTAAATCATGGGCAGCAGCATACTAGAAATTTTTTAAATTGTCGCGTGGGTTAGTAACGTCTTGTCCTCCTCCGAACCAACGTTAGGATCATCGCCCAACAAATTAGCCGACTCGATAACATTTGCGCGAGAGACAAAGCAAGCTGACCAACGACTACTGTTACCGTAGGTCAATGATTAACGTTTGTTTGTCTGTCTTGTGGCGTTTGCAATTTGCAAGTCATTTTCGACACCATTGCCAGTGAGATCGCATTGCTGACGAAATGAAAATGATCCACATTACAAAAGCGGGAATTTTGTTGTTGCTTTCTGTTGGAATATACGGATTTTCAATGCACAAAAGTAAGTTCCTTGAAGATAGATGGAGTGTGAAGTGTAGCTGTTTGTTATCCAATCTGTTATCTGGACACGAAATGATTATAGCACTGAAGCGCTGTCACCTAGCAGCAAAAATTGCTTTGGCCATGGCCAGAACAGCTCCAAATTAACGCAGTTATTGAACTTCCTACGTCTTGATTGCTTTAAGCACATTCGATCGCTCTGAACTGTCTTTGCCAACCACACATTCAGTAGTGTTAGAAATGTAAAAATTTTTTCAATATTTTTGCGTGCTTAGCTCCTAAGAATGTAGCTGGAGGAAGATTGCATTCTACAATCGGAAACGACGGATCCTATTCCTTCCATTCTGGTTCCATTCCGCAAAAGTTCTTCTTGCAAAGTGCTCCAGCGTTTCTTCAAGCTGACGCCAAGATGCATTCTACTGAAGATGGGTCGCTAAACTTGACGGGTAATCTTTCTTTAATAAGACAACTACCTGTCTTTTTAGTTTTCAGAGCAACTGTGCCAACCGATTAACACCAACATTGTAATTACTGGCTGTTCACTTTAATGCTAATCACATAGAGATTGGAAGCAATGACGTATGAGGGAGAAAAGGGAGGGGCATCTTCTTCTCCATATTTGGACTCGGATTAGTACTAAATAATCATGACAAGTGAAAAGCCAAATCTTGCTTCCCTCAAAATTTTTCTACCCTGTGCCTGATTAGAAGGTGGCTTTGGTAGAACAGATCACTTTTAAAACCTCTCAGACACCTTTGTGGTTGCTAGACTATCACTTCATGTAATCCTCGTTTTTAGGCGCAAGGGACATCTCAGGCTCAGACGCTACTGGGGTTTACACAGGAAAACTTTTTCAATACGCTGCTGGCCAAAGCAAGATGAATGCGGAGATTGCTGTGTATAACGAAGGACAGTTTGTGCGATTCACACAGGTATTTTAACAAGAAGCTTCATCTTAAAACTAGCTGTAAAATAGATGGTCAAGAAGACCTCCAAAGAGCTATAAAAGGTAAAAAAAGCTGCAATTGCTTCTCCCAAACGCCTATAAGTTTCGTGTTCTAAGAAAAAAAATGCTCAAACGTCATTTTATCACTTTTGAAGAACTTAAAACCTTAATCTCACAAAGAGTTGCTCTTATCCTTTAAAGCAATTTGTACCTCGCAATTCAAAAGCAAGGTTACTTGAGATTAAAGATTCTGCAAACGAATTCAACATATTTATGGAGATAATCAAGTCTTCATTTCAAATCAGTGGATTGATTTAAGCCAGAGATGTGCAGCCATTTTTGCGCGCGGGCCAATTTCAGACTTCTAGAATATTTCGCAGGCGAGTCAGAGTTTGCAACACATGCTGTTGCAACGCATAAATATGCTTCGAAGCAGAGGCTGATGGTAGTGTTCATTCAAAATGGTGATGAATACCTTTTTGTTTTAAGATCGGCTTTTTTGAGATGTAAGTGGTAGGTGTGCCACTCAAGGCCACAAAATTTCACGTCTCTAACCACATTTGGAATCCTTCACGGGTGCCACAAAATTTCACTTCGGGGGTTGCATTTGGCTTGTGGGCCGCAGATTGCGCATCCCTGATCTAAGTCATTGTTCATATTTAGTTGAAAAATATCCCCTTTTCCTTGTTCCATGAATAAAAGATTTTTTTGATTGCAGAGCTTTCCAAACGGATTGAAAAACTGCAGTGTTTCAGATCAAGCAGGGTTGATGTCCAGTTTTCCCAGCTTTGACATCGGAAGCAAGCGAAGCACAGCTAAGGAGTTTGGCTTTCTGGCTTTGTTCGATGACATGTTTGGATATGGCTACTCACTTAAAAAGTAATTTTGTAGGCGATTAATCCAATGAGCAGATTATAAAGTATTCACAACAGTACTTCAATTTTGCAGCCTATCATTTTTATTTCAACGCACCGCTATAAATACAGCTGGTTAACTATTAAATGGCAAAGCATTTCTGTAGTTTATAAGGACCCAAAAAGCCGATACAACCACCGCTCCTTCTCGTTCGACTGAAATCTTTGATAAATCTCCAGCAAATAGTACAATCTAAATATACCAGAAAACCATGCTCTTACTCCCACTTGCTTTGCCTTTGCTTTCATAAATTCCACCCAAGACCGTTTTAAAAATTTTGGTTGGGGTTGATGACCCAACGGGAGCAATCTCTTTCAAAAAAGATCGTAGGCTACCAGACCACTCTAAACATTTGAAAGAAAGAAGGAGAAAAGAGAAAAAATTAAACACCCCCAATATAGGGTTAGATGCCGCCATAAAATTTTGGTGATGTCGTTAGCAATTTTTCAACAATAGTATTTGTAATTTAGCCTTGGGACAAACAGCGAACTTATCAAAGGAGGCGAAAAGTCAGGTCCTCTCGTCCTCTTTGACCAGAATGGCCGAGTGATGATCCTCTCCTCGTACAGTAACTTCATGGCACATAACATGATGTTCGATTCCAACACTGGTGTAGCACATTTTGGAATCATGGGAGGAGTCATGGAGCTTCCGGAACGATTTCAAGTAATGCTAATGAGCGTATGACTTCCAAAAAAATAGGCAGTAGAATGTCTGAGCATTTCTGAGTATGTTTGTTTTCAAAAAAATCAATGGTCTTTGTTCCCTGTAGGCGTAGCTAGGAGGGAGAAAAATTGCCTCGACATCAATTCTCTTGGATTCAAATCCCGTGTTAAAAATACACTATTTTTGAGTGAAATAACATAAATTGATGTAGTTTGATCTGCAATCATGCGCTGAAGTGTTCATTTGGTTTGTTTGATGTACAAATCACGGCCAGTTCGTGTTTCGACAAAATAAAAGTCATAAAATACGCTTGAAGAAGTAAGTCGAAGTAAGGCTTAACTAGACTTAAACGTTCATCAGAAACTACAAACTCTTATTTATTGCGGATCATTTAATATACGTAGTTTAGCCGCACAAAATTCTGGTCCGCAATGTTGGAGTTGTCGCTCAATACCCGCTCTTCGTTAAGGTCATAGGAAACTTTACGGTATTATTTTCTGTTTGATTGCAATGAATGCAATAGGAGTACACTGTAACAGCACTACTGGAAACTTTCTCCTTGAAGCGAGTTGCAGCAAGTTGTCGTAAGAAAAAACGGATACAGACGTTTTGTAATATGAAGGTAAAATCTATAAATCCACTTGAAAACGTTCGGTTTCAGATCGAAACGATTCTCTACTACAGTGAATCTGGAATCAACCGAGCGATCGAAGAATGGGGTCAGGTGCTTCTCACTCGATACAACAAGAAACGATCGTTCATGGAAGCAGACTTCACCGTCAACTACCTAGGATATTATACAGATAATGGTGACGCTAAGTTTTATAAAGCAAACTTGAACAAATGCTTCTTAATGGAGGGAAAGCTCTCAGTTGTGCTTCAAAAATTTTCGATTTTTGCTCAAATTTTTAAAGAATTTTGGCGGAGCGGTGGAAGAAATATTAATTTTTTATTCCTTATGTAGAGACTTTGCTCTGAAAGAGATTTCGTTTATTTTTCACATAAAATTTAGATCTATGCATAGGCGTGCTAGAGGGGCGGGGGGCGAAACCTAGAGGCCATGGTCCTCGAAATTTCTTGAACCCAATTAAGAAATGGACGTGTTTTGAAGTACAACGACTAAAACACGTCAGTTCCTAAAAAAGATCTAGATGGAAACATTCGGGAGCTAGAAAATTGATCACCAAAAAATGGGTCGTCTTAACATATTTGAGTTTCATAGATCAAAAAAAAACTATAAATTTTCCATTCTAAAGTATACCACTGGCTACGCTAATGGACTTATACAACTAAAAAAACCACACTCTGAGATTTGTATCTTTTAGAAAGTTTTTTGTTGAAAAAGGCTGTTTGAAACTTGATATGGTATTGACAATCTTTTTGAAAAGTTTGTTTGTCATAGCTGGCTGAGGCATCAGTTATGAACCCCTACGCAATATTTAGGAATTCATGCATCATTTATTAAATAGTTTCCTTTCGGAAGATTTGTCATAATTGGCGTAGGCTACTTGTAACATAATTTGTACAACGAGCTCAAAAATCATTACAGAATTTGTTTTTTTAGGAGCATATTATTACTACAACACTGAACCAAACAAAACTTACACCGAAACGATGTTGGATGTTGTCAAGTACGCCAAAATGTCTAACATTCCGTACGGATACCTGCAATATGATTCATGGTGGTATTATAAAGGAATAGGAGACGGTGTGAAAAACTGGACAGCAATGCCATCGGTGTTTCCAAGTGGAATGAAGTATGATGATTCGAACGTGTAAAACGTGTAGAGATTTTTTTACGGACTTTTCTTGAATTTCACTTCCATTTCTGATGTAGATTCAACGTAAACAAACATCGACATCGGGACTCAGTAGTGCTTGGAAATCATGCTTGCAGCAATTCGGCCATTCTAGTAATATACTCGAAGAAAAAGACCTACGAACAAATATTTTTTCTCCCCGAGTAGAAATAGACCACTTGGCCATCCAAAAACTATGTACATCAGTTACTCTAGCGACTTAGTTTGGCGCAGGCAGGGAATTAAACAATTGAATTGGATGATTAAATCGCGTGACTTTTAAAGATCATAATTGTAAAAGGCCTGCACCATTGCAAGGATAAACAGAGGGTTAAGGAGATGCAGGCCTATGCGTATTTGAGTGTGAGTCTAACTTTTAAATATCTAATGCAATCGGGGATCGGAGAAATGAACGCTGTAGCATCATGCTGTATTGCGCTTTAGCTATAAGCAGTGTCATTATTAAGTGACACTTTTTTGATGTTTTTCAGTAATTTATTTGAAATGCACGCAATGCCCGTTGGCGCTCATAATCGTTACTGGGCGTCTGATACAACATACGCCAAGAAAAATGGTGGAATGTATGATTTTGTGGTTGAAAAAGATAAAGCAATTCCCACTGACAAGGTATCACCAACTTTTTTTGAAGCGCTGTACCTCTGGGTAAATCAACTTATGACTGTGTGATCGTGTCACAATCAGATGAACGTATCTTTTCAAAAAAAGTTTTCTGAAAATGATTTTGTATTCTGTTACAGCTCAGCATCAGAGTTTTATGATGCGTTTATAAAAAGAATTTTATGCAAATGCTCTGCTTTTCCGCGGGTTTAGCTGCCTACAATTAAACGTGAGCCTACTTATTAGGCCTTCCTTATGGACCTACAGTACATTCCTCACATTTCTTTTTACGCAAAAGCAACGTTATGATCGAACCAAGCTCGCTTGAAACCCAAGTGTGTTTTCAATAAAATGACCTCTAATTGGAAATGCAAATATAACTTTTTTTCAAATTCTGATGTTTTGGAAACACGGTCTTTGCCCCAATTTTAGACTAAGGCCTCGCGCTTACTGCAGCCCTGACCCAGCCTGCGCCTTCCTCAATCTAGCACTGGTCAACGCCATTTCAAGAATACGTTGTTAAATTGTTTCAGAATTTTTGGCATGACTTATTGAGATCAAGCAAGCCATGGGGGCTGATTATGTACGAGCAAGATTGGTTGATTTCTGAATTTGTAGATATGAAGGTATGCTTTAAACGAGTAAGATAATACATTTGATAAGCGCCCCATTCACTAAAGTACGAGAGAAAAGAGGAAATTCTTTTTCTTCAAAATTGCTGACTGTGCTACGTAAAATAAGAAAGGAGAAAGAAGCTAACAAATTTTAGGTTAATTGAGGCATTTCTTTCTCAACCCCCGTCCCCATTTATAAAATACGCAGCTTGCATCTCTCTATTCGAAGGCACATTACACTTTTAATTGTCAGGTTACGCACACGAACGTCACAGTTGCACGTGACTGGATGATGGAAATGGGCCGTGGAGCTGCTGGTACCGACCTCACAATACAATACTGCATGGCCTTATCCAGGCACATGCTTCAGAGTGTAGAAATTCCTGTTGTCACCCAGGTTAGATTTTGATTGTCTGTTGTACATGATTGAAGATCGTTTTTTGATGGAAGATAGTATATAGAAACCGATTCTTCAGGGGCGGTTTTACACCATGGGAGACCAGGAACATCTCCAGCTGGGAAACCTCTGATAAGGTTTGGTTAATTTTCTGATAAAAGTGATTTTCAAAATGACGCGATTAACCTACAAAGCTGTACTAAACGCCTAAACCAGCTATTGAGCAGATTTTCCAAAATGGTCTTATGACGAATCAGAGGAAGGTTTCTGAAAAAGAACACCCAAAGGAGAATGTCTGCCCCCAAATATTGCACCGACGCCAATCGAAGAATCTTCGTACTAGAATATCTGGTGTCTGTTCATTCTGTGCCTTTTTAATTTAGTGTTGTTTCTTCTCTCCTACAACTTCTTCACAGTTTGGAAAGTATGGAGAATGTATTGAACAAAATAACAATACCTTGCCGGTCTTTTAGATTGAAAAATGGCGTTGCCCAAGGATCCGTTCTGGCCCCTACTCTATATAACATTTACACAGCTGATTTCCCGAAAACATCTGGCAACTGCTTCATGTATGCAGACGACGTAGCAATCACCTATTCTGCATCAAGTATTGCCAAAGTCGAAGAACACTTATCTAATGACATGAAGACAATATGCCAGTACCTACATGACTGGCACTTAAAGCTTTCTTAATCAAAAACGGTGTCATCACTGTTCCACCTTAAGAACCATCTGGCTTCGAAATCCATTAAAGTTACCTTGGACCCCAGCACAATCCTGAACTGTGAGCGATATCCTACATACCTTGGAATCACCCTGGATCGGATCCTCACGTACAAAAACCATTTGCACAAACTAAAACAAAAAGTGTCTTCCCGAGTGGCACTGGTGAAAAAACTCTCGGGAACTAACTGGGGTACCTCATTTGGCACTTTGCGAACCTCCACTACAGCACTTGTATTTGCACCAGCTGAGTATTGTGCCCCCGTCTGGTGCCAAAGCACCCACACAAAAACACTAGACGTACCATTAAACGAAGCAATGCGAATCGTCTCTGGCTGCATCCGCCCCACCCCTGTGAATTTTTTACCACCACTCTCGGGAATACAGCCACCAAGCTGTCGCCGGAAAAAACTCTGTCAACGCTTATACTACAAAGCAGATAACACTGACCATCTTCTACACAACATCTTGTACAGCGAAACCGCTCCCAAAAGGCTTAAATCTCGCAAACCTCTTCGCCCATTTCTGGAATCACTACAAGGCTATGACCCTCAGCAAGAACCAATACCACATAAACTGCAACTACACATCCAAGACTGGTCAAACAAACCCCTAGGACACTGCCTCCCACGAAAAGCCTGGGTCCAACTAAATAGATTGCGAACCGGAATAGGAAAATTTGGTGACTCAATGGTGAAATGGGGATTTGGTAATGACAATCTATGCCAATGTGGAGAACCCCAAACTGCATACCACATTGTCAATGACTGCAAATCAATAGGACCTCCCTGCAACCGAACCGATGTTGACAACCCTATGCTCAAACGATATCTGATAAACTGCAACTTCTGATGAGATTGTCATACGAACGAACGAACGAACGAACAATACCTTGTATGCAGTGTGTGCGCATAAAGTTTTTTAATTGAAAAAGCTAAAAAGTTGTTTTTGAAAGTTGATGCTACTTTTAAAAAATCACATTTTTTTCTTGAACGGATCAATGCGAAGAAGAAAGATTGATTAGTTACCTTCTGATACAATGTGAAAACAAAAAACAGCAACATATTTTAGGAAGCACGCTCTAAGAAATAAGCTTCACCTTTGACCTATACCACCACTCCTTGCGTTTGTTAATTTTCTATTTGCGTCGCTAAGCAGGTAGACCCAGTGTGTACCCATGTTTAAGCTCAAATTTCTTCGATATCACTCATTAGTTAATTTCATTAGGCTCGCGTATCTCGAGATTATCATCCTGGAAACTCTCAGTGGAAGGTTGGCGTTACATCGATCTTTGCACACGCGCTCTACGTGGCACCGTTTAAGGATACGTTTTGGACAACAACTTCTCAACCAGGAAGCCCTTATCCTTTGGCGTCGGAGCCGAACGTTGAACTCCAAGCAGCAATTTCAACGCTAACCACAGGACCAGTGGGACCAAGCGATGCAGTGGGTATGTAGGCTCCTGTGTATTAACTAAGCATGCTGTATTTCATGATTTTCACTTTTCAATAATTCAGTTCATAATAATATGATAACACGTTTAAATGAAACACAAAAACACGTTTTGACTGAGTAAAACTATTTTGAAAATCCCTACAACAGTAGCAAATTCGCCCAAAAGGATGTGTGCTGATTCTCAGATTACAATTCTCTAAATTGATTTGTTCGATGCGAATTTAAGTGATGTATTTACGCAAAAGAGCTTTCGTAAAGATTTGTTATCTTCTTCAATCGTCAATCTCTAAATGCTCCATTGCGGTAGCAAGAAAGCAAGTGTAAGTTAACAGGCGAAATTACGTCTTTGACGCGATTTTTTGTTGAAGTAACGTCTGGTTGTCACTTCAGCGAGCTATGCTCATAGCGCAGGCAGCTACATGAAATAAACGGTTGTCACGGGTGTACGTACCCTGTGCTAACCATATCTGCCACTGTTGGTATTTTGTGCAGGCAAAACAAACATCGACCTTTTGATGAAGTGCTGCCGAGCTGACGGATTGATCATCAAACCATCGCGAGCCATCACTTCAATCGATCAGAATATGATGAAGCTGGCCTTTCCAAATCAAATTCCTGGTAATTTTTGATCTAATTGAATAATGGAATTATTAACTTGTTGCTATTAACAAACCAATTACGGCAAGTATTAGTTGACGCGGAAAACTGTATGTGGGCCTTTTTATACACCAAAGAATACTGCATAATTGCTTGCATAATACTTAAAATTGCTTTTCATGAACGTAACCACGGAGGGAGTGGGTTGGTGAAGAAGGGATTTTGCGTCACAAATTTTCGGGCCTGATCTCTTTATCAAATGTATTCAAGTAATACAGCAAAGCATTGCAAACGGAAGAACAATTTTGTTACAAATTTGCTTTAGTTTTGGAATTCATTACAATTAGTGGATTCATTTAGCTCACTATACCGGTGTTTGCGTATATTCAATGCCAATTTATGCAAGGAGGAATGCAGATTATATGAAAATAGCAAGAAGTCGTGAATTGAATAATATGATTGCCAAATTTCTCGTTTAGAATATCATTAATTTATAGAAAAATTTTCCCCACTCTTTAGTGTTTTTTTGTCACGCTCGTGCTCTTCTCTGAAAAGGTTTTTGACGAACAAAAAGTTCAAAAAAGATGATTTGGCGGCTAAATCCCGGTTACTTCACAACAATGCTCTAAGTTTAAACTATATAAAACATGATTTTAAGATTTCTTTAATCAGAAAAAGTTTGAAGAAAAGATCTCTAGTTATCAAAAAAGTACAAATTTTTGTGCATCTAAGCTTCCTGACAAAACAACCTTAATTTTTACTGCGTACAATTGCAAAGTCACGTAAGCTACATGTGTCGTTGATATGTTGTCCACTCTGATAAACATATCTTATTTCTGAAAGGAGCTGCGAACGATGAAGCCGAAATCTTATCGACATTTTCGGACTTAAAATTTTTCACAACAACCACACAAAGGATGGTCAGATTCGGAATTCTGCTCGCAGCAGATTTAACAGTGACGTCCTATCAAGCTGATATAGAATCTATGTACCTGAATCTTGTAAATGTAAGCATCCTTTTTGATATTTGATATTAATGACAGCTGTTGCATCATTGTTGTATTGCATACTGCATCAGCAATTTAAACAATATCCTTCTGGTAATACAGTAAAAGAGTCAGAAAGAAATCATCGTCCAACAAAAAAGTTATGTTGGTAGCGCACCCGTTTTTCGAATGGAATTTTGATAATCAGCATTAAAGAAAAGGACGTAAAACATTTTCCCACTCCCATTCCTTAAGCCTAAGCACAGAGCCTATGTTTATGTCGTTTAACTTTCCCATAACTAAATTTGAAAACCACGTGGCAAAAATTTATTTAAGTTCTTAATATAATTTGCTATGTGATTGCTTCAGCCAGCGGATACCAAATACGTGGCATACCAAGGCCACCCCGGGATGGACACAAAGCTCTATAATATATCTAGTTCCACCAAACTTATGGTTCCTTCTTGTGGTTTGAAAGATTTCCAACTTTGGCATTTGTCACCGGTCATTAAGACGAGGTAAGACATGGCTTTATTTTGTTTTTGGACTCCTACACTCATCAACATTCCTTTTTAATTCCGTTATGATTTGTCTGATCATTGCCTTTAGTAAAAATTTATTTTATCAGCATGAAACATGAAATCGTCATATTAGGCGAACGCAGCAAATGGGTTCCTATCTCATCGCGAAGGATTCAACGAATCGAAGAGAAAAACGGCAACATACTCGTTGATATTATGGGAAAACCAGATGAAGTAAGAAATAATAATTAAAACGAAGAGATTATATTTCAGATAGATTAACCAACCTAATCTTTTTTTGCCAGGTGGTCACTATGGACTTTATGTTCGGAGGGAAAGTTCACAGCACAAAATGCATCGTATCAGCTGATGGAACAATACAAATGTCAGCCACTTCACAACATTGCATCCCGTCATAAGCTTAATAATTGCATTTGCAAGACTTGACAAAAATTTGAGAATTGTTAACAGAAATGTACATTTAAATGATATCAAAAATCAGTTTAATAGCATTCAAAATGTGGTGTCAATTTGTCAAGGCATCATGAACGAAATATTACGAATCAACTCATCAAGATATTATGAATGAACGAAATAAAAATGAATCACTTCTAAACAGCTTTTTCAATGCATATCATAACAAGCCCGGCAATCAGCGAGATACTTTCGTGTTCTACGGATAGACATGCAATTTAGGATATTTGATCAGTTCATGTTTTGCTAACATATCATGGTGCAGTGTAGTTAAGAATTCCATGTGCTCCGTACGAAAATAAATTTTTAGATTAGAAGGAACCAAGCATAAACTGTTGTGCTTAAATCCGATTAAGCGCAACCAAACTTGCAGAAATAAATTGTCGGCAGCGCTGCCAAAGCACGAGTTTCCAGCCCCAGATCATTGGTTTTGATTGGCCATAGAGTCAGAGGTGTACAAAGTCAAAAATTTTGAATCCGACTCCTAATCCTTATCCGAAAAATGCAAATCCGAATCCAACTCCGACTCCTAACAAATCAAAAATTGTAATCCCAATCCGGATCCGAATCCTAAAAATTAAAAATTCCTATATTTGCTTTTGATGTCATAATAACCAGAGCTGGGCACCGCAAATTTACACTCAATTCCGCAACCGCTAATTCTGCAAACTTGGACCGCAATATTTACCATTTTGCCATCTACTAGACGTTGACCTCCAAAAAAAAGAAAAAAAAAAAGGTCATGAGCTCCCGAGCAGCAACCTCCGACCCGAAATTCAGGCAACACTGCCTGTTCTTGCCCGCTACTTTTTCACCTCTCTTAGCGGCTCTTTCCAACCACGTTATAAAACCAAAATCCGAATCCGAATCCGAATCCAAAAATTCAAAAATTTACAATCCGAATCCAATCCGAATCCGACGAAAAAACCGGATAATCCTGATTTTGAAATCCGGCTCCGGATCCGATGTACACCTCTGCTTAGAGTACTTGATACGTTTACAGCAAAAACCCATTAACTGGTAAGCCTGCTTACGTCTTTTACGGAATTGCGGTTGTGGTCTCAACTCCCTGGCTGCGCTTATGGTCTTTTGTTTCGGCATAGATTTAGCCACGTGAGACAAGAGTTATGCCTATCCCCGTAATCAGTAAGATAATGATCCTCAATCAGTAAAATCAAGAAAAGTACGGTAACGTGGAATCCAGCACCTGCAGTTCAGTTACTGCCACCGATTATGAATTAAGCGGACAACTCACCGGACAAATTTGAAATTTTTGTACGGAGAAGGCAAATATTTTTTCCAAAAGCTACCGGAGCTTGCAACAAAACTTCGCATTTCGTACACTTAGCTATACGCGATTAATCCAAATTCGCGTAACTTTATAAAAACTTTGGTGATCAATATGTGTTACATGGCGAGATTAGTTAGGCACACAACGTGACTGCATAAAGGTATTCTATTTGGAGTCCACCAACATTTCAATTGTTATAAATTTGTTCCTGTCATTGACTTATTGAAAAACCAGATTACTAGAGTGGTAACTTATCATTAAGCTTCAACCAGCAGCATGCACTTAGGCTACCTGTGATAGACTTGGGTATTTATGTTTGTAATAAGTGTGCATGTGCTTGTTTTTAAAAAAACAGCTTACTCTGCACAGCAATGGGCAACCTGCGGCCCGTGACGTGAAGTTTTGTGACACTTTATTACTTTGTAGATATTGATATCCAAAGAAAATTAAAACAGGCCTGATATTCAATTCGGATGTAAAATTACGTGAATTCTCGCTTTGAAAATATTGATCTCAAAAAAAAGATCTTAACCTTTAATTTTAGTTGAAAAATGGGGGTATAGCTAGCGTGGAACAAAGCCTGTCTCTCCCAAACACAATGTACAGTCTTACGCCTACCGTTGGTTGACAAACTCTAACTAGCGCGTGAAATTTTTAATCAGTTTGAAGTTGCTCTGTCTGCAAAAAAGTTTGCATACCTCTGCTTCATAGTAACCACAAATAAAACATTTTTAGATAAAAGTCATGAGACGGTGTTATGCCGTCACTTCGCGCTTGCACAAAAGAATGCTTATGAAGCGTCTAAGAAACGAAAAGAAGAGAGCATGATTAATTAACTTGTTTAAAAAAAGAATCGTTTGCTGCGATGCTAATGAAACTGAATTCGATGTATTATTCACTTTATATGAAGCAGCGTGTTGATATCTTCCATGCTTGGCATTTTTTGAGAAAATAAAAGCAGTTTCTACAATGACTTGTTTACAGTGACTCAACAAACATAACATCACCATTATTTATTTAGTATAAAAGAGAGTCATGAAAATGCTTTCATAACATAAACAAGGCTTAAGATGCAATCAATTGTAATAAGGCTACCGGTAGAGTAAGAGAGACGATTTGAACCAAGAACAGTGGGATATTGGTCACAAGGTCTACTTGTAGCAACGGCTAGCGTATCAGCACCAAACAGTAGGGTTACCATACGTCCCGATTTAGGCGGGACAGTTCCGCTTTTTCAGGCCTTGTCCCGCTCAAATCATCGAAAGTCCCGCTTTTTCCTTCAGTCAACCAGCACAGCTTGAACTAGGGTATGCAAACGTCAGTCCCGATAAGCTAAGGCATTATGACAGCGAACCCTACCTCAGGCGCGGTCCCGCCTACGATGGGGGGTGATCTCCAAAAAAAAAAAAAGGTCATCACCTGTTTGGCTGCACGTTTTGTGTCACTTTCGGCACAAAACGTGCAGCCAAACAGCTGATGATCTTTTTTTTTTTTTTGGAGATCACCCCCCATCGTAGGCGGGACCGCGTGTAATTGCAACCTATATGAAGCTGGTTCCCTCCTTCAAAAAAAAAGGTCTAGAGCTGAATTTGAGCATCCCGATTTTGATAAAAAAAATGATAAGCCCATATATTTGGTCTCGTGAAAAGTGGCCATCCATTGTCCCAATTTTTGCTTTTCCAGATATGGCAACCCTACCAAACAGGTACCAATAATATACTGATTCAAATTCAGTAAAAGCTACTTACGCGTAACTAGCTGTACACCCAGGGGAGCAGTGGTGTGAAAACGGCATTCTCACACTGTTTCACATCAACCTGACTGGAAGGCATATATTTCTTCTCTGCGCGTTCCCAAACTTCTTATTTTTAGCACTACGTCCCAGATTAGGCTATATCACCTGATGGAACAATCCGAATGTCAGCCAATTCACAACATCGCATCACGCCATAAGCTTAATAATTGTATTTGCAAGACTCGACAAAAATTTGAGATTTGTTACCAGAAATGTTATGTGGAAAATCAATTTTAATAGCTTTGGGATGTGGTGTCAACTTGCCAAGGTAAAACGATATTGCAACCAATAAACAAAATCAGAACGAATCACTTCTAAAAAGCTTTTACAATACATGTCATAGCAAGCAAAGCCAGGGATGTATTGCGCGCTGGCCAATTTCAGACTTCTAGAATATTTCGCGGGCCAGTCAAAGTTTGCAACACATGTATTGCTACGCACAAACAAGCCTTCAAAGCAGAGGCAGCTGGCACTGTTCGTTTAAAACGGCGATGAATACCTTTTTTTGAGGATCAGTACTTTCAATGCAACATTTTTGCCAAATTTTACGCGCGTAAATCTTTTTTTTTGGAGATCGGTTTTTCCTCGAGGCAAGCGATAGGTTTGCTATCCAAGGCCAACAAATTTCACGTCCCGAGGTACATTTGGAGTCCTATCCGCTGGCCACAAAATTTCACGTCGAGGGCTGCATTTGGCTTGTGCGCCGAAGGTTGCACACCCCTGAGCAGAGCAGTTGGCGGGATTCTTTTGTGTTCTTAGAATAAGCATGCAATGTAAAGCATCAACCTCTTCAAATATTGCGTTATTTCATGATCATGCATTGGGTAGAATTTCAAGTAGAATATTAATATTACAATCTCTAATTGCATGCTAATCATAGTTTATTGAAGAATTGCTGCACAAAGTAATTGTATTTATTTTTCTGGGCAGTTGCTCATATGGTACCGGTTTTATTTTGCTTGGTTGTACAGTTTTGCTCTGTTTTGTTGCTCATGTCTGTAGTAGGATGCAACGTTGCAATTGTATTGCAAAGAACGAGCAGTTTAAATTGACGACCCCAATTGGTTTTTTATTGTCCTGTTCAAATTTATCGCTGAACTGAAAGAAATAAATATTGGTAAGCATAATATGCGCTCCTCATAAAAAATAATTTTTGAATCACAAGAAAGTAAGCCTAAATTGTCATGCTTGATCAATCAATCGCAACTGTATTTGTGGAAGCCATTTCCAGAAAAGCAATAATTTCAAGACGATCTGCAAAAGATGCGAGTAGGATCACAACAGCACCGGTCAGACATACAAATGTTTTATCAGACTGCTTATGGCATACAGATTTCTTTTTTAAAGATTGTTATGTAGCAGTAAGCCAAATTTAAAAGTTTGGCAAACTTAATCTTTAGTGCATAGCTGATATTTTGGGCTCACGTGGAATTTTCAAAAACTTGTAGAGAACAGTGGTTAAAGCTAGACCACTGAAAATAGCTCATGAAGTATATGCTACCTTATTTGCCTATGCTTTACAAATCCTGGCATCTATGTTTGTTTTTCATTTTGCAATCTTTTTATGTGACAGATAGGCCTAGTCGTTTAAAAAAATGGCATAGGCAGCAACCTAACAAAAAATTCAACCACGAAAAACAACTTAATCTAAAGCGAAATGTTACGTGGTTTTTGAGAGACAAGAATTTATTCGCTAATACTACTAACAACACACTATAAGGCAATAATAACTAAATAGAAATAAAGCTTAAGTAGAATTTTTGGATAGGTGCTAGCTTCTGTCTGTCAACCACGTTTCTGAAGTTTAGCTCATCGGTGAGTGACAGAAGCAGCAAATCGGACAAAAAAGGCAAAAAGATTACAAATTTAGAAAGGGACATAAATTCATAACTCGTAATTCTATTGAATGATGTGGTAAAGTATAGTTATGCTCTGTTTTTTTGTTAATTAAGTTATGTAGTTATAAGGTAAACCTGAGCTGAAACTGAAACAAGAGTATTATTTTTATTTTCCATCATCCATTTTTTTGACAAATCTCTCTGATGTTTTTAATACTGCTTCCTTTGATGGATTTTTCAATTAACTGGATAGTAAAAAATGCCCTATTGTTATGTTGCAAACATTACGTTGATAGAACAGAGCTGTAGAAGATAGAGCGTGCCTGGGTAATTTGGGACAAGTATATTTTTGTCTACTCATTGTTTTAGCAATGGAAACTTAATCACTTTTTTTGAACATTTACTTATTTATTTTCCACTTGGCAACACGTTTTGTTTCAGTAATTTTTGGATGTAGAAATATAGATTCTTAAATTGAGCAGATTTAGTGTCCTGAATTAGGCTATCCTGTAAATGGGGTGATTTCAGACCAGTTTAAAAATCTTAAAAACGTGAAGAGTAATTGAGGAAAATGTTATAGGGGCAACACTAAAATATGGAAATTATGGAATTATGGAAATACAGAAATTTATATTGAATTGCAGAATCACGGAAATACAAAAATTAGTAATAAACACGAAATTACAAAATACAGAAATTTATTTAAAAGGAATTACTGACTTTAATTAATCTGATTTAGAGCCAATTCTGATTCATGGCTTAATTTATAGCCATAAACTTTTTTGATTTTCTTGCGTGAATTGGGTAAACTGGGGTAACAAATTACTACTTTTCAACTTTTACTTACCATTTTAGCATTGGCAACTTTGATCTAACCATTTTTTAAATATTTGCATGAGCATTTACCGCTTGGCAACACTGCATGTTACAGTGATTTTTGGATCCGAAATTACGGATTCCTAAATTGAGCAAATCTACTGGCACAAGTTATTCCATCAATGAGGTAATTTGTGACAAGGTTTAAAAAGCCTAAAAATGTTGAGGATAATTGAGAAAAATGTTGCGTTAGTTGAAGATATTGGTTTGATGACATTGTGGGTTGATTTGCAAATTAATTCAACCACAATTCTTTACCTAATTCACAACCCTCTTGTTACATATTGCTAGTAATTACTTCGCATCTATGTCAACCAAGCATCACTGTGTGTAAACTCAACCAAAACCAACCTAGTTATAGTGGCAAAAAATTGTTTAGAATTGAAAAGGTCGAAGTCAATAATTTTCTTGAAATTATGTGAAGCCTGATTCATTTATATTAACTTCTCTTAAATTACCCTAGTTTACCTTATGGATTTGGATCAGATTTTAAAGTAGATCTGATAGTTTCTGGTTTATTTTAATTTGTAGTTTTTTTGGCTGGAGTGCTGTCACAGTGTCACCAGCTTTTTAGCTTTCAACTGTAAAAAAGTTGGTCAAGAATTCACATGGGTACATTTAAACTTCGAATGAAGGTGTTGCTTGGTTGAATGTAGGTCATCACGGTAATCCTTAGGCAGTGGCTATTTTGCCATCGACGGCAATTTGCCCTTGGAATCTATTTTGCCGGAATCATTCACGTGTGTTTATATAGCGGTATTTGCTATCATTACGCCAGTGACACTGTGGTGTGGTGCATAGTGCACTGGTCTTGAGATACCATGGTTGCGGGCTCGAATCTCAGCTGGCAGGGCATTAAAAGAAAGGCAGTGTACACTGAAGGGGCAGGCCCGGTATGTAAATGTATGGCGTAGTGTACACTGGAAGGGAGTGTACAGGGTGGGGGATAGAGACCTGGGAGTGCAAAATTTTTTAATTGGTTTTTAAATTTGACCAATCAGAAACGACCAAAAGTCACATGTTTAGTACGTCATTTAGATTGACCAATCACAAATAACTCACAGCAAAATGGTCTCTAAGGGTAAATTGCCGTCGACGGCAAAATAGCCACTGCCTAATCCTTAAGTTTAGCATCAGAAACTCAAGTAAAAAAATTCATAATCCAAGCAGTTACTTTTTTGAAATAAAAATTAAAAGACATGAATTTGTGCTACACAATGTAACATTTCACCAAATTTGTTAGGTCCCACATGCTGATGCCACAAATACTCTGACAAATATGAAGTTTATTTAAACAAATTTAACGATATTTAAACACTACTTACAATATTTATGATTGATCTTAATAAAGTAAGTGTTTTGATTACAATAAATTTTACTTGAGTTTCCGACCCTAAACTTGAGGATTACTGGTCATCACATTAAGTGTTTATCAGCCATGCATCTCTCCATGTGTGGTCAAGCAAAACTAGTGTAGTTGAAGTTGCCAAAAATTGTTCTGAATTATGCATCATCAAAGTCAACGTATTTGTTTGGATTATGTAAAACATGCCTCAATTTTTATTAACTTGCCCCAAATTACCCCATGTCTCAAATTACCTTGGTTTATCCTAAATTTCTATTGTGGAATCTATTTATTAATTTATCCTAAATTACATAGTGGCATGGTCTGATTTTTCTTTGAATAAGAACATCAGAGGACTTTGAATCAACTTAGTGAATGCTAACCAGTCATCTAGTGTTTGTAAAAATTGTAATAAGCTGATAAGGTAACCAAAACTTAGCTTTACTTATTGGCAGTGGCTATTTTGCCGTCGACGGCAATTTGCCCTTGGAATCTATTTTGCCGTGATCATTCACGTGTGTTTATATAGCCAAATTTGCTATGATAACACTAGTGACACTGTGGTGTAGTGGATAGAGCGCTGGTCTTGAGATACCATGGTTGCGGGTTCGAATCTCAGCTGGCCAGGGCTTCAAAAGAAAGGCAGTGTACACTGGAGGGGCAGGCCCGGTATGTAAATGTACGGGGCAGTGTACACTGGAAAGGAGTGTACAGAATAAGGGGTAGATACTGGGGGTGCAAAATTTTTTTTTTGGTTTTTAAAATTGACCAATCAGAGACGACCAAAAGTCACATGTTTAGTACGTCATTAAGATTGACCAATCACAAATAACTCACGGCAAAATAGTCTCTGAGGGTAAATTGCCATCGACGGCAAAATAGCCACTGCCTTACTTATTAGCAGAAGTGTGCCCATTGCTTGAAGCAAACCAATGTTTGTTACCTTTGAAAGTATGTATAAGGAACATACTAGCCAATATTTTTTTCAACGGTGTACTGCTTGGGATTGAAACCAACACAAAGTTGTATTTGTAAGGCCAAAAAACAGACTGCCAATTATATCATCATTGAGTGCTAGCCTCTATATCTGTCTAATGATGTAAGGGATCTCAAGTCTTCTGACAACACATCCTTGCCATGTCAACACAGACATTACATGAAATAACACTTCATGCAAGAAGAAGAGAACTTTTACTACCTCATTTATTTTATCTAACATTGTGTATCATAATGCTTGTAATACATCTTGCATCAACACATTAAAATTAACATTTTTGCAATAATCAGCTAAAGAACAAATATCAGCTACCATCTCATCAATAAAAGAAGTGAATGATATATAATGGTATATATTCACATTACCCCTCTTTGGTAGTAGGTATCTGATTGTTTTCCATTGCCATCAAAATGCACTTATACATGACAACTAGTCATTTCTGTCATGACAGAAATTTATAGTTGTTTGCATTACATAAATGCAGATGCTTTTGATGTCACTGTAATATGGTTTACAATTTTTCTTATTGTAGGTTACCTAAAAGCCAGATCCACGATGTAGTGATAGCTGCTCATGGTTGTATTAAAAGCTTCTGAGTTTGAAGATCCAGCAGTATGTAATCACAAAAGAAAGTGAACAAAGTTACACTCAAAATATAGTATTGGTAACACAAAAAGCACTAAGCTATGCCATACAAATAAATGACAAATGTGTGCTAGGTAGTGGTCTCCTTGTTACGGCCACACTTTTTAGAAGAATTTGCAATTGAACCAAAAGCCATGTGACATTAAGTTTTAGGTGTCAATTGACTTCCAAAATCTTGTTGTCTCTTTATTGTTTGTGTGTCTTTGGAAAACGCTGAATTAAACATTAACATTTTTGTAATGTTTTCTTTAACCAGAGGATAAATCATTTTTTATTTTCTTTCAAATCCGTTGACCAAGTGCAGGTTAAGAATTAACAAATTTTTAATTTCGACCATAAATGTTTTTCCATCTAACCCTAAATAACAAAATTTAGTAGGCTTAAGAACATAGAATAGCTTAAATTTAAAGGTATACCAGTAATATTGTTTGTTGTCACCAATGATGAAAGCCAAGTGTATGTTTGATATGATTAACAACAACTACAACACCACAGTATCATCTGGGTGTAGGATGATAAGAGATTTGTGACCTTGTATCAAATAGCAAAAATTATTATTAGCCATTTATTCTTTTTGTTGTTAACAGATTTGCTTTGCAATTAATGAAATACTCAAAATAAATAGAGCAATAGGTTTAAATTTGATACAAAAATGGACGACTTGTTGGACAACATGACTAAGTCTTTTCAGGTGACCAAATCAGAAAATAGCATTTATTCAAAGCATCCAAGATTTGGTCAGTTTAAACAACGCTCCGGCAAATCTGGAGATCAGAATGTACGCCGACAAGATTTTCTTAAAAAACAAAAAGATAGGCGATGTGATTTTGTCAATCACATTCGTTGCTTAGTGATAGGAGAGTGGGAAGAGGAAGAGAAGGACACAAGTGACAATATGGAAGTCACTGAAGAAAAATTTAGGCCCCCTAAACGTTATAAAGATCAGTTGATGCTGTCAGAATGGCTTGTAGAAGTGCCTGACGATTTTAAAGATGAATGGACTATGCTTGTATGCCCAATCGGAAAGAGAAACTTGGTTGTAGCAGCCAAGGGTAGGACTTCGTGCTATTCAAAAAGCGGTTATTGCATTGATACATTTGCTTCAGTTTTGCCTGGTGGAAGCTACGAAACGAGTGCAGGATACACTGTTTTAGATTGTATTTATAGTCAGTTGGAGCAAACTTTTTATGTACTAGACATAATGTGCTGGAACGATCATCCAGTCTATAATAGCGAGACGGAATTTCGATTTTACTGGCTTGAAAGCAAGTTTCAAGAAACTCCAAAACTGGCCAGTGTGTCTGAAAATAACACTTACAAGTTTTTGAATCTCTCCAAGTATACTTGCACTAACGATCAGATTTTAGCGGCATTAAATAAGTGCAACCCTATTAGTGTTGATGGTTTACTTTTTTACCATAAACGCACACATTACACTTTTGGCACAACGCCGCTGGTTACATGGCTGAAGCCATATATGGTGAAAGAGATATTTGGTATTACCCCCCCTGAAGCATACGCCAATACTTCAGGTACATAATCTTGTTCTTTGTAGAACAGTATCTGCTAGGTTGTATAGTAATTAGCGTTTCACTATCTGCAATTTTGTTTAAATTTCTTGCACCAATCAAAGCTAAACAAGAAGGCCAAGTTCACAAGAGGTCTTGCTTTAAAATGCTAGGTTTGACAAGCATGTATTTTGTCTGCAGCACTTTCCTTAAGCAACGCTTTTCAGATTATTGCAGTATTGCTGCGCATGCCAGCAACGTGGTGTGGTGACCGAGCGTTTAACTTATCGAAAGGCTGCGAATCGAGCGTACGCAGCGTCACGTCGTATGCGGATCCGCCGACTGGCTGAACGAAGCCGGCGCTTGCATAACCTCGCGTTCGGATGCAAACTACGCAATCACCTCCGGGGGGTGACTGCCGACTCAAAAACCAAGAGATAAGTTGGCACTCTCTCGAACTCTCCTCTTGTATTCGACGAGTTCAATAAGTTCTCTATTCATTCTCGTGTGTAGAAGAGACTGCGAAAAGGCCTGCTACTCTTCACGCACAACGCTACTATTAACATTTTTGAGTCATTAAAAGTGAAACGATTTCTTAGTCCTTTCTTTCATGAACATGGATAGATAGAAGGCAATGAATTTGGAAATAACATGCTGAACTGTATTTGCATTACAATATCTTGTATTTTATTGTTTCTCTTTTGAACTGGGCTACAGGCGATTCGTATTGTTGCTTCAATAAAGTGAATGCTTGTAGATACTGAAAAGAACGTGGTTTAACATCTATGCTGTATCGTGTATCCTACAAAATGTGCTCTGTTACTTCAAAGCTTTTGCAATATTGTGCTGTATTTTAAAGCTTGGATTAGTTTCAGTGTAATCCTATGCCTCCCGAAGCAAATCAAATGCATGTTAAAGACAATTTTCATGAAACAACCGAGGAATAGTCAAGTGCATTGATTGATTTCTGCTTTTTGATTTGTTACTTATTTCTGCTCAAATAGCACAAGATGACTATGCGATATTGAATTAACTAGTAAAAATGTTTGATGTCATACTTCGATAATTATGACTAGTCGAACACGCCGTGTGCAGCAAACCATGCGTTCCCTGAACTGAACTAAGCAGATAGCATGAGTCTTGCGTTATGTAGTGAGCATTGTAATTAAGCAAGTCCGGGAAAAATCTTATGCCGGTTGTACAGGCGTAGCTTTGAATCACATTCGCTTCGAAGTTACCAACACGCTCCTAAAGGGCATTTGAACTACAAGATTGAAAAGTGCTTTTCCTGAGAAAATAACGTAGTCATCGTATGGTTCAAAGACTCGATCGATGTTTCCATAGACTGCAATCCAACCCACTCGGTCAGAGTGTAGTGGACAACCCCAGCACTTTTTGGATGGAAAAGCGAGTTCTTTTCATTCAAAAAATATACCAAACGGAATCCATTAAAAGCTTCTCCAAATATTACCGCAAGATGTCGCTAATGTTTTAAAGCTACGTCTCCAGTGCCAATTGGTTTGCTTGGTAAAGCGAGCCAGGGTCAATATCCATTCTCCCGGGTTTTTCGTGGTTCAATTGATTCGCTGCGACCAAGGACCTTTTATCTAGCTGCTTCCGCTATTTCTCTGTTGTGGAGTGCAATGAGTTTTAATGATCTTTCTCAGAGCTGTGTGTAGCAGTTTTTGTTGAAAGTCTGATGAAAGACCTGACAACAAGTCGGGTTAAGCTTGTTTTTTCGAAAAACGCGGTCTCAAAGAAGTAATGCTTTAATAAACGTAAGGATTCGATCTATTTTGAGCGAGGTTTTGTCCCCAACGTCATATGAATGAAATCAGGCGTAGCTGAAGCTCCCACAACGGTTGAGGTCCCTCCAGAACCGGTCAGCTAATGCAGGACGCGTAGAAAAATTCACAGTTTGGACTTGAAGCTGTGCTCCAAGCGAGTTCTCGCAAATTAATGATAGTCCGTTGCAACAACCTGGAGGTTATATTATTTTGCCGATTTAGAAAATATATATGCATATGTCCAACACTGCAACGAATTTAGCTCAAGAATCTGTCGCCTTTCGGTCACGCATTTAACTAGAATTCGGTTTTAAAGGAGTGCACTGCATATTTGCAAATGGCATGACCGCATTTACAAAATAGCGAAGTCTTGAAGCCAATATTTTCTGTTAATTGCCGAAGTTGTTTCCAAGTAAGTTCTTCGCTCGTGCTACTGCGTCGTGTAATAGCTAAACCACCTCACCTGATATCACGTAATAGCTGCAAAGATTTGCATCGAAATAACCAATATGCTACAACTAGTTTTCAAGACTGGAATCTCGAGGCATTTTCCTGGTTAAAAATGCTTTATGCTATTCCCACAGTTCGCTTATTCATTGACTGAACGCAGTGGATTATAATTTTAGACTTATTGATTTGATAGGGAAGTACAATCATGATTCTGTTTTGAAGGGAGGGAGGATAAAGGGCGAAATACCATCTATGATAACATTTATTTAATTTCAAAATTTTAGGATATTTTTTGGAGACTACCGAAAGTTATCGTACCTGACCCCTTCCACACAATAAGCGGGAGACCACGGAGCCTAAAGAGCCTGAAAACTTTACATAACATGGACCAGAGGTCGTTCATAAAGAAATGCCAATAGTGTGGCGCAAGGAGTCCGTAGCAGGACGTAAGAGAATAACATCGGAGATGCTATGGGTCCGGTGATGACAACTAAAGGTCGCTTAATTAAGTGTCAACTCTTTCTAAAGATTGATTCAAAGTGTATAATATGGTCTTCATCCATTCTCCTCGCTTCTCTCGGTGGCGGTTACGGTAGCGATTTTGACACTATGCGCTACTGCTCAGTAATCTTAGAGCAGTGGTTCCCAGCCAGGGGTCCGTGAAAAACTTGCTGGGGGTCTGCGAGTGCATTGGAAAGTGACAAAATTAATCAACAATATTCAAAATCAAAATAAACAATAGACAAAATTAATCAACAACCGCTCTGAGGCTGCTTTTTCGGCTCTTGTTACTATAAAAACGAAGCAGAGAAATCGTTTGGACGTTCAACATGGTATGCATGTAGCTTTATCAAAAACCCAACCACAGTTCAGTGTTTTGGTGCAAAAAAGACAACAACAGGCTTCTCATTAAATTTCACCAGTGCACCTGTATTCGTTTGAAGTTACTTTTTTGATGGTTCTTGAACGTAAGTAAAATGTTATGATTGAGCAATTTGTAATTTAATTCTAGGTGCAATACTGCATTTAAAGTTCGCTAGCATTTGTAAAAGTAGTTTACCAAATCATTTGTTTAGGGCGGTTTTAAAAATGTAGGGGTCCGTAAGCTAGATAATTATTTGAAAGGGGTTCGTGACTAAAAAAGGTGGGGAACCACTGTCTTAGAGAAAATCGATGTTTTCTTTATCAAGGTTAATTTTAATGTTAGCTTCGAAGCTAATTTTTAACCTTTATCTACGTTTCAACTGGGAGTTACAGACTTTATTTATCTTCTTTGCGTTAGTACAACAGATTGTGGGTGGGTTAAAACATGCGTTGTAAGTTAATTATACTGTTTGAGAAAGCGATTTTGTTCAGTTCAATAATTAATCATAATTGTTTCATTAGTCATGTTTCCGTAATCACAATGGCTTGATTATGTGAGTTCTGATAGACGCTTTATCTTTTGCTATGCCATTCGTAATGGGAATGCTAGCAATGAAATGATGCATGTGACCGATAGAGAAATTACTGCGTGTGGGTCGTTTGCGACCTAGGTCAGCCGGTGAAAATCATCAAACTATTAACTGGTTATACAAATGAGATATCTTAAAACTTACATCACTGCTACGTACAGTGATTGGTAATTTTTGCGTCTATAAAAGAGTTGAATATTAGTTCAGAAAACCTGGTGACATAGAGTCAATAGCTGTGCTTTTTTATTGAAAAGAAAAACATCGAAAATAACAAGTAATTTGTATTAAGGTAATTACATTGTTCTACTTTACTGCATCAAGAGTTTTGAGTAAGAAGGGCTTTGTTTGAACACCACTCAAATATTAGTGGTTGGAAAGTGTATTACCAGGAACTCTTAAGACAGATCGACGCTTCGAACAAAGTGTGCCATTGTTGAGAAGAGCTTTGATATTTCAAGTCCTTGTTTCGTTGTTCACCGTGGTCTGATTTAGCCGGCGTCGCCCGACAAGGCGACAAGTTAGTTTTGTCGGGTTAGAGATATTGGTTCAGCCGCTTTCATTTTAATAGTATTTTTATGAGCAGTATGGAAAAGATGGTACAAATGGGGGCATCCCCCCTATGCCCCTTATACCGATCATCGTACTTTCTATTAAAATCGGCCTTATGCTCACACTCTCCATCATTTCAGAAATTCTATCCGTTTTTTCCCATAAGTATAAGGCCACAAAATCAACGTTGGGAATGGGCGCTGCGATGGTTTTAGTTTTGCAATTACGAAATAGGTTAATTAGTGGCAGGCTAATTCCAAGACTAGGTGCAACCCCCTCAATGATGTTAGTGACACCAAGTTTCTTGGCTGCACCTATATGCCATGGTCCCGGATTAGAGCAAAAGGGGCTGTATCTTCCCCCAAATGTGTTGCATCCGATCACCCGGTCGGTATAACAACCCAATATTAAAGAAGAATTTTCTTTTATAAGTACGATTGTACCGTATATTTAATGACTGTTAATGCTGTTAGAAGTTAATGCTGTTAGAAGACTGAGGTTATGGTTTAAATGGAAAACTCACCGACCAGTTTTTGTACCAAAAACAGAAAAGTTTTTTCAAAATCCTGCAAAACCTCCCATAAAAACTGGGCATTTTGTTTCACTTTGCTACACGTGACGAAATTGTCTCAGACGCGACATGACTCTATTGCAAAGGTATTCTAACGTATAACCCATTCTCTCTTTTATCGACGGTTCCCTTTTAGGCGTCACCACAGCAGATTATTCTTTTCCATTTTTCACGATCCATCGGATCTTCCTCCATCGACCCAACCACTTTCAAATCATCTTGGGCTGCTTTCATAAACCTTTTTCTCGGTCTTCCTTTGTTCCTTTTATTTGAAAGGTCTATTTTCCTCATTCTTCTCTCAAGGTAGTTCTTTATTCCTCACCGGCGCGATGACGTAGTGGTTAGAGCGTCTGCTTCGAAGTCGGTAGACCTGGATTCATTCCCCTTGTCGAGTCATACCAAAAGACTTTTAAAAATGGCATCCACAGCTTTTCTGTTTGGCGCTCTGCATTTAGAGGAGATTGTGGAAAAAAAGCCGGCAAGTTCGCTTGTTGTGTCCTTGGGCAAAGCACTTAACGGGACGCCTCCACCTTTATATGGAAGACAGGTGGCCCAGACACCTCGAAAATGGCAACTCCCAAGCGAGTGCGGACGTCCCGTCCAAAATATAGCGATACAATTCGCTTTCTCGTAAATGGATGATAAACATGAACAATACACTACAATTCTTCCCAAAATGGGCCCAAACCATTTCCATCTTGCCTCCCTCATCTTGTCTTTTATTCTGGCCATGTGTGGTATTCCTCGAATGAATTAATTTTTTAGTTTTTCTATTTGAACAGTTGCTTAGTGGCACAAAATTTCAAAACAGCTTTGAATTGAACTTTAGAGGACGAAAAGCTGAATTGGATTAGATTTTTTAAATATCTCTTAGATATTGAGCAGAGCAAGCAGGACGAAATTGACGATAAAAATATTCTTAATTCAAACTGACTCAAAGATTAAGGTTTTAATTTACTGTGCCGACCAATTCGTGCCGAATCAAAAATCTGTCTAGCTTTGAACTTTCTGAAGCTTAAAGGTTTGTATTTTTTATGGACTACAATTTTGCTTGCCTACCGCCAGTGGCAACAGTAGGATCTTTGGAGTGGCGGCTCGTGCCTATGGGCTGAAGCCCCTCCACGCGTTTTTGTGACCTGTTTTTTTTCGAATTTTTTAAAATGTTAAAATTTTTTATAATGTCATAGTTCATACCTTGTTTACCAATGCACCAGTTTATGTTGCTGAAAAGACTAATTTTCCTATACTGCCAGCACTAAACTAAGTGAACATGCGGCATAGGGATTCTATGTGACAACATCATAATGGTGCGTAGGACGGGCTGCAGCTGCAGCGTCCGAGACTATAATTTTGTAAAGCGATTTAGTTGCTTCATAAATGATTTAAAGTTTCAGTTTCTGTGTGACATAGCAAAATTTTTTGCGGCTGCAAGTATTATCAACACAACTAACCCCAATTTTTTTTTATATAACTGAATATCTCTAACTTTTGAACACTATTCGTTAAGCTGCAAAAGATAACAGCAGGAAGAGCAAAATCAGTAGCGCGCAGACGCATGACGTATATACGTTGCTTTCGCGGTCGCTTGATTCTTGTCACTTTTCTTGCGACGTAACAATTCCCGCTCAGCTTGCTGATGTTGTGGCTCTGAAACAGGGCTAGTTGCGGTAATTCGTAAGATTGTTTGTAGGTAAGCAAATTCAAATGTTGCTATTCAGTTGTATCATTCAATGAATTAGGCAAATAAATTGGAAGTAAGAAAACTTATTTAAAGGCGAAAAAGTTGTTTGACTCATTTTTTCTCTTCTACCGGTCAAAAAAGTCGTCGTAAAATTTTCGCTTTGTCATTTAAATATCAGACTACCGCAACTGCGTGGGGGAATCTTGCTGCTGCACGCGACTAACCAAGAGTGGCTGAACTCTTACCACTCCCCCTTGATTGAACCCGCATAACCGGAAAAAACGGGGAATAGGGGGGCGAGACATCCGACCCTCGTTTTCAAGTGGGGTAAAAGCATTGGTTTTGTCCAGCCGCCAAAATTCATTTCCGCGTATTTTACAAAAATTTCATTGAAACCCCACACGCCCGACTGCCCGCTTTATGACAGTCCTGGGCTACGTACATTCTGACGACTTGGTTTGGAGGCGTCGATAGTTTGATTTCACCAGCGCCGCGGCTCACTCTTTTAACGTTGGTCAATGTGTTGTTATGGTTCGTGATACCTCATTGCTCAACCACGAAACCGCAACTATTCGTTGTTTAGTCACGCTTCGCGTCCACCTGCAATGCAAGGGGCAACGTAAATCTCTAATTCTAGGCGCACAACGCCCCCTCCGGTGCGCTTCGTTGGGTGGGACGAGTCCTTGTTGATGAGACCAAAAGGCCGAAACCTGAGTCCAGGGATGGTCCCGTCTATTTCGCTATACTAACGTTGTTCGGATCGTGAGTCTTCGTGAAAACTAATTTTTGCCCGTGGGTATGTTGCGTCGTGTCTTGTTCTTGTGGGCTTCGAACCCGGGTCTTTCGAGCTGCTTTTACGTGCATGCCGGGACATGCTATCGCGTAATCACCTACTGCCATGAATGCCTTAAGGTTCCTCACTGATGAAAAATCTAAAATTTGAGCAATGCTATGCAGGGAAATGTTTTTATTAGTGTCGGAACACCCTTAAAGTGTTATTCTAATTTTTGAAAAATTTGCATAAATTATGCTAATTAGCATTCAAAATGGCCGACTTTGTCCAAAAAATAGAGCAAATACAGATTTTTGATAACTTTGTCATATAACAACGGAATTTATTGAAATTTACAGAATCGATAGACAACAGACTAATGAATATTTTCTAGTCAGAGAATTTGAAAAGATTCTACAGAAAAAAAATAGTGGCACTTTTTCGAAAAATCACGGTTTAAACGCCTAATTAATTATGCAAATCTTCAATAACTTTGTAATTATCAAATATTTTCCAAATTCGTGACTAGCGTTTCAAGATAATTCATTGGAAAATATACAGCCGAAATTTCATGAAGCTCCTACCAATACTAAGAAAGTTATCAGCATTTTAGTATAGAAATTTCGTGAAAATCCTGAAATTGAGAAAAATGGCAAAAAGGGAGAAACTGTCATTCCTCAATCACCAAAAATCTATAAATAATGGCTGCGAAAAATCGAAATTATTTCACGAAAACTCAACATTTCTTTTTTTCTGGTCGCTTAGGTGATATCCTGGTCAGCTACAAAACGCGAAATTTTATAGAAATGACAGCAGACTTAGTCCTGAGAGGTTGTGAAAGGCGTTGCTAAGGCCCGTTGCTATGGAACAGATAATAGTACATGGCAACTTTGACCTCTCATTTCGGGCAGTTATAGGCTATTTTCACAAATTCTGTTGACTCAGCCGGATTGGCATTATCTCAAAATACCTAAAACCGTGGTTAGTGAAAAAACGAAAAAAAATAAGATCATGCCATTTTTTTCATCAGTGAGGAACCTTAAAAAACCACATTTAGTATATAATCATTGGAAGGTTTTTTTTATGCCTAATTAGCTTTTGTGTGATCAATTTCATGTAAGGATACCAGTTTTAGTTCATACTTGCACGGTAAGCAGTAACGTCAAACGGAATCCTGGATCAAAAGTAAACGGTACATAAGTCTTGTGCTTTGTGTTGAATTGTTTGAGTTTGTTGCGTATACAGTCCATTGTTAGATATCGGGCTAGCCAGGAGCCATGGAAAGTATCTTACACTTGGCAAGAACCCTAGTGATGATAATGCATCTTCTTAACTTGTATTTGAGGAATGATTCCGCCTATTTTGCTGTACTAATGTTGTTTGGATCGTGACTCTTTGTATAAAGTAAACCATATATACATATATTGCTGATGCCCAAAAATGCTGAAAGAAATTTTGCAAGTCATCGGATTTACCGGTTGTAAGTTCAAATGCGATAAATTCGTATAACTTGCACTTGTTCATGCGCTTCACTCTTCAGGCTAGTGCTTAGCTTGGTGAGATGAGCGAGACGTTGTATTTGTTCTACTTTCTTTGTACATCTCAAAATATTCAAACAAATTAGAATTGCTACACTGCACACTAAATTAGCCTTCCGCAATCCGTTATATTCAGCCAAAGCAAGCTTGACTGAATACAATTATACAACTAATACAGCGCATGTTTCGGAAAATTTGCACATTTATAGCTGAACAACGGCAAATGAACAGACTACAAAGAGTGCAAAAAAATTAGAAAATGACTTGCAGCCCCACCAGCAAATTCAACCACGAGCCGCCACTGGATCTTTGCAAAATTTGAGATGGAGATAGGGTTTTCCATCACACGCGAAAGGTTAAAAATAGCTCATATCTCACAAAGCCGGATGAAGCAATTTGGCACATGCTTTTATAGTCAGCATTAAGTAATTTGGCGCATGCTTTCAAAGCCAGCATTAAGTAATTTGGCACATGCTTATTGCGGAACATTGTTTGACTTATCTAACTTTAGGCATCGTAAATTCTTCCAGACCAGCAAGCCCCGTTGTACCAACGAAGATATCCTCATTACCAAACCTAAAAAGGGTTCCAGGTTCGTCATCCTCAGCAGGTCAGATTAAGTGTAGAAAATGCAATCCATACTAAAAGACACTTCCAAATTTCAAAACTTGGTGTCTGCTGTTGATAATTTTACCTCCCGGATAGAGGCCAAGCTTCAACGACGCCTGTAACCATTAACCAGAGGGGTCTGTAACGAAGTAGTTCTACTCAAGTGTATTTTTTTAGTAACGAGTTACCTACTTGAGTTGTGTTATTTTTCACTACTTATACTTTTACTTGAGTAGATTCAGTAGGAAGTAAGGCCACTTAAATAGTTACAACTTTTACCTAAGTACATGCTAAAAATTTAATGTTTGTTGAATTGAAATGGGGCAGTTTAGCGTGATAACAGCTTTAAATTTAAGTTTTTATTTTCTGCAAATCCTTCATTGAAGTGGACCATTTTATATTCAAATTTTGAAAACCAACCCCTACTCTGTAAGGCTAAGTAGGCAAGGCGCGGTGAGTTGTTGATAGTGGACCGAGTCGTCGTAATAAAACTTCTTGATTTAACTTTTAGCGTCAAAAGTAACTAAAATATTTTTCTGCGCTAGCTGTTTGTTTTACCTTTCGAAGCACATGTGTGGTAGATGCCTACAGAGGTGCTTCGATCTACAAGAGGTTTTCAAGGCACTTACGTCACCGAAAGTCGTGCACAGGCTTTGGTGGCTAAATTAAGATTCCATTAGCCTACTTGACAGAGAAAACTACAAATGCGAAATGTATTTGTAGTTTCGAAAACATTTTTTATTTGCAGTATTTGAGCAAAGTAGCTCAAGGAAACCTTTTCCAATAACTAGTTTGTCCACAAATTAGCTACTGCTTTTATTAAGGCAACAACCAGGAATGAGGCAGGGGGGAAATTATGTCTTCTAAAAGACTAAAAATGTGTTGCTTTTGGTTGAGCTCTTTAGTGCCCACCAAAAGGGCTATCATGAAAACTTCATTTCAGAGAATATCTCTGAAAATTGCTTGATACCTAACTGATTCTTACCAATATCATGCGGAGTCTTTAAAACAAACGAAAAAAAGGTCATTACGAAAAATGTGATCCAGTACATAAAAATATTTTTTTCCTCTTTCCTCCGAAATTTTTAGCCGACTGCGCCATTTGGTTTTGTTTTTCTAAGTTAAATCTTCAATATCTTTAACGATTTTTTGTTGTATGGAAGCAAAAGGACGTTGGTCTAATCTAGTCCCTTCTCCTTGAGCGACTTTTACAATTAGCATAACGTTCTTTCAAACATATAAGATATCAAGTAGAAAAAAAATTTAACAATTAATAAAATAAGTAGGCCTACGTGTATGTACTGTTTACATCTAGATCAGCGAATATCAATTTATTTGGCATGTACCTTTCCTGCAAGAAAAAAAGCCATTGCACTCCCCCTCAGTTTTTGCACCCGAAAACAATTCCAAAACTGCCGCCCCAAAATCGAAAAATTGCTCCAAAAAATATCTTCAACTTAAATTTATAAAATGCTATTCAAAAGAAAAAAAGTCATTCACCCAAATTGAGGTGACCCTTTTTAGAATTTTCTAAGGATCGTGACACCCCTAAAATAGTGTCTTCCGGGACAGACCCTCTAATTAATGTGATGCCTTTGCATGCACCATACCTGTAATTCTTTAATTTGGTCGGCAATCAATATAAAGCTAAAAAGTGGAGACGCTTTCATCTTTAGAAGTCCCTTTTTGCACTTTGTTTGGAGCGAGCATTTTTACTGAGAATTACGCTTCAGAGAGATACAAAAAAAAACTGCTGAAAAAATGAAACTAATTTCTAGTTTTTCTACTCAAGTAGCTGAAGTCTTTACTCTTTACTCAGACGCGGTCAAAATAGCCAAGAATCTACTTGAGAAAAAAATTTCTTACTCTTAAAATACGCCAAACGATTACAAAGAGCAATACTTTACTGAACATATTAAAGTTACAGCTTTGGCAGAGACGTAAAGCAATTTAAAATCCACACTGTTGTTAAAGCAAGTAACTTTAATAAATTAAAAGTCATTTTAATTCGTATAACATCTTAAAATTCGAACGTTTTCGACTTTCATAAAGCCCTTTTCAAGAATTAAATCCGTAAATGTGACGTAATAAATTAAAATAATCAACGATAATTTCAAATAATACACATTATGAAGATAAAGTACTTCTAACGACTGTAAAAACGTAGCCAGCTTTAAAATAAATAATAGCTGGAAGAGATCGGATGCAAAAACCTTTAAGCTAATCAAAACAAGAAATAAAGCCTTACAGAAATGGCAAGATTCCCAAAATTATGCAAAAATGCAATATGGAATGTCACGTTACAATTACGTGCAGTAAGTAAAGTTGTACAATTTTGTTAGTATATGTTTAGCAAAAACTAAGCTCCACTTGCATAGCATTGTTTATTAAGGCTAGGGCTATGACGTTTTATAAGCAAAGCTTCATGAATTTTTGCTTCATAATCTGAATTACATTTCCTCAATATGGTGAAAGAATTAATGTTATATTGTAGATTAGAGCAGGTGGGGCATGACAAAATGTGATTCTTAATTGCGCTTTTTCATGAATCTGCTAAATTCAGATGCTCCTTCACTCTAATGCTCCTTCACTCCTTCACACTGTATCGCATAAATAAAGTAGGACAGTATTTTTAATTAAAATCAGAGACGCCTTTGCCTCTATGCTCAAATGTCGTTTATAAATTTACTTGTTTGTGTAATACGAACTTGACATACATTGGTATGTCTTCCCGACATTTGATCACCAGAGTGAAGGAGCATCTGAATTTAGCAGATTAATGAAAAAGCGCAATTAAGAATCACATTTTGTCATGCCCCACCTGCTCTAATCTACAATATAACATTAATTCTTTCACCATATTGAGGAAATGTAATTCAGATTATGAAGCAAAAATTCATGAAGCTTTGCTTATAAAACGTCATAGCCCTAGCCTTAATAAACAATGCTATGCAAGTGGAGCTTAGTTTTTGCTAAACATATACTAACAAAATTGTACAACTTTACTTACTGCACGTAATTGTAACATGACATTCCATATTGCATTTTCGCATAATTTTGGGAATCTTGCCATTTCTGTAAGGCTTTAATCCTGGTTTTGATTAGCTTAAAGGTTTTTGCATCCGATCTCTTCCAGCTATTATTTATTTTAAAGCTGGCTACGTTTTTACAGTCGTTAGAAGTACTTTATCTTCATAATGTGTATTATTTGAAATTATCGTTGATTATTTTAATTTATTACGTCACATTTACGGATTTAATTCTTGAAAAGGGCTTTATGAAAGTCGAAAACGTTCGAATTTTAAGATGTTATACGAATTAAAATGACTTTTAATTTATTAAAGTTACTTGCTTTAACAACAGTGTGGATTTCAAAATATTAAAGTTAACCAAGCAAAACTAGCATAAACAAAAAACGCCGAAGCTTTCGTCCTCTCTCAACGACTTTATCAGGGCAAAATAGATCTGTAAATTCAAAAGATAAATTTAATGTTACAGCACGAGACACTAATGACGAGAGTAGTATCGCTTTAACTCTGCACCTCTCAATGAAACACGTGCAGGAGCGATTTTGCTCCATGCGAATGTCCAAGCTTTATATTTGAAGAAGGCTTTTAAGGCCTTTGATTAGCAGCGCTTTTGTTAGCTCGGTTGCGTTGTTAAAACGGCCCTTTTTTTAATGATGTGTAGCTTTGCTCTGCTGGCATTGTTTCTCTGCCGGCTCTGCGCGGATCACCACGAGATTTGATGGCGTAGTTAGATGAACTTTGTTTATTAGAAAGATAGTTTTCAATCGGTACAAATAGTTGTCTAGTCGTCATACCGATGTATGACGTGTCTTGTCACAAGAAAATGTATATTGATAAACAACATTCGAGCAGAAAAGAGCGCGTAGAGGAAATTTGAGGTTGAAATACGAAATGATTTTAAAAGTTTGGTAGGCTCTTTTTAAATCAGTGCCCAGTCTGTCACGAAACAATGCGGCAATGCGCTGACTGAATTTAATAAATGGGGTACCAATGTACGAAAGGGTCAAGTAAGGATTTTAGTTAGGGTTATTGTTAGGGGAGTCAACAAAATAATGTTGGTTATTGTTGTTAAATTTATTCTCAAATCTGTCTACCACTTTTAAGATAAAAGATGTCGGGTATCCGTTCCGTTTAAATAAAGGAATATTAAAGTTAATTTCGATTTTCAGTAACGAGTTATTTGATGAATATAAATAGGCACGATGCAATAAACAAGTAATAAGGCCTCGTTTCCACATCAAAAGCGCTATGCTGTCAAAGTGTAAGAGTACACCGGAAAAAGTACGTTTGCGGTACATAGTGATTTGCGACGGAAAATTTGATATCAGTGTGTACCGCAAACCAACTTTTTGCGGTGTACTTTTACACTTTAACAGTATAGCGCTTTTGACGTGAAAACAAGGCCTTATCACTTGTTTATCGCACCGTGCCTATTTGTATAGATTTTAAATAGGAACAATTATTTGTAGCAGCGCTTCCATAGGGAGGCTGACCCAGCCTGGTAACAAAGACTTTGAGTATACAATCCGATGGCACGAAAAGGTGAATTATGTTTTGAAGCGTGTCGCTTGTTTTGATCTTTCATGAATTGAAAACTTTTTTTATTTTTGGAGGTAAACGCTTATTGAAGGCAAATTTTGACGAACATCAAGCGGAAGATCTTTTTCAGATCCACATCATGAAATAGTATTTTGTACCCTATATGCAGGAGAAGGCTTGATAGCTCACCTTTCGAGCCTCATGAAAAATTTCTGGTCCGGGTTCACAGGTAGCACATCGCCTGGACCTGCCTGTCAACGTTGTTGAGCTAAATGATTTTTTTTAGAGGGCATCGATGATTCAGCCGAATTGGAGAATTTATTGATGTTCTGGAACGGTATTTGCCATTTTGTCTTCCCCGGGCCTTTGTAAACTAATCAATTTGTTTCTGAGGATGAAACACACTGCATTGCAATAAACACCGGAGAACATTTGATTTTACTTCTGCAGCAAAAATTTTTCAATACCAAAAAACTAAAATACAATGGTTGCGAACTCGAAATCGATGTTTTTTGTTGAAATGAAACTTGAACTAAACATAGATCGAGTTTATTAATTGAGTAATTTTAAAAGGAGAAATAGCAAACAATATTTTGCAGTGACTTAGGTCTTGAGATCGGTCTTGGTCTTAAAACCGGTGTAAGACCGGTTTTTTCGAGGTCTTGGCCTTGGATTTGAGGGTCTCAACCAGGGGTGCGAACTTGTACTCGATAAACTCGAGTCTTTTTACCGAACTCGAAAAATTGAAAATAAAGAACTTAAACTTGCAAATTTTTGGTAAACTCGAACTTGAACACGAATAAAAATCCATTAAGTGCGCACCCCTGCTTTATAGCAAGACTCGCTTGTAGTAACTGACCACATCTTTACTTGTCAATAGCGAATAATAACATCAGTTGGTTTTCAAAATTCGTAAAAAAGATAGCCTACTTTAACCAAAGATTTTCAAAAAAAATGAAAACTTGAACTACTTTTTTTATGCTAGCGTATTGTATTTAAACTTGACTAGGCTACATCACGTTTTTAGCGTCTACTTAAGTCCTAACTGCTCAAGTAGCTTACTTCCCACCTAATTTACTCAAGTAAAAGTAGAAGTGCAAAAAATGAGACGACTCAAGTAAGTAGGCTGCTACTGAAAAACCTACTTAAGTAGAACTACTTTGTTTCCGACCCCCTCTGCTATCACTTAAACAGAAAAACTCATAATTTCTTTTAGTGGCGTATTTTTTTGAGTAAGTAGGAATACTTTCACTCGAATAGATTTTTAGACTACTTTGGCCACTCCTGCAATTAACCAAGAACAAAGCGTTTCCTTGCTCAGTTTATGCAGCAATTCGTCCCCAGAATCGCAAACGCCGAGGATGCTCATATCCCCTAAGATCCACAAAAATTTAGTTTTTCAATCTTCATTTCTTTCAATCATGGACTCTTCCTATCATCAAATGACCAAATTGCATACAAGCAGTCTTCAACCCGTCCTAGATCTCTACTCCAGCCACTGCGTTAAAATTCTTTGACTTTTGCTGAAACTACGCAACAACTTCATATAGATCCAGAAGCCACCTTCCTCTATTCATTTTATATCTCTGTCCTATTTACGAATATCCCACTGACAGCGCCATTCTAATCTGTGGTGTTACTTTGTACAACTGAATTAATTTTGACTGCTGCTCCTCAGGCACTTGTCGATGAGTTGTCAACCGCAGCTACCAAGTCAATTGAATGCAGTTTTGACAATACAATGTACAAACAAAATGATGGCATTGCCATGAGCTCTGTACTTGGCTCAGCACTAGCCAATAAATTTTTTGGATTCTATGAGAAGGAATTGTTTCGACGAATGAGCAAACTCGTCCAGTATTCCCGCTACATTGATTACACCTTTGCCATCTTCAACAAGGAATCTAACTGTGACCGCTTTCTCACTGCACTAACCTCTTCACATCCTTGCTTGACCTTTACAATCGAAAAAAAGCTGATGGCAAACTTCCTTTTCTAGACGTTCTGATAAAGAAAGCTGACTCAGAATTCTTCACGTCTGCATATCGTCAACCGACTTTCACCGAACAACATGAAATTCCTTTAGTCCCCCTCCACAACCGAAGACAAATCCTATTGGAACCTTAGTGCACAGGACTCTTTCTATCTGTTTCAAACTCAAACTACAACAAGATCTGGGTGACATCATCTTCGTTTTTACACCCGCACATTTATACTGTTTTGCTCCGGCTGACTTCCATCTCTTCTCTTTCCATTGCATTTCTCCAGCTTTCAAGCTTTGTCTCCACCTCTTCTTTGTTCTTTCTACATAAAACAACGTCACCTTCAAACATAAAGACTCCTCTCTGATTCATGATTTATGAAGACTCCTTTCTGATTCATGAAGATTCATGATTTATGAAGACTCCTCTCTGATCATATTCGTCAGCCTATCCATAACAATTACAAGAAGAAATGGATCTTGACGTAGTCCTACCTTCACGTTATACCATTTCCCTAACTCTATGGCACATCTCACCATTGTTCTGCTACCTTCACACATGCCTTGAATCACAGTCATACACTTCTCCGTCACGCCGGCTTCCTCAAACAGTACTGCTGTAATATGGCAAAATTTAATCGCTACAAAAATCATGTTGCTGAGAATTTTGACTCTGTTGTCGTTGATTATTGTTTGGCAAACCATTCTTTTCATTATGCCTTGAGCCTGTTAAGCATTAATTAATTCTTCACGTTTGTTGGTTTATTTCTTAATGTTTTTTGGTCGGTAGCTTCACATAAACAAAAAAGATCAAGATTGTTTATAACATATAAAATGTAGTTGTTAGATTTTGCAATATCACTGCAGAGTGCTACAAGTGTTCTCTTGCCACGGTGTCATACGTCTTTTCCAATGCGATGAATACACAATCCAGCTCTTTCTACCCTTTTTCGTATTTTTCCATGAGCATTCTCAAGGCAAACAGTAAATATATTGTACTTTTTCCTGGCATAACGCCATATTTCTGCTGACTGATCTTCACTTTACCTCTCAGTCTTCTTTCTATAACTTTTTCCCAAGTTTTCATTGTGTGGTACATCAGCTTTATCCCTACATAATTCCTGCAATTTTGCACATTACTCTTATTTTTAAGTGTTGGTATCAAAGTGCTCTTTCTTCACTCTTCTGACATCTCTGTACCTTCTCACATTTTTTTAAAGATCTTAATTAAAAACTTGCAACCAAATACCCCAAACACTTTCACGCCTCAACTGGGATATCATCAGGACCCATTGCCTCACCCCTTTCATTTTTTACATCGCAGTTTTTAAACTTCAAACTTTTTTTCAGTTTTTAAACTTCTTTTTTACTGATTTGTTTCACTTCCTGGACTACTTTCTCTACCTTGTTCAATCTTCTCTCTCTTTCATTTTCTTTGTTCGTAAGCTCATTAAAGTAGTCATTTCATCATTTCAGATTATTTTCTTCCTTTGTTGGCACTCTACATTGCCCAAAACTGTTCCACTTCTTTTCCAGCTTTATTTCCTTTATCTTGCTAATTGATAGGCCTATAAGATTTTTACCTCTTCTTTGCGGTTTGACTAAGCGTACAAATCCTGATATGCTTTTGATGCTTTGACCACTTGTATAAAATTGTATTGCTTTTATTCTTCAGGTTGTCCCAAGTTTCTTTCGTAAACCTTTTCTATTGGATACTTCCGTGGTCTTCTTTATTCCACCACCATGCTTTTTTATTCTCTTTCCTCTGTACAGATGCCATATCTAGCAAATTCTTAGCTGCCTCTCTTACCACTGACGCAGTAGTATTTTCGTTTTATTTACCTTTTCAAAATGCTTTTACTCCTTCATTAAGATGCACACAGTAATTTTCTTCTTTCACCTTCTACCATCTGATTTCAAGAAGAATCCCAAACCCTTTCTCGTTTTTACTTTCAATGTCAATCGGCAAACTACCATTTGGTGCTGCTTTGCTGCACACTCTCCAGGGATGTGGAAGCGGTTATTTTTCAAACGCTTCCGCTTCCACACCTATCGCTTCCACTTCCGCTTCCACCAACAAAAAACGAAAAACGACCGTTGACAATTTTTTTTAATTTTTGTGGGTCTGTAGCCTGCCTTCTCCTACACTTTATTATTTTTAGAAAACAAAAACTTCATTTATTGCTATTACTTTACCTACTTCGCTTGAGCTTATTATTTCGAACTACTCTGTGTTTCTTTTTCTTAGATATCAGAACTCGTGTTAAATGTAGAACAGTGCTTTTCAATCTTTTTGTCATCGCGGAGCCCCTAATGTACTTTCGCGTTTGTCACGGAACTCCCACTAACCAAAATTTAGAAATCACGAATTGCTTGCAAGAAAATTAAATATTTCGTTACTACAATTCAAAAAATATTTAAACACTTCAACAAATAGACAGTTATTACAAGTTCGTTCACTACTTACAACTACTTTTACAACAGTTAACCTAATGCTTCTCAGATCTTAACCGTATGATCACATATCACAGCTCTCGACAATAACCTGTCGTCACAACAACAAATTACACCGTATAGCTTTGATTTTCCCTCTCTATCCTCGACTAACTCTGACTTTGAGTTAACTTTAACTCTAATCATCATTACCTTCTGTCCATCCTCAAAACACGTATTGACTCCGATCTTTTTGGATAGTGAAGTGCGAAATTTCTGTCGTATACATAGTATGCACATGTAAAGCGAGCAAAATTGAACTGCACCAATCAATAGCCGCCTCAACGTGGTGGTGCGGTCCCCCTCTCCGTTTGGGTTGGGTCAAAATGGCTGTTGGCCTTCCCGAGGGTCCCAGTTACCCCGGGCACTCCCCTCACACAAACCATTTTTTCGCCGTGCAGCCCCCTGAACGACCGCAGTAGGGTAGCACGCAGCCTCTTTAAAATTGGCCTGTCTTCTCCTGCCTTTCTCTTGAATGCCTTCTCATCCTTCTCCTTCTCCTGATGAGTGGCAACGTTCATCCAAACCCTTGTCCTGTCTTTCCCTGTTTAGTGTTCGCTGGAAATGTGACCTGGCGGGGTAGGTGAGTGCAATGCTGCACATACTCTAATTAAGTTCATTTAAAGTGCTCACTACTCTCCTTTTCTAAATTCAGAACTCTTGGCAGCTCTCTTTTCTGAAGCTGCTCTCCCTGCTTTTTTTGTAGATTCTACACCTACCAGCACTGTGCCTTCCTCGTCGGACTCCTCCAGCTGGTATACCTTCACTGCTCAATCTGGGTCCATGTGCTAATGCAGCACTTGCACCCCACCCTCACTTTCAGACTTCTTATCCTTTTTCCGCCCACTTTGTATCTTCTCTCTCTGCACCCTCACCACCGCCTTATGGTCCTGGCTGTTTCTCTTTACCTCCTGCTTTCTCTTCCCCTCCCTAACTCTCTTAGGGTTCTTCAATGGAATGCTGGGGGTCTCCGAGCCAGGAGAACTAAACTACTACACTTTATTTCGTCTCATCCCGTTGACCATATTTATATCCAGGAATCTAACCTCAATTTATCTTCTTCTTTCTGGATCCCTGGATTCTCTGCTTTGCAATCCCATGGCACCCACTCCCGATCTGGTATTTTTTCTACTGATGTCGCAGACGCTAGCGGCGGCGTCATCATTTTTGTCAAGCAGGGCTTATTCTTCTCTGAGCTTTATACCTCCTCTCTTTCTTCGCTTGGCCCCTACTCTGATTATGTAGAGGTCAACATTTCTCTAAACAACTTCTCCTCGCTCTCATTCTTAATGTTTATGCTCCCCCCATTCGTTTTTCTACGAAGGATAGCAGAACCAATTTCTTTCCTCTCTCCATTCTTCCCTCCTATGTGGAAGCGGTGGATTTTTCGCGCTTCCGCTTCCGCTTCCACACAAAAAGTACCGCTTCCAGCGCTTCCGCTTCCAGCTTCCGCTTCCACATCCCTGACACTCTCCACCACTATTTAATAATCTTTAATCTCTTTTACAAATTTCCTACAGCACAGGACATTGTCTATCTGCGAGCACCTCCCATCTTTCAGGGATATCTAAAATGTCGCACTCTGTGTTATTCCTTCTTCATGAAGTAGACATTCAAACATAGCCTTGTTCCAATCTTTTTTTCAAAGTCCGCTATCATCTGTTCTTTATTTCTCCTTGATTCTGTACCACCCCATCACTTCTTCATCGTCTCTGTTTCCTTTACCAACATGTTTATTTACATCTGCTTCAATAATCACGTTCTTCTTTCGAATAAGCTTTGCATTTTTTATTTAGTTCACTCCAAAAATTTTCTTTTTCTATTAAGTCGCATCTACTCGAGGAGCATCTGTACAAACAATATCTATCATTTCTTCACTTCTATCTTTCTTTTGACAATTCTGTTTAAAAATCTCTTTACTTCCAGCACATTCTTGGCCAATTGCTATTTCAAAATGATGCAACTCTATGTCTTCTCTCACGTACTCCCCGTAAAAAAGGCTTAAAGTCACCTCCGATGTTTCTAGCCTCGTTGCCTTTTTTTAGTTTTTTCGCACAGAATATGTCCATTCTTCTTCTTTCTATTATATCTTGCAGTTCTCTTTCTTTGCCGGTCATGGATCCAATATTCAGAGCGTCCACTCTCAATGTGAAAGTTTTTCCTTTTCTTTTTCTTTTCTCACATGCTTTCCAATTCTTCTATTTCAATTCTAAACTGTTGATCAATTTCTTTTGATGAACAGTTGCAAAATTTTCAAGAGAGCCATGCTATTTCGTAAACTAAGATCCCGGTTATCTAACGGTAGTAGGCACCATAAATCAGTGCTATAAAACGCCGAATCGTTATCGTAAGACTGTGAGTTCAAAGCCACTGAGGAATTTGTTTTCAAGTGCTTTCGGAAAACCACTTTACGTTTGCAGAAGGCGGTAGATTTGGTTGCAAGCTCGTAGTACAAATGCACTGCACCAGCAGAACTGGTAACTACAAATCGAGTGAAAACGCAAGTTGTTTCATGCACCACCGCAAGGGTTTCTTGCGATCCGAGGATAGAAATATGATTGTAAATGGTAACAATGATAATGCGTGACGGAAGCCTGGTCTTGTTGTCTTGACGACCGCCGCTTACCACCAACGCCATTTAGCAATTAACTTTGCGTTGATTCTCTCGACATTTTGCTGTATTATTTGACTTTAGAGACAAATAAATTTATATTCTCTATTGTAATAACTGCTGATTGCTGTGTCATGCTCCCTTTTATTCTTGACTACAAAGCAAAAATCAGTTTAATTTACCTTCATGCTCCCTCTCCTTTCAAAAATTTTCTGAACGCTTTTGCCAGCTTTAAAGTCTGACATCGCGTTTTGAAAAAGTTATTGTTTTGAAACAGTTATTAACCGGCGCGATGGTGTAATGGTTAGAGCGTCCGCCTCGCAGTCGGTAGACTAGGGGTTCATTCCCCTTGTCGAGTCATACCAAAAGACTTTTAAAAATGGTATCCACAGCTTCCCTGCTTGGCGCTCGGTATTTATGGGAGATTGTACAGAACAAGCCGGCAAGTTCGCTTGTTGTGTCCTTGGGCAAGGCGCTTAACGGGACGCCCCCGCCTTTATGTGGAAGACAGGTGGCCCAGACACCTCGGAAATGGCAACTCCCAAGCGAGTGCGGACGTCCCGTCCAAAATATAGCGATACAATTCGCTTTCTCGTGTATGGAGGATAAATATGAACAATACATACATACATTATTTGTTTTCGAGTTCCTTCTCCTTTGCAAAAGTTTATGCGGCGAGCTGGTGTCGCACTTGATATTTATTGATTTGATTCAAAGCAGCAGCTGTTTAACTAACCCCCACTTTAAATGCACTATTGACAGAGATGCCCAAAGTAGTGGTTTCCTGCGTGTGGGTGGCTGCCCAAGTTGGGTCGCCTGATAACCTTTGGGCGACTTATTTTTTTAAACAAGCATAAATTTTTGTTTTTTGACATTGTTTTTATTGTTTGTGTATTATATCTAACTGGTGCACATTAGAGTAGCCAAAGGAAGGTGTGGGCAAAAGACATAACCTCTCCAAATTTCCTAAACTTTGATCTCAGTACTAAAGTAAAAAACGAAAATTTTCGGCAGAGTCATTGATATTTTTCGATTTTTCTGTAACTCGGGGTTTTATTCATCTCTTTAATTTGTTCTCGTCCTAAAATTAAATTAAGCTAGCAATTTACGACATAATATAAAATCAGGAGAAAGGGCAATTTAATTTTTGTGTATCACAAGCATATGATTGCAAAAAACACCATTCTATTTATCATTGTTTCAATGCATTTTGTTTACTCATCATGAAGCTTTGAGGTAATAGAAAGTAGGATGTTGAACGGTTTGAAGCATCGCTACGGTTCGGGTTCAACAAATTTTAATGTTGTTGGTTCAGGTTCAACGCTTTGTAAAAATTGTGGTTCAGGTTCGGTTCGGGTTCAAGAAAAATAACAACTTTAAACCAGTTTTAGATCAATTTTTCACACCTGCTTTTGTGGTATGTTTCAGAGATTTTCATTTTCGTTGCATTTCCTTTTTTCGCGCGTTGTATATAGTCGAATTTTGCTATGAATTTAGTTGGCCGAAAGAATAAAAAGAAACTGAGCTCAACTGAAGTTTGAACAGGCTGATCACCGCGAAAACTAAAATAATAATTTGTAGCCTTACGGCACAATAAATTAAAAATGTGGCAGCACTTTCAAGGAGTATTATTCAAATTATGGTAAATTTATTGAAACGAAAGTCATCAAAAAAACTACAGACGAGAAATTTATATACGTGAGAACAAATAGGAGAAATTCGGATAATGCAAATGGATCCGCTTCGGTGCATTTCCATAATAAGTTGTAAGATTTACAGGGGCCAAATTATGTAGTAACACCACAACTCGTAAGCATAAATAAAAAAAATTCTTTGCAGCAAAATCTTATTTTGCTTTATTGCACCTACTTCAAATAAAATTTTGGTTACTAATCTTGTTTTCCGAAATCTTACTTTTTGGATATCGCACAAGCATCATGTGCAATTGGGGTTGCGACTCTTCTGAATGAATTTGCTGGCCTAGTAGAACGCTCCGGTTAAAGTTCAGCAAAATTTCATTTTATCGGTTCAGATTCAATGCTTTATAAAAATTGTTGTTCAGATTCGGTGCGGTTTCACCAATGACAAAATTTAGGTTTGGAATCAGCAATAAATAAACGATTGATACCAGGGTTTGTTTCTACAACCTGCTGAAACGCTTTGAAGCAATGATAAATGGAGTGGTGATTTTAGCAATTATTGCTTGCTTGTCTGCTGCTGCAGTCAAAGCCATCTCATGCAGCTTGGAATGAAATACTTTGCTATAAAATCTTAAGAAAAGTATAATAGAATACCGTGATTTAAGAAAAAATTTTCTTTAAAATATGAAAAATTTGTGGACAAATTTTGTTACGGTTGCGCCTGGCTATTGTATTAATAGTAAGTATCACGACGCAAAAACTTAGCATTAATTTTTGTGGTGATAAAAAGTTTTCACCTCATGTCTTTTCGAATTTAAACTTGCGTTTAGGTCACATGACTTTGCAAATTTGGGTCGCCTTAGAAAATGGTTGGAAACTACATATACTTGAGCTCAACTAGTTCGCAAATCTTGGAAACTACATATACTTGAGCTAAACTAGTTCGCAAATCTTTTCCTGATTCTGATAGGTTTCCTTATTGAAACACCAACAAGTTTTTCTATTTAAAACCAAAAAATGGTAGTGTAGTCTTGACTGAAAAAATTTTTTGACATTTTTTGCAGCATGCCGATGAATTTGAATCCACTTTGCATTAAAAGCTTGAAGTGCGAGACACAGCATGGATTTGTGTAAAAGGTCATTGTTGTGCAAAATACAATTTTGTGATGAACCAACTTAGTACCTTCATCTCTGTAAATTTTAGGAAATGAAATAAACAAGCTTATTCATCATATTTATTTATGCTCAAGGCAGGTTAATCAGAAGGATACAAATATAATATGACAAAAAATTGGTGATTGGCTTATGACAAAAAGTGGTCGAACTTGAAGTGGACAGTGTGGAGTTAAACCTCGCCATTTGAAAGCATACGTTAACATAGGCCAACATTCGAATTTTCCTGCTCTTTTACATTATGACAAGATCTAAAACAAGAATTTTCGGGCTTTTTAAAAAAGAAAGATTGAATAAAATCTAAAACTTGAGCCTTTTTCTGCTTTTTAAAAAATTATTAATAAAAAGCTAAACTTGCTCTTTCGTTTTCTTTTTTAATTACAAACAATTGAATAAAAGCTAAAACTTCCTTACTTCTGCCTTTTTTGGAAATTTTTAATTACAGCAAAAGCTGAAACTTGCATTTTTAATTTCTTTTCTTAATAATTAATAATTACTGTCAAACAGAAACTTGCGTTTTTCTCTCTTTTACTCTTAGGTCAATCACACAAATAGCATCAACATTTAACTTTCCTGTCGTTATGCTCAGAATCAAGTAGGCTGCAAACCCAGTAATTTCAAAGGCGTGTTTTATTTTGGGGTTTCTAAAAATATCGACTTGGTTTTCTAGAAAAAGTTGTTGGATGTGTGGCTGCAAGAATGTGGCTGAAATAGTAGGGTTATGCCCTCTTCCTCCTGGTTGCGCCTTTGGTGGTTCCCAGCTTTAGTACAAATTTTACAGATGGTACCTAAGCAGAAAAAAAAATGAGAAGCACTGATGTAGCTTAAATTCAACTTCAGTCATTACTTTCTGTTCTTTCCATTTTCGAGTGCTGGCTATATGCCTGAATTTGTTTCATTCCACGCCTCAACAACTGGGCGAAGTCGTTTCAATAGGAGTTTGCTGAGTGTTGACTTATCTATGCTATGTCAATTGCACAACAGCTCGTGTAATATTTATATAACGAAGTTTTTAAAAATATTTGAGATAGCTTATTGGTCTTACGTTGATGACTTTATTTACTTCAAACCGGAAGTTATTATGGACGGTTACATGCAGTAGCACTGAAAAGGGATCCTGGGGTAACCTAAGAACCAGGGTTTTTTAAGGAACCCGAGATCAATCCAGGGTCTTAAGTTTTTTCAAAATGTCGTCTTGGGATAAAAAACCTGTACCCTTCCTCCACATAAAGTCTGCAACTAAAAAAAAGGGCACGACAATCCTGCCAATGAAATTTATCTTCTTACGCCACTGGTTCTGACCCTCAAAAACTTAGATACTGATTCTAGGTCAACCTCATTGCCCTGGTTACATAAATGTATTTTGCATCTTTGTCGTGGTGCTGGAGAAATATCAATGCAGGTTGACGAAGCTATTACTTTTATACGTTGTACTGCTGTAGAATACTACTGCCATAATTTTTATTGCCAGAAGTAGTGCTTTTCAAACTGCACTTTTCTAATAACCTGATGTTATGCTTCACACATGAATGCATTTCGTGTTTTTCTTTTAAAAAGCAGTGAGTAATGAGAAATTACTTTTCTGCAGTCTTTGTATGGAGTTGCGAAACAGCGATTGTACGAAACAAATCTGAGCCAGCTGAATGCCACTCTAAGAACATTAACGTTTCTTTCAATTTTTAAAGTGCAGTCGCCTACAATTGTTAAACTTTTCGAAAACGCAATTGCAATTCTTTTATTTCAAATTAAATATTCACAAATTGGAGCTTATTCTGAACTGGAAGTTTCCCGCTTTTTCATAGACCACGTGTTTTCGCAACATCGAATGCAGCCACTGGAAAAAGCGAAGTTTTGTTTCACTTCATTAGTTTTCCCTTTCTAAACAGCGCTTGCAGCTACGAGATTTGTTTTGAAACGAAAGCAATCGTAACGACAACGCAATAACGAACATTTCTAAATGCTCTAGCAGCGCAAACTTAAAGCGAGTTTAGGAGCTCTCACAGAATTACGTAAATTGGTCTAAAATAGAGAAACTATTCAAATAGACGCAAATAAGTGTATGCAAAATGAATTTCTTGCCGGCCTCAGAATACTTTTGTGGACATTACGACATATGAGTTTCCTATTATTTAGAGAAAAAAGAAATTAAGTATTATGGAGCTTGATCAGCTTTTGATAGGCTAGTTAGATGTCAAAAAGTCGAACAAAGATGCCAGTAACCAAGAAGTGATCAAATATAAATGCTAACAACTTAGAAAACATTGGATCACTGTCAAAACAGTTTGATGACTTGAGGTTGCCGCAGTTGCTGTTTGTCGATTTGATTTTGCTTTGCGGTTAGAACGACGGTGGCATTTTAACTTGGCTTATCGTAGGCATAACTGAAGCAGCTACTGCAGTCGATCGTACTCTGGGAAGAAGACCGTTGTATATTGAGCTGGGGTTCAATTCCTATGATTCATTTATAACATGATTGTATAGCAAAGGCGCTCGTGAACTTCTGGCTTGGCATTCAGCAGTAGCAATAATGTGGAGAATGAAATGTAAGACCTAATTTACTTGGTCATGGTGAGCATATGTCCTGGTGCAAAAAAGATTTGAAAAAGCGCCAAAAACTGCATGATAATTTATTTTTAACTTTAGTGCCTATTGTTCACCGACCAAATTTTAACGTTCGTATGACTGCCTTCTGTGTTTGGAAAGACACCTTACGTAGTTTCTTCTCAGCTCGTACTTTAGTATGGTAGCTGTTGTATGCTTTATGTAACGTAGTATTGTATAGGCAGGCAACAGTCTGTTGTTCATTTGTGAAAGCAAGAACAGGTGTGTTGAAATTCGTTGTTTTTTGTATTAAAGGTGGTGTTTAGAACAAAAAATTGACGTTTGTTGTGGTAAACATACTTTATAAGTAACTGTCGGTTGTAATGTGGTTTGAAAAATAGCCAAATACGTGCTGTGTTGTTCGCTTGTGCCTTTAATCTGGTTCATAACTGCGCCGTGAAATGTCAATTCTTAGTCTATTCGATTTACCAGAAGCAGCGCATACGTGCGCTTGCTCGAACCCGTGTTAACCCTAGCCAATAAAAATTAAATAGCATTGCTGTGTGGCAAGTCAGTGTTGTATAGCCAGTTGGAATATGGGTTCGACGAGACAATGGTAGTGTTTGCTGAGAACAAAAAATATTACTGCATTGTGAAGTAATGTAATAGGTGAATATACAGCTGGTTGGTTGTTAATTCAGTGACATTGTTTTACTGATGGGTTTAATGTGTTGCTTGTGATTTATGGACAAAATTTCGAGTAACTGGCTTAGTAGCTTGCGACAGCTTCAAAACAGTTGTTTCCTCAACATAGAAATTGGACAGCCGATAGTGTTACTTTTGTCTTTGGTATTGGTTTAAGTTTACTCAATATTGTTTGAGTAATCATGTGTGTTTGCCTAATTGTCGGTTATTATCGCGTCTTTTATCAATACCAGATCAATTCAGGAAAGATAATGCTGGAAGAGTTTGTTGGTTACTGGACAAAAGTATCGTAGTTGTGTATTTGCTTCCAAAGATACCCTGATATCAATGCGAAACATTAGCTTTTTGTGTACCGATTGATAATGATATAAAAACGAACTGTTTTTCGAGCAACCTAAGTCATTTATCAGTGCGCCTGTAGTTGTTGAGCGGCAATGTTGTCCAGTGAATTCAGTCGCTGCTAATGGTGACAATGATCGTTTGTTCGAACTCTCGTCTGCCGCGTGGATGTGCACTTCAAAAAGACTATTTACCTCAGTTTTCTGTGTTGTTTCACATTCACCATTTTTGGTAATAACACGTAGTGACAGCGGCTTTGGTATCTCGGAAGCGAGTTTGAACAAGGGTTTGTTCCAGCGCAACCTACGTAACCAGAAAAAAAGCGACATATGATTCAATTAAGATAGCAAGCAAGATTTATTGCCTTTTCAAAATTTCCATTCTTGATCGAAAAACAGATAGTTGCATGTTGTAGGCTCAAAACAGCAACCACTTTTAAATTTGTTTCTTGGTTGAGACTGGCTTTACAGAGAGAAAATTTTAGCGATTGATCATTATTATCTGTTTTGTCACTTGTAAAAATAGTGAAAGGCAAAGACTAAAACTGATGAGGCAAGCGTTTATATGTGGTCTAAAATTTCGGATTTCAAGCTACTATTCATGTGTTTGATATTCTTTGCTAGCTAATGTTTCTTGATGCGTTTGTGTCTGTAGTATTTGTTTAGCCATTCAACCATGGCAGTTTGAGTGGAAAATCTGCAGTTTGACTTTTTTGAAGGCTAGCTGCGTAAAAATTCACATAACGATTTGACAGGCATCGAACCAGCTTTTTCAACTTTGCTGGCAGTAGCCTTTTCTCTCTGCAATCCTGGCTACATTGTAACGGTGAAAATATGAGCTTAGTTCATCTTACAACACTGGTCATGATATTGTGTAAGTTTCAAACTGCAGTTCAATTCCTGCTCATCACGTTCAATTCCTGCTCATCACGTTCATGTTAGGATGATGTAGCTATATGCGAGCATAGGCTAACTATTTTTCAGCTGCTGATAGCGTATCGTCCATCAAATTTGTATCATTAAAAATAGAATTGATTTATTGTTCTTGTGTCCTCGTTCTTAGTAGTAGGGTTTATAAACAGCACGAAAATGGGCTTATTCTAAATTATCATGTTTAACTTAGCGTTGATTGCAAATTTTGAGTTCATTCACGACAGGTTGAGCAACGAAATAAACGTGATTTAACCGTACGTAATTTGTCAACGCATATTTCAAACTGCTAATGTAATGTCAGGTCACGTTAAGCTTTCCATTTAACGAAGCCAGTTGCATGATCATAGCAATTTTCGCCCCAGTATTTGGAGGGAGAGGTATTAATTTTTAAGAGCTGGCAAGGTTACTTTACACTAAGTTGTTTGGTCCTTGACGCAGTCTGTTTATTTTCTTTTGATCGTAGCCTAAGTAAAACACAGAAGATTTAATTCTAACTTCTCCGCAGGATTAGGCTTTGTTTATACTTGACGAATATGAAGATATATTGGTTTTTTCGCTGCTTGGTTGTGCTGAAAAAACTTAACGTTTTTGACGTATGTTTGGCCTTTTCCTGAACTTGAAGCTTTTTACCATCTAGCCTTGTAAAACGGCGCTTTTGACGAGAAAATCCTCTAAACGTTGGTAGCCGCTAGGCATGTCTAATTCCCTTATCAAGAGCCATGCTTGTAAAATTCAATTATTTCTTAATAGCGCGCGTATGCATTGCGACGTAAAGCTATAGAGCTACTTTTCGGCATATACGAAATAGCCACAGACAGCTTGATTAGTTTGGCGACAACCAATTCGGCAACTTACTTCGGTTTAGCTGCAGATGAACGCCGTTTCAATTAATCGATGTTAGTTAAGCGCCGTAAGAATTATTCTGCTGTCAATGTTATGAGCTCAGTTAAAACTTATCGACGCGATTGTAATATGGGCTTAAGCTAAATTTATTGCTTTTTTGTTTTAATGTGTAGAATAATCACTTGTTAGTTTATTTTATTTCCGATACCAATAAGTACTCGTTTTGATTGTGCAGAAATTATTCTGTGAATAAAATGTCTTGTGATTATAACGGCGCTGATAGCATTGACTTGGGATCGCTGGCTATTGGAGTCTCTGTGAAACAAAACGGTGATTTAAATCACTGGAATCCATGTGCTCAATTTCAAGATGGCTCACAAAACTTAAGTGAATTTCGCCAGGGAAAGTCGCAATATTCCCCCGCCAACAAATACGACAAAAACCAATTTGTCAGTGGCAACCCAGGGCAACCGAAACCGCAGTATTACAGTCCTGTCCATACTGAGCCTGGTACAGCCGAATCACTAGCACCTAAACCTCCACCACAAATGCCACCAGGAATGTTTGGTGCCGGGCCTCCGTCAGGTGGTGGCTTTTCAACCATGGCAGCTCTGGGAATGCTAACGAATAAAACAATCGAACGATTTTTTCCCCAACAAAAACCGCCAATTCCAAGTCCAGGCTTTCCTCCTTGCAATTTTGCGGTGAATCAAGCTACGGCTACAACTGCTGCTGGGATAAATTCAGCATATAGTCGTTATCCCTCGACTTCTCCTCCATCTCAGCAAGTATTGAGCTCCAGTTATGCCTCTTCAGGCGGTGCATACAGCAGTTATTCACCCCCTGGCCACCTGCCGACCGGTCCTTCTGCTTGGCCCACTGCTTTTCCCACCGGTCAAGAATCGTTACGTCATGGAGCTCCCTCGGTCAAGATGGAGTGGAACGAGTTCGGATATGGTTCAGGCGACAACATTAGCGCTCGCATGCCTGGTCCAGCTCTTTATCGCGAAGGTAAGCACACCTGCAATAATGATACTTTGTGATTAGATGGTTGCTTTCATGACGAATTTTGTCCGAGAATTTGACTCAAGTGTAAACAAGCTAAAATTGCCGACGACTGGGTTTTGCCTAAAGTTTTTGAAACAAACTTTTAGCAATTTCGCGAACTTCGCATTTTTGCATACTAAAACATAGTAAGCGAACGCTTTAAAATGTCAAAAACATTGATGTAAAGGTTTTGTTGTTTATCATTGTGGTTACCTAATTTGTTACAATTAATTTTAATATTCGATAATGACTCTGGATGAGAGCCAGGCGTTAAAAGGCGCATGGAAATGAATGATGAATTATAATGTTCTTGATCTAAATTTGTGCCAAATATCGAACTCTTGTGTCAAGCTTACTTTTGGAAGTTGAGTTCAAGTTTTTATTACATGTTTATCAATACAGTGAAAAAGTTCTGCTTAGAAACTTACCAACTGGGGGGGGGGGGGGGGCATCGGTTTAGAAATTATTTGAATACCAGCATTGCATTACGCTTATTATTAAGAATCTTTTTAAACAGCATACCGGCCTGATCACCATGTTGTTGCGACGATTGAAAAAGACATTTACAGCTATTGATCCTGCCCGGTTGCCTTGCTTGTCGTATAATACACCGAAGCCATGTGTGCAAGTAACTCCAAAGCCCCACCCGACGCTGAACATAAGCTGTGCGCGCATACCAGCACAGGTTGACCAATGACTGAGGGTAAAAAGTATATTGCTCCCGATCTCTTTTCGTTTAGACTCACTAGACAAGAAAGCCATCTACTTGCCGCACTATGAAGGGTTTCACCTTGCAAATGGCAGCCACGGCGGTCATCGCCGAGGGGAAAACTGCTGGTGCAAGTGATTTTTATACAAGCAGCTTGGGTCAGCTTTTATGTTCAAACGCACATTAGGATAGCAGTGTTAATTTTCCGCAGTTTTCCGATAGGGGGAATTGTACCGTTTTTCGGTGTAATTAGGAAAATACTGCTTAGGTGACCAGTCTTGTTGTATTCAGAGCATTGACTACTTTATAAGCGATTTTTCTGAGCAGGAAAGTAGTTTGTAGTAGGAGAATAATAATGGGATTTATTCGCAATTAGTAAAAAGAATAAAGACAAAATGCTGGTAAACGCTTTATTAAAACGTTTTGTTTTTGCATTAAAAGCATCATCAGTTAAATTTGTAGTTAACTAAGAGCTATGCTAAGACAAATACGGTGGTAGTTTAATCCCCAAATTCTAAACCCAGCATGCACATTTTATTGCACTGTAGCGTTTATTCATCACCAATAATAAAGGCTTATGCGATGGAGCGATGCTTTGTTACCTGTAGCCTGACGCACTATATCTTGCGTAACTTTTCAAACTCTTATTACGGGTTGTATGTCCAACAAACGGTTTTGGTGTTGGCTGTTCTTGCATTTTGAGTTGCGAATCACCCATGAAAGGAAGTTGGACATTATTATGTAAATGCGTTTACAGGAAAATTGACACAAGAACCTTTAAGCGTTGAACCCAGTGACGTATAAAGGTTTTTAAATGTGCAATTTAATCGATGGGCTTCTCTGGGTATTAATTGTACTTTTTTTCTTTCTTGATACCAGCAGCAGGCGGTGATCATAGCTTTCATCGTAAATGATGTTGGACAAGGTGAAGCCTAGGTTTCGATCGTAAATGATGTTGGACAAGGTGAAGCCTAGGTTTCGATGCTATTTTCCGATTTACCAGGCTATTCATTTTATTTATCGAATTATCAGTTGCAGTTTGATTAGCTTATTGTATACTGGTCTGGTAATGGCATTGAAGAACCTGTAATTATTACGTTTTACATAATGCTGGTAGTCCATTCATAAAACACATAATGTGACCTTTTTACTTCTGAGTACGTTTTGTAGGTCGCAGTTTCCTCTTTACTCCGTCTATTGTATTTCACCTTATATCTATCCTTATTAGTAATTCATTTGTGGAAAGGACTATCAATTATTTAATTTTTGGTTGTAGTTAATTGATTAAAGGGTATCCGGGTTTTAAAGCTAGCTTTGTGCATTTGTTTTCTTAGGAGGGCAACTAAATGTATTCAAAACAATATCAGATCACCACGGAAGTCTTCAACTTGTTACCCCTGTTTAAACTTTTTGCCTCCCACTTTCCTATCAAACTTAATGATATTATCATTAACTAAGTTAAGATGTAACCATTGATTTCTCTTGCATTCCCGTTCCAACTGATTTAATGAAGTAAAGAAAATTCTGATCGTTGATGAGAAACACAATGTAGTTATAATAAATAAAAAAATGCAAATGTAGCACTCTGAAGCAAATATAGTTGTGCGGTCATATTAGCTTAGGTAAAACGCGCAGATCTTTTACGCTAACGCTTAAGAAAAAACTTAAACTTCTAGCCGTATTATCTACCAATATACGTTAGAACAGGTCCGTAGAACATTTAGTTAACACTAAATTTCATCCCCCCTGCTCTGATGCTTTGTACCACCCAGGAGTAGATATCCCTCTGGTTGAGAAGTTTTTGCTACGTTACTTTGGGTCTGAAGAAAATTGTCAAACCATCCATCCAAGTTTACGGTTGCTTTTTGGTCGCACACTGACAGCGCATGCTCGAGTGTTCTTGGTTACACCCACTCCGTCTCACATTTTTGGCTAAGCAACGAAAAAAGAACTTTACTGTAGGCTACACATGTGAAGTGTGCAGGTGAAGCAGTGGTGTTGGTAGGTGGCGATTGGGCCCCGGTGGTACTCAAGCTTGAACAAGAAACATCTTTACAAAATACCACGGAAATGAAGACAAGCTTGGAGTCGACTAGTTGGTGAAAGAAAAATACTAGGCCAGCGGTTCTCAACTGGGAGGCACTTTGCTCCCCAAAGGAGGCATTATTTTTTAGGGAAGGAAATTCATCTAGGTAGGAAATGGGAACGAAAAGTCCGGGTCTGAAGGAGAAAAACTTTTGTTGTGCAGGATGCATTTGCACCAGCACTGATTACCAAAAACAAGGTCTAACCTTCGTCTTAGGACGATGAATTTGATGTTATGTCTGGGGTGGCTGCTCATCTTTGTTATCAATCTCCAAAAAAAGGCCCTTATCTGAAAATTTGTGGTATTACGGCAGATTCGTTAAATTAGGTGTCTTTAAGGGAGGAACGGAGATAAATCGTTGGAACCACTATGCTAGGCCTTTTTTTGTGAAAATGGGATTATATGTTGTCGACCTGTGCTTAAGAATCCTCCATCCGCATGAGGTTTTCACGCATAACTGGCTGGATCTTTGCTACGCAACAAGTGGGTGATGGCTGCCTCAAAAAGTTAAAGCTTGTTTAGCAGAGTTTGTGTCGCTTTCAAACAAGTCCAGCTATTCAAGGTCTATTATTCGTATTCCACCTGCCAAATTTTGTTTTATTTGGTGTCTATTATACGTTGCAGTTTGCTCTTGACCTGTTATGAATTCGATTTATAAATAGAAAAAAAACAAACGGCTCTGTATAAGAGCTTTTGTAAGTCTTAATGTAGTCCCGTTTTTCTGGGGAGCAAATAACTGTTTGTTTGGTTTCCATTAGGGGTAGATTGCAGGCATAGCGTGAAACATTTTCTTTTCTCTATTTGGTTTTATGCGCGGAGCGCGCGATAAATAGAGAAAGAAAAATGTTTCACGCTAAGCCTGCAATCTACGCCTAATGGAAACCAGCCTTAACCTTACAATCAAAGTTTGAATTTTTTTGTTGCTCTCCACAACCTTCAAACTAACTCTTTGACATCTATTTGTTGGTTGTCAAGTCTTTTGTTTGTTGATGTAGTTCAGCAGCTCACTGCTTACGGCGATTTGATCTTTTGTTAAATTGTAAATTAGATAGCTTGAAAGCACATTTATGTATCATCGTTATCTTGTTTATTAAGTTGTCACTGAACAATAACCTTTTACTTAGATATGCTCACTAAGATAGATAAAATATGCCGATTAAAATAAAATCTTCGAAAGTTAGAGAGAAAAGTGGCAGATCGTGGTAGGCATACCGTATCGTATACGTGCAATGTCTTGTTGAACATGGAACAAAAAGAAGGGTAGCATTATGCTTTGCTATGTAGGAACCTAAGTGCTTAGTAATCCCTGATTAAACTTAAACTTTATTACACATAACTATTGAAAGCAAATTTTATCAATGTTATTGAATGGTTTTGATGGTAGGATTTGTTAAAAGTTCTTGGTGTGCTGTGTTGCTAAAACTTTCAGCCGTTTTTGATCGTATCCTTCATCGTACTTGATCTCGATTGCAGGAAAATACAGAATAGTTAAGCTCACTGATGATAGATTCGTACGTGTAAAGGCTGGTTTCCATTAGGCGTAGCGTGAAAAATTCTTTGTTTCTCTCTTTAGTTTTATGCGCGGAGCGAGCTCGCTCGAATTGCGGCCTGCAATCTATGCCTAATGGAAACTAGCCTTAAGAGCTCGGTGTTCTGGGCACTTTCGTCTAAGACAGTGTTTCTCAACCTTTTTCGTGCCGTGACCCACTTCAAAGGGCCAAAATTTTTTGCGGCCCACTTTAATGTGATAATTACAATGTCACTGGGATAAGCATAAGATGACATGGCAGTGAACTTGATCTTCAAAAAAAAGGTCATTGCCTCTTCAGTTCACAGGATGACCTCTGCAATTCACAAGTACTGGTTCATATGACTGTTCATGTGGACCAGCATTTCTCAACCTTATTCGGCATGTAAGCCCATTTTCAAAATACACAGAGGTCCGTGGCCCAACCGAGTTACGTGCTGCGGCCCACTTGTGAATTCAGCTACCAAGCTCTGGCCCACTAATGGGCCATGGCCTACCGGTTGAGAACCACTGGTCTAAGAAATAATGAATAGATACCGCTGCACTGTGACTTCCTGCCTTAGCACAGTGCGGTTACTGATAGACGTGTTGCGGAAAGCTTTTGGGAGGACGGTTTTACGACTGCCAAGTTTCAAGTTTATGTGCTTGGATAAATTACCAATGGAACGGTCACCTCTGGTGAAACTCGTCAGTAGTCTCATTTTCTTGCCAGCAACTTTGCAATCGTCAGTTTAAAATACTTTCTTACTACAATGACGTAAAACAGATGGAATTTTTGCCAACAAACGTCAACAACTAAAATGCAGAAAATATGACAAAAATTCAAACACGGATCAATTTCAACTTCCGGAAGCTACTAGTTAAAGTAGAATAACGGCTTTCAACTTTTCAGGTTTCAGTTACAAAAACATTTGTGCCCTACACAATAAGCTGTAACGTTCTAACATGATGGATTTATCTACATCTGTTGTCATCTTGTATGCACTACCAGTCGGCGTTAATTGCAAAACGAACCAATCTCAGCTTGATATTAAGCTAGAATAGAACACATATGACGGTAACCTCTAAGTGAAAATGTAAAAACCTTTACTCTTGTAGAAAATATTACTTTTGTCAGCTTTTCAAAAATGAGAACTGATAAAACACAAGATAAACAAGATTGGGAGGCTGCGAAATGACATGGCAATTTTCCGGTGCACACTTACCTATGCAGTATGCATGTCGTCGTGGTCGACTGAAGCAATAGCTGGAACTCGGAGGGTAAGCTTAAAAACAAGCCCTTGCTTCAACCCAATGCGCAATCTCGCAAGTAAATAATGAAGGTCACCACACCAGTCCATCTGCTGAATGCGTGACCACGCCAGGTTGAAGCCTCTTTTTGTATCGCAAAGCTTTGCTTTTTACTGCTGCAGATCATTGACTGACAGATATTTGTTTTCATTTGGCTCCTTATTATATCAGTGTATATACCAGTTTTAATTTGACGTTTTTTGATGGGAAAATATCTCTAGTACACATTGCAAAGTACAGATTGCGTGTGAAGGCAAAGTTAGCGATTTACACATTGTTGCTATATTTGCAAATTATCTTACGCTTGCAGTAGTGCTCAACTTGGCTGCAAAGAGATATAAAGCAGCACCGGTCATGTCAACCGATACAGAATTTGGCTTTAATCTGTTATGAAAAATCTTCGATATGCAATGCATATTTTTGTTTCTATAACCTTTTCAACGTAAACAAGTCGAAGAGCACCTGGTAAGCATTAGCAAAATATTTTATCATTAGCGTTGAAGGTGTTCATACATAAAAGCTAGATAGATTTACTTAACTACTACAGTAGATTTAAAGACCCAGGCTAGACTATAGTAAAGATGGTCAGCTTTTATGACAAACTATAATTAGGATGTTCGATGCTGTAGCGGCCAGAGAATACTCGTAGAAAGTCGTTTCCATGCTTCTTCAGGCTCCAAAACGCGTTTCCTTACATTTTTAATGCTCTCATCCCTTTTTGATACTTGTATGATTTAAAAAGTAGTCGTGGCTTGAAAGGATTTTTTTTTGGGAGGGGGGCACATAAATTTTGTCGGTAGCGTTTCTACATTCTTTTTTTTTGGCAAGACATCTATGGCAATAAGTAATTTTATCTAGTGTACATGTATCTGTTTAAATTGTGTTTCCTTTTGCCTCAAATGTTTTAGTAACACTCAAAATTGAGTGTTGTGATTATGGTCCTAAATCATGTCATTTCGTAATATATCATTTATGTTAGTGACAAGTTTTCAGCTTTAATCCAAAATACGCCAGTATAACACGCAGCGTTTTTGCAAAAATTTACCGATTCAAGCTAGCTTTTGATTTTGATAAATCAAACGAACTGCTCGCGTGTATTGTATGTAATCCGCATTGCGATGCTCAAAATAGTATATTCTAATCATCAATATCAAAGATTATATTTTGGGATTAAGCAAAGGTTTCTAGTAAATAGTTGACGAAGGATTTTCTGCAGTGCAATGCGATCCACATAGCTTGTCGGCAAACGGTAAGCATCGACGCTGGATGCGCGTAAGGTCAACAAAGGGTCATTTCGAACTTCTAAGTTCATCTAAAGGTCAACGGGGCTGACGTTTCACGCCGACGTCCGTTATGCATCAGTAATTTTTGCTGCATGCTGCCATCTAAATATGAACATTGGCAAAAAGACTTGCTGATATTCATATCGTTCGGCCAACAAACGTTAGGTAAACCCATTGTCTGCCTTTTTAGCGCTATTTGGTGATCGTATGCTAATTGGCATTAGGCGTGGCGCTAGTCAGTAAGTTAATTTGCTAAACACGGAACTATTGCATGCATAGACCTATTCAAGTATACAGATTAAGCCAAACAACACCTGCCTTGCTAAGCAATCGTAGATATTGTACGCATTTCCTGTTGAAACCAGACGATAAAGTAAATTGGGAACGTAATAGCGAGTACTGTAACAAAAAAGAACCAAAATCGCACGCAGATCTGGATCGTTTGATTATGAAGCAAATGATATTAAATGCAACTTGGAATCATAGCAGCTTGCAAACAGTTAAGCAAGCAATTAAGTTTGAAGCTGATGAGGATAGATCTTTCAAAAGTTGAGTTTATAGTGACACGACTACTTTACATGTCGGGCGTGTTGCCACAACGTTGCTGTCAGTATGTGTAAGCAACTACTTTTGCCATTAAATTTACGTCAAGAAACTCATTATTCAGCCAACTTCGCCAGTAAAACAACTGTGATAAATATTCCCAGCAGTTGCTTATTTTTTTTCGTACTTTTAAACCAAACTTTAATTCAAGCTGAAATTCACTGTTCGTGAGTTTCTGCTTTGCTTACTGCAGTTAATGTTTATGTAGCTTATATGCTGCAGTTATTGGTGCATTGACTTTGTTGTTCCAAGTTCTCTTTTGTTGACCTGGAAAAAGCTTAAACGCCATTCGCACAACTGCTGAATGCCTTAACGATAGTTTTTGGTAAATTACTGCCTGCGTGATGGTGTAGCAGTTGGAGCCTCGCCTTCGCACTCGTCAAACGTTGGCTCAATTCTTTTTTGGGGTCTCACCGAAAACTTTAAATGCGGTATTCGCAGCTTCCTTGCTTGACGCTCAATTCAAAAGCGATGGCGTGGAGAAAAAGTCGGCAAGTTCGCCAGTTGCGTCTTTGGGCAACACTCTTCATTGAATGTTTTTTTTCTTTATGTGACAGACAGGAGGTGGGGTCGATCGGTCTACTTGATGCGATGACCCAATCTCGCAAATGACTAGCGAACAGAAAGTAAGCTTACATGAATAAGCCAAAAAGAAAAAGCTAAATGAACATGAAGACGTCGAGCAATTACTTTTTTTTTTAAGTTTTACCATTAATTTTTCTTGTAAATTGCTGTCAACATTATCACCATTCGCGCCAAAACAAAGGATTGCTTGCATTGTAGATGGGCGATTAAATGTCATTTGATCTAGCTGTCGGAACTTTCACGTCTGCATTTCGTGTCATTCTTATGCTGCGCGTCAACTTGGTGCGACGTCACAAGCCTGCTATCCAATAAAAATTCGTGAGTATGATTGAGTGCGTCATTTTGTGTTGCAAGCACTGGCATTGCACAAAAAGCTGTTTCAAAACAAAGGTAGCAATATTTTGTCGGCATGACCGCATTTTGTAGTTGTTTTAGAGGGTAGAAAACGTCAAGTGCCCATAAAGCACGATTTTTTTAACACATCTTGGGATAGAAAGTTCCATTTTACTACGGTCTTGAATACTACCGGTCGTTGTGATTTAATTAATGACAGGCCAAATATATATGCTTCTTGTTTTCAACGTGCACATCCAGACAACTGCAACTACGTTGTTGGGAGTGTTTGACTATTGTCTTCGTTAAAGCGCTCGATAGCACAGTGTTATTGATGCATTGTCTTTTCGCGAAGTTGCAAAACTGCCGCCTTGTTGACAGTTTCATGGAATTTTCACGAATAAGTCTAAAACTTACCGGTTTTGTTCGCCTTTCGTCAAGTGATCTCGCTGACGTGCGCTTCTTCGTGAAATCTTATTTGTTGAATAGTGGTTTATAGTTGCACTTAAACTACACAAACAAAGGAATAGTGTTGATAGATGTGATCTGTTGCCAGTGCTCAAACAGGAGACCAAGTTGGCCTAAAGTTTTGGGCGGACAGTATTATATTTGAAAAAACCAAAGACCGTGAAACGTTTCGAATAGATTGGCGGCCAGTTTTCAAAATCCGGTATTCTGAAGTGAGGTTTAAATTGGTTTTGCGAATCCAAAGTTTAGCCAACAACCTGTGCTCTTGCCAAACTCTTGACACCTCGCAGCATTCTCCGCGATCTTTCCTAGAGCTTTGTGTTGAAGTCTTTTCATTTTTCTGCCACTCGATATGGTGCAAAGCGGGATGTGCGTGCTGCAGCAAACATGCTGTTTGACGCAATAGAATTAAAATTGTTGTAGCTGCGTGTGCAGTTGAAGCGCACGATTGAAAATTGCTCACTTTCGAATTCGTGAGTTCTAGACCAGAACGTTTTTTCCAGGGTCCTCCCCTACTTACCTCTGATTCAGTCTTGTCCCGACCGCGGACTTTTTAGGCGGGATCTCTGTTATTTGTGGAAATTAGGAAATGCTATCTCCAAAAAAAAGGTCCCACTTGATTAAATTGCCAACAGCCTTTTGCAGATTGATGTCTTTGTCGCAGGTATATATGCAAACTGCACAACAAAATTTGTACACCCCAAAACCAGGATTTTTTTACCCAAATTCTCCCTAGAACAACTTTCGTTCCGTGAAGAAATAATTCTTGCCTTGGAAGTCACTTAGCTACCGACCGAGACGCTTTCAGTTTCGAATGTAGTTCAGCACTTATATGGTGCAAGAACTTGTGGGGGCTAGAAGAAGACTTCTGCCAACTACTGGTTTTCCATAGTTAGCTATTGACAATTGTTCGCAGGGTTGGTTGAGGATGTAGTACTGGACTAGCGTAACGAAATGCTATAGCTCGCATTTGTGAATCATGCAAGTGCAGACTGGTGTTAGTAGTTCTCGTGCTTAGCTAGGGTGGTTGCTGCTGTTTTTTAGCTTTAATACCAGTGTTTCTAGTGCCTAAAGTACTGCTTATAATTATTTCAAACGAAAAAATATGGTTTTCTTATTGATTTTTAAGATTGTGTTCGTGCTCTTAAAATTTTAGACGTGATAGGTTTCATTTCTTCAATCGTATCTCTGCCTCAGTTAGCGAATATTTTAAATATGCGTCATCAAGCAGAACAGGCATGTCTTGATGACGCTAAGCGGTGAGTACTCTATCTTGCGTTTATTTCATGTTAGTTGCAAATGTTTGCATTGTAAAGTTGCATCCAACTTGCTTCAAACAAAGTCAGATTGCTCATTTTATCTTGAAGGTTGCAAGAGGCCCAAATTGAAATTTTAAATGCTTCTATCAATGTCACTGCACTTGCAAACTCACTATTCCACATTTGAAATATGATTTTCCATCTTATATTGCCAAACTTGACCTGCTTATGATCTCGAAGGAATCGAATTTATCACTAATAATCTCTAATAATCTGTTAATTTAATTAATTGATATAAAGGCATATAGGCTAACTGCAATCAGTTGAATAAAATACCACTTCCACGACCGGTTTCGTTCCTATTAGAACTCGTCAGGTGGACTCAGGTATTGAACCGACGATCGCATGAATTGCTTCATGCGGTTTATGCCACTCCGCCATCGGTCCTTACAACTCCGCCAAAGGACCGATGGCGGAGTGGCATAAACCGCATGAAGCAATTCATGTGATCGTCGGTTCAATACCTGAGTCCACCTGACGAGTTCTAATAGGAACGAAACCGGTCGTGGAAGTGGTATTTTATTCAACTGATTGCAGTTAGCCTATATGCCTTTATATCAATTAATTAAATTAATATCTTAAACAGGCTAACACCAGCTCCTATAATTCGTCTAATAATCTGGTGAATCATGCTTCCAAATTTTAACTTAGAAACTAGGATTTCACATAAAACGTATTTTATCGAAGGCATTATCCCAGTTATCTGATCGATACTGTTCCGTGTTGTTAATCGATTTATTTTGTCAAAAAAGAAATGCCCTGCAAGATAACCGGTTCTGAAAATAAAACGATTTCGAACGCATCAGAAGTTATGGTCTGCTGACAAATGCTGCGGTACAGACATTGCACTGTTGGCGCGTTTGACTTGAAATATTGTTTTGCAGCTCAGGTCCGTGTTGGAAGATTGAGCAAATGATTGACAAGCTAAAATCGAGCTTACCGGCGCGATTTAGACAAGGCCAAATGTTTTCTTTCAGCACTCGATGTTTAGAAAAACAAGATTATCTCCACTCAGCTTTTTTATTTGAAAGTTATCTTTACCTGTAGGCTTTTTTGAATCTGAGCTAACGTTAGGTTTCGTGTGCTGGAATTTTTACCTACTTCTAGCGCGTATTCGTCGCCAAATTTTATTACAAAACTTTTGCTAAATACATATGTGACGACACACACGTCATCCTATGATGTCATAGTGTGTCTGTTGTCACAACTGTTTTGAGGAATGCCTTCGCCGCAAAGGTAGCGACGAAAGCGCAGTATCTCTACAGTAGTTACCGCGAGGTTTGAAACCGCTTTCATGTGGATGGTAAAAACCGATAGAAGTTCTTGAAAAAGTTCTCTATATGCCGCAATTTTCAAAATCAGTGACAATTCCTCCTCCCCCAACTTTTCAGCATAGATTTTATTGTTACTATTGCAGTATTGCATAAAGTGCTCTAAACAAATGAACCGAATTAGTGTGATGTGCAGTTTCCCTTGCACTGAGAGTTCGATCTTTGGATTTAGTTGGTCAACATTTTTGAAATGGCTGCTTAAACAACATTTAAGCTAAAGATGTTTTATGATCTAAATATGTTAGTTATTTACTTCACCCTTGGATTTTGTAAAATCATATTTTTCTGCATTGTTTATGTTTCCTCGCGTTTGCGAGTACGTTATTGCCGACGATAATGCATTTGCAATCTGTAGATGACAAAAACGATTGTCTAAGAGATTTGGCATTTGCGATGTGTGCGTACCAACGTCAATTAGTGTTTGGCTGTGTACTTCGACTTTAGCTTTAGCTAAGCTTCGTTCAATCAAAAGTTTTAGGCGTTTCAAGTTTTTGAAGAACACCTGCTTATGTTTAAAACTCTGCTCGGCGCATGTTAAGTTATTAAAATAAATACTACGCTCGGATTATATCATTAATCTTAATTCCAAAGCGCAGAGCTTGTATTAAAAACCCGATTAAACTCGGTAATTTTTTTGGTTCTTGAAAATATAATTGTAAACCGGATAGCCGAAAGCCACACCTTTCTGTTACAACAATTTATGGTGAAGAAATTAAAATAGCTGAAATAATTACTGCTTCAAGAGAAATATACAGTTGAAAGTGGAAAAAATTAATAAGTGACTCTGTTAAAATTTGTGAGAATCAGCACAAATGAAATTAGATGAGAAAAGCCGAATCGCGCGTTTTTTTGTTTCATCATCTTCATCAGCTTTTGTTATAACAACACGATTAAACGTAATATTTGCATACTGTACCGCGGGCTGTTTTTTAACATTTTCCAAAATGCCTTGTTTTAATGCATGGCATGATTAGTTGTTTTAAATTAAAAACGTAAAATCTTGCTGTTGAAATAACCTAGGTATAAATAACTCAGTAAAACAAAAAATTTCTTCAGTTTCTATCTGGGATGAGCGTCAGTTTTGGCGGTAAAAAGAGTAGCCTTTCGGTTGATTTCCTATTGCTTTCCGAACGTTTATAATCTTTATCGCCCACATCGTAAAATGCGGTTTTGTTAAATCAAAAGTTTCAATGAATTTTGTATTTCCATGTCGATTCATGTTAATCATAAGTTGGTGTTATTTCAAATTTTTCCCTCTGTGGTTTGGTATCTACTTTAAACCAAGTTACTGTTGTATATAGCAAAAAGTACCGTTCTCGTACTATGCTGTTTTATGTAAGCCGTAGCGATAAGCTAACGTAAAATTGACATTGCAGATGTAAACTTATAATTTTGTTATACTTCATCGAGGCATGAGTACGCGTTTCCCGGAAAGCTACGTGGCAAACAGTTCAAATTTTCAAAGTTTCGACTGCATTATGTTTTTAGTCATTTTGTTGTGGTGAGATATTCCGATTTTTGCAATACCTCAAACTATCTGCGAGCATTAGGCCATACCCTAATGGCAGTTTTGTTTCTAAACTTTTAATAGTAACTCGATTTGCTTAGTGTCGGACGCCTATGCGTGCGTCAAGTCTTACCGGAGCTTTATAGCTGAATGCTGGGTTGGAGGCCCAGGGGAGTCCCACAAAGATTTGATTGAAAACACCAAATCTCAGCTCTTTGACTTGGCACGGCTTGCAGGATCGAAGTGAAGTTAAACTTGTTACGCCGTTGTGCCAGCGCCATTGCTCCACTTCAATCATTAGCACAAGATTACATGCCGATGGTAGTGCGACAAGTAAGGGATGGAGCGTGAATGCACTATTTTTCTTGATGAGTGGGAGTTTCAACGTGCGCATTAGGTTCATTTCAACTTTCGATTTACAAGTCACAATTGGTTCACTTATTATCTTCAATTTTTGGAGCTTTGTTTGCGTTTGGTGTGAAACTAGCGATGACTCGTCAGTTTGGCAGAACTCTGGCACCTGCGAAAACACTCTATAGATTGTGATTGCATGTTACGATAATGGCTTATTTGTTGTAGTGCGTTCTGCCTGTAAGGCGTGATGTTTTATCTCTGATTTCCATGAAAACAAACCGCACCTCTTTCAAATTTTTTATTTTCGAACAAAACACAAACCAGCATGCAATATTTGGTATTGGTATTTAAGCGTTTTCCCATGTTAATTGGAATGCATTTTATCCCTTTTGCTGATACAGTTTTTAGTCCTGACGTTGAAATAAGTACGGACGTTGACGTAACAAGATTCTGCTAGAAGAGAACATAATTAGACGATGATTACAATCCTTTGCTGTTCCATACTTGCATAATGTTTTATCTGAAGGCTATTTGCCGTTAACTTCTATGTATTTATTCCTCACATTCTTTTTTGGTGAACTGGGTTTTTTAATATCCGAAGGAACGAATGCTGTCTGGTGGTTGGTAGGAATTTCGATGCTGCTAGACTTACTCGAAAGCTTCAACTGCGAACTAGTCTCTTCGCAACGCTCCTTGAGAGCATATTGATGAGATGAGTGAGTTTGGTCCTTCTCTTTTGTTGAAGCTATTCTAGTTTCAATGTCTTGATTTCTGGACTCTGGTTCGATTCTGGTGTTTACTCACTTTTATTTACAAAGGTTGAATTGATAGTGTTATAGTACAACGTTGCCCCTGATTTTGTGCGTGAAATTCACTGCGAAAGTTTCACTGCCAGTGCATTTGTTTTGCAAAATCATTGAATAACATACTCACAGAAGTTCCGAGTTAACGTGCCGAAATTCCACAGTTGCACATCCATAAATCAAACAAAGAGTAAAATATTAAATAGCAGTACAACTTGCTCTAGCCCAATGCTCTTTAACAGGGGTTCCACAAAACATGTTGTGGAGTTCCATAAGTTTTGAGCGTTCCCTGAGGGTTTCTTGTTTTTTCAGGAAAAAATCATATCTTGCTTTAGTTTGTTGATGCGTCTGTGTCAGTGCTCTTCAACCTTTTTTACCATCGCGGAACCCCTGTTGAAGAGCGCTGGTCTAAGTCATAGAAGTTTTCTCTTTTGGATGCACAAGGAGTCTGACTACACAGTCCCGACGCAGTCGCGGCTCTAGTAAAAGCGTCGACCTTTTTTTATTTTTATTTTTGGTGGCCACCTCCGAATAGCCCAAATCACATGCATTTAAGGCCCGGTTGCAGTAAGAGAAAGACAACAAAGTCTTTGTTATTGAAACTGTTGATCTGTTCTACTAATAATGGCAGCAAAACTATGCTATTAGCGCATTAAAATGTTCCGTGGCAAGCGCGAAAGTACATCAAGGGTTCCGCGATGACAAAAAGGTTGAAGAGCATTGCTAGCCTGTGGCTGAATCAGACCGTCTCTAGATCATAATTTGTCAGCATTACGTACTACTGCAGTAAGAGATTCAATAATTGTGTCTATCTCTAAATCAGTGCTTCCCAAACAGGGAGGCCAAGTCAGATTTTATGGAAAGTGAATCAAGACTTTTAGAAAAATCACTTTCAAAAAGAAAAGGTCTTCAAATTTGTTTTGGGACAGAAATGTGAAATTGACACTTCCAAAAAATTGATCACCTCGAAAAAGTAATTTAATTTTTTGTTATTTGTATTCGTTGTGTGGCGAATATAGTGAATGTCGGCAGTGGTGGCATTCAACACGTTCTATCAGGAAAAAAGCTAATAACTGTTTTCACAATACTAAGCAAATGCTTTTTTGTTTGGCGTTTGAAAATTCAAGCCGAAATATTTTTTCCCGGCTGATTGACACCTCTAAATGTGAGGGAGTTGAAGGATAACTTCAGACAAAGCGGGGGAGGCGCTGCAATGAAAAGGCTGGGAAGCACTGCTCTTAATGTTATATCTGCCAACCTTTTAAAACCCAAACTGGGAGGGGGATTCAAACTCACATTCATACCAATCATTCGAGCAATGGTTATTGGCTGATAGGTATTAAGCATGACTGAACCGGCTATGCTCCCCGATGGTTTTCATATTTTTTTAGCAAGTGTACCTCTTTTGCTTTCTTAAAATATTGGAAACCTCCATCAATATTCTATCGAGGACTTTTGAGAGGGTGAAGGTCGCATTTTTTTGAGATTACCTTGTTGTGGAGGTTTGCAACTAAAGCAGCAAAGTTATCTGGAACTCAAAAACTAACAATTATTGAGGTCGTTTGGAAATTCCTCATGGATCCTAGTTTAAGAACCATTGTTCTATACCTGTGGACATGTTTTGAACCCCACTCCCAGCGTTGTTTTCAAGAGGTTGAACGGTATAACATCTAGAGGTAGGTTCAATCGTCAATGCCCTCATTACAGTAAGATGTAGAACAATAATATTTTTATGCTGTATAAAGTGGCTCATTCAGAAATATTGTCTGCGAAAAAAGGGCAAAATGTAGAAGCTCTTAAAATCTTATTGTTTTCGCTCCAAATACCAAAACTTAGTACTCTGGGAGGGAGGGGGTTATGGCCATTTAGTATTAGTGTGTGAAGTCACTTGTACCGTTACAATGCTACTGTAAAATTATTGTCAATTAGCGTGTTGTCATAATGGTTTGGAATCAGATGCGTTCATATGCTGGCTTTGGCAAAGTAACTGGGCGTTGTTTTCACACATCTTTGAGCTTTTACAATCACAACTCCCAAGTCGTGGTTTTATTAAATTAAGACTACTCGTTGCTTTTAATGATGACAATAATGAGCTGTGCTGAAAGACATTTTATTGTGTTTCCACTCGCGCCAGCCTTCAAATGTTTGATAGTCATGCTTGTGAAACGGAAACTTTTCATATATTATTGGGTTAGACATTGCCATAAAGTTGGAAACATTTTTTATCTGGAAAACTTTTGTTTGGCACAAGGAACTGGGGTGCATCATCGAACCTGTTTTTCATGATAGAATATATCTAGTTCGGTCTATGCTTTAGTATTGGCGGTGATGTTATAATTGAAATGGTGTCTTAATCTATACTTTTCTAGTAAAACTACGTCGTATTTGTTTTCCGCTACGTTACATCACACTCTTTTTAGGCAAACTTACGTTTCGAGATTAGTTTTAGATTGCATTAATGGTTCTTGAGATGTTGGTGAAGAGTATTGAATTCTATCCGTCCTACCGGAAAAAACTTTGACGAACTCTTTTTGCTAGAAATAACTTTGGCCATCTCATGCGGTATTAAGGTATATTGGTTACCAATGGCAGCATAAACCATGTCAGGCTATTTTGATTTCCATCACATAGAACCGTCGAGAGAGTGGCTTTCTTATATGATTTACACTTGTAAATCTGGGTTTCATTCCATCTGGTTTCATATTCGCACTAGTGTAGTTTAAGTTAACGCAAAACCGTCATAGATCAAGAGAAGCGGTATCATGGACAATGCTTCTAATTTGTAGTGTTCGGTGTTCCTCTGCATGTGTCGCCCTACTAAGTTTTCGGTGACACAATAACGTTTACTGCGACAATGGGATTGCTCATGAACCGGATGCAAACTTGAAGAGCTGCTAGTTCACTCTCCAACGAGATAGTCGAATGACGTATGAGACAATTATTCAACTCTTGTCTGTTTATTTGCACAGCTTAGCAGTGTAACGCTAAAGCTTAGAACTACTGTATTGTACAAAGTCGACGATTTGGTCTACAGCTTGACCTGAAACGTAAGATAAAGCCATTGTAACTACCAAAATCATGAACTTTTGGAGCTTCTTTTAATAGACCAATTCATTTAGTGCTTTATTTACTGGATATAAAAATTACTGCTGCCTCCAACAAAAGCAACGGCGACATTCCAAATCACTCGAAGCGTGTCGTTACTAGGAACCTACTTTTTACGCTTTATTGATTTTACGTTCGGCACATGACGATTTGACGGCATTGCTTCAATCGCCGCATTGGCCAGACGGAAATTGACAAAGGGAGTTGGATAGCGTGGTAGCATGATTCTAACTTGGTTTACAAATCAGTGTTTGAATGCATTTGTAGAACATGTACCTGTATAATATAGAGCAGTTAACAGGCATCGAACGTATTTGAACAGTTTGCCGTGAAAGTACTTAATAGTTAATGGCTGTTTAAACTTGGCTGTTAACGTTGCTATATCGTAGCTGAAACTGTTTCTAGGTCTTGTCTCAGTTAATCAGCAGCTGTTGCTTGTTTGAGTCTTATGACTTCAGGTTGTTTAAAGTGATACGTAATCAAAGAGATAGCTTGATATTCTGCATGTACTTCTTTAACATTTCACATCACATAACGTATGATTGGGTACTGCTGATTCTGTTGTCAGTTTCGATTAGCAACAGCTTATTAATCGACCAACTCGCGTAACTGCTTAGATCTTTTTATCTGTATGTCAGCAAACTGAATTTGCCAAGTCGGCAAAAAATAGCGATAAGGCTATTTGACTTTGAACTAAACCTGTGCCAATCGTTGTAGCAACGTCTATCTCGTTAGCGGTGTTGTTGTCATTAGTGCATAATTGTTTTTAGGAAATGTAATCATCGGAGCGTAGTGTACAGTGTGCCGTAGAGTATAAACAAAAAACGACGGTTTTCCATTCAACTTCATGTTGTAATGATTTATTGCAAGAATTGCTATGACCTGTACCCTATAATGCAAACATGGTACAGTTGAAGGTTTGAAGCAACACATGTTGTTGCTCGTTCTACGTCTGTAGTTTTGGCATTAATATTTCAACAGCTAAGTTATGAAGACCTAACCTATTTGTTCTGCGTTTGCACTTGACTTGTTTGTGGGATTTTTCGTGTAGAAGAATTATCCGTGATGATTTTTTGCTTTTAAACTGATGTAAATTTCCGTTCGACTTAGAATTTACCACCCAAGATCATAAATGGTGTCATTAAAGATACATGTAACTAGAAACTAGATAAAAGGCTCAGATGACAAACGCTATGTTTAACTGTGTATTGCTCTGTCACAGTCAAGCAATCGAGAAATTGTTTTCCGTATAAGTAAGATACCTATGAAGGAATATTCTTATGGTTCCTTAGTGATTTTAGCAAGATTCTATTTGCAAACATCAGATAGCGGACATGGACATGTCACGCAGAAATGTGTTGTGCATTCATAATGCTTAAATTTTAAACTATTTATGATTGCGTTGGGCAATCAATGCCATGTGCTGATTGCTATTCTGCAACATTTCGAAGCAGTGCTTCGCTACAGCAATGAACTTTTTAGGGCAATTAAAATGTTCTGCACTGGCATGTGTGTCTCGCTCTTACAACATATAAAAAAAGAAACTTCTTGAACGTCCTGCTGATAATTGTTTCTGCTGCAGAAACGAGTTCACGTTCTAGTTATTTTTTGTTTGAGCCAGATCTTTGAATGTTACTCCATTTCTGCTAGATGTTAGGCAGTTAGGAAGTATGTCAAGCAGCCGTTGGGAGTTTTTTTTCGTAAAGATCGAAAAAGTCACCTTAAAAGAGCTGGATACGTGGGACATTCAAAGATCACGTGGTGTACGGTTCACTCTTCTGAACAACGCTCGCATTATACAAACGCACGCAAAACCGATTTGGGGGTGGTGTGGGGTCATCTTTCTCCAGCGGTTCGAAGATACTTTCGAGTCAGATCCAGAATGGTCAAATTGGGTGCATTTCCAGTGGCAGTGGTCCGGCTTCGGAAATGAAGTCGTGGAGCCTGAAGGTGTTGTTTTGCCACTTCTTCATTATTGTTTGGTCCCCCATCCTTATTCAGAGCGTTTTGCCCATCCCCCTCAAACTTGGAGATAAGAGGATCTGTTCAACTTGGTAGGAAGTTGTAGTTAAACCTATTTGACATCTGCAAAGCTGCAAAAGACGAGTTAATCAGCTCTCTTGACATGATCTCTAAGCACTTTAGGCCTGTCTTTAAGAATAATGTAATGTACCGTAGTTTTTTTAAGGTTAATTTACGAATTTTGATCAAGTTTTACCTTCTTGATGTGTGCTTACCTTAACTTACTTGCCTTAATGTGTGCTTTAGGTTTGTCATGATTTCACTTACAAAAATAGTTCGTGTTTTGGGTTATAACTGAATTTAAACCGCTGTTCTACCATTGAAGCGTTTACCTATTGTGTGGAAAGAACTTTACATTGTAAATCCTGTTTATCAAATAGAGAACATGATTCTTTAAATAAAACTTAACGTGAGGCCGAGATTGCGGTTTACTAATTGAGAAAAGCATGACAGTCCAGTGTAGGTTTGTAATCGTCTTGCCGAAAATTCAAGGAAAAGGAACTTTTAAGTCTTGTAGCCGTGTCAACGAGGATCAACAGCACTCGATTGTGTGTATTAATGGCATGATATTTGTTAAAAATACCGCAATAAGCATTAGCTTTTACAAAGAATTACTTCATTAAACGTATTTTTAGCTCACTACGTTGTTTGTAATTCCTGCATTAATAAACGTGCAGAAAGTGATATACATCACCGGAGTTTTCGCTATGTTGAATGTCATGGAATTTCAAAAGCACTGGAACTCGCAAATGAACGGAGTACTTAGTGGCATGTTTGCTAATGCTGGACATCCAATGTCTCCAAATTACGCCAGACCTCCCGGTGGGATCAGGGAAGGCATGTGTGTTTCCCAAGGTCATCCATTGATGGATTCTCCTCTTCCCATCCATAATCTGAGTCTCAATCCACAAGCGTTTACACCACCCGGCTTTCGATGGGAATTCTATCAAACATGTAGGTGAACAAAACAGAGCGACTTTACTTTCAAAGTTTTTAAGGCTTTTGTAGAAGAAAATTGGCTTCGTTGATAAACAGTGTGAATATTCAGAATAGAGGAGGGAATAAATAGCAAAAAATTAGCAGACTGTGGATTCAGTTCTCACTGAGAGGGAGACTTACTGTTCATGCCGGTAATAAATAGGCAGTGCGACTTCTACTTTTAACATAACAATCAAGTTGTACAGCCAAGAAACGAAGCGTTTACAAAACATTTTCGTACCGCCCAGAAATTGTTTGTGAATGCGTTAAGAATTTCATTGGTGTATTTCTTGGGTGCTTTTTGCGCCTATTCGTTGACCATCATTTTTAATCTTTTTTTTTGTATTTGTTTTTAAGCTTTGGAGACATTTTTGATGCGCTGATATTTGATAGATAAGAAAGTCAGCGTTAGGTCGTGTTGGATGTTTCTATTCAATTGTGTTTGCATGTTTGTAATGATTTAAACTTATCGTAGCCTAAGTTATGTGGAGAAAGTTGAATTATCGGATATAGATTGTTATCGATCAAAAAATGCAAAGCAAAACACTACTTTCCCATATAACCATACGCTGTCATCATGGCCTTTAAGAGGGTCACAGTAGTAGTATACCTGTAATGTTTGGCGTCCATAATTTTATCAGTACAAATCCCTAAATTAGACTGTTGCCGATCAATCCTAACAGCATGATACGCTGCAGGAAACCCTTGCGTATAATATTGAAATGGCCTTGAAGGTGTCATCAGATTGCTTGGTAACACTAAAGTTGCCAAACAACCACGAAAAATCCATTGTTGGTAGTTTGGCTCTTCATATTCTATTTCAGCGGCTGCGAAATGTCATTAAACTTGTGATGATTTCCTCATTCTCAAACACTTACTAAGTATAGAATAACTTCGAAACTTGGACAAGCAAAGAAAACTTTTCGATAAGTGTTTTCAGCCATAAGTGATGCAAGAACGAGATATTTTTCTCTTGTATAAATCGACAAAGCTTTACATCACTGACTAGTGTGTATTGAGGTACTGCTGGACCAGGGCATTGGGTTGGGTTGCATTATTGTTTGCAAAAAATATTCCGGCGGCGTAACATACATACATTTAATACTGTTTGACTAAATACGTTGTCTGGCTTACAAATCTGAGCATGGTGTTCTATTTAACTTACTTAGTTTTTCCTTGGAGACAATTTCCCAAAGGTTTATTCAACTAAATAGCTCAGAGGTGACAATTCAGTTGCTAGTTTTATATTCCATGGGACTGCGATCGTAAATTTAGATAAAATCGTCCTGTTGAACATAAAACACGTTATGTGATAGCCGTGATAGTAAAAGGAAGTGCTGATGCATGTGCTACGATATCCAAACGTAATAAGACTTTTACGGACGCAATGGTGTTGCGGTTAGAGCGTCAGCTTTGTACTCGGGGTCAATTCCCTGGTCGAGTCGAGCTAAAGGCTAAATTATGGTATATGCATATCTCCTACTTGGCCCTCAGCAGTAGAAATCCATAATGTTAAGGGTGAAATATGAAATTGGGTTTGCTCAGTCTTGATTACAATGGACGTCAAATGGCCTGAGTAAGTAGCCGCAAACAACAGCAATAGCACTCCTTGCATTGAAAAAACCTTTCTTTTTTGTTATGATTCTCATTTATAGAAGCGGTTTTTGTAAATGCACGATGTGTTTTAGAAATTTCTTTTCTGCTGTAGGTTTTTCCGGTAATGAAATTCCCCCAAGTACCACGTGACAATAAATGAAAAGCAGCGTACAGTCACATGCTTTGGCGTACATACACAAATCGCACAGCAGTCACTTAGATTTGTGCATCAATCACCGCAAATCTTTCAAGATATGATTTTCGAACACCGCATACCATAGCATTGTTTTCAAATGTGATCTACGGCTCTCTGAAAATGTACTACTTTAAACGTGTAACAAGTGTGGACTTTACACATTACATATAATAAGTTTTGGCAAGGCATGTGCTGCTATTTTTTGTTAATATCGTTATGGCACTAGTCATTAAGCACTAAATCAGTTCGGCCTTGATTGCTATTGCTATAGAGTTACTGAGTTGTATGCCCCTGTCTTGCAGTCACGGAAAACTTGCGGTCGTACCTTGAACTTGAACATATTAGGTTCAGATCCGCCTGAGAGCAGATTTACTGCGTAATCACATGTCTATACCTGATCGTTAACCAATGCTGATCAAACTTCGTGTTTCTCTTGCAGCCCTTTCACTGCGCAAGCAATACGTGGATTATTTTCGTGTTTTTAGAAAAGCGTTTGTGTTTACTGGGAATGAACTTTCCTGTAATTGTTTGCTACTAACAAGAAGCAGTTATTTGACAATCGTATGATTTGTCTCATCATAGGTCTGTTTTTATGCATTAATTTAGTATGCTTATAGCACGCAGTAAACAGGCTTTATTGAAGTTCCGTATATCTTTGGCAAGATCGAAAAGCAAAATTGAAGTCGTCCCAACGGTTTAGTGTTTGTTTTTTTTTTTGCAGCAGTCGTTATGCAGAACATATTTAATTGATATTTGCTGACGCATAATGGAAATGCGATAAATGCGTTTTGGCCTGATATAGTTTGCATAATTGTAGAACAAACCTTGCTGTTTTTCGATCAGTAGATTTTTTTCAAGGGTGAAATTGGTTTATTCCACTAGCGCTCGCGCTGTTATCAGCAGACCGAATTCGATTCGGGATTCGTGAAAAGTTAACTTGAATGCACTCATCCTGCGGAGCTTGCTAGTTCTCCGACGGTTCAATCATACTGGCATAAGTTTTATTGCTACATACCGTTGATGGTACCTTCAAGCGTGGACGTAAAAATGACTATCATAAACAAGCGTTTTATGCAAATGTGCATAATTTGTTTATTGCATTGTTGACTAGGAGTTTAAATGACTGGTTATTTTTGGTTTATGCTGCAGTATTCTCAAAAATTTGCTTTTGACTGTCAACAGGAGCTTTACTCATATAGACGTCTGTATGAGATCACTGCTCACTCGAATTTAGTCACGATGTTGTCTACTTCAAATTGGCATTCTCTTGTCCATCATTGAATGTTTCAAAGCTCGTCACGATGTTTCGCCTAATGGTTATTTTTACAGTACAAACAGCAAGAAAAACACTTTAAATTTTTTGTCTTCGAACTTGTAGAAGCGCAAGATGAGTACTTTATCCGTTTTTGCAGGTCATTTCGGATCATAATGTGCGTGGCTTCTAATCAGGAATTTATTTTCAAGGGGGTCATGCCCCCCCTCAACTTTTAGACAGTTTGTGTTCTTTTTACTTGGTTATATTCGTATTTTGTAACAGCCATTAATATGCTTATGACATGAAGTTTGTCCTCTGTAAAGTTTCTCAACATATTAAGTTCATGTTTTTTAACAAAGGCGTTTTGCAATAGTTGTACACATTTTTCCATTTTGCCATTTTCCATTTACACGCCTTGCGAGTTGTTTTCCATTTTCGGAAAAAAAGTATGTCTTTTCAGCTTTAACATCAAACAGTAATTAAAGAGAGATTTTATGGAACATAGTAAACCAAAATAAAAAAAAAAATAGGCGTGGCGCTTCCGCATTTGCTCGTTGCCGGAACAAAATCCTCATGCGTCTTGATTTATCTTTTGGATTCTTACGTCTAAACAAGTGTTGTGTTTGCAGTTGCAGCTGGGTTAAGTTGTTCGCCTCAACTTGTCTTTCGAATGGGCACCGAGCACCCCTGCCCTACGTTTTTAGATCGCCTATCATGATCGAGTGATTTCAATACAGCTTAGTTGCGACACTAGGCGCTAAATTAGTTGAAATATGAGTTCTTAAAATGATTGAAATTTCAAAGCTACTCGATTTATTTAGAAAGGTTTGTCAATATCTCGCGTATGAGGGCTTTGTTGTATAGCAGTCCTTTCTTGTGTAGTTAGTTCTTTGTATTTAAAAGAAATTCGTGATTGATGATAGTGAACAAATAACAACGTAAAATCAGTGATTAATTACAAGAAACGACGTTCTTCGGATGTCAAGAATTATAGCTTTGCCGTGAATATATCTGTTGCAAACGATAAGCATATGTAAAAGAGATACTTTGAAACAAAGTGACAGCGGGTGTTAATTGTGCTTCGTGCAATGCTGTTGAATAACCAATGGTAGAGTTTGCGCTAGGTGATTTTTGTGCTCGGTATTTACATGCCTACTTCTCCTTTGTCCACTTTCCCGCTTAGAACGATCCCGGGAGCCTCCGAAGAGGAAAATGGGTGAAGTCAGGGATGTGTAGTCTGCAGCCTGCGATCTGAAATTTGGCAGCATCGGACGGCAAACTAATTTCTTACACCTCGGAAAAACTGATCTTCATAACAAAATTATTCTACTCGCGTAAAGTTAAAAAATTTTGGTATAGATGTTGCTTTGAAAGTATTGAGGTCTTCACCATCACTTTGGATGCACACTGCCACCAGCTACTGCTTCGAAGCTTAATTGCTGGTAGAAACAACATGGCTTACAAATTTTAACAGGCACACTACATATTCAAGAAGTCGGAAATTGGCCTGCCTGCAACAAAAGTTGCACACTCCTGGGTTAAGCAAATGAATGTTCTGTATGTTTACTGAATTCTGATGTGACCGATGTAGCAGTTACGTGAGTGTTCAACGGTTCACTATTCAGCAGCCAGCGTGTTTAGCAGTGTCGTTGATAAATTTAAGAAGGATCGACGCTAATCCACGAGTCCCCCATAATGACAAATATCGTTAAGTAATTTTGAAATTTTGAGCGAAAGATGTATGTGTTTGACACTGTACAAAGGGTTTATTTCGAGTTTTAAGAGAGTAAATGCTGTTTGATCTTGTAGGATAGCATAAAAGAGGTTGGAACAGACGTATTCAGCCACAAGGTACTTTGCAAATGCTAACTATCATACTCGCAATCTTTAATGGCGGACTGTTGAAATATAACGTAGCTGCGTTGTCGTTGAAGAGTTTTTATTGTCTTAAAATAGCTAGCGGAAGGCATTCGCACTTTTGCTTGTTCGTTTGCGTAATGACATTTACGAGCTGGCAAAGATGCCATTCAAGTTACAACAGCGCATGGTGTCGCTTTAAAACCATCGCAGTCATCACAAAGGCATTTCTTTGGCAAACGTTGCTCAACTGCTGATTTTTAATCACTCAATCTATGATGTAAATAGCCTGGCGAACATAATATTTTGATGTTGCTGGATAGCACTGGTATCGAGAAAATGGCTTTCAAGTCAGCTTTCGTGTCGTATGCGTTCTGTAAACGGAAAATTTGATAAAAACATTTCGCAAAAAGTTTCTTTTTCTTACTAATGCTGATAACGCTGACAGGCTTATTGATAGGAAACCACAGCTATAATTGTTGGGAATTGGTCTTGTAAAAGCGACTAAAATATCCTAAAACGTGCCGCAAAGGTTTAAAGCGCACTTGGTTGAAATCATTGCTGCTGTCATGAAATTAACAAAAAGTTTTCTGATCTTATCGAAAAGCACACACTACTTGATATGCTAATATCAGGGTAATTTCGGCATTTGAAACTGCTTACATTAATCAGTTTAATTATTAGGCATCCCAGACAAAATGGTGCATTAGTGAGGGAACGATGGAAAGTGGATGAACAGTTTTAGAGTGATTGTAGGAAAAAATATTACTTGACTGATTGAAAAATGGCGGAGACTAGCTTTTGACCATATGGTTTTGATCTCTTTTAAAAAGCGCAACAAAGCGATCATCTCACTCTTCATTTTGTGACACTCTTTATTTTGTACATTTACTAACATATAAATTACCTTTTTACTGGCAGATGTAGTTTTCTACTATCTGATTAGGAACCTAGCATTTCTTGATGGCTTGACGGTGGTCTGATCGTTAGTTCTTTAAAAGTAGAACTTGAAGACTTTTCCAACTACTTGGGATAAAGATGTATAATTGATTCGCACAGTTGCAGATGGTGGAGCCCGAAAGGCTTACAACAGCCCACGGTGCTGCATTAAGTGTCGGAAAGGGGGGGGGAGGGGCGCGATTGCGCTATTAAAAGAACTTAAATGCGTTTTTATCGATTTATATTCGGACCGCGTTAAAATGATGGTTGGGTGGTCACATCGGGGTGCGTTTCAACGTGGCTTTCGCGGTAGAGGAGTGGTCAGAGCGTCCGCTTCGCAGCTGGCAAAATGAGCTGCGTTCCTTTGCTGCGTTATACGAAAAGACTTTAAATTATGATATGTGCAGCTTTCCTGCGCTCAGCACGAAAGGTATACTGAGGAAATACAGCCGGCAAGTGTGCTTGTTGTTTCCTTGGATAAGGCACTTCACGAGACCCTTTCACCTTTAAGTGGGAGACAGGTGATGGGACCGAGTAGACTATTGGTCCTGGTGACTCAGTGTGCCTGAAACATACAAATATAGCATCAGGTCACACGCATGAATGAATGAATGTTGTATTTCGAGCGCGCTCGGGTCCCAAAGTTGAAAACTATTTTCTATTTTCATGTTGCAGCTTCCCCGGATAGTGTGGGACTTGCTTCAAACGGGAGCTCTTATTCGGGATCGGAATCGGATGGAGTAAATCCTAATTGTCAGCATGGCGGACCCCCTTCTCCTCCACCCCCTCCCCGTGTATACAAGCCTTGTTTTGTGTGTGGGGATAAATCCTCTGGATATCATTATGGTGTTGCTTCATGCGAAGGTTGTAAGGTGGGTAAAGCTTTATCAAAAGGAAACAACTTTTCTAGTTGTTGATATAAGTTGCGCGCATTTAAAAAAAAATTTCATGCTGATCAATTTTGACATTGTTGCATTAAATTAAAATCGTGACAAGAGTTGGAGCGGTTCAATTTTAATTACAGCTGTACAGGCGAAGCATTGCGATCAATGCTGATCCGTGCGGGTGTATTGTGTTGGTTTCGTCCGTTGTTTAGCTGCGAAAGTCCGTGCAAGAAAGACGAAATAATTTTTAATGGTTGGGAAATTGAGTTAGCTGCGTTGATACAGCTAGTCACGGAGATCACGCCATTTCCTGTGTTTAAGACTGTTTAATTGATGGTCATGTACACATGATGCTGCTTCCGTCTCACAAATTTGGCATCCGCAGTTCGTGGTTACATCAAAATGCTTTAAAACACCGAAAATCATTTCTACTTGGCCTTAATCTCCAACTTTCGCTGTGCTCCATGCTACGCCGGATCGGGATAATAAAGATACTTACCCATTCCGTAAGAAAAGACACTAGTGGCCAGTTGGCACTCAAAGACTTTTATAAAACAAGAAGTGGTAGGAATAAAATCGTTATTTGGAAGCATTTCGGTCAGAAGTCTTGATTAAGGAATGATGGAGGTATGTGCAATCTGCAGCCCGCGAGCCAAATGCGGCCCCCGAGGTGAAATTGTGCGGCCGGCGTCCACAGATAAAGTCCCGAAGTATAAAAAGCTATGTAAAAGTTGCACTCTTCTGTGGTTAATCTCAAAGAAAGGTCCTCAGTTTTGTTTAAAAACACCGACCTTTTGTGCTTGAAAGGTCTTGAGTTTAAAATGTGCGACCTACTGAGGTGAATCTCAAAAAAAAAAAGGTTTTGGAAAAGCTCCGCACCGACCGGTGGTATCATCCACTGGAGTGAAATTGGCCTGTCTGCAAGAAAAATTTAAACACCGATGCAATAATGCATCTAAAGCAGGGGTTCTTAACCGGAGGTCCATGAACCCCTTGGGGGTCCGTAAAGGTACTTTAAGGGGTCCGTATGATTGGATCCGCTTTTGTGCTGATAAGCAAAACAGATTTCTGGCCAAAGTCGGGACACTCAGCTTTAGATCGCGCCCCTGTGATTGGGTGGATCTCCAAAAAAAAAAGGTCACCACTTACTCCTTGTCACGTCACTTTAGGTAGGTTGCCAAATTGCCGATAATGACAAGAAATAGGTGGCGACTTTTTTTTTTTTTTTTGGAGATCCACCCAACCACAAAGGCGCGATCTAAAGCTGAGTGTCCCGACTTTGGCCAGAAGGCTGGTCTTAAGAATACACCAAGGCAATGATCAAGATGTATTGCACTTGTCTTTACTTTAACCTTGCAAGTAACCAAATGTCAGCCAATGGCAGGGGGTGCTGGACTGCTTAGCCTTGACCGCAAGGGGTGCTTAGGAAGAAAAAGGTTAAGAAACACTGATCTAAAGGAACATGCTCAATGCAAACATTCTGTAAATCACATCTTTAATGTAGGCCCCATTTTGGCCTGCGTAAGCATTAATGCGAATTTTTGGACTTCGTTAAACAGAGGCTCAAACTCCATCCAAGTTTCCATGGCTTCTCACGGTGGTTAGTAGACTAACTTGCTTCTTTCTGCGATCAGGAATTGGAATTTTCGCACAGTTCTTCGGATGAAATTGCACTTTGGAGCTTTATCAAAACGCACTTGAAATTCTCGAGCATTGAGTTGGCGCACATTTACGCAGCATTTTGCCTTAAATCACCACCATTCGACAAATTTGATTTTTTGCTCTTTAGAAAAGACTATGCTTAGTGTATGACAATGCCATTGCGATGTCAAATCACAGTATATTTATAGATTAATCTAAAACTGGTAAAAACAATAGCATTAGATTAAGGAGGTCAGAGGTTTTTAAACCCTTTAAAAATTGTGGAACACCCTGTCATGTTCAGTCACAGGCCTACTTAAACATGCCACAAGAGGAGTCGCAACGTTTGTTTCTGTATGATCATAGATTACAAAGCTGCACATGTAGTTTCTGCTGCAATGAAGTCGACCAGCAGTTACAGGAAAAAAAGGTCTTTCAGCTTTGCTGTTGTCAAATAGCACATTATTTGGAAATAATTAAGCCATTACGTTTTTTTAGGGCTTTTTTCGACGCAGCGTTCAGAAAAACATGCAATACACTTGCCATCGCAATAAAAACTGCGTCATTAACAAGTCGACGCGAAGCAGGTGTCAGTATTGCCGATTGCAGAAGTGCATACAAGCTGGAATGATGAGGGAATGTGAGTAGTGTTGAACAAATTGTTTGTTGACAATATATAGAAACTTCGCCATTTCTTCTTGCTTGCAATCTGTTCTTAATACAAAGAATGCCATTATTTCTTTTTAAGCTTAAATTTCTCATGATTTTATCTAGTTTTTAATGGACTTACTCAATTTCTTATTATTGAATTTAACATGATCTTACTTTCGCAAGTACTTTAACTCTTGAATTTTAATTGATAGCGGTTCGGAATGACCGGAACAAGCGCAGAGGCAAAGAAAAGGATTCCAAAAACGGAGAGACGACCGGCAGCGGCGCAAACTCTTCGGAGCAGCTGACCTGCAGTCCCGAAATCGAAAGTCTCGTTTCCGCAGTAACAAAGTTTCACATTCAAACCTTCCCTAACAAAGAAGATCTAAACAAATACGAACTTGTGAGTACAGAAAGTCTTTTTTTTTTGGTTGACATCAATAACGACATAGATTTTATTGGGAGGAAGGACGGTTTGTTGCTCATGTTTTCCGGATGTATGTCAAACCTCAGTTAAGGAGATCCTTTAAAGCACGGCTTCTCAATCTTTTTTGCTGACCGCACCCCTTATTTTTGTTTGAGCATCTTTCTACCCCCTATTCTTTAAAAATTTTACTTACGCAAACAAGCAAAAAAAGTAAATTTCGTATCCTTTTAAGTTTAATGTCATACCTTCAAGAAATACGAGTACTCACGATAGGGAATTCCTGCTTTATATACTTTATAGAGAGCTTGTTTTTCCTTCTGTTTATCTCCCAGACACATGCCAGGAAATCCTATGGTAATCTTCATCTCTTTCTGAAGCATGAGTAGTACTTCGAATTGCAAAAAACATATGATAAGATTTAAGTGCTGGAAATATGTTTCTTTGGTTTGGGTGTGATCCTGCAGGGGTCAAAACAAGCAATGTAAGCCGATAATTTCTTGGTAATAAGTAGTTGTGATTAACCTTTGCTTATTTCAAGAAGAGTTTATTTCGATCGCTAGTAAGAAGTTTTTGTGCTGGCCTAAAGTTATTTTATTGCGTTTTATTGACAAATGTTAATTGAGCTTCAAAACGTGATGTAATAACGGAACAATTTATCAAAAGACGCCATTAAAATGTCTCAAAAATCATGTCTCAATTCTTTTTTGATTATTTCCTTGATATAAGCCGCTTGCTTTTAACAGTGATCTTAAAATAACTGCCTCTTGGCTTCAAAGCTTGTTTGGCATCGTTATTTGTGATATCGAGCTGGTAAACAAGCTGCTTTCCAACGTGAAGAACACTTTTTTCCAATTTCACTTACATTACTCGAACGAATGACTTGTAGCCTTCGTAATAAGCACGATCATCTGCATGACTTTTCGCATATGGTATCAAATGATGTATTGCAATACTTTTGACTCGCGCAGCCGACGTTAAGCTTTAGCGACAAGAATTTAGCGTCGCAAAGCGGCAAAGTTCGTCAGAGTTTTTTTGTAGTTTTGAATCTAAATGTCCGTTCCTGGCCTTTTATAAATCTCGGTAGCTTCTATAAATTTTATGTTTTTATTCTATTTTTAAAAATCAGTGCACTCTATGAAGATTTTATCAGATCTGTAGAGCACAATACGAAATAATGAGGCGATCTCATTTTAGTTTGTGTCATTCTTTCTTATAATACGAAAAAATGATTGGTATAATGTGTCGTGCCTACCTCTTACCGCTTGCTCTTACGTCCTACTTTGATTAGCTGGTGGGTCTTTATATACTAGGTGCAATAAGCCTTTGGCTACGTGATTAAATTTCGCGCTCATTCAAGTAAGAGCTACGAGTTTGGACTTACCGGGAGCACATGTGACGGCCAGCTAGTAGCTTGCTCGTTAAATGCCAACAAATATCGAAAAATGTCTTATTTTTTTTTATTTGAGTGGTTACACTTATTTAAAGGTGATTATGATCCAATTGGTGAAGCATTTCGCTAAAAAAGAAGTGGTTATGTTTTTGCTTGATCGTAGTTCAAAGAAATGCAAAGGCGAGGCACGAAGTGACGAAAAGCAGAAAAACGGCATGTCGCTCTTGAAATCAGCACTTATCTTTCGATTATCTTTTCCGCTGGTGACTTCGAAAACAAGAACTCATGATGTGGTGGTCACAATTAATTAATCAGTTGCACCCGCTGTTTTTGACTTTTCAGCTCATCTCTTAATCTGCATCGCATGTTAAAATGTAGTGTTGATATCACCGATGCCATGTAAACAAGCAACGAAGTTTTAGCAAAATTCGGAACTATGTTTTATCACAGTCAAAATGGTTGAACATCTGACTGGTGATCAGAATGTTGTACAGTGGTTCGAATCCTTCCCGAATCATCTTACTTAATCTTTCATGTTAAACAGTAAAAAATGTTTTGTATTTAGGAAATAAAACAATAAATTAAAAGATGGCTACCTCACGCTCTACCAATGTTAGAGTTGCATTGCAGTCTTTGAACTTTCCAGTTTCAACTATGAAAAAAGGAAAACCGAGCTTGCGGCTCAATGTGGAAAGTTTTTTTATCTCTTGGGCAGAAACCTCCTCTGCAGCTTTTTTCGCGCGCATTCGTTGCTCAGATAGTCAGTTGCGACCGTTTGTGGTTGTTTGCAAACATACGTTTTTTATTTTCAGCCTCGACCGCAAAGCCAGCAGCCAGACGCCAGCTCTGAGGATTCGAAAAAGACGGACAGCCGCTTATGGGAGAAGTTTGCGGAATTGTCAACCAAGTCGATTGTAAAAGTTGTCGAATTCGCAAAAGGAATTCCCGGCTTCCAGGACTTCACCATCGCAGACCAGATTACCATGCTTAAGTGCGCTTGTCTCGAAATACTGGTAAGTTGAGTGTTGATGAGAAAACCATGAATGCTTAGGAGCAGGGCAACTTTTACTGCCTGGACCAGTCACAGATAAAGTACTGGTAAAGAGTCCTTAGCATGATAGCATGAGATGAAAAGTGTTCTGAGTTGTGGAACCGCATGGTCTCTACAGAAGATGTTTTACTCCCACTTCTTCGTAAAAATGAGGCAACACTTTTCATTTTTATTGCGTGTCAAGCGATTCTTTGTATCTGCTTGGGTCAAGTCATTTTGTTTTAGGTAACTTTGACGGGCCGTGCCTATTTAGCTGAGTTGCAATGTAGCGCAATGTCGCAGCTATTTAATTATCATCTGTAATTTTCTAGTTTCTCCGGATTTGTTCGAGGTACAATCCCGAACAGGATTCGATGACTTTCTCAGATGGACTCACTTTAAACCGGAGTCAACTGGCGGTGGCTGGTTTCGGTCCGATGACTGAACAGGTGTGTTGCAATCGAGAAATACTTTGCTGAACGGCCCATCCAATTTGAAACATTGCTTTTTTTCGCTGGTCTGATTCGTGCTAGCTATAAACCCGCTTCATGATGCGTTTACATTTTTTTAGTTTGGTAACATTCCAGCCCCGCGTGCATCAAGCACATGCTTTAACAGGATATTTTAGGAAGCCGATAGGTGAAGCACATTGCGCTTAGTGTAAACCAAAGTGTGGCAGTGACATCACGTGGCAATAAGGTGTCACCTTTGTTCAATTTGATTAATAGTGGCTATGTTTCTTCGCATTTTTTAGTACAAACAGGAAAATTTTGTTAACCGTAAAAAGTTTATACTTATGGACGATATTATATTGAGCACCGCCGTGCGATAAACTTACACCATTAAGCTACAATTTGGCCCAGCTTAATTTCCAATTTTTTTTAGGTGTTTGCATTCGCACAATCACTTTACCCACTTAATGTCGATCCTACTGAAGTTGGATTGCTCAGCGCTATTTCACTCATTTGTTCAGGTAAAAGAGTTCTTTGCAAGATAATCATGCCACGTGCAAGTGCTAAGGAGGAGAAGACGTTTATGTTCAACATATGTCCTAGCTTTAAGTCTTATGCAAGTGCTTGTGTTCAAGTTTAGCGAAAGTTGCATGTTTATTTTTGTCACTCTCTTCCAGATTAGATTTCAAATATATATGTTATTTTAACTGATCAGCTCTTTGTTTCATCAGATCGCACTGACCTTGAAGAGCCAGCCAGGGTCGCAGTTCTGGAAGATGCTCTTGTTGAAGGTCTCCAATTTCATGCTCGAAAACGAAGACCGGATAACCCTCAAGTCTTTCCGAAGCTTCTCGTCAAAATCTCAGATCTCAGAAGTATCGGCACAGTCGGTAAGCTGTTTTTTTTACCATATTTGGTATTCTCTTTGAATTGCGGAAGATGAACTGTGTGGGGAAGATCAAATGGCAAGTATTTAGTTTTTGCAGAGTCACAATCCGAACGACGTTAGTATGGCAAAATAGGCAGGACCATCCCTAAAGTACGGGTAATTGAAACGCATTGTCATCACTAGGTCTCATGTCGAGTGCAAGACACTTTACGTGGCCCCCGACCTGCCCAATATTCTACATGGGTCTGTATACGAAACAAACCCAAACAACTAACACAAAGCACAAAACTTACCTACCGTTTACTTTTGCACCAGTTTCGTTTTGACGTTACTGCCAACCGTTCAAGTATGGACTAAAACTGATATCCTGACATAAAGCTGATCACACAACACATGGTTTGGCATAGAAAGGCCTTCCAAAGGTTATAAACTAAATGTGGTGCTTTAAGGCACAGTTGGCAGCACGCGGCTATACGCCAGCGAGCCTCGACGCGCGAGGAGATCAGCTCGAAAGGCTCGGGTTCGAATCCCACAGGAACTAGACAAGACGCTACATACCTCTGGACAGAAATTAGTTTTTACAAAAGGTCACGATTCGAACAACGTTAGTATAGCGAAGACTCATCTCACCCAACGCAGCGCCCCCGGAAGGGACGTTGTGCGCATAGAATTAGAAATTAACGTTGTTTCTGCATAGCAGGTGGACGCAAAGCGTGACTAGAAAATGAATAGCTGCGATATCGGGGTAAAGCGATGTGGTATCATGAACCATAACAGCGCATAGGCCAACGTTAGAGTGTTAAAAGTGCAAACCGCGACGCCAGTGAAAACAAACCATGTTGTCAGAATCTACGTAGCCTGGGACTGTCATAAAGCCGGGCAGTCGGACGCGTGTTGTTTAAATTTTAGGCGGCTGGGCGAAACCAATGCCTTTGCCCCACTCAAAAACGAGGGTTAGATGCCTCGCCCCTATTTAGTAGATTTGCAGTCGCAAGGCATTTCACTAATAAAATCTACAAAAACTAGATTTTATAGCTTTATTCAGGCTTGGGTGTGCTGGTTCTGTCACTATCTATTCGGTTTCCCGCCAGGCGTTTTACTGAAGCAACATAAGGACACACGATTTCGTATGCCTTTTTGTAACAAACATCATTATTGCTGTCGTGGAGTTTCGAACTTCCGCCATTCGTTCCAGTCAGAACAGATGCACCAATCATCACCCCACTGTGGCTTGACATATAAGCTTCAAAGAAAATTCAAAATGCTTAATACTAAACAATGCTTTCCAGGGGCGGATCGCGTCGCTTCTGTGAGGGAAGAGATTCCTAAAGGGGCCATGCCCCCTCTTATGTCTGAGATGCTTGAGCAGGAAGAAGAATATGACGAGTAAGAATGCGACGTGTGCATCTGGAGATTAGCGATGTGCGACAGTGCCTATTGGGCCAAGGGGGGGTTGCGATAGGCTACTTCCCCTATGACTATTGTGCAATAAAAGTTGTTTCTCTTTTCTTCGTTGCATAGATAAAGCTGTCTTGCTTGTTTGTAGAAAAAGCGATTGTTCTGTAGTCAGAGCTTTATTGTAGTAATATTACAGAAATTCATTTGCAAATCGCTCTGACAGCCTCACCGAATTGTAAATATAACTTATCGTTGGGTCTTGCCACCACGTAGCTGACTATGTATTGTGTAGGAATGGTGAACGTGCGTTGTGTCACTCGCTGCCCTTTTATGCGTTTTGAAGTTCATTTAACTCTGTGTTGTGTTGAAATTACCGCTTTCATAGAATTGTTTTCATTTCGTTATTTTTATACGGCAAAGCAACTCTTCTTTGAGCGTAGATAGAAAAAAAAAAACAGAGCCGTTGCGTGTTGTCGTGCCTTAATTTGGAAGTAACTTTTTTACTTTGTAACATAACTTCATTCAATGTAGGCTTTGTTATGTCTTGGAAATATGTCTCAATTTTGGCTGAACTATGACTGTTCTTAAAGCCCAACTACGTGTATGTAGAAGATACATAGACTTGTTCTAAAGCAATTTACAACCATGTTTCGTTGTCAAACTTTTGTCTTCATGCTGTGATTAATTAGGCTCAGTATTACCGGTATGCCCTAGATTTGGGCCGCATTTCAATTATATTTTTTCTTTGGTATAAAAATGGTGACAGCTTCTGAAGTTAAAGAATGAAACGTCCGTCGTAGTTTCATTTTTAGGTTACTAATTCGATTTCGTCTACGCGTGTTTACGATGATGAAAGTCAAAGTGATTTTAGTCATTTCCCTGTCTAGCATTGGTAATATGTGGCGAAGGTATATTTCAAAAAAAAAGTGTATGCGCATAATCGGAAAAAAATATAGGGGAACAAGCTACCTTACCCATGCACTGCCGGTACCTTTGGTGGTAAAAATCACTTCTGATCGCTGCATTTTGGTTGAACCGAGATAATTTGCGTGGTTGATTGTTATATGCTTCTCGTGTTGTTGCTGAATAAAACCAAAGCCTTAACTTCATCAAGTGCGAAAAACAGTTTCACCTTGGCAAGGTCTGAATTCGAACTCCAGATCTCTATTCTCAGGTATTACAGTTGCGTTCAATGCCTGTTGAACTATTGCGCGTGTATTTTATTGTTTGTGCTTATTTTGCTAAAATGTAATAAAATGTAATCTGTTTCAAATGACTGATAAATGATCATGTTAGCGATGCTTGTAGAAGCGCCAGCAATATTTGCATCTTCGGATCATGCCTGAAAGCCAGTTTTGCTTTATGTAATGTTGTAATGGTTTTTTCTGAACTGAAGATAAGGATGTCGTCTACTGACAAAGACAAAGCACAGCAGACCAAGAGGATCAATTTCTCACTAAAAGTGAAAAAGGAAACGAGCGTGATACAATTTATTTTTTTCCCAAATAAACAGGAAATGAGACAGCATGTTAAAGTAAAAACACTAAACGAGAGCCGTTAAGAGTCAAGGAACATCGAAAATCTGTTAGATTGCCTAAGTGGGTACTGTGCAATCTTTTTAGCGTCAAGAAATTTATATCTAAACTAGAATCTATAGTTTTGCTAACGTCGCAGAACTTTTGATAAAAATTTAAAAAACGAGTAAAACCAGAAAGAAAAACATGTATTTGTTAAGTTAAAGCGTAAACTCGATTTATGTACATGCGAAAAATTACCATTGCTTTAGTATATCAATCAAAATTCAAGGAACTATGAGGAGCTTTAAGCTCACAAAACCCCGTTTGAAGAGATCTGATTTAAGTCCAGATGTCTCTTGTCAGATGATTAGCGTACGCAATTAGACAAAGAAAAGAAGAAACACGTGTTTGAAGATGTAGTTCAAAGTCAATAGTAAAATCAAACAAAATTTAAATTGCTGTACAGCAGTTTGATGGTCATTGCAAATACTAACTTAATTAATTATGGTTTGAAGGTTCACATCGACATAAACCACAAACATTATATTGAAAATAATTTAAAGTGTATTGCAAACAATGTATCCAACCAAATCTGAAGAGACCATCACGCGTTTCGTCCTCTTGGACTCCTCAGCAGGGCCTGTCCCGTCCCCCAAACCAAACCCTTCATTTGCAATATGGGTTTGGTTTGAGGGACGGGACAGGCCCTGCTGAGGAGTCCAAGAGGACGAAACGCGTGATGGTCTCTTCAAATTTGGTTGGATACATTGTTTGCAATACACTTTAAATTATTTACAATATAATGTTTGTGGTTTATGTCGGTGTGAACCTTCAAACCATACACTAACCTTGCATAACGTTATCTAATTAATTAAACTATTGATATGATTTTACTGAATATTATTTGAATTATTGTTCATAAGAAACCCAGTTCATGCTTTTTAACTTCAAAGTCTTATGCCTCGCCAGCTTACGATAGTAGCTTTTGTGCCAACGTTTTGGTTACTGTGAGTTGAATATACATGTATATTGTGTTCCGAGGCGTATCCAGGGGGGGGGGGCGCTGGGACCACCCCCCCGCTGAGTAAGTGTATGATAAATTTCTTTGTGAAAAACTTTTAAACTTTTCATAACTCACGATTTGTCGTTAACTTCAATATTTTGTGAGATTTATGTACTCAAATTTATGACTTTGACGTAACTAACGAAAACAAGCATGCTAGGAGAGAAATATATGGACAAACCAGTCACAGTTGCAAGTTTTGCAGTCTTGGTACCGATTTACCGAAGATGATATAAAAACTTAGCGTACAACTCAGAAGCGCTAAGATGGAATAATTAGGTGATAGTTCAAGCTAGTTGTTCAAAAAAGGATTTCAGACAAGTAGTTTATCACAGGAACTTTAGTAGAAGGTACAGAGGGCCTAAGCTAATGTATAACTGTTAGCTTAGGCTAGAAGCTATAGCCTAGCTGCTAGCAATCAAATATACGGTATAGCCGGCAAGCCAATTTACTAAGCTACCAGACCAATATTTAGCCTAGGATACCGGTATCAGATTAGTGAGGTAGCAAACTGAAATAAGTTCTGTACAAAATCTAAAAATATTTTTCTTTGCAAGTTGTAAGCGCAAGAAACAGCTTTAAGGGGACTACAGAATTTTTAAAAGAAGCGTTAAGGCATATTTAAAACCTAATCAGCGTGGAAGTATGCATATGCTGATGACTTAGCATTGCTGTATGCTTGTCGAGATTGGAAGGCAGTGGAGGACACTCTAAGCCAAGACATCACTACACTTTCAGCTTATCTCCAGACTTGGAGGCTAAAGCTCAGCAATACGAAAACGGTGACGGCGGCTTTTTATCTTAACAACAGATAGGCCAAACGTGCGCTTAATGTTTACAACAGTGGCAACCTATTGCCACCCTGTCCAGTCCTAACGTATCTTGGGGTAAAGCTGGATAGGTCGCTTACTTTCCGTCACCATCTCGAGGCTTTTCGCAAGAAACTCTCCACCCGAGTTGCACTGTTGAAGCGACTTGCGGGATCTGGATGTGGTGCAGGTGCCAAGACAATGCGCATCTCTGCTCTTTCCTTGGTCTACTTTACCGCTGAGTACTGTGCACCAGTTTGGTTTTGTAGTACGCCTACTCGCCTCATTGACAGCATTCTCGATGATGCTTTGCGCATTGTCACTGGATGCTTGCGTCCCACACCAACGGAGGACTTTCCTGTCCTCGCAATTATCCAGCCAGCTGAGCTCCGCCGATTGGGAGCGACACTTTTCTTGGCGAATCGTGCTATCCGTGATCCCGACTATGTACTGCACAGACAGTTGGTTAGGCAGCAGGATGCGCACCTGGGGAGACTTATATCAAGACGCCCATTTGTACCTGCTGCGTGGAAACTATTAGGTAGTTTGTCTAAACTGGTCATCCGTGTAAAGCAGTGGGCGAAACATAAATGGAACGCGGACTACTTGGAGAGTACTTCAAGGGTCCGTGCTTTCATTTCCAGGGTCAGTTCCAGGCAACTTGGAATGAGTCTGCCCAGAACATCTTGGGTAAGGCTCAATCGCCTGCGGACTGGTATAGGACGTTTTCACTCGTCCATGTACAAATGGGGTCTCGCTCCATCACCGAATTGCGAATGTGGCGCCACTGAGCAAACTGCAGATCACGTTATATCTTCATGCCTCATATATCATGTACCAAGAGGAGCACGAGGTCTGCAGGTTTTGGATGACGCAACTCGATGTTGGCTTAACATCACCACTACCAGCATCTATTCTGGGCAGCACAGCAGCCCGGGGTAGTAAAAGCATAGACCCTCGGCCCTGGCTTTGATTTGTGCTGGCCCGGATTGAGTTTGGGTGCCTGACCGAACGACGACAAGCGTCGAAGTGCATAAGAAAAATATTTTTGTTCTTGACTAAATAAAGATAATAATAAGGTTGTAGCCAGTTGCCACCTGATGAGCCGCTCGGCGAAATAGCTGTAGTGGTTTTATTTTTTTATCCTGACGTGTAGCGTTTTCAATTGCATACGTATAGCTCTAACCTTGGGTATTGATTCGAATATTAAGTAAAGGACTAGTTGTTGTTATAATGACTAACTTGTTTTCATATTAGCACCTAAATATTGCGTCACAAAAACAGCCATTGTTAAAAATATTTCTACTGCACACAACTTATCGGACACCCTGTATTTTTATAGGCTGTTTGGTTTACCATTTTTTGCAAAGGGCAGAATTGAAGTTGTGCGATTTTGGTTGCGCCTCCACAACCCTGTTTCATACACAAGTTACATACAACATCATAATTCATATTCAAACTTCAATCTGAAGATAGTGTTGCTTTAGCGGCCTATAGTTGACTAAACTAAAAGCACAAGCGTATTGAAAGGTCACCAAAACGTAAAATTGTAGGAGTAGCTAAGCAGTTTTAGTTTATTATTTTCTTCATAATTGAATAAGTGTAAATAAAACAGCATTTGAATAAGGTTAATTTACCGTATTGGTGTAATGTAAGACAATATAATTCCTTCGCACAAGAATAATGTGCTTTTAAGTGAATAGTGACGTTAGTGACCACTCTACTGTAGTATTACAAGGGTATGGGCCTGAAAGAGTTTGTGTGGCACGGCTCTCGCTGCCGTGCTATGGCAAAACGACAGTCTACTATGCTAATATTTTTTTTAAAAGCTGATGGAGCAAATGCCTGATTGTTTGCATCCTGATTCGTTGCATTCTTTTTAGAATCGTCAAGTTAGACCTGTAGCTACTGCCTACAGCTCCTCATCTCCAATGCAATTCCTCGAAAATTCTACGCATATAGCTCATCTTTCAATACCTTTTTCATATGTTTGTTGGGAGTTATTATATAATGCCACTGTACAGATTTATTAAGCTAATGCTGGTTGCACCCATTGATTTTTTCAGCCGGAGGAAACTATATGGGTGTAATTGATTGCTTGTGTGTGTGTGTTTTGTTTTGACGTTTTTTTGTAATATGGCCTATTGGAGTTCGAGATAAATAAAGTGTAGCATTAAACTGCAGCAATGAGCAAACGCAGAAAACTACCGAAGGCCTAGATACACTAATATAAAGAAAATCAAAGTATTAAATGGTGAAATGTAGCGAAACGCACAGGTTGGATGGCGAAGCTCTGCATAAGCTGATACAAGCAAAAAAGTTTCAACTGTCTAAGTTTTAAATTGCGCCCCCCCCCCTTGGAAATTTCTGGATACGCCCATGGTGTTATTGGCAACCTTGTGCTATAATCATGATATTTGTTAATTTTGATAGCCCTCAAATACTTCTGATAGTTTGTTGTTGTGAAGAAGATTTATGAACTCTCTTAGTTGAAGTAAATAGATATTTTAAAGTACTGCAAGAGGCTAGCGATGCACTTAGCAAACTGCAGTCAGTGACACTGTTTCGACCTATCAGGTCTCTTCAGTGCAGTTGGTGACCGGCAAGAAACTTCACGTTTCAAAAAATTTAGTTGTCTTGATCGTAGTGAAAGTGAGGTATATCTGCCTTTATATGTCGCTCTAACAGTCTAACTTCATGTAAATTTGTATGTATTGCAGTACTCGAAATTAGTAATAACCATGTTGACTGCGAGAGTGAACGAAACTGCAATAGAATATGACCAAATTTTCTCTTGTAACCAACTTTTGAAGTCTATAAACATCAATCCTGAATATCTAGCTAGCTGACCTGCGGATACATTAAAATTGCTCAAGATTAAAACATGCCAAACTTATGCACAATTTTGTTATTTTCATTGTTTCTTGGATTGAGTGCACACAAGAGTTTTTAAAAACAGATTGTGAAATTCCCACCTTTTTTAATGACAAGCAACATTGATTAAGGGAATTTGTGAACTAATGTTCTCAGTGTTTCAAAATCTCTTCGCCCCCTCTAGCGCCTTTATCAAATCAGTTTAAAGGCGGAGCAGGGCACCAGATTTTGCTCTTGTTCTAGAGCTGCTATGCTAGCACGCTGGCACCTGCACATTAAATACTGTTTGTAACCTTACAGACGTTGAAGCGAAGCAAAGCGTAACATTATTTCACTCTTATGCTTGTGTCGACTGGTTAATTTCTTGGAACGACAAGCTGCTATAAACTAAATTATTTTAAAATTGTTTTGTATTTCAAAAAAGAATATCACAATAAATTTTGATAATGTGTTATTTGCATTTTACAAAGTCCAAAACCTTTCATGAGAAGTTTTTGTACTAAAACTGAAAAGAAAAACGTGATCTTACAAAATACAGACGTGTTTTAGCTGGAATCTATCTAGGCGTGCAATCAACGTTAATTGTTGTAGAGGAGCGGCGACAAATTGAAACTACTGCACTGTATAGTAATATAACGGTGCCTATGAAGCTGTTTGTAGCACATTTTTTCTCAGGGAAGATTCATTTTCAGATACTTTTGATATTATTAGGTCAATGACTTTAAAGGAAAATGGGTACTTGTGGGTTATCTGTCACCACTTTTTTTCACCAGGTATTAAATTACTATTATTTAACTGTATATATAATGTTTAAGCCTAAAATGAGTTTGGAAGGCAGTGTACACTGAAGGGGCAGGCCCGGTATGTAAATGTATGGGGCAGTGTACACTGGAAGGGAGTGTACAGGGTTAGGTTTATTAAATTAAAAAAAAGTGGTGACAGATAACCCATAAGTACCGGAAAATGTTTGACCAGTACACTCAATCTACTTCTTTCAGTTTTTCTATTAAAATTCGCATCTTAAATTGTAGCACATTGTTTTGTTTGCAGTCTTTCTGCTACAACTGATAGAGTAACTGACTTTAGAAGAATGAAAATAAATAAATGCAGTATAAAGTTGTTACGTCGTATCTTGTTCTACTGAGCCTCGAACCCGCACTATTTAAGCTAGTGTTCCACACATGCCAAGACACTATCATGTAATCACGCACGCCTTAAACTTCACATTTAGTGTAATCATCGGAACGTTTCTATGCCTAGTTACTTTTTTGTGTGACCAATTTCATGTAAAGATGTCAGTTTTTCAGTTTAATCAATACTTGTACGGCTAGCAGTAACAACAAGAAATCGTGGTTCAAAAGTAAACGGTATGTAAGTCTTGTGCTTTGTGTTGGATTGTTTTTGAATCTCGCTTTATGTTTTAGAAACCGCCTTCGTTCATCCGCTTCACATAATTGTATTCGTGAAAGAGACAATAAAATTGTCGTGCTGTTGAGGGTGAACCGGCGCGTTTCGTTGCAGTTCTATGTAGGATATTGGAGCTAAGCAGGAGCCGCGTAAAGTATCTTACAAAGTGTAAGCGATAGCCGCATTCTCTTCTCTTGCCTTTCCCGCGGCGCTCGGCGCGGTATCTTTTTTCTCCATTTTCTTTTTTTGTGACCTAGATACATTACGTCATATCCATTGTCTTCACTTCGTTTATTTAGGTTAGATCTGATGATCAAGCACGTTTTCTGATTTTATTTGGACTTAAACCTCTTATATCCTTTTAGTAGCATAGATAGTAACAGTAGTTTTTGATATAATAGCACGTAACGTTAGCATTCTTTCGCGCTGTAATTTCGACTTGGTCAGTAATTAGCTCTCTCTAGCAGATTACGTTGGATATAATGTATTACCCGCGCCAGGCAAGAATTAGTGTTAGCCGCCATTGTTTTTTCAGTTGATTTGTGATTTGTGTTTTATTTTAGGAAGTCGACCTGCTAGCTCGGATCGGGCTAGCGGACTGTATTTAGTCGCTGTTTAGGCCTAGTTTCATATTAGTTTGTTGATTTATAATACACTGGATTTTTGCATGCTAATTTGAAGCCAGATTTGAGGGCAGGCACAGAGACCTTATTTGAATAGAACCAGAAAGCGACCGAGGTCCGGTTGACTTTCGCTTTCAATCCGAGCTAGAAGAATTTGATGATTTTCTGTGCTCAACTTTGAAGAAAATCTGCTAGGGTGGTAGCCCAGTTTTGGAGTTTAAACAAGCTGACAATCGCTTTGATTCTTTCCTTGCCGAATTTGGGGTACAAGTTTATGAGCAATGGAGAATCTTCAGGAGAGTTCCGAGGTACGGAAGCATCATTCTGAGTCTGTTGTTACTGAAAACCTTGGGGTACGAGGTGGGTGCCAACCTGACGAAGCTGCAGCAGACGAAGATGTCCTGAGTGATGTGCGATTGGACTGGGTAGACGACCCAACGTCAGTAAGTTTGCTGAACCACCGATCTCTGTCGCGGTGTGCCTTGCAGTTAAAGCTCATCACATCAGTGATGAAAGAATATAGCTTGTCCCAACATAACATCGAAGAGAGTGTGCTCACTGACACTTTGAATTACGGGTTGAAGGCACACACCATCTACAGTGCTGCTCTACACGACTGGATTGAGAGCAACCCCACGTCGCTGGCACGCGATAAAGTTCAAGGTTTAATTGCCAATTATTCTTTTGACGAAAGGGAAAAGCTGAAGCGCTACTACAACAGAGCGTTGAAAGATCCTGACGACCGAACAAGTGGGACGGCTAGTACACTTCACGATTCACTCTCTCAGTTGGGATCTAAGCACTCCTCCAAGTCTCTTCAAATTATTGAAGAACAGCAACACGAAATAAGGAATCTAAAAGCCCAAAATCAGCTCATGGAGCTGACTCTACAGGAAAAAGAAGTAGACATTCAAGAAAAGAAAAATAACGCAGAATTGGAAAAGAGAAGAGGTGAAATCACTTTGCTGAAGAAACAGATAGAAATTGATGCGTACAAGAACATTGCTGAGGATGCCACCAGCATTCTCGACGTGGTCGATTTTAATCGTACGCACGACACGTACCAACAATTGGCTGTTGCTGGAAATAGCAAGTCCACGGGGGGACCTCCAGCCAAGAAGACTCCAGGGGGGCAACATTTAGGGTTTAGGGAATCTGCATTGCCAGCGCAGCATGCCATGAAACCCAAACTCGAAGAGACATGCATTCAATTGCCCGCTATTAGGCATAGGCCTGACCCTAGGAACATTGACTCAACTGGACCAGAAGCTGGTTTTTCACATTTTCGGCCTGAAGATCCAATCAGAAAACGTACTTGTGACCAAGAGCAAGGCCATACCGGCTCACGACAAAGAGTCGAACATGAAATGGGTCTTGAAGTAATTCCCTTATCTCTCGAAAGAGCTCTGTTGGAAGAAACCACTGGAGGATTACGCTACTCAGGAAACGACACCTCAGAGTATCCAGCATATCGGCATCGGTTTCTATTACGCCACCGTCAGCTGAGGAAAACTCGACCTGACCTGCTTTTGAAGTGGATCGAAACAACCGTCACTGGCCAGGCAAGAAGGTACATTCGTAATGCATTTTCTGTTTTTGATGCAGGGAGAGCTTGCGACATAGTATGGGACACCTTAGAAGAGGTCTACGGTCGAAAAGAGGTAATTCTGGAGGACGCCATGCGACAAATAAAACGACCAGCTAAATCTGTGGACCACGACCGGAAAGCGCTTCTAGAACTGCGTGCTGACATGCGTAATGTACAGGGGATTGCGGATTCGCTCAACATGGGTACGGCTTTACAAAAACCGCACCTGATGGGTACATTGTACAGCTCTCTGAGTGATAAACTAAGAGATAAGCTTGAATCCTTTTTACCGCCCGATCAATGGACGTATGGAAATTTTATACTCTTTCTCACCAGGGAAATAGCGTATATCGACACTCTGCACACAATGAAGATAGAGGAAGTAGGAAAGCCTGGGACTTTAAGACAACCTAAGCCTTCATGGTCAGCCAATACCCGCCAGGTTAATAGTTCAACTCCTCACGTAGCGACCAATGAAAGATCAGATGACACTTGTTACGTGCAACGTGGAGTGAAAGAAAAGTGTGTGAAAGAATGTCTCTTGCATCCGGAAGTCAACACCCACTCCTTAGTTGAATGCAGAAAATTCCTTGGCATGAAGGTTAGTGAACGATGGGTATTTATCAAGGAACGTGGTTTGTGTTTCAGTTGCTTGGGAAAAAACCATAGAACCCGGAACTGCAAAGAAAGCCACACCTGTGATAAGTGTGGGCGAAATCATCATGACTTGCTGCACGATGACGATTTACAGCAAAAGAGCAATGTGAAGCCCGCAGCAACTACCAAACCTGCTATCAGGGACATGACACGTCACGAAAATACGGGGGATCACACAGACACCGTAGGGATGGTTCGTCACCAGGAAGAAGTGCCCGAGCAAATTGGACTAATGTTGTTGACGGCCATAAAGCGAGATCATACTGGATATGTCTGTGGAAGAATTCCTTTCTATGCTGCCATCGATACCGGTGCTACACGAACCCTGTGTTCCCGTGAATTGGGAGAACAGCTCCACGGAGGATGGTTGCCCGACAGCTCTCAACACTACAAAATGTTTAACGGCACGTTGATCAGCTGTGAGGTAATGCGCAAAGACCTGGAGATTGAGGAAACAAACCAAAGCGCATTTATGCTGAATGATACGCACTTCATCGACCAAAAGCTTCCATTTTCTCAGTACTTAGAAGAACGAAAGGATTCTACCCTACCCAGAAGAATCGATATGATACTTGGGAGTGATTTGGCCTGGAAGCATCTATTCTTTCCGTTGTTTAAGTGTTCGCCTCTGTCTGTGATGCCAATCGGCTTACACAATGCGCTCGATGTTACTCTTGGACGATTCTGGTTAAGTGCAAAGACTCACTCCCACAATGGAACTAACCAAGTGGCTGCAGCTATCCAACCTGCAATGCTAGCAGAACGAGGACAAGAACAATGGAAAGTAAGTGCTGATGGCGCTTGCACTATATCGACTTGCCCCTCTGGTACGGACCAGAACCCTGCTGATGTGGCTACAAGGGGATGTCGCCTCAATAATAAAGAGAAATGGGACCTCTGAACGGGGGGACCTGGCTTTCTTCGCTGTCCTGCGGCAATTGACGAAGTCGATTTATCTACAATCGAGAAGATATGTACTGCAGAGGTCATGAACGCGACACAGTCCAAACCGCCAAATTGTGCCGAGACTGGATTTATGGAGCACACACTGAGCAAGACAAACAAAATGCAAAGAGCTTTTCGAATCCTCAATAGGGTAATCAAATGCTACTATATATGGAAAGGACGTCTACATGGAACCGACCCCCAACAAAATAATGCGAAGCAAAAGAAACTTGTAAATAATCCGAAGAACACTCTGCGCATTCTTGTACGAGCTGCACAGCACGATGGACTGGGCGAATTCATTGCCCTGATGCAACACGAGAACATATCATTTGAAGACGCTCTTGATCGATTACCTGAAAAACGAAACGCGACAATGATCTCTCTAAGAGGTCTGGTGCCGTATGTAGATTGTGATGGAATTCTGCGGGTTGGTGGAAGGTTAGACTATTCCGCGGACTTATCAGATGAAGCAAAGCATCCCGCCTTATTGCCTATCGAACACAATGTTACTAGACTGCTTATTTTAGAGCGACATGAAAAACTCGCTCACCGATCTGCTGAATGGGTCCTAGCTTCGCTTAACTCGGACATGGGCGTAAGACCTATTGGTGGAATAAGGACAGTGCGAACCTATCTGAATTCCTGCTTTACCTGCAAGCTGTTACGTAAAAGCAGAGCTGAACAGCTGATGTCTCCTCTACCAAATTATCGAGTGACGTCACAACAACCAGTCTTCAGCTCAGTGTCTATCGATTACACCGGACCCTTTGAAGTCAAACGAGGGCGTAACAAAGAGAAAAGATGGATTTGTGTGTTCGTATGCAATGCGACATCAGCGGTCCGCATCGAATTGGTGGAATCTCTGAGCACTACATCGTTTCTGAACTGCTTACAACGATTTCTTTGCCTTACAGCAAACAAGACGCAACATATTCGCAGCGACTGTGCAACGACATTCATTGGAGCTAACAATATTCTCAATCCCGAGTCAGTCCAAACGACTTGGGAATCGATGAAACTGCGTGACTCACTGTCAAGCACAGCAATTACCTGGGAGTTCTCAACACCTGCCAGCTCCCACCATCAGGGAACGGTGGAGCGGCAAATCCGAACCTTTAAAGAAGTTTGTGAAGGAATTTTGGGCGCTGATAATCAAGCGCGCCTACCATCCGATTTTGAATTGATGACCATTTGCCGCCAAGCTGAATATACATGTATAATGAACTGTAGACCGATGGGAAAATTCGTCGGCAACCAAGATGACGTCAAGGCACTAAGACCGATTGACTTAATCACTGGATACCTGGATCCCTCCGACAGTTATCTTCTTCCAAACGAGACTACTAATATTCGAGACAAGCTACGCCGTGGACATCAATACACTCGCCGTCTCGCTCAAGAATGGTGGCAAAGATGGACCAACAGCTATCTCTACTCTCTCCAAGAGCGCCAAAAATGGAGAAATGTTGAACGCAACTTTCAGAAAGGCGATCTTGTTCTTCTAATTGATCCTGCTACCCCACCAGTTGGCCGTCATACATATGCTTTAGTGGTGGACCTGAAGCAATGTCCTGATGGGAAAGTACGCTCTGCAACCGTTCGCATGTCTGATGGTCGGATTCGAGAACGAGACGTCCGCAAACTAGTTCTCATCGAGCCTGTTACTGAACCGAGAACTGACAATAACTGCTATACCGATGATGATGTCAACAACAATGATGACTTCAATACCTCCAGATGAACAATCAATCAATGAGCTGAGCTTATAGCGAAGATTGTAATAGGCCTAATGTGTGTAATATTTCTTTAATTTCTTCGCGGCTATCATTTTTTTGTGTTGAATTATGTCTCTCTTAGACTCGTTCCATAATTTGGGGGGACTGTAAGCGATAGCCGCATTCTCTTCTCTTGCCTTTCCCGCGGCGCTCGGCGCGGTATCTTTTTTCTCCATTTTCTTTTTTTGTGACCTAGATACATTACGTCATATCCATTGTCTTCACTTCGTTTATTTAGGTTAGATCTGATGATCAAGCACGTTTTCTGATTTTATTTGGACTTAAACCTCTTATATCCTTTTAGTAGCATAGATAGTAACAGTAGTTTTTGATATAATAGCACGTAACGTTAGCATTCTTTCGCGCTGTAATTTCGACTTGGTCAGTAATTAGCTCTCTCTAGTAGATTACGTTGGATATAATGTATTACCCGCGCCAGGCAAGAATTAGTGTTAGCCGCCATTGTTTTTTCAGTTGATTTGTGATTTGTGTTTTATTTTAGGAAGTCGACCTGCTAGCTCGGATCGGGCTAGCGGACTGTATTTAGCCGCTGTTTAGGCCTAGTTTCATATTAGTTTGTTGATTTATAATACACTGGATTTTTGCATGCTAATTTGAAGCCAGATTTGAGGGCAGGCACAGAGACCTTATTTGAATAGAACCAGAAAGCGACCGAGGTCCGGTTGACTTTCGCTTTCACAAAGTGTTACATTTATAACTTGATTTAACTCCAAACATTACACCAGTTTATCTTTATCAGTTTACTTATTCAAATAAAATAGAAAGCAAAGCACAATAATAGTTATTAGCATTATGTAACAGCAAAACTATGTGATAGACTACATTGCGACACATGAACTTTTTTGCAAAATCAGATGATTAAGCTTGAGCCAGTACAGTTCACATGGCAAAAGTGTTACCAAGTGTAAAATCAATCAAAGTCTTTTATTTTAAGCAGGGGTCACAACATAAAGTCAATACAATCGAAAATTTGAAAAACAAATTCATGCCTCCAGAAAGATTAGTTGTTTATTCAAAAAATTTGTATAAATTAAAGGTTGTTTGTCTGTATGTTTTATCTCCTCCAAAGCAGCCAGAAGTCCAAAGTCGAAACTTGTCGTGACCAATGGTCCCTCAGGGTTTCCAGGTCAACTGGAGAGGTTGTAGCGAAAGGCTAGTTTGGATAACTAACAATTGCTACTTACAAAACTATGAATCTTCGCACCCGCTTTTAGTTGACCAAAAATCTAGCAAACGAATGGATCCATTTAATGAACTGAGATAAACAGAAACAAGTAAACTAAATTTAACCGAATTTACTGACTTTAATCGAATTGTATTGCATTGAATCGAATTGAACTGAACTGAACACCGAAAAAACAAAAGTCAAATCATTTCAACAACTTCAAACATGTTTAAAGCAAAATCAGAAACTCAAACTGTGCCCTAATTAACTAAACTGCGCAAACAAGGAAATCAACCAAAAGCGCAAAAAGATAAAGTGATTCAAGACAACTTAGATCAGCGTGGTCCAACTTAATTTTATCGCGGGCCAAAAAAAGCTCTTAATTTATTTCGCCGGCCAATTCCAGATCAACAAAACTATTAGTTACAACGAAAACTTAATTTTAACATTAAGTTGTTCTTTGGTTAAAAAGGATAATTTTATTGCAGAAGGTAAGCATAGAAGCACACAAAATAAATTTCAATGTTCATAGTTTATTGCCGATTGATGGGACGTTTGTGGTCGAGATGCATCTCTCACAATTGTGTTTGTATCCAGCGAAATGTTAGTTGTGGCCATGCGAAGACAACCTTGTAAACCCAAAGTACTGTTCCCCAGTTGGTTTGGATTTTTCGTTTTGATATTGTTCATTGCTGAAAATGCACATTCGCAAATGTATATACTTCCAAACATAAATAACAACTTTAAAGCAGCATTCTTTAAAATCGGAAACCTTTCCTGTGAAACAAACTTCCAAAAGTTTTCTGGTTTTTACCGACTTTTTGACAACAAAAACTGATCACTTTGAAGCTCACATAATTCGAGTTGAAATTCAGATGGCTGCATAGCAACACTCACTTGCATGGGGTTGTTGTATAGTGCAAGAGGACTTTTAAGTTTCTCGAAATCCTGAAATCGATTTTGAAATTCCTCGGACAGTGAAGTAATATTACTTACAAACTGTGTGAAATCAGCATTGGATTATTCTTCCTTGATCACTGAGCAGGATGGAAAATGAGCAAGATTGTTGTTTTGCAAGCAGTTTGTGAACAAAACCAAATTTGACCGAAAACCCTCAACATGTCCCACTAAATGAGAAATGCTTTGTCCCTTTCCTTGCAAATTCAAATTTAACACGTTCAGATGATTTGTCATATCTGTTAAGAAAGCTAAGTCGCAAAGAACTTTAATGCTTCGCAACTGCGCTTGAAAAGTGTTTGTGCTCTCCATTCGTTCTTCTTCAAAAAATGAAACAATTTCTTTGCGCAATCCAAAAAAGTGTGTCAATACCTTGCCTGCGCTCAGCCATCTGATACTCGTATATAGGGGCAGCTCACTAAATTCAGCATTCAGCTCATGCAAAAATGAAACAAACCTTCGGTGTCTTTGAGATTTATTTCCGCCTCTTATTAGATTGACCATCTTGACAACACCTTGCATTGCATTCATCATTTTCAGTACTTTTCCGCAAAGCGCTTCCTGGTGAATTACGCAATGCAAAGTAACGCAGTTAATTCCATTTTTTTTTAGCAATCCAACTAGACCAGTTTTGCTTCCCCTCATGGCCTTTGCGCCATCTGTAACTATGCAAGAACATTTTTTGAATCCTCCGAACTCGGAAACAGCAGTGTTTATCGCTTCATATTTATCAGAGCCTTTTGTTCCACCTTTTAATTGATGAAGTGTTAACAATTCTTCCTGCACTTCAAAACTTTCATCCACCAGTCGAGCAAATATCATCAGTTGACTAACATCAGTCACATCAACGCTCTCATCCAAAGCCACTGAGAAATAGGTACAATTTTTCATCGCAGATTTCAGTTTAGAAGTTACGTGTTGACTTAAATCCGCTACTCTTCTTGCCATTGTCTGATGGGATAAAGACACCGTTTTAAATTTTTCTTCTATTTTTTCTTCACCAAACGCCTTCGCCATTTTAATTGCACATGCTTTTACTAATTCACCCTCTCGAAATGGCTTCATTTTTTTGGCAAGAAGGAGTGCAACTTCATATGATGCTGCTAAGCTAGTCTTTTGACAGCTTACAAAATTTAACATCCTACTGACTTGCTTCTCTCGTTTGTCTTTGAAGACTCTGCAAAATATTCTTTCTTTCCTTTCCTTCATATTTTTCAAAGTTATGTTTGTGGAGAGTGTCATAAGGTCGCTTTAAATTGTATTCCTTTGTAGCTGAAAGTGTCTTTTGGTATATTAGACACAGGGCCGGATTAAGGCGGGGGCTGATGGGGCTGCAGCCCCAGGCCCACCCAAGAAATAGGCCCACCACTATACCAAGTCAAAGAAGCCATAAAAGTTACTCATACAATCACTTTCAAAAAATAGTTAAGTATCATTGGCAAGGCGTTCTCCATTAGAGGCCTCGTCATCGTGCAAAGCACAAGCGAAACTGTGTCATAGTAAGAAATACTATTTTAGTTGCATTTTCGATGGATAAAACATTGTAACCAAAATGTAAACATATATTGACGTCATAATACAAAATATGACATTATTCCGAAACAATGGCTTTTTTTAAGACTCTGACATGTTCAATTGTTGCCAGTTATTTTGAAGTTTTGAAAAAAAAATGCAGACAGGTTTATGCTGGGTAAGAAAAGTGAGGTTGGAAAAAGTTTAAATAAAGGCAACTGTATTTTCTATAGTCCGATATTTGAAGAAGGAAGGAGATGAAATTTTACCAAATAGTATAGACCAGTAGGAAGCAGATGAAATAGTTGAGTGAAATCCCAATTCAAGGGAATTTGTTTCTTTAAGTATTTAATAAAAAATTACTTCTAAATTTATTTAAATAGCTAAATAAAATTCATATTGATTCCACAAGACATTTTCTTTCAATATTAAAAACAAAAAAATAATTATTTGTTTCTCTTTTATTATTGAAAAATATATCGATATTGATATGAAATGGAGGCACATATAAAAATGATTATTTGCAAATTTAAACTTTTTTTAATTTAAATATTTTCAATATTTTTGCATCTCAAATAATGAAAATGGATTACATACAATTTTGTGGTATTTTTTGCTTAAATAGTGCACCGCAAGTATTTATAACTTTTCAAGGGCGCCTTTAATAATCAGTTTTTGGAAACTACTGCTTTAGAAAAAAATGTATTAGAAAAGTGAAGTCAAGGAGCAAATTTCCTTGAATTGGGATTTCACTCAAAAATAAATTTCAAGTGTATAGATTCAGACCATTCTTGAGTAAACGAAAGTTTAAATTTTACAACAGAAATTTATTAGGGAATTCCCATATATTGAAATCTAAAAGGTCTGAAATGACTGTTTTGAAATCGAAAGGAAATAGCCACTTTATCGGGGGTAGCCAACTACACTTTTACCAACATTTACTAATCTAAACGTTTTTAATCTCAAAACTTTTGCCAATTTAAAAATAAAAATGAAAAAGTATAAAAGCGGTTGGGAAAAAGAGAAATCTAGAAGAGAATTAGAAGATATACTGAAAAAAGTTGTAGCAAAATCAAAAACATAACTGATTTTTTTCATATAAGCGAACCAAAAACCAACATTGTAGAAACGACGTCCAGTAATGCAACTGCTTTGTGCTCATCTTTTAGTGGCTGTATTGCAGAGCAAGAGCCAAATATAAAAATTGTTTCATCGGAACCAAACGTACAAACCAAGTCATCTGATGTTGTTGAGGATGAAGCGCATAGGTTAAAAGAAGCTATTGAACACGACATAGATGTTGGATGCTGGGGAGTAATTTCTGACCATCTGAGAGATTACCGCTGCCAAGTAGGAAGTTTAGAGTTTCAACATCTTGCTGCAGATTTTTCTACTTCAGAGTTATGTTTTACTGGCGATAAATTCAAACGGCGTTGTTCTAAATCGCTATTTTGGTGAGAACAATTAAACGGCGAAACAGTAAAACACAAATGGTTGTGCTATTCACTTTCATAAAAAAACTTTACTGTTTTGTTTGCAAACTTTTTGCGTTTGATTCTGAAAAAATAATGCTGGCATCAGTTGGTTTTGGCGACTGGAGCATGCACCACGCGACCTGGCCAGGCACGAACCTTCCAACAAACACTTAAGTTATCTTTCAACATGTATCTCTCGAAGAGCAAAAAGAGTAAGCATTTGCAAAGATTTGGAAGAGCAAAAAGAATCTGACAGAAAATATGGGTGCAAAATATTGGCTCGAGTTTTAAATGTGATAGAATTCCTATCATCGAGAGGGCTGACCTTCCGCGGAAGTAGTGATTTGGTTGGTTCTCCACAAAACGATAACTTTCTCGGAATTTTGGAGTTGTTGACAGAATACGATACTTTTCTTGCTGAGCATATTCAAAAGTGAGTGAACAAACGCAAGAGACACGTTTTGTATTTCGCATCAACTGTATGCGAGGAATTCATTGACGTAATTGCAACAAAAATGTTAGATATTATTATTTCTGAAATAAAACAAGCAAAATATTATTCAGAGTTCGTGGACACAACACCTGACATCACAAATGTTGACCAGTAGACAATAATTTTTCGGTGTGTTTTACCTGATGCTCCCGTGCAAGATTTGTCAAGTTTATACCCACCCGTGGACACACTAGTCACCAATTGGCTGATTTACTTTTCGAGTTTATAGAAGACAATGGGATCAGTTTGAAAGATCTCAGAGGGCAATCCTATGATAACGCTCTAAGATAAGCTCAAAATATAAAGATTTGCAAGCTATAATAAAAGAATGCCACCACCAAGCGGAATAAATTTCTTGTGTAGCACATTCCTTGAATCTTGTGGAAAAATGTGCTGCTGAGTGTTGCTAATCCGCGGTCCGTTTTTTTATGTTTGTTCAGGGACTCTATGTGTTCTTTTCAGCTTCAACACACAGGTGGAATCTCCTTACCGATGCACTGAAACCACTTCAATGTCCAACAATTAATCCTTTGTCTGATACACGTTGGGAGGCGCGATATGATGCTCTACATGCAATAAGAAAAGGTTACCAAGCGGTTCTTCAAGTCTTGAAGGCAATGTGTGGTGACAATGATGAAAAATGTCAAACTAAAGAAAGAGCCAGGGGTTTTGTTTCATTAATGGAAAAGCTTGAAACTGGTATTTTACTCGAGGTATGGTCGTGCATAATGGAACGTTTTCATAAGACTAGTCAGGCTCTGCAGAACAGCAAAATGACTTTGAATGGGACAACAAATTTGCTTCAGGGTCTAGATGACTTCATTAAACTTCTAAGATCCCAATTTCAAAAATTCGAAGGAAGAGGTCAAGTATTAAGTGGTGGTCATCATTACACTGATAAAATTTCAAGAAAAGAAGAAAAGTGAGGTAAATCTAAAGATATATCACTTGATTTATCGAGCAGATTCGAAGTAGACTGATATTTTCCGATCATTAACCAAATTCTTTTGTCTATGAAAATCCGATTAGAAGCTTACGACCGTCTTCAAAGAAAATTTTCGTTTGTGATGGAATTGAACACCATGTCTAACCGCAAAATTGAAGCAAGTCCGAAAACGTTATTTCAACATTACCTAGATGATCTGGAAGAGTCATTATTGCCTCAGGAGATGATTCATTTCTCTACACTGATAAAACAACACCATTTTAACAGCGAATGCGAAGAAATTCAGATATTTTGGTTCATAAATGAAAATGAATTCATGCATGCATTTTCTAACGTATCTGTTATTTTCAGGCTGTACCCTTGTCTGATGATTTCTAATTGCTCGGGCGAGCGCTCATTTTCAGTTCCAAAAAGAGTAAAAAATTAACTGCACTCTGAGCCAGAAAAGGTTGAATTCCTTTGCTCTACTCTGCATTGAAAACGAACTTTTGGGAAAAATAGATAACGATGACATTATTAAGAGCTTAGCATTGTCTAAATCCAGAAAATGTGTTATTTGAATGTGTGCGCACTAAGTAAATACTTTGTTTACGTATTAATTGTGGTCAGTTTTTAATACAACGAATGGAATGAAAAATAGGCCTCTGATTGTGATAGAGCCCCAGGCCCATGAAAAGCTTAATCCGTCACTGATTAGACACAGTGGTTTTCCACTGTTTTCAATAAATAGATAAGTTTCCTCCCACTTCTTAAAAAATGTCCTTTCTTCTGTTTTTCTTTTTTTGCAACTACTCATCTCTTAGTTTTATAAAGCTGCGTATTGATTAAAGTGGAATATTTAGTCTGAACTTCCAAAACTAGCCTCTTAATCCATTGCTCAATGGCTGCTAAACAAGCCCATAAAAATAGAAGTAAATAGCTGTTTGTTATACAATAAAAAGACCATTATACGATAATTTGTGTCATTGTTTTTCGTTAATAGATATTATGAAAAAATAAGCAGCAGCTATCAAAGTGAAAAACAACCGGCTGCTATTCGTTGTATAAATATAAAACATTACCACAGAAGTTATAAAATAGCTTTGAAGTTAAATTATTAAATGAAGCCTTAAAAATATCTTATAGATCTAAACGTTCTAATTGCCGTAACTGTTCCTGGCGCTTCGCGGGCCAAAATTGGCCCGCGGGCCTGCAGTTGGACCACTCTGACTTGGATCAAAAACACTGTTAACATAAAAACCGGGTTTGAAACCGCTACAAGGTTGCTGCGATCAGAATCTCAGTGAAAAGTGCCTTAGAAATAATAGGCGGAACAAATTTACTGTTGTACAAAGTGTCAGCACAGATCTGAATGGTTTCTTTCAGACGGACATTCTTAAACAGACTAGAGATTTTGAAGGAACACGAAAAAATGGCTTATCAATCCAAGTTAAGGTGTTGGATATTTTCACCAAAAGTGGGAAAGTCTTCACCGTCAGAAAAAAGATCCAGGACTGGTTGAAGGAGACTTCTAAAGCATTTTGCCAATTCATGATGGGCAGATCCGATTATTTACGACAAAATGTTTGATGCGAGCCAGACATAAACTTTATAGTTTTAAGCCATTGCTTTAAAAGAATTCAGTAAATCCAAGTTTGACCAAGTTTTTTCAAAAGACAAACTCATAAACCTTAGTTAAGGCAACCTCTTTCGAGAGTCTTCTAAATTAGCATAACCGTTTAAAATTGTGTCTCTGGGAGCAGACCTTTTTCTATAGAGACGCCGTTAATTGCCTGCACCACACACGTGAGTCTTTAACTTGGCCGGTGATGCAAGCTAAGCTATAAATAGGCAGAGAAGTTTGCAAATTTTTCTTCTCTCTTGTAGTTTTACTTATTGAAACTCACACAAGTTGTGCTTTATTTGAACTCCTCCCCCCACAAATAGCTTTGCAAACTTGGCTGAAAGAAATATTTTTGAAATTTTTTAAAATTTGTATCACTTTACATTAGAAGTTCAAAGTGCAGGGATTGCATCGATATGGCTTAAAATTCATTGCTATGCCAATTATAATTTTGGGATAAACGCACTTGTTGCCTTCATCTTAGCAAATTTAGGAGCATGAAGTAAACAACTTTATTCATCACATTTGCGTATGCACAACGCAAATTAAAGTGAGAGCGAAACAAAAACATAACATGACAAACAAATTGATAATAAGTCTACGACAAAAAATTGGTCAAAATTGAAGTGAGCAGTTTGGAGTTATATTTCATAATTTTGAAAAGTACACTTTAACCTATAATGTTCAACAGCTAAAAATTGAATTTTCTTAATAGAAAAGTTTAAACTTGATATTTCCTATGTTTTTTAATTGAAAAATATTTAATAAAAGCTGAAACTTGCTCTTTCCTGCTTTACAAAAAATTATTAATAAATAGCTCAAACTTGCTATTGGGTGTTCTTTTTTTAATTAAAAAATATGGAATAAAAGCTAAAACTTACTTTTTTCTGTTCTTTTTTTATTGAAAAGATATTGAATGAAAGCTAACACTCGCTTTTTCTTCCTCTGTTTTGAAAATTTTTATTAACAGAAAAGCTGAAGCTTTCATTTTCCTCCTGTTTGTTTGAAAATAATAACTACAGTAAAACTGTAACTTGCTTTCTCGTGCTTTTTTGTTCTAACGTTAATCATGTTGGCCGCATAATATCAACATGACAAACATTTTGCTTTTCTGCTGCTATGCTCAGGATCAAATAATGTAAGATACAAACCCAATAATTTCTAGAGATATTTTTTGTTAAGGGTTTCTAAAAATAGATGTTTGCATGGTGATCTAAAAAATTTGTTAGACGAGTAGCAATAAAAATATGGCTAAAGTGGGGAGGTTCTTCTCCCTCCCTCGTGATTGCGTCCTTGGTGGTACGCAACAATAGTAAAAATTTTCCCGTTTGTATGCAAGTAGAAAAAAATTGAAAACCGCCCATCCAAACAAAAATCTTAGATCTTATGATATTTAAACTTTAGTGTAAAAACTAAAGTCAAACAATGAAGTGAGCTGAAAATTTCTGCATGAAGGCATTGAGGCAAAGTTTGTTTTTTATTTTTTATCTTGGATCACATTTTTAGTCTTGACCTGTTTTGAATATTTTTGTGACCTCACAGAATTATGGTAAGAATCAGGGGTATTAAGCAAATTTGAAAGTTATTTGCTAAGGTTGAGCTTACAAGATAACTTTTTTCGCGGCCACTACTGAATTCATCACAATCATAATTTATATCAATTTTTTGAGAGGGTAATTTCTCGTATTGTTCCTCTAGCATCTCCCTTGACAAAAGCAGTAGCTGGTATCTGAACAAACTAATGTAATGTATGCTCGAAAAGAAAAAACAAAATGCAAAAAATCAAACAAAATAGCCTTGAATGAAGCTTCAGAGAACGGATTTACTGAATTCTTTTAAAGGGTTTATCAGCCTTTATTCTGTCATGTACTCTATGGCAAATTTCAAAAGTGAAATTTACCCCCATATTTTTTATATTTTTATTTTACAAATGCCTACTGTAGTGGGTAAAAGTGTGAATTTTTTCTAACAAAATTTACCCCCAAGGCTGGTCAAGTTTGCCCCTAGGGGGTAAATTTACCCACGGTTGAGAGCCCCTGTTTTAAAGCAATGACTTAAAACTATAAAGCTCATGTCATAAACCTAGCACATAATAGGTTACGAAATAACAGGCGAATTAAAGCAAACATACAGCCAATTTGATCGAGACCAAGTTTATGTTTAAAAACTCAAAAGTTTTCTTACAAAAGTTTATGTCTGGCTTTCATCAAAAGTTTTGTCGTAAATAATCGGATCTGCCCATTATGAATTGGCAAAATGCCTTAGAAGCCTCCTTTAACCAGTCCTGGATCTTTTTTCTGACCTTGAAGATTCTCTCACTTTTGGTGAAAATATCCAACACCTTAACTTAAATTGATAAGCCATTTTTCAGCGTTCCTTCAAAATCTCTAGTCTGTTTAAGAATATCCATCTGAAAAAAACCCTTCAGATCTGTGCTAAAACTTTGTACAACAGTGAATTTGTTCCACCTATTATTCCTAAGGCACTTTTCACTGAGATTCTGATCGCAGCAAACACTCCAATTGAGTTCAGTTTTACCGATACAATGCACAAACAGATTGATGATGTTGCCATTGGCTCTCAACTTGGCCCAGCTCTTGCCTATACATTTGTTGAATACTACGAAGAGAAATTGTTTGGATGAACCAGCAAACAAAGTCGGTATTTCCGCTACTTTGATGACACCTTTGCTATCTTCAACAAGGAATCTCTCAGTGACAGTTTTCTTACGGCAATAAACTTTTCACATCCTTGCTTGATCGTCACGTTTGAAAGAGAAATTGACGCAAATTTCTCTTTCTAGACGTTCTGATAGAGAAAGCTGACCCAAAATTCTTCACGTCCTTCATTCAATACCAATTTTTAAGAATCTTATTGGAACCTTGGTGCACCGGGCTCTGTCTATATACTCCAAACCCAGACTACCAACAAGAGCTAAACAACATCAAAAGTATTCTTTCCAAAAATGGCTTCTGAAACAGTGTTGTTCAGGTAAGTAGGCTATGTTCTAAGCTGCCACCAAATGTAGTAACCACTAGAACGAAGGTCCTCAAAAACGCCTAGTTCGCTGAAAACTTCTATAAATTACTAACACTTCTCTTCAGTTTCAGAAGCTAATCAAAACTACTTGAAATAATTGTTACAGAGAAACTGAACTTCAAGTGATAGTTTCCCTCCAAATGTATTTTACCTGCGATCTACAAGGATGCCATGCCTTCTCTTCCACTGAGAAATATTATATATGAATACCTGTGCCGCGGGACGTTGGCCACACGACCCAAAGACAACAGAGAAGAGTCAACCAATATGCACTCAAATCAATCAGACTTGGCATGAAAAAGAAAGGCAGATGTCTATACAAAAATGCTAGAGAATTCCTTTTCCCCCGACTGTGACTCGGCAATAGGGCAATATTTATTTGAAAATCAGATCTATGCCTCCGTATAAAATGACAGTTAATTATCGAGGTTGGCATTAGCTTGATTGTCCTTCCATTTAGCCACCTTCGAAGCAACATTCATCAAAAACAAACAACCCGTATATTGCCAGAATTTGCCTATGTACTACCATTGGTCCTAAAGCAGCTCTGATTTTAGGCTCTGACAAAATGCATATTTTCGATAGCCCCGCCTCTATAAATAAGGACGCTTTCTTGTTGCTTCATTCTGGCAATAACTTCTGATAAAAGCCTAACAAAAACGTACAAGTTTTTAGTCACTGCATTAAAAGAGTGCACTGAATCCGCTTTTAAAGGTGGATTCAAAGCCTATTTGAAATTTTGTACCACTTAACCACTGTTCAAAAATCAAACACAGAGCATATTTGAATTTATCTCTTGCACAGAAATCTTTTTGAACTCATTCGGTTTAAAATAACGACCAAATAATAGTAATTTAGCCTTCGTTGCCTGGTTAGCATTAAACAGAATTTGTTCTGCCACCTAGTTTTCAAAGTTAGAACCAAAAATGCCCTACTTAAATAGAGGGCTCGCACAAAGATGCAAACAAAAATTTAAATTCAAAACTGTTTTTTATGCTAGCTTCCTGCATTTCAATTCAACAAAAGTCAAATTTTTAGCATCTACTTAGCCTAAGTAAGAGTAACAGCTACTCAAGTGGCAATACCTCCCACTAAATCTACTCAAGCAAAAGTAGAAGTGGTAAAAACTGAAACCACTCAAGGAAGTAACTCGTTACTGAAAAACCTACTTAAGTAGTTAACTCGAGTAAAACCACTCATTTACCGACCACCTCTGATTACAATGTGTATGAAAGTAAGAAGGAGAACGAAAGCTCTGCGCACAACAATTTAAACCTCCTTCGCAAAAAACAATTTGTCAGAAGACTTTTTTGGAAGAACATATTTTTTAACAGTTCAAAAAGCGATCCACCTTTCAATCAATTCCTCGAAGGAGGACTTATCAACTAAATCGAATTACCCCGCTGCTTCCTGTTTTTAGGCTTACGACACCTTACGGAAGAGAGAAATATTTTGCGACACTCAGTAGTAAACTTGCAAAAATTTTGCTAACAGCTTGTATATCACATTTAAGCTGTAGGATATAATGAACAGCGTGTTGCCTACACCTTAGCACGATTTATTCCGAAGTCAGTGAGAAATTTGTGCTTAACTTTTTGCCCTTCACCGTAAAGATGCAGTCTGAGAAATTCTGTAAACTTCTGTTTTGTAGTCTGAGCAATTTTTAATATCCGTTGCTACTTTACAAGCTCGGCCTAAGGTCATGGCTATTTCGAGCTTGAACGTTCACACACAAATTTTTCCGAAAACGAGCAACACTTTTGACAAAACAATACATCCCAATGCATCAAAAGCCGATTGCGTTGGAACTTAAGAAGTGGGCTTGAGTTTAAACCTTGAGTTATGCTGTTGAGAATCTGTATAGAAGAAAAAAGATCAGTTTAGCTTTCACGCCAACTTGTCTTTTCTAGCAGTTCTCAACGGGAAGAATGGGTCTCGCGGCACATGGCACCCTGCTTGGAAACCACAAGGTTTAACCCCTCGCTCTCGGCCAAGCTCTCCCTCCTGCCGAAACCTTACGCTTATGTTTTTTTTAATGTTTTGGAGGGGCTTTAACCCCGATCCTCCTAGATAACGCGGGTTCATTTGGCGACTGTGGTCATTTAATTCACTATTATTTGTTCTTTGTACGTTTGCATTTCCACAAACCTCCGATTACAAAACTGAATTAATTTATTAAACTAAATCATCCGCAAAAGCAATGCAAGCACACGAATCAGAATCAAGTCGTCATTCTCGTAAATTTGTTGTTTTCGTTGACAGGCTTATAAAATAGAAGGACGCCAACAATACCATTACATAATTAAAAAAAGAATGATTCAACTACTGTACAAAACGAGCAAAATTGGCACACATAAAATTTTGTAAATTCTTCAACACAAAACTTAGTTGCTAAAACCAAATGTAAAAATAGTGCAGTTCATACAATAAAGTCACAACGCTATTTTTGCGTGGGTGGCGACGGCACTGCGAAAGCTACCATCATCTAAAGAATCGTTTCGGTAATTTTGTCACGATATGTCAGAAAGCATATCAAGAAAAACTTTTGGCTTGCTGGTTTACGACAAGCATTTCCAAACAAAAGCTGAATTCAAGTAATCAAGGACTACAAAGAGGTCCATCGACAAAAGTAGATTCTTATTATGACATGTTAAAGTGAAGTAATACTTTTAGACGTTCTATGCAATGGATAAAAAAAAAGAAACCAAAAATGAAAACAGCAACACACAATTCACGCGTAAATTCATTGGTAAACGTAGTTTTTGAAAATAAAAGATTATAACATTTTGCTACATACAAATTTTGTGATCGATTTACAGTGTTCTAAGAAATCTCAACCAGGACATCTCCATAATAGACCAGCTATTACATAACAAAAATTTTTGGTTTAAGGAGCATAGACAATGCCATCACACATCTTTGTTTGTTGGCGTTGATGATCTACTGCTGTCTGCATCTCTCAGTTCCATCTGCTGCACGTACAGTAAAACAACAACAATTAGCAAGGTCAGAAGTTCAAAAAAGTTTTCTTGAAAGAACTTAATTAATGGAAAATAAAAGCTTTAAAACAGACTAGCGATCTGTAAGAATGCTTTCCAACTTTCCACCCCGCCTAATACTTCCAGCCAGGATAAATGTTCTTGAACTCAAAAGTAAAGAGTGAAAAGAACGAACTACTTAATAATAAAACGAATTTTTGACGTCAACTTTTTCTTACAGGGTCAGTGAAAAGCTTAGTTCTCAATGTGCTCACAAGTTTATCAAAATTTGGAGCAATGGTAGTTAATGCAGATCGAATGTCTTGAATAGCTAATGCTAATGCAGTGTGAGATGTAAATTTGAAAATTATGATAGTCTTGTCGCAGTAGAATTTCATAGAGTTACAGCAATTTCAATCCCATTAGCAATTGTTACAGTACAGGCACAGCAAAACTGTGCTGGCCGACTTATCCAAATCCTTGTGCGGACTCAAATGAGACCGCATCCCCAGGGCTGATAAAAACTTATCCATAAGCAGACCCAAGCAGTGAAAAACGCATTGCTAGTTGAGCGCTGATAAAACAAAACAACATTCGCTGAAAAGAAAGAATATCTTTTGAAAGCTTTCACCTACGTATCAAACACACGAAAGCAGGAGCCTAGCTAGGATGTTTTTGTAAGGGAAAGGGTAGCGTAGCCAAACCTAAAATGAGGCTGTTGGGTGACCACAACAAAACTTTGCTTCACTCCTTTTAGACAAAGTCTCATGGGTAAGGGGCTTCAAACCCTCTTAGCTCCCTGGCTGTTTCCTTAGAAATAAGTTGTACATATTTACAAAAAATTTGGTTGCTAAAACTCTTTTCTCCTGATAAGTCTACAATGACACCCAGCGTGAAAAATAACAGCCCGACTGAGTTTTGCTAGTTTTTACTGATAAGACTCTAAAATATCAGTCCTAAAAAATAAATAATTTCAAGATTCAATATATTGGAAATTATTACAATTTTTCGAAAGCTATAAAAAGTCAATGCATACAAAACAGCTTTAGATTATAATACTGTAAGTTGATACTGCTGAACTTTTATTTCTCCATAGCCTAGTTTCAAGACAATGATTCAACAACTTTGTTCAATTTACCTGGTCCGTTTCAGATTTTGCTTTGCTGTTACTTCCAATATATACATCGGAGTTACTTATTTTTGTTTTCTTCTTCTTTTTACTTGTGGCATACACGACACCCCCTATAATCAACGCGGCTCCAGCCACGCTACCTATCACAATCCCAGCTATTTCGCCACCGCTCAAGCCTGAAGGATTTGTGGTTTCAACCGCAGGTTTCTGAAACAAAACAAGATGCTTTTTCCTAGGCATGAAACGGGTTAGTTTTCAGTTCAAAAAAATCTTTTTTAAAGTTTTTTGGAGCGCTCTACGAAAAGCTGCAAACTATTTAGAAAAAAAAGAGGGTTAGATGGTGGGGTGCGGGATTAAATGCTTCTTCTCTCAAATTGTGTGGCAACCACTCCCAGCATTTGTGCTGTAGCATATACTGCCTGCTAAGATAGATATGTAATCCTTTATATAAAGAATAATTGAAACTGGTTGTCTACTAACGTAGATAATAGGAACATTGTACAAGTGGCGGTGTTTCGGAATTTGGATTCGAGAAAAGGATATATGGCCCATTGGACAGCAAAAATTCTTAGAAGGTAAGCCACCAAGCGGCGCTGCAAAAAGAATGAGACTTGACAAAAAAATGATCTTTCTCAAAAGGGTCTTCTCAAAGCAGAAAGTGGCAAATCTTGAAAAAAATAAAGCGTTTGAATTCCTCTGACTTCCTCTAAATAAGACAAATATCGACTTCCAAACATTTGAAACATTGACCACCAAAGTTAAGATAGCATGAAACTTACTCGTGTTATTGTGAAGTAGCCTTTTTCCTTGCAGTCGCACGTCATGTAATTATACAAGTCGTCGGTTTCTGTTGCATTTAATCTGCAACTATTTTCAGACCAAGATGAAGAATCCCAAGAGGCACAAACAAGCTGAATTCCATCAGTAGGGTCGAACCCTGATGCATACAAATTGCGACGATACTAAAAATTTACCCAATTGTAAATTGTTTAGAAAAAACTGAGCAATAATACATCTTTTGCGATTTCTTTTTTTGTCTTTCAGCCTCGGAAAATCTGTCACTTACACCAGAACATCATTGGGTCCATACCCGCTTCCGAGCAGTCAGCACTGCTGTATCAGTGCTTATCTACCACAAGCCTGCAACCAAGAAAGAGAAATTGCTCTTGAGTGCCCTTTCCAAGTGCCAACGACGTAGCCATTGCGATGTTTGAACCCATGTTCGCTGTCATCTCAGAAACGTCAAATCCACTTGACTGACGTCCACAGAACGAAAGTGTTGAGACCAATTTTAAACTTGTCATCAGTTAACCATCGCCTCAATGCTACCTCACATCAGCAACTCGATGAGTTGAGTATTACCAAGCGTTGCCATGCGTCAGATTATTTCCTGACGTGTCTTGGATTTAAAAGCTAAAATGAGTGTCAGAAGAAAATGTTAAAAAGTGCTTAAAAGTCATGCATTTTCTCTTCAGAGTAAGATTGGTGTCAATTTGGACTTCAAAAATATCAATCCCCGAAAAAAAATACGAAAATTTCTTCATGTTTTCTTCAACACCAAAATAAGCGAATGACCCGCCAGTGCTTAAAAGTGTTAACGTGACCGATACAAATGTTCCGGTGATTGCGAATCTTTAGATATGGTAACCCCAGTGTAGCTTGAATGCCACAAAGCATTGAATCCAACCACAGTTTACATCCATCGTCCGAGATATATCTCATCTAAAATTAACTCATGGTAACACTGTGAAGGCTAACTTAGTTAGTATATCGAAAACCAGCTTTTGTGGTTGAAAATTTAAATAATTCCATTTGAAAAAGTGTACCTGACGAAGCGAAGCTTTTAACCACAAATTTTGTCTTGAATCAAGTAATAAAGTTACTCTTAACAGTGGCATTGCCAATTAATTTTAGATTTGCTATACGACATCACAAGTTTACGCAGCTACCTATATCATTTGTGGAAAGTAGCAGTACTGAGCAATATTTCATATTTATATCCGTAAAAACTCGCAAGCCAGCGTTTCTTTAACCGTGTACCGCGGACTTAATCATAAAGTGTTATGCCAGCAATAAACATGACGTGTGTCATAATGAGCGTGAATTCTACAGTTGGCCGCTCACGTCTATCGCAAATTCGCTTTTAAGGCTGGTTTCCATTAGGCGTAAATTGCAGGCGTGGCGCGAAAAATTTTTTGTTTCTCTATTTAGTTTTATGCGCGCTCCGCCCATAAACCTAAATAGAAAAACAAAGAATGTTTCACGCTACGCCTAATGAAAATCAGCCTTTAGAGAGGAGGGATTTTACAGCTACTGACAAAGCTGTGTCCGTAAATTTTTTTTACTTAGCGTTCCGTGAGCTGAAATGATCACTTGATCTTGGAGATTAGTGACCGAAAAAGTTTGAGAAACCCCGTCGTATGCGATCTGCGCTCGTTTGCCGGAAAGCCTGGTCTTCACTGACGCCAAGCGCGGCTTTACTCTTGGTTAGTTTTATTTGGGATTAGTCGTAAGTCGCGCGCACGCATACGAACGGCTGATTGCAAAGTGGACGCTCGCCAAGCCACCCGGCGGTCTTTGCACTTTTTTCTTTGCAGAAAGCTATTTTCTAAAGTGGCTTAGCAGAGTGGACTAGAAAGGCTTGTCAACAGTTTTTGAAGTAGTAAGATCATGTGTTCGACGCTTGCAAAGGCTTAATAGTTTTGCGCCTGAAAAACGCGATCCACGGCGTTTTCTTTGGCTTGCCGTGTTTTTTCAAGCAGCAAATTTATGTGAAGCAACTTTACTCAAAAATAAAACATAAAAATCAAAACTTCGCAGCAAGTCTGAATCACTCGTTTCTAGTTATTTGAAGCCACCGACGCTTCACTGTAAGTCTGGAGAATGCTGATATGGCCAGCCAAGCAAAAGAAAAAATGGCTGGTACACATTTGAAGGAGCCCATTCTCCCATTACTCCCAAAAAACAACTTTGTCTTAAGAACAAGCGAATTAAAATACAATACAGGCCCAAATATTCTTAAAGCTGATTGTAGTTCTTCATGAAAAGTTGTCATTAAAGGTAATCTTCCCTACGGCAATAACATCATTACGTTTTTCATCTAAATCTTCATTCTTATATGCAGAGATCAGTTATTAAAACTAACTCGGTGCAAGTAGAATTTCAATTGTAGATTTGAAATTGGTTCTTCCGACTGCGCTCCTATGATCAAGCTTTCGGGCAAATTATTCTGATCCGGAAACAATCCGTCGGTGGCAAACAGTTGATAGGAAACACGATTTCCTGCAAAAGATATTTTGGTTAAAATGTTATCAACTCGAACTTTTGGGAGAAAGGAGGGAGAGAGGTAGATAGTCTGGGAACTGCTCTTTTATTCTCCAAAAATGTATAAAAATCTTGTTTTTTCAGGGATATTCTTCTTTCTGATACGCAAGGATTTTTTCCTGTTTTTTGACGGTAGGGGAGGGGCAAGCCTCACAGACAAGGCAACCCTTTATTTCATCTATCAACTAATTTCTAAATACCCTCATGAAAATATTTGCAAAATAAACTACAATTTGCTTTTTGTCTTACAGGCTTGGGCCTACGTATATTTTGCTTTAGCGAAAACCCATTACTACCAGTGGTGTAAAATAAACAAAGTACTTCTGCTAAAGTAGATCACTTAAGTAGTTCTTTTTTCGGTAACGACTACTTTTTTAAGCAGTTTTTTTTAGCTACTTTTACTTTTACTTGCTTACTTTCAGCGTGAAGTAACGCTACTTACGTAGCTTTTCTTTTATAAAAGTACAAAGTAATTTTGAGATTTGAAGCGCGAATTTGACAAAACTGCTGATTTTTCTAGGTCTCTTTCAACATATTGACAGATAGGCGAGACAGTTTTTTAATTCTGGTCGTTTTCGCACAATCTTCAGTGGCAACACTGGGCAACAGCAAATGCCAGGCTTGGCCTTGCTATGTAGTTTTACTCTTGTATATGCAGCAGAAATAAGTATGAATTTGGATCAAATCAAGCAGATTTAAGAAATTTATACGGATTTGAATTTGAAAATTGTCTATTGTAAGACTTGATATTTTGAAATGAGCAGTGTGTGTTTTACTTCTGTAAAGTTGATAATGATGAATAGGTTTTGTTTCTATTTCGTTTGACCATTTTTCTATAAACTTTTCAATAAACTACAGTTTTGATTAATTGATTTAAATTGTGATTATTGATTATTAAATTGTTTTTTAGCTAAGAAATTTGCATATTTGGTCAAGTATTACACAATTTCCAAAAAATGTGCTCCATTTTTACATTGCTTGCTTTAGTTACGTTTAAACAAGTTCTACCAGGCTCTTTCAAGCACTTCCAAAAAATTCATAATTTTCCGTAAAGTTGTGCTGATAACGAGAGCTAAGAAAATATTTCAAACAACAGGCTTAAAAATTTGACTACATAGCTTACTTGAAAGATAATTTTGTCACAACAGCATCCGGACATAGACGATGCGTTGGCGGAGAATCGAACCTATAACCTATCGATCGAGAATTTAATGGACATCTTCTACTGCACAAGTCATCATCAGCAAGAGCGCGCAGTTGATACATTAATACTTTGTAACGCCACTTTTCATTTAAGTAATTTTAGGATCTCTACTTTTTTACTTCTACTTGATTAATTTCTTTGGTCAGTACTTTCTACTTTACTTCGAGTAGTTTCATCGCCAGTAACTATACTTGTACTTGATTACAGTTTCAAACTACTTTTTCCATTACTGCCTACTTCATATCAAATTGTTTTGCAAAAACCGCATTTAACTCACTTGTCACTGGCAGCATTGATTGACGCTTATAGATCAGCGGCTGACAAAAGGCTTTGAGCAAGTCAGCTTTTTCAAATTAAAGTATTGCACCGTCACAAAGACTTATAATTTGCTTGCTTACCACTTGTCGTTGTGGCGTATAAAGAGTGATTGCTTTGGTTCGGATCATTGATTTCAAATGTAACTCCTTTAAAGCCATCGCTTTTTTGGAGAGGAAATTCAAGGCTGATTGAAAAACCGCTATTGCCAGTATCTGCAGCACAGAACCAAAAATAAAACCATGCCAAATGAAAGCTTGCTTAAACACCAATCCGTCTTGAACGGGGACTTGAGAAGCCCACCAGCTTGGAGTTTTCCAGGGTTGAATTCACTTTTAAGCTGCGTTTGTCTCTTTCTTAATCTGTGGCATCCCAGGCCATCTGGTAAAAATCCTACTTCGTAATAATTGTGTCGTTAGATTAAACGAAAGTTGAATATTGAAGAAAGTTAATTGTAAGCAAAGATAATCTCACACAAAAGAATTAACGATTTATCACTTTGAACGAAATTGCAAAATCAAGGATCATTAGACACCTTTGGAGCTTAGCAGTACTGCTTCCTATTCAACCAGCTTTCGTGGTAAGTTATGCAGGCAGGTTCCCTAATCAATGGAAAACAAAACCTATGACCACAAAATAGTTCTGGGATCAATTAAACAAGGCTTTGCTAACAATTTCGGTGAAGGGCATTACCCTGGTGTAAAAGAAAGTCCTTTTTTGAAAACAAAATTATCATGTCCCAATAAAGCTAACCTTTCCCTCCTCTCTTGAACACGCGCATATTCCCTTGAAAGCCAAAAGTTAACTTTTGTTGTTACAATGTGTTCTAGCGAGCATGACTTAGAACTTGAAGTCGTTGTGTGAAGGTGTGAGCTTCATGATGACAGTGATGCCGCTGGAGGAGGGTAAGAAAAGGAAAGAAGAAGCCTCGTAGTCCTTCTCACAATTTTTGTTCTACGAATTGATAAAATCATAATGACCTGCAAACAGGCAATACCCGCTCTCCTCCCCAAACGTTTTCTGGCTGCGTGCTAGCATGATGGTAGTTCAACAATTTTCGGTAAAAATGTTGGCTTTAATGCTGTACTGTATTTACATAATTTTTGTATACCCTTGAGAGGTTTCCAGAGGTTTCCCAACGCAAGTAATAAATCAACAAAAAACAGCAAACAATTGTGTGCTAACCATATGTTGAGATAGCATTGCTCGAGACAATCATTGAAAGATTCGTTTCTACATTTTCGTAAACATCTGAACCAGCCATAGTAGACGTATTTACGTTGGTAGCCAGCTTATTCAAGGAACTCAATATCCTGAAAATGCGCAAAAAACAATGAAATATCATTTGCTATCATTTAAATGCAACAACACAAATTTAAAAAGGATTCTTGAGAAGTAGAAGTTAGCCTTCAAATGTGGACTAAGGTTTGTTCGTATAGCCAACGCTAAAGTAGTTACACTATGCGGGTAGGTTGAAATAAAGTAAGTCGAGTTCTGCGATCTTTTTATTTTCCCCAACAGCTCTTTAAAATAATTCATAAAAAAACTTATTCAGAGGTCCGTTTCGAAGATTCTAGAAGTGTTGTCATATTGCATTACTGACAGAGGAATTGTAATGAAGCAGAAAAAAATGTCGTAGTTTTAAGAAACCTTTCCAAGCGTACCGCAACCGGAGATGGGCACAACCTTGATCTTGATCTTCAAGATCAAGATGCTTTAGTGATCTGATCTCAATTTTCTAGATCATATTTTTTGGTGATTGTGATCTAGATCTTCAAGATCACTAAAAATGGTGATCTTGCCCATATCTGGCCTCAACGTAAACGCCAGATGGGAATTGAACTCATGTCCTTGCGATTGCAACCCAGTGACTGATGGCGCTCACCCATGTTGCCGGCAACCGCTGACGACATCGATGCGCCGCGTCTTCTCTACAGCGTCCCTGAGGAACGGAAGATTAACAGCAGGGGTGGAGTCAGGCGCCGTTGCTCCTGCCCTCGAATTTTGGACTTGCAAAACTAGTAAACACCGATGACAACATGAAGACAAGCAAAGAGCTACATCTCGCACGGTTTATATTGGCAAAGGGTATTTTCTAAACGTTCTGTTGACTGCATTTGGAAAGAATGGGACAATATCTTCCCTGGTTTACAAACAAAAAACTTGTCTGTAGCAACAACAGAAGAATAACAATATTCCACGTTTTAAATGTCAAATCCAGTAGCTTATGTAGTTTAAGGAGAGTGGTTGTGTATTTGACTGCAGATTGCACGGAAGTTGCCAACATTTTGCTTTGAAGAAAGGAAGAAGAACAAAATTTATTTATTTAGACTTTAAAACGAATCAAAATTTTCCCCCACTGTAGGAGTGTTTTCTTTCAAAATTTAATTGACAAATGAGTAAGCAAAAATATTTTGGGAAAGGGCAGGTCCTCCCCGTCTTCAATCTATTCTATGGCTCTGGTTGGTTTCACCGAAGGTAAAGTTATTAAAAATCATCTCTTCTTTTACTTACTCTGTCGAGCTTCCCTGAACCAGTTTTCTAGCATCTGAATCAGAAACTTGCAACAAGTTGTTGATGGTTATCAATAACGAATCAACCTAAATGAGTGAGTAGTAATGATGATGCAAACTTTTTCAACTCATCGCTCACAATGGGATCACAGAGCTTGGAAGATCGCAAAATGATCCCACGGTTCTCGGGTCAGTAATTACCTTTACATGTTATTGCGGACGGGGAGAGCTACAGTTGAACCCAAAGTTGAAATTTAAAAGCGAACAGAGATTCCGCTCGATCATGCCGCACGCAACGTTATGCTCGCTCCACCGGCACACTTTCGCATACAAGTCGAAAGGTCGTGCCGTTGATCTTGTCATTTTACCGACAATCGCATCTTTTTATTTTTTGCTTTTATGGATTTTTGCTTTCTTGGTGTCAAAAATAAGGCCATTAATCTTTATAATGTACGAAAACCTTACAATTTTTGAGATTGCATAGCTTTTGTAATGATTCCAATTTATCCTGGCCAAAAAAAGATTGAAATCAACAGAAACGCACCCCCGCCTAGCAAGCGTATCGCCGATACTCTTACAGGGTGGGAATAGTTTTCGTGTGTAGCTATTTTTATACCTGAATTGCAATCCAAAAGCATGTTTACCGTTCCCTTAACAAAATGATGAACAATGTTCCCTCGCTACTTCGCGGTTCAAGTTTCGCGGCTTCAGTGAATCGCGGTATTTCAAAAAAAATTTTTTTTGATTGGCTGCGTATCACATCGCTGATCGTCTGCGCATAACACGCCATTCTCGTTCACCTTGTTAACTATGTCTCGTGTATCTTAGGGTTGTAAGTGTTGTACAGTACATTATTTGTGATTGCAGTACTGTATTGTCAACCCTTGCAATGACGCCGAAGCGCTATGCCATGCCATGCCAAAACAGAAAACACTTCTAATTTTCCGTGTTCTTAATCCTTCAGTTTTCAGAAGAGTAAGCGTTCATGAATACTGATGTGCATGAATATGTGTCGAAAAGTAAGCGTTCATGTACTGTATACCTGTATTAGCCCAAACGCGCCGGGAATTCTATAGTACCGCCACTTCACGGTTTTTCACTTATCGCGGTGGGGTCTGGAACGTATTAACCGCGATAAATGAAGATTTACTGCATTTTGTTTCGTTATTGCACAAAAATCTGTTTGTGCTGTAGATTGGCAATTATAATTCCTTTTATCAATTTGTACAGGGTATTTCAAAATTACTTTCTAAAATTCTTTATAAAATATCATAAATATTTTTTTATACAAATTATCTTCTTCACAATCAATGATAGACTGTAACGAATAAATAAAATAACATGTATTCAAAATGGTCACCACTGGACTTGATAACAACACTTAGTCGTTGAGGAAAGTCCTTAACCGCGGCACAGAAGGTTTTTTGGTCAATTTCTGCCCATGCTTTCACCAATCGTTTCTTCAAAACATCAACAGATGTCGCAGGTGTAACACAGGCTTCCTTCTCCAAAACAGATCATGCACAAAAATCCAAAACATTCAAATCAGGGGAACTCGGTGGCCATTCCTCTTTGGTCAGAAACCGAGGACAATGGTCCTTGTACCACTGCGGAGTGATTTTGGCTGTGTGAGATGTTGCACCGTCTTGCTGAAAAGTCCAATCTCCGTCGGGGCACAGAGAGTTGGTCCAAGGTATCAAAGCACCTTCTAAAATTTTTTTATGTAAAGCTCTCTATTGATTTTGACGCCACTTTCAATAAAAATCATAGTTGACCTCCCTTCTGACGATACGGTTGGCTACACCATTACGGAAGCCGCTTTTTGGGACCTGCAAATTTTTTTTCATGCTTTTTGGCATGGCCAGCAGGCTTTTTGATAGTACTCTGTCATTTTGATGGTTGAAGGCCAGCAGGCTTTTTGATAGCACTCTGTCATTTTGATGGTTGAAGGCCAGCAGGCTTTTTGATAGCACTCTGTCATTTTGATGGTTGAATGCTGCTTCAACTGTGGAAATTTTTTTGTCGCTAAAGATGAGATTTTTGTGGTGCCGTCTATGTGTCTTGAAAGTAAAATATTTAAGGAATTATTCATGTAAAAAATTTTGTAACAGGACTTATGAAACACCCTATATTTTGAAAAAATCGATTTTGCCAAAGCATCTTCAATTCTTTGTTCAAATAAAATCTACTTGATCAACGAAATTAATTTGTTTATTTCCAAGCTAATTTTTGGACTGTGTATCGAAAGCAGATTCATTTTAACATCATTAATACGAAGGAAAGTCAATTAGCAAATTATCCTACTTGGATATGTTTGGGAGTCTGTTGCTCTATTTTCCTCTTTTGTTTGTTGTAGTGGAAAAACCTTTTAGGTAAACTTGTGAACCAGGTTTCAACTTCTAAAGCTACCTTGTTGTAACAACTGCACTCAGTTTAAATTAACCAAAGAAACTTGCGTTCAAAGATTTTGATTGACATTTAAGGGAGAGGAGGCTGAAGGTGCTACTCGCCTCTCTTCTTGGTCGGCTACGATTGCAATTAAAGTTTTCAAAAAGCCAAATCGCTTTCATACCCACCTCATTTGGATCAGTCGTCTGGCTGGCTATTTCGGAGAAGATTTTCAGCGTTCGTGTTACGTCATCTGCATCTACTACTTTCGGATTTGAAGTTAGAACTTGCATTGCTTCAATTAGTTCTTTGCCGGAGAGATCCTCCAATTTCGCTTCGCAGTTCTTAATAGTCGCATTGGCTTGCCAGGTTTTTTCACATTTCAAAGAACCAATGGGTTTACCGCCTAGAATTCCAAATAATGAATTCATTCGTTGAACACAATATCAACGAAAAGTTTCGGCGATTGCAAAATAACTACAATTGTCGATAGCGTCGTGTCATTTACTCAACGCGCGACGTCAGTTTAAAAGTCTACGCGTTTAGCGCCAAGAGCGTCTCGTTGCATGCAGCAAGATTAAGCGAGACTATCGGTTGCGTTTAAGCTCAGCTTTGAGTTAAAACTACCTCTTGAGTTGACCTCCACCACACGCATGAATTTGTACTGTTACCTTGAAAACTGTAAGGTCACTTTTCACTCTCTCCAACTCTACGTTCACTTTATGTTGGAAAAGTGTTCATCAGTTTTGTAAAGTCTGAGAGCCGCCCACAGTCACCTCGTTGTGGGTCGATGTAGGCGATAGTTTAAACCCAACCGTAGACTTGAAAGAGTTCAGTTCAGCCTAGCCGCATGCAACCTAACGTTATAAGACTTAACTCGCAAATTCTTTCTATGACAAGATAAGCACTTTGTCCATCGGTCAAGCAATCAACCCATGCAAACAAATCTTTAAGTTCAAATACTTTTTCCGAAAAATAAAAAATAACTAGTTTTTTACCTTATTAGAGTTGCATTTATTCAAGAGTGCTGCCAGCGAAAAATTTAGATGAGGGGTAACATTTTTTGTGTTGAATCATACGCTTTTTCAAGACTTCTCATGATTTTAGCAAGAAACACGGGTAGTTTGAACTTAGAGGTATTTTCAGGTTAAGCTTTAGTGCTGATCTTGCTTCAAACGACATTGAAAAATTCGATTAATATCATAGATTTGATAAATTTTTCGGGGAAGATACACCATTGTTTTTATCACTGATGTTTATTTTTCTACAAAGTTTCAAATATAAAAAGTCTCACCAAAGTCACCATCCGTTGAACTACACGTATAATTTGCGTAACTAATCTCTCCATAAAGAGCTCTTTGATACGATACAACCTCTCCTCCAATCATAACGATTTCACTTTCGCAAAAAGCTATGAAAATACATAATGTATTGGGTGTTGCACAGAAAATCATTTTTAGCCTACAAACTAGAGCTTGAACTTGGAAATGCTCCAACGTCATGGCTGCACTTCGGAAGATCTCTCGAATCTTCTCAAGTTTCAACAACTTTTTTAATCATATTTGAGATGTCCTCGCTGCTTGCTTTTACAGTCTAACTGAGAGCACCTTTCAGAAAGCTGTAATTATTTTCTTTTCAAACTTAGACAATAGAATATCTCTATACTATGTATGAAAACTTGTGCATGTCCCCAAACGAGTTTTAAAACAATTTTGCATAATAAAACGTCTAAACAGAAACTAACCGAATACTACTTACGTATATTGCACACAGATCCGCCAAATAAAGTTTCGGAACAAGTACATTCGAAACCTGCCTCATTGTTGTTGGTAGAAGTACAAGTACTGCCGTTGCATGAGCTGGTCTGATTGCAGTAAACTGTCAAATAGCGAACAAAATTTTACAACCAAGCTATGTTGTCGATGTTATCGTTAACCCTGCTTCAGTGAGATGGAGGTTCGATGTGGAACAAACCATTCGAGTTCACATGGTAAACCCAATTTTGTTGAAGCTAGATGAAAGCAGCCAACATTTAAATGAGCCGTGAATAAAAATTGCGGGCGGGTACCCCAGTAAGGCAATCAGGTAAAGAAGTAATGGACGTTGGGCGGAAACCCTCCTGTAGCTATTTTAATTTACCTCAAAACAACGAAGATTTTTTTGTCTTGAATAGATTTTAGCAAAAAACATTATGGATTTGGAACCCCTGGCCTGGCAGTGCGTGGGTAGCTTCAATACCAACAAGATGAACTACGATTGGTGGGTTCCTAAAAGGGAGTGGTTACTTCATGCTGGATAAACAAGGTCAGTAATGCAACCCGGTAGAGCGCCGAGTGAAACAGAAAGCACCGTTCGTATTGTCAAGATTTTGGCTTTTAATAATGTCGCCACAACGGTCGTACAAGTTCGACGTCACTTTCATTAACCCATGCTTTGTGTATGGACAAGATAGTAGAAAATATGAAGTGACACCAAATACCGTATTTAGGATAACATTTTGAGGAACTTGTCAATTACATTTCGAGATATTTCGATATTCATTCCCAAAAATTTTCGTTGAAAAGAAAACGTTGACAGTTTTACTTACTTTCTTTTACGTATTTGAGTGAAACAAATAAATTCAATCGATTTTCTACCTTTGTTTGCTCTGGATAACGATTATCAGCGCCGGTTTAAAATAATAAATCTGATCATTCGGTATGTCATCAGAAGTGACGTTTTGGCACCCTTAGCTGGTCTCCTCATTGGTGGTGGGGTTATCACTCTGCGATTCGTAAACACAACTGGTTCTAAATGAACCGCAGCTTTTGTTGGATTTGCGGCGTGAAGATGGATATCGCTGTCACATCATGCCTCCGGCCCTAAGAAGAGGAGCAAATACGACATTTTACGTACTTGACTCATTGCAAGACGCTCCTTGCCAGCGGTCAACGCAGACACAAAGGTCGTTTTCATCACATTCGCCATTTCCTTCCACGCATGTGTCAAGGGAGCACATTTCTCCGCTTCCCTCCATTTGTGCTGCAACAAAGCAAAAGAAAGTCCGATCAAACTTTACCTTGTGCTCACTTTTGCTTCATACCCATGTCATTTTCTTTCTCAGTTTGTGAAAAAAAAGAGCAACAGCGATAAGATCGAAGGCCATATTTACGAATTACTTTCCCAGCTTTGCTTATGTGGAAAATTTTAAAAAATGGCTGCCAGAAGCCAAACATTTTTCTGATGTTTTTACGGTGCTAAAGAGGGGTCACATACCATTACTTTCAGGAACAAATCACCCAGTTGCAAGATTTTTGGCAAAATCTGGAGTATAGCTTTCGAAGAATTGCTTAACAGAGTGTTGTTTAAGGTCTTCAGGTCTAACTCTGACGGAAAACTTCAAGAGCAAAGCTACGATATTTGGCACTCTCCACATTAATCAAATCTTCGTTACGCTTACTGCTCTAAATAAAGCCTAGATAATACATAGGCGTAAGTACCACAATTTTCTCCAAATTTTTTGAAAATGGTGGATGCTCGAAGGTGAAGACATTTTTGGGATAACCGGAAAAATGATAAGAGCCTTTTTTTAGTAGCTTCTTGAAGAAAGCTGTCCAAAATTTGACCAGAAAGTCGCCCCCCTCTTAGATTTTCCAAGCTACATCCTTATTGCTATATCTTGATTTACGGTTTCATCCTACCTTAGGCTACTGTCTTACTAGTCCTGCAGAAATAATCATTCTGATGTCAATTTTTTTAGTTCTTGTCACTTTAGCTGTATGTACTCTACAAACCACCTAGAAAAAGAGCGGTCAAAAACCGCATGCGGAGAAGTTTGCAACTACTCATGTTTCAAATTACTTAATTATTCAAAAACCATACCATAACATGCAGTTGTTGCAAGAAGAAGAAACAATAGTTGAATTCGCTTTAAGGAAGTCATTGTTCTTCTCTAAATAGATCAAATTTCTTAAAACAAAATTAAAGTAATACACAGTCTGCTTTACAAAATAAATTTTTAGCAATGGCAGCTCAAAAATACGTTTAAGCGACTCGCATTCGAGTTTCAGCGCAAAAAAAAGTCTAGAATTTTCAAGATTGTCTCGTTGAAAACTAGTCATTTTGCTCGAACCCGTCTTTTGTTGGACAGGCAGACGGGATTGCCGTGTATTCATTTAACTGTCATCATCTTCAGCTATTACAGCCGCGTTGCAGTAAGGAGGAATTGTGTATCATGTTTTTTGTCTGTTTCTATCTGTTTCTTGTCTATAGCAGATAACCTAAGGTCATGCTCCCCGTAATAACGCTGGCGTTTTGCTTCTAAACCTCCTGGTTTCTCAACCAATCGAAGGGCGTGGTACGCAAGTTATTTCCGTCTCCCTTGCTCACTCTGCTTGGCAGATCCAGAACTTACTCATATGTGGCGCAAACTCTATCGATTTCTGTTTTATTTTAAATCGACCTTCAACTACACCAAAACCAGCTGGCTGCTTTGGTTAAAATGTTTTACGTTTGTGTGAATTTTAACAGCTTTTTTATGAACGATTGATTATGACGAAGCTATAGCAACAACCTCACTTTTCATCGTCCTACCTAACAGTCATTTGTTTTACGATTTATTTGTTTTTGATTCATTTTCAGCATACAAACAAGTTCATTTTAATCCCTAAACTACGTAAATACATGATAATCAAAGCACTGACGAAATACGAGGAACCAATAAAATTCAAAATTAATCTCTAAAAGTGATGAAAAACAAAATCGGGTAAATCAAAAAAATTGATTCGCCTCGGCCTTCGTGCTCATGCCTGCTTGTGCTTCGACAAACTTGTTCCAAACCACATCTGTAAGATAAAATTGGCAATGCAGCTGCCCTAAATAAAATCTTCTTTTGGAAAAACGCCCCAAACTGAAATAGTACGCCGCTTTTTCCCCAATTTAAATTATTTTCAAGCGCAGCACTCTATGGAATCATCTTGGCCCGTCCAGGTCTAGGCAGGCCCAAAATCGCTCCAGTCTACGATAAATTTTGTCAGGTCAGCCAAAGTTTTTATCAATGTTTGAAGAAACCGTTGCTTCGTATTCTGTGTTATCAAAAACTTTGTTTAATCAAGATAGGGTAACAAATGAGCTAATGTAAAGTTCATACAAAAACTTGTTTCCTTGTTTTATAAAGCTGTAATTGTTTCACAGAGAACATTACTCTTCAAAACATGCTCCATGAAATTGAATTTACTTGTTGCCTTTTTAAAATTACCACTCAAGATAATTCTTTTCGTTTGGTCAAAACAAAGCCGAAAGCTATTAACGGTTATCTATCTCAACCTGAACTGCCTAATACAATCCTTTTACATATTAAAAGACCTGCAAAAACTTTATTGAAAATGATTAGAAATATGATAGCGGCTAAACTAGTGAACATTTTATTTCAAAACGTTTCGCTTTATCCTGAAAGCACCATAAGTTGCAACTAAAATGTTACCTTCTAGGCTAAGTTAAATTCTTTTTAAATTTAAAATTTAACTTAGCCTGGTAGGTAACATTTTAATTGAAATTTAACTTAGCCTAGAAGGTAACATTTTAATTACAACTGATGATGCTTTCGGTACAAAGCGAAACGTTTTGAAATAAAGTGTTCACTAGTTTACTGGCTATCATATTTCTACTCAAATTAGTAGCGAAAGTTCATTTTCATGCTCCTAGTTAATTAAACATATTGTTCAATATTTTGAAAGAAAAACAGCCAGTTTGTTTATTTTTTTATCCTTTTCAGTTACGAACTGCACGTAATTGCTATAAATTCAATCTAAATTTAGCTGTTGAAAAATCGATATAACAAAGCAATTTGAAAGCTAACAAATATTTGATTTCGAAGTCGCATGCTCAAATTTGCGGTTGCTTAGCAACAATGAGCAGAGATAAATTTCGATTAATTGGAGTTCTGCAGTCCGAGCTGATGGGACGCGATACGTTGGTTTATTTACGCAACTGATATTACTGTAATTTATGATACATTGAGAAAATATCCACCAAACGTTTACCAAGCACTCTGGCCTGAAATGATGCTTCTAGCAAGATAAGACCTTACCTAAAATGTGCTTGCATTTGCTTAATAGCAGTTATATTTCAAGAGGGCTGTATTTATATTTCTTGACATTATCTAAACTTTCGTTGTCATGAAACAAACGGGATCAAAACATGAAAAAGGAATTGAAATTCTAAAGTTTTTTGGCGAATGGCGTAGCGAGGACGGGGGTGAAGTGGCGTCACTACCCATCAGTTTTGGACATAAAACAACACAAGTATATGATGACGTCATCGTGTCACGGGAAAAGTTAAATCTCGCCTTTAACCGTTTGCCAATTCTTTTTCTGTGTAAGAGCGTAAGCAGCGATGGGCATAGGTACCTTTAAAAATATAGTCTGATACCAGCAATGGGTACTTATTTCAAATAGTACTAAACTATTGTAGGCTATTGTAGCGGGACTTGATGCCAGTATTTTTGTAATTATCACCAAAAAACGACTAAAGCTTTATTCACAGTGCCACAAATTTCGAATTTGATTGGTTTTCTTTTGCGAACTCAATGTTCTTTGAACCGATCGTTTGATACTGGTTGGTTTTTGAAAAATGTTTCTTTGAGTTCATCTCAAGAGAGAATAATGGAGGAGGAAGAAGAGCAAGCCTTCTCGGGAATCAAAATCTGATTTTGCTTTCTGTCTCCACATAGATCTCTTTTGCTTCTTATCACCAAGCCAGATCAAAAGGCTGATCGCTTTGAAAATTTGCATTTTGAATTTGAAAAAGCAAAAATCGAAGCATAGTTTTTAACTTAGTGAAGGATTTTATCTCCTTTCGTGATCGCAGAAGCTTATTGCTCAAGGTCGTCGTGCAGCTGGTAGGTGTAGATGTGGGTTCGAATTCCACTTTCAGCATTGCTTTTAACGCCCTGAGAGTTATAAGAACCAGAAGTCGATCGAATTTTTAATTCTCCTTATGTAGCCTATATTAATACTTTTGCACGTCTTAACGTTTTACGTTGTGTTGCGTCTCTTCCTTTTCTGGGCTCCGAACTGTCTCTTTTCGATAACTTTCATATGATATGCGTGGTGATCAAGAATAAAAAAATAAATGAAAAGAAGCAGGTTGTAACGCTTACATGCTTCTGGCACACAATCCTACTTCGCTCACGTTTAGAGATAAAATGGCGCTGGCAACAAAGTCACGGAACATGCAACACTGGTGTATGCATAAGTGCTATTTTAGGGAACCAATGCAAAGGTCAGTTGGTTACGACACATATTCTGTCGATCTGTCTTGTTTTTAGTAAACAAACAGTGCCGATTTCTCGATCTGCGCTCTTCTGATTCTTAGATATAAGCTTGCTTTTGATGAAGTTTATATCTACTTGGTCCTTTAATCTTTGCCTAATTCTGTCGTATTCGGGTAGGTCTATGCCATAAAGTCCAAAGTAAATTTGACTATCTGCATTTTGTGTAGTAGTGACCTTGTATTGTAAATAGCGTAAGACGCTTGTAAATAAATCAGGAAATTCTTTACAAGCAAATCCGTGTTTTACCTGTTTGCTTTTGCTTAAAGCAAAGCATCTTGCTTTAATATAAATGAGCTTGCCGAATTTATTTATGGAATATTATCAATACCCTGTTAAGTTTTGCTCTTGCCCTTGTTTAAAGCCAATTTCCCCTTCTCCTTCGGTTTAGTGCGGTTAGTAGCAAAATTCGCTGCAAAATTTCCTATATTTGCAGCTCGATCAATCTGATGGCAAGGATGAGAGGAAATGATGTTTGAATTCGTAGAAAAATTCGAAATTATCTTTTTCATCATCTCACGTAAGTATATCAGAGCTGATTGCAACTTCCAATGGAAGAAAAGTACAAAACCTGATATATTTTTACAAAATTGATTGTAGACTCGCATTTGTATATCTTTCAACTAATCCCACTACCCAAAGCATCACTTTTTGCGCGATCAAAAATAGTTTTCCTCCTTTTCTGGCAAACAAAAATTCTTGTTTGCACTCGAAGTTATTTATTAAAGCGACATAAACACAGTAAAACTATTGGTTCAGGCGTGGCAAAATTCATTCTGACAGTTTATTCCCTCCGATTTTGATTAGCCTTAGCTTATTCAACGAGCCTTGGATCGTTGAGATGAATCATTGACAATATGTGCCCAAGGACAGCGTTAGTTAGTGTAATATACATCGAATTAAAATACGCAAGATAAATGTTGAGAGCTTAAGGTTTAAACACTTTCATTGATGGTTTTTCGACGTCATGAAAAATAGAAGAGCTATGTCGCTTTATCGCCGTAGTGACGGCATGGTCGTTGGTCACATCTCTCTATGACTTCATTTATTCTGTCCTTAACAGACAAAAGGTTTCCAGTGACCGACAAATAAAAAAATAAAAAGGCTCAAACCCGATGCTCAAGCTCAAGTCCGTTAAAAAAGATTCAAAAATGCAATGCACTTCATTTCATATACTTTTTCAAGTACGTCAGCCTCATCGTCAACTTTCACTTACCCTTTTGAAAAGACAGCCATTTACATGGAGGATATCAAAGCATTAGCTTTACATATGATTTAAACAATCAAGTTTAAACAAGAATACGTTACTGCTGTACTACATCTTTATTTACAACAAGCATGGCTAATGACGCAAGATATTTTCCAACCCGTTTTTATTACAACGTCGTAAAATTATATAGACCTCCTGCTGAGCTGTTTCCTTGGGTACAACTTTATAGAATTAAAATGGCACAGCTGGCACCAGGTTTTGCTACAAGTGGAATCAGGGATGTCATAACATTACGTCGCTCTCACGCCTATCAGTAGCAAATTGCGTAACCTGCAATCCGCGTGTGTTGGAGTTACAATTTACATTGCAGATTAATTGGTGTCCTTTTTGAGATTTTATTGTTAGTTTGCATTATTTGTAGTTAATTGCAGCGACCATTGTTATCATGTTTATAGTTTTGCCGTCGCACTTTTTTATCCTCCTTTGTTTTTCCAAAATTGTTTTGGATGGTATGAAAACTTCTTAGCACCAGTACTCAGTTTCCAACCAATAAATCATCCTACAGCAGAAGGCTTTTAGAAGGATGGAAACAACAGTCGCTCTTCCACAGAACGCACACCATGAAAAATCGATGTCAGGAATTTTTATTCTTACAATATGGCTTTAAAAGCGCGAAAGGTTGAGTAGAAAAGCGGCAGCCAAGTCAACCTTGCGAGGAGCGAGAATTTTTCTAAGGGGGAAAAAGGTAGCAAAGAAATAATTTGAATTTTAAAGAAAAAGGGTTGATAAAAAATTTCGAGGCATAATTTTAAGTGTCTTTAAGAAAAAAAGGTCTGCACTAATTTCAGAGACCGAGTTAGGTCAAATCCGCAATAGGCTTTCAGTAATACGGTTAATGGTAGAGGAGATTTTAGCTTTCTCCTCTGTTTGCCCGTTAGAGCCTTCTATAAAGGCGTTTTTTAGATTTTCCCACATTGTGAAAAAAAAATTGCTCCAAGAGCTCAAATCACTAACATTTTTCGAGATGTTAAAAATATTTCGTTGGGATTTTTGCATTATTCCCAAGTTCTCTCCCATTTGTGCGCTTTCATTATTTCTTGAGAACTTAGCAAATTGCGCTGCAGTTCGACAATACGTATATAAAACCCTCCAGTATCGTCTTCACTTACAACTACGTTTGAGCGCATCAAGTTGCCACCCCTAACTTACAGCAGTGACTGAGAAGATGAAATAAGAGACAACTGCTACTTTTTTATCAATTTAATGTCTTTCACTTTAACCTTGACTAAATTATGCATTGATGATGTACGAAGATTAGTAGTAGGAAGCAGCAAAAACATATTGGAATCTCAATTGCATTTATACTCTTTACCTCGTGCAAACGCAAGAGAGTTGATATTTAAACACAGTTCATCAAGTTTGGCTAAATGAAGCTGTAACCGTAAAATTTTGAGCTCGAAGTCCTACTAAAACACATAAGCTATTAGCCAAAAAGTAAAAACTAACTCTTAATGATAGAACTTGAATTCGCGACATAAATCTTTACCTTTCCACATTCTACCTGCGTCGAAGTAAAATCACACAAACTTCTTCGATGATGTCTGTGCTTCATCAGTAAAAATTATGTGTTTTTAGCACCCGGCATTCAACATAATCACATATTTTTGTACTTTGTTGTCAAATTTTTGTAAGATTAATTACGTTGGATAAATGTACGGTGTTCAAATAAAAAATTTAATGGTTTACGTTTTTATAAGATAGCTGACAAGTTGTCAGTCATTAACTGCTCTACTGAGACCAGGTAAGTCGAGCATCCTGCAGTATCTGGAAATGCTCTCTAGAGTGAATCGCAGGCTTCTTGTACGAATTTGAAAAAGCTCGTTTGTTTTGATGAAAAACAAATGGAATTCAATGTTGAGCTCGAAAGATTCGATAGCGCAGCTCACGATCACAAGATGCTGACATTCGGTCATGAGGTTGTGAGTTCAAATTCTACCTTGCGGAGGATTTGCAGCGCTCTTGGAAAAGGTGCTACTAGTTACATCAGCGAAGATTTTACAATCGCACAGCGCAGAATTAATTTGAAAATAGCTAAAAACTAAAAAGACATTCAACGAAAATGATGACAAAAAATAAGCAAATATCTCATATATTCAAGGCAACTTTTGACGAGGGAAGAGGGGTGAATATTTTCAATATCGTGTAAAAATATTTCAGTAAGAATACAGTTAAAACATCTCACACAAATTAATCTAGCAACGAATTTAAGCTTTGTTGCAACTTGCAGTTTTCTTTTGAGAAAAAGAGTCCGCTGCATTACCATACAGCAAGGAGAAGATAAGGGACCTCAAGGCTATGTCACTTTGCTTCCCTCAAAAGTGTAAAGACCTTATTCTTAGAGGCATTGATAATTTTCCATGAAAAACCTTACAGTTTCAATTAGTTACCCTGACAAAATCTACGCCTGCGTAAAAGTAAATAAGATTAAGAAAAATAAACATTCCTCCACAGTCTGGAAATCCTGCGAGCGGAAACTGACTTTTGAGCGGTGTAAAATCTTGAAGTCAGCGTAAAATAAATTCAGTAGACTTCAAGGATAATGTCCAAAAAATGACGAAGTGTACTGGCCAATAACCAAGAGTAACCCGGCTCCTGAAGCTCGACGATCTCCTGTCACGCCCCCTTCCTGAGAAAGAGGTTGGATAACAGGAACGAAAAAATTATACAATGCACCATTTAGGTATACAATAGGATAACGAAAAATATCACAATCACAATGCATGTTGGTATACAATACAACGAGATAACAGGTTGATATAAAAATAAACTAAAACATCGTTTAAGTGCCTCATAGATCATTTCAAAACTTCAGCAAACCTGATTGCAACAATGCTTGAGGTCTTCTCAAGGATTGCCAACTGCACGCGGATAGAAAAAGAAATATGGTATAAACCAATGTAAAATCCGCTATGTGTTTTAAGGGGAAATTTTATCGGCATATTATACGAGCTTAAGATGAAAATTTTTGCTTTTTTTGTTGGCTGAAAATAGACCCGCTTAAGTTTGAAATTTTAGGAAAAATGTAAGGATACTTCAGTGCACGATTGCAGAGTGTAAAAGTGGGAGCTGCGTGATGGATGAGTGCCTTACGTGAAATTTTTGGTAAACTAGAACGTGGTTATTTTGTCGGCTTCATCGTCTTCGAAGACATTTTCGTATGCGAGTTCATCTTTTGCAGAGTGGTCGCAAGTGGCAGAGATGGACGATTCCAAAGGATACCGCCGAAGTTGCTGCACAAAAAAGTGAAATATAGGCTAATCAGTTACAAATGATTTCCATGTCTCATAAAAAAGTTTGTTATTCCTTAAAAATTTGTAAAAATCTTACATTCACCATATCTTTACTCCTGCTTGTGGACAACAAGTCCTGTTTCCACCCGAACATTATAAAAACAACTAGCTCCAAAAATTCTTTTCCAATATCTTAAAAGTGTTTTAGATAAATTGTTTTAGCCAAGTTTTAGAGCAAAGAATTTATTCTTTATCACCCCAAAAGTATGAAACGTTCACTGAGCTATATGTCAGAGTCACTAGCGTAATTAGGGAAAACAGTTGTGCCATGCCCCTCTCCTTGGCCTTGACCGCAGAGCAAAAAGTCAGCACTAGCATTTACAAGTGACCATCAAAAAAAGAGCTCCTCAGCTAAATTTTACCCCACAAACTGCACGTTGTTGTTTTACAAAATGCTATTTAACACAACAAATATATGCCATTCAGCATAAATGTAAAGAGATTTACAAAATCTACCTCTATCCCTGAATAACAACGATGCTTTGTTCAAACTAACATCAGGTGGGGTATTCCTGGTTAGAACGTTTAGTCGACAAAATCCTGGGTTCACTCTCTACGATAATTGGCTTAAACGATGAGTTCAAGCCCCACCAGAAGTCCGTTTTATCGATGGTACCTTGGAATGGTGATTTAATGATGGGCCTTTGTTGACACTACTCATCACTATTAATCAGCGAGTGATAGCCGTTTTCACTCACGCATTTATCTTTTCTGATCAGAAGACCGAGATTCCATTCTACTTCTTGGAGTTCTAACTGCTAATCAAGCAATAACCACCTACTTCATTTAGAGCTATCATATTTTTCAATATGTAAAAGGAATAAAACGATGTGGAATCGCAATCCGAGTGATTTTTTTTAATCTTCTTCCATTAGAAGTCCTTTTTTTGGAGGTCAATTATTCGTAAGCGATTTTTTTCCTTAACGATTTAAATTTTGAAACAGTTTTTATCTTCAAATATGTGATTAATTTCGAAAAGGAGAACATTTGAACATTGCTTGTTGTCCTTGGAGGACAATTATTTTTTGCTGCAAAAGGAGGGGGCATGGTATCGCTACTCAATTGTTTATTCACTTTGCTGCAGCACAAAAAAATACGACAAAGTTGTCGCTTAGATGATTTTCCTAGAACGGAAAGTCACGGTAAATAAACAATTTTCAATTGCTAGTTTTTGGTTCATCACGGTTTAAAAGAAAAAATTCCCCTTCCAGAAATGCAATGTGCTGCTGCGGCGAAAGGCACTGGTTTGCTCTTCGATTCAAAGGGTTCAACAATGTCGTACCGAATCCACTCCGTAATGACTTGCGCTTTCATCTGGCTTCACGTAGAAGCAATAAAAAGCCAACACGAGCAGGAAAACCGCTACAACACATCCAATCACGATTCCAACCACTTCTCCTGCGTCTAAATTACTTAAATCTGAAATAAAAAAATCACCTGAGAACAGACAGACTACTATCACTAGGAACATTGCCACTTGGAATGATTAAAATTAAGGTCTTCATAGATCGGGTCAATTTTTAATCAAACTGTTCCTGCTGGGCACAAGCCAACAATGTTTTTTCAGGCTGGGGCCGGGCTTGGGAAAACAGTTGGTGGCCCTGTGGCGTAGCATGGGATGTGCTGTGCATGCAATCCTCAAAGGGTAGCCATTTTTGACTAAAAGAGACCAAATTTTAGCTGCTTCCGTACACAAAATACTAACACCAACATTAATGATTTGCTTGATCGGAAACGGGACGGAATTTCTTGTTTCCTTCCAGGGCGATCAAAGCTCAAGCTACGCCACTCTGCTGGCCTTGCTTCTCTCATCACAAGCACATGATTAGTTAAAGTTTAATCAGTAAAACAGAACCATCATTGCCTATGAATTGCTGCATAAAGAATCTCTTTTCAAAAATCGTTAGGTATATGAACTTTTGCATTCTTTGAATTTACAATGAAAAGAATTTTTAATAAAGTTTTAACTGCAGCAAACATAACAATTATTGGTGTCGCGCCGCGTTTAGGGCATTTTGCGTCAGCAAAGTAAACAAAAAAGCACAAGTGCCAGGTCGTGAATGCTGAAAATACTGCAAATGAAGGTGTGAACTGTGCAACATCTCTTTTTTGGTCGATAACCCCATCTAAAATCTTGGCTACGCCTTGGGTTGGGCATTTTGGTAGCCATGGGATATCATTTAAGAATTTGGTGTCGGGCCAAAAATACTTGCGTTGGGCGTGGTGCAGTTCGATAGCTTTTCAGTTTGGGATGGGTCGGACTTAGGCTGAGAAAATTTATAATTTTGGGCCGGGCTTGATCATAACGTTTTATTGTTTATCCTGGGTTGGGCCATATTTTAGAAAAAGACTTTGGACCCACAGGATGTAAAAATCAACTTTGTGCCTGATTTGCGCCTACTTTTTTCGGACAGTGCAGATATTTAGATTGGAGTCCTTCTTATTTGGGCGATCACTCTTTTCACGGCAGAAGACCGTTATGAGACCATCTGAGTGCCGGTAGCTACCAGCTCACTAAAGATTTTTAAAAAAGTAGGGGGACATAAAAACAAACTAGAAACAATTTTTTGTTTTGTTGAAAAGATCTAAACGAAAAGGCACGGCTCAATGAATGAACCCCACCCCTAAATACCCTTGCGCAGGTAGCTGCCTATCTACATTAGAACTGCATCCCCGGGTAGCTAACGCATGGTAAGTTATTTGTGCATTAAAGTTTTGCCAGCAAAACAGAACTACGCAGATGACTAAAAAGTTTGCATTTTTATGAAAAAAAGTGATAAGTTATCTTTTGCAAATATAGCTTCTTCTAGATTTTCTTCTGATGTTGTGTTGCTAATGTGTTACCTACAGTTTCGCTTTCATGTCGGTCACAGCGACTGTACTCAGCAGATATTAAGATACGCTATGCCGCTTCTCATCGTTATCCTGTCTTTAACTGCCATTGATAATGTAATCCTCAAATCTAGTCATTTGCTGGGCAAAAAAAAAAACTTAAAACTACGGTTAAATATTTGAGAAATTGCTCTTTCCCCTGACAATACTTAGAATCGCTTCTGATGGGGAAAAAATCAACATTTTGAAAGGAAAGGCAAAAAGAGAAGAATTTTGAATGCGCTTTTGAAGAGATAACAAATTATTATAGCATAGAAAAATCTATGAGTTGGGCGATACAAAACAATGAGAGCTCCCTTTGCACAATACTGCGTTAACTGGGAGAAACAAGCACTTTTGCATTGTTTAATTAAGTTACAACCGTAGCTGATGTATTGGAGAAAAAAAAGATTTTAACCCACCCCCCAAATTGGCAAAAACTGGGTTTTAGAGATTGGCACTAAAATTTTGGAAATCCATGCTCACCGTTCTTTCAAAACTTCCTTCAAAAGCAATTTTAAAAATATAAATCGACATCAATTGCAACTTAGGACTAAAAAAGAACAATTAATACTTGATTTCTTTACGCAGTTTTTTTCTTCGTTCTGCCAGACATATTCATTCGAAACGCACACACATTCTCCTTTTCCATCTTCCATTCCGTCTACGCAATACTCACACATGCATGCGTTTCCAGAACCTCCATTCTCGGTATCGTGTCCATTTACTGAAGTAGAGCTAATGTAGCAGGTAACTCGGGCAATATTTATGGGCTGCTTTTGCTAAAGGCAATCGGAAGAAGAAACTTAACAAATTTCGAGAGGAGTCGCAAAAAAAGATCTTCAAGTGTCGACCTTCGCCTAGCTTGCAGCAAACTTGCTAAACCGGAGCGTTATGTGGTCATGGTTCACGTTTCGTTTCGAAGAAATTTTTGAAGTTTAAATTAAGCTTTGTTGCAACATTATGTTTATAGTTAAGCCATGGCACTGAAAAAAACTAAGCGCATATGTTCTGCTTACCCAAAGAGGCAGTGAACGCAAGAGCGATTGATGTAATGCCAGCCGATATGCTATTCATTTGTGACAATGAAACTATTAAACGTAGAAGAAAAAACTTCAATCACTCTAGAAACCACATAATTTTGTTAAGAGGCTTACTGTTCATTTTATATCAAGCAAAAAATTTGCAGATCATTGGCCAAGTCGAAAATTTATCAGACCAAAAATCTTCAGATCTAGCCTTCAAATCGAATTAAGTAATAAGTTCAATGCTTCTACTCCAGCGTTTAGAATTGCAAACTAGCGGAACAGGTGTGTCGCTACCTAGACTACGTTTGTAGTCAATGAGGTGAATCGCTCTAGTCTTTAACTGTTCTTGCTTGCTAAAATGCTTAGTCGTGAAATTACATCCGCCATATGAGTTCTTCAACCTCACTACTGATCTGAGCACTGTCTTTTTAGGTTGCTAAGACTGCTAAATTGGAAAACTCCTACTAAGGCAGTGGTGCGTCCGTTTTGTAGTTGGAAGGTCGATAAACGAGGCTTCAATTTCTTGTACAGTTTTACCACCCACCGCCATTTTTAAAATGATATTTACTGATTTCATGTCTGCAGCTAAGCGATAGGAGTAATGCACAAAATGAAATATAAAACGTAATTTGCGCGGCCATGAATTCAACGAATTGCCTGATACCGAAAAACCACTGCGATTGAAAACTGTCAAAAAACTAACTGTTGGAGAAAAGAAAAAAAGAAATACTTGTTGAATTAATTTGGGGTGGGAGGACACAAACAGTCAAAAGTGTCAAAACTGCGCCGTGTCACTTTTGTTTCAAATACCGAACTTAAAAACGTTGAAGAAAATTAGTCGCAGCCCCCACTCCTAGCTTGCTTCAAAACGAAGTTGCAGCAGAAGCATGGCCTACTCATTGTTCTAAATCCTTTCAGTAATTTAACCCTTATCTATCTGTTTTATCAAGCTCACAGCGTAATTTTGATCTGATGCAATCACACTTGTTTGTTGAAACTGCTTTCTCTTTAAAATTTGCTTTGGAATCAAATAAAAATTGTTTGCCTAATCGATCAGACAACAATATTTGTCTCAGTAGCAGTCTCTATTTAGGCAAAAACAGTCACATTTCCTTGATATCTTTATGGCCTTTACGTAACTTCTTACCTTACCATAAGAAGTTTCTATTTTTTGAAATTCCTATTGATATTTTAAAAATCTTGATCTTTAAAATTCTGAATCTTGCGAGATCATAAAACTGTTTTGGTCGTAGTCAACAGCTTGTGTTCTTGCTATATCTATGCATCTCGTAGAGCCTATGTTTACGTCACACATTGAATTCAAATGTTCTAGTAATAATAAAATTTCGCAAATCATCAGATAAAACTGGCGTCTTCTCAAAAAGCTTTGAACTATTTTGATTTGTTTCAATAACTGTCTATAAAGTATACGAAGGTATTTTTTAAAACCATCACATGAAGTTAACATTACGTGGTGGCTCTTGGTCCAATATTGGATAAACGCGTAGGTTTTGATATGATCTGGCTTAAACTGGGAAAGTTAGCCCCATAAAAAAAGTACAATAGACCTACAGCAAATATTAAAAATCACGCAAACATCCAACAATCAGTAACATGTTGTAAAATGCTACGGAGTTGTTAGCAAACAAACTTTGTAACAATTTTATCTTTGCTTTGTCGCAGGGTGTCGAACCGTTCAGAATATCACTCCAGTTCGGGTTCGGTTTCAGAAAAATTCGTTTTATCGGTTCAGTTCCGATTCGTGTTCAACGGTTTTTAAAAATTCTTGGTCTGGTTGGTTTGGATTTACTATCGCCAAATTTTAAAGGTTAGGTTTTGGCGAGGCTGTTGCGGGAACAATCCGGCCCCGGTACCAACACAGTGCTGCCAGATGGGGAAATTTATCCACAATTTTTTGAAAATTGGGAAATTTGATGGTGTCGAAAGCACGTTGGGTGCGGGAAAAAAAGTGAACTCGCACTGTCAAAACAGCTGCATATGTGTTGGAAAATGGGTATTTGGACCTGCTGAGAAGTTTCCCATCGGTATGCCAACCAAAGTCAGCGAGTGCTTCAGTTTGCTCTCCAAAAAAAGGTCACTGCAAATAATCGCTGCTCCTTGTCTCGCCCCACGGTTTAGCTAAATTCCGGTTAGGGCTTGGGGTTGGTCTCCGAAAAGAAAAAGAAAGGTCATTGTCTGTTGGTCGCTGCGTCTGTGGATGTTTTGCTTCACGGATCAGGTAATTGCGGCCACGATCCTTCTTTAGGGAAATTTTCAGACTTTGTTGGGGAAAAGAAAACAACTGGCAACGCTGTACCAACATTAATTCCAGGCCCCCTAAAAATGTTCGGGCCCGGTACCAAAGGAACCCCCTGGATCCCCTTTCAACGCTCCTGGGTTTTGGTTTGGATTCAAATCTTTCAATTTTTGGTTCAAGCATAAAAGTAATTTAAACTGGTTTTTGGGTCATTTTTTACCTGCTTTATGGCATTTTTCAAAGATTTTTGTTTTCATTTTTTGATGCCTTGTATTTATAAACGATTTTTTGCTGTGAATCAGATAGGGCAAAAAAATAAAAACAAACCAAAACCAACTGAAGTTTTACTGGGTTGATGACCGTCAAAAGTAGGATAATAATCTGTTGTTTCACTACGCAATACTTTTAAAATGTAGCGATACTTTTTAATGGTTTTATTCAAAGCACAGAAAATCTGTAAAGACAAAAGCAATTAGACATGTAAAAGATAGATTTATTTCGCAGACTTGTATAATGGTCCGCACTTATACGAAGAATTTTGATGCTTACGCTATACATAAAGATGCGCAAACAAACAAGGGTTTTAATTAGGCAATGTAGATAAATTCACTCCGCCTTCTATGCTAACTTACAAGATTTAAAAGAAGCAAACAAAGATAAATAATAAAGAAAATTTTGACAGCGAAATTCCAATTTTATATTGCTTTCTCGCATGCGCTCAAAATAAAATTTTAGTCACTTACAATATTTTTTTTTCGAAGTCTTACTTTAGGATATCTGGCAAAATCCGAACTAAAGTCTAAGCAACTCTACTTGCGCAGTTAGCGTTGCAAGTTTTCTAAATGAATCTGCTTTGATTCTAAATATCGTTTAAATTACAGCCCTGCGATTTAGGTTCAGCAAAATTTATTTCTAACGGTTCAGGTTCAATGTTTTATAAAAAATTGTGGTTCAGGATCGCTGAAGGTGTGGGTTTGTATATAAAAAATTCAATTTCTTTTGTTGCTTCCCAAAATATAAGCACAGACATGCATTCCGTTGAAAATCCGTGGAACAAAATGGAAAACAAAAATAAGAAAATTTTTGTAGGGGTGATTTATAGATGGTGTACAGACATTTCATCATCAGACATTTAATCACCCGACACTTAATCACAATAGGGTTAGGGTTTAGGGTTAGGGACGAGACACTTAATCACGTTAGGATTTGGGTTAGGGTGATCGATTCTAGTCCATTTGCAATATCGACGTGTGATAAAGTCTGCGTTATGTGTCCAGTGATTAAATGTCCGTGATTAAGTGTCTGATGACTAAATGTCTGGTGATGAAATGTCGGTAAATCTTATAGACACCCAGTTTCATCTCCTAAACACATAGAGCTTTTTTCAAACGAAATGACTAATATATTCCACGATTTAAATAATAAAAAGTCATAATTTTATACACTCGGAGACCTGAACATAAACTTGCTTCAAGTAAAGTTTAACCCACAAATTCAAAGTTACGCCAAGAATCTGATCGGTAGCCAGTAAAATATCTCATTAATCAACCAACAAGAATTCAAAATAAATCAATAATTCAAAATAATTTTTTTTGATTTACTCTAACAATCTAAATCATCAAATATCTTCCGGCATGTTGGTTAGTGATGCAAAGGACCACTTTCCAATTTTCGCTATTATTCTTAACTGAAATCTTTCCAAAACGTCTAGAAATCAAACTTAAATTCGTCAATCGAAGAACTTTGACGAAGAAAATTTATGAATGACTTGGCAGCACAATTAAATTATGAAATGATGCTCACTATCATTGACTCAATTCATCGCAAGTTTGAGCATTTCGTGAATGTCTTTAATAATGTAGTCAACTCGCATGCGCCTCGAAAACTGGCAACACGAAAAGAAAAAAACGATTAAAGAAAACTTTGGTTAACCCCGCCATCCTGCACTCAATCAAAATAAAAAACAAAATGTATGAATTTTTAGTACACAAACCGAACGACCCCGTGAACAATGAGAAATACAATCAGTATCGAAATATCTTTAATTGAATTATTGTTAAAGTAAAAACCAAAATTATTATCATGAGCAAATAACAGAAAATAATAATGACAACAGCAAATTGTGGAAATTAATAAATGATCTAATAACCTTAAAACCAAACAATCAAAAATTAATAAATTAGCTAAAAACTGAAACTGGAGCAATGGTATCCGAACCCGTAACTATTTCTTTGAAACTGAATGAATACTTCGCAAATGTTGGGAAAAAATGGCCAAATTATTACCCACTACAGATTCAACTGAATTAAATTCACCAAAGAATGCAAGCGTTAATGGTTCATTTTTTCAAGCGCCTACCTTCTTAAATAAAGTAATGAGCAATAGAGATAAATTAAAAACTTCAAAAGCTATTAGACGTAGAAAGTAAATCTCTACAACTTGCAAAGCCAATAATAGCTCCTGCTCTTGCCGATTTAATAGACGAATGCTTCCATAAAAGTGTATATCCAAAATGTTTAAAGATTGCTACAGTCATACCTATTTTCAAAAAAGATGATCCAGAACAAGCTTCCAATCACCACCCGATATCGATTTTATCTCAATTCGACAAAATAATGGAAAAGTTGATTTACAATCGTATAACAAGTTTTATAGAAAAAAATAATTTTCTCTGTGAAAATCAATTTGGATTTAGGAAACATTCATCAACTTTTTTTGCAATTAATTCTATTTATGACAAATTCGTCATCAACGTCGTTCAAAACTTATTCACATGCTGTTTGTTTTTAGATCTGTCAAAAGCTTTTGATACCGTTGATCATAATATTTTACTTCAAAAAATTTACAACAGATTTGGTATATGTGGTAAACCACATGACCTAATCTGTAGTCATCTAACGGAGAGATATCAGTAAGTAAAGGCTCTTAACTCTGTATCCCTCAGGATTAATGTGGCTGGTGGTGTATCTCAGGGGCTTGCCTTGGGTCTCTTCTTTTTTTACTGTACTTAAATAATATACCATCAAGCTCTAATTTTGATACAGCCTTATTTGCTGATGACACCGGCTTAGTGATGGTGGACAAAAATCTTAAACAACGGGAAACCTGGGTAATAGCAGAACTCGAAGGAATCATTTCATGGTTCTATCAAAATAAACTCATCTTAAACGAAACAAAACCTCATTATTTATTCATTAACAAACAACCACATAAATTATCTAATGATGATTTTTAAGTCTTCCTAAACAAAGTAAACATAAATAGAGCTTCCAGAGTAAAATATCTTTGGGTGTTTATTGATGAAAATATTAATTGGAACTCGCATGTACATAATTTATCTCGGCATCTTGCTAGATATTCTGGTCTTTTTATAAAATATGCTTCAACGTTCCAGAAAAAAAACCCTTTGCTTGCTTTATCACAGTTTAATTTACAGTAAAATGATATATGGCATCACTATGTGGGAAACTGCTAGTAAAATAATGCTTGTCTCAATCAGAGTAATGCAAAACAGAATTTTACGAACAATGCTTTTTAATATTTTGCGTACGCCGCTATTGTTTATTTACAAACAATTAAACATTTTGAAATTAGATGATATTTATAATCTCGAAATAGCCAAATTCATGTATAAACTACGCTACAACAAACTACCAAAAAATCTGTATCATTCCTTTCAAAAACTGACCTATCAAACAAGATTGGTAAATTCAACCTATTTTTTCTTCGGCGCGTGAATAAAATCTTTTGACAAATCAAACTATGCTACACAGATTCAAAACTGTGGTATTCCTTGGATTCCGAGTATAAAAGCATGCATTGGGTTTTATTTAGAAAATCTATTAAAATAAAACTGACAGCTCAGTATTAGCATGCATGTCATTCAAAATCCATTGATGACCTTATTATGTTGTTTTCTTTTGTCTTTTCTTTGTTTTGCTTTTTAGCTTGTTCTTTGTTGCCTACTTTTGCGTTGTTTTCGTGTACAGCATTTTTTTTCTAGCAATTACTTTTATATGCCTTGTCTGGTGCTGTGAAGCAGCAACTGAAATAGGTTATTTTGACTGTGGATGTTGCAAATTTGAATGTCAGGGAGTATCTCGACTGATAACCTAAGGGTGCTTTGATACTCCCTGACTCTTACGCCATTTATAAGATGAAATTTGTATTCAATGTCTACCGTGTTTTTTTGAAGAGGCGAACAAATAAATACCTATCGTATATACCCGTCTATTAGTCGCACTTTTTTGACCCGAAATCTAGTACAATAATTGGCTCTGGACTTTGAGTCGATGCATTTAATATTACCTAAGTTTTCTGAAGAAATTTGACGAACTGAAAGATGAAAGAAGTTATAACACTTTGAAGTATTTTATCAAAGCGTTATAACTGCAATTAAGCACAAATCGTTTACGGTACATATGTATATAAATATTCTCGCAATTTTGTATTAGACAGTGTACTAGTATGTCTGAATTCTTAAAATTTTAATCGATTTGTGGTATTAGACTTGTTTGTTGTGTATCAGAATAGAGTGCTTTGATGTTGAATATTTATATTTTTTGTTTCATTAAAGTTGTCAAATTTAAATGCGTTTTATTTTTGGGTTACTAATGAGAGGAGAGGTTTTAGACATCCAAAGGAAGTGGGACTTATACTCGGGGGCGGCTAATACACGGGTATATGTGTTACTTACTTATTTACTCGGCCCTGGTTTACCAGCGCCAAATCTTAGGTGGTCGGATTCGATTCGGGTTCACGAAAAATAAGCGATTCATACCGGTTTTCCATTCGACGCCCTACTTCGTCGCCAAAGAACCGCCTTATTCACTGGAGGGGGACAATCGTTGAAAACATATTGGTATCCTTATTGTAAAAAGGTACGCATCGAAGCATTATGAATCAAGCTAACCTTCTTCCAATCCACGTTGAATAATATTGCCTCCAACGGCATTGGCCAAGCACTAGCCAACCAGTTTGCTTAACAACATTTATTCAAGGTCGCTTGGGTAATCCGCTTCGAAGTGATCCACATCGAATAAAATTTTAATCAGGACATCACAAACAAATCGGCTCAGCCTACCTCGAGAACTAATGACTAAAACTCAACCAGATCAAATCCTTGTTTACAATCTTTAGCATAAACAATACAGAGGCCGTGCATCATTTCGATCAGCATTAGGATCTACGAAAAAGTTTCGCTCAAAAACAACTCTTTACCAATTAGTCGTGATGTTAGGCCTACAAAATTGACAAGATTCTCACATTTAGATACCATTTGAAGTCGATGCACAGAAAATTTACATCACGTGTTTCTTTCTTTCCCCAAGAACAAGATTCGCCTGGGACCAAGAGCAATAGCCTTGTCTGTTAATAAAACTCTAACTTTAGTCCATGTTATTGGCTTTTGTAGGCCAGGCTACCTGACCGGCATGCCTGTCTACGATGCTTTACGCATTATGACAAGATGTCTGAAGTCAGGTCTTAGGGTTCTGAATATCTTTCAATAAAGCCGGTATTGTGCATAAATTTGGCCAAACGCCTCTGAGCTCTGACGTAGAGCTGTTGTTCTTTCATTTTGCCTACCTCTACCAATACCATTTGCTTTATAGTAAAATCGTGCGACCGACAACTACAAAATACCTGGGATCAAAACCAAGTTGACCTTTTAGCCCCTCTTACAAAACTTTGTTGCCCACCTGGTCTTAGCCGGCGTGCTGAAAGATTTTAAGCGGTTTACTCGGAAAAAGCTTGCTATGGCAATTGTGGTTAGGACCTTTGGTGATCGACTTAGCCCTTGCTATACTCCAAAATGTGCTTATGCAGAAGGTAGCCTAGTGTCAGCAAGCCGATTTGAATAAAGCTAAATCGCATTTGTAGCTCACTGGCATTTAGCCATAAAGTTGAAATAGGACCACTTGGAACATCTTACAAGCGTGTTGCAATAGCGCCAACCACACTTGCTCGTAAAATCTGATGAGTGCTGAGTTGTAATTCATTTCACCCCTCTCTTGTTTTCTCATCACATGGGCTGGTAATCCTTGTAGATCCGGTAACCTGAAACAAGCGTCTGCGACTGCTCTTCAAGAGACAGCTCTTCAGAATGGAGGTTGTTTTGAGACAAGGTTGTTTTCTGATTTTCTTCAATCAGAGAGGCGGCTACCCTCTCTGCTATAGACTAAAAGCGTTTTTTACTGTTGTGATTTTCTTACTATGTAAGCCAACTTTTAACCATGGGTACCCAATGTAAAACGGTAAAAGGCTCTCAATATCTACAATAAATAAAAATGTATTTGTTAGATACATGCTCAAACTGTTGTCTGATTTTTGCTGAAAACAAAGATCAAGACCTTTTTTATATTTTTGGAGAACAATTTTTCGTAAGTAATCACTTTCCTATTTGTGGCTCAAGAATGGAGAAAATCTTGTTTAAATGGTGCTTATTTCCCCGTTTTCTTCCATTTTAACCCATTAGGCTCCCACCAACCATATTGGCTTAAATAATAACCTTATGATTTAAATAACTTTTTCAAATTATCTCGTGGGCCGCACCAAATATCTTTTCAGGTCTTATGTTTTGCACCCCTCTTTAAGCAATTTTTAAATTTGTACTACAAACCAACTTTCGAAATTGGCTAATGATTAAAACTTTGCAACATACATAGGTATATATTTTCATAAAAATCCTGAGTAGTTAATTATCTTACAGGTTCAAATAATGGTGTTACTGCCATCTACGTAAAGTATACGATTGCAGTAAAGCCAGTAGCTTCTTCGTAGCTCATGGTTTTTAAGTTACAAGATTCACTCAAGTCTAAAACTTGATCTGATTGACAATTACTTCGGTGATTTTACTTTAAACTATTTTTATCAATTCGATCAAAAGCTTGCAAAATGTTGCTCACAGCCAATAATAAGCGCCATCCTCAAATTTTAGTTTTAGTGATAGCATACCGATACAACAGTACCGGTACAAAAAATAGGATCAAAGAGATCACGATACTTCTAGTTTATTGCGCAATCGGTCGCATCATTATAGTTCGGAAAGACAAACAAAAAAATGAACTGAACTGTTACCATTTTAGGCAATAAAAAGAACTGACTGGACCGATCACTGAACGGTACACATATTAGGCGTATTTTTTCTTAAAGTTAAAAAACATAGAGGCTTAACGACTAACGTGATAGTAGCTCTAAGGAATGAAGGTAACTTCCCTTCATCATTGGAACAGTGATTTGACGACATAATGTTTTGTGATTTGAACTGACAGTGATTTGTCGTCCATCATCAGGAAAGTTATTTGACGTAATAAAACAAAAATGGGCCTTATTTTCACTACTAATACGACACCCCACTTCAGAGGAAAATATATTTGATAGCTAGACTTGCAGTGCATTCACCTGTTTAAGAGCGCGTGCAATCTTGGTCAAGGCTTGGTGTTGAACCATTTGAGTCAACGGATGTAGCTGGAAATCTCGAAGTTGACAGAGAACTCCTGTAGTTGCTCTTTCTCCGATTCTCCTAAGAGGAAAAGCGGGTTAACAAAATGTATGTACCTTCGGCTAGATTTCATCCGGATAACTTAACATATGTTGTTGGGCCATTATTTTCTTTTCTCTACTGCTATTGGTAAAAATGAACATTCTATGCATAACTTTCTTTCACGATATCGTTATAACGAATTGATGACGATCTCGCAATCCAATCAAAATTGATACAGGGTCTGTGGGGTTAGTAAACCTAGTGTGGCTGTGGTAATTGTGCAAAAAGTTGTTGTATGTAATGTTATAGGCTTGATTTCCTTGATAGTTAGAAAAGCGAGTACATTGTTCCAGTTTTTGACAAAAGTTTATTGTGTGATAACCTGGTAGAAGATGGTATTAGGCCTACGACATTGAAGTGGTTATTTAGCAGTGTGTTGTATGGGCTTAATGTACCGAATATAGGAATGAATCGGCTACTTTTTAATATTTTAACATCACTTAAAATGTATTCCGTTTAATAACATGCCACCAAAAAAGAAAGATAAAAAAGAAAAGAAAAAAGACAAAAAGAAAGATGGTGATGCTGGGTTGAAAGAATGGCCACTTGAACCTCCTTTAAATGAATCCAGCAAGCAATATTATTTGATCCAAATCAAGGACTTGGAAACCCGTTTGGTCAGGTTTGTAAAGTCATGCTTTTTTACTTTAATAATACGTATAGGCTAAATATGAAAGAGGTTTATTTTAACCATGCTTTTTAAAGACGTACTTCTTTACATTGATTTTATGTAGTGTAAAATATTCATTGAGAGAACACTTTGAAGTAAACTGCAATTTGCTAAGTGCATCGCTTGCCTCTTGCATTACCATAAGAGCTTGTGACCACTCGGCTGTGACAGCACTATTGTTCTAGCAGTTGTTCTTGTACTTAGTGCACCTGTGACAACCACCACTCATTCACGAGTAATACGGCTTCGCAGAGGTTGGCACACCATCCACTACAGTGGACCCAGTATTAGGTCCCACATGTGTGACGGTCTAAGCTATGCTTTATTTAAAGCCTTTAGCTTCTTATTGGTCACCAACTGCACTGAAGAGACCTGATAGGTCGAAACAGTGTCACATTGAAGTAAGTTTTCCAGAAAAGAAAGAGGAATTATTCATTTGCCGTCTCCTCTTCAAGGTGTTAGTGATTGTACCAAAAACAATATGATTTGCAGCACTTTATAAAATTGGCTAACCTCAACTAATTAGGCAAATACAAGGCAATTTACAATGTTTTTGTGTCATGCATACCAATAATCAAAAATCTCGCATTGAAATTAATTTATTTTAATATCTGCACTAGCTAAAGTTTATATATTAAAGTTACTGTGTTGTTATCGGTACTGTGTCTTTTTGTAATAAAGTATTTAATTTGTGAAAGTAGATATCAAAAAAAGTGTGATGAACTATCGGTATTAAACAATGAGGTTGAAGAGAAGTATAATCAACTAGTGCAAGATAGAAAAGACATTGTAGATTTTTTGAAAAAGACTTTAGAAGAAAGGCAGGAAGAAATCTCAAACTTGCAAGATAGATTAGTTGGAGAACAGCAGGTAAATTTATTACTTTGATAAAAAATTGTTTTCGAAAAGCTATTAGCTTAACAACCATGTTCAAATTTATATTAGCCTATGTACTATCAAAAAGTTTGAAGGATAATATATTTCATAAAATAAAAACAATACTAAATATTGCGAAACTATACAATAGTTAGAAATTAAAGGTGCTCTAGGCTTATGTAAAAATTGTAAATGTGATTGTGCTTATTTGTGTAACTTGTTTCTTTTTGGGAGCATGAAAATGAGCTTTTTTTACTAATCTGAGTAGAAATATGATCGCCAGTAAACTAGTGAGCATTTCGTTTCAAAATGTTTCACTTTATACTTAAACCATCAGTTGTAATTAAAAGGTTACCTACAAGGCTAAGTTGAATTTTGTGAGCTGTTGTATTGCTTGAAAAACCAAAACTGCCACGATTGTTATGTAACAAAGGAAGACTAATACAAAACGATTGCAATAACTTGGCTACAAAAATTCGAATAAAGGTGTTCTAAAATTTAAAATTGTAGAAAGTAGTTAAATTTGAATATAGTGCAGGTATTTACACTTCTCTGTGAAACAGTTACAGTAATTTACGGCTAAAGCCAAGATATCGGTAAATCAGTTACATATTAAATAAATAAACTGGGTGGGACGTTTCATCTACTGTAGGTTCAACAAGGGCTTGTACTTTTGGATAGGTAAAGTTCTTTGATGCGTAATTTTCTATTGCTACTGCTGCATCCAATTATTTCTGGAGAGTTAAAATCAATGCTGTGGTTAGGATTTAGTATGAGGTGCTTTGCAACATTTGATTCTTGATTTCTAAGTAGTTCAACAGCTCACAAAATTCAACTTCGTCTAGTAGGTAGCATTTCAATTATAACTGACGTTGCTTTAAGAATAAAGCGAAACGTTTTAAAATAAAATTGTTTCTTTAATCTAATTGTTTTTAGATGAAATGTGTAGAAAAAGAGGCTTTTGAAGAAAAGATAAAGTTGGCCAACCAGGATTTTCAAGACTCACTTGATAAGCTTACTGCTGACCTGACGATCCTTGGAGGGAAGTTGCAATCACTAGAGGAGTTCAAGGTTTGATTTTGATCCTAGACTGTGTTTAGAAACTGAATTAGGGACAAGGTTGTTAGCCCAAGGCATGGAAAAGTTCTCGAGCGAAGCCAGTTTTTAGCTGTCAGAAAAGTGGCAATTTTTTGAAAACATAAGATTGACTTTCTTGCTTTTAAGCTTTGCTTCAATTTATGGTAAAGTTTAAGTCTTCATCCGCACTGAAAATGATAACTGTATCTGGCAATGCATACTAAGAAGAACTGGCAGGAAATGCACTATATTTGCTTGAGAAATGAAAGTTACTCTGCAATTTTTAGTAGTAATTCAGTTTTTATCCGGTGTTGTCCCTTTAGCAGAGATGGCCGGATTTACCCCATTCCTTCTGCAATTGCTCGCACTCCGTCCCTCCACTTGTCTCGTCTCAGGGCATCCTCCTTCTTCAAACCAATCTTCTCTATCTCGTCTTCCACCTGCTTCTTCCAGGGTTCCTCAGTCGTCCTCGCTTTCTCTTGCCACTCACTTCGAGATTCAGAGCAACCCTCAAAACACTATCGTCATCCCTCCTCAGAACATGTCCATACCATCTAACTCCATTCGCTATTGCTAACCGGTCTATAGTTTCCTTCAACCCCAACATATCCATCTGTTCTTCAGTCGTCTTCCTGTCTACAACTTTCTGACCGCACATAGCTCTCACCATAGCTCTCTCCGTTCTTCTCAAAATTGCTTTTTCATTTTTTTTTACACACCATGTCTCACTTCCATACAGTATTGCTGATCTTACACAACAACGATAGACTTTACCTTTCATCTTCAGAGGAAACCTATTTCCAAGCAACAATTTTCCACATTCCCTGAATCTTACCCAACCGATTCTTACTCTTGCTGTAACTGCCGCTTCACAACCATTTAGTCCCTTTTGAAATTATTACCTGCTGACTTGTAATTCAGCACATGTCGGTCAAATGTCTTTTGATATTTTCAATTATTGGTCGCATCAGGATCGCAGACGAATGCATGAAAGCCTTGGTCGAAGACAGGATTTCAATATGACGGTTCCTTTTGTGATTTCATTTTGAATGTTGCTCTTCATTTACAACTGTTTTAAAATAGTATTGTATCATGCATATTTTATTGCTTTCGGTCACATAGCTTATAATTTTAGAAATACTCCCCTAAATCTAGGTTTAATAGTCAAGAATGCCAAATATTTCCTGGAAGTGTGCGTTTGACGCCTTGCAGGAAGGAATTTCCATGGTGCATTTGTTATTCTACATTACTTTTGATATTTTTACGAATTTGATTTTGTTGTTAGTGATGCGAAGGCACCGTGAAAGCGTTTTAAAGAGAAGGAATATAAAAGTTGTAGAAAGTACAAGCAGTGCTTTAGGTAATAGGTAGAATAGCGCACAATTTATCCACTGATTTATTGTACAGGAGCAAAAAGATGTGTTGATGGCCAAGTTTGCTGATATGGAGGTAAAGTTGGATCAACAAGACAAGAATCATACAAAAACATTATATGACTTGGAAAAGAAGGCGATTTTGGATAAAGACAGGTATCAAAGGCACTAATGTTGAACAATTTAGATTACCTTGGCTTGCGAGGATCTTGTGTTAAAATTGCCTCGAAGTTATTATGTATTAATCCAAGTTCTGGTAGTGATCAATGTAACAAAAATGTAAACTCCTCGTAGGTGTAGCAGGGGGTGTAACCCTTATATTGAAACATAATTTCCTGAGAAGTACTCTACAGTTGTTATTGCCTTGAAGGCGAAGCCTTTAAAATCTGCGCCTAAGTATTGCTGGGAAAATGGGTCCAACATTCGTAGCAGAAACGTATTGACTGTACTTTGAGGACACTTGCGTACATGTTTTCAATTAATTGACTTCAGTTTTGTGTATTATCTTCCTCCTGCCTTGCCATCTGCCTTAAACAAACAAGTGACTTCTTGAGTGAATGTCACATATAGGTTAAAGAAAGAAATGGTGACGCGCGTCAACACTGTGGCCGATGAATTTCGAAAAATGTCCAACAAGCAAATGGCGGAGACGGTGAAAAGAAACATTCGTGAGAATATTGCAATCAACAACCAGCTGTCAAAAATGACGGATACGATCAAGGAGTTGGTTCAGGTTTATTAAAATTTACTCTTAACTCTAACTTTCCTTTCAAGTCATTTCGTGTTTCTTTTCCAATAAATGCCGTTGGCAGGGTGACGTGATGTCTTGACCGTCAATCTTGTATTCTGACTCCTGATCGGAGCATTACGTTTCATGCGGCGCTCCGGAGTCATCTCGTCGTCTCCTTTCAGGTTTACGCCTAAAGTACGGGTTATGGTTTGCACCGATTGCAACGTATATAGGAGACTGCTTTAAATGTTGCAGTCGGGGCAAACCATAATCTGCACTTTAAGCGTAAACCTGCATAGGAGACTGCTCACTCGAAGGGCGTTTCCCAATCTCTCTATCTCCGTTCGTGGCATCTTGATCGCAACTTTTGGCTGCCTGCAAAGTGTGCAGAACCTTACAACGATATCGTGACGACTCGCTTGTCGCTTTTTCTACAGATACCGAAGTTGTCGTCGTTTTCGGGAATTAACATGTGGGACGTTGCAGTCATTTCTCGCGCTTGATATCCTCAGCTGCTGATACTCGATGTGCGTTGAAAAATGTGTTTCTTTTAAGGAAAACGATGAGTTGCGCAGGCAAGACAAAGAAAACAAAATTCAGATCGAAGTACTGGAAGTTATGCAAGGTTCGCTGGCCAAGAAGAATAACAGCAACGAGAAGGTAGACCAGCAACATGCTCTTCAATGTGCTGTGCAGGCAGCAATAAAGGCTGTCGAGTTTGCAACACATTCAAAATCGTGCTATGTTAAATAATTATCTTTACTGACACTGGTGAAACCGTTCAAGCATTATTACCTCTATTTCCATTGTTTTTTCTTTTTGCTGTATGATCTTAGCTTACGTTACATTAGTTATTAGCTTGTGACTAACATACAACACTTCGGCGATTTTCACTAGGCTGAATAAATGAAGAGCAATGCGGATGGTATACGAGGAAATTAGCAACTCCGATCATCTTGGAAAACTCCTCTAACGTTTAGCGGCATTGAAGTTGTGTAGGAGTCTGGAAGATGTAATGCATACAAACATTTAAATTGGCCAATTATGCCACGGGATCATTTGGCAGTTTTCTAAAACTTCCATTTACCTTGCTTACATTGTGTTGTAAACTATTTTAACTACTACAAGTTACATTTTTTTTGCGCTGGCTTAGATATTGAAGATAATGAGCACGAAACTGCAAGATCATGTTTCCACCATTCGTGAACTCGAAGGAAAAGAAAGGGAATACGTGCTGACTGCTGAGAGTTCAGAAACGCTCAGAAGTGAAAACGAATTAATGAAGCAACAGATAGAAAGGTGTTGAACGTCAATATTATTCTTGTGCTTTACTAACGCTAAAATGCCAATCTAGTGTTGTTACTTGATCCCTTCGAGAGGATAGGGGTATGGCGGGAGATCATGGAGCCTAAGAAGCCGGCAACTCCCCAAGGCCTGGGCCAAGGTCGTGTATAGAAAAGGAGTCGACGAAGAGCGAGCGGCGCAAAGAGTTTACAGCTGGACAGTGCAGAATGAGATGAGAAGTGTCCTGGGTAGGATAATCTCGGGAGCTGCATGAAGGGCTCTCAATTCTAGAGACGTAAGAGTTTAGCAGAACGCTGTGTCTATTGCAGCGAAGATTAGAGGAACACAGCAACCGTGACGAGGATACACAAGTTTCTCAGTAGATACCAGTGTGTCAAATAATTTAGATGAGAGAGAGCACGATTTTCGTCTGATAGAAGAGTGGATACGAGAGGAGAGAGACGATATGGGGCTGTAGATGGCTAGAGCGGCGCACCTCGTCTGGCCAACTCAACGGACATGTCATTGCCCGGTAGAAATTAGTGATTGGAGACCCACTGTAGCCTGATAAAGAAGCAAGAGAAAAATATAATAGTTTCTGCCAGATGTGCTAGAGATTATAAGATATAAGAAAGGACAAAGCAAGAGTCTGAGAAGAAAAGTGGAAGTCTTGTTGATGCTGTCGAGACCAGTCAAGAGCTTCCGGTAAGGCGCAAACCTTAGGAGAAAATTTGAACACACTGAGCCTGTCGAATCAAAAAGAGTGGTCTCAGCGCAACAAATTGAACAGTTGGCAATGTCGCCAACCGCTCACTTCTTTGCCAAAAAGAAGTGGTAAAGAGCTATCAACCCAAATCAGGAGATGGTGAGGTGGAAGAAAGTCAAGGTAGGCGAGAATAACTGCACCAATCAACAGCCGTCTCCGACCCCGTTTGGGTTGGGTCGAAATAGCTGTTGGCCTTCCCGAAGGTCCCAGTTATCCCTGGCACTCCCCTCGCACAAACCATTTCTTGTTGTTGTTGATTACCCAAGCTCTTCCGAGGGATGGGGACGTGGCCGAAGACCATGGAGTCACAGAATCCCGGAAATTCCCCAGGGCCTGGACCAGAGGTCTTAAAGAAACAGAGAGACGCCAAAGAGTGAGCGGCGCAAAGAGTCCGTAGCTGGACAGTGCAGAATGAGACGAGAGGTGTCCGCAGGCGCTGCAGGAAGGATTCTCGATTTCGCCAATCCTAAAGAGATAACTTAACAGCAGGCTGTGTCCGTTGCAGCGTAGACGAGAGAGAACACAGTGAGCATCACGAGGGAGCTGAAGTTCCTCGGTGGAAATTGACGAAACCTGTGAGTCAAAGAATTTAGATGAAACAGGAGTATGAGGAGGAAAGGATGGACTCCACGGTGAAGGAAGGCAGGTTCCAAGGTGGAAAGGGAGGGCATGCAAGAAGAGCCTCCCTAGGAGAAGTTGAAGGAAGCATGAACGCGTGAGTGGACGCAAAAGCTCTCCAGGACGATCTGCAGAGTCTTGCTTTCACTCCAAGTCTGGCCAAATCTGAAATGGGAAAGAAGGTTGGGAGACGAAGAGCCCCCTCATAAGATGAGTGAAATGAGTCACGGTGACTCGTAGGGGAGGAAGAAAAACTTCGGAGAAAAGAAGTGGGATAGGGGAGGACGAGAGGCAACCGGTGATGGCGCGGCTGGCCGCTCGGTGGAGGCGTTCCAATTTGGTGGTATTGGTAACGCTTAAGAAAGGAAACCATCCGGGTGAAGCGAAAGTGAGAAGAGGCCGAAGAAAAGATTTATACAGAACAGAGAGGGACTCCTTAGAGAGGCCCCATGAGGAAGCAGAGATACAGCGTAAGGCCTTGAGACGAGGGAAAAACATGGCCTTCAGCGAAGATACATGTTTAGAAAAGGAAAGAGTGCGGTCGAAGGTGACCCCAAGAAAAGTTGGAGTGAGATTGAAACGGAGGCGGGAGTTGAGTAAGAGGAGGTTGGGCCGGAGGTTAGCTTGATAGGGATCCTCTGAGAAGAAGGAGACCTCACATTTGCTCGGATTGAGAGGAAGACACCAGTACTCAGATCAGCACTCCAATCGAAACAGAACTCCTTGTGTGGCCTCCACTGCAGTTGAGAACGAGGGGGAGGAGGACCAAATGGCCAGATTGTCAGCAAAAAGCAGCTGACGGAAGAGGGCAGAGAGGCCGGAAGATCATTGATGAAGAGGGAGAAAAGTACAGGGCCAAGAACGGATCCTTGCGGAACACCTCGACGGACTCGAAAGGAGTGACTTTTCTGATTTTGATAAACCACGCAAGGGCGCCTATCAGAAAGGAAAGATTGAGTCCAACGAGCAAAGCAAGGAGAGAGGCCAGCCGAAATCAGTTTGTGGAAAAGAGCGGGGTGCGAGACAGAGTCAAAAGCTTTTGAAAAATCGATAGTACCGAGGGTCGTCCGAGAGCCTGGTCTGGGTTTGTTAAACCCATCCGAAATGGACTGAGTAAGGAACAGAATTTGATCTAGAGTAGACCGTCGAGGGCGGAAACCGGCCTGGCGGGGAGAGAGAATGGAATTAGACTCCAGAAAGAAGAGTAGACGGGATAGAATGATGCGTTCAAACAGCTTTGATACGCAGGAGGTGAAAGAGATAGGCCGGAAGGAAGCAGGAGAGTCGAGAGGTTTTCCCATCTTTTGGATGGGAGTAATAGAAAATGTCTTCCACATGAAAGAAAAGGAATGCAAAGTCCAGGAAAAATTGAAGATGTGAAGAAGAAAATCCATGCCAGAGTGAGGAAGATGCTTTAACATGGGATAGGCAACTTTGTTTGGGCCAGTGGCAGTGGTGGAGGAGAGGTTGGAGGCAGCCGCAAGAAATTCAGCGGGGGAGAAAGGAGAGCAGAAGGACGAGTGAAAGCCTCAGGGCACGTGGCTCGGCGGAGCTCAGAAAGGTAGTCTCTGGCTCTACGCAGGGCCTTTGAGAAACGGAAAAGTGGGAACTCAGGTAATCGGCATAGACCGAAGCCGATTCCCTGGGAGAAGAACAGTTGGGGAAGTTAGGAGAGAAGGAAGATGAGGAAGGAGAGCCAGCGATAGAGCGAAGAAGAGAGTATACAGATTTATGGTTTGATTTTGGCAAAAGAGAAGAGCAAGTGGTCTGCCATGCCTCAGCCTTAGCGTTGGCGATGACTGACGAGAAGCGGAGATGTAAGCCTGGCGATCTTCATCACTTCTGTGAGCTGCAGCAAAATCCTTGTGTCTTTCACTAACCGCACCTTCCTCCTCAGCAGACCACCAGGCTTTAGGAAGGCGTTTGATGCGGCCGAAAGGAATGAAAGCTTTGGCCGCATTCAGTACCAAAGAGGAAAAGAAAGCAGCAGCAGAGGAAAGAGGAAGAGGCGAGTGTTCCTCTGCAGAAGGATAGTGGGAGTCAAAGTAGGAGGCAAAGCCATTTCAGCCAGCTTTCTAAAAGTTGAAGGAAGGGGGACGCTCGTTCAAGCGAAAGACCTGAGAGACAGGGACGGATAGAAGAATTGGTAGGTGGTCAGAACCCAGGTTCTGAAGCACCTCCTAGGACCAAAGGAAAGGGCAAGAGAGGAGGAAGCAAAGAGATATCAAGAGAGGAGCGATGGAGAAGGGTGGGTGTGTTAGGGTCATTGAGGGGAAAGAGGTCAGAGAAGATAACCCAATTGAATACTTCCTCCCCTCGGGGGTCGGAAGTGAGTCCCAGAGGGGGTGATGGCAATTGACGTTCGCCAGAATGAAGAGATTTCTGGAGGAGGGAAGAATGAAGGGAGAAAAAGTCGGTTCTGCCATCCGTCGGGGAATAGCGAATAGGGGGAGCATACACATTAAGAAATGACAGCGAGGAGGAGTTGTTAAGAGAGATGTTGACCCCTACATTACCAGAGTAGGGAATAAGCAAAAAAAAAGAGGAGATAGAAAGTTCAGAGAAAGATAAGCCCTGCCTGACGAAAATGATGACGCCGCCGCTAGCGTGCGTGGCATCAGGAGAGAGAATGCCAGACCGGGAGTGGGTATGATCAGAATGCAGAGCAGAGAACCCAGGAATCTGGAAAGAGGAAAATGAGTTAAGATTGGATTCCTGGATGCAGATAAGGTCGACGGGATGGGACGAAAGAATGTGAAGTAGTTAAGTGCTCCTGGCTCAAAGACCTCCAGCATTCCATTGAAGAACCCTGAGAGAGTCAGGGGGGAGAGGAGGCAGGAGGCGTAGAAGGACAGCCAGGAGCAAGGGACGGTGGTGAGGGTGCAGAGGGAGAAGATATGAAATGGGAGATAAGAGGTTTGAAGACGAGGGTGGGGCGGGAGTGCAGCAGATTGTACAGTGGAGGTATACGTGTCGGAGGAGTCCGAGGAGGGAGTCACAGTGTTAAGGCAGGGGGAGGCAGCTCCAAGAGCGAGAGCTCTGAATTTGGAGAGGGAAAGTTGTGAGCACCTTAGATGGACCTATTTGGAGCAGGTGCAGCATTGTACTGACTTGCCCCGCCAGGTCATATTTCCAGAGCAGGGAAAGATGGGGCCAGGGTTGGGATGAACGTTACCGCTCATCAAGAGAAGGAGAAGACGCAGAAGCGCCGGAGAAGAGAAAAAGAGAAAACAGGCGACCAATTGTGAAGAAGCTGTGAGCTGCCCTACTGCGGTCGTTCAGGGGGCAACATAGCGAAAAAATGAAAGGGAGTGCCGGGGGAAATGGGACCCTCGGGAAGGCCAACAGCAATTTCAATCCAACCCAAACGGGGTCGGGAACGGCACCACCACGTTGAGGCGGCTGTTGATTGGTGCAGAACTATTTCTTTGCCGTGCTACCCCCTGAACGACTGCAGAAGGGCAGCACGCAGCTTCTTTAAGATCGGTCGCCTGTCTTCTCTCTTCTGACTTTCTCTTGTTCTTCTTCGTCTTCTCATTCTCCTCCTGATGAGCGGCAATCTTCATCCTAACCCTGGTTCCGTCATTCCCTGTTCAGTGTGCGCTGGAAATGTGACCTGGCGGGGTAGGTTAGAACAATGCTGCACCTGCTCCAAATGAGTTAATTTAAAGTGCTCACTACTCTACCTCTCTAAATTCAGAACTCTTGGCAGCTCTCACTCCTAAAGCTGCCCCCTGCTGCGTCTCTGCTTCTTCTGGAAACAACACTGTGACTTTCTCCTCGGACTTCTCCAGCTTGTATACATCCACTGTTCAATCTGACCCCCCGCAGCTAATGCAGCACTCCCGCCCCACCCTCGCATGCAAACCTGTTATTCCCCTTACGCCCAGTTCGTATCTTCTCTCTCTGCACCCTCACCACCGCCTCATACTTCTGGCTGTCTCTCTACTCCTCCTGCTTCCTCTCCCCCTGACTCCCCTAGGGTTCTTCAATAGAATACTGGAGGTCTCCGAGCGATGAGCACTGAACTGCTACACTTTCTTTCGTTTTATCCCGTTGATCATATTTGTATCCAGAAATCTAATCTTAATTCATGTTCCTTTTTCAGGATCCCAAAGATACTCTGTTCTGCGTTCTGATCGCACCCACTCCCGGTCTGGCATTCTCTCTGATGCCACGCACGCTATCGGCGTCGTCGTCATCATATTTGTCAGGCAGGGCTTATCCTTCTCTGAACTTTTTTTCCTTCTTTCTGTCTTCACTTGATCCCTACTCTGATTATGTAGCGGTCAACATCTCTCTAAACAACTGCTCCTCGCTCTCTTTCCTTATGGTTTGTGCTCCCCCTATTCGCTCTTCCCCGACGGATAGCAAAACCAACTCTTTTTCACCTTCGACCGCACTCTTTCCTTTTCTAAACATGTATCTTCGCTGAAGGCCATGTTTTTCCCTCGTCTCAAGGCCTTACGCTGTATCTCTGCTTCCTCATGGGGCCTCTCTAAGGAGTCCCTCTCTCTTCTGTATAAATCTTTTCTTCGGCCTCTTCTCACTTTCGCTTTACCCGGATGGTTTCCTTTCTTAAGCGTTACCAATACCACCAAATTGGAACGCCTCCACCGAGCGGCCAGCCGCGCCATCACCGGTTGCCTCTCGTCCTCCCCTATCCCACTTCTTTTCTCCGAAGTTTTTCTTCCTCCCCTACGAGTCACCGTGACTCATTTCACTCATCTTATGAGGGGGCTCTTCGTCTCCCAACCTTCTTTCCCATTTCAGGTTTGGCCAGACTTGGAGTGAAAGCAAGACTCTGCAGATCGTCTTGGAGAGCTTTTGCGTCCACTCACGCGCTCATGCTTCCTTCAACTTCTCCTGGGGAGGCTCTTCTTGCATGCCCTCCCTTTCCACCTTGGAACCTGCCTTCCTTCACCGTGGAGTCCATCCTTTCCTCCTCATGCTCTTGCTCTGATCCCTCCTTTTTCGCGCAGTTGCGGCTCTCGCTTACCTTGACTTTCTTCCACCTTACAATTTAATACTCTGGACAGACGGCTCTGTTCCTTTTGCTTTTGGCAAAGGTGGCTCAGGCGTACTTGCCAACTGCTCTTTTTGTGGCACTGAGGCCACTCTTTCCGTTTTAGCAGGCTTAGTATGCTCAAGTTTCTCCGCTGAAGCTGGCACCATTCTGCATGTTCTTCGCTCGTCTAGGCAGCACCAACAAGTCTGCCATTTCTCTTCTCCTATCTGACTCTCGCCACCTTGTCCTCTCCTCCATCTTTCCTTTTACCTCAAACTCTGTGGCAGAAACTGTCTTCTCTCTCCTCCTGTTCTATTAGACTACAATGGATCTCCGGACGCTTGTTTGTCCCGGAAACGACGCGGCTGATGAGCTGGCCAGACGGGGAGCGCTACTTGCACCCTCTGCAATCCCTTGTAGTGCTTCTCCTCTTATCTTTCGTATCCACTTTTGTCTTTTCTCGGACTGGAGGCGTACTGTCTCATCTAAATTTTTTGACACGCAGGTTCCCTCGATTTCCACCGAGGAACTTCTGCTCCGTCGTCACGCTCACTGTGTTCTCTCTCGTCTACTGTGCAACGGACACAGCCTTCTGTTAAGCTCTTCTCTTTAGGATTGGCAGAATCAAGAATCCTTCCTACAGTGCTTGAGGACACCTCTCGTCTCATTCTGCACTGTCCAGCTACAGACTCTTTACGCCGCTCACTCTTTGGCGACTCTGTCTTTCTACTACCTCTGGTTCAGGCCCTGGAGAGTTGCCCGGCTTCTGGAGCTCCATGGTCTTCCGCCATGCCCCCATCCCTCGGAAGGGGTCGGGTAACAACAACAACAGGCGAGAAAGATAATGATCAGAGCGGGAACTTGTTGAAAGATAAATCTCCGCATTGAAGAAAAGAGGGCTCCATAAAGCAGAGGCAGGGCAAGATTGGAGAATTTGCTTTGGGGAAGGAGACAGAGCGTAAGGCAAGTGAGTAGACGTAAAGATTCTCCAGGAAGGCCGGTAGAGTCTTTGGTTTTCTCTAAGTCTGGCAAAACTTGAAGTGAGAAAGAAGGTTGGAAAACAAAGGGCTCACTTATAAGGTAACAGAGCGAAATGAGTAGGGGTGACTGGTAGGGAGACCTCTGAGAGAAGAGGGTTTGGGTAAGATGAGAGGCAGCCGATGATTGCTTGACTAGACGCTCCAGCGATGTAATGTTGGTAACTCTGAGAAAATGGAAACTATCCAGGTGAAACATCAGTGAAAACGGACCAAAGAAGAGTTTGTACAACAAAGAGAGGGACCGATGAGGAAGCAGAGTTATAGCATAAGGCTTTGAGACGAGGAAAGAACTTGGCCTTCATCGAAGATACATAAATAGAAAGAGAATACTGAGGTCAAAGGTGACCCCAAGAAAAGTTAGAGTCGGATCGGAGCGGAAAACATAGCTGAATAAGAGGTGGGGTTGGAGGTTAGCTTGATTAGGATCCACAGAGAAGAATGTGGTCTCACATTTGCTCGGATTGAGAGGATGACACCAGTGCTTAGACAGCGCGCTAGTCAAATTAGGGCTCGTTGTTTAGTCTCCGCCGCGGTATGTGCCGAGGGGGAGGAAGACGTGATGGCAAGATCATCAACTCAAAGAGAGCTGCTGATAAGAGGTGATGGGGAGGCGAGGAGATTGTTGATAAAAAGAGAGAAAAGAATAGGATCAAGAACGGAATTCTGCGAGCAGTTTGGCGGACTTAAAGCTAGTGACGTTTCTGATTTTGAAAATATACCCAAGCGTGCCTGTCAGAAAGAAAAGATTAAGCCCAATGAACAAAGCAAGGAGGGAGGCCAGCTTAAATAAGCTTGTCAAAGAGAGGATGCCAGACATGGCCCAAAACCTTGAAAAGTCGATTGTAGCAAGGATCGTACGATAACGCGGCTTGGCTGTTAAACTCATCCTAAAGCAACCGAAAAAGACAGAGAACTTAATCAAAAGTTGACGGACCAGCGCGGAAACCGGCCTAGCATAAAGAGAATAGGGGTAAACTCCAGAAAGAAGAGTAGACTGTATAGGATAATGAACCCAAACAACTTTGAAATGCAGAAGATGAAAGAGATTGGCCGGAAAGAAGCGGGTGAGTCGAGAGAGGTTTCTATCTTATGGATGGGAATAATAGTGGAAGACTTCCAGATGGTAGGAAAGAAAAGCAAAGCCCAGTTAAGATTGAAGATCCATGCTGAAACGAGAAAAGTGCTTCAGCACTAGGTAGGCGATTCTGGCCGATGCCGGTGGATGAGAAGAAATTGGTGGCAGCCGCAAGAAACTTACTACAGGTGAGAGGAGAACTGATTTTAATTCTAACCGTTGGAATTGAGACTAAATGCAAATGCTTTCGCTGTTCGAGGACCAAACAGGTGTAAGCTAATTGTGAACTTGCAGTTTTTCTGTTGTGCAGAAGCACTGACCAGTGCATTGCCGTTTCCATAGAAGCTTAACATTATGCTACATGATAGAATTGACTTGGTGACTCTTGCTCCCGATTTCGTACTTGTAACTTTGTATTACTTATAGCGAAGAAAGAAACATGTTTGAAGAGGCTTAAAGCGTAGCCTATATCTAATTGCTAGATATCCTTTTGGGTAAACTGGTTTTGATCCCTTAAAAAGTTCTAAACTTAATATAAAAAGCCTACATGAAATTTATCCAAATGATGTATTTTTGGTGTCTAGTCCCAAACCTCTTCGTAAGTTGCCTGACTAAATAAAGTAGATCAACCAGACCAGACTTCACGCGTTGTGAAAAGCAGATACAATTTAACAAAGCTGTTTTTTTTGCAGCATGACTGAAGACATGAAGTATACCAGAGACCGTCTCAACAAGGCGTTAGCGGAGAGGGAACAGCTTACCACTCAAAACACTGTACTTGAAGACGTCATATCTTCAACTGCTTATGCACTTACAGACGTACTAAATTGCTTGCTTTTTATGTATGTTGTGAAATGATTGATTAGCCACTATGGTTTATTTAGCAACGATATGGCTTCACGTTTTAAGATCTATAGATATTTCTGTGAGTAGGTGGAGAAAGTAAACGTCAGCGAAAATGTTCTGCGAGGGCGTTTACAGGGTCTTCTGAGGATTTTAGGCTACTCTCCTCACTATTGTTACTGCTAGCTTAATTTCCAGTGAGCGTCAAATATTTTGCGTTTTTGCAAAGGTTCTGGTTGAAAATTCTGATGAAGATAAAGCCGATAAGATTCATAAACGACAATCAATGATTGAACGCTTGCTGCTTGTGCTCAATTCGGCTGCTGCATTGAAAAAAGGTCCACCACCATGTGATATGGTCATAAAAAAAAGCAAGGTAGGCAAGAAGTGCAAGCAATAAGATTTGGTGGCTAAAGCCTTCAAAGAATGCAATTTTTTGTATAGTCCATTTACTGTCAAAAAATGCACAATAGTAAATCTAATGCTGTAGTTGGGATATTTTCTAGTCAAAAACGAAGGTCTTTACCGATTATTAGTATCCAGTTGGTGATATATATAAATTTGTTTACAAATAAAAAAAAGAGAGGGTTTACATGATGAAATTATTACAAACCAAAAAGGTCAAGACTCAAGAGCACGGGTGTCAAACTGGTGGCCCGCGCGAGGATTTTGTGCACAATGCGGAATGCCTGGCCTCCAAATTTGCTCTTCGAAAAATTATCCGAAAGAAAAAAATCTTTTGAAGTTTTAAAATTACGTGAAAATAGCCATGAAATAATGGTTGACAAACTGGATAAGTCGCGGGCAGCATTACAGTTTACGGCGAGAGAGCTAATGATCCCCTTTTTTTTTAAAAAAACCCGCACCATTTTGGGCTACGCACAACTTCCAGAGATCGTTGCCCGGAGAAGTGGTAATCTCCAAATAATGCCTGGTGTGCAGCGAAATTTGTTCAGCTGGCTTCCTATGGCGATAGGCAATAAAGTTTGGGGACCTCTGATATACAGTCTTGCCTGCTTAAGTTTTTATTCAACAGAGTCTGGCCCGTATAAAATCCAGGCAGGTATATAAATGTGGCCCGTAGCACTAAAAGAGTTTGACAGCCCTAGTCCATAGCCATTAACCTAATGCAAATTATTGCAGTATTGCCATGCAACTTAGTGCCCACGTCCACAACATACATAATCCTATAAAACTGTATTTCAGGCGATTATGGCACCGCTTGTTATGAAAGGAACGAAGTGCACCGAGAAAATCAGCATTCTCGAAAGATATCGCGAGTTTCCACATTATCGACTGGGCGATCTTGGCTTGGTGCCACGGCCAAAGGTGATTGACTCGAAGCTGGCGGCTCTGTCTACCAACGTGTCTAAGACAAACCGCAGCGGGCTTAAAAGTCAGTTCACGACCACCGATCCGCCTTCGTTGTCCATCTTGCCAAGGCGAGGCAGCAGCAAACTGCCGCGGATGAGGCGGCCCACCACATCTTCTTAGATGGCAGTTTTCGTTTGTGTTGTGCAGGTCACTGTAGCTCTGCCGCTGCTTTTCCTTTGTTTTTCGGCATTTTTCTCGAGTCCTGATCGACTTCCTTGCTCTTGTAGTAATGAGGAGCGACTTCAAGCAGCCAGCTGTTTTCAATTTCAATTACTTGCCTGTGAAACAATGGAAGATGTTACGTGTTTGTGATATCACTGTGATTTGACGATTTTTGAACGCACTTCAGTGGAGTAAAAACCAAGAACAACCTGAACGGTGTTACTCCGCTTCAATGAAAAGAAATTTAATTTTTTACACAAAACTATCAATCGTTTAATCTAAGTTAAGCTTGACACACTAAAATATAACAATACAGTTCAAAATAAATTTATGCTGACATAAGAATCAGCGAAAGAGCTCGCAAGTCACCAAGGTCAGCAATCACCCAAAAGATAAGTAGGCCTGGTGTTCAAATCTTCACCCCTAAGTTTTTGCTTTATGTATACAATCCACTACTCTTACCAATTTGTTCACAACACTAATATTACCTGCCCTTTTTCACGTGCAATTTAATGATCCTTCCAACATCACGACAATTTAACCTATGACTTTTTACCTTGCTGCGCACGAGACATTATTGCAAGTTTAAAAATGTTTGCGGTCATGCGGTAGGATTTCTGTGGAGGGGCTATTGGTTAACTGTCTGTTGCGCATGTTTTGAGACAACATTCATAACAAAATCTTATCCATTTATTTTTGTTTCCAAGTCGATATGATTTGGTGCAAATGTACATGTCACCCACCCGTATTACTCTTTAAACGCAAGTTACCTACACGTCCTGCAAACATCGCTTTTTTGGCCTTTATTTGGTTGTTGGAACCTTCAGGCGGCACGTTTGCGATTGATTCCGATTCGTTGGACGCCAGACGCAGCGCAGCATAATTGCTGACTTTAAAACAAGATTTATGGCAAACTACACTTGAAGCAGCTAAGCTCTTAGTTCTGTCATTGTATGTTTATCTTCCGGTTACAACAAACGTTTGCGGTAGTGCATAGAACATTTAGAGTTCAGGCCAGCTTCGAAATTCTTTGTACTGCTAGCCTGCAACCAAGCTTAGCCATTACTTCTGATTGATTCACTTTCTAGTAGTGATTCAGTTTCCATCCGGTGTTGTCCCTTCAGCAGAGATGGCCGGATTTACCCCATGCATGGGGATTTATTGGAGCGAAATTTTTCTACAGGGAGCATGCCCTTGCTTACCCCCAACCTCAGTTTTCTGACATGAGTGGTCCAATTAAGCTGGCAACCCCACCATTAACAGTCAGACTGCAATTGGTAGGTATCCAATAGTCGCCTCTTACGACATGCTGGGTAAACAGCTTCACTATTCTTTAACCGGTGAAGCACGGCAGTATTGATGTTTTTAACTGAGCCAAGCAGAACTTGCTGTTAGTGCTTTTTCCATGGACACAATAACTTGACCATCGTGAGGTTTCAACTCACGATGATTGTATTAATGAACGACTCTTCAACCACGATGCCGACTAGGATAACAGGCCTGAACTCCAATTCTTCTATCTATCCCTCTTTCTCCAGTCTTTCACCCCAACGAGCGCCCCCCTTCCTTCAGTTTTCAGAAAGCTCGCTGGGATGACTTTGCCTCCTATTTTGACTCTCACTGTCCTACTGCAGAGGAATACTCGTCTCTTTCTCTTTCCTCTGCAGCTGCTCTCTTTACCTCTCTGGCAATGAATGCGGCCAAATCTTCCATTCCTTTCGGCCGCATCAAACGCCCTCCTAAAGCCTGGTGGTCTGCTGAGGTGGAAGAAGCGGTTGGTGAAAGACGCAAGGCTTTCGCTACTGCTCACAGAAGTGATGAAGATCGAAAGGCTTACATCTCCGCCTCTCGACGTGCCTCGTCGGTCATTGCCAAGGCCAAGGCTGAGGCATGGCAGACGACCTGCACTTCTCTTTCACCTAAATCTAATCCTAAATCTGTGCACTCTCTTCTTCGCTCTATCGCTGGCTCTCCTTCCTCGTCTTCTTCCTCTCCTAACTGTTCCTCTCCCAGGGAATCGGCTTCGGTCTATGCCGCTTACCTGAGGTCTCACTTTTCCGTGTCTCAGCCAAAGGCCCTGCGCAGCAGAGCCAGAGGCTACCTCACTGAGCTCCGCCGAGCTACGTGCTCTGTGGAGTCTCACTCGTCCTTTTGCTCTCCCTTCTCTCTTGCTGAATTTCTTGCGGCTGCCTCCAACCTCTCCTCATCCACTGCCACTGGCCCAGACAAAGTTGCCTATCCCATGCTAAAGCATCTTCCTCGCTCTGGCATAGATTTTCTTCTTCACATCTTCAATCTTTCTTGGTCTTCACATTCCTTTCCTTCCATCTGGAAGACATCTTCTATTATTCCCATACATAAGATGGGAAAACCTCTCGACTCTCCTGCTTCCTTCCGGCCTATCTCTCTCACCTCCTGCGTATCAAAGCCTTTTGAACGCATCATACTATCCCGTCTTCTCTTTTTTCTGGAATCTAATTCCATTCTTTCTCCCCGCCAGGCCGGTTTCCGCCCTGGACGGTCTACACTTGATCAAATTCTGTACCTTTCTCAGTCCATTTCGGATGGGTTTAACAAACCCAGGCCGGGCTCTAGGACGATCCTGTCTACTATCGATTTCTCTAAAGCTTTTGACTCTGTCTGGCACCCCGCCCTTTTCCACAAACTGATTTCGGCTGGCCTCTCTCCTTGCTTTGCTCGTTGGACTCAATCTTTCCTTTCTGACAGGCGCGCTTCTGTGGTTTTTCAAAATCACAAAAGCCGTTCCTTTCGAGTCCGTCGAGGTGTTCCGCAAGGATCCGTTCTTGGCCCTGTACTTTTCTCCCTCTTCATCAATGATCTTCCGGCCTCTCTGCCTTCTTCCGTCAGCTGCTCTCTTTACGCTGACGATCTGGCCATTTGGTCCTCCTCCCCCTCGGTCCCCACTGCGGTGGAGGCCACACAAGGAGCTCTGTTTCGATTGGAGCGCTGGTCTGAGTACTGGTGTCTTCCTCTCAATCCGAGCAAATGTGAGACCTCCTTCTTTTCAGTGGATCCCCACCAGGCTAACCTCCAGCCCCACCTCCTCCTACTCGGCTCCCGCCTCCGTTTTAATCCCACTCCAACTTTTCTTGGGGTCACCTTCGACCGCACTCTTTCCTTTTCTAGGCATGTATCTTCGCTGAAGGCCAAGTTTTTCCCACGTCTCAAGGCCTTACGCTGTATCTCTGCTTCCTCTTGGGGCCCCTCTAAGGAGTCCCTCTCTGTTCTGTATAAATCTTTTCTTCGGTCCCTTCTCACTTACGCTTCACCCGGATGGTTTCCTTTCTTAAGCGCTACCAATATCACCAAATTGGAACGCCTTCACCGAGCGGCCAGTCGCGCCATCACCGGCTGCCTCTCGTCTTCCCCTATCCCTCTACTACTCACCGAGGCTTCTCTACCTCCCCTACGAGTCACTCTGACTCACTTCACTCTTTTTTCTCATGAGCGGGCTCTTCGTCTCCCAACCTCCTTTCCCATCTCAGGTTTGGCCAGACTAGGAGTGAAACCAAGACTCTGCAGATCGTCCTGGAGAGCTTTTGCGTCCACTCACCCGCTCATGCTTTCTTCTACTTGTTCTAGGGAGGCTCTTGTTGCTTGCCCTACCTGTCCTCCTTGGAATCTTCCCTCGTTCACGGTGGAGTCCACCCTTTCCACTCCATGCTCTCGCTCTGATCCCCCTCACTCTCGCCAAGGTGCGGCTCTCGCCCACCTTGACTCTCTTCCTCCTCATGATCTGGTACTCTGGACAGACGGCTCTGTTCCTTTTCCTTTTGGCAAGGGCGGCTCCGGCGTTCTTGCCAACTGCTCTCTCTGTGGCACTGAGGCCACTCTTTCCTTTTCGGCAGGCCCAGTTTGTTCCAGTTTTTCCGCTGAAGCCTGCGCCATTCTGCACGCTCTTTGCTGGTCTCGGCAACACCATAAAGTCTGCCATTTTTCTTCTCTTCTTCTCCTGTCTGACTCTCGTTCTGTCCTCGCCACCCTGTCCTCTCCTCCACCTTTCCTGTTATCTCAAACTCTGTGGCAGATCTGGCAGGAACTGTCCTTCTTCTCCTCCTGTTCTATCAGGCTACAATGGGTCCCCGGACACTCGTTTCTCCCGGGGAACGACACAGCTGATGAGCTTGCCAGACGGGGAGCGCTGCTTGCGCCCTCCGCAATCCCTTGTAGTCTCTCTCCTCTTATCTCTCGTATCCACTCTCGTCTTATCTCGGACTGGAGGCGTACTGTCTCTTCAAAGTATTTTGACACACAGGTTCCCTCAATTTCCACTGAGGAACTTGTGCTCCCTCGTCATGCTCGCTGTGTCCTCTCTCGTCTTCGCTGCAATGGACACAGCCTTCTTTTAGGTTCCTATCTCTCCAGGATTGGCAGAATCGAGAATCCTTCCTGCAGCGCCTGTGGACACTCGTCCCAGGACATCTCTCATCTCATTCTGCACTGTCCAGCTACGGACTCTTTGCGCCGCTCACTCTTTGGCGACTCTCTGTCTCTTTATGACCTCTGGTCCAGACCCTGGGGAGTCGCCCGGCTTCTGGGGCTCCATGGTCTCCCGCCATGCCCCCATCCCTCGGAAGGGGTCGGGTAAACAACAACAACAACAACTAGGATAACATCAGGTTGCAAAAATGCAGCAAGAACTAGAGCAGTGGTGTTCAACCGGAAATCACTCATTCCTGGCAGAAAGGACGAAACGAAAAAAGACAAGCGAAAAGAGTTAGAAGGAAGGGAATTATCCGCTGCTTTAAAAGTAGCGTCGGTGATTAATTATATTTGTGTACATCAACATATGTATCAATATAGTATGTGTTGTTAAAGAGTGGGCTGGTAGTCTAGCTTCTCCAGCGTAAGTCCTTAGTCTGAAGGATAGAGCATAGAAGGTGGCCGTTGAACTCTAGCGAGCGAATTTTCCAGTCGCGAAATTTTCATCTATCTGCCATTAAGATAGTAGAGGACGGGTGATTCACTGTATTCGGCGACAAGCACTAGGATTTACTTCCTTTAAATACGGTATTCCGCTAGTTCCTCAGCTTCAAATGTATGACCACTTCGCTTTAAATATAGTCCTTACCCATTTTTTTTGCTACAAATGTTGACTTGAAGATCAAGCAAAATAACTTTGTAGGGAACGTATGGTCACTGAACTCCAGATAAATACACTAGCTTATCTTAACTTCTGGCCCTTTACAAGTGCCTACACTTGTTGCAAGGGACTGGCAGATTGACTTTATATGCTAACAGCATAAATCTCTGTAGCCTGTGTTGCACTTTTACTACCTGCAGCTATTCTACAATGACACAACTCATAGCGCGCTGCTTCATGTTCAACTTGCCACAATTAAACGTTTCTAAATTTGTAACCACGCCACGTCTGCAGCCCAACTTTAACCAATCAATTGCAAACATGTCACGTGGTGTGGGTAACAACCAAACAGAAGTCAGAGCAGATGTCTACGGGACATGTGATACAGTTAAGCGACGTATGATTTTGCGATTAAATTAAACCGAAATATGAAATCAAACAAATGCATTTATTTTTATATGCATTTCACGAAATCACATCGTTTGCCAATGACAACATATCGATTTAATTTAGTAACAAATGTCCTAAAACGTGGCTCAGGCAATGAACAATTGATATAATTTTAAAATCACCCGGTTATTGCTCCTAAACATTTAATTACACACACGATGAAAACTAAATCTTGATAATGTAGAAAGCGTTTAGTAGCTGTTTTGGTGGGCCAATATCGACAATGGTTTACCATCAAACACATGGCGTTCTTATACAGGCCATACCATCGTGCATACTGCAGTCGAAACTGGGGGCGAAGAATTTTGCATACTTTATGTGCTTTTTTATGAATCATTTTCAGATTAGAAGCAAGATAGATATTTATTGCAACCGTAGCATAATGTGACATATACACTTGACCTCATAGGCAGTCAGTGATGACGTAATATGTGAATAATGACGTCATAAAAATACAATAAATCTATGCAAATTTCCAAAATTTGGCAAAAATTTAATATAAAACCGTATCGCTTCACTTTTGGGATTAAGCTAGCATCAACGGTGTGGTAGTAGACTGCCTCACAACTCTTAAATTTCCCAAGTAGTGATTCTGCTGAGATACCTCTGCCTTAATGGCGTTTGGATATGCTATAAGTACTGGCAATCACAAAACATTTATCATTTTAAAGGTATATTACGATTGTCAACCAGAAAAAATGCAAATGGTTGGATACATAAGAGTAATAGAACATCCGCAATGTTATAACAAATAAAACTTGCGGGAAAGCATTTGCTTGCTGATGACACTACATGTGTAGCCTACTAACTAAAAGTTTTAATAGACCCAAAAATTTTAAAACAAGTAGGAAGACGCCTATCAATTTTAAACACAAACCGAAAAATAATAGCTTTGAGTCGGTACTTTTTTATTTTATCAGAACCTTTAAATCCTGTTATACCTGCTACTTTGGTACAGAATTTATGGTTTACAGTATGCTGAAAATTTGAAAAAAATCAAACTTAATTTACGCTTAGCTTAAGCACTTTTTGTCGCGGTTCTTAAGTGGATTTTGGAGAATAAAGACAGCAATGATTATTAAACAAAATGTTGGCAAGTCTTGGGGATACCAATCGGTAATTGATAAATCATAAAGTTCGGCAATAATCAACAGCACATTACATAAAGATTTTCTGCAGCAATGGTGGGCTATTTCATGAAACATGACATAATTGTATATTACCCATTGACAGACGGAATCTCCTGGAATATGCAAACTAACACGATTAAAGTCAGCAGTAAAGCTGCCGTACTTTTCATAATAAAAATGACTGTCATCTTCATTGATTTGTTCTTTATCTTTTGAAATTAAAAAGCCTGCTATGTAAATAAGACCCATCATAGAATCTTCACTTATACTAGACTGCATTTCAGGTAAAAAATCCATTATATCACACATTTGTTCTGTTAATTTAAAAGAGCATTTGTCCCAGTAATGACCTGATTCAATATGATAAAGATCATTGACAGTTTCACGGTTTAACTTTAGAAGCAGCTTTGCTTTAGAAATGTTGAGTTTCTCCAAAATTTGTTGAACAGTTATGAAATATGTGCCAACAGATCCTTGCCGAAGTTTGCTAAATTCTTTTTCCAATGGATCAGTGGAAAAACTACCCAAGATTACATATTCGAATAATTCTTTACGAAGAAGATATTCACTTAATTCAACCAAGCCATTGAAAGTTTGCGGCAAACAGGCAAGTGTGTCTCTTGTTAAAGTTTTCTTTCTTTTCCCCCCAGTGCAGTGCATATTTTGAATAAATGCATTAAAGCTTTTTAGTTTTTGGATGCTAGTACCATAGGGAGAAGTAATTACTGCTTTTAAGTTATCAAGTGTTTTTGCGCAGTAAATTTTGAATGAACATTTACTATTTTCCAGAATTCCAAAAGTCAAAAAGTAAATTGTTCCACTGGCATCTTGAATTTCCGGATGCACCTTGAGAGCAGATATAGTCTCATCACAGAACACTCGCAAGCACGTCCCGACCCTTTGCCTTTCGATAGGAGTAGGGCAAACAGCTTCAAATGTGAGTCTTGACATCTTGACAAGCTCTTTGCTTTCATAGTAGTACAGTTTCCTAATGTCAGACCACCTGGCTGTATATTTCTGATCATTCAAATAAAATTCTAATTCTTGTGTAGCTTCAGTAATCAGTTGTTTCTTATGTTTTTAAAAATGTGAACGTAGTCAAACAGAAGGAACAAGTTATCTTTGGTGAGCCAAGGAAAACAGTATCAAATTTCTTGAAAATTACAATTACAATCAAATACGGAAGGTGGGTGACGTGGACTTTCTTTTCCATAGCATTGCACAGATTCGTAACCTTGAGGCCATTGTCTTTCACATACAACGGTATGTTTCGAATCCGAAATGTTATCACGTGGGATAACTTTTAACTACTTTTCTCTTTCGTCTTTATCTTTTGGAAGGCGAAAAGTTTTTTCTTTTGATGTACTGTCATAATTACCATTACAATTTGTTACACATTTTCTCCCCATTTTCTGAAAAAAAATGAATTTGAGGGTTTTGGAATTTTCAAAATTTTCTGAGACAGTTCTAAGAAACTGATTTGAACCAGCTGAATCCAACAACTGAATCTAGGCTTACCCATCTTTATTCCTAGCCTACGAATTTACTTAGGATTACGTTGCCTAAACAAAATGTAGCAAAATGTTACTTAAACCATGGCTAATTTACTGAAAAAAATGGCTTCAAGTCACAATTTCATAGCAGCAAAACTTGTCCTATTCTTTTAAGTTACATCTCATCCTTAATGTATGCTAATGAAAATGTAGGCCTACAAATGTATACTTCATATGCTCAACATACCGGTAGCATACTTCATACAACTTTTCCATCTCACTAGGCCAGGGGTGGCCAAGCTTTTTATGCAAAGCGCCAACTCTTCTACCAACCCGTGTCGGATGCGCCATAAATGTAGGGCAGGGGTGGCCAACCTTTTCAGTCCATGCGCCAAAATTTTTCGCCACACAAGCATTCATTTGAAGATGCGCCACACAAACATTCATAGCTTTTCATTGCTCTCAAACGTGTAGTAATATATTTATACTTTGAAGTCAAAACAAGGCCATATTCAGCGGTGATCTCCAAAAAAAAAAAAAAGGTCATCCCCTGTTTCGCTGCACCTTTTCCATCACTTTTGGCTTAAATATGCCACCAAACGTGAGGCCAACCAAGTGCGGACTTTTTTTTTTTTTTGGAGATGTTATTGGAGTGACAAATTTTTCGGCCAGATGAAAGGACACTTACCCAAATTGCCCGAAAAATCTTAAACCTGGAATGCGCCACCTCTAAACATGCAATGCGCCAAATTTGGCGCAATGCGCCACGGTTGGCCACCCCTGCACTAGGCCTATAAGCTATCGGTCAATATTAAGTTCTGTTTTCAACTAAACACAAAGCACGCTTATAACTTTTATATTAGCTAAAGCTAATGGTCAGTTTAACTTTTGTTTGCAACTACTGTTCAGACTACATAAAATTAAAGTACCTGCACTTTCATTTACAAGTCAACATCACTAAACTGACTACCGTCGATCAAATCTTGAGTTAATGCACTAGTTTAAAATTAAACAATCGTTATCGACACGCAACGTGGGCGAACATACAGTACGCACAAATGCTACTAAAATCTTCTGTCGAGTAACAAAAGAAATATAGCTCGCCTCCAGTTTTCTGTCGCCTGTGCACGATGAAGTGGCCTGTATAAGAACGCCATGATCAAACATCAAAGTCAATTGCTCGCTTTTACCTCATAAACTCCTTAGTGGTGAAAACAAGTTCGTGATAGATCAGCCATCTTGGTTGTTCTTCAAACAAACTGCTGTTTGGATGGATATGAACGCTTTGTTGCTGCTTCACAGTACGATATCCTGACTTGCTCAACCTTGCAGCGTGGTAGAAAAAACCGGCAGTAAAGGCCTGTTAAGATCATATAAAAATTAAATATCGTTCATTACGCCACTTGTTAAATGCTCTTAAACCAAATCACATAACACAATTAAAGTATTCGCAAAAATACAAAGCTTTTAGTTCCGATGGAAATAACTTGCTTCTACCACAGGCATGGTGAATTTCTCCCATGAATACAATCAAGCTGGAAGAACTGTTGTAAAGTGTTTTCCAAGGTCATGACGATGCAGAGCCCATGGTGATACCAACCAATGAACACCAACGTTTTTGCTACACGGAACTATTGTCGACAAATATTTAGCCTAAGTCTTTGTAGTTAGACCTCGAGCACCTTTCGAATAGCTACAGTGTCGTTTGGGTTTGAAGTTGGTTCGATTTCAACGCGTTCCATCAGTCCAGCAAGCTGATCCCGAACGTCTCTCGCTCGTTTCATTGAGCGATGTTGGATGAAGTTCTCAAAACACCACTGAATAGAAAAGTCCGTTCCAGCCCACTGCAATCAACAAAAAGCTTTACAGATAACACATTCTAATTTAATACAGGGTGGTCGCTTGCAATGAAAAAGTTTCAAGGCATACTGCAAAATGGCTGATCAAGTGATAACAGAAATGTAGAAAACAGCCTCATATATAACCTATTCATTAATCACCATGCTTCGAAAATTCGACTTCGGTCTTTGAGTATATTTAAGCGTAGAGCCGACTTCCTTTTCAAAGAGTTTTGCAAATGTTTTTAATGTTTTCAGTGACCATTATGTGCTTCTTTGGCTTTCCGACATTAGAAAATGAGAAAAATCTCAAGAAATGTTGACGTTGGAACAATTAAATAGTATTCTCCGTGCATATCAAGTTTAAATTGTGAAGCCGCAAATTCAGCTGCTTGTAAGGGTCGACTTTCGCCCATTTACGAATGGCAGCCGCCTTAATGGCGTTGGGAAATCGGTTTTAACATTACCGACTGGTTCAAAATGGCGACCACTTGTTGAATATAAGATTTAAGGCCTGGATGTTTTGTTTGACATTTCATCCCAAAATAAAAGTGGGGTAATCATCATAGGAAAAAAACATTTTCACACAAAGTACATTCAATCTGTAGAGGACTCGCTTTCAGTCAGGCGTATACCATATCATTTTTCGAAACCGGGTAAGTCTTTTAAACGCCAAATACTTAATAATGTTTTTAATACATTTGACTGCATGCTTAATAGAATAATATTTAAGTTTGTAACTACTCATAACCTGTGCCTGGCGTAAAAAGCAAACCATGAATTTCATTTTGCTGATGCTAAAAAAGCTGGATCTTACGTCCACTTTTTACCGACGCTGGGCTTAGCCGCTATAGTTCAGTGTGTGTTTGCCGCCATTCACTAGTTTCGAACTAGACTATTACTAGAGCAACAGGGAAATATTTCAAATCATTTTCCCAAAACAAAACACATATGTTACTGATGCAGCAAATAGTCGTGATATCAATTAACACTTGCTTCTGAATAGGTTTGATCACCGCCGCTAAAGTGTTGAGCAGTGGTACAGCGCAAGTTTTGTCTGCCCTAAGAAAAAGCAAAAATTGCTGTCTCATTTCCGATGAAGCAAATCATAAACATCTATGTCTATTGGCATTTATTGGAGGTCAACTTTTTGATAGCATTTATTTTCCGCCAAAAATGAAGGTAAGGACTTCTTTTCAGATAAACTTTTCCAAAATGACCTCCCTGTGCAGCCCGCACGCCCCTTGCTACGCGGCTGATGTGGTTATAACCATGTACATCCCAGTTTGGAATAAAATGCCCGAAGTTTGAAACTCCACTGCATTTCGTCAGCTAGTGCATCCGAATTTTGCAGTGCTGTACTGCTTAAAGAAAAATCTGATTCAAAAGCGAGTGGGTAGTGACGGACATACACCGAACCAGCACGTCTAAGCTTACGAGTAACTAAACGTAAAACCTAGCCTTTTTTACAACCAAGCGGGCCTATGCATTAGAGATGTCCTATGCAAAGCAATGTAGCATTGGTCTGTAAACCAACTACCGAAGAAATAACGATAAATACCTGATTGTAAACGTTCATCAATGAAAGATGATCTCCTCCGGGTAGAAAGAAGTTCATGCGAGCATTATCAGCGTGCACCATCTTGTCTTTAGGTCGATAAAAAATTGCGCTATTCACGGACAACATTGCAACAATTGTCAGCACTTCTTCAGAGCACTTGTACCTACAACACATAAAATTATTTAAACAAGCAGGCTTAAGTGTCTGATAGCTGATACTGAGCACGCCTTTTTTAAGGGACAAGTTACAGTATCAGACGAACTAATCATCCAAGAGTCAAAACACTATAACAGAGCTTTTCAAGTTCTATCTTTAGTTTCCGAAATCTTTTTTAGGTAATTCAGGACTTCAATCGCGCAAAATCTTTACCAAGATCCAAATATCGAATAACATTTTAAGATCTTAAGAACCAACTTTTAAAAAAGTCTATTTTGATGAAATTTCAACGTTTTTCGATTTTTAACTCACAAAGAAACCAAAAAGCAGAGAAAAGACAAATAAGTATCAGCGTCACCATAACGGAGTTAAAACAAGCTTTTTATCCCAAAATTTTGCTACTCGTCTGACTTGCCTCAAATGCTCGCGTAAACTTCAACATTGCGTAGCACCTACAGTTTCGTAATTTGAGATCTACTGCTATCAAGTACCGACAAACTTAATGCTATAATCGAACTCGATTGTTTTCAAAAGATATTCACACGAGAATCACAAGGCTAGAACACGAGAGCCTTTAAATTAAAGTCGACTGCTTACTTCTCCGAGGCGAGGATTGTTTTTGACAGCATTGGGTCGGCGGGAAACTCCGCCATTCTGCGGCCGAGCTTCGTCAATTCACCAAGATGGTTCAATGCGCCAAGAGCGTATAGCTGCTCGAGCGCAAGCACTAACGTCTCGTGTGGAGGAGGATCCATGAAGTCGAAGTGAATGAGATCGTTGATGCCGAGGCTGAACAAAACAGTTACGTGGCAGCTTTTGTTAACGCGCTTCAAGCTTGAAGCGATAACATCGTGGGTCGAAAACTACGACTTGCTCATCAGTGCCATTTTGCCTTTCCCAGGCACTTTTTAACAATTTTCCCTGCTCGGTTATAACGATGGGGTAAAAATGCTTGTGCCAACAATTACAAGTAACATCAGAGCGGGTTTAAATACAAGTTGTTTTGATGTATAGTCATAATTATTTTCCTGAAAACTTACAGTAAAGAAAAACTCAAAAATTCCTGTAATATTAACAAGAAAAAAATCTGATGAGCAACAACTTATTTACTTTCACTTTTTATTGGTCGATCCTGTGGTGACTTCGCCTTTTTTGGTTCGTATGTTGTGTGGTCTTAGTGCGCAAAAATACCCATGTCTGCCATCTTACCTCTTCAACAACAGAACAACGTTTGCCAAGTTCGTTCTCTGTATTTCAGGAACAGTAGAATCTTCCAACTCGTGCATGTATGCCCACGCTGTGTACAATCGAAAACATTTACCCGGCCCAACTCGTCCAGCTCTGCCGGTACGTTGGTTTGCTGATTGCTGAAAAAAGGTTGGATGAAGGAAGAGTTTACCCGCATCTTCTTCGCGCACTTGTTGGGACTACTGTTGAAAATACGCTCATTCTAACTCGCTCTTCGTGCAGTGCGGTTAGTACGTCCTCTTAGAAGCGGTAGCCTGGGTTCAATTACCAGGACGAATCATATCCAAGACTTTAAAGACAGCATCCGCTGCTTGGCTGCTTAGCACGCAGCACGAAAGGATTAGTCAAGAAAAAAACCGGCGAACGCGGCTTCTGTGTTCTTGAAAAAGACACATAACAGGGAATTCTTCATCTTGGAGTGGCACGCTGGTTGTGGACACAAAAATCTATCCGTCGAGTTCGTGCAAACGAATGAATAAATAAATGATTTGCACTTTTAGGCCAATAAACAAATTCGCTTTGCCATAAACGTTTGTACTGGGTGCGAATGAAAGGGAATTCGCATGGACTAGCAATTTCTTTTCAGACAGGCAACGCAAGGAGACGCAAAATTGAAGATTTTTAGCATCAAAACGTGATCGGTTAATGGACAACACAGTTCGTTCCCTATTTCTACCAGACGGTTACGGAAATCTTTACCGTTATACAGTATCGCAACTACTTTGTATTCAAAGCCGCTTCCGCGTTGCCAGTATTACTGTGTAGCGGTTTCGAACCCGGTTTTAATGTTAACAGTGTTTTTGACCTAAGTTGTCTTGTATCACCTTATCTTTTCAGCGCTTTTGGTTAATTTCTTGTTTGCGCAGTTTAGTTAATCAGGGCACATTTTAAGTTTGTGATTTTGCTTTAAGCATGTTTTGGAATTGTTTAAATCATTTGGCTTTGCTTTTACTGAATTCAGTTAAATTCAATCAATTCATTTTTTAGGATTCAATTTGGTTCATTTTTTAAATTCAAGTCAGTTCTGCTGATTTAGTCGGTTCTGGTTTAAAATTTGTTTCTGTTGATATCAGTTCATTAATAAATGGATCCATTCATTTGCTAATATTTTGGTCAACTACAAACAACCGCAAAGATTTACAGTTTTAAGTACAATTGCCAGTTATCCGAACTAGCTTTTGCTGCAACTGCACAATGTAATTCTACCACTGAAAACCGCAACAATGTAGATTTTCCAAACGCACAACTATTTTGAAGAACTACACCGCACCCTTAAGACTTCGAAATTATTGCAATCAACAGTAAACCTAAATTACATTTCATAGCATCTATTGCGACTAACCAAGATGCCAAACTACGTTTTTAACACTATAAATGACATCAAAACGGCTTAGCCAGAAGGCAGGCGGTGGAAAGGCAGCAACATTACCTTGGAGCACGGAACAACGATCAGCGACTCCATTCCTGTTTTGGCGTTGTAGCTTTTCTGCTTACAAAAGCCAGGATCGATCACATACACGATGCCATCGATTGTCAACGACGTTTCTGCGATGTTTGTGGCAATTACAACCTAAGAGTAATTCAATTTTTTAAATTCGATTGAGTCTCCATTAAACGGATGTGGCCTGATTTGCCGTATGGTCCTCACAATTTAACAGCAAGATCTTCGCACCCCTGCCCATAAAAGAGCTTACGATAAATTGTTTTACCTTTTTCGCGAAGTAAAAACAAGCAAATACTGACGAAACCTGGTAGCTTCCCTAGTGAGCATTTCCCCATATATAACTGCACTCAATGACATTCTTTACGTTATTGGTAGCATCGCCGTAAGTAACAAATTCCACAAAACGATGAAAAAACGAGCTAAGATGAACACCACTAACCAGTCAGTCACAAAAAACTAAGAAAAAAGAGACCATAGTTCTGCTCTACAAAATAGATCTTATGGGAGCTAAATATTTTTATTTACGTTCCATTCTCAGAACTGGGGCGATTCGAAATTCCACGGAACAAGACACAAATTGGAGCACTAACTGGCACTGACTTCTAATTGGGGTCAATATGAAGGCTTCATTATGATTGAATGCATACAGGTTGCACTGTATGGTGCGGTGATGAATCGCTCTCAAAAAGGGGAATTCCAAGAGAGGATATGTTTCAATTTGGAGAACACTTTGAAATGATGGTAAGATGCTAAGCGGGGATTCCACAGCATCAACCACAGATTAAAAAAAAATTCACGTAATCGAAAAGGTTGGGGAGCACTGTTATAAAGTAAATTTCAATGCGATTCAAACCGTGGCAGCCTTCAGCATAACATTAATTGGGTTCTTCTAGTTTCAATTACCTTTCTCGCATTAGGAGGCGTTGGTTCGAATATTTTCGATTGCATGTCTGATGGAAGGTTCGCATATATCGGAAGAATAATCAGCTCACGAATTCGAGAACCCAAAGATCGAGCTTTTTCCTACACAAAAAAAGGCTACAAATTGACAACTTCATCTCGGGGTAAGCAGCAGAAAGGCAATCTCAAGCGCAGAGGTGGCCATCTTGCTTGACGCTGGAGCTATTTTCTATAAAAAGTAATTTTCTATAAAAATTTTCTATTTTCTATAAAAAGTTTAAAAGAGCGAAAATGTTATTTACTCTGATAAACCTGCAACATTTTTGGAGATAAACATTTTCAAAGCCTAAATTGCCGTATATTCCATAAACATGAAGGTGAAGAAGTTATTTTGTTTATTGGAGATCGATATTTTCAAAGTGTAAATTGTCGTCAACATCAGACCACAAGTCATATTTCCGCGGGCCGCACCTTGTACACCCCTTGGCTACATCACTGTTAATGAAAACAACATCAGTCAGAAGAGCTATTTTCAAAGGCCAAAAGAGCCGCAGTTCGGTCTCCCTCGTCTAATTCAACTAATCACTAAGTATTGCTACTGAGATGCTTTACTGCAAAGATAACTGCTCTGGATTTCGCAACTAAAGGCCGCAAATCAAAATTACATCAAAAAACATTGTATTCGTCGGGAAGGGCATCTGGAACGTGAAGTTATGTGTTACTCCAGAAAAAACCCTGGTTTGACCGCGATTTGATACTGGATAGTAATTAACACACAATGAGCCAGCACGTATTAGAAAAAGGAGAGAAATGAGGCAAAATCTAGCTGATGATAAAGCAATGTTCATGATTCAAAGACACAAGTACCTAATCACTAGATAGTACTAAGTGCGGCAGATACTTAAAAAAGTCGCTTTAAAAACTTATGAAAATTGCTAACAAGTTTACTGTTGCTTTTGCTTTCTCTATTATTCCTGACACTAATCCCAATCATTGAAAATAAACATTGGCTGACTCTCACGTTGATTCGCTCAATGCTAAGTTGCATGAGCATTGCGAAAAAACCTACCTGTAACATCTCACAGCAGGTTTCGATTTCTTCCTGTCCAGTAAGAAAGATAAGTACGTCACCAGTGGGCTGTGTCAGATGAATCTGGAACACGGATACAACACATGCATCCAAATAATCAGCTTCCGGGGCCTGCATAACAACGAAGAGCAATTTGCATTGTATTGAGACTTGCGCAAAAGTTTTCCCGCGACCAGTGGATAATCATATTATAATGAAACATTTTATTTCGTATCACAGAACAGCCGAGTCCAAAAAATCGTTTACCTTTGTATAATAAATATCGACTGGAAAGCGGCGCCCGGGAATTCGAAAGATGGGCGCGTCGTCGAAAAATGTCGAGAATTTTTCGGCGTCCAGCGTTGCGCTGCTGATCAGTAATTTAAGGTCGGGTCGGAAGCGAGCGATATCCTTCACAAGACCGAACAACACATCTGTGTGCAAGGTGCGCTCGTGGGCTTCATCTGTGAAGAACATCATTTGAGCTACGTTAACGCAAACGACCTCGTGCACTGTTTGCTAGTCTTTCGTCAGGCTGGGCCGCCTCGATGTGACCTGGGCAGGCTGCTTCGCTCCAACAACTGTCTGCCATATAAAAGGGAAAGAATCCCGTTAAGTGCTCTTTCCAAGGACACAAAACTTTCTGCAATTTTTTCTTCACACCGTTTTTTTCGTGCTGAGCGCCAACCAGCGAAGTTGATTGTATATGATTTATGAAACAATTAGTGTGAAAGATGTTGTACACTCAGGCGAAACAACCTGAATCGAGTGCCACATGTATAGGTCTACTGTTCAAACGTACCGCAAAAAGTTTATTAATTTCGCCTAATATAGCTTAAATTGCGGAGTGCATAAATATATTAGGCACGAGGCAGCGCGTAAGCTCCTTTTGCGAAAATGTAAACCGACTTTAAATTAACGTAAACAAATTTCAAGGACTTGCCCTAAGTTTTTCACCTTCCCTTCGTGCTTTGGACCCAGACCATTTTGAGGGCTCTGTTTTACTAATTAACTGCTTGAATTAAAGTTGTACGGCTGTTTTAAGACTTTCTAGGTGTCTACATTAAACAAACACTTAATTCTGTTCATAAGCTCTTAAAAGTTAAAAGTGGTAAATTCCTACCGATCATAATAACGCTGTATCCTTTTAAATCGGGTTCAGTAAGAAATTCTCTCAACAGCATTCCGTCAGTCATGTACTTTATTCTTGTCCGCTCGCTGGTGCAGTCCTCAAAACGGATACTGTATCCGGATTCCGCTCCTACCTTCACCCCCATCTCTTCCGCCACTCGAGCAGCTACAGACATGGCAGCAACCCTTCTTGGCTGTAAAAAACACAAGCAATTCTGTAATAAAATCCTGTTTTTTATATACAGTTTGGCTTTCACCCAAGTCAATCTTGCAAACACACAAAGCGGATTCTAAAAAAATAAAATTTCTGCAACTAGGTTTACATGACAGATCAAATAGATATCTTTTTACGGTAATTTCCCCAACTTCAGATCAAACGTTACTAATGCTGTGTATGGCTTACACCAACTACCTGCTTTTGCATCAGGCAGTCGCAAAGCATATTTTTAACTTGTGAGCTTTTCTTGTCAGCCCGAGGTTGTTGATTGCAAATATGACAAAACATGTAGCAACACACGAACACCTTCCAGAGCCAGTGCGCACAACAGTCAATAAACAAGCATGGCAATACTAGGCGAACGTACTTGAGTGCATCCCACTTTCATTTCATTATCGCAATAACCAGATTCATACAGATACTGAGGAATCTGCGTCGTCTTGCCGCTACCAGTCTCACCTTCAATAATGATCACCTATCAACAGCACAACATTCTGCATTTGCCAAAACCAAAACTTGCGTTTCGATATCCGACAACAAAGTTGCTTTCTTTTTTGAGGTAAAAACCAACAAAGTCCTTTAACCATAATTTTTTATTATGGTTTTAAAAGAAACCTTTCGTGACGCACTCATTAGAGAGAGCATCGAGTCAAACAAAAAAGCACAACTAATAAAATGTTCATAACCGATCTTGCCGTGTCACACAATAAGGCAGCTGATGAGTGTTACCAAAAAGCTTATGGCAAAACAGCTTTTTTCAAAGCTATATTTATTTAAAGTTTTGCATCACCAGTAATTCATTTGTCAACAGTTAAACACAAAAACTAACATCTGCAAACCTGATGCTACTTAAAAATTGCTTTTAAGTAGGTCAACTTAATCGCCATTAAATTTGCAAAATAGTTTATTCTCGTGCCTACATCACATATACAAGACGTACACATCTTACCTGATGTTCTTCAACAGCTTGCAACAAGTCTTCTCTGTATGCATAAATCGGCAATGACTGCCTCACTTCCTTGATGGACTGCTTCTTTTTTTCCTTCGCACTTAACTGCATCTGTTCTAAATCTGCGCACAAAACAAGTTCACTTGCTTTGTGAGGGTCAATGTAGGTTTGCTTTATGGCAAACCACTTTTTGAATATTTCAAGTTTTTCTTGTGATGATAATAAAATAGTGAGTTGTTTTAGAAAGAGCGAAACAACTACCACAAGTCTTAAGAAGCTATTAAGCTATATATACTATTTGCTGTAGTGGTCGGTATTGCGAAACGCATTATCTAGCTAGAAGTGTAAAGGTAAAGGACACAACTTAAAGTAATGGAGTTGAAACTCATTTTTTTTTAAACAGAGATTCTTGTGAATGATTTTTTTTCATTTTTCATTTTCGGTTTAGTCCCCTTGATCGCACGCCGCCGTATTTTTTAGTGACTTCACAGTTAAGAGTTCAAAATCTAATCAAAGTTGGCTAGAATTTAACTCTAATTTTTCCGCTTAAGCAGGCTTATAGGTGCTGGTCCGTGTTTGCCTGCAACCATACACTCGCTTTTGAAATAAACTTATAACCGCAGCAACACCGCACTCGAAATTCCAAATGCCCTTCGTGACGAATACCAACGGAGTTTTGAAGAAGTTTCGAACTGTATTCCTTTTGTTTCAAATCAGGAACAATTACCGCTACCTCAACGCATTACAATGAAAAAAAGCAGAAAATCATCAACTACGCATTAAAAGTTATGAATTGATTTCATTCTTACCTTACACGTAGAATCGTACTCTTAAACCAATTTGAATATATGGAACATTATCCCTACCTTCATCTTTAACAGTTCCTTTTCTGGTGGCAGCTTGAACAAATTCAATCATGTCATCTTCGGTGAGCAGGTCGTACTGTTTCTGTTTCGATTTCGCATCTTTGGCGCCATAGCGAGATGTTGCAGCGTTGAGTCGAGTCTGTTCCCACCTCTGGTGTTCCAAGTTAGCGTGGTATCCTAAGGATTACAATGTATTCTAATTCTATTAACAAATATGGCACAATATAAAAACGTCGTTTACGAAGTTGATGATTTGACATGACAACAAAAGTATCCGCTTTCTAAGTATGTATTAATATTTATTTTCAACCTAAAAATCGCAGGACAAAGGCGTTAAACATAAGATAACAGCTTAACCTGTTTTAACATATTGCTTTTAATACATTTATGACTTGTTACAGTTTGCCACGTAGAGGAAATCATTATTTTGCAGAGAAACCTGTAATGTAGTGAGGACAAAGTTCATTACATCGCGACGACCTTGCACGCGTTGCTTTAAGAATTAAACAGGTTTGGCTACAAACCGTCAGCCACTTCGTCGACTTCATCATACTCATCAGGAATGTCATTGCGTTTCTTTTCTTCCGGTAAATAATACCTACAAAATATTAAGGATGAGGTAAATTCCTCCCAACACAAGCTGTGCTTCATCATACTCACCTTCCTCGTTTGTCTTTCCTGCTTATTTCTTTATATTTCAATGCTACGTCACGGACTCTTTTTTTGTATTCCAGATCACGTCTTTCACGTTCAGTTATGTCCTCATCTAAAAGTATACATCTACTGTTAAATAGGCCTTAAGACATTGAGCTTCTACGTTGGCAGGTAGTTTTATTTCCAGTTGTTGTTGTTGTTGATTACCCAACCCCTTACGAGGGATGGGGGCATGGCAGAAGACCATGGAGCCCCAGAAGCCAGGCAACTCCCCAGAGTCTGGACCAGAGATCGTAGAGACAGAGAGTCACCAAAGAGTGAGCGGCGCAAAGAGTTCGTAGCTGGACAGTGCAGAATGAGATGAAAGGGGTCCTGGGGCGAGTGTCCGCAGGCGCTGCAGGAAGGATTCTCGAAACTGCCAATAAGAACCTAAAAGAAGGCTGTGTCCGTTGCAGCGTAGACGAGAAAGCGCAAGTTCCTCGGTGGAAATTGAGGAAACCAGTGTGTCAAAGAACTTCGATGAGACAGTACGCCTCCAGTCTGAGGAAAGACAAGAGTGGATACAAGAGATAAGAGCATATAGACTATAAGGGGTTGCGGAGGGCATAAGTAGCACTCCCCGTCTGGCCAGCTCATCAGCCGTGTCGTTCTCCGGGAGAAACGAGTGTCCGGGGACCCATTGTAGCCTGATAGAACAGGAGAGAAGAGACAGTTGCTGCCAAATCTGCCACAGAGTTTGAGGTAAAAGGTAAGACGGAGAAGAAGACAGAGTGGCAAGGACAGAACGAGAGTCAGATAGCAGGAAAAGAGAGGAAAAATGGCAGACTTTATGGTGCTGCCGAGACCAGCAAAGAGCGTGCAAAATGGCGCAGGCTTCAGCGGAAAAACTGGAACATACTGGGCCTGCCGAAAAGGAAAGAGTGGCCTCAGTGCCACAGAGAGAGCAGTTGGCAAGAACGCCGGAGTCGCCCTTGCCAAAAGGAAAAGGAACAGAGCCGTCAGTCCAGAGTAACAGATCCTATGGAGGGAGAGAGTCAAGGTGGGTGAGAGCCGCACCTTGGCAAGAGAGAGGAGGATAAGAGCAACAACATAGAGAGGAAAGGTTGGACTCCATGGTGAAGGAAGGCAAATTCCAGGAGGAAAGGGAGGGCAAGCAAGAACAGCCTCCCTAGAACAAGTAGAAAGAAGCATGAGCGGATGAGTGGACGCAAAAGCTATCCAGAATGATCTGCGGAGTCTTGGTTTCACTCCTAGTTTGGCCAAACCTGAAATGGGAAAGGAGGTTGGAAAACGAAGAGCCCGCTCATAAGATGAGTGAAATGAGTCAGGGTGACTCGTAAGGGAGGTAAAGAAGCCTCAAAGAGGAGGATAGGGGAGGACAAGAGGCAGTCGGTGATGGCACGACTGGCCACTCAATGGAGGCATTCCAATTTGGTGATATTGGTAGCGCTTAGAAAAGAAACCATTCGGGTGAAGCGTAAGTGAGGAGGGACCAAAGAAAAGCTTTATACAGGAGAAAACGAATCCTTTGAAGGGGCCCCATGAGGAAGCAGAGATACAGCGTAAGGCCTTGAGACGTGGGAAGAACTTGGCCTTCGGCAAAGATACATGTTTAGAAAAGGAAAGAGTGCGGTCAAAGTTGACCCCAAGAAAAGTTGGAGTGGGATTGAAATGGGGGCAGAAGCCAAGTAAAAGGAGGTTAGCTTGATGGGGATCCACTGAGAAAAAGGAGGCCTCACATTTGCTCGGATTGAGAGGAAGACACCAGTACTCAGATCAGCACTCCAATCGAAACAGAGCTCCTTGTGTGGTCTCCACCACAGTGGGGACCGAGGGGGAGGAGGACCAAATGGCCAAATCGTCAGCATAAAGAGAGCAGCTGACGAAAGAAGACAGAGAGGCCGGAAGATCATTGATGAAGAGAGAGAAAAGTACTGGGCCAAGAACGGATCCTTGCAGAACACCTCGACCACCTTGAAAGGAGTGACTTTTGTGAATTTCATAAACCACAGAAGCGCACCTATCAGAAAGTAAAGATTGAGTCCAATGAGCAAAGCAAGGAGGGAGGCCAGCCAAAATGAGTTTGTGGAAAAAAGCGGGATGCCAGACAGAGTCAAAAGCTTTTGAGAAATAGATAGTAAACAGGGTCGTCCAAGAGCCAGCCTGGGTTTGTTAAACCCATCCGAAATGGACTGAGAAAGGAATGAGATTTGATCAAGTGTAGACCGTCCAGGGCGGAAACCGACCTGGCAGGGAGAGAGAATGGAATTAGATTCCAGAAAGAAGAGTAGACGGGATAGAATGAAGCGTTCAAACAGCTTTGAGACGCAGGAGGTAAGAGAGATAGGCCAGAAGGAAGCTGCAAGAGGCTTTCCCATTTTGTGTATGGGAATAATGGAAGATGTCTTCCAGATGGAAGAAAACGAATGCGAAGACCAGGAGAAATTAAAGATCTGAAGAAGAAAATCCGTGCCAGAGCGAGGAAGATGCTTTAGCATGGGATAGGCAACTTTGTCTGGGCCAGTGGCAGTGGAGGAGGAAAGGTTGGAGGCAGCCGCAAGAAGTTCAGTGGGAGAGAAAGAAGAGCAAAAGGATGAGTGAGACTCTTCTGGGCACGTGGCATGACCGAGCTCAGAAAGGTATCCTCTGGCTCTGCTACACGTTGTCTTTGGCTAAGAAACAGAAAAGTGGGATCTCAGGTAAGTGGCATAGACCAAAGCCGATTTCCTGGGAGAAAAACAGTTGGCGAAATTAGGAGTGGAGGAAGACGAGGAAGGAGAGCCAGCAATAGAGCGGAGAAGAGAGTATACAGATTTCGAGTTTGATTTGAGTGAAAGAGAAGAGCAAGTCGTCTGCCATGTCTCCGCCTTGGCTTTGGCGATGACTGACCAGGTGTGTCATGAAGCAGAGATGTAAGTCTGGCGATCTTCATCATTTCTGTGAGCGACAGCAAAAGCCTTGCGTCTTTCACTAACCACACCTTCCTCCTCAGCAGACCACCAGGCTTTAGGATGGCGTTGAATTGCGGCTGAAAGGAATGGAAGATTTGGCCGCATTCAGTGACAGAGAAGAGAGCAGCAGTAGAGGAAAGAGAAAGAGACGAGTAATCCTCTGCAGAAAGGACAGTGGGAGTCAAAGTAGGAGGCAAAGCCATCCCAGCAAGCTTTCTGAATACTGAAGGAAGGAGGATGCTTGTTGGGGCAAAAGACTGGAGCGATAGGGACAGATAGAAAAATTGGTAGGTGGTCAGAACCCAGGTCCTGAAGCACCTCCCAGGAGAAAGAAAGGGCAAGAGAGGAGGAAGCAAAGGAGATGTCAAGAGAGGAGCGACTGCCAGAGGAGCGATGTAAAAGGGTGGGTGTGTCAGGGTCATTGAGAAGGAGGGGGTCAGAGGAGATGACCCAATTGAATACTCCTCCTTGCAGGGGTCGAAAATATCTCTCGAGTCCCAGAGGGGATGATGGCAATTGAAGCTCCCCAGAATGAAGAGATTTCTGGAGGAGGGAAAAATGGAGGGAGAAAAGGAATCAGTTCTGCCATCCATCGGAGAGGTGCAAATAGTGGGGTAAACACATTAAGAAATGACAGCGAGGAGGAGTTGTTAAGAGAGATGTTGACCCCTACATAACCAGAGTATGGATTGAGCAAAGAAAGAGGAGATAGAAAGTTTAGAGTAGGATAAGCCCTGCCTGACGAAAATGACAACGCCGCCGCTAGCGTGCGTAGCATCAGGAGAGAGAATGCCAGACCGGGAGTGGATGCGATAAGAATGCAGAGCAGAGAATCCAGGAATCTGGAAAGAGGAAAATGAGTTAAGATTGGATTCCTGGATACAGATACGGTTAACAGAATGGGACAAAAGAAAGTGAATTAGTTCAGTACTTCTGGCTTGAAGACCTCCAGCATTCCATTGAAGAACCCTGAGAGAGTCAGGGGGAGAGGAGCAGGAGGCATAAAAGGACAGCCAGGAGCAAGGGACGGTGGTGAAGGGACGGAGGGAGAAAATATAAAATGGGCCGACAGGGGATAAGAAGTGTGAAGACGAGGGTGGGGTGGGAGTGCAGCATCAGTAGAGGGGGGCCAGATTGTACAGTGGAGGTATACATGTCGGAGGAGTCCGAGGAGAGAGTCATAGTGTTACGAGTGGGGACACAGCAAAGGGACAGCTCCAAGAGTTCTAAATTTGGAGAGGGAAAGTTGTGATCACCTCAGATGGACTCATTTGGAGCAGGTGTAGCATTGCACTGACTTGTCCCGCCAAGTCACATTTTCAGCGCACACAGAGCAGGGAAAGATGGGGCCAGGGTTGGAATGAGCACTACCGCTCATCAAGAGAAGAAGAATAAGGAGACGAATATGGGCAAGAGAAGAGCAAGAGAAAAGAGAAAACAGGCGACCAATTTTAAGGAAGCTGTGTGCTGCCCTTCTGCAGTCGTTCAGGGGGCACCCGGGGCAGCATAGCAAAAAAAATGAAGGGGAGTGCCTGGGGTAACTGGGACCCTCGGGAAGTCCAACAGCCATTTCGACCCAACGCAAAACGGGGTCGGGGACCGCACCACCACGTTGAGGCGGCTGTTGATTGGTGCAGTTGACGGTGATTGGTTGATTTATTTCCAGTTCGTACGTTGCAATTATGACTCATGTGATATGGACTGTCACTTTCACCAACCTGACCTAGATTATGTCTGAGGTATGAAGCTAGATATGTTCCACTTTATGCCTCAGTTCCTACGAACAGGAGAGAAAATAAAATAGCCTTCAGACAATAAATGCTTGCGTCCAAACGATAAGCACTTTATTCAAGCTGTTGACATGCAATTTGAGCAGTTGGCTGTTGTTGCACTTTCATTACAGGGTTGCGAATTCGTCATAAGTTTGATAACTTTCACAAATAAATTGACTGTTACCATGATTGTCACGACAATTGATTCGTCTCATAACACTGTACGAAAAAGACTCTTGTCGTTTTCACACATGTGTTAAAAACGATAATTTTTTGTTAAATTTGGTAAAAACGAAACTATGTTTGAAACCAGTCACGCATAAAATAATTGTAACAAACAACGTAAACTCACCAAAACTAAAATTAAAAGTCACCAACGATTCAATACGGTTAATATTTCACTTTTTACTGAAACTACCAGCGGACAATTCGCATAATGCAATGTTAACGCACCACTCCATCGCAATTACAAATGTTACTGACGTTACGTTGTATACATTATGCAGTAATTACAATATAAACTGCAAATTACAACTCATTTATTTTAAATATCACCTGCAAATAAATATTCTTCATCCTTTATATCATCGATGATTTCTTGCATCTTAACTTCTTCGCGCATTTTCAAATATTCTTGTCTGGATTTTTCTCGAAGCTCAACAATCGACAACGCTTCTTCTTCTTTCTCCTTTGCTTTTAGCTGTATCGAATTTAAGTTACATCGAGAATCAAAATCCGAGTATTATGAAGCCAATAAGTAGCATGTAGAAGGTAAATACTTCCTCACACGACAGCTACTCTGTAAGCAGCTCAATTGGGCAAGTGACCAGACCACTTGGGCAAGTGGTCAGAATACCAGCGATCAGAAGATAGTGTAATGGAAATTATTAGTCTTAAGCCTTCCTTACTACTTACAACTTATCTATAAGAGATAACTACGCAAGAAATCTCTTAAGTATTTGGCAAAACAAACTAGCTTCAATCATAATGGCCGACTTAAATAAAAGATTTTTTTTGTGAGTAACCATAACGTGACTTAACAACAGTCAAACTTACATTTTTAGCATCCACTATCTTTCTTGTTCTTTCTTCATCTTTCTTTTGCATACGTTTAGCGAATTCATCTCGTTCTTTTAGATCTCTTAACCTTTCTTTTTCTTCTTTATCCCATTCGTCCTCAGACGAAGAAGTTTGCTCCTGTATGTCAGTGTAATTACCGCACTCGTGTGCTGCATTATTTCAAAAGATAGGTTCTTCAGCAACAGCATATTGCACACAGTACACAATAAACTAAAAGCACTATGAATGTAACTAGCAACTAATATTACCCAATACAACAGCAAGCGTTGTTTGGTGCATACAATGACAGCAATGCCATGCCTAACAGTTGCCACAAAGTGTTAAACTATCTATTCTATTTCATGAATCAATCACAAGGAACGGCAATGGACACATACATATATTTTTTTATAATTATTTCATGTGGTTTACAAATAAACTGCATAATTTTACATTACGATGCGAAGTCCTGACACGGCTTGCGGCAAAAGCAACATATCTGCCAGACAAACCACGAGCCTTCAGCACGATTGGAGCTTACATTACTGTTTTTTTATTATTTTATGCGACTTGCAATTAAACCAACAGTCAACGAAATATGACATTCACCAACCTGAACTTGTTTTTCTGCATAAGGTTTTCGAACCACTGTTTCATCTTCTGAAGATGATGCTTCTGTTGTTTTCTTTTTCCGAATTTGCCGATTTGTTGCTTGAGATTTTCCTGGATAAAAAAATATATGGTGGACTTCACTGTAACCGTGCCCGTTGTTAAATTAACTGTTTGGTCAGCCAATCTTCCTCAAAAATCTTACAAAAGAAAGACAATTTCGTAACAATATGTAGATTTATCTCCGAAAATGCCTCTGCCCTTCTCTTGGCTGAAAACTAGCGCAGAGCAAAGAAACAGCACTTTGCAGCAAGATTGATCAATAGACAGTAAAAAAAAATTAAATCTGCAAAAAAGTAACTATCACAAAACTTTTTTTGTTGATGACAGGAAAAAAGTAAAAGTGTTTCTAAATTCATTGTCACAAAAACATACTTGAGTCATAAAAAAGTAGCCACACACAACTTTCTAACACAATTGCTGATTAGTGTTAATTAGAATTTATAAAAATTTTATCTGAACTTAAATGCAATGGCCAGATGTTCTCGCTTTTTTACAAGTTTTTTAAAAATAACAAACACATGGTCCAAACACAAAGATGTCATACAACAATGTATAACTTTGTTATATGATTCTTCACGACATAAAAAGAAATTGGTCAAATCAGTAATTGAAAGGTTTTCAACCCACACCACTGTGTGCCATTCTGGTATAGCCATTCACAAATTTCAAGAAACCATTTTCCTTAAATTACGTGAGAAAAAAAGAAACTTTGGAACCATTGAAGCCCACACAACTGCTCTAATTGTTCTGCAGAACATTATGATTCCACAGAACTTCTGTTTCGAGCACGGTACTAACACTAACAAGCAACTTCTAATAACCTACTACTTGCAATATTTAATCACTAAAGTAAGAGATCTTACTTTTTCGGTTTGACGTCACTGCCTCGTGAATAATGTCATCTTCATCTGAAGATAACATTTTGTAAGATTTCATTTTGTTCTGAAAAGCGACTGCTTTTTGCTCTGCGACCCTGCTGTAACTTACTGCTTTCTGCTTGTGTGGAACCTGCAAAGACAACGTTTGTAACAACCGATCTTCTTCAAAAATGTTTGAATAAAATTTGTGCAATGTCAAGCAACTCAATATTACAAACTCAGAGAGATCACAAATAGAGGATTGAAGAGAATCAAAACCAAAAGAATGAAATTGGCAATTTAGATCAAATGGCTTCATAAGAAGCAACTGGATATTAAAACCTGCCAATTTGTTAGGGTTTCCACGCAAGGTTGTACTTACGAATTGGTTTTGATGTAGGATAAGAAACAAATAAAAGAAATTAAAAATATCACATTATGCTTTATTAAGACTTAACTTGATAGATATGTTCTCCCATGAAAATAAATCTGCAGTTACCATAGAGGAGTAAATCTATGAAGAAGACAATATTTATACAAACTTTAGGAAGAGGAAAAAGTTTAACTCCTCTTCAACTGCAGCCAAGTCCTCTAATCACAATAAAACCAAGGCAAGGGCAATGTAAGGCACAGTGCATGACACTATCATCTGAACGTTATACTGTAACAGAGATATTACAAATTCGATTTTCAGAGTATTTTATTGTACATGGTGGGACATAAGTTGGGAAGCAAATTTAAAAACTCAATTATCTTTTCTCAATAGTAGTTCCTAACTAGATTATAGGGTTTATTGAATGGCCATTGCAATACTTTATCACATCACTATTTGCTTTTGCGAGAACTTTAGCCAGTTTGAAAATGTCAGGCGAGAGAGAAGCTATACTCGCATTACACCATGCTGGAAAGTCGGATTCTGCAATTGCAAAAACACATTCAATAACGAGATCGACTGTCTGGAAAACATTGAAACGTTTCAAAGAGAGAGGGGATTTATCTGATCGTCCAAGATGTGGTAGACCACGTTTCCGATGATCTAAATCAACGATTAAATGCATCCAAGGGAGGATAAGGAAAAACCTGGGAAGATCCATGAGGTTGCTAGCGAAGGCCGCTAGCCACGTCACACAGACGTGAATGTTACACAGAACTGGTGCTGAGAGCATATTCCCAGGTTTTGGTCTAAAAAAATGTGGCCTTCCTGCTCCCCAGATCTGAATCCCAAGGACTTTTCAGGGTGGTTCATCCTTGAAGCCAAGGCCCGTGAAAAAATTCACCATAATGTTGAGGATTTAAAACGGTTTCTACTGTGAATGTGGAAAGAAATTCCACAGGAATAGCTGCGTGCCTCTGCAGAGAGCATTCACAGGAGACTGCAAGCAGTAATCAAATGCAAAGGGGGCCCTTTCGAGTAAAATTTCTATTTTGCTTTGCATTGACCTTTATGTAATCGTACATATCTGTAAATTGTTAAATATATTTTTTATTAAATCATAATATTGACTTTCATTTGCTTCCATATTTAGGTCCCACCCTGTATGTAGCATGGAAAAGCAGAGACATTGTTTGCTTCAAGCCCACACCACAAGTTTAAATCTCCGCCTATTTTGAAGAGTGGTTACTCAAAAGACCATGTTGAGAAGTCTACCAAACCCTTAAATTAAGAGTTAAGAGTCTTAACTCATCTTGTTTTCATTGAGTTGAATAGGTTCTTATCATTATTTTTTGAGAGTAAGCTTTTGAAAAAAGACAGGATAAGAATATTTAATTAAAATGAATCCAAAGACAAGGATAAATGCAATTCACCCTTAAACACAACTTATTGCTTTATAAACATGTTACGTGAAATACAAAAATTAGCACAGTAATTCACACAATAAAAACCCATGAAACTAATCAGCTTGCATTGACATCAACTGATTATGATAACAAAAAAGCATTCAAAACCTTGTCGTACAGTTGATTTGCAAACTGCACCATTTTGTTGTTCATTGTAATAACTCCAGTTGCATTTAACTTTGAAATGAATTCATCATTGCTCGTACTTTTTTCACAGAGTCCAATCAAATATTGAATAATGTGCTAAAAAAACAAGAGCTTAATTGTCATTTAATGTATTTAGGCCAAGGAACATTAATCAAAATAGCTAGACCACTGGCTCTCAACGTTTTTTGTATGTCCTTTCCTTACAAACTTTGCACACAGTCATTTCCTCCCCTTCATAGATCACAAAAATACAATTACCAAAAGACAAGGTTTTGTTTTGAAAATTAATCATTTCAAAGTCTGAATAACCTTCTCAATAACCCGTTTAAGAATTCAACGTCACACATATGTTACATCATTAATTCTTAGGTCATCATGATGCAATAGTTACTTTGCTGAAATCTATTGTAACCCCGTTGTTACCAAACAATTATGGAATTGTTTCAAATATTATAAATTAAAATGGTATGATCCTTAAAGGGATACATCAGCGATGGTTTACTGAAACACGGAAGTCTATTTGCAAATTATAAAATAAAAACTTAACATTCTTATTTTTCTTCCCTAAGGCCTTCTTCAACTAATTTCCTCCCACAAATTAATAATTGCTTTCTTAAGGAGCCAAGTGGCTATGGTTGAAAACTATAGAGCTAGACCTAATCAATCAAGTTTTGTCATAAAGCAAAGCAGACATTTCACAACACACAAAACATAACCCACAGGCTAAAGTCAATGTTTTCAGTGAGGCATCTTCACCTACTAGTTACAATGAGACCTTCTGTCAAACAAAATAAAAAGAACACACGAATCCTCTCTTAGGTAAAATCATAAACTCAATAGCCTACAGAAATGATATGTTGCAGCTCTGACAATGTGATCTGTGAGTTTGGTTGATTGGTAAGAGATAAAAGATTTCAAATTCGTTTATGCCAGTGCAAACAAGAGTGGTTCTTACACTTATTTTCAAAAAATAGTTTTTGTATAATTATTTGTCAACCATCAAGCACGACCAGGACATGATAACAACAACATGTTCACAGAGTTTACAGAAAGTTTTTAACCCTGTTGGTATGTTTCAACATAGGTTCTCCAGATGTACCTCTGTGCAGCTACCACATCATAGCAAGTGATATGAACTAGCTATTAAATTAGGGGTACAAAAATAGTCAGGTACTCGCTCTGTGCGACTAAAACGTTTATGTGGGCAAATGGGATTTGCAGTGACAAATAATGGATGGCAAAGTTTATACCAGTGTTGCCAGATGGGGAAATTCATCTCTAATTTTTTTTAAATTGGGGAAATTTGAAGGTGTTAGAAGTACATTGGGTACAGAAAGAAAAGGGTGAACTTCCGCAGTCAGAACAGCTGCAAAGGTGATGAAAACTGGGTATTTTGACCTGATAAGAAAATTTCCCAATGAAGTGAAGACCAAAGTCAGTGGGTGCTTCAGGTTGACCTCCAAACAAAAAAAGGTCACAGCACATTAATCACTGGTGCTATGCATGTCTTGCCTCTTGGATTTAGGTAAATTCAGGCATGTGGAGCTATTGCCTCATGGTTCAGGTAATTTTGGCCATGATCTATCTATCTTTGGGGAAATTTGATGGGAATTGATGAAATTTTTAGACTTTGTTGGAGAAAAGCGTTAGCAACCATCTGGCATCACTGGTTAATGCATGTGTGTGCTACCAACAATTTCTACATGCCACTAAATTCCAAAAAAATTTTTGCACCCCTGTATTAAATGATGTAGTAGCACAAGTTACCTCAAGTTTGACAATCATTGACACTTCAGGCGCAGATCCATGTAAATCTACATTTTAAAGATCCATATGTTTGGTACTAAACCACATAGAAATATATGAGATGTAAAATCTCATCAACTGGGTGTGGCAAGTCACTGTTTGCCAATATATTTATGCAGTTCTACATGACAAACATCTGGAGCATAAAAAAGAGGTTCCTTTGTTTTGTTATCTTCCGGTGAGCAATCAAAAGATTATAATAGATTTTTTTTCAGAAACACATGTTGCACCAAAAGTGATAAGGAATTTCTATTGATATTACAGATACATCTGTAAGCACTGTCATCAGAAATGCAATTTGCTGCCAATATTAAGTCCATTTTGGGGAAACTGGATTTGAATTGGATGGCCAATAATGGTGATTTTGGCATGCTTTGTCCCCTTGAGCATCATAAAACTACCCCTTTGCTTCAGGCAGCATTAACTATCTGCAGGATCTTCATGGGTTCTTACATCAGGATAACATCTCCAGGTAATGACCAGAGGTGGTCTAGGTGATCTAAAAATCTACCTGAGTTAGGGTTTTGATTCCTACATCAAGAAAACATCTGCAGGTAATGACCAGAGGTGGTCAAGGTGACCTATAAATCTACTTAAGGTATTGTTACTAAAGCAAAAGTAGAAGTTGGTGATAGGTACAGCATTAAATACTCAAGTCAAAGTAAAAGAGTAGTTAAAAATTAATCTATTTTAGTAAAAGTAGTTTTATGTTTTAAAGAGTTTTGACCTGTATTTATCTAGACCAGAGGTTACCATTTGGGGTTGCTTGCATCCCTTGGAATGCAAAAAAGAGATATAAGAAAATGCAAACATCTCTACCACCTTGTAGCTTAATTTATGTTATTTACCAAGTTAATAATTTGAAGTTGCTATTTTGCCATCAATGACATTTCGATTTTACTTTTGGAGGCTATTTTGCCATTACCATTTAGATGTGTTTATATAGCCATAATTGCTACAATTCTGGCAGTGTCACAGTAGTGCATGAATAATGCAGCTGCCTTAAAAGGCAATGGTTTTGGGTTGAAATCTTTATTGGCAGTGCACTTAGACAAAGGCAGTGTACACTGGAGGGGGGCCTAGTGTTAAATGTATGGGGTAGGTGTACAATGGGAGGGAGTGTACACTAGGGATGCAAATTTTTTTAATTCATCATTAAAATTGACCAATCAGAAATGACCAAAAGTCGCATGTTTAATATGTCATTAAAATTTATCAATCACAAATATCTCACAGCAAAATAGCTTTCAAGAATAAAATGCCATTGATAGCAAAATAACCACTACCAAAAATTTATGTGCATGATGCAGGCAGTTGTGTCACTAGAATAATAGTCTACTTTGTGATAGAATTTAGAGAATGACACCATTTTGCCAAGGCCTCTTGGTTTATCACACTTTACTTAAAATGTATTTATGCAGAACTCCAGGATACTACAATATATATCAAAATGTAATATGAGGTACCAGTACCTTAACTCGTAACTGCCATAATATTATCTGATTATTACAAGTACCTTTTCACTCAGTCCAAGTATTTCATGAAGTTGATCACCAACCCATATCTCCACTTGCGAAGGCATGCTTATAGTGCTGGGTGTGTTGAAAGTATACCTGTTACTGGTAACACTTCACAATTGCATTGATTATCTTATCATACCTATGTAAAGCAGCAAAGAAAAGCTTGCCTTAAGAACCAGACCAGGCTACTAGATGGCCATATACAGCATAAGTTAAAACAAAGAGCTGTAAAAATGAATATTATAAAGTTTATGAAGCTTTTTAACCTGTTGACTGCAACATCTTGTTAGTGCCAGATCATACGCTAACAATCAGACACTGATAAACACTGAGAAAATTTGGTTTCAAAAGTCATTGGTATGACTCCACAACAGTATTAAATCCAGATATACCAATTGCAAAGCAATTATTTTGTTAGTTTACACTGTTTGGCAAGAATTCTGGGCTACTAACTGACAAAGTAGTACTCAAGTACCAGAAGTTTTAATTAGTACTGTTCTTTTAGATATTCTGCACTATTCATAGTATGCAAGATTAGGGTTTGGGTTAGTTGAAATCTCATGGCTTGATCATGTACACTGTCGGTATAGTGCATATGCACGATCTAATGGGACTCCTGAAACGCTACAAATGAAATCTTGTATCTAATACTGTAATAGCCTAACCCTAAATTTATCTAATTCTAGTCCTTGTAGCCTATTGATTTCTCGCCCAAGAGTCCAGCTATACTAGAATGCTGGATAAGGCATGTCGGCAAGTCAAAGTGCATTTATTACATTCAAAGTACATTTATTTTTGAAGTGACTTGCGGTAAATGAAAGGCCTAAATTTTTCAAAATTTATCAATTTCAATACAAAAAACCAACGAAAATTTTCTGTTTTCTTATGTGACAAATGTCACACAGTACGCTGTTGAGCCACACACACTCATCTGTCATTTTATTTGTTGTTGAGAATTAGAAAGCGATAAGATATTGTGCGTATGGTAGTACAGGTTACTAGATCAGTAAGTGGTCAGCACATACGAGAATGTCGAAATCAAAATAAAAAAAGATTGCTTCCTGTTGATCAGGCTCAGGAATCAATTACGTCGTCGCTTTTCGCCAGCCATGGTTGCCAATATTCGATTGATCTTCTCATGTACTTTTTTGATGGTAGTGAAGCACGCACAAATCAGACAAGCGATCCGAGGTCATAGGTGAACTTAACCAAGTTTTGACTTGCCTCATACACGAAAATGACCGTTCAGCCTCAACGGTTGTTGCGGAGAGTGTCAAAATAATCTGGATGACATTGCGCACACTTGGATAAGCTTGGGCGTTTAGAAAAAGCTCGGGCAAACTTTCCTGGTGTACTTGAGGGGTGAGAGAACTTCTCCACAACTTCACTTCATTTACAAGATTGTCCAGTAAATACAAGCTCTCAATGTCATTGATGTTGGTCGGATCGTTTGGAGTCAAGATAGAGAGCAACGCAAAAAAAGGTGTAGCGATCGTGTAGCCTTTGCCCTTATGCCTACCCCGCGCACATTTGTTTTCGTATATTGCTACCTCGTGTTTTTTTTCATTTTCGTAGAAACGTGAGTCATGCATTCCTTTATCTTTCTATAGTGATTATGTAACCTTTGCCCTCACCTCACCTATGCGCATCTGTTTCAAATATTGCCTCGCGTTTCGTTATGTTTTCTAGAAATGTGAGTCATGCATTCCTTCGTGTTTCCGAATATTAATCCTCGTGCTTCGTTTTATTTTTCGTAGAAACATGACTCATGCATTGCCTCGTCTTCACCCAACGAAAAATTATTCCTTGTGCCTTTTTTTTCATTTTTTTTTTGAGATATAAATATCTCTTGGTCTTTGGATAAAATCATCATAAAACGAAAACAAAATTAACTTTTAGACCGAAGAAGACGCTAAATTTTGAAATTGTACGAAAATTTTTGGTAAAAGGTTTAATAAACAAAACAAAGAAAATTCGTGTCAACTAAAAACTTAAGGATATAATTCGATGTCAAAGAACTTCCGTGAACTTAAGTAATTAAGTGTAGGTCAGTAGGCTCACGGTACAGCACGCCATGTATCTGGCGCTACAAAGGGTTATCATTAAAACGTTCTCGAAGAAAGCTGCTTAGACCATCAACGTACGGGAGGAATATCGAATGTTCATAATATTGTGAGGCCAAACCTGCTTTAACGTTATCACGATGAACTTGGATTCCAACAACCCGAGGCACTGAAAGCTCTTTTGTACCAACTACTGCACAAGCCTCATCATAAATACTAGACGCAACTGTATTGAAATCCACCCAGTCTTGATCGAGGACTCTCTAAAGAGAAGCAATAAGACTTTTCACGAAAGGTACACTGACTCCAACAGCTTGAAGCTTTCGCGCTAGCGGTTCCATAAGTACTGAGTGCCACCCAACCAAACACACGGCATATGTTACATCAGGATTTTCGAGAGCAGCTTTCAAGGAAAGAGTTTTCGCTCATGTCTCACTGCTCGCGTTCTCCGTCAATAAAGCAAGAGTGTCAAGTATAAGCTTGAAGTTAGCTTTAAATATCTGGATGCTCTTGTATTTTCCTGAACACCTGGTAAGAGAGAATAAAAGAATATTGACTCCTAAACATGAGTGTCTTTAAGAGCTTTTCCAAAAGAAACTGGTAGTTTTCCTGATGATGTCGCAGGTGCTTCCACCACTAGGAACTCTACTCTGGTCATAAATGACCAAGTTCAAACAATGTGCAGCACAATGCACAAATTTTGCTCGGGAGGGTACTTTTCGCCAATGCGTTTTTGAACTCCACTCACATGACCTGCCATAGTTGATGCTTCGTCGTAGCCTTGTCCAACAAGCTTTCGAAGATCAACGCCTATTCTGGAGAGGTGAGTCAAAATAGCCGCAGAAATAGATTCCGCGGTAACTGAAGACATTTCAACAAATCCTGTAAAACTCTTGTTCACTATATCACCTTTGGTATATCTTAAAACAATGCTAAGTTGTTCTTTTCCCGAAATATTGCAGGATTCATTGGCAACAACAGATTTCATTGGCCTCAGCAACGAACTCTTCCATCACCATAACGCTCGCATCCCCGAGAATCTCTTTTAAAAGGTTGGGCTGGTATACTTAGCATTTCCAGCCATTTGAGCAAAATGTTCCTTCAAAGCTTTGTCTCCAGCATCCATGCGAAATTGAAGAAGCTTCACAAAATTTCCCTTGTCTGAGGAATGCCCACGCAAAGGGATAATGTCAGAAGCACAGAAAAGAACAGTTTGGCATTAGAAGTCAAAATTTTTCTATTTTTTTTTGTTCGCTTGGCTTTTCCTGCTTCAATGCAAGCGTATATATCTTTGCCACTTTCCATAGAGCTAATAAAATCCTTCGCTGCCAATGTTGCTTCTCTTTGGTAAGCGGCATTCCTATGAGAAAGAGCCTTTTTGCTAAATTTCTTGAAATCTATACAAGGTCTTTTGACGAAAGCAACGTTCGCAAGACTGCCATGTGTCAGATGTGCTTGCATCAAGATGCATGTTTTGCATAAGCTACCATCACCACCAGAGAGGTGCGTATTAACAAGCCAATTGGAAAACCTATGATCTTGAAGCCACGGTCTCAGAAACTTGCGACGATTTTGCCGAATGTTATCAAGAAGTAAAACATTTCGTGGACCTTCTGAAGTTAAAAGCCTATATCTTTCTGCATCTGTTATCTGTGAGTGAATTCCTTGAGCATATCCTAAATCGATGGTCTTCTCCAACACGTATTCTTTATGGCTTTCGGGAACAACTCCAGCCATATTAGAAATCAATCAATCAATCAATCAATTTTATTTTATTTTTGTCCAAATCAGCATACATAGAAATAAATAACACAGCAGTGGACAAAAAAAGGAGACGATGGCAAAACGATATACGTTAATACATGCACATGAATAGAATTTAGATTAAATGTGAAGATAATGGCATGGCCATCGCACCTGTAAGATACTAGGTAAAATAAAAAACACACACGAAGAAAAGTATATACAATATGTACAAGGTGTCGCTAGATACAGTAAAAATAAAAAACTGTCAAGTTGTAACCCTAACAGGGGAGGCTATCAGGTGCTACACCTTGCCCAAGGGTGACCTGGGAGCAGCGACAGCTAAGAGACAGCTCCTTTACGTCTCAAGGCACATAAACCCTGTCGCCGGTTGTAGTTTTAAGTCATACACCTAGGACTAGATTAAACACTTAGCTATTATAAAAAAGAAGTTACTGTGAGTTAGTAGTACTGTTATGGTATTCCCAGCTGCATTGTTCGGGTAAAATTTAATCAACTAAATTAAAAATCAATTTGATGCAGAGACCTTAAAAGGACGAAAATAACTTATCATTCTAATCTGATATGCAATGATGAAGTTTCAGTAGTTCAATGCTCTTTATGAATTGATTGTTCATGGTTGACTGTTCTCACTTCACTGTCAACACCTTCAGAGGTTCCATCTGAAAACAGAAAAAAGAACACAGAAACCATTGCACTGTAAAAGACTAAACCATAAGCACTCACATTTCCTAGATGTAAATTTTAAGTGGATTAAATGTTTATGAAGTGATAAAGAACTGCCTTGATTGGTTGATAAAAGATTTCAAAGATTTTATTTCTCTTAATGCTGGAGGAAGCTTATTCCATTGCACAGGACCTTTGTATTTGAATGACTGCTGGGTTAGTTTAATTCTGCAAAATTTAGGAAATACCTTAGCTTTCGACCGTGACCTATCAGCATTGCAGTTTCGATAGTTGTGCTGAAAGAAGTTATTAAATGCATGTGGTAGCATGTTATTAAAATATTTGTGCATAAATTTAACTATCTCCAATTGAGCAGTTTGTTCTATTGTCATAATGTTATGCTTTTTCATAACTGCTGTTATGTCATCTTTTTTGGCATTAAATGCTAATCGAATGACTTTATTTGTTGTGTTTTGGAGTCTGTGAATCAGTGTTTTGTTATTGAAACACCAGGAAGAAATACAGTATTGAAAGTGACTTTGAATCATGCTATAATAGAGCAATTGAAGTGATTTTTGGTTAAGATAGGGTTTTATTTTTTGTATGATGCCACGGCCCATTCTAATTTTTTTCAGCAGCAATTCCATGTGAGATTTCCACGTTAGATGCTCGTGAATTGTTACACCTAAAAATCTAATAGATGTTACCTTGTCTAGTGCATTGCCATTTAGCTTGATTTCAAGATTAGGCTGTTGTAACTTGGCTTGGCTGTTGTAAAACTTCCAACATCGTCTACACCTCTAGCATTATCAATCTGTTTCCTTGCAGAAAAAAATTTCTATTTTTACATGTTTAGTGGATCGGTTCGACAGTTTGCCTTTTGTGATCTATACTCGTGGCTACTATAAAAATTGCTGTACAAAACTGAGAAAGTGCGAATGCGATTTCGCTGATCTAATGTAGTTTTATCAAGAACGCCTGTAATAGTTCAACTTTAATTGCGACGTATAACGCAGTTTTTAAGGAATTTCAAGGAAACCACTCCCACTGGCAGGTTGAAGGTTCTGATAAAAGAAGCGACGTCTTTGTAGTGGTCTGCATTGCAAAAAAATAAGAAAGCGCTCAGCGGGACGTTTATTTCTTGCAATTGCCATAACTTGAAATATCAATTCATCACTCGACCGCGACTTGGAAGAAAAAATCCGACGATATTTACTATGCAAAACGTATACATCTTGTTTTATAAAATTTGAAAGTTTAAAAATTTGAAAAGCCACGCCCGACCCACCCCCCTCTCTACCCCCTCGCTAAAAGTCAACAATAAACTCTAATGCACCAGCAGACGCGCAAAAAATTTATGTTTTTATTTTTTTGATACTATTTTGTAATTTAACATAAAATTCAGGAGGCCATAGCCTCTTTGGGCCCCCTAGCTACGTTTATGTTTGCATGACATCACTTTTTAACCCTACTTTTTTCACTTCTATAATCAATCAATCAAATGTTGATTTTATTTTTTCCCAAATCAGCAAAAAAAGAAAATAAAACTTGACAATAGAGAACCAAAAAAGGAGATAATGGCAAAATGTTATACGTTAACACATGCACATGAAAAGAATTGTAGTGTAAAAAGTGCAGAAAAAAATACGTTCTATTATAATTAGGGCCATTTTTTTATGACCTAAAAAATCAAAAAATATGACTTTATTTTTTGAAATATATGACAATATATGACTTTATCTTTAGAGCATCATATTTTGCTAATATCATAATTAGCAAGTCGAATGCAAGTGTTTTGGGTATATTTTGAAGAAAAACACGATCGATCAATGATGTATTAACACGTCTATTTCACTTGAAAATCATCAAGTCATCACTGTCACTCAAGTTCAAATGTCTTATGCATTTAATCAATAGGCTAAGCATTGAAATATAGTTTCATGTAGTGTACAATGTTAAAATCTGCAAAATTTCTGTTTGGACGAAGGAATGATTTCAAAAGGGAAAACGACCGGTCCACAGATGCTGAAGTAGGCTGACATTGCAACAATTTTGCATACAATGCTGGTGGAATATCTGGCCTACTTGGCTCCACAATGATTTTTGCATCATTTTTTTCCAACCGCTTCTTTATGTACTTTTTCAGCTGCAGTGGGTCACTTCCAAAACCAAGAGAGTTGATATCTTCATAGGCCTTTTGTATTGTGTATGTAGAATTTTCCATTTTAAGAATTAGGTTTGTCAGCCCATTGTAGCATTGACTAATTTCAGTCAACTGACTGGTCAGCTTTTGCTCATTCACTATACTTTTGGCCTTTCGCACAATCACTCCTTCACCATTCCATAAATTAACAATTTCCCGAACTTGTGATAGTTTCTCAGCATAGTAGTTAGCAGCATCCAACCAACTCCCCCAACGAGTAACAACTGGCTGCGGAGGTCTTCCACAAACATCAAAATCAGCAGCTCTGGTATTATTCTTCACAACGCTTGCTTTTACAGCAGCAATCAAGTCGTCTACTTCCTTGTAAAAACTTTTTATCTTCAAAGCACAGTTATGCATTAAGTGTGCAAGACAGGTAACATGCAGGAGGTTTGGATATATTTCTTTTAAAACGTTGCCTGCACGGCACATGTAGGATGCAGCATCAGATATCAACAAATTGACGTCTTCCCTCCTTACCTTAAATTTCTTTATGACATCATTCAGTTCATGGATTATCTTTTGGCTATTAGCCGAACCATCAATCACAGAGCATCTGACCAAAAAGCAGCAGTCCGGTTTATCCAGCGTACCACAAAGTATGTGCAAAAAGTTTTTACCTCTTTATTCAGTTTCATCTATAACAAAAAACAACGGCTTCTTACTCAAGTCTTTTGCCAGCTTCTGATCATTTGCTTCATCTAGTTCTTTAACTTTCAGACGACAAAGAGTTTCAGATGGTACGCTTTGCCCCAAATCTCGAAAAAGCTGTCGAAAAGCTGGATGATTTACTTTTGCCATCGGTATATCAGATGATGCAAAAGTTTGAACAAGTTTTGTTGCAAAATCTTGGTGTTCACCAGAACTGATAAATGTTTGACGTGTATCGGAAGTTCCAGCACTATTTGCCTTTTCAACGCCTTTTCTGTGCTTGAGAGTAGCAACATGTTGCTCCACAAAGAATCGCTTCTCATGCTTAACTATGCAGCAGCATAACTGGCAGTGAAGTTCATCTTTTGGAGTGACTGTGAACTCCTTGAAGTCTTTTATAATCGATCGGACCTTTCTCGCATCGGAAACTTTTATTTTTGGCATGCTCACTTCACAATATATAGTACTTTCACCAAACAAAAAATAGTAGATAGCACTTCGATCTAACTTGAGTTTTATCATTCTGTTCAAAGTGTCATCTATTTTGTTGCTATTGCTAGTACTGACATAGAGATGGAACAGCTTACTCCTGCTATGAGTTTCACTAAAGCTAACTTTCGACAATATTTACTAAAATTTAGAGAGGCTTTAGTAACTAGGTCAGCATTTACCTTAAGGAATTGAATGGTCAGACAATAGTCACTACCAGTGCCAACATTCTGGAGCAGGGCTTCTCAAACTTTTTTGCTCTGCGACCCCCATTAGTCGCCACTTTAAAAAAGTATTTCTGTGCAACCTCATTGTATACGAGTATACCTTCACCTTAATGACACTAAGACGTAACTTCCCATTGTGAATTTAAAGTGAAATTCCTTCAGTCAGGCATTTGCTGTCTAGACAGTAAAAGTATCTAGGACTCTAGGTAAACTACTTTTGCCATGCATTGCAAAATAATGCACTGTATTACTGTGTATTGCAAAATAATGTGGCTGGACAACGTTACAATAAAAATTGTCATCAAATAAAGAGCAGAATCATAAGGCTACACTTAAGAATGAAAGCACTGCTATGAAATACTTCAGGAAACTCTGCATTAGAACTTTCATTGCCTTCCTTATTTGGTGTATAGACCCACTTATCAAATATTAACGTCTGTAGGACCTGTTTACACTGCATGGACAAAGTTACGGGAGGTTAATCTTTGCATTTTAAAGTAAAAATGAAAGGTCATATTTTATGACCAAATGCAGAAAATATGACTTTTTATGACTTTATAACTTCTTCAATACACCTCGTAACAAAGTAGTTTTTGTATTGTTATAGGTTTCATAGCTTTTTGTACCACCAAAAAAAATATGACTTTAATGACTTTTACTCGCCCTAATTATAATTAATTGATGTTTTTTTCCTCAAGTTAACAGGCTTCTGACTCTTTGGCTTATGTCTTTTGCAAGAAAACTTTAGTTTGGGTAGGCTATACCGTCATCAATAGAATGGATAGTACTTACATGATCAACCACCAACTTGCATTATTCACCATTTATTGTGCGTTACTCGAACCATACACAAATACAAAACCCAGAATAATTGCAGAATGCAATCTTCCCGTAGGTCTGTTACTTGCTTGCGTAGAAATGGTCATAGGCTACTGGGATCAAATGTAAAACATACAGTGTAGCTTAAAGTATAGAATAACAACCCTCCAAAATGTAACAGATACATAGTGTCTGCATGCTTGCGTAATTCAAAAGAAACAAATTTAAAGTTTGATTAACGGACAAAGACACCTAAACCGTGACTCGAACATTTAATGTCCACGGACCAGGTGATTCTCACCAGATTGCTCTAATTCTTGCCCTCAAACACTTTGAACAGTGACAACGCTTTGGCAAAATTAATTTTCAAGATACCGACATCTTATTATGGCATTAATATTTTTCTTGTTAACTTTAGAAGAGAGAGAATGTTTTAAAAAAGATTCTTTTTCGTGGTCTGCTTTTACAAAATTGACCTAGTTTGAAAAAAAGATTCAAACAGTGCGGGCACTAAATTTATGATAGCTTTTAGAATTTCCTCCATTTTGCGGAACATGATCTTTGGAAGGGATTCATAAAAAATTAAGATTGTACTAGTTTTAGCTAGCAATTTTTAGGCAATCACCAAATTAAAAGAGATTTTCCTCCAGTATCACACCAATATAAATAGAAAAATTGCTCAAGAATAATTACCAAAATCATACCCCAAAACACAACAATCAATTACAACATCTCAATCATCCGCGACCTTATTGGGTCTCATTAGATTAGTGTAAAGGACACACAATGATAAAACTGCTATGCTTTAACTAACCCTGTTAGAACTTTCCGATTTGACTTTTTGCGTATATCATGTACGTGTCCTTTAATAAAGCCCCCTTGATGTAGGTCAGGGATGTGAAACTCATTCAATGCTGCGGGCCACATCAACATGCTTGGATTTTACAGGCCTATAAGCCATACTCTATCAAAAAAATTTAAGCAGGCTATATTGTATATCAGAAGGTCCCCAAACATTTTTTTTGCTGGCACAGGAAACCAGTTAATTAAATTTTGCGGCACATCAGTCATGTAAATCTATTCCTATCGATGGTGGGTAGCATTACTTGGAAATCACCACTTCTCCGGGCGACGATCTCCGGAAATTGTGTGATGCAGCTCAAAGAAAAGGTCATTAACTCTCCCACCGTAACGTGTAATGCCACCCGCGACTTAGAGTTGTCGGCTATTACTTCATGACAGCATTTTTACAATTTTGGCAGAAAATTTGTATCAGTGTAAAGCACTTTAAATACACTCTCGGCTCACCTGCAAATCTTCCACGACACACAGTTTGAGAATTATTGCTGTATGTATTTCTTTTTTGGAGACTAATGCTTTCAGTATGGATTTTCTTGCATTTTTCACTCAATAGGTACTTCAACTTTTTTGAAAAGAAATATTCTCATCACGGCGACAATCGTTTTTTTTTATCTAATTTTAACTTGAAAGATTTTTTTCTTTTTGAGACTAATTTTTCGAAGACCAAATTCGGAGGCCAGGCATTCGCACTGCGCCAAAAAATCCTTACGCGGGCTACTAGTTTGACACCTCTAATGTAGGACGTGCTGTATAGCTGTGTATTGCATCATTTTTTTCTATCAATCGTTTTATTTTTGCCCAAATCAGCTTACATAGAAAATAAATTTGACAGCAATGGACAAACAAAGGAGACGATGGCAAATCAATAAACGTCAATACATGCAGATGAGAGAATTTAGTCTGAATTTGAAGATAGTAGCATGGCCATCGCATCTGTAAGGTAGCAGATAAAAAACACACACGAAGAAAAGCATATAAAGTATGTACAAGATGCCGCAAAATGCATTAAAAATCAAAAAAACTGTCATGCTCTAACCCTAACAGGGGAGGCTATCAGGTGCTACACATTTCCCAAGGGTAACCTGGGAGCAGCGACAGCTAAGAGACAGCTCCTTTACATCTCAAAGCATATAAACCCTGTCGCCGGTTGTAGTTTTAAGTTTTAATATTTTGCTCATAATGGCAAATCAGTTGTGATTTAGGCTTGACATTTATATTTTTATGTCTTTTACAGCCGGTTGATGAGATCCAATTAGGTCAAAACTGGTTGCAGATTATTGGCATGTTGTAATAAATAATTTTATTGTATAGTATGATTTTGATGATTGTTCTAGAGCAGGGGTGGGCAACCTATGGCCTGCGAGAGCATTTTTTGCGGCCCACGAACACTTTTGAAATTTCAGTAAATCTGAGTTACGATGACAAGAGGGGAAACAAATGCCGTATGAAAGAGCCAAAAAGTTTACACGTTACGATGAAAAGAGCATATGTCAGTTTGCACAGACGCATTTTCCGCATGAGCAAAGGATGATGACCTTTTTTTTTAACCACCAATTTGGATACAATTTTGAGCACTAGCCCTTGGCCAACTCTTTCATGGTCAATGCGGCCCTCCAGCTAAAAAGGTTGCCCACCCCTGTTCTGGAGCAATTTTTCTGTTTAACAAAAATGGAGTTCACATAAATATACGACGCTCTTTTTGAAAATTTCATCCCTTTTTTCTTATATGGCACTCAGTTATGTATCCCAACACTTTACCGCATGTTTTTTCCCAAACATTTATTTTAAAATGCTATAATCAAGGCAAAAATTAAGACACAATTGCAGCGACGAGTTGTAAAATATTTGACCCTTAAATTTTTTAAAAATTAAATTCAAAATCAAAACCACATAACTTTAATGTTGTAGATGTTTAGTATGTCTTTTTGGATCTCGCGTGACTAAAGGTAGGCAGGTTGCGAGAGTTATCATTGAGAAATACTTCCTTAGATGGAATTTTTAAGACGTAAGTGTAGAAAACCAACTAATAGGTAAAATTTTGACAGAAAGATGCCGCACGCTCGGAGTTTAGTTTGCAGAAAAACCTACAGTACTCCTCAAAGACCTTTTGAGAAGACCAGGTTAGATCAAGAATTAAAACTAATTGGTGAATATGGTCTTCGCAACAAACGTGAAGTAAGTTGTGTAATGTGATGCTACACTATAGCTCAAAAACTTGTAAGGAGTGAGTGCTGTTGTAGAGAAACGCTGTGCAACATTTAAACTGTTACTGTCTGTTCATAAACAGCCTACAGATATTCTTAAAGAGTTAGTATTATTATGCAACTATAATTCTGCTCTATAAATAGTGTTAATTTTATCTGAAGGCTATCTTTTATTTGCAAAGTTGCTAAAAAAATTTTATTAGATTGAAATAATCACTTTTTCAACTCATCAAATGCAACATAAAAGGCTCTGATCACTGAGAATTGCTGGGTCTTCTAAAGAATTCGGCATATTGTTTTAAGGAATTTTAAATCTCAATTTTTACCCTAGTGCTAATCTTAGTCTATACCCTTGCCCTAACGTGCTGATTAGCATTTTTGTGTTTTAGTATTATCCAATTTCATGTATATTTAATGTAGCAAACTAGCCAATTCTATTGTAGACCCATATTGCTATTATTCCCAGTGGTAGGCCCCAGGTAGTGACAAGCTAATAGCGCTATTGCTATCACTACTCGGCAAAATTTTATTGGTGCTATCACTAATACTCTCATTCCTAATGCAATAAACCCTAAGATTATTCCTTTGCAAAAAATTAGTAAAGGCTGACTGCTTATTTGCTAATAGCAGTGATTACTGTCCAAGTTTTGTTCAAAGTGGTGCTGTATAAAGAAAAATATTTTTTCTCTGTGCAGCTAAAAAATACAAGGACACCAGTAGAGCACACTAAAAAATTCAGTAATTGTTACAATGACAGCACAAAAACAAATGCTTATTGAAACACAGCTGTTTTAAAAAATAAGGATGCCAAAATCATCATGGTTAACAGTGGTGGATTTAGGAATTCAGGGACCCAAAGCAGGATTTCATAAGAAGCCTTGCAAGTATCCAAGATTTACTAGAAAGATTTTCTTTTATGTAGTAGTGATTCAGTTTCCATCCGGTGTTGTCCCTTCAGCAGAGATGACCGGATTTACCCCATGCATGGGGATTTATTGGAGCAAAATTTTTCTACAGGGAGCATGCCCTTGCTTACCCCCAACCTCAGTTTTCTGACATGAGTGGTCCAACCAAGCAATTAAGCTGGCAACCCCACCATTAACAGTCAGACTGCAATTGGTAGGTACCCAATAGTCGCCTCTTACGACATGCTGGGTAAACAGCTTCACTATTCTTTAACCGGTGAAGCACGGTAAATGTTAGGGAATGTTATGATGTTAGGGAAATTCCAATATACAGCCTTGTTTTCAACATTTTTGTTTCATTGATTTTGTGCTGTTTTCAAAATTATGTCTCCAGTTTGGTGCCCCAGTTTCAAGCTTGAAAGTTGCAGAATGATATAAAAGATAGTTAGGAATTTAGGATATATTTTTTCTAAAGACTCATGGTTTTATGACAATTTGTGAAACCATGAAGGGGGCCCACTCAAGAAGGTAGGGCCTGAGGCAAGTTCCTCACCCTAAATCCACCCCCATTTTAGCTTCAGCTCATTCTTCCCAGGTGAAAACAGTTGTTTCATTGCTTAACTAAAAATAATGGTTTTGCATTTTACATCGAAGAGCAATGTGGCATTTGCTTTGTAACTAGTGTCCCTCTTTGAAAACATTGTCTTATAGCTTCTCACTACTGCTGTCTTTTTACGACTCCACAAATGCTTTTTTTAATTTGTCATTGGAAGATGCACTCTGATAGCTTGTAATTATTAAAATGTTATGAACTTTTGAGGCAGTCATATTTTTATTTTTACTAGGGCAGACTTAGCCCTAGCAGCAACCACTTTTAAAAGATTAGTGCAGCTTCTGCTAGCACTATTTTACAAAAAGTAATGCCTGCAACTGTTGCTGCTAGTTCATGACAACACTAGCAGAGCTATAGCCTATGTTTTCAGCTTGTATTCTTATGTAATATTTTGTGATTCTAATTTAATTATGTAGAATTATTTAAGTGATTTATTAGCCTATAATTTTAAATTTTTGTTGACTCCTACGCAATTTTTTATGCTTCTTTAGTTGGAAGTTTTTCTGTAATTCAGTAATTCCATATTGTAGTATGAATTTCCGGGATTTAGTGATTTCATATTTTAGCATGAATTTCCACAATTCAGTAATTTGGTAATTCAGTGTAAATTTCCATAGTTTGGTGTCCCCTGATTTTAGTATGAATTTTGGTATTTTAGTGTTATGGTTGCCCATCACCCATGTATGTCGTTGCAGTTCAATAAAACATCAGCTTCTCGTGGTCATTTGACCTCATGAACTTAGCACTGAAGCAGTAGATTTGCAATTTTGGGTTTGATGCTTAGTCTGCCATTCAACTTGGGTGAAAATTCAGAAAGTCAATTTACCTAACTTTATTTTTTACTGGACAGAATACTGCAAAAAAAAACTGACAAAAATTGTAGCAGTCACTGGTCTAGCTGTTCAGTGCGAATATATGTTCACGAATAAAAGTTTCACAGGCCTACAGGTTGGCAATTTTTATCCAAGTCTAGCAAATGCCTCGTCTTTAAAAGTAGTTTTGGTAAAATGGACAGTGAATTCTATAATTAATAGCAATAGTAAACATTTGTATCTATCTTATACAAATCAGTGCACTTTTGTGTTTCAGTGTATCCAAAAATCTCAGCTATGTGCTGAAGATTAGGTGTACCAAATTTTTAATTCTAGCTAGATTGCCATATCAAAGGCGATTATGATATTCAGTGCACATAATTTAGTGTTTCTGAATATGTTACTCTGTTTAAAGCTTGCTGTTATTTTAAGAATTTGCTTTTAGACAAGAAAGTTGACCAGTGCTGAAATATATTGCTAACTGGCCCAAAGAAGTTTGCTTAAAGTTGAGTCACCAACATTATGCCTACAGGCGCCAGGAAGACGTATGAGTCGCCTGCCAGCTTGTTTTAGAAATTTCCCAAAATTTTTTCGAAAGTCCGTAGTGGATCTCAAAAAAATAGGTAGCCACCTCCCAGTTCTGCTTGGGGAAGCTTCTATTTTAAGCTCAGTAATTCCTCTAATCATTGATCTTCTACTTGATGTCATAAAGAAAGGTCTTCGTCCTTTATTTGGATTGCACAACCATTAATTTTAGGTCTAAAGGTCAAATCGCTTATTGGTTGCTTGACTTCTGAAAAAAATAAGGTCTTCAATATTGCTTTAGAGCAGAAATGCCACTAGAGTCAAACTGCTAGCCCCCGCTGTGATCACTTTCCAAAAAGTAGCTCGTTTTTAAAAAATGGTGGGTGACCTCTTGCCTAAAGGGACTAACGTATGGTGCAGTTGTGTTTTTGATTTTTTTGCAAATGTAGCAAAGTGTCTTTAGTTTTTCAATGACGTCATTTTCAAATAAGTGGTCCGTTGTCAATAGAAAACTTACAAAGTTCACTGTCGTAATGCGAAATGATCGAATCTGATCATTATGTCACAAATTGTGATATATATTTATGTATATATTTCTAGGTTTTTTTTTTATTGCCTTCAAATAGAAATACACGATAAAAACCTCAGAGCAAAATAAATGTCAATATACAAAATAAGGATACTACACTGTCATACTATCAAGATGATGTGATGTCAGCGCTTACGTGCGATTTCCGTCATTGTGATTTTGGAGAAACGCTTAACAGTAGTTGTGTTCTCAGAAATTACTTTGCCAAAAGTACTGATTTCAATCACAAAGGCTCAGTTGAATCATCATCGGCATGCATTTGGGGCAGAAACCTTGAATAACATCAAAATACAAAAGTCCAAATTTACGAGAATTCATATTAAATATGGAATTACTGAATCATGAAAATTCATGCAAAAACATGGAATTGCGGTTGCACGAAAAAAATCACCGACTACAGAAGTACGGAAATAGCAGAAATAAGGCAATTTACGGAAGTGGATAAAAATTTAATATACAACCTCCAATTGGGTAAAATTGGAAAACTGAATTCAGTTGAAGTAGGCCTTTCCGTATTGCTGCGATTTGCTTAATTTAGTGGTCGCCCAAACCAGAACCTTTAGCGGCTGCATTGCCACTCATCAGCAATGACTGACTCAGATTATTTTGCAGCTGTCCAACCAAGTTTACCCTAGTTTTTTTTAATTTAAGTTTTTCATCATTGTCTTCAAATTTTAACCTTCGTTTTTGGATTCTACGGCTATACATAGTTTGAAATAGAAAGTGTGGTATGGCATAAATCATAGTTTTCCTAAATTTAGTAGTAACAACAGGAAACAAAAAGGCTCTTTAGATTCCAAAAATGTGTAGTTTCAGAAATTGCCGTTTGAGGCAAGTTAAAACCTTTCATTATTCCATTCATCGGATGTGCTATGTTCATAGATGGCCGATTTTCACTTTTGAACAGATTGGATGTGGCAACCTTGTGTTTCTTGCTCAAAAATCTGTATATGTCAAAAGCCAAGTTAAGAAAATAGTTATTTTCTGCACAGTGTGCTTCGTGATCTTGTTATCATCACTGCACAAATGACGTTTTGCTACCTTGTTGAAAAGGGCACTTGGTAAAGTCGCTTTTGCGGTAGCAGTTGCATTATGTGCTCAGTATACTTGTGTAGGGTGCATGAATCCTTACTACATACGCTCTTGTAATCATTGTGATGGGTAATAGAAGATTTCTTAAACGTGTTTCCAGTAGACCAGAAAGGCTTGTAATCAATTACGTTTTATTGACGTATGAATCTCGTTGTAGTTCTTACAACACACTGGTAGTGATTGTAGTAAAGTGCAAGCCGCATTGACGTTTTTAGGAGGGCTTTGTGCCAGCCCTCACTTTGTTGACAAAGCAAAATAAATAAATTTTAATTAACGTGTACTAAAAAATTATTTCTGCCTTCAAAATTCGTTAGATTCTAGTAACTGGTACTTATACATTGCGTAATGTTCGCGAAAGCGGTTTGCCCGTTGCTACGCAAATCGTGTTATTAACAAAATTGTTTATTGGCGAAATTTGGCTCTACAATGCTTTCTTGTAGCAAGAATCACTGCTCCAAAAAAACTAAAATACATGTATATAGGTGGACCATAAGTCCATACCCACAATTATAACTCATGCATCCAGTACATCTGTATGCTGTCCTTTATTCTCGGTGCATAATATGCGATGCCATGTTCTATGAGAAATTTTTTCAACATTGTAGAGGTTAGTGCTTGAAATGCCGCAGTAACAGCTGCCTTCAATTTGTCTTTGGAGTGATAACGTTGTTTAGACGCAATATCTTTTTTCCTTGTTATTGATTGTTGCAAGCTCTCGCATGATTCTCGACGTTTCACTGGTCTTTCTAAACGAGAAGCATCCTTTGCATTGCCAGTTTCGAACAACTTGCTTTCCCATTTTGACATCGTTTTGCGTGTTGGATTCTTCTTAAATTTTTCTTTAGATTTGGACTTATTGTATCCAGGGTATCACCAGTATTGTGGCGTTCATGTACTCAAGTGCTTGTTACAATCCGCTCTTCAATAAATGGACTTTGATCTGCCATATTACTTATGTATTATAACTTTCATATATATTATATTTTCTCTCAAAAGCAAGAAATTTTTTAAATACAAGCATAACAAACTATAGCATGTGAATGGGTATGGACTTATGGACCACCCTTTATCTTAGAATTGCATTTCTTTAGTGATCACTAGCAAAGACTACTCGTTGGCTACGTCTGCTTTTCCGTATTTTGAACCAATCATAAAATCTACTTTTTTGTAGCTGTATGAAGATGCATCATCAGTGATTGTTTTTCAAACTACTAATAATACTTGCCTTTGGTGTAGGTTTGGAGAGTGAAGTTGACTTTGGCCAAGATTCGCAAAGCTGCTCGAGAATTACTCACATTGGATGAAAAGGATTCCAAGAGGCTTTTCGAAGGTGCGCCAGTGTTTAATTATTAAGTGATGCAATAAGGCAGTTGCTGAGCTCATCTTTGATCACGACATTGCTAATGCATTTTATGACCATAAAATGGTGTCTCGTGTTTACTGTAAATAGTGTATTCACCTAAACTCGGCGAAAGAATTCTGTGCTTTACCGTATTGTTTCAAAGCGAACGACTGCTAAAGAGTTTATTGTCTGTGGTGCTAAAAGTGGAGGTAATTGATAGAAAGTGATTCAACGATCCACTTGCAATAGGAACGGTGAGCTTTTGAGATTGCCAAGCCACCTTATGGTTTTAAGAGTCGGCAGACATCCATTTGTGTAATTGCAATCGATGCGAGCCGTAGCTTAGGACCCGCAACGAAAGCTTTGATGCTGAATATGCTCACCCATGCAGCGCTCTCAGCTCGCTTTCTAAATGGTGGAAAGCCCAGCACTTTTTCACTAATGCAGGCAACGCACTTCTACGCCGTCTCACTCGCATCGGAGTGCTTGATGAATCGAAAATGAAGCTCGATTATGTGCTGGGTTTGAAAATTGAAGATTTTCTTGAGCGCAGACTCCAGACACAAGTCTTCAAACTTGGCTTGGCGAAATCTATTCATCATGCCAGAGTATTAATCAGGCAGCGTCACATAAGGTAAGATTAATAAGCATTGTGAAGTTTTTTGACATCGTTTTTGATAGCTTCATGTTTTGCCAATCTCCTTTTCTTATTTGGTTGTTTAGGCACAGTACACATAAATAAATTGCTCGGAAATTAAATGACATTTCGTCTGGCGATAAAGGTTTGAAAAGGTATATTGCTCTTTCAAAACAATATCTTCGGTACATTGAATCCACCAGTTACCGCTCAAAAATCTAGTAATCAGAGCTAATTCTTTCTGTGGCTTGTGAGTAAAGATTTAAACCGCTGACAATATCTTGTGAGGGCCTCATGTATGGATTTCCAAATAGGAAACAAGGTCTGTGTATTTACGACAAAACCAAGAAGTTGCTGCCACATTCGTTCCCCGTCTTGAAGGATTCAGTTTTTGGGTGATATAAAATATTGACCGTCGACTCTGAAACTTTGCAAAAACAAGCTATCTATCTTGTATCAAGAAGAAGATCAATCCAAGAGGGAAGGGTTAGGATAGAGATGAAATTTTGTAAATCCAGTTTGTCCTTGTTACGGTGATAGCCGGAATCACCTCAAGTTCTGGAAATTCAAAAACAGCATTGCACCACATTGCTCTATCGATGGCTTCTCCAATTTCATCTTTTTATCTTTCTTGCCATTTTTTCGTCATCCTCTGTAACCGCTTAAAATCTAACGCTTTTCTCACGACATCATCATATTTTCCGAACGCCGTTGCTGCATTTATTGTGGCAATTCTGGAATGAAAGCAGTAGAATTCATTGTATTTACTCCTAAGATTGGGCTTTATCAGATCACCTGGTACAATTTTGAATTTATTGCCAACTAATCCAAAGGAAGCTGACCGTGATTTGCTACAAGTGAGATTTTATTACCTGAATTTTTGAGATTACTTGTTTATGCTCAAAAAGCTTGTTTACCGTAGTACAGTTTGCCCCCCAGACATGAAAGCACCTAAATTATCCGCCCAAAACAAGTCAATAATAGTACTTGTTGCAGCACTAAAATAGCCATGTCATTATTCATCAAAACTCAAATTGAGAGTTCTTTAGCCGGGCACTAGTTGTCTGTAGCTTGTTATTTGCCTTAACCTTGATAGTTGGTTTCAGCCCTGACTGACGTGAATGTTTTTTCCCTGCAGAGTTCGTAAGCAACTGGTCAATATTCCTTCTTTCATCGTGCGATTGGATTCGCAAAAACACATCGACTTTGCCCTCACATCACCATTCGGCGGTGGCAGACCTGGTACGTGTGTGGTTGCTGAAAGACTTTTTTAAGTCTACAATGAACGCTAATTTCGTTAAGGCGTTGCTGTTTAATCGCGAATTCAATTTCCAGTCAGTTCAGGGTTGTGCGCTTGCAAAAAAATTTCCACTTTTGTTGTTTTGTGTAAAAAAGTGGTAGTCTGACAGCAGTGGCGTATATAGTGGAAAAAAATACATGAAAGAAGTTTAAATAAAGAGCTTTTTCTTAATTATGGTTGATAAAAATGAACTGATTTTAAATCATAATGGTGAATATTTGGCTCAAAAATATCAAGATAATGCGCTATGAAACGCATTGATGCTATTATTATAACCAATATTATAACTCGATGTTTTGTTCATTCTCAGGTCGGGTTCAGCGACGCAAAATGAAAAGAGCTGCTAAACCTGCCGAAGAAGAAGATGAAGATTAATTTTCGGTTTCAATAAAAAAAACTTGCATTGTCGCTGTTAATGAGTGGTTGCCCAGTTTAGTTCAGTCAATGCAGGCAGATCTTGCTAACGATTTTTACTATTTTCCGCTGCCGAACCTAGACAAAGGGGTGGAGCATTCAATTACGCAACAACATGATCTAGCTGTTTGGTGGGGCAGTAGTCGCATGACCGTGCCTTCAAGTCTCGAAATAACTCCGTTGTCCTTTGGAAAATGACTTAAGGTGGCAAATCACCATTTGAGCTGTTTTAGCCGTTTTGGAGAGTTTTTATAAACTGGTTTGGTCATTAAAAAGCCCGTTCGCAAAAAGGAAGAAATTCGACAGTTTTGCATAAATTATGACGTCATCGCACCAGAAATCCGCCAATTTTCAAACACGGATATCTCGTCTCATACATGGGTTTTTTCGTTCATTCAAAGTTTGTGTGACCGATAATAACCAAAATAAGGGTTTGTAGTCACGATTTTGCTATATTATTGTTCAGTTTGATACAGTCTGCATTCAAAAATTCTGTTGGAATTTTGGCGCATAATTAGCTACCAATTAATAACATAATACCCCTATCAACAGAGAACTACACTAAGGAGGGGAATTTCCCGACTAGAATCCCTGCATAATGGTCCAAGGCCCATGTTAAAAAAAAATTTTGGAAATCCGATGACATTTGGCTATACTATGCGTGTTTGAAATCCGTATGAACACACCAAAATCTTCAAAATGAGAAAATCGCGATTAAACATTTCATGTTGTACCGAACTAGGCATAATATCATCTGAAAACGTTTATTTCTGTTCAAAGACAGATCAATGTGCGCCGGATTCATAAAAGTTGCCTTCCTCTTCAGTTTTCGTGTCTATGAAGCCCTTTTTCTCGGCTCGAAGTCTCTTTCGAGTAATTTTATACCAATCACTTGATTTTCGTTTGGCGTGATACAGACGCGTAGTGTCACTACTATGAGCACTTTTGACTGTGAATCCTCCACTCAGTCCTAACAGCTCGAAAAGTTTCACGAAAGCGTCATTACCATCATTGAATACAGCGACAGCAAAGTGTGCTGCATCTGATACCACTGGTCTAGACACGAAAACTTCCTTCGGACAGTATTTCCAGATCACATTATTGATTGACTCATTGTTATTCTGGGTTTGGCCATGCAGGCATTTAAAAAAATCAGATTTCTGATGAAAATTTTATTTCCGGGAAGGTGCCATCAAGACAACAAAAACACCTGCTAGAATTATGCTTGTTTCCAAAATCGTACGCCCACAAGATCGGCTGAAAAGGGGTCTCAAACAAGCAAAAAAGGCGTTGCTAGGCAGAAAACACGTGTACCCCTTATAAAACATGGGATTTTAACCTACTTAGATCGGCCGATTCAGTTTGTTGTGGCCAGAATCCGATTCTATGGATCAAATAGTACTATAAACTGTGCCAAACTAATTTTCAGTTTTTTTACTGATTTTGTCGAAATTCTGGCTTTCAAATGGTGATTTGCCACCTTAAAGGGATTATCTGGCGGATATAGGCTTTATCTTACTGATACCTTCGTAAAAAATGTACCGATTATGCAACTCTTTCGCTGTATGTAAATGTCATACAATTCACTAAAACGCAGTAGCCATGGTAAATGAGATCGGTTCTGCGGTACACAACCCGAAGATAAATTCAAGGATGTAGTTGGTAATGCAACCTTCTGACGCGCAAAAGCCATTTGAATCCGGTTTCCACGAAAAATAAAACACGAACCCCCGAAAACTTAGACCTTTTTTTGTTTACTTCCTCAAACAGAGAGTAATAAAGTCGTAACGGTACTGTACTTACTACTTTCAACATTTTGACGATTTATTTTTCGAAACAAACTAAAGACCTTTTTATGGAGATCAACTTTTCGTAATGTAATTATCTTTGTCTCGAAACGAAGCTGAAGATAGTGTTCAATGGAGATCAACTTTTGAAAAATGATTGTAAATTCAGGCCGCCCTACCTGTTATTGCAGTGGTTCCCATGTTTTTACTCTCAGCGCCCATGGAAAACTTGCGATTATTTTCGGCGCACTGGTTAAAATCAAAGTTTACCCAATTTAAAAGTGAGGATCTATTTTTTGGAGTTCAGATTTTTAAAACTACTAATTTTTCTCAAACACTTCGTTACGGACATTTTTGGTGTTGAAATCTTTTTTTTAAATTCAACTTTTGAAACTTAATATTTGCCATCTGGCTTAAGCCGTTTTTGATACTGCATTTACCCGTGTTAAAATTGAAGACCTTTTTTTTTCTGGGTAACTCAAAAAAACTATTTCTGTTCGATTTACATAGTGCCCCTGCGTTGTGGAATAGATTTGCCCGAGGCAGGTAAATCCAAAGCTTAGGAATGGAAAACCGCAGGCTGCCGACTCCTGGAATAGCATGTTTAATAGCACCGGAAAGAAAATATACTTGGCTCTTCCACAAAAGCATTGGTGTGGTATTGAATGCTTGATTCACTGTTCAGAGCAGTAGGAATTCAGTATTTTGCAAAATGAATGTTTCCCCAATATCGCGAGTTAAGTGACTATATTGATGTCTACCAGGCTTCGACTCTACTTCCTTTAGCAATTGATGATCAAGGTGATCACTAAAAGGCTTGTAGGCCAATAATTCTAGTTTTTATATGCAAACAGCTCGTCATCATCTAATACGGTTTGCACAATAATATATTTGACAATGAACATGATTACTTGCAATGACCGAGCATTTAAGGTGAAGCATTTTCTAAATGATAGGTTGTTGACTGCTTCTCGTTTGAGGCTCAATTCGCCCTGCTTGGTTGGAAGACGCTTATTTTTCCAATTGCAAACTTAATGACATGCTGCATATTTCAGAGCGCATTGTCCAAACAGCGATACCACTTTCGAAGGTATGATTATCCTTCTCCTTTAAAAGGCTTTGTTGTAGGGGAGGAACATCAATTCCTTAACAGTGGAAAAATATACTTTAGTTGCCTATTTCAATTAGTGCTCACGATACTTTCACAGTAGCAATAATTTCATACCGTAAGCCCAACAAATCAAATTTTTGGTCCTTACGTATTATCGGGAGGACCTTTGATTAGGTTAGGGTTAGGGTTAGGGTTAGGGTTAGGGTTAGGGTTAGGTTAGGTTAGGGTTAGGGTTAGGGTTAGGGTTAGGGTTAGGGTTAGGGTTAGTTTTATTGTTTTAACCGTTTCAATAAATAATTTACTTCAATTTTTGAGTCGTGTTTTTAAAGGTCCTCCCGTTAATACGTAAGTACCAAATTTTTTCTAATATGTCTTTTTTTTATTTATTTGCCTCTCCAAAATGAGGCGAATTTTGGACTGAGGCAACCTGTGCCTACAGGTTAAAGATTTACATCAGTTTCATACAACTGGCTGCATTTCATGCATAACTTAAAACCGGTTGCTTCAACAATGGCTATCGTTCTTATGTATATACTTCATCTACTAAACAGTATTAACCACAGTGATCAAAAAGCTAGGCTGCCGGTAGACAACAGACACAATTGTTGACGCTGTAAGGATCAATACACCATCGTGACCGCATAGATTCCAGGTTAAATCAAACCAAAAATCAAGAAACATATGTGCTACGAACAATCCTTTCTGTGGCACTACTGTACATGGAAAATCAAATCACAGCGAACCCTGATTAAAAACAGCCTTGCAATAACTCCCAAAAAATCTTTAAATTGAGACCCCACGCTGTAATACTTTTTGAGCAGTTGAAGAAAATAAGTCAAAAAAAATAGGTACCACGTCATCTTACATCCCAAGAGCACAATTTTATCAAAATTCATAACTTTGCTGCTGGCTTTATTGGAGCTAAAAATCGATCTCAATCGAGAGATACAGATTTTAGAAAATTTATTTCTAATAGTGTTTTGACCGAGACATTATCCTGCACCAATTAACAGCCGCCTCAACGTGGTGGTGCTGTCCCCGACCCCGTATGCGTTGGATCGAAATCGCTGTTAGCTTTCCCGAGGGTCCTACTTACCCCGGGCACTCCCCTCACAGAAACCATTTTTTCGCTTTGCTGCCCTCTGAACGACTGCAGAAGGGCAGCACACAGCTTCTGTAAAGTCGGTCGCCTGTCTTTTCCCTCCTCCTGCCTTTTTCATGACCGTCTTCGTCTCTTTATTCTTCTTCTTTTGATGAGCGGTAACGTTTATCCCAACCCTGGCCCCATCTTTCTCTGCTCAGTGTGCGCTGTAAATGTGACCTGGCGAGGTAGGTCTGTTCAATGCTGTACTAGCTCCAAATGGGTTCATCTAAGGTGCTCAAGACTCTCCCTCTCCGAATTCAGAACTCTTGGCAGCTCTCACTCCTGGAGCTGTCCCCCTGCTGCGTCCCTGGCTGTAACACTGTGACTTCCGCCGTTACACCGCATTCTAACACTGTGACTTCCTCCTCGGATTCCTCCGACATGTACACCTCCACTGTTCTATCTGGCCCCATCTGCTAATGCAGCACTTTAATCCCACACTCGCTTTCAAACTTCTTATCCCTCGTCTGTGCATTCTGTTTCTGCTCCCTTACCATCGCCTCATGCTCCTGACTTTCCTTCTACGCCACCTGCCTCCTCTTCCCCCCTTCATTCCCTCAGAGTTCTCCAATGGAATGCTGACGATTTTCCAGCCAGGAGCACTGAACTGCTGCACTTTTTTTCGTCCCATCCTGTTGATCTTATCTGTATCCAGGAATCTAACCTTAACTCATATTTCTCTTTCCGAATTCCTGGATTCTCTGCTCTGCGTTCTGATCGCACCCACTCCCGATCTGGCATTCTCTCTCCTGATGCCACGCACGCTAGCGGCGGCGTCATCATTTTCGTCAGGCAGGGCTTATCTTTCTCTGAACCTTCAGCCCAACCTTCTGTCACTCGGCTCCCGCCTCCGTTTCAACCCCACTCCAACTTTTCTTGGGGTCACCTTCGACCGCACTCTTTCCTTTTCTAAACATGCATCTTCGCTGAAAGCGAAGTTTTTCCCACGTCTCAAGGCCTTATGTTGTATCTCTGCTTCCTCATGGGGCCCCTAGAAGAAGTTCGTCTCTGTTCTGTATAAATCTTTTCTTCGGTCCCTTCCCACATATGCTTCACCCGGATGGTTTCCTTTCTTAAGCGTTACCAATATTGCCAAATTGGAACGCCTCCACTGAGCGGCCAGTCGCGCCATCAGCGGCTGCCTCTCGTCCTCCTCTATCCCACTTCTCCTCTCCGAGGCTTCTTTACCTCCTCTACCAGTCACCCTCACTAATTTCACTCTTTTGTGTTATGAGCGGGCTCTTCGTCTCCCAACCTTCTTTTTTATTTCAGGTTTGGCCGGAGTTGGAGTGAAACCAAGGCTCTGCAGATCGTCCTGGAGAGCTTTTGCGTCCACTCAAGCGCTCATGCTTCCTTCTACTTGTTCTAGGGAGGCTCTTCTTGCTTGCCCTCCCTTTCCTCCTGGGAATTTGCCTTGGTTCATTGTGGAGTCCACCCTCTCGTCTCCATACTCTCGCTCTGATCCCCCTTTCTCTCGCCAAGGTGCGGCGGCTCTCACCCACCTTGACTCTCTCCCACCATAGGATCTGTTACTCCGGACTGACGGCTCTGTTTTATTTTCCTTTGGCAAAGGCGGCTGTGGCGTACTTGCCCACGGCTCTCTGTCCTTCTCAGCAAGCACAGTATGCTCAAGTCTTTTTGCTGAAATCTGCGCCATTATGCATGCTTTTTGCTGGACTCGGCAGCACCAACAAGTCTGCCTCTTCCCTTCTCTTCTCCTCCTATCTGACTCTCGTTCTGTTCTCTTTACCTTATCTTCTCCTTCTACCTCAGTCTTTCTGGCAGGAACTGTCTTCTCTCTCCTCCTGTTCTATCAGGCTACAATGGGTCCCCGGACACTCGTTTCTCCCGGGGAACGACGCGGCTGACGAGCTGGCCAGCAGGGATATGGAAGCGGAAGCTGGAAGCGGAAGCTGGAAGCGGTCCTTTTTCTGTGAAAGCGGAAGCGCGAAAATCCCACCGCTTCCGCTTCCACATAGGACAGAAGAATGGAAGAAGAAAAGAAATTGGTTTTGCTATCCTTCGGAAAAGAGCGAATAGGGGAAGCATAAACATTAAGAAATGAGAGCAAGGAGGAGTCGTTTAGAGAGATGTTGACCTCTACATAATCAAAGTAGAGGTCAAGCGAAGAAAGAGGAGAGGTAGAAAGCTCATAGAAGAATAAGCCCTGCCTGACGAAAATGATGACGCCGCCGCTAGCGTCTACAACATCAGTAGAAAACATACCAGATCGGGAGTGAGTGCCATCGGATTGCAGAGCAGAGAATCCAGGGATCCGGAAAGAGGAAGACAAATTAAGGTTAGATTCCTGGATACAAATAAGGTCAAACGGGATAAGACGAAATAAAATGTAGCAGTTCAGTGCTCCTGGCTTGGAGACCCCCAGCATTCCATTGAAGAATCCTGAAGGAGTTAAGAAGGAGAAGAGAAAGCAGGAGGTAAAGAGAAACAGCCAGGAGCATGAGGCGGTGGTGAGGGGGCAGAGGGAGAAGATACAAAGTTGGACGAAAAACTACAAAAGGTTTGAAAGCGAGGATGGGGTGGGAGTGCTGCATTAGCAGAAGGGGGCCAGATTGAGCAGTGGAGGTATGCCAGCTGGAGGAGTCTGAGAAGAAAGTCACAGTGCTGGTAGGTGTGGAATCTCCAAAAAATACAGGAACGCAGCAGGGAAGGCAGCGCCAGGAGTGAGAGCTGCCAATAGTTCTGAATTTAGAAAAGGAGAGTAATGAGCACTTTAAATGAACCCAGTTAGAGCATGTGCAGCATTGCACTGACCTACCCCGCCAGGTCACATTTCCAGCGCACACTGAACAGGGAAAGACGAGACAAGGGTTAGGATGAACGTTGCCGCTTATCAGAAGAAGAAGAAGAATGAGAAGACGGGCAAGAGAAAGGCAGGAGAAGACAAGCCGATTTTAAAGAGATTGCGTTTTACCCTTTTGCGGTCGTTCAGGGGGCTGCACGGCGAAAAAATGGTTTGTGTGAGGGGAGTACCCGGGGTAACTGAGATCCTCGGAAAGGCCAACAGCCATTTTAATCCAACTTAAACCGAGTTGGGGGCCGCACCACCACCTTGAGGCGGCTGTTGATTGGTGCAGTTCAATTTTGCTCGCTTTACATGTATATACTACATATACGACAAAAATTTCGCACTTCACTATCCAAAAAAGATCGGAGTCAATACGTGTTTTGGAGATGGAAAGAAGGTCAGGAAAATGGGCCTAGCTAGGGGGGCCAAAGGGGCCATGGCCCCCCTGAATTTTAAGTCAAATTACAAAATAGTAACAAAAAAATAAAAACAAAAATTTTTTTGCCCTCTGCAGTTATATTAGAGTTTATTGTTGACTTTTAGCAAGGGCGGGTGGGTCGGGCATGACTTTTTAAACTTTCAAATGTTATCAAACAAGTTGTGTACGTTTTACACACTAAATATCGCCGAAGTTTTTCTTCTATGTCGCAGTCGAGTGATGAATTGATAACACAGCTCAACAAAAAAATATTTTTTTCTTTTTGCGATAGATCTTTCAACGATTTTATAGTATATCAGGTGCGCTGATTCCAAAAATGACTTTACTTTTGCTGAATTGGCTCTAGTTTTTGAGATAATGCAGACACAATAACTGGCTATAAAAGCTCAGATAACGGCCATATAAACTACACGTAAGAGGCAATTGTGCTGATAAGGAGATTTTGTTTTGCAATAAAGGACCAGTTGTCTCATTTTTAGAAAGGTTAACAACGCAGAAAAGTCAATAACTGACCATTAGCAATCTGGAGTCTAAAAAAATTCTAATGAAAAGTTGAAATGCAGTAACTTTTACTATATTTAGATTTTCATGTTTTCAGTTTTAGTTGCTTTATGTTGCCTGCTATGAGTTGTTCAAGAAGAAGTTGTTGTAATGACCCTGACAGTTTCTGTTACATATGTGGAGAATATATTCTTAAAGAGCATAAAAGGTCTATTACAGATTTTGTTCGCAAAGTATACCGTGCTTACTTTGGAGTTAAACTTGGAGACCGAGACAAGCCATGGGCTCCACATGTTGTCTGCAAATCATGTGTTGAGCACTTACGAAAGTGGACAAAAGGAAAAACTAAAAGCTTTAGATTTGGTGTGCCAATGGTGTGGCGAGAACAGAAAAACCACTTTAATGATTGTTATTTTTGTATGGTAGATTTGAAGGGTTTTAATCGTCACAAGAAAAAATCATGGATTTACCCGGACTTAGAATCTGCTAGGCGTCCTGTACCCCACTGTGAAGATATACCCGTGCCACAATTTAGTCATCTTCCAGAAAAACCATCAGAATGGGACTTTGTCCACCAAGATTCAGAAAGCTCTAGTGAAAGTGATGTTTCAAGCATTTTTGAAAAAAGCTCGACCAGTCCGAAGCAGTTTAATCAGGAGGAACTGAGAGATCTCATAAAAGATCTTAATCTATCTAAAGAAGCTTCTGAAGTATTGGCATCCAGGCTTAAAGACAAGAAATGCCTTAGCGTTGGTGCGAAAGTAACCTTTTACCGCACAAGGGAGAGCGACTTACTTCCGTACTATCGTTCAGAAGAAGGGCTTGTTTTCTGCTCAGATGTTGAAGGAGTTCTTTTAAAAATGGGAATACCTGAATATACACCTCAAGATTGGCGTTTATTTATAGACAGTTCAAAAAGAAGTTTGAAGTGTGTATTGCTGCACAATGGAAACAAGTATGCCTCGATTCCTATTGGCCACTCTACATTGCTCAAAGAAGAATACAACAATATTAAACGAGTGCTAGAAAAATTGAACTACTGTGACCATTAATGGTTAATATGTGTTGATTTGAAAATGGTCAACTTTTTGCTTGGTCAGCAGAGTGGTTATACTAAATATCCGTGCTTTATTTGTTTGTGGGACAAATCTGCACGTCAGCAGACGTGCTCGCAGTGACCACTGGGTGAAGAAGGAATGGCCTGAAAGAATTACACTAACAGTTAATGAATGTAATGTCATCAATGAGCCCCTTGTCCCAAGAGAAAAAATCATTTTGCCACCTCTACACATCAAATTGGGTACAATGAAGCAGTGTGTGAAAGCTTTGCCAGTACACGGAAATTGTTTTAATTACATTTGCAGAGTATTTCCAGGGATGAGCAATGAAAAACTAAAAGCAGGAATATTTGATGGTCCTCAAATTCGAAAGCTGATGAACGATCCAAACTTCACTGCATCTATGACTGAGAAGGAATTTGCTGCTTGGATTTGTTTTACTGTGGTAGTAAAAAACTTTTTGGGAAACAATAAAGCAAGCAATTACATTCAGATAGTTGAAGATATGCTTTCAAAATTTCAAAGTTTGGGAGCAAAGATGAGCATCAAGATTCATTACCTCTTTAGTCCTTTAGATAGATTTCCAGAAAATCTTGGGGAATTAAGTGAAGAGCAAGGAGAAAGATTCCATCAGGACATTAAAGTAATGGAAGAAAGGTATCAAGGACGATTGTTGGAATCTTCAACAACATATGCCATTTGCTCCTCACGCTAGAAAGTCCTACAAGAGGCGATTTGCTTCGTAGATTTGACAGAATGGTAGTTGTTAAAGCTCAGTATTTTTTAGCTTCGTTTGTTTAAATAAATAACGGCAACATACATTTATACGCTGTAATACTGGGTTTTAGTTCCAATACGTTTCTTGCAAACTAACGGTAAATATTGCTGTTGCATCCTTTTTTAGCATTGTAGTTTGCATGGATGCTTTGCATTTTTGTTTTTTTGCGTTTACGAAAGAAGATCGAAGCGTACAGTATTGATTAAATAGCATTAAATGAACAACAATGCCATATAACACAGTCGAAGTAATATTTTTACAAAAAAATGCAATTATCTCAAAAACTAAAGCCAACTGGCAAAAATGAATGTCATTTTCGAAATCTACGCACCTGATATACCCTAAAATCGATATAATATCTGTGGCAAAAATTTGTGTGTTGACCAGTGTAATCCAAGTTTTGGTGATTGCAAGAAATAAGCGTCTTGCTGAGCGCTTTCTTGTTTTATTGCGATGCGGACTTTTACGAAGATGTCGCTTCTTTTATCAGAACGTTCAACCTATCAGTGGGAGTGGTTTCCTTGAAATTCCTTAAATAGTGCGTTATACGTCACAATTGAAGTTGAACTATTAAAGCCGTTCTTGATAAAACTACATTAGATCAGTGAAATCGCATTCGCACTTTCTAAGTTTTGTACAGCAATTTTTATAGCAGCCACGAGCGTAGTTCGCAAAAGGCAAAATGCCGTTATAAGTAAATGACGTCACATAAAAAGTTGCAAAGCTCGGTCATCCTCTCAATTTTTTTCTGGCTACGCTCTTGGTCCGTAATGATGGTTAGAGTTAAAGTTAACTTAAAGTCAGAGTTAGTTGAGGATAGAGAGGGAAAATCAGCGCTATACGGTGTAATTTGTTGTTGTGACGACAGGTTTTTGTTGAGAGCTGTAATATATGGTCATACGGTTTAGATCTGAGAAGCATTAGGTTACTGTTCTAAAAGTGGTTGTAAGTAATGAAGGAACTTGTAATAACTGTATTTGTTGAAGCGTTTAATTATTTTTTGAATTGTAGAAACGAAATATTTGAATTTCTTGCAAGCAATTTGTGATTTCTAAATTTTTGTTAGTGGGGGTTCCGTGACAAACGCGAAATAACATTAGGGGTTCCGCGATGACAAAAAAGATTGAAAAGCACTGCTCTACATTCGACACGAGCTCTATTATCTAAGAAAAAGAAACACAGAGTAGTTCGAAACAATAAGCTCAAGCGAAGTAGGTAAAGTAATAGCAATAAATGAAGGTTTTCGTCTTCTCAAAATGATGAGGCAGGCTACAGACCCACAAAGGTCAAAAAAAAAATTGTAAACGGTCGTTTTTTGTTATTGGAAGCGGTTGAAAAATAACCACTTCCACATCCCTGCTGGCTAGACGGAGAGCGCTAATCGCGCTCTCTTCTAGTCTCTCTCGTATGCAATCTTTTTTTTTCTCGGACTGGTGGCATACTGTCTCATCGAAGTTCTTTGACACACAGGTTCCCTTAATTTCCATCAACGAATTTGTGCTCCCTTGTCACGCTCGCTGTGTTCTCTCTCGTCTACGGTGCAACGAACACAATCTAATGTTAAGCTCTTACCTCTTCAGGATTGACAGAATCGAGAATCCTTCCTGCAGCGCCTGCGGACACTCGTCCCACGACACCTCTCATCTCATTCTGCACTGACCAGCTACAGACTCTTCGCGCCGCTCGCTCTTTGCCGACTCTCTGTCTTTCTACGATCTCTGATCCAGGCCCTGAGGAGTTGCCCGGCTTCTGGAGCTCCATGGTCTTCCACAATGCCCCCATCCCTTGGAAGGTGTCGGGTAACAACAGCAGACATTACCAAACTACTTTCGACACTCAAAGAAGCGATGGCGATCGATCAGGACAACTTTAATGTTTCTACATTTTGGAATTTAGGAGGAGTTGATGGCACTCACGCACGGAGAGAATATATGGTGTTTTTAAATGGCCTGCAACTCTGCCATGTGATACTTCTCGTAAAATTTATGGTTAAACTGACAAAAATTGCTTTATCTGAAATCTGTTGAAATAAACACTTATCTCACAAATCACATCGTGATAATTGTAAATGCAAGAACATAAAATTATTTACATGTCTTTACATTAACATAATGAAAATCGAAGTCAATCGTGAGGAACAATAATCATAAAATATGCTAGTCCCAAGCTACAGTATTTTGTAGCAACGTTACAGCATTACAGATATATTTTTAGGACCGATTCCAATTAATCTCTGGCAGTCGATCTCTCGACACGGCAGATTACAGTAGACCCAAGCCCTTGGGCTCGCGTCTGCCGTATTTGCCTGCAGATGCATTGTGGTTATCAGTTGGAAAAAATGGAAATAAGACAATGAAGTTTGACGCACAAAACCTTCCGTCGCAGCACACAACTCCAGATGATATTCGAAACACATATCTAATATACGAGCACAAGCCACAGGGAACAGTCGGTTTACTATAAGTTACAATTTTTAAGTTCAATTTTAGAATTACAATGTTACTACCAATCTTCTACATGGCAGCTTATTAATTTTGCACATCAGCGTCACACAAAGATTATAAAAAGCGAACTTGCATTCTATGTGTGCTTGATTGTAACTTGACCGTAAGTAAATGACAGGACTGTTTCAATAAATAGGTCCGCGTATTGGACAGACCAAGTGAGCAAACTATTGCATACAAGTAACAAGGTTAGAGAAGCGGTATTCGCTTTTCTGTGTGAGATGTTTAAGTGCATTTTAAACGAACTGACAAAAGCTTCAGCCTTCCATTCCAAAATCTTTCGTGAAGCTTTCAAATAATTTCAGATCGTCGTCGTTAACAGTAGGCCGGGTACTTTCTTTGGCACGAAGCATGTCGTTCTGCAAGCAGAAAAACAGCGCATTGGCAAAAGTCAGCCAGTTACAACGCACGTGAACGACATCGAACCTTCCAAACGTCACTTTTTTTTAGCAAAATGTCTCACTCGAAATTTTTCGATAATTTTTAAAGAACTTTGAACTCACTTCGGTGTTGAGTGAAATCTTACTTTTTTCAATGATTTGCATTTCTAAGACAATCGAAAGCCTTCTTTGTGGAGGGAATATTCTTATCGTTTTATTCTACAGAAATCTTCTACTGAACTCGTTCTCACTGACAATGACAGACTTTCTTTTTATGTTTAATGCACAAAAACCGTAACAATCCTTTCATAAAACTGGAATATCAATCCACGCTAGCCTTGGAGAGTCAAGCGTGAGTTATTTCAGTAAAAATAATGCAGTATTTCCTTAAAATGAATCACAGCACATTGCAGGCGCCTACCACAAAACAGAACTTTAGGAGCCCCTACCCCTGTGAATACACCACTGCTCACGACTCCTCCCAATACAAACAATTGTGTGCAAATACTTACCATGCAAATGGCAGGTTCAAGCAGCTTATCGCTAGGAACATCCAACCACGACATTTCAGTAGCATGGGGGTCGCCAGGTGAGCAAGGGGTCAAAAGATCATCTACAATGACATTGGGATCGTCACGTGATGGTCCACGTACCTGAAAGGAAACGTAGTTACACAAAACCCATCATTCAAAAGAACTCATTTGCACTACATTGGCATAACAGCGGAAAAGGCTGTTGTGATAATTTCGCTAAATGATCTCGTTTGTTAAAAAATTTCGCACTGGTGTCAACATTGCCTAATACCTACGCTGCTTTTTTAATGGAGATCATCGTTGTTTTATAACCACGAAGGCGATAAATGGTTTTCTCCTCTCAGTTGGATTAAAGTAAGAGGTAAAATACAAGCTTCAAACTCATACCATACAAACTACGAGGCCGTTCCCGCGCTAACTGTGTTGAAACAAGCGAGTTTTGGGCACCCGCCAATGGCAGTCTGCTTACTTGAAGGACTGTTACCTCCCCTAACCTTAAATTGTTTGTCAGCAGTATAAATCTGGACATACATTTCATGCCATGCCTCCGATCCACCCTGGAAGAGAAATAAACACAACCACAAGATGGGTGAACACTTTGCAATCGCCTATTCTAAGCCTCTTAGATGATTTAATCTTTTTTGACATCCAACCTTAAATTTGTTAAGTCAATGCATATACCAAGATTTTCCATCTTAGCAATGCAAGCTAACTGTACTGTGGGTTATACATTTTTATCCTCTAATTACGGAAAAACTCGTTTGTCGGTAAAGTAAATACTATCACAACGTTGTGCCAGACTAGTGTGAGAATCCACAGTATGGCTGGTGCAATGCATCCTTACTATAAGCGAGCAAATAGCAGTTAAGTGTCCACCTCATGGACAACACAACGTAACCAACGTGAAGTTTACACTCAAAGCGATTGCCTAGATAGACGGGGCCCAATCCTTTAGACCACATTGCCAGGCAAGCCCAATTGCTTATCTACTTGACGAGCAAAATAGCAGTAAAAACAGACACTTACCCTTTTAAAATGAGTCGCTCTCTGCACTTTCCTGACCGGCATCATGAGGGCATCTCGAACAACAATACCAATATCAGCGCCAGAATACCTAATAAATAAGTTTTTCAACTTCATTAGTTGCCCGGGAGAACTACTCATAAATAAACAACGCCAGTCGCACTGGGCCAAACGCGAAATTACAGCCTTTTTACTTGGCCTCTGCTTAAACATCACGTATTAAAATCTTACAGCTGACTACCACAAATTGCTTTAAGTTACTTGACAAAGGATAATGAATAATGATGCGGTGTTAATAAATGTGTTACAAAAAAAATATTCCTTTGCTATTGGAAAGATCATACCTTTTTGGCTGAATTTAAAATGTTTCAACAAGTTTGTCTTGTTCCTAACAATAGTAAAGATTCGTTTGTTTACACCACCATAAGTAGCCTATCCACTTCTCACCCTTCAGCCAACAGGTCCACTAATCCTTGATCACAAAGGATTCACAGCACATTTTCAAAACTTTTAGAACATTTAAGGAACCCATTTTTAAGTTTTTAAATAATTAGACACTAACACACGCGCTCATTTACACCCATCCAATCACACTCACACACACAAATTCCGTAAAAAGCATTTCCTTACCCGTCAGTCATACGAGCTAAACTCTTAATATCATTCTCGGTCAAGTTGGTCTTCGTCTCGCCGAGATGGAGTTTGAACATGGTAATACGTGCAACTTCCTCCGGCAGTGGAATGTAGATACGGCGCTCGAATCTGCAACATTTCAAAGATGTTCATTTTAAAGCGACAAGGGTCAGGGCTTTGAAAGAATGATACGGGGCTAGCCTTTCCCAAAACGGGAAAAACCTTGTTTTTAAAATGTTGAAAACGTGTTAAGGAGAAATCTTTACTTGCTCCGATTCAATCTATTTTTTCTCCGAGCAACAGTTCCTGAATAAAATCTTGACAAGAACGCAATCGAAACGTTACGAGCTAAAAGTTGACTTTGCTCCACTTTTTTCTTGGATTGACGCGCACCAGTGAGATCGGAAAATCAGTCCTATGGTGAACTTAAACCAGGCAAAAAATACAAGATGATCAGGCCAGAGCAAAGCGGCAGTACATTTCAAACCAATCATGTATCTATTAGCCTCTCTAACAAAGCGGACAACATTTGGTGGGCGCTCGATAGACACCTTTACCGTCATGACAGATGAGCAGCTTCATTATGCCAATCCAGTAATGCCAGAAAGATGTTACAAGTTGTAGAATTGACAAGCTTCTCAAAATCAATTCCAACCTTGGCAAACAATTAACATGGCCATGAGATGTTTCCTTTAAAGACAAACACCGTAAAGCATTATCTTCCTTATATGACTAAAATTAAGCATCTCCTTACTGATAACCCATAATGAAAAGCAATAGATCGGTCAGTAGGTTGCTAAATACAGCCAAAATAATATGTGAGACTTTTACTGCGCATTTGCAAATTTCACTTCCACAACAGTATTATCTGTTTAATATTTAAATTCAAAACTGTGGTTACCAAACACTACATGTATTACCTTCTTCGAATAGCAGAGTCTAATTGCCATGGAATATTGGTTGCTCCCAGCACCAACACATTACTGTTATCGACACCAACACCTACAATAAAAGTAGCACATTTAAGAAACGTTGTTAGATTGACAAAGACGACGTGAGATGGAGGCATTGCATGACGCATCCGATTTCAAAACCGCAAACCCACTCAAGCAATCAAGACAACAGATAGTAAAGTCTGCCTTTCTTCATTCTACAGCAAGCAGTAACTACGGAAGTGGGGTTTGGTGGTGTCTTTGTTTAGGCCGACAATTCGTTGGTCAATCTGCCCACGAGAGGCAGGATGCAGTTGCTATTTCAACGCCTGATAAATAGCCTCATCAATTATTTTCCGAACTAAAAACGTGCTGATCAAGGTAACAGAGAGTGGCGGCCATCACGGACCAGTTACTACATAAAGATTAGTAATCCACCTCACAAATGCCGGTTTTACAACAGTGGATGCTCAATAGTCTTCTCTTGCAACATCATTATTTTAATTCAATGTCACACGAGCAGTTATATACTTCACATACTGATCATCAGTGCTCTTCAACCTTTTTGGCATCGGCGAACCACTGCTATACTTTTATGGCTTGGAACCTCCATCAGAGCTGCATTGGCTCTGGTTTTTGCGTAAAAAATTATTTCAGGAGTTCTCAAACTGGAGTATGCAAAATAAATATTGGGGGTACTCCAGCAAGTGTCTCGTACAGCCTACAGGCACATTGAAGATTTTTAAAAGCAGTCCATGTTTGTTGCTTTCGCCTATTCTTTAATTAAAGACTTTTGTTTTTTTTTGTTTTGGAGATCGACTTTACCAAAGCAAATATCTAGTCCATTGTTGTCACGAAAAACACATTTTCTAATGTTTTGTTGCTTACGCTCTTTCTAAACTTGAAGGCATTCCTTTAGTAATTAACTTTATGAAATCGAATTTGGCTTATTTCTTTTGTAGGGATACGCCACACACTTTGATTCAGCTAACAATTATGAAGCTAAAAAAAATTTGAGAATCCCTGTCTTTGTTCCTCACGAATTTCTAGTTAGAATCCGTGCATCACAACTTGTTTCGCAAGTGAACTAGTTGTGGTATTGTCAGTTCTTTCATACCATCCTTGTTTTAAAACATTAGACTTTACCAAACCAATTTGGCTGGCTGCTCTGAGTTTTTAGGCAAACAATATTGACATCCTTAAAAAAGGTATTCAACCCAATACGTGCATATAAACGCTCATATTTGACAAATAATTCCGATTGATCTTGAAACAAAGTAGTGGAAAAAGTTTGTGTTTTCGGTTGTCCTTAATTGTTGTTTTGTGTTGATGGAAGCTCTACGTAACGTATTTTACCACCATTTGGCAAAATCCGGCTTGCGTTTAGACTAGAGTTGTTGGGTTTGCCAAATTATTCTCGAAAAATTTTCAAAGCATTATGTTTTTCCAAATGAAGACAAAGAAGGAACGCTCACGGAACCCCCAAAGCTCACGAAACACAAGGGTTACGCAGAGCCCGGTTGAAGAGCACTGCTGTACAGTGTACATCATCCACCTTATCAGGCAGTGTCGTGACACAACATATTGCAGTAAGCTCTATTTTCAAGATTAAAGCGACAATACGGTTGTTAGATTTCTTAACGAATAACAGTTTCCTATTACGTATGTTTCTATGTATTTCTTTTTATTCTGGGATTTGAGGCTCGGTCCATTTGAAATTAATGTAGAATACACATCGAAGAAAGGTAGCACCATCACCAACCAGGTAGACGGTCAATGGCGGATGCAGAAATGTTGCCTCTTATCACACGTTTGGTGAGCAGTTTCACTACAATAACCCAGTGAAGCACAATTTCTTCTTACCAGGCATCAAATTACGACGACGAAACCGCCTCCAAATGCTCGCGGATATCGAGGTCGTGACATTAACTTTTTTAGACCAACAACCGTAACTCGTTTGCCTCACTCATCGAGAAAAAGCTTGAAAAACAACGTTGACTGACCTTGCATTTGAACAAGAAACTCTGTCTTGACTCTACGCGACGCTTCACTTTCGTTATCACTGCGCGAACCACAAAGTGAATCAACTTCATCGATGAATATTATTGACGGTCGATTGTCTCTTGCAAGTTGAAACAGATTCTTTACCAATCTGCCAGTACACAAACATTACCATCAAACACAAAATTAGGAAAAGTGACAGCAGAATTAATTCTTAAATCGTGAATACGGTGCTGAGTGGTCCAGTGAGAAATAGAACTTGCATATTCTTTTGTTTCATTGATTTTTAGAGCTGTCGCTCCTAAAATAGTTACTCCTTCAAAACTTAAAACCAGAGTTTAATACTACGTTAAAAAAATTTTGGCTGCAAAAAAAATCCACCTTAAGAGCCAACAAAACCCAAATGCATTGAAAATTTGGTCAAATAGTTTATAGAAATTGCTTTTAGCCGATCTAAATGTTCAAAAGCCGCGTTTTTTTGCGAACTCAAACAGAAGGTCGAAGAACCGGGGCTTCGTAAGGGCTGACTTGTTCCCAGATATTGTAGCAAAAGTCTACGTTTTTAAATTTATCGAAGCTATGGAAAGACAAAGATTTTGTTGTTAATCACTAATAGGTTTCATCCAAGATAATGAAAAATAAAAAATAACAAAACTACGTTGTAGCTCCACGCAAACATGGTCACCCGAAGCTACGATTTAAGGACTGGTCACGCGAGACTTGTCAGCACTTTTTATTAAACTCACTACCTGGGAGGACATTGCGTTTGATCGTTGTGCTTGGAGTGATGCTGCTACAGATGATGTTAAATCATCCTCAGGTGATTACATTAATTACTCTGAAGAAACATCGAACCGTTCGTAGGAAACGACCAAATGGGCTATGATTCTAGGCTAATTGCCTTCTCCTTGCAATGTTAAGTTGGCTATGTCGAAATCTTTATAATAATTAGCCTGGTTTTATTAACTCTTTAATTATCTGCCAGCAAACTTGCAACAACGATACCTTTCAGTAAACAGCCTAATGCGAACTACGCAGTTACGAAGAGCAAGCAATCATGCCTTCGCTACAAATATAAATCGCAGTATTCTTTCGGCTGTCAGTGTTAGAGTAAAATGCGTGGTGCAAAATTAGCCTTTGTTCGAGCCAGCAAAGCGTGCAAGGTCAAGTGTTATTTGAAACGCATTTAAAGAGGTGCAATCACTTTATATTAGGCATGAACATTAAAATCATATAGCTTCCTTAGTTACTTAAGTAATATGTCTGCAATGCGTACTGCAACAAGTATGACCAGAAACATCACAAACGTACTTTTCACTCTCTCCAAGCCACTTTGAGACGAGATCAGATGACGACACGGAAAAAAAAGTTGAGTTGTTAGCTTCAGTTGCTACTGCTTTGGCAAGATAGGATTTACCGGTACCAGGAGGCTAAATGATGACACAGTAGTAAGAAGTTACAGCCATGATACCAACGTTCACGGTCGCTAGCACTTTTTTGTGGGCACAACACAAGGGGCAATTGTTTCAACAAACGCCAACTATTATTAACGGAAGAAGTCATCTTCTAGTAAAATCAAAATTGTGCAGATACGCAAAGCGGATGATATATTATAGATACACTCTATTTCTCATTTATCCGAAAAGTACAGTCGCGCCCAAAAGTTTAAGACCACCTACGTAAAATTTGAATTTCTATATGAAAATGACAAAACTCTTGGTAATGCTACATCACATTAGCATTTATATTCTAAGATCATTGGTACGTAACAAATGCTTCTCGTGAAGCCTTTAATGATGAGATTTTGTGTGAAGTTTTTTTTTTGAAGCAAAAACATTTAGTTTTTCTCAAATTTGAATTCTGAAAATATGGGCAAAAAGAAGGGGTTATCAATTGTACAAAGGGCAAAAACTGTTACTTTGATTGAATATGAGTACTCAGAAAAGCAAGTATCAAAAAAACTAAAGTTTAGCAAAACAGCAATCCATCAGGCAATCGTCAGATTTCCAAATTTTGAGAGTTTTCAGGATTTGTACAAGTCTGGAAGATCTAGGGTTACCTCCCAAAAGGAAAATCACCAGATGAAGAGGATGGTAGTGTGCTAACCTACGAGTTTAAGCAAAAAAATAGATCGGCTTTGTTGCTCAATGGCACAGTTGTCAATAAAACCACCATAAAACGTCGTTTGACTGATGAATTTGGGCTAAAAGCTTACAAACCCGCCAAAAAACCTAGGCTTACCCCTTCCATAAAAGGTAAAAGGTATGCTTTTGCCAAGGCTCACCTGGATTGGACTACTGTAAACTGGACAAAAGGTTTACTTTCTGATGAGTCAACTGTACAGCAGTTTACATCTCGCAAGCAACTAGTGAGAAGATCAGTTGGCTCTAGATATGAAGACTGCTACGCCATCCAAACCATGAAACACCCTTCAAACATCATGGTCTGGAAAGCAATGTCTGCGCAAGGTACAGCAGAACAGTATTTCCTCCATCCAGGTACCACCATGAATGGCGCGAAATACCTAGATCTACTCAAGGATAAGTTAGAGATCCACATGATGGTGCATGATTGCAATGTTTTAATAGATGGTGGCGCTCCATGTCATAGGGCAAAGTCAGTGAAAAACTTTCTACAGGAGAAGAATGTTGATATACTAGACTGGCCAAGAAACAGTACAGATCTAAATCCAATGGAAAATTTATGGCATGTGATAAATAATGAAGTAGTAGATCAGCAACCTACCAGCATGGAATCATTAAATTCTGCGATAAAAATTGTATGGACTCAAAAATGACATCAGAATACTGCTGCAATCTCATAGATAGCATGCACCACAGAATGGCTGCCGTGGTGAAAAACAGAGAAGGCCTTACAAAATATTAGAATAATAAAATAAATGATATTTTCTTACACTTGTGGTGTATCATTTGTTTGATAGGTAAAGTCTCAATAGATAGGCAAAGGATCAAGCACATATGACAAAAATAAAACGAGCTAGGAAGAGACAAAGTACAAAGACAGTGAAAAGTCATGGGTGGTCTTAAACTTTTGGGCGCGACTGTATAATTTGAATCGAGATGGCCATCAAATGAATTTAAACAATGCGCGCCTGGCGCACAGCCAGAAATGCCCGATAGGTGACCGCATATAATTGTAAAGAAAAGCTAGACTTTGACAGCATTAACTCAGATAGTGAGGCCACAGACCAAGAAAACAAGCTTTTTTAATCCTGTGAATAGTGAAAATATATTGTACATATTGTTAAGAACGGTTATTTTATTCAATTGTATTATATACAGTACAGTATATACGTTTGTACTATTCGGACTTTTTCATTATCCGGACCGGTTCTTACACTATTTAGTCCAAAAAAACAAGAGCCGAGTGTACTTTACTCAATCATGCAAATGAGCACATGCTCCATTTGATATTTAGTGGTCAGTGCAAGCTACTGCTAAACCCAAATATCTGCCTGTACCATAAAAATAAAACAACCCCAACAAGCGAACTTGCCAGCTTTTCCCCCACGCTTTTATGTTCGTGCTGAGCGCCAAGCAGGGAATACCGTTTTAATGAAGTCTTTGGTGACTCGATCGAGGTTTGAACCAGCAATCAGCCACATTCGACAGTGGGCGCTCTAGCAATTGCACCATCATGGAATACCAATAAAAGCTTTGAAGATACCGGTGACATTAAACTCACAGTCGTAGCCTCAAATATCACTGGAACCGTTTTAGCCAGGGGTGTTCAACCTTTTCATTACAGGAGGCCACATTACCAACCTTATTTCAATTTACGGCCACCGGTAACTTAAATTGATAAACTTTTTAGTTCAAGTATAAGTGAAGATTTTTTCTACGTAAAGATGTAAATTTTAAATGTAAGCGTTTTGGTTCGAATTGAGCTATTTTTTCTGTCTGTGTAAATTTAAAGCTTTCTTTCCGAGAAGGAATCAACTTTAAATATATGCGCACCGTCACAGGTTGTGCATCCCTGGTTCTAGTCTTTCACACGATCATGATAACGAAAACCAGAGCGGTGGTGTAGTGGCTAGAGCACCCGCTTTACGGTCAGTAGACCTGGCTTCAAAACCCTTGTCGAATCATACCAAAAGACTTAGAAAAATGGTATTTATTATTTTCCTGCTGGGCGCTCAGAACAAAAGGGCAATCTGAAGAAAATCCGGCAAGTTTGCTTGTGCCCTTGGGAAGGGCACTAACGGGAACTTTATGTGGGAGATAGGCGGTGGGGGCCGAGCAGTATACCCGCTATGGTGGTCCAGTCTGAATCACGACATGCAAACAGAATATGATCTCATGCGCATGAATCATGATAAACAAAACTCTATTTGGCATTTTTTCTTTCACATAAATATGGCAATTAACCAACTGTGCAACTTACTCCATAAAGCAATATTCCTTTCCATGGTGTTCTCTTGCCTAATATACAAAAATATCGTCATAATCACTAATCACAAATCATTAGGGTGTTAAATACAGGTATCTACATTACTGCTATTAATACACCAAAATACTTAAAAAAGCATTAAACAAAACATAGGCACAATACCTGTAAAAAGATGAGGAAATTTGATTGGCAATATTACAGCTTCTTTCAACGATTCCTTTGCATCAGTAAGGCCAGCAACATCGCTCCATTTTACATTCGGTTTTTCAGCAACAATGGCTCCTTGAAAGTTTAAAATATAGTCCATAAAACAGTAAAGTTGAAAGCAGCCAATGTTAATAAAATTCGTTGGTAATATCGAAATTGCCACTCCTCTTTATAAAGTTCGGGTACGAGCACACAAATCTTCATAAGCACATGAGATCAGTCATCAAGCACAAAGTAAAAACACATGGAACAGAGCTTAATGTAAAGGTACCTGAAAGTTGGTCCCGAAACTTTTTCTTTTCAGGGTCGTCATCGTCGTCTTCATTGTCTCTATAAAACAAACAGCAACAATTTTCGATGTAGCTGTATCGTTCAGCGTTTTATCTCACTTTTACATTATAATGTAATTATTTATTCTGCAAAACATTCAATGATAAAATAATTCACGACCTGTATACAAACTGGCAAAATCTTTTTTGAAACCGAACCATAAAAAATTCAAATAAAAACTTCGTGAATTGGTAGTCTCTTGTCTCAGCCTATCGGTAAACTGGTCACAAATACATGTTTAAATCCATAGGACAGGTACATAAAACTCTACCAATTTCATCACAACACATTTAGAGCAACCCTAGACCATGGTTAAAACAACACTTACGATCCCTCTTTGACTTCTTTCTTTTTCTTTTTACCACCAGTTTTTTGACTTTCGAGATGCTTTTTTAACTGTTCAGCGCGATCTAAATAACCAACACACTTTGTCCTAATGCTGTTCTTTATGGCAGCGTTTCCCTTTGCTTCATCTGAAAAACATAAACATGATGAAAACAATGGAAGCAGCACAGATAATAGTGGAACTTCAAGATTAAATTTTCCAACATAGTTAGTGTATACCATATAGCTATAAAGATTTGCATAACAAAAGCAATGTGAAGGTACGGAAAAAGCAGCAACGTTTACAATTAAAATTTTGCTCATTTAACATTAAAAAATAAATTCTTGTTTTAATTTCGAGCAAGGAATGAGGTCAGGATGTGAATTTAAATACCTCATACAAATATATCATAAGCTTCACTATGGCAAAGAAGTGAAATTACAATTGATTTACAATGACACCTGAAGTCAGTTCTTTGTCTTCAAGTGTTTCTGATTTAAATTGCAAAACGTTATATGCATCGGCCGCGGTGTAATAGAAATCGTACCGCACTTTGTAATGAAAGGAATGGAGTTTGAAACTCCACAAAAGCACCACCAGTATCTATCAGAGAAGGCATCTGGAATTTAAAGTGCTGCGTGGTTCCAGCAAAAAAAAAGATGGTCTAAATGCAAGTGTGTAGTGATAGGCATACTAGGAATTAGCACGTCTAAGCCATCAAAAACATGGGAAAAAAGATGTACATTCGACTATATACAAACAAATTCTTTTTTAAAAACAGTGAACTCTATTCAAATGAAACGTTCTCTTTGAATTAAATTTCTGAAATGGTACATAGCAAAAGTGATGTACCTTTGTTGATTAGATGAGTGGTCTCAAAGCCGTAGGCTTGACCACAAAGAGGTCACATACAATTTTTGGTAAATCGCATGTTGTTTTTATCAGTCAGAAAAATATGTTGCTGCTGCTATTTCTTAGAATTGTTAAGGGTATTGCTTGTGGTAACAGTCAATTCAAATCAGCCAGTAGTCTCATTATTGAAATGAAAGTTTACGATTATGCCAAAATTAGGACTTTGGAGCAGAGTCCTGAAGCCAGACTTTTTCAGAGGAGCTGGAGCTCTTTGTGAAATTTAAGTGGAGCTGGAGCCTGTTGTTTGAAAGTTAGCTCTAGCTCTGATTTATTTCCCCGGATGTTACTGCTATTTTTGCATTTTACATAATTTAACAGCTACCCTTTACAAAATCAAAAATTTATATCTTTTATTAACTTGCCATGTGTTTAGTAATTATATTAGTGCAGGCTCATATTCATAGGTGCAACAGGCAGTACACTATCTAACCCAGCATTAGGTTTCCAGGCATTTAAAATTAAATCGACTGCTGCTGCTGTTAGCAAACTTCATGAGTACCATTGCTGCGTTCATTTTGTATTTGGTAAATATACTTTTTTTTGTTTTACAGATTTCCAGTAGACTATTGGTATGTTATAGTAAGATCTATACGAATGCTAAACCAAACGTAAGAATTTCAAGCTAAATTTTAGTTGGTTTTGCTATTGCACTAAATAACTATAAGCGGAGAAACTGAAAAAGTGTGGTTGCCCTTTCTTCGAGAAAGTGGATGGAGAGGGTTATGTTTGTCAAATCAAAAAAAAATGGAAATGTTTGTAGGGACCAAAGTGGGATTAAAAGTTTCAATCTGAAGCGTCACATTGAAAGGCATCATCCTAACGTTTCTAAATCTATTGTTGAAGAACAAGCAAAGAAGCAAGCGAATGTTCAAAAAAGCAGTAAAAGCAAGCAACAGATATTTTTAAAATACTTGCTGAGTGAAAAAATTACTGTATCAATGACAAAAGAAAAATTCAAACACCATTTTATTTAACTGGTTGTGGGGAATGCTGTGCTTCCAAAGCTCTTTTCTTCACATGCCTATGTAGGTTTGCATAGAGAAATGGCTGAAAAGCTTGGTGTTTCACTCTCAAGCATTAGAAATCTGATTTTGTGTAAAGCTGACGAACAGAAGAACAAATTAACAGAAGAGTTATGTGGTAAACTTTTGTTTTTAAATACGGATGGATGTACCAGGCACAGAACAAACTATTTTGCATTGAATGTTCAGTTTGTTGATTCCAAATATGAAGTGAAGATCTTTACATTGGCAGTAAAAGACAGAAAACCAACACTCGAGTGATTATGTCTGTATCGTATCTTCAGATGGTTGATTGCGACAATTTCACGCATTTCTGTGCAGTGTTGTTTAAAATGCTAAAATCGTTACGAGAGCAAGGTGTTTTGAGCAGTGGGCATTGCAGTAGGTGTTCCATTGTTTGTGTCTCTGTGCCACAATTACACGAGGGGTCGCCAGTTGGTATCCCCATTTCAATAAATTTGCCTTGGTACGGCCTATGTCAGATCTAAGCCGATTGAGTGTTTTCCATGTTGGCCAGGGTGCATTGCTTCCTAGAGGAAGACTTTCAGATGGTTAAATTCCCATATTGACAGAGGGTGGGTTGGATTTTAACTTACTAATTCATCGTTCCCCGTTTGTCTCTGCTTTGGGCTGGACATGGTTCAGAAAAGATCTTCTTGATTTCAACCTTGTCGGTGCTGGCTCAGATCCAAACAGTGGGTGTCTTGGGTCAGTAGATTGACGTAGTCTTTCTGCTCTGCTGGCTGTCTCTCTTCTAATTTTGGGTGGTGCAATACCAGCAAGTAGGTGTAGGTTGCTAGTGTTGGTAAGTTTGAGACAGGCTGAGATGGTTCAACAAGCATTGTTTTGGGCTGGATCTAATTTGCTGGCATGTACGGATCTTGACCATACAGGACATGCATATTCAGCAGCTGTATAGCACAAGGCCAGGGTTGATGTTCTGAAGGTATGAGGCACGCATCCCCATTTTGAGTTGATCAATTTCCTCAAAATGTTGTTCCTGGTGTTGACCTTGGCCTTTGTGCTCAGAATATGACTTCTATAGCTGAGTGTGCGATCGAGTTTGACTCCCAGATATAAAAGGTTTGGGTGGTATTCCAGTGGTGTTCTGGATCAAGTAACTGTGATATCCAAAAGCTAGTTGAAGATGTTCCCCACGACTTTGAGATGAGCAAACAACAAGTTTTGGTGACGGATAATGCTTCAAACTTGTCTCTAGCAGTCCAGAAATTATCTGAAGACTCCATCGCTGTTGCAGATGAAAATGGAGATCAACTTAAAGGCACTGTAACATCACATGAAAAAACTAGCATGGCTTTTAGGTATGATTCTGAGTTTAAAACCATGACACATATGCGATGTGCTGCCCACATGTTGCAGCTCACAATACGTGATGGGTTGAAAGTGAGGCATGTTGCTTCACTAATCAGCAAAATGCGTTAGGTTGTCACAGCTGCTGGATCACCAAAAATTGATACAAGTTTGAAACGAAAAACAAAGGCGCCATTTTAGATGTGGCAGCATGTAGCTCATGCTGGAACGCATTCTTGAATTAAAATCTGCCTTGATAGACATCGTACATCCTGTGGTATCATTGCCTAATGCTCAGTGGAATGACATAAAACAATTGGAGGGTTTGCTTTGCCATCCTTTTCGCACAACCAAAAAACTACAGGCTACTGATTTGACACCAGGGTTATTTTTCAAAGAATGGAAAAAGCTAATTTACAAATTTTCTCAACCTAGTGGCATTTTGGCAGATGCTATGCGAACATTTATGGAGTGCCATGAAAAGGTTCTTCTTTGCAACAACGTGCTACTGGCAGCAGTATATGGTGACCCCATGTACAGGGTGACATTAAACAACGATGAACATGAAACATGGAGAGCTGCTCCATTCCAAATTGCTCTTTTCCCTAAATATGATGAGGAAATAAGAACTAGTGAAAACCTGTTTGATAAAGAAAATCAAAGCAACAGAAAAGAAACCTTTCATCTACCTTAGACTCATAAGATGAAGACTTTGAAAAGCTGCTTGACAGGCATGCAAAGCGCTGCAAAACTGACACAGAAGATGTAGATGGAAAGTCATCTCCACTTCGACTATTCAAAATGGACTTCAACAACACATTAACAGAGATGGAAAACATTGACAGTTCACCAAAAGTGTACGTCACGGATGCAATTTCTCGCTACCCAGCCATTTTGCACAAAGTAGCATACACTAAGTCACTGCTTTACCATCATCACAAGTTAAGTGTGGGGAGGCTATTCTCTGCACAGTGCATTATTTGGTCAGACCTGAGAACTTCAGTAAAAGAAAACATATAAGAGGGAATCCTATTCCTTCTCATGAATAGTTTGGCAAACTTTATGCTTTAGACTGTGTATTATCACATAAATAAATGGTTTGAATTCAATCAGTTGTGTAAATTTTTGCAGTAGTGACAACTCACAACTGAAAACTAAATAAATGAAAATTTACAAATTTCAAGTTGCACAATGCACAAGCATGCTTCAACTAAAATTTTGAATCAATGGAGCCGGGGCAGCAGTATCAAGGAGCTCTGGAGCTGGAGCTAAATTGTGGCAGAAGAGAGCTGTATAGCTGGAGCAGTAGCAACAATTACATATTTGTGATTACTCCAAAGCCCTGGTCAAAATCCCCCATTCTGGTAAATTTTGCTTCTGCAAACCATGGCTCATTAAAAGTGCATAACTACTTGAAAGGTGATTTTCGGTAAGTGATAGATTAAAAAAGGAATAGGGGCTCGAGTCAAAGGGCTTGTTATTAAAAAACGGCCCATGGAATAATACTTTATGTTTCTGAAAGAGCACCAGAGATAACTTCAGAAATGGAATAGAGACAACATACAATGTTATGAGAGGACTAGCATCCAAACTTTAAGCAAATGAATACATAAGCCCGCTTTCTGGGTTTTCTAAAAATTTGAAAAAACAACTACACCCTTTGAAGAAGATGGTGGTCTGTGGTTGGCAGTTGGGCCTTGACCCATAGCAAAATGCTTTTTTATTTCCTCCAACTTTTCGAATCAAATCCCCAACACTAATTTTTGAGTAAAAGAGATCAGGCTGTTTCTTACAATTCTTTTCAAAGTTTTAAATTTCATTTGCTTCAGCAACCTCACTGAAGACAAAGTATATTCATGCAACTCATTAGCTGCAAAATTTACCACACACACTAAAAAAAAATAAATAAAAAGCATGTACGAAGTATTTTACCAGAAAATTACCCACCATAAAAGATGCTGCTGGTGAATAAATAGTGAGTTACAACAATTTTAAATAACGATTTACTCAAACGGTTTATTTGCCTTTTTTTATCCTTTACATCAAAAATAAAACTTTCACATATGATCACAAGATCATGGGCGTAAATAAGCCTTTGAGCTAGTGCAATACCTGAAGCGACTCACAAAACTTCACCTTATATTTCCATGGGCCGGTATTTTTGTAGAAGTGAGAACCTAGTTATATCTTTGCTGGATGACTACACAGTCAAAACTAAGCCAATGTCTTTGATAAACCTTTTCAACCTTAATTGCTTCTTTTTTATATTTAATATATCTACATACTAACATTTGAAAATAAATATTTTATGCTGTAAACAATCAATATAATACGTGAATATAAGCTCAGTGCTAACAGATTTTGATTTAAAAAAATTTGAAGTCACCTGAACAAGTTTTGAGACGCACTTAATTAAAATATGCACAGGTTTACCTCATCTGAAATATCGTTGCTTAGCACACTTTTTTATGAAGTTTACGTCTGTGTACCAGCACTAAACTTGGAATCAAAATCATAAAGCAGAAATGCTTACATTTTATAGCATGAAGAAAATGTTCCACTGCACTTTCATACAATCGAAGTGCTTCTTGATAGTTGCCATTTTTGTCTTCCTCAGCTGCCTGCTTCACAATTTCAATAGCTTTCTGGAATACCAAAAAAGTTCTTTAATCATTTGACACCTGCTGAATTCCTGGTTTGACTCAAAGTTCATTAGCAAGGATATTTGACCATAGTTCAGATCTTAGCAAATTATTTTTTGAATGGTTAGCTGAGACAATTTGGCATTGAGGTAAAGTGGCATGAGTCTTAGACCTGCAATAGAGAGAATGTCAGTTAAGCACTCAAAGCGCTTCTTTGCACGTGTCTCAGCCAAGAAAAATCAATCTTTGCTTTATGCTGTAATGTTGGGTTTAAACAATCGCTTACAATGCAGCAATGACATCTATGGGAGACTACTGACCAGAATACTGTAAACCCATTTTAGTCTACCCAAACTCTGTATATTATGTCAATTGACTTGAACATGTTCTCATCATCATTATCATTGTAGTTTCTCATATTTTTCAGTTGGTTCAGCATCAACCATTAATTACAGTGGGATAATTGTATATGCTGCTAGTGCTGTTGTCACATCATGATTAGAGCTTTTATAATGGAAAATTATTTCATTCAAACGCAAAGAAATTTTGATTTTTTTTTAAGACTTTGTTACACTACCAAAATAATATCAAAGAGTCAGCACAGAAAAAAATGATTATCACTTAAAATAAATGTTTTCCGTTCGTAATACCCTAGTCTAAAAAACATCTAAACTGGTCACTAAAAAAAAAAATAGTAATATAAATTTCTATTACCTAAATGATTTATCTTTTTCAACAAAAATAAATCTTTTGGCTGGAAAACATCACAGGTGGTGTCCCCACATAAGAGCTAGTCATGAAACAGCAAGGCCACAAAAGATCTAGTTTCAAAAGAGTTGGGGCCACAAAGTTAGGGTTAGGGTAAGGCTAGCTATTTTGTAGCACAACCTCTTTTGAGCAACTAAATTTTTTGTGGCTAGCTATCTTTGGATATTTTTGTACTTGCTCTTTTTGTGTTGGCTTTTTGGGACTAGCTCTTTTGCGGTATAACCGAGCCCATCATATAATTTCTGAAACGAATAGGTAAGTATAACTTACATCTAAAACAGATCCAGATGCCATTATTCCACTATATCAAAAATTAAGAAAATTACAAATACAAGCAATTAAGACACCTACTTTTTAACAGCTCTTGGCCTATTACCTTATACAAGGAATCAGCAGAGCTGTGGTATAATTTTAACCTACCAAATCTAGAATAAACAAAGATTGTTTTACTTTCCTAACACCAAATCAATAGCCTAATCAAGATGTTTTGCAGATTATTTTTTTTGCTTAATGGTATTAATTTGATGTGGAGAATTTGAACCAGACGCCTTTAAACTGAAGTATTCAGGTTCATTTTAGCACAGGATATCCAAAAGTAAGGCTTTCATCATAAATTCTTTTAACAATTGTCAAAAAATATAAGTTTCTGCCATGTTATTTCTCTTCATCTTAGAAAAACGGCTAGTTTATATTGTTAAGCTAAATTTGGGTATTTTAAATAACATTTCCTGTTTGTTTACAAATTGGTAATTTTCTTTGACATGTACAGCAGTGCATTAGTGTATATTTCTACGGGTTAGAATGACTCAGCCACCAAACAATAGCTTGTAAATGTAACTTCAAGGCCGAGGCTATTTTTCCATGGATGACATTTTCCCCTTGGACTCGATTTTGTCATTAAACATTCCTGATTGTACAGGTAGTTAAGGTTTTATAAAAATGTGATCACAAGTGGTTTTGTTTCCATGAGATATTAAAACATGACTTGGCAAAAATTTAATCCATACTGTATACCCCTTTGGCATACATTGCAGTTATGTAATTAAAAAAACAAAAAAAATTACTCCTATACATCATTCATAAAATCCAACTCTGAATCATAAAAATATAATGCAAAGAATTAAACTCCCTGTCGTGACATTCAAACACAGCAACACTACCAACTACATCATTGCAATGCTGAGTGCAACATAACAAATGTGCTTATTCAAAAACACACAAATCACATATGGTAAAATAGAATGTAGGTCTATTTTGCTATCAACTGCAAAATAGCAACTATGCAACCTTAAACCAAAGAACTTCTTTCTCAAATGATATTTGTTTAATATTCTAATTCAATCGCCTCAACATATAGCCAAATAATTTTGGTAAGTTTCCAAACTATGGCCTTTATTATAACCATTCTGGCTTAAGGTTGTTTAGGACTTTGTTTGTAAGTTTAGTACTTTTTAGTACAATTGTTAATGTTGAATACTATCAGATGCGAAGTATATGAGAAAGTACTTTTTGAAACATGTTTAACCAATTTGCTAATGAACTGACAAAAAATGCATGTGCTAGCAAATCTAAATGATCACTGCCGAGATTTATATGCAAACTGACATCCAAATTGAAATACAAACTTTGACATTGCTTTTAAACAATACTAAAACACAAAACAGGAGAATGATTATTGAATGCATAACAAAATTTGTAGATGAGTGATTATCTTTGGTTTCTAGCTAATCGTGCTTGTAATTATTTTTTGTAAACAGTGCTCCACAAACTTATTAACAAAGTCATTGCAAGTTGAAGAACCTGATGAAGATTTCCTAGAATTATCAATACCAGAAAGTCCTTTCATACTGCTAAATAAGGCTGACTGGTCATCACAGGCAATTCCAAATTGATTTCTAAAACATGAAATCTTTTTTTCCTTGACAAGGTTTCAGATGAAATTTAATTAGTCTTTTGCTTTCTGCCTCAGTTTGCATGCAACTAGACATAGAGACTGTAGCGTAGTTGATAGAAATCAACAAATTGTAAAGCTGGAGATAAACAAAGATCCAAGATTAAACTGTAAATATTATCAGTGCATTATGCAGTAGTTCTAATTAGTACATGTATGCAATGTCCAGAAACATCCACTTTATAACAAGTTTCCAGTTTAGGTAAGAACTAGGGTTAGGATAAAGGTTAGCTGACATCTCAAGACATCTTCACGTACATTGTGAAAATCTACTATCTAGTAGAACCCCATACAATGTGTCCATTTTCAACAAAATGAAATGACCAAACTTTTACGATGCTTGAGCTGGTAGTTAAAGATTTTGGTTCTGGTAAATACTTAGCTTAATTGTGGGAAATGGCACAAAAAGCCAACCTTCATCAACCTTAATGCAGCATATAATACCATGAAACACCGTCAACACCTTAATAAAATCAATGCCCTCACAAAGACACAACTTCACCTACTTTGTTCAAGCTATGCAAGAAAACAAGAGATGCAACGTTCACCTAAATGGGAAAACACCTGCTGAAGAAAACAAAAAAGAGTCTACCTCGAGACAGTAATCTTGCTCATATTCAATTTAATATCACCTCCCATGATCAGCCACATATGTAATATCTCTACATTGATGACCTGCACCTGGCAGCACAACACTCAAACTTTAGCAAAAAAGAATGAATCCTAGCTGCAGCTCTTACAAACATCCACAATATTGTGCAGTCAGTTAGCCAAAACTAAACCTGGTCGAAACACAAGCCAGAATATTTCACCAAAAGAACTAACAACTGGTAGCAAAAATCTCTTCAAATGGTACCATGCTGATCCACCAAATCTATCTGTTTAATTTTGGAGTGACACTTGACAGAACACTGACCTTCAAGAAAGATTTTGCATTACATTATAGCAAAAGACCTTCAAATACTTTGCCAAATAAATCATTAAATTCTAAGTGGGGAGCTTCAGCAGACATCATTAGAACTACAACCATATCCTTTAGTGGAGAGCATGTATGTCCTGTATGGCAACTTTCCAAACACACAAAAACTCTCAATACAAGCCTTAACAAAGCTTTAAGAAAAATCGCAAGGTGTCACACCAACATCTATACAGAAGATACATTGCCTGGCAGATATTTCTTTTCCTATATCTGAATACACATAGCCTCTCACACTGAAAAATGTTTTAAAAAAATGGACTCACAATAACTCTTTTCTGACTTTCAACTCTCTGCATATGAGTCCTATACAAAACATACCTAAGATGTCTATGATACACACAATGTCCATGATGATGTGTTGACACACCAACTAACTTTAAGCATCACCAGAACCTTGTATAAAGGGGATATTGTGAGACATTGTAAACACGTACTTATTAGAACTACCAAATGCATGCCACCTGAAACTCTGACTGTTTCCTCTACTGCACAACCGGTAGTACTAAACAGGCATACCGGTAGTTCCGTTTTTCAGAACAACATGAAAAATATGTTTGATCAGTCTAATAGAACAAACCTTGCAACGATCCCATAGGTGACTATTTCATGGTCTCCAATGCAGCCATTTTTAATGTAAAGCCTAAATTTCTAGTGAAATATCATTTCCAATTTTAACTTTAATAGGCCAAGGGAAATAGCAATCTAGCTCAAATACCAACTGCAGTTGATTACTACAACCTTTTTGGATTTCCATACAAAATGACATTCAACTAGCAAAATAACAAATTCAATTTCATCAAAAAATGCACTACAGCTTTTAATGTGAAATCTTATTGTATCTACTCAATGCTTAAATCTAAACTCATAAAATTTATAAACTCATAAAATTTTGAAAAGAAAGAAGCAAGGCTTCATTATATTGGCGTGACTAATTTTTAGTTGCACACCTCCCCTACTACCCTTGAACTATGCCTATTATGCCTGTACTATACCTGTTTATAACCACCACTGCAAAACAGCTCTCCAAGGTGATGCTCCTTTTGCCCCACTAAGCATTGAGAAACAAGACAATGCCATCCTGACTTTCTGTGCCAAACCGTAAGAGAATCTACCTTCAAGACACCAGGCGAGCCTGCTTGATTGGAATATCCAGAATAGAGTCAGGACAGGTGTTAACATGTTGCACAGCCTTATTTGCTGTGCAACTGCACAACTCTATAGGAATACAATAACAAAGATAACACCAAATGCGACTGTGGGGTAGGACCTAACTCAATTGCACACACACTTTCTGCAATGCCTGCTGTTGAGTCACACCACCAAAGACCTCTCAACACTCAATGATCATGCAAAGTGATACCAGTAGGTGGAAACTTGGAAAAGAACTCTTTTGGCTGGACACAACATAAGAAACAAACTAATGCTGTTTTGGTTAATTTCAAAGAGTAAAATTACAAAAAATTAGATAAGAGAAGATTTTGAGAAACAACTAAAATGCAGAAACTTTGAGAATTACATGGACTAGTCCTAACACTGATGGTTGCCGATAATTTTGTAATTCAAACATTTCCTCTAGTCTATTTTGTGCCAAGGCAAGTATCTAAACTCCTGACAATTGATAATGTGCAATAATTGCACATAATCAGCCACATTTTTAAAAGTTTTTAAGGTCATATTTCACAATGGAAATGTGGAAATGGATACTACTGAAGCAGAGAAAAGATGATCAGCATTTCAGGGTTGGAATTAGGGCTAAGAGTTACCAAATTTTTTTTATGACTTGCTAACCAAACTTGAGTCAGAACATGACCATAACACCAGACAATGAACAAATGTTTATTTTAAACCTTCATACAGTAGAAATATAATATAGGGAAGGGAGTCTCTATCTCGCATTTTATTTTAACAACAACTTTGAATGTAGTTCTCATCTTCACATATATTTATTGGTACTTGACTGCAAGGACATTCTTTGGATCTTGCTTTTTTTTAAAGATGCTTAGGTGTTGCATTTCAAGTTAGATCTTGCCGTTTGTAGACTAGTTTTACATCAAATTCACTAATGACATTAGGATACTATTTGGTTGTTTGCTGTCATCTTCACTGCCTTCTTAAACTTGTTTTCAATTTTGAATTCTGCACCTTTCTGTTCAGTATTATTCGCTTGGCAAAATGCATCTTGACTAGATAACCCTGGGGTTCTTCAGTGCTTTCTAGTCTGAACAGACAGTTTCCAATTGCTGTGATAGGTTTTTTTTGTTTTCAGATTTAGAGCCGAATTTATAGTTTGCTTAGAGTGGAATTTATGGTATTGTTTGTTCAGACAAAAATAAATTTAATTGATGTAAGGTTAGTAAAAGCTAAGATTAGGGTTAGAGTTTGAATTAGTGAGTGTTAAGATTTGATTTAATTCAGTTAGTTAATGCTAAATATATGAAATGTTCAGCAATAATTTTGTATAAATGTTTAGCAATTCAACAGCAATATAATAAATGTTCAGCAATTTGCCGTACATTTCATATATTTAGCATTAAGTGCAAGAGATACAAGATGAATTCTACCATTTTTGCTAACAGATACAAAACTGCATTAATGACAAAAACACTCTCCAAAGGTGAAATGCCACCAACAGTACAACTGCCATGTGCTTAATCAAACCAATTTGAAAGAAAATCTTAATATCCTTTGGTGAAGTCAGATGAGGCTAAAACATGAAATTATTCTGCAAGTGTAGGCTATGAAAACAATTCCTAGTTTGGTAAATGCCAAGGTTTATCTAATAATTTTGCAGGCTGGCTTCAGAGTTACCTGGTTAGGATTTAGATTACAGTTAATTAGCGTTAGACTAATTTGCCCAACTTTGGTCTGTTATCAGTGTCTTGGGCAGCCACATACAACTGTGACTAATTTACTTTAATAACCAGCATTGTGGCAACCTATGCAATGGAAAACATGGCCCCTATTTCTTCTCCTGCCTATGCCTATGGCAATTGACACTTTCCACTATGGTAACAGCAATTGATATACGAACACAAATATATTTTTGAAATTAGCTATGCTGCTAGGATTACCTGGTACAGATAACTTGTACAAAATAGGCAGTAGCCATTTTTTCAGTCAACGACATTTTACTTTCAGATGCTATTTTGCTGTGAGTTATTTGTGATTGGTCAATCTTAATGATGTACTGAACATGTGACTTTTGGTCGTTTCTAATTGATCAATTTTAATAACTAGTTAAAAAATTTTTACATCCCTAAGTGTCCACTCCCCTACCCTGCACTCTCCCTTCCAATGTACATTACCCCATACATTCACATACCACGCCTCTCCCTCCACTGTACACTGCCTTTTTCTAAGTGCCCTGTCAGCCAAGACTCTAACCCACAATCATTGCACCATCCACGAACCACAGCGTCACTGGAAGAATTGCAGTAATTATGCTAATATAAACACACATAAATGATTACGGCAAAATAGTCTCCAAGGGAAAAAGGACATCAATGTCAAAATAGCCACTTCCTACAAAATAATAAATTAAAAAAGTAACATAGATTATTTAATGCTGTTGCCAAATAGCAGACAATTCTCATCTACATTCATTCATACCACAGATTGATTTACTCTTAGCCTACAGTTAAAGAATTTTGACCTAGCCTATAAGCATATCTTCAAAAACACTGACAGTTGCAAAAATATCAACAATCAACCAATTCACGATCTCACTACCTTCACCAAACTAACATTGGAATCGCAGTTCAAGGAAAACTATACTGGATTCTAATTTCTTCACTTTCTTTGTTTCTTTTCTTGAGATAATCAGTGGTCATAAGTTAGTGAGTTGTTCTATTCTAATTGTGCTAGGTTCCAGAGATGAGCGGATCTAGGTTTTTTTCAGATCCTGATTGGAAACATCAAATCCTAATCCTAATTCTAGTCCTGAATTTGGATTTTGGAAAATGTTAAATCCTAATCTTAATCCTAAAGTTGTAGAACCTGATTTAATAACCTTGCAGGGTTTTATGGATATATTCGAGTTTGGAGATAAATACCCTAAATAAATGGGAACTGATTACCTGCCCACTCAGGTTAAAAACTTGGTACACCTAAGTTAAAAACAAACTTTTTAAGAAAAAAATACATATATAAAAATACAGTAAAAAACACTACAAGTTGTAGTGTTTTTAACGGTAATAAACAGCTCTAACTTTCCGTTACCGAGCACAGTGCCAGCGAGTTGAAGCTACAAGTTATATATACTATTTTTTTTAAGTATTTATTCTCCTTCGTGGGACAGCGAATTGTATCACTAACCTGTTGGATTACAAGTCCTCAGACGAGCTACTGCAGATATACCATATGGCAAGTTTGCAAAAACCTTGTTCACACTTCGAATACATGCAAGACATTCAAATTTATTTAACTGCATAAACACAATTATTACTTTATCTACTTTGCAATCAAAATATCAAAAATGCAAATGCTTAGTGTTAATCCAAAGTATGGCAGCTGCATTGTGAATCTATGTACAATACAGGCAGGGATGTGGAAGCGGAAGCGGTAGCTGGAAGCGGAAGCGGTACTTTTTCTGTGGAAGCGGAAGCGCGAAAATTCCACCGCTTCCGCTTCCACACAGGAGGGAAGAATGGAGAGAGAAAAAAATTGGTTCTGCTATCCTTCGTAGAAGAGCGAACAGGGGGAGCATAAACATTAAGAAATGAGAGCGAGGAGTCCTTTAGAGAGATGTTGACCTCTACATAATTAGAGTAGGGGTCAAGCGAAGAAAGAGAGGAGGTAGAAAGCTCAGAGAAGGATAAGCCCTGCTTGACGAAAATGATGACGCCGCCGCTAGCGTATGCGACATCAGTAGAAAAAATACCAGATCGAGAGTGGGTGCCATGGAATCGCAGAGCAAAGAATCCAGGGATTTGAAAAGAGGAAGATAAATTAAGGTTAGATTCCTGGATATATATGAAGTCAACGGGATGAAACGAAATAAAGTGTAGTAGTTTAGTGCTCCTGGCTTGAAGACCCCCAGCATTCCATTGAAAAACCCTGAGGGAGTTAGGGAGGGGAAGAGAAAGCAGGAAGTAAAGAGAAACAGCCAGGAGCTCGAGGCGGGGGTGAGGGTGCAGTGGGAGAAGATACAAAGTGGGCGGAAAAAGGATAAGAGGTTTGAAGATGAGGGTGGGGTGCAAGTGCTGCATTAGCAGAAGGGAGCCAGATTGAGCAATGGAGGCATACCAGCTGGGGGAGTCCGAGGAGAAAGGCACAGTGCTGGTAGGTGTAGAATCTCAAAAAAAGCAGGGAGGGCAGCTCCAGGAGTGAGAGCTTCCAAGAGTTTTTAATCTAGAATAGGAGAGTAGTGAGCACTTTAAATGAACTTAATTAGAGCATGTGCAGCATTACACTGACCTACCCCGCCAGGTCACATTCCAGCGCACACTAAATAGGGAAAAACAGGACAAGGGTTAGGATAAACGTTGCCGATCATCAGGAGAAAGAGAAGAATAAGAAGACGGGCAAGAGAAAGGCAGGAGTACAGAGAAGACAGGCTGATTTTAAAGAGGCTCTGTGCTACCCTTCTGCGGTCGTTCAGGGGGCTGCACGGCGAAAAAATGGTTTGTGTGAGAAGAGTGCCCGGGGTAACTGGAACCCTCGGGAAGACCAACAGCCATTTTAACCCAACCCAAACGAGTCGGGGACCGCACCACCACGTTAAGGCGGCTGTTGATTGGTGCAGTTCAATTTTGCTCGCTTTACATTTACATACTACATATACGACAGAAATTTTGCACTTCACTATCCAAAAAGATTAGAGTCAATACGTGCGATGGCTCAATGGCGTAGTGGTTAGAGCGTCCGCTTCGCAGTCGGTAGACCAGGGGTTCATTCCCCTTGTCGAGTCAAACCAAAAGATTTTAAAAAATGGCATCCGCAGCTTCCCTGCTTGGCGTTCGGCATTTATGGGAGGTTGTGGAGGACAAGCCGGCAAGTTCGCTTGTTGTGTCCTTGGGCAATGCACTTAACGGGACGCCCCGTCTTTATATGGAAGACAGGTGGCCTATAAACCTCGAAAAAGGCAACTCCCCAGCGAGTGCAGACTTCCCGTCCAAAGTATAGCGATACAATTTGCTTTCTCGTGAATGGAGGATAAATATGGCAAATAAAACAAAACGTGTTTTGAGGACGGACAGAAGGTTCGTAATGATGATTAGAGTTAAAGATAACTCAAAGTAAGAGTTAGTTGAGAATGGAGAGGGAAAATCAACTCTATACGGTGTAATTTGTTGTTGTGGCGACAAGTCATTCTCGAGAGCTGTAATATCGAATCATACTGTTTAGATCTGAGAAGCATCAAGTTAACTTGTAAAAGCAGTTGTAAGTAGTGAAGGAACTTGTAATAACTGTCTATTTGTTGAAGTGTTTGATTATTTTTTGAATTGTAGTAACGAAATATTTGATTTTCTTGCAAGCAGTTCGTGATTTCTAAATTTTTGTTAGTGGGAGTTCCGTGACAAACGCAAAAGTACATTAGGGGCTCCACGATGACAAAAAAGATTGAAAAGCACTGTTCTACATTCAGCACGAGTTTTGATATCTAAGAAAAATAAACACAGAGTAGTTCGAAACAATAAGCTCAAGCGAAGAAGGTAAAGTAATAGCTGTAAATGAAGGTTTTTGTTTTCTCAAAAAGATGAAGTGTAGGAGAAGGCAGGCTACAAAGCTCCCAAAGTAAAAAAAATTGTCAACGGTCGTTTTTTCGTTTTTTGTTGGTGGAAGCGGAAGCGGAAGCGTTTGAAAAATAACCGCTTCCACATCCCTGAATACAGGTACTGGTATATAAACAATATCCATATGTTGGCCAATCTTGCATATAGCTACTGCAGCCAACAGCATCGCTAAAAACATGAAAAAAACAAACTGAAATAGTTAGCAACCTCAAAGTGTTGTTGCAATGAGATAAAAAATATGGTGTCTTATCAAAAAACTGACATTCTCACAAACACAGTAAACACAAAGGTGCATGGATTCCCAACAGTGCTAGCAAAAGAAAAAAAAGAAGCACACAGTACATTCAGTGTAAAGAAAAACTATTGGTATATACAAATACACATCCTATCATTTCAACTGTATTATACGACTAAAAGTATAAAAAAACAGCAATTGCTTTATGTGCTATTTGATGCATCTAAATTACATATAATATACAATATGTAGATTCTCTTACACATGTGTATACCGGTATATATATATATATATATAATATACATATAAAGTAGTCACTTAGCTTCACAATGCTCAACAGAAAGCTTGCCGGAGTCGTAATATATTTCTATTATACAGCTACAGAATTGACTTTGAAACGTTAAAATTACAACAGTCTGTTTCGCCTAGAGGTTCATCAGGTGGTGCGTCTGCAAAATACATATAAAACACTATATAATGCTATAAAAACTAGTATAAAAATGTAAAATTTAAAAATCAACCAATAGATGCAATACATTTGAAAATTCAGAAACTAATGCAACTCGTCTCTACCGATGATGGCCTTGCTGTATTGAAGGACGCATCTGGACCCACAGCAGAGCGAACCAGGAAGAAAATAATTAAAATATTTCAGGAACATTGTTTGAAAATCACAGCAGACACCAATTTAGTAGAAACGAACTTCTTGGACGTAACCCTAAACCTAAAATCAGGAAAATACTGGCCATTACGTAAGCCCAATAACTCCCCATCGTATGTGCACAGTCTATTCAACCACCCGCCCATAATTAAAAAACAATTTCCGATTATGCCTTTCCAACAATTGCCGTACTAGCAAAACGCCTTTTCAACCTATCATGCAACCACGAAGAATTCGCAAAAGCCACACCAGAGTATGAAGAAGCTGTGCGCAGGAGTGGTCACAAGAGCTAGCTAAAATATGAAACGAGTCACTACCCAAACAAAAAAGATCTAGAAAATGAAAAATTATATGGTTCAATCCATCACATAGTAAGCACGTTTGCACCAACATGGGTAGGGAATTTCGCTGACTCTTAACCAAGAACTTTCTACCCAGTCATCGATTGCACAAGATCTGCAACAACAACAACAACGTGAAACTGAGCTACAGCTGCATGCCCAGCATGGCAAATCTCATTTCCAAGAATAATAAGACCGTGCTAAAGAGAAAAGTCAATTGCAACAACACCACATCACAGTGCAACTGCAAAGCCAAAGCCTGCTGCCCCCTAAAAGGAAAGGGGCGCGAAAAGTGTATCATATATAAAGCTTCACTAACATCTAATAGCAGCACCATGCACTACCTCAGTAGCTGTGAAACGGATTTCAAAGCCCGTTTGTACAATCCAGGGATATCTAAAACGACTATAAAGCCTAAATCAAAATGTTCTTCCCATTAAATTATTTACAGAAGCTAACATACGCATCTAAACCTTGTCGTCAGTTCACTCTCAACCACGTAGTCAGTTTACTCTCAAAGCAAAGTTCGCGAAAGAGCAACAAAACCAGTAACCCCTCAGTGCTCAGCAGTCATGCGGAACGCTGCGGAGTTAGCAATCCCGTTGCTCTAGATATCCCTGGTACAATCACAACCAGAGCTTTAAATACCAACGAAAAAGCAATGCTACCGAGCTTTCAAAGGCAATTTATAGACCAGAGAGAGAGGGACGGATAAAAGAATTGGTAGATGGTCAGAACCCAGTTCCTGACTCTCTCCGGTCTATCGCCCCAACGAGCGTCTCCCTTCCTTCAATTTTCAGAAAGCTCGCTGGAATGGCTTTGCCTCCTACTTCGACTTTCATTGTCCTTCTGCAGAGGAATACTCGTCTCTTTCTCTTTCCTCTACTGCTGCTCTCTTTACCTCTCTGGCACTGAATGCGGCCAAATCTCCCATTCCTTTCGGCCGCATCAAACGCCATTCTAAAGCCTGGTGGTCTGCTAAGGTGGAAGAAGCGGTTAGTGAAAAACGCAAGGCTTTCGCTGCCGCTCACAGAAGTGATGAAGATCGTCAGGCTTACATCTCCGCTTCTCGATGCGCCTCGTCAGTCATCGCCAAGGCCAAGGCTGAGGCATGGCAGACGACTTGCTCTTCTCTTTCACCTAGGTCTAACTCTAAATCTGTACACTCTCTTCTTCGCTTTATCGCTGGCTCATCTTCCTCGTCTTCCTCCTTACTTAATTTCCTTAATTGTTCTTCTCCCAGGAAATTCGCTTCGGTTTATGCCGCTTACCTGAGATTCCACTTTTCTATTTATCAGTCAAAGGCCCTGTGTAGCAGAGCCAGAGGCTACTCTTCTGAGCTCTGCCGAGCCACGTGTCCTGAGGAGTCTCACCCGTCCTTTTGCTCTCCTTTCTCACTCGCTGAATTTCTTGCGGCTGCCTCCAATCTCTCCTCGTCCACTGCCATTGGCTCAGACAAAGTTGCCTATCCCATGCTAAAGCATCTTTCTCGTTCTGGCATGGATTTTCTTCTTTATACCTTCAATCTCTCCTGGTCTTCACATTCCTTTTCTTGCATCTGGAAGACATCTTCTATTACTCCCTTAGACAAGATGGGAATGCCTCTCGACTCTCCTGCTTCCTTCCGGCCAATCTCTTTCACCTCCTGCGTATCAAAGCTTTTTGAACGCATCATTCTATCCCGTCTACTCTTTTTTGTGGATGCAAATTCCATTCTTTCTCTCAGCCAGGCCGGTTTCCGCCCTGGATGGTCTACACTAGATCAAAACGTGTTCCTTTCTCGGTCCATTTCGGATGAGTTTAACATACCCAGGCCGGGCTCTCGACGATCCTGTCTATTATCGATTTCTCCAAAGCTTTTGACTCTGTCTGGCATTCCGCCCTTTTCCACAAACTTATTTCGGCTGGCCTCCCTCCTTGCTTTGCTCGTTGGACTCAATCTTTCCTTTCTGATATGTACGCTTGTATGGTTTATCAAAATCACGAGAGCCGTTCCTTTCGAGTCCATCGAGGTGTTCTGCAAGAATCCGTTCTTAGTCCTGTTCTTTTCTCTCCCTTCATCAATGATCTCCCTGCTTCTCTGCCTTCTTCCGTCGCTGCTCTCTTTACGCTGACGATCTGGCCATTTGGTCCTCCTCCCTCTCGGTCCCCACTGCGGTGGAGGCCACACATGAAGCTCTGTTTCGATTGGAGCACTGGTCTGAGTACTGGTGTCTTCCTCTCAATCCGAGCAAATGTGAGGCCTCCTTCTTTTCAGTGGATCTCCACCAAGCTAACCTCCAGCCCCACCTCCTCTTACTCAACTCCCGCTTCCGTTTCAACCCCACTCCAACTTTTCTTGGGGTCACCTTCGACCGCACTCTTTCCTTTTCTAAGCATGCATCTTCGCTGAAGGCCAAGTTCTTCCCACGTTTCAAGGCCTTACGCTGTATCTCTGCTTCCTCATGGGGCCCCTAGAAGGAGTTCGTCTCTGTTCTGTATAAATCTTTTCTTTGGTCCTTTTGCACTTACGCTTCACCAGGATGGTTTCCTTTCCTAAGCGCTACCAATATCATCAAATTGGAACACCTCCACCAAGCGGCCAGTCGCGCCATCACCGACTGCCTCTCGTCCTCCTCTATTCCACTTCTCCTCTCCGAGGCTTTTTTACTGCCCCTACGAGACACCCTGACTCACTTCACTCTTTCATCTTATGAGCGGTCTCTTTGTCTCCCAACTTTCTTTCCCATTTCAGGTTTGGCCAGACTTGGAGTGAAACCAAGACTCAGCAGATCGCCTTTCAGCAGTAGCTATTTTGCAGTTGATGGCAAAATAGACCCACAGGCTGTTTTGCCGTACACGATTAGTGTGTCTTTGAATTTTGTTATGTTGTTATTTATAGTGGTTAAGCACATTTGTTATGTTGTACTCAGCATTGCAATGATGTAGTTGTTAGTGTTGCTGTGTTTGAATGTCACGATTAGAATCAGGGTTATATTCAAATCAAAGCTGAATTTTTTATGAATCAGGGCTGGATTTTCTGGATGATGTAAAGGAGTAAATTTTTGTTTAAACACATAACAACAGTGTACACCTACGGGGGGTTGATAAAACATCAAGGGGTGTACGCTATGGATTAAAATTTTGTCAAGTCACGTCTTTAATATGTCTTAGAAATAGACCAATCGCAAACCACTCCCAGTCACGTTTTATAAAACCTTAACAGTTTGTCCAGTCAGGAACGTTTGATGGCGAAACAGAGTCAAAGGGAAAAATGTCATCAATGGAAAAATAGCCACTGCCATGGAGTTACATTTACAAGCTATTGTTAGCAGACTGAGTCATCTAATCCAGTAGAATTATACACTATGCGCTGCTGTACCTGTCAGTGGAAATTAATAACAATTGGTAAGCAAACAGAAAATGTTTTTAAAATACCCAAATTTAGCTTAACAATATGAACTAGCTGTTTTTCTAAGATGGAAAAGAAATAACATGGCAGAAACTTAAACTTTTTGACCATTGCCAATCGATGGATTCATGATGCAAGCCTTGTTTTGGGATATCCTGTGCAAAAATGAGCCTGAATGCTTGTTTGAGAGCGCCTGGTTCAAATTCTACACAGCAGATTACCATTAAGAAAAAAAAAAATTACAAAATATCTTGATCAAGCTTTAGAGAGTAATTACCGTATTTGCCGGTGTATAAGTCGACTCGTTGTATAAGTCGACCCCCTAAAATTCGACGGAAATTTACGATTTTATGATATATACAAAGTTGAATTTCATGACTCGGTGTATAAGTCGAGGTCGATTTTTTTAGGTCGATTTTTGATCGAAAAAGGTCGACTTATACACCGGCAAATACGGTAATTTGCTGTTAGGAAAGTAGAACAATCTATCTGTTATTATTGTGGACTTGATAGGTTAAAATTATACCACAGCTCCGCTGATTACTTGTGTAAGGCAATAGGTCAAGATTTGTTAAAAAGTAGGTTTTGTCTTCCATGTTTGCATTTGTAATTTTCTTAATTTTTGATATAGTGGAATAATGGCATCTGGATCTGTTTTAGATGTAAGTTATTTACGTATTTTCTTCTGGCTAATTACAGTGGCAACACTAAACACGAATATACAATAAATGTTACTTGAATAATGGAAATCTCAGAAGTAAAAACATTTACAAAATTTGAATAATTCGTTAGTTACTAAATAATTAATAATGCATATTTTAATGCAGTTCCATTATGTGTTTTTATCCAGTCGAGGAGTTATATTTTTTGTTTCTGACTGACTTCTTAGAATTTTAATATTTTTGTTTTGGGGCTTTTCTCATGGGGCCCCTCTAAGTAGTCCCTCCCTCTGTTGTATAAAGCTTTTCTTCGGCCCCTTCTCACTTATCCTTCACTCGGATGCTTTCCTTTCTTAAGCGTTACCGATATTACCAAATTGGAACGCCTTCACCGAGCGGCTAGTCGTGCCATCTCCACCTGCCTCTCGTACTCTCCTATTCCACTTCTCTGAGGCACCTTTACCTCTCCTTCGAGTCACACTGACTCATTTCGCTCTGTCCTCTTATGAGCGGGTTCTTCGTCTCCCAACCCGTTTTCACTTATTCTTTTTAAAAGAGTACAATGAAATGGTCGATAACAAAAGCTTTTAGATGTAATTTCGTGAGCTTCACTTTTCCTTAAACAATTTTTGGGCTATTGCCTAGTCTGTTGGACCAAGAATAATTAAAAAACTTACCGTACCGGTAGTAATGATCAGATAATGGTTGTTTTTGCTAAATTACCCCCAACTATCTAATTGGCAGAAAGTCATTTTTAGCTGAGGAGCAAGTGGTATTTAGACGGTACTTTTCTTAGGGCCGATTTTTTTGCAAATTGGCACACAGTGGTTACCAAGTTTAATCTGGCCAACTGACAGATCTAATCTCCACCAAATTGCTTTTGATTAAATTTCTTTGTTTCCGAGTAGCAAACTAGCTATAATTCATTTCAATTTTTAATTAATTTCTCATTAGTTTTCAAAATAACCTCAAAAGTTGGTGTTCGCCTTATACCTTTCCAGCATAAATTACCGGTTTTGGTCAGCGACTTTTTTCGTGCGAAATGTGTGACGTCATAAGCAACCTTCCTATAGTGTCTGCTATCTACCGGCAGCCTAGCTGTTCAGTCACTGTGGTTACCAAAAAAATGTACCGTGTATCGTGTAAATCGAATAGGAATAGTTGTATTGAGTTACCCACTTAAAAAAAGGTCTTCAATTTTAAAACTGGCAAATTTAACATCTAAAACTGCTGAAGCGACGAGATGGAGAATATTAAGTTTTAAAAGTTCGTCTCAAAAAAGATGTCTATTTCAAATTGGGCAAAGTTAGTACCAAAAAATGACCGGAACCAAGTGTTTGGGAAAACTAGTAGTTTCAAAAAGCTGAACTCCTAAAATTAAATCCTCCTTTCCACATTGAGTAAACTTTGGCTTTTGCTACGGCGTCGAGAATATTCGCAAGTTTTCCACGGGCGCTGAGAGTAAAAACACGGGAACCACTGCAATAACAGGTAGGGCGGCCTGAATTTTCAGTCACTTTCCAAAAGTTGATCTCCATTGAACACGGTCTTCAGCTTCGTTTCGAAACAAAGATAGAAAGATAATTACATTTCAGAAAGTTGATCTCTCCAAAATGATCTTCAAACTTTTTGTTATGAAAAAATAGCCACCGTCAAAATGTTGAAATTCAAAAATACCGTTTCGACTTAATCCGTCTCCGAGAAAGTATTCCAAAAAAGTCTTGAAGTTTTCGGGGGTTCGTGTTTTATTTTTCGTGGAAACCGGATTCAAACGGCTTTTGCGCGTTCAGAAGGTTGCAGATCCCTGGGTTGTAGCACCGACAACATCCTTGAATTTATCTTCGGGTTGTGTACCGCAGAATCAATCTCGTTTGCCAAGGCTACTGCGTTTTAGTGAACGATAGTATGACACTTACATACAGCAGGAGAGTTGCATATCGGTACATTTTTTACAAAGGCATCAGTAAGATATTGCGTATATCCGCCAGATAATCCCTTTAAATCATTTTCCAAAGGACAATGGAGTTATTTCGAGGCTTGAAGGCACAGTCATGCGACTACTGCCCGACCAAACAGCTAGATCAGGTTGTTGCGTAACTGAATGCTCCACCCCTTTGTCTAGCTTCGGCAGCGGAAAATATTAAAAATCGTTAGCAAAGGTCTGCCTGCATTGACTGAACTAAACTGGGCAACCATATATTAACAGCAAGAATGTATGTTTTGTTTATTGAAATCGAAAATCAATCTTCATCTTCTTCGGAAGATTTGACAACTTTTTTCATTTTCCATCGCTGCACCCTACCTTAGAATAATCAAAAATAATGAGTTACAAAATTGGTCGTCATAATAGCATCAATGCATTTCATACAATGTTCTGCGAGAAATTCTGCTAAAGTTGAAAATTCTTTATCGACAGCGGCAGTGGTAATGTTTGGGGGAGTGGGTTGAGGGGGGCGCCGCCATCGTCGTGGTTGAGAAATTTCCAATTTTAGTAGAATTTCGCGCCGAACATTTTATGGCTTGAAAAATTAATAGAATTTTTTTGAAATTTATTTTTGAACGATCGCTTATTTTTTTTTAATAAAATTTAAGTAGAAACGTTTAGAAATGGTTCACGTAAATTCACTTTTTCTGTTTTGTAAATACAGTAGAACGTCGATTACTCGAACTAATTGGGGCCAGGGGTGGTTCGGATAAGCGATTTTTCCAATAATCGAACAAACACAGTTTTACAATAAAATAACATATACACACACGGTGATTTGTTGTACATTATGAGCAGTATAGTAATCACTCATTTGCTTTGTTTTAAGTTTGCTACGCTTTTTGTCGCTGCCAAGTCTCTCATCCTTTTCAGAAGCAGAAGCTGGGTTGAACAACACTCACTCTGTCGTTGACACCCCCCTATGGCAGTTTCAAATGCATTAACTTTTGTTGAAGTGGTGTTCGGATGATCGACGTTGTACTGTATGTATAGAGTTATCAAATCTGTGTTTACTGCGCAGTTGCATAAGTTTAACATAAGCTTGAAAAGGCTTGACAAAATATTCGGTTTGGATTGACCGCAGCGAAAGTGTTGGATTTATTACTTGGTTGAAAAAATAACGTGAATATTTGTACTAGTTGAAAAAACGTGAAGTCATTCATTAATAAATGTGGTTTTGACTCAGCAATAGCAAACTTAAAAAAGTGACTTACAAAGCCGAAAGTCTGACTTTTTTGTACTTTGAAATTTTTAAGAGTGCTCAAGGTTGCAAGTTCAAAGCTTGGTGAGGACAATTACATGAAAATTTTTAACTAAGGAATCAAGGTACTCCGTGAATTTTGTTATAAAATCAAGTGTGTTGGTGTTTAACGTCACGAGTTTGGTGGACGTTGTGAAAGCAAGCAAATCATTATGGTTTTCACTTTATGACTACGCACTTTTTTAATGGCACCAAGATGGTCATCCCTTTTAGTTGGTGCACAAACATTGTAAATTGAACAAGGAAATACAAATACCAAATATGAACAATGGTTTGCAAGCAAATGACCCATCCTCTCATTTCCGTCTGAGAAAGGATGCAGAGTTACAAAGTTTTATGAGATGCAGGTGGCACATCGGATATACATAGAGTTTTGTTGAACTCTATCGCATCTAGATATGATATACAAAGAAAAGTCGTTTAAAATTTTAAGTAGTTTAGTTCGAATATATTAATTTTTGTTTTATTCAAAAACCTGTCATCACCCATCAACACGTAACTCACGTTATGCTCACTTAAGATCGCATATATTAATTTTCTTTTTGTTTAAAAACCTGTAAACAGGCATACCGACGCGATGGCGTAGTGGTTAGAGCGTCCGCTTCGCAGTCGGTAGACCTGGGGTTCATTCCCCTTGTCGAGTCATACCAAAAGACTTTAAAAAATGGTATTCACAGCTTCCCTGCTTGGCGCTCGGCATTTAGGGGAGGTTGTGGAGAACAAGCCGGCAAATTCGCTTGTTGTGTCCTTGGGCAAGGCACTTAACGGGACGCCCCACCTTCATGTGGATGACAGGTGACCCATAAACCTCGAAAAAGGCAACTCCCAAGCGAGTGCGGACTTACCGTCCAAAGTATAGCGATACAATTCGCTTTCTCGTGAATGGAGGATAAATATGGCAAATAAAACAAAACAAATAAAACAAAACATGTAACTCTAACTTCTTTGTTCACTTGTACATTAGTTCGTGATAGATATTTTATTTGAGATTCTACAAACCTCCATCCGTTATGAAAGATGTCATCACAGTTTAGCCTCCAAACAACGAATATTCAAATTTCAACCCTCCTTTGTTTTTGTTGTAAACCACAAATATAAAGTGATAAGTAAAAACGCACGCATCAACAATTACAAAGCTGCAACTTTGCAACCCAAAATTGATACAAAAAATTGCATAAAATTTTAAGCAATTTAAATCGAACATATTAATTTTCTTTTGGCTTTATTTAAAAACCTGTCACCATTCATCAACATTTAACTCTAACTTGTTTACACGCTTGCACATAAGTTCATGATAGATATTTTAATTTAAGATGCTACAAATCTCCATTCATCATGAAAGATTTAATCACAGTTTTGCCTTCACCCGATGGATTTTCAAATTCAATTATTTGGGGTCAACCATTCTGAAAAACGGTAATTGTAAAAGGTAACTTAAAAGTCCCGGATAGTAAGACCATAACTGCATCCAGCGACAGAGTTCTGCCTCGAGCGTTAATGAAGCTAACTTTTTAACTTTTGTTGCTCCCGGGTCACTCTTGGGCAAGGTGTAGCACCTGCTAGCCCCCCTCATTAGAGAAACAACAGTTTGGCACTGAGAGGGATGTATTTTTTTAGCTATTTTCAGGTGTTTTTACATAGGGTAAAATTTTGGTTATTTGGTTGACTGCTTTTTTAGTTTCTTTTTTGTTTTGTTTTTTCAATTGTTATGCTCAATGTTTTGTCAGGTGCGGTGACCATGCCCCTTTCTTAAATCTATTTAACATAGTTTAAAAAAATTTGGGTATGTTTAACGTCAATCGTTTTGTCCCCTGCATTCCTTTTTCGCTCGTTACTTTTATCCTATTGTTGAGATTTTTTGTGTTGAGAAAACAGAAGCGAAACAAATTGCCAACTACTACTACTAAGAGGAGAATTCACGCAGATTAGTGTGTTTGAGGGAAAATAACTGCAGTAATATGTGATAAAAATATATCAGTTAAGCAAAAGATAAAATCGTCAACGTTTGGAATTAAAATATTAGGTTGTGTTAATTAATTTACATTAAATTGAAACTATAGCCTAGTTATTGTAAAAATCAACTCTTGAAAACAGTGTTGCAAGTCTTTAAAGTCATTTTAATTAAAAACGACGTCAAATTTACAAAAACTTTTCTTAAAAACAGTTTTTTGTCGCCTCGATTTTTTTCAGTTTCAAATGCTGTCAGTTCTAATTCATTATATTACAGTATCAAGTTTTTTGAGCTTCTATTAAGTAGGTGAAGCATTAAAACATTTAGAATTAAGAAATCATATTGCGTTAATTAACTGAAATTCATAGGTAGCCATTGTATAAGGAACAGTAATGGCAAAAATCAATTTTTGAGAACAACATTTCAAGTTTTAAAGCTATTCTAACAGTACAGTATTTAATTGGTGACAGCAGGCTTAAGGTCAAAATTTTGTTAAACGTTGTACTTAAATACAAATATTTTCAGTCTATGTTTGTTTTAGCCTAAGTGTGTTAAGTAAAATGAAACAATGTAAAATAATTTTAAAACGAAAACTTTACCAGGTATCGAATTTAAGATTTCATGCTTTCACAACGACGTACTCAGATTCTGCTTCACTCTTAACTGATATGATATCTGCAAAAGTGAATAATAGCTACACGCGACAACAAAATTGATCACAAAACCTGTTTGAGTGATAAACCTAAACAACAACAGTATTGATTGCATGAGGCTTTGAGAATCAAATAAAAGCATAGTCAAGTAGAATCGAACTCAAGTTAAGTAAAACGAAACAATGTAAAATAATGTTAAAACGAAAACTTCACCAGGTATCGAATTTAAGATTTCATGCTTTCACAACGACGTACTCAAATTTTGCTTCACTCTTAACTAATATCTGGCGATACGATATCTGTAAAAGTGAATAATAGCTACATACGACAACAAAATTGATCACAAGACCTGTTTGAATGATAAGTCTACACACAACGGCATTACTTACAAGAGCCTTGAGAGTATCAAAAAAAAACACTATTGATTAGAATCGAACTCCAGTTATGTAAAATGAAAAACTAATTTTAAAAATATGAAGCTTTACCAGGAATCGAATTTAAGATTTCATGCTTTCACAACAACGTACTCAGATTATGATTGACTCTTAACTTATACCTTGCGATATGATGTCTGCAAAAGTGAATAATAGGTCCACACGACAACAAAATTGATTACAAGACCTGTTTGAATGATAAGCCTAAACAGCAACAGCATTGATTGCATGAGGCTGTGAGTATCCAATAAAAACACTGTGAATTCGAATCAAACTCAAGACCTTTTAAATAAAGCATTTTAACTTCGAAGTAAAGCTTGCAGCTGATTCTTGTTACCGGTTTGAAGTTGTGTATAAATAACATTAGTTTTTCATGGAGCAGATCAATTGGTTTTGTCTCGTTTTGAGACAATGTTTGGACTCATGGCGTCATACAAGTAAACAAAACTAATCCTTACGATTAATGCACGGTCTCGTAAAACGATATTGTACGGTACGAGCTACTGTGTCTGCTTGAAACGCTGACAGCTTAATTACGTAATGCAGAAACCTCATAAATAGCTTTAAAACAGTTGAATTGATGAATCTTTTTGTCTGGAAATCCTGTGAACGTGTTTTGGAAACAAATATGCTAAACATTTTAAAATTTGCAGAAAGTAAATTGCAGAAGTAAAGTATTCATATTCTCAAAGCTTTTCGTCTGACACTTACTCCTCCTCCTCCTTTTCTTCGTGCAATTTTTGTTGAGGTGATGCAAACGGCTACTTCGTCCGTCGAATTCAGTTTCAATAATATAATGCACCGGAAAATAGATGGCGTGGCTATGGGTTCCTCACTTGCTAACATTTTTGTCAGCTATTACGAGACTGCTTTTCAAAAGAGTGAACAAGCCTATTATGTATTGTCGTTACGGTGATGATACCTTTGCAGCTTTCAACGATGAAGACGAATGCAATGAGTTTCTTTCCCATCTAAATTCTCTCTATCCATCGCTTTGTTTTACTTTTGAAAAGAAATACAATCGGACTTTGCCCTTTCTTGACGTCATGGTAGAAAAGAACGATTGCCAATTCGTTACCTCTATTTACAGAAAGCTGACTTTCACTGGCTATTACATTCGCTGGAATTTTTTTTGCCCCGTGAAACGGAACATCAATCTAATTTCCACTCTTTGTCCACAGAGCTCTAGTCATATGTTCCGAATCTACTCTTTAAAATGAACTTTCCAACATTCGTTCAATCCTGATCAACAACGGTTTCCCTAAAGCTGTAATTCACACTGCTATAACCAGAAAGATGAATCAGTTTCGCAGACCAACGCAATTAGGTCTGAAGAAATGCCCACCTTATCTTCACTTGCCATGGCTGGGCAATGTCTCGATGAGGTACGAAATGCAAATTAAAACAGCCGTCAAACGTTGGTACTTTGCGGTTGAGCCACGCATTGTCTACACTGCCAGACAGCTTTTGCCGGCAGCTCAAAAGGATGTACTACCTGCTTCGCCTGAAAGCAACATTGTTCATCAATTTCTGTGCCACTGTAATAGTTGGTAAGTGGGTCGTACTTCTCTTGCAAAATCCGTCACGTGTACGTGAATGCAATGATGGGAAATTTCCCATTCTTTCCCGAGGCCGCACTGCTTTTCATTTTACTACCCTTGAAGCCACTTACATCAAAACATTTAAACCAAGTTTATCCAAACAAAAGGAATTTGTTCATGGTCTAAAAATCGCATATTAGTTTCCGCTTCTTCTAATAATCGCTTCTCATACCAATCACGATTGAGCCTTTTTTCTTTTCTTTCTTTTTCGTCAACTGTGTCTCTATATAAGTGACTCACTTCATTTTTTTCACTCTATTTCTGACAAATCCTCTTAAAAAGTGCCAGACAAAAAGCTTCGAGAACAGTGGCGGCTCTTGCCTATGGGCTGCAGGGCTGCAGGGCTGCAGCCCCCCACGCGTTTTTGTGATATGTTTTTTTTCGAATTTTGTATAATGTATAATATTTTTTATAATGTCATACTTCATACCTTATTTACCAATGCACCAGTTTATGTCGCTGAAAAAACTAATTTTCCTATATTGCTAGCACTAAACTAAGTGAACGTGCGACGTAAGAATTCTATGTGACATCATAATCGTGCGTAGGACGGGCTGCAGCTGGAGCGCCCGAGACTGTAAATTTGTAAAGCGATTTAATTGCTTCATAAATGGTTTAAAGTTTTAGTTTCTGTGGGACATAGCAAAATTTTTTGCCGCTGCAAGTATTGTCAACATAACTAAGCCAAATTTTTTTGTATAACTGAATATCTCTTACTTTTGAACACCGCTCGTTAAGCTGCAAAAGATAGCAGCAGGAAGGGCAAAATCAGTAGCGCCCAGACGCATGACGTATATGCGTTGCTTTCACGGTCTCTTGATTCTTGTCACTTTTCTTGCGACGTAACAATTTCCGCTGAGCTTGCTGATGTTGTGGCTCTGAAACAGGGCTAGTTGCGGTAATTCGTAAGATTGTTACGATATTAAAACGTTTCGCTTTTACACTAAAAGCATCATCAGTTAAATAAATGGTCACCTAAGGCTAGGTTAAACAGATACTGCATTGATAGCTAACCGCTGTACAACTAAATTTAGTAAGGTTAAGAATTATGACATCACAAATTGATAAAACAAACAACTGCCATCAATTAGCAAGGCAAGGCTAACTTAAAAAGCCCACTGCAGATATACTTTTTATAACTATTACGTATTAAACAAATAAATTGGTTGTGATGCTCCATCCAAGTTAATTTGCGGTTGAATTTTTTGAATAAGTAAGGTTTTTTTGATTCGTAGTTTTCTGCGGTTGTTGCTATGACCAAGTATTTCGGGAGAATCGAAATTCATCTTGTGGTTAGGATTGCGCACAAGGTGCTTTGCTACATCTGATTCTTGATTTAGTTTTCCGTTTGGTACATGTTCTTGAATTCGTGTGGCTAGATTACGGTGAGTTTGGCCAATGTATGATTGTCCACACGAGCAATTTAGTTTATACACAACTCCTGCATTGTGTAATAGGGCTTGACGATCTTTAAATTTGAAGCATTTGCCAATATTGTGAGTGTCGTGTACCAATCTGAATCGAAATTTTGTGGAAAGATTTTTAATTAAATACTGCCGAATTTCTTTTTCAATTTGCAACAATATATTGCCAAGGTAAGGTAATCGCAGAAAAAGGGGAATTTCTTTGCTTTCTGACGTTTTTAGACTTTCACAGTTGCTACTTGTATCATATTTCTGCATGATTGGTGATTTATGTCGCTTGTTCAAGAATAAACGTATTTGTTTGTTGATGTACCGGAGAGGATAGCCATTTCGTTGTAATATAGAAGATATGCCTTGAAAGTTCTCATGGATTAAACTATACGAATTACATATGCTATATGCTCTGTGTAGCAAAGTTTTAACTAGATTCAATTTATAATGGGAGGGAACAAAACTTTGCCAATTAATGTAAAGACCAGTGTTTGTAGGTTTTCGGTAAGTGCTTAGCTTCAATATTCCTTCGGAATTGTCTATCCAAACATCTAAAAAGGCATTTGATGGTTTTCAGCAGCTTCGTAGGTAAATTGTATATTGAGATAAATCATATTGAGTTGTTGGTGGAACTTTAAAATCTCTTTTTGACTTGAAAACAATGCAAAGCAGTCGTCTACGTATCTATAAAATAGAGTCGGTTGTGGTCGAATCTGTTTTGTTTGGTCAATGATCCAATTCATGCACAAATCAGCCAAAAGCGGAGCTAAGGGAGACCCCATAGCTACACCGTTTGTCTGTTTGTAGTGTTGCTTGTTGAAGTGAAAGGTAGTAGTTTTGGTGGTCCAGGTTAATAACTTTTTAAATTGAGCTTTTGTGAGCCCATGAAAAAGAGTCATTTCTTTAGTCGAGTAGATTTTTTGTAAAACAATATCAATAACTAAATCCAGTGGAATGTTGGTAAATAGGCTAAGTTGATGACATTGTACAGCAAATTGAAATCATCGTTCTTTTATGGCTTGAAACATCAAGACATTGGCCTATCAACGGAAGAACGCGATGCTTTACAAAAACTGGCAAATAATCCGACGCTGATTACCTGCAAGCCAGACAAAGGCAACGGAGTGGTTGTTATGAACAAAAATGACTATATAAACAAAATGAATAAAATTATATCCGACAAAGCGCAATTTCAGAAGGTATCTGTTGATGACAATATTGCCAACTTATCCAAATTTTAACGATTTCTCCATAATCTAAAAAGGAAGCAATTTCTCAAAAAAGAAGTTTACGATCGAATTAGACCCATCTCAGCTCTTACTCCTACACTTTATGGTTTGCCAAAACTGCACAAAGAAGGATACCCATGTCGGCCTATCTTAGCATCAAATGGTAGTTACACTTACGATTGCGCAGTATGGCTAAATGAAATACTCACACCACTGCGCGAACATCCATCTTGCATCAAAGACACTTTCGATTTTGTATCCCGATTATCAAAATTCATCTTCAGTTCAAGCCACATGGTTTCATTTGATGTAATTAGCCTATTTACCAACATTCCACTGGATTTAGTTATTGATATTGTTTTACAAAAAATCTACTCGACTAAAGAAATGACTCTTTTTCATGGGCTCACAAAAGCTCAATTTAAAAAGTTATTAACCTGGACCACCAAAACTACTACCTTTCAATTCAACAAGCAACACTACAAACAGACAAACGGTGTAGCTATGGGGTCTCCCTTAGCTCCGCTTTTGGCTGATTTGTGCATGAATTGGATCATTGACCAAACAAAACAGATTCGACCACAACCGACTCTATTTTATAGATACGTAGACGACTGCTTTGCATTGTTTTCAAGTCAAAAAGAGATTTTAAAGTTCCACCAACAACTCAATATGATTTATCTCAATATACAATTTACCTACGAAGCTGCTGAAAACCATCAAATGCCTTTTTAGATGTTTGGATAGACAATTCCGAAGGAATATTGAAGCTAAGCACTTACCGAAAACCTACAAACACTGGTCTTTACATTAATTGGCAAAGTTTTGTTCCCTCCCATTATAAATTGAATCTAGTTAAAACTTTGCTACACAGAGCATATAGCATATGTAATTCGTATAGTTTAATCCATGAGAACTTTCAAGGCATATCTTCTATATTACAACGAAATGGCTATCCTCTCCGGTACATCAACAAACAAATACGTTTATTCTTGAACAAGCGACATAAATCACCAATCATGCAGAAATATGATACAAGTAGCAACTGTGAAAGTCTAAAAACGTCAGAAAGCAAAGAAATTCCCCTTTTTCTGCGATTACCTTACCTTGGCAATATATCGTTGCAAATTGAAAAAGAAATTCGGCAGTATTTAATTAAAAATCTTTCCACAAAATTTCGATTCAGATTGGTACACGACACTCACAATATTGGCAAATGCTTCAAATTTAAAGATCGTCAAGCCCTATTACACAATGCAGGAGTTGTGTATAAACTAAATTGCTCGTGTGGACAATCATACATTGGCCAAACTCACCGTAATCTAGCCACACGAATTCAAGAACATGTACCAAACGGAAAACTAAATCAAGAATCAGATGTAGCAAAGCACCTTGTGCGCAATCCTAACCACAAGATGAATTTCGATTCTCCCGAAATACTTGGTCATAGCAACAACCGCAGAAAACTACGAATCAAAAAAACCTTACTTATTCAAAAAATTCAACCGCAAATTAACTTGGATGGAGCATCACAACCAATTTATTTGTTTAATACGTAATAGTTATAAAAAGTATATCTGCAGTGGGCTTTTTAAGTTAGCCTTGCCTTGCTAATTGATGGCAGTTGTTTGTTTTATCAATTTGTGATGTCATAATTCTTAACCTTACTAAATTTAGTTGTACAGCGGTTAGCTATCAATGCAGTATCTGTTTAACCTAGCCTTAGGTGACCATTTATTTAACTGATGATGCTTTTAGTGTAAAAGCGAAACGTTTTAATAAAATGTTTACCAGCATTTTGGCTTTATTCTTTTTACTAAGAATTGTTTGACTTATTTTTTCTCAACCGGTCAAAAAAGTCGTCGTAAAATTTTCGCTTTGTCATTTAAACATCAGATTACCGCAACTTCGTGAGGGAATCTTGCTGCTGCACGGGACTAACCAAGAGTGGCTGACCTTTTGCAACTCCCCCTAGATTGAACGCGCATAACCGGTAAAAACGAGGGCAGGGGGTGAGGCATCCGACTCTCGTTTTCGAGTGGAGCAAAGGCATTAGTTTCGTCCTGCCGCCAAAATTTATTTCGCGTATTTTACAAAAATTTCATTTAAAAACCACACGCCCGACTTCCCGCTTTATGACAGTCCCGGGCTACGTAGATTCTGACGACTTGGTTTGGAGGCGTCGATAGTTTGATTTCACCAGCGTCGCATCTCGCACTTGTAACGTTGGTCAATGCGTTGTTATGGTTCGTGATACCTCATCGCTCAACCCCGAAACCGCAACTATTCATTGTTTAGTCACACTTCGCGTCCACCTGCAATGCAGGGGGCAACGTTAATCTCTAATTCTAGGCGCACAACCCCCCTCCAAGGGCGCTGCGTTGGGTGGGACGAGTTCTTGTTAATGAGGCCAAAATTCCGTAACCTGAGTCCAGGGATGGTCCCACCTATTTCGCTATACTAACGTTGTTCGGATTGTGACTCTTCGTGAAAACTAATTTTTGCCCGGAGGTGTGTTGCGTCGAGTCTGGTACCTGTGGGCTTCGAACCCGGGTCTTTCGAGCTGCTTTTCCATGCATGCTGAGACCTGCTACCGCGTAATCACTTACTGCCATGAATGCCTTAAAAAACCACATTTAGTATATAAACATTGGAAGGTTTTTCTATGCCTAATTAGCTTTTGTGTGATCAATTTCATGTAAGGATACCAGTTTTAGTTTATACTTGCACAGGTAGCAGTAACGTCAAAGGGAATCGTGGTCAAAAGTAAACGGCGCGTAAGTCTTGTGCTTTGTGTTGGATTGTTTGGGTTTGTTGCGTATACAGTCCAATGTTTGATATCGGGCTAGCCAGGAACAACGTAAAGTATCTTACACTGGGCAAGAGCCCTAGTGATGATAATGCATCTTCATTACTCGTATTTGAGGGATGGTTCCGCCTATTTTGCTATACTAATTTTGTTTGGATCGTGACTGTTTGTAAAAAGTAAAAAAAAATATATACATATATTGCTGATGTCACAGCTATTCCTGAGGAATTCCTTGCCACGCTCGCAGTATAAACCGTTTTAAATCATCAACATTGCGGTGAATTTTTCCACAGGCCTTGGCTTCGAGGATGGACCACACCAATCTCTTTTGTTTTACAGCTCCTGACAGAGTTTGTCTCTTTTTGAGAGTGAAAGACGACATTTTCAGGTCAACGTGGACAAGTCGTCTCATGATTCTGGGACTCATGTTAGCGGTTTCGCTAGCAACTTCATGGATCTTTTCGGGTTTCTCCTTATTTTCTCTCGGATGCATTTAATCATTGATTTAGACTGTTGGAAGCGTGGTCTACCACATCTCGGACGATCAGATAAATCACCTCTCTCGTTGAAACGTTTCAATGTTTTTCAGACAGTCGATCTCGCTATTGAAAGTGTTTTTGCAATAGCGGAATCCGACTTTCCTGCGCGGTGTAATGCGAGTATAGCTTCTCTCTCGCCTGACATTTTCGAACTGACCAAAGTTTCCTACAAAAACAAATGGTGATGTGATAAAATATTGCAATGGTTAATCAATAAATCCAATGATGTAGTTAGAAACTACTATTGAGAAAAAGTAATTAAGCTTTTAAATTTGTTTCCAAACTTATGCCCCACCCAGTAATTGGCTGCAGATGTTTAAAAACCAAAGATTTTAAGTACCTTTGAGTAACAACGGAAGTAATTGTTTCAAATTTTTGGTTGTGAATGATAAAATGGTCAAAGAAAAAGGCTATGCAATGGCGATGGCGAAAAAGCGGAAAAAGAATAATTTTGTACTGTCTTCCGTTGATAACATAACATCGTTATCAAGCTTGCCATATAAACTGCTTTGCAATGGCATCTGTATTTCTAAGCTGCTTCTACAAATCTGAATTTATGGTTAAAAGTAGGAGTGTGTCCAAAATATCCTTTGTTTCATTCTCGTCAAAGTAACCAAAGATAAAATTGATTCGGCATCATATTTCGCCTGATCAGCATAATTTGCTTCAGCGAGCGGTGACTGTATAACAGCATTTTGTCGCAAAGGGAGATAAAGATTCAGAATATTCTAGAGTCGAATCCTACGTGAGCCTTTTTCAAGGCCTTGGCACTTGCTAGGATTTAAATGAAAGCATGATTGAGAAATGGAAAGCTTGTCTGTAGACTGTACAAATGCAGTAAATGTAATGTATAGTAAGCAAATGAAGCTATGCTTTAAATTTTCTTTGAAATTGCTATGTAAATACTTTATGTGTTAAAAACTTGATGTGTACATGTTGCCTCTTTGTCTAAACGTACTGATCTAAATTTACGTCGGAACCAAAGATTGTAAAATACCAGATGAATATCGCTCTACGTCAATAACCTGTAGAGATTTCTCTCAAATCCAGTTGCTGATGCATCTCAGAAGAAAAACAAAAAATTTTATGGTTTTGAGGGAAAGGAAGCATAAAAAAAATGGACATTTTAGTCATTACATATTCGTCCGAAGGCGTGACTAATCTTTCGAGCAAAGTAGTTTGATTAATTAAATAGTCAAACACTCTGTGTATAATATTTTTTAGATTTAAATGATGAGACCGTGTTTGATAATGAAGCTAAAAATAGCGGTGATGACTTGGAAACTGAACAGTAAATTCCAATCCAATCTACTGTTTATATTATAAATTTCTGTATTTTATAGCGATGTACTTTTGCATATGCGGAATAATTTTTGTTTGTTTCATTTATACAAGCTAATCCAAAAATAGACTTAAAATTATTACCACTTCGTTCATGTGCATGAGCGAGGCTAGTTAGACTGGGCCACTTAAAAAAAGGGGTATCTACTTAAAAAGGAATATTAATTTTATAATTATTATAATTAAAAAGGGGGTATCCTTTTTAAGTGCCCTTACCATTTTTAAATCTTTTGGTATGACTCGATAAGGGAATTTAAGCCAATTATATTTTATAAATATGTATTAAGCAGCGTGTATTACCAAAGAAAATCAACATTTTTTCATGTACAATTGATCCCCTTTTTTAGGGGTAATACTGCATCTTTGGGGGTGGCTGCATCATTAACCTATTCTGTTAGACAAAGTTGACAAAAATAAATTTAATTAGGTGGTGGTAAGTTGTCGTTTCTAGTGTTGAAATCTTTTGTGCTATAAACCTCATGAGAATGTCGCTGGTTCTTCTACTGGAAATTAAAATCAGATAAACGTGTGGTCTTAGACTACTTTAATAAGCTTTTGATAACTTACTGCTGCTATTGATTTAAAATTGTAAAGCACAACCCATGCCGTAAGGTGTCAACTAGAGCAATTTTCTGGGCGTCGACGAGACACCACAACCGACTTACTTAATTGATCTACTCAGCGGATCCCTATACACTCTCGTTATCATTTGTAGCCTCTGAAAACAGGAAAACAGAAATAATGGGAAAGAAGGCCACTCTACTATTTACTTTGACTCTTTTCATTAGACCTAATCTATAAAAATTGAAGAGTTTCACTTGAGCTTTTGCAATGAAGCATCAGTGTAACTGATGAGTGAGTTCTGAAAATTTACAAACATCATCTTAATCCACTTTTCCTCGTGGTAGGGTCACCGGAAGTTCTTAGCCCTAGAAGTTCGTGAAAAACCTCACGATCTCCAGCAACATTTGCTGACTTGACTGCTTCAACTACGAGCCCTGATCAAGCCATCGCTTATTCGTACCTCGTTCACCTACTTCTTAGGGGGCCATTGGGCTATTTCCCAACAGCAACGTTGAGAGGCTAACCTTGCTGAGGTATGAAATTCAGAAAGCTTGTTGTGCCCTTTATGTATTTCGGGATAACCATATAAAAATTGAGCCATTTGACATTTAAAAACCTGTTAGTTTAAAGACTAACTTTAAAAAATAAACATTGAGCTTCTTCTTGTTAAGAGAGGGAAGCATCATCAGATCCGAGCCCTTTTCAATAGGTATCACCTGGTTAACGCTACTGCAACTGCAACCTCCCAATAAAAGGTAGCCAAAAAGAGAGGGTATGACAAAGCAATTTACCGCCCAAATCTTTGAGATCGGATCCCGGTATCAAACTTTTTTGTTGCTTCCCGCTACCAAAATAGTAAAATAACCAGGGGTGCTGTGGCGTGAGAATGGAGTTTCCACACTGTTTCATACTAACCTGAATGGAAGATGCATATATCTACTCTGTGCGTTCCCACACTTCTTTTTTTAGCACTACATCTCTGAAAATAGCAAATACTTTCGATTTCGCCTTAATCTTAACTCGTATGTATGTGCATTTTGGTTGTAATTCTGTACGCGCAGGTATTTATTTTATGACTTGCGTACCGTAATTCTCTTTGTAATAGCTAAATTTTAAACGTAAATTTCTGGTACATAATTCTAGAGCTAACAAAATCTAGAGCTATTTTGTATTCAGTCAATTGTAATTAGCTTAAGGGTTGAATTATGCAAGCTGGTGATTAAGCGTTAGATTCATTACATTTTTTAAGGTAAAAATGAATAACAGTCTGGGTAATCATGCTCCAAAAAGGCAAAGAAGTTCTAAAAATTTTACGGATTGCTACCACCTAATTTTCAAAATTGTGTTTGCAGCGTAACGCACTGGACTGAGCGTCAAACTTGTCATCGAAACACTGCAAGTCGAGCGCTCAGAGCGTCACGCTGCACGCGGATGGCCGGGCAGAGCCGTTAGCATTACGTCACGCTTAGAGATGAAACCATGGCTGGCGCAGACTGCGTTGACATGTGACTCGAAGACCGTCTGGTCACTTCAAGGCCTCCAGAGCTCCACGTTCATCTTATGTTTGAAGAGCTAAACAAGTTCTCATTATATGTCATTGTTTGTATTTCAACTTGCTAGAAGCGAAAGACAGGTTGAGATTGGAACTGGATTGAAATGACAAACAATCGCAGAATTCACTGCATGCGAAGATTAGAGAGTGACGAAGAACGAAACGGTCTTTTTATCGGCAATCGCCCTAACGTGTCGTTGCGCTCAATAATCTTCTTTTTTCAGCCTACGTTTCTAAAAAAGCAAACCAAATTAACCCACAAGTGCAGCTGGGGGATGCAGACCCATTGTTACAAATATCAAGGGGTTGTACTTAAATCACCAAGGTTTAAAATGTGAGTGCCCCCAGACAAAATAGCGACGAGCAGCCGTGGTTGGGGTGGTGGACAATGTCAAAGTAACAATTAATCTATCTTCTAGTAGCTTTCAATACTCATTTCATACAATTTATTTTGTAGTTTAAGCTTTAATTCCTTATAACAATTTTTTCTCAAAAATGCTACGTTTACTTATTCATTCGTCGTATCAACAACCAAACTGCATCTCTAAGATCTTTTTAGTATGATCACAACTTTGTCTTTTTGCTCAACATAAAAAAGGTCTGTCAGGTTTTGAATCAGCGGCGCGCCGAGAATTTGTGAAGTGAGGAGAGCGTCAGATTTGCGGTTGGGCTGCAGAAGAACGGCTTTTTTAAAGATAAATTTTTGGCCGCAGTTTTTTTATCACGTTTTTTTAACTTGATGACTTTCTAATTTTCGCAGACCTAGATGTGGAGAGCTCACTTGTAAGCTAATCTTTTTAGTTTCTTGTCGAGGTTCAGGAAGAGATAGCACAGGACAATGGCCCTCCCCTGACTACAATACCGGTTTCAATGCGAAAAGTAATTGGTTAGCTAATATGTTAATAAGGGTAAAGGGTTAGCTAATTAAAAGAAATTCACTGAAATTAAACGAAAATAGCAAACACCGAATAAGACTAGCGTAAAGCAAAAAATATATTTAGATTATCGCAACACGAAAAACACTTTAACCAATTTCTTAGACGCAGAAAGTTGAAACAGCTGTGTAGCCAAATAAGGAGACTGGAGTCTATCTTTGAGCAAAGGCAAGCGTCAAGACATCTCCATTTAGTGGCGTAGTCAACTAAAAATTTTGAGGGGAAAAGTTTTGGTGATGCCTTTTACAAGGGCCCACAGAATTACGCATTAAGAAAAGCAGTCATTTACACGGTTCTGATAAATCTTTTGGGGGGAAAGCGCCACTTTCCCTTCTGGCTACACAAGCGAGCTGGTAGATAACACGTACGTCATTACAAAATGGGCAACTACATTTTCTATTGTTGTACCAATACTGGCACAGTACGCCACAGTGTTGTGCAATTTAAACTTGTAACCGACGCAGGCACAGATAAAGGCCAAAATCATGTGGTAAAAGTAAATTCAGTAGTGTGTGTACGTCAAAACGTACCTAAACGTAGTCCAAAGGTTAAAACTACTTCTATTACATTCAATCACTTCGTCAACTGGTTTAATAGAATTTTTCGACTCAAAAAAGGTCCTCGTGAATATGCTTTTAAGCTTGGTCTTCTCGGTCACAAAATGTTCTTTTTTATATAAAATAATTCACCATTCCAAAAACTATCACCGAAACGCCGCTCAGGATTCCGGACTTTGGTTACTTTCACCACTAGCTAATACACGCTAATCACATAGAGACCAAAATTGCAATAATATGCATTAATGTGCAGCAAATTCATGTAATAAAACTGGCACCAATGTGGCCTTACGTTGTGGATAAAAAGCCGTTTCAGTTTGCACTTCCACATAGCAAGGCAAACAATTTGCTTTGTTTTATTACCACCTGAACTGACGTAATAATAAAACCAATAAAATGCCAGCTTGCTTTTTAAAAGTGATAACTGATCTTAATTATTTATCTTCCAGGGTTGCTGTGTAAGCTAAGAGATTCATTCAGCTAAACAAAGGCAAATCTTCACTACACAAGGCCCAGTTCACACCTGCACTTTGAATTCAAAGTACTATTGGCTTCAAAATCAAAGGTGTTGCAAGCAAGTATCAACCAAGCAATAAATAGAAATACTTTGGCATATGTTTGATTGTGAACCACGAAAGTGAAAATCTGCCTCACTAGACGGATGTATAGACTTTAGGCTCATAAAGCCTAGATGCCAGTCAGCTGTCATCTCGAGTACAACAAAGAAGAGAAAGAACAACCTCATCATAAAAAACAGCTCTGCGATACATTATAAGTAACAGCATAGAAGAGAGGTAGAACACTAAAAACTTTCGAAATCTGAGGTTTCAGTAAAATTAAACAAAAAGACCTGCAAGATACTGAAAGAAACAGAAGTATGCCGAAACCAGACTCTAATGCAGGAAAAAAGCTAACCAACGTACCCCTCTTAAAATGTGTAAAACTTTATTTTTTTCGATCATTTGCACAGTGTGAGTCCTGGATGGCCGGTTCTTACATTTTAAAATAATCCTTCCTATTTGGAACATAATCCATTCAGCAGAGGCTGACCCGGGCCCGGTACCAAAGTTTTTGAAGGTGAGAATTAGAGGCAAGTTTTGTGCTCTTTTTGAGTTTTTGATCTTTTTTTAAGATTAACTTTATGAATGCAAATTTTATGACCAATTTTCGGAAGAGGAATGACATAAAAGCACGTTCTTCCGGGTCCCCCAAAAAGTTTCGGGTTCGCAAGTACCTCCTGAATGCCCCATTTAATTCTACTGCCATTCAGATTATTCGATGCTTTTTGTCCCCACGCTTGCATCTTTTCGTCTGATATTATAATTTGTTTATGTTTTTGAAAAGAAAAATCATCCACTTATTCCACCAGTACTACACTTTCCTTAATCTAAAGCGTTTGATTCCTTTGGGATGTGGTTTCAACAAGTAAAACAAAATAGAAATATTTCATCGTACATAAGTTAAAGAACAAATACAAGACTACTTTTTACGCTACTTTTCGTTTGTCATAATGAAGGAAGTCTCTCTTTACAATGCGTTTCAAAAGAATGACGTTAATAATTGCCATCAAAATTGTACCGAGCAAGCCCGAGCTCCATAACCACACATTCAAAAATTTATGCCTACCATACATGGCAGCGCAATATATGATCCACACTAAAGTAACCATTCGAAAAATGAGGTAAGTCCACAAGTTAACATGTTTGTTTAGTTTATAAACCCACCAAGCTTGATTGGTCTTTGAAAGATGAAAAAGCTGGCGCAGGTGAAGGTAGACAGTGTTAACTTCGCAGCTTAAAGCCATGATGAGAAAATTATGGTAGTGCATCACTTTACCAACGACGAAAAACTCGCTAATAACAATAACATGATGAGCGAGCACAGGCCATTGATTTGCTATGTTAAGTTCTCTTGCTGTGTCATAGAAGTCGTAAATGAAATAGCCAAGCGACACGAAAACAAGAGTTCGCGCAACATTGCAGGTTTCAGTCGTCATCAAGTCTTTCCACCAATTTGGATCGAAATAGAAGCAAGCAGTCCACACAACACTTACAATAGCGGAGTGAATCATAGAAAGCAAAGTGTTAAACCACAAGCTTCTCTTTTTTGGTTCCACATTTGAGTGAATGCACTCGTTGCTGCGCAGGTAATAACTCAACGCCGTAAAAGCAAGCGATGATGCAGCGCAAATAAATACATCTGAATCAATGTAATATGAAAGCATTTTTTAAAAAACGCTCTGCCCTGAACCTGTAAAAGAAAATCAAAAGTTCTACCACTTCAAATGAGTGTGGCTGATTCGATGAGTGGAAGTAACTGCCATTCTTGCGTCGGGGCTTATGCTCGGTTTGCTGCTCTTCAGTCAGAATGAACCGGCGCGATGGCGTAAGGGTTAGAGCGTCGGCTACGCAGTCGGTAGACCTGGGGTTCATTTCCCAAGTCGAGTCACATTAAAAGACTTTAAAAAATGGTATTCACAGCTTTCCTGCTTGGCGCACAGCAAAATAGGGATAGTGTGGAGAACAAGTCGGCAAGCTTGCTTGTTGTATCCTTTGGGCAAGACACATAACGAGATGTCTCCATCTTTATGTGGCAGACAGGTGGGGCCAAGCAGTCTACCTGTCGTGATAGCCCCAGTCTAACTGAAGACTGGCAAACCGAGCGTGAGCGCTAACGCAGTGTATACACATCTTCCTGCACAATGCTCACAACAAATGATTCAAACGACGACGAAGAAGAAGAACTATTTTGACGGGTAGATTGTTCAGTCTCACCACCTGTATGCCCCGTAAAGACGAAAAAATCACATCGAGCTCCTTTCCCAAAACAGCAACATGCAAACGAACGTACTGGATTTTTCAACACATACTGTATTTCATTAATACGGTCGGGCGAATAAGAAAACTGCAAATAACTTAATTTAGTAAATAGCTGTTTCTCTTCTGTGAATTAACTGTATTCTGACCGACACTAACTACTTCCCACTCACTAACACAGGAAGTTGTAATGCCTTTAAAATAGATAAACCGCAACCAACACCTGCGCTCGCTACCGCTTGACTACCAGAACTAATGATTTTTGTGTCTATAACTTTGGACTTTACGTTCTACCGTGAATGAGTAACCAAAAATTCAGCTAGAGAAACAAAATTTTTCCTCACATTTCGAATAATTCAAATGAGCTATTTTGACCGATATCAAGTTTTATTAATTTTAACTCATGTTTCTTGGTCTTTGAGGCAAATTTCGCACGGTATGGCTTTGACTGTAAATTGCAATTAATTTTTATGCAAACACAAAGATGAAATTAATGAAACTGATTCTAGTTTGAAGGAAAATTGTAAAAGAAAAATAAGCGTGTCTGCACAGGAAAAATTATTTGGAAATAGCTCAGTACAGAAAGTGGACCCAGAAAATTTGGAGGTAGCATAGTACGCTGACTACGTCTATGCTTCAGCTCTCGATAAAAATACTTATCACTTAACTGTATCTTTTTCAAATTTCCAAAGAGGCAGCGGAATGTTACCACGCAGAGACTAGAGCAGTAGTTCTCAATTCGTTTTGCACTTCACATCCCCTGCAGATAAAAACTCATTTTCACACCTTTTCACATCACATTTTCACACCTTTTCACATCTGGAGCAAACCTAAAAAAAGTCGTATTATCTTTACCTCAAAAGTGTTCCCTTAAGAAAGCTCTCGTCCTAATCAAGACTTTCTGATGTTGTTTTATTAAAATAGTGCAAGCCTACTCTGAGCGCAACCCCCCCGTAGTGACGCTGTTGCTTTCTCCTTACATGCAAGACTTCAACTTTCTCGTAATGGTAGTCCAGATAGAAATGGGCCAAGAAGTTTGCACTTTCAGAAATCCTTTCTCACTCCCTTAATTGAGAACCACTGGTCTAAGGTCATCAAAAAGTGAGGCTAAACTGTTTCTGCGCTCGTCAATCACATGCAATCTGCTACATAGCTTATTTTGCTGACTACTGAATTTCATATACGATTTTATCAACTTCTTTACAGTATTTGCTGCCCTGCGTTTTAGTAAGTGAGAAGTGATAAATGATGAAACGGGCCAACAGTTAGTTACTACAATTTCTACTTTAGTAAAAGTATTGTTACTTACTCAAAATATCCTCACGTAAAAGTAGAAAGTATTGATGTGCATTTTTACTATAGTAGAAGTAAAAAAGTAGTTGAAAATTGAGCTACTTAAATACTAAAAGTAGAAAGGAGTTTTATTTTTCAAACAGTTTAGTCCTGTATCTCTCCAAACTAGTGATTCTCGATAAGGAATGCTCGAACCACGTTGAGTGCAAGAAGGAATTTTCAGAGGTGCAAATGCTTCTGCCAATTTAAAGCTTTATCTATAATGCAGGTAGTGCGTCACAATAAAAGGGGGTCTGCTTCGGGAGACACAATTTTGGGATATGACTATTCTTCAAAAACTTTCAAAAGAATTTACCTCAATTTATATTAATGACTATTTTTTAAAACACTCTTAAGGTTGAAGAATTTTTTTGGGATCAATTTTTTTGATTCGATGACACTTTTGGAATCTTTTTCAGGTGTCACAAATAATGATAAACAGGGGGCGAAGTAAATTTTCTCTTGCAGGGAGTGCAAGATGAGAAATAAAATAATATTCGCTAATTTAGACTAAAGTATTACAACATAGTACGGACACGTTGGCCTATTTATTCTTGTAATTACTGAGATACTCCATCATAATATGGCCCATCATTTTGTTTTTTTCACTATCACAATCAAAAATGCAAGAATAGGAAGCCAATTTGGGTTTTGCTGAATGATTGTATTTTTAGGGCAGTTTGAAAAATAACTTCTGTAGTCATACTAAGCTCAATTTTTTAAATTATAAGCTGATTTGATAATTTTTCTAAGCGGGCCATAAAAGATCACTATTGCATTATTAAGACCTAGCCCTTGAAAATCAAATTTTTAGGCCAAAAATGGAGTAGACACCTCCCGTACCACTTAATGAAAAAACAAAAGACCTGTTGGCAAAGTTTTTCACATGTTATGACTGCATTACCCAAAAACTGCGGGACAGGATCACTTTAATAAGTTCGTTTTCCATCAGAAGTAAAGCAGTAGAAAGAGCACCAATTGTTACCATCAAAACAAACCAATTTACGGACATTTTTGCGATTCCAAGTTGAGCAATTTTTGCTATTTTTTGTCAGAAAAATCATTTTCTGAACTAACCGGAAAATATCAATCTCCCGCACGAAAATGTTAGATTTTTACGAAAACTAGAGAAAAGTACCTGGCCGTAACCTCCAAACTTAAATTTGATGTACCTAATTAAGGCAACCTGACTTTATGCGGTTCAACGTAATTCACTTGATATACGCAATGAAGAAACGTTAAAAGTTCAAGCACATTTAAAAATTTAAGCTCTTCAAAATGTTATAAACCTCTGATGAAGAACCACTTTCCAGCAGGGCATAAGATAGAATGAAATAAAAGACGTTATTTCCATCTTCCATCCTGGCATTTTCTTCCGTTCCATAGCAGAAATCTTCCATTCCATCCCAAAATTCCTTTCCATCTTCCACCTACACATTTATGATATCTATCGTAGAAGTACTGGTCATAATAGCTTAAAATGCAATCCCATTATTTTAATTTGTGAGTTACCAGCTTATATAGGCTGTCTATGCTATCTAGGGAAGCTTGCCATTTTGTTTGCACTGAAGAGTAAGGTAGCTTCATGAGACAAATCTAATAACAATTTCGGTTCAACTTATAAAAGACTGAAAAAATCTGCAACTTGTTGTGATCAATAGCAAACAATACGGTAACAAAGATGTAATGGACTCAAATTTAAAATTGCCAATTGCCTAGCAAAATTTTCCGCCAGAGACGTTATTTCCTCTTTTGTCTATCAAAGACAAAGCATAAAGTCCAAAAGTTTCTGTTTTTATTCCAATACAATCCTGGTATTTCTCAGACTCTTGACTGTCTTCACACGGGCCAATACATGCGTAGCGATTCAGCGCAGGTTGGCTGACTGAACTGCAGTGAAATTACCGATTTGCAAAAGTAACATAAGTTGTTGTTAACAACGGCCAACAGTTGGCGATCGCTTTGGTTCAAACCAAACCAATCTATTGTTTCAGTTCAAGCAAATTAAATTATGTGGAAACTTTCATGCATTTCACAAAGTTTGTATGCTGTGGTATAAAGTTGTATGAGGTCTTGAGGAGGAATGATGGAAGACTGTCTTCCATTCCATTATCCAAATCTTCCATTCCTTTTCATCTTTGGCATCTTCAATCTTCCGTACCAAAATGTGCCCTTCATTTCATCCCGTCCCAGCATACCAAAATATGCAGACTGATTTTAACGCCAAACAACATTTTACGTGGGCGATATGCTATTGCTCAGCTGAAAAGAGGTCACTTCAAACATAACAAAGACCCTATGAGTTTCATGTATTTACAATCGCCAACCAATATCAAGCTCGCTTTTTTCTACTTGGTTTGGTTTTGAATTTATGCTGGGGTCATCCCTATTGGCGTAAAGGCCTTATTAGGACAGGGTACTTTTATTTTTCTTGTTGGTCAATTTTATTATATTCTTTTGTTTTTGTCTTGTTTTTGATGGAACGTTTGTTAAGGGTGAGAAGTCGTTCAAAGTAAAGAGACTAGATGTGCCAATGTCCTTGTACTTTTAAACAAAAAAAGTTCATTCTTTATGACATTTAAAATTTCAGCCATAAAAACAGAAGCCAAATGACGCAGTCGGCTAAAAATTTTGGAGGGACAAGGGGCAGCTTGAATCACATTTTTGGTGATGACCTTCTTTTATTCATTTTAGTGATCCCAGAGGATTTTATTAAGAATCAGTACAGTATTGATTGAATTTAATAAAACATGCTGAGATAAGGCCTTCAATAACAATCTTTTTTATAGGGCACTAAAATACTTAACCAAAAACAACACTTTTATAAATCTTTTTGGAGAGTTTAACTGTCCGTTTTGTCTCGACCCTAACTACTACGTTGACAAGAGCAGTAAGCTAGCTAGTCTGCGAACGAACTAATATATGCTTGAAAAGATAATAACAACAGCAAAATACGAAATACCGAAAAATACTTAAACTTACTTTTGGCGCAAAAACCTTTAAATTAAGAAGCTTTATGGCAACACGGCCAACTCGTAATAACTCGCCAGACTTTGTCTGGTAAGCTTCAAACAGTAGTGGTCGGTTTTTTAAATTTGAACCAAAAATGGCCCATTCACTTAAAGGTTTGCAGAAAAGATTGAATTCAAAGCTGTTTCTTTGCGCTAACATGCGGCATTCGTATTCAACAAACAATAAATTTTTAGCACCTACCTAAGTAGAGGTTACAGCCACTCAAGCAGTATTACTTCCTACTTAACTTACTCAAGTAAAAGTAGAAGTTGCAAAAAATACAACTGCTTTAGTAAGCAGCTCGTCACTGAAAAACCTACTCAGGTAAAATCACTTCGTTGCTGACTACCTTTGCTACCAGTTGGCAACAAAGCAATCTGTCAGAGTTATAAACCCGATATGAAATACTGTTGTCAACATCTGTGTTTGGAAGTTGAAACCAAATTCCGAAGGTGACAGCGCCAACAGATTTAATGTGCAAACTAAGCATGCAGAAGCGCTTACTTAAAGCTGTGCACGCTTGACTCATGCAAAAAGTTTAAAATGTTTCCTTGAATTAATTATTGATTCTGCTCCTTTTTAAATATTGAAAAGCGCTTTGATCTGTTGTACGAGGAGATACATGACAGGAGTATTAGCTGGGTTTTCATTGCGTTTTTTGTGGAGTTGTCGTGTATGCTACTTTTTTGATACACTTTGCAATAATGGTAAACGGAAATTTAATCTAATTATGGGCAATCTCTTTTTCGTAGCGGTTTCAAAAGATAACTGATCACAATTAGGAAAAAAGTGAAAAGCGACATAAACGGCAAATAAGTTGTGTTGCTGGAAAGAGTAAGTTTGAAGGTCGCATTTTCCTAGGTGCCACAGGAAGAGTGGCTTTGGCATTCGTATGTGCGCTACATTGGTTCGAAAATCAAAAAGCTTCACCTGCCAGGTAAGAAAATGTACTAGTAACTAATGCTGGGTACTATCACTTAATTTTATCTCATCATCATAAAAATCAAACGTTAATCACAAAAAACCAAAAACTTATATACACGCAATAAACTTTTGGCTGTAGCTAGATTGTCATGTTAATGGCCTGCAGAATATTGTAAATACTGTCTTGCTGCTCGTTACAAATTATAAGAAAGCCGGCAACTAAAGCCATAGCTAAAATTCATTCGTATAACTACCGCTAAGAGCAATTTTCAAATAACTTTGCATCACAAAACTAGCTCTTTCACGCTTATTACTTCAACTACTGCTGAAAATCTAAGCTGTTACAGCTGTCTGCGGAAGTTATCAATTTTGTCGCATGACACTCTTTATACTTTCTGTGATAAAGCAGCTATTTAAAAAGTTCAAAAGATGATTGAAACAGAGGCTAGCTCAAAAAACTGAGCCAAAATCGTTTGCAGTTGGCCTCTCCGACACGGTTTTACCCATTAACTATGCTATATTTTCAGTTTACAGCTAGTGAGATTTGTTTTACAATAAATTGACTATGTTGAAATGCCGGGGGTTTTTGTCCTTTCTATTAAGTAGACTATTTGAAATTACTGTTTGTGGCGACTCGGTAAACAAGCTACTACAACACAGCAGAGTAGTTAGTCAAGCAAATAAATCATGCCGTCATGTGAGACAGTGCAACGTCATACGATACCCTTATTGGACTTGGTCGAAAAGCTACTACACACATTATTCAACTCTATCAACCTGCCTTATCTACGTTACTCGACAAATATTTAACTAAAGGTCGCTTTTGTTTGCTGCTGACAGAAACGTGAAGGCAATGTAAGCTTGAAACATTTTCAACGTAAATAATACTGGTACCAGCTTGTTAATTGCCCTTAGTATTTAGCGAAATAGACCATTCTAAATACCAAAATCAATTCATGGAGCAGCAAACAAAAACTTTGGGAGGGGACAAAAATATATTTTTTGAGCTTACTCTCCCTCAATTTTGTGTGACAGCAATTTTTTTGGAGATCAACGTTCTTGGCAATACCTTTTAATCTTGATCGGTTTCAAGAAATTTGGGGGCATGGCCTGTTTGGCTTCCCCCTAGCTACGACTATTCTGTTTCCTCATGATTATTTGCAAACCATGCTGAATAATTGTCGGTTACGAGGTGGTTAAGTGGGTAGGAGCGTCATTTACGGTAGCAATAACGGTTGCAACTGCTGTAGTTCTTGGTAGCAAAACCACCACCATTTTTTAAAAGTTTTCTTAGCTTCGCTAAGGATTGCTCTCAATTTTATGGCCGAGTTTCCATGAAATTATCAGCCATTGACGGTGTTACCAAATTGAGCTTATTTATAAGATTTGTGCTTATTTACAAGAACACCACCTTAGAAAATAGAAATGTGCTATTTCTGAGAAATGTGTTTGTTTTTGCGTTGTGAGCTTCCTTTGCTTAGAAATTGTTTTTGGTCTTAGAATTTTATTGCTCAAAATGTTAACCTCCGAAAAAATGATGTTCGCCTTAAACTTGCAATATAATTTGTCAATTTAGACCAGTGCTGCCTCCCAAAATTTCCCCGAGTCCCTACAGCAAGTGGTCAAAAATCTTTACTTGGCCTAAGCTGTTTTCCATTTGCTGGAATAAACCTCTTTGTTGGAAAATGTTTAGCAACGAAAAAAATGTAATTATAATCAGGCCAATCCCCTCTTCAAAATAACTGCACCACTAAAAAATGGATTCTACTGAAACTTAGAAATTACGCGGAATTTCACGGCTATCTCTAACCATACTTCTAATCCTAACTCTAACACTAAACCTTACCCCAACCCTAAATGCTGATCTGCTCTGGGGTTTTCCCTGTTTGAGTAACCTTCAATTTAAAATGGAATACTTTCACTGATTTCCGCGTTTAACTTCTTTCCTGCAAAATACTTTAATACATAAATGTGGTACCTCAACTATTTACGATTGAAGTGTCTGAAAATGATAAAACAGAAATGAAATGAGAAAATTTGCGCACGTTTTATGACATTACAGCTACAACTATACACGTCAAATTTTCAAACAACATAAATGCATTGTGATCAGCTGACTGCATCATTGATTCAAGTTAGACAAAAGTGTTTGCCATACGGCTAAACAAAACTTGCGTGATTTAGAGCACAAATTGACAAAACTAGAAGATCCCCACGTTGATTATTACAATTTATCGAAAAACTCCCTACCACGCACAATCAAAAACCCCGTAGAGATAAGGAGCCTAGCCCACTCCCTACAGTTGGCTTAAAGTCCCTTCCGTAGAGATAAATCTCAACGAGTGGCAGCACTGATGTGGACCTTCAAAAAAGGAAATAGGTGTGAGGTTGAATCTACGGCAAAACCATTGTTTTTTACAACATCTTTATAGGCCTGTTGTAGTCTAGGCAAATGGTAACCCTGGGTACAGATGAAGTTGGTCATCATAACAAGTAAAATCACAAGTAGAACACACTCCAATAAAAGAAGAGGATGCACACTAAACTGCGATTTATTTCAAAAGCTACTGTAGCGCTCTTACCATATTCTTTACATCAGCCTAATACATAAACAATGTGACCTCATTAAGGAGGCGTTAAACTAGCGCTATCATTTACCGTTTGCTTGCATTTTTTTCTGTTTATGAGTGGCTTGTTTAATTTCTTTTTCTGATTACTGACAATGCCAGCAATACGCTAAATTTTCTTTCGGTAAATCAAGCTTGCACTGTTATGTGCGAGCCTGTATCCGGCGATGACGCTAACGCAAGCAATTGTGCGCGCTTTTAATCACGTTTTTTTTGCCAGTCGATGCGAAATGTTGAATGCCTTAACTGTGAGACAAACTAAACTTTTTCTGGAGAACGGGTGCGGTGGTAGGGTATAGTAATTAGAGTATCTGCTTCGCTATGGGTAAAGCTGGATTCAATTTCCTCGTCGAGTCATAAAAAATACTTTAAAAACGGTGTTCACAGACCTCGAGCTTGGCGCCCATCAACGGGATCAATGCGGAATATTGAACATAAAATGCAATTTAATCAGAGATAAATTAAATATATTGTGGTGCTAGTCAGTGATGCTGGAATGTGGGAGCAAGGGGGACGATTGCCTCCTGCATTTTAGCTAGGGGCAAGGTGGGGCAAAGAGCTCTTTAACTTAATGTTATCTCTAAAACAAAAGGTAAACACCCCAATTTGGAGTAAAAATAGGTTAGCCCGGCCAATGAAAATGGTGATCTCCAAAAAACAACGTTTCTCCCCTGATTTGAATTAAAATTAGGTTACCTTTGCCTTTCTAAGAGATGATCTCCAACAAAAAAGAAAAGGCTGTGGAAAATACACCACTGGCCGTCGATCAAAAATCAAGATGCTCTTTTGAAAATTTTACTCCACCCTGCCCACGTAACCTTCCGACGCCCCTGGTTGCTAATAATTGTTGCAGTTGAAAAAGGTCAAAAAACTCACTGCAAAGTATTTGATTTCAGTTTTATGGCGTAAGATCTGCTTCTGTGGAGCGACTATGTACTTTCTTCATTGTCGTCAAAACAATTTCAATTCATGGCTCAATCTATTCAGATTAGGCTACATTTGCTCAGATTTGTGTCTGTAATATATAGCCAACACACTAATGTTATTTTCGATTTGACTTCAGTCTACAGATAGATCATTGATTTACATCAAGATTGTTTTAAACAATTTTTTTTGCATTACAGGTAATCATTTTAGAAAATGTTCTCACCCATGATTTTTCAAAACTTTTTTGCCCAGTAATCTAACACCTAGCGTATAAAGAGATGAATAAGTTGTCCAAAAAAAGGTCATCCTTCAATCAAACCGCAAATCCGGCGATGCAAATTTGCTGGCGAGACTCGACTGTGCCAGAAGTATGATGAAAGCAAGTTTTGCAGGAAGAAGTTCAGCAATTATTTAAAATTTTACCTAGGGCTGCGAACTCGAACAAACCATAAAATATTGAGCTCGAACTTGAACTCAAAAATAAAAACTCCAGAAATTAACCTCGAAAGTTTAAACTCCTTATACTCAAAGATAATTGATTGCGGACATGGAATGCACTAATCCAGTGGTTCTCAACCGGCTTGCCATGGCCTATTAATGGGCCACGGCTTATTTTAATTTCAACTAATGAGAGCATCACTGAAACTGAAAAAAATATAACGCAACTGGGCCACAGACCTCTGTGTATTTTAAAATTGCGTCACACGTAGCAGATTGTGACGCAGTCCTGTTTGCTGGAGAGATAAGGACCTTTTTTTTTGAAGATCAACTTCACTGCCATGTTATTATCAACGGAGGAATAAAGGGTTCTTCTTGATTTATGATATTTTTACTTTGTGTATTTCTTAAGCTTATGCTACTGACACTTTAAATATTACATTATAGTTTTTTTAAGTGGGCCGCAAAAAATTTGTCGCTTTCTGAAGTGGGCCGCGGCATGAAAAGGGTTGAGAAACGCTGCACTAATCGAATAAGAGAAAAAAGTTTGTCATCAGAATTTAAGAGCAACATCTAGCCAAAAACTAAAGAAAATATGAAAGATTTGTTACCGAATTTGGGAGTGAACTAATACTTTCGCCCAACTCCTACTAATGTAGGTATCCATTGTACATTATAAAGCACAATTTTGTAAGTGTACGAGTATGCGATTTCTTCTTCGAAAATACAGGGCGTCGAAACATGAAACTTGGCACAATTTATGTTTGCTCTTGAGGAAGTGCTGCGAGAATTTCGTGACGCCATCATCGAATATAAATTTTCTAAAATCCATATCTCTTCATAGGAGAAAGCGCTTTTTCCTACAAAAGAAAGCCAGCACCCGACTAATTAATCAGCAACTGCACCCTTTTTGAAAGTAAAATGGCGACATAAGGTACATTTCTTTGAGAAATTCGTTTTCTTTTTTTTCTTAAAAGTAACCCAGTGAGAGTAGAGATGCAGATAAAACCTTTTACGAGATATATACAAAAACTACTTCCAATGGGCCAAATTCCTGTTAGGTCTGAGCTTTATGGGCAACGCAATACACATTTCCTTTTCCGAAATATATTTTTTACTGCATTGACTTTGTAACGCTTTAAATACAAATATGGTTTGTTATAATGCGAAATGACGTCGTACTGCTGACGCAGCAATACCAGCCGAATTTCTACTTTTTTGTTGGTAAAACAGAAAATTTGCTCAAAAATGATCACTAACCTCAGGTAATATATTGTTGTATTGTAGGGTAAGGTAACAGATTGTAGTAATGATGTGGAACAGTATCATATTGGTGATCATTTTTGAGCAAATTTTCTATTCCACCTTAGGGTGATGCTGGTGGCAGATCCCTCCAAGTAGGAGATTTGCCTGAAAATTGCTTACTAGCATCTAGCAACCTCTACATTTTGTAACATGATAAGGTCTTATATAATGATCCCACGCCCCTATTAAAGCTTACCGATGTGACTTTTTGTCCGTGTCATGTGAGTATCCTTAAATGAAAACCTTTTGATGTAGGTATAGCTGTATTGTACTGCTTTGTATTGCATCATTATTTTGCTCACAACGACAAATCTGTTGTGATTTAGGCTTAGAATTATTATTTTTGTGTGTCTTTTACACCTGCCTGATGAGACCCAATAAGGTCAAAATCGATCGTGGGTTATTGACATGTGATGGATTGTAGTATTTTATACTATGATGTTGGTGATCATTTTCGAACAAATTTTTTATTTTACCTCAGTATGATGCTGAAGGCAGATCCCTCTAAATAGGAGGAGATTTGCTTGAAAATTGCTCACTAGCATCTAGCAACCTCTACATTTTCTACTTTTTTGGTTCATAATAGACTAGGGTTACCTTATCTGATGATGCAAAATTCCGGACACATTTTTCGATCATGTTCACACTTTTAAGTATTGGCAGGTCATCAGCTAATTTGGTGTTTAAACAAAGACGAAGACATTTTTTAAATCAAGACACCAATCTCTGAATGGATAGCAATCTCTCTATAGAGAAAAAATTCACAACTTTTGGTGACTAATCACTAAAATTCTGGACATTTTGGCATTTTTCAAAATCATTTCCGGACGAAGATCTTCACACGAAATTCCGGACTGCCAGGGAAAATCCGGACGAATGGCAACCCTATAATAGACTAAAGTCAGATGCTTAGTTCAAGACAGGTTATGTTCATCTGTGATTGAAACGAGCGAACAAAAAGCTACTGCTGACTCGAGCGTACGAATGTAGCTAGGATACAAAAGAAAAGGTAAACAGAATTTTGTCAAAAAATTTCGGTTTTTGATAACAAACTAACGGAAATTTGAGGAGAAATTATTTCCTCTTGCGTGAAATCGCGCAATAGACGAGAAACAGTTTTGTTGTTTTGCATGAAAGTGGCTTTATATCAAGATTCGGTCTAAAAAGAATTTAGAAGCTGGAGGTGTGGGATGAAAGAGTATAGACGTAATCAGCAAATAAAGACCTCCAAGGTTATGGCTGTCAAAATATCTTTGATGCATTACTCAAAAAAATATACTTGATTGCAATAACAGAATTGGCTGTCAATTTATAGGCTAACAGCTTTTTTTCTAACAACTGTTTCTCGAAAAAAGCCGGCACAGCAGGCTAAACCGATATTCTTGACTCTGTCGTTACAGACGAATTCTGTGGGCAATGCTGACTGAACTGGCTAATATTTGATATTCAGAACTTCAACCTGGAAAAGGAAAACATATCTTAACTCACTACTAACTTGAATCTGTCAGATGTTTCTACTTCTATCAGTCTAATTTTTTTGTCAAATCAAAGCATGGTAACTTTACGGAACAAAGAGCCATTCATATTGCTGAGGCATTGTGGAAAGTGTGCACCGACCTGTACATGGTCAATATTGTGCTACATCTAAGTTATCACTTTTGGAGAACATTTCACTAATCGGGAGAAAAATTTGGCGGCGTGCTTACGATTAGTAGGGCAATCTTTTTTAATTAAGATGCATCTGGGACCCCAACAAGCATAATTTCTCGCGGAATCAATATGAGCTGAGCTAAAAAGCAAGTATTTTGGAAGCGTAACATTCTGCAGATTATCTTACTACTTGATACTTTTTCATTGTAAAAGTGTTCAATGCCAAGGCATTTTAAAGTCATGACAATTTGATAAACTTGGTTTTGTGTTTATTCCGTATTACTCAGCATAGCTGAAACCGACCAGGAAATTTTAATAATCATTTTCGAAGTTTTAATGAGACTCAAGAAGGAAGTTGAATCCAGATCTACCAGTTGCGAAGCGGAAACTTTAATATTTACTTTATTTTACAAATAGCGATTAATTATTTGTCCTAATTTCATTACATGCAAATTGCCTGTGCCATGTTGTCTGTCTGTGCTTCCCTTTACGTCTCGTTGGTTTGCTCTTATTTTTGCTATTGAGGTACCGTTACTCTCCTCAACATTTTCGCCACGAAATAACGTCAATGCGAGCTTAGCTTACTCCTAGGCTGTAATTAAGGCTACTGACGAATACATAACGAAGAGTTTTCTATAAAACAGATTTTGTCAGTGCTGTTTTCATGAGCTGCTCGACCAATGAATTACAAATGATGTTGCTGTCGTATTCACGCGTTCACGATAAAGCAAAATTTTCCCCAAGGCATTTATGACATCACTAGCTATCTACTACAGCCATTGATTGCCTGGCCAAAGACATCAGATACTAGCTGAGTGCCAAAGCGTTGTGATAGAACTGCTTTTATTTTAAGCCACGCTATATGCAGGAAAGTGAGAGCAGAGACAGTTTAAAAAGTGATCCCGGTAGTCTAATGGGATGAAGCTCTAGTTCTTAATCAATCAAAACTTTATGTAGAAAATGGAAACCTTTTTAAAAAAATTGCTTTTTTAAAGTTGATAAGAGCAATTATCTAAACAAAAGCGAGGTTATTTATACACTTTTAGGTAGGTCTTTGATTCTCATTTTCCAACAGCTAGGTTTTGTCATAAGTAGGAGGTTATCAGCATTTTGTAGAAATACTCTCCGCATCCGTCTCCTTGGTTGACAAGGATTTAAAAACGGCAAAGAGCATATGATCACAGCTCAAAAACTGATCAACTTGTTCAGACGATGTCAGTGTGAGTAGCTGTTGTTTGTAACAGAAGTTATTGCTCGGGCTACCAAGGTATGTGGGCGGAAACGACTTGGCATAGCGACTAGTAGCGACATGCTAAAACTTGAAAATTCCAATATCTGGACAATTTTCCTGTTCACTGTCGCTGTACTGCGAGTCAAGGGAATAAATATATAAATTTATGATAAACATAAATTAAAGCAACAAAACTCCTCGTTGAAACCAAAAAGTTGAAGAAGCTATTACCGCAAAAAATTCTGGCAAATCGGATTATCAATTGGCAAATAAAGAATTTTGACAACAAAGATTGATTTCGAAAAGGCTTGTAAAGAACGAACAGGGAAAATTCTTAATAAGGTTAAACACATTTTGTGCAGACGGAGAAAATACTTTGGTTCAGAGAGATTTCTTGAACTCTGCCACACATACAACAACGGTAAGTTTGCAGCTAGTGCATTGTGCACTACAAAACATCATCATCGAAGAGGCTGTTCTTGCTAACAAGAAAAGATTGGTAATGATTAATTGTGACCTCAATGCTAAAAGCTTTCCACAGAGAAAGAAATATGTTTCAGGTTATCTCGTATGTGTCAAGTGGCTAGAGTTCAGGAAAAGCACCAAAAGATTGCCAAGCAAGGACCGTCATCGCAGTGCATAAGAAAAATGACGAGAGAGAGTGTGTAGGCTTACTAACTATCATAGAATCACCCTTCTCGGTCAGCCTGGAAAAGTATATGCAGCGCGCCTTGAAATAACAGAAAGTAAATTGGATTACACGCAAGGTGGCTTTCGTCCTGCAGAAGCACTACAGACCAAATCTTTATCATGCGACATGCTTTTGTTTTGATAACTTTATATGCCAGGCATGAGATATTCAGTAAAACATTGCCGATGCATATGCCGTTGAATGAACATCTTTAAAGTTTTCGTGAAGTCGAGGTAATCTACTAAAACGTCTATGCTTATTTTGTAGACCTCGTAAAAGCATATATGTATCACAAGATCCCACAAGAAAATCTGTGGAGTGTTTAAAGGCATTTATGGTCACTTGCTACTGGCCGTTAAGTCGCTGTAGAGCAGTTCTGATATGCGCGTCTCGATGTAAAGGGTTTAGTCAAAACCGTGCACCGAGAGGGTTGGACTTCAACAAAGACGTGTTGTACTCACTACTCCTATTCATAGTGCATATAAATTGGCATGAAAAGCACAGTTTTGCTGAAAATGAGATTAAAAGTGGTTGTAACCGAATTAACCTTTTGTTTTTCGAAAATAATTTGGACATAGTGTTGTACCTGTGGTGATTGCGTGCATATTCGGTTTTAGTTTAATTTGTATTTGGCTTCATTTTTAATATCGCTATCAGTATTTCCTATACCGGGTGTCAAATATCAATGTTGGCATTTGATATAGGAAATTGCATTGCTTTCACATCAACATTGATGACGGCAAATGCCTTATCAAAAACTCCATTGCTTTATCGTGTCACGTGATTCATGTTCGCATTTATATATGTTCGCATTGTTTGTGATTATTATTGTTGGTCAATCATCCGCTTCGCTAATGCTTTGATTCAAGTTACTGCTACTTTGCCCTCATGGCCCATTCCGTTAATATATTATTGACTGTCATACCGAGTGAGGAATTAATCGAGGAATAATACTGTATAATAAACCAACGAACTCACGACATACCTTTTGTGTGCGACAAAATCTGACCTCTAACATGCACTCGATGATTTTGCGTTTGGTTGTTAAAATGCTGAGAAGAAAAAAAAACGTTAAAACTTCACTGATTAAACCGATAAGCTAATGACCATTGTTTTACTTGGTAGTGTAGAGTAGATGAGGGTTTAAACCCAATTTCTAGCGTTGTTTTTCGCAAGTAGGGGTCAAGTTGACGCAGTTATCACGTCTCTCCCCCAGGCAGCATTGAGGTAGCAGCAAGCTATCCCCATAACAATTGAAAAAATAAAATAAATGAGAGATAAAATATCATTTTGGTTTTCGGCGTTTTTTTAAATGCGATGTTTTTTAATGCCTAGAGCTCTAGACATATATTAATTATCACTGAATGATTTTTGCACGGTTCATATTTCATTTTCCTATTGCCGAAGCCGATCAGGAGAGCTGCAAATATCACTTCTACTGCCTTTGACTCGACATTCGACGAGGGAAAGAAACCCAAGTCTACCTCCTGCTTTGGCAACGCTTCAACCATTACGTCATCGCGCCGGTAAAACGAGATATTGATCTGCAGATTCTGTTTTGCGCTTCGCCTTCAGGTCTAATGCAATCACAGCTTCCCAAGAAAACGTGCCAGAATTAAAAACATAACACAAGACACAGGCTACCAAGTTTTAAAAGAACGTTGTACATTTACATAAGCTGTCCAAGAACAGCTGAACCCATTTTGAGTTGAGCAAAACTGAAGTTGTCATCCTAGTTCGTTTTATTATTACGTAGTTTATACACTAAGCTGAAGTCACGTAACAATAAAACAAACAAAAATTCTCAATTTAGATCGTTTTTTTGAAATTAGACCAACGAATTGTTCTTACCGCCCAAATCTGAGAACACAACCACTAGCTTTTTATATCGTGCGCGATCGGAGATGGTATGTTTGTAGAGGCTTTTTTGCTGCGTTGGTCTCCACTTGACAACAGGTACATGTAAAATCGTATCAGTTCTTATCACGACATGGTTTTTTTATAGGTTACAAATGTATTTTTTTGCGTAGCCAGTAGGTAAGCTATTGCATGCCACATGTTTTTGACACAAAGAGTTCTGACGGTTTTTAAAAAGGAGAAGAGGCATATAAACAAATTAAGCTGATTCTTAATTGAGCAAGCGCAAATTAAGCTGATTTGTTGCCTCATCGGCGAGACCAAAAGGGGGTGCCTTGGCCCAATGCCCAACTAAATGTACTAATGTATAATGGTTGCAGAGCATTTTATGTATATTCACGGAACAGTTGTTCTGCGTGAAAGCTTAGGTTACTTGAAATGTTATTTAAAGTAACTTAAATTGATGTTGGCTACAAAGTATAAGCTAAAATCGAGCGTTCTTACAATAAGTACAACGATCTGTTCTCATTATCACTTGCTTTAATCTTCATAAGTGACGGGAAATCTTTTGTTATAAGTTAATGCTATTGCGAAACATTGTCTGCCATTATCTTCAAAGCAACAGCACATATACATATTGTTACAATCGAATCGGTTGAAAATCTTTCTTTTGCGATGTATAGAGCTGTCAACAATGAATACATTCAAAAAGCTAGAAAGTAAATATATTTTAATACTGACTAACTTTGAATACATCGATCAACTACATGTATTGGGTTTTTAGAAGTCTTCTGTAATCTAAAAAATAGCTGAATGTTTATGTGCTTTGAGTTCACTTCGACGGATAGTACTGAAACGAGGAAATGCCGCGGAATTCCACTGACTATCCCTAACCCTATTTGTAATTCTAACTCTTAACGCCAAAGCTAACCCCATTCGTGACCCTAACTCTAAATAACCCTCATTATGACTAACTGTTGCCCTAACTTCCCCTTAACTCTAACCCCAACCCTAAACGCTAATCCGTGCTCGGGATTTCCCTGTTTCAGGAGAATTCAAGGCTATGGGAAACTTTCCGCTGATTTCCGCACTTTAATTTCTTCCCACTTCAACAGCCAGAGCGAAGTAAACGATATCGTGATGGCTCATACGATGTAACATCACATAACTGATGGTGCGAGGTAATACTGACCCACATTTTCATAATTTTGTTTTGCTAGCATAGTACAAGACGAAAATGTAATAACCAAGGGAAAAGTTTACAAGGCCGTGCGCCTCAAATCAGGTTGATCTCGCTCTGACGTCTTTCGACCAATCAGGACAGCGGTAGCCGGCAAACCAAACGATTTTTACTTTACTGGAATGAACAAGGAAGAACAAAGCGCCGGGTCTTAATCTTTGTTTTGTCGTTTCATCGTTAAGCCAACCCAGCCCTAGGCTTCGAAAAAAACTTGCGATAAAAAACGCAATACAAATTGGAACAATCGTCGCTAAATCAGCTATCGATATGAAATAGCAGAATGTATTTTAATGATTGTTACTATCGAATATTTGCAAAGTAAATACACGCATTAAAATATTTGAAGGTGCGTATAAACAAATGGCGTATATTCCATAAGAATACACAAAAGCGATGTTTTGCGGAAACAATCAAGAGCATTTGTCAGTTTTTACCAATTTTATCACTTCTATTACTCAGAACAAATTTTACGCCTCAAAGATCGTCTCTAAATTAGCTCCTGCCATAGACTCTGTCCCACTGGCAAAGCTCGATTTGTTTGATTTTAGCTTCAGGTTGTTTTTGCAGCTATTGCTCGACGCTTAATCGTAAAGTGTAAGAAACCAAAATGGGTAAAGCTTTTTTTGCACGTTGGGAAATTTAAATTAGTAAAATGCATTCAGATTAATATCCAAATTTGAATGTCTGATAGTTTAACGGCAAACCCATCGTTGACTGTCTTTGCCGGGGACTGCAGAAAAGACATAGGTTGAAGTTTGCATTGTTGTTGTTACTGTACAACTAATTATGGCCGTGAAGTCTGATTGCCGATTGGCTCATTACTCCTGCGGCTACATCCTGCTCTTGACCAGATCACAATAGTGATTTTGATTAGTTGCTCTCATCCGACGTGCTGCAACGAGCACCCACAGAGTTGCTTGGGTTCCTGCTCTAATACTTGCGTTCATGATTGGTCCAAAATAGATTTCCGCTATCAGCAAAGCAGAAATTTTGATTGAGTTTACAGAGTAAGTCTGTGTATCCGTTTCACACCAAACTTAGACCCAGAAAAAGAGAAGTAAACAACAACAAATACTAATAACAACATGCAGCAAAGACTTTGCAATCCAGTAATACACTTGATATCAGAGAGGAATAGAGCAGCGGTTCTCGAACGTTTCAAGTGGTGAAACCCTTTTTCTTGTTTGAAGTAATGACAACCCCCATCAGTTTGTCTTTCCTTTTATGATGATGATGATGATCCTTGTTTACAAATTGCCTTGTGGTGGAAGCCTTTAAAGTGAAACTAACTTACTACTCAAAAACTTAAAATTGTTGCTCATTACTAGACGATGTCTCAAGGACCCCCAGTGGTCCGCTGACCATAGTTTGAAATCATTAATCTACAGGAAGAAACCACTACAGACTTTCAGACTAAAATGTCAACAGATGTTTCAAGAACGTCAGTTCTACAAAGAGGAACGTCAGTTCAACAATATTTGCGAGTGGCGGTGGAAATGCCTCGTTTTAACAGCATTGGTAACTCTAAACCGGGTTAAATCATGGATATACACATTGTTGCTTTAGCATAACCAACAAAAAGTTTTCACGTAGCAGAAAAATCAATGTTGGCCGTATCACTGTCTTATCATTCGAACAAATGGGTACTATCAGCAGCATCACTTCAGATGAATCGATACATGCACAATTATTCAAAAGTAGTATTTTGCTTCTACAAATGGCTGTGATTGTGCGTTGCTGGCGTAATTATGTCAAAGTTTCAAAGTTGGGAAACGTTCAATTTGGGTCGAGTTAAAGGCGAGATCGATTGAAGTACTAATGATATTGTTTTTATTCAACACTCGTAGGAACAACAAATAGACCGATGCCATTCTCCGCAACCTTTTCTCACAAGTGACGCATTTCAACCAAAATCTTCAGGAAGACAAGAAATGTTACCCTACTGAATCATTACTAAACAGCTAGAGTAGATATTCAGTAACAACCGCCAAAGCTACTTTTTAATGACCTCGGTGTGTAGGCCTAGTCTTCAGAAAATGGAAATTTTGCTTAGACCACGTGGTAAGAAAACGTCGTAAAAAAGACAAAAAAGCGAACCTAAAGGAAAGAATCTTTCTCCTATTATTGCAAAAAATTTTTAAATGTAATATCTCAAGTGCTTTTTGCGTTTGATAGAATTCTGAGCCTTGCCTGAGATTAAAATCACTTTTAGGCACTACCATATCCATTTTTAAATTACGCTGCAATCATAGACGTAGCACTTTGTGTCGAATTATTGGGGAACTGAAGGTATTTTTGTCTCAAGAAAATGGTGAAGACCATTTTTTTAGAGATCAATTTTTTCCCAATGCCTCTTTGCTATTTTCAACCTCAAAATCAAGTAAAAAACATTTTGTTTTTAGATCAATTTTTTGCCACTTTTTGCCATGAATTTTGTCCAGATTTTTATATTACTTAGAAGTGTTAGCAGTATTTAAAAAAGGTGGTCTAAAAGAAATCTGGGGGTTTAGCCCCACTCGGACCATTACACCATGGTTATAATAGAACAACTGGATATAACAAGACTTTATGTCTTTCGTTTGCTACAAGAGTGATAATACTTGGATTCGCTACGAAGCTTCCTTAGTTCTTATCTGGCCTGATCTTAAATGAGTCGCTAGGTAAACTGTACTGCTGCACTGCTCCGTTTTAAATCATGTCCTTATTTCAAGAAAGAGAAAGTGGCGGGTGCCAGCTCGTTCTTACCGGTTTGTATGAACCTGTTGTTGGATTTTCATTAGCTCCACAAAAGTCCATCATTTAAAATGGACTTTTGCAAGACGAAATCTGTTATAATGTGATATCTGCATGCTAGTAGCTTTCTACTGTTAGTGAGAAAACTTGTTGTTAAAATTTTTGAATCCCGCATTAAGAAGAGATAGACGTCAGCAATAATGCTCAGCAATTAGATTCCACGGATATCTACAATTGTCAGATACACTGGAAGCCAACTTATTCCATCAGTGCAGTTAATATAATTAAATTTGTCTTTCATTTTAGCCATCGTTCTCAGAAAAATCAAACTCCTCTATTGACATAGCAACATCAACAGTCGTGCCGCGACCTGCCTTCAGAACTCAAGCGCATTTCAGTAACACTGGCTCGGGAATAAGCGGTGGATGTTCCACTACTAGAAATGAAAACATAGTCAAATCGCTGACAAAAAATATTCGTTCACGGCAATGTGCTTACTTAGACGACAGCTTCAGCTCAACTAATGGAGATACGTAAGCTTCTAAATCTAACATATGATTCAATTAGCGTACTGGTTAGTCAAAGTGAGGAAACAAGTATCCGCAATTAATATATTTTAATTTGAAAGTGTAAATCAATAAAAATTATTAATAAACTCCAATAACTTTTAAGCTGTTGCCATCTGCAAGTTCCTCTCTTTTGCAATGCAGTCAATCCGCGACATAAAAAATCGGAAGAGCAATCACAATCGTACGATGATGAAACTTACCCGAGCTTTTAGTGCCGTCGGCATTTTTACGTGAAAGGTAGCGAGAGTAAAATAATTGAAAAGTAAAACGTGTTTGTGCAGCGTGATTCCGCGAATGGTAAAAAGAGCGAAAAACACACAAATTGCACGAAATTATACCATGTTTTAGGAAAAGCCGTGTAGAAGGTAGGATATTTTAAAATTTCTGCCACGAGAAAAACTATACATATTTAAAGATTGCGTCATTGAACCACCTAAAGATCATGTTTAAGAGATTAACAATAATTTTGATATATATATGTGTATGTTTCGATTGTCTTTTTGACGGTTCACCACATGGCTATAACAAATCCTGTGGGGACCCGAGTGTACCTCCACCTCCATTGAAAAAAGCCCGAATTGCAACTACGAGAACTTCCTGCACATCGTAAAGGTCATCAACTAGTTGTTAAAGACCTCTATTTTTTCACGAGCCGTGATGCACCCTGTAAGAAAATTGCAAGACCGGTGAGCCGTCGGGCTATTACCAGCGAATTATTTTGTCACGTATCGAATTATTTTGCAATGTTTATGCATAAATTTATGCAATTTTATGGAATGCTAAAACTTCAAATTTCTAAATATGGTGATGTCTCACCGGCATTCTCAATTTCCCTCAATCCACACCAGCGTCTCACATGCCAGCCATTTACGGGTATCCCACACAAAATTAGGTCTTCACTAGCATATTTTAGGCTAGTCCATCCACAGTGCTTCCTGCATAAAATCCAAATATGCCCTTCTGGGCAACTTTAGATCATGCCATCGATCCATTGCCGCAGTACTGCATAGACCTCATACAAACTAAAACGACTGGAGCCACTTCCTTCGTTTCTGAATATTTCGTAAGTCTCAATTTGTTCGCTGTTTTATTGTTTTTTGTTGAACTGCTACCTATTGGTTTCGGGCCTAGTTGGTCCTGAAGTCATTATCCGTGATTAGCAAATAGGGCTTGACTTGCAACCGTATATATACCATTGAAACTTGTTTTATTTTGACTCGACCACGTTGTTTTTCTTTGTTCACGTAAGTCAAGACCTTTTAAATTTTTGTAGTTAGTTGACGACTGGATTATTGGCCATATGAAGTTAGGAGATAAACGCCAATGAAGAGATAGTAAAATATTTATATTATTGACAAACCACAAATCTTAGATCCGCATTTTAGACAGAGTAGTGCAGCCTGCTTTGTAGACAAGCAAATTTTACAGTAGCAGATGATTCAAAAGTCAATATTGAAGTAACACTATGTATTGTATCTGCAGGAGCCTCGAGACCTAAGAACTAGGGGAAACTGGGTATATCCGAAATTTCCACTGGCCACTTTATGCGATAGACTATATGATTGCTTTGGCATGTGCGAAGGTGTAGTTGTGTACGATTTTCATTTATCTGGCCTGACAGACTACGGCAAAATTTCGTATATAGTCCCGGCCTCAAAATGCCTCATCAGGTCAACTCAAAGTATACTACCCCATATTGAGGGGTTTTGCCCCCATACCAAAGCACGTCCCAGAAGAAAACGGATTTAACACCGTAGTTTGTAGAAAAATTAAATAATTTTGAAATTTGGAAAAATTTTTACCCCCAATTATGTTTTGCTTCTCTCAATACACCACTTTGGCACTTATTGTACAACCTGCTCTTTTTGACTTCGCCAACCGGGCAACGTTTGTTGTGCCTCCCATTAAGTTGCTGTGCCTCCTCAAGCAGAAGCAGTGCCACGGAAGAAAACGTACTCCATAACTTAATTTAAGGACAAATTTAACGATTATGAGACTTTTGGCCAATTTTGCCACCCAATTAAATTTGATTATCAAATGTTGAAATGTAGCAAGTGAGTGTGCAAAAAAATGATTTAATATTTTTTGAAAATTAATTAATAAAAAAAAGATGCACATGCAGAGGGGCACGCCTCCTAAATTGATAAAAACGTTTGCAAACTGATATTGTAGCAACAAGTAATAGTAGCAAACAACCGTGGTTCTTAATTTTAACAAAGTTCCACCAAAATGTCAATTTTCAGATTAAAATGTCAACAGGTTACTATAATTTTTATGCTAATTTCAATGCCAAAAACTTTCACGCCTATCCGATGACATTGGAATAGTATTAAATACTTTTGTAAGTAGGAATAAAACGAATTAGACCTTGTGTTTGAATGATCAACCTACGAGGTCGGCCTCAACATGGCTGAGTTTCTAAGAAGACGAACTCAAAATGCGATCTGTGATTGCGGACCACAAGTCACATCCTTTCGGGGCCGAAAAGTTTCGCGTCGTGGGTCACAGACTGCATGCCCCTGTCTGAGACAACATCGATATTTTGACAACATAGCTTGAGTTGACAGGAAAACTTGTTTATCTACATTAAGCAAACTAGGAGTCATTTTACTTTAAAGCAGTGGTTCATGGGTCTCATCTCTAATCCTTTTCTCAAAATTGACACTTCACTTTGCCTTCGAAAACAACGTTCAAAATACAGCAGCATTACTTCAGAACTGTCAAGGCTAGACTGAAACAGTTATCAATATGGTCATTTTTTTTTGACCTAAAAAAATATGTTTTTGACTTTATTTTAGCAAAATTTTGACTTTATTTTGACCTAACCGCTTTCGCCTATTATTTATGTCTTGTTGCACTTTTTTGATTAAAAATGTTTTATAATCCGCAATTTACATAAGTTTTCAAAGAAGAAGGTAGCCTACTTTAAACATTTTCTCAATCACTCAGTCTTGAAGCTAATTCAACAAAGTGACGCATGACGTCAAAACCTAGGATAACAAGCCATTGTATGTACCGTATCAATTAGTGTGTAATACAAAAAATGCGTTGTTATCGCAACTGTACTGTACATTAACAGTCTGTCTATGATGTTTTTAACGAAAGCCATACAGTATAATTGCCAGGACTTTTTATTGTAATAGAGCATCATATATAGTAATGCAAGAGGCTAGCGATGCACTTAGCAAACTGCAGACAGTGACACTGTTTCGACCTATCAGGTCTCTTCAGTGCAGTTGGTGACCAATAAGAAGCTAGAGGCTTTTAATAAAGCATAGCTTAGACCGTCACACTTGTGGGACCTAATACTGGGTCCACTGTAGTGGATGGTCGGTCAACCTCTGCGAAGCCGTATCACTCGTGAATGAGTGGCGGTTGTCGCAGCTATGTCGCAGCTACGGTTGTCGCAGCTACGGTTGTCGCAGCTAAGCTATGCTTTATTAAAAGCCTCTAGCTTCTTATTGGTCACCAACTGCACTGAAGAGACCTGATAGGTCGAAACAGTGTCACTGTCTGCAGTTTGCTAAGTGCATCGCTAGCCTCTTGCATTACTATACATGTAAGATCTTGTGACCACTCGGCTGTGACAGCACTATTGTTTTAGCAGTTGTTAGACGTAGTGCACCTGCGACAACCGCCACTCATTCACGAGTGATACGGCTTCGCAGAGGTTGACCGACCATCCACTACAGTGGACCCAGTATTAGGTCCCACAAGTGTGACGGTCTAAGCTATGCTTTATTAAAAGCCTCTAGCTTCTTATTGGTCACCAACTGCACTGAAGAGACCTGATAGGTCGAAACAGTGTCACTGTCTGCAGCATCATATATGTTTTTACGTTCATAACATCAAAATTTCTGTCTTTTCTCAGTAATTTACTGAGCATAGAAAACGACCTCTCAACAGCAGCAGAGGTTGGCTGGGCTTTTTGCAATAGTGCGTAGCTTGTTGGGTCAATTGTCAAGTTGGTACAGTTTATTATTGTTTCTAAATCAGACTTGGATAGTCGTTTTTTAATGTAATTTTTAATTGCCCACGGATCATCATCGAATTGCATATTCTTCAGCAGTCCGTATGCTTCGGTTATCGTGCAGGCACTTCCTTCTAAGAACTCTACGTTGGCTGCTAGAGTCCGGTATTGATTTGTTTTAACCAAGTCAGGCACCAAATCTTCCACATTGATAGCGTCTTTTGCTCTGCTGACTAAGAGGCCTGCACTTGTCCAATTGTTGACAATGGTACAAACAGCTGGAAGGTTCTCACTGTAATATAAGGCAGCTCTAAGCCAAGTTGCCCATCTTGTAATTACAGAGTCAGGAGGAGATGGCAGACCAGCATCATGAAAATCTTTCTTGCGATCTTTGTTTTTGATTGCTGCTGCCTTGATCGTTGCTATTTCTTCATCAATATTTTTAAAATGAGCACGCACACGCATAACGTAGTTATGTAGTAAGTTGCGCAACGCAGGTGACATGCATCAAAGAAGGGTATAATTCCTTTAATGCCTTTCCAGCCAAAGACATGTACCGAGCAGCATCAGTCAAGAACAATGAAAAATTCTCGCGTATTATTTCAAGTTGTCGCAATGTGTCATCCACAGTGTGCAGAATAATACTGCTACTGTATTAACATTGCTACCGCTGTCAAGTGAATTGCAATCAACGAGGAATGTCTGATTTGGGGCATCTAAGCTACCCACAAGCACACCAATATACTTTTGTTTAGCAATCTCTGCTTCATCCACAATTAAAAAAATTTTTTTTTTATGAAGTAATTCTTGAATTTGTTCTTCTTTTTGGGACGCTAATTTAGCAACACATGCCCGGGCTGCAGTCTCCGAAGGCAATATTTTTCCCATTGTAGCAAACAGAGACTTTAAAGAAAGATGGTTCAGTTTATGAAGTGGGATATCTGCAGCTAAGAATGAAGAGACAACCTGTTCTTGAAGTTTGCTTGATCGAGTTGTAAAAAGGTTTGCTTACTTTGGGATTTGCTCTTCGTCTCCAATTTTCTTTGGTGTTGGTTACTTTTTCGGTGACTTTCCACAAAAAACTTTTTGTCGCATTTGACTAACATGTCGCAAAGGCTGCATCGCAAGTCGCGGGCAGGAGTTGCCGAAAACTCATCCGGATATTCCTGGCAAATTTGCCTAACTTTCGCTGTAGAAAATTTGGCTTGTTTAGGCATTCTTTGCTTTGCAAGCTACGACTTAAAAAGACCACGTGTAAAGAGCACAAAGGTTTTATAGGAATAGATTAATTGTCCAACAATTATGTGTTTATGCATCAACAATGACGATTTCATGCATAATAAGTGCTACTTCCTTCTCAATTACCGCACGCATTTTTACCATTGCAACTATTTGAGAAGTTTAAAATCAAATAAAACTGCGCATAAAATTTCAATAGCACCTCAAAAATTCAAAAAAATATTTAAAAAATGTAAATTTGTTTGTTTTTGTAAGGAAAATTTTGATGACAATTTTGACAAGTTTTGACTTTATGCAAAATTTTGACTTTATTTTGACTTATAAAATGTACCAAAACAGACTCCTGAAGACCTGAAACGAACGTTAGTACACGTTTGATCATGTAATAAGGTCCTGAAAAAATTTTGACTTCATTGACTTTAGCGGGCCCTAGTTATCAGCAACGTTTCGCATTATTTCCAATTCTCCTCTTGATGTTTGTTAAGTTCGATAAATCTCATTTCTTTATTATATTTCATCATAATACTAAAGCATTTGAAAAACTACAGACTCTACTTCAGTGGTTCCCAAACTGTGGTACGCGTACCACTAGTGGTACGCGAGAGTCTTTCAGGTGGTTCGCGAGCAACTTACTTAAGTTGATGAGCTACAATAACTATTTAGAATTGAAAATACTTTAAAATTATTATGTTATAATTGTTTATATTTGGGCTTTACACGCCAATAGAAAGGCCAACTATCTCATAAATAAATGAATATAAAGTTGGTTTGAGCTGTAAGGTCAACTGCTGGTTGCAATAAAGTTGTAACTTATTTATTCATCTTGCATTTGTTTAAAACTAATTTTTATATTGTTAGAAATAGTCCCAGTGATATAAAATATTTGGCTGAAAATATATAAAAGCTAAATTATTATTTGTTTAGAACTAATTAATATTTAGCTGAACATATAAAATATTTTTCTAAATGCCGAAGCGAAAGTGCTGCCCAACGCACATAAAGAATCTGCTCATAGCCAATGAGCATGGGGGAGAGTCTCTGCCACAATGTGTAATTTGTATGAAGACACTTCCTAATTCAGCTGTGAAGCCCAGCCTCCTCAAGCTTCACCTTGTAACAAATCATGTTAAAGGGAAAGAACGAGAGTTACTTCCAGCGACTTGGAGAGAATGCAAAAAGACAATGCCTAGACAAGAGTGCCGTGATTTACCAGAAAAAGAAGGGTATTGTCAAAGCATCGTATGAAGTTGCTCTCCTAGTTGCTAAAAGCATGAAAACACTTGCCATCTCTGGTCATGCCAGCAGCAAAGATTTTGGTTAAAAATGTAATCAGAGTGGAGGCGGCTTCGGAGCTCGAAACTGTATCCCTCTCTAACAACACGGTTAAAAATCGAATGGAGGAAATGCTTATCGATATTGCCGATCAAGTAATTTCGAGTGTGAAAGACTCAAAGTTTGGGTTTTCTATGCATCTGGACGATTCGACGGACATAACAAACAATGCTCAATTACTCGTCTATACTCCCTATGTTACTCAAAACTATGACGCAAAAACTGAGTTGCTGATGAGCATGGAACTTTCCAGCACAACAAAAGGAAAGGATGTTTTTTCAAACAATTTTTGTAATTTTTTGTAAAACAATTTTGTACAATTTTTTCAAACAGAACGAAATAGACTGGAAAAAGTTGATGGGCTGTACAACCGACGGGGCTCCCTCAATGCTGGGAAGTAAATCTGGGTATACAACTTACGTGGAAACTGTTTCATCAAATGCAATCATTGTTCATTGCTTCATACATAGATTTGTCCTTTGTGCGAAGATGCTTCCTGAGAAAATGCTATTATGTTTGAAGCGAGTTATCAAACTGGTAAATTTTGTAAAAACATCTGCCGTAAATACCCGGTTGTTTTAGCGACTTTGCGAAGATTTTAGCTTCAAACACCTGTCCTCTCTATTACATGAAAGTGCGCTGGCTTTCCAGAGGTAATGCGACAAGGCATCTTTTTGAACTGCGGGACGAACTATTTCAATTTTTCAGGAAAAAGAATAACGATTTTCAGGAAGATTTTGAGAGTAAAAAGTTTCTTGCAAGATTGGCTTATTTATCCGACATTTTTTAAGTTCTAAACAACTTCAATATGTCATTCCAAGGTCCCAACGAAACTTTATCTGAGTATATTTCAAAGCTGGAAGCGTTCCTGTGTAGGCTAAACTGACCCTCTGGATGGAGAACGTGAAAAATAAAAAGTACGCAATGTTCAAACTCCTCACCTCGGTTGAGGACAAACCTACTGATGATTTTTCTGAAGAAATTGTCTGCCATCTTTCGCATCTAAAAAGGTAGCTGATGCATAACTTTCCTGGCGTTACATCACGCACTTATTCCATCAACTATTCTTCGTTGATCCAGCCGATCTGCGTAAGGGGACTGGAGAACAAGAAGAGCCAATAGACATTTAAAGTGATGAAGCAGCAAAGATTAAGCATAAGGAATGAGGCTGTTCTATAAATTTCTGGTTGAGCATGGAGTCATCGTACCCTAACCCAGCCACTCAGGCTGTTCCACAATTATTGATTTTTCCGTCAACGTGGGAGCGCGAGCAGGGGTTCTCGGCTTTCAATGAGCATAAAATCGAAAATCTGGAACCGCCTTGCTGCGCCTGAGTATCATTTTAAATGCGCTGTAAGCAAAGTTATTCCTCGAATTGACCAATTAGTGGGGAAAAAACAACTACATTCTTCTCATTAAAACTATTACTGTGTTTTCAGTCATTTTTTAGTTTTTTTTCAACTCTCGGCTGATGCTAGTTTAATAAAACATTGTTACTGTATATTTCTGAGCTATTCAATTATCCAAATGTCGGTGGTACGCAAACAAAGTACGAAACCTTTTAATGGCACGCGAGTTGAAAAAGTTTGGGAAACGTTGCTTTACTTTCTTTGAAACTAAGAACAAAGAGCCCAAAGCTTTATGATGCCCTTGAGCAATCACGTAGGCGTAGCCAAATAAGCGAGGGGCGACACATAAAACCATACCCGTCCAAGTTTTGAAGATTTGCATACTGGAGGTGTAGGGACATATCACAGTTTTTAACTAAGGTTCGTTCCCGCCAAACTTTCATTTCAGCTACGCAAATAGCAAATCAGCTTTTGTTCAAAAATTGGATTACCAAAACAATACGTATATCAAAAACTGATTCAAGAGTCAGCTATATTAAATAGCAACTAGTTTTTGAAAACTCATTTATTGACTTGAAAAAATCTCTCGACGTAAAATGCAGATTAATCGATTCCCTTTCTCATCACCAAAACAATTTAACTCAAATTACACTATTGGCCTGGTAGCTGGTTCGAGTGCTTTTTTTTGCTCCATATTTCCTCAGCACTTGCTTCCTATATTCTTTTGCACCATCAAGCAAAGGATCAATCTTCAATGAGTTTTCCTTCAATTTCTTCACCTAGAAAACACCAATATATTGTGATAGTCATTGCAAGGCCAAACTTGTAGTAACAGCCCACCGAAAAGGAGAGTTTTACTTTCAAAATGACAACTGAGCTAAGCATTTTAGTTTAGTTTGATTCCCGTAATTAATCACAAAAGAATTAAAATGCTTCCTCGTGCATCACCGAGTTAAAACTATCACTGCTGCACACACGGCATGGCGTAAGAGAAAACTTTAGGCACCCGCCGATGGTAGACTGATTTATTGGTTGTAGAACTACCAGTCTGCAGTTTGCATTTAAGGCTGGTTCAAAGACGACTACTACTTTTCCTTACATGATTTCGATGAGGTTTGCAATGTCAACGTAGATAACAATTTCGTGCCGCTCCGAGTCTCTATCCCAAGAAACAAGAAGAGTAGAGATAAAAAAAGAAACAAGAATGCCCACTTCAGCTCGCTTGTGTTTTATATTAAAAAACAATATTGAGTGACAGAGGCAAATGTATGAAAAACAATTTTTTCTATGAAATAGGTACCAGTGGTGTAAGGTGTCCGACCCAGATCCAATAAAAACTTCCCATACCTTGTCTTGGAGAAGTTGAACATCAGTTTCTAGTTTTCGGTTAAGTTTTGCTCCTTGACGGATCCGGGTTTTATCCCGAAAGAAATCGCTTTTTAATTCTAAAACTTCACCAATCAATCTCAATTGATCAGTTGCCAGCTCTTCGTTTGACTTCCTCGTTCGGTATTCTTTCAAAACTAGCTTTAACTTGTCTCTGATAACCTTGTCCATTTTGTGATTAGCAGCAGAAAGCCTATGCACAAAAAAGAGTCAATTCCAGGAAGGCAATGAAAAAAGTTGATTTGAGTTGCTGCTTGCAAATCTTCTTTCCGTGCCTCTTCGTGCTGGGTTGCAAAGCAAGCATGCAGATGCAAAGCACTTCGTAGATGACCTTTCAGGTGCATTTGCTCACTGCAAGTTATTTCTAGTCTAGATCACTGGTCTTTGACACGGTACCAGCGAGCATCACTTTGTCCAAAAAGATCGCTTTAGTCGCCGGCAGGTCTATTATAAATATAACTCTTATCGCCACAGAATCTTCAAAGTATCAATAATAATAATAATAATATAAACTCAAAGATAAACTGTGCAATTTTGTTATTTCAGAAGTGCGTAATCAAATTGGCAGCACTTTAAGTTTCCCAGAATCCCTGAAGCAGCTCTCAGCTGCGAAGGATTGGCGACCTCTGGCATAGATTATGCGGTAGAGGTAAGAAATGATAGAGGTCACTTCAGGTCTAGCTAGATCTGAACATTTGGGGAGGGGGGCGATTTAATTACAATGACGCAAATAAATTCCAAAAAATTTTGCATTTTCAATCTAAATTGATCAAGTTTTCCGAAGTGTATATATTCGTATTTTCTCTAAAACCCTTCAACAGTCTATTTTACCTATGGCGGCTCGTCAGGAGGTAATTCTAAAACACAACACCAATATAGGATGCTGTGGGTGGAACCCAGAATTAAGGTCTGGGGTGAATACAAAGCTCGAAAATCAAGGTAAGGTAAGCTATGTGGATCTGCCTTACTCAAGTGCTGCTCGCTACAACTGGCGAGTAGATGATGGCGTTGCCGCGCGACATGGCGTTTGCAAGGCGGAAAGTCAGTGAGGCGTGGAAAAGGCTAAAGGTAAACGGTGTGAGTAAAGCGATTGCAGAAGCTAAAATAAATACACAGTCAAAACAGGGCACAAATGAAAACGCAAAAACGAAAAAATCAGTAAAGATATCATTATTTAATATTTTTCAGCTTAAATTTGGTGTGGTGTCTGCACTTGAAAATAGCTAGATCGTTTGTTTAGGAGCGTACATTGATCAGCTTGCAGAATAGCCAGTTTCTCAGCTTCGCAGAGGTTGCAGCGCTTAGTGTCGCTTTTGAATGCAACCGCTTTGCACACGATGGACCAGAATATGTGTGGTTCGAGTCCTTTGTTCTTGCTGCCCCACACAGCTTTGGAAAGTTCTGTAGTGTTCGTCTTTCGTTGGTCTTTCAATGATGAAATCGGTTTTTGAACTCGCTCTTACAAAGCTCAAAATAGTGCCATGTAGGGATGTTAGGAGCTGCAATGGAGGCTCTGCAAACGATTGATATTGTTCGGCATTTGCCGTTAAGCGGGCATTCAGATTTTGTTCTGCAGTTGCATGGTATCTCGTCGGTTTGGGTGGTTGGGCTTGTTGGCTTTTCATTGTGGCTTTTGATGATACGTGGCATGTTTGGCATGCAACGGTATCTGAGTTTGACATTGAATTTATTGCAAATCTTGTGGAGCCGGTTGCTTCGGGCAAAGCGTTTGTTAATACGGTAGAAGAACTTTTTGCCGTTATTCGTTTTAACTTCGATGTTTATGTTGTACGGGGTATTAAACCTGGCTCAATGTTTATGTTGTTCATGTTGCACGGGGTATTGAACCTGCTTCAATAAACTTATAAAGTTAAAACGAATAACGGCAAAAAGTTCTTCTACCGTATTAACAAACGCTTTGCCCGAAGCAACCGGCTCCACAAGATTTGCAATAAATTCAATGTCAAACTCAGATACCGTTGCATGCCAAACATGCCACGTATCATCAAAAGCCACAATGAAAAGCCAACAAGCCCAACCACCCAAACCGACGAGATACCATGCAACTGCAGAACAAAATCTGAATGCCCGCTTAACGGCAAATGCCGAACAATATCAATCGTTTGCAGAGCCTCCATTGCAGCTCCTAACATCCCAACATGGCACTATTTTGAGCTTTGTAAGAGCGAGTTCAAAAACCGATTTCATCATTGAAAGACCAACGAAAGACGAACACTACAGAACTTTCCAAAGCTGTGTGGGGCAGCAAGAACAAAGGACTCGAACCACACATATTCTGGTCCATCGTGTGCAAAGCGGTTGCATTCAAAAGCGACACTAAGCGCTGCAACCTCTGCGAAGCTGAGAAACTGGCTATTCTGCAAGCTGATCAATGTACGCTCCTAAACAAACGATCTAGCTATTTTCAAGTGCAGACACCACACCAAATTTAAGCTGAAAAATATTAAATAATGATATCTTTACTGATTTTTTCGTTTTTGCGTTTTCATTTGTGCCCTGTTTTGACTGTGTATTTATTTTAGCTTCTGCAATCGCTTTACTCACACCGTTTACCTTTAGCCTTTTCCACGCCTCACTGACTTTCCGCCTTGCAAACGCCATGTCGCGCGGCAACACTAGACTGTTGAAGGGTTTCATCTTGAATAAATTTTATCTTATTTTTTTGCTCTGACCCAGTTATTGAGCTCTCCATTGTCAAATCGATTAGCTACATATTTGTATTTTCTCCGTATTTGCGAGTCACTGTCCGCAATAATGAGTACTGAAGCCGTGGCCCACTCAACGTTTCAGAAACAGTGACCGACTTTAAGAGAGATTAAATTTGCACCCAGTTTTCTACGGCTATAGTGACAAAAACCTCCTGGTTGACATCAAACTGCTTTCAACATATCTTTTTGTGTCAGAGATATAAATGTTCCAGCAGGGAAAATATATTTTAAGGTGTAAAGCTTCCCTACTCTGGCCTGCTACGGGTCCGGGTAAGTAACAAATTATAGATATCCAAATTAATATACAATGGTAGAGGGGTTGAATCAAGGGAGAGAAAGGCTTTTTATATGTGATCAATGCACCCTGAGATAGTGCTAATCCCTTCAATCTAGATGCATATTTATACCAGGTGATTCTACTTGTCCTGTTGATTTACATTATGACCTTAGCCTATAAGCTGTGATTACTTTTCTCGCAGTTGCTGATTGCTAGTCAAAATTTTCCGATTGTTTTCTTTCGTTGCTTGTAACCTTTCTTTTGCTTCTTTCAATTCTGCTTTTGCTTTGTTTGTTTCGCTCTCCCTTGCTTCGATTTGTAGTTGCGTTTCTGATTTCAGTTTCGCCAATTGCTCTCCTTGTGACGAAACCATATCTTGCAATTGCGTGTATCTAAAGCACATGTACATTGCGTTGGCTTGCATATTGCATTTATATGCTCCAGGTTTGCCAGACAGTGACAGTCGTGTTAAGCAAGAGAGAGTTGTCCTGATCTTTCCTAGAGAGTCCATGTTTCCCCGCTTTGGTTGAATTGCTCAGTATTTCGTACAAGAAATTTTCTGCTGCCTAGAATTCGCCCAGCAGATAGAATTAATGTGAAGTGCGTTTTCCAAAGACACCGCGACGTGGTTATTGTGGGTTTGAACGCATGACGGTTCGATTATGGTTTCAAACCAGCACTTTTACCCACTTGACCACGTGAAGAACCTAATTTACAACTTCGAAGCTGGTGTATAGCCACAATTTTCAGAAAACCATTCTTAGTTTTTAGACTGGACTATTTATCAGGTTTCAAAGCATCTCTAGTAAAACTGCTTAAAAACGTATTTGTGTTTTTAAAAACACTTCCTTCACTAGAGTGAAGATATGTCGCAGAATATAGAGTTAATATAAACAAGGGCTTTGCAAAGCTAAAAAAAGTTACAGAAGATCGGTTTCAGAACAGTAATTTTGTCTTTCGCCTTCATCATGGCATATCTTGAGAAAAAGTAGAAGCTATTCAAAAAAATTCTTCAGCATTCTCCCAAAAAAGTTTTCAGTGATCAGAAAAGTGACGGCCTCTAAAAATGGCAGAGAATTTTTGAATCAATGAAGAGTTTGTTTTTTAAACGTAACAGAAAAGATTCTTTTGCAACTACTTAATTTCATTTTTCCTCATTTTCTTTCCTAGAAATCATTTTGCTTTTGGTTTTAATGTAAAGCAAAAAACAACACTTTACCCTCGTCAAAACATTAGGCTGGCCCTTTTACTTGTAGAATATCTTTATAGGTCTAAACTCTAAGCAAATACTCGTTTTTAAATTTGGCACAATACAGTAACTCATCTAAGACAAATGCAATAATATTTGTGCTTTTACCTGATTAATAGCTCTGATGATTCTCTATGTATTTGTTGTTCGGTTACTTTTTGCGTCGTCACACTCTCTTCAAGTTCTTGAACTTGTGCTTTTGCTTCTTGCAATTCTTTCTCTAGTCGGTGTTGGGTTTCTGTTTGGAATAAACATTTTCTGATTTGCACTAAAAATTCTAGTTGCGGTATTGCCAGCGTTTGGTCTAGGGCTGGGGTTCTTAACCGGGGGTACCTGTACCCCATGGGGGTACAAAGCACCAAAGCATGGGGTACGAAAAGAGGCGTCAGAATAATGGTTATTTTAAACTATTTGGTAAAAATTTATTTTCAATGTTATGTGAAATAAGAAAACATTTTTCGAAGCCTTTTTTTAACATCTTCATTTCTGAATGATTTTTTTGTCATAAGAAAGAGGTACTGTGACGTAATAAATAGCTTCTTGTTTGTTCCGACAGAATTGGTTTTGCAATGAATTGGTTTTGAATTAGGTTTGTTGTGAACAATATTATAGTTAATGAATATACACCGGCAACAAGCTACATTGTGTTTTATCTCATGGTTAGATTGTATATCTACCGGTAATTTTGTAGGTGTTTGTTCTATAGGTCTAGGGGTACAAAAACATTTCACAAAATTTTAAGGGTTACGAGCGCCAAAAAGATGAAGAAACACTGGTTTAGGGGAAGGAGAAAAAAGTAGTTCGGCAACACAAACGTGGTGAACTTTAAAAGCTGAAATAGGCTAAACTTTTAAGTTAAGTATTGTGTTTATGTTACAGTTGTTAAATCGTGATTGGTGGTATTTAGAAGCGAATCTTTCAGGCACTTGCTCGGAGGTGCGGAATTTCAATACAGCTTTTAAAAATGCTGCGGCCCAACAGCTGATTTTCAATCTCAGCATGCCGGAAACCGTTTTGTTTTGACAAGTCACCGGCGCAGTAGTGCAATGGTAAGAATGTCCGCTTTGCAGTCGGCAGACTATGATTTATTTCCCTTGTCGAGTCATAACCGAAGACTTTAAAATGATATTCATAGACCTCCTGCTTAGTGTTCAGCGATAAGAGTAATATCAAGAATGAAATATGAACAGTGCAAAAATAATACGGCGGTAATTAACATATGTCGCGGCGCTGTAAAACCATTGCAGTTGAAAAGCGTCAAAAAACAACACAATGTTTCATTTAGACAGGAAGATCTGTTTTATGCAAGCCGAACAAGTTTCGTTACACGCCCAGACTGTTGACGTAACAACAGTTTTTGCTTGCATTTTGATGAAACCGTCAGCTGCTTGCATAGCGCTGTTCGTTATAACATCACATGACTCGTTGCCTAACTCGTCAGTCATACATCAATGATTGTCATGTGACCCATTTTGTACTCTTTGAAAGAAGTAGTGTGACTGTGAAACTTCGTTCACCACAGATTTTTCTGGTTGACGCGATATAGCCAATGGTGAACACGTCATGAAAAACTTTTGGACGTTTTGCTTCCTCTAATGCAATATTAAATTTAAAAACTATTGCTTGAGAACTTTTCTTTTCATTAGCTCAAATTTTTTACCTTTGCAAAATTGAATGCCTAAATACGAACAAGTATAGGGAAGAGAAAAGATTGGATCTTTTGTAGAAAGCCCCCGCCACTAACGCAAAAATGTGATATTTGAGGAAAACACCTACGTCACGTTTTAAGTACTGCAGATTTTAGGGTTAGGGTTGGGACAAAATATTAGGTGACATTGTTGAATTCAGTGCTGAATTCCATCAATGAATAAAAATTCTAACTGGAAAAGAGCGGTGGCGGAGGTGTTTATTTGGCGGGGGCTTTCTACAAAAGATCCAAAAGATTAGCCCACCTCTTAGTTTTGAGTTTTGTCGTTGAGCCCATTCAGCTTCCTTTTTGAAAAATTCTCTTTTCTTTTCTAAGAATTTGCATTTTTCTTCAACTTTTTTGCTTTTGGTATCTAGCTGTGTAACTTTTTCTGTCAGCTCTCGTACATTTGACTTGTTCTCCATTAACTGAAAACACAAAATCTTACTGAATTTGCACAAAGATTATCGGTTCAAATCACGGCTAAAGTATATTTTTTGAGCCTGTGGTGGTAAATATGATGGAGGTTCTCGGACGACACTCGAAAAATAGTCTTCAATGTTTTCACTGTTTCAAAGCCAAATATTTTTGTATTGATAATCAGGCATTTCAACTACATGCAGACTTGCAATAGGATTCGTATAGATCGATTTTAAGTGGAGATGAAACCCTCTTCAACTCTTTTCTAAATATTGACACTTCCCTCAAAATGTTGATAAATCTTGAAGACCAACATTTTTAAAAATTGTACCCAGCATATGTGCCACTCGCTCTTTTTTTAAAGCGGGTGTACAATCAATGCAGCTTCTGCTAGTCAAAAGTTTGTTTATTTGTTTGTTTGTTGAAAAACCTGAGAAATCTTTGAAAGCACAACACAGCCCCTGACGGTGGTCCACTGTTGAAACCACTTCTTCAGCGACTTTCTCTGCCCCCAAAGTGATTTCTTATTGAGGTTTTGAAGGAGACACCCATAAACCACCTCTTTTATCATTCTTTCTTTTTCCAGACCGAAGGAACTGTTTTGATCAGTGACCTTTCTGAAATCTTCTAAAAAATTACTGAAAAGTTCTTCTCTTTGAAAAGCAAAGGTCTGGTTGAACTCCATGTATTTCGAAACTTGCAAAGCGAGATCTTGAGATTCATTCACAAAATGGTTTTTCATGTCCGCAAGCTCTTTGTCACACTGACAAAAAACAAAAATTCAATAGACAATATTATAATAGATTATCCTCATAAAGCTACAGTGAACATTAAACTCGTATATGGCGTGCGGAAGCTAAAATCCTCGAGATTTGTGAAAAGTTGATGGTAGGTCTATCCCTGCCAGAAAATAATTTCGAAAAACCTTAGTCTAATTGATTGAGCGTGTCTGGGCTTCAAATGTCAATCGCCAGTGGTTCTTATATTTTTTAGAGTAAAATTTTCTCAAACAGAGATTATTATGGGGCACACACTGAATGCTATATAGCCGGGGTGTGCCAAATGTCGCCCACGAGGTAAAAGTGTGCAGCCCGCAGGAGAATGAAGCTTGTGGCCTACGTTTACATATTGATCACTAGAAAAAAGGATACTGGATTTTTGTTAAAAAGTTCCCCTATCCGAGAAGTGACAACAACCAGAAAACATCTTTCACCTGAAAAGTTTACCTTCTTGAGAATGATCTTTGCAAAAAGATCCTCAGTGAAGATCATTTTCTTTTAAGGTAGGGCTATACATGATCAAAAATAAAATTTTCTTCCTATTACATTGATTTCCGAAAAAGGTATCTTCAGCTGAAACAGTCCGACGTTTTGAGGTTCATACCGACATTTTAAGGTTGTTACCAATAAATTATTCAGTATTTGTTCCCCGCATAAACGTTTGCTCAGTCCTGCTATACAGTGTGAAAGTAAATTACGAGGTTGTGTCACTTAGTAATGGGACTTTTGATGAGACAATTTGTCGAAGAATTTTGATGAGATAGTACGCCTCCAGTTCGAGAACAGACAAAAGTGGATACGAGAGATAAAAGGAGAGAGACCACAAGGGATTACAGAGGGCGTGAGTAGCGCTCCTCGTCTGGCCAGCTTATCGGCCGCGTCGTTCCCTGGGAGAAACGAGTGTCCGAAGACCCATTGTTGTCTGATAGTACAGGAAATGAGAAGACAATTCATGCCAGATCTGCCGCAGAGTTTGAGATAGGAGGAAAGATGGAGGAGAGGACAGAGCGAGAGTCAGATAGGAGGAGAAGAGAAGTGGAAGACTTGTTGGTGTTGCCGAGATCAGCAAAGAGCGTGCAGAATGGCGCAGGCTTCAGCGGAAATACTTGAGCATACCGGGCCTGCTGAACAGGAAAAAGTGGCCTCAGTGCCACAGAGAGAGCAGTTGGCAAGTATGCCAGAGCCGCCTTTGCCTAGAGGAAGAGGAACAGATCCGTCTGTTTAAAGCACCAGATTGTAAGATGAGAGAGAGTCAAGGTGAGCGAGAGCCGCACCTTGGTGAAAGAGAGGGAGATTGGAGCGGGAGCATGAAGAGGAAAGAGTGGATTCCACAGTGATGGAAGGCAGGTTCCAAAGAAATGAGGAAGGCCAAGCAAGGAGAGCCTCCCTAGAAGAGGTAGAAGGAAGCATGAGCGGGTGAGTGAACGCAAAACCTTCCCAGGAGAATCTGCAGAGTCTTGGTTTCACTCCAAGTCTGGCCAAACCTGAAATGGGAAAGGAGGCGAAGAGCCCGCTGATAAGATGATAGAGTGAACTGAGTCAGAGTGACTCCTAGGGGAGGTAGAGAAGCCTCAGAGAGAAGAAATGGGATTGAGGAGGACGAGAGGCAGCCGGTGATGGCGTGATTAGCCGTTCGATGAAGGCGTTCCAATTTGGTGATATTGGTAACGCTTAAGAAAGGAAACCATCCGAGTGAAGCATAGGTGAGAAGGGGCCGAAGAAAAGTTTTATACAGAAGAGAAAGGGATTCCTTGAAGAGACTCCACTGGGATGCAGATATACAGCATAAGGCCTTGAGACGAGGGAAGAACTTGACCTTCAGCGAAGAAACATGTTTAGAAAAGGAAAGAGTGCGGTCGAAGGTGACCGCAAAAAACGTTGGAGTGGAATTGAAACGGAGGTGGGAGTTGAATTAGAGAGGATTGGGCTGGAGGTTAGCTTGGTGGGGATCCACTGAGAAGAATTAAGCCTCACATTTGCTGAGGTTGAGAGGAAGACACCAGTACTCAGACAGCACTCCAATCGAATCAGAGCTCCTTGTGCGGCCTCCACCGCGGCGGGGACCGAGGGGGAGGAGAACCAAATCATGAGCATAAAGAGAGCAGTTGATGGAAGAAGGCAGAGAAGTAGAAAAATCATTGATGAAATGAGGGAAAAGTACAGGGCCAAGAACGGATCCTTGCGGAACACCTTGACAGATTCGAAAGGAACGACTTTTGTGATTTTGATAAACCACGCAAGCGCGCGTATCAGAAAGGAAAGATTGAGTCCAACGAGCAAAGCAAGGAGGAAGGCCGGCCGAAATGAGTTTATGGAAAAGGGCGGGATGTCAGACAAAGTCAAAAGCTTTCGAGAAATCAATAATACCAAGGATCGTCCGAGAGCTCGGCCTGGGTATGTTAAACCCATCCGAAATGGAATGAGAAAAGAGCAGATTTTGATCTAGAGTAGATCGTCAATGGCGGAAACCCGCCTGGCGAGGAAAGATAATGGAATTAGACTGCAGAAAGAAAAGTAGACGAGATAGAATGATGCGTTCAAAAAAGCTTTGAGACGCGGCAGGTGAGAGAGATAGGCCAGAAGGAAGTAGGAGAGTCGAAAGGTTTTCCCAACTTATGGATGGGAATAATGGAAGATGTTTTCCAGATGGAAGGCTGACCCTCGTATTTTAGTGTTTTTTTATATAACAGTAACGTTTTCCAAACTTTTTGAGATTTTATGCTACTTTGTTTAGAAATGTAGGGGTTATTTTGTTAGTATGGTGCGCTACCAGCTTTTTCCTTGCTCTATAATCCACCGGAACTTACTTCAAAGTAGCTGTCTCTATCTGTTTCATATTTCTTCTTATTCGTCAACGCGTCGTAGTAAACGTGACGAAGAACGTCATTAAGGTTCTCGGCGTTTTGGATATCATCATGAAGCTTCTTGAAGCGGAAGATCGCATTCTTACTTCTTTCATAGAACTGGTCAAGATCTCTTGCAGATTCATGCAATCTCTGTAAGACGATCATTGTTTACAAAAGCAAAGTAGCTCTATCCCAAAAACGTGCTCATTTGCTGTGCTGTTTTGCTTTTATAAAAGGGAATTTACAGCAATTTTTTCTCCTTTGTTGCAGTGCTTGTGCAATTGCTTTGTGTCAGTTCAGCCGTTATGGCGGCTTCGTCTTGAGTTTAAAGTTGGCTACAAGTTGTTCTGTGTTCAACAATATATTTTATCATGTAACTGAAATATAGGGGTGCATTATAGAAATGATCATGAGTAGGGAGTGGAATAATTTTACGCTGAGTAAGATTATTTAGGAGCGGAACAGTTTGCCCCGGGTGACGGTGTGATAGGGCTTGACACTATTTTGAGAAACGCTTCAATTTGAGGTAAAAATTCGTTTAAAAAGAACCCTCCTGAAATTGAAGAATTTTTCGATTTTAATTTTTTCGATTTGGGATTAACGTTTTTTTTTTATTTAGAGGTGGCACTTGTTGATGTCGAGCCAGGTGTCTGCACGGATAACTAGTGAAAAGGAAGCTATTGTTTTCTATTTTACTGTGTCTTTGAAAAAGAAGATTTTTGTCTCCTTCTTCCGTTTGGTTGCAACACTGGTGGAGGAAAAGTGCACATACGGCAATAAATAGTAACATATTGAAAATGATTTCAACATATATGCTTTGTGGTTTACGTACAGCTGAAAAATTCTTCTTTCTACTTTAAAAAGGATAGTTCATGAATTCCTATGAGCACTATTTTGATTCAGCAATGGCCCTATTTATCTTCTTTGATTCAAAGAAAATACGGCAATGCCGTTTTGTTACCTTGCATTTAAATTTTTGTACAAACGAACAGCGGCAAGTCTAAAGTCTTTTTTACAAACAAACAGCGGCAACTGTTGCTTGCTTTATGATTCGATGTGCGAATTCTTGTAATGTTTGGATTACCTCACTGATAAATTCTGATGATTTCTTTACCAGCCGGTTTATAAACACTTTCTCCTCCTTCATGATTGTTAGGCCTTTGCCTTTTTAGAAATTTTAGACATCTCTGCAACTCTGTGTTTATACTCTGCGCTTGTTTGTTCGTTTTTTTGTTTGCGTTAGTTTGTTTGTTGTTTATGCTCTGCGTTTGTTTGCTCTCGTTGTGCTATTCTGATGTGATTTATCCTGGACTGATGTTGACTCTGCTGAAAGTTAACGGGTCTATTAATTAAAATAAATAAATAAACCAAGCAATGGCCTATTGTAGCAAGAAGTTTTCTAAGAAATTTGCAAATGATCAAAAAAATGTGATATTTAGGTCAGAGATATGGAAGCGGAAGCTGGAAGCGGAAGCGGTGGAAGCGGTCCTTTTTCTGCGGAAGCAGAAGCGCGAAAATTCTACCGCTTCCGCTTCCACATAGGTTATTTGACTTGAAGAGTAACTTGGCGAAAAGTTTTGTCCATTTCCCTATGTGGATTAAACGGTGAAGTTGCACAGTAAGTCTGAACGACAGTGCGATATCAGTTGCGCGAGAGAACAAGAAAAAGTATAACTAACATCACATTTTATATCGATTATGGGTAAGAAAAAGATAGTTTGGACAATGAAACGTAGCTAATAAAATGATGATTTGATTAAACTTAACTAACCTTGGTTAGGGGGTTGAAAACGTTGAAAAAGAAAATTTTCACCGCGTAAACAACTTGATCAGTCCACATCAGTTCTCTTCAATAGGAGTTTTGCAAAACATGCAGTTGTGTTCCGTGAGTTTTAAGGGTTCCGTGAGGGGACCACAAAGGTTCTTCGTTTATTACTAGTATTTTTTTCTTATTTCAGTATACCGGTATTGATTTCTTATATGTAGTGGTGTTCCGTGCATATAAATAGTATTGAAATCTTAAGATAGCAAGTTGCAGATTGTGACGTAATTCTGTTTACAACTTTAGGAACGTCTGCATTTGCTAACTCCCATTTGTAACGTAATAGTGCGTCTGCAATTTCAGTTTTGCTGTTGTTGTTGTTACCCGACCCCTTCCCAGGGATGGGCTGATGGTGGAAGACCATGGAGCCCCAGAAGTCGGGAACTACCCAGGGCCTGGACCAGAGGTCGTAGAGAGACAGAAAATTGCCAAAGAGCGAGCGACGCAAAGAGTCCGTAGCTGGACAGTGCAGAATGAGATGAGAGGTGTTCGCAAGCGCTGCAGTGAAAATTCTCGATTCTGCCAATCCTAGAGAGATAGGAGCTTAACAAAAGGCTGTGTCCGTTGCAGCGAAGGCGAGAGAGATCACAGCGAGTATGACGTAGAAGCAAAAGTTACTCGGTGGAAATCGAGCGAGCCTGTGTGTCGAAGAATTTAGATGAGACAGTATGTTAGCCGCGTCGTCGTCCGGAAGAAACGAGTGTCCGGGGACCCATTGTAGCTTGATAGAACTGGAAAAGAGAGAAAACAGTTTCTGACAGAGATTGAGGCAAAAGGAAAGATGAAGGAGAGAACAGGGTGGCAAGGACAGAGCGAGAGTCAGATAGGAGAAGAGATGAAAAATGGCAGACTTGTTGGTGTTGCCGAGACCAGCAAAGAGCGTGCAGGATGGCGCAAGCTTTAGCGGAAATACTTGAGCATACCGGGCCTGCTGAAAAGAAAAGGGCAGCCTCGATGCCACGGAGAGAGCAGTTGGCAAGTATGCCAGATCCGTCTTTGCCAAAAGGGAAAGGAACAGAGCCGTCTGTCCAGAGCACTAGATCGTAAGGAGGGCATTCAGTGTCAGAGAAGTAAAGAGAACAGCAGCAAAGGAAAGAAAAAGAGACGAGTATTCCTCTGCAGAAGGACAATGAGAGCCAAAGTAAAAAGCAAAGTCATATTGACAAGCTTTCCGAAAATTCAAGGAAGGGAGACGTTCGTTGGGGCGAAAGACCGGAGAAAGAGGGACGGTTAGAAGAATTGGTAGGTGATTAGAACACAGGTTCTGAAGCACCTCCCAAGAGCAAGATAGAGCGAGAGAGAAAAGAGCAAAGGAGATGTCGGGGTAGGAGCGACTGCCAGAGGAGCGATGAAGAAGAGTAGGTATGTCAAAGTCATTAAGGGAGAGGAGGTGAGAGGAAGTGACCCGATCGAATGAAAGCACTGTTCTACATTCAACATGATTTCTAATATCTAAATAAAAGAAACACAGAGTAGTTTGGAACAATAAGCTCAAGCGAAGTAGGTAAAGCAATTGCAATAAATGAAGGTTTTTGTCCCCTCAAAATGATAAAGTGTAGAAGAAGGCAGGCTACAGACCCACAAAAGTTAAAAAACTTGTCAACGGTAGTTTTCTCGTTTTTTGTTGGTGGAAGCGGAAGCGGAAGCGGAAGCGATAGGTGTGGAAGCGGAAGCGGAATCGGAAGCGGTTGAAAAATAACCGCTTCCACATCCCTGGTTTAGGTGCAGTCATAAACATTGGGTAAGGCAATTGAGGCAGCTGTCAGGAACCCCTGTTTAGAGGCCTACCTTCTGAATAATAAGGGTCCCCCTTTCCAAACACGCCCAATATTTCGGCAAGAAATTGTTTTACGCAAAAAACTCGGTTGTCGTGAAGTTGATCTCCAAAAAAAAAGGTTTTCGCTTGTGCTTTCACTGGAAAAACATCTTTTGAGGCCCTCTGACCAGGACTTCTTCGAGTAAATTTTGTTCATAACTTGTGCAACTGGGCAACCCTCATAAATTCTTGCCTCAAGCCTCCAAAATCTTCAAACCACCGCAGCTGAAGTGTTTTAAACGAAGCAATTCTCATAAAGAATAAGATTTGCTGCAATGCGAAAGATTCACTCAAACTCAATCGCCAATCTTAATAAATTAAACCAAAAATGCCGAGCTGTGGAGACCGCTGAAAGTTTTGAATTTGATTATATGAACTTTGAAATAACTTCTCTTGACTGAAAGTGGAGAACTACTGCAATACGAAGAGCAAAATTTTAATGCAAAACAATACCTTCCACAGCTTTGAATATTCTTTGCTTGAATGATTATTTTCTACTGGTACTAACAGATCTTGTAGAAGCATAATTTCACTCAAAGCTTGAAATCGTAGTTATTTTAAATATTCTTTATGAGCTACCACCACATATCTTCGAATAGATCATGTTAACAATCTAATATACAAGTATAAAGTCTTATAAAACCATTGCTTTTTGTATAGTCGCTAAACTTCATATTGACCCCAAAACAAACTGTCCTTAAGTTAATCAAAAAACTCTTGAGCAGCTTATAGTCAAAGTCCAAATAATCTCAGTACTATGAGTGATATGAAGATGTTTATGGCAAGATATCGAACTGATCGCTTAGCAACTAAATTTGAAGATCTTGTTGTATCAACAACTGAAGTTAAAAGTTGGCCTTTTTCAACTCGTTTTTATGTAGCGGCGTGAAAGTGTTTGTTCAAGAACAGTTATTACAAGCACGAACTATTTTACACGAATCGAAATAGATTTAGAGTTGTTTTGAATCTGCTGTAATAACAAATTCTCCAAGAAATGTATCGCCAACTTCATAAGCATACATCAAAGCAAGTTATGGGGTAGACCAAGAATAATCTATTCGATCTTGGGGTTCCTTGGTTTTTTCATAGCGGTCGATATTTCATGATTCTTAATCTTTCCAATTTTTATCACCGTTTAGTTCAATCACTTTCTGTTTAGATATCAACGGTGTGAATTCGTTACAACTTTATTTCTTTGATCAAAAACATTTTCATTTCTTGATCGGATTCAAAGAATTTACCGAACAGTGATCCCTGTGGCCCCTTTCAACTACAGTGTAATTTGATTAGTAGTACCAGTGATGTGAAGTCGTATATAACATGCAGTGGTACTTCTACCACGAAAAATGTTTCATAAGGCTGGAAATATTGTGCGCTCCGCCAGGTTAGAGTAATGAACAAATTTACGCAAGAAAGGAAGGTCTAGTTATGAATTTCGTAAGAGGCGACTTTTGGGTACCCAACGTTGGCAAACCGTCTTTGGGGCAGTGGATATACCTGTTTGCAATTCGTAGCCGCATTCAATGCCGGCTCAAAATCAACTGCGATTTCCTCCAATCTTCGCTTAAGTCTAAAAACATAATAACTTTCGGGTTTGATGAACTACGTTCTAAAGATCACTCAAAAGAAGAAAGGCAGAATCTTTTACATACTTTTGTAAAAACGAGTCGATAAAGTGTCACCCAAAGCGATGCTCCCGCGCCCGTGGCCAGAACGCTATTTTAAAAGAGGACACTTGATTCACACGTGGAGCCGAAGAAAAGTGCACAGTAAGACAAGTCAAGCGTAACCGTAGAATCGGATACCGAATTGCACTGAGCTTGGAGCTAAGGGCTATTGCTCATCACTTCTCAATGAACTCTTAGCAAAATATATTCTTAGTTGGCTGCAATCTCGTGGCTACGCGGGAGACAGAGCAGTCGAAGTTTTTTGAAACATGGTTTTACCAAATTTAATGTTTCAGGGGAAATCGCAAAAACATAGCACTCAGTGGGTAATTGTTCCACAATTCAATGACAGTTTAACAAAGAATCAAGCGACGGGTGATAAAAGTCGGTTCGCGGGCCGGGTGATTTTGCCTCGAGGGCTATTGGTTGCCGATCCCTGCTCTCACCACTCCATTACACCAACCCACCAGTCTTTGTCTAATAACAAGTGCACTGATCGCAATGAGGTAACAAAGCGATAAAGATAAATGCAAAGAAAAGACAGAATAAAGAAGATTAATTAAGGCTTTGATGAGAATATAATCGTTGTGATTTTTATTTATCAAACTTAAATTATGGGAAGGGGGATAAATGCAACCCCCGTCGTAGTGTACGCAATTACAAAGAAATTGTGTTTGATAAATTCAAAAATATAACAAAGATTTTCTTTTCCAAAATAACCTATTGAAATTTATCCTGTCCCTCACTCCCACAAGCAATATCTGGTTTTTGGCTAAGTCAAGCTAATGTCTTGCTAGGTTGTGACTGAAATCACTTAGCCTGACGAGCCTTTTTGACCATGATACAATCAACGTACAGCTATGACGTCACTGAAAAGTAACGTCACATCTTCGCAAAAGCTTTTTTTTTGAAAAACAAGACTTAAGCTGGAACGAATTTCTCGTCAGTAATGCATCCAGGTGGTGGAGGTAAAGGAATCTGAAGCTTTCTTTAAACAGTTATTTCCTAAAACATAAAAGTCCAACTATAAAATTCAAAAGAAATAGCATTTTGCTCCGGCTATAGTCTATCTCTGTTAGGGGTGCTCAATATACGTCCCGCAGAAACAATTGGTGCGGCCCGCAAGGTGATTAAAAAAATCATGCCCACCATATTGTTTAGATTTTTGATCAGTCGTTGACTGAAACGTAACGGTCAAAAGTATTCTACAAAAAAAAGGCCTCTAGCCTTGTTTTGAGCTAAAAGTAGGAAAAAAATTACTTTCGAATAGTTGATCTTCAAAAACCTAAAAGGTCTTCATCTTTGTTTGAGCCAAAAGAGATAACAATGTCGGAGTCCGACCGGCTAAAATATTTGGTTTTTGTGACATGCAACCTGATCTATGATGTCCAAAGAATAGATTTTTTTATCCCAAATATCAAGAGAAAAAGATTGATTAACTTGAAGCCTAGTTCAATTCCATTTCAACCACCTTAATAATGATGCAACCAGGGTACTAAGTGTACACTCAATTTTAGCCACATGCTACTTCAAAAAAGTGTAATCATTGAATAAGACAAAAGTGATCGATTAATTGTTTCTTATTTCACCTTGTACAACACTCGCAAAATTTTTAACAAAAAAGTACAACCAAGAAAAGAATGTGAGTATAAGATCTTGTGTCAGGTAGCAACAAAAAACCCGATGGTTTTCTGGTCAAAGTTGCTTCCTAATGGTGCAAAAAAATTCAGTACAAATGCAGTGTGAAAATGACGCCAAGTTTTAAGTGCGAAAAGGTGAAAATAAGTCTGCCATTTGCCATATTTGCCATATTTATCCTCCATTCACGAGAAAGCGATGTAACGCTATGTTTTGGATGGTAAGTCCGCACTCGCTTGGGAGTTGCTATTTCCGGGTCACCTGTCTTCCACATAAAGGTGGGGCGTCCTGTTAAGTGCCTTGCCCAAAGACACCACTGGCGAACTTGCTGGCTTATTCTCCACAACCTCCCATAAATGCCAAGCGCCAAGTAGGGAAGCTATAGATATCATTTTTTAAAGTCTTTCGGTATGACCTGACAAGGGAATGAACCCCAGGTCTATCGACTGCGAAGCGGACGCTCTAACCACAACGCCATCGCGTCGGTTGCACCAACACAAAGAGACCCGTATACGCCAACTGACTACGCTACCGCTATGACGGCAGCTATAAGCCGAGCTATTATGGACACACGCCGCGCCCTGCGCCTAACCAAGTGCCATAAATTTGTGCGTAGGATAAGCAGTGGGCCTATAGGCTATGACCAAAAACAAAACAAAAAATAAAAAAGGAAAATTATTTGTTACAACCATCGTTGAAACTGAAAAAAAGGAGCACAAACTATATAACTCTTTCGCTACCAAGATCATCTTCATCAAATGATGATCTTGTGTTTTCAGTGTTTTCCTCAAACTTTTTTTCGCCGAGTTACAAAATCAGTTTACTAAAAAATAGATTTGTGACTTTATTTTTCATCCGATTTTCATAAAATTTTCAAAAGATCACGCATTGGAAGATGTAAACTTTGTGCCTTAATTCTTGGATTTTCTTACCCAAAAACGGTTAAAAAGGTCAAGAGCCCAGTTGCAGAAGACAAAAATTGTCAAATTTTCAGAAAGAGCCAACTACCTTGAAATCAAATTAAAATTACATGTTTTTTAAGGAACCAAACCCTTTATCATTACCACAGTCTGAAAACTACTCTTTTGGGGCATCATTTGACAAAATTTCAAGCAATAATATAAAAGTTTACCTATTAAAATTTTCAAATCTTTTAGGAGTCTCAAAACCCCCCAAACAAATTTATATAGTAAGTATAAAAAAGTAGATTTAATTTTTTAAAAATATGATGTTGCTAAATACTGTTCTCATTTGAAAGCTTAGGAAATTTGCTTTCCAGCAATATATAACTTTAAATAGTCTAGACTAAGCGGTAGGCTTATATGATATTTACTGATTAAAGATGGGTACCGTATATCATATCAGTTCAAAACCCCCCAAAATTTTTGACCTATCTTCACTAAAATAGTATTTTTAGAAAAACTACACCCTTTAAAAAGATAAAATAAATTGCAAATATTTTACCACTAAAGTTGTCGTTTTGTATCAAGTTTCCAAGGAGATAAAACTAAAATACAAGTTTAAAAATTGGCAGAAGTTTGGCTTCTCTACCTCAAAATTTGCTGCATCCCCCTTGTTTCTCAACAAATGGGAGGGGTGTAAAAAAGCTTCTTTTTCATTGCTAGTGACTGCATGTTCTATTTAAACTTGATATTTTCTGAATCTTGAAGAAATTCCCTTTTCAAAATTACAAAATGTTGCATGGTACAGGCAAATCTCTCGCAGATAATGACTGATCATATTTTAGGTACCGCCACTATATTTTACTACCAAAATTTAGTAACGGTCGGTACCGGTCAAAAAAAAAGGTCATGGGCCTCAGAAAGTTGCAAATTGTAGAAAACCTAGGCTTTTTAGATAGGTTTTGAGTAAACCTTGAAAGCTTACCGTATTTCCTTATCATCATTTAGCAACCATGCCTAAAAAATTGATAGAAAAATAAAATCTTTAATGATATTTGAGGTAAGGGTACTACTTTAATTTCGAAGACAACTCAGCACCAGTTGAGGGAGTTAATTTGCATAAAATTTGTATATTCAAAAAAATTTTTTTTGTATTTGAAATCCTCAAGAAATGGAGATTTCAATGATATATGACACTTGATGTAAAAGTAAACAGATGAGTAATGATTTACAAACAAACTTGGAGTATATAATTATAATTGATCATGACAAATTATGACAGTTTTTTGCTCTGCCACCTTGGGGTCTTTTTTTTGCTTTTCACGCGGTAGCAAAAGAGTTAAATATTTCTAAATTAACCATTTTTAAGGATGTTTCGAAAAAGAAACCCGATGCATGATTTTTAAATTTATCTGTGCAATATACAAAGGTTGCGGTTCCTTATAGCAAAATTAGGATAAAAAGTAACGTGTGCGTCACCATAAAAACAAGTCTAACTCGATCCTCATTTGCTTATTATGCTATTTTCGAAATTTAAATTCGCAAAAAGTTTTCACGCCTGTACGTGACGCAATGTCGTCGTACGAAGAAGAAAAAGAATAAAAGGCTGTCTTTTTGCAATCTATCTTTAAATGTTATAATTTTCATCAATTTTTGCCAATTTCTTTTTCTCATTATTATTATTATTATTAACAAAATTTTAGCAAAGTAGTACTCTTCTCATACTAGGGGTTTTTAACCCATTTATAGTCATGGCCTACTTCTTAAAGTTTGGTGTAGGCCTACATTTTTGTAGCTTCAATTTCACCTTACTTATGGGTGCTGTAGCCTACAAGTTGTGAACCAGGATCTAAAACCACAAAGTAGCAAAAATCAGCTGACGATATATGTTAAACATTTTATATTAAATCTAAGTGTTTCCAACTAATCAGCATGGGTCTCATCGAAAAATCAAAATATCCTATTTAACGTTTGAAGTTGTTAATCTGTTTCTGCTGGTCTTGCAGTTGCGTAATTAAATCTTAATAGAAACACCTAGCCTTATTGTTGAGTGGTGGTCAAGGACGAGAAAGCACTTAGGTCATCAATCGCTCAACGACTGTGGCAGGACCAGTGTCTTTACATGGTCTCTATGAGAATGTGGTAGAACTTGTGTTTTGTTAAAAAAATCCACTCCAATTTATTTTTCAGAAACCAAAAGTCCGTAGGAATCGCTTGTAACGGTTCAATGATTTTTGACTAGGCTAGGTTTTGCTCTTGCAGAGTAGGGTTGGTTATGCAGCTTTGCCGAATTAATATACAAAGTAGTTATCCGTTTAACTAATAGCAATTTACCGCCACGCTTTTCCAATTCCCAAAAACAAACTTTGGTGGACAGTAGATCAATTTATTCTGAATGTATATTTTGATTAGTGGTGGCAAATAGAATGCATTTGGAGCATTAAACCTGTAGACCCACCATATTATTCTGCTGATAATAATAAAAAAAACTAGTTTAATTGAATCAGCTAATCAATACTCTGCATTTTCTTACTTGAATGTCCAATTTAAACGAAGTTTAAAGTCTGCAGTCATAGCATGTGATGGTGATAGCTTATGCTGTGGCCAAAAGGTTTGATTTTTTTGTTTGTTAAAGGTTGAAGATGTGCATCTTGACGTTTAGTCTTTGTTGCAGTTTCCAATTTTTGGCTGTTGCTTTATTGTGTTATTTTGTTTACCACATGTTGGATCTAAACTACCAGTTGGATCAAATGATTGATTTTAAATTGTTTAATGAACCCACTGAATATAGGTCAATTGTTTGATAATAATACTGTTAAAATGCTGATGTTAACTTTATTTGTGATTGCTTCTGTTAATACTAAGTAGTAAAATGCAGGAATACTTTGGCTATTTTTAAAGATTGAAAGAAGATAAATATGGCAGCTGTATCATGGCAATACCATCAGCATATAGACAGAGACTAATTTTAATAAACTAAAAATAATCTGGAACTTGGGAGCCTCCCAGGTTGCTTGTTTAAAAAAATTGCAGTAGCTACAGTTACCCTGCATTTAGGGGCAACTTTGCCTGCCTTCTATTTGCTCCCCTAAATGACTTGGTTGGCAAGGTAGAGGTGTGTATGGGGTTGCTTTAAGTGCTTTTTTTGTTACCCCAAGCTGCCATCTTTGATGTATTAAGCAAAATCGCATGCCCAGTATACACTCCACTATACATTCACATACCAGGCTTCCCCCTCCAGTATACACTGCATTTGTCCAAGCACCCTGCCAGTGAAGGTTCAAACCCATAACCATAGCATTTTAAATCCCATTCAATCCAAGATGATGGCCTGGGGTAACAAACAAAAAAGTGCCTTACTTTGTCCATTGTTTTGTATTTTTAAAAAATATATGCAAGAAAACTAAACAGAGAATCACCGGTGGTTATAAATAGGCATAGTAAGCATAATACAGGCATAGTACAAGCATAGTCCATTCATAGTAGGCATAGTAAACATAGTATAGTGATAGTAGGCTTAAAAGAGTTTGAGAGCATAAACAAACTCTTTCTGTTTGCATAAAACTGGGCACCTTGTCTTGATATAGGCAGCCTCTAAGAGATTAAGATGAAAAGAGCTGTGAGCAGTCTGCCACTGATGACAGCGTCATGAAAAGCTTATGGCTCAAACAGCTTTTTTCAAAGCTATATTAGATATCTTCATTGATATGAGAAGAAAGATTGCCACCAATCCTTACTTTTTTTCCAAGTAACTTCTTCATAACTGGTCGACAAAGGGCAAAAAATTGGTCTTGGAAGCAGTTTCCATCAAATCATTCATTTTTTGTACAATTGCTTGTAGTACCTTAAAGTCTACCATCACACCAACTGTTTTTCAGGCTTTTTGCTTTGTACACCGCATATGGAGCAAGTAAAGTTCGTGCTGCTGATTCACAAAACCTAAGTGAAATGCTAGATTTGAATGAATTAAGGATTCTTGCTGGGTGTTTAAATTGATGCTTAGTAAGGGTTTACTTGTTGCCAGGATCGTCAGTCAATTTTTTCTCATCATAATGGATGACTTTGCTTGGTGGCATTTCTTCTAGTTCTTTAGATAAGTATTGCATGTATTTATTTGTGGTACTTTCAGAAATAGCAGTGCAATTTTTCTTATTGTTACAGGCAGACCGCTGCATAAGATCACATGTCTCATTATGTATTCTTGACACTAATTTGCACCCAGAAAATTATCAACAAGGTGTTGGCTTTCATTCCCTTTTTATCCTGGCAGAATTTCACCAACATCCATAAGTCATATGTGTCAAAAGGAAAACCAAAATCACTTATTGCAAACGCATGCTGCTTGATTGATAATTTTTCCTGTTCAAATAATGTGGCAGGCTGTCCAACTTTGCTTTTGTGGATCTCTTTTATATTTATTGGCAATGGTTCTTGAAACAAATGCTTCTTTAGCTTTACATGCTGATAATGTCCCTGTTTTGGCTGCATTCACAGCTTTGTTCAAGCTTTCTTCTGAATAGTCTTGATAAGCTAGCTTCCAGGAGCATAGACATATTTTTTAGGCACGCTGCATTTGTAACACAGTGGCAACAGTATTTATACAGTATATAGTGATTCTAGTACAGGCAATAATTTGATTAATACCTGAAAGCAAAAATGTTGAGTTGTAGGTCTTAGGCGTTCTTGAAGATAACAACTCTTCTTAAGTTTGGTGGGCAAAGTTACCTTATGTCATCATAAATATGGGTTCCATAAACAAACTGCACAAGTAAAAACAATACATGATATAAAGAAAACTAGTTGTTATCTCTTAAGTATACATGGTACTATCAGGAAATTAGTTTGTTTCAACAATTTGATCTACAGATCACTTTTGGGCTATAAAAGTCATAACAGAATTATTTTTGCTATTTTTTCTGACAGATATGTCATTGATCTGTAATGTACAGCATGAAAGAGAATAATGTTGAAATGATTCTTGAAAGAAAGCCTATGCACTACCCCATTCACAGCACCACCCATTGTCCAAGTTTCACCTTACATTTGGGGAGTAACTGACCTCCAATCTCTTTCTGGAAAACAGGCAAAGTTAACTTTTTGGGCAAAATATCCCTAGGTTACAGTACTAGTCATACTATGCTATTGTTATTGTAAAATAATGCCATGCTTATTTTCTATAAATTAACTTCCTTGAGGAGAATTTATGTCTTGTGATTGCTTTTAATACTGCGCTTTGATTGAGTGTGCAGTTAGTCTATCTGATAGACTTAAATTGCCATACAAAGCTTCTAGCAACCCATTTATGTTTTAAAATATGTATAAAGGTTGTTGGAGATATTAGTAATTCAAAGCATTAACCATCCAACTTTATGTTGTTAGCAGTACTGTTGCTTTTGGCATTAGCTGCTTGGGGTATTGTGCAATGCTGATAATGCATGTACAGTAGAACACCAATTATCCAAAATAATTGGGATTTGGGGGATGGTTTGGATAATTGATCAATAATGCCAATATTGTAGTGCACTGCCAGAGAAGAATTGCTCGCTCCTATTACTGGTTGATTTATAATCTCAAGCTTTGCCTCAATTGTTACTACAGTCCGTTTTCTTTTCATGGAAGACGTAGTCACTAGATTAGTTTGAAACTTAAAAGCTTTTACACTTAAACACAGTCTGCAATCAAGTATTATTTGCTTTTGGTATGTCATGCCAGATAGTGATCATTCAAGATAGGAATGTAGATGCAATGGCATTTGTTAGAGTAGTGTTTGGAGAATTGGCATTTTACTTACATATATACGTATATCATGTGGAGTAGGTCTAACGTTGCTGGCAAGTGCTCAAAAAAAACCAAGGTTAGAGCTTTACGTATATAATTTGGAGCACCACACATCAGGATAAAATAATAAAACCACTACTGTTTTGCCAAGCAGCTGTTTATATTTATGAAGATTCTATTTGAATAAGGTTTGTTGCCACCTGATGAGTCTTTTTGGGCAAAACAGCTTGTGGTTTTATCCTTTTACATTGTATTTTTACATATATATAGCAGAAAGCTTGATAATTTACTGTGTGTTTTGAAATTAAAGCCCCCCTCTGCAGCATAAGCTAAACTAGAAAAGGACAACAACAAAACTGATTGAGAACAGGTATTTATTTGTAAAGTGGCTATTTTGCCGTTAATGGTAGTTTACCTTGGAGGCTATTTTGCAGTCACCATTTATGTGTGCTTGGATATGATGTGGCATAGTGAATGGTCCAACTGCTTTCAAATGCAATGATTATAGGTTTGAATCTTGGCTAGCAGGTACTTAGACAAAGGCAATGCACTCTGCAGGGGGCCTGGTAATGTGAATGTATGGGGGAGTGTACATTGGGGGTAAAATTTTTTTGAATTTGTTATTGAAATTGACCAATTAGAAAGGACCAAAAGTCATGTGTTTAATATGTCATCAAAACTTACCAATCACATATGTCTGATGGCAAAATAGCTTCCAAGAGTAAAATGCCATTGACTGCAAAATAAACACTGCGAGTTATTTAAGTTTTCCATTGAGTAGTTGATATTTTTTGTGGCCTCCACCTGCCTGTACCACAGCCTGCATTCTTGAGGGGTATGATTTCAACAAGTTGCAAAAAAGCTTAGAATTAAACTATCTAGCACTTCAGTCATAACTCTTCACAGGTTGGACTGGTGGGCAAGACCTGATATCCCATTGTAGTTAGCTGTATGCTCTTCAGCACTATCCTTCAAGATGCTTCCAATGTTTTCACAAACATTAAGGCCAGGGGAGCTCCCTGGAAATTGAGTTGAAGAGAAGAAATTGATCCCACTATTTCAAAGCGGCTCCTGTGCTTGAAGGGCTTTGAAACATGGTGCCTTGTGCAAGTTAGCATATTAAAAAATAGCTATAGCAGAAAACTTGATAATTTTCCATATAAGCTGTGGAGGGGACTGTAATTTCAAAACACTCTGCATTTAGATGGCACTGTGTTTCAGTATTTATCTTGTGCGTGCAGTTTTTCTTCTTTGGCTTACGCTAATTTTTTTTGACTATAAGTTGGAAGTAAGGCATGCCCAAGTTCAAGTCTAGCTTATTTTTCAGCTATACATTGCTTTTAGCTACATGCGAATTTAAGGCCTTTAATCATGTTGTTTCAGAAAACTAAGTATGAAGTTCACCTATTATTATATGAACACATATGCCCTCATGTATTGTTGACATTTGCCCAAATATGTTGTCGATTCATTAAAAAATTACGCAAAAACGGACGTGTCTCCAAAAGAATCAACTACATTGCTCGATATGTTGAATTAAATGTGACTGATATGCAGAATGGCAAATCGGCATTTTAAAGTTGGAATTAGGTTTAGAGCTAGGTTTAGTTAGAGTTAGAATTAGCATGACGGTTACCTCAAGCCATGTGGCCCACTCTTTTGGAGACCCAAGCAAACTATGATGCTGGTGCTTACTCAATTTGTGCAATTAGATGCGACTTTTTTATTTTTGTTGATTTTCAATTGCTTCTAATCAATAATGGCTTTTATTATTTATTCAGACCATAAACAGTTGGACTTTTTGTGCTGCTAGGCCTGTTGCTAGTAATTCTTCTGCATATACTTTGTTGCTCACACTTAGTCAGCCATAATAACCTTTTTTGTTGAAAGAACGTTTTTGCACTTCCATTTTAATATGCTAGGGTGTTTAAGTATGTCTAATTGCAGCAGCAAAAGTGTTAGCTATGTTGGTTGAGTTCAGCACCTACATTATTTGTAGGTGTTCAGCACCTACATTACTTAATTGTAAGCTTGTAGGTGTTACAGTTTCTTTAGAGTACAATAATCGAGACTGTGGTGATTTTACGATAGCTTCTTTTAGCATTATTTCTTGCCCCTTTTAATTAAGGCTGACAATATTGTGTACTTCAAATCGTTTGGTGTTGCTTGTGATTAAGATTGACACAGTTTTTCTTTGCAGTGCTCGTTGACTAGCAGCACTAGCTTGTTTCTTGGTTGATACTTTGAAGTCATTGGCATTTTTGTAGGTCTTTGATGCAGTCTTTTTAAACACTTTTATGTTGTTTTCATGTCATGATTTTTATTACAATTTTGGTTTCATCATAATTTGCTTTTGTGTTTTCTTAAGCATTATTCACAGATGCCAATTGAGATGGCACATAAATTATTCACAATATTGCAATATTTGCAATTGATCTAATTACCTGTTGATTTTTGCAATACTTATTGCTGCTTTTCAGTCACTAATGTTAACATTTTTTCTATTATTTTGCTACTGTACTTCATGAGTTTATTACCTTTGTGGAAAATTGGTTGTTGTCAGTGCATAAGTTCTTCAACGTTTTGTATAGGTGTTTGTTGTTTAAAATTAGAATAAATTGTTATTGTTTTTTGATTTAAGCTGTTATTATTGCTACTAGCAATTCAAACGTTTTCGGCGCTACATATCGCCCTTGTCAAGATCTATGTACAAATACAGGGTGTCCATAAAGTTCGTGTGCACTTTAAAAAATTTATATCTTTATTTGTATTTACGATAAAAATAATCTGTGAAAAGAATTAGAAAGAAGAAAATCTAGATTTTTTAAGGTCTTAATGAAATTTTATTTAAGTTTCCACATTTCCTCCATCATTAGCAATGCAAAGGGTAATACAATTTCGCAGTTCACAGAAAACATTTGCCAACTGATTTACAGTAATACCCGAAATCACATTAATTATTTTAACTTTCAAATCTTGCAATGAACTAGGTTTGGTTGCGCACACAATTGCTTTTACATGTCTCCATAAAAAAATCTAATGAAGTGAAATCTGGCAAATCCGGAGGCCAAGAAAATGGTCCGCCCCTTTCGATCCATCATTTAAGAAATTCTAGATTTAGAAACCGTCTAATATGCAGAGCAAAGTGGCAAGGAGCTCCATTTTGTAGAAACACTGTTTCTAATTTTGTGGTGAAGAATCATTCAATAACTGCACTTAAAACTAGGTAGATGAAACTTATAACACTTTTTACAGATTATTTCTGTCGCAAATACAAATAAAGTTATAAATCTTTTAGAGTGCACACGGACTTTATGGACACCCTGTATTTACAACATTATAATTTTCATTGAACAAAAACACAAAATAACTTAAAAATAGTCCTAATAAAAAACAGTAAAACTTCATTTTGCGGTCTCAGTAATTGTCTGGTTACTGCTAACGAAGAGCCTTATAATAGAAACGATTGCCTGCTAGGAGTTAATCGGATTTGAGTTTATGTAAATAATTGTTTCAACTGAATCAAAATCGCAATAAAGTTCAGTACAAAATTGTTAGGTTAAATGATTTAATAAATATGTATGATTTAAACACGTTTGGTAAAAATGACGTTCTGTTTGGATACAGTTGTATGTTCAGCACAGGGTTACTTCTTTTGATCAACAGGGCTTCATGGATTTTGGCTTCGTAAGATGTTTGACATTTTCTAATTATTTCAAATTGCTTCATGTTATTCGGCTGAGTTTTGCGTAAGCTGCGTTTTCTTATATGTTCTTTGATGGCACTTTTACCTGACTTTGAAACATTTAAGTGCTCCCCTGCTCTTATACTCATATGTTTTGCGGACGTACCGATGTACGTGACGTTCACATCACGTGAACAGGTAAACTTATAAACGACCAAATGACCTTTGATTAGAGGAGTTTGGGTTTTCAAAGAGAACTGTTCCTGCACTTTTGTGGTTTTGTAGACGATTGTAACTTTAGTATCAAACCGTTTCTTTATTAGTGATTGGAGTTGGAAATCGAGTTTTTTTGAGATTCTTCAGAGATAAATAAATTCTTTTAATAAATGATAAAAAGATTAATAAATTCTTTTCTGGTTTTATTGTCTGTTTTTTCATTTTGAAATTGGTATAAAATTTTGTTAGAAAAGGGGATTGGATTGCCGTTATTGTAAAAAAGATCTTTCAAATAAGTTACTTCTTTTTGGAAGAGATAGTCCGTTAAACAGATAGTTTTTGTTCTATTGAGAAGACAAAAAGTAAGACATTTTTTCTAAATTTTGTCACAAAAAGCATTGAAATTTAACAATAATCCAGTGTTAGAAGGTTTTCTCCACGTCCATGTATCAAATTTATCCAAGTTAATTTCTATTTCCACATCCGAAAATGGTATTGTACTTTTAGCTTGTTCTAAAGTAAACTTGGGATGCTGGGTGTTAAGCTTTTCCAGAAATTTGGTGCATGGTTGGTCATTATCAAATATTGCAAAAATGTTATCTATTTATTTAATACCTGAGATACAATTAAGGAGATGATTTCGGGTCATTGCATAAAAGTTTATTTTCCATATGAGCCATAAAGGAATTTGCGAGTGTTGGTGCTAGTGGGCAGCCCATAGTGACGCCATCAATTTGTTTGTACAATGTTTCTTTGTACAAAAACAATCCTTGGGTTGTCAGACTAACTTTTTTGATTTGTTAGCAATGTTGTCAATTGGGTTGAACTAGAGGCCGAAATGATTGAACATTGAAACTTCATAATGGCTACGATCTTGCGTCCATATTAAAGCACTTTGTTTCAGTTTTTGAAGTGTGGTTCACTGCTTGTGGTTGAAATGCACTAGATCGGTGGTTCCCAATCTTTCTAATGGTACTCACCCCTAAAGTATTTTAATATGTTCTCGCAACTCTAAGATATCATAATATGTTCTCACACCCCCAAAATATCTTAATATGTTTTTGCACCCCTAAAATTTTTAACATTTGACGAATTGATAGCATGTCCCGGGCCAAGATGTGGGACAGTTTTGAAGTCGTGGCTAAAATTGCATGTGTTGATCTTTTTTTGTTGTGGAAATCAGCATCATCTCAGGATGAATTGAAGGCCATGCACTCGGCATGCTGTAGTTACACACAAATTGTGCATAACAATTAGCACAGGATGAACTGAGCATGACCGTACTGTAATGCAACATAAAAATTTGAATGACCATCTCGCACCTGTGGTTGGAAACCCCTGCACTAGATGTCAGAAGCACTGGTAACTCTGAAGAGGTCTAGTCACAAAAATGTTTTCTTGTAACCACAAAAGATTGCCACATGATCAGAGGATGGAAATGCACATAATCAATTCAGATATTAATAACTTTTGCTGAAATGGTGATTCTCATGTACGTAGTTCTGTTTGGTATTTTTATTTTGTGGTCCAGGCAACCGTTGTTGGTTACACTAGAAGATCGGTATGTCCAGAAGACCCGTTGTAGAGTTGCTGGTACTGTTTGCCTTCACATTTCTGCTGCGAGCAGTGCGACCAAAAAAGGAAATTGCTGTGAAATGCCTTTTCCAGTGCACAGAAAGGTAGCTATTGTAAAGTTCAAATGCATGGTCATTGGCACCATAAACGATGTTCCCACCCACCTAACCTCATTGCTGATGACATTGTTGCAAATGTTGCATAGCATAGGTATTTCGACTTTAAGGTCACTAGGTACGAGTTCTTTTCTTTTTTCAAAGCATGCAAATACAATGATTAGTTTATGTAATCAGGTATGCAGTACATTGAAATTTTGGTAAATTGACTTTCCAGTGTCCACTTGTACTGCTGTCAAGCAGAGGTGTAGTTAGTGGGAAAGATACTAAAATGGGCAGTTCCAGAAAGTGTGCTGTGAGGAAGTTGCCTAGTAAATGCCAATGCTAAATTGATGATTTTGCAGGTCAGGGTTAGGGCTATTTTGCAGAAGTTCCCTGTTTTGATGGTATCTGTTAAAGGGATGGTAATGTTTTACAAACAAGGTGCAATGAAATCAATTTCAGTTTAAAGAAACAGAATTCAAACAATGTTATAACGGTTATAATTCAAAGGTGAATGCCAACTGAGATTTCACTGTTTCTTGCTTGTTTTAACTCCAACATAATTGAATAGGCTCATTCAATTGCTGTTGTGGCTAAAACTCGAAGAAATCAAGCAGGCCGGCTTAATGCATTTATCAACAAACAGATTTTGTGTTCAAATAAGCACTTATTTAGAGTATAAGTAAAGGTGTTTCTTCGTTTTTATTAAAAATTATTGGTCATCTTGTATGTCTAACTGCCACTTCTGTATTGTTTTTGTTGTCTAGTAGATGTTGATTTACCATGTGAATATGGCATTGTATGGAAATGTAATATTTATTCTAGTAGAAAGTGCAACTAATTTTTAAAAAATTATTTTGTGCTGTTTCTAGTTAGAACACCTTTTGTTTCATGTGATAAATTTATATGACCAGTACTGTAAGAACAACAGTTAAGCGCTGCAAAAAGTAGTCACATTAATGGGTGTTGCTTAGCCTTAAACTTTTTAATATCGTTTTACGCCCTTCACGGGTGGCTACTATTCTTGTCGCAAATTATTTTGTTTGGCTGTTAAATCAAAAAATACATATTCCAAAATTTTGTATTATTGCTATAGTAAAACATTTTAAGAGGCTGAATGTATGCTTAACTAGAACTATCGTTGGTACCGATGTTGTCATTTGATCGCATGCTATGCTTACAGTTTTGTACACTAGTCAGTATGTAGGTTTCGCGTTGCTTCATTATTTAGCTTACATTAAGAAGTTTTGAATATGTCTGATGTTGAAAGTATTGATGTGGCTGATCCACGAATTCAGAATCGACTTGAACAAGTGAAAGATGAAATCAAGAGGGAAATAAGAAAAGAATTAAGAGTAAAAGAAGGGATAGAAAATTTGCTGAAGGTGAGAATGTTGACTATTGATACTAGCAATATTTTACGGCTTTGTTTAATGTCAGATTTGGTTTGTAGTAAGATGATGTGTTGAACTTGATGTAAGATTATAAGGCTTGAAGCTCACAAATACATTTAAGCTAATTTCTCAATTGGTCATCACTTTAGTCCAAGTTCAAAATTTTATTGCCTTGATTTTAAGGGCATCAAAACCTTGAAGTATGCTGCTTTAAGTCCACTGTGGTATGAAAACATGTGTCCTGACCTTGTCTTATTAGGTCTTCAAATAAATTGCTAATTTGCAAAAAAAAAATCTACCTAGGCAGAACTAGATCCATGGGCACTGCATTGACAGTTTAATGCTCTTAATGGCAGAAAATAATTTGACTGGCGGCTACAATACAGGTGAATACAGTACGCTCCATTTTCACTAACTTACCTAAAACTTGATAATACTTAATCTTGTACAGAAATTTGTTGCTTTTGTGGGTTATGTCAAGCATTTTGAAGTGCGTAGATAACTGGAATACCAGCACGCTTAATCTTTGAAACCACAAAATAGCTTTTTGATGAAGTTTAGGGATAGTTTATATACAAGGGTTTTTGGTTACGAAATTTGCAGTGCAAAGCCACGTAGATATACACAAGATTAATGCTATTTAAATTGTTAAGTTTTTGATGTACCAGTTACCCAATTAGGTTATTATGGAATCAAATTAGCATGTGCAATTTTATGCGTACGTTTGTGCTTAAAAGTTATTAGAATAACTTGCTTTTTTAAACTAAATCTTGGAAATACGTAACGCTTCTCTTAATATTACATGATGTGAGTCATTCTCAGTCATAAATAAAATGTCATTTAATAAGTGACCTAGCTGTAATACAATACATGGAAAGCTGTAGCTCAGCAATTAATTGTTTTTGCAAGTTCTGTAAGTCAATTGCGAAGTACTCATATTAACACTTGATTTTGCTCTTATCTGACTTGCTCATTAACTTTATCTGACCCATAATTTCAAAAAATAAAGGTCCCTTTTAGCAATGTTTATTCCTTGCACATTGTTATGACGTAAGTATCTGCTCCTGTTTATGTGCTGCTGCGCAACAAAGCGTTTATATGTTTACTAGGCTTGGTCTAAGCTAGAGTAAAGCAGTAATTGAATTTATCTTTTTTTAAACACCACCTACAAAAACCCGTTGCATGTCGCATTAACAAAGATATGCAATTGACTCGTTTTTTCCTACTAAATGGCGCAGTAACTGGTCAGGGTAAAAAAAAGTTTGGTTCCGCAGACATTTTTATATAATGCAAATAAAATGATACAACCGTCCTGAAAAATGTAAAAGACAACAGAACTATGGTTTCGCTTCGTCAACAACATTTTGAGCATATTTGCAATATATACAGGACCAAGACAACTTGTTCTTAGTCCATGGCTGGGGCTGAGGGACGTAGGACGGTGAACTGGAAAGAAGAGTCTGTTGACATCAAAATCCGAAATAACGAGGGTTGAATGCATCTAATTTTTCTGCACTTTGGTTGCTCCCATTACATACAATAGCGATTGCATACTGTGATGGCGTACAATTCTGTTTTAATATGTTTTTATGCAGGCAACTACTGATAAAAAGCAGCTTGCTTCGATTGAGAACCAACTACGCCGTTCCAATCGCCAATTAGAAGATCTTCAACAAGAGTTACGTGAACTTGATGCCGCGCAAATTACAAGATACACTTCAGATAAAACAGTCGCGTCATTAAAAGGTTCTTCAGGTAGTTTTGATACCAGCCTAAGCGTTTTTATAATTGTAGGGTGTTAAGTGTTACTCGCTTTAAATTGCTTGTTATGATACCTAAAAAAACAAAACTAAATTAGTAATGAGTGCCTTTGTGAGTATTGCAAAAATGTCTTCATGTAGTATCATATTACATGTGGCATGCAAAAGTAGAATAATTGCTTATTCTAGAATAAAATAAAAAGTAAATATTGTTTTTATGAATTCTACTAAAACGAACCATTGAAAATGCAAACGCAACACACAAACATAATGATACAGTGCAAATGTAAACTACAATAAAAATTTTACTTAAAGTTGGATAGGATTTAGTTTGAGATTTCAGATTGGTATGCAATCAACCAATTTTGTCTGCACAACGTGTTTGCGTTAAGATTCATGACTACTTATTTTTTAATCCTATTACCCGGATTAGAAATGCAAATCTGGATTCGAATCCGAGGAGATTGGAATCTCAAGAATTCGAAATTCTAAAATGTTCATCCCTGGTTACATGTATAAAAAGTATCTTGGCAAAATCTAAAAGTGATAGTAGTATGTTCACTTACATTACTAAAGGATTTGCTAAAAATGTTGGACTAGCGAAATGACTGGATAAGAACATTACAAAACTTAGTACAGTTTTGAAAGACAAACATAACCCCCGACCAATTGAAATGGCTAACGCAGAAGTGTTGGTCTTAACGCTATTTTCGATGTTAAGCTATAAGATGTGAGAGTCTGGCGAAAACTTGTATAGCATTGAAAATGGCATCATTTGATGGGTGAACTGTTGGAACAACTTTTTCGCCATTCTGTGATTTTGTTTGCTACTACTTACAGTGCAATAGAAAATAAATTGTCATGTATCTTATTTAATTTTTTAAATAAATAAAGATGCATGACAACAAAAAGAGAAACATGTCTGTAATCAGCTTTACTTTGTCTGCAACTGTAAATAAGCACTTGTAGATAAGTACAGCTGATTACAGACATGTTTCTCTTTTTGTGTCACCTTTGTTTACAGTTGTTAATTGGCTAAATGGATTTCTTTTCAACCCACAACAGCACTAGTTTGTGCCATGGCAATATTTAATTTTGCGCCATGAAATGTCTTGATAGTATTTTCTTGTTTACTGGAGCCTTACTACCAAGACTTACTAACCGCCAAATATGATGTTTTTTCTTACACAAACAAAAATAAGGTGATTTTAAAGGAGCAATAAAACGAACGCTTTGACAGTGATAGGTATAGAAATTCGAAATCGTGCTCTGTAGCCATCTATCACTTGTCACATTGAGTTGGACAATCAAACTATTCTATTGTAATTCTAAGAGAATGTTTAACTAGGCTGGTAGAAGCAATGCCAAAACTTTGAGGGGCGTGCTAAGCATTTTGTAATTGAATTCATTGCCAATATCGAGTGTCTATAACAATGGCTCTTAGTCTTTTTTCCACTTTTTACCCCTTCGTTGAATCAACTCATCGTATTTATTCCCAGCACACTCAATTGACAGCAAATTTGTTTATAACGTTTCGATAAACCGTTGTTACGATATCACCAAACGGAGTAGAATAAAGAAATGCAACCACGTTAAATCTTTTGAACATTGAACTCGACCAGCAAACTCTTACAAGTGTTCGCTGTAGTATGCAAGAAAAATACTCCAGCGTGTGCTTGTAGGGTTTGCAAGTGAAAGCGAGCTCAGTATGATTACAGCACAAGGAAATGGTCTTTATGGATGTAATATGCGTTAGTAGTTGTCGACGTTTACACTGTTGCGCTTTATGAATACTGTCTTACACCACAATGCAACACTATCGAAGAAAATGTGAAGTCATTCAAGTTATTTTTGGATTTTAGTTAAATAAATGCTAATCCAATTGTGGTATTAACATAAGCGGAAACGCTTTGATTACGCCTGTTAACACATATTCTGATAAGCTGTTATTTTTTGCATTTTTACCTTCTATTCAGTAATTAGTTATTTAGGCTTTGCTTTAAAGGAATGGAGTACTATAGTACTAAGTGTTTAGTCGTAACACAGGTTTTTGTGTGTATTTGGTTTTGGTTTGCGGCTTTTCATTTGCTAAATTCTTTAAGCATCGTCGTTTGTAGGTTTTTCCCCGTTAATCATAACGCCACGGGTGATTCTGCTTATTTTGTTGTTATTATTATTACTTTATCTTGTGGCGTTCCATCCTACAGCTCAATTTCAGAGACGTACTTTTGCATTTAATAATAAGCTAGGCCGTTCTTATTCGATGTTGAATTTGCATTGCCTTAAATATATTGTCGTTTGTTTACCTTTAATTTTTGTTTTATGTAATACTTTCTTCAATTTAGAAAAATCTCTAGGTAAAGGAAGTCGTGATTATAAACAGTCAGTATTCCCTTTTAAACGCGAAAAAAAAATGCGAATTTGGGAAAACATGTCCGACGGATTCGCAGTTGTAGTAATTCATTAATGCGTAAAAAGGTCCGGCGGTATTTGTTAATCTTTTTTGCAATTGTTAAAATTTTTGCAACCAACTGTTTAATGCGTGGGTGACAGTGAATAGGAATCGAAGGTTAAACTGACGCTTTTTTAGAGCAGTGCAACGTCTTGCGTAAACAACGCGTGGTTGTGACGCCACAGCGAGTGACGGCTACTTAAATATCGTTTGTATTGCAAATTGTCTCTCAACCAATTGACATAAAGTAAATGAAAAAGCTTTTTTTTCTTTACTTTTTCCGGCCAATTTCAATCGTAGCTAAAGAGCAATAATACCAAAGAGCTCTCAAGCTTTAGTTTCACACCAGCCATCATTTTTCGCTGGAAGTTAGAAACCGGAAGTGGTTGAAATGTGTATTTTTTTCTCTTCGATTGAACGCAAATTTCAATACTGCTTGATAAGATAAGAGAACGCATAGCTCTCGGTTTCAGTTTAGCACAAAAAACTCCGTCGTCGTCGTTTGGTCAGGCACCCAAACTCAATCCAGGCCGGCACAAATCAAAGCCAGGGCCGAGGGTCAATTTTTTTACCACCCCGGGCTGCTGTGCTACCCAGATTAGATGCTGGCAGTGGTGATGTTAAGCCAACATCGACTTGCGTCATCCAAAACCTGCAGACCTCGTGTAGCTCTCGGTACATGATGTATGACACCAGAAGATATAACGTGATCTGCAGTTTGCTCAGTGGCGCCACATTCGCAATTCGGTGATGGAGCGAGACCCCATTTGTACATGGACGAGTGAAAACGTCCTACACCAGTCCGCAGGCGATTGAGCCTTACCCAAGATGTTCTGGGCGGACTCATTTCAAGTGGCCTTGAATTGACCCTGGGAATGAAAGGAAGGGTAACCCCTCACCCCGATGTACAAAAAACACCATTTTTAAGGGAATGGTTTAGTTTTTGTATATTACAAATAAATAACCTTTTCACACTTACCAGTTATGAAAACTAAGTAAAAAAGAATACGACTTCTAACCAATGTAAGTTTTAAATTCCCCCAAAATCTTTTTTAAATAAAATGTAGCCGAAAGCTGTGTGCTGTGATAGCTTCCCAGTCATGATTAAAGTAAGCCCTGAACTTGAAGGAAATGAAAGTGCATTCTAGTTTGAATCCCTTTGAAAACGTTTGCATTAAATTTCAGCCTTTTTTATGTTAATTACTAGAAAGGTAATTTTAATGCAGTAAAACTTGCCTACAACTTTAGGGGATTGTAAGAAATTGTTGTTCACGATTGACCGTTCCAAACCTGTATTTTGATTCAACATTAAGGTGTATCATCTAATCGCGTTTATCAGTATGAAGAAAAATTACTAAATGGTCAAATTTCACAGAAACTTTTGCACTGTGCAAAGAAATCTTTTAAAGTGTAATTGTGCGTGCGCGCCTATGGCGGTCTTTTACATCTGTCTGTACACAGTGGCGCCGGGTAAAGTGCGCGAGGTCCCCCGAGAGTTTTTTCTGAGGAGGGCAGGCCTCTCGCAAGTGCAGTAAAACTACGTGGTTTTAAATAAATAGATCATATATTTTTTGCAGCAGCGCCTCCAAGTGAGACTCTGTAGTTAAATACGTAGTCACAAATATCAGCTTTTTAATTTTTTACTGGATTTAAATGCTGCCTTTACCAAACTCGCGCCATTTTTGAGTCCATGAATTTCTCTGTTTTCTTTACTTCGCCCAAGTTTCGAATGCTTTTCATAAAGATAGAACTTTACCTGTCAAATATTTTTGGCAAGTTGACGTCATAAATAAAGCCATTGGGCTAATTCTACTGTACAATAAAAGCGTGGAAACAGTGCGCGCGTAGCTTGCAAATCGCTGTTGCGTTATTGTCTCGTGATGTTTAGGTCAGACGCTTTGTTGCCTTTGAAAAAATTTGGGATAAAGGACCCGAGATTTGAATTGGGGTGAACGACATCTTTTATTAGCTTAGCGTACACACTGACAGCAGTAGGCTATCGAAAACATCTTTTTTACAACTTCAAAATACGTCACTTGGGCTGGTGTAATGGTTTGTTCAGCTATGTCCACCAAAATTTGTCTGGCGGTTTTCGTACATTTGCCAGCAATTTCGCACTTGCACCGGCGGTTACGCATTTACTGAAATCTTAGATGGAAGACTGTAAACAGTGATTATATATCAAGCCAATTTTGAGCTTTGTAGCCACTTAAATTTTGAATTTGGTTATTTATGTCTTGATCGTAAATACTGCTTTTATATTTTTTTGTGGTTGTGCTGCTGCTTAATCCCCAAGTCAGATTCAAGCCAAACTTAGAACTTTTGCTCCTCAAATTATTCTTTCAGAAAGTTACATAAACTTATCAGTCGCCGCCAAGTACGAATACCTGTAAAGTGGGGGCTTTATTGCTTCCATTAAATCACTACCTCGCGCTTTTTATCGCAACAGAGCTTACTCATGTCTTCGCATGCATGCTGTAAGGTGCCCATGACTGCATTACAAAGAGATGATTAATGCTCGGTGGCGACAATTTCTTAGGATGGTGGTATGATCAAAAACATCCAGATCCTTGCTGTAATAACCAAGTCAGGCAATTTAGAATGGTCTGTAATGCCGGTTTGCAAACCGGTAATGTGCTTTTAACAAGGCAGCTGATGTGGATGGTAGCTAAATTGTTTCTCGTTACAAGTGTGTGTGCAGTTTCACTGTTTGACGCGGTGAAGCACGTTGCTGGTGACTCCTGTGCTTTAGGTCCAGCTGCAAACGAGGAAGTTGTAGATGGAAACCAAGGTCCCACCGACATGCGAATAGCCGGTCTGGAGAAACAGCTTCGCATTGAGATGATGGTAAAGCAGGGAGCTGAAAACATGATGAAGTCTTACACCTCCGGCCATAAGGTAAGACTGTATTATGTTTTTCATCTTTCACTTCGCCCTATCGCTGATCACAAAGCAAAAGATCAATGGACGCCATATTAAGATTCTTTTTAAATGAACGTTCATTGTTCACTGAGTCTCGACAAGGGCGTCCAACCAAGGTCTACCGACTGCAAAGCAAGCGCTTTATCCACTGCACCAGTGGTTTCCAATCTTTTTTGACGCATTGCTCCCTTGCCAATTTTGAAACTTTTTATCCCCCCCCCCCCCCCCCCCTTCTCTTAGAAACAAAAAATATAGTCGCATAATATCAATCCACAACTCGAGCTTCTTAAAAGAGCTGGATTATAATCAACTACTTTGCGGAACGTTGCAACACTTGATTGATATTTGTGTGCGCAACATCGCATTGAGTCCAATAATTAGTGTTTTACTTCATGATACAAATTTTATTTAAAGAAAAATTGTAAATTATAAACCATACCTCCTATAGTTAAGAATTCTTATCCCGTTGAAAATCTCTGTGCTATCGCACAAATTGCTTTCAGTAGTAATCTTGAACAGGGTTGCAAATTGATTGAAAAGTCGATCTTAAAAATCCGACATCCCGCTGTTTAAGCTGGATATGTTTGTTCGCGATCACATTTCGTTGCTGTTTCTGACGCAATTCGTTCGCAGGATCGAAAACTGATCGCCACGGCTGAACAAATGTTGAGCGAAAGCAGAACGAAAATTGAAGTGATTCGAATGCAGATTTTACAACTGAAAAACCAAACGCAAGCTCGAAATACAGATCCCCAGGCTATTTCAGGTAATTTTTAAGTTGCTTAGTTAAGTGTTTTTTGTGAAGGTGAAGTATCTGGTTCAGTGTGCTTAAGATTAGAGATATGAAAAAGTGAAAAAACGATCCTTTTCTTTGACATGAAACTTGAAGAAATTAATGAATTGAAGTATCAATTTTGAACAAGAAAACTATCAATGACAAATGTTTTGTTTTCTTCTGAACACTTGACTTGGCACTAATTGCAACGCTCCAATTTTAACTCTTTTGCTCCCGCGTGAAAAGCGAAAAAAAAAAATGTCCGTAAGGTGGCAGCGCGAAAAACTGTCATAATCAATCATAATTAATCATAATTATGTACCTCAAGTTTGTTTGTAAATCATTACTCAGCTGTCTACTTCTACATTAAGTGTGATATATCGTTGAAATCTACATTTCTTGAGGATTTCAAATAGAAAAAAAAAATTTTTTTGAATATGCAAATTTTATGCAAATGAACCCCCCCAACTGGGGGGTAATTGTCTTCAAAATTAAAGAGGTACCCTCAACTCAAAGATCACTACAGATTTAATTTTCAACCAATTTTTTTAGAAATGGTCGCAAAATGATGCTAAGAAAATAAGCTTTCAAGGTACATCAATCAAAACTTACCTAAAAGCCTAGGTTTTCTACAATTTGCAATTTTCTGAGACAAATGACCTTTTTTTTGACCGGTACCGACCGGTACCAAATTTTGGTAGTTAAATTTAGTACCTAAAATATGATCAGTTATTATCTGCTAGAGGTTAGCCTAAACCATGTAACATTATGTATTTTTGAACAGGGAATTTCTTCAAGATTCAGAAAATATCAAGTTTAAATAGAATATGCTGTCACTGATAATGAAACAGCCGCTTGTTTACACCCTTCCCATTTGTTGAGAAACAAGGGGGATACAGCAAACTTTGATTTAGAGAAGCAAAGCTTCTGCTAGCTTTTAAACTTGTATTTCACTTCTTGTCTCCTTGGAAACTTGATACAAAATGACGACTTTATTGGTGAAATGTTTGCAATTTATTTTATGTTTTTATAGGGTGTAGTTTTTCTAAAAATTATAATTTAGTGAAGGTAAGTCAAAAAATTTTGGGGGGTTTGAACTGACATGATTTACAGTACTCATTTTTGATCAGTAAATATCATATACCACTTAGTCTAAACTATTTAAAGTTATATATTGCTGGAAAGCAAATTTTCTAAGCTTTCAAATGAGACCGGTATTTAGCAACATATGATATTTTTTACACACTAAATTTACTTTTATCTACTTATCACTCAAATTTGTTTGGGGGGGTTTTGAGACCCCTAAAAAATTTGGAAATTTAAAAACGTAAAATTTATCATTATCGCTTAAAATTTTGTTAAATGATGCCCCAAAAGAGTAGTTTTCAGACTGTGTTAATGATGAAGGGTTTGGTTATGTGGTAAAGATGTGATTTCAATTTGATTTTAGCGTAGTTGGCACGTGCTGAGAATTTGGCCGATTTTGTCGTCTGCAACTGGGTTCTTGGTGTTTTTAACCGTTTTTTGGTATAAAAATCCAAGAATTAGGGAACAAATTATACATCTTCCGATGCGTGAGGAAATAAGCGTGATCTTTTGAAAATTTTATGAAAATCGGATGAAAAATAAAGTCACAAATTGATTTTTTAGTAAACTAATTTTGTAACTCAATTTAACAAAATTTGAGGGGAACACTGAAAACACGAGATCATCAATCGATGATCGCGGGAGCGAAAGAGTTAAAGCATGTTGAACTCATCGCTTGCACGTTGTACGAGATTCCACTTATTACATACGTTTGCTTCATCAAAAATGCATTTTATTTCAAGGATCTACTTTCATAAATGCATTGATTGTTTTATTGTTAAGTCACATTTCTGAAGCGACAGCCTTGACTGTGTCAAGCTTTAATTGAAGTGCTCACAGAACAACACCAAAGCGGTTTCGGTAAATAAGGATCTAGTCGAAGGTTTTGACCAACCTAAAACTAAGCAATACAGCTGAAGATTACCATTGGCGGTATCTGCATCTTTTACATAGTTAAATACAGACAATCTTTCAGCTTTGAATTTTATTACGGAATTAACATTTCGGCCGTCTCAAATAACCATCTTTAGCTCCTTATTCATATTGAACTGTTTGAAGATTCTATTTGAAAAAATTGAAGATGGCTTTTTAGATAGCCGAAATGTATTTTCCGTAATAAAATGTAAAGTTGAATGATTGCATGTGTTTAATTACTTAAAAGACGTTTTACTTGAATGTCTAATATGCGAGATTGATTGATTTGAATCAGATAAGATAAAGTTTTTTTAATTTCTCCACTCTTTTCATGCGTTAATCTTCCTCTTGTCGGTGTTTTTTTTTCAAAAACAAAGCATACTTTTTTATGCCACTAATGGTAAACTGCTTTTCTGTTGATCACCAGTTATCACAATACAGTGTCAACGAATCGTGACATTTCTTGGTTTCTTCACGAAAGTGTTCAAACGGTCATGCGTTTCAATCGCGCAACGACCGAGTTGTAGCGTCCTGGATAAAGGAAGTTTGACGATTACTTCGTCTGCTCGGCCGATTTATTGACGATAATACCTAACGGAATATTGAAACCTGCAAACTCTGAAGCGTATCTGGACAATATTGTTCTCTGCTATAGAGCCGCTGGTCGCTTTCCTATAAATCTAAAGGAAAAGTACACAAAATGATAAAGAATATGTTGTTAAATTAAGTAATTTTGCAAGATATTTCATTTCGCTGTATATTCTTATTATTTTTGTTTTTAACCCATTGAGACAAAATCTTTTGTAATATTATCAGCTAAAAACTTGTTATTACGTCAGGATTTCTTTTTTGCATTAAAGCCGATATAAGGCGTTGTCTCGTAATGAAGGTGTTGTGCTAGAAAACTGCGATTTTATTATCAAGGGAAAAGCCATGTATGCAATTTTTCTTCTTTAGTCCGTGGTCTTGAAACGCACTGCTTTAGCGTTATTGGCAATTCCGAAAAAGGTTCAAATAAAATATGCTTTACGTACTGTATAACTGGAAACAATTTTTTGAGAGTGAATGAGGAATTATGATGCACAGCTAACATTCGGCGTGTATTTTTTCTTTCATCCTTTGTCCTCAGTTGATTTTTAAGCGGCGAAAGCCTATCATAAGAGGCGGCGTACAACTCATAGCTTGTATTTTAATTAGAAAACTGTGTTTTCTAGTTCCTCACAATTGTTTCTTCACAGCGCTGGCTTGTTTGGGAAATGATGATCTTGCGCTCCGCATTGCCACTATCCGCCATCACTTGCAAATTGAATCTCGTATAGCGGAAGGTTCGAACAAAGCAGTGCGAATGCTTGAAAGCTTTGGAAAGCAAGCTGACAAGAAAGCTCTCCAAGAGGTATGTCACTGCACTTGTTTTTCAAGACAATTGAAGGAAAGGTTAAACAAATTGAAGGAAGTACCACAAAAAGGTCACTCTTTGATTACAGAAGCAAAGTGAAAAATTCTTGAGTACAGTATAGTTTTTCATGGTTTCAATACAAGTTCCATTGAAGCTAATGTTTCAAAAAATAATCATTTGCCAGAAAGGGTCAAATTTCTACCAGCATGCGCTTATTCATTTGGTAGGAAGCTAGTAAAGTGAAGCGGCACTTTACCTGAAAACCAATTGAAATACATTTGCATACTGGCTCTACGTGCATCGTAGCATTGTTTACTCTGGTAGCCTTAAAACTTGCAGTCTTTCCTGTTCAAGCTACGGCTAAAGCGATGGCTTGCTTTGGTACAATGTGATTTAGTCAAAACCAAAGTGTGGATTTGGAAAACTTGCTGTCGGCTTTCGTGAAAACTCGGTTAGTCATGAAATGTTAATTTGCTTATCTGCGGTACTGCGGTAAAATTTAAATTTGAACAACATCGTGCCAGACCAAATTGCAGTGACCGAGCTTCTTAACAGCAACGTAAAAATCATTGCTTTTTCCAGCGAATAAACTGGTTCTAGTGGGAATGCGAGCCCTTCCAAAACTGCTTGCTATTTATACTGCCTTCGTGTTGTTACTATCTTTGTGTTGTTTTAATTTCATATACAATGACTGCCAACCTTCTGTGAAGGTTTATATACGATGACGCATATTGGGTCATTTATACTTACCATAGAGCTGCGGGAAAGGCTAAAATCAATCTGGTAATAAGTATACGAGACTACCAATATATTCCGATGCGTTAGAACTACAACGTGTTGACACAAAGCATATATTTTTTGTACTGCTGTGGGGTAACCTTTTGTGGTTCTTACAAAAAGGTCTTTTGAAAATAGCTGATGCTTAGTCAATAGTGTATTTGCGTCAAAATCTATTTTCGATTTTTTAATGCTGGTGTTTACACTTACATTTTTTCAGGTCCAGGAAAGGTTACAGGAATCCTCGCACAAGCTCGATCTACTTAAACTTTCGCTCGAGCTCCGAGCAATGGAACTTCCTCGCGGTTCAGCGGAGCGCATGGAATTGGAACGGGAGCTAAACATAATGTCACCGACGCGCTATCGATCTGCCGGTGACCATGCCAAAGCTGGTGCACAAAAAAACGAAACGTTAGGCCACAATTGCGTCATTTCAAAGCCAGCTGAATTGACAGGTTAGAATGAAGTTCGTAGAATACCACGAATTGGCATACTCTTTAGCAACGTTCAAACCGCATTAGCTCATTGAATTTTGGATTGGATGGCTCTTGCTTGTTGCATTATATGACTTTGTTTCAAATTGGTTTCACTGGTGACGTAAACTAAGAAAACAAGCTAAGTGTACCGATTTCCTTTGTTTAGCATAAGCATTGAACTTAAAAGATCCCTTTTCCTTTTAGGCAGCGCAAACGTTTGAAAAAAAATCTTGAAGTTTTGAACTCCGGCCGGCTCTAGAATTCGTAGCTGTGGTTGATTACAGAGGCAGTTATGTTATTTGCTATTTAGGCAAGTTGGAGGTGAAGTTGTTGGGCTGCCAGGACTTGATCGAGAACGTGCCTGGCCGTACACGTGGTGTCTCTGTCCAACTTCCCGCTGGTAGTCCTGAAAACCGAAGCACGTGGATGAAAGGGCCGACTAAAAGTTTTCACGGTCGGTCCAGCAGCACGAAATATAATGTCAAACCAGACGATCTGTCAAGTAAGCTTACGATTGTTCCAGAAATTAAATGCTTGTTTTCAACAAAAATGCCGTTTGGGTTAAAATTTTACTTTTTGAAATGGGTAAAGTTCCTGTTAATAAGAAATTGTTAAAAATCACGTTACCAAATATTACTGCGTTCAGTTAGCGTTTTACTTTATATGAAAGACGGCACAGGAAAGATACCAAGTTTTCTAAATTAGGTTGAATGGCTTTGTAAGCTTTGAGCAAAACCAAGCGCTTTCGTTTCAAACTTTGATGATTCTGAAAATGCATCACTTTGCGTGCTGTTCGGAAATTAACATCTATAGAGCTCTATCTGTATTAGCAGCTGAGTAGCTCTCGTTCAACGCATCTAAAGTTTGTTTTATCTTGTTATTTGAAGCCACAAAGAGTTTTGAAAAACACTTTATTTTTAGATGACGTGAGCGCTGTGTTACGGCTAGACAATTACGAAATAGGTCAGACTCAATGGAAAACTTGCGGACCCCAGTGCTGGGGCCAGCTCTTCACTATAGATGTTGAAAGGGTAAGAAATTGAAATTTGACACTTATAGACTTTTTCTGTCGTTGTTACACCAGCTTGGGCACAGCTGAATGGTCTCTGCATTGGCAACGAACGTTTAGAATCAAAACCTTATATTCAAACACGGCTTGTTTAAGATGCACTGTAAGTGTTGGCAGAATAAACTACTGGCCCCATGGCTTACCATTCGGTACGACCACTCTGCAAGCTGCTGCTTCGTGTGGGCAAGATCTTTTATTTTTGGAGATGCATCTTAGATTATGAGCTTCTCATCAGTCCTTTTTGCTGGTCTTCAGTTAGACTGGGCCACCCCGACCGGTAGACTGCTTGGCACCGCCACCTGTCTGCCACATAAAGATAGGAGACATCTCGTTAAGTGTCTTGCCCAAGGACACGACATGCAAGCTTGCCGGTTTGTTTTCAATACTATCGCCAAGCGGGCTGTAATTACTATTATATTAAAGTCTTTTGGCATGACTCGATTTGGTAAACGAACCCCAGGTTTACCAATTGCGAAGCGGACCTTCTAACCACTACGCGCTGCTATTAATGAAACAATCAAGCGTCTACTCGGAAGTGTTCCCAGATGTGAACTTGTAAATATTAAGCACTTCAAACGTTGACCAGAAAACTTACGGTTTATTTCAATACTTCCTATTCTTCACTTGTGAGTGACTGGAACAATGTTTGAAATTTTGCGTTGCATATGTGCTGACAGCAAATTCACTGTTTCAAGCAAAACCAGAAGTTTGTTGTTGCATAGACCGTGCTTCCGTGGATGGAGGTACGGTCTGACACGGCAATCTTAACACCAACATGGAGGATCGCCATCTGTGACCTTCTGCGACACATGCTAGGTAAACAGCTCACTATTCTCTCAAGAATATGTTGTTGTGTTTACCTCTTTTTCTAGGCACGGGATAAAATGGCCATGCACCGGTCCACATTACAAACTTAACAAAGATCAGTATAGGGGTGACGTTTGCCAGCTAGATTAATCATATTTAAAGCCAAATTTGCCACGTTGTCAGTGTTTTCACCTATACACGTCATTGCAATGACAAATTAGCTGGGCCAGCAAGGTAATTGCAATCGGTGGCTTTATGAACACGCTTCTTTTTTGTAGTCACGCGAGCTTGAAATCACCGTCTATTGGAAAGATTGGAGAGCGATGTCGGCGGTGAAGTTTCTCAGACTTGAAGAATTTCTAGATAACAAACGGCATGGTTTGGCCTTGCAGCTGGAACCGAAAGGAGTGCTTTTCACAGAAGTATGCTGTGTTTCTTTATTTCAAATACTCGCGGCCTTTGCCAATGCTATGTGGTGTATCTAGAATTTATAGATAAGATTGATCTACATTGCAACAGATTTATTAGTCTGATAAATTTCGGGCTTTGATTGAGAGAAAATTTTAGGGTATAATTGGGATGTAGCCTGAGAGTAGTTTAGTATCTGCATTATTGGATATTGTGCGAAGTGACAACAGGCCAAGGCTAATGATAACGAGGGGAAGCAAAACGACAATTTGCTTTTCATATACAGTAAACATGTGGATCAGGTAATTTAATTCGCAAAATTATCAGGGTCGTTTGTAAAATAGTAAAGAACGGCAGGTAAAAGAAATTGATCGTACGTATTTTTTTCTGATGAATTTGTTCTGTTTCACTTCCTAGCCGATTTATTTTGCCTTGATTCTTAGGAACTGCTGAAAATTACGCAATTGCTCTTTGTCATTTGAATTTCCCGCGCAGAAGAAGCACAGTTATAGACTTCTTATCAATAGCGTAGCAGCCTAACCTGTATGATTTAACCGCAGTGATATGATTAGAATGACGTCACTTTTACTTAAGCGTCAATACAATGATTAACATTTTCTTTCTCTGTAGATCACTTTTAGCAACCCGAAAATCGAGCGACGACCTCGACTGCAACGACAGAAAATTTTCAGAAACAAAGGTTATACTTAGTTCTCTATCTGTTGTTTACCTCTCCTTTTCTGTGGAACGGAGGCATGAATTATCCTGATTCAGGCCTCAAATCCGATATAAAGTTCATGCTGTAGAGAAAGCGGTAGTTCATTATAAGCGAGTCTTCAATATAAATTGCAGCTGGTAGCTCCAACATCAACAAAGCGGACCGCCAGCTGTGGGCAGCCTTAAATCTAGCCTATTGCATCATGTTGGGTGAGCAGTTTTACTATTTTAAGGCGATGAAGCGTGACGCCATGCTTGGTTTTACTCTTTTAACATGGTTGTGTATCAGATTTGTTTAGTTTCTTACCAACACATCTGAAAGGCCCAGTTTCTAACTGGGCCTTTTATGACCTGACCAATTTGTCTTCATAACGACAAGAGCGTTGGACAGTTTGATTCTTTTCGAACGTGTTGCTTGTTGCACCTGGTGCGCTACCAACTGCGCGGTTTCGCTTGGATTTTGTCTTGACATAGATTTCAACTTGCACACTACAAGCGTACGCTGGAATGTTTTTTTGTTTTGCCAAAGAGAATGAGCTTCAGTGAGCGTAGTTTCAACTAACAAGAAATGCTTTTGCGTACGCAAGAGTATACCAGCGGACGCATGTAGAGTTTGCAAAAATACTTTAGCGTACGCTCGTAGAATACGCAAGGATTCTCCAGCGTGCACTAGAATACTCCAGCGTACGATTGTAGAGTACGCTAGCACAGACTGGCTTTAGAATGCGATTTTGTCTTCAGGAAAAAGCTTTATGCGAGCCAAGCAAATGAACATCAACGTTGCGACCTGGGGCAGGCTGATGAAGCGAGCTATACCGCCTGAAAGCCGACCTTCAATACGAAGCTTGGCTTCTTCACAGGCTAAGTCAACCTCTTATCAACAAGAAAAGATGACGGAAGAGACGCCACCGGAAAAGTAAGGCGTGAATTGTAATAGAACTTGCTAATAATAGCGATGTCACTTCAATTGAATATGATATTTTCATCTTCTTCTACCTTTCCTAAGAGCCTACGATTTGTTTAGTCCCGGCAAAGGTCTAACAATGGCTCTGGTTTTAAATATGAAAAACTTCGCAAACGCACCTACTTTGAATTACTGCTGATCACCAATAAACTTTCCTACATATTTTGACTAAGCATCTTCCACAATCTTCAAGTTTTTATTGTTTTAGTAAAACTCTTTGATGACCCCCTCATCAGTGAAGAAATGAATTGAATAATAAGGGGGAAAACATTTTGGTAAAACTGAAAGACTAAAAATTTTCCACAAAATTATTATATTTAGAAGTCTACAATTGGCCCTCAGTTCTTTGAAACGTTGTGTTTCAAAATCGTTTAAAAGTTCCTAAGAGCTATCAGTAAACTATCCAAATATCTCATTTCAACTGAACAATTTTGTTTTGTTTTCAGACCTCAACACGTGACCGCTGACCAGTCTGCAGCTGAAGTAAAGGACCAAGTTGCCAGCCATGACGAAGTGAGCAAACTTACTTGCGAAAACCTGATTTCGAATCTCCAGCCGAGTCTTGAGCAAATACCGTCAACGGAAGACAAAGTCCAGTAAGCAGTAATATTCTTTCTTTGATCTTAACTTGATCACACAATCCAAGAACAGGATTGCGGCCATGCAATGCTTATTTCCCGCGTATCAGAATCCCTGTTGATTTTGCACATGTCTTTGATTAGCAAACGAGTTTTCATATTCCGTATGCGCTTCCTGACGAATGCAAGCAAAAGATGCTTTTTTTTACAGTAAACTTCGACGTACAAAACTATTACAAAACACTTGACCCGCGTTTTTCCGGACCAAATGGTGCAGTATGTGATCCGGATAATGAAAAAGTCTGAATAACAAAAAATATGTATCATGCAAATAGAAATGAGTTAACTATTCTGAAAAAGACAACAGAACTACAGTTTTGTTTTCCTTCACAACATATATTGTACAATGTATTTACACTATTTACTGGACCAAGAAAACATTTTCACCTTCACAACATGTATTGCACAATGTATTTACACTATTTACTGAACCAAGAAAACTTGTTACTCTCGGTCAATGGCTGGGGCTGAGGATGTGGGGCGGTAAACTGGAGTAATGAAATTGGTGGCCACTGTTTGACGTCCTCTGTCCCCATTAACGAGGTCCAGATTATCGAGGGTTGAGTGTACAGCATTTTTGACATAAACTTGAATTACAGTGTTCATTCCAACTTGACGGAGCGCAACTTCACTTCTGGAAAAGGATCATGCGAAGAAGCAGTCGATGATGTGACATCGGTGAGTTGTTGCACCACTTTATGGTCTGACACGTTGCCAACGCCAAGAAGCGACTACTTTTTTCCTAATATGCAATGCGCATGACCACTGGATGATGGATACTAGGGTAGCGAGTTGCGCCTTTTCTTAACTCGCCACATTCAAAATGATGGCCGAAAATATTATGTTGAGATCTGACGTGATTAAAGTAAAGATTGAGTCTAGGTTTAACATCACTGTAGTAGCCGCAAATCGTCACGTGTAGGATCCATTTTTTGTTTTGTGGTATGGCTTTAACTTGCAAACTATTCAAGCATACTTTGAAAAAATTTTCGCTTACATTCGTAAAAAGCGCAAGCTAAGCGAGCGTACCTTTAATACGAATAAAAATACGCTTCGCGCACAGTTGAAGATCGTGCTGACGGAAACCGGACTTATGTGTACGTTTTGTATGTTCCAAGGAAATAAATATGGAGCTTGATGAGATGAAGGTGGCTGATAAGCCAGTTCCAGCACCGCGACAAAAACCTCTGAAAGAACCGGCCATCGTAGCACCTCCAAAGGCCGTTCGTAGAACAGTATCACCTCCGACCAAAGAAAAGTAAGAAAGATTTCAAGTTTTGATTTAGAAATCGATTTGGGGAGAAGGGTGATTTTTCGATCAATCGAATACAATTCATTGAAAACCATTTAGTTTGCGCGTTTCTGAGCAGGAGGTTTCCTTTTTTTGCTGAATATGGTTTTGCCAGATTTGTGTCAAGTATACGCTTTGCCGGTGAGAAAAAGTGAATTTTTGTATAGAATTTTAAGTATTAGTAGCTGGTGATGCAGGGTCTGCTATAGCCGATGGAAAGTGTTTTAGACTTTCGAGACCACGTACTGTGAAGTTACTACCGTAACCATCATCGGTGTTTATCAAGAGTCCAAACCTTAAAGAATGCCCTGGTACGAATCCAAGTCTGTTACAAATGCTGGTAGCTAACAACGTATTCTTGAAACAGCAGCATCATACACATTGGAGCATGTAGAGTAACATTGCTGTTTCATTGCTAGCAGACGTCAGATTTAAAGTATTTATGGTGTCCGTTGGGATGCGAGTTATTCTGTGACTTTTTTTTTAAATCATGACTTGAAAATATTGTGTAGTAGCGTGTTTTGATAAGTTAACGGTCTTGAAAGCTTTGCATGACGCATTTTTTAAAAGTTTTTGATATCTTTTAATAAAAAAAAAATCTTCATCCGCTTAGTAATTAGCCTAGCTTATGGGACATAGGTGCGTTGTAGACTTAGGTTTGCCGGTAGGCGTACTTACGAGTAAGTTTGTAATAAACTCTTTCTGCAAACATGCTGTAGGGTTTTCAAGCAAAATTAAAATCTTTTGTGATTTTTACTTTGGATGTTTTTACTTTGTGATTTTCTCCAATAAGATTAATTCATTGAAGCCCTGGTTTTATCTTAAGTCAAAACCTGTTGGTTCCTTATTAAAACCCTGCATTTCACTCGCCACTTCGTCGAAATTCAACGTTTTCGGCATGTTTGCAGCTTCGCTGAATAGGCGTTGAGGCCGCTTTCCATTCGGCGTAGATCGTAAGCGTGGCGTGAAAAATTCTTTGTTTCTCTATTTGGTTTTATACGAGGAGCGAGCTCGCTCCGCGTATGAAACTAAATAGAGATACAAAGATTTTTTCACGCCATGCCCACAATCTACGCCGAATGGAAACGAGCCTTTGACCTGGCCACATCAGCGACTGAGCGTAACCCCACATTGTAGCACCTGCATGCTTAAAATTGCTTTGCCCACCAGTTTGCATGCATACTCATTTTATGCTTTGGGATAGATACTGAAAAACAAATAAGGCACAAAAATAAACAGCAAAATACAAAAACGCACTCGAAAAGACAACTCCAAGAACACGTTGTTTTACCTTCCTGAATGGGAAGCGAGTTTCGTGTCTGACTTCTACATCAATAAACTTTACTTTAGACACCAGATAGCGATGAGTGATTTCCGTTCAATTGCTGTGCTCGGCCGAGGGCATTTCGGTAAAGTATTGTTGGTGGAACATAAACAATCAAAGAAAATGTACGCGATCAAAGCGTTGAAAAAAGGAGACATTGTCGCCAGAGAAGAAATCGACAGGTTTGATAAAAATGTTATTTTGACCAGGTGATAAAAGTAATTTCGGTTAATACTTAAACTGTTGCATTTCGATTTTATTTACACGTTCGTTCTATTTGAAAAAGAGAATACAAACTGAAGCTTTTTTATCAATAGTGGGCCATTATTACAGATTCTTGTACAGTTAATAGAAATAGATACGTAATGTTAGTACGATCTTATTGAAAAGTCTAGTTTAATTTTCGGTAAAGTTTTCAGTTAATTTTCATAATACAATATGTTGCGCTGCTTATATCTATTGTTGCGATTTCTAGTAATGAACCCCCCGACCTTTAAAGTTAATTGTGTTCGTTTATCACGAGTTTTATTTTCTTTGTTTCAGTTTGATGGTTGAACGTCGTATATTTGAAGTAGCTACTCGGGCTCGCCACCCGTTCTTGGTCAACCTTTACGCTTGCTTTCAAACCAAGGAACATGTTTGTTTTATCACCGAATATGCAAGTGGTGGTGATCTCATGTTGCACATACACACAGATGTATTTAGTGAGCCAAGGACAGTGTAAGTTGGTTATTATACGTTACCCTAATCTCTTATTATTACAAATGATTTCTTACGTTGAATTCAAAAGTGAAAGTAATTCCAATCCCTTTTCTACCGGTAATAGTAATTACTTCAGTTGCTTGGGTGGTGCCGTTGTTTCGGCTGGCACTTTGTTGGCAAGTCTGTCCACGAGGAGAGGCACGCTGTACTTTCTTTTTTAAATCCTTGTGAGGAGCTTCATCAAATAAAGTGCGCTTTCCAATATTAGTTAAACTGAAAGGTGATGGGGTGAATTTGGTTGCAGGTTTTACTGTGGATGTGTTGTTTTGGGCTTGCAGTATTTACACGATAATAAAATCGTTTATCGTGATTTGAAACTTGATAACTTGCTTCTTGACAAAGAAGGTTATTTGAAGATTGCTGATTTTGGCTTGTGCAAAGAAGGTTAGTTTTTTCTTACTAGTTGCATTGCAGTTTTGTTGTCAGATTGATGATTAAGCTTTTTCACGTAAAGACAGTTGCGATGTCACACAAGTCAGTTTTGCTTTCTCACAAGGACGTCTGTGACGTCACAACTGTTTTTGGTAAACGACAAGCGGCAATGAAGTTACAAAGTCGAGCTTGGACAGCTGAGGTATCCTCTGTCCTTCAGTTATTAAAAAATCTTCACAGTTGAGCATAGATCTAGTTTTGTTAGGAACTGCTTCAAAAATACCGTTACCGCTGGCACAACACATTTTTGCAACAAGCAACGCCATCAAGCTCGGCTCATGTAAATTGTCTTCAAGAACAAAACAGCACCCGACCCGCGCTGGCCCTGAACTCGCCAATTCATGGTCGCGAATCTGGAAATAAAAAATTTGTATCCATTTCAGGAATGGGATTTGGAGATAGAACAGGAACTTTTTGTGGAACTCCGGAGTTTTTGGCTCCTGAAGTCCTCACTGAAACATCGTATACGAGAGCGGTCGATTGGTGGGGATTGGGTGTTTTAATATTTGAAATGTTGGTCGGAGAGGTAAAGTGATAGTCGTATGCTCACAGTATACGTAGTAAATCCCTTGAATCAGGAAGGCCAATTTTCTTGCGCGCTATGCAAGCGTACTCTCGAGCACAGATCACTTTCTCGGTAAATCAAACGAACAAATACTCCAGTGTTCATTCGTGGAGCGTGCGAGTCGAAGCTAGAATTCGATCTATGCTTCTACTTTGCTGTTTAACAACTTTGCTGTTCTTCACATCAGGTTATTGAACGATGACCACTAACACAAATCTACCACCTTTCAATAATCTTTATTTTCAAACTACGAACAATCCAGACGGAACAATGTAGCGAATGGTCTGGCGCAAACAGTTGGCGTTTTTTATCAGTTCACTCTTCTGCTTTAAACTGGGGAGCGCAACTGCTTTTGGGGGCATGTAAGATTTATAAAGCGGCGTGGGGCTTCGGTGCTATGCCCTCTTTGGTCTCAGTTTTACAAGTTTTTCAAAATTAGCGCTAAAAAGGACTTGATCCCCCCCAAAAAAGGTATCTGCGTTTTGAGGAGGGACACTGGTTTTGTTGGCATTAACAAGGGGGTGCGTCAAACCCTGCTTTAAACGGAAGCATGGCATGAAACGCACGACCAGCTTCACGTCGCCATTTCAACAGCCGCAGTGTTTGCTTATGAGCGCAAGTTGCTGGCTGGCAGCCTCCGCCAATAAGATGGGTTGCCATTAGTGGGTGGCCAAATGTCGCCCCTCACGACGAGCTGGGTAAGCAGCTTCACAATGCTAACTCCAATTGGCGTCGACGGTTGGGGGCAAAGCCGACCTTGGTGTAACAAGCTAGCTGTTCCATGGTTGAAAGCAATTTTTTTTTGAAAACATAGTTGACCTTTTTCTTTAAGATCAAAGTTTTCAGGGCGACTGCTTCGTATTTGCCCCGTTTTGAAATTATTGGGGAATTCGACAATTTTCTGGGGCACAGGCTTTACCCCCGCCCCCTGTTTTTGCACCTGTGATGAACGTTAATGCAGATTAACACCGCAAATCTATTTATTAGGAGATTAGGGGAAATAGCTTACTTGCTTGATCACCCAGTAATGATACCGAGCAGTAGTAGGGGATCTATCTTTTGGACATATGTAATGTACATTGCTTCCACGAACATAACCCTAATCTCTATTTCAGTCGCCTTTTCCTGGCGATGATGAAGAGGAGGTGTTTGATTCCATCGTCAATGACGAGGTTCGTTATCCTCGCTTTCTGTCTACCGACTCGATATCCATCATGAGAAGACTCCTTCGTAGGAGTCCGGAACGTAGACTTGGAGCCAGCCAGCGGGATGCGGAAGATGTAAAGCGGCAACCATTTTTTAAGGTTAGAATGATGATTAGATAAGTAGTCATTTATCGACGCTGGTCGCATCATGTTTAAGGGGCGTCTGGAAGGTATGTCTCTTTCCCCCAAGAAAAAGCTCCACGCTCATTTTTAGAAAATTGCTCTTCGAGAACCGAAAATACTTTATTGTTGTGATTGGTAAAGGCTACGTTTACATGAAGTTTCATTCAGTGTAGTTTTCACCTCACTCGCAATGAAATTAGAGTTGACGCTGCGCGTTTAAAATCATTACTGGACATGCGCAATCTCAATCATACAAACTAAATCAATTCTCTCACGTCATCAAACGTCAGTCTGCGTTGATGTGACCGTTAAAACTCATACAGGCATGCTTCGGTCCATGGAAAGTTTTGACTAATTTCGCCGAAATGGGCGCACAAATTTGCAAGTGCAGCTTTCACTTAAAAGAGGGTACTGTCCTGTAAGGTCTCTCCCCCTTTCACTGTCTAAACACAACCTTGCCTTGAACTGTTTATGTATTTTACAGAGATTAAACTGGGAAGATTTACTAGCTCGAAGAATCAAACCTGAGTTTGTACCTACAATTGTGAGTATATTTTGAAGTTAGCGATTTCTTATCTTGCAGCCATGAAAAACTCTTTACTCGCGCACACGAGACATCTTTTGTTCAGACCTATTTCAGAGTAACCAATGCTCCTTGCATGTTGCACTTGTATTTCAAGCATTAATCGAACTCAACAGTATCAGTTTCAGAGAAAGAACCAATTTTTAAAATCTAGGTTTATCTCCTATAAAGAAGCTGGCTGTATTCGCTTCAGTTTGCTCGCAATTTTGTAGTGTTGCACCACTTTGCTCTGTTGCTCTGTCCAGCAGGGTTCTTTTATCCTGTATTTTTAATTTCTTCTTCCACTTGCCTTCTCCGTGCCATTTTCGGTCGCCGTCGCCCTTTTCATTCCGAAGGCTTCAAAATTTTATGCTTTTTACACATCATCACTGTCCCTCTTCAAAAAATGCCCAAACCGCCCATTTCACCTCATTTCATTCGCTTTTGCAAGACTATCCACTGTTCCCTCTAAACCCTTCCAACCCTAACAATTATTCTTGACTATTCTTGTTACCTATTAAATCAATACAACAATAGCTCCCTCATTTTTTCTCTGCCACAATGTCTCCCAAATATTATCGCCGATTGTATTACAGCTCCGATAGATCCTCCCGTTTGTCTGCAATAAAAGTCTTTTTCCATTTAGCTGCTCCTCACATTCTCTAAATTTTATTGATGTATTTATCTTGTTCCTGCTTTTACCACTGGCATGCGACCTGTTTCCCAGATAAAAGTTGTAAAACCAGATTATGATGCCGCTATGCCTTTTATAATCAACGCATCTTTCCCAAACAAAGGATGTTGCCAGATTTAAAGCCTTTCTCTTGATTTTTCGAGCATTTGCTGTGTACCCGTTAACCATATTTCGTTCACAACGTCAAATTTGCCATCACCCCATTGCCGCTCTTGGCAAATAAATAACATTTAAACATTTTCCAGCGTTCATCCTATGACGTAAGCAACTTCGATCGTGAATTTACGGACGAGCAACCGGTTTTGACGCCTCCGCATGAAAACAACCAGCCGCTGACCGCTGATGAACAGCATCAATTTCTCGGTTTTGATTTTCACGCCGACTTAAATTGACTGTTTTCCTGCAATGGACCTCGTTTTGCACGGGACTTGAAAGCTGCTTTCAGTCGTCGCTTTTGACAAGCCGTCTCTGCTTTTATAAAGTACCGTTACTTTACGACGTATTTATTGTTTGTAGCCAGAGCACGTATTTAGGGTAAAACTGGACCAAAAATCGGTTCTGTTTCACAAAAGCTTGCATTGTGCGATTTATACCGCGCACTGCTGTGAGATAAAGTGGAGTATAATACAACTGGAAGTGCATTAGTTAATGGAGCAACGTTGTATCAATAGTTGCCACTTGTCGTCTGTTGACCGATATCACGGTAATATTTGTGCTTATGACTGCCATTGGTCAACTGTTGATTAGCGATAGACCCGAGTATTACTACTTTTGCCAGTGACTAATATCGATCAAATGATCGTCACTGGACAACTGTGAGCCAATAGCGGAGCAAAACAAAATATGTACAATTAGTCAAAACTTTTTTAAGAAGAGTGTTAATGCGCTTGTAGTTCTGATTCATATTTTTTCGATGATAGCGCGCAGTTTTATCTTGACTGCTTAAAATCTTTAATCAAAGTCGTACATTTTCTGTCGTTGTGAAGCGCTTTGGAGCCATGCAATCACCGTCACATCAATCCACCGACAGCTTTTCTGCCTTGCATCAGTCTTGTATTGAACAAAACTAATTGGATATTTTACAATCGCACATTCTACAAGGTTTTGCAACGAGTTTGTATTTTGCTTGCCAGAAGGAAATGCGACTCGAGCGTACTTTCAGCAGTGTAAAATAAACTAAACTACGCCAGTGATGTGTGCGGTTGAAACAGGTATTCATCCAACTCCATTCCACTGCTTTGGCTTGTCCAGCTTTAATACTCTATCTTTGCTGCCTTCCCATCATCTACTGTAGTCGCTGTATAATATGTTGCGATCGAAGTATGTCATGTCATAGCTGGGTACTTCTACACGTTATTTTTATACTACGCAAAACTCGCATCTACGCTTGTAATAACATTAACTAATGTAGTAGGCTACTAGGGTATAGCGTTGTGAATTTTCACCTCACGTTAACAGTTGTTTCCGTAATTCGTTTTGTTTTCGTAGTTAACTAGAATTCGCCTGTAACAATATTACGCTCTCTTGAGGATCAAAGATTGATTTTCTAGTCAAAACTGCATTGAGCATTGCGACCAAACATTGCCTTTGTTTATGTCGTTTTTTCCAAAGAATTGCCTGAGAAGTGCTTTGTAATTCAGCGACCGCCCCTGATCAAGTTTAGATTGATCTTAATAAGCCCAAACATTTAAAAGTAGTTACTGTCATATTTTGAGCAAAAATACGACCTGTAGCTTGTTAACAGTGAAAATTTTTTAAATACCTTTGTATGTCAATTGCCTCAATGTTGCACTACATCTCTAGCAGTGTAGCCATCTATGTTTTTAATGTATGGTTTGTTTTAGGTGACTTTGATGTTACAGAGATTCCAATCTAATGATGGTTGATAAGCTATCAGTCGACTGTTTTCTATAAACGTCTGTCTTAGGGAGATTTAGAAGATATTTTACGCAAGTCAATCTACATGCAATGTTTGTGGGAATTATTTTTTTTCTTAATAGTGGTCGTCACCAATGTCGTCTGCGCGAGTTTGCCAAACATGCTATAGCTTTGGCCCGCGACGCTATTGTACATTGTGCAAATTAAATTATATCCCGCGCAAGCAAAGCTGATTTCAATTGCGCATTGTGTCATCTTTGACGTGTACCGTACTAACAACCATGCGTTTTTCCTTACAATTTGTATTCAACGTATCTTGATGTAGCGCGCGTTAATTTCTACTGCAATAACCAATGTATAACACCAGTATTTGCTAAAGTTTTTATAGTTATGCGTGCGTGTATGTGAAAGCTATAATAGTACTTGCAGTTTATTGGGAGTGAAATGCAAAATTTGTTTTGAAAAATTTTTTAAATGTTGATTTTCAAGGCTTTTGATGTTCTAGCAAAATAACAATGACATGACTTTGTTTTCACGCTTCAGTAATTCGCACTGGCGTACGCTTGTCCAAGTTCACCTAGTTTTATTTTAACCTCGGCTCGAGTTCACCACGTGACTTACTTTATTAAAGCTTAGCGCAAAATCGCGTGGCGTACAAAGGCATTTTCCTCCATTTTTGAAGTGTCTAAATTTCCAAAATACAGCCGCCTCGCATCTACAGCTCTAAGTTAAATGCAATATTTTATTCCTATTTTTGTCGCAATGTATTTGTCTTCCTTGCTGCAAGTTGATTTGGGGCGTAATAAATGCAGTTGTTGTTACCGGATTAAATAAGCGGTGATCGCGAAACCCACTGCACTTGTATTTTGTTTACCAAAAATCGTGGAAAATTTTTCATAACTTTGGATTGGAGCACAGCGAATAACAGTTGTTTGCCGAGCCTTGTCATCCGCACGAATTACTCAGTTGCCCATTTTGCAGGCTTCGGTTTATTAGCCCGCGTATGCTGTATCAAAAGACGAAAATAAAGTAAGCCCCCAGTAATTATCGGTCTCATTACTTCGTTGCTTACTTTGAATACTCCTATGTGACTTGAAGCTTTTTTATTGTGGGAGTATCGACATATTCTTATTCTGGCTAAAATATAGCATTTGAATTTGTCTATTATTGATATGTTAGCTTGATATGAATATATTGCTAGTTGACATTGTTCAGCTGTGAGTTGTGGAAATGCAGAATATAATTCAGTCAGAAATCTTTTTAAAACTTGTGACAGAGTTGGCGTTTGCTTTATTAAACAAGAAAAGTTTAGCGTGGCTAACAAAGATTGGTAGGTAAGGCTGAAATTACTTTGATTGTGATGCAGTTCTTGGGCCAAACTGAGACTATATTTTATTTCAACCTTGTCAAAAAATGCGACCCTGAAAAACTTAGTTGTAGGATCCTGCTTGGGTTTTCGATTTTAGGATAGGTTTTCGATAAAAATAGGATATTTTCCGTTTTATTGGTGATTAAGCCAATTTAAATCCAGATGCAGTATCTGTGTAAGAGAGTTTCCATATTAGCTTTTTGGCTTTTTCGAGTTAGTTGGTGTCAAATTTTCATTATAGTTTATACTACATTGCTAGAAAATGTTGTTTGGCTTTTTTAGACAGAGCTTTGTGTATTTTTTTGAGAAGTTATCTGGCAACTTGTATCTGCTGAACACGGGTTTCTTTCAATTCAGGTATTGTCTAACTATCTAAGCTGATTACTTATAATTGATTGATATTAAGGCATATAGGCTAACCGCAATCAGTTGAATAAAATACCACTTCCACGACCGGTTTCGTTCCTAAAATCTTTTAAAGCACATATCGCATCAAGCTCACTGTAGTGAGCGTGCACCATATATAAGCTTAAAATTAACAGTATCAGTTGAAAGGACCGATGGCGGAGTGACATAAACCGCATGAAGCAATTCATGTGATCGTCGGTTCAATACCTGAGTCCACCTACGAGTTCTAATAGGAACGAAACCGGTCGTGCAAGTGGTATTTTATTCAACTGATTGCGATTAGCCTATATGCCTTAATATCAATTAATTAAAAGTAATATCTTAAACAGGCTAACACTAGCTCCTATAATTCGTATCTAAGCTGAGTTAGCCACAGACAAAATGGATGCAAAGTACAAGGCTCGGCTACAGAAAGAAATGCTCTCTGATGACAAAAATTACTTATATTTTGTGTTTCAACACCAATTGTTGAAGAATTTAAAAGAGCGAACAGTCTTTTTTAGCAAGGGAAGCTGATGCTCTTGCCTTGTTCCGGGATTTACATTTGCACCAGAAGAGCCTTCACAATAGGCTTTGTGACAACAATGGCAATAAAAGCAGCATAAATGAAGTTGATTTTGGAGTCAAATTTTGAACAGAATGTAACCATATCTAAAAGAAGAGTGCCAAAACACTTCCAAGAAGTTGACAATATTAAAACAAGGTGACTGTCTGTGCTTCAGGAAGCAGATTATCAAGTTTCCAAGAGACTCCCCTATGAAAGATCCTGTCCAGGATTTGTCAAAACTGAATCCAATTGTTGTTCTCAACCAACCATCAAGAGCAGCTTTTGCAAAACTGCCACTTCTGCACTTAACAGGGGATAATATCGGTACAATTAAGGAATACGGAAAAATTATGTTCATTGACTGGAAAGAAGAGGTACCATTTAAATCACATGGAATTCCACAAGACAGTGAAGAGTCTTGGGTTGGTGTGCTTCATCATGATTCTTCCAAAGCTTGCATGTACCGTAATCTTAAAATGCGTGGTGACTCCAGTGATCAATGTTATTGTGGAGAAATATTCTCCATAGTTACATCAGTCAAAATAAAAGCGAGAAACCACGTAAAGCTACATCTGGATGCTATCGTTCGGATAAGGGCGCTCAAACAAGTTCTGCGAGAACTTTCAAGCATAACCAAAAATGCTAGAAACTTTCGCAGTTGACAATTTGTATATGAATGCCAAAGGTTTAAATGCGAGCACTGACGAAAATGTGGAAGATATAGATTTGGAATTGCTTCTCTAAAGTGTAGAAACACCACTAACATTTTACCAGAAAAAAGATTCACTTTTACTCTCAGGCAAATTTGCGATAAAAATTGAGCGATAACAAGCAGAAGAAAAGAGCTCTTTCATTGGCATGCATCTAATCTCTACTGATGTTTTGCAAAACTAGTTTTTAGGAACACTCTAAGTGCAAAATTGCTAACGCATTGCCAAGTTTCATGTTGGCACTGCCATAAACTGCTCATCAGAATGGCTATACAAACTTGTATGTTTATTCATTACCACAGGAGTTTGTAGTTATTCTGATAAGCAGTTTTTGGCAGTTCTATCATGAAACTTTTCAATATCTCAGCAATTTTGCACTTACGTTGTCCCTAAAAACTAGGCTGAAATGGTGTAATTATTGCTATTTCTGAAGTTTTAAACTGAATACCAGGGATGTCGAAGCGGATGCTTTTCAACCTCTTCCGCTTTCACTCTTCCGGTCCAGACACCTCGGAAATGGCAACTCCCAAGCGAGTGCGGACGTCCAGTCCAAAATATAGCGATACAATTCGCTTTCTCGTGAGTGGAGGATAAATATGAACAATACAATACAATACAACACTAACAAAAACCGACGTTGACAATTTTTTTAACTTTGGTGGGTCTGTAGCCTGCCTTCTACACTTCATCGCTTTGAAAAGACAAAAACCTTCATTATTGCTATTACTTTACCTACTTCACTTGAGCTTATTGTTCCGAACTACTATGTGTTTCTTCTTTTTTTAGATATCAGAACTCGTGTTGATTGTAGAACAGTGGTTTTCAATCTTTTTGTGATCGCGGAACCCCTAATGTACTTTCGCGTTTGTCACGGAACTCCCACGAACAAAAATTGAGAGATCACGAATTGCTTGCAAGAAAATCAAATATTTCGTTACTACAATTCAAAAAATGATTAAACACTTCAACAAATAGACAGTTATTACAAGTTCCTTCACTACGTACAACCACTTTTACAACAGTTAACTTAATGATCCTCAGATCAAAACCGTATGACCACATATTACAGCTCTCGACAATAACCTGTCGTCACAACAACAAATTACACCGTATAGCGCTGATTTTCCCTCTCTATTCTCAACTAACTCTGACTTTGAGTTAACTTTAACTCTAATCATCATTACGGACTTTCTGTCGGTCTCCAAAACACGTATTGATTCCGATCTTTTTGGATAGTGAAGTGCGAAATTTCTATCGCATATACCGTATGTACATGTAAAGCGAGCAAAATTGAACTGCACCAATCAACAGCCGCCTCAACGTGGTGGTGCGGTCCCCAACCCCGTTTGGGTTGGGTTAAAATGGCTGTTGGCCTTCCCAAGTCTCCCAGTTACTCCCAGCACTCCCCTCATACAAACCAATTTTTTGTCGTGCAGCCCCCTGAACAACCGCAGAAGGGTAGCACGCAGCCTCTTTACAATCGGCCTGTTTTCTCTCTTCTCCTGCTATTCTTTTGCCCGTCTTCTCATTCTTCTCCTGATGAGCGGCAACGTTCATTCTAGCCCTTGTCTTGTCTTTCCCTGTTTAGAGTGCGCTGGAAATGTGACCTGGCGGGTTATGCCAGTGCAATGCTGCACATGCTACCTGTAGCACTCAAAGATAGTAAATCACTTCCCCAGTTCATCAAATGCTTTAAACAATATGTTATAAATCAGTAGATTAATATTTATTATGTTTAAAGACTGGAAACCTACTTCTTTTGATTGCTTAAAGATATAATTGTAAAACGAGCTTGCAAAGTAGGATAAAAAGTGAAAGAATAGGTACGGTATTTGGTGTTTTTCTTTCTTTTTCAGAATCTGCCAATCACTTTCGAACTACCAATTAAAAAAGAGCGAATGATTATCTTATACTCCATCTCCAACTTCAGGCGACAACTGCTCCTCGAAATATTTTCGGATGAAGAAAAAGAATAAGGAAAATTCACCTTCGATATAGGTCCATGAAACTTCAGTCTATTCATTAGAATAAATGATTAATTTTTATTTGAGTAAAAAAGACAGGGACACTTCCAATGGTTTACTTAAATTATCCACTATCACGTGATTAAAATCAGGTCATAAAAATTCAAACGCAATGTTATATTGTTCCTATTTATCTGCAAATTGCATGGTCCTGGGCAGTAAGACTACAACTGCATCCGGCGACAGGGTCCTGCCTAGAGTGTAATGAAGCTAACTCTTTAATTGTCGTTGCTCCCAGGTCACCCTTGGGCAAGGTGTAGTACCTGCTAGCCCCCCTCGTTAGAATAACAACACTTTGGCACTGAGAGGAATGTATTTCTTTTAGCTATTGGGTTTTTTTGCATACGGTAAAATATTGTTTTTTTGGCTGACTGCTTTTTTAGTTTCTTTTTTGTTGTGTTTTTTTATTTCAATTTTTTGCTTGATGTTTTTGTCAGGTGCGATGACCATGCCCCTTTCTACAATCTATTTAATGTAATCTGAAAAAATTTGGGTTTGTTTAACGTCGATTCGTTTTGTCACCTGCATTCCTTTTTCGCTCATTGTTTTTATCCTATCGTTGAGTTTTTTTGTGTTGAGAAAACAGATGCGAAATAAATTGCCAACTATGAACTATGCTCTAATTGGGTTCATTTAAAGTGCTCACTACTCTCCTTTTCTAGATTCAGAACTCTTGGCAGCTCTCACTCCTGGAGCTGTCCTCCCTGTTTCGTTCCCTGCTTTTTTGGAGATTCCACACCTACCATCACCGTGACTTCCTTCTCAGACTCCTCCAGTTGGTAAACCTCCACTCCTCAATATGGCCCATCTAGCCCCTTGTGCTAATGCAGCACTCGCACCTCACACTCGCCTTCAAACCTCTTATCCTTTTTCCACCCACCTTTTATCTTCTCCCTCTGCACCCTCACCACAGCCTCATATTCCTGGCTGTTTCTCTTTACCTCCTGCTTCCTCTTCCCCTCCTTAACTTCCTCAGGGTTCTTCAATGGAATGCTGAGGATCTCCAAGCCAGGAGCAGGTACTGAACTGCTACACTTTATTTCGACTCATCCCGTTGACCTTATTTTTATCCAGAAATCTAACCTTAATTTATCTTCCTCTTTCCGGATCCCTGGATTCTCTGCTCTGCGATCCGATGGCACTCACTCCCGATCTGGTATTTTTTCTACTGCTGTCACACACGCTAGCGGCGGCGTCATTATTTTCGTCAGGCAGAGCTTATCCTTTTCTGAGCTTTCTACCTTCTCTCTTTCTTTGCTTGACCTCTACTCTGACTATGAAGGGATCAACATCTCTCTAAACGACTCCTCCTCGCTCTCATTTCTTAATATTTATGCTCTCCTCATTCGCTCTTCTCCGAAGGATAGCAGAACCAATTTCTTTTCTTTCTCCCTTCTTCCCTTTTATGTGGAAGCGGAAGCGGTGGAATGTTCGCACTTCCGCTTTCGCTTCCACAGAAAAAGGACCGTTTCCACCGCTTCCACATCCCTGCTGAATACACTGCTAATTTACAATATTTTAAGATGAAACTGCTCCTGCGGCGCACTCTTGTTATATGCCTGTGTTATCTCTCTGATTGGCACATATGAATCTTGCACCACTGAATGAGGTAACGTTTTGTGTGACGTCATATCAGTGGCCATAATTTCCCACTGTCCACTGATTCTTTTTTTTGAAATCTCTAAAATGAAGTTAGGTCATTTATATAACTAAGCTTCATCACAAGTAAAAAATCTTTTTCCATTATTATAAGCATATTGCTAACAGTACAACACAAAACCAACGCTATGATTAAAAAAACAACTAACAATTGTAGCACCATTGACAAGGACGTTTAATATTTTTTATGGTACACATCTGAAATGGAATCAACGAGGACAAAAGTCGCAAGCAACGCAATCAACAACATCATCATCATCTTCTTGAGGCGGATCGACTTCTTCGCAACTATCACAGATCTTTTTGTTGATAAGTTTTTTTTGGACCAACTCTTAAATTTTCAATGGAAATTTTTTTCTTCTTCGATTGTCCCTTTTATGGAACTCCAACTGTAATCATTTAATAGCACTTTCTTATGTTAAAGTTTCTCCTTATTTTTTTGAACTCTTAGACCTTTTTCAGTCTTTCTAGTTGTAAATGAATCCTGCGGGCGAAGTGTACAGTTTTTTGGTAATTACGTTTCCTCTTTCCACCTAACGACGGATTTAATGGTTTAGGAGCTTACATTCTTTAACTTAGGATTTTATTGATCTAGCGATCCTAAAAGGTAATTTGAGGATTGTTGCTGTTATCCACTTCAAACCAATAAATGTACCGTACTTTGCTTCGTAGTACATGTTAGGAACAAAAATTACGGGAATGTTGTTCGTAGATGGAATTGTTCTCCCACGATGTTTTGCTTCATTTTTTTTCTCAAAGCTAAAAACTTGGAAAAATAACGACTAAATTGAACTAAAGTTTTATCATTTATATTAATTTTTTTGTAAAATTTAGGTTTGTTAAGAGGGATGCTAAGATGGCAACATGATGTTTCATAAAGTAAAGTAGTTACTCAAAAATACAAGTGGCCGTAATTTCGCGTCAGTTGCCATAATTACCCCGCTTTACTCTACTTGTGCAAAGCCTCAGTGGTAGATTAGATGCATGCAAACGACAGAGAGCTTTTTTCTTGTTATTGTTGCTCAATTTTTATTGCGAATTTGCCTGAGAGTAAAAACGTTTTTTTTTTCTGGCAAAATGACAGGGTGTAAAAATAGTGCTACAGCTATTTCTATTAATAGTGTTAGGTTACAGAAGGAATAAACAGTTTTAAGTTATCTGATGTAACTGATGGGCATTAGCATTATTTGGTAAAAGTGCATTTTAAGTTTGTAAATTTATTAAGCTCAAATGACGCATCAACCCTAACCCTAGCACTACAATACTTAATGGGTCATTTAGGTTTAATAATTTATACACCTAAAATGCACTTCTACCCATTATTTTTTGGTTTCATTGGAGTTTGCATACAATGCAAGAGATATAACTAAGTTCCATGCAAATCTTGAAAAGTTTTATTATTTACATTGAAATTACCTTTTTTTGTTTTGAATTAGACTACCACTGGTATGCTACCATACTCAGTCAAATAGGCTTAAGCATGAGTAAATAGACACTTCAACTAAGTTATTGTTTTGAGTTATTGGTGTGCCAAGTCTTTGTTATGAAAAAATTCAAGCAATTTATTGATCAAGTGGGACATAAACAAGCAAATGTAAGTGTTAAGCTAATAGCAACTTTGAAAATTAAAATTATTGCGTGGGCTAAGCTTAACTAGATGTGGCTGGGCTAGCCTACCAGCTTAGGTAGGCATGTTAAAGGCTAATGCAATCTGTTGAAAAATACCACTTCCATGACCAGTTTTGTTCCTGTTAGAACTGATCAGATTTACTCGGGTATTGAATCCATGACCTCCATTAGTGTCCATTCAATTAATTTATAAAAAGCTAACACCAGCTTCATAGAAATTATTATCATCAAAGTTATTGTATGGCAGTGGCTATTTTGCCGTCGACGGCAATTTGCCCTTGGAATCTATTTTGCCGTGATCATTCATGTGTGTTTATATAGCCAAATTTGCTATTATCGCACCAATGACTCTGTGGTGTAGTGGATAGAGCGCTGGTCTTGAGATACCAAGTATCGGGTTCAAATCTCAGCTGGCCAGGGCTTTAAAAGAAAGGCAGTGTACACTGAAGGGGCAGGCCTGGTATGTAAATGTACGGGGCAGTGTACACTGCAAGGGAGTGTGCAGGGTGGGGGATAGTGACCTGGGGGTGCAAAATTTTTTTAATTGGTTTTTAAAATTGACCAATCAGAGACGACCAAAAGTCACATGTTTAGTACGTCATTAAGATTGACCAATCACAAACAACTCACGGCAAAATAGTCTCTGAGGGTAAATTGCCGTCGACAGCAAAATAGCCACTGCCTTATTGTATCGGTGTTTGGTTAAATGCACTTGATTAAGTTTTGATGTCAAAAGTTCTTATTTTGTCTACACCAGTGGTTTCCCAACTTTATGTTACCATGCCTCCCTTACAAATATTCAATCATATAATGCCTCCCCCGATTTTATAAAATAATATAATTGTAAACACAAAAAAATTTTAATACAAACTATGAAACAAAGAAAGAATTACAACATTTTATTTTTGTCTTTCAATGAGATGGATGTGCTTGCTTGTTAACACAAAGGCTGTCAAATCTTGGTGTTGTTGACAAGATAGCTACTAGCAACTCCTTTTTTACAAGCAACCGAGCTCTATATTTTGATTTCATTGCAGCTAACGCAGAAAATTTTGTTTCACATAAATATGATGTTGCAAATGGCAGCAGTACATTTGAAGCTTTGTTTGACAAATTATTTTGTTCCAGTTTGAGATTTAACCAAAACCAGATACACATTCTGAAATCTTTGTTTTAATGAAGTATCACAAGATAATTTAATCAATTGTTCTTTCTCAATACTTGTCAATCCAAATTCATCATCTTCTTTGTTGATAAATGGATTCTGTATCCATGCAAATTTTGTAAAATCAAGATCATCAAAGTAATTCGAAAAATGAAGTAGCAAACCACTCAAGTTTTTGACAAACAGATTATTGTTGGCTTCTACATGAACTTGAGTGCATGAATTTAAAAGTGGAAACATACCCACGTTATTTTTTGCAAATTTGATTTCCATAGATCCAACTTTTTTTCAAAGGCTTTTACTTGGCTTTTTTGCAACAGCAAATGCATTTGTGGCCCTTGCATTGATTTATCAAAAACACACAACATTTTAAAAATTTCTATCAAATATTTGAGTTTAGCAATAAAATTATCTTCCCTAAACATATTTTCATCCTCATTATGATTTTCATCAAGAAAAATTGCAATTTCTTCTTTGAGTTCAAGTACCGTTTGAATCACTTTTGCATGAGATAGCCAGCGCTCTTCACAATAGCACAGAAGCGAGGTGTAATTAACTCTCATGTCTTCACATAGCTTTGCAAACAGCCTAACTGTTAATGGACTGTTTTTTATGTAATTTGTTACTTTTGTAAAAACATTTAAAGTTCCTCGCTTATATTTTTTGATACAAGAGCTCCTCTGTGGAGCATGCAGTGCATCCAGAAGATGTCTGGTGTTTAATTTTTGACAAGTGCTTGAAGACCAGCTATGTGCCCCAACGTCAACCATGCACTGTCAGTACAAAGCCCAATGCAATTATTTCACATTATGTCTTTCTCATCAAAAAATCTGTCTATTATATTAAAAACTTCATTGGATGTGGCTTTGTCAGGAATGGGTTTGCAAAATAATAAATCAATTATATCAGTCTCTTCAACATATTGAACATATGCAATTAAATGTGCGTCTTTAGCTACATCAGATACTTCATCTACTTGTATGGTGAATTTTAAAGTACACATTCAAGAAACTAATTGATTGCAAATATCTTCAGATAAACCATTGATTCTTCTGCTAACTGTATTATCAGAAAGTGGGATTTGTTGTAGCTTTTTTGCGTATGGTTCTCCAAACAGTATTTTGACCATATTAATAGCTGCTGGCAATACTAAAGTTTCTGCTATTGTGTGTGGTTTTTTACACTTCGTGATTCTGTAACACACTATGTACGATGCTAGTAATGCAACTATTCCCTTTGAATGTTTGCTTTTGTTTAGTAGACTCATCCAATTTTCTTTCAAAAAATTCTTTGGGCTTGTTGTTAACGTATTCAGAATGTGTAGTTTCAAGGTGCCGTTTTAATTTTCTGGGTCTCATACTATCAGCAGCCAAAACTTTTGAGCAAAGCAAATACATTGGTTTTTCCACCTTATTGTTAATAACACTTGTGAATCCAAACGATAAATAGGATTAGTCATATTTTCTTTTCTTGGAAGTTCTTCTTCCTGTTCTTTGTTGCTTATATTCCCACTACTTGTGCCAACATCAGTATTTTTATTATTATTGGATTTTTTCTTATAACCAATCAAAAATTTATCCATTTTTCTAAAAGTAATATTATTAATATATTGATTTAAAGAAATTATGCTTCTAAATTACTTATTCTTACTATATTATTTTTTAGTTTTACTAATTTTTACTCTATTATTTTTTAATGTTATTTTTTAAATACGTAATTGGCGGTCTGTTTTTCAAGATTGTTAAACTTTTTGCCAAAGACTGATTTTGCCACTTTGTTTTGCAACTACCACTTTAGTTAATCAAATATATAGCTTTTATTTCCATGCAATTAAATGGGTTATGCTATAAGCCTATATTTTAAAATGATTGTGGCTAACATTCATGCCTCCCCTTAGAATAGTCTGTGTCTCCCACTTTGGAAAGTGCTGGTCCACACATTTCAATAAGAAAGTGGCTATTTTGGCATTAATGGCATTTTACCCTTGGAGGCTAATTTGCCATCACCATTAATGTGTGTTTATATAGCCATAATTGCTGCAATTCTGGCAGTGATTTGGTAGCACATAGATAGTGCAGCTGCCTTGAAATGCAATGGGTATGGGTTGGAATCCTGGCTGATAGGGCAGGATTCTGTTCCATTTATATGCTTCGAAGTTAGGCATTCATTAGTAGATTATGCACAATTTCTCTTAAAAATTCCCACATAGTTTGTGGGACTTCAATCTGTCAACATCTGCAAATTGCTTGTCAAGTCATTCAATTCCTTTATTGCTTTTTTTTATACTTCATGCATGTTGCTGGCGGAATACAGCCAGAGGCCATATGTTGTTGCTATTCTTATCAAAACTGAGGCGACAGTAATATTTACATTTTTCTGGATTTTAGGTGGGGTAGTAAATGCATCAAGATCTGTATAGTGTTACTGAATGGAATTTTGGTTTCATATCAATCATTAACTTTAACAGTCCAGGCAAAAAAAATGCATTGCTCTAACAAAGCGTCTTGATTGTCATTTGATTGTTTGTACATCCTAAATCTTATGTGATTAGTGGTTAAAAATGGCATGCTCAGCAGATTTTTTTAAAGTTTATAGTTTTCAACTTTTAAAGTTATTGGCATCTAGTTTGTCTGGCGTCTAGATATGTGTGCCTAATTTGTTTGCATCCAGTTGCATGTGCCTAGTTGTCATGAATTGTGTTTAATTTATCATTAAAATTGACCAATCACAAAAGTCTCATGGCAGAATAGCCTCCAAGGGCAAAATGCTGTTGATGGCAAAATAGACACTGCCTTGAAAGAACCAAGAAAATTGGGGGTACTTTGAATTTACAGCTCATAGCATGTTGACTTGGCTTATCTGATAAACTACTGAAAAAGATTCCATATGAAACTTTTTAACATCTAATACCACAGGTTCAAATTGATTGATTTTCACAGGTTCAAAGTGAAAGTAATTCTGATGAAACTGGCCAATCAAGTAATTTACATATTCAAGAAGAAAAAAGAAAATTTGTAAGAAATCCACTTCGTGATCTTGAAACTATAGAAAGCATTGACAAAGTTTATTTTTCTGCTGATTCTGATATTCATGCTCATGAGTTGGAGGTATTCAAGCTTGTTTTATCTGGTTACAGCTTATTTTATTTCATTTATGGCAAATCAATGTTGAGTAAAAACAAATCTTACATTTCAAAGGTTTTTGTTATGCACTCCAATTTCCTTGAAGTCAATTTCCAATTAACCAAATTGACAAGTGAGATTAGCACATGTAAATAATTTGTTGCCTGGGTAATGTAAGTTTGCATGTAGAAGCTGAGGAACTTGTTACGGCTGTGTCCTAAATATCTGGCTACTATCCAGTATCTGACGTTTTTCAAATATCCAGTATCTTGCTAGGTTGCAAGCAGTATCTGGCTGGATGCCGGATAGTAGCTGGTAAGACTATTTTCGGTTTGCATTTTAGATTTTTTGTCATAAGCACTTTGAGCTATAAATCAATAAGTACAGCCAATTTTTGCGTTTCATACAAAATGTCAGGATCAAATGTTTCTACTTTATACATACACAATTAACTAATTAATTATCAGTGACGTCTTTCTGAGAAATAAAGCGTAGTGGCCCTACAACTGTTATAAGAGTAGCAAAGATGACATAGATTTTCATGTCTGTTTGCGACCAAAAATGGTTCTTGCACCAGATTGTCGTCCAAATTAGGCTAAATTCTCGGCTTCTTAAACTTATTTTTCAATGTAAAAAAGATCTTTACTTTTATAAAATGCTCCCACTCCCAAAAAAACAATGGCTTTCTGAATACGCCACTGCTAATTATTCTCGAGTTTTTAATGAATCAGTGAAGCAGTAGGCCTGAAAGCTTCTCTATGCTTGCATCAAAGTTTCGTATGTTTTTTAATGAAATAGAATGTGAACAAATGAAACCAAATCTAAATCAAAAGTGCTTATTTGTTGTAAAACATTAAGAAATAGAAAACCTAAAACATAAATTGTACAACAATTTTGCGTAAATGCAATTTGCCAAGGTCGAATTATTAGCGATTGATTTTAACCACAAGGAAAAAAAACTTCAAAAGAAAAGATTTTCTGGTACCAAAAAATTGCTTAACTCCTGAAAAATAAGCTTTATTACATTTCAGTGAAAAACAAAAGCGTACTAACTAAAATTAGCCTTGCAATAGAGAAGAATAATGGACGAAGCATTGAATATAAAACCCTTCTTAATTTATATTGACAAAAACTAATAACTGTATAATAAATTTATCTGACTCGGTGTTTCAATTATCCGAAATTAAAACATTGAAAAAAGCAAAGTATTTGTTAAACATGGAAGCACACTAGTAGCACGTCTGCTACTTGAATTTTGTATCAATATTTTTGAAACTTGTATGATGCGAGTTATCCGGTTGCCAGATGTCTGGTATCGCCCACTATCCAGTGCTCCTGGATATCTGGTAGCCGGCAATCAAGTTTTGCCTGAGATCCAATATCTGGCAAATTTGCTATTTAGCACCTTCATACAGCATACGATTGCAATTGTTTCTAATGTACCAGGGATTGAAGGTGCAGAAAGTTCAACTTGAATGGCAAAAGTAATAAATGACTTTCTCAACTTGATTGCTTGTACTTTGGTGCGCTTTTCAAATTAACTTGGTGCACATAATTTGATAATTGTCAAAAGCTCTATTCTGTGTTGTTTACTTATGTTATTTCTTTCAGAGAATTTTCCTTGCGGAGTCATTTGACAATAAGTTAATGGGAATGCGCTACTTTGAGCAGTATTGACTGATTTAAGTGAAATAGTATAAAGCTGCATTTTGTTTTAAGTTGTATGTATTTCAGCTCTTCACTCCGATTCCAAGTTTAGCTGATGTTGAAAGTCGCCAAAAAAGATTGCGTAGTCAACTGAATGCTGTGTCAAAAAAACTTTCAGATGTTATACTTGAGAATCAGCCATCCTATACTAAGGTGAAAATTAATATTTCGTTGTTAGCATACCAATAATCAGTTTATATCGCAATTTCTCACAGTTTCAATGGACTATTGCAAAAAAATTGTTTTTTGTGGGTTGCCACTGTAGATTGGTAAAATTTAACAGCGTTACTGTTTTCGCTGCGTCAGTTAATTGGTTTTTGTAAATCACTTGTTAAACTGATATGCCTTTACTGTACTTTGCACATGCCCAACATGCTTTTAGATACCAGTAGCCTTATTGTAAAAAACCTTTATTAATTGTGATTTTATTTTTCTGTCTATGATTTTTATACTTCATCGCAGTCTTCCGCCTTTTTTGAAGATTCATCCCCTACAATTTTATTGTGTAAAGGTGTATATTGATTTTGAAAATAATTGATTGCGTATTAGATATAAATAGCCTGCGCATTTCAGTTTTACAAAGCCAATGAAAAAACAAAGGTTAATGCAATTATATATACTCAATAAGTTCTGCTCAAAAAGATATAAATTAAAGTTGGAAATAAATATTGATGACGTAGCGTTAACCATTTCCAACAATGTCATGGCTTTTTAGCTGATAGTGTTGTCCTAATCAAGATTATTTTGTTGGCAATGGCGATGTCAATAACAATTTTTTTGATAATTTAGTTTTGAAGTAACTTAAATACTGTTCTGTTCCATTCTGTATTCTGCACACTTCTACAACTATCTGTATTCTACATTACTACAATTCTAAGCACCTTCTACAATCAGCTTTTGCTTGAGCAGCTGTAATAGTCTCAAAATAGACATACTGACAGAAGTTTTGATACATCACATGCTTTGGTTGCTTTTGCTCAAATTATCAACCATGAAATTAACACTGCATAAACCAAATTTGTTCCAAAGCAGAAAAAACGTGTCACTTTTTTTCTGTTAGAGTACTTTTCCTGCAAATTCAAATTGTTCCTTGATGCGTAAAATCGCCGTTTGGAGGAGGGGGCATATTACCTCTATTGAAGAATGATGCTTTTAGAGGTTTATTAAATTTATAATAAGGATATGCAAATACAGACAAATCCGGTTAATTGCATATTGGATAATTGCATAATATGTTTTATTGCATAAGAGTTGTAAATCCCAAACCTATTTGTTTGTTTATACTAATTTCGGATAAACGCGTAATCCGCTTAATCGCATAAAATAGTTTGGCAAGTTGACTATGCAATTAACCGGATTCGACAGTATATTAAGCTGAGCTCTCACCTTGTGAATAAAGTTATTCATGAATGTACAACTGATTAATACTTGGTTGGTGACACGGTGTGTTTTACAACTTTTTTTTAGGAATTGAAAGAAGTGCAAGAGTTGCAGAAAAGCTTGCACAAAGCATTTGTGATATGTAGCAATGGTAGAAGGTAAGGACAGTTGCAGTACAGCTAATCTTCTGTGAGATTGCTGTTCATATTTTGTTTTTTAAGATTTCTCCTCTCTGTAAGCGTGAGGTCAACCACTGTGAGCTTGGCACTGCTTAATCATCATCAAAAAAGACAAAAGCTAAAGACACTTTTTGAGGCATTGCAGACCATAAAAACGTTGCAACATACTGATGTTAGACTTCGCGAAATGCTAGAGGTATGTGTTTTTTGTGATTTTTTTAGCTGCATGACTTGGCTAGTTACCATTCAATCTCAGTTTACCGCTGTTTCATGTAGTCTCATTTTTCCAAACTTTTTAAAGATTATAATTATTGGTTCATGGTTTTGATATCAATTAAAACATGCTAGTAGACAATTAGCTTCATTATGTCTTCCTATTGACAAATATGACTTAGCGCAATAGATATTGATTTAGTAATTAGTTTATTGCTGACAGGTTTTTTTTGCAATGCCTTGGTTGGGTTTTATATTGCTGTCAGCGAAAAGTTTCTTCGACAACACTTTCTCCTGCTTGCAATGATTTTAAAGAAAAATGCAATGTATTAACAGTACTGATTATGAAGAGGATTTAAACATTGCAATTCTTAAAACTTAAGTCTTAAGTGTAGCATGATCTGAGACGGAAGATTATAGATGAATAGCAAATCGTTATGGCTGACTATACTAGCAGTTGTTACTATTTTTATTTTGCAATTGATTGCAGAGATTTCATCCGTTTGCAGCATCATAAAAAGTCTGAATATTTAGATTATATAAACACTGCACCACGGGTATTGTAATGTTAGATTGTTGGTTTTAGGAAGAAGCATTCGATGGCGCTATTCAACTATGTCTTGAGTGTTTGAAGGCTGCTTCCACTTATAAACACTATTATTGTATCAAAGATTTAAGTTCTAAGTTACAGGTAAAATAACCTTTTTTAAATCAAGAATTTTGATTCTACTGGCGATTTCTATGGAAGTCGCTGGTGAAATGGTGTTTTAATTTATTTATATATGTTTGCTAAAGTATGTTGTGAACTGCATATGATGATCTGACATGTAAAGCATGGACATTTGGACAATGGTCCTGTCACTGGAAAAAGTAAATAATTTGAAGTTTTCCGTTTTCTTGAAGTGCTATGCTTACTCTAGAACAGAGGTGCAAAATCGTTGCATGGATGGAGATGCTTCAATCTGTGACTGTAGTGCAGCGATGATTTTGAACACTCTACAAACTTTATCATGCACCAGACTGAAACACCATTCTCAACGCCCATAGTAAGTTTATGAAGACTGGATCCATCACCGATAGACCTATTCAGGAAGATACCAAAGTGGGCAGAGTGAGGAGAATCCTGCAGCTGTCAGGGAAGCTTTTGATCTCAGTCAAGGAAAGTCTGTTCAGAGAGCATCTTCATAATTGAATAAATATCAGCGCTACTTCTATCCACACGATCTTGAGGTGTGAGCTCAGGCTTTTTTTCTACAAGATTTAGGTTGGTGAAAAGCTTGAACCTCAAGACTACAACAGCCGGGTGGAAATATGTAAAACTCTGTTAGATCATTTTTGGAGGGCCTCTTTCTTCCTGGAGCAGATGTGTTTCAGTAATTAAAGCTCTTTTTCACCTTTCTGTTCATCGCAATCGGCATAATACCTGCACACGGGGGCTTGCCAAGTTTCTGCAAATCCACGAGCATGAATGAGATACTCCTCTAAGTTAGTCGTCTGGTATGCTCTCTCCTCAGCTGGCTTAATTGACCCATTCTTTCGTGATTGAAAGAGACACTCTGTGAATTTCAACGGTGACAATTATCTACGTATACTTCAGGAATTATGCATTCCTGTACACTCAGCTGTAACTTACAAGCAGCAAGTCATTTTCCAGCAAGATGTTGCCCTAACGCATTATTTGCGTGAGGTTCATGTATTCCTGCACGAGCAGTTCCCGGATCGGTGAATTGGTCATCGTGACCAAATTGAATGGACTGCACATTCACCTGATTTAATATCATGTGATTTTTTTCTTGTAGGGTTACATAAAGTGGAAAGTCCAACAAGGCCTCGGGACCTCCCAACGTTTGAAGAATGTATTGCAAACACGTGTGTAGTATCAGTGACTCCCAAAATGTTGTCAGATGTTGGTCAGGCATGCGTGAAACGATGGCTTGATTGTTATAAAAAAGGTGGTGCATACGTCCAGGTGTACCACCGACTTATGGATGAATATTCCAAATCAAGATGGTACCACAAATATTCTCAGTTAATGTAGATTTTATCCTGTGAATTTTGTCCACTTTATGCTTCAATTAAATTTTCAACCTTGAGTGACTTTTAAAACACCCTGTGTATATTGTAAAATTTTTCCTTGGCTGGAGGATAGCGCTACACAACTAATTTTTTTATTTGTATACTATTAGGACACTCTGGTGTTGCTAGAGGAACAAATTGACGTTGCACTTTCAAAAACGTGTTCCTCATTTGATGAAACCTTGTATGCTAAGCTGCTAGTTGCTTATCAGATGTTGGGAAAAACCCAAGTAAGTTGTGTTAACAGTAGATGAGATTGTTTTCTGTACTGTGAGTATCACATCAACATAATGGTTTTGAAATGATTTTCATCAATAACTGCTAAATCGATTAAAGTAAGGCCAATGTTGAAACTTGCACCACAGTCTTTCAATATTTTCAATCGATGGCCTTGAACGAAGCCTAGGAGTTTTTGTCACAAACTATGCTGTATTACAACCTTATTTTATGAAGTGTTTCATAAGTAGCCAGTTGGCATATGGGCACTCTGTTGAAATGAAAGGTCGGTGAATGTAAGCAACAATTTTTTTCGAAGCCAGAACACGGAAAGTGGCAGTACATTTTATATATGTCTTGAATGCAAACTAATAGCCTGCTTCCAACAAAACAGACAGCCGTAAGTGAACACTTGACAGTCACATTTTATGAGTCGCTAAGAGCAAAGTTGATCCATGTGGCAAGTGGGCAGTGGCAAATTCAGTGATGTGCACTAAATGTGGTCAATGAATGCATGGTACACGCGCGAAAATGAAGAGAGTGTATAACGTCTGGGAAACAATTTGGTTTGTGAAGGATGTGTTGGAGCAATAAAAAAAATTGTGGAATCAGCTGAAGAATTATCATTTTATGACCAGATGGAGTTAGTGTGGAGTCTTTGTTAGGCTGATTGCCAGCGGTGGTAGTGAAGCAGCGGTTGACAGCGAGAACAAACATTAAATGGATAGATTAAGAAAATGTTGGGAGTTGCTTCATGGAAGAAAATTTTTGAAAAGTACGAAAGGCAGGATCTATCAGAGTTGTGTAAAGTTGGCAATGTTGTACGGTAGCGAGACTTGGTGTCTGAGGGAGAATTAGATGGCGATTTTGAGAATAACTGAAAAAGCATTGATAAGAAGACATTACTGAAATGCGGACATTTTTGGAATTACGGATGTTCTTACTGAAATATAGAATAAAACACTAATTAAATAATAAAATCGAAAAAATACGGAAATTTACGAAAATGCCTAGTTTAACTCAACTTAATTATCTAATTTTACTCAATTGGGTGATTTTTCTTTTAGTTTTTATCAACATTCTAAAATTTTTGTATTTCTGCAATTTGGATTATGACATTACAAAAACTAACTTGAACAATCACTGGCAGCCGTTTGTGAGATAAAGTTTATAATTCGGCCGAAAAAAGCGAAAAGGTTGAGTACACATTGCTCTAGACCAGGGGTGTGCAACCTTTTTCACTGGGGGGCCACTTTCGAAAATTTTAACAACGTCGAGGGCCAGTCACCGCCAAATATGTATAAAATTATAAAATGCAAAACACAACCCGTGTATTATGTTATAAATTATTACATAGCATCACATACAGTTAATGTTGGTTTTGAAGCTAGAAAGTTACAACACAACGTCCTTGACCTCTTGTGTGGTCGATTCGGCTATGAAAAGAATCGGATTTTTGCGTAAAGTCATAGACGGTACAAATAGCTAAATAAATCGATTTAAAAAAAAAAAATTTTTTTGTCCTGCCATCATCGAGGGCCACATTGACTGGCCTGGAGGGCCGGATTGTGGCCCGCGGGCCGTGGGTTGCACACCCCTGCTCTAGACAATGTTTGGAAGCAAACAATAAATTCCTCTGCGATATTGCAAAAATTCTTTATATGCAGGCCAATCAATGACAACACCAAAATAATGTAGTAGAGCATTTTTAAGTATTCTGTTGTTTGCACACTGAATCACGCGACGATCTCTTAAGATTTATGTAGTGGTGTCAGTTGCTTATTTAGCGGTGTACAAGTTCATGCTAAATTACACCGTAAGTGATTAAGTTTACTTTGGGTCATTTTAAGAAACACTGCTCGAGCCACTTGAAACCAGTGGCTCGCAGGATACGGTTGGAAGCCCCTGCTCCAGAGAAACAGCTTCACAATTATGATTAGCTTATAGGTATAGAACATGACGTAACCGTTGACAGGGCCTGAAATGATTTGGCTATTCCACTGATGCAGATTAATAATATCTTGCGGTCACTTCTAAGAACTAGGAATATTGCTAGACAGGCTGATTCTATTTAACAAGTTGGTATTTGAGGTTTCTTGGTTGATCTAGGCTAAAGCAAGCTGGTTGAGGTATTTAATTATCTATGTGAGACTCATGGTTGATCTTTTCAGTATTTATATGTGAGACTTATCTTCAAAGTGCAGGTGGCATTGATCTTAAATTGCTGCTCACATTATTTACTCGTAACGGCACCGTTAGACCTAGGTCTGAGTTGGCTGACGTTAATCTACCAAAAATAACTGTTTGCATTTTAGACTAAGTTAATATTAAAACCTTAAAACAGTGGTTCCCAACTTCGGGTCCGCAGACCCCTTGGGGCTCCATCAGATGGTATCTGGGGGTCCCTGAATGCTTTGGTGAATTTTGATTTAGCTTAGAACAAACTTCAACCCATGCAATATCACCAGTGTTTTGAAAACATTTGTTCTGCCAAAAAAATAATAATTTCTGTACCTTCAGTATATTGATCTGCAAAAAAGGGTTGTCATTTTATCGACTGAAAACGATAGGGCTCTACAGAAATCTTAATGTTTTCAAAGGAATCCGTGACTACAAAAGGGTTGAGGACCACTGCCTTAAGTAAACTGTTTGCATTAGCGTCAGAAGTAACCGTGCCATCTGATTTTACAAAAGCAAGTCCTGTGAATTCAGCCTAACTGAAATTTTTAAATCTTTTATACTCTTTACTGAAGGCTACTAAAGGCATAGAACTAAGATGGGACTTGTGTTTAGATCTTTTAACACGTCTTTGAATGCGTTCTTTAGTGCCCCTTTAAGCTTTTGGTGCAAGCAGTCTCACACGCCATTTCTGTTTATGTGACCTCTCAACTGTTTTTTGCAAAAAGTAAGCCATAAAGTTGGCAATGTACATGCAATAATATCTTTTCAAGCATTCATCTCTGTTCTTTCTTTCATGTACTTCTATTTAAACATATCTATTTTCCTTTTTAGTCCGCAATTGATCAACTGCTAATGCACTACACCACCTGTATTCACAACACTGCTTCCCAACTGGTGCTCGGTTATGCTGAATTAAGTGGTAAAAGTAAAAACTTATCAAAGAAGCAATATAAAGATCTGTGCAAGGTTAGTATAATTATGCACCTTGACATCTTGCATTTCACTGCTGATTGGGAGACCATTTTTCTTTTGTTTGGCACAGACGCACTCTGTGAAGCGAAACAGCCAAGCATAGTGCACACACTTCAAACCCAATCAAAAAAAATGTGTGCACGAAAATATATCCTGTCTTCCAATGCTAACCAAATGTAGCCATCCCATCAACTAGGTGGAAACGGCTGCCTTTTGAAGTTTGCCATGATTTTTGCAGACTGGCAGCATCGCACCGATATCGCGGACTGCTGCTGGTGGGTAGCTAATATTGGCTTTTTAAGCAGTTCTAGGACACTTACCCCCCGTCACATATCCGGGCACTCCAACTCTAACCCAAGAGACCGGGGACAAGTGTCCTGATACCTTTTATGCAATGTTTTGATGAGTAGCTTTACGGTTTTAATGTATTGTATTCGTAATATTACCAAATATAGCAAAAAAGCTATGATGGTGTGAGAGAAATTGATTAGAGCATCTTAGTTAGTCTCCTCAATAGAATCGTATTTTGTTAACATTTGTTATCATCCGCATTACAGCATAGAACTGAAGAATAAAATGGAAAATATGTGCGGCAAGTTTTTAGTTAAATATCTTTTACATTCGTACTGTTAATTGTGTATCAGTTTAACTCTTAAAATTCTGGCTCTTGTGAATGTTAGCTCACGATTCCCATTTTATACGTGCATTTTCTAAGTATTTTGTCATGGAAAGTCGTGGCAACATTAACTTCTGTATAAATCTCGCCATCTTCAGGTACTTGTACTTATTAACTCAGATAGTTCAATACCAAATCTTGATCTAGTTAAGTTGCTTCGCTATACATATGTATACACATATTTTATGCAGTACACTACAGAAGAGATTTACATTCCTTGTTTGATTGACCTTTGCAAATCATTGTGGTCGATCATGAATTGTTATCACAAGACATCGAAGTGGCACAAAGAAGAGTTTTTCAAAAAATGTGACGGTAAATTTCTTTATTTGATGACAAAATCAACTTTTCCGATAAGCTTATTAAATTTACCAGCAGTTATTTTCTAGTGGCTTCTTGACAAACGTTGTTTAAAAATTGACAAACCAATTTGCAACGTGGTATATTTTTGTGTTTTTTTCTTACGCTTTGTTGAAAAAATTTATGTTGATTTTATATTTTTAGGTATTTTGTTTGCATTTTTCAGTATATTTGTTTTCATATTACGTTTCTCCAAAGAGTGTCAGACAAATAGTTTTGGTAATATTACTAATAAATGGACGCATTGTACGTAACGGTTAACCACTTCTGCACCAATTAACAGCCGCCTCAACATGGTGGTGCAGTCTCCAACCCCGTTTAGGGTGGGTCAAAATGGCTGTTGGCCTGGACATTCCCCACATCCAATTATTATTTTGCCGTGCTTCCATCTGAACGACCCTAGAAAGGTAGCACTTAGTCTATAAAATCGATTGCCTGTTTATTCTCTTCTCCTGCCTCTTTCTTGCCCGTGTTGTTATTCTCCTCCTTCTGATGAGAGGCAACGCTTACCCTAACCTTGATTGCGTCTTTCCCAGCTCGGTGTGTGCGGGAAATATGACCTGGAGGGGTAGGTCGGTGTAATGCTGCACCTGCTCTAAATGGATCCATCTAAAGTGCTTACTACTTTCCTCCTTCAAGTTCAATGCTCTAGGCAGCTCTCCTGGAGCTGTCTTGCTGCGTTTCTGCATCTTCTGGAGGCCCTCAACCTTCCAATGCTGTGATTTCTTCGGTGCCCTCCAGCATCCATATCTCCACTGTTCAATCTGACTCCCTCTCAGCCAATGCAGCGTCTCTACACCAATCTTGCATACAAACATTGTACTTTTCTGCCCACTTTGTAGCTCTTTTCTTTGTACCTTCTCCACCCTGTTATTTTTATGGCTATTTTTCTACACCTCCTACTCTCTCTTTCTCTCTTGGTTCGCTCAGTGTTCCTCGATGGAATGCTTGAGGTCTTCGGTGACAGTGAATTTCTCCACTTTATCTCACTAAATAACTCTTCCTTGTCAACATCTGACTAGATAACCCTTTCTCGTTCTCTTAACGTTTTTACTCTAATTTACTCTTCTCTGACGGTAGTAGAATCAACTCCTCCCCTTTCATTCTTTTCTCGTCCAGCAATCACTTCATTTTGGGAAATTTCAATTGCCGTCATCCCCTGTGGAACTCTTAAAAGGTACTTCTGAACCCTGTGGAGAAGAAGTATTTGATTGGGTCATTTCTTCAGACCTCTTACTCCTCAGAGACCCTGACACCCCCATTCACCTTCATGATTCCTCTGGCAGTCACTCCTTTCCTGACACTTACTTTGCTCCTTCCACTCTCGCCCTCTCTTGCAGCTGCGAGGTGGTTCAGTACTTTGGTTCTGATCACTTCCCAATTCCACAGACTGTCCCTCTTCCTCCACTCTTCCACTCCAAAATGGTCCCTTTTCTGCGATTTTCAGAAAGCTCGTTAGGACGACTTTGCTTTTCACTTTTGACTTTCACTGTCGTTCTGCACAAGAATACTCTTCTTTCTCCTCTGGTGCTGCTCTCTTCTCTGGCATTGAATGCGGCCAAATTTTCCATTCCTTTTGGCCGCATCAAACTCCAACTTCAGGCCTGGTGGTCTCCTAAAGTGGAAGATGCACTGAGCGTAAGATGTAAGGCTTTTGCTGCCGCTCTTAGAAGTGATAAAGATCGCTGGGCTTGCATCTCTGCTTACTGACATGCCTCGCCTGTCATCGCCAAAGCCAAGACCTAGGCATGGCAGACGAGATGCTCATCTCTCTTTCTCTCTCTCCTAAATCTGTGTATTCTCTTCTTCGTTTTGTCACTGGATCCTCTTCCTCATCTTCTTCCTCTCTGAGGGAGTCGACTTCAGTTTTCGCCGACTACCTTAGCTTTCACTTTTCAGTTTTCCAGCCAAAGGTCTTTTGCTGCAGAGCCAGAAGCTACCTGTCCCATGCCCTAAAGAGTCTCATTCGTCTTTCTGCTCACCCTTTTTGCACTACATTTTTTGTAGCTGCCACAAACCTCTCCTTGTCCACTGCCATTGGCCTAGACAAAGCTGCCTATTCCGTGCTAAAGCATCTTCCTCGCTCTGGCATGGATATTTTCAATCTTTCCTGGTCTTTACACTCCTTTTTTCCGTCTGGAAGACCTCTTCTATTATTCCCATCCATAAGATAGGAAAGCCTCTCGACTCTCCTGCTTCCTTCTCGCCTATCTCTCTCACCTCCTGCGTCTCAAAGGTTTTTGAGCACGTCATTCTATCTTGTCTACTCTTCTTTTTTGAGCCCCACTCTATTCTCCCTCCTGGCCTGGTCGGTTTCACTCTGAATGGTCTACCTACTGATGCAAAAAAAACGGTTTTTTTGCTCGTATTATTTTAGCCTCCTTTTTTGTTCTTTTTGTTTTTTGGCTTTCTTACCAGAGTATTAAACAGATGTTTGTTTTTTGTAAAAAGCTAAGCAACCCGCATCATATTACCTAACAATTAACTTGATCACCAACGTTTTCATTACAAAACTTATTTGTTGTTGACCAGAAATATTTTTTGGTTACATATTGAACTAATTTGGTGAGGTTATAATACAACAAGCTCGGGCCGGGCTTGAGTTTCCGAAAAAGCTCGGACCTGATTTGTGCCTAAACTCACCATGGCACTTTGACACATATGCATTCTGATTTGCAATATTAATTATTTCTTCACGTTTGCTGGTCCCATGTAAACGAAAAACAGTGAAGGTTGTTTATGACATCTGAAATGTGGTTGTTAGGTTTTGCAGTATCACGGCAGTGCGGCTCTTGACTATGGTTCTCTCTCATGTCTCGATTTGGTGATCTGGACTGATGGCTCTGTTCCTTTTCCTTTTGGCAAAGGCGGCTTTGGCGTCCTTGCCAACTGCTCACTTTGTGGCGCTGAAGTCACCTTTTTCTTTTCGGCAGGCCAAGTTTTTCCGCTGAAGCCTGCGCCATTCTGTAAGCTCTTCGCTGCTGTCGGCAGCACCAACAAGTCTGCCAATTCTCTTCTGCTCTCAAACTCTCGACTGTATTTTCTCTCTCTTTACTGTCAGGCTACAATGGTTTCCCGTACACTCATTTGTTCCGGGTAACAACGCGATTGAGGAGCTGATCAGGCAGGTTGCGCTACTCCTGCCCTCTGCAATCCCTTGTGGTCTCTCTTTTCTCACCTCTAATATCCACTTTTCTCAGGCTGGAGGCGTACTATCTCTCCTGAATTTTTTGAATCACAGGTCCCCTTGGTGTCAGCCTTCTGTTAAACTCTTACTTCTTTAAAATCGGCGACCCTTTCTGCAGCTCCTGCGGTCCTTCGACCCAACACTCCTCTCATTTCATTCTGGACTGTCCAGCTATGGACTCTTTGTTCCACTTGCTCTTTGGCGACTCTTTGTCTCTGTACAACATCTGGTCCAGGCTCTGGGGAGTTGCCCGGCTTCTGGGGCTCCATGATCTTTTGTGATGTACCCATTCCTCGAAAGGGGTCGGGTATTAACAACAACACTTACCACTTTTTTGGTGCAGAATCCGACGTTGAAATGGTCGATTACGTCAATCGTAAGCTGATGCATGGACGTCATCGAATTTGGGCTGACGTACAGTCAAGGATACGAATTTATATTTTATCATCTGATCTCAGTAATTGCAAATATGATGACTTTATTGCTATCCTGGACATAGTTAAAAGGTACATTACTTATAACTCGTAGTTTAAAGTTGCTTTTTTAGTGTGAATCCATCTGGCGATATATATGTTCTGCAGGCAGTGATAGCTCCGTTCGTTTAAGCACCGCCTTTACATTGAGAGTTCGCATGTTCAGAGCTCGAATGGGTTCTTTAGCTTTTGCTTTTGACCAAAGCAATGAAGGGCGATTTTTCATGCTGGATGAGAGGGTGGAGGGAAGACGTGTATTATGCTGGTACAGTAGTCCCCGCTTATTAAGCCCACGGTTAAAAACCCCAACGCTTAATAAGCCCAAAATCGTCCGGTCCGGAATTACTCCATTTATTCCTATAGATAAAAAACCCGCTTTATAAGCCCAAAACCCCTCTTAATAAGCCCAATTTTTGAACACATTTGCTTAAAACTGAGTGAAAACGCGTCGAAAGTCACACCTCTTTGTCTTGCTTTCGACGATTTCACACTTCGTTACGCTGCTGCCCTAGTTCTTAATTCAACTGTTTGGTCACAGATCGTTTATCTGTGCGGTAATCAATTGGCAAGACAACTGGTGCTCTGAAGATTTTACTGTAGGCTGCTGTATTTTCAAAATGGCGAAGAGACGTGCAGACCTAAGCTTGTCTAAGAAAGCTGAGATTTTAGAAAAGTATAGATCACTGCCAAAATGCAGTCAGCGTGCTGCAGCTGAACAGCTCAACATCTCTCGTGGCTGCCTACGCAATATCCTGCTCAATGAAGCAGAACGTCAGCCTGAAACATCATTGTTAGAAGGAAGTGACCGGAAAAGGCAACGCCATGGCAAGGACCAGGAAGTTGAAGCAGGTTTGTGGAAATGGTTTCAGTTTGCGCAGTCCCGTAACGCTCCTGTAAATGGTCCTATATTAATGCAAAAAGCGGAAGAGATCTCAAAACAACTCGGACATAACAAATTCAGAGCCTCTGAAGGGTAGTTTTATCGCTGGAAGAAACGACACGACTTAAGTTACATTAAACTTCATGGTGAGGCTAGTGAAGCAAATACGAAAGCAGCAGCCGAATGGACCAGCTGCAACATGCAAGAGTTGTTAAAAAAGTATGAGCCTGCTAACATCTACAACGCCGATGAGATGGCACTTTATTTTCGTGCTTTACCGGACTCGACTTACGTTGAGAAAGCTACTCGTAAACAGGCGCGTGGCACGAAAGTTGCAAAAGATCGGCTAACAGTACTGATATGCTGCAGCATGACTGGAGATAAACACCGCTTACTCGTTATTGGATTATCCCGAAAACCACGATGCTTCAAAAACGTGCGAGCATTCCCAGCTGACTACAATGCTTCTAAGAACGCTTGGATGACTACTAAAATCTGGTCTGAATGGTTGCAAACGTGGGACAAAAGCCTTTGTCTTCAAAAACGAAAAATTGCGTTGGTTGTTGACAACTGCACGGCCCATGGCGATGTAGAGGGGCTTAAATGCATTGAAATTGTGAAGCTTCCTCCAAACACCACTTCGCTAATTCAGCCTTGTGATATGGGAGTTATTCGAACGCTTAAAGCATATTTCCGTCATGAAATGCGAGCCAGAATTATTGACGCTATTGAAGACGGATCTGACGCTACTGTAAATGCGAATGTAGTTGCAAAGAAGCTTTCAGTTTTGGATGCTCTGCACATGCTTTCCGGTAGTTGGTTGAGGGTAGCAAGCAACACCATTCGCAACTGTTTGAGGAAGGCCAAGTTCGTTTCAGCGCCGCGGGATCAGGATTCAGAACATGAAGAGGCCATTCCGAATCCTAATGGCATGTCAGAAGAATTGTTTGAAGAGTGGGTATCTATGGAAGAGGATGCGAGCGTGTGTGCTGAGCTTACACTAGAGGAGGAAGAAGCAGAAATAATGCAACAAATTGTTTCAAAAAATTCTGATGGCGATGACATGGATGATCAAGAAGAAGATGTTGCGAATGACGAAACTCCGGAAGAAGCAACACCTTCCAGCGCTGAAATGAGATTCTGCATGCACCGTCTGCAAATTGGACTGGAGCGGAGAGGATTTGACAAAATGAATGAATTTGAAAAATTGAATGGCCACGTTCAACAGTTTCTACGCCACCAACAACCAATGAGGCAACTTACTCTCGATGTTTTTGCACGGAAATGAATATTGCTTTATCGTAATAAATTAAGAAATTGCTTGTTATCTGTAACTGTTGCGTACAGTATTAATAGATTCAGCAACTTTTAGCCTTAGTACAGTCGACCATATTCATTTATGCGCATGAGAGTGGCGAAAATTTGTCCCCCGGTTAATAAGCCCACCCGCTTAATAAGCCCAAAATCGTCCGGTCCCGAGGTGGGCTTATTAAGCGGGGACTACTGTAATAGCTTACAGCATGGGTGGACCACACTTTCCTCACGCTAGAGCCACATACGTTCCAAACAAAATATGAAAGAGCCGCACCGCTAGATCACATTTTTAATGCATCTAAATTGTAAGTGAAAATCTTTTTTGAAGATCCGTATTATCAAAGCATGAATTGACGTATTTTACACTTAAAATGAAGATAAACGTCTTTTTATGGGAATCACTATTTTCAAAGCTTGAACTCACGTATTTTGTATTCAAATTTAGGTCGTAAAGTTGTGAAACTTTTTAAGGTGTATAGTAATGCAAGAGGCTAGCGATGCACATAGCAAAACTGCAGACAGTGACACTGTTTCGACCTATCAGGTCTCTTCAGTGCAGTTGGTGACCGACAAGAAGCTAGAGGCTTTTAATAAAGCATAGCTTAGACCGCCACACTTGCGGGATCTATACTAGATCCACTTGGTGGATGGTCTGTCAGTACTCTGCGAAGCCGTATCACTCGTGAATGAGTGGCGGTTGTCGCAGGTGCACTAAGTCTAGCAACTGCTAGAACAATAGTGCTGTCACAGCCTAGTGGTCACAAGGTCTTACATGTATAGTAATGCAAGAGGCTAGCGATGCACATAGCAAAACTGCAGCAAAACTTTTTAACTTTTTAAGGTGTGTTAATTGACATTAACCTTTGAGCTACGTTACCGATAATGAAAACAATATGAGTTAAAAGAACCGAATTCAAAGGCCCAAAGAGAAGTATGTGGCTCGCAAGCCGTGGTTTGGCCACCCCCTGCCCTGCAGTACTGAAAAACTTGACTCTTGTGCATGCTTAATAGTAGTTGCAGCCAAATTTGATTTTGGTAATTGGCTTTACTGAAATATACACCAAAAAGAGTTATCCGTTCGCATAACTCTTTTTTTTTTTGCTGTAAGTCGCCAATGACATAACCAGATTTATGAAACATTGGACCGACGAGTCAAATTTATTCGAAATGTAATATTTGGATTCATTGTTTTGCAATTGTATTTGTTGTCTTGTATTTTAATTACTTTATAGTTTTTATTATAAATTTTGCATTCTAAATTTTATGAAATGACTGTATGCAACGTATACTCGATTTTTTGCCAATATCGTAATGTGATGCTAAATTGAAATTGAAATTTGAGGGAAAATCCTAAGAAAAGTATACGCCCGGCCACAATTTTTTGCTATTTTACTCGAAAAAAGCTCATGTGGGAATCGGGTTCAAGAAGTTTTGAGGAAAGGTGGCGTGTTCTCCGTTATAACGTCTTAGTAGAAACTAGCGAGCATCAGCAACATAAAGCAGCTTTTCAAGTATTTAGAAACACTTTTTGATTGTTCACCTAATTAGAATGCTGTTACTTGCGGAACCGAGAGTTGTCGGTATGAAGATTTTCGACAACAACAAACTTTGCCGAAGAAAGTTACAATACAGATTAAATTTGAACTTGCCATGAACTGTGAATCAAGCAATTTTTGCGAGAAAGAATGGCAAATTTCCGTTACTTAAAAAACAACAGACAACTAGAAAACAGCAAACGTCCCCCTCCCAAAATAAAAATTTTGGGCGAGTCGACTTTGGATTACGACTAACAGTTTGGGAATCACTGCTCTGCACCTGCAAGCCAACGATCTCTGTTCAACTGTTTGATATAGATGTGGGTTCAAATCCCAATCTCTTATTTTAACATTTTGGAGGTTAGCAAGATGTAGGAGTAGGTTCTATTGCTTTAATTATCCAAATGCAATAATGTATATTGTAAATAGGTGAAAAGTGATCCTATTTTGCTTCCAAGGTTACTTAATGATAAGGACGCTTTATTAGTCTACGTATATTGTTTCAAAAATTCGTGTTTTAGGTTTATATCAATTGGTAAAGATTTTTGCCGCTTCGAAGGCAATGATTCGGCCGAAACGATCAAGATCGCTGATACATTGAATGAGCCACTGCGCAAGCAAACGCTGGCATATTTCCGCAAGCACCATGCTGGTAGAATGGAGGAATTGTCAACGTTTTTAGAGGTCGAAGCCTGGCAACCTTGCCCAGTTCGCTCAACATTCACCGTGTTGGATATGCAGGTAGTTGCGAATTCAATCCTGCACCAGCTTCAACAGCAAATTTCATCTGTTTCCAGATTTCCACCCGCATTTGTAGAAATTTCCGTGTGATTAAACTGACATTAGACCTTTTCCAGAGCACCTTTCCGCACATGCACTGTGAGTTAGGGCAAAGGTTTAATTGCAATAAAGCCAGAAGAATCGATAAAGTGCGTGTAAAAAAGTTGTTTTTGCGTTGTACTGCTATTGAGAGCACACCTTATGAAAAGTATTTAAAAAGCAGGTCTGAGTATGAATATACTGCGCAGTAACAACTTTTTGACTTCTAACCTCGTCATTTAGCCTTTTGTAAAAACAGTTTGTTTGTACGATTTATGAATTTGCCAGTTTCCAAAAGTTAGGGCAGAGTTGTTATTGTCATCTGAAATTTCTTGGGTTTAGGCATGGTGAACAACTGCTCGCGTCCTGGAGCAGAGAACAAGTTTGTTTATCGAAATTGCTTTTGAGGGAAAGGTATGCTCCGGGGAAGGTGAAAGTTTGAGAAAAGAAAAAAGTTCTAGCAAAAGTGACACTCATTATTTCTTTTTCAAATGCAGTCTTGCACGCTTCCAGTTAATAACCACCGCATTGTTGTAGGAATTCAAGTTTTTGAAGCGGAAAGAAGACCGTTTTCTCAGTTCCCCGTCAAAGAAGGAAAAAGCTTCCAAAAGTGGTGCGTCCAAATATTTTGATCCTTACCTTTGCCGAGACGAAAGCCATCCATTTATGGATTTCGAGAAACATGGTGTTGATTGTCAAAAAACAGAGTTACACACAGAACAGGTAAACTGTTCAATTAAAATTGAATGGTTGTGAGCAGCTTTATGTTGTTCCTTGAAGCGTGGTTTGGATTAGAGCATTCAAATTTCACATCGCAAACCCAATCAAACAAGAAATCACACGCGGACTTGATTCAGTAATAAGTAGATGGTCTTTATACTGAGGTTGATCTAGTGTTTTCAGATCGCCCTGGAAGAAACCGATAGTTCCTTTTTATAGCATGACGAGCAACTTGCCGCTTACCATTTTAAGATTGGTTGAGGAGGCTCCCCACTTATCCAATGATTAAATACGATTGGCGGCCGTAAAGTTTAATCTTCAATCCAATCTTTTTTTGAAAATTTTAATCTAGCCATGTGCTATACGGCAATGAATGTGGGTCGTGCAACCTACTGCTTGTTTCTTGCAGATCACTTACAATGAGAGCGACGACGAAGAGATGAATGCTGAACTGCGGCAGGATTTTATTGATGAAAATACCGGGGATTCTCCCACTTCCGAGTAAGGAGTGAACGCGTCAGCGGTCGCGTGCTGGAGTCAGGCTTGGCTTAAGATTTGAGCCGAAGTTAGCAATTCAGCAAAACTGTCTCAGATACTAACCGCAAGACCGGACAGCGATGTAGCTAAGGCAAAGCTCAGTTTTAGCCGTATTTTTTTCCGTTTGATTTAAAGGAAAACATGTTTGGCAGTTCCGAAGGTTAAAGCTACGATTTATTTTTTGTGCATCCAAGACTTACACCAATCGACGCCATTAAATTCGTTCTGTTTTTCTTCCTGTCTCATCTGCCTTAATATTTTCAGTGGTTATGGAGCTCGGAGTTCAAGCAATATGTACGTACACGAGGGACCACTGATGACCAACACTGCACTTCATGTTTTGCGACTGTGCGGCAGGTAGTTACGCATGCTTGCATAATGGTCCGATGGTAAATCTCGATCGCATGGCTTGCTGGTGAAGGCAGCATCAAAGCACTGCGTCGTAAAAGTTACGCTTGTAAAAGTAGTTGGAAGACGGTGAAGTGGATGGCTAACTTTTTAAGAGCGTTGTCGTTGTCTACAACGTAACTCAGCTGCCTCCCATGCTTGAGGTCGTGAGTTTAATGCCAGAGTGGTTTCTGCGTTTTTTCGCAAGTGTTTCTTTTGGGCGTGGCGAAAACGCTCTGTGCCAGCCGCGTCGGAAATTCCGAAACGGATGTTAGCAAAAGATGTTTTATCTAGAACCGACAATATATTTCCAGCAATTGTAGGTTAAAAATCTATAAGGCTATTCTCAGTAACACTCGGAAAAAAACTGGTTGACACAAGACGGTGTGTGTATGTAAAATGAGTATCCTATCTAGCGCTCACGCCGATCGAACAGCTTCAATTTTTTGAAAGAGCTTTTTTTTCAAAGCTACATTAAAATTCTTCACCACCAACGAGATATTTTAATTTACGTAAGGAATTCGTTTATTTGCCTTTTGCAGTTACATGAAAATGTGCGATGTATTGAAACCAATATCAATGGATGTGATCACGTGCATGTGTCAACTGTACGATCTGTATTTTTATTGCGTACATCAATTTTTTTCAATGGATGATGTAAGTTTGTAACGTCGGTATGTTAACGATATATTGATATTATAGTCCTAAGTAGTAGACCACATGCATACAAACCTGTAACAGTAGCAGCTAATACTTTGTCAAGCTTTGCTTTTGGTTTACTCGTTCACACTTGATGTTTTACTAATTACATCGCATAAGTGCTATACTGTGCTACTTCACACTCAAGTTTTTGTAGTCCTCTTGGAAAATGCGTGCATTTTCAGGCTCATTTTCTTGAAAGCTTGTGGTAGCAACACGAAATCTTCAATTTTCATATTTTTAAAGCGTATCTTGTGTTTTTGTAATTGCAGAAACGTTTCAGACAAAAAGCAGAACGGCTAACACCCACCATTAAACATATAGCTGAGACTCTGTTTATTCCTGAGGCTACAGCTGATGGCGAAGAAATCGTAGTTGCCCCTGAGGTTAGTTCTCAGTGTAGAAGGTTACGGCATTGTTTTCGCTCTCTGTTTGGTTTTTTGTTCTATTCTAAAATGGGTCGTGAGCTGTACTAATTGAAAAGAAAATACACTATTTTTAAAAAATTTTTTCCGCTTTGTCTTGGAGTCTACTTTCGCCTTCGTGACTGTCCTGCTAGCGAAGTTATTGTTGCAGAAACAGCGAAATTCTGGCAGCACCGTGCATGTATAAAAATGCGCTTTCTTTTCAATGCAAACGCGCTAAAAGCTAATAATTTTAAGCTTTGATGTGATCCTGTTTGGACCAACTTACAAATCTGTAAATGAAATTTGCTGTATTTATGATTCGCTTTGTGTTTAGGCTTTAGGAAAAATAAGACGGCCAAAGCTATCATCTGTGACATGCCTGACGAAGAAAGACAACTATTATGGCGTCACAGAGCGGATAGTAGCCACTGAATCCTTGTAAGTGCGGTGCTGCAATATTTTAGCATAAACGCGGCTATAATACGCATCGAAATAGTATAGTTAAAACATATTTGCTCAACAACTTTTTGAGGCGAGATCGCCACTGACTGGTACAACACGAAACTCGCGTCGCAAAACCAATTGTTTTAAAACTATTTTGAAAATTCTCCACCAGAAAACTATTTGAGCGCTTTGTCAAGCTATTGCAGTTTGTGTATCATTATCAAACGTTGGAGTGGTGAAGCTATCAGCCCGTCCTCTCGTCCATTTCTACAAGCATGGCCTTGGAATATCATCGGAAGGAGGCTTAGTTTTGTTATGTCGAAATACGCTTTTTCATTGCGTGCGCGTTTCGCCATGACAAAACAAACGTAGCATGCTTCCGATTGCCCGTAGCATTCCAATAATAATGAGCCTCAAATGATGTACAAGACAATAACTTTCATGATACGCCGGTCTACTTTGGAAATTCAGTGCGCTGTCTCAGATAGCTTTGTCGATCGATATTAATGCGCTTTTCTTTTTGAATTTAAGGTTTGCATTCACTTTGTGACTGAAAAAAGGTTCTCATGTGCTGCAGTTGCACTTGAAGGCTAACATTGATCTGTAAATTTGTTAGCACATTTTTCGCTTTAGCCTTTGCGTGGGCTTGATATTGCAGCGTTCGTGCGCACTGGATTATTTTTCCTGCGTTTCACCACAAATCGTAAGCTGCAACGAGCTGTATTTTCAAACACAAAATACTCCCAGCTTGCACTGGTTTAGTGTGCAGGTGGAAACTGATATTTCTTCGTCTTAAGCATCTTACGTCATAGTTTAAATCATTTTAATTTATTGGCTTTCAGAGTTTGTCTTTCTGAGCAATTCCTAGCTCTTCGAAAATACATTGAGCACATGATCCCGCATTCGAAGAAAGCTTTCCTCAATCAGTTTTATTCGCAAGTATTAAATGTTAACATAATGCCTGCCCAACCCGAGATAGATTTTATTTCGCGGCCTGCTTTTGTTTTGTGATTTTGCGCTTTATGTTTTTCACGTTCGTTGTGGAGTTTAGATCAAAAATAATTGTTTTAGAACTTTGCGGTTTTCCGTGGCGCCCCCAAATTTCAGCAGGAACGAAGAAAGTTTACCGATTACCATCTGTTAGCATCTGAAGAGTGCTTTGCAAATGAATAGAATATCCATTTCTCAGCTAATCAATTATTTCATTGTGAACTGCACATGATTGCAGTGCTTTCTAGAAGCGCACTGTATCAGCTGAACTGGCAGCTTCAAAACGAGTCCGAAAAATACAAGTTCTATTGATAATGGTTTTCTTATCACTGGACTATAGAATGACGATATGTTTCCCGCAAAGCTATGAATATTTTCACCATATGTTATTCGCAGACTATTCAATCGTCTCCGAACGTTAGATGGCCTGTGTATTATGATGTTGTCTTGCACGCGGTCGATTATAACGCTGTAATCGAGCAAATGTCAATGGTGAATTGGGAAATTCGTGAAATAATGTCACAACACAACTCGTACGTGGATAAACTCCTCAAAACTCTATCCAAGTTCAAATCAGCACTGACCCAAGCGGTTGAGTGAGTAAGCTAAGCCTTAGTTTTATAGCTGGTTTACTGAAAAGTTTTTCAACACTCGTAGGTGGGGTATCCGTTTGACGCAATGCTGCTATTGTTAGGTGCTTGACGAAACGCTACAATTGTATTTTTAGAGTCTATTTCAAGTTCGATGGCGCTGCTACACTATCGGTTAGCTAAATTTAATCTTTCCGTTTGTTTTTTTATATTTTTAGTGGCTTGCGGCGCCTAACTCGTAATGGCGTCTCGTTGCAAGGTTACTGTCTCCGTGACTGCAGAGTGCAAAGGTCGCTGCGTTATTCTGTGATTTGATATTTAGTGCCATTTGCAAGCAAATTACCTGGCTTGCAATTTTATGGTGAATGCGCAAAAGCGACTTCAAAGTTTGGAATTGAACCGGTTGCATCAGCGGACGTAGCTGAAGATCATACGGTTAATAAGAAATTCTCTAGGCAACTGTCCCCTTTCACCTTTTAAGAGGAAAATCGCTTTTGGAATGCGCGTGGAATTTGTATGCATGTGTTGTTTTAGAACTATCTACCTCCCAGAGCCTGTACTTCGAGTGATATGGGAACATTGTATACTTATGTGCAACCACACGTTCGTAGAAGGGTGAGTCTTTTAGTAGAAATATCTGGAATAGAAAAAGCAAATATAAACTTGATTATTGTTGAATTAATTACTCGATTTTATTGTAATAGCAATATTTAAGGTCAAGATGGTAAACATTTCGATGTTATTAAAGCTTGAAGCGCTAATTTTTTTCTAGTGATGTTTAGCAGTTTATTTGAGAGCATTTTTATAATTTGAGCATCTTAGCTTTTACGGCTGTTTGCTATTCGTTTAATGCTAGCAGCTTTGAATTGCACAGTGGCAATAGCTTTGCAGAAAATCTACTAGAAAACACCAGGCGTGTTTGCATCAAACAGTTCACAGTGGGAGTGGATATTCGCTTGTATGCTCTGCATGCATAGGTTTGGATTTTTTGTGTTTGTAATATTCTAATGATAATACGCTCATCAATGATTGCAGCTCGCTTTTTGAAAAATATATGCGCCAGTGGCAACCGACCTAAATGTTTAAAAGTAGGCATTACGGCTCCACTATTTTCCAGTAGTTTAAAAATAGTGATAATACGCAAAACTAACTTTTCTCTAGGTTTTCAAACGTGAAGAAATGCACGAACGAAGGCAGGGCGTTGATGCAACTTGATTATCAACAGTTTTTAATGAAATTGGAAAAGTTAACTCATATCAAGTACGGTTTGAGTTTTTTTGTTTGAAGAAAAGTGGCTTAAATGGGGTTTTTCGCGCCTTTTGATGCAAAAAAGCTTACATTGAGATCAGCAACCTTGCGTGGTAGTTGCTTTTTTCCCATACTAAACACAGCAGTTGCCTGAAGTGGGACGATTGCCCAGAGCTGCTTTGGATTTTCCAAGTGTCAACCATCCACCTGAATTACCTTCGATAATTGCTCTGCTTGTTGGAACCACCAAGCAGAGGAAACCATTGCTAAGCGAATTTTTGTTGAGTAAAGCAATGCAGCGTTTGCAAGGTTTAAATTCGATCACAGCGACTTTATAAGCTGTGCTTTAAGCCATCCGACCAAAAGAAAAGTGACGAACATTTATTTTTAGACCGATACCAAATCGAGAGTTTGTTGAAGCATACGTCAAAGCCTATTACTTTACTGAAGCTGATCTCGAGAAGTGGATTCGCGATCACGAGGAATATTCGCAAAAGCAACTGTCAGCTTTAGTCAATTGCTCGGCAGCCACGTACGCCACTACTTCGGTTTCTGCTGCTAATCGGAAAGCCAAACAGCGAATGATAGCACTCATAGAAGATCTAACTAGTCGCAAATAGTGATCTGCTCAACACTGGCGCAGTAGGCTGGAAAAAGCCCAGCTACCATTATACATTTGATTGATTTTTTGAAAAGAACTGCTCGGTTGCTGAAGTAGAATTTCCTCAAACTATTTGTCATTCTTTTTGACATGTGTCTGTGTTCAAGCAAGCTTATATCCCTCAAAAACTTCATATTTCAGAAAAAAACATTCAATGTTTTCAGCGAGTGGCATTGTGAACTAGCAGACCGAGCGCGTTGCAACCTGTTTTAATAGTCGCACGTGGTTGGTCCATACCAGACCATCAACCTTATTGCACCGTATCTACTAAATGGTAAACATTACGCTTAACTTCGCTTTTTTCATGCTTGATACTTACAAACTTTCTCTTCCTACATCCGCACTTTGGTATTTTGCAAAAAAGCATCAGCTGTGGTGAGAATATCTTCAAAACATTTAAACAACTAAACTCCTTCAGCGTACACTTGTAGAGTGCGCCGGAATACTGCAATGTACGTTTGTATGAGTACGTCGGAACAACCCAGCGCGCGCTGGTTAAGTGTATGAGTGGATATCTAAAGGAAAAGCTTTGAACCAGAGATTGTTTTGGCTAAAATTTATTTACTCGTATTAGCATTTATTTGATTGCATTCCTGTACCTGTGTGTGGTAATAGACTTAGTGGTATGCAAGAACTTGTGTAAATGCAAGTCTGGTTGATCAAAGAAAGGCCTAACCTTGCTCAAAAAAAGTTCTTCATCAGACTTTACTGTTAAACTAGAGTAAATTACTTAACTAACGTATGCACCGGTAAAAATGGACTTTGGTTGGTATTTGAACCGACGATCCACACTTTCCCCGAGGTAAGGCAAACTCAAGCTTTTGGTAATGACATACCAAAAACTGTGATTTTTAACCAGACTCGCATTTGAATAGCTTTTTGATATCATCTTGTAGCTAATCCTCGTTCCTGCTCACCAAACGGGAGTGCCATACTCGACTTTTTAAGCCAGGTTCTTACATCCCGCCCTTTAAATATGTGCAATGGTACGATCATAAGTTACTTTATTGCTTCGTGCTGAGAAACTATAGCTTCATCAATGGTGACCAATATTTATTCCTAGTTAAATATTTTGTTCTCTACCTGTGTTGTACGCTGCCTTCATCGGTTATATCTAGAAAACCTATTTTTCCGCCAATATACGTTTGAGTGCTGGTCTCAACTGGCGTATTTGAAGCTAGCTCGTGTCTTCTAATTGAAGTGGGCGCGAATTAAATGAAAGAGTGTGAATCTAAACTTTGTGACCGCACACTGTGTAGTTACTGCTGATTTTTTGCTATAAATCACGATACTGACACATTAAGCATGCACTGCTGGTTACAAGAAGTGTATTTGCAACGAATGAGTGATTTACGCTACCCGCCACCAATTGAAAAACTTTTTGAACTATAATAAAAAAATGTTGATAATCAGTATCATATATCAGTGTCAGTGATAATATTTTGTGTGAATTGGATATATGATGCCCAATGTGAAGTTTGACTGTCGTTCAACGCGGTTTTTAAACTCAACCGCATTATTTAAAGCTTCTAAACTTTAACAGGTACTATTGTTCATTCTGAATTTGATTATACATTTTGTTGTCATAAATTTGTAATGCAGCCTAGTCGTAATACACTTTTTCAGTAAAATAATGTAGTGACATTGAAACGTGGTGTAAAAACAGATTTTTTCAAACTCTTGTCTAGAGGTGACACGCCCAAAATCATCTTTCTTACTTTTTATGTGAAACGCTTTAATTATTTCCGGATGTACTTGGGCAGATTGATTTTAGTTCAGATTTTTAGTTCAGAGTTCCGCTACAACTAATTTGCCTAAGAAAAAGATAAAGCAATTTGTTTAACCTTTTCAAAAACGTTGTATTATGATATTAACGACAACTATTTAATTTTATCAGATGTGCAGTCCTATAATGTAGAATAGATTAGTGCGATAATGGATACTTTGAACTTCAACATTGGCATGCTCGGTCATGTCGATAGTGGGAAAACATCGCTTGCAAGAGCGTTGAGCACCGTTTCCTCTACAGCTGCATTCGACAAAAACCCACAAAGCAAGTGAGTACAAAATACCTAAACTTTTATGACTGTTATGCGATCTTTTGGTAAGATTGTCTTTGTCAATCATCTTACGTGATTATGCGTAGAACAGCTTTTGTTAACAATCTGAAGTTTGTAGTACTGTCAACGAAATTTATTAAACACGGCCCATAAAGCGAGGAAAGCTATTGTAAGCTGTCAATGCAATTCCGATAAGGGCACGGATCTGTCGATTACTAGACAGTCGTGACTGCCCACATAAACGATGACCGTATTCTTGTTTATGTAGAGAACGTGGAATTACTCTTGATCTTGGGTTTTCGTCGTTTATAGTCTCAATTCCGGAGCATTTGAAAACCACTTGCAAGAAACTACAATATACACTAGTTGACTGTCCTGGTCATGCTTCGTTGATTCGCACTATTATTGGAGGTGAATATTTATAAGCATAAACCATAGCAGGGTAAGGTAATTAGCATCTTTAAGCAACTAAGTAATGATGCATTTGCTGATACAGGGGAAATCTTCAATGGTCTTGTAGTAGTTCAGTTTTAGTCCGATTTTGTCCCCTTTACGGAACTGGTCTTATCTACGACGCTCGTAATTGCAGGTCATGACAACCATACAGAAGCGCCGCTGACTCGAGGCTGACTTCAGTCAAATTGCTGTTTAGTGCGATTGAGGTGTTGACACTCCAAGGTGTTGTAAAGTAATTATACCTTGTACAATGCCAATTTCAAAATTATCTCGTACCCCAGTCCTTTGGTTCGATCGCCACTGTTTAAAGTTGAAAGACTATGGTTCAATTCCTGGTTACGTCTGGCCCAAAAAATTGAACAGTATGCCAATACAATCCTCGTTCTATTTAGCATATATGATAAAAAAGAGCCACAACTTTATGGTTGAAGTACGCGCCACTTAATCTACTGTTTGCTGGTAGGTTAAGAGTAAACCAACAATAGCCAATATCAATTCTAACCTTTAGCATTTATTAGTGTACAATGATTATATGCAAGGTAACATAGTTTAATATCTCAAACAGCTGCAATTGTGCTAATATTAGCATCTTCCATCCACTCTTTACTGAGTAGTAAACACTAACAGCTAATCACAAAAGTTTTTATCGGAACGAAGTATTCTGAGCTGGTAACAATTGACTGAGCCATGGACATGCTGATCACCAAAGATCACCGAGTTGACTGGGATCATAGCAAAATTTTAACCTTTGAAACAGATTTTACCAAACGCCGATTTCTTGAATCTTTTTTATTCATAATTCTGAAAGTGCAATTAATAATAAAGAAAATTGTTTTTATTCTGAAATTTATTGTGATTTGGCGTAATCTACAGTTGGTTGTTATTCGCTTTTAAACTTTTTGTTTTGCCTTTTCCTTTCAATTGCGTAGCACACTATTTATATTGCCTCACTCGTGCTTTCGTTTATTAGTTCTGATGAAGAACAGCTGAGTAGCTGTTCGAAAAGTTGACGAATATTGAAGTTTTTTGCATGTCGGTAAGAACTTGTATTAACTTGAATAAACGTTACCATTACCAGAAGAGCTAAATAAATTGAATTTATCAAAAATACCTGGTAGCCAGAATAACAGTATATTGAGTTCCTAAAACCATAGAATTTAAAAAAAATATATTTGGTGATGTATGAGCATGCTTGGAACTCATTGCCAAATAAAACCGACCAGAAATATTAAAAAGTACTTCTTGTGATCTACTTCTTTGTTTTCCAGAAATGTAATTTCAGTTAGACAAGACCACGACTTACAATAAAAAATTCTATTTGAAGTGAAGCTTGATATGTTGCAAGATGCTCCACAATGATAAGCTTCAAATGAAAAATTTCCGTGTACTTAATATAAAAATGAGGCACTCCTTTGATAAATTTTTGGGATTGAACAATGACAGTTTGGTTACTTCTGCACAATAAACTTGTTTTTGACATTAGTATCGTTCTAATCAATAGCATCTTACTGGTAAAATAGTTCGATTTCATCAGGGCCTTTGGTTCTACAAAATGATAAAGCTCGTTTTGTTGCTTTTGGTTTGGCAAAGATGAAGAAAGACAGCTGCTGGGTTATCTTTATATATTGATAGAGGCTCATCAAGGCATTATTTTCCACGAACAAAATGAAATTTAGCATTACTTGCTTAATGCTTTCGACAAACTACTGTGTATTTTGTAGCCTTTAAACTAGCTCAAGGTATCACCTTCTTTTTGACATTCTGATTTTGGAAATTTATAAACCGGAATTTTTTACAAGTACCATCGTAATTGCTGGTACATAATGGTACATAGCATTTAAATGGCATTATCACTGCTAAACATTACTCGGGTTGAACTATTAACTTCATTTTACTAATGCCCAACATTAGGATACAGATTGTGCAGTAGCAATGCGAAGCTGTACAGTAGGACTACCATTAAGTAGCAATCCTAATAGAGAACATAAGCTGCCCCAACAAAATCCAAAGTGTTAACTACTGAAATGAAAAATGTTACCAGTACAATGTAATTGAAAACCTACCAGTATATTTACTCTTAAGTTACAATTAAATGAAGCTTAGCTTAGGAAATGGATTTGTTTTGGTTAGGATTAGCATGATTAGGCTTCGTGATCTTACTTGTTAGCATGTCACCATTAGCCTGCATTTAGGAGTTAGTAAAAACTTTTTTTTTCTATTTTTTAGGTAGGCTTATACTTGCTGAATGCTTCTGCTGATAATCATGACAAAGTAAAGCTTGCTGTACTGCTTGACTGCTTTATAGGAATTTAACAATTGGTTGATATCAATATCTAGGTTGTATTTGATATTTACGCAATCCAAGCTTTATTGCTTAAACCAGAGGTTCCCAAACTGTGCGTCGCGACGCACTGGTGCGTCGCGTGATAATTTCAGGTGCGTCGCAAAATATCTATCTATTTCCTAAAAAAATTCAGTTCCTATCTGCTCTGCCGGCGTGTGGGCCTACAACTTGACATATGATTATCAAATCTGCAACAATGCTACATTGTTTTTACTTGCCTGACTAGTTTGCCATTGTTACATAACAATAAGGCAATAAGACTAAATAAGGCAATGACTAAATAATGTGCTACCATTAACGAAATCAACGCAATGTTTTTAAAACAAGCTCCCGTAAAAAGAAAGGTAACTGAAAAAGACCCAAAGAAGAAGTTACGCAAATACGACCCTGATTACATCTCATTTGGATTTACATGTGAGTTTCGAAATGGTGAAGACTCCCCACAGTGTGTGATATGTGGTAAAATATTGGCAAATGAAAGTATGCTTCCTAACAAGTTAAAGCGGCACCTCTCTACATCTCACGCAACTTTAGTCAATAAACCAAAGGAATTTTTTGTTCGTAAATTGTCGGAATTACAAGGGCAGAAAGCTGCTCTTGATACGTTCTCCCGTAACCAGACTCCACAAAATGCACTATTGTCGTCGTATAAAGTTGCATATCGAGTAGCAAAATGCAAAAAGCCACACACGATTGCGGAAGAATTAATTCTACCCTCGGCTATTGACATGGTAACTTGCATGCTAGGTGAAAAGGCTGCACAGAAAATTAAAATGGTACCTTTGTCGAACAATACATTGTGCCGCCGAATTGAAGACATGGCAGTTGATATTAACGAACAATTAGTTTCCAAGTTGAGGGGCTGCGAATTTGCTATTCAGTTAGACGAGGCTACCGATAGCAGTATGGATGCTCATTTAATTTGTTACGTGAGATTTGTGTGTTTAACCAACAAATGCATCATTGAGGATCTTTTATTCTGCAAGCCAATAACATCTCGTTGTCGAGGAATTGATATGTTCGAAATTTTGGACACTTTTTTTAAAGAGAATGATCTGGTTTGGGAAAATCTTGTAGGGATATGTACGGATGGTGCGCGTTCAATGTCTGGCAAATATAACGGGCTTCAAAGCTTGGTACGAGATCATGCACCTCATGCAAAGTGGACTCACTGCATGATACATCGGGAGTCGTTGGCAGCTAACAATTTGTCCAAAGATTTGAGTTCTGTGGTAGACGAGGTTGTGAAAGTTATAAATTATGTGAAAACGCGTCCGATGAAAGCAAGATTTTTCCGACAATTATGTGATGATTCTAATGCTACGTACAACACCCTTCTCTTTCATGCGACTAGTCGTTGGTTGACGTTAGGAAATTCGCTGGCTCGGGTGTACATTTTACTTGAAGTAATACTTCAATTTCTGGAAACTGAATCGCATGCAAGCGCCGAAAATTTCAAAAATGAGTGCTTTTTACTCCAATTCAGCTATTTGTGTGATATATTTGAGAAGCTCAACAACCTCAATACCAGCATGCAAGGAAGAGGCGGGAATATTTTGGAGATGTCGGATAAAATTGATGCCTTTGTGAAGAAAATTATTTTTTGGAAAAATGATATTTCAAGTCATTCTGGGTCTGAATATTTTTCCTGTATCACTCGAATGCTATCTAACCTGAACCTAACCGATCTACCACCCACTGTTTCTGAAATAATAACCGGGCATTTGAACAACTTAGAATCCCACTTTCAAAAGTACTTTACTGAGGATCTTTCTTGCCATGCATGGGTAAGAAATCCATTCCTGAATGAAAATCCTCCGTCAATATTTAACGGTGCACAGAAAGAAGAATTTATTGACCTGTCTTGTGACAATAATTTGAAGTGTCACATGACGCGACCAATGATTGAATTTTGGATGGAAGCAAATGCTCTATACCCGTGTATAGCTAAGTCTGCTCTGAGAATTTTAATTCCCTTTGCCACATCCTACTTGTGTGAGGCTGGATTTTCCGCCGTTGCAGTAATAAAGACCAAATATCGATCTAAAATTAACGTTGAAAGAGAACTGCGTCTGGCGATATCGGACATTCAGCCGCGTTATGATCGTTTATGTGCACGGAAACAAGCTCACGTATCGCATTGATTAAATGTGCATGTGTTATAAAACTTTTCCTTGTTTTAAATTCATGACTTCATATTAATAAAGTCAAATTTTCTTTCTCATGCGTCGCGATCTGTATTACAAGAAGGAAGTGCGTCGTGAGTTTGAAAACTTTGGGAACCTCTGGCTTAAACTATTCTGCCGAAAATGACACAGTTTTGTAAGATTGGCTTCACACTGCTTAATGAGTTTTGATACGTACGAGACCCACATAACTTTGCTTTACGAATAACTTACTGTATTCTGTAAATCTCTACACAAGCGCGCGAAATCAGCCTCCAATCCAAACTTTTTTCCGCGGTTGTTCCCATTCCATCGTGCACTAACTAGCTTTTTTCTGCACATGTGCATCACGTTAGATAAAACTTCAAGTACTATCATTGAAGTTCAATTTGTATTTTATTCACTCTTTAGGTGCTCAAATCATCGATTTGATGGTCCTTGTCGTTGACATTAACAAAGGGATTCAAACCCAAACCGCCGAATGTCTTGTTATCGGCGAAATTATTTGTGATAAAATGTTGGTCGTCTTGAACAAGATTGATCTGGTGCCAGCAGCAAAAAGAAAAGTAGGAAAACTTCATTTTAGCATTTTGAAAATAAAATTTAGTTCTGAGAAAGCAGTTGACGATGGTGATCACTACTCCTGTGGCAGTGGGGTTGATCTATTGACACGGATTGCAGTTCGTCAAGCTACGCGTTCTTGCTTTCTTTCCTCAAATTCAAGACCAAAAAAATCCCGAGGATATATAATGAAGAGAGGCGCAAAAAGCGGTTTGCTAGAAATACATAACATAAATAGACCCATTGCACGTTTAAGTTTCAATAGTTTCCATTACGCCTTAAAAACGAAAAGGCACCATACGTCAAAAATGAACTTGAGGAGTTACTGTTCGACTAAATTAGCTGAAATCACTATTGTTTACCAGAACAACAGCAGTTAGCCCATAAATGACAAGTATTAATGATTAGTCACTCATAATATAAGCAAATGACTTCCCGAACTATGATCGCACAAACGTCAAGTTCTGTGCAAAGGTATATGTTGAATGTTTGTCGATGCAATATCGATATTCCATATAACAATTCAACAAAACAAGCCTCTTTCATAGCAGGTACTGTTGACTCTACTTTTGGTTAAAATCAATTACTTATCCTGCAAAAGTAGAAACCTGCAGGTCAACATTGAAACAAAAAATCACCCGGAAAAGGGCATCGGTCAGTGTGCATTGTCCTGCGGACACTGTTTACGCTCAAAAAATAAGCGCGTGTTGGGGTGAGCAGAGTAATATGGACCCTCTAAAAATGGACAATGCTAATTTCATTTGCTTTTTTTACAAGTATGATATTTGGGCATTATGTAGTCTTCATAAAACTCTTTGTATCCTAATTAAATTTGAAACTCGCGATTTTAGTTTTAACTTTAAATGCGCAATTTTCATTTTATTTTCGTGAAAAAAATCAATGTTACATACTTGATTGTGTAATACGGGCACCCCCAGATAAAATACTGATAACAACTACCTTTGTGCGTCAAAGTTATAATTGCTACATATAAAAAACATTAACGAATTCTTTACGAGACTTACATCACAGTCTCTCAATATGCTATGTTGATAACAAATCTACCAAACTTTAATCGCCACATTCAAATATGGCTCTATCAAAACAACAATCACGCATGCTCAAACACCCTGTATTCTTTCATAACTTCAAAACGAAAAAACTTACGTCATAAAAAATTTTGTCAAAATTTTAGTCTCTTATTTCATTCTGATGTTAATTAAAGCGTTAAATTGTCTTCTTAATGTTAAATTGACAAGTGGTCCATAATGCACAAAGGTTACTAAGCTGTCCCTTAAGTGACTTGCCAAAAGCAATTGAAAGGATTCAAGCGGCTGAACTTCACGGAAGCAAAGTGATCGACCGACAAGAACAGGGGTACAGATCTTCACTGCGTCGTGTAACCAAAAATGCAAATATTAATATCAATGAATTTCGAAAATATCCATATCAAACGTGCAATTTCTACATCCTTTGTTTGAATGAAGTCATGATGAGAAACGGAGTATCCAGGTCTTGCATCACGAACCCAGCATGTAGTAACATGTCGATTAGGTTAGGCGAAAGTGGCAGTCATTTCGAACTGTTTATGAATGTAGACTAATAGCTTTACTGCTTTCAAAGCGGTTTGGCATAAGTGGATAGCCAGTAGTTTTCCCTTTAGGCATGCTTGGTGAGCGCCTTTTCTCTAACCCGGTGAAGGGTGAGCAGTTTAAAAACCAATTTTTCTCAGTGGTGTATGTGTTTATGTACCCTATGTGTTTAGAAAATAAATAAATAATAACACGACAAAATTTGATTAAGTGACAGCCAATTTTAGGCTGTAATAGAAAAAATGAAAAAGCGAATGGAGAAAACTTTGGAAAAAACGAAATTTTCTGGATGTCCCATCACTACTGTATCAGCCAACCCGGGTGGTTCTGCGGAGTACAATGAAGCTCCTGCTGGAATTGAGCATCTTATAGAAGTATGCAATAGCAATATTGTTCTCTTTAACGTATAAGGTATAGAATATCTTTTCAGGGGATAAATTCATTAGTAAAGGGGAGCATTTGAGCTTTTTTAAATACGATCTAAAACAGACAGTTTGCAAACAACATGGCTTTTCACATTTTAGTGAAGTTTTTTCCTCCCAGAGGGCTTCGCATTTTACTACGTGTATGCTACATTGAAACTACGATAGTATTTTGCCTTTAGTTAAGTTTTTCTCAGCAGTCGCGGATGTTTTTCGTATCTCGTACTTGCTTAATGCAATTAAGAAAGCGCATATGAGTGTTAACTTTTCACAGCTCACATTCATCAGCTGCATTTTCTAACTTTGCTAATTCAGTTCCAAGTCAAACAGGTTGTGGTTCGGGTGTTTTATCACGTATTCACAGCTCTTTGTGCTGTATTTTGAAATTACTTTCCGACAGCTTCACAATAAACTGAAGTTCAGTATTGGAAAATGACGTCACACACGTCAGGGAGGATTGAAGCTTTTCTACTTTCGCCGCGATAAGGCGTTCACTCGCGGTCGTATGATTGTGGGTTCAATGCCAGTTTAGTTGGCGAGAGTGAGGGGGATCAGAGCGAGAGCATGTAGAGGAAAGGGTGGACTCGACCGTGAAGGAAGGCAGATTCCAAGGAGGAAAGGGAGGGCAAGCAACAAGAGCCTCCCTAGAACAAGTAGAAGGAAGCATGAGCGGGTGAGTGGACGCAAAAGCTCTCCAGGACGATCTGCAGAGTCTTGGTTTCACTCCTAGTCTGGCCAAACCTGAGATGGGAAAGGAGGTTGGGAGACGAAGAGCCCGCTCATGAGAAAAAAGAGTGAAGTGAGTCAGAGTGACTCGTAGGGGAGGTAGAGAAGCCTCGGTGAGTGGTAGAGGGATAGGGGAGGAGGAGAGGCAGCCGGTGATGGCGCGACTGGCCGCTCGGTGGAGGCGTTCCAATTTGGTGATATTGGTAGCGCTTAGGAAAGGAAACCATCCGGGTGAAGCGTAAGTGAGAAGGGACCGAAGAAAAGATTTATACAGAACAGAGAGGGACTCCTTAGAGGGGCCCCATGAGGAAGCAGAGATACAGCGTAAGGCCTTGAGACGTGGGAAAAACTTGGCCTTCAGCGAAGATACGTGCTTAGAAAAGGAAAGAGTGCGGTCGAAGGTGACCCCAAGAAAAGTTGGAGTGGGATTAAAACGGAGGCGGGAGCCGAGTAGGAGGAGGTTGGGCAGGAGGTTAGTCTGGTGGGGATCCACTGAGAAGAAGGAGGCCTCACATTTGCTCCGATTGAGAGGAAGACACCAGTACTCAGACCAACGCTCCAATCGAAACAGAGCTCCTTGTGTGGCCTCCACCGCCGTAGGGACCGATGGGGAGGAGGACCAAATGGCCAGATCGTCAGCGTAAAGAGAGCAGCTGACGGAAGAAGGCAGAGAGGCCGGAAGATCATTGATGAAGAGGGAGAAAAGCACAGGGCCAAGAACGGATCCTTGCGGAACACCTCGACGGACTCAAAAGGAGCGGCTTTTGTGATTTTGAAAAACCACAGAAGCGCGCCTATCAGAAAGGAAAGATTGAGTCCAACGAGCAAAGCAAGGAGGGAGGCCAGCCGAAATAAGTTTGTGGAAAAGAGCGGGATGCCAGACAGAGTCAAAAGCTTTAGAGAAATCGATAGTAGACAGGATCGTCCGAGAGCCCAGCCTGGGTTTGTTAAACCCATCCGAAATGGACTGAGAAAGGTACAGAATTTGATCGAGTGTAGACCGACCAGGGCGGAAACCGGCCTGGTGAGGAGAAAGAATGGAATTAGATTCCAGGAAAAAGAGAAGATGGGATAGAATGATGCGTTCAAAAAGCTTTGATACGCAGGAGGTGAGAGAGATAGGCCGGAAGGAAGCAGGAGAGTCGAGAGGTTTCCCATCTTATGGATGGGAATAATAGAAGATGTCTTCCAGATGGAAGGAAAGGAATGTGAAGACCAAGAAAGATTGAAGATGTGAAGAAGAAAATCCATGCCAGAGCGAGGAAGATGCTTTAGCATGGGATAGGCAACTTTGTCTGGACCAGTGGCAGTGGATGAGGAGAGGTTGGAGGCAGCCGCAAGAAATTCAGCCGGAGAGAAGGGAGAGCAAAAGGACGAGTGAAACTCCACAGAGCACGTGGCTCGGCGGAGCTCAGTGAGGTAGCCTCTGGCTCTGCTACGCAGGACCTTTGGCTGAGAAACGGAAAAGTGAGACCTCAGGTAAGCGGCATAAACCGAAGCCGATTCCCTGGGAGAAGAAAAGTTAGGAGAGGAGGAAGACGAGGAAGGAGAGCCAGCAATAGAGCGAAGAAGAGAGTGTACAGATTTAGGATTAGATTTAGGTGAAAGAGAAGTGCAGGTCGTCTGCCATGCCTCAGCCTTGGCCTTGGCAATGACCGACGAGGCACGTCAAGAAGCGGAGATGTAAGCCCGGCGATCTTCATCACTTCTGTGAGCAGTAGCGAAAGCCCTGCGTCTTTCACCAACCGCTTCTTCCACCTCAGCAGACCACCAGGTTTTAGGAGGGCGTTTGATGCGGCCGTAAGGAATGGAAGATTTGGCCGCATTCATTGCCAGAGAGGTAAAGAGAGCAGCTGCAGAGGAAAGAGAAAGAGACAAGTTATCCTCTGCAGAAGGACAGTGAGAGTCAAAGTAGGAGGCAAAGTCATCCCAGCGAGCTTTCTGAAAATTGAAGGAAGGGGGACGCTTGTTGGGGCGAAAGACCGGAGAGAGAGGGATAGATAGAAGAATTGGTAGGTGGTCAGAACCCAGGTCCTGAAGCACCTCCCAGGAGCAAGAAAAAGCAAGAGTAGAAGGAGCAAAGGAGATGTCAGGAGAGGAGCGACTGCCAGAGGAGCGATGGAGAAGGGTGGGTGTGTCAGGGTCATTGAGGGGGAGGAGGTCTGAGGAGATGACCCAGTCGAATACTTCCTCCCCACGGGGGTCGGAAGTACCTCTTGAGTCCCAAAGCGGGTGATGGCAATTGAAGTCCCCCAGAATGAAGAGATTTCTGGAGGAGGGAAGAATGAAGGGAGAGAAGGAATCGGTTCTGCCATCCGTTGGGGAGGAGCGAATAGAGGGGGCATACACATTAAGAAATGACACCGAAGAGGATTTGTTTAGAGAGATGTTGACCCCTACATAATCAGAGTAGGGATCGAGCGAAGAAAGAGAGGTGGTAGAAAGTTCAGAAAAGGATAGGCCCTGTCTGACGAAAATGACAACGCTGCCACTGGCATGCGAGGCATCAGAAGAGAGAATGCCAGACCGGGAGTGAGTGCGATCAGAACGCAGAACAGAGAATCCAGGAATCCGGAAAGAGGAAGAGGAGTTAAGATTGGATTCCTGAATGCAGATAAGGTCGACAGGATGGAATGAAAGAAAGTGAAGTAGTTCAGTGCTCCTGGCTCGAAGACCTCCAGCATTCCATTGAAGAACCCTGAGAGAGTCAGAGGGAGGAGAGGAGGCAGGAGGTGCAGAAGTATAGCCAGGAGCAAGGGACGGTGGTGGGAGGGCAGGGGAAGGAGATATAAGATGGGCAGATGGGGGATAAGAAGTTTGGAGACGAGGGTGGGGCAAGAGTGCAGCATTAGCAGAGGGGGAGCCGGATTCCACAGTGGAGGTATACGTGCCGGAGGAGTCCGAGGAGGGGGGAGTCACAGTGTTACGGCAGGGGGGGCAGCTCCAAGAGTGAGAGCTGCCAAGAGCTCTGAAATTAGATAAAGAAAGTTGTGAGCACCTTTGATGGACCCGTTTGGAGCAAGCGCAGCATTGCACTGACTTGCCCCGCCAGGTCACATTTCCAGCGCACACAGAGCAAGGAAAGATGGGGCCAGGGTTAGGATGAACGTTACCGCTCATCATGAGAAGAAGAAGTATGAGGAGACGAAGGAGGGCAAGAGTAAGGCAGGAGAGAAGAAAAAGTGAGAACAGGCGACCGATTTTAAAGATGCTGTGTGCTGCCCTTCTGCGGTCGTTCAGGGGGCAGCATAGCGAAAAAATGAAGGGGAGTGCCCGGGGTAACTGGGACCCTCGGGAAGGCCAACAGCCATTTCGACCCAACTCATACGGGGCCGGGGACCGCACCACCACGTTGAGGCGGCTGTTGATTGGTGCAGAGCATAAGCACTTCGCGGCAATCAGCTCTACTTGGTTGCAGTGCTTATAATAGAGACGCATTGCGCCATCAGTACCGGTAACTCCGAAGCGAGTCTGATTTCAACGTTCCGTATAATCGTAGAGGTAACTCTTGATTGGAGGAGGCAATGTGTGTTTTAATAGTTTTTCAATTTGATTGCTTGTTAAGGTGCTGACAGAAAACACCTACCTGCCTGAGCGCTCGTCCTCTGGACCTTTTATATTTAGTGTAGACCACTGCTTTTCTATAAAAGGACAAGGTACGGTGATGACAGGAACGGTTCTGAGCGGTCAAGTGGCTGTCAATGATACAGTTGAAATATCGAGTTTGCAGGTGGGTTGATATCGTTAGACATTGGCTTTTGAATCTCAGTTTTCACGGTTAGAAATCTGACAATAGTTCTAACATTGTATCCGAAATTTTATGTTGATATTTTAGCGTTTGAATTGGATTCTTTTGAAGTATTGTCTGAGAAAAAGAGAGAGGGAAAATGAATTAAACTAATAGTAATTTTTTGCGCCCAGGTTATTATTTGCCACAAAAATAATTAAAAATTGTTTCTACTTTCTTTTGGTTATTGTCACAAGATATGCTTTACTTAACTCATGGGGCACAACATGACCGAGAGTTTGGATTGCACAGTTACCTTAAGGTCTTCCAGTCAGTAGCCACCATTCCCATATATATAATTGTGGTCGGTGCAAGTCATAGGTCACACTGCTAAGTAGTCTCCACACTGCATGGTAGGCGTTTATATTAAAGAGTTGCCTTTATTTATTATTGCTTTGTCATTGACAGTTTTTCTCGGGATAGAACCACTGCAGCGCGAACCATGCATTCGACTTATTTAGCAATGTTTTACAGATGACGAAGAAAGTAAAATCCATTCAGATGTTTCGCAAACCAGTCCAGCGCATAGGGCAAGGTGACCGAGCCGGGGTTTGTGTGACCCAATTTGACCCCAAACTCCTGGAGCGGGGCCTTGTTTGTACTCCAAGCACTTTACCCACTTTACATGGCGCCATTGTAACAATCAGCAAAATTGCTTACTATTCTGGAGAAGTTGCAACCAAGTCCAAATTTCACGTCACCATTGGTCACTCAACCGTGATGGCAAAAGTATCCGTTTTTGGATCCCTTGCTTTTAATAATCAAAATTCCAAAGAATCAGTTCCTGTTAATTCCTTTGAAAATTTGAAAGTTGAAGAAGCGAACGAATTTGATTTTTCCAGAGATTATATTTACCAAGAAGAACTGAAAAAGTAATAAACTTTTGACTTTAGTTTTCATCCTGTTACGAAGACAATGTTAAAATAGCTTTAAACGCTTTTTTTGCTATTAGCTTTTGAGAAAGCCCTTATTCAAAGCTATTTAAAAATTTATTATGACGCCATAGGTATTCGTCAGAAAGAGTATCCGCAATTAAAAGTGCGTTGTTGCTCCAGAAAAAGCGACTCAACAACAAGTGAACAGAAGGCAGACACACACTAAACAATTATGGGTAGGTGAGCCTGCACTGGCGGGAAAAAAACTTTTAATCAAGCTAGCTTTTTTGAACTTCTGTTTTGCTATTAAAGGCTATTCAAACATTTAAAAAAATTATCCTTCGCCGCTTCTGTGAAACTAAATATCGGACTTGATTTTTCAATTGCTCAACACTAATTGACGCAGTTCTTAATTACGTAGTTACCAGTACTTGTTTCAGTAGCCCTATTATCATCTGAACTAGTTACAGCAAACCACTTTAGGCACTAAGGGTGAGCTAATGTATAGAATAAGGAATAAAGTAAGATTGACGTTTAGTCTCCTAACTGGTGTTATTTTCAACGTTTGATGCTGACCAAAATTTTGTTAATTCTAACGTTAAAAATGGCGTCAGTGGGAAGTGGTAACAACAGCATCATCGGTTTGTTGTTTGGTTAATAGCTTGTTTATAGGTATTCTTTGTGTTTAACAGATTTGAAATTTTTCTGCAGAGAAAGCAAGGGAATGCAATGGGCTCTTCTTGAATTTGAAAAGCCTGTTGTGTGCAGACGAGACAGTCTTGCTATCGGGTCAAGATTCGACTCGGACATTCATGCCAACAAATGCAGGTGATGCCTCTTATGAAGTGTTGAGAACTTATTCAGCTCATCGAAAGCCCTAGGATTGGTTCGAAACTGCCGGCGCTCCTCTCTCGCCTGACCGTAATTCGAGTTGGATCTGGGCAACTGTTTTGTGCCGTGTCTCCATCTCAAGGAACAAAAGTTGTGTAAATGACTTCAACACGACGGGAAGTAGGGAAACTGGAAAATTCCTTACGGTCGTCGAGTTAGCGGGCACTCGGCACGTAGTTTCGGTCGCCGCAAACCTTTAAATTTTAACCCAAAACGCAGAGCTGCCAATTGATTTCAACAAATAATCTAAATCTTCGGAAAAAATAATCTAAAAATTTAACTTAATCACCTAAAAATTTACTTGAATAATGTAAAAAAAAATCAAGATAGAATTACAAAACATTAAATTTATAAGATAAATCTATCTTGAAAATGATGTCATGACGCTGCGTTTTCGCAATGGTGTCCATGTTTGAACATATTTTGCACAAAACAAAGGAGTTCTCCAAAAAAAAAAATAGATCATCTCTTGTCTTGCTGCCATCCTATATGTCTTTCGCAGTAAACTCGACTGAATCCGAGTCTTGAACGCTTTTCCCTGACGCAGCTCTAAGATCCCGGATATATTGGGAAAAATCCTGACATACGCTCTAAAATAATTTAAATAGAGGTCCAAAAGAAATAATCTAGATGACCATTTTTATAATCTAAATGGTTCAAAAATAATCTAGATTTAAATAATGATCTGAGTTGGCATCCTGCCAAAACGTGAGGATTATACTGCGTATGTCGTTGCCACTAGGCCCTGCCGCATGCACCGCACCACTAAGCGCTCAACCCGCAGTTTTATCGATGACAAGCCTAACACTATTTCCATCGCGTTGAGCTTCCAATAATGGAACATATCTAGATTTTTCAACTGCGTAGATACACCATGTCGTCAACGCACTGTTGTAGTACCGGTGCTCGATACTGCTTGGTATCAACTGTTGAGATTAGGTAAAATACGATAGTGATCATCTCGCTAGTTGTCTACGGGGCTAAAAAATATCTTCTCTCACAATGCTCTCTAAACTTATGTAATTTAACATAGAAGAAAATATTGTTGAGCACTTGTACTACGGCAGTGGTTCCCAAGCTTTTTTGTTTCACGACCCCTCTCAATATTTTCTAACATACCGCGACCCCCTAGCACGATATTTGCTGAATTTATATTTGTCGCGTTTTGATAATATAACAGAACTTTCGGTTCTATCTCATTCTTAAATTTCTTTTAAAATTGAGGCGACGTATGATAATCGCTCGGATAATTAGGTCTGACTGCAACTGAATAAAACTTGGAAAAGATTGGCTTCCACTAAAAACACCTTAAACCACGTTAAGAACAGAATAATATATTCGCAGAGATAATACTTCACGACTTCAAGCTTCTTCGCTCAACAATCTCAAAATTAACCACTTTACCACACAATCAGGAAAACCGCCAAAATTAATTTCACCAATAACTGCTTAATACTCGCCACATCCACAGAATTCACTATAAATTATCACAAAAAACAATATCCCTTCTTTACTCTGTCAATCAATCTCTCTCTCTCCCCGTTACACGCTTCTCTATATTCTCTCTACTCTAACGACAACTACTCTACCACAAAAATCCCGTCGCCTTATATATAAATCGAAAAAACAATCCAGAAAACGCTAGAACGAAATCACGTGGAAAAAGAAAAAAAAGCATTTCAAGTTATGTAATCGGTTATCGAAATTCTTTGAAGAAGCTAGAATCACTAGATCAATCTGGAATCTTACTATGTCGTAATAACAATTGTGACGTAATAAAGGCAAACTTACAGCAAAATCCAATTGCGAGGAAAAAAGGTCTTTTTTTCTCAATCAGTAGCCGAGCGAACAAATGATACAGCACTTCACACAAATATGAAACAATTCTTACAAGGCAAATTTCCTTATTCGTGACAATATTAAAAAAAGCACAAAATGCACAGCTTGGCATATATATTTATTCACAATCAACTGTTTATATTCATTGTGATGGTTGGGCTTGTGTCTGTGCAGCCAACCTTGAAATTTGTGGTTGCGTGTTAGACAAAGCCAGTCTCATGTCATATTCTACTTTCATTCTGTTTCTCTCCTTAGTTTTGAGATGTGAAAGAGTCGAAAATCCGCTCTCACACAGGTATGTTGTAGCGAAGGACAGCAATGTTTGAAATGCATGTTTCGATATTTGTGGATATGATTCAGATATGTCACACCAAATCTGCGATGGTGACTTTTCGTGGTAAATATCACGTGCTGTTGAATCGTACTCACTCCCGGTCTGGCATTCTCTCTTCTGATGCCTCGCATGCCAGTGGCGGCGTTGTCATTTTCGTCAGACAGGGCCTATCCTTTTCTGAACTTTCTACCACCTCTCTTTCTTCGCTCGATCCCTACTCTGATTATGTAGGGGTCAACATCTCTCTAAACAAATCCTCCTCGGTGTCATTTCTTAATGTGTATGCCCCCCCCTATTCGCTCCTCCCCAACGGATGGCAGAACCGATTCCTTCTCTCCCTCAATTCTTCCCTCCTCCAGAAATCTCTTCATTCTGGGGGACTTCAATTGCCATCACCCGCTTTGGGACTCAAGAGGTACTTCCGACCCCCGTGGGGAGGAAGTATTCGACTGGGTCATCTCCTCAGACCTCCTCCCCCTCAATGACCCTGACACACCCACCCTTCTCCATCGCTCCTCTGGCAGTCGCTCCTCTCCTGACATCTCCTTTGCTCCTTCTACTCTTGCTTTTTCTTGCTCCTGGGAGGTGCTTCAGGACCTGGGTTCTGACCACCTACCAATTCTTCTATCTATCCCTCTTTCTCCGGTCTTTCACCCCAACGAGCGCCCCCCTTCCTTCAATTTTCAGAAAGCTCGCTGGGATGACTTTGCCTCCTACTTTGACTCTCACTGTCCCACTGCAGAGGATAACTTGTCTCTTTCTCTTTCCTCTGCAGCTGCTCTCTTTACCTCTCTGGCAATGAATGCGGCCAAATCTTCCATTCCTTACGGCCGCATCAAACGCCCTCCTAAAGCCTGGTGGTCTGCTGAGGTGGAAGAAGCGGTTGGTGAAAGACGCAGGGCTTTCGCTACTGCTCACAGAAGTGATGAAGATCGCCAGGCTTACATCTCCGCCTCTCGACGTGCCTCGTCGGTCATTGCCAAGGCCAAGGCTGAGGCATGGCAGACGACCTGCACTTTTCTTTCACCTAAATCTAATCCTAAATCTGTGCACTCTCTTCTTCGCTCTATTGCTGGCTCTCCTTCCTCGTCTTCCTCCTCTCCTAACTTTTCTTCTCCCAGGGAATCGGCTTCGGTTTATGCCGCTTACCTGAGGTCTCACTTTTCCGTTTCTCAGCCAAAGGTCCTGCGTAGCAGAGCCAGAGGCTACCTCACTGAGCTCCGCCGAGCCACGTGCTCTGTGGAGTTTCACTCGTCCTTTTGCTCTCCCTTCTCTCCGGCTGAATTTCTTGCGGCTGCCTCCAACCTCTCCTCATCCACTGCCACTGGCCCAGACAAAGTTGCCTATCCCATGCTAAAGCATCTTCCTCGCTCTGGCATGGATTTTCTTCTTCACATCTTCAATCTTTCTTGGTCTTCACATTCCTTTCCTTCCATCTGGAAGACATCTTCTATTATTCCCATACATAAGATGGGAAAACCTCTCGACTCTCCTGCTTCCTTCCGACCTATCTCTCTCGCCTCCTGCGTATCAAAGCTTTTTGAACGCATCATACTATCCCGTCTTCTCTTTTTTCTGGACTCTAATTCCATTCTTTCTCCCCGCCAGGCCGGTTTCCGCCCTGGTCGGTCTACACTTGATCAAATTCTGTACCTTTCTCAGTCCATTTCGGATGGGTTTAACAAACCCAGGCCGGGCTCTCGGACGATCCTGTCTACTATCGATTTCTCTAAAGCTTTTGACTCTGTGTGGCACCCCGCCCTTTTCCACAAACTTATTTCGGCTGGCCTCCCTCCTTGCTTTGCTCGTTGGACTCAATCTTTCCTTTCTGACAGGCGCGCTTGTGTGGTTTTTCAAAATCACAAAAGCCGTTCCTTTCGAGTCCGTCGAGGTGTTCCGCAAGGATCCGTTCTTGGCCCAGTACTTTTCTCCCTCTTCATCAATGATCTTCCGGCTTCTCTGCCTTCTTCCGTCAGCTGCTCTCTTTACGCTGACGATCTGGCCATTTGGTCCTCCTCCCCCTCGGTCCCCACTGCGGTGGAGGCCACACAAGGAGCTCTGTTTCGATTGGAGCGCTGGTCTGAGTACTGGTGTCTTCCTCTCAATCCGAGCAAATGTGAGGCCTCCTTCTTCTCAGTGGATCCCCACCAGGCTAACCTCCAGCCCAACCTCCTCCTACTCGGCTCCCGCCTTCGTTTTAATCCCACTCCAACTTTTCTTGGGGTCACCTTCGACCGCACTTTTTCCTTTTCTAGGCATGTATCTTCGCTGAAGGCCAAATTCTTCCCACGTCTCAAGGCCTTACGCTGTATCTCTGCTTCCTCTTGGGGCCCCTCTAAGGAGTCCCTCTCTGTTCTGTATAAATCTTTTCTTCGGTCCCTTCTCACTTACGCTTCACCCGGATGGTTTCCTTTCCTAAGCGCTACCAATATCACCAAATTGGAACGCCTCCACCGAGCGGCCAGTCGCGCCATCACCGGCTGCCTCTCCTCCTCCCCTATCCCTCTACTACTCACCGAGGCTTCTCTACCTCCCCTACGAGTCACTCTGACTCACTTCACTCTTTTTTCTCATGAGCGGGCTCTTCGTCTCCCAACCTCGTTTCCCATCTCAGGTTTGGCCAGACTAGGAGTGAAGCCAAGACTGCAGATCGTCCTGAAGAGCTTTTGCGTCCACTCACCCGCTCATGCTTCCTTCTACTTGTTCTAGGGAGGCTCTTGTTGCTTGCCCTCCCTTTCCTCCTTGGAATCTGCCTTTCTTCACGGTGGAGTCCACCCTTTCCTCTACATGCTCTCGCTCTGATCCCCCTCACTCTCGCCAAGGTGCGGCTCTCGCCCACCTTGACTCTCTTCCTCCTCATGATCTGGTACTCTGGACAGACGGCTCTGTTCCTTTTCCTTTTGGCAAGGGCGGCTCCGGCGTTCTTGCCAACTGCTCTCTCTGTGGCTCTGAGGCCACTCTTTCCTTTTCGGCAGGCCCAGTTTGTTCCAGTTTTTCCGCTGAAGCCTGCGCCATTCTGCACGCTCTTTGCTGGTCTCGGCAACACCATAAAGTCTGCCATTTCTCTTCTCTTCTTCTCCTGTCTGACTCTCGTTCTGTCCTCGCCACCCTGTCCTCTCCTCCACCTTTCCTGTTATCTCAAACTCTGTGGCAGATCTGGCAGGAACTGTCCTTCTTCTCCTCCTGTTCTATCAGGCTACAATGGGTCCCCGGACACTCGTTTCTCCCGGGGAACGACACAGCTGATGGGCTTGCCAGACGGGGAGCGCTGCTTGCGCCCTCCGCAATCCCTTGTAGTCTCTCTCTTATCTTTCGTATCCACTCTCGTCTTATCTCGGACTGGAGGCGTACTGTCTCCTCAAAGTATTTTGACACACAGGTTCCCTCAATTTCCACTGAGGAACTTGTGCTCCCTCGTCATGCTCGCTGTGTCCTCTCTCGTCTTCGCTGCAATGGACACAGCCTTCTTTTAGGTTCCTATCTCTCCAGGATTGGCAGAATCGAGAATTCTTCTTGCAGCGCCTGTGGACACTCGTCCCAGGACATCTCTCATCTCATTCTGCACTGTCCAGCTACGGACTCTTTGCGCCGCTCACTCTTTGGCGACTCTCTGTCTCTCTATGACCTCTGGTCCAGACCCTGGGGAGTTTCCCGGCTTCTGGGGCTCCATGGTCTTCCGCCATGCCCCCATCCCTCGGAAGGGGTCGGGTAAACAACAAGGACAGCAATGTTTGAAATGCATGTTTCGATATTTGTGGATATGATTCAGATATGTCACACCAAATCTGCGATGGTGACTTTTCGTGGTAAATATCACGTGCTGTTGAATCATTTTTGAGCTCGATAAATTGCTCTTGCATTTCGTCGGAAATGTCGCTTACATCCAAAGAGTTGGAGAATGGGTTTTGTGCAAGAATAGCTTCTTTTTCTTTGAGTTTATGGAAGTAATGTTGGAACTCATACTCCATGGATTAAAGGTGTTTTATAATAAGTGTCTTTAATGGCTCGTCGATTTTATAACTGGACAATCTATCAAACATTGCAATGAACTATTTTCTGGCGCCAGTTTCGCAATTTTTCGACAAATGCTTTGAGGTTGTCATGTAGTTGAATAATATTTGTGTTCTTTTCTTTTGGTTTAAGATTTAGTATGTTCAACTTTTCGAAAATATCTGCTAAATAAGCAAGACTGGTAATCCAATTGTTATCATTGAAGTAAGATAAAGATTCCTCCTTATTTTTAAATTCCAAGAATAATTTTATTTCATCCTTCATTTCAAATACGCTGTTTAGAACGTTGCCTTTTGAAAGCCTACGCACAGCTGTGTGGAAAAGTAAAATTTCGTGCATTGCATTCATATCCTTGCAGAGTTTTTTAAACTTGTGTGTATTTAAGCTTCCTGCTTTAATAAAGTTGAAAATTTTTACCACCAAATCCTATATATTTTTTAATGCAGTTGGTAAAGTTTTGCTGGCAATGTATGAATAGAGCAGTGAGTACCCTTTGCTTCTGGAGCATCTATGAATATGAATAGAGCAGTGAGTACCCTTTGCTTCTGGAGCAAGGTCCTTTTTTTTGTAAAGCCTGACTGGGATCCCAACATAGCAGGAGCTCCATCGGTACAAACTCTACAAACATCTTTCCATTGCAGTCCATGTGCTTCAAAATAGTTTTCATTTTCCCCATAATATCTGCACTGGTTGTGTCGAGTTCACTACAAAAGAGAAACTCCTCTTTGATGTCACCCGAATGAATGTACCTTACAAATACGAGCAGCTGAGCACATGAGCTAACGTCAGTTGACTCATCAACTTGAAACGAAAACATTGGAGACGCTTTAATTTCATTTACCACCTGTTTCTTAACATCTTCCGACATGTCCAAAATGCGCCTTTGTATAGTATTATTTGAAAGAGAAATCTGTTTAAGTTTCGCTACATTTGCATCCCCGAGAACTAATTTGGCAGTTTTCAACAAACACGGTTTCACAATCGTTTCTCCAATACTATATGTTTTTTTTTGTTTAGCGATTTCCAGTGCGATAACATATGATGCTTCTATTGCTGACACATTGCTTTGATTGAAACTTTCAGTACAATCAAGTCTCTGACGTTTCAAGCCAGCTTCATGGCGTTGGAAAAAAGCTACATCTTTCTCAGCGTGTTGGGGATGCTTTGTTTTTAGTGCCACTTTAATTGGAATGGTTTCATAGACTCTGCACTGAGAACAACGTTGCAGAAAACACACTTGAGGTTTTTCAACACCATTGCTGAGTAAGGAATTTATCTTAAATGCTGTTTAAATAGTACGACCAGTTATCTTGAAGTCATTGTTAAATAGTAATCGCAAACTGAAGTTCTAGTAATCTACAGAAGATCCAAGGACGATACACGAGAGCGTGCAGTAAATGCAGCAGATTAACACAATGAAACAACAATTGAAATATTAGGAATTATTTTATTTTATTATCCCGTTAACTCAAAACTTAACTTAAACTTTCTATAACTATCTTTGAGTACACTATCACAGCATATACCAATTAGTGAAATACAAAACTCGTACCTTCATGTTACTTATTTCATTGTACATAGAAAGTTTGTCTTCTGCATTCTATGAACTTACAGATTAACGATTGAACTGAGATAAATTCTCATCCTGCTTGATTACACAAACGAGATGACATAAGCACTGTGCAAGCTCACTCACGCTTTTGCCAGCCAACAAACCAGTAAAAAGAAATTTAGAACAAACTTAGATGCCCCGCGATCGGCAACTTTCTCTTCAAAGAAAAATTCGACGCAGAAGTGTTAAAATTATTAAAATGCGTGCCGTCAACAGTTCGCTTTGAGGACTGGCCAAACCAAAGGCTTGAAAATTGGTAATTGATCTTTCTCGTTTAATTTTTCCACTGATATACAGTATATTAATTTTGGATTGCGACCCCCTGAAAAGTGCTTCGTGACCTCTTTGGGGATCGCGACCCCCAGGTTGGGAACCACTGTACTACGGTTGACCTCATTATCTTCAACAAGACCAGGCAAGCCACTGACCGCACTTAACTGCCAACTTTTCTCTCATAGAAAATGTGTTTAATCATAATATTATGTGCAGGTTGGCATTCAAAGCAAAGATAGTTGAGGCGATAACCGATAAAGATTATCGAAAGTCCATTTTGCCGAAAGTGAAAGTTTTTAAAAATAAATCAAGAAGCGGTGAAGTAGAGCGGGTAAGAATTCGAAGTTTGACTTTGTTGTTTGAGTCTAGGTGATGCATGCCAATGCAATGACATACAGGGTATCGATAAAGTCTCGTCACAATTTAAAAATACAAAGACAGTTGATGAGATATCTTTTATAGATTTGTTTATTTTAATCAGGGCTTATTTAAGTTTTTTTTTACCTCATTTAATACACCTTTATATGGGCACCGTTAGTTGCACGAAGCACAACAAGACGTTACTCGATTTCTTGCCATGTTCGTTGCAGCATACTCTTATCAATGGTGGCAATGGCATTAGAAATGCTTTGCATCAATTCAGTAATGTGCCGTACCTTTATTCTTTTTCTTCCACGTGGCAACAATTACTGCAAATGTTTGCCCCTGCCTTTCAACTGAATATGTGGCACCACAACTGATTGATTTTCAACCAGCCATCATTTTCCAGCAAGAACACCACTTTGGGCACTGCATGTTCATCAGTTTCTCAACGAGACATTTCCCGACAGATGGATTGGAAGAGACGGACCAATTCCATGGCCCCCACGTTCACCGACATCACTCACCTGGACTTCTTTTTATGGGGTTACGTAAAGGATATTGTGTATCGAACCAAGGTACAACATTACTGACTTGATGCGAAGGATTTCTAATGCCATTGCCACCACTGATGAGAATATGCTACAACAAACATGGCAGGAAATCGAGTGCCATCTTGATGTGCTTTGTGAAACTAACGGTTCCCATATAGAAGTGTATTAAATGAGGTAGAAATACTTTAATAAACACTGATTAAATAAAACAAATCTATATATCTTATCAATTGCCTTTGCAATAAATTTTTTAAATATTAACGAAACTTTATGGATATCCTGTATTGTGCAGTTTTTCCCTTATTGCTCGAGGTTAGAGTTGCTGACGCAGTATTTTTCTGCCACAAAGCATCTGCTTTGCATCGGGCTTGCTGCCAAGAGAACTTGTAGATACTGATTTTTTTCTGGCGACTACCGATTCAACCTAAGGCAAATTTTGGATGTCAAGGTGCGTGCGTTGAAGTCCAGAACACTAGTGTACTTTGTCATAAAATTAAATTTTACATCTGTTGTTGTTACCCAACCACTTCTTCGGGACGAGGACGTGACGGCTTGATTATGAAGCCCCAGAAAGTAGGCAGCTACTCACATGCTGATCCAGGTCATGGCTAAAAAAAGAGAGGAATGCAAGAATAGCCTCTCAATGAGAGCGGTTGAGTGGACACTAAATCTCTTTAGGAGGTCGTGGAAAGCCATGGTTGCACTATTTGTTCAGCTAGTCCTTAAATAGGAACGAAAAAGAGGAAGGGCCCATTTGTAAGAGCAGGGAGAAATAAATCTGGTGACTCGAAGAAGAGGCGAGATACCTCAGGATAGAGGAGAGGAGGCAAGAGACAGCCAGTGATGGCGCTACTGGCCGCTTGTTGAAGGTATTACAACATGGTAATGTTAATTACGCTGAGAAAAGAAAATCATCCGGGCGAAGCATAGATGAAAACAGAGCAAAAAAGCTTTGTACATAAGGGAAAGGTACTGTCTGGAAGGTCCCATGAGGAAGCAGAGATACAGCATAAGGCCTTAACAGGAGTCAAAAACTTGGCCTTCAGCTAAGTACATGTTTAGAAAAGGAAACAGTGCGGTCAAAGGTAAACTTAAATAAAGTGGGAATAGATTTGAAGGAGAGAGTGTAGTTCAACAGGGAGAAGTGGAGCTTAAGATTAGCCAGGAGGTAATCCACCGCAAAGAAGGAGCCTCGTATTTTATTAGATTGAGAGAAAGAACTCAGTGCTCAGACCAGCGCTTTAGCTGAATTATGGCAACTTGTGTACCCTCCAGCAGCCGGATCAGATCCCAGGTCATCAGCATAAAGAGAGCTGCTGATGGAGGAAGATGGAGATGGGGGAGGTCGTTGATGAAAAGAGGGAGAAGGACGGGTCCTTGCGAAACACCTTGTTGGACTCGAAGGAGCGCCTTTTCTCTCTGACAGGCACGCTTTTGAAACACTATGCAAGCGTGCGTGTCAGAAAGAAAAAGATCAAGTTCATTGACAAAGCAAGGAGGGAGGCCAACCAAAATATATTTGTGGAAGAGAGCGGGATGCCAGTCCGAGCTGAAAGCCAAGGAAAAATCGATAGTGGCAAGGATCGTCCGAGAGCCCGGCTTGGGCTTGTTGAACCTTTACGCATGGGAGGGAACAAGATGAAGAATGTTATTTAGAGTAGGCTGACCAGAGCATATACGTGCTGGAGGGCCCCAAAAAGGGTTTCATAGTGTTGGTAGACTGGGGACCCACAGAGAAGACCGAGATGATTCAAGAGGACAACTCTTGGAACGAGAACTGGCAAGATAGTTGATCTATGAGGAGAAGAGAAAAGCGCATTTTAATTGTACCTGTTTGAGGAAGTACTGCACTGAACCGGCCTTTTCGGTCACATTGTCCGCGCACTCAGAACAAAGAAAGATAGGGCCATAATTGCGACGAACCTTTCCGCTCATCAGAAGCAGAAATATAACAAGGCGACAGAGAAAAAGGGCGAACTACTCTTCTGCAGTGTTTCAGATGACAGCATCGCGAAAGAATATTTGATGTAGGCAGTGCCCGGGGTACCTTGAACCTTCGGTAAGGTCAACAGCTATTTCGGCCCAACTCATCGGGGTCGGGAAGTGCACCACCAGGTTGAGGCGGCTGTTCATTGTGGAAAAATTCTACGTCTTTTTGTAAACACTTATTGTTTTCGTAGATGCATGACGAGTTCAGCGTCATTTGCAAAGGGCTAGTGAAGAAAGAAACAAACATCGAGTTGTTTAGCGGATTGAAGGTTGAGCTTTCAACCGGAGAAAGTGGATACGTGGACGGATCGTTTGGATTAAGCGGAAAAGTTAAAATCCGTATACCAGGTGAATTTAATTTTTTTACGACTTGAAGGCCAGCTTTTTTCCTACAAAATCATTTTTGTGCGTCACACATTGAACCTTTTTACCCGTTATGTTTCCATTCCCATGAAAGATCGCAAACCAACAGTTTTAAAAGATTTTTTATGCAACTTGTATTCGTTTTTGTTATTTAACAATGAGCTTTTTTCTAATGCGAATGATAATGGTTTCAACAGGCTTACTGCACGTTTTCATATTTTATAAAACCAGAGTATGGAATGTTCGTGTATGCTACACTTGTCTCCGGTTTTGAAGTACAGGTTTGATTCTAGTTAGGAATGATATCGCCGTGGTACAATGCTTCATAAGTGATTCGTGCCTTGTTTAACCAGCATTCAGTTAATCGATCGCCCGGTGAAGCGGTTTTATGGGGTGGAAAAACATGAATCTTTCCGCAATTAATTTCAATTTGTTAGATTTTGTAGTAAATATACTGTTTTAAGTGTTTTTTTGGTAAATACTTAAACTTTCGTTATCTTAAACCATACGGTAAAAGTGCTGTTTTTGCTTGTTTCTTTGACTTACATATTGGAATTTAATTATCAGATTTTTTGCTTTTTACCTTAAAACTCTAAAAATATTGTTGCAACCAGATCGGATAATCGAGGAAGTACTCTATAGAATGTCAATATTGCTTTTAAAAAGTTGACGCCAATAGTGAGCGCGTCACGATAATGTGGCCGTACAGCTTTTTTCAAACTATTCTAAATTTAAAACCAAAAGTATTTTTTCTTGCAGATGGATTGAAAAGTGAAACAAAAGCGGCTCTCGCTGGCAAAGGAAAAAAAGGAAAAAGGAAAAATGAAGCTGCTGTAAAAACCGCAGATGAAGCTCTAGCTGTCAGTGTTACTATGAACTTCAAGCGATACGTTTATGACCCTTTAAAACAAATGAAACAAAGTTGATAAATATGGGGGAAGGGCAGGAGAATTGATACAAATTTTATGACTTGTGAAAACTAACGCAAATTCAAAACCGATACATCTACCATAGGTGAAGTTGTCATTCGGATGATAAATGACCGAATTTGGCGCATGTAGCACATTGACATTGAAAATGACATGCTATTGCAATTGTGCGCTCAAGCATGAGGTTCTTGAGAGTAGCATCTGGACTGGAAACTAAAATAGTGACTGTGGTCAGTTGAGGCCAAGATTTTGAAGTCTATTTTCTCACCGATAATTGTTTCTTTTTGAAATTAGAGGAAATTTACTGTTGGTATTATATTATCAAAATAAAATGCACAAAGACATCATGAATGAAATGCTTTTACTAATATTATTAAATTACAAATGACATATAATCCGGAATATTAAACAATTTTTTTACGTGGTGAATAGTTAGAAACTCACAAAACAGCAGTTTTGTAAGAGTATCAACCACTTATGAAAATGGAATACCAAAATCAATATGTTCACAATGATAATTATGCCGGTACCGCAATAGCAATAATGTTTAGAAGAAAATATGACCTTGGAATTCAATAGTCGATCTATTGGAAAAATGATTGCTAATTCTCAAATCAAAGCGACTTTCTAAGCGTATTTGCCAGTCGCAACAATCCAACACCAACAACAAGGCCTTGAGACGAGGGAAGAACTTGTCCTTCAGCGAAGATATAATCAGGGATGCGGAAGCGGTCCTTTTTCTGCGGAAGCGCAAAAAATTCTACCGCTTCCACATAGGAGGGAAGAATGGAAGAAAGAAATTGGTTCTGCCATCCTTCGGAGAAGAGTAAAGAGGGGGAGCATAGATATTAAGAAATGACAGCGAGGAGGAGTCGTTTTGAGAGATGTTGACCTCTAAATAATCTGAGTAGAGGTCAAACGAAGAAAGAGAGAAGGTAGAAATCTCAGGGAAGCATAAACCCTGCCTGAAGAAAATGACAACGCCGCCGCTAGCGTCTGTGATATCAGTAGAAAACATACCAGATCGGGAGTGGGTGTCATCGGATTGCAGAGCAGAGAATCCAAGGATCCGGAAAGAGGAAGACAAATTAAGGTTAGATTCCTGGATACAAATAAAGTCAACGGGATGAGACGAAATAAAGTGTAGCAGTTCAGTACGTGCTCCTGCTCGGAGACCCCCAGCATTCCATGGAAGAACCCTGAGGGAGTTAAGGAGGGGAAGAGAAAGCAGGAGGTAAAGAGAAACAGCCAGGAGCATGAGGCAGCGGTTAGGGTGCAGAGGGAGAAGATACAAAGTGGGCGGGAAAAGGATAAGAGGCTTAAAGGCGAGTGTGGGATGCGAGTGCTGCATTAGCAGAAGGGGGCCAGATTGAGCAGTGGAAGTATGCCAGCTGGAGAAGTCCAAGGACGAAGTCACAGTGCTGGTAGGTGTGGGATCTCCAAAAAAAGCAGGAACCGCAGCTCCAGGAGTGAGAGCAGCCAAAAGTTCTGAATCTAGAAAAGGAGAGTAGTGAGCACTTTAAATAAACCCAATTAGAGCATGTGCAGCATTGCACTGACCTACCCCGCCAGGTCACATTTCCAGCGCACACTGAACAGGGAAAGACGAGACAAGGGCTAGAATGAACGTTGCCGCTCATCAGGACATGGAGAAGAATGAGAAGACGGGCAAGAGAATGACAGAAGAAGAAAGAAAACAGGCCGATTTTAAAGAGGCGACGTGCTGCCCCCTCTGCGGTCGTTCAGGGGGTTGCACGGCAAAAAATTGGTTTGTATGAGGGGAGTGCCCGGGGTTACTGGGACCTCGGAAAGGCCAACAACCATTATAACCCAACCCAAACGGGGTTGGGGACCGCACCACCACGTTGAGGCGGATGTTGATTGGTGCAGTTCAATTTTGCTCGCTTTACATGTGCATACTGTATGTACGACAGAAATTTCGCACTTCACTATCCAAAAAGATCGGAATCAATACGTGTTTTGGGGACGGATAGAAAGTCCGTAATGATGATTAGAGTTAAAGTTAACTCAAAGTCAGAGTTAGTTGAGAATAGAGAGGGAAAATCAGCGCTATACGGTGTAATTTGTTGTTGTGACGACAGGTTATTGTCGAGAGCTGTAATATGTGGTCATACGAGTTAGATCTGAGGAGCATTAAGTTAACTGTTGTAAAAGTGGTTGTAAGTAGTGAAGGAACTTGTAATAACTGTTTGTTTGTTAGGGTGTTTAATTATTTTTTGAATTGTAGTAACAAAATATTTGATTTTCTTGCAAGCAATTCGTGATCTTTCAATTTTTGTTAGTGGGAGTTCCGTGACAAACACGAAAGTACATTAGGGGTTCCGCGATGACAAAAAGGTTAAAAGCACTGTTTTACAATCAACACGAGTTCTAATATCTAAGAAAAAGAAACACAGAGTAGTTCGGAACAATAAGCTCAAGCGAAGTAGGTAAAGTAATAGCAATAATGAAGGTTTTTCTCCCCTCAAAATGATGAAGTGTAGGAGAAGGCAGGCTACAGACCCACAAAAATTAAAAAATTGTCAACGTTTTCTCGTTTTTTGGTTTTGGAAGCGGAAGCGAAAGCGGTTGAAAAATAACCGCTTCCACATCCCTGGATATAATATTTAGAAAAGGAAAGAGTGTGGTCAAAGGTGACCTCTAGGAGGAAGTTAAATAAGAGGAGGTGGGCTGGAGATTAGCTTGATGGGATCCATCAAGAAGAAAGAGGCCTAACATTTGCTCGGGTTGAGAGAAAAACATCAATACATTGACCAACGCTCCAGTCGAATGAGATCTTTTGTAGCCTCCACCTTAGCAGGGACCGATGGGGAGGAGGACCAAATGGCCAGGTCGTTAGCATAAAGAGAGCAGCTGATGGAAGAAGGTAAAGATGCAGGAAAATCATTAATAAAAAGAGAGAAAAAAGCAGATCCTTGCGGAACATCTCGACTGACTCGAAAGGGGTGGTGTATTGCAGGAAGATACTCTGGTATTTCATGCATCAAAAAACAATTCATGTCTTGCAATATTTTGCTTTTACAGCAACAAAAACGCCTCTTTTTTGAAAAACCTTTTTTATCATAAAGAAAAAGTAGTGCTTTCCCATTTCACTTTAGAAATTATAAAACTCAAGGCTTTTTTGTGCTATTTTAGACATGTGAATAAAAATGTCAAAAGCCTATGTTATATACAGCGGTCCTCACAAAAAAGTCCAAGGCTTGTTTGAACATGTGCATCTGCTGATTCTAACCTAAATATCAGCAACTGTGTATCCCCTATTTTGGCTTACACATGAAGTATATTAAAAAATGTTTTTATGAAACCTGTAGCAATGATTAGAAAAACGTTATTTCAAATTAAAGAGCCAACGCCTCAATATTTATTTGGTAGGTCTACTAGAAAATTGAAAAATCTGGTAGGAAATTCAGATTTAGTGATAAAGTCGATTAAAATTGTACAAAACATTTACAAACAACTCATCATAATCAGCTGTATTCTAAAGTCGCAATAATTTGATAAAACTTCATATTCTTAATCTTCAGACTCTGGGTAAGTTTTTGCAAAAATTATAAGCTCTGAAAAAATCATTATTCGGTAAATAGAGCTTACAATTCTTAATAAATTGTTTACACCTTATTTTTGAAACTTTGTGATACCTTATTTTTGAAAGTTTTGTCCGGTTTTGTATGTTTTTGTTTGGTTTTGTACGTTTTTTGCTCTCAAACATTTTTGTATGGAAAGTTTCATTCGCTTGGACATTTATATGGTGCTACATAACATACCTTGTTGTGTGAACTTTTGGTATTGTCAATAAAAGTCTTTTGTTCGTTTTTCTGATAGTACGTACGAATCCTGAACGCTGGCGGAAAGAGAAAATGGAGTTGGACTCCAGGAACAAGAGTAGACGAGATTGTATGATGAGCTCAAACAGTCAAGAGACGCTGGAGATGAGAGATGTAGTCCAAAAGGAAGCAAGTGTGTCGAAAGGTTTCCCTCCTTGTTGATGGGAATGATAGATCAAAAGTTCTAGATGGAAGGAAAGGAATGCAAAGACCACGAATGATTGAATATGTAAAAAAAGAAAATTCAACCCAGAGCGAGAGAAGTGCTTCCGCATTGGGTAAGCAACTCTATTTGGGCGAGTAGCAATGGAAGTTGAGACGTTGGCTGCCGCCGCTAGAAATTCAGCGGAGAGCAGAAAGAGGAATGAGACTCTGGAACACAAAGCCCTGCCAGCCTTTGTTCTGCTACGCCAGGCCTTTGGCTAAGAGGTATAAAAGTGGGATCTCAGGTTGTGGGCATCAATCGATGGCGTCTCCAAAGCAGAAGAGCAGTTGGTAAAATCAGGGGAAGAAGTGGAGCTAGCAACGGAGCTATAGATAGAATAGATTTATTTAGGATCAAAATTGGGAGAGAGCGATAAGCCTGTCTTGTGTCATTGCTTAGCCTTGGCTTTGGTGACAATGAAAGAGGCATGCCGAGAGGCTAAATGTAAGCCTGGCACTCTTCATAATTTTTGTGAGTGGAAGCAATTGCCTTGGGTCTTTACCTTGTCGCTTCTTCCACTTGAGATCGGCATTGGATCCGACCACAAGGAATGGAAGATTTAACGCATTCAGTGCCAAAGAGATGAAGAGCGAAGCAGCAGAGGAAATAAAAGGGGAGGAGTATTCTTCTGCAGAAGAACAATGTGAATTGATGTACTTAGCAAATTCATCCAACAAGCTTTCGGGAAATTGAAAGAAGGAAGACGTCATGCGGTCAGAAGAGGGGGAAAAGAGGAACGGTGACCAAAACACAAGTCGCAAAGCACCTCTCAGGAGCAGGAAAGAGCAAGAGAGGAGGAAGTAAAGGAGATATCACAAGAGAAGCAGCTTCCGGAGGAACGGTAAAGAAGAGTGGTGATGCCAAAGTCACTAAGGGGAAGGAAATGATCCAATCAAATACTTCATTTCCACGTGAGCCTGAAATTCCTTTCGAGTTTCTGAGAGGAAGATGACAACAAAAGTTCCCCAGAATGAAGTGATTTCTGGGATAAGGGAATACAGAGGAAGAAAAGTAGTCTATTCTAGGATATTATCTGCCAAAGAAGAGCTAGTTGGGGAGCGAAGATGTTTAAGAAAGGAAGAGGGGAGAGGTTTTTCCAGTGAGATTCGCCGGAAAGTTCGCTTGTTGTGTTCTTGGGTAAGGCACTTAACGGGACGCCCCTATCTTTAAGTGGAAGACAGGTGGCCCAGACACCTCGAAAAGGAAAATCCCAAGCGAGTGCGGACGTCCCGACAAAATATAGCAAAACAATTCGCTTTCTCGTGAATGGAGGATAAACATGGACAAAACAACAAGATGTTTACCCCCACGTAATCAGATTTGGGATCAAGCGAAGAGAGAGAAGAGATTGAGAGTTTAAAAAAGGATAAGCCCTGTCTGGCAAAAATAACTACATCATCGCTAGCGTGCTAGTCATCAGGTTACCGAGATCTAAATGGGAAGTGAGTGCAATCGGGTCGCAGAGCAGAGTAGGCTATCCTGGGATCCAAAAAGATGAGGAGGGGTTAAGGTTTGATACCTGGACACAGGCAAGATTGGCAAAAAGGGTGCAAAAAGCGAAAGAGTGGAGCACTCCTGGCATGAAGACCTTCTGCGTTTTATTCGAGAATCTTGAGCGAGTCAGGAGAGGAAGAGGAAGCAGTGGGTGTGGAAAAAAGGCTAGATGTGGAAGAGGGTTGAGGAGAAACTGAAGGAGTTAGTGACATGCATGGCCGAAGGAGGCTAGAAGGTATACCAGCGCGAGGATGAAGGGTAAGAGCTGCACTGGCAAAGGGGTGGTTGCGTGACATGTTGTGAACCATGGACAAAACTGTTCGTGCATTAACACACGTTTCAAAAGCTCTGATAAATTCACGGATGAGTTCTAAAACTGTCAATCATTTTAAAGAGCAAAGAGGAGAGCACAATAAAAGGAAGGGATTAAGTTTCTAGCTCTTCTGTCAAAAGCAAGGAGATAATGACATCCAAATACAATCCAAGAATACGATACAATTTATAGCAGTTACTTCTATGATGTAAATAAGTCTTTGAATGCAGTATAGTTGAATATTCCTTAAGTAAGATGACTTTGCAAACTCGAACTTGAACTTGAAGAACGCGATCTTTTTTCTCCCGAACTCGAACTTGAACTAAAAAAATAAAAATTCCTGAATTCAAACCTGAACTCGAAAAAACATCTATTGAGTTCATGTTTATTAATTGAGTAATTTTGAAAGGGTAATAGTAAGTAATACTTTGCAGTAATGAATGTCTTAAAACTGATCTTGGTATTGAGACAGTTTTCTCGAGTTTTTGTCCTGGGGTTTGATGGTTTTTGGCTTAACCAGGGCTGCGAAATTAAACTCGAAGAACTCAATATTTTTTGGCGAACTTGAACTCGAAAAATTGAAAATAAAGAGCTCGAACTGTAACTCAGACTTGCTTATTTTTTGTTGACTCGAACTTGAATAAAAATCAATCGAGTTCGCAGCCCTCCTTCAATTCAACAATAATTTTAAAGAATGATGTAATATGAAGATACCACGTAAAAAAATGGTGAAGAATAATTACTTATTGTGACAATAATGCTCTAGAATGCATAAACCGGAAAAAATTCCAGTAAAACAGTAAAAAAGAAATAGCTAATTACAAAGGCAAGGTAGCTTTGCACAGATTATTATTTGTCATGCAGTTGAATCAGTCTACCTAAAAAGGCCGAAAATCATCTGTTAATGCGCTATGAATAAATCACTCATGAATTTTCAGATTGATTTTGAACAATTAGTTATTCTGAAAGCGCCCAGATAGGTTGGTAACGTTCCATTGCATATAAGGTCCCGCGCAACATATAGGGTTCAACTATTGGTAAACTCATGTTGCATATAGGGTCCGACCATTGGTAATGTCACTTTACATATAGGGTCCGACCATTGGTAAACTCATAGTACATATAGGGTCCGACCATTGGCAAACTCATGTTACATATAGGATCCGACCATTGCTAAACTCACGTTACATATGGGGTCCAACCATTGGTAATCTCACGGTACATATAAGGTCAGACGGTTAGTAATCGCACAGTACATATAGGGTCCGAGTTTTGATAACCTTATGTTACATATGTGGTCCGACCATTGGTAATTTCATGTTGCATATGGGGTCCAACCATTGGTAATGTCAAGTTACATATTGGGTCCGGCTGTTGATAACGTCATGTTACATATGGGGTCCGACTGTTGGTAATCTCATGTTTCCCATAGGGTCCGACCATTGGTAACCTCATGTTACATTTAGGGTCCTACTGTTGGTAACCTCATGTTACATATAGAGTTCGACCATCGATAACCTCAAGTTACAGATGTGGTTTTTGCCTTACTTTTTACAGTTCAACTTGAGTCTACAGTTCAACCCAGGTTGAACTTTCCTATACTGCCTGCACAATTGGTGTCTACCGAAAACCTGGAATGAAGGAAATTGATATAAAGTGCCTTTCGCAAGATTACAACAACACGAAGTCCATGCTGGCATTGAACTCACAGTTTCCCGATAACGAGTCTCGCCGAAGTGTTTCTTTCAAGGAAACAGAACGAAGAGTTTTACTACCGGTAGGCTTTTTCACAACTGGTATTTTGAAAATCAGACCATTTACAGGTTGGGCAGATTAAGTTATTTGTCATAACAACCAGAGCTGCTTTTTTGTGAGCTATGGTTAGATTATACAATAGGAAGGTTGCATATGACGTCACACATTAGGCGCCAAAAAAAGCGGCTGACCAAAAGTTGTATTTTATGCTGAAGAGGTATAGGGCGAACACCAACTTTTGGGCTTATTTTGAAAACTAATGAGAAATTAATTAAAAATTAAAATGAATTACTGCTAGTTGGATCCTCGGAAACAAATAATTTTAATCAAAAGCAATTTGGATTAGATTAGGTCTTTCAATCGGCTAGTCTAAACTTAGTACTGTGTGCAAATTAAAAAACTGCCCCTAAGAGAAGTGCCATCTAAATACCATTTGCTCCTCAGTTAAAAATAACTCCACACCAATTAAATACTCGTTGGTACATTAGCAAAACAACCATTATCTGATCATTACTACCGGTACCGCAAGCTTGCTTGTTGTGTCCTTGGGCAAGGCACTTAACGGCATGCCTCCATCTTTATGTAGCAAACAGGTGGTGGAGCCAAGCACTCTACCCGTCATGATTGCCCAGTCTGACGAAAGACATGCAAACAGATCATGAGCTCATACACATGAATAAGTGAATCGGTACCGTAAGTTTTTTAATTACCCTTGGACCCTTGGTTCAGCAGCCTAGTAGGCAATAGCCAAAAATTGTTTAAGAAGTAGTTAGGTCAGAGAATTACATTTTTTCTTTCTTTTTTGTCTTTTATTTGCCATATTTATCCTCCATTCACGAGAAAGCGAATTGTATCGCTATATTTTGAACGGGATGTCTGCACTCGCTTGGGTGTTGCCATTTCCAAGGTGTCTGGGCCACCTGTCTTCCACATGAAGGCAGGGGCGTCCCGTTAAGTGCCTTGCCCAAAAACACAACAAGCGAACTTGCCGGCTTGTTCTCCACAATATCCCCGAAATGCCGAGCGTCAAGCAGGGAAGCTTTGGATACTATTTTTGAAGTCTTTTGGTATGACTCGACAAGGGAATTGAAACCCAAGTCTACCGACTGCCAAGCGGACGCTCTAACCACTACGCCATCGCGTTGGTTCTGATATATTGATACGACTAGTCTGCAAGCATTATTGACACAAAGTTTCAAAAAATTACTGATTTTATTCATCACTATCTAATGTAACACATGGCAAACGATACAGAAGTCTGCCCTGTCATTTAGGCTACATTACAATTTGAGATTACAACTTTTCAGTATGCTTGTGCTACTAAATTTACTGTATAATTCACACACTACAATTAACTTAAACTTAGCATTCCCAAACATGCTGATAAATCGAATATGAAACCCTCACAGAAGCTGGCTACAAATAAGCCTGCATGTTTAGCCCATAAAATAAGCCCAACTATTAGCAATAACAAGCAAACCTTAGCACCTCTCACTTACTTTGATTTTGGATTCATTCCTTAACATATTTAACGTTCATTGAACAACTGTCACGTTTATCCATTTGATTTGCAAAAAACGACATCACTTCTATTCAATTCAATGCAAAAAACACTGAAATTGGTCAGCCACTTTTTTCGAAAGCGCATTTTGATGACGTTTGATCACGTGCGTGCAACCTTCCTGTAGCATTGACTTAGCTGCTTAGCCAACTATTCCGACACTTCAATTGTTAATTCTAAAGTATCAGGATTGTCCATATTGTGGTTCACCAAAATCGGTTTGTCAAATTTGCATTGAGATTTCTCAAGAAACTTGTGGATCGGAGCTTAGATTTATATAACAAGCAATGGTTGTGTGATAATTTTAATCTAATACAACGACGCCTAATATTTTAAAGTTAGAGCTTTGAAGATGCGTTGACAGAGATGTCCACCCATCCAATTCCATACTGTTTATAAGCTACTATCAATGAAAATGATTAATTGTGTGAAAAGCATGCCGTTTGATGCAGTGCCAGCAGTGGCTAAAATTTTACTGACACTGTAAGGTGCAGCGAGACATATCAAAAATGCATGCAGGCTGCCAACACAAAATTTTGTGTCCGGTACATCACTTATAAAAACGGAGTCATCGCTAATATTCTATGCCTCTGTTTTAGAATTCAGTCAAGAACAACGAGAAACAATTTTTTTGCCTGTGACTGATGTTGAATAAATTGCTGAAAATTAGTCATCCAATCAACTGCTGCTTTGAAAAACGAAAATGATTGTGCCTAAAGCAAATTTTATGTTTAAGTTTTTCTCCAATCTATATATACCCTTATAATCGTGTTATGGCGACCTTGCGAGGTCGCCATAGTGTAACGCTTAACCTTACCATCTTTACTTGTATTTAAACATTTGTCGAGTTCAAATTTCCTACGTTTTTTTGAACGAAATAAGAATGTTGTTGTTGTTTGGTTATACAAATAAAATGAAAAACATCTGTTTAAATCAATTTCTACCTAAGGTAACCTAAAAATCAAAAACTTTTTTCATTCTTGGCCGAAATCGGTGTATAATCATCAGACCAATTGGTGAAAGCACCAAACAATAACAAAACATTTCGAATTTTGGCATAACACTTGAAAGCGCTTTTGATTTGCAAACAAAAATCCGAATCGTTCCTTTCTAAAATTTGAACTCTTTATGTAACATGAGGTTACCAATGGTCGGACCGTATATGTAATGTGAGGTTATCAACAGTCCGACCCTATATGCAACTTGAGGTTACCAAAAGTAGGACCCTAAATGTAACATGAAATTACCAATGGACGGCCCTATATGTAATGTGAGGTTACCAAGAGTCCGACCCTATATGTAACATGAGATTACCAATGGTCGGACCCTATATGTAACATAAGGTTACCAATGGTCGGGCCCTATATGTAACATGAGTTTACCAACAGTCGGACCCTATATGTAACATAAGGTTACCAATGGTCGAACCCTATATGTAACATGAGTTTACCAACAGTCGAACCCCATATGTAACATGAGGTTACCAACAGTAGGACCCCATACGTAACATGAGGTTACCAACAGTTGGACCCCATATGTAACATGAAGTTACTAATGGCTGGGCCCCATACGTAACATGAGGTTACCAACAGTCGAACCCTATATGTAACATGAGGCTACCAATGGCTGGACCCTATATATAACACGAGGTTACCAATGGTTGGACCCTATATGTAACATGAGGTTACCAATGGTCGGGAGCCTATATGTAACGGAACGTTACCAAGGCCTATCCAAGCGGCCTTCTGAAATGTTAAATTGCTTTTCAATTTCAAAAATCATGAAGGTAAAATTTGAAAAAATTTTGAAGTTGATTATAGAGGCCCCATTTCACAAAATAACCTTTTGTTTCTAACAAAGCTGTTGAAAAATACATCACGTTCAAAGTCGTGTTAGAATGCTTTTTGGAGTTTTGGCTCTGTATATGAATAAAGTTGATGAGTAGAAATCAAAAACTTTGGACAAAAATTCTGGCGGTTGGGCAAATTTTTTTTTTTAAACAGCTTTGCTTACTTTTTTATATAATGCTTCTATCACGTTTTGTCACTGCTATATTCACATTTTTGTTCATTCTGCCAGAATTATGGTGGCGCATTATTGCCAACTTCGCATTAACAGTTTTGCTGCTAAGTTTGGCAAAATTGTTAAAGAATTAGATCAAGAATTTTTTGTTTAGTCGTCAGCAGAACTTAAAAATTAGCCACATTTTTTGAAGTTCTGTTTATCAGGAAAATCAAGATGGATATAGGTTGATCATAATTGCTGAAAGCAAACCGGAAACTAAAGTTATTTAACCAATTTAGAAAACAACTAAATAGTTATTTTTTCAGACCTCCAAATTTAAACGTAAATAGTTACTTACCAATGAATTTTGTTTTGATGCTTTGAATGTACATAAAAGAGATAAAATAAAATGGTGAGAACATATTCTACTCATCAAATGCAGGAAGAACAAAAAGTGTGGTAACTGCAAAGTTACTGTCAGACTGTATTGTCTTCCGTACTGCTGCAATCACCAACACACACTGTGGCAGTTGTCTCAAGCTGCTGTATAGTTTGAACTTAAAATATGAGCTTATGTGCAAATTCTGGGTCTGCTCAGCCATGTCACATGTGGCGTACCAACACTTGTCCTTTGATGAGAAATTTTACTTTTGGTTTCTTGTTCCATGCTGTTGTGAATGGAACATAGCAACATAAATGAGCTTGTATGTCAAATATTGAGGGACTTGTAAATACGTAGACCTCTACTTGGTTTTTAGTGACTAAAAAGCAAACTGAGAAAGAATCATGGTTTTATTTTAAAGAATCAAGCAGAATTTTAATCAGTTTAGATGTTAGCAGGATCTAGCAAAATTTCATGATATTGTGTTGCAGATTTATGTGTTTATGACCTGGCAACACCAATCTGACCATCAAATAGTGGTACTGTAATTGGTGTTTACTATTGAGGTTGTTGTAGATCATAAGCGCTGTTTTAGTTTAGCAGTTTGGCTGCTAAATCAGAATATTGAACTGTTAGAAATGGAATTTTCAATGTGGCAGTTAACAGAATCTAGTGATTAAGAAAAATTTACTGTTTTTTTAGGCAGTGACTATTTTGCCATTGATGGCATTTTAATCTTGCTCTCTATTTTGCCACTAAACGTTTGTAGTTGGTCAATTTTAATGTCATATTAAAAGCATGATTTTAAATTGTTTGTGATTGGCTATTTTTATGTGATCTGGCAAAGCCTTAATCCTCTCTGTATATCCCCCTTACATTTTATATACCAGTATACCTACCCTCTCCCCCACCTGCCGACTGTACTGCTGTACCCTACAGTTAGGTAATTTATTAAAAAGGAACAAATATCTAGCTTGTGGCGCCAGGTGTTATGTATATAATAGGCCAACACGGATACAGTGGTTCTTAACAGATACTTGACCTACTAAAGCATGGAAATTCTGCAATTTTTCTTAAAATAGCCCTATCCCTAATTGTTATGTTACCGTAACTCTTACCCTAACCCCAACTTTAAATGCTGACCTGCTTCATGGAATTTTTGTGTTTCCTTGGTATCCAATTCTACAGAATCCTTTTCACCAATTTTTGCATGTTAGCTTTTTCCTTTTTAAACGTTTACAAACTCTGTGATATTCTCCAAACTTTTGTCAAACCCCACAGTCAGTTTGCTGCACAATGATTGCTCTAGAATATATTATTTGACAGATTGGAAACCAGAAATTTTTGACTGTAACAAAGTTATTTGACTGTTTAAAAATAAGTCAATTGCCAAGAGAAGGTGAGTGCCAAACTCTGGTCTGGTAAAAAATTATTTTAAGATCAGAACAATTTTCGATGTTGTTTAAAAGTCACTCAGGTTTTCCCCAAAAATAGGTATTTTTGAGAAAACAAGGATTGAAAAAAATTTGCCTTCAAATTTTAATTGTAGATTAACATCTCCAAAGTTCTTTAGGCCATGTCCTATTAAAGGTTCTGCTAAATAGTACATGTATATGATGTGCATGATGACTTATGGTGTCAACTAATCTGAAACCTTGTCTAACCCTAACCCTAACCCTAAACTTGCATATTGCAGACATGTAGTAATCAGAATAATTCACCCATTAGTGAGCTGCAGCATTCCAGTATATGCCAGATATGCCATGGCTTGTTATTTCAACATTAACGTATAAGATAGAGCATCCCTGAAACTGAAAAAAGTTAAATATAAATGAACCACATGCCTAGAAAAGTTGACAAATGCTATTCTAAATTTGCCTAAACCTCTACCACCTAAAAACTGACATACTCAAGGGGCCAAGGTTTCAACAAGAACTTGCCGTTTTTGGAAACGACTTTTTTCTCTGTTCATAAGCGCAAAGAATGTGTGGCAAAGAGCAGGGTAAAAAGGGTGTAGAGATTCACTGTAGCACTTTACTGATTTATGCATTTATGAATGGCAACATTTATCATTGGCCTAGAAGCATCTGGCACTTGTTAGTTTGATTAGATTTAATGAGTTTATATGGTGACAGTTCTAGTTAACTATTAGTAGATATAAAGATTTTTAGGTAAGAATTACGAGCCAGATTGCTTTTGTGGCATTCTAGTGTGTAAAAATGGGTCACATTTGAGGAGCAGTGTATTCCAAAAACACTGCAATTTATGATCACTTTAATGGCCCCTTAAATCAGAAAATTCAATATTTTTTTATGTTTTTGCTTAGGTGAAAACATGCAACAAGTTTTTCACAAAAGTGCACTGCCTTAGGACCACATAACATTTGTAGATTTACGTGCTGGAAAGAAGCTGCACAAATTTGTATAATATATTACCTAGTCAAAGATGAGTGTTGCAGAGCATGCTGTAGGTGCTACTACAGTAGCACTGGCTTCAGGCCAACAATCGATTTCAAACTCTGAGGTAAGTGCCTTGATACAAAAATGATGTCTATTTCTATAACTAGCTGATATTATGTTAAAAAAGTAAAATGTAAATATTAGTGCATGGCATTTTGTTCCTTTTTGTGGCCAGTACTAAGATACGGAAATCCAGATTTGCACAAATATGAAAATTTGTGCTGAATATGAAATAACTGAATCACAGAAATTTGAAAATGCATCCTTAAATCGAGGAAATACAGAAATCCGGGTTGAAATTTTGAATTTTCAGAAATCAGAAATACTATCGACCAGAAAAGTAAGGAAATTACAGGAATGACTTACAGAAAGTTATGAAAATCACACAATTTACCATAATTTAATAATCTAATTTTATCCAATTGAGTGGCAATATTTTCGGTTTTTTGTTGACTTCCATAAGTTTCTGTATTTGTACGATTTCCATACTTCTTTAGTTATTAATTTTCCATGATTCAGTAATGTCTTATGTTAGCATGAATTTTGGTACTTTAATAATTCCATGATTGAGAATGAGTTTTCAAATTTCTGTGATTCAGCTGTTCCATTTTTCAGTGTGAATTTTAGTAAATTTGCATATTTTATTGCTGCCTCATTTTGTAGTAGACGATGCTATGAGTCGTAGTTGGTGTAGCTGTAATTTTTCCAGACACAAAAATGTATGACCTTATTTCAAAACTGTATTATGTTCCCATATGTATTTATCAGAAAGGGTTTCCAGAATTTAAAGAAGTGTAATGCTCCAGTAAAAAGCTTGGTCCTAAAGCAAGCAAATATTTTGTAGTTACAAGTAAATATTGGTTCACTCTAAGTCTAAACCAGCTCGTTTAAGCCAGCAAAAGGGGAAAAGTAAATGTTCCATTTATTTCATACCTAGGATCCATTGCTCTTTAACTAGTGAAGTACTGTACTGTAAGGGTCTCAAAATATGGACTTTTTATTTATTTATGGTTTATTTGTTAATGCCAGGGTTTCCTAACTGGGACCATGTGGTCCCCTAAGAGAGGCACAAGTCATTTTGGGGGTCCATGACTACAGGTATTCGCTACAAAACTATAGTTTTGTTGCAAAAATGCAAATATATTTTATCAATCATCAATACTAGAAGTAGAAATTGTGTTGGTGTATACAGTAGTATTTACCTTGCTATGTCCAAGACTAGCCAACTGTAAAAAGCCTTGTTTGAAGAGTCCGAGAGCAAATTTTGCACCGATTGTTTTTCTTAAAAATTGCATAACTTTGATTTTGTTTGGTTTGTTTTTGCTTGCCATCGAACATGGTGAATAAAATAACAGACGTAAATTGTTTACCACAAATGCTTTTATTGATGGAGCAGTGAGCCACTACTGGTGTTGAGTGTCTTTCTAAGGGGGCTACAAACCATTAAACGTTGAGATACACTGGTTTTGCAAGGAATTGTTGAGTATTTTGTATATGAAGTCAAAGTACTCGCAGATGTCACCTACAAGGCATTTATTTTTAGCCCAGAAGCCTCGAATAATCAAAGTGTGCCTCAAAGCATGTTATAGCAGAGCTTTTCATCAAATAATAATAACAATGCAAAAAGTAATCGCATCAGTACAAACAATTAAATTAATTGGTACACAGATATAGGTTAATTCAAAAAGAATGCACCAATTTTAGCTTACTGTATCTTCATAACCACAAATTGCCCATGAATCATACACACATCAAATGATAGGGAAGGAAAGAAAATTTTGGAAATTGACACCATTGTGACATAGACAAACAGACCTCTGTCATGACACGATTATGCAAACTCGCAATTTCCACCACGGTTGTTTTGTGTTCTTTGTTATTATGTACACGATGATAAGTGCACAACAAAAGTGTTTCTGTGTTCTGCAGTTCAGCAAAACTAAGTCTGTTATTTCAGTGCAGCAGGCGTTCCAACATCGTTGTCGTAATACTGCTCCAAGTGTCAAAACATTTGTTGTTGGTGCAAACAATTTGGGGAAACAGGCTGCTTGTATAAAAGGAAGAGCCTGCGACAACCAAGGACTTCAGAGGAGGAAGTCATAAAAGTTCAAGAGATTTTTTGCAAAGCCCACAAAAGTCCACTCGTCATGCCTGGCAAGAACTTGGGATCGCTCAATCAACTGTATAGCATGTGTCAAGCCAACATTTGGTCATGCGACCATACAAGTTGCATTTGGTGTAAGCTTTTCTTGCTGGTGACAAGCAAAGCATGTGAAATTTAGTAATGCCATTTTGCAGGACATGAAAGATGACAAACCATGTTTGATTTTTAATGATAAAGCAACATTTTATATCAGCAGCAAAGTTAACCATTACAATGTCCAAATGTGGAAAAACATCACATCACACAAACATCATGTGACATCATCGTGATTTCCCGAAGGTTAACATGGTTTGTGCCGTTTCCTTGAAAATAGTTCATGGGCCTTTTTTGATGAAAATGCTATTTCATGACAAACATATCTTGAAATGCTACCCCAATGGCTTTTTCCCCAAATCAATAAAAGTTTTGAGAATTTCATGTTTCAACAAGATGGTGCATCACCGCATAAGCATTGCAACGTTGATAGTTTACTGAACGAAACTACCTCAATGTTGGATAGGTTGCACTGGACCCCAAGACTTACAGTAGAACTAGATTTGTGGTTGCCAAGATCACCAGACCTTACACCCTGCGACTTTTTCTGATGGGGCTATATCAAAGATATGGTTTTTGTGCCACCATTAGCGACTAGTCTGGATGACCTCAAAAGCAGAATCATGGCAGCAGTAAATTGATTAGATGAAGACACCCTAAGCCAGGGGTATGAAACTCATTCAGTGCTGTGGGCCACATTTACATACCTGGATTTTGTACGGGCCAGACTCCGTTGAAAAAAAAATTTGAGCAGGCAAGACTGTATATCAATGGTTTCCAAACTTATTTGTCTGCTGGCACAGGAAACCAGTTGATCAAATTTCGTGGCACACCAGCCACGCAAATCTATTCCTATGGATGGCAACTGGTATTATTTGGAAATTACCACTTCTCCAGTCAACGATCTCCGAAAATTGTGTGATGGTTACCAAAATGTCATTACCTCTCTCGCCATAACCTGCAATGCCACCCGCTGAGCTGACTTATAGCAGTTGTCGACCATTACTTCATGGCAGCATTTTCTCAATTTTGACAGAAAATTTGTGTAGGTATAAAACACTTTAAAAAGACTCGCGTCACACCGGCTAATCTTCCGCGGAACACAGTTTGAGAAACATTGCTGTATGTATTTCTTTTTTGGAGACTAATGCTTTCAATAGGGATTTTCTCGCATTTTTCACTCAATACCTACTTGAACTTTTTTTTGAAAATAAATCTTCTCATCACGGCGACGATCGCTATTTTCACGTAATCTCAACTTAAAAGATTTTTTTTCTTTCGGAGAACAATTTTTCAAAGATTAAATTTAGAGACCAGGCGTTTGCGCAATGCCACAAAATCCTTGTATGCGGGCCAGAAAAAATTACGTTGCGGGCCACATTTGGCCGCCAGTTTGACATCCCTGCCCTAAGCGGTGTTTGGGTTGAGTTCAATAATCATTTTGATGTTGTTTGTGCAGCAGGTGGAAGGGCACATAGATTACTTATAAAATTGTTTACAGCTTACCCTTCATAACTTGTTACTCTATTTGCTTTTTTTGTGATTGTTACACCTTCTTTTCCATTGCAAAACTGTTTTGAATAAAAATGGATACCAATTGCATCAAAAAAATTTTTGTTCATTAATGAAATTTCATAACTATGACTTCGCAGGGACATGCGTCCTTATGATGCCACGATAATATAGATTTTTGAAAATGCTATTTTCTCTTTTATTTGATATATGTTTCATTCACCAGCGTTTGTTATCAGAGAGATATAGCCAGTAAAAATTGGGGCATTTTTGAATTACCCTGTATATCTTCATCAACATCACAAACCACAATTCTGTCTTTGTGTGTGCATGTGTGTGTGAGTGTATGGTTGATGACGTCAAAATTGAAGATAGATGTTTTGAAATTTGCATTGGTTGACAGTGGAAAGCAGCTTTTTGCATAAACGAAAGGCAGCATCCAACTTACCAACTTCAAGAACTTTCACCCTTTTGGAACTAAGATGACGTCATAATTAAGGATTGGTTGTAAAATTTGTTTTTTCAATTTCTCGAAAAGTTCTGAACATAGAGAGCACGGTTAAATATTTTGGAGAATTAACGAGGTACTTCTGAGTAAGTTATTTCGGTCCTTACGTATTATCGGGAGGACCTTTGATTAGGTTAGGTTAGGGTTAGGGTTAGGGTTAGGGTTAGGTTAGGTTAGGGTTAGGGTTAGGGTTAGGGTTAGGGTTAAGGTTAGGGTTAGTTTTATTGTTTTAACCGTTTCAATAAATAATTTACTTCAATTTTTGAGTCGTGTTTTTAAAGGTCCTCCCGTTAATACGTAAGTACCGTTATTTCTCTTACAATCCAAACTTTATTGACGATGTAACAAGCGATTGAGCGATTTTTTGAAGCATGCTTTATTCCTATTTTACTTGAACGCTTTAAAAGAGCATTGTTTCGTCTATATGCCATCTCGTTTCACTTCATTAAAAACAGCAGCATGCAGCAGCACTGATTATCCACGGTCCTTTTGAAAGCAAACGTAAATCGTAAAGCTTTTATTACTGATATGCCGCCTGTTAAAGTCAAATGATGTATTACAGTACTTATGTACTGTTTTAAATATGGCTTTCTTATAATGCAATGGCAAGTGCAAAAATTGTGACAACTGAACTGAGGTGGATTCCACATTAAAGTACCTTGGTAGTACAGTCATGTCGCACAACTGAGCACTCTTAACTCCCTTAAGTATTTGTATCACGTGTGGGAAAGTGGAAGAAATTTCCGAGTTTTGTGTGAAATCTTGCAGGAAGAAGAAATAAATGATCCTCTTCTTTAGCACAAAAACTTATTCGATAGGTTTTCTGCTGAAGCTATAACTTAACTTAATGTAGGAAATGAACTGTTGATACTGGACTCTGTGCTCCCGATCAATTTACCCTCCCCTAGCTGCGTTTATACTGGGAGCAAGAAACATTCACGCAATTCAGAGACTTTAGTTTTATCACTAGGGCTGGAATCACGAGAAAGTTATAAGTGGTAGACCAATTGTTTCATAGCTTAATTCCAGTTAATACATCAATCACTTCAGCATCCCTCTACAACTTTGAATTTATGCCCTGATACACTTAGTCGTATAAATACATGAAACTTTGATGAAATTATTTGCTGTTAGTTAGTAAGCACTGTTTTAATGTATTAGCAGAGAGGTCGGTATTATGGGCATAGTTTATGAAATTCAAACTTAGAGGGAAATCAACAGAAAACATTGGTCAACAGGTCTAATCACTGCATAAAATGTCATAGACACCAAATGTACAATAGTACCTATAACGAGAAATTTATTTCTTGAAAATGGGTTGTTAACCCAGCCGGGCGATTGGACGGAAGAGGTACAAGTACAAGGTACTCGTATAGCAGTAACAGATCCACAAACTTTTGATGGAGAGGGTGAAAAGTCTAAATCAACACATTGTCATTGAAAGTGAAGGCCATTTTGTTGAAATTTTGATTTTTTAAACAAAATTTTTTTAGACTTCTACAAACCAATAAGTTTGCAAAATCTAGACCAAGAAAAACTGGTGGCTGGTATGCATTCCCAACATTTCCTCTTGGATCCAAATTCAAGTATTACCCTTTTTGCTCTATTTCGGGACCAGAGCTCATAGGTGTAGCCAAAATATTTGGTGATCGTTGTGAGGGGAGGTTGCACCAAGTCGTGAAATGTGTGTACCTCTAAATAGCATATTTATGCGGTCATAAATCAACAACAATTACAATGCCCACCTCCAACTTTGACCTTGCATTTTTGAGATGTTGCTATTTGCTGCAAGGTTCGGCTGTGCTAGAACAGAAATGGTCTCGGCAAACGCTGCTTCAAATATATCGTTTTAATTGTATTATTTTAAATATTTTTTCAAAATGTGTCTACTATGCCAACCATTGCCCATCAATTCATTTATCTGTAATTGTGTTACGTTTTGAACTTGGTGCAGTTACACCATCTTAGTCTTCGTTTTCGTCATTTCGGGGCGCCCAGAATTTTTAAAACAAATATTTAAAAATTGATATTGCTAAGGGCATATTTGGAATGTATGCGGGAAATACTGTAGATTTTCTTGGTTATGGTATGTTAGAGTAGATTTGATTTTGTGTGGGAAACCCATGGAATACTGGTGTGGATTGAAGGTAGTTGAGAATGCTGGTGAGGCATCACCATATTTAGAACTGTGAAAAACAAAATGTAAATACTTTCATTTTTGCATTATAAATTTGTCGGTTTTCAGGCGTCTAAAGATGCTCCAGAGAAATATGAAGGTTTTCTAATGAAGAAAAAGAAATGGCCACTGAAGGGTTACCACAGGGTAAAATACTGTAAATTTTATTTTTCTATTATTTACCAGATTAAATTTTATTTCTGCCTTATTTACCAGTTTAAATTTTGCAGAGATACTTTTTGTTGGAAAACGGTTTTTTGAAATATGCCAAACATCCGCGTAGTGTAAGTATGAGTCATCGTAGAATATTATGAAGTGAACCATTATTAGATTCGTTGTGACCGCCTTGACGTTTGACAGGTGACAAAAAACAAACTACGTGGTTTGATGGACATGGGTTTGAGTGTAATGTCAACGAAGAAGAATGCACTGACCATTGATCTTGATGCTGCAGACACGATTTTTCATTTAAAAGTATGCTATGTTAAGCGGCTCTTTAGGTATTTTTGCAAAAAAAAATGTAAAAATAAGCAGTAACATGTATTAAAAACGCAAACACAAACCATAACAACCAATGACTTACTTTAATTTTTTTGTAAAAGCCTCTCTAGAGCCTCATAATACTACAAGGCGAGGTATTTTTGAATATACAAGCTATAGTGGTTGTCGTTTCGTCGTTATCTTTTTCTTCTATTTTATGTTCTCGTTATGCCTGTTTTACCTGCGTTTTTTGAGTGGTACAAAAACCGAAGAGAATATATTGCTGTTTAGTCCTAACAAGTTATTATTAGCCAACTAATTTGGTAAAGATTATGATTTTGCATTTATGTCTTATTTGAAGGTCAAGTCCACCAGTTTATACCAGTTGTGGGTGACAAAACTTCGTCATCATCGAGATTTTCGTCTTCATGAACTCAACAAAGACGCAACTCTTACACACGTGCACGCTTCGTCTGATGCTATTTCGGTATGTTAAGCGTTTTACTTTTGTTTTGATGCTATTTATTGTGCCAAACGATTTTGTTATTTAGAGCCCTATTTTATCATCCAACGGTAATGAAGCCGAACCGTCTTTTGATCAAGAGAAAAATTTGGAAACTTGCAGCCAAAGTAGGAACATCAAACTTATTTTTCTGCTTGGTAGAACGGTTGTTTTTTGGAATCACAGAACAAAATCGTTTTATTCGTCTGTTTTGGTGGTTGAATTGGTGTCTTAAATTTTGAATTTATTCATTCATTTTAGTCATAGCGAATCATTTCGCAAGCGGCTGTGCGACTGGGCGATATTGTTGTTACGCTTGCCATGTTATTGCGTTTGTTTTATACTGTTGCGTATATGATTCTATGCTTCTTACTGCATTTTTGTTGTAAGAAAATTGTGACATTGCAAACTGGTACAGGTTTAAAGCAAGCCCAGCATGAAGTTCGGTTGCTGGAGAAAATGCTATCAGAACTGCGTGAAGCAGGGGACGCGGCCGTCTCTGCTTTTCTCACAATGCCTCCCACGTCTCCCTACTACCTTTCGAAGAAGGACAAAGAAAGAAAGTCGAAAAAATCTTCAAAAAAAGCGAGCAAATCTGTCAGTGTCGTTTCTACGAATGATATCGGCGTTCACTTTCCGGTCAACGCAACCGGATCAACTCCAAACTTTCTTGGTTTAGATAAATTTCAGGTAGGTTTTTATCTGCTACGTCTTAAGCGCTGGGACAATTATAAAATCGTGACGTAGTAAATTCGGTTCTGTATTTTAATTCTATTGTTGAACGTCGAGCAGACCATTCTCAAAGTCTGAGGCATAACTCGACACGGAAATTGAATCCAGGTTTACTGGTTGCAAAGTGGACGCTCCAACCACTTCACTGTCGCGTTAGTGTTTTAACTCTTAGAATAGCATTGCGCATAGAACTTGTTTTTTAGGTTTCTGATTCCCTTGACTCAATGCAAGCGTTAAGTCGCAGCAATCCTGACATAAGTTTTATTTCAAATCCGGCTCTAAAGCCAACGAACCTGGGAGACGCGTTGACACAACGCAATGCAGTTCAGGTGAGTAAAGTACAGTATTCAAAAAAGCTAATAGCCGTTTTCCGTTACTTGAGCGGGTAGATTCAGTAGTTACTTACTTTTATCCTCACAATCACGCTGTAAACTAATGGAAGTAAATAAGAACGGCTACCACTTTCCTGGTCCCTAAGGCCTTTAATGGAAACTGGTATGAACTCGTTTGCAATCCGCGTTCAATATGACAGTTAAGTACGGTATTTGCGTGTTCAATTACTTAATGCTAGAGTGTATTTGACCATGGCGTTTTGCGTGGGTTGCTTGATTGATCGTGAATTTAGTGGGTTTGTTGCCTCATGTGCTGCGCTTGCAGCAGTGTTTAAAGCTTTAAAGCGTTTTGAAATCACCTGTTATAGTCATTGATCAAGTCCTGCACATCATTATGTACTAATGAAGTGTAGGTAGAAGTTTTGCGGCCGTGCGCTTATAAAATTTTTGCTCTTTGACCGGTTACCGTTTTTAATGCTGCTATGATGTAAGAGTGTTTTCTGTTGGCTTAAATGCATAGTGTTTGATCTTGGTAGCGTGAGTTTTATCTTCTCAAACTAACCGACTACGGAATTAGGCTTCTCGGTCTGTGCAATCCACACCAATGCATTCCCAGCCCAGGACAGCCACACTTTCCGAATCGTCTAATTCATCCGCTTTTTCTTTCACTTCGCTCAATGACTTCACAGACAAGCAAAGACGTTTTGTGGCATCAGCAACTAATCGTAAGCCCACTTTATTAGTTGCCGTCGCACATGATTGTATCAGAGTGAATATGAGTTGGATGAATATTCACATCAACCTCATATTCACAGCTTTGAATATGTTATCAAATTTAGCTGTCGCTCTATTGCCTAGGTATGATGTGAACAGTACCTAATGATTGATTGATATTAAGACCTCATTATTTCAAACGCTTTTTAATAATAATAATAAATTAATTTGCATAAAAATAGTGAGACTAAAGTTTGAAGGTGAGAATGCTGCCATAAAAAGCTCTGAGCAAAAGCAAGTTTGCGAACTGTACAAACACGCCACAGTCCAAGTAGAAGTAATTACGCTACTATAGTTTTGACGATAGTTGTTTAGTCTTCATTTTTTGTAACGCACATTAGTGGCGTTGTAGCTTCAGTTCGGGTAACGCCGAAGTAATGATTGCGTCACGAAAAGCTTTAGGCTAAATAGCCAGTTTCAAGGCTGTGGTTGGAAACTCAACTACAACGTCACTGACATTCGTAACGAAAGATATTCGGAATTTGAAGTACTGTGTTGGTTTAGCAAAAAGGCAGATAGGAAAAAGCGAGTGGACTGTGGCAGATTCACACTAAACCAGCGAGCCTTCTACCCCACAATGGTCTGGGAAAAAGTGTAAAATCTAACTTTATTTAGCCTGCCTTAAAATCTTCTAACACCGTTAACTATGATTGCGTTGTGTTTTTCGTTTTCATATACTGGGCAAGATGCGTTAATGCGCAATTTCCTGCTTCCCAATCTAGCTATCGATTAGAAAAAGTGTTGACGAATTCAAAGATGTAAAGAACGATTAAGCTTTCAACAACTCGTTCAATTGTGCGCATCTCCAACAACAATATAAACTTGCAGGTTTTAACTACTCAGTTGCAATAAGCATTTAAGTGCACAATTGCTAGTTTATGAGTGAATATTGTTTTTAGTGCAGAATTCGCTCTGTGCCATCTTCGATGATCTAAAGCATTTTGATGAAGTTAAACAAAATCTATCAAAAATGACAACAATGAAAAATACCATTGCCCAGGTAAATGCCTGATTTTACGTGAACACAGTTTTGCAAGCCAATGCCACCCATCTATTGTATATTGTAAGGTTGGCAGTTGCCGCGAATGTCGTACGTCAATCGTTATGCTTGGGAGCTTGACTGATGTCGCTCAGCCGTATCTAAATCCCAGTTAAATACAGAGTAGCAGTCAAGCGCTTCCGCGGAATTAAAAGGAAATTCTATTTCGGTTACTCACAGTGCACATTAACCTAATTATTTCACCAGAACAATATTTTCTTTTTAGCGTCGTGTGTCTGATTGATTGCTACTTTCAAAATGACCAGAGTTAAGGTTTTTTTTAATCATACTATGAATAGAGCTGGCAGATTTTAAACTTCGAACCCTTTTGGACAAATATTAATGCTCACTCCGTGTGGTTTTTAAGCATGATCTGCGCGTTCATAAATCCAAAATGTTTTCGTTGTTCCACAACAGCAGATTCTGATTGAAGTTCAATGTATTTCTTTTTTGTGATCCGTATTGCTTTTGTGTTTTTGACCATGCTTTATGGTTTAGCGACTTGCTTAATTTCAAGCTATTTTCGCTTCAGGCCAGTCATTATTGTGCATGTTGTCAAAATACTCGACGACATTTTGTGTTCCGTAGGCACAGCTATTAACCTTCAAATCTTTGTGTGCGTGTTGCAGGTTTTGTTTAAAAAGATTGAGAACGTGAGTCTTTTTCGCTGCAACAGTCATCGACTTTCATGTCGGCAATGTGAAATGTTCAAATACTGAGTAGTTGAAGACTGGCTTTTTATTTTAATTATAATCTCCTGAGTATCACCTTTCAGGCATCGCGGGTAAAAACATTTTGCCTTCTGATTGCCTGGCGTAATAACAGTTCATGTAAGGCCTATCTATACGGTGGCTTGAATGATGTAGCTTGGCGTGGCGCCATTACCAAGTCATCAACTTTTAGGGCTAGTCAATCTTTTCAGTTCTTCCTTGCCCCACCAATGCGAAAAATCGGTCAGCTTTGCTTCAATTTATGCAGCTCAAACAGACTTTATTCCGCTTTTATCAACACAAGCTGATTTCAGATGAAAAAATTAAATTTTAACAAAAGCGCTGCCAAGGTTTTAAATAGTGTTAGAGCAGAGATGAAAGGCACTTTATTTTTGCTTTCCTACGTAATTGCTTATTAGCACTGTGGTTTTTACGCGTGGCTTGGCGCAGAATGCGCTCTTCAACGTTTTCTGACTACGCGCATGTATAAAAAAGCATGCGTTGTTTTGACGAAAGGAAAGAATTAATTACCTGGCTTAACAAAAGGCTTATTGTTGTAGCTAAACAGCGAAAACCACGACCTGCGAACGCGCCTACAGCGAATACACACTGAATCCACTCTCACTGACCCAGCAATACCTAGTGGGGGACAACATTCCATGATGGTCAAGCGAAGACTAGTAAGTTGTCAGTATCATTTCTAATGCACTTCAACCGAAATATAGAACAAATACTAAACGAGCGCTTTATCAAAGGCAATCAGTTGCAATAATGCTGCTCCGTTGGTGTCCATTTCGTTAACAGCTTTCATTTATGTGTTGGTGACTTGGTGGTAGTAAACAGGTTGGGCAACCAAAAGCAGTCGTATTCATTTCTTTTTTCTTTTTTTTAGGGGGGAGGGAGATGAATTACAAAGCAACTACATGATTTGTGTACTTCGCGAGGTAGAAAAATGCGTGCTCACACAATTCAAGCCCGTTTTACTGCGTATATATCCAGCTTTATAATCTGTTGCATTGATGGTTAGCAGTAAACGCACACCGCATTACCAAGGTTCAACCTTTTCGGACGTTGATATTTCATGGCTTATTCTTTTAGACGAGCAAGACCCTGTTGAACCGCTATTTGTCTGAAAGCCAGCTATCTGTCAGCGAATCGGTGTCCGAAATGTTTTACGACGCGGAGGAATATCTTATTTCGGATGAAGAAAGTACAACGTCGGAAGAGGTGACGTCCAAGGGCATTTAATTTTACGTATTCCTAGCGGAGTTAACATAATAACAAATCTGGCATCAATCCATATGTGATGTAATTGCCACACAGGCTATATCACTTGTCCTCATCTCTTGGTTCATTTTGCTTTTGAAGAGATTGTTTCGTGCTGGTTGATCGTATAGCGCCATCTGTGTTGGCTCGATCACTGGTAGCGTAATTCCCTCTCTGATACATTATTATGCCTTCTCCGAAGTTCGGCAGTGATAGCTCATCGCAATAAGTCGGTGGTTGTATAATTTCGAGGTTGTGAGTTTCATCTCTTCATCGTCGTAAAGGCGCTATGCGATAACGTTTCCGCTTTGTTTCAATGACGAGGCAATGCCGGAAATTTCGAAGCGGGTCTGAAAACAAGTTGTTTTATGCTTAACTTGGCAAAACTTTCGTTTAACCTCAGGGTAAATTACAACTATTAGTTGGTGGTAACAGTGCCGTTTTGCATAGGAGAGCGAGACGGGTGAAGATGACGTACCAAGTGATGTTGAACTCTCAGACGGTAGCGAGACGATGTCAGCTAAAAGCAGTTAGTTGGTTTTTGATTTCTTTTGTTTGCATGGCACAGTCCTACTGGTAAATTAACCAACGTCAAATTTCTTCTAATTTTGGCTTGTGCCGCTATGCTTGAGGCAGATGTACTAACTTTCCTGTCATGATCTTGCAATTGAAGTAATGACTTGAATGCTCAACTACAACTGTACCACTTAAGTTAGACGCATTTGAAGAAATTTGCACTTAATTTCAAGACGTGTTGATTTTTACCCCTGTCGCAACAATATCTATATTTGGCTATGAATAAGGCATGGTTAGGTTGTACCTTTGACTTTACTGTAATTGATATCCTATGGGTTATTCTTAAGAGTTGAAATAGAAGCTTCTGTTCTATAGCATTGCAATCATAAACATAAAAAGGCATTGTGATTTAACAAGTGCACCATTATTTCAAGCTTACGGTAAGAATCCACTTTTTGGCAGATAATCTTAAATTTATGAGCGCGACTATAATGTCATTTCATTGGTGCTTTGCTTGTTTTCTATATTTAGCACTTAAAATGTGATCACTTGCACCGCACTTTGTCGCTATGACATGTAACATCGATCACAGCGTTTGAAGCCAGCACGTTTAAATTGCTTACAATATTAATAATTCAACTACCGCCAGCATGCAGCACGGTGGCTGTATTCGTGACGAAATTTGCTCGAAAGTGTGGAATCTAACTCGGATTGTGTTATTATATTATTATCGGCTTTTAATCTTTATTCCAAAAACAACAGCCAAACAACTTGTTCAAAACATACTGCAAACGTTCCAGCCCTCAACAAGTGTCATTTTAACGCAAATGATGTACAACAAAACGTTTGACTGATCAACTACGCCATATTGAATCCACTTGAACAGTATGACGTAGTTCAGGGGTGGGCAAACTGCGGCCCGCGAAAGCCTCAAGCAAATGATTAAAAAAAAAAAAAATTATGTTGAAGAACGTGATTGGGTACATTTTTCTCATTGATAGACTTTGAAAATTAAATGTGCTTGCATTTTCAATTGAATAAAACTATTTTGATTCATTTGTCTAATTGTTGGTTTTTAGTGTTATACTAAATTTAAAATGCAAATCAATTAGAGTAATATACCCATGCGTTCGTTAAAAAGTGCGGCCCTAAGCTAGCTTCCGTGACTGCGATGCGGCCCGCAAGCTAAAACAATCGCCCATCTCCGACGTAGTTGATAGTCTGCCTTTTTGTTGTACGTCATTTGCGTTGAAAATGGCACCAGTTCAGGGGCCAAACATTTGTAGTATGTTTTTGACCAGTAGTTTGTTTGGTATTTATGGAGTAAAGTTATTAGTTATTCATAGTTATACCGTGTGCTTTTAATCTTTTGATGAATTGAGTTTGCAAACCCCATTCGATGAGCAGCTAGAGCCTTGGCAATGTCTGATCACTTTTGAAGGCGCCTAACACCAAAATTGAAGAGAAACAACGTTTTTTAATTCCCAATCCGATTTATTTTCAAGTATCATTGTCGGTCGTCAACATCGATCTTTGCAGACGTTGACGCCTCCACCTTTATGTGGCAGGCAGGTGGCCCACCCGTACTTCACCGGATTACAATTGTGAAGTTGCTGACCCAGCATGTCGTAAAAGACGGCTTTTGGGTACCCACCGGTGGCGGTCCGCCTTGTTGGTGGTAGGGCTACCAGTCACTCAAGACTGGTTCGAAATGGGCTGCCGTCTTTCCCCTAGCCTAATTTCAATTAGGTTGACGGCATGAACCTGAATTGCCGTTCATGCCGTACCTCCATCCCGAGGAAGAGGAGGGGTAACCACAAACAAACAAACAATCTCTGCAGACGGGGTTTGACTCCTGTCAAGTTCTTCAACGTTGACTTTTGTGTGCAATTATAACTTAGATTGTAAAAGGCAAAATTGTTAAACATAGTGCTGACGGACACTATTGCTTGTTGTGAAGCCACTACCTGCATAGCCGGGTAGCCATGACTCCAATATCGCATGGCAAATCATGTGACGGAGACGACATCGGACAAGTATGAAAGCATTTTGAAATTTTAGTTTACGCTTGGCTTGCGTTGAAGTAATTATATTACAGTGCCTTATGACGTTGAAGAGATTGAGCCGACCGTTTTCAGTCCAGGACGCCGAGTCAAGCTGCCTTGTCATCGTCCTAACGTCGATGTTAGCCTGTGGAACATATTGAAGAAGAACATCGGAAAAGACTTGAGCAAGGTCGCTATGCCAGTCACACTAAACGAGCCGTTGAATGCGCTTCAGGTAAGATACAATGATAAGTTCTTAAACTTCGTTTCTGCCTGTCTAAATTTTATCAAAGTGGCGATGGTACAGTTTGCCCACATCTACCACCGTGTTGAATGGGGCAGGATAAATTACGTGCAGAGATATTGATTGTTCACTTCGTATGCTTCGTATTGCTCGAGATTTGACGTTGCTTTTGCGGTTTGCATTTATATTTATCGCCAACCATCTGCTTTTTCATTAAACTTGTTGCAAGCGAGCTTTTATTGATAGTTCTTACGATTGCCTATCTAATCTCACACTTACTGGAGGAGTTTAACCCTCGACAATGCGCTTTGGCATCTGGAATACCTTACAGCAATGCAGTGAGCTTACAAACTATACCTTTCAGTTACTTTGTGAGGAGTTGGAATACAGCCAGTTGTTGGACAAGGCAGATCAATGTGACGATATATACGAGCAGTTGGTCTATGTCGCGGCATTCGCAATATCTGGTTACGGATCGACGTACACTAGGTAAAAATATTTTGCACCGCGGCGTAACTTTTTTGTGCAGGTTGTGATTTAGTACGCAAGGCTAAGACGATGAAACATTAGCGTCGCATGCTACGTCGCTCTTCTCACAGCCCTTAACAGCTTGCAATACAAGCCAAGGACAGTTCTCATGATCCAGAGATTGGATGTTCACCGCCCGCATTGTTTTTTTTTCCAGAAAAACGCTTTATGTAAATTTGCCCTGATTGGTTGCTGGATGGGTGGAAGAAATGCCACGTGTCGGCAGTTGTGAGAACTGGTGAGCGGTCTCCGTACAAGTTGTATGAGTGGTCGAAACGGTTTTGCTGCAACAACAGCATAAAAACGTACACATACTACACAGTATACCTTTTTCCGTAACATAGTACCAAGCATTGATTTTGAACTCGTTTTTTAGGCTTGTGATTATTTTCAGTTTAACGACCTGATACCGAAAGTACACGTATATAACTGCGTCAATTTTCCGCTGCTTTTATAGTTAAGCTATTTCATATAACATCTATATTTTTAATTCTTAAATCAATATGTTGTCGTTTAAGCGGCTTTGCTGAAATCAGCATCGTTTCTCTTTGTGAAAACCGTCACCACACGGGATTTTATTGGCTGATCAATAAACAATTTACTTAAAAGAAACCGATCGAGGTTTATGAATTTTTTTCGCCTAATATATTTGAGGTTTCCTAGAATTGGAAGTAGTGTTGTTTTCACGTTACTATCTTCGCTTTGGTATTGACAATGCCTACAAAAGTTAGATCAAGAACCCAAGTTTCAAGTCGGTGTTATTACTCCTTGGTTCGACTTACCTGGTATTGTGACAATTATAGGAAGCTTTTACGTGATTCGGGAGACTGTGCTCGATTTTTGGATGCAGCGTGTGGAAATCACTGAGCACAGCTCTTTAGCTTGTTGCGGATTGACCACAAAAAACAGCGAGCAATTAATCTTTCAGCGGTGTGCTGCCAAGGTGGCTCGCATCACACAGAATAGCTTTGCCCCAATACCCACAGAGTTAGCTGTTTAGCTCCGGCATTGAAAAAGTGTCTAAATTTGCATTGTTATAGGGCAGGTCAGAAACCATTCAATCCCATATTGGGCGAAACGTATGAATACATCAGCGAAGACGAGTGAGTTGAGAAAACATGTGCGTGTGTGAATATGTTTCAGGATTGCCTTTAACGATCGATGTTTACGAACGTTGGCAATAATGTGGAAATTACGCAGTTTATAATTCCCACATAAGCTAGAAAGCAAATACACCAGCGCACAATAGCAAGAGTGTGCTATAAGAAGTCAATGTCGACTTTTCAGATTTATCGTCTGAAACATTCGGCGTTTAGTACATGATTTGTTTGCAATAAATGTAATAGCTTTTTGATGAGTTTAAATCTTTGTAGCTCATATCGCTTTGTAGCTGAACAAGTGAGCCATCATCCTCCCATATCGGTATGCCATTGCGAAGGAGGACACTTTGAGTTTTGGCAAGGTAGGATTTAAGAATGATTAAACGAGGAAGCAACCATGCAGCCAAGTAAACTTGTTATCTTCCAACTCGAATTTGCACAACACTGCGATTAGCTGCTGGATTGCAATCGCGAACATATGTATTGTGCTGTGAGCAGGCTTTTTTTCAAGTTTCCTCTATGTAATTAGCTTGTGACGGATATAGATGCAATGTACTGTTTGATCTGTCATCTGAAGCGGTTTTGAACTGAACTTTTACGTGTGATCGTAAAGATTTTCCTGTGACGCAAAGATAAATATAGGTAGCGAGCTGAATTTGTGTGACCTGTGGCTTACTGGTGGCATCACCATCTATGTGAAAGATTTAGTAAGACATCCCAAGTAAGTGGCAACGTTTTCGAGTCGGTTCAAACGCCATTTATTGCGACACTAATCGAATGCTCATGGGTTCAAACCTCACGTTGATTGCGCTGTTTTGCCCTTGAGAAAAGCAGTTGAAGCGGAATGTTGAAACTCGGAAGCAGTTTTGGACAGCTATCCTTCAGTTATCGTTTCGATCGCCATCTTTTGAGACCGGAGGATAAATATGCAATGAAATAATAAGAAACTGTGATCTCTTGCCCTAGGCCACGTAGAAAAATCCTTTCTGATTCGCACCCAACAACTTTTGTTTGGACTAGCGGTTGAGTTACTTGTGTTATCGGCACAGCACATTTTTACCACAACCACTGAATCCAAGCAAGGGAAGTTGCCGTAAGTGTCTTTTCCAAAGAGCGCAATAGCGAAAGCTCTTTAATCAACGACCTATTCGATTGCTATACCAGCACTTGTCTCGTTGAGCATCAGTTTTATAAAAATTTTCTTAGACGCGAGATTCAAAAACAAGTTCTGGGGAAAATCAATGGAGATATTTCCAAGCGGGTCCGTCCACGCTCGATTGAAAAGGTTGGCATGTAGTGTTTCGCATAATTTGATTCGACAAAACCAGCTGGATGAATTTCAAGTAAATTTGAAGTGAAAGCTTGAAGGAAAGCCTTGACGTGTTGATCAGCTCAATTCTGCTACTCGTTTTCAATCGTTTCGATCAAAGATTGTGTAAAGCCAAGCAGCATGAGCTCAGCAAAGCGTCCGTGTTTCATGTCCCTTTCAATATTTTGACAAGTAATGGAGCTACATATCCAGCAATTTGGGTTGGCATTTCGGTACTCACTGATGAAGGTCTGCCTTGTTGATAGTGGGGCTGCGAGACTGTAATTTCTATTCATGGCTGGTTCGAAGTAATCTCATCATGATCGGATTAGCCAGTGAAACTAGATGGAAGTGGGCGGCTATTACTACTAGCACTGTCCATGATCGAGGTTTCCAAACTTAATTTTAGGCGACCTCAATTCAAACAAATATCAAAATCTGCAAGTATTCACGACCCATCCCTCGTTCACATAAATAATAGTTCTAAATCAATCGTTTCCTTCATTGTTGTAACCAAACCTGGTACTTATTGACGCTTTTGCCCATTTTGAAGTTGTAGACTTTGCGTTTGAAAGGTTTGCCTAAATTTATGACGCAATCCTGAAAACAACACGCGAGCCCTCAGCTTGAAAACCATTGATCTAAGACATGACTGTGCAGTATAAACGTGCGACGGTACTTAGGCCCTTCTGCATCAACCATTTCATGAAACGTATGCCATACTGGCAAACTAAAAGTGGTCTAACTTATAAGCGTCATCGCTGATATTAATGTTTTGCAAGAGCCGCCGTAGTGTAGCAGTAGTAGTAGTAGTAGTAGCCGCCGTGATGTAGTGGTATGGTTGCGGGCTTTAGAGAAAAAGGTCCTGAGTTCAAAACTGTAGAAACACCGTTGGCATTCGTCACGAAGGGGATCCGGAATTTAAAAGTGCTACGTTGCTCCAGTAAAAAGTCTGGTTCAAAAGCGAGTGCGGAGTGGTAGACATACATTGAATCAGCACGTCTGAGCCTGCGAAACGCGGGAAAAATGACGAAAAACCGACTTTCTTTTCAAGAGTATCTGGTTAGTGATAGACGCGCATCTTATCAGTAACGGTTAAAGTTTTCTTGACGATGTACATCACAGGCACAATCGTCATTTCCATTGGAAAAAGGTAACTTCATGTGTTCACAATATTGTAGCCGGTACGAGATGGATAGAACATTATGGCGATATGCTGGTGCAAGGTGGAGAAGGCGTTCAATGCAAGATCGTTTTTAGTAAGGTAATCTCATTCTCAAATTCTTGTCAGCAAAGCGATATCTTCTCTTTAGTGTCCGCTCTGGCGACTGGGGCTTTTCTATGCAATTTTCAGGACCACGAATAAATTTCAGCAATTAGTAGTCGTTGCAAGGCAGCAAGTTGTTTTTAAAGATGTTTCAACATAGCGCGTATAAATACTCTTATACGCAAGGCTTTACTGCTGTAACCGAGGTTTTGTTAGTGATTTTAGTAAAGTGGAATAATTTTGGGACCATTTAGGGAGAATTAATTTGACGGACAAAACCAGATTTCTAAAATGAATATTTCTAAGCTTGAATGACAAATTTATATCGTAGTCAAGTAATGAGTGAAGAGCTTTGGCTTCGAATTGATATTTCAAGAAGTAATATCGATTTTTGTTTTTAGAGTGGCTACTGGAGTGGAAAAAGTGGAGAAGTTAGCGGATCAATAATCGATTCTGACGGAAAAGTGCGATATAAACTATCCGGTAAATGGTACGAGGCCATTCAGTGTACAACGTCCGGTGATACGCCATGGGTTGTGTGGAAGTGCAGTGAGTAGATCTTGCAAATCATGTTATTCAACCACTAAAAGCTCTGTATCGGGTTTCTTTTTCATGACATAGCTTAAACTAACACAAGATACCCTATGATGTCATCAATTTTCAAGCCACCCGTTTGGTCTACCACGTTACTTACCATCATCTAGTAATTGAAAATATTAAGCAAAATCGCTTTACGTTAGGAGTTTTAAATGGGCCATTAGACCATGAATCTAGTGGGCCAGTGATAAAAGCAGAATGTATCCGTAAATTCAGTCATTTTTTTCTAAATATTATTTCGATCAAGTATATCAAGGAAACTGGCTGTATGGTTTAGAAAAAGGAAGAGATGACAATAAGGTTCGCATTGAAGCAAGTTGACAACGGGTGCTTCATGTATGCATTTCAGCAATAAAATGCTTTAGAACGCATCCGTGTATCTTTAATTGCATTTAGACTTTTTTTTGAATATCAGCGTTGGCATTTCTGTATAACAGCACTAGAAGTAGTAGTACACAGTAACAGTTGGGTTTTTATGAAATAAAACTGTCAAAAGCTAGTAGGCCGTAAAACGGGTATTGGCACCACCTAAGGTACAAGTTCTTTACATCGCTGGTGCATAGTGTGTTTACGAGTATCCTCTTGCTCTCTCTTAGTCTTTATTAGCTAGCTAGTCGTCAAGTACCTGATGCTGTTTCTGACGAATACCACTTGGAGTTTGTATTTTTAACAGTTCCTTCAAGTCAAGGGTACTCCCATTTGTTACAATAGATTCCGGTTGACCGCTCTTGCATCATGAGCATTTACATCTCTTTCTTACAATTTTTTTCTGTATTGAAGTGCACCGTGTTTTGTTTCCGTAACGCGACCACGTGGCCAAGGTCCTGATCTTGTCGAAGTTCCACTGCAATTCGCTTTTAGCTAATAATTGTAACTTTGAAAAAGATCTTTTACCTTAAGTATTTGGTGACGCTCGCTGTGGTGGCGGGCTGTGGTAGTTACATGACTCTGTGGTTATATTTACTCCTCTTCATTTGGATCTAGGCGCGGTTTGAAACAGTTAATCGTTACCCAGGTTCATACCGCAAACTTCATCAAAGTCAGGTTAGGCAAAGCGGTAGTTGATTTCAAACTACTTTTAAATCGAACTGGTTACTCCGGCACCAACAAGGCGCACTTCCGTTGCTTGACGCCCGAGGTCGTCTCTTACATCAGGCTGCATGAACATCTCCACTAATGCCAGCCGGTGAAGCACAGAATATGGTCACTGGTCACGCCCTATGTTTTGCTTTTTCAGGTCGTCGTGATACCGCTACTAATAATAGCTCTCGAAAAGCTTCTTAAAAACCGCTTTTTTAAAGCTATATTAAGTTCGGAACCACCAGCAAATCATTTAATCATTTTTAAACAAACAGATCCATTACCAGTCGACTATGACAAGCAATACGGCTTCACTCGTTTCGCTATTACGCTCAACGATCTTCAAAGTGACCTCGTCCAGTTTCTACCTCGCTCTGACACTAGATTTCGTCCTGACCAAAGGTAAGATGAGCTTATGTGACTGAATAAACAATTGACCGTTCATTTGATAAAAATCCATTCAGAAACTACTGGCTTAACCAAAGGATTTTTAGCCTCGTAAAATTGAAAAGAGTGCGCAGATACTCATGGATGAATTTCGGCTCTGCATTTTTCTCCGTTCTATTCCGCCTTTCATTCCATTAACCTTAAATTGCTTGTTATAGGTTCAATTTCTTGTTGTGCCAAGTAGTATACTTGGTAGGATGTTACAATCCCAGACTAGTGATTCCCGCCAGTAGCTCACAGATGACAGAAGCCCATACAAAATTAAATAAGGTGTATTGCAGTTGGGGTTTGTAGTTGTTGCAGTGAAAGGTCTTCTAATTTGATTAGCACTGGGGGGGAGGAAGTGACCTTTAAAAAGCAATTCACATATAAGGACCTTTTTTAGACATTCATAGGAATAGCAAATTAGGTTGTTAAGCCGGGTTATATGCTAGGCTTTGAAATGAGTCTGTGATATCAAAAAGGTTAAGAACCGCTGCCGTAGACATACATGCTAAATGGCATCAGTAATCTATTGTAAGAACTTGTGTATAGCCAGTTGTTTTTACTCTCACGCGTACGTTTGCTGAAGTATGTCGTGCTCTGTTGTAAAATACAGTTACACCACCTTCCTGTTCGTGCTTGCAGAGAGTACGAGTAGAAATCCGTAGTACTTATAACCATTACTATTGTAAAGGTGCTTAGAAAACGGTGACATTTCAAATGCTGAAAAGGAAAAGGTACGAGTCGAACAACTCCAAAGAGAACATAAGAAACAAAGGGACGCTCAGAAAATTGTCTACGCGCCCATGTTTTTTCAGTGAGTGTTGGGAACTTCAAACTGCTGTTGATTGATTAGGTGTAGATGGAAAATAGTTGACCAGGTCGTGTTGTTGTGGTTACCCCACCCCTTCCGAGGGATGGGGGCATGGTGGAAGGCCATGCAGTTCCTGCGGCCGGGCAACTCCCCAAGGCCTTGGACCAGAGGTCGTAGAGAAGCTAAACGTTCTCAGTGGATACCCAGGAAACCTGTGTGTCGAAGAATTTAGATAAGATGATGCGTCTTCGGTCCGAGAAAATACAAGAGTAATTACTAGAGGTCAGAGGAGAAAAAATACAAGGGATTGCAGAGAGCAGGAGTAGCGCACCTCACCTGGCCAACTCGACAGCCGTGTCGTTGTAGGAAGACCCATTGCAGCCTGATAGTATAAGAAAGAGAAGATAGTTCCTGCTATGTCTGCCAAAAGTGTGAGGTAAAGGAAAGACAGAGGAGAGGACAAGCGGCGAGATCAGCGGGTAGTGCTGGCTTCAGCGGAAAAAAGGCGCTCGCTTCAGCGGAAAAACTTAAACAAACTGATGCTGGCGAAAAGGAAAGAGTGGCCTTGGTGCCACAAAGTGAGCAGTTGGCAAGGACACCGGAGCCGCCTTTGCCAAAAGGAAAAGGAAAAGAGCCATCAGTCCAGATCGTGAAACGGGAAAGAGTCAAGGTAAGCGAGGGCCGCACCTTGTCGAAAAAGAAGGGGGATCAGAGCGAGAGCATAGATAGCAAAGGGTGAGCACTAAGCTGAAGGAAGGCAGGTTCCAATGAGGGAGGGAGGGCAAGCATAGAGCACCTCCCTAGGAGATGTAGGAGGAAGCATTAGCGGGTGGGTGCACTCAAAAAGCTCTTCAGTAGGATTTACAGAGTCTTGGTTTCTCTCCAACTCTGGCCAAACCTGAAATGGGAAAGGAGGTTGAGAGACGAAGGGTCCGCTCGTAAGATAAAAGAGTGAAACGAGTCAGAGTGACTTGTAGAGGAGGTAGAGATACCTTAGAGAGAAGTGGCATAAGGGAGGACGAGATACAGCTGGTGATGGCGCGACTAGCCGCTCGGTTAAGGCGTTCCATTTTGGTGCTGTTAGTAACACTAAGAAAAGGAAACCATCCGGTTGAAGCATAAATAAGAAGGAGCCGAAGAAAAGCTTTGTACATGTTTAGAAAAGGAAAAAGTGCGGTCTGAGGTGACCCCAAGAAAAGTTGGAGTGGGATTGAGACGGAGGTGAGAGCCGAGTAGGAGAAGGTTGGGCTGGAGGTTAGCTTGGTGGGGATCCACTGAGAAGAAGAGGGCCTCACATTTTCTGATATCGAGAGAAAGACACCAGTACTCAGACCAGTGCTCCAGTCAAAACAGAGCTCCTTGTGAGGCCTCCACCGCAGAGGGGACCGAGAGAGAGGAGGACCAAATGGCCAGATCGTCAGCGTAAAGAGAGCAGCTGACGGAAGAAGGCAGAGACACAGGAAGATCATTGATGAAGAGAAAGAAAAGTACAGGGCCAAGAACGGATTCTTGCGGAACACCTCGACTGACTCGAAAGAAACGACTTTTGTGATTTTGATAAACCACAGAAGCGCGCCTGTCAGAAAGGAAAGATTGAGTCCAACGATCAAAGCATGGAGGGAGGCCAGTCGAGATAAGTTTGTGGAAAAGGACGGGATGTCAGACAGAGTCAAAAGCTTTCGAGGAATTAATAGTAGAAAGGATCGTTCGAGAGCCCGGCCTGGGTTTGTTAAACCCATCCGAAATGGACTGAGAAAGGTACAGAATTTGATCTAGTGTGGACTGTCCAGTGCGGAAACCGGCCTGGCGGGGAGAGAAAATGGAATTAGGATCAGAAAGAAGAGTAGACGGGATGGAATAATGCGTTCAAACAGCTTTGATACGCAAGAGGTGAGAGAGATAGGCCGGAAGGAAGCAGGAGAGTCAAGAGGTTTTCCCATCTTATGGATGGGAACAATAGAAGATGTCTTTCAGATGGAAGGAAAGGAATGCGAAGTCCAGGAAAGATTAAGGTTGTGAAGAAGAAAATCCCTGCCAGAGCGGACCCAGGACCCATGGTGCGGACCCATGGTGCGGACCCAGGACCCATGGTGCGGACCCAGGTCTTAGCAGATGTTGAAAAGAACCAGGTCTTAGCAGATATAGTTGGTGCTCAGGTCTTAGCAGATGTTGTTGGAAAGAACAATCTCCAGTTCTGTTTTGGGAAAGGGATAATTCCTCCAAGCACTCTATTGCAGGTAAATTTTGTCGTTATAATAGTGAAGTGCCGCCATGCTTGTCAGAAAAGGACAACTTTTGCGTAGGAGGGACTATCAATCCGCAATATTTATATCATTAGTGGATCCGCATGCACTGTCGCTTTCCCGCAGTTTAATTTAGGTAAGGTTTGCAGTAGGATTCAGAACTACAGTTTCATGCCGTGCCTTTAGCCTAAATAAAGAGGATCGGTGAACCTAACGCGCTCTTGAAGGTCGAACTACTCCCTGAGCCTTCGCTTCATGTTTGTCGGCTGGCGACTGTGTGATCAGCATCATTACATTGCCAACAAAAAACGTGATCTTGTTTCAATCGTTTTTTTCTTGTGTCAGAAAAGTGAATGAGCAATCAGAAGACGAGGGTTGGATCTTTAAAGGCAATTACTGGAAATTACGAAAAGATCCAGGTTTTAGCAATGTCGCAACAATCCCTGAATTATGGTGATCGCTGGAAAAATTTGATGGCGCTTGTTTATTTCATTTTATTTCGAAATCCTTTGCTTACTGTAGTTACCACGCTTTATATTTCATACGTACAGAATTTGTTTTTACATTCTTGGTTTTAATTCCTCGCTTGAACTAAAGTCGTATTAAGGATTTGCCATTGTGCAGACAAAAATTAGGAAAAATTTAGGTTTGAAAAGTATTTCATAGGGGGTAATTATTCAAAAAAATATGACAGTTTAAACATTTGGGGTTTAATTTCCCTTCTATCTACTTTGAAATACGGCCTGGGCTCAACCTACAACTGCCATATATTACCATTTTCTATTCCACACCATTTTTTTTTCATATCAATATGATAGAGGTGATACAACGAAGCTTAAAACTGTATTGTCCTTGAGCTACATAATCATTTTCAGTTTTATATTTACGTTAAACAGAAAAATTACAATTTTAATTATCTTATTTGCGCATACACAATAACTTGGGTCAAAAGGCAAAGTTGCATAAAGCTGAAAGTAATGTTAAGAAGTATGTAAAGTAGTTTATATGCTTATTAAGTGAATCCAGTAGCTGGAAGATTTTGAATTGGATTTATAGGTTAACTGAAACTGTGATAAACCTAAACTTGGCCTTGACCTTGACCTTTTTGTAAAAAAGGCTGCATTCTTTCCTTTTGCGTTTGCTGATCTAAACTGTCGCGATATCTTTAGGCGGTGTTGCAATGGCATGTACTGCATATGGTTGGCAAATGATACAACTTTAATTACTCAATTTGCACTTGAAAACAGCGCTGTGTGAAACTCATTCAAAAAAAAAGCACGGCAATTGCAACCGTATTTGAAATTTGTCTAAGCTGTAGATATTGAAGGTTTGTGGAAGCATTATCGCTTCTTATCACCTTCACCTAGGCATCACCTGCTTTGGTGTAGTGGGGTCCCACCGTTTCGTATTGCGATCGAGTGCTTCTGATGATTTTGCATTTTGTTTTCGTGTAACTAAGCAGGTAGAATCAGTTGTGAGGTTGAATTGTGAAGGTTGTGAGGAGAATTGTGAGGTTGAACAGAAAATTTGTTTTTACCTCAGGCGTTTGAATCGTTTTTGTTATCTGTTTTAAGTTTTTATGCTCTTAAATAGACTGTCTCTTTGGAGTTTCGATTTCTGCTCACAATGTTCTATTTTGACGTTTTGATACTTCCATTCGATCTGCAATTGCTGTGCTATGTCCGATTACATTCTAAGTATTTGACTCGTTTATCAGGAAATTTGTTTTAAAAACTGCCCTATTTGTTATAATGGTACATTCGCATTCATTGCTAAAATTTGATTTTTAATTTGCGCAACAAGAAATTTAGAACAGCGTAGGGTTTGATGCATTTGTGGTTCGTTCTTTATAGCTTGTTAAATGCTAGCAGTGCTTCTAATTCTAATGGAGAAAGCTTTTGCGCTGAAAAGACAGCAGGAGCATTTAGGAAAAATTCAAGATCCGAAAGCGGATAATCTTAGTGCCAGGCTTAGGATTGTTTTTATGCATTAGTATAGAACTTTATTGCATACGGTCCTACTTGACGATTGAAATTTGAATCTGAAACGTGTGAGTTTCTGCTTCTGTGCATTACCAAACTGCTTTACGTTGGTGAGAGTTTATTCACATTATACGTTTTAATTTTGAAACTTCAAAAATCATCTTTTTCGTGGTTGAATTTATTGTGCACTTGGTGCCGAAACAAGTAGGAAAATCTAGCCCACTAACTTTTAACTTTTTTTCTACTTCTTACCTTTTTGCTAATTCAATCGACCAGATTTTCACCTAAAGCGCTCACTTTTTGTCAAGTTGTTAGTTTTGTCAGCAAATTAAAAAGAGTAATATAAAAAAAAGATTCCTAGAATGGAGAAAATTACCCCTGGTTATGAAATGCTGATCTAGACTTAATTGCAATTTTCGTCTTATAATTTTCATGTATTTGTCAGTTACTTTGCCAACTTTATCATTTAAGTTGCTTTTATTCCAAGAATAGGCGACTGCTGTGTTATCAGCAGGCTTCGTATCGGTTGTAGCGACTACCTTTACAGTTGAAGTCTTTGCTGTTGAATTTTTTACTTTTACTTATGCTTTCGAAAACTGGTTTAATCACTCTTTTATAATTTTTACGTCAACTTTTTCTCCGCTTTGCAAGCTTGAAAGGCGCTGTTTCAGTACACCTCGAACGTCTACTATTAGCCACTCGCTTTCGGACTTTCATACATTTATAAAAACATTTATTCATGTTGGACGTTACTTAAGTTGTTTACTATTGTGGTCTTAATACCTGAGTCAGGGTTTTAAATGTTGAGTGTATAGGCGTATGACGGGACTTTGATTAAATGCCTTTAAAATTGGCGTTAAACTGGTTTTTAAGTCTGTGCAGTAATTTCCAAATTGTTGAACGATACCATTCTCTTTAATATGTACAAGTTTTACTTATGTTACGGAAAAAAGCTTGACCTTATCTAGGCGTCCTGGAAAGCTGCCCCAAATCAAGCGCAGCGCTGAGCGTTTGTGCACCTTCATTGTAAATGTCCCCAATAATAGGATCGCATTTTTCTCTGAAATGTCTTCAGTTAGGTGTAAAGGTCCCTTATTTATGACGGCCCTGCTGCGCGCGTACCCTGTCCCTTTCGTCAATCCAGCATTGATTGATTGATATCTGGCAACGGATTATCAGCGTTTATCCTTCAGCTCGTATAGACGTTTGATCGTTATTTGCTCAATGCTTCACTGTAATGACCAAAATTAATCCAGTGTTTGATTTGCACCCATTGTGGGTTCGTAGCTATCTCACTGTGGGAAATGTGTACACCCTTCGCTGGATGCAAATCCGACACTGGATTAGTTACGCTTATGATTGTATTTTTCAATTCTATTGTTACTGCTGTCGGTGTGACAAAGAAAAATTTTATCTCTACTTTTACTGACGTTGAACGTGGCATTATTTTAATCTGGACTAGGTTAAATCGGTTCCGGTGCGGTACCAGTAACAAGGTGCCTTCAATGCAGATAAATGAGCTCAAATACGCTATCATACAAATGTCTCCTGTAAAACATTTGTCTAGTAAGCTATACGTGGTACGTGTTTTTCAAGCTAAACTAAAAACTGATTTGTTTCATTAAAGTAATCATCAAAGTTCGCCCTCATGATTGGCCATCAGCCTGCGAATTATTTTCATGGCTGCTCTGGAATGGACTGCCGCTTTCCCCTAACTTGGTCTTGATCGGGATTGGAGTGAAAACAAGAATGCCTTATCATACTATGCTTTTATTCCTAGTAAGAGAATGGGTAGAGACAAATGTCAGCGAATTTTCATTAAAATTTTATTTCGGAGAAGTAGGTAGTATTACCCGGTATTTCAAATCAAACAAGATGGAATAATTGAGTTTTGTTTTTGCAACGTTTTCACAGCGCACCTCTTAATAGCTCAGAAACTGAATTTGAGCCATGCGATTGATCACGTCATCTTTCCCTGACATATTTATATACTTGTTTTTATTTCGTTTTACGTACAAATGTACGTAGCCATTGTATTTATTATATGCGTCACGTAGGCTATTCGTATAGAAAAATACATTTAAATGCTGATAAAATTGTCTTTCATTTAATGTGTGGTTGAATGTAGATATTTTTGCGTATGTGGAACACCGTATTTGGTATGATTATTGATGTCGATGCTGCTGTTGGGAGTCGTGCACTTAAGAGCTGCATCATTACTCAAGCGTGACGAGTAGATTAGTAAGCTGCAGCTCCGTTAAAAGATCGGCAGAATTAAAATTTATTCTTGGAATGTTTTTTGATAATCGGACTCTGAAAATTTGTCATCTTGTGCAGCTGCGGGATTCTTCTCATTTCCTTTTTAACTGCAGTGTCTTATTTTTAGTCTAGGCCGTGGTAAGATGGGTAGCAATCCGGGTAAAGTGGTTCCGCATCTTTTTGCTTCCATGCTAAAAAAATTGTCTGAAAACGAAGCGGTTTTTCAGATGCATGGGGGGGGGGGCATCAAAATCATCGCTGGTCGGCTAGTGACGGCCTGCTGTGCTAAGTGCAATACTCTCAACCGTCTACTCAATAATTACACAGTAAAGTGCATTGAAGTACAGTATAATGTAGTCGTGCAGAAGATGCGACTAAAAAGTGTTAAATACGAACGATATACAGTAGCAGCTGCAATAATAAATAAGGACATTGAAAAAGCAACCAAACTAAAGCTTTCTTTTAATTTTGTGTTAAAGTGCATTCACTTTGAAGATACCCATACAATTACTTGTAATAATGGCTTATAGGATCACTATTCCACTAGCATGTATAACTCAGCACGCCTGTCTTGCCCTAGGTCTCAGACACAATGGCGTAGCCAGAAGCAAATTTTGAGGGAGGCCAAAAGCGAATTTGGTCGCCGTTTTTTTAGAGGTCGATATTTTTTGTTCCTCAATATTTACCTCGAATTTTTTGGATGACTTTTTTAGACATCAACTTTTTGTACTCGTAGTAAGTAAAAACACCTTCGCTTTTCAATCGAATTTAAAAAGTTCGGGGAGCACGTGCAATAGCATCATGTATTTGGTCATTAAATACGCTGTTCGCGATATACCAGAAAACTAAAGCAATGATCCTTACTTCATCAGAAAATGTTAATGCCTTGCCCCTGAATCCAAAACGCTTTAAGTAAGTTTCAAGCGGAGGAAAAATTCATTCCTAGAAAGAGTTGTTTTAGGCAATGCAGTAAAATACCCTGGCGTACCATTAAGCAACCACATTACACCACTCAACAACAGCACAGATATCTGTAGGTTAATGCATTTGGCATTGAGGTAATTATTTACCATCACTGAACTAAAATTACTTTTTTCAGACTATACTTTAATTGTGACATTGCGACTGCAAATGCTTTATTTACCCATAACTGGGTATTAGTTAAAGAATCTTTGTTACAAGCTCCAGTGCCCCTTAGTAGGTTTGAAATTCCTATTGCAAGAATAATGACTATTCAAAAGTTTAAACGATACCGGTAATCATAAAACTCAACAAATATAATCCCATGGATGTGTGAAAGTGCATAAAAATGAAATTAATTAACACAGGTGCTGCAATTAAATACTTTACTGTAAAACGCAAAATTTTATGCTTGACATAAAAGCCCGGAATGATGATATTACATGTTGCTACTGGCTCGTGCCTATCAAACTTTAATCTCTGGCCACATCGAGTGCCTATCGATCGCTCTGCATGTGGCGGGACTACTATATAGGGTTGCAATTAAAACGGTCCGAAGTGAGCTGCAATCTTTTCTCCAGCTTGAGCATGCGAGGTAGTTGAACAGTAAGGGCTTAATTGTACCATTTCTCCTGTTTATGCGTTGATGGGATAACTTCTTTTCATCGCATAAAACAAAATCCAGTAGCACAAGCTTTCCTTTATAAAGGCTGGGTTCACATGAATAGAAAACTTTTTTTCATGTAAGGCATCTTTGAAAAACCTAATATCCTGGAAAAATTTGGTAGCCCAGCTAGTGTAAGATAAGTGATCAAAAAATGAAAGTGCGTTGTAAACATTAGCATACACAAAAGATTGTTTATCAAATAAACTTGTCACAAATAAAATAGCAGCTGACAAAACCAAATGAAACCATATTGCTTCCGAGAACGAAGTACCCTGGAGATTTGTAACTGATTCGTGTTCTTACGGCGAAGGGGAGGAGGACGCAAAGAAACTGGAAGGTTCACCTTTCCCGTTGAAAAAAAAAGTTCGTAAAAAATCAAAGCTGAAAGGTAAAACCGCTAGAAAAATTAAGTTTTAGCTGGTATCAGAGCGGATGTTCTTAGTTTGAGCTAGGGCATTGGACTTTGCGGTATTACTTCGACTAGTGATTTTTCCAGACAACTCCAAATCCACTTCAAACTGACAGATTGCTTTTGTCCGTAAAACGCAAACATGCAATCCAAAAAATAATACCGCGGTACGAACCGGAAAGCAGCAAAAAACCAGTAGGCAATGTGGTATTCAAGGCAAGTTGCTTTCTGAAGCCAGTTTAAGTGCAGTTTGATTTATTTCAATTGTATTTAGTTCGGCACATTACGGCTCGGTAGTAGTCGTTGCGAAAATCAATGTGACCGCCGATTTTGGTTGAGAAAGCTCGTCAGGCGAACTAGGTATTACTTTGTTTTTCTTTTTAAATAAACGGTAAAGGGTGAGGATATATCAAAGACGTACAAATACCAAACGAAGGTTGATGAAGGTCATAAATGTAAATGCGGTATCAATGATATAAAAGAAGAAACGTAAAATTGGGATGCAATGAGAGCGAGATTGCAAGAGTTTCGTTACATAAGAAATGCACACTACATGGATAATGTGACAGCACTACCAAAGCTGTGACCGCAAGGATGCGAGCTAGATGGAGAAAGTTTAAAGATTGTCTGATATACTTTGTGGTAGAAGGCTTTCTCACAAATTAAAAAATATATTATATCAGGCATGTGAGAGAAGCGTGATATGCTATGGGTCTGAATTTTAGACAGCAAATAACAGGTAAATGTTGACGACGGTAATGAAGACAATTCAAGTGATGTGTGGCAAGACCTATCCGAAGGAAATTGCCAATAGTGTGTTATTTGAGAGCCTGGGCATCTCAATGGAATGAATCTAGAGAGTTTGGCAAAAGTATGCGAGAAAAAATAGTTGTGGGCATTTTGAGAAGACCAAAGAAAACTCGGGAGTAGACAGAGAAAAAATGATATGAAGAGAACAAATTTGAAATTGCAGATGTTGAGAATGGAAATAAGTGGAGGCATCGCTGCAAACTACTGGTCGCCCCTACTGAATCAGAATGATGGCCAGGTCGTAAAAGACAAATGGAGACGAATGTGAAAAGTAAGGGTCTTACATTTTTCGTATTGATGATTTGTGTTTCAAGATTGGGATCACTGGATTATATGTAAAACAATCAAACAAGGAGCTGGATAAGTCCAAATATTTCTGCAAGTCCAATGCTCTATTTTAAGCCAAATCACGCAGAATGTAATCTCTTGTGGGAGTTTGTTTTCAGGCCCGTTAATAAACTTGCAAATCATTGATTCTATACGCTTATTGGTAAGCTTTACGTATTTTCGCAAGCTTATATGTTCAAAATCTCAGTTATCAAAAAGATCATTTTAACAGCTGCAGCTTCAAATAACAGTGGAAGCTGGGCAGAATCTCATCAAAGCAAACTTGAAAACTGCTGAGAGATGTTCGCAAAAAAAAGATTTTTAAAGTCAAAACTCGATTTAGAAAAAAGAATAGTCGGTAAATCACAGTAGCTCACAATAAATTACAATCTGTTCGTTAAAGTAAAAATACGTAGACTTATTCGGATTCAAGCTTGCAATCAGTCCCAGTGGCATACTTGGGGGGGGCAAGCGGCCCTTAACTCTTTGAATCTTGGCATTTAAAAATAAGGTATGCTTGAGTTTACCGCTTTTCTACCCCAGCAATATAAATACACCACCGATTCAAGCTTTATAAACTTGACCAAAATGTTAAATAAATAATGGATTCGAGAAACTAAACAAGGTCAATGTGTCTCCTTGGATCGTTTACAAATGAAGTTGTGGATCTTTGGCTCCTACCACTACCACGAGTGTCCGTATGCCGTGATTTGACCGCGGTAGGGATCCGCGAGCTCCGGTAGCTTTTCATGTCCCAATCTCCATTATCTGTCAAAGATACATGCGGCGAAAATGACACCGAGCTCTTCTGGCGCGATTTTGGTTTATCAGCACCGGCGGTTGAAGGAGTAGACGGACTGTCATTTTCCGCCGTCCGATATCCGCTTGTATTAGGAGTGTCAATTCCGGACATCATCTGAAGCTCCTTATCCACCAAGGCTAAATCCGTTTGTGATATCTGCCTGCTAGATACTGTACTTGACTCCGTTCGGGGTCTCTTGTTAAGGAAATCCGAGCTATCACGTTTGATAAAACCGAGTGACGCAGCTCTGCAATCAAAAAGCATTTTTAGTCGTTAGTAAAACTCCATAAAGAAATTCAATTCAATTCTATCTATTACAAATTTGGCACTCTAAACACCTCGTCAATTGCGCAGTTGAATATCCGCTTTGTATTTTTTTTTAAATCAAACATGGTTTTAATAGTAATAGAGTAAATCAATATCAAGAGGGGCACGATTAAATTCTTTAAAATATCTAAAGACAATATTTTAAAACTGCTTTTTTCACAGATTCCAAAACCCTTGCAAGAAAAATTTACTGCCCTTGTCAACTTTGAGTTCCTGAATTGCGCTACAAGGAAAGACAGAGGAACAAGATCAACGACACAAGATAAGGCTTTGTAAACCTTTTCTTACCTGCTGGCTGCGCTTGAGTTGACCGAAGATGAAACGACGCTACTTTCGATCTGCCTTTCTCCGACAGAATGGCCAGAACTTGAGGCACCATTCCGTCGGTTACGCGCGCGCGACGAGGTTGTTTCTTTTAAGCTCAACGATGAGCTTTGGTTTGAAGATTCCGCCCAGTAATCATCTGCCTCTAATATGTCCTTTAACTTTTCGTTCAAATAACCAAAGTCAAGCTCTCCGGTTTTGTTTGAATTATTGTTACCATTTATTCTCTCATTCGTAGGCCCCACTCGGCCTGCCCTGGGCTTTCGCGTTCGGACCTGTTTGTTTTGGGCGACTGCATCTTCATTGGTGGCATCAAACCTCGTAGTGCCAGACCTCGCTCTTCCATTGGTTATTGGTCTTTCGTTTCTAACTATTCCGCTGAGTGCTGGAGAGTTTATGTTTGTTTTCCGTCTAGACACCGATGACGGAGAGAGAGCAATCGATCCCATGGATATTTCCGAATTTCCCATTCCTTTGTTGATCAGATCATCAATGCTCCAAACTTTGACAGTGCCATCGTAAGAACCACTCAATATACTGCCATAGTATGGCTGCAATAAACAAATATGGATTTGACAAATAAAATTATTAATTTTGTTTCGCAGTAAAAGGGAAAGAAACCATTGATGAAAGTTTGGTAAAATTTCCCCAAAAAATAAAATCGTCTCTGTCGCTAGGAACAGTAAATCTTGAAGCGCTTTCCCATTTTTATGGTAGGAGTGGGTAATGTTCAGGAGGAAAGAGATAAGCCGGGTCACAATTTTTTGTATCCTTTCCAAGCATGCTAATAATTTTACAGACTACAATGCACTGTTATCTCACCTGTACACAATTGACTGGATATTTGTGACCTTTGAAAGTTTTTTTTATGTTACCGGACTTGGCGTCAAATGCACGTACTGCACAATCACCTGACCCGGTGAAAACTGGAAACAGCAATAAAGATCAAAATAAGACATAACTCGAAAACAGCCAATGCTTTAGAGCTGCTTTTACAATTTAGATAAGTTGGCCAGTATTACTTTATCTTTATTCAGGGACCATAGGATATCTTTTGCTGTACGTGCAGAAAGAGTGATATTCACACCAGCTTCGGAGTTGTAAGTACAGCTAGCGCTGTGTATTTCTGCCACTAGCAGTGCAATTAAGCAAAGCTTTTTCCGTAAAGCGCCTCTACCGATCACGAAACGTAGACGTGACGCTGGATGAGAGCGCGTGCTCTCACGATCGTAAGTCAGCGGAACATGACATGAAATTCAGCCGTCAGCTTTACGGTGACACTACCGGTTTTTTCATAGTGGGTCTCTTTTTTGTTTGAACCAAGTGCTGTTGTTGTTGTTGTTCGTCTAGGGAAAATGTTCAGTTTCAGAAGGCAGTCCACTAGATGGCCGGACTTGTGTCTGTCCGTCAGGGCGTCAAGCACTATTGTGTGGTGGAGAAATTAATCTTTTCTCACTGGCTTTGTCGGAAAGAAAATTTGCAAAAAAAAAAACTCACCAATTCCTTGATAATATTTCATGTCAGCCACCATGTGATTGTGGCCGATGTATTTACGCGTGGTGTCGCCAAACTCAGCCACCCAACATCGAGCCGTTGTGTCGGCACTGGCGCTATAGAGCAAGCGATGATGCATCTAAAAGCGAATGCGATGAAAATGCTGTAAATGTTAGTGGCAGTATACGTATATTTTCATTGATAATCGGTCGTCAGTGTACCAACGTTGGAAAGCTTAAAAGCCGTTTTCTCTTGCACTGCCTAAAGCCTGGCTTTCGTTAGGCGTAGATTGCAGGCGTAGAGCGAAAAATTCTTTGTTTCTCTAAAATAGAGAAACAAAGATATAAAATAGAGAAACAAAGATATAAAATAGAGAAACAAAGATATTTTCGCGCTACGCCTGCAATCTACGCGTAATGGAAACCAGGCTAAAAATTGTAAGCGGGAGTAAGTTTTCCTTTTTAAAGATACGCTCTGCTTGTATACAAAAAAATGCGAACATTAGAGACTTGGGCCTACCCAGCGGAAAGCCTATCTAAAAATCCGGTGTATTTGATTCAGCCAAGTATGAGCGCTAGAAATAACGAAAGGAAGGCCCATTGCACTGTCGATTTGTTAAAATACATTCAGCTGTAAGTGCATAGCAAAGTTTTTAAAACAATAATTACAAGCTGGCAATTTTAATATTGTAATTGTAGACATTAAAATAGCACCTTCTTTGCTCAAGAACAGTTTTAAAAAGCTCTATTTCTTCTGCAAAGTGCTGGCAAGAAAAAATGTGTTTTCCAGCTTAAAGTAAACAGCAGTATGGCGGTAATCATTCGTAATTAAACTGACTGAGGCCAAAAGTAATTAAGTTCCCTCTTGCTCAACTACTTATTAGCTTGACGTACGTTACACCCAAATAAACAATGACGACTAAACTTTGACATCTTTAATTTTGCTTTCATTCTACTTTGACCTTGAATTCTGATTTCTGCAATGTCAATGGTGCTGTTTTATTTGGTCGAATGCATTGAAAAATGCTGGAGTTATTTTAAAAGGGATGCAAACAGCAATCACTTTTGAAAGAAGATCATCCTCGGTTTGATCAACCAAAATTATCTGTTTCACGCTTACAAAACTCGCATTAAAAGAGTTTTGAATTATGAAAGAAAAGTTTTTGCAAAAAATTATTCAAGTGTTGTGAAATAAATGATTCTACAAAATTTGGTTACCCATTAATGGCAGGAATCTCCTACGCTTCTTTAATTAAAGCGCTGTCCTTCAATCACTTCTTTGATGCCAGGCTTAGCAGAAAAATATAAAGTTTTAACAGTTACTTTCAAAGATTAGAGCTTGTAACTTATTGCTTACCTGTAGACATATGACTGAACCTTCGTGTCCTTTGAAGACTTTCAGAGGTGTTCCAGTGAGGAGATTCCATTTTCGGATCGTGTGATCAGTTGATCCTAAACCAACAGTGCATTTAAAAAATTTGACGAGCTCACAACAAAACATGCTGTGTCTAGAAATGAAATGTTGTATCAATACGACTAGCAGTTTTTTGACAAAATAATTAAAAGATTGATGCGGTAACATAAAAGTAAATTTCATCTAAAAGCAGGTATTTTGTAGTTTTGTTTGACCGACAGCAAGTCTAAATCAGCGAATCAAGTCCCGGTTAAAGTGGCACCCTTTAGGTAAGCGTCATGACTTTTTGAGATTACCAAATTTTCTTCACACGCAATTGTACAAATAAAATTTAATAAAATTGTAAACGATTTTGTTGTAGCGTAGCGTTTGTTGAAAAACGGCGTCCACGCACATTTCAACGGGCGAAAGCATCAATTACATGACGTTTTATTCCCAGAACAGCTTCGATTCTTTACAAACGGAAGACAACAACTAAATATTGAAGAAGCTTCTTTTGTTGATTGGGAAAACATTTTCATTTTCTGGTTATTTCCAAGGGCAACATAGGAGAGAGAGACAAAACACAAAGCCAAGTTATCGTAAATAATTCATAAAAAGAATAATGATCTGATATCGATGACACTCTAAAATGATAAAGCTTAACTTTAATATTTGGAATGCAAAGACCGCGAGAACTAAGGGGGCGGGGGCTGGTGCACCTTCTAGATTTCTAAGCGCCCTTTTTGTACATTAGTCTGTACCATTGGCTTGTCATCTGCGAAAGTGTATAGTAGTTGTTATTTCATTTATCAGGCGTGATAGATCATGGCAATAGTCGTAAGTTTTGTATTTCAAATCAGTCTCTGATGCCACGCCACGTCAACCTGACGAGCCATTGATCTTCCACACAGAAGCAATGACCGAGAACAAAATGCATTCAGCACACTTTGTGAAATAATTTTGAGATTCGGCAATGAGTTCGCACCCAATTAAGTTTCATGCTTTCCGAAATACAGCACTTTGGCGGCGATGAGTGTAGTGTGCGTCTTGCTCCGTAAATAGCCTCGGTAATGACGCAAACAAGGAGCTACCTGGGTCATTGTCCCTCCAAATGAGTTTCGGCACCTCCCTAAACGCAAGCAGTGACCTTAAAAATGAGGAACTCAAAATCCTTAGTTTGAAGAAACATTGAAGGTTATTAGATTTTTTCCGAATGAAGTTCATTTATCAAATTTTAGAACGTAGAGAAAAGTTTCCGTTTCAATACGAAAAATGGCCAAGTATTTTCGAAAAATTTATCCACTAAAATCAGGGGCTGATAAAAGGGTGCACGCCTGCTAAACTGATAAAAATATTTACAAACAAATGCTGCAGCAGTCGATAGTTCTTGTTTTAGCAAATTCCATCAAAAGGCCTATTTTTAGTTTAAAACGACAATACTCAAGTTTTTGTGCTAATCACAATACCAGTGATGGGCATGCAAATACGATGACATCCTAATATTGTTCAGCCCCCCATGAGTTGAGAGCTACCGCTGCGCACTCTACACTACTATTTTTCCTGCAAACCCTCCATTTTCTAATTTCCTTGAACTTTTGAAGCATAAGAATTTTGCTTACACTGTACATCTGCAAAAGTTTTTATCTTCTAAGATTACAAAAAAACCCTTTTCGGTTGTCTCAACACGCCGTAAGATGTGACAGATGCCGACAGGCTTGTCTCGATCTATAAGTTTTTTCAGGGCAATTACTAGTCGGCTGGGAAGGACAAGCTATATTTACATCATAAGATGGTTAGCAATATGACACCGAGCACGATACATTCACAAATAGAGAAAATCTGAAGCTTTTCCGAAACATTCTCATCGACAGTAGCTTAGAAAGTTTCAGTGTTTAATTTTTTTTTATTCAAAAACATGCCACGAGATGTTGCGTATCAAGTCATTTAAGATATTTGCTAAGTCATTTTAGAGTAATACCCAAAGCTACTCGAGTTTAGGCCCATAATTGCTATACTTCGTGTTCAACGCGAATTTTGTGAATAGGCAGATATGCTTCCCCTGCTCCCCCCCAAAAAAGAATTCTAAGTTATCCGAAAATGAAGTTAAAAAAACGTCAGAGGGGGAAGGGAGAAAAATTTCTAAGGAAGAGGTTTCAAAATTGGAGTGGGTCTAAACTACTTTTGCGCTTAGTTTAGACCCACTTCGGTGTTGCAATATTGCCGACGCGGTACGTGCGGTGTCATTATTTCAAACCCTCTTCAAAGTATAATAGCCAAGTAAAGAATAGTCACCATCGAGTTTCTTTTCCAAAAATGCAATAGGTAGACCGTACGACGGATTTGAACTCACAACCAACCAATCGGAAACTACGGCGTTATCTAGCTAGTCTGCTACAATGTTTTTATCATGACGTCACGCATTTGTGGGCCGAGCGAAGCACTAGATTGTTGTAATACTACTATCTAGTATCTACTGTTACGCATCTACTATAATACTACTATCTAGCCAAAATATCCTGGCATAATACTGTAATTGCTGGGCGTAGCACGTTGAATGCATTGTTTTTGCAGTAAAAATAAAGATTTGCAACGATTTCTTGCAAGCAAGCTAAGTAGTAGTTAACTCTTGCCAACCTAAAGGTAGCTGCTCAGAATACACGTTTTGTGCGTTTTTTCTGACGCATTTTCGTACAAAAATTTTCATGCGCTTAGGTATTTATCTGATGTTTTGTGGTATATATTGTTGTCCTAACATCCGATTTTGTGCGCAAAGAACATAACAAAAGCGTATACGATTTGGGGAGAAAAACTAACAAAAATCTTTTGATACGTACTTTACGGACAAAATTGGATGTTCAAACGACAAGATTTCCTACGTGACACCGCATAGATACACAAGGGGCTGAAGATTTTTGTAAAAAATGCTTGAGAGTAAAAAGTACAAAGCCGAACAAAAAACGTACAAAGGTGTATACTGTGTCACCTTAAGTCATTGTTTCGGAATGCCCATAGGCAGATTTGAATGTAGTATACGATTTTGCAAAGAACAAAATTTATTTTTACTTTTGCAATCAAACAAAACATATATAAACTCTTCAAAAATAAAAAAGGAATTACAGTACCTGTAAAAAGCATGCTGTTTTCCAAGTCGACGGCGAGGCAAACAACGGCACCTTTGTGTCCTCTGAAGGTTCGCAGTGATGATGCGGCGGAGACACTCCACACCTTAGCGGTTTTATCCATGGATCCTACAGAAAATTTTAATAATCAATTGCCCACAAATTGACAATATTTTTACAAATAAATGAATTTTTACGAATAATGACAGTATTTTACAATTTCTTAAGCAATCAGTTCCTTTACAATTTCTTTAGCAATTTCTTTAGCATGACGAAACTCGGGTGGTGGGTGATCGAAAGATTATGGGCAAATGAGATGACGGCAGAACCATAAAGAAGTCCCTAGTTACAATGGCGCTTTATAGTAATGAGAGAGTAGAATTTGCTTTCGGCTGCTGCATTAAACAGAAAACGACTTTATGATGTGACAAGTCAGATTAAAGACTAGCTTGATTGCGTTGCGGAAAGAGGGTCCACATTGAATGCAGTTGGTTGATGGCTCAACCCTCAATCTGTGTTAAGGATTCGCCTCTCGACTGAAATAAATCTTCTGCTTGAGGTGTCACTGGCAGACAGCCACGACCTTCCCCGCACTGTTGGCTATTTAAGCAAATCAATAGCAAGCGGTTAAAACCATTAAGAATGCATTATCAGCAACACGTTGAAGACTTTAAACAAGCCAGCACTGGAAAATCGACTGAGATTTATCTTCCAATATAATCAACAGCAAAACAAACCAGAATACCGTTAGTGTTGTATATGATTACATGTATATAATCACTTAAACCCCTGAAATAGTATGTTTTTTGCGCTTTGGTCGGACTTTTTCCAGTACAGGAGGAGGCATGTGAATAACTGATAACAAAGTGCAGTAACTTAAACGTGCAATAAAGATCTTGCTCGCTGAGCACCAGGTTCGACTCCCAGCAAACTCGGTGAAAAATACTTTTTAAAAAAAGCGTTGGTGAGATAACAATCTGGTTGTAACCAAAAACTTCTTGAAAAGGTATTACGCTACCAAGACTCAAGTTTATATTTGCACCAGTTCACAGCAAGAAATGCAAGAAACTCTCACGTGCTACTTCTCAGCTTGTTTGTCGGTTTTAAGAAATGAAAACGCGAAAATGATTGTCGCATTGAGCTTCCAATAACCGGCAATTATTAAGGAGATGTCAACAATGTACCTTACATTTAATTAAATTCACCAGTACTTGAGATGGAATTTAAATTGACAAGCTTGTTTAGAACTGAGCAACACTACATGGCGTGATTGCGTGCTATCAACGCAAATGAAAAAATAAATTATCATACGTTGGATGCAATTAATGAAATATCGTGAGATCCCACCCCAGCTCTTAGCCTAATTCATGATCGTATTACTTCCGCAACGCTAATCGGTTGCCCATCGGAAGTGTTTAAAAAAATGTACATTCCGCATCAACTATCTCTTTAGAATATCTCTCTTCGGAATACACGCTACAACCGTTTATAAAAGATCTGCCGTTTCGCCAGCAATATTGCGCTTAGCTGTGTTTGATTTAAAAAACTCCGAAAAAAATTGCAATACTTGTCATATACCCGCATCAAGCCAAATATCTGACGGATATTTTCTAACTAAACCTGCAAATCAATCTCCGGTTGAAAAATCAAGCCACGTCCCATCCTTTATTATAAGAAAAACAGGAAAAATTCCTGAAAGGAATGGAAGTAAAAATATCAAAGTTTTAAGGCTGTGATTAATATAGAAAGAAGAGCATATTTAGAAAATCTGCAGGCGCACCTTCCGAGAATTTTTTGACATTTTTATTCTTCTTTTGCATTACTTTTTACCGAAGAAAAACGGCTTATCTTTTCTTTCTGTGAATCCTTAACAAAAACGAACCTATTCTAGCCAATATATTTACCTGTTATCAACGAGTCTGAGTTTTTATCGATGTCAAATTCTCCTTGAGCACCATTGTCAGGTTGGGTTACATAACTCATCGGTAAAATGCTTTTTGAGTGCCCCTTGTAGATCTTGCATGGCTCTCCGTTACTGAGGTTCCAGCACAGGACATTGCTATCGTACGAAGAGGAGAAGAGATAATTGTTGTAGATCAACAAGCGGTTGATGACTCCGCTAGAAAGTAAAAGAGTACGTTTAGATGATTAATGTTTTGATGCAAGAGAGATGGTGTCGTTTTTAAAATAACTGTTCTGCGAAAAGCTTTTCGTGACGCTATAATCAGTAGAAGCACCGCATCAAATGGGAAGGGCCCTTGTTGGTTCTGGCTCTTTCTTTTGGACTGACACGACATGGGGAGGTCAGGAAAAGCTATCAACAAAGTAACAGACCATTCACTACAGTGGGCCCAGTTTAGGTCCCACTAGTATGACGATCTAAGCTATGCTTTATTTAATTGTCGGTCACCAGCTGCACTGAAGAGACCTGATAGGTCAAAACAGTATCACTGTCCGCAGTTCGCTCAAAGTGCATCGCTGGCATTTTGTGTGACATAGAAAGCTTTTATGTTCTGCAACATATATTCAGACAAGGTAATGATTTGTGCAAAGCCGCCAGTTTGATCTTGAGCTAGGAGAACTGGTTTTAGTTAAGTTAAGTTTACGTGTTAGTGAGTACCAGTTTTAGAGGAGCACTTGAAGTCGCCACATTTGTTAGTTGAGCTATTCAATCAGACCGCCTTTTGTTGCTGAGGTTTAATATTTTTCTTGACGATCATTCATGCAATTTCAGAGTGTGCTTCAAAAGGAAAAGCTATCTTATAATCATCAACTCTGATGCTGCATACCACTGCTGAGTTTGCCAAAGAAAAAACTTTTTCCACATTGTGGTGGTTTCCTGAATAGGATATTAATTTATCATAACCCATTTTGGTGGAAAGGAGAAAAGACATTTCGAAATCAGTTTAGCTTAATCAGTGACCTAACTAAATATGATCCCTTCTTCCCAGAAATACACAGAACTGGGAATTCCTCTCTCCTTGATGCATCACTTGATGGAGCTCCAGAGCAATTTTTTGATGTTATGTGACTTTTTAATAGCAGAGGCTCTCCAAAATTTGGCCCTCAAGCGCTAGAGGTACTGCATTGGGGGCAGTCGTAAGTCAGTGAGTTTGAAATTACTGCATCGCGTTGTGTATTCCTAAATTCATTATTGGTGATTCGTATTATTTTTGTTCGTTCAAACCGTGCAAGTCAAAAAGTATCACAAATGAACACCTTCATGAATAATTAAACGATTTTCCATCCAAGGGTATTTGACGTCAGATCAACGGAATCGGTTTAAAAAGAATGCTACAAGGAAATTGCTCCTTCGACATTTTGTACTTTTGTAACTTAATGTCGTTACACCTGACTAACATTGAATGTACGTCGTGTATAAGCGGAGTCGCATTAACGTACATGTGTTCTCACATGCGCAAATGATGGGTTTCAGATGACAGACTTTAGCGCTTGCTGAAGGCTGCAATTTCTAACGATGAGTTTTTAGCCTGGCTTATCAACATAGAGTAAAGATTATTTTGATCGGTTATAAGAAAGGGATGTGTATTATATAGATCAACAAATCAAGTATCGCAAAAACTACGGTAGGTTTTACAACTGTTTGTACTTGGTTTCAAAAGACATATTTTGGAAAACCAAAATAATTCTGTTTTGTCATATCAATTCAAAACGGAGTGCACTGTTTGCAGTTACGCTCAAAGTGAATTGCTGGTTTTTCGTACAAGGTTACTCTGAGTCGTAAAAAGATAATACTGTTGCACTCTAACTCGATACTAGCTTAAAAGAATATCAGTATTGCCCACAACGTTGCAGGCTGTCATGCTAAGCAGAAAACAGATTTCATCTTTTCATACTCATATGTGCAGCAATGCACCATTTGTGCAACAAATGCAACGTATAAGCCACAAATATAACATACGTGCTAGAAATGCAACATTTGTCCCACAAATGCAACTTCTGTTCAACAAATGTCATTAGCACATTGAACTCTTTAAGAATCGTAGCGGACACCACAATGCTACCGTAAAGTAAAAAACAGCGCCAACTACGTACATTGTTTCACGAGAGAGGATTCACTCAGCAACACAACTACAGGATTAAGAACTCATGATCTACTCAAGTACGACGAAGTACAGCTGCAGCTTATATTTTGTCTATACGCACGAGTATTTTAGACAAATTATGCTTGATATCCAGAGTAAAATGAAAATTATCAACTCGTTTGTGTAAGAGCGTGTTTAATGTTAGACTAACCACCTGTGACTGTCCAATTTTAACACACAATTTCCAGATTCGCTATTCCACTTGCGGATTGTTTTATCAAAACTTCCGGTTAAAGCAAAGCCTTTCCGCCACAGCTTACAGCAACTTACGTAGCCGCGGTGGCCTTCCAAAACAACCTGATAAAATAACGGAGTTAGTTATCACGAGTTTTCCAAAACCGAAAATGCACTCAGCAACCGTATAATGGTTAAGGCCTAGAGAGCAGCCTACATCACAGGTGGCACATCAGACAAACACCTTTTTGAAAACATTTGCAGGAGCAAAAAATTTACCAGACCGTTGTCAGAGAAAACTAAACGTTATGATTTTGTCAAATTTATGCCATTTTGGCATAAATTGTTGTAAGATCAATTGTGCGAGTTCAACTTTTTGAGGCCATGTTGCGGTCAAAATTTGTTTAAAACCTTACATCACAGTATTGAAGTTTATGTTATGGCATTCTTGTAGATTTAGAAAATAAAAATGAGTTCAGACGTGAATGTTTTGGCTGTGCAAGTCTGCAGCAGCAGGCAAGTATTTGGTCAATGTTTACGCCGTCGATCATGCGCACTCTTTTCTTTTGATCGTTTACAAGCCAAAGTAACGAGCATAAAATTGACGCTAACCAAGTGGGAAGGCCTGTTTCACGGTTTATTTAAGCGGTTTTGTAAACTATCTGCCGCATGGAGCTAACTTTAATATTCATAAATAAACGTCTGTTGTTGATAAAGAATCGATTTTTCTACAGCTACAAAGGAAAAAGTTTCAAAACTACACTTTTGTGTTTATTTAGGCCTTGAAGCAGACAGACGACTATTAACGAGCAGTGACCCAGCCCATCACTACCTTTGCCCGTAAAAACAGCCGTTGTACGCTCGGTTACGCTTCAAAAATGCAGAAAAGCACCAGAAACATATTTTTTGAAAGATAACGTCGATAAAAATAAGCAACAACTGGTCGTATCAAACCAGAGATCAAACATAAGTAAACGCTTGTTCAATAAAGTTTTAAATATTGAATAGTATGCAAATTGTATCGCCAGCCCAAACTTGGGAGGTGACTAAAATATGAAATGATGATATGTAAGCGTAGACTTGTACACCTGGTACTATGTTGCCTTTGTATTCCTGAAACCATCGTCACTAGATTCAAGACTTGAGAAGGGGATAAGTAAGTGAAATCATTTATCAGAAAGGGGCAAAGGCTTTTAAAGTTGACTTAAACTTAAGGGTTTTTTGTTGACTCACAAATGGCCTGACGTGAATGCTTTTAAGCTATTCCCCTCAAAGTAGTACGTCACAGCCTGCTGTACATGCGCTACTAGTTCGGGTAATTAGCACTGTCGCCAACATCGTTGCTTGAGTTAAAGTGCCGCAGGTGACAACAATGGTAGAATAGCAATGGGTTCAAACCTCACCACGACTGCCTTTGCCTGTCCTAGAGAAAAGATTTTGAGGTGATTTTTTTGTTCGGCGAATGCAAACAAGCAGTAGCTATTACACAGTGTATATTGAAAGCAATATAAAGCAATTTAAACCAAACAAACTTGCAAACTCCAAAGCAGGCCTGGACAATTACTCTATGCTAAACAACTCTGTCACTGTCCGGCGAGTCTGGACTATGAAAACACTATGAACAAATATATCTGTTCGCTGGATTTTCACGTCTTCTGTTTAGTGCACATCTCGTCAAAAGCAAACTCGTTTGTTAATCAAGCACTGGTCACGTATTGAAGTTTTTTGGTTGCACAACTAAATCCAGTTTAAATAAAAAAAGAATGGTGGGGAGCTGGACAATAGAAAGCAAAACACAGGTGTTATAAACGACTGAAGTAGGACTGGCAATTAAGTCTACATTAAAGTATCTAATTGCTCTTTTGCGGTTAAGAAAGAGGGAATACACGAAGTAAGACGTCAACTTTTCACGTTCAAATTAAATCGTGCTTGATCTTACCAGCTAATTGGTATAGAAAAATAAAACCCACGTTGAAAACGACATTAATTTAAGCCACAGGAACATGATTTGTTACGAATGAGCATAAACCTTTGCTCAGAGCGATAAAACGAACGGAAAAAAGGCTTCGCGTTTAATGTCCGCTCAGGCTCTGCTGTTGTCGGCAGAGTAGTCGGCTAAACCGAGCATCAAACTTGCAATCGAGAGTCTTTGGGTTGAAAACTCGGAGTGTTTAAGTCGCATAGACATGGCCCAGCAAAATCGCTGCTTTCAAGCACACGCTTCGGGTTCAATTCGTCTTGCGACAACCGCAGTGACATTCATGCTTTTAGTGGTTGCTTACTCGAAAACTGTAGCATCCATCAGGCAGTCTGCGAAACTTTTCGTTCATCTTGTGCTCGATGATTTGAATAACTTCTCATTTTAATTTTTTAGCCTTTATCTAAAGCACATTTCTGCGAGTTTTCCTGATTGTTCTCAATGCCTATGGCAGAAATGCACACTGTACAGGCAGCTCACTAGCAGATATAAACCCAAAACTTTAAGTGTAAGCCTTCGCTTACTGCGTGATAAAAATCGTTATGGTTTTCTAGCAATTAAAGAACAAAGGCATCCAGCAGCTACTGTAACTACATGTACAATTTTCATGACCTACCTTGCATTCAAAAGTATCTAAATCCCATAGGCGAGCTGTTTTGTCATCAGATCCGGTCAGCAAGAGATTAGAAGAAATGTCCATACAATTAATCCCACCACTGTGTCCACTTAATGTCTGCAAACGGCATTTTTTAAAGGAAATAATGAATTGTAGGTTGCAATGCAGCGCTGCAGTGCATCGAACCAATGCAAGATAAAAAAAATCGACTTAGCTTATGACAAAAAACAAGCAACCCCATCCTAATTTACCTGACGTGCAAGAGAAGGATTCGCCCCGGGTGACATTGTTTTAGGGAATAGCACATTTGTAACCCTTTTTCCGTAAGTAAAGGTCGTTACATTAAATTTGTGATTGGTGAAACCTACTTTTTTGCTATTTCAAAGAATGGTTTTCATGTGCGCCCAGTCACGGACTCGCAAAAGCTTCCGATCGCATAAGAAAAACTATATTTTGATTTAGGTGGAGGTAGACGCGCAGGATACTACTAAAACGCGGAAATTCCGCGTACTATCTCCAACCATTACTAATCCCAATTTTAATCCTAACTCTACCACTAACCCAAGCCATAACGCTGCCCCGCATTTTTGGTAGTATCTAATTTTCTGGAGCACTTACCGCGTAATTGCGCGTTTTAGTTATTGGGAATGCGTAAATGTCTATTTGCAGATTTCACCCATTTTGACCTGTGAAGACCGTTTTTTTCTTCTCCATTTGCTTACCTTTCGCTTTCGAAATCCAGTCTTATGCAAGCACGCATTTTGAAGTCATGTTTTTGTTTGGAGACATATTGGCTAGTAAAGTTATAACAAATTGCAATATCTTACTTTCAGTAAAGTTTTTCTCTCTTTCGACGGCAATTTGTCAGAAGAATTTTCTCGTTTTGATGCTCCCGACCCCATATTGGAATTTCAATGCTATCTAATTACTATAAACATTTAATCTTTACATATTTAATCTTTCCTATCTGCAAAATAGTGCATAATTTGAAAAATAAAATAACTTAAATACTCCGTTTACTGCTGTTTAGTTCAAGGGGAGCCAACCCTTGTTTACCACGCACCAATTTTTTCACTTTTAATTCGGATGCGCCACACCATATTTTACTCTTAATTGATCCTTTAGACTTATGGTAATTGGGACATATTTGGCAGTTTTACATAACCAGTTGATATATATGTGACAGTGAGGATAGATGTAGCAGTTGTAGCGCAAAGGATTTCACATAAATACAAGACAAACTTTACTTACTTTATTGACACTTCTAAATTTGCTTAATAATTTTAATTAGTTGTTTCTGAAAGAACTAACATTGTTTTGCAAACACAAATAGCAGTTTCAAATAAAAGTAATTTCACCTACTGGTAAGATGAATAACAGTAGGTTTTTACATTTTCTATATGTATAAAGAAGATAATTAATAGACGCACACGGAATAACAAAATCAATGAAAATTATTGCTATGCTTTAAATTAGAATAAATCTCGGTAAAACTCACTTCAAGCTAAAAGTTACTTAAATTTTAGTAGTACTTTTTTCTAGAAATCAATTGTTATCTTTTTTACAAGCAGGCACGCTTTGTCATTTATTATCTCTAGCCTAAGGTATAGTACAATTCTAGTAATCTCGTAATGCGCCACTGTTGGCACATGCGCCATTGGTTGGCACTCCTAGTCTAGTTGCTAGTGATATAATATTTTGTTTTGATGTGTTATCTAGCCTTTCGAAAAATCTTGTTTCAAGAAAAGAAAAAAGTTTTCTTTTTCGAAACAACGCCTTTTTTCGTTTTGATATTTTTTTACAAGTTACAACAACAAGACTGTCTTTTTTCGTTTCGATACTTTTTCACCGACTACAACATACTGCTAATTCAAATGATATTTTTTAACAAGCTACAACAAGACTGTCTTTTTTCGTTTTGATATGTTTTCACAAACTACAACATACTGTTAATTTAAATTCAACAAGACTGTTAATTCAAATGATTTTTGTGAAGGATTAAGATATAATGTACTTTGGTATAAGTACTACTGCAAACCTATCATTACATTGTTTAAAAAACGCCCTTTTTGAATTTTGTATCAGAATGAAAATTGTTACTCACTAAAACAGGTAGTACATATATACACAGGGTGTGCCAAAAGTAGGTGGACAGCGCTGGTAAATAACATTTAATTTTCATTAAAATATAGTTGCCTTAGTACATATAGTTGTAGGTATACGTGATCTCTAGATAAATGTTATATATCTACTGTCCACCTACTTTTGGCTCACCCTGTTTATAAATCTGGACTATTGTGCAAATAAAATACTGACAAATAGCAATCAACTACGTCATTGTGAGTGATAGTAAGATAAGTGACATAGTAAATACGTAGCTTTGACGTAGATGGAATCATTAGAATTTGTGTCAAAGACTTAAACAGAAGCAGAGCTGGGTTGCCTCAGGAAGATATTTCAAACTAATAAACGACTTGCATTTCTTTTTCTGTTTTGAAAAACTAGGTAGTTGTTGCGAATTATTTTACAAGACAGGTACTCAATCGTCCGAAAACTCGTAGAAATCAGATGTAGTGAAGCGAGAGAGTCAAGAGCCCCAACCTCGATGCCATTATCCGAAATTCCGCCCGTCTTTCTTAACGCACGTATATCTTCCCAAACAAAGTAGCACCCCGAAAATCATTTCATATCACAAATGTTTTTTGTTAAGAAAACGACTTGAACTTAAGCAATGTGAGCCATCGAAAACAAATGCATCCCCCTCCCCCATTCGAACGCTACATCCTGGCGCTGGATTGGTGAAGCTTCCTACAAAAATTACGAAGCGTGAAGTGGTAAAAATAGGTTAAAACTCGCAAATTCTGCGGCGAGAAATAGTAGGTCTACTCTGAAAGCAATCTTCAAATCGATGAAACTCCAACTCGCTCTTGCTTAGTCCTTGTTCACGACTTACAACACAAAGAAAAGGTGTTGTCATCATTCCAAGCTTAAGCAACAGAATCTTTCTCAACTAAAATAGTTGTTTGCATTTGTGGTAGAAAAATATCAGACAACAATGTTTGTTTACATCTATTGATCCAGTTTTGTTTGAGGTGTACATTAGTTGTTTACAAAACAATTCTCCCACATCAATCAATCAATGAAAAAATAATCAGTAGGCCAATGAAATTATAATGCAAAACTTCAACCGCCCCCAAAAAAGCATGCCTCTCCATGTTAAGTTGTTATTTTGGAAATTTTAGAGGATTTTGGAAATTTGAGCAAAAAAATGACGCAGAATCAAAATTGTGTCATCGACATCATTTCAATCTACAGCAAGCAGACTGTGAATAGAAAATTCTTTGAACTGCAAAAAACTACGTAGAAAAAGAGTTAAATATTTTGCTTCGAGATCCATTCTAACACCGGTTATGAAAAAAAACAGTCGTGTAAACCTCACTTTTCGAGCCTCTAAACCAGGGGGCCATCCTTTCGTGCCTGGGGGTCAAGCTCACTCAGTTTCTTCTCCCAAATAGGTCCCCAAATCAAAGTGCACAAAGCAAAGCCTTTCCAAAAGAAAGAAATTTCTGTTCTTTTTGTAGAGATCAACCACAAACGGTGTCTTTACATTTTGTTTTGGGATCGACGAGTTTTCCCTCAACAGACATTTATTTTGGATTTTGACCTGTAGGCACGGGCCGTAGATTGCACACCACTGTCGTACACAATCAGCAGCGTAGTAGTCGAACAGCTACATTGCGTCCAAACTAAACTTTGGACATAAATTCCTAACTACAAGTCTAAATAAATAGTGAATTCGCGAATATTCAAAATTTGTTTTTCTTCTTAGAATGGTGGTTGGGCATCAACTCTAAGAAGACTCAATGTTGGTTGCTTACGGTTTCCAGCCGTATAGAGCACTAAGTTAAGCTTCCCGGGGCTGTTAAAGCTTTATCGAATGTTAGTCATCTCTTCAAGTTTGTAATACCTATCACGTGCATGCAAACTAATACATCCTGAGCATGCCACAGCAAATAAAAAAAATGAAAATGACAGTAGTTAGGGGCAGCACTTTCAAATCCTGCAGCACATTTTATTTCACAATACCATTTTACTTTTTAAAGTGTTTGGCCTGCTATATCCAATTCCCTCCTACGTATTTCTACAAACATTTCGCTTCAGTTATTGACCTGTTGCATTCAACATCTTTTTTAGAATTAGTGACTGCATTTCTAGCTCTGAGCAACTTCGGCATCATTTTGAACTGCCTTTAATGACGAAGCTGTTTCATAACGCCAAGGTTGCGCTTCTGATTGTGTCAGGTGAATTTCTCAGTTGGTGAAAGCGGTTCAACTTGCGCGCTGTGGGGTTATCACGAATTCTCTGTCTTTGTTATTATGTATCGAATTTCGCGACTACAAGCACACTTTTCACACATTTCAGCACAAGTACCATAGATAGAAATCCAACTAGGTGTGGCAAATTACAAAAGACCTAGGTCGATTTACATCATTAGTTCGCACTTCATGGAAATGTGAGAACTTTTTTTTTTATCATGTCTTTCTACAAGCGCTTAGTAACAAAATTGTCACAGAAAAAATTTCTTGTTGCGCCCAAGTCTGCTAGTTTTCAGTTGACGATATAACCATAATAATTGAAGTGAGAAGAAGCGATGTTTGACTTCTTGCTTATAGACTTAAAAAATAGACTTATTTCATCATCAACATGTCGTAGCGAATTCAAAAATTTGGGAAAGGGACCGATGCCATCTCTCTTCCCCTCTGGCCACTCTACTAGGGGGGTAAATCTCTCTTTTCGAGTAAAGCCAACTGTAATTCCTAAAAAACATATTATTGTTTCTTTCAAATCTCTGAAAATTATACTTTAGAATTCCCTTTAGCTGCCAACATTATCTTTCCTTGTTCCGGAAGGAAATCTCTTAGAAATTTCTTTGTTCTTGAAGTCAATTTTTTAAAATAATTGCCAAAAAGTTTAGCTTCTATTTTAATTTGTTCTTGACCATGACTTCACAACACAATTTTCTACCGTTACCTTTATTTCTTAAGAAAATATATGAATATTTGATGACCTGAAAAGTTTTAGACACGCTGTACGTATAGCTACTTAATTAAATATATCAGAATCTATAAAAGATTGATATTAAAAATACCTTTCACTTTTTGAATTATATTTTAGTACAAGCTATGCATAATTCAAACGGCTTGTTTCAAATGACAATTAACAACTCTTCTTGAGACCGGTTTTCTCGTACATTTCACAAGCGCGCCAAAGTCAAGGGGGAACCAAGGGGGCTAAAGTTACGTGACTCTGTCTCAAAAAAGAGGTAAAATCATTTTTGAGCTTCATTCAACATCTTGGCCACAAAAAGATCTACTAGCTTATCATTTAGCTGTCCCCTTTTCCGCAGTAAAATTTCTGGAATGTTTCTTGCTATTTGTTTGTTAAAAATATTCCCTCTACAACTTGCAATTACAGGAAAATAATAAAATGCTCCTCGGTGTTCTTGTCATCGGTGGTGTGAGTGAAAATTGGTCGTCATACTTAGAAATAACTTAAATTGGCGCACACACTTTATCCTTTTTCTTTAATGAGTATGAAGAGCACAATTTAATTGTGGGATAGACGCAAAAATAGTGGTCGCGTTCTAGCGTGCAGCTATAGCTGGTAGTCTTTTTACGAGGGCAGAAACAAGATGTCAAGGGGCAGGCCTATTTCACGACATGTTGTGCTTCCTTAGTAATTAACTGTGCCACAAAGTTCCTGGCTACGCCCATGTGACCCTGGTCCCAGCTTGGGTGAGTCAGAGTAAAGAGAATTTAGCTTGCTTGGCCACGCTCGCGGATCCCGGTCTCCCATAACTTTATTCAAGAGTGAAAGTGCACAATAATTGATTGAGAGATACTAAGCTTTTGATTAAATTCTGTTTGCGCACCCTTTCTCGACTGTATTTCACCGGCGTAAGAAACAGGGGACTGGCCCTCATCTTCACCTGAAAAATCTTGACTTCTAAAGATAAAAAAATAAAAGCAAAAGCTATCAACTCGAAATAGTAGTCTCGAAATAGAAAAACTTAAAAAAACGAATAAAACGTTGGCTTCAAAAAAAAATTAACAAAAAGAAATCCCCAAATTTTCACACAAAAATTAATAGTGCCCTTTTTCGAATTGCCTTCTCACGCCACTGCATTTGTGTCCTGAAGCTAGCCCTTGGTTTTGAACCTGTGTTCTCAACCAAAGGCTAAAGGCTATCCTATTACGCGTTTGACTTCGCCTCGTTAACCGCTGTGAATCTGTGCTTTCATCGCAGTTAACGAGGCGAAAGTGGTAAAGAATGAGATCAGCTGTTTTACATAAAATTCTATACGACTGTGTACTAGACCAGTGCTACTCAAACGCCGGTACGCGTACCAGTGCCGGTACGCGAGCACTTGGCTGCCGGTACGCGGTCAATTAGGAGAAATTGTAAATTGAGTACGGTAATTTGTTTTATGTTAATCAGAACGTCTATATAATAATTTTTAGGCAACGATGATGTTCAATCTGCTTTCCCAGCTATAGACTGTTTGGTGGGCCGCTACTACGACGACTTACCAGTTACGTCACAAAGAAATGTTATTTCGTAATTGTTATCCATTATTTCAACAAAGTATCGCAATGTTCAATGCGAGATGATCATCCTATTTGTGTGCTTGTGCTGTGTCCACGTGCTTGACTATACCTGCAGCGTCCAGTAACGAGTAGAGAAGTGAGAGGTTTAATCGATCGGCCACACTCTGACTTCAAAATATCAGATGATTGTAGTGAGTTGAGCATGTTTTTACACAGATTTATTGAGGCTATAAAGCTTGTTCTTTTTTTGGAAAGTGAGTTAGCTGTTAGCCCATATTAGCCTATAAAAGGTGTAGTTTCAGCTAAGTTTTACAAATGGCAAAGCGTGGTCCTATGGACATATATATGAAACAGAGACAATCAGTTTCAGACCTAGATGATTCTGATTCAAACGAAAGTGATGCTGGAAGCACTGAGGTGTTGACTACAAAAAGAAGTCGTTCAACATTTGTTCGAAAATATGATCCATCGTATTTAAAATTTGGCTTCATTGGCGCAGATGAGGCAGGTGTACAGAAAACGCAATGTGTTGTTTGTGGAGTTGTACTTAGCAATGACTCAATGAAACCTTCAAATTTAAAGAGACACTTACATTCAAAACATAAAGATTATAGTTCTAAGCCGAAAGAGTTTTTTGAAAGGAAACGAAGTGAATGAAAAAGTGCACAAAAATAGATGTACAGCCTGACTCGTGTACATACTAAAGCTTTAAGTGCATCTTATAAAGTGGCGCTAAGAATTGCAAAAGCTCAAAAACCGTACAGTGTTGGTGAGACATTAGTGAAAGGCTGTATACAAGACGTTTGTTTAGAAGTACTTGGTGAGGCAGCAGCTGCAAAGGCTGCAAAAGTTCCTCTTTGAAACGACACTATTGCTCGACGAACTGCTGATTTGGCTGATAATATGGAAATTCAACTAGTTGATCAAATTAAACTGGCCAAGTACTATTCTTTACAGCTACATGAAAGCACAGACATTGGAAACATGGCAATTTTGATGGGGTATGTACGTTATGAATATAAAGGCAAATTAAAAGAAGAGTTTTTTTTCTCTGCCGCTCTTCCACGTAGAACAACTGGTGCAGAAATATCAAAGACTATTATTGATTACATTGAAAACAGAGGATTAGATATGAAGAATTGCGTTGGAGTATGTTCCGATGGTGCTGCTGCAATGATAGAAGAAAAATCGGGAGTAATTACACGAATTAAGCAGTTGGCTCCAGAATGTGCTTCAACGCATTGCTTTATTCATAGGGAAAGTCTTGCAACCAAGAAATTGTCAACGAAGTTAAATGATGTGCTTTGCGAGGTCGTAAAAATTGTTAATTACATCAAAGGAAGTGCAGTTAATTCAAGACTATTTGCCCTTTTATGCGACGATATGCAAGCAGATCACAGGCAACTATTATTTCATTCCAGTGTGCGTTGGCTGTCGAGGGGAAAAGTTTCATCACGCGTATATGAGCTCCGAAACGAACTGGCAGTATTTTTGCATGACAGAAAGCCAGATTGGGCGAAGCTATTTTGTGATGAACAATGGCTTGCTTTGCTAGCTTACCTAACTGACATTTTTGTTATTATTAATGGCCTTAACACTTCAATGCAAGGAAGAAATGCTTCACTTTTTGCAACAGCAGATAAAATTTGAAAGCATGGAAGATTTGAGTCTCTAACAATTGTTACGACATGTTTCCTCAGTTGGCTACTGTTATTGACGATGCAGGAGACAATTTGGACGTCAAATGTGTTCAAGATACTGCCACAGAACATTTGTCAAATTTGGTGGAACGTATTCAACATTATTTTCCGGAACAAAAAGATCGAAGAGGAAATGAATGGATTCGAAACCCATTTGCACCAACTGTAAACGTAGAAGAGTTAAATATAAGTGTCGATTTAAAAGATAAATTATTGGAGCTATCTGCTGTTGAAGGTTTGCGAAACTCTTTTGAATCAAACTCTCTTGCAAGCTTCTGGATCAAAATAAAAGCAGAATATCCGAGACTGAGTGGCATGGCTATTAAAACACGCTTCCATTTCCTTCTACATATCTATGTGAAGCCGGCTTTTCTACCATGAGCTGTTTAAAGGGAAAACACAGAAACGCGTTGGATATCCATGCTCCTCTTCGAGTAGCATTTGTCTTCCATTGAACCGCAATTGGATAAGCTGATTGCAAATAAGCAGGCGCACACTTCGCATAAGAATTCGAAAGACAATTAATAAAAGTGTTTGTGACTTGCTTTTATTGTGTATTTGTTACAAAAGTAATAATGACTTTGCTCTTGTCTTTTTTCTCGCAAATTGACCGGTACGCCAAGTGAGGGAAGGTGTTTAGCCGGTACACGGCATAAAAAAGTTTGAGTAGCACTGTACTAGACGACACCACGCTTTACCACCAAACAGAGCTCGGGTCTATGTTTGAGGCTTGAACGAAGAACATTAACATTATGCCTAAAAATCAAGTCGCTTATTTTATGCCTACGTAGCTTTAACTTTGGTTTGAGTTTTTTTTATCAAAAGCAGGTTTCTAATATCTCCCGTAAAAGCATTCAACGACAGCTTGATGCTCACTGCTTTTTTGAAAAATATAGCAAACAAATTCTAGGAAAAACGTTTAGTATGACGTTGCATTGTACCCTAAATAGCTACAGCTTTTCCAAGATTAATGAGTGGGTTGCTTGCTTTTGTTTGAGCCTAAAAACGCTCTCCTCCGTCAAGACATAGAGATTTAAAAAAAATATTGATGGTGGTTACGTCGAAAAACGGCTCATGACATCCATCTCGAGGTCATGAAAAATTGGGCCAAGTTCTGTGTTTTGAAGGCCAAGTTTTTCGTTTTACGTCCAATAATTTTGAAGGAATTAGAACTTACAAGCGTACATTGAGACAGACAGGAACTTGTTTCGTGTATTAGGCTTTATTTTCCTCATTACTAGTGTAGCTGATGCCACTAAGATATCTGTGCATATCATTTCTAAATTCTTTTGTTTGTCACTTCTTCCCTGTTTCATTTTGATTAATGTCACTGGTAATAACCTGCAGGTGCTGTAAAGCGTAGAAGATACTAACGAGCTATTGCTAATGATCTAAAATTTTAAGATATTATAGATTATATAGAATGATAAAAAGAATGATGGATGGTCAAAACTCATTAGCATTCATAAACGCTACAAAAACCCATCAAAAATAAACACTACAATACAACGCGTCACATGCCGGAGCTAAAAATAGTTAAAAAAAGTCCACCAGACTGCAAAAAACACCTTTCTCTTTTGGTAGGCTATTCAATCATTATCATGTACTAAATGATTTAAAACATCAATTTTTATGGTCCAGAAATGGTAGACGTAACTAGTTGAAAGACAACACCATAAGAAGCCCTTACAATACTAACCGGCTCAGCCGGCGTCGCCTGCAGGGTCCCCCATGCGCAACGTCGAGGTAAACAATATCGGTTCAGCTGCCCAGGTTGACTGAACCCAATGGATAGTTTTGAAAACAATAAGAAAAAGTTCATATTTCTTTATTAGCCAAATGTCGTCCCCAAACAAAACTATCGCTTTTCTGATACGCAATCGATAAAAAAAACATTATGTGGAGTTGCGCATAGCGACTACATATCTTCCAAGTTTATTAGATTTCTGGCAATGCCTTATTTACCCTGTTTTCACCATAGCTGTCCTTAAACTTAACAAACTTTTATCCCTTTAAAGCATAGGCTATCAAAGTTGTGGAGGAGCGCCAAGGTGGTTGATATATATTTTTAGGAATAACGAATAACCGATTAAATATTTGGCCCATCACTTACCATTTTTTCGTAACTCTGGGCGTATTTGCATGAGCCAACACCTCTGGCTTCGAGCATGTTGCTTGGTCCTGGCATTAACGCAGCCAGCCAAAGCAAACTAACCCGAAATGAAGCACTCACAGTTAAGTGATTGCAATAGCAGGACTCCCCAGCAGTAATGTCTAGGTTAAGAGTATCAAATCAAACGACTGCATCGGCTTCACCTAATTGCGAAGAAAATTGCTTCAAAATTTCGATGATTTGTAGATCGACACTATTATTTTGTTGCAAAGATATAACAAGATTATTTTTGCCCCTCCTCTTTTTGTAGGAGGATCACCAATTTTTTGTTTGGAACAGGCTACATTAAAAAATTATGAGAGACTTGATTTTTCAAAGAATCTTTTTGAAAGTTTTGATGAATATTGACAAAGAGCTATACTTTTGAGAAAGAATAGTCAAAATGTACCAATGGATTTAGTTTATGTAGAAACTGCAACTTTGTGAAGTCCAACCACCAAAATTTTGAGTGTTTTTAACAGGTAGACTACCTGTCATAAATGTTTAGAGATTTCATTTTTTTATGAATGTTTTTGAAAACATAGATAGACAATGCCAAAGAACTATGCTTGTGAGGAAAAGCAGTCAAAATGTATCAAAAAACTAATTTTTTCTAAAAATCGCACGTTGCTTGGGTAACGTAGGAAAATTTTTTTACCAAAAATAGAACGTAATGCTTGGCAACTAATTTTTGGTCAGCTATTGTCAACTAATACTTAGCCCAAACTAATTGGAGTTACGTAGTGCTGGAAATAAATTTTCTAAGTTTTCAAACGACACTGATTATTAATGCCTTATCATAATCTTTATGTATTAAATCTATCTGTTTATACTCAGCTTACCTTTTTGGGGGGCGCGGGGGTAAAAAGTTACACTATATGTCTTAAATCTTAATTATTTTATTATAAAAACAAATAGTAAAGATACGAGGGTCAGTCAATAAGTAATGAGACTTTCTCAATAACTCAAGTTTGCAATGACTGGGAATCAAAAAATGCTTTTTTATTTTTCAACATAGTCTCCCTCCTTTGCAACACACTTGTTCCATCTTGATATTAGATTTTCTATTCCTTTGGCATAGAATTCCGTGGACTGGGTCCTTAGCCAGTTGCTCACAGCAGCCTTCACTTCTTCATCAGTCTGAAAGTGAATTCCTTTCATACTCTCTTTGAGTGGGCCGAAGAGGTGAAAATCAGATGGTGCAAGGTCTGGGCTGTAGGGTGGGTGTGTTAGAAGTTTCCAGCCTAAATCTTCAATTTTGGCTAGGGTTCTTGCTGCTGTGTGGGGCCTTGCATTATCCTGAAGAAGAATCACACCTCTTGATTGAAGTCCCCTCCGTTTGTTCTTAATGTCTTTTTTCACTTGAGTTATCAGCTCACAGTAGTTCTCTGAGTTCACAGTATTGCCCCTTTCCAAGAAACTGATAGTGATCGGTCCATTTCTGTCCCAGAACACAGTGAGCATGACTTTCCTTAAAATTTTCTGAGATTTGAATTTTTTCTTCACTGGGGAAGAAACATGCTTCCACTCCATTGATCGTCGTTTCGATTCAGGTTCATAATGAAAAACCCAGGTCTCATCAGTTGTCACTATTCTCGACAGAAATGCATCTCCCTCCTTTCTGTATCTGCGTAGTGATGCTCTGGAAGCCATCAGGCGTTGCATTTTGTGATCATCCGTTAACATCTTGGGAACCCAGCGACAGCTGACTAAGAAGCAACTGGCTAAGGACCCAGTCCACGGAATTCTATGCCAAAAGAATAGAAAATCTAATAGCAAGATGGAACAAGTGTGTTGCAAAGGAGGGAGACTATGTTGAAAAATAAAAAAGCATTTTTTGATTCCCAGTCATTGCAAACTTGAGTTATTGAGAAAGTCTCATTACTTATTGACTGACCCTCGTACAAGTCATATTATCGGAAAATCCCTAAAATAACTTTCAAGTTTCTAAAACAATTGTGAAAATCCGTCGGAAAAAGAGGTCAAAAATCAATTTTTAAGTAAACTGATTTTGTATAAATTTGCAATTTTTGAAAAAATTATCATAATAATAAATTCTGGTAACGAAAGACTGTGCTGATCGTACCAGAAAGCATTATGACATCTTAGAGCGAGTTTCAAACGCGGTGAAAAAAGGAAGAAGCATACTTGAAAGGCTAAAAAGCTCAAAAAAGAATCTGGTGTTGCATTGCTAATTGAGATTCTATGGTTGTAGAATGTTTTTATCAAAAGCACCTAGTTAATGTCTTCCAAAAAAGCTTTTTGTCGCGTTTCTACGTTCAGTAGTTTTCGAGAAAATACAGAGAACAAATTGTGTAATCAAGCGTTAGCTATGACACCATTTTAGACCCAAAAGGACAAAATTTTTTGTAAGTTGGGGGCTGGCTTTTGTTTGAGCAAAAACGATTTTTCTCTGTCAAGAAACGCAAATGTAAAAAAATAATTTTGAGGTCTTGATGACGTCACGAACTCCCTTATAATACTTACCCCGGGGTGCTGATCAATCGTGCCAAGTTTGATACTCGTACGTCCAGCAGTTTTGAAGGAATTGAAACACACAAACATAAAGACGCGCAGATAGAATTCCACTTTATAGCATAGATAAGCACAGCATTGAAGCATAAAACAAGGCATTGTCGTCACCGCCAATGCTTTTGTAAATAACTTAGTTTTGAATATTGATAGAGCAATTATTTTGAAAACATTTTTATCCAGTTGGGCGAAACTGACATTAGGTTGAAGAAAAAATTACTCTGAACGGAACAAACTGCTAAAAAATATTTTTACAAATCTACCTTAGATTGCAAACCGACGTTTACCCATGTCTACGCTACAGCTTTTTCACCTGACGCTAAATCCACTATCGTAGAATCAATACAACCTTCTAAATAATCGGGGTCATCAGGGCAAGGCGAGAAAACAAACAAGCATAGAATAGAATCAGTCATTCATTTGCCAACAATCTTACTCTACGTCACAATAACCAAGTATTTGGTTTACGATATGACAGTCTAAATAAACTCTTGTCTCAAACGAAAGACTGAATATCATAACAACAATTCATGATTAAGATATCTCTGTCAGTAATAAACATTATGTTTAAAACGTCTTTGGTATACCTTTTCCATTTTCAGTTACAATGGCAGTTTTAAGACAATATTACCTCTAGTATTCAAAATGAGGATTTTTAAAACATGTTGTAATTGAGGTGTTGCCAAGAACAAAACTTAGAAGGATAGTTTTCTTGCAAATTTTTAGTTTTCTAGTAGAATATAATCCCTTTTTTAGTGTATTTCTAATCTTTCTAACACTAGACACTCTCTCCTTTAGTATGTGAGTTCTTCAAAAACTTGGAGAACTTTATCACTTTTGTTCTTCTCAAATTTATAATTCGCACATGATGTCAAAAATTTTGGAAAGTGAGGCTTCTTCATCGTACTTTTGAGTAACATAATAGTTTTATCAAGGTCATTGGTAATTTTTTGAATTTGTTAGAAAAGAAGATTTTAAGGGGTGCCCTAAAGTATTTTTCTGCAGACCGGTAAACAAAGACAGCCAAACGCCTTAAAAGCTGCGATTCAAGTAATTTTGATAGAGCAATTTGAAGTATGTTTGTGAGATTTATCTACCTCAAGGTTCATATCACAAATCAAATTGAACAATGATGCTTAGCTTTTTCTTTTTAGCGACTTATATTTTCTTAAAAATCGATTTTCATGTAATTTCGTCGTCCGAGTGTATGCTTGAATATTAAAGCAAGGTAAGGAGTGAAACCTTTTATGGCCACAAAAAATGTTGCTCTCAGGCTTTTTCGTCGCGATACTCCCCACAGTTATTGTTACTAAAGCGCAACAATTCGATATTACAAAAAATGAGGAAGGAAAACTCTATAGGCTTCCAGAAAAAACCGATAATTTTATGATAATATTCTTGCGAAAGAAAGGTTTCAAGCTACCCAACTTTGGGTCCCTTCGGGTTACGACCCACACGTCGGGAAGTAATTGCATAAGGTCAACCCTCAATAAGTCTACGTCACTGCATAAAAGGCAAGCTCATTAACATTCGTAGAGATGCTAAGCTAGACAATGTATGCTGCTGGCTGTTGATGTTTACAGCTTTGCCTTACCAGCTGAACTTCTGCTTTTTATCTCTACTCTACGTTTTGGAATTTTCTCTTTTCTGCCGCTCACAGATGCACAGTTTACGCTATTTGACAATTCAAATAAGCTCAAAAGAGTTTTTATCTTTTAATAAAATGGACTAAACAAACAATCTAAGTGTTCTTCATTCTGAGTTCTTGTAGATGAAAGCAAGCTTTCATGATACTGCCACCTTAACTTTATTATTGTTCATTTAAATCTATTTTAGCTGATACAGTGTGTAGCCGCGAAATGAAAGATACAGTTGCCGCCCCCCCCCCCCCCAATTTTGAACTTGCAACAGAGCTAAATCTTGATGACCTAATCATGACAAGCAAAGAGTCAAATTTATATCTTTAGAAGGTACATTTGAACCCACCGACGGTCCATCCGGTTGACGGTGGGGCTACCAGTCTGCAGTTGTTTTCTGCGCGCAAATATTTACCACCAAAGAATCTAAGGAGGTGATTTGCGCGTAATTCATGTTGCTATATTGCTTACGCTGCAGTATTACCTCAAATAAACCAAGGACTTGTTGAACGCTTTATTTGTCTTACGTAGAATTTATTTACTGGCGATGACGTCCCAACAACGAAATTGGTGGTGGAATAACTTAGTGTAGGTAGAGAAACATATTTTGGGAGATGTCCGAAGTATGTTATTTGGGTTTTCTTTCAGCCAATTTGGTTTAAAGACCTTTTTTGCAGATCAACATTTTGTTGCTTTTTTGCTTGAGCATACCTTCTCTTCTTCATCGGGTTTGAGAAATTTTGGAAGATGTTTGAGAAATTCATCCGCTCAACTAGGCATATGGTGGGGCGTACAATTTTATGTGGCACCTGAGAATACCCCCTCAAGCACACTGCGTGCCACAAAAGGGGCCCTGAATTCCTGTTCCAGGGGGGAAGGAGATCATGCGCTGTAATGCTATGACGGTCTGGACATAGGAATGCTTTTCAGTTGGCACCTTCCTCTTTATGAAGACTTTTTCAGTTGGTACCTTCCTGACGTCATATTTGCAGGTGTTGCCCAAATTGGGAGGCTGGCAGTTGGAGTCTAAAGGCGATTTGGAAGAATGTTACATTTCTTCAGTACTGATTGAAAGTGTTATATGAAGTAGCGGTTTTGTCCAACCAAACACACCAGCATTTTACCGATACTCTTCATAAAAGATCCCTAGGCTAATGACATTCTACCATGTGCAGCACTTGACCAGTTCACCGGTGAAGCTCATTGATGCAGCTTGTGAAAAGCAGTTGGCCGATAATAATATAGGGAACATGATTAGTCCATGCTACTGTATGTCTAGAATGCGTTGCAGGCATTTGAAACTTCTAAATAATATATTTGAAACTTCTTGAAGATTTGAACGTAGGATGTATTGATTGTTTGACTTCAAAGCGACTCAGGCTTCTGGTAGCCGATTGAGCAATCTTGGCGGTGATTCCGTAAACCCTGTTTTGAATTTCATCTTTAAGAAAGCGCGACAAAGTCAGGACTCTGTAGTGATAGATGAACTTGTCAACAAGGCAAGTTTAACTGTCAGGGGCGCAGGAAGGAGGGAAGCAACAGGAAGAACTTGTCCTTCCAAATTTTTGACACATATAATCAAAAATTTGGAAAAGTTTAACACTTGAAAACTTGAAGATCTTTGTTTTGTGGACACCACAAAAATTGGGAAAAATTATGTATCTTTTTTAAAATTCTGCAAACAAATTTTCTCCAATTCTGGTTACACCCCTGCACGCTGTCATTAATATGGAAAGATAGAGGAGTTTGTTTGAACTTTACAAAGCCTTTTTTCTTATTGCAGTTGATGAGTATAGCAAACAGTAGAGTCGCAAGGGGTTAAGTGGTACCTACAAAACCGAGTTAGGGTTTTTTTAGAGGAATCTGAATTAATTTATGCACCAAGAAGTTAGCAGTTGTGCCCCCACAAAAAGGATACAACAGTTAATCATTATCAAAAATCTCAAAACTTTGCTTTTGGGCCAGGATCTGCCTCAGAAGTCAGGGCATATTGCACAGTTTCTTCTGAGTAGTATAAGAAGTCAGCATTATCAGCATATTACGGTTTAATTACTGCTAGCCTTGTCGAAGTGCTGGCTAGTAAGTGGCAAAAGTCGAAAAGTGGAAGATATTGCCGCAGCTCAGTTCATTGACGCAGTTCAACATGAGCAGTATAGAAAACTTGTAACCAAATTACTCTTTAATCTCCGTAAACATCCTAATAAAGGGTATTTAGGCATAAACTCTACTAAGGTTTGTAACTATATCTGGTTGTTGTGGCCAGAAACGCCGCAAAGAATTTTACTTATATGTGCATTAAATTTATCAAGACACTAACACGGTATGAGATCAACTATCATTGAGGCTTTAGGGTTTCTGCATGATGTAAACACCGTTGCAAAATAAACAATACAAGTGCAATGAAGTTATCATAAAAAGGAAACAACGTCAAAACGCTTTTTAAATACTTTTTTACTAAATTTTGAAGCTGTTTTTAGCAAAAAATATTCACAGCCAATAATTTGTATAATTTATCTTGTAGTTCTGAAGTATTTCAAATTTCAAAATCGAAAATTTCAAAAAATTCAAACAATTTCAAAATGCTGCAATCAGCTAGGTACTTGAATCAATGGAGCTTATTGAAGTGTAAAAATATTTTCATTCTTTTGCTGAAGTGTAAAAATATTTTCATTCTTTATAATAACAATTAGAATTATTACAGCCACACTCATTCAAATAGATATGGCCGACGACTACCCCAGTTTCGCAACAATCATTGTCATCTTCATGGTACTAGGGTTTCAATCCTCAAAATAAACTTGCAGCTATTATCTTGCGAGCAGTTTTTCTTTAGAGACAAAAATCCTTCTTAAAGGCCGGTATAATGCAGCTTAATTATAATTAAGGTAACGAGGCAACTAAACTTTAGTTACATCTGCTGTTTTATCTTGTGAATCGATTAGTTTTTATTTTCAGAATTGCAATGAAAGATAAACTGATTTGAAAACGAAATAAATTGATTGTGCTATGTTTTGAAATTTACCAAGTTTTTTCTAGCACTGAGAAAACCGCAAGCTCACGTTTACCGCAAAAATGTGAGATTTATCAGCTGTTACATTGATTTAAAAGCTTTCCAGATTGCAAAACGTGAAAAAATCTATAAAATACAGTCAAACCTCGGTTTTTCGAACGCCTCGGAGTTCGAACAATTCGGTTTTCGAACGGAAAATTTGAAATGAAAATGACTCGGTCCTCGCACAAAAATTCGGTTCTCGAGCAACTCAAAAGAAAGATTTACCTAAACCAAAGACACAGAGAATAGAAGAAACATCTTTAGAGTTACCAGAAGGTTTTATTGTAGGAGATTCCTCCTCCAACAAATAAATCATCCTTTTCTTCCCACCACTTCGCATCAAAAAAGGTGTACTTATGTACAATACAGTACTGTATAATTTAAATTTACATTAAAATTACTTGTTATGTTTTTCGTTTTATTTACACTTTTGTGTTTTATTTACTCTTTGAATAAATGTTTTTATACTATTATATACAGAGTATAGTACAAGCAGGCAAATAAGTTATTCTTTTGGTACATGGAACGAATTAATCTCTTTAACATTATTTGTAATGGGAAAATATGATTCGGTTTTCGAACAAATCGGTTTTTGAACAGCCTTCCAGAACGAATCGTGTTCAAAAACCGAGGTTTGACTGTATTGTTAGCGTATTGAAAAAGAAAAAGTAGAGGTCTATATCTATTCCGTAAATCTCCATTAGCGACTTACATGTTAATATAATTTAGATTCGTACTTTTTTGTTTACGTGTTAACTTCACAAGGAAAAAACAATCACTTAGGCCACGTTAGCACGTAGTTGTTTTTTCAACCAGGAATAAAAATTCTTACCAATACAGGGTGCCTCAAAAGCAGGTATACAGTTATTGACTATCTTTTATTACTTTAAAATTAACGCTGCAATGCTATTCACGTTATTTAATAAGTACCACAAACATGAAACATTTATTAGAGTACAAATCGACTTAAATCTGTATTTTTATTTCTGCTAGCTATTGTAACTTAGTTCATGTTTTAATTTTTCGGCCCAAACCAACATGCTGACTGTATACCTACTTTTGGGACACCCTGTATTAAGAGCATGTTTTGAGAAGAGGTTTCCCTGCTTGATACTGAGTGCGAAGAAAACGTCACTCTAATTGCACTCAGTATCAAACAGCGAAACCTCGTCTCAAAACCTGATCTAAATACTGGTAAGAAGTTCTATTTCTGGTTGCGAAAACCGCTATGAGCAAACGAAGCTTCAATTTACGAAATATCACTTTAGTTTTAACGAATACATCATTCTTTAGGAGTTAAACAAAATGCGTTTTGGGGAAAAACTACGATGAAATTACCAAATGGATCTCAACGCTTAAAAACTTTTACGTGCTTGTGAATCGCCAGCCAGTGCTATCGTTACATATGAAGGCCGGGGGGGGGGGGGGGGGAAGGGGGGGAGGGGAGGAGCACTGGGGACAATTCTTTTATTCCTGTTTTCGTTTAGAGACATTCATAAACTTTGGCTCGAATGCGAATAAAGGTTTTTTACAGGTGAACAAACTTTAGGTTTCCCTATTTTGGGTGCGAGCATAGGCACAGCTGGAAGGTTGGAGACAGAGTCATGCTCTCCAATTTTTGAAACCTGATCAAAGAATGAAAGTGCATTCAGATGTAATGGCTAGGTCTAGATTGACTAAATTAGAGGTTGAAAATACCCATCTTTAAAAAAGAGAACATCAAACGAAATTAAGGAACATCAAAAAAAAAATATATATGCTTGGCCCCTCTTCCCAAAATGTGCTTCTGACTTCGCAAAAGCTGCGCGTATTTTACTTTTTTTAACCGGCGCGGTGGAGTAATGGTTAAAACGTCCGCTTCTAGTTGACTAAATTCCTTGGTTGTGTCGTACCAAAGACTTTAAAAGTGGTATCTCCAGCTTGGCACTCAGCAGTAAGAGTAATGTGAAGGGTGAAATGTGATACTGAAATTATTGAGTCATGATTAAAAATAGTGCAATGGGTCTCAAATGGCCGAAGCACGTAGCTGCAAACAACAAAACCCCTTATTTTGTTTGCCCTGGCAACTGTACCAAACCTGTCCACGTTTCAGGAATACAATGAGAATTGTTGAAAAAGCCTTCTCTTGAGGTATTTAATAATTATCATTCGAAACCATTTGTAAGGAATATTTAAGGTAATGAATTTGATCCTCATTCACGGTATGTAGACGTGGAAAATTTGAGGGGTAAATATTCTCACAGTTCTCGGTTACCAACATTTTAGGTCATTCCAAAAAAGCTCCTGTGCAAGTATGGGCTGGTAAAATTGGAGGAAGAGCAGGGCCCGTTCACTTACGTAAACATTCAACTCTGGACGAGTTATCACAATTAGGACGGTGCACCAACATGGTTTCCTCTGCTGGGTGAGTTTTAACAAGCGGCAAAATTATCAGAAACAGAAGAAACGTTTGAGACAGATTGATATACTGTAAATATGATTTTTATGTATTGCCATTTGCAGTGCTTTTCTGTCAGAAAGACAAGTATATTGATATAAGCTGCGTATGGCTTTTGGCTATATGCTTATGGCTAGCTCCTAAATTCGTTGTTTGAAGCAAGTTAATTTGTCAGTTAAACTAATTTTGACTTAAATCCTTCTTTCTAATGAATTTCAATAAACAATTTCTTATCAGCACACTCCAGATTATGCGTAATCAAATCGATGGTATTTTTGTTTGATCAGCAATCCTATTATGTGATGTCGCAGAAAAATTTCGTTTATTTACATTCATGCTGTTGTGCGAGATAAGCTATGCATAGGCTTTGTTTGGTGTAAGATCAAAAATACCTCCTTACTTGATGGACTAATACAACACTTATTTGCCTATTTTATGCATGAAATTTAACCATTGCATAGACCAATATAAAAAGCTGAATTTTCTAAAAATATCACTAAATGTTCGAGCTCTGGAGATGGCAAAACTCTGGTAGTGTAAGGTTTTCCAAAGTTATCGAAGCTGAACACCTTTTTGTACTGGCAACTTCAATAGCTTAAATTTTGCTTTAAACCACAAGCTCTTTGAAAACACGAGGACGTTTGCCGAGACAAGCAGAATCGATATTTTGTTTTTCACCAATACAAGTGGTGCAGATACCCAAAAATCGCTGCTTGAAAGTCGATGCATACACAACCCTTCAAAACGAATTTATATAACATCTAAATCATAAAACAGCATTTGGTTTATGTTTGCCTGCGTGTGCGTGTGTGCGCGCGCGTCAGTCAGTATCTGTGTGTGTTTTAAACTTTTAACTCCTTCGACACTACTAGGCATAGCAACATCAAACTTGGCACAATTAATCATCTCTCCAAGATGAGTGTCATAAGGGAGTTCGTGAGATCATGATGTCGTCAAAACCAAAGATGATTTCTTTGTATTTCTGCACAGAGCAAAATGATTTTTTCTCAAACGAAAGCCAGCCCCTAACTCACCAACTTGCAAAAATTTTATCACTTTCCGGTGTAAAATGACGTTACACTTAACCCTTGATTGCACATTTTGTTCTGTGTATTTTCTCAAAAAAGTGCTATCATAGAAACTTTTTCGAGAGATATCAACAAGACGTTTTTGATGAAAATACTTTTGAAACGATTTAAACTGAATTGACGATGCAACAACAGATTCTTTTTTAAGCATTTCAGACATTCCAAGAATGTTTTTTTCTTTTTCCTTGAGCGCTTCAAACTGGCTCAATGTTGTCTTCATACTGTCTGATACAATTAAAATCAAAACAGTGCAGCAGCTGCGCTTGAAAGCTATTATACACTGTCATTTCAAAAGCAACAAGTGATATGCTGCCTGGTAAAGAACAATGATACATAATGGCATTAACGTACTTATAAGCCAAAAAGCCTGTTATCATACTAATGTGATGACAAGTTAGAATACTTTTTTACAATCGTATCGTAATTCTGACTAATCTTAACCTCTAATACATGACCTTATTAGTGAAGTCAGGAAGATCCAATAATAAGGCGATTTATTATGTAAAATCCTGCAGGAATCACAAAAATTATCCGAATTTTCAGCACAAAAACACGTTCGTACATACTCTGAAACCATAACCAAACTGATTGTAATAACTCGACTAATGGTCTTTGACTGCTCGTTAGCTTTCTCTGTACCGAGCTGCGATTATGTCACAACCAAACAGCACACGCGCAGCCAGAGGTTTTATATCTTACAGATAGGCATACAATTCCAAAAATGTCGCAAGTATTATAATTACCATGTAATAGCTTATCCCTAAAATACACAACGATCGCTTTTTGGCCCACCCACAACTATGTTTACTCTTCTTTGCAAGTGGTGAAATGAACGAACAAAATTTTGTGAAATTATTGCCTGTTTCAATTGTCGGCAAGTCCAGTTTCAAAGTGCGCCTATGCTTAAAATAGTAAAAACGAGGCTTATCTCGGGACTTCAAAACCTTTGGCAGAAATAAAACGGTTATAGGCTATCACCCCTAATGTCTGTCGATTCAATTCTCAATAAAAAGAAACGGTAGTATTAATTTTGGAACAAGAATTGGCTGCGTGAAAAAACATTAACTTTTCATTACTATTATTACAAATACCAATTGAAAGAAGCCACCGCTACCAGCTGAACCCATATTCTTAATTTCGATATTACTGATGGTGCCCTGCTATCATAATAACTTAACTGCAGTGCTTGACTTGGGGTTAGTTTGCTCCTTTCCTGGCTGCGATTATGCCAAGATCAACCAACCTATGCGCAAATAGTCTTACAGTTGCCATAAAGTTGTAAGTGGGGCTAAGTTTTAATAGCTCGTCCCTGACGATACACATAAATCACTTTGGCGTCTTTCCACAACTTTGAATTTGTGCATTTTGTGCAATTCATCAAATGAAAACATAAACGTTTGTGAAATCATAAGCTGTTTCATTTGTGAGCAAGTCCAGTGCCAAAGTAAATTTACAATATAAATGCTTCAAAGAAGACGTTTCCAGGGACTCCAGAAATTTTTGAAAGATATAGCAGCTCTGTGCAACTCCCCACCATGTTTTGTTAAATCGATTCCCTTCGAAACAACGGCACTATTGATTTAGTACCGAGAATTGGGTAGGACAAAAAAATATTACTATTGGACGAAACCGGCGCAGGCGGCTGAAGCAATTTTTTTAACCCCGAAGTATTGATGACGGGCGACGCCCATCCTTATGCAATACATCCGGGATATTGTCACTTGATCTTGCGTCTGATGATTTTCGATATCATATTTTTAACAGTAGAAAATCGAAGGAGTCATTTTTGACTCATTTTGATCTTACTTTTGAATTTATTTGTTTTAGAAAGAAAGCTAATTATTTTTTGTGACTTTTTCCAAAGTTGCATTATTGCTTGCTCTGAGCAATAATTGATATGTTTTGACGTTTCGTAACTATTTGACATTGTACCTAGAAAACTTATTTATTTGCTTTTGTAATAACTTTTACTGTAACAGTATCTATTGTGCTAATGATATCGACAGTTTCCTAGTCGACACACTTTTTCACAAGTAAGTAAAAACTCGAACGTTATCGTGTAGACCTCTTCAGGAGAGTTCGAGTTTTGACTTATTTATGAAAAAGAGTGCAGACTATGAGTTGGTCGATATCATTAGCGATATTGAAGTTTTTTATTGCTAACCCAGCTTGTCAGAGGACTCTTGGGTACCCACCAATGGCAGTCCGCCTTGTTGGTGGTGGGGCTACCAGTCACTCATGACTGGTTCGAAATGGACTGTCATCTCTCCCCTAGCCTAATTTCAATTAGGTTGACGGCATGAACCTGAATTGCCGTTCATGCCGTACCTCTATCCCGAGGAAGAGGAGGGGTAACCACATACACACATATTGAAGTTTTGTACCCCACCCACCAATTATTCAAGTATCCTTTTTCTAACTGCTACGTAAGTGACAATTTATTGTTTTTGACATCGTGATGTTCATGTACAATTCATACGACTCGCTCTTCAGTATGCTGTAGTTTATCATGACAAGGCAGCAAAAAATGATACTAAATTTTTAAAGACATTAATAATTCGACTTATGGTGATATAGACTAAAAGTATCGAAATACATGTATTGGGATGGGCATTGCTTTAGCGAGTTCACAAAGTATCGTGAATCCGTTTTGCTTTCGTTTAATTTAGTTAATCCAACAAAATTTAGCATTTGTTAGTTTGAGAAAGAAAAAACGTAAGCATAACGTAGAGTACACAATAAAAAAACCAAAGCTAGCATCCGGTTTTTGAAAAAATGCTACTTTTTCTATTGATCTTAAATTTGTTCATTTCAAATGGCTGCAACAAAAGCTGTGTAATTTCTCCTCTCCAATAACCTTAAAAGAAGAAAAAATCGGTAAAGTTAGTGAATTTGAAAAATTAAAAAACAATAATATCAAGATGGTTATCGCCCAAGTTGTTGTTTTTATTGAAAAAACGTGACGTCATAATACAAATATCGTTTTTATCACGTTGATATCTATTCAAAGCATTAACAAAAGAGTAAAAATTACTTTTTAACAAGCGGTACGTGCTTTTTATCGCCATGACTCAAAAGACTAAGCTATTAAAGTGCTATTATGAAGACATGAAAGTTTATATAAACAACTTTAATACAACTGTAAAATCCTTTCTTGGTTGCTCATACACACATCCACTTACTTATCCAGTATCAGAGTTGGGTAGAACTAAGCAACGATTTTTAGTGATTTGACTGGCCTCACGTCATTTTCCTCGAAAGAATGGAATTGGCTTGAGGCTCGGTTTTGTTAACTTGACACCCGAGTCCGACTTGAGCTATTGACCCAATCAGGGGGGGGGGGGGAGGAAGCGCAAAAGAGGCCAATTATCCTGCAAATATTGAAAAACTTGTACACGGAAGACGGAAGACTTTTTAAATTTCAACTTAAAAATGGATGTTATGACCGCTTCACTCATTTGCAACAGAAGTTGAACAGTGGCTCTTTTACAAATACTGCGTTTGAGTCGCCCTTCGACTTGTGTTCCTTGCTGCAGAAGCGTTATACGGAATAAAAAATTCTGTTCAACTTAAGGCATTCAGTCACCATAAACAGTTACGTATAAAAAAAATTATGCGTCCCGCAGTGCCTTGAGGACCTCGTTTTTTCGTTTAAGTTTAAGCTGCGCTATATCTAAGAAATGGTCACTGTGCAATCACTGTTTTCTTTGACCGGAGTCGAATTCTACAAAAACTCGATTTAAAACGCATCTTGTTCTTAAAATGACTTGAATCGATGCATTTGTTTTGACTTCAGTAATTCGCTTTCATCTCCGCCCAACATTTATTTTACTGGCTGAGTCGTTTGAGGACCGAGTTGGTAAACGGCTTTTAGTATTAACGACAAGACACACATTGGCAGCCATTATAAATACAATTACTAGTAATGGAAGTTTAAAGAAGTCATCTGTAATAACAGGACCAAGAAGTACAGACAAGCTAAATACTCAGTTACCCGCTGGTTTAGTTGCTCAAGACCGCCTTCTTCCTCAAAAATGTGTCACAAATATACTTTTTTCAAAAATTTACATAATCCTTTGGGCAACTCTCTGTTTGGGGTCGGGGTATCCTCTTTTATCGGAGTAGCCGCCAATCCTTTGTCCCAAAACCGATTTTAGAAAAAGGCTTTGCGATTATGTGTAACCAACTAGTAATCCATTCTGCAGTAAACGGTTTATTATTCCTGTACTTTTGGAAACACATTTTCCGCCCAAAGGATTATTTGCAAAAGGCATCAAGTACAAATGACGCAGAAAGTCATGAAGTGAAACATGCAACATTGCGAAGTATTTAGTCACGCTAGGCAAGCGTCGTTTTTTAAGAAACAGGCATGACTTCTGAAGATTTTGGAATTCAACGAAGCGTACTAAAACAAAAAAACAAACAACCCGTTCTTTTTTTGTTGTTTTAGCTTAGCCTATAGCAAACTACTAATGCTATTTTAAATCACAACACCTGGCTGATCTGCGGTCAAGCGCCGAAAATATTTTTAAAAGATGGATGGCTATTTTATGCTAGACAGTCGTTTTAGGTCTTTTTGCCTACTGTCCTGAATTGCACAAAAAAATATCTTTCACAAAACTGTTGAAAAATAACATAGCTTGCAAATATGCGCGAACTAATTATTTTTTTAGAGGTGCATAGTAGGCTACAGTTATACGGCGCAGTTGTCTCTCCCTAGAACTGATCGCTTTTGAGTTTTAACCACCTTGTAAGCACTCTAGCTCTATGCGATGCGATCTTCCGCAGTTACTCTAAATTACTGCACTTCGTGATATCTCTTAAGAGGAGCAGAAATCGTTTGGCCAGCTGACAGACGCCCTACCTGGAGGCAAAATTCATTTGTGATGTCACAATAATTTTAAACTCATAAATCTGGTTTTCTTGCATGCCCGAACCTCCAGCTGTATGTTTTCTCTGCTAATTTAGTTTTGGTGTGCCTGTAAAGTGTATACCTGCACAGTGGTAGATTTTGGGTGAGGCAAGTGAGGCAGCTGCCTCAGGACCTCCCTTTTTGCGGCCCCCTCCAAAGAATAAAAGCACCCCTTTTCCAGACATCACATGACCGAAAATGCGGTGTGAATTTGTTTCATTTGGTCATCTATAAATTGACCTCAAAAAAAGTCAATTCACCCAATGGAGATGACAAAAAAACAATTTCAGGCAAAGAGAAATGTGATCTTCAAAAATAAGAGGCCTTCACATCTGTTTCCACTGGAAAATTGCCCTCCAACCAGGACTTTTTCGAGGAATTATTGTTTATAATTTTGGCAATGAATTCTTGCCTCACGCCCCTAAAATCTTCAATTCACTGCTGTACCTGCCAAATCTACATGAACATTGAAAAATAATGGAATGCAAATGAAAAATATGTCAAATAAAATTAAGTTGTCTCTGCCATATTGCATTTTTTCGCTGCTAAATAGAAAGTAGTATCTAACGCACTAGCAGGTGAGATTTGTTTGGGCGAACAAAATAAAAATTTTGGGGGTAACTACCCTCCAGGTCTCTCCCGTGGCTACGTGCCTGCTACATATACAACATGCTAGTTGCCAAATCTCATACAGCAAAGACCTTACAGGCTTGTGATACAAAATAATAAAGATGATTTCCAAGAACTTGACGCTATACCAGAGTTTGCCGGCATATGCAGAAATTTTTTGAGGAAAGCGCAAAAATTCTTTTCGGAATATTTTTGCTTTCTAAAGGTCCGGGAACATCCCTCGAGAAAATTTTGAAAAATTACACTCAAATATAGGCAATTTTAGTGCCTTCTGGAACCAATTTTGAGGTAATTTTAGTTTGAAATTCGTTGACTTTGTCACTGCTGCACCTTAGAAATTATTAACTGCTTGCATTTTTACACCTAAAACAGATACATTGCAGCTGCACAACAATTAAATTTTATTACCTAAAAAGATCCTACTTGTAATTAGTATTGTTCCACCACGTGTTATTGTCATATTTCCTTGTATTTCATGGAACTTGGTAAGCTAGCAATCACTTCGGCAAAGTTGAGTAATGATCTGTTTTTGTTAGTAAAGGCAGAGCGATTTATAGAACAAATTTACGAATATGAAACAAATAATGCTTTCCAAGGCCTTAGGCATTTAAACTCATTTTGTCACTGTGGTATAGGCTATTTGGTTTGTTGCCGTTACAAGCATAACGTCTGAAAATAATATTTAACGTTTTCCTGAGGAAAGTGCCCGCGTAGAATCCCCTCCGTACGACAATGGTAGCCAGTAAGCAAAAAATTATTACGTAACAACTCTAAACCACTTTTCATTTTTGATAATTGATTTACATACACTCTTAACTGAACGTTTTCGACTTACATTTTACCCTTGTCAAACCATCTATAAATTTGAACTTAATTATGATATAGAACTAAAACTTCAAAATATTAATATAGGCTTAGGCCTTACCCTACCTCAGCAAGTCAGGTTGTGAATCGAAATTTGAAGTCACAGCAACATATACCGGTAAGCAAATACCATGGATTGTGACGAATAAGAAAAGCGACGACAAAACAACGACCAAACGATGACAAATAACGTAACGAAATAGCGGCAAATACAATAGATTGATAGATTGTGTAGGAATAAGACAAATAAATTAAAACATATTTAGCAAAAAGGAACAACCATCCGCATAGAGCTGTCTATGAAGAAGTGGCTGGCTTTGTTTAATAAGCAGAGCTTCATGAATTTTTTCGTTAAATTCACATGAACATTTTTTTAAAACCGTACATGACGAGTACAAATTAATTTCACTTTTAGAAAAAGATTTACACTGTTGCAAGTGACCCTAAATGGCTCTTTTTTACTGTTATTTTGGTTTAAATCTTTCCTTGCCCTGGTGACCAAATGTCCGGATGACACATCAACGTGTATCTTACCAGTATGGCACAGGTATGAGAGAGAGAGAGAGAGAGAGAAAGATCCACTTTTTTTAAAATCCGGTTATGTCCGCTTTAAGGCAAGGTGGCCGGATTCTTTTCATGTTTCTCGAAAGCCTGTAAACAGCATCATCACGCCACTTCGTTCTGTCAGTGGCATCTTTTTTTTTCAGTCCATCGTGGTTTTTTCCTTTTTTTGGTATGCACATCGATATACGATATTAGATACCAAAAGTAAAGGAGTATGAGATTTTAATTTAAAATTATGTCCAGCTTTGAATATTCTATAAATGAGCTTAACTTTAGTATTTGACTCTTTCAAAATTAACCTAGATATGTTTTTGTAAAATCTATAAGGTGGTTTTCCCACATAAGTTATGTCAAACAAGGCGAAGTTTTCGCTTACAGGTACATCTTCATTTTGAGTATTATGGGGTGACGAAGCTGTCATGCTAAAGCATTTCTCTGGAGTAGATGGTTGTTGGGCCTAGAGGAGTGTATCTGTCCAGGTCATGCACATGCTCTCTCACCCCCGTTCTGGTGTTTCGGTGCCTCCGGACTCATTATGAATGAGTACAGTTATGGGTAAGTTGTTTCACAACTATAGCTCTTTTTATTTATTGAACTTACTAAAAAATATTAAACCGAGCAAAATAAATTTGTGCTTGCATGTTTTCTAATGTATTTTGTTTGAGTAAAAACACGCCGTAGAATAAAGAAGGGGAAGTAGTATCAAGTTTTGAACTCAGACTCTCTAGGTACAGTCTAAAGGTATCAACGCAACGCCATCAAGAAGGTAGCCGGAGGGGCAACGAAAGCAATTGCTCTCCTCAAAATATGGATCAAAGAAGTTCACCATAAACTATGATTGCCACAAAGCAGTTTTACTAAATATTATTGGCCTTTGATATAATAGGTCATCATCAACAAACATGAACAACAACCATAAACGTTACTAAAAAGGTATTGGGGTAAAGGGTCAAAATTTTTCCAAAAATTTTCATTAATCTACGACTGGGTGGTCCAGCTAGTATTGGTCTGCAGGCCATTTTAAAACTAACTTATCAACTTGCGGGCCAATTCGCTTAAAATAAGGAACAACACATTTGACGCAAATATTTAAAACTGCAACAACGGCAAAGACAATCAAACGATTAATTTAATTAATGACAAAGGTTCAACGGGATTCCTGCGACCGAGGCTTTTCTCATACTATTGTTTGAACGTCGATAGTAATGTCAATGGTAGCAAATTGAAGACAATCGTTCAGTGTTTTGTCTGCAATTCGATTTCTATATTTGGACTCAACTCGTTTTATAACAGGAAATGTGCTCTCACATACGTAAGTACCAGTAGTTATAAACACTGAAAGCATTTTTAATGCAAAGTTGTTCAGTTTGGGAAATCTTTCATTACTATTAATTTCTAAATGCTGTCTTGAAATTCGTTGACGGGCCACAAGAGGCCTGCTGGCTAGATTTTGGACCATCCTATTTAAAAAGGAAAGAGTTTGACCACAATTTTCGTAATTTAAATTAGTTTCTTATTGCTTTGCAGAAAAATTCTTCATTCTAAGTTGCATGAAACGGCTTTTATTGCAACTTATAACCGAATTTATAGACACAAATTAAATAATTTTATTCTTTCATTAAATTACACTGGCCAACAAATTTTTTGGTGCCCGAGGATTCTAAGCTGATTTAGACTAATTTGGGGCTGCTGATTCCGAAAATCATACTAATTTTCTCTCACCAGGTCAATTTTTAAAGATATTTGCTATTTTATACCTGTTTTACCTTAAAATTAGGCGTATTTCTATATACATTGTAGCGTCATAATTACAATTGTAGGTTGTTATTGTGATGTATGTAAATGATTATGACATCACAAACCTTAAAGTAAAAGTCAAATTTGCTATACAAGGATGTATGTAGTTGGTAAGAGGTGGACACTGAGTAGCAGGTAGGCCTACCGATTGTCGCACATTTTTGTTGATTTCTGGGTCAAAGTAAAATTTATTTTTTTAATGTTAGAAATTCATTTATATGTCAGACAAGAAATAAATAAGCTGCATTATTTTACTTGCGTTGCAAGTTTTTGGAGCAAAAATTAAGCATGGCTATATCTTCTCCTAGGCGACGTTGTTTAAACAATCCAAATGTGTTTTGCTATATTTGCGGAGAGTATACGTTGCAATCTTACAGGAAAGGGATCAGTGAATTTGTGAAGTGTGCTTATCTTGCTTACTTCAAAGTAATGCTGGGTGATCAAGATAAGGCATGGGCACCCCATATTGATGCAAGCAATGTGTTGAGCATTCTCGGCAGTGCACAAAAAAGGATGGAAAGTCACTCTGGTTTGGTATTCCAATGGTCTGGCGTGAACCAACGCGATAGCGTAGTGGTTAAAGCGTCCGCTTCACAGTCGGTGGACTTGGAGTTCATTCCCCTTGTCGAGTCATACCATCAGACTTTAAAAAATGGTATCCACAGCTTCCCTGCTTGGCGCTCGGCATTTATGGGATGTTGTGGAGAGCAAGCCGGCAAGTTCGTTTGTTGTGTCGTTGGGCAAGGCACTTAACGGGACGGCCCACCTTTATGTGGAAGACAGGTGCTCCAGACACCTCGGAAAAAGCAACTCCCAAGCGAGTGCGGACATACTATCCAAAAACATAGCGATACAATTCACTTTCTCGTGAATGGGGGATAAATATGGCAAAAAAACCGAAAAACCATTTCGATGACTGCTACCTACTGTGCAGTCAACACGAAGGGAATCAACAAGAAGAAGAATCCATTGGTTTATCCAAACCTCGAGTCGCAATTAGGCCAATTTCACACTGCAATGAAATTCCTGTTCCAGTATTTAAAGGCTTGCTCGAATTGGAATTGCCTGGTTTTGAAGAAGACCAAGCTTCCGTTTTGTCCACCGACAGTAGTGAAAACACTGTTTCAGATGTCGGTTTTCCTCCTTCTTCACCACCACAGCTCTTTTCTCAAGGAGTACTTAATGATCTGACTTGAGATCTCAAACTTTTCAAAGAATCTTCTGAACTTCTAGCTTCAAGACTCAAAGAAAAAGTCTACTTCAGCTCGGAACTCTCATAACCTTCTTTAGAAAATGCCATATTTTACTCAGGAAAACGACATAGTATATTGCAACGACGTTGCCGGCCTGCTGTGGCAGCTTGGTGCCCAACAGTATGATCCTCAAGATTGGCACCTTTTCATAGACAGTTCCAAAAGGAGTTTAAAATGTGTACTTCTTCACAGTGGCAACTTATATGGATCAGTTCCTCTAGGCCATTCAACGACCCTCAAAGAAAAATACGATGAAATCAAATTTGGTCTGGAAAAAATTTCATACAAACAGCACCAATGGATCTTATGTGTCGATTTGAAAATGGTTGGGTTTCTCCTCGGGCTACAAGGTGGCTACACAAAATTTCCTTGCTTCTTGTGTTTGTGGGATAGCAAGGCAAGAACAGAGCACAGGATAAAAAAAGATTGACCTGCGCGCAGTGAGCTGATTCCTGGCTCTCTCAATGTTCTGGCTCCTCTTTTGGTGGAGCGTTCCAAAATTGTGTTTCCTCCTCTTCACATAAAGCTTGGCATCATGAAACAGTTTGTGAAGGCTTTTGAGAAAGATGGCAACTGTTTGAAATATATTTGCATGAAATTTCCAGGCCTAACCATAGAGAAATTAAAAGCTGGAATTTTTGATGGACCCCAGATTCAAAAGTTAATTAATGACGCAAATTTCTGTAATTTTATGAATCCTGCAGAATTGAGTGTCTGTACGGCGTTTACGAATGCAGTAAAATTCTTCTTGGGAAAAACAAATCGCCTAACTACAAAAAACTTGTTGAAATATTGCTCAAAATTCTCCATCAACTGGGTCCAAATATGAGCATCAAGTTACATTTTTTGCCCAGCCATCTTGCCTGTTTTCTAGAAAATCTAGGTGATGTGAGCGACCAGCAAGGGGAACACTTCCATCAAGACATCAGCGACATGGAAGTTCGCTATCAAGGTCGCTGGAATGCCACCATGCTTGCAGACTACTGTTGGTCTATCAAGTGCGATGATACTTGAGCCTTCCATTCTAGAAAATCAGTAAAACGTCAATTTATGGCTGATGATGTCTATGCTTAGCATTTTTTACAACTTCAAGCTTTGATTGTGAATATTTTGGTGTAATTCCATGAATATGTACCATAAAGTCACATAAAAATATTGCTTCTTCGATTTGCCTGTCTTTATTGAAGCTATCCGACAGTTTACAGGTTTACGGCTTGTGTAACACGTAAGCAAGTTGCAATAAAGGAGCTGTTTTGTTGTTATGATGTATAAGGTTTGTGAAACACGTGCAAATGTGAAAGTGATTCGGCACACCTAGAATCAGCTTGTGACAAATCAATATGGGAGGCATGCCGTTTGGACCTGGGTATCCCGTTAGCATAATACTGTTATTGAATTATTTTTGTTGTCATGACAAATAAAACATTTGCTTTGAATCTGTGTAAAATACACTCTTATATAAATGCAAAGATTTTGCGGTGCACCTGACATCAGCTTGTGGCCTCCCGTGTGCGTTGCAATCAGCTTGGAAACAATGCTTTAGAGAGAATCTTCGGGCCGAACGTCTATGCTTGTAATGATGCCATTGATAGGTAGCCTACTAGTTTACAGCTATTCTAAGATTTATTTAAGATTTTGCTATATTTCAACAATTTAAGATTTTTAGGTAGATTTTTAGTAAATCTAGAACAGACTTTGCATCATAATTTGCATGGAATAGTTGATTGCTACTAAGTTTTATTTTAAACAATACAATGTAGTTAAACAAATTCAATTCAAAGTTTGAAGGGAAATGGTAATAAAACATACCGGTATTACTTAAATATGCAGCTTGCTGGAGTCCCAAAAAATTTAACATGTTAGTGGGTCCAAAATACCTAAAACGGAGTAAAGAGAAAATCCTCAAAGTAGATTTATCGAATGCCAATATCTTACATTAGTTTTATTTTTACACATTTTGAGGAGGGCATTGAACTCCGTAAATACAGCCTTGTTTGGTATATCTAGCACTATATGTTTCTGTTGATGTGGCTGCTTTTCGATAAATATTTGTGTTTAATTCAATTTGCGTGTGAGTTTATGCTATGCTTGCATATCTTTAGTCAGACTGGATCACAGCGATGAGTAAACTTCTCAGCCTCACCACCTGTCTGCCACATAGAGATAAAGGGATTTTGTTGAGGGCCCTTTCAAATAACACAACAAGCCAAATTTTCGGCTTTTTCTTCGTACGATCTCTTTCGTGCTGAGCGCCAGGCAGGAAGCAGTGAATACTGTTTTTGATGTCTTCGTGGGAATCAAGTCCAGGTCCATCAACTACAAAGCGGACGCTCGAGCCGTTTTATCGCCTTGTTGGCTTGTGCTCAAGATAAAAAGATTTCAAGAAACGTGCCCATATATTTTTACCGGCTATCATGCTTTCGAGCCCCCCTTGCCTCTGCCTAATAAAATTCGTTATTGCGATTCCTACAAACAAAGCTATATTTTTGCTACAAATTTAATTCCTGTGAACTTCAAAATTGATAAAGTCCAAGTAGGAAATGATAAATTTTGACTTTTTTTGAAAATGTTTTTTTCATGTGAGAATGAACATCCATTTACTGTCCGAATTAGGTGGTGGTACTAAGCCAGCATCGAGTGTCATCATTCAAAACCGTCAGACCAGTTACCCCTCAAGGTGCTGATGTATAGCAGTATCGTAGGACGTGTTTGGGTTTGTCTTACTAACCTTCACGCGACAACAGGTGTTGACCCATTTTGTGGAGCCATCTGCCTGCCACATAAAGATGGAGGCATTCCGTTAAGTGCCTTGCCCAAGAACACAGCAAGCAAATGTGCTGGCTTGTTCTTCACACTATCCATTTTGAGCTGAGCGCCAATCAGGAAAGCTGTGAAAACCATTTTTTAAAATGTTGTGGTATGACTCAACTTGGGGAAATGACAACCAAATCTACTGACTGCGAAGCGGACGCTCCAACCACTACACCATTGCGCCCGTAAAAAAACAAAAGCGTGAAAGAAGAGGAGTAAACGAGATTTAAGGAGGAATCGATAAACAGAGAGGTGAAAAAATTAAAAGATTGATGAAGGGTCTAAAAGGTGAGTGTGAATGATAAAAAAACATGGGGTGACAAGGTAAGTGAATAAGAAGAGCTTGTGACTTGTAGGAACAAAAGCGTATATAAAGGAAAAAAAACGTAAAAACAGGGTTTAGACGAAAAAAAATTGGAAAAAGTCAGGAGCGGAGATGAAACGATAAAAATATTAAAAAGTAAAAAAAACAGTAAATGGGAGAGAAAACAGGTAGTGACAATTAAAAGAAAGAGTTAAAGGGTAAAAGAAAAGTATATTTTAAGTAAAATAGGGGTAAAAATGTAAAAGGTGAAATAATAAAGATGACGGGCAAAATTCTGGAGAGAATTGATAAAAAATCGCAGTCGAAATGAAATGTCGAAAAGAAATGTCAACAAAAATGTGAGTAAAGAAAGAAGCATGAGAAGCGGTTAAAAAGAAGAGGAAATGAGACGAAAGAAGAAGCAAAAAAATTGAAATGACGAAGAGAGAAGTAAAATTTCAAAACAACGTTTTCAAGTATTTATCGTCTGTAGTTCTGAGGTAAAAAATTTTGCTCCTATTTCAGACCCCTCAAGGATGTAATAACTTTGATTTAGGTCACCTAGTATGTAGCCAGCAAACATAGGCTAATATTTGGAATCTAATAATAGCCATAAAAATACTATTTTCTACCTAAAACTTGATTTGTAATTGTTTAGTAGAAAGCATGAGATCAATTTTAACTGTTGTTGATGATACTTAGTATTATTCATATTATTAAATTTACCAAGCAAATTAGGCTATTTCAGTACTGGTTATTGATTCCTGCAGTTACACAACACGATTTTTGACCTCGCACGCAGAACATACTACCCCAGTGCTAGTTAAGCTGTGGTACGTGTATAGCTATCAGTGGGCTTGCATCGATTGCTTCTACGACGATAGTCCTCTCTCCATAATGAGCAGAATTGAAAAGTTTTCATACATCGCCTGAGGTCACTCAACTCAGAACACTTCTCATCTCTTTTTGTTCTGTCCTGCTGCGGACTCTTTACGATGCTTTCTTTTTTGGGAGCCTTTCTCTCAGTACAACCACGGTTCAGGCCATAAAAAGTTGCACGTCTCTTGGGGCTGAGTCGTCTTCCACCATGCTTCCGTTACAAGAGTGGGGTCAGGTAACAACAACAGGATAGTTTGACAAGCATATCAATCAGATAATATAAATCTGGTGGCAAACTCGAAAGTACTGACGTAATTTCTAAGGATAATTGATTGCCAACTTTTAATGCGCGAACTAAGCTAGAAGAATAAAAAAAGTCAATAACGCTTACTAAGTGCACTATTCGGGACAAAATCCAGATAGAAATGGAAAATCTTTAGGGTGATTTAAAAATAATTCAATAAAAATTATGCTGAACTTGAATTTTGCTTAATAAATACGAAGAACTTGATCTTGAACTTAAACAAAATTGATCAAGTTTTCAGCCCTGTTATAAATACAGCAACATGTGTTTTTTTCATGTAAACTTTCGTTGGAAAAGTTGTTCGCGAACTGCATAGGAAACCGAAAATTTTTAGTACAAATAAAAAATAGGAGCTGAAAAAGTTATTGTGACATCACAATTGGGTGTATGTTTCAACAATTTTACCCACGCATAAGTTGATCAAAAAGAAGCAAACACAATTTTCGCATTTGTGAATTATCGATTTATTGTTTTTCGTAAAGATAACCAAGTTGTATCAAATATGTCTTTTACAAGTTTACTGCATGGTGAAAATGCAGTGGCAAAGTTGTATCAAATATGTCTACTACAAGTTTACTGCATGGTGAAAATGCAGCCGGTACGAGGAGCTAAATAATTTAGGCAGCACTGTTTACTATATAACAATAAAAGAGAAAATGTGAAAACATGTTTTGCTTATAGTAATGCAAGAGGCTAGCGATGTACTTTGCTTCTTTTACTTACTTTGCTTTTTACTTTTGTAAAACCTTTTTATTCTATGCAGTAGAAAGTCTACATTAAAAGACATCGATCGCTATTTGAGGAATCATCAAATTCCAATCTTACCGACTCAGAGGTAATTAAAAGCTATCGATATGATGTTTTTTATTTATAAAAAGGAAAAACCTTTATGTTCTCAATCAGTTTCCCGCCTTGCAGTGAGGTTGCAAATGGTTTCCCAGAGTCTTCTTCCACTTAAAGGCACTCTAAGACAATGATTGGCTGCTCTGCAAAGGCAGAGAAAGGTTTTCACAAATCCTAATATTACAAAAAATATATTGCTGGTCTCAGGCCGTAAACCAATGTTTTCCAACCTTTTTCGTTATACGACACACTTTTTGCATTCACAAAGTTTTGCGACACGACAACTCACTTTTGTAAGATGACGTTACAATTTTCAGCTGTGCTAAATCATAATAAATTTCACCAAAAAATGTTTTTCGGAATTCGTTTTCAAAATTATTTCATACGATAAATAAATTGCATTTTCAAAGCAAACTAATGATCAGAAATATTTTCAGAAATGATAAAATTTTAACGACCAATAGTTTTCTTTATTCACCTTACTCTTCTAATGAGATATTTGTGCTTGATGGGAATAGCAAAGCTTTTTGATGTTAGGAGTTATCGATGATAATGCCACTCGTAACTCGCTATCAAGCATTTTTTAATTCCCTTTTTTTTCGTTTTCAAATTTAGCATTGCTGAAAATGATGCTTCGCAAATGTATGTAGTAGAAAACTGTAACAGTATTTTTACAGCTTTTTTAGTAAATTTGAATGAATTTTTAAAACATGAATCCAAAATTTCTGTATATCCCCCTCTTCATAAATCAATTGCAAACATCGATTATTCTTGATTTCAGCTGCTAACTCTTCTTCTTCTGTAAGTGACAAGTCAGTAGGTGCCTTCACAAGAAATGGATTTCTGATCCAATCATAGTTTTCGATTTTAATATTTGGAAAATAATATTGAAGTTTGTCTCCAAGTAATGTTAAATGGTTAATTATTTGTGAGCTGATTTGAAATTTTGCCTCGCAGTTAGAAAGCTTTGGAAACATTTCCAAATTTCACTTTACCTTTCCAAATTTCAATATTGTCCCTCATAATGCAAATTTTATCAATCGATGTTAAAATATTTTCTGCTCTTCCCTGCATACTTTGGTTAACTCTATTTGAATGTTCAAATATGTCCGAAAGATATAATTTGATACACCAAACTTCGTTTTTAATGAGATTGCAAAATTCATTTTGATTATGTTCTTCAAAAAATTTGAACATTATATCGTTCAAGTCAAAACCGCGACTTAGCATACGACTTTTAGAAAGCCGACGAACCTGAGTGTGGAGCAGTAGAGCAGGGGTCGGCAACCTTTTTCGTACTGCGGACCGGTTTAAAACTCAAAATTTTTCGCGGACCGGCTTTCAATAAACCACAAATGCTCAACAATAAAAAGTTATAAAAGCTCAAAAGTATTTACATTTTTAATTCAATGAGAACCTTGAGCTTGTTTTGCCGCCACGAGACGCTCCCACCTAGGAATCATGGTACTCAATGACACCCGTAATGTGTCCCTGACGTCCAGTCTGTTACGCGGTTTCGTCTTTGTTGCTGCCATCACTGAAAATCCAGACTCGCATAAGTAGGATGTTGGAAATGGCAGTAGAGCTTTTAATGCTTTTATGGCAAGATCAGGGTATTCTGGCAAGACCTTCAACCAAAATATTGGCAGAGTCGTTGTATGAAAAATACCTTTCAGACTACCATCATTTGCAATGTCCAACAGCTGGTCTTCTTGTCGTACAGGTAAGGTCGAATCACCTGGTTTGAAACTAAACGGATCCATTTCTTTGAAGTTCAAGGGTCTTTGGCGCTTGGAAAATAACGCTTAAACTCCTGTCTGAGAAAACGCAAATGACTGCTCACAAGGTCCGAGAACTCTTAGTCAGGCTCGCTGTCTTTCAAAGTCTCTGCTAACGTTTGAAACATATCAAATACTCCTTTGCTTACGCGCTGCTCCCACAATTCACGTTTGTCTTTAAAAGCAGCCACTTTATCTGCCAACTTGAATACAGTTGTCATTTTTCCCTGAAGTGAAAGATTTAGTTCGTTCAGCAGATTGAATATGTCACACAAGTATGCAAGCTTTAGAAGCCACTTTTCATCACAAAATTTGTTTGCAAGATCAGAATTTTTTTCCAATAGAAACCTTTGCAATGGTTCACGTAATTCAAACACTCTGTTCAACGATTTTCCTCGGGAGAGCCATCGCACTTCTGTGTGCAAAAGAAGACATTTGTGCTCTGCATCCATGTCCTCACATATCTGCTCAAACAGCCGGGTGTTAAGTGCATGAGCTTTAATGAGGTTAATCATTAGAACTGCATCAGTGAATACACTGTGAAGCTCAGGTGATATTTTTCGGCTAGCCAGCATTTCCCTGTGAATGACGCAATGAGTGGCCTCGCACTCTGGTGCGACCTCTTTAATGCGAACAGTCAAACCAGACAGACGGCCAATCATGGCTGCAGCTCCATCCGTGCACACCCCAACACAAAACAACCAATTGATCTGTTTTTCTATGAAGTAATTATTTACAGCCTTAAACAGTTCGGAGGCTGTGGTGTTTTTTGGCAACAGCAAAGCACATAAGATATCTTCGTGAATATCCTCTTCATAAAAATATCGAACAAACACTAGCAACACAGCTTTGTTTTCAATATCTGTAGACTCATCACACTGAATCGTAAACCATGGTGACTTTACAATTCGCTCTATTAACTGAGCTTCAATGTCTTCCGCCATATCCTCAATTCGTCTCGCAACAGTGCGAGCCGAAAGAGGAACCTGCGCTATCTTTTTAGCTGCCGGTTCTCCTAAAATTTCACGGCAAATATCAGTGCACGCAGGTCGAATCAATTCTTCTCCAATAGTAAATGGTTTATTGGTCTTAGCAATGCGATGAGATACCAAATACAATGCTCTGAGTGCATTTGAATTTGTTGATAAAACAGTCTTCAATAATCGTTTTTCACCTTCGTGATCACGTTTCCTTCTTTCAAAAAACTCCAGAGGTTTATCTTTTATTTCTGGGTGCTTGGTCTTCATGTGCCGAAGTAGTTTTGATGGCTTCATTGCCTCGTTTGATAACTTGCTCTTGCAAATTAAACAGAGTGGACAAAGTGCTTCGGAATCGCCAGTTGAAATAAATCCGTACTTTAGGTACGACTCATTATATTGTCGGTTGAAAGAAGCTTTCCTTTTTTTTGTGATTGTAGGACCCTCGGTCTCGACGTCAGATTCTTCAGATGATATTGGTCCATTCCCAAAAAAACTCAGCATGGATGTTTGTTTTGTAGGCCTACCGGTACTCATTTTTCTCGGACTAAAAATTTAAATGCTAAAACTTTTTAAATCTGTAATACAATTGCCCATTAAAGCAATTGTATTACAGATTTGCTAATCTGTAATACAATTTAAGCTTCAGTAATAATTTCTATTCAAGTGTCCCAATTTAACTGCTATTGTATCTTTACTCTAATACCTTATCAAAAATCTAATTCCTAACGCAATATGATCTCACTACACTTGCTAATCTAATCTAACTTAACTAAAGTTGGAATGCGTCAAAATCTTTTGCTTCGTCGAACAAAAATTCGCCCCTGCAGTGCCAAAGCAACCACATCAAAGCAACTTTCATCGCTATAGTTGGCAACGCTAGCTAGACGTTTCAAGCCGCAAGCGCAAGCCACTGCAGCGAGGGACTCTACTGGCAAGCAGTTAGCCTACGATCAGAGAACGGTAGCAAATTCAGATATTATCTCTGATAAGTGACGATGAATTTGCATTATTTCATCACAAGATGCTAACAATCGAATATTGCGAGCAATCAAGGCTTTAAACAAAGCTCCTAAAACAATAACATTTTGCGTCAAGCTTTAAAAAAATATTTCAAAGCTTTAGTCTGAAATGCTAAAAAACTATACGGCCCGGTAGCAGACTCCTTGCGGACCGGCACCGGGCCGCGGCCCGGTGGTTGCCGACCACTGATGTAAACAATGTCTGGAAATCCTTCTAGTAGTGCCTCTGAAAAGCGAAAACGTTTACAAGAGGCATCAGGGACTTTTGCGTTAAAAAATTTCAAGTAAAATAATTACAAGCAGAGGGTTGGTTTTTCGTGGCCAAATTTTAAATGAAAAACTTTTGCGCAAAAAAATATTGTCACCCTTATAATAAAATTTCTGCAATTCCTTTAAAACTAGATCACTGTATATGAAATATCGGAAAAACTTAATGATGTCTTAAGTTTCAACACAAACTAACTTATGTACACCAAGGGCATCCAATTATCTCCCGAAGCTATTTAGGAAGTATTAATATGAAAGAAATTCAAAACTCACAAGCTTGCTGTTCTAGAGCTTCATTGTGCAACTAAATAAACATCAAAGCGGTTTAGCCACGAGGAGCCATTGCAACGATGGCAAGCACTTTTCAATCCTTATGCTCAGAGTTGACTGCCTTAAATATATCATCCAAATTTTCTGCTCAAAATCAATATTGATTGCCTGCAGATCACATCAGTTGATTTGCATAAAACTCAGAAGATTAGTAAATTTTTAAGTATTCTTTAAAATGCTTTGAAATCATAAACAAACAATTAAATAGAAGGGCCCCCTACTAAAATGCGAAGGTCACAGATCCCTAATCCCAAAAATGTTTTATCCCAATAATCACTACAAGATAATTTGCAGCAAATTCAAAAAGAAAAAAACTCTGTTTAAGATGGAGTGGGTAGGGAAAAGATAACAAACATTTTTTCAAAGTATTTATCATATGTCAGGAAGGTGAAAACTTAAAAAGAGGAGAATAAAATTTTCTTTTTTGAGATAGGTAGCCTACCCCATTTTTGCCCCCTTACAATCAATCTTGCTCACAAGCATTCCGAAACATATAAACTAATAAAAATATTAAATAATCAGAAAACACAAGTTAAAACTTGGTTGGTATCATTGCTAATCAGACAAAGAGGGTAACTAAGTTTATGCAATTAATACTTAATTATGATATCACAAAAGTTCATATAGGTATACCGGAGATATGTGGAAAGAGTTTAAGATTCCTAAATAATGCAAAGATTTCCACGCAATTTATCAACGCCATTTTCAAAGTCTTTCGTATGATTTGAAAGGGGAAATGTACCCAAGTGTACAGACTACGAAGTAGATGCTTTAATCACTACATCTTCTCGAACAACTCGCCGATCGACTGAAGAAACCTAGTCGTCAGTTGCAATCAACGCAGGCTCCTGAAGTTTGAATTTTTCAGCTGCTAAAGCACTTAAGTAGACTTGTTCAGCCTGCTCCCAGCGAAGTAAAGTTGTGCAGCTTGCAAAGCAATGTGGCTTTAGCGCCTACGGACTGATCTTGCAAAATAGAAGAAAAGAATTTGTGTGAAAGCTTCGGCTGTTTGGAGTTGATCACAAAATACGAACTTCAATTGAAAAATGGCCCGTTTTCGGTCAATCTTTAAAAACAAAGGCTGCGCATCTGACCTGCATTTTCAACCGGTTGAGGAAAGTTGAGCAAATTTGGTCCGCCAGCAAAAAACGGTACCATTACCGTATGAATGCATAAATACATCCCTCAGAAACATTCAAAAGGTAACTAAGCCAAAACTTTTTTTATAATTATTTTTTAAGACTTCGGATTGAATTTACTCAAAATAGTAAACGTAAAAATATTTAACAGCTTTTCTTCACCCCCACGTATAGTTATACGCTATGTAGCCGGACACGTACCAGATGGAGACTGGAAAAATCATGTCAACGATTGTAAAAATACGTTTGCAATGTAGCTTAGTATTATTGCAAAGCACTTTGGAATGTGGAAGCGGAGTCAATCAAAATAAATTTGTTCGTAAAAAGAAACAAAATAGTGAAGCATTTTACGACAACGCATTATGTGGTTGAAAAATGGTTGGATTGCCACTTATAAACTGCAGGGCGAAGAAAGCGGGATTTAAGGTCGTTCATTCAGAGTCCAGGGTGTCAACTGCCTACAAGCATTGCTACTAAGCTCGATCATAATGTTTATGTCAGGATGTTTCTCAGCATAAATGCATCACTAGGAAAGTGGCACAGCTGACGGCGCAGATTGCTCGGCATGCCAGGTCACGTCATCGTTAATTGGGAAATATTTCCCAAGTTTTTAATACCCGTATCCAACTCTTTTGAGTGTTTTTAGATTATGTATTGCCTTATCTTTTAAATATTGCAATTTATTTTGCCAGTCAAATCTCTAAATATCCACAAAACACCTATACTCGATCATATAGTAAGCTTTTTTAAGTAAAGTAATACCAAATATATTCGCGATTTTTTTCGTAAATATGCACAGACTATTGTTTTCGAATGATTTTCTCACAAACTTTGAATTTTGCTTACTTTGATTTAAAAAGTTTCAAGAAAAAATTGACAGTTTTTCTTCCTTACAGTTACGGAACCGTAGAAACTAAACCTATTTCCGGTTGGCAGTGATGGATTAAATATTTTAGAAGCATGAGTGCTCCTTCAAAGGGAAAAGCTTATAAAAGTCGACTTATACAAATGAGCCATCGGTGATGTAATGGCTATCGTTGTTGCAACAGTGAACTTCATCTTCGCTCATGCTCTCAACCATCGCCGCTTCCAGGTCTTCTGTGAAGACACTTGTGCTGCATACACTCATCTTCTGCACTACACCGAGGTGCGTTGGCTATTCCGGGGCCAAGTTCTGAACCGCGTCCTCCAGCTACGTCAAGAAATTGAAATTTTCCTGCGTGAGAAAGGCAGCGACTTGGCGGACTACTTCGGCGATTCTGTCTTCGTCGCGAGGCTTGCGTACATCAGCGACATTTTCGGCCACTTTAACGCTCTCAACGTTTCACTTCAAGGAAGCGGCCTTACGATCGTCGAAGCAGCAGAACGGATCAATTCGCTTGGAGAAAAGTTGAGGCTTTGGAGCAACCGCATGGAGAAGGGGTCATTCGTCAACTTCCCTGAGCTCGTGCAAATCCTCGCGGATAACGACGCTGAGAATGATTTATCCTCCATGCTTGTCATTGACATCAAGGGTCATCTGAAGTCTCTGTCTGACAGTCTTGATGGATACTTCCCGAATCTGTCGGTCGAACCGTAGATCCTTTCACGATTCCAATTGACGACATCGACGACGAGAGCAAGCTAAAGGAGGATCTAATCGAGTTGAAGGCCTCCGGTCGCCTGAAGATGCAGTTCTCGACCGTTGCCAGTCCCTCGGAGTTTTGGGCAAGCAACTACGAGGCCTTCTCCAATCTCGTGGCGAAAGCGCTCGGAGTGACACTCCTTTTTGTCACGATCTACCTCTGCGAAGCCGGGTTCTCCGCGTTGGTCGTCATGAAAACCAAGATGCGGACACGTCTTGACGTCGGCTCTGACATGAGGGTGGCCATTTCCAAAACAGCTCCGAGGATCAAACGTCTAGTGAAGCTCAAACAAGAGCATCCGTCTCACCGTGTGTGATTGTTAGCCTATTAGTGATAGATGATCGATGCGTGATAGAATTCGTGTTTTTGAGGTTTCCGCGGTTTCTGAGTGATTGTTTGTTCATCTTTATTTTTTCATTGCAATATTACACTATCTTTTTATAAAACACTGACATACGTTTTATTGTGTAATTTGGGCTCAGATCCTATTTTGAAAACTTGGGAGTGCGTGGAGACCTCTGACATCAACAGGGGGTCCGTGGGGGTATAAAAGTTCGTGAACCACTGCCCTAGAGGGACACTGGTTGAGAGTGACTGGTGATCCATAGGAAAGACATGAGGGGGTAAATGGCTCTTGTAAAATAGCGTGTAGCTTACAAAGTAATATGGCATCATGTTTCAGAACGTTTTAAGTCGTTGACACTGTGAACTGAAGAATACCGGTACTCTTATATAAAAGTGTTGCACATTGAGTAGGCTAATAATTGTTTTGGTATCTTCAAACTCGAAAAGAAACTAGCAACAAATATTGAGTATACAATTGCATACGTACCACTGGTGTGCTACTGATAATTGTCGCAATTAATCTATTTTCCAAAGCCTTTAATATTTGGCTTTTTTTAAGCGTGTTTGACTTTTTTATCATTTTGATCTGCCAGCACAGCTTTAAAGCTGTTATTTGCATTCAGTTCAAAAGCAAGCAACTAATATGCTACATGTTAAAGTAGAATGATATACGATATTAACATACCGGTTGGCCAAGAAACAGTTTTTTGGTAATGCATCGGCAAGTTGCAATAGAGTTGTGCTGTCACGTCGCAATCCTCACTAATCTTAATCACTAAAAAATACTAATCAAATGTAGCAATCTCAAACAAAGTGGCATATGTTCATGCAAAATCTTGGAGGAATCACAAAAGTTATCCCTATCTTTAGTACAAAACATGGTCCATGTATTATACTTTTAAAGCAAAACCTAACTTGTTGCAATAACTTAAATGTAAGTTCTTGACTGTGGGTTGGTTTGCTCTTACCATAGCTCTGCTTATGCCAGGAACAAGCAACATGCGCGCAGCCAGCGTTGTTAGGTCACACAATTATAAAAAATCGCAAGTAGTATGTTTAGTATTCAATAGCTTACTTCTGCAAATACACAACAATCACTTTGTCGCCATCGGCAACTTGAAATTGTGCTTGCATGGAACTGATGAAATAAAACGATAAAAGTTTGTGAAATTGTTGCCTGGTTCAATTGTCAGCAAGTCCTGTTTCAAAGTGCGCCTATGCTTAAAACAGGCCAATCAAGACGTTTCCGGGGACTTAAAAAACTCGGAGAAAATATGGCGGCTATTTGCAACCTCCAATAATTTTTTATGATTAGATTTTAATTCAAATAACGATACCTTAAAGCTTTAAAACGAGAATTGGCTAGGTCAAAACACATTCACTTTTTTCACAAGGATTTATTGGGTGAAGCCGGTGCAGCCGGCTGAATCGATATTCTTAACCCAGGTATTACTGATGGAGGGCACTGCGGGCGACGCAGGCAGAGCCGATTAGCCTATACTATAAAGTGCAATTCTTTATTTCTTTGTGTGTGCTTTAACTCCTCCGAAACTACAGGGCATACAATCATGAGACTCGGCACGGTCAATTTCCGCTCGAAGGTGAGTTTTAAAAGGGGTTAGTACTGTCATGATTGAAGTTATATTTTTAAAATTCGCATTTGATGACGGAGAAAAGTGGTTTTTCGTTTACATAAAGCTAGCATCTGACTCACCAACCTCAAGAAACTTTATCGTTTTGGGAGCTAAAAAGACGTCATAATCAACGATTGACGGCGAAATTTGTTTACTTCATTTTCTGAAAAAGCACTTACCGTAGAAACGCGGTTAAAACCTCTTTCGGGGGTGCTAAAAAGTTGCTTCCAATGAAATTAGTTCTTTATCAATCTAAGCAATTATCAACAATTCAACAAACAATTAAGCATTGAAGCTTTGTCTTAAGCATACTTTTTTCCTGTTTTCTTGAGCGCTTCCAAAAAAGCGTTGTTTCGTCAGTATTTTCCGGTAAGTGACGCCACATTACTAGCTGGTACCACTTCAATGAAAACAATAGCGGGCCGCAGCAATGCTGATATAGTTAAAGTTAAGCCTATTGTTGATATGCCGCTTGTCATAGAAAACCATGCTTGTCATAGAAAACCATAGAAATTATTACATCACTAACATACCGGCTAAAATCTGTTTTTTTATTAACGCAATGGGAAGTGCAAAAATTGTGATCACTGAACAGGAGGAGGACCACGCGTTAGAATTTTTTTGTAGTACAGTTTTGTCGCTCGCCTGAGCACTCTTAAATCCTAAAGCATTTTTATGACGTGTAGTAAGATGGAAAAAATCTTGTTGGATTTAGAAATAATTGTCTTCCTTTTTTTCCGCAAAATGCTTGTCTATGGATTTTCTGCTTAACCCATAATCTAACTTATAGCAAAAACTGAACTGTGGATACTGGACTCTGCGCTCCAAGTTAATTTGCCCTCCCCTAGCTGCGTTTATACCGGGAGCAAGAATTAGAGGCTTTAATTATATCGCCAGGCCTACAATTACAAAAAAGTTGAGTGGATACACGAAGTATAATACTGTAGTAACGATCAAGAAAACTTTGATCGGGAGGATGAGAAGTCTAAATTGACGCATTATTGTTGAAGGTAAAGACCCTTCTTCGAAGTTTAGTTTTTAAAAAGAATTCTTTTTGGAGACCAATACAAAAGAACAAGTTCACGGACAAATAAAAGTTAGTGAGAGAGATGCATCTCCCACAATCCCCTAAATCCGTTTCAGCGCTTTTGCTCCATTACAAATGCTCAACTCCAACTTTGACTTTTGGGTCTCTATACTTATTACAGGAATGAATAGAATTTGTGAAATGATTGAGAGTTTGTGACTAACACCTGTTCCAATTCTAAGTACGACGATAGGCACAAAGGGCATAGGAAAAATGCCCTCATTTGCAACCACCTATTTTTGCAGCTTGACAAAACGTAAGTCAGGCGAAGCTTGCTGTACTGATATTTCCAACCCGATATAACCGACTGGCAGCCCTGCGGGGCGACACCAGAAGAACCGGTTGGTGGAAAAAAATCTCCAATAGTTTCAACGTGTTGTGGGTAAGCCTGTTTAGAATTCTTATCGAAATCTTGTGAAACCTCTAAAAAAGTCGTCCACTTGTTGGCATCTAGTAGATCTAGTATGGAAAATTGTTTGTCCTCTGTCCAAAATTTTGGCTGAATAGATCGCAGAAATAAAATTGACAGCGTTTTTGAAGTGACGTAGGCCTACGTCCACAAAACTATGGCAGATCTATAACTTTGTTTTCTGTAACGCGAAAACTATAACGATTAACGATCATACACCAAAAACTACAGACCTGCTTCATAGTTGCCGATATTGCCGACTCAGTGCAATTGTATCACCATTGCCGCGAGCAAGAAGAGAGGCGAGTTCCATGCACGACCTGTTCATAAATAGTTCTAACGTAAAATGATCGTGTAATCGCTTTGGGTTATCGTTTTGCTCTTTAGTGCCGGTTAGCGGAGACATTAATAGATTCCAGCATGACTATAGTTCTGCACTTTTGTAACATTATGTTAATGAAGAGTCACTTCCAGTGAATCAGTGATGGCCTTTTATAAAACGAGTGAAATGCTTTCTCTAACATTCTTTATATTGCTGCAAAGCTGCTCCTCGTTGCGGAAGATACTGTAGATATTACATAGTAGCTTAGTTAAGTCAATTCCGTTTGCCATTTTGGTTCAAGCCATCTCTCCTTATGACTACTTCACATAGGATTTCGGAGTGTTTCAATAGCAATGTATTTTAATTTCCTTCGAGACAATCGTAAAAAAAGCATTATAAAACATCAGCAGAAGAAGCAAAGAAATGATTGGCAAAACAATATACGTCAATTTAAAGCATGTTGAATGGAATTTAGTGAGATCTATTTAATATTGACTTCAAGTATGGTCTTTACTCCTGTTGTGCACAATTAGCGAATTAATCCTGCTTTAATTTAAAGTTAATTCATCATTGTCCCCGCAGAATCCACATAACGAATGAGAAACGCTATGATCACTTATTAGTTGATGAATTTATAACCATAAAGCATGTCTTAAGAAGCGTTTCCGGCAGTTGCTTCGATTAGATTGGGCCTACTTTAAAACTTCTTGACCAAAAATTATAAGGCCTAAATGTTTGCTGTAGCTACGCTGCTAAACAATGGAGCCCTATTTTCATAATATTAAATCATTTATTCAAACTCTTTCTTTCATGCTGCACTACAAACAAGTAATAGGCTGATGTTTCTCCAATATTCTTGTGTACAATGCCTCTGTTATTTGAACTGACTTCTGTTTTATGACAATATTTTTGTAACCGCTAGATGATGTTGCAGAGCCATGTTTCAAATTTACTCTGAAGTTGGTGCATTGACGTCTTATGTTGTTGCGTAGATTATTGAGATTCTAAACTTTTGTGGGTTCAAAACCCACCAAAGTCTTACATTTTTAGACCTAGATAGTCTTTGTGTGTTTCACTTTAGCACAGTAACGTAAAAAATTACCAAAAATTGCAGAAAATAAGGGTTTTAAAATTTGACATGTTTCTTAGAAAAGAATATTGGCGTGATTGCGTAATAATCTAAGCTTTCGCTTTGAAGTTAATAAATTTGTAATTCAAGTCCAAGTAGAGTTTAACCAATAATCTATGATTACATGGTCTTACTGCAAAAACAGAAGTTCTTTCTTCTTAAGGGACGTACATCTTATTTTCAAGTGACTGCAGGCAATGATGCAAAGGTAAATTAAGCCAAACGCTTTGGAGAAGAGCCAATTTCAACAAGATACCATAAAGCAGTGGTTTTTATCGCAGATAAATGTACCACTTGCAGGTACGAAGTATCAAACACTTGGAGCACGTGCTATGTTGTCAAATCCCTAGGTAGGCTGTTCTCGATGTTCTACAGTGCGGCAGAAACTCAAATTTTGATAACTCTTGTTGTATTTTACAATTCTATGACTATTTTGAAGTTAGCTTCTCGAAAGAACATTTTTAAATGTGATTTTGGCCATGAAAACAATGGAAACTCCATTTTATCTACTTGTGTCAATGTTGCGAGAAATCAAATGTCAAAAGTTTTTCTCAGCTGTCACATCATCAATCCCAGCATTCGACTTCGTTTATCAACGCGTAATTTAGATATAATTAATGGAGTAATTACCACTGTCATGTTGGCAAGTTTGCCAAAACTTTGTGTTATTTTTTGTTCAGCATCTCAACAATTTTGATTTATTGAATGCTTGGAATGTCGAAAATGCTTTTTTGCTTGATTTAGGCATGGAGTATGGAAAATGTGCCATGAGGTTTCCAAGTTGGCTAGCCTCTATGGATTTGTTTTGTGTTCAGTTGCAATAAACCGATGTGGTTTTAGTAAATTAGTGGCAACTCAGATGGAACAACTTTAGGATCATTTGCCAACCAGGACTACCACGGACCTGGAATCAAAAATAAGGACAGTTGGAAAAATTTTTTTCTAATATTTTTTAGAGGTTGTTTCGAACTTTGCTAAATGAGAGGGTTTGTAGGCGGACATTGAGTTGAAGACCTTTTTTGAAGACCTCAAAATAATTTGTTAAAAATCTTTGGAAAACAGTGAAGCTTGCTGGCTAAATCCTAATTCTAGATCACAATTTAAGATCAGATAAATGTTTAAATAAAAAGTGTCGCATATTGCTGAAAATAAACAAAATTTGGAGGCAAGTAAAAAAAAGGACACTTCTTAGAAATTTGAACAACATTGCTCTAAGGCCTAGTCCTCTAATATCAGGCTAAATCTAAGAAATAAGAACGGATTGCAAGCTCTGCCTATAGCCTGCAAAAGTTTTTACAGAAAAAACAAACGAGGGCCAGTTAGGGCAATTGCCGGTAATAGGCAACCTGTGGCTACATTGACACGCAAAATACGTTCAATATAATTTTGCGAAATGTTTGCTATTAAATTTTGGGAATTTTGAAGTAACCCTACCTTTTAAAGGCAGAGTAATATCTGTATTGTGATAAAGTGAGATGACAACTTTTTAAGCTCATCTAACGCGAGATAAAACAGAGAGTTTGGTGGTGCATGACCTTGCGATCATAGAACCAGTACAGCTGTCACTCTGATATGTCCTTGTGGTTGATGGTAATTTTTCTTTCCTTGTATAAAAGGATATTACCAAATGAGCTCCCAAAGACAGATGAAAACTCCCGAGCACAATTCTGTAGTCGTTAGAAAGATAAAGGTATGCGGCTAAATAATCAAGATTTACAATACAGTTATGAACAAAAGTTTAAGACCACTATTCAAAAGTGACGATTTTCAACATTTAGCATGTGATTGCATCAGCCATGTTTTGTTGTTACATCATAAGTTTGTTTTCTTCGTTGTGTTTCATTTCGCGCCAATTTCTACTTCTGTCCACATTTCCTGGTTGATTTTTTTGCTATTTACTGATTTTTTTGCTATATTGCTGATTTAAAATGGGCAAGAAAAAGTCTCTAAGCTTGTTGCGCAGAGGTCGTCGAATCAATCATATGACCGTTTCCAGGCGTTTATCCAAAGAATTTAATATGAAGCCATACAAACCGGCCAAAAAACCAAGGCTTACTGCGGCTATAAAAACCAAGCGTCTACAGTTTGCTAATAATCATCAACATTGGACCGCCGAGCAATGGGGAAAAGTGCTTTTTTTCCGACGAATCAACCTTCCAACAGTTTCTGGTTCGAAAGAGGCACGTCCGTAGACCAACTGGAAAACGTTTCGATGAGAGATACACCATACCAACATTGAAGTACCCTCCTAGTCAGATGGTTTGGGGGGCTATGTCCAGAAATGGTGTCGCTGCTCTCAGTTTCCTGCCACCAGGAACCACCATGAATGGGCCAAAATACGTGCGAATGCTCTCAGAGAAGCTAAAACTTCACCTGCAAGTTCACAATTGTCAAATATTTATGCAGGATGGCGCCCCTTGCCACCGTTCCAAAGTTGCAAAAAATTTTCTGGATAGCAACAACATCGACCTTCTCGAGTGGCCAGGAAACAGTCAGGATTTAAATCCCATCGAGAATTTGTGGACCAACATGAAAAATAAAGTGTCGGAAAAGCAACCATTAAGTGGCGCAGAGTTGGTAAAAGCGATAAAGGAAGTCTGGGTCAAAGAAATATCCAAGGAGTACTGTCAAAGTTTGATCGAAAGTATGCCAAGAAGAATCAAAGCTGTGATCAAAAACAGAGGAGGCCACACAAAATATTGAGAATCGGAACATTTTTTTGTATACGATTGTTTAGACTGTATCGTACTGTCTTCCATGTGTTTATGATTGATTAGGCGCGAAATAAAATAGTTTGCCAAATGTAAATAAAGTGTTATACTACCTTGTGCTTAGAAACTCGTAATAATTTCAAGTTGTCTTAAACTTTTGTTCGTGACTGCATATCAACAGACCAATTCAAAATAGCCGCGAGCAGCTAATGTCGAATGCTATGAAGTCTAAGGCTGCCTTTGCACACAGAGCGACGTTCTGTACGCACCCAGTATCAAGCAGCGTCTCGACCCCAAATCTGCTCTAAATATCGGCAGGAAGTTTGATACCTGGTTGTGAAAAGCACTAGATGCGGACGCAGCCGTTGCACGGCTGTTACGAAAAAAAATCATCGCAATGTTGCAATGATTAACAATTGCATAAAGTCTTGTTTTTGTGAGTTATTTTAAACAAGGGGAGCTTTGGTGAAATATTATGAGAACTCAAGGAATGCTAACATATAAAAACGGTTAGGAATCACTGATATAGAGAAATTTATTGAAAGAGATTAAGAAAGCAGCTAAATATGAGGCGAGACTCAAATGCTGTATAACTTTACGGTAGGATAACTTCCAGGCCACGCTTTTAATCTTTTATTTAAATTTCATAAACCAATAAAAAGTGAAGCTGAAATACCTTGTAAGTATCATTAGATTTAGTTTTAAGCCAAATATTACTCTTTTACTGGAGTTTCATAAGCTAAACTAGAAAGCGAATTATGAAGCCTAATCTACTCTTCAGCCAGGTATGAAACCACGGTAATTGGTTTTATCTTCATAATTGACGTAATCTTTTGCTTGCGGTTTTACTGTTGTGCCACAACTAGCACTAGACAAAATTTGCCAAAATGCGGCTGCTTGAGATTTTCGTTGTGTTGTGAGCAGCCCATTTCGAGAAGTGAAATCTATGTCTGAAACTTTTCAAATCAAGAATTTTGAACAAAAAAAGCTTAACACCAGGCATTTTGACCCAAGTTACCTACACCTTTTAAAATTTGAGTTTTGCTAGAAACTATTTTTACCATTAAAACGCTTTAAATACTTTTGTAAAATAACTGATAGAGCATTTTCTTTTATTGCATGTAAGAAGGCTCCAAGAATAAGCATGAAGTCTTTTCAATTGGAAAGTACCATGTCAGTCATGTGTTGAGTATATAGTATACATGATCCTATGTCAGCCTACTGGTAACTTAGAAGCATAGGCCTATACAAACGCAAATACATGAGCACAATGTGAACACAATATGAACACAAAATAGAAGCATAGGACTATGCAAAAAAAGCTTACAGAAAGCTTCGGAAAATAATTATACTACTTTCCACGGCAAAATGGCAACTGATTCACAGACAGGGGCGGATTTACAGCTGGTAGGGCCCAAGGCTTATCTAGTTATAGGGCCCTTACAGGGTAGTGAATGATCCAAGGCACATGAAAAGGAGGAATATACACGAAAACCGCGATTACGTCACTGATACTACACATAATAATCTGTACCCTTGGAAATTGCTGTTTACTTCACTCATCGAAAAATAATCTTAAAAAGCACCATAAGATAATTGCCTATTGTGACTTGATGATTGCATAAACCACATCTACATAATCTTTTGTTTTTAATCTCCTTGTTTATCCAAACGATTGCATGTATACATTACTGTCCTGGCCTAAATTTGAAAAATACTTTCAAGATATAAAAATTGCAAAAGTCAGAGCTGAATCAAGCCTCTGTAACGCAAACAAGGAGAAAATTTAAGCCTGCACTCTGTTCTGATATGACGGGGTAAGTTAGCCTTTAGAACAGAATTTACCTTGTCAGCCAGCTCTGTAACAGAACAAATGCCTTGAAATTAGACCTCTTTAGCCAAGGCAGCTCGATCATAGTTGAGCGAAATTTGCATAGAAATTCAAGCTTATATTGAAAGCCGATCGCTGGGACAAGAGTTTACGAATTCCACCATTACTTATGATTTTTCTACATTCAATGCCGGTAACGCTAACCAAGTTGACCGTGCAAGCATGATATTCGGACAGCGTATCAAAGTAGAGGATCTAAACCCCCTTATTTATTTTTAAAAAGTACTGCGGTTGTGAGCTGATATATTTTAGATGGCTAATTTGCTCCTAAACCGTAGACCTTTTAACTACCAGATTACCAGCAGACAACTTTATTCAACTGTCATTGTTTCTATTATAAATTAAGAATAGACTTGTCAAGTCGCTCGCTAAAAAATGCGTTATATGCTGTAGATAACTCAAAATGGCCTTCTTATGTTAAAAAATTAACGCTGTGACGTATAAGACAAGCTAATGCAGCCCACTTTACCTCAAAATTTCTAATGCTGTCCTTCTTGCTTCGAGCATTTGCCGCTAGTTTCAGTCTTGCCCTCCCCCCTCAGTATTCGCCACTGCTGATAATTTTTGTAGCCTATTCAAAATTCGAATAATATCGTAATGTTTGTGCAATATTTTATATTTCAACCACGAAAAACATCATTAAAACAAAAAACATAAATTAACACAAAATCTGGTTTTTAATTTCTTAGAGCAAGCAAACAAAATTAAAACTAAAAAAACATCAAATAGGATGGAACAAATCACCGGAATTCAAGAAGGAAATAAATTATTTCTTTTTCGATAAAATTTAACCAGTAACTCGACGATCAGTAAAAGAGTAAACTACGATTAATCTCTTTCAGAGACACATACAACTATCCTCGACATTCCACAACGTTTAAATTAAACTCTGTACCGCATTAAAATAAATAGAGATTGAATTAAATAGTGACCAAAAAATAACACACTGAGCAAATTTAGGTCAGTGTATTTTTTTAGAACTTGAAAAGGAAAGACGGCCAACGCAAGCTTAACTGCACCAAAAAAAATGCGGCAAGCAACGAATTTGTTTTAAAAATACAGCGATTATCGAAAATAATTGGCATTGGGAATCAATTGTTGCGTCATAATTTGAAGTAGAATGATTAAGTAGACACGGCTAATAGTTGGATACGTTTGCGATCTTGTGCAGAAATTGTGACGTAAGTTCACTACAGAACAGTATAAAGTATATGACAGTTGATATCATTTGCTAGCTACTGCATTAAAGAATTGCTAACATTGCGAAAAATATGGCTTGTCGTTTTCATTAAGAAGTTTTTGATTAGAAAAAGGCAATTGATATAAGTTAAAAACAAAATACAATGGCATGCAAAAAATTGAAAAACTTGAAAAATTTAAAATTAATAAGAAGTGCAAAATTCTGTGTAAAATCGTCCGCGGATTTTTCTGCGAAACCGCTCAATTTGTTCGCGTAATTGTACCGGCAACTCCGTCATCAACAATTGGACAACATTGGCAGTGACGTCATAAGAGAATCGCTGGCAACTTTGCTACCAAGAAGTCAAACGTCTAAATCTCTTGACCTTTCAAGGATAATGAAAGTTTCTATTTTGCTGGCCAATGCAGCATTTCACATCCAGTGAGCTTCGCTGGCTGCATCTTCTTCATTAAAATTCTTTTGCAAGTTAGTGCATCTTCACCCATTCACATGTTTACTGAATATTTCCTGGCAAGTCGAGGGTCCGCTGAAGGCACTGTGGGAAAGGGATCCCCGCGGATTCAACTTTGTGCAAATACAATCTTCGGGCACCCATTGCTGCAAGTGCCCTGAGGTCGGGCATAATTGCCAAAAGCTTCATGAAGTAGTTAGGCCGGTCCGAGGTAATAGGACTCTTGGCTACGTGCTCTTTTAAAGTTTCAATTACTAGATTTTGCATTTCTTCAATTTTCTTGGGTTCGCGCAATCCAGGTCGATCTGTAACAAAAACAACAGGAATCAATGAATGACAATGTAATCAAACGAACAGAACCATAAAGAAATATCAGGGCTGGTTTACTTTAGCAAAATGAAGCCGAGCATTTTAGTTTATTGTATTATGACGTCAACTCAGTTCGTTTTGCTGTTCGAAAAAGCGGTCCCAACTTGAGAGCAAATTAATAAACCCAATTAGTAATATCATGTATGTAGATTCATATCCTATATGAATCGTGTTGCCGGTAAGCTTTTCCTCACATTAGCTGTCAAAGAACGGCACTTACCTTGAAATAGGAGGAGCGCCAACATGCAGCTGAACGATGAAATGTCAACATTGAGATCAGAGAGCGTGCATGCAAAGGACAAAATGGCGTCTATCCAATCACCAAAACTTCCGTACAACTGATTTCGATGCAATGCAATTCCATTGCAAAAGATCAGCTTGCCTTCCGGAATTTCACACCTGCAAAGATTAGGAGACAAGTTTAGCCCAAGCGATGAAACAATCCTTGGAAAAAGAGGAAATTTGAAAATTATTCATTTTATCTTTTGATCGAACAGTTTAATGCCTTTTGTGACAGTAAGTCACTTATGGAAGGCCAAACATTTTAAGTAACAAAGCAATGCAAATTGGAACAAAAATGCTAAAAAAACGTTAATTTACCTATAAGCCAGTCGTAATGCGAATATTTCGGCAAAGGCGCTCTCTATTAAGATGGTTTGATCTTCTTGACATAAATTGCAAAATCCCGGAATCTTCTCAGCCCATTGCCGAACCACAAGAAGACAGGAAGCAAGAATTTCATAAAAATTGTGAGCTTCTTCAGACACACTCATCGGGGGAGAGCAGGGGGGCATACCAGGAGGTCGATACTGCAATAAAAATATAAATTTCAAGATTTTCTTTTATAACTATTTGCATAAAAGCTTTTGCTTAAAATTCGTGAACACTGATTTGAAATGCTGTAAGTGTTAGGTATTTTTAATTAGATATCAAAACATTTACTTACTTTGGACGTGTCTGTGTTTGTGATAGCCGGATTTGTGTCCACATGCGCGCGGACTAGCGAAGTGATGAAGCTGACAGGTGGAGAAGGAGGAGCAACAGGATCTTTTGGACCTTTTGGTTTTGATGGCAAACGACCTCTTCTTCCTTTCAAATGGTCTGTTCTAACAACTGTAAAATGAAACAGTTAACTGACTGATTACGACTGCAATTGTATTGCATATCAAATCGCAAATATCTTACCTTCTTTTACCATTCCAACAGCAAGACATTTTTCAAACCGACAAAACTGGCATCGATTACGTCTGCGCTTGTCCACAGGACAATTTTTGTTTGCAAGGCAAACGTAAGTTGATTTCTTCTGAACAGTCCTCTGCAAAAAAAAAAGTAATTTAAGCAAGGGTTTCAAGGATGTGAAAGTTCAAGCGTAAAATCAAAATTTCATAATGATTTAATTGATTGCTTATATGGAGTCATTAGTTCAACGTACCTTAAAAAATCCTTTGCATCCTTCGCAAGTTCGGACTCCGTAGTGCTGGCAGGCAGCATTATCGCCACAAACCGCGCATAAACCTTCGCTTGATGGCCGAAGCGCTGACGAGGAAGTTAACGAAGTTGAACTGTTGACACGATCATGATGTGGTCCATACAGGTGATGCTGATCTGGGCTGGAGTATGGATTCCTGAATGGAGCGTAACCGGTCGATCCGGGAATAGTCAAATACATCTGACCATTGTACGGTAAACCACTGACGTGCATGGCGTCATTGTCAGGTTTGATAAGTGACGCAGCGGCCAAGCCTGGGTGCAACGAGGTGGCAAAGTCACTCGGATTGGGTTCTTGTGAAAGGTATTGATTTCTATCCATTGAGCGGTATGGCCCGAACAAGTCATGCATTCCTACAGCTTGCTGTTGCTCTTTGATATGACGCGCGAGTCGCTCATCAAAAACGTTGTGCTGTTGCAATTGGTAAGCTTGGAACTCTGCATGACTTCGAGGACTGCTCACAGACAGGTCGGTTGGACTTTGCTGCGGAGAAGTAGTTAAGTGCTTCGCGTTGCTATATTCGGCAGAAGTTGACGGCGGTGAGTGAAGCATGGAAATAAAATTATTTTTAGCAATCAACGAAGCGTCGTGTGGGTCATCCAAAGCTCTGAAAGCTTTTTGACCATGCGAAGAAACCGAAATATCACCGTATGAAGCCATCAACTCAGGTTTGACGTGGACCAGCTCTGGACCAACTGAAATGCTTTTTTTCAGATGATGGGCGCTCATCAAGTTTGGTGCTAATGCGTGATTGGGAATATATGGTTTCACGTCGGGCTCACTGTAACTTGGTAGCAGGGCTTGACCGCCGTTTAGACCTTTCATTGACCCAGAAACAGCACATGTCTCGGCATCAGCAGGATAAAAATCTTTGCCACTTCGTCCATAAACTTGCTGTATTGAATGCGGTGAAGGAGGGGTCATGTTTGAGGAGCGTCGATCTCCGGAGTATGAATGGTGTCTGTACTGTCGATTTCGCGAATGATCGCCAGGGTATCCTGTTTCCATCGCGTATTCCTGTTCGTGTTCAACAGATTCGTTGGCCCGCACTTTGCGAGAAGAAAACTCTTGTTGATAGAAACCGGAATGGATTGAAGACGCTGAGCTTTTGCTGTACTGCAGGACATCGTCTGAATGATTGGTGTAAGTGGGACTGCCTTGGGGAACCGAGGTTGCTGGCATGCTAAGCATAGTCGAGACCGGTGTTGCAACTTGGGTTTTTTCAGAAATAGTAGGTAAAAGAGAGTTTTCCATTGGAGAAGAACGCTGCACTATTTCATCAGAACCAGTGCTGTAGTTCTCGTTGCTGTAAGCGGGGAAAGAAGTGTCGGAAATGATTTGCGAACTAGCTGAGCAACTTTCGACCAAACTCGAGGAGCTCTGTCGCCTGCCGTCGGAGTCAATCGCTTGCATGGCTCCTGATGCAATAGGAGAATTGTTAGGAGACCGACTTGAAACCTTGGTTGATTCTCCGCTTTGTGGACGTTGCTTGTCAAGAACTCGGCCATTGTAAGAGTCAATGCTGTTGCCCCAGGCTTGCTGAAGATAAGTTGAGACGACTGCGGTCATTGCTTTGCTTGGGTATGGAGATGGGTGTTGTTCAGGAGTGGAAGACGTCAAAGATGAAGGTTGCGCAGAAATAGGATATTGCGATGACGTCATAAATTTGGAACCCACAAATTGAGATTGATTGTCTGCGTCCTGATTGCTTCTGCAAAACAGAAACAAAGTTAGATTACAAATTTTTCAAATCAAGACTTTTACAAAACGTAAGCAAGTTATTTTTTATATAGTTATCAAAACAAAGTTTCGTCAAAAGTTGGCAGTGCTGATAATAACTAAAAAAGTTTTCGACAATAACGGTAGCTTACTCGAAAGAGGTTAAATTGTCTTCCGCTAGTTGTCGCTGTTGGTCTATTTCACTTTGCTCTTGTCGTTCGAAATTTGAGTCGTAGACGGGAGATGCGTAAACGTCTGAGCTGTTTATATCAGGATAGACAGTAGGATAATCGATTTCCGTATTTCCAGCGAAGACACTGCTTGGCATAATTAAACTGAAAAAGCATCAATTTGATTAATAAATCATAAAAGCTTGTTAGGTTTCTTCATTCCTGAACGCACGCTAAACTATTTTTGGACACTCAACTACAACAAAAATACTTGGTGTACTCTTTCTTAGCTCTTTAAGGATCAATGTAGCTCATATGTTGCATGATTGCAAGTTGTTATGTCATTATGACGTCATAACTACTTTTCTGAAATCTATTGTCATTCTGTTGTTGCTAGACAATGAGGGAATTGCTTCCAATGCTATGAATTAGAATCTTATGATACTTAAAGGGTAAAAGAGCATGCAAGTAAAACCCGGTATTAGGAATAGCCCACAAATTTACAACTTTTTATAAGCCTGCATAATTATGCCAAACGACACCATATCCTGATGTGCAAAATGCAAGCAGCGATTGCATTCAGAAATAACTCACAATTACCAGCCTTATTCTAAAGGCTGCTTTTTATTTCTTTTACTACAGATTTATCCCGCAAAATAACAATGTTTATAAAAGAAAACTTTTTTTTACTCACGTGGACATCTATAAAAATATGTCGTGTCCTTTAAGACTTCGATTTTCAATCGCCGGAACTAGTCGCTTCGAATTCGGCCAATTCCGCTCGAAGTGCTCGATGTGTCCAACGAAAGATCGGCGTTGAGTTCAAAATAGCTTTGCAAATGCAGAGATTTGTATTGATATATTCTGATAACACTGTTATGTTTTTACTTAATACCAACACATCTGCTGAAAAAATAAAAGTTTATAGGGCATTTTGTAATGAACGCATCACCCTATGCAGTAGCCTCAGCCTGTAAAAAGTAATTTGACTCAACGCAGTACGTTACCATTGCAGTAGGTGCGATATAGTCATACAGCTTTCACTTTACGCATTGAGCAATATGCTCTGTTCAACGTGGTAAACGTATTGGGAGGATGCATCATTTAACGTTCGGCATGCACGTTTCTAAATTATTTTTAATGTACAAACTCCGAAAATTGGCCGTTTGCATTGCGAATTAATGAAAAGATTGATCAAAAGCGTGCAGGAAAATGATGAAATAATTACACTAAGAGCTAGAAATATACTTAAAATAACGCGAGTTTTTGGTAAGACCAACGACCAGCTGACTTGCAATTGACAGCTAAAAGGCTCGTAAAAATTCTTGTATACTACTGCAGCATTAAAGTACACCTGAACTTGTAGCGTTTAAAGCAGGTGCACAACAGCCAACACGTGCCAAAAAACAATAAAAAACTACTTAATTTTGGGGGACATTTCGAAGCAATCCTTGTTGGAGACTTAGAGCAATACCTAGCCACCTCTTTAAGATGTACACTTGAAGGTCTGTAACCTTATACCAATGCAATTGGAGTCAGCTTTAATCCCTGCTACTACCTACTTCATGCTTGTTTTGACATAAAATCATTTTGGTTGGTACGACTGATCATAATGTTGACTATTGCGTTGCATTATTTGTCTACTTTAGAACTTTTGACATATCTGCACTGTTGCAGAACCCTTGCTACATACGCATTTACCTTACTCAACAGCGCTTCCTAGCTTGCGTCTGCACAATATCCTGGTTCAATCATCTGAGCGATGGCTAGAAGTCGGGCTGTGTTTAAGTAAAGACATACGACGAAGCGCGGAGAAAAAAAAAGGAAAAAAGAAACAAAGAGATCGAGTAGCCGAAGAAAGCCGGGCAACTGACGTTTATCACTATTGTGACGTTAGTATTTGCGTAAGCATTTCTATTTTGAAAGCAGTAACGTCAGAAAGCGTTTGTTGCCTAACTTACCGCAAATCTCCGGGTTACAGTAGAAGTTTTAACAAAAATATACGCTTTTATTAATAGAAAATTTTTCAAAAGTATGCAATCACAAACAAAATTGTGCACTGTGGTAAAGATATATCACACTAGACAAAATTTAAAAAATGCATTAGCGATACATAAAATCGCATATTGCCGCAAAGTTTTCATACCGTCCTTAATACATTATATTCAAGCCGCTGTTTGCAAAAAATTGCCTAAGTTTTAATGCTTTTTATTCAAGGGAGATACTGGATTATTTAGATTAATAGTTTTTTATTTAATTTTAGCGTCTTTAATTAGGTCAATTACAACCCTTACATTGCCAATTTTTTATTTTCTTCGCATTTGCTAATGAGCCATTAATGCATTGCTTTTGGTCAACATTGCAATTGAATAGGCGCGAAGCTTATTTATATTATTACATTATGTAGTAATACTACTTAAGCGATTCGCCAGTTGCAAAATTGGCTTTAACTTTAAGCCATTGCTTGCAACGTTTTGATTTCGTTGGAACTGTTTAAACTACGATCACCAAAACAAATCAAATATATTGATTTTATGAATTTACTATCCAATTCTTCAATGGTTTTATAACTCACAATCTAAATTGTGAAAAAGAAGTAATAACTATGGCGAATCATGTCAATACCCTTGGTCCATTCGAGCGAGTTCAATTTTTCAGCTTTTTTCTTGAAATCATGTCACATTATAAAATAAATCGAACACGTGATGCGTTAATGCAATATGAAAAACTCTCAGCTATATCTTGCCTAATTCATCTGTTAACATTGTACAAAACAGTACGCCAAAATAACCACTACTATTCCTAGAACAGGCGTAAATGATTTAGCAATTTCGAATTGACAACATTGCATTGTACTACAGACCGTTTTATTTAGCCTGCATCATATCAACAGTGCGTTAGGTAAAAACCATAAAATACATAAAACAACAAATAAATATACTTTTGTTTTGATCATTAATTAGATGATTTAGTTTTCACAAGCTGCTACAACTTACTATTAACACCTTAGATATCTTTCGCTTATAGTGACTACTCTTGACCTATCTCATATTCTTACTTTCATGAGTTATATACCAACCAGGCAAATAGCTTTTCTCTTTTTTCTCGCATTTTTGTGACGTCACAGAATCTCGTTTTTCTATGTGTAGTCTTTCGGCTTTAAAAATAACTTCAGGAGAAGTTGAACTTCTAAAACAACCCCATTATTGCTGAAAAAGGTAAATCAGTTTTAGTACACGCTGATATTAATGTTAATAGTTTAAGCATTTGGTACTAAATTTCAGTTTCAGTAAGTTTTAGATTGAAGTAGGTGCACTGCTCATGCTAAAGTAGGTGCACTGCTCATGTTACAATGCAGTAATTACAACTTTTTGCAGTTGAAAACGCAATAAAAACTTTTCAAATTGTTTCTTAAACTATAATGCTCAAAAATATTTAAGTAACATAAATATTTACGTGTATTTTACCGTTGAAGTCGAAAAATTGCATTCACAAAAAATGCACATTTTTCTAAGGCAATACCTAGGATATTTCAGCATTTTTAAAACAATACTTAAAATGCCAAGGGATGATTGACAACGTCTATACGCTTTCAAAAAATTACAAAAAAATAGGTTTAATAATTTTTTCATTATTTTTACGACGATCTTTGCAATTAATTAACCACGCTCAATTTCGTCGAACGCCATTTTGTAAATAATGAAAAACCTGGAATTTTTGTTCGTATTTTTTCAATTATTTCAAGAAAATTGTGAAACAATTTTAGTTTGAAAGCATATTCATAAATCGTGTGATGACAGTATATTTAACAAAAAACTTACAACAAGTAAAAGAGGTGCCAATGCCAAATACAAGAGCGCAGCTCGAAAAGAGAAAGCAAAACTATAGATCGAAAACAATGCATTTTACCCAAAAAGTTGAAATGTATTGCGATTACGTATTAAATACAACACAAAACGGTGGAAGGACTGGTTTCAAAATCCTTTCAAGCTAATGGGATATTACAAAGATTTCAATATTACTGGCCGGGGTTTTTCTGTTCTAAATACTGCCTTTCACAGAAATTTCAATTCGCGATTTTAATAATCATTCGCGATTTTAAAACTTTGTTTCGAAATATCGGTTGAAAAAATTTGAAATCATTACAGTTTGGATTAACTGAAGCTCTTCATCTTTTAGTACTACTAGATTTGAAAATTGTTTTGCGCTTCTAAAATTTTTTTTACTTTTGATTGATAATCATACTACATCACCGATATTCACCACAGGTAGTTGGTATTAATCTTAATCAAGAAGAATTGCATTTTCAATTAGACACGTTCAAATAGAAGTTTGAAAAAATTTGTTGACCGTTTGACTTGCAGTTTACATTTCACAAATACATGCTGCGAACAAAACCAAACTGAAATTAAGTTCTCGACGGCACAAGCCATATGCTTTCGTGCAACGTCCTGTTAGACTAAATGCCACTCAAACACCTTCAAATTTTACCTTAAAATTTAAATAAAGTAAATGTCTTGAATATGCCGCAGTTGTTGGATTTTTGCTGTTTCTCTTTTCGAATTTTTACCTTAGCATTTGCTGAGAAGAAATAAATCAAGTCAGTTGCAGGACGGCGCTAATCACGCTAAGCAATTTTACGGAACGATTCCGGCGTTGGGAAGCATTCCGTTTCGATTGCTCTTAATATTTCAAATAAATTTCTGCTAGTTAAAATCCGTCAAAAAGGAAAACCATTGTGAAACGTCTTGTCCGAGGAAAGCAATGAGCTCATCAGGAAGTTTGAACTCATGTCAATTCCTTCCTCATGGCCATAACACGATCGTTTAATCTACTCCTCCTACACGTTGCTGTCTAAACTGATCACCACAATAATGCTATAGGACTTATGCACAAAGGCTTTGGAGCCGATCGAACTAAAAGCAGCTCCAGCTTCCGAGCTTCCAGTAAGAAATCGGTTCAACTCCGGTTCCAAAGCTCTTCGCTACTAATTGATTCAGACTCGGGTTTATTAACATATTTAGCTTTTTTCCAAAATTAAAAGTTGTTAGCTTTCACTTCTTAAATTTTGAAAAAAGCACAACATGATCAATGAATTCAATATATTTACATTTGTTGAATTCAATATATTTATATTTGTTGAATTCAATATATTTAGTTTTGTTGAATTCATTTGACCTATCGTAGTCGTTTCAAAGCAAAACACAAAAAATGTATGTACATCTCAATAAAACAAAATTGATGCCTTAAAAAAGGTTGAAGCTGGAGTCGTGTTTAAAAAAATCTCCCTTGTTCATTTGCTTGTCCTAGTATTTCAATAGAGCTCTGGCTTCGGATTCCACTAAAATGTTCTGCTCTTTGGTTCCGCCCCTCCTTTAAAGTCTTGCTTTTGATCTACATTGTATAACGTTGAAAGTAAAACAAAGTTTTGAATGTTTCGGCATATCTTTAAGCCTTCAATCATATAGGTGTTAATAGGTCGGCATCAAAGGTTTAGGATACGAAATATTTATTTCGACAAACGAATGCTGGACATATCAAGGAAAAAAGTCAAGGTTGCCACTGATTTAATGGATTCGTTTATAATCAAATTTGTCTTTTCGTTTGACTGATCTAATTACGTTATAAAGCCAGACAAATTCAATAACAAACAATTTGTATAATATTAGTATGTTCTTAGTAAGTTTGACAGTTGTTTACAATAAAAATGGCTCAAAACTATTATTCTGCAATCAGAACATGAACGCTCGTGGTGTTAACCAGTATTGCAAGGCTACATGATGTCAGATTCTAAAACATATGGCAAAAATGCTTATTGTTGGAAAAATTTGAATTTGTAGTTAGGCTTTCATAACACTCTTCATCATTTGAATAAAATTAGTTCGTTATATTCTTTTACAAAACAATTCTAGATGCATAGCTACCTATGAATGAGGCCATTCAAAATTTTAAACTAGACTCAAAGCAGAAAGGCGGAGACGTTGGATCTCTTTTTGCGCTTCGCTCTATAGATGCAGAGAAAGCCAGGTCTAGGGTTAATTTGTCATCAAGTTTGAAAGAACACGTTGAAAGCATGTGAAGAGAATTTCATATGGAGAGCATTTGAAAGCGAACTCAAGAAATTGTAGGGTTTGTTAAGCATGAAATTATTTCATAATATAATGTAACGTATCATTTTGAACCATTTATTGAGTTTTACCTTTTCTCTCATTGTTTAGCCTTATGCGAAAGAGGTCAGTACTGATAAAAACTTATTTATTTTTTACATTGCAAGACTGTAAAGACTTGAAATGTCAGCAAAAGAGGCTTATAATTTTAATATGGAATTAGCTCTGCGTTTTAATTGAAACGTTTAACCTTGTCAGCAATTTAATGCGCAATAACTTCGAGTTTTGCACAGTGTAATTTTAAACATTGGTCAATTTGCAAAAAGCTATTTCATGCACGATTTTCATCAGGTTTTTAAATCGTTCTATGAGCAGGAAAGAGGTTTTTACATATACTGCAAAGAATATTATTTAAAAAAGGATCTGGCGCATAAGTCAATGACAAACAACAGGATGAAAAAACTCGTCATACTGCGTTTGTTGGCACCGTCTTGCCATGTGTACTTGAGTGACACGTTTACCACAAGGTTGTCAAAGACAAATTTGCAACTGCAACACGTTTCAAGAACATTGAGAAGGACAAAAGTATAAGTTTTTTCATGCATTGGACCTCATTGGCCTACATTTGCAACAAAATTTGTCTGTTTGAAAGCTCTTCTGAACAATTTAAAGATTTTATATCGATGTTGTCTCCAAAGCGATAACACAACCATCCCATCTCTTCTATCCTTGATCATTTTGAAGTCAATATTTTGATAACTAAACATTACCTTTGGGTGCTGTTATCTACTTCTTTTCCCTGGAAACTATCTTTTGCAAGCAAAATAGAATTAATTTACTTAAAAATAAATGCAAAGTGTTTTGAGCTGCGTATTAGTAGGCATTGTTTTACATTAAAAAAGTCATCATTTTAAAACCAAAACAGTAATTAAGGAAAGACGCTACAATTAATTAAAAAAGCATTAGACGCACGTCACTACATACTTCAATTATTATTACAATTAGATTTTTAACCTTTTCATCTTAACTTTATGGTCATTTTTCCGTTTTCGAAAAGCTTGATTATGCTTGCGTAGGCCTAAGAAAAGGTCAGGTAATTAATAATTTGATAAAGGCGACCTTAAAACTTGAATGCTATCTGATCAATTGAACCCACATTACTTTACAACGCGGAAACTAGTCATTTACCCTTTCCAACCGGGTCATATTTTGTTTCACAAGAAATCTCTTGGTAAGCCTTTAGGTTTTGTCGCATCATCATGTACCATTCGTGCGAAGAAACTCTAAGCTTAAGTGATTAATTATACAAACAAGTTACATATCGTGAGGTCATTCGATAAGCAAGTACGCCCATCTGCGTCTTCAGGAAAGAGTAGATCACGATTGTGGCCAGCCTGCCTGTGCATTCGCAAATCATATTGAGCATTGCTTAACTGCTAACCTCGTCACATCGCACGTTCAGGAGTCATGCAAAAACGCATCATAGCACTAAGCAGCACAGCTCTATCTCTAACCACAACGGCACCGTTTACGTTCGATTACTGCACGCCTTTCGGACAACTCGCACGCAAGCCAAAAAGTAAGGTCGACAGCCTGGTGTCCGAGCTATCTGAATGCCCATGGCCACCAAATATCGAACAATAAATGCAGAAATAATGCATCATTATTTGCACAATGAATTTTATTTTCTGATATCCTAATGGCTATCAAATGAAGCATTTCCGAATTAGCTTTGAGTAAAAATACTGATTTTCACCATAAACCTAACAAAAATCTACATGACTGGTTAAAAAGGATCACGTGATGAAACAGGCCATTTTGCAACTACGCAGTGAACACTAAAAATGATTGAAATGATTTTGAAAAGGCATGAATTTAATTGACATAATAAGACTCATCTACTAAAAAACAATTGCCATCGATAAGCTATCTTATTTTCATTAAACGGTGGGTTGTAAATCATATCTGCTTTTTTTCTTCCGTTTTACGAGTATTTGTTCATTTTATTTATCTGAACAAGTAACATCATTAAGGTTCATGGCACAGTCATTCCTAAAGTTCATTCATTCATGCGTATGAGCTCATGCTCTGTTTGCATGTCTTTCGTCAGACTGGGCCACCACGACGGGTAGACTGCTTGGCCTCACCATCTGTCTGCCACATGAAGACGGAGGCATCCCGTTAAGTGCCTTGCCCAAGGACACAACAAGCAAGCTTGCCGGCTTGTTCTCCACGCTATCTCTTATGTGCTGAGCGCCAAGCAGGGAAGCTGTGAATACCATTTTTTAAAGTCTTTTGGTATGACTCGACAAGGGAAATGAACCCCAAGTCTACCGACTGCGAAGCGGACGCTCTAACCACTACACCACCGCGCCGGTATTCCTAAAGTTAAACAGTTTCACCCTAAAAATCAAATAGCGTCATCCCTAAAATCAAATAGTGTAACCCTCCAATTGATTAGAGTCACCCTTAAATAGAAAGTGTTACGGAATAAATTATTCTCCCAAACTTAAAAGTGTTCTCTAAAAGAAGGGCTTTGTAATCCATAGACATCCAATTTTTATGGGAATATACAGAGTAATATATATTTTAAAAATCTTTCTTTTGCCATATGAAAAATTATGCGCAAGCTTTATGCACAACAAATGGATTAATACCTTTAACTGTTTCCAGTAGGTTAATGATTATAGTCTTTTCAGAAATGTTTAGCTGCAACTACTAAATTATTATCAGTGGTTTTAGCATTAACAAGGCTCAAGTTTAACATCATCTTGTTTTTGTACAAAATGTTGTATTCTCCCGCCGCAAAAATAAATAAATTTAACAACCTCAAACTTTGAAAGTGACACAGTTTTTTAAAGTGAGATAATATTTTAGTTAATAGCAGCCACAATGAGCTTTTTGACGTTTGCAAATCACTCAAATTCAGTTTTTTAAGTTCAAATTGGTTCAGAAAATCGCCGCTAATAACGTGAACACTTAATAGAAAGTTAACACGCGAAGCTTCAGGTCGTTGTAAGGTTATTTTACAAGAATTTACTGGTAGCGCTCAAATTAGCATGCTACGACTCAATCAGAAGCTAAAGTAAATAGCTTCCGACTAGCGTACTTAAGTAATTAAAAGAAATAGCCGAAAATCAATCGACCATTTCCGGCTCTGACCAGTAAAGAGAACAAGCTAGCTTCGAGAACCACTTGTCACGAAATGATGCAAAACAGAAGCGTTACAGAAATTCTTTTTAGCCTATCTTAGTCATTTGCAGCTATAAAAAAACATAATTCTTTCTGCTTAACAGAAATTAGGCGAAACAACAACTCCTTTAAAGTAGTGGCAAAGATTTCTCAGTGTTACTTGTTTAACTGCCTCTAAAGTAAAACCCTAGCTCTTGGCCAGTTCTCAAACAATTTGCATATCCACTAACCAAAGTTTAAAAGTACGCTTGTTATCTAGAAAAAAATGCTCTTTAATGATTGACATAAAGAGAATGTCATCTTTCAAGGTGTTTTGTGAAATAACAAAAGAAAACATTTTAAAGGACTTGACACTCTCACGAAGAGATCGTTATGGGCACACAAAAATCAAAATAGAACGTTCAAAATATCTGTACTACAATGTAAACGTATTCTTAGTTATAAGTCCAAATGCCCAAACATCACATTGAAAAAGCAACTGAAACTTTTTGCAATGAATGGGTTAGCATAGTAAAAAGTTTCCGATGCTTCTTCAATATGACATTTGGGGCCGTCGAAGCCAAAATCAGCTGACTTACCGGCGACTGGGGATTTAATTGCTTTGTTTCCCTAAATGTCTATTGTCTCATTGCCTATATAACCAAATATGGCATAGCTTATTTGTTGCACAAACAATACTTAGGAAATAAAGAGTTGACACCTGAAAAAGTTAGGATACAGCAACAATCAACAGTATCATCACAGACCGTTTTCGAATCGACTGATTCCGCCGTTGATTTTATTGAATGTTTTTTATTATTTCGGCTCAAGCTTCTTACAACAATATTGAAAGAGGTAAAGGCAGACGACAATGAATCTTCCGAATATTTTGGAAACGAAAGGTTGCTTTTGTAAGAGTAGATGATCAATACTCAGAGAGCAGCCGATTCGTGGATTACTTTCACGCTCACGTTTCTGCTAAATAATATTTTTACCCTTCGTGAAAATATGTGTGTATGGTTGTGGCCTCAAAAGCTGCCACAAAACTATTTTTCGATCTCTTAAACTTCAATCTCATTTGCGCCACTGTGGTGTAGTAGTTTGAGCGTTGGCTTTGCAATTTGCAGGTCCGGATCAATTTCCTTGAGATCATACTGAAAGACTTTAAAAAATAGTATTCGCAACTTCCCTGCTTGGCGCTCAGCATACAAGGAATACTGAGAAAAAAAATCCTGCAAGTTCGCTTGTTGTGCCTTTGGGTAAGGCACATCACGGGTTACCTCCACCGTTATGTGGTAGACAAGGCAGAGCAGTCTACCCGTCATGGTGGCCCAGTAACACTCTATTTGACCGACAGATATGACCAACTCGTAAATACAACAGTGAGTAGAGAAACGCTGCATGGAGAAAGCAGCGGGTTCCTCCTCCTTTGGTAAATGAATGATGATGATAAACCTACACACATTGCTAGCTACGCTTAATTATTGAAGTTTTTTGTTCAAAGACAACCGCATCTATTTTGTTTGAAGTAGGCGCTTTGCCGAATCATTTGCAGCAATCACTTTAGGTGTAAATGTAGTCAACAATTACAGTTCAATATTTTGAGCTGACTGGTGCAATTAGCAAATACAAAAGACATTTGGTTAATATGCCACTACGGCGATCAGCATTAAGCAAATGTCGTTCTTTCGTGACAACCAACAAGTTTCACATGAAGTCCAACGAAAATCATTTGTCGTTGATCGCACGTATACGACGACTACTACGAAGAAATGTTAGTGGAAATATACAAATCAAGATTTCAAATGTTGAAGTGTAAAAAGATTGTTTTCGAACGAGACAAAATATCACGAAGTGTACCGTTACACAGCAGATTTATAAATGTAACCACTTCAAAAGATATTAAGACATTTACGAATTAAACCCGAAGCACCTTGTTATACAATTGGGGTCACGTTGTCTCTATATTTGCTAAGGGACAATAGCGGTTGTTTTCGCTACTTTTTTGAATAATTGATTGCAATTCTTAATAGTCGAACTACTTTTACATAATCTTTGTCCTTGTGCGCCTGCAATAACAAATTATATAAAAATTCAAATTCAAATTATATAAATTTAAAAAATTATAAAACAAAAATTGATATTTTAAAGCTAATAACATGGGAAAGCTCTAGAGTGGTATGATGTTTTGTGTTAACAATTAGTTTAATTTTGGTCTTTATTTTCTCGTTTTCACCAAGCTTGATTTGACAACAAAGAAATGTTTTTGTTTTGCTGCTTTGTTTAGCAGCGATGTATCGAAAATTTTTTATGCGAAATAGAAAGCAAAATTGCCGTAAAAGTGCCGAAAATGAGCCTTTTACAAAAGATATTAGTTAACACTGCTTTTTAGAAGAGTGGATAAAGGATATCGGAGTTAAATTACTAACTAATGACGAAGGCTTGTTTGTTTATTGCAATCCTGTACCTGAAGAAAATTAAATTGCAGCACTAATTTCTAGTATTTTCTTTCGGTCGAGCTTTCGCCTCTTTTCTGTGTCTGCATTCAGGCTCCCAAACGGACATTACGAATGCCTAATTATTACCAGTGCTTTGTTTGAAATAAAGCAATGAAATGCTAGCCTATTCTAACACAAACAACCACTCCTATTTGCAACATCTATTTGATCTGTTAGGTAGGCCTACCACATTTCAATTTTTTAAGTTAACTCTTTTTGGTGTTAAGAATCAAAACTAAAACAATTTAGTGGAGTTCAAGATTACTAAAGTGATGACGAAGTGCTTTAACGACTTCAGTAACGTAGGTTGTGTTGCCAATAGAAACTCGCAACGCAACGCGTTTGTAGCGTCTCAGGCAACTACGTCATTGTAGGCTGTTAATAATTAAACTCTAATTCTTTTCTCTTTCTATGACCTAACTCTTTTTCGTTTTATGACCTCGCTTACGCGCTGTGTATTTTCGATACCATATATTAAAAGATTGTGCAGCATTCCGCAAATTGCTGTCGAGTTCAATTATTATTTTATAAGTTTAAACTGAAAAGAGAAATAGCACAAAATTTGTTCAAAAAAACATGAAGCTTGGTTAGCAGATATTTCCAGCTTTGATTTCCCCTCTTCAGCTTTTGCATTTGTTTGAAGAAATTTTTGAAGAAAAAACCTTGGAGGAAAAACCATGTACATCAAATTTTATTGGAGTACTGTAACAGATAACATTGTTTTGAATTAAAATGGCCGTAAAGTTCGAGCCGTCACAAAGGTTTGGTTTTACACCCAACTACCAGCCGCCGTCATAAATGTTTAAGCAGTTGAATTTGGTGGACCTCAGTGACCACCAACGAATGCATATCACTAAAATATCCAAAATTGATTGGAAGTGAATCAAAAAAAACTAGTGACGAAATGTGCTAAAGCATTTTAAGTTTACATTGTGACGTCATAATAGAGTATTGTTTCGAAATTCTTTTTAAAAAAAAAACAAAAAGTACAAATAACTCGAGTTGGCAGGCAAGTGTTTGTTTAATTAATCTACTTTTTGGAGGTTATTGATACGCAGTTTGATTGGTTAAACCCAAGTATTTAATGGTTCTGGGAAGATTTCGAGTGCAGCTTTCCCTGAAAGTGGCGGAGAAGGTCGCGTTTCGATTCATTGATTTCTTGTTTTGAAGACGTAGAAATGTCTGACATTCAACAAATAAATGGATGTTGGGAAAATGGTGTTTCGTTTAAATGTAAAAACAGAAATAGGTCCTTGGTAATTGATTCGGTCTGGCACTGTGCGGTTCATAGGGACAACTCCATTACGCACATCAATCTTAAAAATTGCTCCTTGTACCATGCTGACACAAAAATGATTGCCTAATTTACATTAAGAAACAAAAAAATTACTTTAATGAAAAGTACATGTTGATTGCTTTACAAAAATAGCATTGTTACATCAGAAAAAGTGTACAAGTAATTATAATCATGCTGATGTGTCATCAATCCCAATGTCAAAAAGTTTTAATTGACAGACTGTCAAAAGCAGCTAGCTATATACTTCGTGTAAAAAAACCTTGCATTCAGGTTATCGGTAAAATTTTGTTTCATTTTGTAATTAGGCATTGAGGGTTTGAGTTCCATTACAATATAGCGTAAGATAATCCCAAATTGTTAGATATAATTGTCTTATCCTACAATTTGTGCGTACAAAAAAATGAGAAAGGTCCGTGATCAACAACTATTGCAAAGAGCAAGATCAGCATCCAGGCATCAGGCGCGTAACCAAAACAAAATTGTGGAAAGGGAGATCTGATACCGCTACAAATTCAAAATTTGGAAGGAGAGGACGGCAACTGTCCCCGCTGCGGCTACCGCACTGCCACCTTCCCTTGCTATCTTGCTGTAAGTTCATGGCAATAGACTTTCTTACTCTTCCCCCATTTTCAAAGTTTTGAAACGCGCACAATGCGAAAAAATCAAAAGTTTGGCTTAACGTTAACTTCACGTCATCACGATAATGACGCAATAGTAGATGACAGTTTTCGCTCACAGGATGCAAGCTAAGGTAAAAAAATGTCAACAACAAGGAAATGATCTAAAGAATAATGCATGATTTGCATTACATTGTCAAGTGGCGGTGATGTAGTGTGCGGAAGCTGAGTGTGCACGTAATCAAATACAATATGTTCTGAACCAACTTGCTGACCTTATGAAAACATGATCACGCATTTGGGATGAAAGCGGTGTGACTACTAGGAAAACCGGGCAGGAAAGCATCACAATAAGCCTGTAAGTGACATCATCGCACAATAAAAAGAAATGTCCGCCAGCTGAACCCGCAAGAAGTAGCTTCGAAGATGTAGTTAGCGTGATTAGGGTGTGCACGTTTTTTCCTCACTTGCACTAACTTCTTCACACGATATCGCGTCATTTAACAACGGGAGATCAACTGGTGTTATCGATATCAAAAAAAAAAAAGACATGATTGCAGAAAAAATGGCGCATACCACGAAAAACAACCGATATTTTTAAACAAAACGCGCGCAAAAATACTACATCACCGACAGTCCATCACACAATTAAACAACGTAGGCTATATCCGAATTTACTTAGACCAGATGCGCTCATCCGGAACTGAAGAAATGTCGCGTCGCGGATTTGCGATTTGAAAACTTGGTAATGATTTCCGTTTTACGCTCGTAACTCGTTCTTCCGCCTTATGTTCCGGGTTATAGAACACGGTACTATAAAGCAATTTTTCCAAGATCGATCTTCAGCGCAGTAAATATCGGATTGATTTGTTTTTTGTAATGCGTGAAGTGTTTGTACAACCAGTTACGAATTGAGTTGAAAGCGTTACAATGATACAAACAAAGTGGTTGTAGTTACCCACCGCTCAACTCCTGCGATGCAAACCTGGAGCTGCTAGCTTTAAAACTTTTTTCATATTTTTTTATACTAAACGAAATATTTACAGCTTTTGATGCTTTTTACTGCAATCTTTTCTTGCACCGCAAGAGCATATTCTAACTATGATCTAAGTGGATTTCAGGGAGCGCTAAATTTCATTCTCTACATTTATCTTATTGCTAAAGGTAGAACAGAAGATATAGTAGGAAGGGTTATTTCTCTTTTTTTTTATTTATATCATTTTTATACTCCAGTTTTAGACTACAGCGGCAGAGACACTAAACCAAGGACGACTGCCCAGGCCTGCTTTGAAATTTCAACCTTTCGCTCCAGTAGCTTGGCGTTGCTTTGAAGAGATATCGACAGGAAAACTGAATCAAGGTCTACTAACCGCGAAGCAATCGCTTTAGCCTCTGCATGTCCGTCCGTTATCGTTTTTTTAGGTAATTGTACGTTTGTCCCGATATATAGCACAGGAAAATTCCAAGGCCGTGGGTGTTGAAAGGATTGTTAAATATCGTGGAATAAAGATCGACGGCACAAAAACATAGTGTATGTGTATCGGGACGAGTGACGAAAAGCTGAAGCTATCAGGAGTATAAATCGAAAAGGTAAATGCTTTTGAGAATCTGTGAACAGCTATCTAGGCAGAAGGAAATGTTGATTGGGAAATTGATCAAGAATTTAATCTGGTTGACTGAATCGGAGAAAATCGTCTGAAATCACTTGTGATAAGAAGGTCGAATTAATACAGAAAAGGTAACCATATAAGGCTAGTACGACCTGAAATTTTATATAGCACAAAGGCAATTTTTCCGACACAGTCCTACATAAAGAAACTGAATATGGCTGAAGAGCCAACGTTGAGATACATGAAGGGAGTGACAAGACTTGGTAAGAGCAGAAACAACGAAATTATGAAACCACTCGGTGTAGGATAGGTGGCAAAGAAACACGAAGAAGGGTGGTCGAAGTAGTATGCCCATTTTTTAAGAAGAGTTGAAGTCTACGTGGGTAAGATGCCATGACGCTGGTCGCAGAAAAAAGAGAAAGGGACGGAAAAAGCGATGGAATGATTGATATGAGAAGATCAAGAAGAAGTGAGATTGACCAAAGAGAATGAAAAGAATAGGACGATTTAGAAAAGGGGAATTTGTACCAGAAACTGCAACCTTTTAGCTTTAGGGACAAGCATGTGGAAAAAGAAGAGAAAAAGAATCGACCTTCGGCTCTGAGGTTGCAAAAAAATGCAGAAACACTTATCTACGTATGCGAAGAACAACCTAATGCAGGGGTGGGCAAACTAAGGCCCGCCAGAGCATTTTGTGCGGCCGCCAACACTTGTAGAAACTTCCATATATCTAATTTAATGTGATAGGGGTAGCCGCACTTGCCGTACACAAAACCAAAAACGATAGAAGCCATCATTGAAAGAGCTGCTACGCAATTTTTAGTTTGAATTGACGAATTTTGCGTCCAAATAGAGGGTAATGACGTTTTTTTTTTTCGGACACATCATTTTCAAAGCCATGTAATACGACATTGCAAGAAGTTATCGCAAGATTTTAAGTTATTGCAAGCTCTTGCATTGTATACGCTATTGCAAGATTTTAAGCACTGGCCCTTGGCCACTTTTGAATGGTCAATGCGGCCCTCCGACTACAAGATTTGCCAACCCTTGACCTAGTGCATTCTTGCGCACTCCACAACGAGAGGTCAATGACCAAAAGTTTTAGTAGCTCTGAGGCCAAATATGCAAGCGATCCCAAAATCGTGTTGCAAAACAACGTATGTACTTACTAACTGCAAATTACGGTACTATTGATCAAAAGGAGCAATATTATGGATGCAAGTTGGCTTTAATCCGCTTAAAACAATTTTTGTGCAACTTTTTCACTATTTTTGCCTAAAGTCGAAGTTTTGCGCAGATTTGATTAATTAAAATTGACAGCCGATTAATTTTTTAGCTTGGCCTTAGACCAACTACTTAAAAAAAATACGCAGTTTAGAGCCATATTGTTACTTTCTATAAGTTAATGCAAATGAAAACATTGCCGATCCACTTGGTTCGCTGCATTTAAAAAAGCAATCTTTTACTTCGCCATCGACAAAAAAAGCAAAGAAAAAATGAATTTGGTTCGCAAGACAATACCGTACATGTTTCCGTTTGGATACTGGCCAATGTGACGTCACTATCATATGCTTCAGAGAAATGCATTCGTTCATTAGATTTTCAGAGTAAAAATTGGCTATCACTTCAAAAACTATTTATCATGTGCTCGGAGTAAAATCGGCCTCAAAATTTACACGTGCTGCGCATGATGACATAGTGAAATAACGGTAAAATGTACCAAGTACACGGAAGATTTAATTTCCTTTTGACTAAAATGCACGATCTTGGCCAAAACTCAAAAAATATTGGCAAAGCAGCAGTTATCTACAAGTAGGCCGATCAAACAACAGTCATAATTATGAAACTAGCCATTATATAGTTATGGGTAGAGCAAATTGTTTCCTTTAGTTTTTGATTTAAATAAGCTATAGGTCTGTTGAGCACTTTTTTAATGCTTATGAGACTATCACTTCGTATACATGATAACAACTGCAGAAAAAATGCGGTTTAACTCAAAACAACAGAAAAAAAGTGTTGCATATCCAAGTTTGCGTGCCTCAACTGGCAACCAGTTTTAAAATAGACCCAAGTTTACTCGTTATGTAACTTTTTACTGTAAAAACAAACACGGCTATTCTTGGTACCATAAGAAATACACTGAACATCTTCTGGACCTTTTTTTCCGTTTTAAGTCAAGTAACCGTTATCAGGGCCACGTCAAATCTCTTTTTACTGTTTTATGTAATCACATCTTTTGGTCATAGGAATGATGCTGAACAACTTGCGTTCAAACGCGCGGCGGATATTTCAACGCAGAGATAATAGAAGCATTCAATTCCAGACAATAGAAACCAATTTTTTAGTTTTTTGGTAGCCTTAAAACTGCCCTGAAAGGCAACGCTATATGCCATGACATTTGAAGGCGAAATTACTGTATCTTCGACAAGTCAGACACTATTACGAAAAAGTCACCATATTTATAAACACAAGCATCACTTTCAAAAATAAACTTTACTTATCAGCACAAAGTCAAAAGGAACAGAACAAGGCATAGCCTAACGAGACAACAATATGCCTTATCCCATTTCTTTTTAAAAAGGGGGAGGGATATTTTGAAATAACAAAAGTAAAGACCTCTAAAAATAAAATGTAGGAGCCGTCAACGGACGTTTGTACAATGCAGCTTTATAGAGGTTCGAGTCTTTTCGGAGGAGCAGTTAAGCCCCACGTTTTTCTGTAAATGGATTTTACCCACAACATTGATAGCAAGAAGCTGAATGATTACCTCGTAAAATTGCAATGAAGACGCCGAAGTGATTGTGCAAGAGATAAAATAACAGTATTTTCAAAGCACAAGATAGATAACTCCCATTAAAATACATCCATCCACAGTAATATCATTTTGGTTCACGTAACTTGATAAAATGTAATAAAATAAAAGTTTTTCAGTTACATCACGTGCCTGATGATGTTGTTGTGAAGACAAACAGTAAATGAATTAGTTGAAATCCAAATTTGTTTACTACAGAAAAGCCTATCAAACACATGCAACCTTTGATGGTTTGATATATAAAGTTATTACATACTGTTGATCACAAACCGAAGTTACTCATCAAACTATCAATGACATCACGTTTCTATTTATGAAGTCTTTAAACTTTAAAGTAAATGAAAAATTGTAATTTGTTAGTGTTAAATCATCGGTCATTCCATTAATTTGCAGAAATAACCTTTGAGATGCATGCACCATAGTTGTTGTTGAGCCTGCTTTGCGTGTGACTGCTTGTTTGCGAAAAAAATCATCAACTTCCAAACTGTCAAAATTTGTATAAACTTTTACCAGAGTCAAACTATCTGACTGATGTTTTTGCCACATCGTAAAAACGAATTGCTTTGAAACGCTCGCAACGAATTGCGTATGAATAGATCGCTAGCCTTTCTGGTATAACAGTTGGTTGCTCAGTGCTGACTTCTACGTTGAAACTGGGTGAAAAAAACACTTTTCGCTTTCCTGCTGCTGAGTGCTAGCGCAGCGGCGCTTGACTGACAATTGTTTCTCCGTCGTATATTCGCTAAATTTAATTCTCGCTTCTTCTCGTATGACGACATGCAGCCACGCAGGCGCGTTTGCGCGGTTACTTGACGTTGCTTTCTTGCATTCCTCGCTGGCTCACTCATGCTCTCCTTTTGTTTTTCTAACGAAAACTACCTTTCGTCTGCGAGTTGCTCTGACGTCATTCCGTTGGTTAAACATTCGCAGTGTTTTCGTCGCTCCTCTAAGCAAATTTAGAAATCAAATATTCCAAAAATAAATGCGAAAGCAAAGGCTTAAAGGTAAGCGAGTTCATTACATTTGTGAAGATACTAGAGATGAGGCATAGTCGTGGTTAGCTGAGTTAAAGGAAATCTAATTTATCGATGAGTACTGAATTGTTTAACCTGATGAAAAAAACTTGTAGTTGAAGAAAAAATGAAGAAAAGTGAACAGCGGGTCGTGTTTGTACTACTATCAACTATTTATACTTTTGGTAAAGCTTTTTTGGGGGATAGAATAACAGAAAAAATTGCTAATTAAGCGGTTCAACCTCCTCGTATATGAGAAAAGTCGTTGATTAATCTAAGCCCAAGCTCATATAAGCTTTAAAAACAAGAAGTAAACTGTTGCGCTCTGGCAGGCATCTATCGGTTCTCGAGCCCTGTGTCAAACCAGTGCACTTGCAATAGCGATTGGTCACTTCTAACATGATACTAATTTTTACTTGTATTACGTGAGGTAATCTGGATTTGTGCTTGTGGTTGCTAGTTGCTTCATCCATTACCTTGCTACTAGGTCACTTAAATCATGGTCATGTGACCAGCTATGCAGATGTGCATCGAACGATAGTAAAAGTGTCAAAGACTCACTGTAGAGCGCCTAATCTATTCACTTTTGTACAGTCACGACAACTGTGCATGTTCATGTTGAAATGATAATGACTTTTTTACTGTTGCTTTCGACTAAAGTTAGCTTGGCACTGAAAATTCATAGAAACGCTGCTGGCTACATCCAGCATCGCAGTACCAAACAAGAGTTGTTCACGGACAGAACAGCCGGGTCATGAAATGGCCGCATGTTGAAATTTTGATCAGATCCGGATCATAAATTCTAGCAGCCGGATCAGGATCCGGATTATCCAGACAAGTATTTGACAAAGTAATCCAGCTTTGTGTGAATTGTCTATTGTTTAGTCTGGCTCATCGAAATTTGAGACCATAATATTAAAATACAAGCTGTTGGAAAGTCTATGACTACAGCATTTCCTATTGAAAGGAATCCAACTGTCACCTATTCTAGAGAAGCAAAACCTGCAGGAAGTATTAATAACTGTTCTTACTTACCGCCATATCATCTTTTTGTATTGCTTGTAGCGATATTGTTTGCATGGATAACTAAACGTTTGCTTCTTAGCTTAGCCCTCAAGCTACTACCACATCAAACATTCCAACTGTTCAAGCAGGACCAGGATATAGGACTGCACCAAAGCATTTATGAAAAAATTAGGATCAGGACCGAATTTGATTCAAAAATTTTACTTATCGGATCGAGTCGAAAAATTCATGTCGAATAACTGTAGCAAACGAGGCAAGATGATGTGGCAAAGATTTACTCTGGGGCTCAGCCGACAATACATAATTGACGAACATATGCAAAAAGTTTACAGCTTTTACCAAGACAGGAGAAAATGACTACTGTGGTAGTCCTTGCCCTCTTTTAACTGCAAACCTGGTTTTGCTAAGTCATATTTGTTTTCTCATTATGCTTTATTGATTTAGATTAATTTTTTTGTGAAATACAGATTTTATGATGCAGAAAAAATTGACACTGTGGCAGTTAGGTGCTACCTGGTCTCAAATAATCTATTTTCCGTTGATATATTCATTAACCTTGAAGTGAAATTGTGACATATCAACATAGGAAAAGCAACCTTGCGGCCACACTTTTGTGAGAAGAATTGCAGATTATGTGCTATTTTTTAAGTATATACCGGTCTGGGGTTGCCATATTTGGAAAAGCAAAATTCGGGACACTGGATGGCCACTTTGCACCAGGCCAAATATATTTGGGCTATTCAATTATTTTTATGACAAAATCGGGACGCTCAAAATCATTTCTGGTGTTAGAAGGACGAGTGTCTAAAAGTTAAGAAAAGAGGGGGTGATCTCCAAAAAAAGATCATACGCAGTTTGGAAGCACATTTTGTGTCGTTTTCAGCCCGCTAACTACAAAAATCCTGCATGCTAACAGGTGTTGACCTTTTTTTTTTTTTTGGAGATCACCCCGTTTTTTCTTACTTTTCAGTACCTCGACCTTGATGGCCGATAAAATTTGCACACCTTCCATCAAACTAATTTGTTTCGCTGAAGCAAAAAGCGGGATTTTCGATGAAAAAGCGGGACAAGGACTGAAAAAGCGGGACGTATGGTAACCCTATACCGGTCATATAAAGGGCTAAATTTACATTCACTTGAAACATTTCAGTTTATAATTACTTTTGTATTAACAAAACTTCCTCTTACAACTTATAGTTGGCAGAATTCCCACCACTAGGTCAAAGAAAAATGTCAACAGACTACTTTCAACCGGATAACTTTATTATTTAATACTTATCTGAGCACATAAATCGATCTGTTGTAAGGCTTTGATTTCAAGAAATGCATTGACCTTAAATATCATCATCATAAGATTTCTATAAAAATGCCATTGAATGTGCTTATTAATTGTGATTAATGAGCATTGAGCAAACTAAGCAGTTTGGAAAACTTGGTCTGGATTTCAACCAGAGTTCATTCAAGCGGACTGGGGTCAAAACTTAAGCGTTATTATCTCTCCAATTAATGATGTAACCTACTGCCAGATTGCGGATGCTTTATTCAGAACAACATTGTCATCATTGTTGGAACTGTACATTACTGGCTTGCTGCCATTTAAAGTTTTAAAGGCAATGCTCTCCTAGGATTCAGTTTAACATTTTAAATGATTTCTTTGCAAGGCAGATTTCACTGCCTATTTGCTTGTGCTGAGTGCAGCAGCACATCCAAGATGTTAATTAGGTGGAAAGAAGGTCAAACTCATTCAGAGCAAGTGCGAAGCACCTAATTTGATTTTAGTGTAATGTTTAAGAGTCTGTAAAAATTTAGGCCAGCTTTGCTCACCTTTTTACGGATTCATAAACATAATGCTATTTTTCTTAAGTTTATGACTTAGCACATTTGACGCGGTCTCAAAAGATTATTAAGCGTTCTCAAAAGATTATTAAAATGAATTGAGTATCCACTTATGGAATGTGGCCTGAGACACCGCTTCCAGTACTAGCTTTGAAACGACGCATTGCCCTATACCTCCGAAATAAATAAAGATTTCCAAAATTAGTTTTGTCGTCAATTGCTGATTATTTCCTCAGTTTTATTTAGAAAAGCATATGATGCTGGTTTTGCAGTTACATCTCAACGGCTTCAGCTAGTACAAGAAGTTTCTGGATAGTTTCTGCTTGCCCATTTAAGGCTTATAATCATTGGAATTTTCGCCATTAGCAGTTTTTCAAGACTATAGCTTATTGGCTGTTTGAACTGAACAACAAGCAATTCTAAAGTGGCAATTGGATAGAGGACTATGCTGGCTTATTGTACAAACGTTGCATAAAAATTGCCTTGTATACCCCGTAACGAACGTAAAAAAAGAAACTTCATGATGGCAAAATTTTTATTCCAATCCTTATATGGTTGAACATGACATGATTTTATCTGCTTTAAACAGCTTTTCCAATCTATGTTTGGTCATAATACATGAAACAATCACCAATACTAGCTGCATTGCTCTTCATAAAGGAAATTTAATTAATTCGTCAAGAGCTGAACAACTGTACAAAGTGGACTGGAATTCGGCCAGCCGATGCGGAAATAAAGTTTTGAGAGAAGTTGTAGTAGAACTCGCGTTTATAACTAAATTTAGGCTATGTATTTACAAAATTAATGTAGTCTAAAGTCGCCTTGTAAATTTTTGTTTTGTGACTTGGCTTGTTCTATCTGAAAGCGAGGCTAAGCCAATCAAGGAAAATTCTTTCACTTCTTTTTTCCAGTTTTTGTCTTTTTGCATGAATATGGTAAATTTTATCGCCTGGGCACACTGTTTTCCATGTTTTTGTTTGTTTTTTTTATGTGCATCAACAATATCGTTTGAGCAAATACATTTCTAGCTATTATGTTCTAAAATATTGTAATGCAACTTAAGTAGATTAAGTAAAATAGTTCTAAGTCAGACGGTTGTTAATTTGAATATGAATTAGTGACCTTTTCGATTTGTGTTATTCTATCTAATATTCTTTACCATACTTGAAATGATAAGACCTAGATCTTAATCGCTGTATGTATTGAATAACCATATAATATAAAGAATGGAAATATTTTTCCAACAAGACATCGAATAACTAATAACTAAGGCTTATTATATCGATAGAGTTAGTTTCGATACTTATTCTAAAATCTAAATTCTATTTTCTAATAAAAGCACTTTTGAAAATAGTGGGAAAATAAATGTTGGTCATGAGGGATACATGTATGAATAAATGCCAAACGTGATTCATGTAGCAAAGAAAAACATTTTTGCATATTTAATACTGACTACTATGACGAGCAATGTTGTTAATTGCTGAGTCTATTCGGTTAGTGGTACTGAATTCACTATCAAACAAGCAATTATTTTTCCCCTGTCAAGCGATTTTTATGTAATTAAAAGTGAATATGCTTGCGAATGTAATCAACGTTACGTGTTCTTACCAAGAGTAGCTAAGTTGAGGTTTTTTTCTTTGATAGTTTAATTCTGCTTGAATTAACCTTTCACCATTTATATTTATTCCTAGGCGATAGCCACACCTTGTTGGATAGCTGTGGTTATAAATGATTCGCATTGTGTTTTCAGACATCTACAAAGGGTTCTTAGCACTCTAACTTAACAGTAACTCATTGTATAACGTTATTAACCGTGTCCTAATTGTTATTTTTCCTGACTTAATTTTGGCCGTTTAAGGTGGTTTTTCACGATTGATCTAACTCTACTTTGCAAAATGTTGTTCTTTAAAAGGCCAAATCGCATTACGGAATAGGTTTACCCATCAAAATTGTGAAACACAGATTAGTAGCAATCTAAGTCTACATCGTCGCCTTTCCTTTCTTGAATGGATTTGCCTAACAATGGCTTTCTTTTGACAAAACAAATTTATCAAAAAATTATTCACAGTTCCGCTCTAATTTATAGAATGTTGTTCTTTTCAAAGATTTTGCATAACTTCGGCGTAAGTAATTTTTTTTTTGCAAATTTCAAGCATATTTGTTCAATCCTTCCTCGAAATAAATTCTTACTTAAGACCGTGAGTGAATGGCATATTTGCAACTGGCGCCAATTTATATCTTCATCATGTGATTAGTTGATTTGTAATTTTTGCAGAAGACAGAGAGTAAGATGCAGCGTGAACCACTCACTTTCGTTTTTTGACTCATTTTTTCCTCAGTTTAAAGTTTGAATTCGTGCCAATGAGCATTCAACCTCGGCAATCTGAAGCGCACAATATTTCATCACACAGTGTTGAGCTGGTCATTTTTAAAACGGTTTTTGCTTTGCAATTTGTAAAGCTCTAATGTAGACACTGGGAAATAAATGATTTTCCATATTTTTAAAAATATAGAAATCTATTTTAAAATGCTTTTTTAGTGGGCGTTATAATTACTAGTTTCTGTAATGTATCTAGGTGATTGATTTTGGTAAATACGAAAGCTCGAGCATTAAAATGTTATTGGTTTCTTTAGCATTTAAGTTACCATCAATAGTACCTTTTCATATTTTTAAGTTTACAACGAAAGCAAAATTACATTTTCTACATTTGAGTATAATAAGCATTTCAGTTGATCATCTTTTTTCTTCACTAGTTCTGGAATGCTTGCAACGAGATTGAATTGCTTTGTCGCTCTACATCTTTTGGCTTAACACTTGCCAGCTGTAACTGAAAAAGCTTTTCTACGTTAAGAGTTGGTTTTGGTGGCGTGCTAAGGATGGCCGAAGTTAAAATCATTGCAGACGAATTACTCCAAAAAAAGATAATCAGATCAGGAAACCGTTGCATCCAAATCTTTGAAATTAGTAAAATTTCTTCTGGTTTACGGTGTGGACTAAACCACCCTGCTGCACTCTAAAGGCTGTTTCCATTAGGCGTCGATGCGGAGCGCTCGCTCCGCGCATAAAACTAAATAGAGAAACAAAAATGTTTCACGCTACGCCTAATGTAAACCAGCCTTTACTGTTGTCCAAGTTATATGTGGCGAGCCTTTTCTTGCGAAAGTGCCGAAATCGTACAAAAGCAATTATCAAATTAATACCGCGCCAGCTACCTTCGAAAAATGTGAACCTATTATGGCGTGATGTTATTGTCATTTCAAACTGTAAGCACACATCAACAAGACTTTTGTTGCTGTAGCTTGGAGGTTATGCGTTTTATATCTGGCACATTTTTTTTTACTTTAAGCCATACTCACGCAGACGAAAATCAATCATTCTGCGTCTCAAATTGTTTTTAATCAAGTTCATTTGAGAAAGCAACAATTCATAACAAGTAGACAAGAAAATTGAAGAAAATCCAATTGCTAATTTCTTTTGCGCAAATAAGCGTATCAAGTAAAGCATTTCATGTTTTCAATAGTTTCGCTCGACATATCTCAAGTTATCTCAAAATTGACATAAAGTTTTAGTAAACTACAATTCGCGATTTTATTTCAGTGAAAAGTAGTTAGTAGACTGATTCTTCTACACATACTTCTTTAGTGCTGTGTTCCCAATCGACATAAATATTGCATTCTCTCAAAAATATCTCTTTAAAAAAGTAGCTTACAGTGCCGGTAAAAACTCATTACATTTACAAAAAATCTTTATATTTACTAAATATCTTTAAAAAGAAAACAAACCTAAAGATTTAATAATTTACGTTTTTTTTTGCTCGTAAAATCCTATGTCAATCAGTATTTTGTCATCTCGCCCTCGGAACTGATGACCGTTAGAAGTCTTTTGAGCACGGAATCAACTAGGTAGGCTGAGGAGGTGGAGTCCAGGGTTACCCACAGTTTTTTCAGCTCTTGATATTGCTTGGTCGCGTTTCTTGAATTTTTTATTTAAGACATTTCTGGTATTTTCGATCGGATTAAGGTCTGGCGAATTGCCAGGCCATTGTAAAACATTGCTATTATGGTCGTTAAGAAATTTTATCATGTTTTCATCAATTAAAGAAATTTTATGGTCGTTAAGACTTTTGTGCTGGGGCACCATCGTGCATAAAACGATCACCCTGATGAATCCTGGAGATTGTGAGATGTTCTTTTAAAACATTGATATAATTGCTTCCTTTCATTGCTACGTGATTAGGAGCAAAGTGCCAACCTTCTCTGCCCAGATTCCACGGAGAGGACTCCACCCCGTTTAATTCCGAGTTTTTCAAGGTTTTAACCGTAAATTTTTGGGTCATACCGTGATGCTGCTTCTCGGTCAACGCATCATCTTTGGGACTACCGTCACTAGTCTAAAAATGCTCACATTACTAAACATCACTTTTCTCCACTCTTCAACTGTCCAATGTCAATATTTCTTGCATAAACAAACCTTTCTTCTTTATTGCTGCAGTGAGCATAAGCTTTTTGGCAGCATGATGACATTGTTGACTAACACCTTTCTGCAGTCGATGACGAATTCTCCTGGTGGAGACCTTGCGGAGAAGCTCAGGGTAATTGTGCTTTAATTAGACGGCGCTTATAGACTGATATGAGATGTTGCTTCATGCATCAAAAGCTTCTCCATTTGTGGCGAGGTCTTCTTAGGTGCGCCAGAGCCAGACTTCATCTTCAGTACCATCTTAATGACGCCATCGACCTTTTTTTAATTGATACCTCGAATTTAAATGATACCATATCATCTCTCTTGAGACCCCAATATTTCTGGCTACAGCAATCACAGAATCTCTCTTCTCTTACAAAGTGAAAGCACGAGATTTTCTTCCGTTTGCATCTTTTTTCAACCCCTTTTAGTTTCAAGACCTCAGAATTTCAAGCAAATGAAATATACAACACGAGGCACGCAATAAAATAGCTATGCGGGTGAAGTATAGCCAGATAGTAGCTTATGACGTAACGAAAAGCGCTGTTGTGATGTAATGCTTTTGACGGTAACGGTAAGTTAATTACACGAACAAATTTTTCATGTAAAGTTCATTTTTGTCGAATAAATAGAAAGATTTTTTTTGCTGGCACTGTACATTTCACCTCGCTTTTCCATTTTTGTTAGTGGTGGGCAAGTTACTTTTTTTGAAGTAAGTGAGTTATAGTTACAGTTACCAAGCGAAAATATTAACTTAAGTACAGTTTTAGTCTCTAATTTCAAGAAGTAATAGGTCACAGTTACTAGTTGCTGTACAGTTGCTTTCAATGGCAAAATTTTTTGATGCAAAATGCAAGAGTGACCTATTTCGATGAAAGGCGAAACTGCCAAACCACCAATTGATTAAGTGGTTTAATTTGTTTAGAAAGCGAAAAATTTGCAATCTTAGTGCAATACCGTCCTTACTCGATATTCAAAAGCGACCTGCACCCTGCCAAAAGGAAGTGAAAGCCAGAAAATCGAAAAATAACTTCTGATAGGTACATCTCTACGTTAGTCTTTGACCTTGTTGGCTATGTATTCGAGATTTTTGAATAAAAGCGTTGATCTTCTCGAGCACTACAGTTTCTACTAAAGTTCTACGGTTCATTTGAATTGCAAAAATGCTTGGCTTTGAAGTCGGGCTCAATGGATAGTCCGCAAAAATGACGACAAATGGGATTTGAACCCATGCCCACACCAACCAGTGACATACACTGGTTTTGAGTTCACGGCAGCTCGTCACCGTAGGACAGTCGCAGAACCACTCCACTATCATAGCGCAGTGTTGAATTGTTGTTGCAAACGCATTGGGCCTTGGCACATATAAACTGATCAGCCAATGTGTTCGTACCGCCTTCGTGTTATTCTCACATCTGGTCGCCTACACGTCTGGGACTAAAGTATCATATTGATTTTTGATTAGATGAGTGAAATCGACTTTAATTCTACTTTAGTAGAAGGGGAGCAAATACGACCCAACCCCTGTCGGTCATTATAGAATTAGTCTAAAACGACTAAGGATTTCATTTTGATACTTTTTGACTTTGAATGTGGTTTACTTCTACATAATCTCTGACGATTTCAAGTTAATCGATCAAAGTTCAAAAATGAAAGAGTTCAAAATTCCCAATTTGTCGAAGAGACCCAATAAAATATGTTTTGACTAAAAACGCTAACAATTTTTTCGTTATTTAAAGACAAATTAATGAAATATCCGTTCTTTTCGCTGTGACGGCAGAAAGTAGCTGTATCTTGTAACTTTCACAGTGTCCAATTGATAACTAGTTACAAATTTCGTTGCTTCGGCGAAAAAGTAACGCAGTTACAGTTATTGAAATAGTAACTAGTTGCAGTAACCAGGTACAATAGTAACTAGTAACCACCCACTACTAATTTTTATGATTTCTTTCTTGAATTTCTCCCGGCGTTATATACTATCAGCGTAAAAGCAAAGACGCGCATTTGTTGAAGTACATTCTGGACTGAGAGAGATTTTTACCCCATATGAACTTACCTAATTAAGCTCAATGGTTATGGCATAACTTGAGACAAGAATGTGATTGTCTCCCACCGTTGGCTGCACTCGTAAGCAAATTGTGTAATCAAGTCGAAACAAAAAATATTTATCTGGAGATGAGTAAGTAAGGAAAATGAAGAATGATTGATGTAGAAATTTATGCTTTAGGTTAGATCGTAGCGGTATTTTGCATCGTTGCCGCTTTGTTAATTTTTGACGTCACTAAAGATAACCAATAAAATCAATAAAGTCCAAACATATTTTTGCGTATTACATGCAGAGTTAAGAGCCGCACAAGCTAAATTTTGCGGCGTGCCACCTCTGGCATCCGTGCGTTAGATTCGCCACCCCTGGTCTATGCAATAACATCTTCAGTTGGCTGCAGAATCGAAGATCGTAACGTCACGTTGCAGTCAATTAAACTCTTCATTCATCTTGCGTTGAAGGAGTTGAATAAATTTTAATCATTTGTTTGTAATTAGAACGACGGAGGCCACTTTCGACCTCCGAGCTTTCGTCAGAGTATCTGCATCATCTAAGTCAGAGCGCAATGAAGATGAATGGCCTTCTACCTATACTAGTCATCTAAAACAGTGCGTGCTACATTTGCTGCAGTGGCATCACTAGAGTTGGTGAATGGTGACACCCGGGACGGGTTCCAAAACTGTTTTCTCCATAATCGAAAAGCATCATCTCAAAATTGAAACGCGTTTTCTAAAAAGTCTTCAATTAAATTCACATCAAATTTGGAAGTGTTTTCCAACAAATCTTCCAAGTCAATTTTCATGCAATATCGAAGGGGTTCTCATAAAAGTATCACCCCATAAAATAGTGTCACCCGAAGTGAATTATACCCGTCTCTCTCTTGGACGCCATTAGTTTTGAGCAGTAAGTCTATCTTATATAGCAATGCATTGAACGTGCTTTGATTTTTGCAAATTTATAAACAAAAACTATGTAAACGAATGAATGCCAAATTGGTTGCAAAGTAAAGGTGCAAACTGATGGCAATGCACCTATGACTGGAATTCAGGAAATACAAGAAATGTTTTTTGTGAATTTCCATAAAAACATCGCGACCAAAATATCACTTTTACGATCACTGTGCGCGAAGTCACCATCGACAATGAGGTAAAATACAAAAAAAGAAATAATGCTACACCAAAGAGAAAAGAGAGACAACGGTGACTAGTGACGTAAAACGTCTTGCCATTGACGTCAATAACGTCTATTTTCGTCGCCCTTACGGCTGGTAGCAATTTAGCAAATATGTATGTTTACGTTCGGCTTTTTCCTCATACCTGTAGCACGTGCATGTAAAAGATGGGCACTGTGACCTTTTTGTCACCATCAATGAATGCTGCAGTTTAACATAGTTTACTGTATACAATCAAATCTAATTTTTGTGCAACTTTTGACTATTGAAGGTTGACTGTGGACAAGAAGTTACACTACAAAATAGTCTTAGCCCTAAGCAATAATTTGTTCGTGTTTTACATGATGAATAGCACTTAGTAGACAAAGAGGTTCTTCAAACGTTCCAGGACAGCAACATTAAACGACAATGCACTGTATCTTTGATACTTCTACTCTTGCTTTCAAGACTTGAGCACAACGCTTAGTTTTCATATGGGCAAACAAAGCATCACAGCAAGCCGTACGAGATGTATCGTCAAACTGTAAGTTGGGTTAGTTGTACTAAAAATAAAGCGTTGGTTACCATTTTTACTCATTTCTATTAGTCATTTGACACAGAAGGTGCGGAAAAGTTTATAAAAGCTCAGGTAAAACAAGCACAGCAAAAAGTCAAAAGTCATTTACATAATGCATATACGTAGACTAAGCTTTGATGATTCATCTGCAAGTGATTTTTGCTCTCTTGCAAAGAGTTGGCACAGCTTTCAGTTAAGGTAACGACACTTGTTGCTGCTTCTTTGGCCTTTGGATTTGATTGGTGCATATGCAATCTACTTCTCTAAACCTGTGATTCTAAACACAGCCATATCCTTATTTAGCAGGTGCGTTTTTTTTAATGACTTGGCTGCGCCGTGGAGATGCGTTTTCGCACAGCACAAGCCAAACATCTTGTTAACTACTGGCCTAAATCACTACTAATGGATTAACAAATTGTCGTTATGACATGTTTTTGCCTGATCTAAATATTACCTATTTGTATTCGTGAGCCTGATTGAACACGTTCTGCAATTTTTGATCACATACTTGGAAGAAAATCCTTTACTAATACTCGTATGTCTTTGTGTTATGTATCGTTTTGAAATGTATTTTTGTTGTAAATTCTTGTTTGATGTAGGTGATATATTGCGTTATATATGCTGTTTTCTGTTGCTTAATTGCGCCATTAATTTCTGGCAAGTTTTGATGGGCAAATATATGTCTCAAACGGCATGAAAAGCTACCAACCAGGGCGTCGCCTTGTTTTTGATTCGAATGAGGAGAAAAAATAAAATGTTTATTGAGCAGGGGTGCAAATGCAGTTTTCAAAAGTTGAAAAACTTCTTTGTCTTTTGATTTTAGGGGTGTTTTCCTAAAAAGCATTCAAGAACTAAATTTCTTCCGTTGTTAAAATTTCAAGTTGTAAAACGGTGATGTGTAATAATTTTGTGATTGGGAGAAAGAAAAGGAAATGCCCTCCTGTCCTCCTTCTTTTCTATGTCCTTGATACCAACATACAAATGGGTCTATTGACCTCCAGTAATTTTGTATTAAAGTGCCTGTTGTTGTTATTGTAAAGCTAATCAGGTCTAGTTAGCACAGTGGCTTGCGATTTAATTCCCAGTTCTCAATTAAATCGATCAAATATAAATAGCTCGAAATAAGTTGCTAATGAAGAAATTAATAATGCGCTTGTCTCTACTGTTCGTGTGAACTGGTTTAAGTATTTAACTGTCACAAAGCTTAACTTCAGAGTCAACCTGAAGCTCATGACGCAGATTTAGATCTATTGCTTAAACATAAACAAAAAAAAAACAATTGTACTGTATTGCTTCTAATAACAACTGCGATAGGTCCACAAAAAAACAACGTCCTAATTTTATAATATTGTTTAAATGCTTCTTATTTTTTTACAAACAAGCGTTTACTTTTGATGTTTACGTAAATTGTCAAGTTTCAAAAGATACAATGTGGCGTAACTAATCATCTCGGTGACATCATGCAGTTAGAACGCTCTATTATATTTAAGGCCAATTTTCATTTCTGAAAAAGAAAGCAAGTTTTTCAGTTTCTTTCATTATCTCCTACGCAAGCTGGTTTGATCTTGTAACAAGACAAACTAAAATGTTTGATTTGCATTTAAGAAGCGTAAACTGCTGTTTTAATTGTTACTATTTTCAAGACGGTTAAGATTTTGAACCGCTTGCTTCTTAGTATTCGTATTTTTCACAAAATACCTTCCCGTTTTGTTACGGGTGCACTTGCATTCAAATGGGCCCGTTTAAAGCAAACCCTAATTTTTCCCAATTTGAAAAGTGTTTTTAAAAAAAAACGTTTTTCATCAAAGGTGCTAATGCACGTCCATCTTGTTTTCTCTTTATCGAGCACAAGCATTTTTTCAAATGCTGCAACTGCCTGTGCTTACTAACCTGATTTTTTGCAGCTATTGCCTCATCGCGGTAAACAATTAGTTCACACGCCACTGCGAGTCAATTAGAGAATAAGGTAAAACTTATTTTCGGTTTGATTCGGTAATTTGTTAAGAAATAGTCGCTTGTTCCACCCCATCAAATCAGCAAGTTATTGGCGTTTCCTGTATAGCCACAACAATGATCATTGCAGTGCATTTGCACTTCGACCCGCTGCCACCTCCTTGTGCATATAGACATCCCGTTTTTAAACTGCGTTGGAGTCACGATTCAGTAAGATAACAAATTTTATGAATTGCACTTCATGAGCAATGTTATCTGGCTCTTGAGTATTAGAAAATCTAGTGCTAACCGCTAAATGAGTATTAGAAAATTTATCGTGTTATGTAGCATCTGCAGTTGCTCCTGACCAGTAATAAAGGTACAAACTTTCCAAATAAGGAATGTGTTAACACTGCCACAACATAGCAACATGCTGTACATATGTCCTACACCTACGCAAACAGCAAGTCAAGTTATATTCAATACTATCTACGCCAATTGGTAGTAAGTTTAGCTTGCATATACAGACGCATAGGACATGGGATGCTATAGGTTTTGAAAAAATACTGCAAACGATTTACTACGATGTAGCTGTGCAGCGAACAAAGTCAGCGAGTATGTATGCTTATACACCAATGGCAAATGCACATTGATTCATGTTGGTGGCAATGTTTTAATTTTGCAAGGTTTCTGAGAAAACTTGTTAAATATAGTTTAATGCCTTGTTAGCTACATGGTTATTTAAGTAAATTCCATTGCCTTTCGTAAATACTTGAGCGATAGACATCAGCACTTTTACCCTTTCATTTCGCACATTATAGCAAAGGAAACTTACGCTCGCATTTCGTTTTCGTTGAATTTTTGTCTACGTTTATTTAAGTTTGATTTTAATAAAAAGCTCCGTCTATTTCTGTCGCTCTAAAAAAGCAAATTGTAGGCTACGCCTTTGTCGTGCGTCATTTGCGTTCATGTTCGGCGCAGTAATTGGCACATTCTCTTCTATTTCTCCTGGGTATATTATGCGTACGTTGCGTGGGATAGTCGACGTTGTTTGCGTCAACGCAAGTTAAGAATAGCTCAGCAGTTATTTTATATCGAAAATTGATGAAAACTGTTTTTTTTAGAGCTCGCGGTATTTACACACGTCGCGTTGCTGCACGTCATTACGTTTAGCCCTGAGAGAAATGGAATTGTAGCGGAGGTCACGGAGTTAAATCATTCTATAGTCGACTTCGCTATGATGACTTTTTCCTTTGCGTCTATATCAGACTGCGGCAGAACTGCTGTTATTAAATTTCTTTATCAAAATTCTAGAGAATTTTCGTCAGTCTCACGCAAATCTACGTAAAAAGATCAAAATCGATATTTGTTGTCGATACATTAGTAAGCTTAAATGCATCAGAATTGGAATCATATGCGTAAATGACAGTTTTGAAGCTAAATAAACAATTTAAAAATAGCCCTTTTTTTATAATTGTTGTGTTTTGCAACAAGTCAGTGTAAATATACGTCAACTTCGAATGACTATATATTTCAAATGATCAACAAAGTTCAACATTAAAGTGATTTTCCTGGAAATAAAAGTTAAGTGACAGTGATCTATAACGACTTTGCCTAGGCTGGATTAGTAACAACGTAGAGTAACTGCTTTTAGAGATTGCAAATGATTTGTTTTTGCGAGTGAGACTTGTTTAGTGATGGGGGTTGGAAAGTAAATTTTCTTCAAATATTTTTTGGCCACTTGCTATTGAAACATAATTTTATGGGGCCCCAGGAGCACACTGTATAATAGTTGCTGCTTTCATTGAAAGCTGCGAGTGTTGAAAGGGAGAGGGGCGTCTCTTTCTTAGGTGTGGTCCCCAATATAGAAAGATAGGCGACACGTCTCCACTCAACAATGGCGGATCCAAACATTTTCAACGGGGGTGCGGTTTCATGTGATTTTGAGCGACTTTTCAAAAAAAATGACCAGAATCATGTAAAATATTTTGCCTAAATATGCAACGGGGTTGTGAGTTCACTTTCTACTGATTAATGCTACTTACTGTTCAGTCAAAACATTAACAGATTACTTATGTCTACCTTAATTGCCACACTTCCTTCTGCATTATATCTATCTTGGCTACATCGTAACTTTACATTATCACGTAGGATATTTTTGGCTACGGTGGATCAGAAATACCTTTTGAATGTTTTGTTTGTTTTTCAGGCAGCGTGGTAATATCTACGGAATATTTACAAAAAAAGAAATACGTTGATCCTACGTTCTCAACGGCTGGCTGTGGGTCATTGCCTCTGCAAACCCAATCTCTTACGTATGTTGCTGGTTTAAAAGTCTTTCTGAATCCGTTTGCACGTAACGACGCAAAAGTCAATATCAAAAGCAAATGTCTTCAGGAAAATATCTGCGTATTCTTTTCACACTTGAGCAAGCAGCCCATTCACAAAATCTGTGCAAACGTCATAGCACAACTTTATGTCGTCACAACTGTTTGCATAGGCATTCACTACATTTTTGCTGATAAAATAATGGTAACCGCATACATATTCCTTGCTTTCGTAAGCAAATAAATCTTTTGCCGGTTTCTCCTATCGTCTCTTTGGCTACAACCAAACTGTTTGTTAACAAATATATGTGTTTGTAGTAGGTCATAGAAATTTTGCAATCACTTAGTTAGGTTTGTAATTGACGAACATGTCCATATTGCCCACTCAAAAAACTGTTGCACAATTGACCTACAAACGAATTAATGAATGCTATTTTACTTTGGAAATTCCAACACAACTTTAGGGGTCAATTAAGTTTATGCTTTCTGTAGTATTTTTTTGATTTGAAAACAAACGTTTTAGAAGATATACATGTAAGTGAAATGTGCAGATAAATTAAAAACAACTACATAGAAAGATCTATACCAGTCCCAGTTTGACACCCAAATTTTTCTATGGCTGCACTGCAAAAGCTTTGCTACTGGAAATAATAGCCACGTTTTTTTGCACTGTGTTTTCTATTTTAATTTATCGTGAAAATCTGTGGCACGTTTCTTATTTTTACTTTCTTAAAAATTGGTTGCGTGTCAAACGCTGCCAATTCATTTGATTAGAATAAAATTTAAGGAAAAACATGCCAGTTGTTAATATAATTTGAATCGAAGTTTTCATTGCATAATTACGCATATCAATACAACTTAACACTACAGAAACGCACCTGAATTTTTTATGCCTTGCATAATCGCATTTACGTACAGTAAGTGAGCCTTTAACCACTGTGATTTATCATTTCTTTTTAGCAATATACGTGAAGCAGGTTTTCTGTAGGGAAAGTTTACTCACTAAGTAGTTGGAGAAAGTGTACTCACTTCAGGCAAAAACCAAAATTTTTAATCTATTTTAGCAAGCAGTAATTTACTCTTAATTCTTTCTAACTGATTAAAATTTGGTGTGAAATCCAGTGACGCTAATAAAACATGAGCGCAGTTCGACGAAATATCAAATAAGCTTGTTTTTAACAATTAGCCTATCACTTACTAATCACTCACTGAAAGAAAAAGAGTTTTTACAGATGAGTTGCCAGAAAGTCATCCTTAAAATAGTGCCTACCAAAGCCCATCTTTCACCCTCAGTAAAATCATAGCTTAAAAGCAAGGGTCGGCAAACTTTTTCCATGGAGAGCCACAAACTCATTGCGTGGGTCCATTTTAAGGAGCCGCGGGCCAAAGTTACCTTAAATTAAGTTGTAAGTAACGGTAAAACGTGTGTTGTTGCCTGAAAAGTAGGTGAACTCCAAAAAAAGGTGATGCTCTCTCGCTGTCACCAACTGCGCAGTTCGCGATCAAACTGATTAGATCGAAGTGGTTCTGTCAAGGACACGCTGCGCTGTAAATTTCTTTGTAATTATGAAAAGAGCTCCGCGGGCCGGATAAAAATCTTCGCGGGCCGTAGTTTACCGACCCCTGGCTTAAAACCAAGACAAACAAAAAGAGGTCGCTTCACCGAAGTATCTAAATTCTCGTTTTTGCAGAAATTTGCTTCCTTTGACGACAGGAAAACATTAAAAATTTTTTTGGCCTTTTCTGGTGACCCTTATCCCCGCTTCCAAAGGCACTGAATTCATATATTACGATCTTACTTTAACTGACAAAAGACGCTGCTTCACCGAACCGGCCTTCAGGAATGTTTCCAAGATCGTTTGCCGGCAACACGATCGAGCGGTTCGAGAGCCACAATAATGTAGAAGCGATTGTGGGTTCAAACCACGCAATGGCTTCGTCGCTGTATCTTTGAAAAAGGCACTCCAAGGCAAATTCCTTTGCTTGTTGTTCAGTTTGTGATAACAGTGCATTGTGCCAGCAGTACTGCTAATTCCTTAGGCGGTTTGAAAGGTCAAGGAAGCAAATGTGATGTTTAGTTAGCATCCTGCAAAAATGGAGTCTTCCGGTAACCTATACATGTGCTAATTTAGTGTCTTTGTCATTTGCTAGTTGATGTGTAGTGTTGGCTAGGGTTGTCCAGTAGTCTGTTGTAGAAAGTGCTGCTAAGATAGAATGCTTCCCGTGTTGAAAGTTACTTGATTTGTATTGTTTTTTAACTGATTCTATTTGAATAAAGTTTACAGGATTGTAGGCATAAGGTGTTGGTTAGTGTTATGAGATTGTGAAATAACTGCTGCTATTGTTGTACTGATATGTGGAATACTGATTTTACTTTGCTGTGCAACTGTTTCGTTTCATGAACCCGTGAAGCAGATAGACATTGATTGGTGTTGTATGGAACCCAAAAATCCATAACTAGCTCATAAGGTTTGGGCTAAAAAGATCTGGCCGAATGGCTAAAAATGTTTGCTAAACAATTCTTCAAGTGACGTAAATCTGCAATCCTTATTTAGGCATTTTAAATCGCAACACTCTGTTTCTTTTTTATTTACAGCCTTGTTCACTTTTCCCGGTAGCGAAAGTAGATTCAGTGTCTTACCGGCGTTTAAAAGTAAGAAGAAAATGTCGAGTCTTTCGTTCTAATCTCAACAAAAAGCAGTTGAACGAATTATTAAAGTAAAATACAATAATTTAATAATCAACGACTACTTAAGAAACTTTAACTCAACTTATTACCCAGCATGATCTAAAGTAAAGCAAGCTAACGAAAGAACAACTTGACAAATGCCGCTCTATTGTATTGTAATATATACAATGTACCATTGATTTTTCTTTCCATTAACCTGTTAGTGCCCAAATTTTTTTCTTTGCCATTTTGACATATTCAGTGGCTGATGTTGCTCTGAAAAAGGTTTAAAATGTAAATTTTGGTTTGGTGAACATTGGAAGTAAAAATGTGCGTCTGGAATTTGGTCCTTCCTTTTTTTTAAGAATCACGAGCAGATACAGTACTTTTGTTTCTTATTTCTGATGAAAACGAACTTTGCTCTCTTTGTCCACATGCAGTTCAAGAACGCGCAAAAAAGATTTATTAGCGTAAAAGAAAACTACAAAATGCAATATCCCAAACGTTGACGTTTGGAATATTGCATTTTGTAGTTTTTTTTTATGCTAACAAACTAAAGCAAAATGCAATGTCCAAATGTCATTCGTGATGTAAAGACATTACAAACCCACGGCAAAACAAATATGCTGACGTTTTTACCTAACGGGTACGAGTAGGCAACACAAAGCCAAGCATACCCTTCTAAAAACTGTGGCACAACCCAAGAGTAAGCATTCTTACATGGCTGAAACAAACTGCAATAGGTCCACCATCCGTGATACAAAACAAGTTTTTTGGAATGCCATTGTTCAAAACACTTTTCCATGTGTAGCCCACCATTGCACCTTCTGTGTTGTTCACTAAATTTCTTCTTGAACACAGCACACATCCTCTGCTTGCCATCTTCAGTTTTCTCTAGAAGTTTACTTATTGGAAATAGCCTTATTTCAGATGTTGCCAATTTTGAAAGCCTCTTGAGTCTGCGGGAAGCTTTGGGTTCAGAAAAAGATAGAATTTTCAGATAAGACCTTGCTATGTTACGCCTGAAATTCTGCAAGGACAGTTGGGTGTCATCACGCATGGAATGTAATATCCACGTATTGACAACAGCAACGTCAATGCAGTTGGTAAACAGGCTAAAATACCACTTTTACTTCACACTGACTCTATACTTTTGTATGAGCCAATCAAGATGATCAACTCCGCCCATAAACTAGTTGCATTTTGAAATAAGGTTTGGTTGTGGTGTTTTAATTTGCTTCTCCATTTAATCATCTTTCTGCAGATGCAAATGGATCAATACTCTGGTGATTTGTGCCAACAGTGACAACACGGTTGTCGTTTCACTTCACGAAAAGAATATCTTCCTCTTTATCAGACATGTAGCCCATATCCCCAGGCCCATTTTTTGTCATGGACAAATCATCTTTTAGATGACATTTTGCTGCCTATTGGCTCGAAGAGTTCCAGTCACTCGTATTCCAAGTGTTCTCATGGAGAATAGCAAGCTGTAGCTGGTCAAGGAATTATTAATATTAATTTCATGATCCAAAGGACATCCCTTATGGTGGTCATTGAAACTACAACTCTTAATCCAAGATTGGTGCTGTCTCCATGCTCTGTGGCCTTTGACTTTCCTTGATGTAGATCGATTTGATAACAATACCCACTTATGCCACAGCATATTACCCACTGCTTGAAGCCAAACCTTATTGGTTTACCCCTTGTAAACTGCTTGAGCGAGTTGTGTACATAATATCTTACAATCTGCTCATCTTTGCTCAGTTCTTTGAAAAAATACCAAACATCTTAAGAGTTTTTATTCAGAGTGTTTGTCACAGGACTAATTTTGAAAGATCTATCTTTTTTCATTAGTGAGGCACTGGAGTTGTTTACAAAGTGCAAGTACCTTATGATTTGAGTGAATTTATTTCTTAACATGACAGATAGGATGATATTTATGTCAAAATCTTTATCTAAGTTCCAGTACTGCCTTTCATTGGGCACCTTATGGTACCCCGAAAACAACAATATTTCAAAAAACGTTTTTATGCAATTTTTACTAATTGCAAATCCATGATTGTTTTTTGGAAATCCATGATAGTAGTAGTTCAATTTTTTATCCGGTGTTGTCCCCTAAGTGGAGGTGGCCGGATTGACCTCATTCCTTCTGCAATTGCTCGCACTTTATCTCTCCACTTGTATCGATTCAGGGTATCCTCCTTCTTCAAACCAATCATCTCTGTCTCCTCCTCCACTTGCTTCTTGCAGGTCTTTTCCTGTCGTCTTTGCTTTCTTTTGTCACTCACTTCAAGATCCAGTGCAACCCTCAAAACACTATCGTCATCCCTCCTCAGCTCATGTCCATACCATGTAATTTCGTTGGCTGTTGCTAACCGGACTATAGTTTCCTTCAATCCCAACAGTTACATCTGTTCTTCAGTTGTCTTTCTGTCAACAACTTTCTGACCGAACGTGGCTCTCACCACAGCTCTCTCCGTTCTCCTTAAAATTGATTTTACATTTTCTTTTAGACACCATGTCTCACTTCCATACAGTATTGCTGGTCTTACACAACAACGATAAACTTTACCTTTCATCTTCAGAGGAAACCTATTTCCAAGCAACAACTACCCACGTTCCTTGAATCTTACCCAAACGATTCTTATTCTTGCTGTAACTGCCGCTTCACAACCACCACTAGCATTTAGTTTGTCTCCCAAATAACAAAATCGAGTCACTGTCTTCCCTTCATCGCACAACTTCTCGATCAATTCCACCATTTCTTTCATTATTCTTTTACATTTTGAACAAATAAAATGCATTGCCTATCTAGCGGTAGCTCTCTATTTTTGCATATCTGCCATGAACCCAGTTTCCACATTTTGGGCACAACACTGAATGACTCTCCTCCAACAAACTCCACATGGATCTATTTTGCTCTTGAATAGTTCTCCTTCCGACCCGCTTACCATCACTTTTGTTTTTCTGGTGTTGACCTTTATGCCTTTACTTTCCAGTGCATCTTTCGAATTCCACAATCTTTCCTTTAATTCTTCCGTCGTTTCGCTCATGAGAACAAGGTCATCTGCATACAATAATTCATTAACCACACCCCTTCTTGCATTTTTTGTAATTACGTCCACAACTATTGCAAACAATAGTGGCGACAGCACGGAGTGATGTACATCAACTTTTACTTGGAATTCCTCTGAATATGCAGATCTCACACTCACTCTTGTCTTTGCATCATCATAAAGGCTCATAATTACCCGAACCATTACTTCTGATAGACCCTTCTTTCTCATGGCCCATTCCATTACTTTTCTTGGCACTCAATCAAAAGCGTTTTCCATGTCAACAAAACACAAATACAACTTCTTGTTCTTCTTTTGATATTCCTCCTTTATTTTCCTCTCAATGAATATCGCGTCCACTGTTCCTTTTCCTGGCTTAAATTCAAACTGCATTTCATTCAAATTGACTAGTGTTCGCACTTGCCTCTCTAGTACCCTTTCAACAATTTTCATGGCATGTTCTAGCAGTTTCACTCCTCTGTATGATCCACAGCTCATCACATCACCCTTTCCTTCAAAGATAGGCACAATCACACTAGTTTTCCACTCATCAGGCATTCCTCTACCATCTAATACACGCTGACACAGTTCCATCATCACTTTCATCTCGATTTCGCCACTTGCATTTATCATCTCCACACCTACTTCAGACGGTACAGTTGCCTTTTCTGGTTTCATCCTTTGCATTGCTTCCACAATTTCACTCCGGGCCACTTTTTCCACCGGTCCTTCTACTACAGTACATCAGTTTCCACCATGTGGTCCCAGTTGTTCTCTTCATTTACGATCTGTTCCATTTGTTTCTCCCAAATTTTTGCCCCATCTTCAATAAAGCCCAATCGTCCGTCGCTTCCTCTGAAGCACCTTCCACATCGTTCTCTTCCTTTTTCATTCTTCTGAGGAAGTAAAAATACTATTAGAATTCTGATATAAATTATTCAACTTCTGATTAGCTTCCATTCTCATAGCTCTAGCAACAGTTTTTCTCGTTTGATTTTTCATATATTTGTATTTAGTCTTATTTTGTTCTGATGGAAACCCACACAGCTCTTTAAATACTGCTTTCTTTTTTGCTATGCTTGACCTCTTCATTCCACCGCCACATGTCTCCTCGATCTCTCCTAGACTTCTTCTTTCCCCACATCTCATCACATGCCTTTAGAACACCAGCCTTGAAAGTTTTCCACAAATCAGGTGCGTCTGTGCTTATTAGTTTTTTTACTCTTTTTTCAAATCTTACTCTTGTTTGGTTTTCATTCAACTTCCAAATCTTTCTTCTTATGATACGTTGCTTTGTCACAATCTTATTTAGAACCTTTTTATCTAGATCTATAATCACCAGTTCCCACGGAATCACTTTCACATCCCTTACATACTTTCCGTATTTTTCTCCCACAAGCACAAAATCAATTTCTGTTTCACATCCGCCCGCACTGTAAGTGATTTTCCTTTTGACTGCCTTATAAAATCAAATGTTTGCCACGCACAGTTCTCTTTCATCACAAAACTCCAGCAATCTCCTTCCTTCTGCATTTCTTTTCCCAATACCATTCCCCCGGTGTACACCTTCAATACCCTCAGCACATTTCCCTACATGTCCATTGAAATCCCCCAAAGAAACAATGATTTTACTAGAACTTTCAAAGTTCCACTCTCTGCCATTTCATCATAAAAACATCTTTCTCTGCGTCTGGTCTTCCGCTTCGTGGCCCATTCGCACATATTATCCGCATCTTTTCTCTTCCTAAAGATAGCACAATTGCCATTACTCTGTCACTTTTTCTTCTAACTTTCACAACGTTTCCAAATATTTCCTCTGTCACCAAAATTCCAACCCCTCCGGATCCTGCATCATTTCCTGACCACCACAGTTTATATCTTCGTTCCGAAGTACCCACAAAACGAGCTCATTGGCCTTTCCATCTTATTTCCTGGATGCAGCACACATCAACTCTTCTCTTTCTTAGTTCTTTACACACTTCTGTTTTCCTTCCACAAAGTTTTCCCACATTTAATGTACCAAATCTTTTCCCGTGGCATTCAGATTTAAACCCAGAGATTCTTCGCACCCTCTGCCCACTTAAGAGCTGCCGGGGCCTGGAGGCCATTTGTTCATTTTTCCTGGTCATGGGGATTTATTGGAGCAAAATTCTTCTACCGGGAGCATGCCCTTGCTTACCCTCAACCTCAGTTTTCTCACACGAGTGGTCCAACCAAGCAATTAGGCAGGCAACCCCACCATCAACAGTAGACTGCAATTGGTAGGTACCCAATAGTCGCCTCTAACAACATGCTGGGTAAACCATTTCACTATTCTTTAAAACAGGTGATGCACGGTAACGTCATAGGTCAAGATGAATAATTCCACTAAGGCAGGGTTGTCAAACTCGCGACCCGCATGCGGGCCTCGGAGCCTTCCAATGCGGCCCGCGAGACGATTTTATAATTCTTGATAAATTTCGGCAGTATTGCAACGCTCGACTCCCTGAACACAAACGACACTTGAAAGGAACACATCTTTTTTTTCTTCTTTCTAGGGGATCAACTCCGCCCTGTGCCACAGCACTCAATTTCTGAATAACGATGCTTGAAGAAGTGGCGACGGCGTGGACATACTTGAGAAGATCTTCTAAAGACCTTTTTTTCTTCGAGCTACATGACGGGCATCGTTGCTTGGAGAGGTGGTAATTTCCGGATCGAAAATATCATGCGGCCCTCGGCACAATTCCCAACCTAAAATGTGTTCCTCAGAAGCCCACGAGTTTGACACCCCTGCACTAAAGCATTTGCACCTCCAAGCAAAAAATTAACATTCGTATACATCTGTAGATCCAAACTATTTTTTTGGCAATAGGACTAAATCACGCATATGCAGCACATACACAAAAAGTAGTGTGGCGTAACGGCAGGCATCTGACTGTAGTCCAAGTTAGAATGGATGTACTCTATCTGGCGACTAGTCACTTTTATCATAATAGCTACTAAACGTAGATGGCGATCCATATACATAGCCAGGTGTTGTTGGTGACTTTCTGTTTGTGGTTTGTAGTTGAAGTTGCTCCACAATTCGCCTGCTCAAGCACGCGCAGCTAGCGGAGACGTGCGAGGGAACGGAACATATCTTCCCCGCCAACGTTGAGAGAATGATGTTTGCCCGCCGAAGTAAGTGAGATTCCCGCCAAGACTTTAATTGGAAGGCGGTCTTGACGTTAGGACTCGACGATGGTTTGTGCTGCTTGACTGAAGACGCTGCTGTCCAACTTCAATTGAGAAGATGCAGTTTCTTTCTCGGGGTCACCATTGTGGCGCAACGGCAGGCATCTGACTGTACTCCAAGTTAAGATGAGTGCACTTTACGTGGCGACTAGTCACTTCTATCATGACAGCTACTGAACGTAGATGGCGATCAATATACAAAACCGGGTGTTGTTGGTGACTTTCTGTTTGTAGTTTGTAGTTGAAGTTGCTACAGTAGCAAGCAGGAAAAACATGCATACAACTTGTCAGGTGCTTTCATAGAAAATCTATAAAAAAGCACAATTACTTTATTGTTCTAAAAAATAAAATTGGAGTAGTTTTCAAGATAAATGCGCCGCATATTTTTGTCTTGTTGTCTTTCTTTTTATGTCTAACAAAACCACAAATTCTCTTCCTGTGCGTCATTCAAGACCTTGCCTAGGGGCAATAAAAGCTCAGAATATATTTCAAATAAAATAAAAAAAAAACAAAAAATAATGCGTAAAAATACCTCGACGCTTATACCGATTGTAAACACGTGATCTTAGATATCAAGATAAGGAAAGAGTATGTACTGGTTATGTCTTAATGCTTTTGCAAATGCTCTGCGGCATTCAGTGCTAGGGGATTACACAAGGCCAGGTTGACCAACCCTTGCCCAATAGGTCGGTGGCAAAATTCAAAGCGAGGCTTCAAATATTTGCTGAAGAAATATCAGGTAAAAAATGTACTTGATTCAAACAGTAAGATGAAGTTGCACGCTTGAATTCTGTGGCATTTGCCACGCCATGTGATTGTGGCTCTGCCGTTTTACACATTCTAGTATTACTAGTCGAGCCTACAATAAGCGCTTTAATCATTGACACAAGAAATTTTACGTTTAGCGTTTAGATGGGGGATGGAAGGCTTATAAATCTTTTTTTTGATAAGATTTTTAGCCCCAAAGAGGTATTTTAAGTGTAAAATATAAATTTTAATAGCGATTAGTAGTAGGATTGGCGGCCTACTTTTGTCTCTCCCTTACGCAACCGTCAATACAGTCATTGTTATTCCTTTTTGATATAAGACAGTCTCATTAAAGTAACATAACATGACTAGCATAGTTATTAATCTGTTGAAACTTCGGAGTGTTGTGGCACTAGTTTTTCGAAAGCTCGAAACCAACCTCGAGCAATGGCGTAGCCAAAGAAGTAATTGGGAATTACAACTTCCCTTTGAAAAGCGTATGAAGTCACGATAATGTTTTCCATGTTATGTACTTTTTAACCTACAGCAAATTTGGGACTCTTAGGTAATTTACTACCGTTCGGGAAAGTTGCAGAGAATATTAACAGTAGTATTGCCGAATTGCTGTCAAAGGCTTATAATGGAAGCAACGCAGAAATGCGTAAAAAGGGTTCCGTAGAATTGGATGATACTGAAACGTAGAAATTCTGCGGAGTGGATCATGGTTTTGGTTAGGGTTAGATTTGGTTAGGGTTAGCATTAGAGTTAGAATTACAGTTAAGTTTGGGGTAAGTCGATGGAATTGCGGGGAATTTCCGTGTTGCATCTATTGATATTTTCGCTTACAACCCATAGCAGAAAAGCGGGGCAGCGAGTCGGAACAAGACAGCAAAATTCTGTCAAGTAAATGTCAGGCAATATTATGTAAAGCTTGCTCTTTCCACCACCACAAAGTTCTGAGGCCTCTTGGCGAATGCTTTCAAGAAAATCAGGCCTACCCTCAAGGTGCTGCTAACGCATGCTCACGGGCTTACCCCTCAAAGTAGAATGTTGACGGCCTTTCACTGCTTGAAAGAAAATGAAAAAATATTCTTGAATTAAAATGACACATGATCATCTTGAAGCTTTGCTGTTAATGTTTGTGGAAAGAAAAATTCTGGCGTAACTTGGCAATAAATGTATCCTAAACAGTGCCGGCGTCTGGATTAGTCAGCTTGACAGGCACCATGCTGTGAAACAAAAAGCCGACATGACATGTTTTTGTTTGACAACACGTCAAACAAACTAGCCAGAAGGAGTAGGCTGCTTGAACCATCCAAAGTTTCTTGCAGCTTCTCTCCTCTTACCTCTTGTATTCACTAATCTATTCATCATCTATTTCTTTTGGAGACACACTGTCTCCTACAAATATTTCGACACACAAGTCCTGTCGGTTTTCACTGAAGCGCCTGTGCTTACTCGTCGCGTTTGCTGTATGCTCTCATACATTCGCTTCACCGGGCATAGCCCTTTTTTAAGTGCTTATTTTTTCGGAATTAATGGAATTGAGAGCATATCTTGCGACAACTGTGTTCACTTGAATCATAACATTCTCATCTCATTCCGTACTGTCCTGCTACAAACTCGATCTTTCTCTTTGTACGACCTCTTTGGTCTACTGCGATGCACTCATCCTGAGAAAAAAGGCGGGCAGCGACAACAAATCTTAGCTTACAGCGCCTTACATTTATTGAACACAATTATTAAGGCGTTAGCGCAAGCGTATGACTTTGCAGAACAATAATAATCGGCTTAACAAGTAACTGAAAAACTTGTATCCTATGGATAGAGAAATGCCCGAACCGGTTGGAAAAATCAGTCTAATTCTGAATCGCACTGAAAGAGCAAAAAACTTTTGCAATTTTTGAGAAGGTTTAATTCCAGAATAGAGTTCAAAGAATTTAGGCTGCAGGGGTTTTTTTGTACCTCGTGGTTACGTCTATTTGTCGATTGACTTTCGCTTCTGTAGTTGTCTTTTACATCTTTCTACTCTTAAATTAAAAACAAAGATCTTAAGAGTAAGCCACCAGAAAATCTGCTTTTAGTTCTGTAATGTAGTAAGTTATAATTTTGTTGCCACAACTTCTTTCCTTTGAGCTAGCCAACTGCTGATCATGAAATTTGGAAATTCTATTGGATTAATACTAACTGTTAGAGCAATTAAATGTTTTGACCTGCTCATGAAAAAAGGTTGATAAGTTCTAAAATAATAATCCATCGAGACGCATCGAGCCCAAATTCTTGGACTCACTTCCTTTGTATATCTCTCTTTCTTTCTCCCTGTTTTTCTCCGTGAGTATCATGCCCAAGTCGGGCTCCGACGAACCAATTTATGCCAAACCGTTCGATCTCGCGGGGCACCGGAGCTGCTGAGATGGTGACAGATTTTCGCGCGGTGCAATTGTTATGTAATCGGGTACATTTGGTTTGGATGCGCTCTAAAATCCAAACTGAAGAACGATTTTTCTTTTGGAGAGTACTGGGTCAAGCTCCCGTAGTGCATGATCAAGAAAACCAAAGTGGAAGTAAACTCCCTCTTTGTCGACGGGGAGCTCCACGTCAGTGGTGCAGTCAGACATTTGGAAAGGGAGTTTTAGATCGGCAAATTTACTTCTCAGCAAAGATCCTGGATTTTCTGAAGGCTGCATAATATTGCTCATGCGCGCTGTGATTGATGCTTCACGTATTGCGATCTGTAATATCGGAATAAATCAAAAATTCTTCTTACCGCTTGGTTTTGTTCATCAGTTGTGCTATTGGTGGAAAACACTGAGCAGTAAGCTAATATCTCAAAAAATTAATTTGGCAAATTTTTGTATGAAGAGAAAAAAGTATACGGGGCGTTGCAGCCACCCTATTTATGCATTTTCAATAGTTGGAACCAATTGCCTATATATTTTAATTTAAACCAAAGGAAATGCCCCAAAAATCGATATACAGTACGATGCCTCTTCTAAGTCATAAAAATCACACAAAGAAACAATTTCGTTCCAATATTTAAGATTCAGAAAAAATTTTTTTAAAGTTTTGCTTGCAAGGTCTGCAAGCAACATCCAGGATCTTGCAATTTAGTTGTATCCTCCACGTAAGCACTTGAACTTCCTACTACTTTAGCCACCTTTTAACGCAGTCCTCCCAATGTTTTGCAACATCTCTTATCCGACTGCACGCCTAGCTGATTCATCTTCAAACTCTGACGCAATAGCATCTGCTAGCAAAATTGTGTGTGAGCGATATCAAATGATACTGGCCAAAGTTTCTACAAACAACACCAAAATTAATAATGAAAAAGTGTATAAGCTACCGGTTTTTGGAACACCATGTATTTAATTTGTTATAAAGATTGAATTTCTCAAATAAGTCTTTAAGACTTCTCAAATAAGTCTTAATTTCTCAAATAAGTCTTTAAGACTTACGAGTAAAAAATCCTAACAGTACGATCGCGGGAATAGAAGTGCTATCTGTTTCTGGGCTCAAGAACGGAGGCAAAAAATAGTTTTGGACACAAAAGTATAAAACCTGGTCAAAATTATGATGACTTTAAATTATTCCAAACTGTTTGAGATAGCTTTAAATGCAATGTAGAATTAATTTTATGAAAAAAATAAAGCATTACGGTTATTTGATGCAACAAATTAGAAAGCTATTGAAATCCGTCCGTAGAGTGAAGAAAAATCAAAAGCAGCTGCAGAGTAGCGTTATGGTCATTCGGATAATGCCGTGATTATTTTTCACATACCTCGAGGTACAATTTTAGCGTAAAGAGCGCCGTAAATTATACTCTAGGCAGTGGTTCCCAACTTTCTCAAGTCACGACCCACTTTTCAAAACATGAATTTTCGAGTCCCACATAATTCTACATGTACTTCAAAGTACTTGGAAAAAAGTACAGCGAAAATAAATCATATAATTAAGATGCTAATTTTCCTTTAAATTATTTGATACAAAGCATGCATTAATCTAAATTTTGAATGGCTTTCGCGACCCACTGAGATTGCATCCACGACCCACCAGTGGGTCGCGACCCATAGTTTGGGAAACGCTGCATAGAATAAACTTTTATTTTCTTTTTTTGTGAATAAGTTTTTTTCCAGTATATGTCATGTTAGGTTTTGTCTCGTCATGTTATGTTGTTTATGATTGATTAATGGTAACCTTATGTAACGTAATTCATTTTTATGAAGCTGGTGTAAGCCTACTTTAATAAGTTGATTTAATGAATGTACGTAGAGGTACTCTAAAGGTTAACGCTATCCGGTGAAAAACACCACTTCCATGCCCGGCTTCGTTCCTATTAGAACTCATCAGATTGGCTTAGATATTAAACCTCTGACCTCATAGAGCAGTTACTCATGTAATGAGCACCTCAGTCAAATCGGCCATTGGCCCACACAACATATGCTGTTCAGTTTTGAGCTCTATCTATATGTATATGCCTTTAAAGTAAGTTACCAACCTACATCCATTAACTTATAAAACATAAGGTTGTTTATATAATTATTGTATTTTATTCAGATAAGGATTGTGGGCGTGCTATTTGCAGACCTGATTTACATGGTTGTTAAGATGGCTTCAACTTGTAAAAATGAGTACATAACGCTGCACTAGGAGGAATAGGAGAATTGAAAATAGATGGTCATCTTATGGAAGCTTAAAGTGATAGTGAGCGTAGAATGGGCGCGATTCCCTCACGCACATTAAAAATTTAATATTTATTTACAACAAGAAGCGGTCCTCCATAGAGTTCACTACAATTTACTTTATCACAATCACACGTTTTGTGGCCCCTTGTATCTACCACGGAATCGAACAGCTATAAACAATTCCAATGGATTTGGTTTAGTCTTTCCTTTTACTCCAAGGTAAGTATGCAGCCCCATATATCTTTGGCCTATTTATCATTTACAACGGTTAATCAGAACCAAATAATGCACAGAAAAATTCTTAACCTGAGCAATAGCTCATTAGCTGCTGCAGCAATATATCGGCTAACTTGATTAAGTCAAGGCATGTCTTCAGCTGATGATATTTTTGCACACTATAAACTTAGAATTAACTTGATTAGACTAAAGACCCTCTTACACTAATGCGAAATCAATTTGCGGTAAATTCGCATTAGAGCCGCAAAACTATAACGAAGCCGTTGCAACAACATTACAAATGATTTCGAGCATTGCAAATGGATGAAATTTTTGAAAAACCGGAAGTCAGAATTTACTTATACGAATATAGCCTTTCAAGTCGTTAATTTTCAATCAGTTTTCTTGAAAATATTTAATCTAGAAATTGTCTTAGCTGCCGCGGACGAAGAAATAGCTTTGTTTGCAACTGCCATAGTAATTGCTGACAAGAAACGAAAAGGTTGTCAGAGATATTGGAAAAGGTGTTGGCTGAACCCATGGGTTTTGCGCCGCTTGGAAGGCGGTCAGTATTTCAAGTTGCCATTTGAACTAAATCGGAAAACAAAAAAGTTGCGAGAATTTTCTTCGAGTAGATTGTCAAGTATTTCAAAAATTGATCGGTCGCTTTCAACCTCGCCTGCAAAAAGCAGATACGTTTATGCGAAAATCTTTGGAACCACGTCTGTTTCTTGCTATCACTTTACATCATCTGGCAACAGGAAACTCTTACACGTCAAAGTAGCTCGTAGCATCATCGACTCAATTGTTCCAGAAGTCTGGAAATCAATCATAGCAGAATGTTTGGATGAAGTGATGCGTTGCCCAACTTTTCAAAATGATGAAAGAAAGTAGCACACGCAGCTTGACGGGACTTTTTCAACACCGTAGGTTCATTTGATGGCGAACATATTTTCATTTGCTGTTCATATAACGAAGGTCCACTGTGCTTGAACTGCAAGCTGTTTCATTTCACTGTCTTTTTGGTCATGGTCGACGCCGTCTACAAATTTTTTGTATTACTACACCCAAATCAAATATTTAGATAAGTCAACAAAAGTGACATAAAGGTTTATTGCGGAAGGAGGATAGGGGGGGGGGGGGGGGGGGAAAGAAGACAATATTTACATCTACAGCACAAAAGCAAACACATTCTTGCTGTGGCAATTACCCTCTCAAACTGTATAAAGTTATGTCACTTTGTCTTACTGGCCTTGTCTCGGTTACCGTTTAAGTACTAAACCTTTGCTACTTAAACGAGCATGGTGGTGTCACGAATCAATGACGTATTTAGAAACAAACTGTGAAGTGGATAAAAGTTTTTAGTAAGCTCAATCTTCTTGTTAAGTATTTCATAAAATAAGTTGCAAGAAGTAACGTTTTCATACAGGCTTGTATTTCGGTATGATCAGTAATTGGGGTCACTTGTCATGGAGCAATGCGAAAACAGGAAACGATTCCGATGGGACTCGAATCCATAGCTATCTGATTACCAATCAGATGAGAATCGATTTTAGCCTTTCGCAGTGAAGGCAGAGCGTCTGATTAGAAATTAGGAGTCTGTGGGTTCGTATTCGACCGGAACTGTGTTTAGGTTTTCGCACTGCTGCAGTTTTAACAGTACTTGTAAAATAAGCGAGCACAATCTTTTTTGAACACGGGATGCGGAACACTAAGGGAGATATACTCTTCGAAAACGAGAGTTTTGCCCATTTGATCTCCAAACAAGCATGACAATCTTTTTTCTTAGAAATCGACGTTTGAAAGCAAGAATTTTGCTAATTTTTTTCTCCAAACATACATGAAAACCTTTTTTCTCGGAGGTGATCTGTTGAAAGCTTCTGTTATACTGTTTGAAAGAACATCGGTCTTTATCCCTTTTCAAAATATCTCGCTGGTTTCGATGTCAAAGTCTGTTCTTGCTAAAAGCTCTTTTTTTTGCTTGCGAATTTTCGAAGGACTTCAGCTTCTTGTTGTAGAGGCAAGACTTTTTGCTGTGCCATTCAGCAAGTTTTGTTTCTTGCTTCCAAGTAAATTGGTAGGACTGGGTGCCAGCTTTCGCCGACACGCATTGGCTTTCCTCAACTCATATAATGCTTGACATCCTTCTTTTAAATATTGTCAGCGTCACAGCATTTTTTATTCTTTCACATTAGTTCTGTGGTTTTCTTCTCGCAAGTCACGACTAGTCTTTTGAAACAATCACTTACGTCGTTGCGTCGAATTTTTTTTATTAGCTCAGATGTCGCAATGAATTCGTCGCCAGTCACAGTAATTTAGCAATGATTTCGCAAAACAGTCGCCATGAGTTTGCCAGAAAATTGAAAGCGATTTCGTTGCGACTGATGGCGCATTCAATGCGATCCCATCGCGGCTCCGAAGTTTGCCTTGAAAGCTTTCAACTTGTTGAAAATTTTAAGATCATTGGCGAATCAACCGCGACTCATTGTAGATGATCGTTGAGTAACAGGGAGTCCACTGTGACGTTATTGGGACTCTGAAACGTGTGTTTTGCCATCGAAACGTCATTTAATTCTCATAATTGTGAAAGCGGCTTAAAGCTTGTTTCAGTGTAGACCTACACACAAAGAGTCAAGAGACACCCAACAACTATCCCACAAAATTGTCGTTGGCATACAATTTTGATTATCTCTTCCCTTACAAAAATCTTGTTTAGAGGCTGGGCATTATTCTTGATTTTGTTACCAAGTACAATAGTTGATCGACATAAAATCTATGCACTCGAAACGCTACGCTCGTCATTACCATAATGATTTTTTTATCATTCATATAGGCGTAATTGAGACAGGAAAGTTGGCAAAAACAATTTAGTATCTCGTACGCGCTGATGTTATCGGTTGTTTTGTCGTTCAGGCTGCTTGTAGCTATGGTGACCACGTTTTTCGTGAACTCACTCGTAAGAGCGTCTTGACGTATAAAGTAGTCCTGAGACTAATTGGGCACACCCATTGACAAATTAAAATATTTAATCCACTTAGTTAGTCTAATGATGGACCAAAGGTCTATTCACAAGTGAGGTCATGACATTTAGCCGCGTTTTAAAACACTTGAAAAATATCGCTTTTCGATGACGATCTATTCGTTCTTGTGTTTTTATCTTCAGCAGCAAGTGGCATTTCGCTGAAATTAAAGAAAATCAAACAATTTATGACAAACAAGTTGATTTTAAGGAACTGCCAAACTTGCAATATTGCGCCAACCGCTGAGACGTCTAAATATGCAACTAATTAATGAACATAGCTTGAGAAGGAGTGATACAAATTAGCTATTGCTCGTCTCATATTGGTATAGAATAATCTGCGCATACATATTTGTCATTTAACGTACACGGTCGAGAAGTGGCATCAATTTTTTTTCTGTTTCGGTTTAGCCATAATAACTTTTTAGAAGCAAGTTTTATCGACAATTAAACACTCACAGATATTCAGTTTTACGATCATGGCTACCTGCCGTAACTATTTCTTGAAGAGTTGGCCGTGGGTTATGAAAGGCAAAGGTCCTACGGGAATCAGCTTCTAGTGGGGAAGAGATGAAGTTGAAACAATCTCTACAAACAGATCATTAAATACTACACAACTTCAAATATCTGTGGTAAAATTTGGTGGGATGAGGCAAGAGATGTTCGGCTAGTCCTCCATCGAAATAAATCTTGACATTAGAGCGTCTGTGAAAAAGAGGAAAGAAATTTTTTTGTAAAGCCATATTTTTTTGAAAGCAGATATGCTTATAATAGATCTCCTCTCTCTGCAATTTGTGACCACGCTTGACTGTAGATTGCGAATGAAGAGAAACAAAACTTCTCAAGTGTTTCTTGTTGCTATCAAAAAGTTGAAACCGGCTTTAATAAGATGTAAATTGCGTAAGAAAGATCGCGTGAGATCGCCAGTTTACTAAATCTTTTATGGACATTTTCCAAAATTTTCAATCGCTTACGCACTGTACCATATACTCTGATTAATATGTAAATATATTTGAAGACGCTTTGAGTAATCTTACTTCAATATTTTTTGATCTACATGTATACTCTGTCAGAAAAATTTTTTTGATAACGTAGGCCTAAGTCCTGGTGTATTGGATACATGTGACGTGATATTGTGTTTAAATTAAGCTAATTGTTAGAAAAAGTTCTATATCATTGCATTACGAAGCATTTTTAGGCTGGGCGTAGAGCATTTTTGACTCATCCCTTATTACACTGACATGTAAAAAAAGAAAACACAGTTTTTTTTACTTTCTAGAAAATTTTCTTATTTCAATTTATGATTTTTACTTTTGCTGGTAAATTTTGTATCCAAAGGCGCATGAAATATCTTTTACCGCAACTAAAAATTGATTTTAAACAAATGGATTAAGTATATTTGTTCTATCATGTAATCAAATTAAGGAACAGTCAATAAAACTCAAAGTTTGAGGGAAAAAATAATTCTTCTAATTGCGACAAGGCCGAAAATGCAAAATTGTTTACCGTTTTACTCAAAAACAGTTAATTGCCGCGGTCGAGTTCAAGAAGTTGGAGAGGCATGACCACTGTCCTACTCTTGCCTATATATATGTTCAGAACTGGGGCTATTGCACAATATCTGTATGAGTATAGCATACGAGCAGTCGAATATATTTCTCAATACCTATTGTAGCCTGTATTCTAAATTTAACCGTAAATAGAACAAGCTTTTTAGTGGAAAAATTTAGAGCTTTTCCGTAGCTTATCTATGTTTTTTAATTCAAAAAATATTTTCAACAGAAAGTGTTTAAACTGTGATTACTCCAAGCTTAATCAACAGTTGTAGTTCCCGCGACACTCACTATTCACGGAATAAAACAAAAATAGTACTGGCTATACAAATAAATCTATAACGAGAATCGAGGAGTAGTACATTGTAATATTTTTGTTGCATAAAATTCATCGAAGCAAATACTGTAAGCTAGTTTCTAACTCGACTTTAAAATCTCCTGCTTAGCTCTCTTCGGTAGCCTAAGAGTATTATGGAAGATTATATCCGAACACTTAAAGTAGCCACTGTTGCATTCCACAACGATCAGATCAGTCGTCCTGGGTGGCTATAAACTGTGGTAGTAATGCACCATGTGATTAATTTCTATGCATAAAACTTGCGTGGGGCAGTTGTTAAGAATTGCCTTTTAGCTATAGAGTGCCAATCGAAATTTACGAAGTCGTTTGAAGACGGTTTGGTTTTGTGTTTTGAAACTTTTTTTTATTCCAAGTCTCACATTTCATTCCGAAAATGTTGTGCGCCATCCTGTGACAATTAGGAAGAAGGTCATTTACCTTTTTTGATAAAACCAGGCGATCACCTTTTTTCATTTAGAGATTATCGGTTAGAAATGAAATGGGATTTTTTTGATGCCCCTCGATCACTCTGAACTAGCACGCCCAGCCAAGATATTCCAATGCTCAGCGCTGGTTGGTCGTATGTAGCCAACGGCTCGCCGTTATATAATGTTGGTTTTATCGCACTCAAGCTAACTTGCTGCTATGGTGTTGGCCCTGCATAGATAACAGCCAAGAGGAGTCCTGAAGTGTTTATTGCTCATTATTCGTCTTGCATGTTAGAAATTCATGAAGAACTGATGTTGTGAGCCGGTAAGATTTGCACTTATGAAATAAAAATGACATCACTTCAAGATTTTTGTACCGGTAGTTTACTATTCAATCAATTTCGTAATGTTACGCGATTTTTGAACGCGCCTTTATGAATGAATTTCTGCCTTTTTGCAAAGAACTATAGCCATCAGTTTATCAACAGAATTGATATCGCGAAGACAGAGCAACTGCTTTTTGATGGGTTAGACAGAAACATGTTCAAAGTCTTTAGTCGCTATACGTATACCACGAAAACTTGTTACAAGATCACTTTACCTTGTACCGCGTCCACTTCGCTGTCGGTGGGCTTGAGTTCAACTCTCTTGTTGAGTCGAAGCAAAGGCTTTAAAAATGTTTATTGAAGGTCTCCTGTGTGGCAGTCAGCAGCAAATGTAATGTGCGAGGTTTAATATAAAACTTAATTTACAAAGTCGTGATGGTGAATTTGCAATGACCTTTATGTAAAGGCCTGAGCACTCACTGTGGATGCCAGAACAAAACAGCAACAACAACAACAACAACTGTATCTTATACGGTTGAAAATAGTGCCCAAGCATGCAACAACCTGTTTTTGCTTTTGGTAAAGCTGGCAGAACGTCTAAATATTTTTGAGGAAGCTATTGTTCTTCCTCCACCTATTCCTGGTTTCCATAGAGAAATTTAGTAAATCTTGGGTGATTTATTTGCCTGCTATTTATGATTTAATGTTAGTAGGCCTATTTCAGTTCAAAATTAAAAAAAAATTTTTAATTTCAAAATGAAAAGGTTTGAGAAATAGTTAGTTTGTAAATCTTGAACTTGAATTGCTTCAAGACGTTTGAGAACGCTTTTTACGGCGAGATACACTTTCTTAAATTAAAAATATGAGGTTATTATTCTTGAAGTGAGTGACGCGAAATCAGCTACATAGTTGTGGTACTTTTTGTGCATTGCATAACCCCGGGATGTGTCACGCTGTTGTTACATAACTTTCACAAACATTGTTACGCAACCAAAAAACTTTAATCTCAACTTTCCATTAAAAAAAAACATTACTCGTTATGTGCGCACTAAGCCTTTTTTGTCTGAGAAAACACTGCTTCGTTTGCTCCAGAAGCGAGCACAAAAGCTACGAATGCCACCAAGAACTTAATGCATTCACGTCAGATAATGGCCGAACACATAACGACGAGTCTATGGTGTGGCCTCACAGAAGTAAACACAATTTCAAGATTCTGTTGTCGCTACGGTCGTGAACACCAGCCTAAATTTGAAAAACAGTCCTCTACTTGTGTTAAAGCCGGATGTTATTTGCATGAGATTTGAGAGTAATCGAAAACTGTGTTTGTTTTTATATATATAAAAACACTCACTAGCACGAAAGCAAAAAGTACCTATTTCGAGATAACAAAATGCACTAACTACGCTTATAATTACGCTTCGTGCCAGTGACTATCAGCTTATGCAAAGTTGATATATAATGCTACAGTTTATGCAGAGTGACTTTTTCAACTCTGTATCAAATTTTGAAAAAAAATTATCGGATATGGATCGGAGATGGTTTTAACCGTAGTTGTTGAGAAATAACGGTGGTGAAAGGGGAGTTTGAATTTTCGTTGCCAAAAAATAAGTTTTTCTTATGTTTGAGTTAACTTTTCCCAGAAACTTGCTTCTCTTTTGTGACTAAGTAATCTGTATATTTTGGAAACCCTATTTTACGTGCTGGGTCATGCATCTCTTTTTGAAAGCTAATTTCTTATTACGGAGTTTTTTGATCTCAAAGATGCACTGCAATTTAACTAAAAACAATGCTGGGTGCAAAAATAGTTTCACACGAAGTGCTGAAAAAAGAAGCATTTTTCCAAACGAGGGAATAACAATCTTTAAATAATTAAAAAGAAAAATTCTCATATTATCTTTTTGCACATTGCTGGGAATGTTTTAGTTATTTAAATTTGTTTGTCTTACGGCTTAGCCATACATGAGAACCTATTCTTTAAAGAGCTTAAAAGATAGTCCGCAACCCACTTTTCCGGTTTTCATAGACTCCAAACAAAATTTGTTTTTAAACGGAAAAAGGGAGTGCGTCGGTCTACACGAAAAAATGATGCCCAATTGTCCACGCCTGGATACGAAGTTGTCTGCACGACACCGCAGGCACAGACGAAGTTGTCTGCAGGACACCGCAGGCACAGTCGAAGTTGTCTGCAGGACACCGTAGGCACAGACGAAGTTGTCTGCAGGACACCGTAGGCACAGACGAAGTTGTCTGCAGGACACCGTAGGCACAGACGAAGTTGTCTGCAGGACACCGTAGGCACAGACGAAGTTGTCTGCAGGACACCGTAGGCACAGAGCGTTTCTATTACACGCAGAGCACCAAGCAGTATAACAACGTTGCTGCGAAGCGCTTTGTTTATAAGCGCTACAACGAAGAACCAAGGCGGGTATTAAACTCAAAATTTCGTGATTTTGGAGAAGAGCCTATCGAAATGAACAACATTGCTAAAGAGAGGAAGACAGATTTCTCTATACCGCTATCACACGACATAGTTTCCGTAAGCACGGCAACTGGTGGATCTTATCTTCTAATCTAGCCGACCAGATGTGCAATGTTTCTTGTCTTGTTGATTTTTTGGTTGAAAATAATTAAAAAATGCCGATCCTTATACCTAATGCATTTCGAATATTGTCCTTGACGATCAATCTTTCTTAGCGAGGTTGAAATTGCTGTTGAGATCTCTCAGTCGTGAAATTAATCTCGACTCAAAACTCTTCACCAACGCCATTGCTAATGATGCGTTAACCTTATGAAATTATCACAAGAAATAAGTTATTAGACGTTGTTGTTCACGGCGTAGAAAGCACCAAAGTGGAGTTTCGCCCTTGCTTAGGCTTTTCTGTGGTGTATATCCTTCCATTATCCAAAAAGAGACTTTCGATCGGCTTGCAAGGTGTCAATCATTTATCAAAGGGTTGACTACATTGGTTTGCAGTTAGACCACGACGCCGGACGCCGACATTGGATTTATTCAGCGACAAAAAACCAGCTGGCTGCTTCACGATTATTGAAAGCCAATTCAATTCATGTTTCGGTGTGGGCGATGGAGGTTAAATTCAAGCGTGGAGCATCCTGCATCACAAATGACCGTCTCTAATATTAGCAAAATACTTAATTAACTAACAATAGAAGAAGCAGTTTAGCAGAAATCTCAAAACAACATAGCATCAAGCATTTGTGGTAAAAAATTTTGAAAATAAAAACCTGGTCTAACCCAGAGTTTTTGTTCTAAAACAAAGCCTTTAAGGCTACCGAAAAAAGTAGCTTACTCTTCTTCACATTAATTAGAATAGCATTGAATATATTTTGACAAAAAGTTCCAACAAAAAAATATATATAAATCAAATATCAAACCAAAACAATGAGCATACAATATTTCCACTTCAGTGCACTTTCTGGTTTTATGTGATTTACAAAAAAATACCAAATTTAAGGTGCGCTTCTCGTGGGCTTTGTTTTTTATTTTGTTGAAAAGCAAACTAAACTTATCCCAATCTTTCTTTCATTCTGGTGAGTTTTTCAGCGGCTGAGAAAATTTATTGCAACAGCATTTAGCTCTTGAACGAACATTTTTGAATCCACTTTGCTAAAAATGGCAACACTTTTATTACTATGCTAACCCATTACTGACATCTACCGGCCAATTATTGGCTGCTGGGATAATGATATAAAATTGTTTCTTCTTACGTGCCAGTCGCTCAAAAAATTTATTACATTTCACTTCAAAGATTTTCAAAAATAATTTAGCTGACTTCTGAAACTGATTTACCTAATTTTGTTTTTAGGGTACATAATCGTTTGACAGTAATCTCAGTGTCACATAAACATCAATATTTTTGTAATAAACCAGGCTACAAATACCCTTTTAACTTTACGAAATATTTAATTAGGGCATTGCCGTAGGTTTTTAACACTTCAAGCTACTTAGATAAATTTCTGTTTACCTGAAAATAGATATCCAAATTAAAGAATTACGACAAATAAATAAATCTAGTCCATAAAACTTGGAAACATTTTCGACTTGAAGACGGTCATTTTTGAGAAATTAGTCATCAACAGAAATGTGAGACCAATTGAAGCAAAACTCGATACTGAGTTGGGAAATAATGTAGGAATTTTAAATTTTAAACAGTTTAACCTTTTACTCGTTCTCCCAACATTTGACTCTAGAACGACTGAGGAGTCGCTTCTTGCTCCAAGTCTAATGTTGCGTTACATTCAACTCAGCAAACACAAAAGTCCAACACTAAGAGTCGGATCTAGTTACAACAAACTGTGACCACTTTGTTGTACACTGCCTCAGTTGTGTTGCTAGAGTTAATGTCATCCCGATCGGATTCCAAAAGCTTCATTCGGACATGAAAAAAGTCATAGTTTTCATCAACCACTAATTATCACTTTCTTTTTACACGAGTGGCTGAGTGGCACTCCCAAAATTAGAGACAATCCAGATGGAGTCACCTTTTAGCAACTTCTGTGAATTGCGTAACTCTTTCTCTTCTTTGAGAGAATGCATTGGCGTAATACGAGTACCTCACTGACTGATTGATGCAGCTTTCTTTTCATAGGCTATCAGAAAACAAATATATACAAGATTTTTGATAGTTTGCTTTTCCCTCAATGAATTTGTGACATTGGCACTAATGTGGAAAGAGTGGAGATTCTTGGTTTGTCGGTTTCTTTCAAATTGACCGCGCCAATATCATGGAGATATGTTATTTAATTTTTGCAAGAAGTATTCGCATTGCTTCTTGCCCGTTATCACTCAGTAGGCTCGTATATCTAAAGTAATGACAGTGTCCTCAGGCTAAATTGTGATTTGATATGCTATGATTGTTGCTGGCATTGCAAAAAGACAGAAAGGCTGGCGAATTCGGTATTGCTTAAACACTTAACTTCCCTTCATTGTAGCTGATGATTCGGCTGACGTATTTATAAGCCTCTTATAAACCTTATGTTTCCACAAGGTATTGGATTTCATCTTTTATTAATTTATACCATCTCGGTTTACGAGATTTACGCAAACAGTTTCTTACCTCTAGTCCACCGTTTTGCAAAGTTTAGCCTACATTTCCATTTTAAAATAAGTATACAAACATTTATTTGGCAACATTATTTGATACTTGAAATAAAAAATATGGTTCACTTGATAAATACGGAGGTGGTTCAAAACCGTTCTGCGGTTATTACTCAGGTCACTCCGGCCTGTTGTATTTTGCCAATTTGCCTTCAATCTGCTGTAGGAACTTTTTTGTGGTCCTGATAAAATCCCAAATCAGATCTGAATGCAGCTGAATGTGTAGGTCCTGTAGTTCTTGACCTAATTGCACTAAATGCACCACAATGGCAATAAAAGTGGTCGAATTGCACTTCTCATTTTCAAAGTGATTGTCTGGGCTATGTCAGAGTAATACATCACCTGCGGGGGGAAGATAAGCACCTTCGTGTGGTCTCTCTTGTAAGTACTAAATCATCAAAGCAGCAATTCAAGCTGATTAATAAAGAAGCGAAACGAAGCTCATCAGGTCAGAGGAAATGATCCTGCTCTCGACATACGAAAGCATAAACTGCCCTTTTTAGGGCCTGAGGCCACCCCAACTAGGAAAATGGCCAAAAAGAAGAGAATTTGGCAAGGGTTGCCTTTACGAAAACTCCAGGTAAATGTCGAGGGGTTCACAACCAGATCACCCAATACAGGCTGTTAGAAAAAAATCATTTCAAATGCATAAAAGATTTAGGAGTATGCAATTTATTTATGAAGTTGAAATACTCAATCTAACATTCCTTTTCGTGTTCTATCATACTGAAACTTTAACAGTAGTCCCAGATATTTTACTTGAACGAAGGGGTATTGCGTAAAATTGAAAGTAAAAGAGTTTAAAATTTGCTTAGTAAAAAAGCATATAAGTGTGTAAAATATTTCAATTATTTGAATTATGTTGATCTAGATCTAACTAAGAACTGATACTTTGAAATGGAGTTGAGGCCAATTCGTATTTCCTTGACCAAAATTAACCACACTGTATTTCGTAAGTTTTACAAGTAATAAACGTCATAAACAATCGTTGAACCGCACAATTGTTAACAGCTTAAGAGTTTTAATCAATGAAACCTTTAAACTTTAGACTTCTGAATACACGAGTTCAGTAAGCGAAGTTTGTTGGGAATTTACAAATCTGCCAAAGGCTATTAAGTGCAACAATCTTGTAAAACTTTTGCTTTAATCTGACTCGCGAGCGCCCGTCAGCAGTGGAATACTGTAATATGAATTGCCGCATGGTTGCAAAACTACTGTTGGGCGTAACTCTCAACTTCATGAAGCTTTTTAAGCATGGGCTGTTTACTTATCTACATCTTTAAGCTAAATGAACAAAAATTTACATGAATGAAATAAAAATTATAAAAACTGTTATTTTCATTTTATTTTCATCAATGTATTTTATTCATTCATTTAATTTGATGTGAACAAAATAAAAACCTAAGTTTTGTGCAGCACTTTTGATTGCAACTTATCTTTATAGTTCCAGTACTTTATTTTGCAGGCGCGGAGTACCATTTGCTAGTTCAATTTCGTGGCAGTATCTTATTAAACACGCTGATCCCAATAAGAAGTTGAGAGCGCTGTTGACAGGAATAAGAAATGTGGGAGAAAATGCGCATGCCGTATCTTTAACAGGAACCCCACGAAAGTTGACAAATCTCATGACGGCAACAGAAAACCAGCAACAAAAATCCATCCCGACCGATCGATAGATTTTCCTTTGCATTGCTGTAATTCCAAAAATAGTCGAATTTGATTAAGTTTCTGAATTACTCTATGACTTTTCCTTCACTAAGAATGGAAGCGCAGCATTAAATGGATGTTTAGATTTGCAGCGCAGAGTTAAAAAAGTTTAGGATCAGAAAAAAAGGACTGCTGTTGGTGGGCATACAAAAATCGCCTCTTACGACAATCTAGGAGTGCAATTTTACTGTATGAAACCTCATGAAGTATGTTTCTGAAATCGCGAAGAAAACAAGGAGTCGTTTTTTCGGAGTTGCATCAATCATACTTTTGATGGGCCACTTTCATGCTTGGCAGTGTCAAGGTGAAAGCTCATGCCGTCGATATTAAACTTGCAATTTATCGATTGGACGTCTGGTGTATTATTGTGTTGAGCGATGGTCCTGAAAAATAAGAAATTTTTTATTCTCTTTTTCGCACATGCGTTGCAAGATAGGTCGAAGCCTTTTTAGTTTGGAAGCCTGTAAAGTAAAGCAAAGTTACCAGGAAGGCAGTGGCCTTATTAGTCAATGGGAGCGGCCGCTTCGGGTCACATTTTTCAAAGAGCATCTCTAAATTTTACAAAAACTTTGATTTAAGACCATTTTTTACGATACCAATTTTCATTTAAACATTTTTCATATTGGGAAAATACCGGCTAATTCTAAACGCATTTTTTATACTTTTATTGAATTTTCGGTGACACAGTATGATGCCGTTTCTGGTGTCACGAAATGCAACATGGCGAAAGCTAGAAATGGTGGCGAAACATTTCAATCAAAAATAATGTATCTCCTTTTTCAAGTTTTTTCTGAATTTGGTCTCTATTCCCATTGTTTAACCTGAACGTGTCAAAAAGTTCTAAGTTTTATGCTGTATTGTCTACATGTTTAACTTGTAACGCAAAGCCATAGTTCTTCTTCACTTCGTTTTTATCTTTTCACCACTAAAAAATTGGTATAATCTCTTGGAAACACTTAAATAAATGTATGACTTCATTTAAAAATGAGGTAAGGGCAGTCTATACTACCTATCAAATGCTAGCAATATTCACGTTTTGGCCGGCAGTTTGTTGCTAGAGAAAACGGAAAAACTATAAAAAAAAAAAAAAAAAAAAAAAGAGTCGAATTAAATCAACGGCTGCAAGATTGAATTTTCTTGAGTGAGAGTACTGGAGTCGGTTGCGATTTTTTATTAATTATACGGTAGGTCAATTGACTCGAATCGTTTAACTCTGCGAAGATTTGTTAATTTGATTCAACACTTCAAGCCAGTTGTGACCAGATTTATTGGCTTGCATACGTGTCCACTGTCCACGCTTCACACTAAGCGCACGTTCCAGACTAGCAGATGAGATATTTGCCTTTTTATCATGCAGTCCAAGTCATGAAGATGTAGTGAATGAGCGGGTTCATTCAAAATAAATAAAAATTCAAAAAAACAAAAACTTAAGTTCCAGCAAAAAGACCATCTTTCTTTAACCCTGGTCACTTTAAGAATGTTAGAGTGGTGTATTTTCCGTAACTTAAGTTTCAGCAAAAGTTCCAACCTTCTTTAACGATGGTTACTTTAAAAATGACACTAGAACCCAATAATGCTGTTTACTTCAGCACCACTAACCAAAAGACAAAGCTTGGCGAATAAAACGTCAGTTGCAGGCATTGATGAGGCAATGTCTAGATTGTCTCGTCACACCAGATACTCGCGAGCGCGACGGAGACCGATGACACCAAGAGAGAGAGAGAGAGAGAGAGAGAAAGTTTATTAATTGTTGCTTTTGCGCACCAACACATATTTATAATATTAATAACAATACAAAAAAAAACACACGCTTGTAGCTAAAGCCAGGGAGAATCGAGGAACTTTTTGATTGTATCGAGTCGAGATAATCCCTGATCTCAACAGATTTAAATATTAGCGAAAATCATTAAGTGACAGGGTTGCAATTGAAGTACATTCTCTAAATAAGTGTAGGGTTTGAGTTTTTAAAAAATAATAAAGAAAAAAGAGAAACGCAAGACAATTGATAATGTTTTTTACACAATCCATTATTTTGCCAGAGCTAATTTCTTTTAACAATTTTACTTTATATGCTTTTTCAAAAGAAACACAATGCATGCTGTTCAATTCTGAATTGATGGCACCCCATAGCTTTGGACCTCTGTAAGAGAATAGCTTTTGGCAAAATTATTTATTTATTTATTCGGGTGTAAGCTGTCGAATTTATAAACCTCGTTTCATGTTGATGTATAGTGTTTATCTTATGAAAAGAGTAATAAAAGTTTTTAGGGAATTGATTGTGATGGAGTTAATACACAAATTTAGCCAACTCGAATTGATGTGATGTCTTCTACTTTTAACAGTTGAAGTTCTTCATAGAATTGTGAAATTGGCGTGTATAAATGACGAAACAATATTATTCTCTGTCGCGTTTTAATAGAGTTTTGAATCTATCTCAATCTTAATTTACTTCTTAAAATTGACGCGACTTGCAGTATCGATCGAATAATTAAGTTTGGTTGCAACTTAATAGCTAGGAAAAGATTGGCTTCCACTAAGATTGGCCCACACATTTTTCGATCAAGAACAGAACAATATATTCACAAATCACTTTACAACTTTGAATTCCTTCGCTTGCGAGAACGCAGAACTAAAGAACTTCAATAAATAAATATCAGAGACTAAATAAACTAAAAACCACCAAAACAATCGCTTAATTCCTGTCACAACAGTCACCACAGAACAACGCCTTTTTCAACACTAATTTCTACTCTACTCTGATCTACTACTCAATTTCTGAATCAATGAATGAATGAAAAAAATCTCGCTGCCTGATATATACGACGGAAATCTAGAAATTGTTAGAACATCACGTGACACAGGAAAAACACCGTTAATAAATTACTAGGGCCATTTTTTTCGACCTAAAAAAATATATTTTTGACTTTATTTTAGCAAAATTTTGATTTTATATTGACCTAACTGCTTTCGCCTATTATTTATGTCTTGTGGCACTTTTTTGATTAAAAATGTTTTATAATCCAAAATTTACAGAAGTTTTTAAAGAAGAAAGTAGCCTACTTTAAACATTTTCTTAATCACTCAGTCTTGAAGCTAATGCAACAAAGCGACGCATGACGTCAAAACCTAGGATAACGAGCCATTGTGTGTACCGGTATCAATTAGTGTGTAATACAAAAAATGTGTTGTTATCGCAACTGTACTGTACATTAACAGTCTGTCTATCATGTTTTTAACGAAAGCCACACAGTATAATTACCAGGACTTTTTATTGTAATACAGCATCATATATTTTTTTACGTTCTTAACATCAAAATTTCTGTCTTTTCTCAGTAATTTACTGAGCATACAAAACGATCTCTCAACAGCAGTAGAGGTTGGCTGGGCTTTTTGCAATAGTGCGTAGCTTGTTGGGTCAATCGTCAAGTTGGTACAGTTTATTATTGTTTTTAGATCAGAGTTGGATAGTCGTTTTTTAATGTAATTTTTAATTGCGCATGGATCATTATCGAATTGCATATTCTTCAGCAGTCCGTATGCTTCGGTTATCGTGCAAGCACTTCCTTCTAAGAACTTTACGTTGGCTGCTAGAGTAGGGTATTGATTTGTTTTAACCAAGTCCGGCACCAAATCTTCCACATTAATAGCGTCTTTTGCTCTGCTGACTAAGAGGCCTGCACTTGTCCAGTTGTTGACAATGGTACGAACAGCTGGAAGGTTCTCACTGTAATATAAGGCAGCTGTAAGCCAAGTTGCCCATCTTGTAATTACAGAGTCAGGAGGAGATGGCGGACCAGCATCATGAAAATCTTTCTTGCGATCTTTGTTTTTGATTGTTGCTATTATTTCATCAATATTTTTAAAATGAGCACGCACACGCATAGCGCAGTTATGTAGTAAGTTGCGCAACGCAGGTGACATGCATCAAAGAAGGGTATAATTCCTTTAATATCTTTCCAGCCAAAGACATGTACCGAGCAGCATCAGTCAAGAACAATGAAAAATTCTCGCGTTTTATTTCAAGTTGTCGCAATATGTCATCCACAGTGCGCAGAATAATACTGCTACTAACATTGCTACCGCTGTCAAGTGGATGGCAATCAACGAGGAATGTCTGATTCGGGGCATCTAAGATGTCCACAAGCACACTAATATACTTTTGTTTAGCAATCTCTGCTTCGTCCACAATTAAAAAATTTTTTGTCACGAAGTAATTCTTGAATTTGTTTTTCTTTTTGGGACGCTAATTTAGCAACACATGCCCAGGCTGCAGTCTCCAAATGCAATACTTTTCCCATTGTAGCAAACAGAGACTTTAAAGAAGGATGGTTCAGTTTATGAAGTGGGATATCTGCAGCTAAGAATGAAGAGACAACCTGTTCCTTGAAGTTTACTTGATCGAGTTGTAAAAAGGTTTGCTTACTTTGGGATTTGCTCTTCGTCTCCAATTTTCTTTGGTGTTGCTTACTTTTTCGGTGGCTTTCCACAAAAACTTTTTGCCGCATTTGACTAACACGTCGCAAAGATGGCATCGCAAGTCGCGGGCAGGAGTTGCCGAAAACTCATTCGGATATTCCTGGCAAATTTGCCTAACTTTCGCTGTAGAAGATTTGGCTTGTTTAGGCATTCTTTGCCTTGCAAGCTATGACATAAAAAGACCACGTGTAAAGAGCGCAAAGGTTTTATAGGAATAGATTAATTGTCCAACAACTATGTGTTTATGCATCAACAATGACGATTTGATGCATAATAAGTGCTATTTCGTTCTCAATTACCGCACGCACTTTTACCATTGCAACTATTTGAGAAGTTTAAAATCACATAAAACTGCGTATAAAATTTTAATAGCAGCTCAAAAATTCAAAAAAATATAAAAAAATATAAATTTGTTCGTTTTTGTAAGGAAATTTTTGATGAAGAGAATTTTGACAAGTTTTGACTTTATGCAAAATTTAGACTTTATTTTGACTTATAAAATGTACCAAAACAGACTCCTGAACACCTGAAAAGAACGTTAGTACACGTTTGATCATGTAATAAGGTCGTGAAAAAATTTTGACTTTATTGACTTTAGTGGGCCTTATAAATTACGTAATTGGTAATAATAATAATAAAAAGGGAAATCTTCGAGAAGAAGCAAGAATCACTAGAATACGCTAGAAAACTGGGTCACGTAGACAGTCATTGTGACGTCAGAAAGGCATGTGAGTTACAAATCTATTTATAAATTCGAAAGAAAAAAAAGGTCTTTTTTTTGAAAACAGTTTAGCAAGTTAGGGCTACAAACAATTCAGATTTACAAATAAATAATCACGGCAACACAAACAGATTACAACTCTATACATATGTAAAACTATTCTTTTAATGCTAATTTTCTTATTCGTGACGTTCTCAAAATTTTATTAAGCCTAACGCGAATTATTTCAAGTACCGTATTTTCTTGAATAGAAGCCGCGGCTTCTATTTTTTATTTTTAAATATTTTGTGCGGTTTCTATTCGAGGGCGGCTTCTATTCAAGGGCGGCTTCTATTTTTTTATATAAACGTTTATTCTTCTAATTGGTGTCCAGTGAGCATTCAAATTAATCCACCATAAGTACGTAACAGGAAAACGGAAACAGTAAAAAACAGTAACTCAGCTGCAATTCTATTGTCTCTTGTGAAACACTCGTAAGTAGGTCATCACGTGCTACCCAACTGTTAATCCAACAGCTGCTATTTCTGTCACGTCTGTGTAAAGCACTAAATAAAAGCAAACGGAGGAAGTGTTAATTACTAGGTGGCAACAAAAATCTGGGCTTTCTTTTGTTTAAAATTTTTAGACAACTGCTTTTTTTGCGTGTGCAAGCTCTCAATTATAGTCTTTATATAACACAGGACCTAACACTCTAACGTTTTATTTTGAAAACGTTGTATCTACCGTTATCAGTATTAGCAAGCTGCAGTGTTTTGGAGAAATTCTGTAACCCTCCATAAAAAGTTATTTGTAAACATGAGCAAAAGACGTGCTTATTCCATAGAATTCAAGACCGAAGTGATTAAGTTTGCTGAAAATCATTCAAATCGAGAAACCGGAAGAAAGTTTAAAATCGATGAGCCAATGGTAAGGAGATGGTTACAAATGAAGAAGGAAATAAATGAAGCTTACGAGCAACCAGGACCATCAAAGAAGAGATTAAGGCTTGATGGAGCTGGGCCAAAGCCATGCCTCTCCACAGTGGAAGAAGAGTTAATGGAGAAAATTGCCAGAGAACGAGCTGAACACCGTCATGTCTCCACAAAATTAATCCAGGTTTGGGCTACAAAAATGGCTGAAGAAATTAGCTTGACTGAATTTAAGGCTTCGCGTGGTTGGTTATTTAACTTTATGAAAAGATATAATTTGTCAATCAGACGCCGAACGACTACAGGACAATCAATACCACGCGATCTTGAGGATAAAATTCGTAACTTTATCGCTTTTAACAAGAAGCAAATAGATGTCAACAGTCTTCAACCAGCCATGATCGCTAACATGGATGAAACGCCAATATGGGCAGACATGCCCAGTGCCACCACAGTCGACAGCAGAGGCGTCCATACAGTTCCCATTAAAACCACAGGGCATGAAAAAAACCGACTCACTGTATGTCTCGCTGTAAAAGCGGATGGGACAAAAATGAAACCATATGTGGTAATTCCAGCTGCAAAAGTCAAGAAAGAGCTTGCATCTATCCCCGGGGTTGTGGTGGCAGCAACGCGAAATGGTTGGATGAACGAAAATCTTACTTCGGATTGGGTTGAAAAGGTGTGGACAAACTTTTCCTTTGCAAAACGCATGCTTGTGTGGGACTTTTTTAAATGTCACATTTCTGATGAAAGGAAGGAACAATTGAAGAGATATAACACTGTAATGTCAGTCATTCCTGGGGGCTGCACGAAGTACTTGCAGCCACTTGATGTGTGCATTAACAAACCGTTTAAATCATTCTTTCGTGAGTTTTATGACGACTGGTTTAGAAAAGGTCAATTTGAATACACTAAGGGTGGAAAAATAAAAGCACCCAGTCATTTGCTGCAAATTCAGTGAGTTGTTAAGGCATGGGAAAAAGTTTCAAAAGAGGTTGTAATAAACTCTTTTGAGGTTTGCGGGATTACAACCAATGATGTCGCAAAAATTTCCTGTCTTGGAAATGAAAGTTTCACTGACAGTAATTACTTGAATGATATCAGTATTATTGATGATGATAATGAAAACCATTGATACAGTAGTTGAAATAAAACATAACATGTTTGAGTTGTTTTTGTTGTGTGTTGTTACTTAGATGTGCTTTCTTGTATCAATAAAGAAACGTTTTTGTACATTTCGGCTTCTATTTTTTATTTTTAAACATTTTGTGCGGTTTCTATTCGAGGGCGGCTTCTATTTTTTATTTTCAAACGTTTTGTGCCGTTTCTATTCGAGGGCGGCTTCTTTTCAAGGGCGGCTTCTATTCAAGGGCGGCTTCTATTCAAGAAAATACGGTATATAAAGAAAAAGAAGTGACTTTAAATTCTATTTTTGGTTTTGAATTTTGCTCGTTCAATCGTTGGAGGATAAAATTCTAGTCAGTTTTCTCGCGCTGGCCTATTCTAAGTTTTTTGTTGTTATTCTGTCAATATACCCATTGATTTTATTGTTTGATTTTAACCTGGTGGTTGGATAGAGAACAGTGGGAGGAAGGTCCTGGCCGTCCACCAGTGACACTTATAATAGAAGATTCATCCCCTTCGAGTGGTGAATCCTTACCAAGCCATAAAAGAAACAGTTCTTAAAAATACATGTTGCTATGGACTATTCACTTTTGAAACTGTTAGTTTATAGTTTTACTTTATTTTATATGCTGGAATTGCACTTGATGAACATCAGGTTGCGAAAAGTATCTTTGCCCAGTAAATTTCCTTTAGCAGTATAGAAATAAGGTATAGAAATTTAGTGCAATTGAAAAAAGTATTTCTGACGGTGCAGATCTTGCTGTTGGTCCCAAATATTCCTTTACTAGGGCAGCAACTGTGGAAAGTTTTTCTGATTTTTTCCTTTAGTACATGAAGGGATCATCATCAAAATGGATGATTTCTTCTTCAAAATATCTTTCCACTTTCCTTACTGAATTACTAGGTTTTCTCTTTTTTGAACGAGCTGCGATAAAGCCAAATAACCTTAGCTTTTTGGCAAAGATTGCGTTTTCACCTGAGCTGGTACTATAAATATTGTTACAATATTTGGCAACATCTAACGCTTTAAATCTATAGTTTTTGCGTAGCCAATCTGTGATTTGAACCCGCGTTGTGTCGTTATGTTTGTTTCACTTGAGGTATCGTTTTTATTGATTGGTTGTTGAATTTGGCAAGTTGACCCTAAAGCGACGCTGCGAAAAGCTACGCTACTTGGGTTTGAAGAAACCCTAGTAGATGAAGTTGGATAAGTTGCTCTTTTGTTGATCGTCTTTGTGGAGCTGTAGTAGAGAAGGTACTTGGGGGTCAAACTAGCTTGAAACTGCTAACTACGCTGCATCGCTACACTGCTGTACCGCTAACACCAGTAACAACGCCAACGTCGTCAACCGCCAACAACGCCACCACCATCCCATTTTGTTTTTCTGTCAATTGTATAATCTTAATTTCAAGTTTCAGTTCTTTATCGTCAATATACGTTTATCAAAGGACTGGTGCACGAAAGTTTAGGCGACAGAAGAAAGGAAGTGCAAGGGGCGCGTTTCATCTATTTTGTTAAACAGCTTCACAACAATCTGTCTCTGGTTCGGAGACTACCCCAAGGGTCTCTGTTCCACGAACTCGTTACAGGTACTACTACTGTCTTCTTCGCACTGACCAAGCATACTAGTGACATACACTTGCAATAAAAGCATAGCTTCTTTTTTTTGAACATCATCTTCAATCCACTTGTCTTTGAATCTCGAATCAAGAAGTGACGCAAGTCTGTTATCAATGGAATTAAGAACTGGCAACAATCTTTTTCAAACAGAATCTTGAAGGGTTTTTGCTGAGTTTTTTGCAGTAACTAAGATTTGAATTGTTCAGTTGGTCGAGTGCTTTCATTAAACCAACCACAACAAGACAAATGCAAGAACACGTTACAATATTTTCTCCTTCAATTTGTTGCAATGCTTCCTTAAAAGGCAGCAGTACACTCACAAGTTCATTCAATGCCAAATAATCTTGATTTGTAATTCTTTCACGTAATTGAATTATAGTGAGGGCTTTATTGACTTCTTCATGATCTTTCAAGACACTTTGCAACATAACAAGTTGCGAGTTCCATTTGGTAACATTCTTTGCTGGTAATGTTATTTTTTTGCGTTGTAAGTATGTGGTTGCATTAGTCCAATAAGCTGATTAAAATTTGTTTTCCGAGTACGAGCCGATGGTAGTCATGGGAAAAAGCATCATCCATGATCTGTTTTCCAGGTACGAGTCGATTTTGGTCATAATAATTAAATTAAAAGTGATATAAACCCCCTTCTGTTACGTTAAATTGTTTTGCATCAGAACTACGGGCTCACAAATGTGACTCATAACATTACAGCCACATAAAAACACGAATGCCTATTAGGCTTTTAGATCTATGTCATCTATAAATGAATGGTAAACTGCCCCTATTCACTTGCTCATAATTCAGGATTTTCTCCTTTCTATGTTGTTGTTCGTCAGTTCACGTAATAATTGTTCCATTTATGCTCGAATTTTTCAAAAAGCAAAAGTAATTGTAATTGGGCCAAAAATTTTTAAAAATTACAATTATAATTACAATTACACAAGACCAAAAAACTTAAATTACAATTATAATTACGATTACGTGAAAAAAGTTTAATTAATTACATTCAATTACAATTACAATTGTAATTGATCCAACTCTGATTATAAGCGATCACGCTGGTCATAACATTGAAATGGGTTATGGTATGAGCTTCTCCTAAGATCTGAGCCAAGCGATCTAATTGCTTCAATTTTGATGTGGGAGCCAAGCAGTGTACTCGCCGTTATGGTGGCCCAGCAGCATAACAAGACTGACAAACACAGCATAAGTTTATAAATTTAATTGTCACCATTATTGAAACTGAGACAATAAGAATAATTATATAGCAGGGGTGGCCACACCTGCCGTGATAAAGATCGAAAAACGATAGAGGCCATCATTGAAAGAGCCGCTACACAACCGTTAGTTTATTTAAATTGACGCATTTTCCATCCGGATAGGGGGTGATGACCTTTTTTTTTGAGACCATAGTTTTCAAAGCACAAAATTATGCATTTCCCCCAAAACTCAACTTGCCGCACTGCAGGTTACACACCCCTGCACTACATCATTGTACCCAAATACAACATGAGTCAAAAGAGCGGCAGTCACGGACCTAAAGAGCGGCAGTTTGGCCACCCCTACTACACAGAATGATTGGCAAGTAACGCCCGATTTTTAATTCAACAAAATGCGGTAATCGGGTGTTACTTTCTAATCACCCTGTGTAGCAATACATACCTTGTAAAGCATCTTTGCAATGAACAAGAAACTTTGTTCCTGCACCTCTCGAAGCAGTCCTGATGCCTCTATACATGTTTCTGCTTTATGAGCCCTTAGAGTACCCATTTCTTGGAGAAGCGATGTTATATGTTGAAAAGAATTGAGAACAGCCGTTACTGCAGCCAGAAGACCAGTCCACCTCTGCTCAAGCAAGCGTTTCAACTTTTCACCATTATAGTGAAGTGCAACTGTGGGCTTGCGAAAAAAATTGTAAAGACTACCGCAAACGTACAAAAAATCATTGATCGCTTGTTCAACCGACATTGCCTGCATCAACTACAAGGCGCAATTGATGGTTTAGGCAGTGCACAAAAGAAATCCTTGTTTTCTCGTTCCTACAATAGACATTGAACTCCTTCACAGTGTCCTGTAATTACAGATGTGCCATCATAGTTTTGACAGAGTATCTTTGATGAAGTCAGTCCTGCTTTAGCAAGTTCCACCAAAATCACATCAGTAATTGATTTTGCATCACCCAAATCGGTGCTTGGTGAAACCAAAAGACATTCTGCTACTTTCAAACAATGCTCTTTAAAAAAAACGAATAATTATGGAAATGTTTTCTGCACCAGTTGGGTTCTTGGTGCCATCAACCTTGATTGTATACCAGGAATTTCCAATTTCTTGCTTAATATCCTCGGTTACTACTGAGCTCATAGCAGCAATAAGTTCGTTTTGCATATCGGAACTGGTGTACGTTGCATTTTGTGGGATAGTTTTCATGATTGCACAAAAACGCCGGTCTTCTTTGACTGTGTAATTAAACAGACTTAGAATGAGTCCATTTCCCCTTCACCCTCGCTTTCAAATGCGTCAATTTTTCCTCTGAATGCCAATTGATGAGTAGCCAAAATAGCGATTTCTTTCAATTTTCTTCAAAATAGTAGCGATTTCTTTCAATTGTTTCTACGTTGACTAATGAGGTAATTTCCTTACCCATTTCAGACCGTTTGATTTTTTTATTCTTGGTACTCTAGCATGTTAAGTGCTTTTTGGAGGCAGCGTGCTTGGAAAAACCTCTATTTATTTTAGTAGCGTACTTCCAATTACGATAGCCATAAGTTGTAAAGGTTGATTCACACCACATTCCTCGAAAGTCTCTTCCAGCTTTAGATTCAAAATTGTGGCAAGGAAAGCAAAAAGCTGCGTCTAACTTGACAGAATATTCCAACCAATCCCACCTCTGATATCACGCAGCATTGAAGCATTTTTTCTTGGTCCCAAATATGCTTACAGAATAAGCACGCAGCCAAACTTGCTTCGGGTCGTCAACTCCCAAATCATTAGCATCAGCAGATTTTCGTTCGCTCATAGGCCTACTTGCAGCAGATGTTGTAGGCGCACAGCAGCTAGCAGCCGAACTAAGACCTTGCAAACTTTCAGAACTTTCGCTCAAATTAGAACCTTGCAACCATTCTCTCAAACTCATTTTGCGCCTTTCATATCCTCGATGAATAAGCGAAATAAAACATCTACTCTACTATTGACGATTTATTGCGTCACAATCATGGTGTTACAGCAGTTTATTGCGCCACAACTCTACGAAGAATCGACAGTGCAAAATAAGAATTACGTTGAATTGAAGGTTATTTTTCATTAAAAATTTAAATTTCTTAATACAATTGCTTGTTGTCTTGTCGTTACGCGGTGCTCCAAATAAAACAAAGAATTTAGAGTAACCCAAAATAGAGGGGCACGGCCCCCTGGCACTCCCGTAGCAACGGCACTGTTTCGGCAGCATTATCGCAAGATTGGCCGCAGCAAGTCAATAATGATTTTTCAATGTCAATACCATGCGCTTCCGAAAATTGCAAACCAATTTCAACTATTTCTGCTCCTATATGAGAAAATATTGGTATAAATTTGAGGAATCGTTCAATTGGACCTTCGTTCGAGACGTACGGTGTCACTACTCTCAGTTGATCTACATGTGCTATATCTGGTGTTGAATCTACAGATATTGAGAAGTATTTTGCCAATTATATTTTGTCAGCAATGATCGATAAAACTTTTTGGCCCTTTAGTTCTATGATTTCTTCACAGATTTGTTGAAGACAAATAAGATGAATGATCACGACCTTTGCTCGCATGCACCCGTATATGTTCCGCAAAAAAGGCATCGTATTCACTTGGCAACTCAAGAATGCCTAAATATTTTCCATTGCTTGGAAAGCCAATCAATTCCTTTTTATTTCGAATAGTCAAACCTGAAATGCAAAGAAATTTTACCATGCTGACAACTCTGAAAAGAACTTTCCTCCAATATTTCACATTATTTTTTGTATTACTTTACCAAATCAAAATCAATTTGCTTGTTAACTGATTTTCAAGCACACATAGCTTCCATTGAATCGAGATGCTGCCTTGAATTTTCAAAACTGATTAGTGCTTCGTAAGTTTTTTTCCAATTGTTGAAGTCAGACTTGAGTTTACTCCTTTATCAGACATCAATTTGCAAATAAACAATACTCTTCCGGTTGATTTAAAATAGCAAAGATAATTTTTTTCACACTTTTCTCCAGTTCGTGAATGAACTCAAACAAACATTGTCAATGTACAATAACGATGCTGAGATCCATCAGTCATTACCGATTCTTTGGAATCACCCTTTTTGGTTTGACAATTGCTTGAACTACGCTGCCTACTCAATATTGACGCATATCATTGGTTTGTGTTGCTGGCCACTGACCAACGTCATTCTGAACCAATAAACGTGCAGCAGCTGTAATTGCTGGTCCAGCAAATTTCGAGGATTGAACTGAAACTTCGCTTTCGACTATGGGAACTTGAGATGCTTTGGTTTCAGATGCTGGAAACGGCAATAGAGTAGGACTACAAGTATTACTTTGAAGCTGCTATGCATCTTCTCCGTGCACGATTTGTTTACTTTCAACACTTGAACTAACACCAGAGAAAGTTGCTGATTTTGTTTTTTTTTGGACGATTTCTTTTCGCTTCTTTCTGAAGCTGCCGAACGCTTTTGTGCACTACTAAGATGAATACTTCATGCTGAAATATCTCCATCTTTTTCTAAACCATATCGTTTACATTTGGCCTACAAACATTTTTTATCCTGGTGATTATTTAAACGTTTGCAAAGCCAAATTACAAATACCCTGCCGATAGCAATATTAGCTGTCGGGCTCCAAGACTGAAATTAGTATCAGTTTCTGATTGATTTCTGATGTTAATAGTTATGATGAGTGTACCGCTTGTTTGATTCCACCAGGCTGAGATAAGTGCCATGGAGCGTCTTATCCAAGAAGGCAATTCCGTGACGACTGATGGGGGTTTGGGAGTTGTATCAAAAGCATTCAATCCCAGAAGTGAAAACAACGTTTTTATCTCTTTGTCATGCTATCATTGCTACATACTCGGAGATTCAAGGCCATGATAGGAGAGCACACACCCATGGCCGGTACGAGGCAAGCTATAAGTGTAGGCTATGTCAACACATTGCTAAAATCAATAGTTTCTGGGATAAATGTAAAAAAAGTTCGGGTCCGGGCTAAGCCTTGATTTTTGGGGTAAAAATGTTACAACTTAATTTTCGGAGTAAAAATGAAACTCTATAGGCCTATGCAGAGCTAAAATCAATAGCTTAGGAAATCAAAATAGCAAAAACATTTTGACTGCGGTTTGAAAATATTTAGATAGGCTACCTGTGATGCAAATCATTCTAATCGAACAATCAACTTTGTGACGAGCTAGACAAATAGATACAGCCAAGGCAAACTAGAATGGGTGTGATTGAGCCCACTGTATACAACACGACACCATTCATAAATGATGTCGTTTTAGAAATGATGTCATTGGAGTTGAAAAAAAACAGCAAAGTCTATTAATCGCAATGTTTTACAAATGCTAATCTAGCGGAATCTTAAAATTTTTCGGACCCCTTAAATTTTGTGGGGCCCCGGGCTTAAGCCCCTTCCCCTCCCCCTCAAATCCAAAACTGCCTCCCACGCGGATAAAGCAAGTGATACCGATGATATAGCCACGCGCAAATAAGAATTTTGTAATGAGGGGATAGGAAAATACAGAAATCAGGGGGAATGATAACTTATTGCTCTTATCTGCCTATAACAGGGATGGCAACCTTTTCAATTGATTGGGTCACACATGAGATCTTGGTATGGAAAAAAAACAAAAGTGGGCCATACATTTTGCAATTGTCAGAGTTATGGATTTAACGAGAATGGGTCATAGATTCAACAATTTTGCGGCTGAATCTTCAAAAAGTTTTCACTTTGATCCTAGCCAAATTTTGCGGCAGAATCTACAAAAGAACAAAAAGGTCCTCCAGTGAAAATGTCGTCAGACTGTTGATGTGATATCGAACCTACAAGTGGGTCACTGCAATACAAGTGGCGGTTCACCTGGTGACCCGCGGTCAGTGGTTCGCTATCCCTGGCCTACTACTATCTCTTTGGTGAAACAGGTTGAACTGAATTCGGTGGATTTATTAACATTTCAAAAATCATCCAATTTGTCATTACAAAACAGTAGCCTATTTAGCAAGAAGTTATACTTCACAGTTGATAACAAGTGAAAAAACGCGTGGAAAATGATTGACGCTAAATCCATTCGTCTATTGTCGTCTGGTTAATCAACAGAAAAAAATGCTTACATTACCATGAAATTTTTCGTTCAAAATATAATAAATGCATGACATAGCACTTGCAACACTAAAAACTTGCAACTATTTAGTTAGGGTAAAAAAAAAAATCGAAGAAATTCTTATGCATAATTTAAGTATGTAAAATTGAGCGTGTGCTGCACAAGACGAGGTGGCCGAGTGGTTAAGGCGATGGACTGCTAATCCATTGTGCTCTGCACGCGTGGGTTCGAATCCCATCCTCGTCGCACTGGGGATGTAGCTCAGTGGTAGAGCGCACGCTTTGCATGTGTGAGGCCCCGGGTTCGATCCCCGGCATCTCCAGTAATTATTTGCAAAATTTTTCATGCAAACTTTTGCAAATAATTTGCCAACACGAGAAAATTTGCCTATTGTTTTTGCTGACTTGCTCAGCTGCTGTTTGTGAATTGGTCACAACAGCAGCAATTATGAAAGGGCTAACCTGTAAGTGAGAACCATAATTGAGAAACATTTTTCAAACACCCTCAGTTCTTCTAATTCGTCCATCAATTCCCATCGCAACCAATGTAAAGTCTCCAGAAAAACAAGGGCAGCAGCGCGAAACTTTGAAAACTGCCGTTTTAATTTTAATACTGAAACCGAGCCAGTGAAGGCGTTGGCAAAAAAATAAAAACTCGGTTACTAATACAGAGCGAAATCTCTTCTGCAGATTTTTATTAATAGGTGAATTGTTAAAACGATACAAATAATAAGATCGATCTCGCAGTGCAATCAATAACGAAATCAATTTTTAGATCTTTTTTGTTTAAGATTGTTTGCCTTGATGAAGTCCCAGAGAAGTGATAAAAAACTTCTGTTTTTGTTCCTAATAATTTACTTTGGTTATGAGCAAACTATGGACAGTGACATTATTTCGACCTATCGGGTCTTTTTGATGTAGTTGTTGACCGACAAGTCAAAAATTGAGTTAAACATTTTCACATATGGGTATTTCACACATGACCGACAAGTCACGAACTGCACTTAAGAAACCTGATAAGTCGAAACAGTGTGACTGTCTACTTTCGCTATGTTCCATAAATTGCCTGTACTTATTCTAATGCTTGTAAGATTATGCATACTAAAACTTAATTGTTATTGTTAGGAGCTTGGGGCGTTAAAGCCATAGGCGTAGGTAGTAGAGGGGCACATGAGCTATGGCCCCTCTATTTTTTGAATCTACTCAAGGAATAAAGACATGAATGGGACTTTGGGCCAAAAATTAGTCACCATCAAAAAGTTGATCTCCAAAAAAAGGTCTTTACCTTTGTTTTGAGACAAATAGGCTATAGCCTAGTCAACGTCTAAAGTCTTTCTAAACGTTGACCTCTAAAAAGAGTCAACCAATGAAATCGAGCGCTTGTCATCAAAAGACTGGCTAGTTGAGCTCTCAGAAAGGGGCGGGAACGCGGGAAAGTGTCGAAGAGAAGGAGAAACAAGCATTTTAAAGGCACTTCTTATTTTTCAAAAGGGTATTCTTCAGTTTACGTAGGGGATAAGGCATAGGTTATCTAATTTTAGCAAGCAGTGATAGAGCGAAATTGTGCAGGGATAAATAGCTGACGGCAGTAGTGCACTTCAAGAGATCAAGTACGAGTTTTGTTGAAAATTCATCGGAGTATGTTAATTTTGGGATGGCAATTGGTGCCAATAGACTTCGACTTGATTAGTTAGATGATGAACCAACAATAGCATATTTGTAGTTATTTATTGTATGTCACTCGGAAGATGCAACACTCCAAATGAATACAGCATCCAATCTGCCGGTCTCACCTGCTTTTTTGTTCTTTTAGATTTGTCATACCGGAATTACACATAGTTTAGATCAGTTTACATTGCATATAACAGGGGTGGGCAAACTGCGGCCTGCGGCGAACTTTTGTGCGGCCCGCAAAAGCCTCAAGCAAATAATTAAAAAAATTAGTTAATGTAGAAAAACGTGATTGGGTGCACTTTTTTCATTAATAGACTTTGAAAATTAAATGTGCTTGCATTTTCAATTGAATAAAACTACTTTGATTCATTCGTCTAATAATTGTTGGTTTTTAATGTTATACCAAACTAAAAATGCATATCAATTAGAATAATACATCAATGCGTTCGTTAAAAAAAGTGGCCCTCAGCTAGCTTCCGTGACCGCGATGCGGCCCGCAAGCCAAAACAATTGCCCACCCCTGGCATATACCAAAGATCCTCCCACCTTTAAAAAATATTCGCGCTGCCTGTATGATTCACAATAATAAAACTAAATGTTGGTTCATGGACACAGGGAACGCAAACATTACCCACATGTGAAAATGTTTAACGGGGGCTAGAATTTAATTCGATGTCCACGGTCACGTCATAGCACTGGACAGCTCAAACACACTGAACCGTCCCAATATATCGGGCTATTTTGTTGCAGCAATTTTGCTGCGAGTTTACAACAAGAATCGCGGTGCTGTTTACTTTCTTATTGCACAAAATCACTCTACTGTGGAAGGCTAAGTGCTTTCTAAATTACGTTGCTTTAGTTAAGCATTTTTTTAACACAACATCAAAAAATGCTTTGAAATTAAAGGCCAGGCTATTGCTCGCCAATCTTTGCTGCAGAAGGGCATCCTATTTCGGTTTCCGAAAAATCTGTAAATCCTGATCGTGTTCAACTCTGCAAGCGCCAAAACATCGCGCTACCTAGAAGGGCGAAAGCGGTTGTTCTTTACCCGTCATGCAAAAAATACGTGTTTATCCGCTGTTGTGCTGCAACATTTTGACAAACTTTAACAAATGGCCTAAATTCTGATGAACACAGACCCAGAAAGGAGACTAAATAGCTTCAAAATCACCCCTTATTTGAATGCTTAAAGAAGAGTTTTGAGAATAAGGGGGTACATTTGTAAGTACAGTATATTCCGCTTAATCGGGCCACATCGGGACAAGCACCATTTGGCCCGATTAGGCGGCTGACCCGATTATCCGAAGTTAACATGACGCCATTGTCTTAACGGCAATAAACAAACACATGCGCATATATAAGCATTGTGCACATTGTTTGAAGGTTATTCTCTAATTTTTCTGGGAACAACAATTTTTTCAGCAATTGTTAAATTTTTTTGTGGCATTTCTGCTTAGGTCTTCACAAAATTTGCAACAAAGCACATCAATTACTATGCCCAAAGGCATGAAATCACAAAATAAGTTGCGCCTATATTGTTCAATTGTCACATAATAAAGTTGGCTTTGTGATATTGAGTACTCTTACATCACAAAAGCGGTTTTGCAATTACGCAGGTGTATGTTTGGCTACAGTTGTGGCCCGATTAAGCGTAATAGTGGCCCGATTATGCGGATATAGCGTAGTGTATTTTCTTTGGTTGGATTTTGTTCTTCACAATTTGGCCCAATCAAACGGCTGATCCAATTAACCGACGGCCCAATTAAGCGGAATCTACTGTATTGTGGTTGATGTCGGAGAAAACTGTTCACAGTTGCATTTAGCAAAATTTGATGTTTTTGGAAATGAAGTTATATTTGGCCAAAGGTTTGTAAATTTTAGAGAATTCGATATTTTTGAAAGTAAGAATAAGGAGTATTTTGGTGGAAAAACACTAGTAAACTTGGAAGGATTTTTTTAAACAGTCGATTCTTTTGAGTATCTCAATATCCCAACCAAAATCTCGGAGAAACTGGTGGGTTGACGTTGATTGTTTCTCATATAATGCCGGCAGGAGCCACATTTTTCAAGAGGCACTGGGCCCTAATTCTATGCACACTGCACACCCTTGCTTTCACGAAATTGTTTTCATTGCTTGTCTTCACAAAACGAAAAACGGAGGCAACAAAATTATAAAACTGTTATGCAAGCAAAATACATGAATTAGACCGAATAATGATGTACTCGTTCATTATAGCACTAGAAACCTCAAAATGCATCGCTACCTATTTGGACGAAGGTGTTCATTTTTGCATATGTTCTGTGATTGACAGATACAATTGAAGGATCAGGTTTATTTACACTCTCTCAGCACAGTTTTTGCATATCACAATCGCTACTTCTTTGGATGTGAGTTTGCCTCAACAGACTTCTCCGCAATTGTGGCAGAAGAAGCTACATTTTTCTTTGCATGATACAAACTGGGACTTCTTCCTTTTTCGAGCTTGGTGTGTTTTAGCCAGAGATATGGAAGCGGAAGCTGGGAGCAGAAGCGGTCCTTTTTCTGTGGAAGTGGAAGCGCGAAAAATCTACCGCTTCCGCTTCCACATAAGTTATTTGACTTGAAGAGTAACTAGGCGAAAAAGTTTTGTCCGTTTCCCGATGAGGATTAAACGGTGAAGTTGCATTATAAATTTGAATGAACCTGCGATATCAGTAGCGCGACAGAACGAGAAAAACTAGCATCACATTTTATATCGATTATGGGTAAGAAAAAGCTAGTTTGGACAATGAAACGTAGCGAATAAATGATGATTTGATTAAAGTTAACTGACCTTGGTTCGGGGATTGAAAACGTTGAAAAGCAAATTACTCACGACGAAAACATTTTCATCATTCTACATCAGTGCTCTTCAATAGGGGTTCCACAAAACGCGTAGTTGTGTTCCGTGAGTTTAAAGGGTTCCATGAGGGGACCGCGAAGGTTCTTTGTTTGTTAATAGTATTTATGTCTTATTTCAGTATATTGATTTCTTATATGTAGTGGTGTTCCGTGTATATAAATAGTTTGTAATGGAATCTTGTGACAGCAAGTTGCAGATTGTGATGTAATCCTATTTTCAACTTTAAGAACGTCTGAATTTGCTAACTCCCTTTGTTACGTAATAGTGCGTCTGTAATTTTAATTTTGCTCGCCTTATATGAATACGACCGAAATTTCGCACTTCGCTATTCAGAAGGATTAGACTCTACATTAAACACGAGTTCAAATATCTAAGAAAAAACAAACACAGAGTAGTTTGGAACAATAAGTTTATGCGAAGTTGGTAAAGTAAGAGCAATATATAGATAGGTTTTTGTCTCCTCAAAATGATAAAGTGTTGGAAATGGCAGGCTCCCGACCCAAAAAAGTTGTTTTAAGTTTTTGAAAATTGCTGTGAAAATAAAATACAGTCTTCAATTTACCCCGACAGAGCAAAGGCTTACAAAAGTACGACGATGCTGGTGTTACGTGAACTGACAAATAACAACATAGATAGGAGAAAATCCTGAATTATGAACAAGCGATAGGGGCAGTTTACAATTCATTTATAACTGACATAGATCTAAACGCCTAATTGACATTCGTGTTTTTATATTGCTGTAATGCTATGAGTCATATTAGTGAGACGCAGTTCTATTAGAAAACAACTTAACACAACCGAAGGGGATCGATATCACTTTTAGTTTACTCATTATGAACAAGATGGAGTTGTACCTGGAAAACAACTCATGGATACTGCTTTCTCCTATGATTACAGTCGGCTCGCACTCAGAAAACAAATTATTCTAGCCACTTTCTCCGATTCGGAGAAACTACTCCAAAATCATTATAAAAAATAGCCCCAAATTCTACTACGGCAGATTAAAGAAAGTATTGGAAACAAAGCCATGTTGCAGATTCCATCAGCTTTGATAAAGCATTAAGTATGCTTATTGAATGCTGCTCTGTACGAATGTGTAGATATAGAAATAGTAATATGATTCTTTGCATTTGTATATACCATACCACATACCACATGAGATGTGCTGAGCACACCCTACAGTTAGGAATTCGTGACGTGTTAAAAAAAGGGCGAGCGGAAAAGTTTTTAACAAAATTGCGAAAACTTGCTCAACATCTACGTTCACCACACACCGATGGAATTCTAAAGCGTCGTACTAACAAGAGAATGCTGATTGACACGCCGACCTGTAGGGGGAGTACTTTCCTCATGCTTCAACGATTAGCGGATTTGAAATGTTTTGTTCAGGATCTTGGCTCACATGAATCATACCTTACCGAAAGTGAATGGGCTGAGGTCAAGATGATGGTCGAAGTACTACAAATTCTCCCACTTAAAGCTTGTACTTCGTGAAAACAGAGTCCGAATGGGCAATGAATTAACTGATGCCATTGTGCTTATGCGGACAAATAAATCTGTGTAAAGTTGAAATTATTTTATCTTCGCTGTCATTTTGATTGTTTACTTTTATTTTTCCTTCTTTTAGTCGTTTTTGCCACTTTCGTATCTTTGATTACACTTTCTGATTGTAGTAAACGACAAATTTCGTAGTGGTAAGGTCAACAGTCGTTTTCTCGTTTTTTGTTAGCGGAAGCGGTTGAAAAATCACCGCTTTCACATCCCTGGATTTAGCACTGTTTGCAGGCAATGCACTGCTGTATATTTGAGTGACTGCAGGGTCGTGAGTTACAGAGCCCACTCCATCTTTTGTCTTGCACAGCTTTTCTAAAAACTTGAGCTGCAGCTGCCTCCATGACCCATTTAATTTCATTGTACAGATGTAACAATGTAAGCATTTGTGCAGACGCAGTCGAGGATATTGAAAAACACAGCCACCGGCCACCGTCTGTTGGAACTCTTACAGGTATGGTCGCTATCTAGCAATCTGGTCCATCACGTCTACGCTCACCTTGAATTTGTTGTAATACTGCACCGTCTTTGGTTGTTTTTTTGTTGCCTATCAATATTTACTTTTCTGTACATCGAACCTAGGATGTATTCGATTTTCTTTTTCTAAGCTTTGTATATAGTCAAGCTGCTATCAGATAATAAACAGCAAATCTATGTAGTACGAAATGCCTTGCCTTTCCTTACCAGATCAGTTTATGGCATCTTGCCGTTATTCTCGTGTAGTGACTAGGATTTTTTCTGCTTGAATTCTTCCGCTTTTTGTTGTTTTTCTGTGCTTGAATTCTTCAGCTAGCTTCAGAAAGTTGTCAGTTGTGACACTGTAACCCTTTTTAAAAAATGCTGCAAAAGAGCCGTGCACACATGACCCGAAAAGTCAATACATCATGCTTCAATTGGGATCTTTTACCAAATATGATTTACCGTTACACAAGTGTTTTGACTAAGCCTCCGCTAAAAGCCAAACTATATTTCTAATTTGTCCGCCGAGTTAGCCACATACTTTGCAAAAGAAACTTAATCGAAGCTTGGCTAGTAGCATTGCTTACAATTTTCTGTAAAAATTCCACACCTCGGAAATCAAGCAAAATTTGTTAGTTTCGTACTTTCTACTCGGACTAGAAAAGTAATCGAATCACAGATGTCTTATAATTTTCTAATACATATTGCTGCCCGCGGTATTGGATGTCTCCATTCCTTGCTTCAATGTTGCTTTACTGAAGTATTCTCTCCAATCAACACGCCTCGAGCAGTTGGAGATCTACAAAACTTTCCAGGTCATTGGAGATTACACCAAAATTCTCATTGTACTTTCCGTGTTTGCTGGTGTGCTTCTGAACACACCTGAGTGTCAGTTCATCGATAAACAGTTGGAAACGATTGTAGGGGCTACCTTGCGCTACAGCTCAGTGACAGTAAGACCTTGCGACAATAAGACCAGGGCGTTCCAGAAACAAATAACCTGCAGAAGCTCTTTCTTCGCCTTGAGCACCAGTTTATTTTTCCACATAGTTTCGCATCGTGCTTTCAACGTAGCTCAGTCTTGCTCATTTTCACTGCTGTGTCTATCACTGTCTGACTTTTCGACTCTAGAATTACAAGTAAGAAAAAATCTTTATCTTGCCGCTCAGTTTTTTCATCGAACGCAATAGTCATCGAAATGATAGGTTCGAAACCGCTACAGTACTTGTTGGACAGCATAACTGTTGTCATGAGCTAAGATAAGAAAAAACAATTTCTCAAACTTGATAACAAAACAGTCAACAGAAATTTTAGTGGAAATGAGCTAGCCTTCAAGTCTATGACAAAAACGGAAAAAGATTTGGGTTTCGCGCAAAAAAAAAGGTTTTGCGGATCGCGCGTAAAATTTTTAGAAGCACGCCAATACTCTGCCAATAAACAATCTATTCGAGCTACCTACATTGCTACTAAACTCTGGGCTACTAAGAAAGACATTACCACTGTCAACTAGCTATCAGAAGCTCTGTGAGACAATGCGCAGATACGGCTCTCGGTCAAGACTGCTAAATCATTCTAGCTCCCACTTGTCAGAAATCTGTCCTTTATCAGATTAGTTGTTACATCACTGTTGCGTGAATGCATTGTTCTTTGCAAAAAGAAAAGTTCCGACACTTTTATCCACCACTTGAAAGATGTATTATCCTCTTATCAAGCGCCGGTCATTTTGACCGGTTGGGACTTATAGGTATATGAGTGAAATGCTTCACTTACGAAAGTTCTCAAAGAAAAATTTTTGCAGCTACTAAAGGTTTCATTAAAGTTAGGCAAACTCACGGATCAAGACAAAGCAAATAGCATGAACACGAATAATGCGAAAAGCCAAAATGCAATGCCGGTCAGAAATGACCGGTCTGGGTTCTAGTGTTGAGTTCTTTTTTGTTTAGTGTTATTCATTGTATTTTTGCCCAGATCAGTCTGAAATGAAATCAAAATTCGATAACAGTGGACAAAAAGTAGACGAAGACAGAACGATACAGGCTTAAAAACATGCACATAAAATAAAATGTTGATTAAATTTAATGAGTTTAGCTTCTTGCAAAGCCAATTGTTTAAGTACTCTGTTTATCTTTTTAAAAAATGCTAACCAATGACGGAGTCACAGTCCGGATTAGTGTCATTTTGATTGCGCCATCTGTCAGGTTGAAATCGGCGCGATCGAGTCAAATGCTGTGTTAACCATTTAGGAACATGCTGCTTGATGCGTTCCTGCAGTCGCTGAGATGTTTCTCCTACCTGCCTACTATCACCGTGGCAATTGTATTTATATATGACAGAGCTTTTCTGAGTGGTAGGTAGCACATTCTAGCGAGCTACTGGCAGCATAGGCTTTGAACTAAAGATCAAGCGGGCGTTGACGGAACCATAGCAGTTTCCCACGGCTGTTTTAACATCTTTTTCCAAGTTTCTGAAGGGTATGTCTTTTCAAGAAAACCTCAAGTACACAAAGCGGAACGGCGGTGATACTTAGGGCCGTGGGATGAGGGGGAATCACCGCCTTCTTCGATGAAAAATTTTTGATTTTGTTTGAACTGGGTGGAGCAAAAGTGCTAAATTTGTGGTTGAAACTAATGTAAAAAAGTTACTTGGTGGTTGAAAATAATGCAAAAATGTGTACTAGCTGACAAAACATTAAGTCACTCCTCAACAATTGTGGTTTTGAACTCTGAAATAGCAGCATTTTCCCTCTTGCCTTTCCAGAGTTTCATTTTTCAAGATGATCAATTGCAGCACACATATTTCTTGAAACTCTTTTTTATGAAGAGATATCATCATGATCTCTTTTATTCAAGGCAATATCGGTAGAATCCATCGTTTTTGTTTCTTCATCTTCACCCCGGTTGCTATTAAACACCGATTCCATTTTTAATTTATGCAGCTTAGATTGTTGTTTCTGAGTGTTTTGAAAACAACTGTTCCTGTTATCCACGACGTTTTTAAGCATTTCAATTGTCGATGGGAGTTTGAAATTACCTCTCAGGGTATAGATTTTGGAACATTTAATTTTTCAAGCAATTCGTGCACACCTTTTGAATTAGAGTGATTGCTGATATTACGTAAAATTTTTATTTGTTATCATTGGAAATGATTGATTGCCTTTGCTCAATGTAATTCTCATAATAATATTATCTCAGATAATTAAGTTAACAAATCTGAAAAATCGAAAGAATGCCAAAAACAAACTCAAAAAATTGAAACAAAAACTAAAACTACTATTTGACGGTTGGACACTTGTTCATTGGACTCGCGAATATGAAACTGCACCGAGTTTCAGTGACGTATTTTGTTGACTTCTAATTTTCAAATCACCCACCACATTTATTTGCAAGTAAGTCACACCGTACCTCAAACGCAGAATCAGTTACGCTTGTCGCTCAGAACAAGAACAGCGCATAATCTTTTGTGTAAACTTCGCCCCACAAAGTTGAAGCTTTGTCGGTAATGATGCGTGTATTTTTGCATTTTTGATGTATATCACATTTTACATAGCACGTTTTGTATTTTTGATATCATTTTCTATCTGTAGTTTATAGCAAAACAAAAGTGAATTGAAATTTCAAAATTGATTGTTTGGAGACTAAAATCGAGTTGGCGTTACATGTTCATGAATTGCGACAGGTTTTTGAATAATAAAAACTAACAAATTCGACCCAAATTGCTTTAAACTTTAGGTAATTTTGTTTTGTATACCACATCTAGAAGCAATAAAGTCGTACATTTGATGATCTTGCAACATAAAACAAAACGTTGTGAAAATTATTCATCGCATAATAATAATGAGCTGTAGTTTTGTTTTACATAGGTATGCACACTAAAAAATGATAAAGTTGTGCTTTTCGATACCAAAAAGATGTTACGTTTACATGAGTTTTAGAAAATTTTAATCTTGATAAACTCCAACAACCTGTAGCTAATGGGGTTAGTAGAAGCAAGACGGTACATCTGTTGTTAATGGAAAGGACTGCAAAACGATAGTGAAACAACATGACACAATTTTCGAAAAGTGGTTAAGGTCAAGTATTGACCAAAGAGTTGAAGAGTTTGTTTGGTTGAAAGGAAGAAACGTAATTATAAAGTTTAGTTTTCAACTTTGCTGCCAAGAATCAGCTTCACTACACAAACTAATTTTGGTTATTCTGATTGCTATTTGTAATTCATGAACACATTTTTACTGGAATTTAAAAAGAGGGGCTCCAAGAACAATCTGCAATTCTGAAGAAAAGCCCGATTCGTTTTGTCAATTTATGCAAACGTTGAATGAGACTGTTTTTAGTTTTCAGCAGTCGACTACATGCTTAGCGAACGGTTTGTGGCGCCTTAAGCACAACGATTCAAGACGTTACATTCTCGCGGCGCGGTAATCACGACATCAAATCCGAGTTGCGAAGAAAAGTTTTAGCTTTCAAGTGTAGCAGCGACTAAAGAGCTTAGTGATTGGAGTTTCTCCAAGAACGTAGATCTAAACAGCTCTATCTAAAGTTTTGAAATGAAAACCTTAAAAATATCTGTTTTAGAAAAACCCATATTAAAAAAAATTGAACAAAAGAACTACATGAAAACTACTAAAAACGGTGAGTATAGTTGAAAACTTTTCTACACAGAAAAAATCGATTACAACCATGCGAACAAACAAAAAAATCGCAGTGGAAAAAACAGAAAATGTTTTTGATCGGTCTCCTGCAGACACGGCATAACCTGATCTTTATAGACTATAGAGCACTAACAACTAGCGCGGTGTCTCTAACGGGTAATGATGCAGTCACACGTGTCAACTAGACACACGCTGCATATACAGCTCGAGCATTCTGCGTCAAGAAGAGCTGACTCTGGGAATTGTAGCAGCTTCTCAAACCACGGTTGAGCGTCCTCTTCCTCAACCAGCGGCTCAGCATACTCCTCTCAGAACCGATCGTCCTCCCACCGCTGACCATCCTCATGCGCTGTCTCTACAGACAGACTATCCTCCTTCCTCTCCTCCCCAGATGATCGTACGTCGCTAAACACAACATCTTGCAGTGATATCAAGAATGCACTGCCTGCTGAGCTGGTTAATGACAATGGGGAAGGTTGGGTCGCTCGACTTTTCATCCACAATCCCTCCAAGAGCACGATTTCAAAAGGAAACACCACTGGGTGGAGTCTCTCGTTGGCGATTTTTTATCTCAACAAAACGAAAGAGGAAGAATGAGCAGTCGGGTCTGTACCTGAAAATATTCTTTAGTTAGGTTCACATCACCAGTTTGCTTGTTGTGTTTGCGTTCAAATCATTAAGAAAAAGACTTTTTTCTGTTTGTGAAAATTGCCTCATGGGCAGTGTGTGAAGCTGCGGAGTCAAATACTTTCTCTAGAGTCAGAACCAACGTTCTTATACGACGGTCTTCTAACTTATCATGCAAGGCAATTGATAAAAGAAACACACGAAAGCTTTATCTCTAAATTAAAACGGATTAAAACTTACCACGCGTGCGCATTTAAAGGAGATGTTTCACTTTTGAACTCGGTTAATTTTGGAGTGCAATAATTGTAGTGGACTACATCTTAATATGGGGAAGCCTCCAGTTTTCTATAGCCAGCAATCGCACAGGCAAACCACTCGGCTTTAGAGAAATATTCTAATGTTATACAACGTTCAAAAAATTCGTAACTAAAAACATCCATTTTGTTCTATTTTATCAAATGATTGTGACTCGGCAAGAGCTAACATTTATACTCATGCCCGTAAAAAAACAAAAGAAAACTTTTTTTGCAAAATTGTAAATTTCTAGCCAATCATTTGTTTGCAAGGTTCTTGTCAAACACCCTTTGGGAACTGGCTTGCTATAGCAAGAATTCAGCAAAGAACAACAAACTAAAAAAAAGTAAAAAATTCAAACCGGGTCAAGAGTCCAAAAGAGCAAGCGCCATTGAGTCAATATCCTATTTCACATGAGTACAGCCAGTCAAAAATAAAACTTCAAAATCCACCGAATAAAAAATCAACTGAATTCTCAATGTGTACGCAAACGTCTCTGTCAATATTCTGATTAGTTTCTCTCTGAAATACAACAGTCTAAATTTTTTTGTGACGTATTTATACGAACCATTATCACTAAATTTGAGTTACACTTTGAAAACTGATAACTTACACCGAAGATTTACCTGAAAGCGAAATCAAGACCCCCTGCTTAAATAAGAATATTCCCAAGTGCTGTAGCAAACGTGTTTGATTTCTAAAATTTTTAAAAATTGATAATTTTACTGTAAAGTGTTTAAATTTTTCACACAATTAGTTCAGAGGAATATTTTTGCTCCCATTCATAACTCGTGACGTAAGATCAACGTAATGTGGGTAAATGAAGTTTCTTTCTTAGCAGAATGAATTTAATTATGTAACATTCTTGACTCTAAACTGACACCTATATAACTATATAAGATCTATAAAAACAACGCAATTGGTCCCCCAGCCTTTGCATAATAAGCTTATCCAACAACAGCATTGATTACATGAGCTTTCCAGTAACGAATGCCCCCTTTTTTTCTCATAGTTTTATCATAGATCACGTGAAATGGTATAAATTCCAATATCCAATACTATGTGCTGTGGATACAAAAAATCAAACGCTTTTTATCTCGTATTTATGAAAAAATACAATAATTATTACTTCTAAAAACACTGTTTGTGATCTCTGGGACTCATTGGATTTTAAAACGCTTTAATATTTGTTAAATTGTCAGCGCACTTTAGACCCACTTCAGCCAGCATCCAAATTAGTTTGTGTTTGAAATATGATTCTTTTAATTCTTCTAAGACAGATGTCAGTCAAACAGGTTTTTACCGCTAACGCTGAAATGCATTCACTCTTTATCGTGTTCCAGCGCCTCAAAACAGCGTTCTGGAATACATTTCTTCAAAAACAAATAAAAAGAAAAGTTCAGTGTAAAACAAAAAATCTAAACTTATGATCTTCTCACAGCAAATATTTTCACCTACCGTATTTGACGGCATACAAGGCACACTTCCTTTCAAAATTTTTTGCTCAAATAATTACCCTGAATCTATTATGCGAAGTTGAGGACCTCCTCTCGACTAATCTTCTCCCTGATGATCACTAACCTGCCTTACAATCAGTACTTCTTACCTGCTTTAATAATTTGCGATAAGAAAAGCTAGGTACCAGAAAATGTCGAATGTCGAAAAACCTCAATTTTGCTATTTTGATACATAGATAGTTATTGACTTTTCTAATTACAAAATCAGTCTTGTCCAGCAATTGCTGAATCAGTGTCTGTTTGATCAAATTCCAAGTTGTAGAAAGCAGAATTAAAGCTGATAACAATTACGTCTCGATAATATGCTTCAAATTCTTTATTTATATTTTTTTTGCACTTTCATTGGTTTCCACCATTTGAAAAATATTAGCAAAGTTCTTTTCATTAGCTCGTAGACGCCATTCGATGCATGCTTTAGACAATACAGCATTTTTCACCAATTAACTTTCCTCACTGTTTTTGACAAAACACGCTCCTTCTTTAAAGTTTGGAACACTGGCGGCAATGCTGACTCAATAGCCAATAGAAAAATTTTCTTGTTAAAAATAGGTCTCGACGTAATCACTATACAGTGCTATAGGCAGGGCCGTAACTTCATCAGGTGGGGCCCGATGCTAACATCTATTATGGGGCCCCCATTTTTTTCTGTAGTTAATGTTCAATTGAGCTACTTTTCTCAACACGGGAATCATTGACGGCTCTGCGTTATAGAAAGATTTTCCATTAAAATAATGAAACAAAAAAGCATTGAGCTGAACTGGTAAAAGGGGCTAAAGCTAAGTTTACTGTGCCTGCAAATGAAAGGCTTTAATTGGAATAAAATCTCAGCAAGGTTGCACGGTTCAACATGATTTTTGTGATTACAGTGTATTCAAATCGAAATAATGGCATAGCAAGAATTTTGTGGGGGGCAGGCTGCAACAACAATTGTTTCACTGTTTAATAAAAGTTTAATCAAACAAACATTGCAAACTAAAATCGTTTTGTGATGACAAAAAAAAAATGATGTGCAACCTTTTGAGGTAAGTTGCTTAGTGAGCACTATTAACGATATTTTAGCAAAATGAAGGTGTGCAATGCAATGTGGATAAATTGTTTAACCCAAAAAGAATTAATGTACAGTACACTGACATCACCACAAAAGACACAAAGCAATAAAGCACAATACGTTGAGGCCAATTAAGTAGGCTACCGTAATTTACTTGCGGGTGGTTGGAAACTTGAAATTTTTCCGTCTTGCTTTTGCACCAGCGAACTGCTGGATAACTTTTCTAAAATCTAAATTTTTAGCTCGTTTATTTTCTATCGATAGCAGAGCCAAACCGCTAAGTCTTTCTTGGGACATGGAGCTTCGAAGAAAGTTTTCGATCAGTTAGAGTTTAGAAGAAGCCCTCTCTGCCGTAGCAACTGTTACAGGTATTGTCATATACATCATGTATGTCGTACAAACGTCAGGATAAGTTGTGGCAAGTGATGCATTTTGAACAATCAAAAAAGAAGGTTGGGCAATTTTTTCTCTAGACGACGTTTTGATGGAGAGCATTTAGCTAGGAAATAACAAAGAGACGTTATCACAAAATTTATTAGAAAATTTTCTTGCTGCAATCTCAAGATCCAAATGAAATCCATTTCATATAAAACTTGATTCCAAAACTTGATAAGACGTCACCACTGATTTCATTCTTTCAGAGCAATTAATTGGCAAGAAAGTATGCCCATCATCGGAAGAAACATAGTTACCCAAAATTGCTTCTTGGGATCGCTTAACGTCATTCCTTCGGATATTTCATCGAAGTAGGCTTTTGTTTTCTATGCATTTCATGACGTCATGAAATCTTTCCTTCAAAGCATAGACAGCATCATATCGACCAGACCACCGAGTTGAAATTAACGCTTTCAATGTAGGGGACTTGAGCAAGAACAATCATGAATATTCTGAAGCTTTTGCCACCGCGCAATACTATGTCCGAAAAAATTATATACCGACTCAATAGAGTCGTAAAATTGACGGGTTTCAGTCACGGCTTCCGTGGCATCTTTCAACACCAAATTTAAATTGTGCGAAGCCAATGCACGTAGTAAGCATGTGGAGCCACATCTTGGATTTTCTTATGCAAGCCGGAGTACTTCCCGCTCATCACTGCAGCGCCATCATATTCTTGTCCACGGCAGTTTTTATGTCAAGCCCCTTCTGCTGAATGAAATTCGTTATCAGTTTGTGCAATCCAATAACAGATGAATCCTCAACTTCGATCAATGAGGTAAACGCTTCAACAACTTTCAGTTCTGATGGCGTTCCATCATCGTGGTAATCGATTTTGACGTAACGAAATACTTCACTTAACTAGTCGTTTTTTGCTGACATCTTGACTGGTATTAAGAATAATGGCAAAAAAAGGAGCGCTTTGTAGTTCGCTTTTCATATGACGGAAAACTTCTTCAGCTGGTACTGATATTAGTTCATTTACTATGAAAGGACTTAAATATTTTGGAGAATCTTTACGTGGTTGTAAACGTTTGTCTAAAACAGTGTCGTGTTTGGCAAGAAGCTGTATGATAGATAGAAAATTGCCCTTGTTATCCTTGGAAAGTTCTTCACTGGATCTGCGAAAAGGTAAGTTGCACTTTGCTAACATCAACGCGACCTAACCTAGTTTCTCCAAAGAATTTTTCCAAAAGTTTGTTTTTTCCAGCAAAGACTCGTGTAACACTTCTTTTATTGTTCCCTGTTTCTCCATTGCTCATATATGGCACACGCCTCCGCATGATGTGTTGAGCTTTTATGACTTCAAATTCTCTACGATAAATGCTTCCAGTCATTTAAACCTGTTATACCCCAAGGGTATTGAATTGCGTAAGAAGTCCCTGGAGAGACATTTTCACGAGAAAATAACCAGCAGGGCTGGCAGTAAACGCGGCCCATGCTTGATGAATAACATACCCAATATCTTCGTAGTTTTATACCTTATTGTGTTACAAAATGGTCATAATTTGTTGAAAATGAACGACCGCTTTGGAGCGGATCTTTAGGGAAAGGTCCTTTAGGTTGTTTGGGATCTGCTTCAATAATTGCTTTCTTGATCTCTGAATTTACAATAATGTTGGAAAAGCCGTCATTTTTGCTTGCATCTGATCTATCTTTAGGAGTATCGGAATTTTCTGTCTCACGAATGCTGACGTCTTGCTCATCCGCTTTGGATGTTTCTGCTCGAGTTAGCTATGAATTCAGTCGCTGAGAGTTTCTTGCGTCTCAACTATTTTTCTCCTCTTACCTTGTCTTTTTTGTGCTCCGCTTTGATGATTTCTTTTCATATTAAATTGCAGTCAACTAGAGTTTTACAATGTTGTTACTCAAAACCTAAAAAGTTTAATAAAATTCAGACAACGGTTAGTAAAGTTTCATCTAACCAGCTCTCTTTGTTATTGTTTTTCCAGCTCACGAAATAGTACTGCTGCGAGCGTAAGAACTACGGTATGTATAGCAAAAAGATCCAAACAGAAAGATCAAACCTGACTTTTCAATCACTCAAATCACAACTTCTTTCAACGAAAGAAGTTTATTACCAGAAATCACAAATCTGATCACTGGCTAATAGAATGACGTCTAGCACCCAGATGGCTGAACTAATCTACGTAGCTTATTCAAATAGAATAATCATTATTCTCACAAACTAAGGCGTTAGGTCTCACTAATCCTTAAAACTGTAACTCCTGCCACTCAGGCACAACAGTATCGTAACAAAAAGCTAACTTTCACAGCACAAATTACGAATTTACCTATTTATATAAAGCGGGCAAAATTTAGCAGAAAAAATTAGTAACCTCGAGAAGATATGCAGGCTGTTCCAAAAGTCTTGGGCACATTTCAAGTCCTCATTTCTGCTGATCTATGAATGGTAGTTGAATGAAACTGTTGTCATTTTAATGCTAAATTCATTGAGTTTTTTGTCATGCTGATAATTTTTTCATATCTTTTCATGTAGCTTAAATAACTAAGATAACCTAGATCCACCAATGGCTTTCACTCAACCAGAAAATGCGTTTTGTGTCCTTGAACTTTCAAAAACTGATTCAGCGACACTTGATGGTCGCGTTCTCTTGCCCTGATATCTTAGGTCTCCAGATGTCACACCCTGCGACTTCTTTTTGTGGGTTTCGTGAAAGCACTGGTCTATGCGCCTCCCCCTTCCAAAAGATGTAGCTGAACTCAAGGCCGAATAACGGAAGTTGTTGCAACTTGCAACCATAGACAACACAATGCTGAAACGCATTTTAGCAGGAATTTGACTATCGGCTTGATGTGTGGCGTATGACTAACGGTGTTCACATTGAACATCTTTGAACATTCTATAAAAACTTGAGACTGCAAGCTTTCAGAATATATCAGATGCATTGTTATTTCCTTAATAGTTTTTGACATATTCAACGTCAAAATGTGCCCAAGACTTTTGGAACACCCTGTATTTTCTTAATTATTTTACGACGATATGAACCAGCCAGACAGTTACTGTTACGTCACAAAGCACCGAGTTAAAAGGCTGGTAAACAAGTTATGTAATATGTGTTACTATTAAGTTACTAAACTATGGTGGAAAATTGTAGAATTATCTCGAGACTATTACGTCACATTAGGTATGTCTATATCATAAAGCAAAACTTATTAACAATTACAAGGTAAAATAAAGTGGATAAATATGATGCTACATGATCATTATTGCTAAAACTTATTTTACCAAACAGACTTGAGTCAGGGAGTAGCGTACCAATTACGTCATGAATACATCACAATTAAAAAAAACGTCACAATCGAAACTTTAAATATATTACGAAATACTTCAAATAGATTAGATGGTTAAATATAAATTAAAATCATTGATGAAGTATGACATTTAATGATAATAAGTTTACTTGAGTTTTTAAAGAAAATATTTTACAACAAAATGCAGCAATGCGAGGCCCGCTCGTGCTGGGGTCCCGGTGCATTGCACCTGCTGCACCGGCGGTAGTTACGGGCCTGGTTTTAGGTCTATAACTCATATTACAAAACTTTCGACAGAACTGAACAAGTCTTGGGTTGTACGGTCTAAAATATATTTCTTCAAAAATTTGTAACGAAATTTTGTAAAATACAATCTACTTGCATCCCTTAGTTAAAAATTTTCATGCAATTACTTTCACGGTGTGGTTGTGGTCTGCATGAAAGCACTCTTTGTGCATTGTGAAATCACGCGAATCTTATCAGGTTGTCGCAGTACCGATATGCAAGATTTTGGTTGTTGTGGTTACCCATCCTCTTCCTTGAGATGGAGGTGCAGCACGAACGGCAATCCCGGTTCATGCCGTCAACCAAATTGAATTAGGAAGGTAGGCGAAAGGTGGAAACCCATTTCGAATCAGTCATGGATAATTGGCAGCCCCACCTCCAACAAAGCGGACTACCGTTGGTGGGTACCCAAGGGTGGCCTCTTACGACATGCTGGGTAAGCATCCAATTGTAACCCGGTGAAGTTACACCATCTGACTGTCACATAAAGATAGAGGCATCCTGTTAAGTGCCTTGCCCAATGAAACAACGAGCAAGCTTGCTTGTTGTTCACACTATCCCTTTTTTTTGCTGAGCACCAAGCAGGAAAGCTATGAATACTATTTTTTAAAGTCTTTTGGGATGACTTGACTTGGGAATGAATCGCAGTTCTACCGACTGCGAAGCGGACGCTCTAATCACTACACCATTACGCCAGTGTGTGCAAAGTCGTCAAGTCGACTAGATTCTAAACCAGTGCGTTGTTCAACAGAAGTGGCACTGTGATGAAAAACTATGTCTACAGTGACTAAAAACATTTTGGTGAGTTGTCTTTAGCTGCTACATTTCTCCCAAACTTTCTAGAGTCCCTGGCTACGCTTTGCTTACCCTGTTTGATACATAGAAACTTGACTCGCTCACAACTAAAACAACAAACGAATTCAAATGGTTTTGTTTGCTCATTTTATGAAGTGCACGAAAACATAATTTTAAAGTTGTGAGGTAGGGGAAAGGGCGCCAAAGTGATTGATATGCACATGAATTTTCAGGAATATGCATTGAATACAGGGTGAGTCAAAAGTAACCGGGCAGTCAAAACTACACAAGTTATGAAAATCCAATTTATTATTACATGATTACATAATTATTATTACATGTGCATAATCTAAAGTAGTAAATGCTCAAAATGTTGGCCGTCTTCTTTAGTGCATTTTGCAATTTTTTGAACGACAGAATAGCAAACACTTCGGTACAAGTCTTCACTAATTTCTGTGCAAAAATTCACTATCATTGTCATGAGTTGATTTTCCTTCTCAGCTTTTTGGCATGCACTGAATTCTTCAACAAACTCCAAAGAAAGAAATCAGGAGGAGTAAGGTTTGGAGAGCGAGGAAGATACTCGATGGAACCCCAGCGACCAATCCATCTGTTTGGAAAGTTATCGTTGAACTTCTGGCATTTAGATCACTTAAATTGACAATTTGTAAGATGTGTTCACATGACCTTCTTTATTGTTAGTGAGTTTGCATCAAGAAATCAACCGACTAATCAATATAAACGCATTTCAGTACGCTTAGATCACGAATATCATGACTGCCCGTTCACTTCTGACTCACCTCGCATTAGGACCACTGCTTACCACATTTTCGTATTTGTATGCCTATTTGTACAAACTAAAGCCTCCGGCTGCACACATGTTGGTGGGTCATAGCATAAACGCAGTCATGCGAAGAGCAAACCAACCCGAAATGAAGTTATTAGAACTGCAGGCCTGTAGCGCAACGGCAGGCATCCGACTGTATTCCAAGATAAAATGAGTGCACTCCATACGGTGACTAGTCACTTCTATCATGATAGCCACTTTCGTAGATTCCGTTCGGTTTATAACTTAAGATTGCTGTTGGTGACTTTGTGTTTGTGGTTTGTAATAGTTGAGGTTGCTACAGGCCCCCAACAATAACGTCGAGATTAGAAATATCAAATTAGCCGGCTGCGTCGGCTTTACCCCACTGGAAATAACATTGCTTCAACATTTAGATGATAAGTATAGCTCGACACTAATATCTTTTGCAAAAGATGAAACAGAACTATCTTTACCCTCCCTATTTTGCAGGGGGATCACCAATATTTTGTTTGTAGCCAGCTTTATTTAAACATTTTTAGAGACTTCATGCTTATATAAATTTTTATGAAAGCTTTGATTGATAATGCCAAGGAACCATGCTTTCAAGGAAGAATAGTCAAAATGTATCAAAGGCCTTAATTTTTTCAGAAATTGCATTTTTTGTGAAGCCCAACAAACAAAATTTTGAGTGTTTTTTCTCGGTACGCAATAAATTTCAAAATTTTTAGAGACTCCATTTTTTGATAAATCTTTTTGAAAACTTAGATTGATAATGCGAAGAATTATGATTGCAAGGAGAAATAGTCAAAATGTACGAATGAATTAACTTTTGCTAACAATTGCAAAATTTTAGATCTAGTAGGATAATTGTTTAATAAAAAATCGAAAGTGATGTATGTCAACAATCGTTTATCAGCCATATTTACCAATCCTTGGCCTTAAATAGTTAAAGTGACATATTGCTGGAAAGCAAATTATTTCCTAAGCTTGCAAACGACACTAATTGTTAGCATCTTATCATAATCTTTATATATCAAACTTACCTATTATTACTCAGCTTACCGCATTTTTTTTGGGGGGGGGGGGGGGGGTATAAAATTTTGCACTACAGGTCTTAAAGTTTCACTTGTTTAATATAAAAACTGAGAGTAAAGATATATGTCATATATCTTTGGAATTGCCTTGAAATAACCTTAAATTTGTTACGCAAATTTTGAAAATCGATTGAGAAATGAAATCACAAATCAGTTTTTAATTGAAGCAATTTTGCAAAAGTTTGCAATTTTTGAAAAAACTCTCATAAGATGATCTCTGGTCACGAAAGACTGTTTTAATCCAACCAGACAGCATCATGACATCGTAAAGCGTGCAGAAAACAGCGAAAAAACATACTTGTAAGTCTTGAACTGCATAGAAACAGAATCTACAGGGTGTCCACAAAGTCTTTAGACAATTTTATAAATTCATTAAAAAATTTTAGAAAATGCTATCAAAATAATTCTTTTTGCATATTATTCAGTTGTTATTAAAGTGTTTTGTAATATCACTTTTTTTTATTTCAGAGATGAATTAGCTAAATAAAATAATTGATTTCCAACCCTTGTTAAAAATGACTACTCCACAAGAAAAAGCGCAATGTGTTTCTTGGCTTATCAAAACGAAACCTGATATTCAAGTACAAATAAATTTCATAGTTAAATATACAAAACGAGCCCCTGCACGTAGGTTGATTTACAATTGGCATAAGCAGTTTGTGGGTACGGGAACGTTGCTACTAAAATCGAGGAGTGGATGGCCAAAAACTTCTGAAAAAGGCATCGAGCGTATTCGTCAGTCATTTAGTCGTAGCTCAACAAAGTCCATCCGCTCTGCTTTTATTCGGGCTACGTGAAAGATGTTGTGTACCGCACCAAAGTTAAAGACATAAGTGACCTTGAGGAAAGAATAACTGCCGCTGTGGAGACAACTAATGAAGTAATGTTAAGAAGGACGTGGATTGAAATTTAATATTGTTCAGATGTCCTCCGAGCTACAAATGGAGCTCATATAGAAATTTATTAATGGTTTGAATAAAAACTTGACTATTTACATGATAATATTTAATTATTTTAGAGATAGAGTTCATTAATGTTTTAAATAAAAACTTGACCATTTAATTGATATTATTTAAACATTTCAGAAATTTCCAACGTCAGTTGTAATATTAATAAATCTTTTAAATTGTCTAAAGACTTTGTGGACACCCTGTATTGTTGCACCGTAAATTAAACTTTGATTGATGTAGATTTTTTTATCGAAAGCATTTTGTTGATATCTCCCAAAAACGCTTTTAATCGCGTTTCTACGATTAGTAGTATTTGAGAAAATGCAAATAAAATTGTGCAATTAAGCGTTAGCTGTGACGTATTTTAGATTCCAAAGAGATGAAAAATTTTGTAAGTTGGGAAGTTGTGAAGTTGTGGTCTCGCATCTATTTAAGCAAAAAACAGTCAATCTCTGTCTAGAAATGTAAACTAAAAGGGACGTCTTTGATTGTCACGTCATGGTGACGTGACGAATTCCTTTATGAGACTCACTTTGGGGAGGTGATCAATCGTGCCGAATCTGATTTTCAAACGCTCAGCTGTTTTGGAAGAGTTAAAATATATAGACGGACACACACGCAGAAAAAAAAGAATAGCACTTTTTATTACTGATAAACTAAACAGATATATCTTAGCTAGACATCAGAAGAAATGTTGATGGCAAACACTAGTTCCTCCAATTAGGCTAGAAGATACCGGCATTATGTCTATCCCAGGTAGTCTTAATTAATGCTGACTTCTGATCGAGAACGTTGTGCAGTTTTATATTAAATATTATTAACACATTTTTCGGCAGATGACAAATGTCATTTTAGGACTTTTTGATATGATTAGGATTACTAGATAGACTAGTTTTTCAAACATGCTCCAACCGGTTTGTAAAGCTGTTCCAGAATTTGTGAATCCAAGCAATCACCAGAACAAAATTAACTGCGTTTTATGAGAGTGTAAATCAGTTAATTACTAAAATTTCAGTTAACACTAAAAAATCTTCATTGGAATTTGGATAAAACTTTATGCTCTTTTGTAATAATTGAAAAAGGAATAGACATGTTTCGTTGTGCTGCAGTGCTTCAAAAATATGATGAGCTTTTGTGTCATCAAACTTAAAATCAAAATTTTTGTCGTTAAAAATTGCATCTGCAAAATCTAAATAGTTGGCCAGCAAAAACCCATAGTTAAATATTTATTAGGCAATTGCCATTTTCTGTAAAGTTTTGTGAGCTATACATCCTTTTAAAAATATTTAAAAGCAAATAATATTTCATGCTTCAATAAAGGTGTTTTGTTTCGGCTTTAAATCAAAAGATAGTGTAGCAAAGCGAAACGCAGTTGAAATAGTAAGTATATTTATTAAAAATCTAAACGTTTTCGGCAATTCATTTTGCCCTTCTCAGAGAAATTATTTTGATCTTTAATGTATCAGGAAATTTTGCAAATGAAAAGCTGTATACAAATTTCAAAGATAAGACGTTTTTTTTGACTCACAAAGCAACTGATATCACTGTATCATGCAACAACAGTTGGCAAAAATAGATGATGACAAAGTAGGCTAGAGAATAACAAAGTAAGGTACTGACGCAAGTATAGTCGAAAAAGACGCGTAAAACCATAAATTTATGTAATAATTTAACAAACTGAAAGACTTTAAGCATAAAAGAACAATCGTTTGTGTATAACTATAACAGTACGGTATAGCTGAGAATTTACTCACAGTTTGTGTTTTTTAGTAAGTAAAGCTAATGCTTCCCGAACTTTGGCTTCACAGTCAGTCTTACGTTGTCTAATTATTTTAAAAGAATTTGCGTTAAGTTTGTTTGCTTTGCAGCATTCACATAAAGTGATGTGCTGGGTTGTTGCAGTTTTATTGAAGTTTATATTCAAGTGCTACTGTGCTCTTGTGGCCAAGTGGCAGGAAGTCATACCTATGCATGACACTTCTGCATCACTCAAACAAAATTTATACCCCACAATATGCATCATGGTGGCAGGGGTACTTGACTTAAATCGAGAGTATGGTCAAATTTTTAAAGTTCCATAAAATACAGCTATGTCAACACTGAACTTACTTCAAATTAATTTGATGACATTACAACCAAACTTATGTGGTGGTCTTCCAAAATATAGTACAGCCAGTCCATATGAAAAATTATTTTCCTTATTTAATGGTGTGAGTTCATTCACAGCTTCAAACTTTCTTGTGACGACATCGAAGAAATACTTTGGATATCCATTATGTATAAACATAGTTGGTAAAATTAAAGTTTACGTACGTAAATTATTTAAGCTGAAAAACGATGGAAAAAAAGAATATCTATGTTTATTATCTATATGTACAGCAAATTTAAACGAGATGAATAGCATGAATCATATTCAAACATTGTTCAAAGTATTAAAAATTCAATTACCCCTGTGTACACTACCCTGCACATTTACATACCGGGCCTTCCCCTCCAGTGTACACTGCCTTTCTCTAAGTGCTCTGCCAGCCAAGATTTCAACCTGGCAGTGTACACTGAAGGGGGAGGCCTGGTATGTAAATGTACAGGGTAGTGTACACTGCATAATAAACATAGATATTCTTTTTTTCCATCGTTTTTCAGCTTAAATAATTTACGTACGTAAACTTTAATTATACCACATAGTTTATAGGTTTTTAACTATTTGATCCTACAAAATCATGCCTGAGCAGATTATCTTTGCTACAGACACATAATTAAACCTGATTTCCACATTTCAAGACAAACAGCATTATAACTTCTCAATATAGCTCTTCTGGTGTAATTGAAAGGTAAAATGATCTTTATTTAGATTTAAAATCTACATAAAATTCACAAAAACTCAACATTTCAAAAAACTAAAATCAGTTTTTCTTTGTCAGGAGTGACTAAAGTTCAAACACAGACAACGGTTACATAGTAATCAACAGAACGAAAAGGAGAAAATGAAAATTATGGCAATAAGCAAGTGCAGCAGCGACAACTGGTGGTCAAAAATTTATAAATTTGTACAATCAGGATAAAAGCTGTTAATTTTATCATTGACAGCTTTTATCCCGGATTGTACAAATTTATAAATTTTTGACCACCAGTTGTCGCTGCTGCACTTGTTTATTGCCATAATTTTCATTTTCTCCTTTTCGTTCTGTTGATTACTATGTAACCGTTGTCTGTGTTTGAACTTTAGTCACTCCTGACAAAGAAAAACTGATTTTAGTTTTTTGAAATGTTGAGTTTTTGTGAATTTTATGTAGATTTTAAATCTAAATAAAGGTCATTTTAACTTTCAATTACACCAGAAGAGCTATATTGAGAAGTTAAAAGATGCCTGGTGACAAAAGCAAAATAAACAGCATTATAGTTCAACAAAAGTCTCATATGAGATGGTTTGTGCTGAACCAAACTTTGCACACCATTTTCTAAAGATTTTATTTCAACATCCAGAAAACTTGAAGATGGTGTTGCTTTTTCAATCTTAGAATTCAAATTTTGTTGTTGAGAATGAATTACACTGGTACAGTTTAAAATGTTCACATAATTGCTCATCATCAAAAACAGCATTAATGCCATCAATATATTTCAGTAAGGTTGGTAACGTTCCGTTACATATAGGGTCCCGTGTAACATATAGGGTCCCGACCATTGGTAACTTCATGTTACATATAGGGTCCCGACCATTGGTAACTTCATGTTGCATATAGGGTCCTTCATGTTACATATAGGGTCCCGACCATTGGTAACTTCATGTTGCATATAGGGTCCCGACCATTGGTAACTTCATGTTGCATATAGGGTCCCGACCATTGGTAACTTCATGTTGCATATAGGGTCCCGACCATTGGTAACTTCATGTTGCATATAGGGTCCCGACCATTGGTAACTTCATGTTGCATATAGGGTCCCGACCATTGGTAACTTCATGTTGCATATAGGGTCCCGACCATTGGTAACTTCATGTTGCATATAGGGTACCGACCATTGATAACTTCATGTTACATATAGGGTCCCGACCATTGGTAACTTCATGTTGCATATAGGGTCCCGACCATTGGTAACTTCATGTTGCATATAGGGTACCGACCATTCGTAACTTCATGTTGCATATAGGGTCCCGACCATTGGTAACTTCATGTTGCATATAGGGTCCCGACCATTGGTAACTTCATGTTGCATATAGGGTACCGACCATTGGTAACTTCATGTTGCATATAGGGTCCCGACCATTGGTAACTTCATGTTGCATATAGGGTCCCGACCATTGGTAACTTCATGTTGCATATAGGGTCCCGACCATTGGTAACTTCATGTTACATATAGGGTCCCGACCATTGGTAACTTCATGTTGCATATAGGGTCCCGACCATTGGTAACTTCATGTTACATATAGGGTCCCGACCATTGGTAACTTCATGTTGCATATAGGGTCCCGACCATTCGTAACTTCATGTTACATATAGGGTCCCGACCATTGGTAACTTCATGTTGCATATAGGGTCCCGACCATTGGTAACTTCATGTTGCATATAGGGTCCCGACCATTGGTAACTTCATGTTGCATATAGGGTCCCGACCATTGGTAACTTCATGTTGCATATAGGGTCCCGACCATTGGTAACTTCATGTTGCATATAGGGTCCCGACCATTGGTAACTTCATGTTGCATATAGGGTCCCGACCATTGGTAACTTCATGTTGCATATAGGGTCCCGACCATTGGTAACTTCATGTTGCATATAGGGTCCCGACCATTGGTAACTTCATGTTACATATAGGGTACCGACCATTGGTAACTTCATGTTGCATATAGGGTCCCGACCATTGGTAACTTCATGTTGCATATAGGGTCCCGACCATTGGTAACTTCATGTTGCATATAGGGTCCCGACCTTGGTAACTTCATGTTGCATATAGGGTCCCGACCATTGGTAACTTCATGTTGCATATAGGGTCCCGACCATTGGTAACTTCATGTTGCATATAGGGTCCCGACCATTGGTAACTTCATGTTGCATATAGGGTCCCGACCATTCGTAACCTTATGTTGCATATAGGGTACCGACCATTGGTAACTTCATGTTGCATATAGGGTCCCGACCATTGGTAACTTCATGTTGCATATAGGGTCCCGACCATTGGTAACTTCATGTTGCATATAGGGTCCCGACCATTGGTAACTTCATGTTGCATATAGGGTCCCGACCATTGGTAACTTCATGTTGCATATAGGGTCCCGACCATTGGTAACTTCATGTTGCATATAGGGTCCCGACCATTGGTAACTTCATGTTGCATATAGGGTCCCGACCATTGGTAACTTCATGTTGCATATAGGGTCCCGACCATTGGTAACTTCATGTTGCATATAGGGTCCCGACCATTGGTAACTTCATGTTACATATAGGGTCCCGACCATTGGTAACTTCATGTTGCATATAGGGTCCCGACCATTGGTAACTTCATGTTGCATATAGGGTCCCGACCATTGGTAACTTCATGTTGCATATAGGGTCCCGACCATTGGTAACTTCATGTTACATATAGGGTCCCGACCATTGGTAACTTCATGTTACATATAGGGTCCCGACCATTGGTAACTTCATGTTGCATATAGGGTCCCGACCATTGGTAACTTCATGTTGCATATAGGGTCCCGACCATTGGTAACTTCATGTTGCATATAGGGTCCCGACCATTGGTAACTTCATGTTGCATATAGGGTCCCGACCATTGGTAACTTCATGTTGCATATAGGGTCCCGACCATTGGTAACTTCATGTTACATATAGGGTCCCGACCATTCGTAACTTCATGTTACATATAGGGTCCCGACCATTGGTAACTTCATGTTGCATATAGGGTCCCGACCATTGGTAACTTCATGTTGCATATAGGGTACCGACCATTGGTAACTTCATGTTGCATATAGGGTACCGACCATTGGTAACTTCATGTTGCATATAGGGTCCCGACCATTGGTAACTTCATGTTGCATATAGGGTCCCGACCATTGGTAACTTCATGTTGCATATAGGGTCCCGACCATTGGTAACTTCATGTTGCATATAGGGTCCCGACCATTCGTAACCTTATGTTGCATATAGGGTCCCGACCATTGGTAACTTCATGTTACATATAGGGTCCCGACCATTGGTAACTTCATGTTGCATATAGGGTCCCGACCATTGGTAACTTCATGTTGCATATAGGGTCCCGACCATTGGTAACTTCATGTTGCATATAGGGTCCCGACCATTGGTAACTTCATGTTACATATAGGGTCCCGACCATTGGTAACTTCATGTTGCATATAGGGTCCCGACCATTGGTAACTTCATGTTGCATATAGGGTCCCGACCATTGGTAACTTCATGTTACATATAGGGTCCCGACCATTGGTAACTTCATGTTGCATATAGGGTCCCAACCATTGGTAACTTCATGTTGCATATAGGGTCCCGACCATTGGTAACTTCATGTTGCATATAGGGTCCCGACCATTGGTAACTTCATGTTACATATAGGGTCCCGACCATTGGTAACTTCATGTTGCATATAGGGTCCCGACCATTGGTAACTTCATGTTACATATAGGGTCCCGACCATTGGTAACTTCATGTTGCATATAGGGTCCCGACCATTGGTAACTTCATGTTGCATATAGGGTCCCGACCATTGGTAACTTCATGTTACATATAGGGTCCCGACCATTGGTAACTTCATGTTGCATATAGGGTCCCGACCATTGGTAACTTCATGTTGCATATAGGGTCCGGCTGTTTGTGATTTAGAAATCGAATAGATTTTGATTGATTCGGAAAAATTTTTTTGTTTTATTTTTATTGAACCAAGAAGAATTTTATCGAAAACTTCAAAATTGTATAATTACAAGTCAAATCATTAAAATTTAAAATGGTTAAAAACGAAAAGTTGAGTTTTTTGCACATCTTCAAATGTTGACAGCTATAATACAGGAGAGAATGAGGCTGTTCAATAAATGTCTCTTGCGAAAGGGTTGATTGTTGTATGTGTATGTTGTTTTTGAATAAAATAAAAACTGTCCAGCAGCAGTAACAGGCTTTGCTGTACAAAGTTGTCTATGTTTCTTTGTGTTTTTCATTTAAAATTTTAAGTATTGTTTTAACTCAATTGCAAAATGGAATGTGTAGCTTTTTAATGCTGCTATTCACTTTTTTTAAAAAAAGCGACCCCATTTTTAAAAATGATCTCCATGTGGTAACCAGTTTTTCCGTTTAAAGCATGAAGAGCATGGGCAATTTCATGGATGACGACTTCAAGCAAGGTTTGTTTATTTTCAAAAGTTTCAGGCAAAATACAAATACAAAAAGTGTTTAAAGGCTTTAAAGAAACTGTAAGTCCGAACAATTTATGCTTTGTAGAGGTTGGTAAAATCCGAATTATATCTTTTTGAGAAACACAACCAATTGCGCAATTTGCTGATGGCAAGTTGGTGGGTGGCAATATTAACTCTCGTATAGATTGATATAAAATTTGAGCGGTAGCTGTATTATCAGTATTATGTTTTGACACCTGAATTAAGTCCTCCATCTGTTTACGGTAGGAAAGTTTTCGATTTTCCACGTGTTGTATCACTTCACTACATGACATGCAATTCCATTTTTTTGATGTAAAGTCGCCTTTTTCACATTTCTGGTGGAACCAGCTTTTACAACGCGAACACTGGATCATGAGCTGTCCATCATCTGGCATTCGGCAATGACAGTGCAAAGCGGTGAACATTTTGGGAAAAATGTCAACTTGAAAATTTATATTTCGAGAAATTACAATGTCTTCTAAAAAAGTTGAAATATCATTTGATTTCAAGCCCTTCATTAATGCCTGTCTCATCATGGACTGATTAAACTCCAAGCAGCAAGGATTAAGATTTTGGCATAATGCAGCACAATATGCAATGGCGAATAACCCACATTCGTTTCCCCCAATTTGTAGCTGAACATCTTCTACTGAAATGCTCACCGCACCCCTTGGCCCTATTAGCTCACACACCGACTTTTCCACAACAAGGGGATAACTAATTTTTTTTCCTTTTTAGCGACACTGAGAAAACTGTCGTAAACTTTCCCATAACCAACTGGTCGGACGGGACAGCCTGCTGCTGCTTGATATTCACTTGACTCACAAAATACGTTTGAAAGCGTAATCCAATGACTGCTATTGATATGTACAATTTGAACGTACTGTTCTATGTTTATATCATGGTGAAATCCTCCACATTGTGGTTTTAAAACATCTTGTAATCCGTGCAAGTTTTCCTTTTTCATTAGCATCATTGCAGCGTTGATAATCGAATCATTAAGCCATGCGCTGTCGTCTTGAAGGATTAATGCATTGCTATTTTTTAGAAGCAAGCTTTTGATCCAATACTCATTTTTGTTGATAAAATTTTCTTCAGTGGTGTTGTTGGTGTAACTTGCACAATCGATTGAATGGGCAGAAGTATTTTCACCAATTGAGACTTTCATTTTATTAGTTGGTTCATCTTCAGTGATTGTTATAATAGAGTCTACCAATATGTTTACTTGTAATTTTGAAGGTACACGATCTACTTGAAAATTAATGTTTGATGAAGCAACAGGGCTTCTTAAAGTCTTTTTGGAAAGCATTAGCCTTCCAAGCGAATCCCGATACACCTCGTGTTTTGATAATAATTTTGTTGCTTGAATTTTGCAAATATTTTTAGTAGCATTTTTTAAATTAATAATTGAACGAAGGAGCAATATGTGGTTTACAGGTTTCATACCATTCAAGAAACGACTGTCGTAACGATGGGTTGAATGGAGTTGTTCATCTCGCTGTGTGTTCACCACCCCTTTCAATTCTTTGACATGAGTAACCCGTCTTAAAATTTTTTTTCTTTTTACTGTGTTGCGTTCGTGAAACCTATCAAATAGGCAAAGATGTGTACTTGATCCTGTGACCGGATGAACATCATCAATCACTGATGTAGTAGATGCATTTTCTTTTTCCAACCATGGCAGTGATACAGATGAAGTTCCCAACAAGGCTTTTTCAATGCTTTCCTCACTTATTTCACTAACCATACCCGTCATTTGGCGAAAATATATTTGGTTTTCTTTTGTTTCCATGTGCCACAACCATGTGAGCCATGTCGATTATGCAAATATTGGGTTGAAATTTCATTGAAAGCAACACATCCACATAATCTCTGGGACTTTCTGCACAAAGAACAAACTTTAGTACATAAACGACACCATGAGGGCATGTTCCAGACAGCCAACCACCAGAACATCCCCATAATTTTGAAAAGGTCTTTTTAAACTTCTCATCATTATCACTTATTAAAGACTTTATTTTCATGATCGCATCCAATTTGGATCCACAATTTTTTAACCCAAGTGTTTTTGCCAATTTAGCTACATCACTAGCTTTGGATTGGCTTAGCAACTCTAAAATTTTTTCTTCGGTTACTTCTCTGCAATCTTTTTCAAGTTCTTATGTGTGACGACTGACTTTTCTATGTTCGGTGTTAATTAGAAATTTGTTTCTTCGTGTTTTTTCCCGATGTATGGAGCCCAATTAAGCAAAGACGGTTCAACATTATCAGCTTCTATGCCATAGCCTCGTTTTATCATGTGGATTTCTACGATTCTCCAAAACGCATCAGCATTTACAGTATCGTGATTATCTTCATCATAATTTTGCGGCAATTGAAGATTAGAAGCTGAACATCAAAAAGCAATTTTTTTTATTTAAATCCATTATAAGAACTTTTGGGTGATATCCACATAAAATACATGAGTACTCATATGAGTGTTCAGTTAGGGCATTGCCAATGGGAATGTGTTGCAGTAAGCATCCACGTAAAAAATTACATACTTCAATAGAAATTACAAATGTGTCATTGAAGTAATGAACGCCCTCTGAATATTCTTGATATCGGTAACAGATTTGGCAATTTTGGACATAATTTGTAATAAATTTGCACACCTGTTACCATTGCATCCATGGTCAATAAACAACCTACTTTGCTGATTCTTACGGCAGTGTTCAAAGAAACATTGCAAAAGTAGCATGAAGTTTCTGTGGGCATAAAATCCGATGGCACATTTTTTGCATCACATGTGTAATTCAGGGGTATCTTTTTCTGCTGCATTAAATCTTCACACATTTTTTCAATTAAGTTTACTTCTTGTGGAGGATAGATTGTGGTAGTACACAGACCTATCTTTTCGTCTTTCTCTGAAGTTTCCCAGGTTTGTGTCGGCAAAAATGCATCACCATTATTTTTGAGGAATATGTCCTATTTATTGCTTTCATACAAATACCGTTTTCATATTGCTTTATGAAGGCATCCCGTCTTCCTAGAGCAACAGCAACAATCTAATGTGCCTTTGCGAATGTCTGCAGTAACCTTGGCTCTGCCCAATTTAGCGTAATAATGGGTATTACCATCAAAAATGGACATATGAATGTAGCGATCACCATCTTGCATGAGTACTATACGCCTAGCTCCATGACTTTTCGCACTTTCGTAAAGTTGTTTGCACATCCAAATGGTTTTATCGGAAAGAAGTCTGACTTTACCTTTGCCAGATAAATGTTTTAAAAGACCTAAAGACAAATCTGCTTCCTGAGTGTACTGTGGGCATTTACTGCAAAGCTGTAAATGAATGCATTCTACTGTAGGCAAGCCAGATCTCTTTGCTAAATTCAAATAATCAGCACAACTTTCTTCCTCACATAACATAGTTGCAGAATCAGCAGAAATTTTTTGGACATGTGTTCTATAGAAAATACCGCCTTTCATTGACTTTCTGACAAAATATATCCCTTCTGATTCATCAACACAAATACAACTTGGTGTGAATTCTGTGTTATGCATTTTCTTCAAATGGTGATTCAAACTCTTTGGATGCATGGTGAGATTACAGACTGAACAAATAACCAAATGAGCAGCGGGTTATTTTGTTTGTGTTCTACCACTAAAACTGTCTTTATCTTCGTCACCAGGTAAGTTTAATTTCACTTCGGTCATATTTTTATCATCAGGAGTTTTATTTCGTGCTTGATCATTTTAAAAAAATCGATGTTTATGAAAAAGTTACCAATGGTCGGGACCCTATATGCAACATGAAGTTACCAATGGTCGGGACCCTATATGTAACATGAAGTTACCAATGGTCGGGACCCTATATGCAACATGAAGTTACCAATGGTCGGGACCCTATATGCAACATGAAGTTACCAATGGTCGGGACCCTATATGTAACATGAAGTTACCAATGGTCGGTACCCTATATGCAACATGAAGTTACCAATGGTCGGGACCCTATATGCAACATGAAGTTACCAATGGTCGGGACCCTATATGCAACATGAAGTTACCAATGGTCGGGACCCTATATGCAACATGAAGTTACCAATGGTCGGGACCCTATATGCAACATGAAGTTACCAATGGTCGGGACCCTATATGCAACATGAAGTTACCAATGGTCGGGACCCTATATGCAACATGAAGTTACCAATGGTCGGGACCCTATATGCAACATGAAGTTACGAATGGTCGGGACCCTATATGCAACATGAAGTTACCAATGGTCGGGACCCTATATGCAACATGAAGTTACCAATGGTCGGGACCCTATATGCAACATGAAGTTACCAATGGTCGGGACCCTATATGCAACATGAAGTTACCAATGGTCGGGACCCTATATGCAACATGAAGTTACCAATGGTCGGGACCCTATATGTAACATGAAGTTACGAATGGTCGGGACCCTATATGCAACATGAAGTTACCAATGGTCGGGACCCTATATGCAACATGAAGTTACCAATGGTCGGGACCCTATATGCAACATAAGGTTACGAATGGTCGGGACCCTATATGCAACATGAAGTTACCAATGGTCGGGACCCTATATGCAACATGAAGTTACCAATGGTCGGGACCCTATATGCAACATGAAGTTACCAATGGTCGGGACCCTATATGCAACATGAAGTTACCAATGGTCGGGACCCTATATGCAACATGAAGTTACCAATGGTCGGGACCCTATATGCAACATGAAGTTACGAATGGTCGGGACCCTATATGCAACATAAGGTTACGAATGGTCGGGACCCTATATGCAACATGAAGTTACCAATGGTCGGTACCCTATATGCAACATGAAGTTACCAATGGTCGGGACCCTATATGCAACATGAAGTTACCAATGGTCGGGACCCTATATGCAACATGAAGTTACCAATGGTCGGGACCCTATATGCAACATGAAGTTACCAATGGTCGGGACCCTATATGCAACATGAAGTTACCAATGGTCGGGACCCTATATGCAACATAAGGTTACGAATGGTCGGGACCCTATATGCAACATGAAGTTACCAATGGTCCGGACCCTATATGTAACATGAAGTTACCAATGGTCGGGACCCTATATGCAACATGAAGTTACCAATGGTCGGGACCCTATATGCAACATAAGGTTACGAATGGTCGGGACCCTATATGCAACATGAAGTTACCAATGGTCGGGACCCTATATGCAACATGAAGTTACCAATGGTCGGGACCCTATATGCAACATGAAGTTACCAATGGTCGGGACCCTATATGTAACATGAAGTTACCAATGGTCGGGACCCTATATGCAACATGAAGTTACCAATGGTCGGTACCCTATATGCAACATGAAGTTACCAATGGTCGGGACCCTATATGCAACATGAAGTTACCAATGGTCGGGACCCTATATGCAACATGAAGTTACCAATGGTCGGGACCCTATATGCAACATGAAGTTACCAATGGTCGGGACCCTATATGCAACATGAAGTTACCAATGGTCGGGACCCTATATGCAACATAAGGTTACGAATGGTCGGGACCCTATATGCAACATGAAGTTACCAATGGTCCGGACCCTATATGTAACATGAAGTTACCAATGGTCGGGACCCTATATGCAACATGAAGTTACCAATGGTCGGGACCCTATATGCAACATAAGGTTACGAATGGTCGGGACCCTATATGCAACATGAAGTTACCAATGGTCGGGACCCTATATGCAACATGAAGTTACCAATGGTCGGGACCCTATATGCAACATGAAGTTACCAATGGTCGGGACCCTATATGTAACATGAAGTTACCAATGGTCGGGACCCTATATGCAACATGAAGTTACCAATGGTCGGGACCCTATATGCAACATGAAGTTACCAATGGTCGGGACCCTATATGCAACATGAAGTTACGAATGGTCGGGACCCTATATGCAACATGAAGTTACCAATGGTCGGGACCCTATATGCAACATAAGGTTACGAATGGTCGGGACCCTATATGCAACATAAGGTTACGAATGGTCGGGACCCTATATGCAACATAAGGTTACGAATGGTCGGGACCCTATATGCAACATGAAGTTACCAATGGTCGGGACCCTATATGCAACATGAAGTTACCAATGGTCGGGACCCTATATGCAACATGAAGTTACCAATGGTCGGTACCCTATATGTTACACGGGACCCTATATGTAACGGAACGTTACCGAGGCCTCTCATATATTTTAAACAGAGTTTTCCTTTATATATGGTTGAGTTATTTAAAAGTTTTTCTTTGATATGTCCCAAAAATTAAAAGATGTTGAAACAAATTAGCAGTAATGAAGCAGTACTGAGTAGGCTACAAATGGTATTACAGGATGTTCATAAATTTTGGTTAAACCTTGAAAAATCGAACAAAATTTTATTGTTTAGATATTTTCATTTGGTTTGTTTTATAGTAATGGGAAATGTTTAAATTATTTTCTCTCTTGACAGGTACTTTTTAAAATAGCTAGTGGCTAGAGTGCTGGCATCGGTTTTTTAGCTTTTAGTCTTGAAATGCTAGTCAACTGGCTGTCTTTCAGAAAGCACATTTAATTCAATTTCTGCAGTGGCATAATGGTTAGTGTTGCTGCTTCTAAATAGCATGGTCAGAAGTTTGATTATTTGTTGGCTGGGTTTTTTGTTGAGTTGACATTGGCTTATTGGAGAGAGAGAGAGAATATATTTGATTTTGCTTTGCACACCGACACAATTATCAGATCAATAAAACACACAAAAAAATCACTAGTAGCAAAAGCCAGGGAGCATTGAGGAACCCTTTGGTTATCAAGTCGAGATGCTCCCTGATCTCAGCAGATTGAGATATAAGCGAAATCTATTAAGTGACACTGTTATAATTTGAGTACATTATGTAAAAAAGAGTTCAGTTCAAGTTTTTATCAAATGATAAAAAAAAAAAAATAAAAGAAAAAAAGGACGCATTGCTGTAGTTTTTTTTCAAAATAAATAACAGCAGTGTACATTGCTGGGCAGCCTGAGTATAAAAGATGTAAGGGGAGTGTATTCTGAAGATTAAATATTTGCACTAATTAATAGCATTTGTTAACTGGCATTTTGGGGTTCTATTCTAAAATGGTGTTGTTCTAGAGTTCTAAAGCAGGACATGTTGTTCTAGAAATTCATACCAAAAACATGACATTGTAGCAGCAGCCCTAAACCTTTGTGAAGTGGATTTGTATGCAACAATGTTGTTCCTAGTTCATTCTCAAAGTTTCTGGCAATTGGTATATGCCCAAAAGCTTTCACCAAGAGCCAAAGATTTAACTGTTGAGGTGTGCTCAACTTTTTTACTCTGCAATTGGTAATTTTGCTAGGGAACAGATTATCAGTTTGTTTAAGTCTAAATAATTGTGTTTGATTGCATAAGCATCAGCAGATCAGACAATTTTTCTATCTTGATTATGCATATACATAAGAGTCCTATTTGTACTGTTGTACGATGAAATAAAAATCATGAAAACACATTAAAATATGGTTATTCAATGTAAAAATTTAATCAGTCTTTATATTTTACCCGATCAACGATGGGTAAATCTGCTAGTAGAAAATAAAAGTTGTTTCTTAATCTGTTAAAGTACCACTAGTTAATGGACAAACTACAAAATCTAGCCATTGATGGGAGTTGATTGACAAATTGGGTAAACACTAAAATACTTAATTAAGGAAATTCTTACAAAAATATGAAAAACATTATTAAATTATGGAAATTGCAGAAATACAGAAATTTACAAAAATGCTTAGTTTAGCTCAGCTCATTTATGTAATTTTACCCAATCAGGTGTTTATGATTTTACTTAGTATTGACTTTCTTAAATATTTGTTTTTTTGCAATTTCCGTACTGGCACTAATTTAGTTGGTAGTTTTTTCATATTTTTCTGAATAAGGAATTCAGTTTTTAGAAATAATTTCTTTAATTTCATTTTTAAAATGAATTTTTGTATATCTGCTATTCATTAATTCCATGTTTAATGTGGATTTTCATAATTCCATAAATTTCTGTATTTTAGCAGTGTCCACAAATTGTTTATTATAAACTTTGGAATGGTAAATCTATAACAATGGAAAGTTCTAAGAGCAGTAAAGGTTTAAGTGCTGAAGATTTAAAAAGCCACTTGTATAGATCTCTACATTCAAGTGGTCTATTGAAACAACTGAAGGTGAGGTGACATGCAAAATTTGACTGTTTTGTGTTAAAGAAAGGCATTTGCTATTTTGGGATCAATGGCATTTTACCTTTTGAGGCTATTTTGATGTAAGACATTTCTGATTGGCCAATTTTAATGATGAATTTAAAAAAACTTGCACCTCCAGTCTATATTCCCCCACACTGTACACTGCCTTTGTGTAAGTGCCTTGCCACCTAAGATTCCAGCCTGTAATCATTGCATTTCATGGCAGTTGCACTCTTTACATGCCACAACGTCACTGCCAGAGTTCTTGCAGTTATGGCTTTATAAACACACATGAATGGTGACAACAAAATAGCATCCAAGGGCAAAATGCTGTTGATGGTCAAATAGCCACTTCCTTAAAATAAAGCTGAGAAATATGTTTGGTTATTGTTTGGCAGCCACAATCAAAAATGTTTTTAAAAGAAGAGAAGAAAAAGTTTACACCTTTACTTGGTACTGATTGCTTAATACATTATTTATCTGTTTATATTACAATAGAAAGCACAACACCGTCTGCAGGTTTTCTGCAATGTTGCTGTCACTTGCTCTTGTGTGCTAATCTATAATGATTGCATGAGATAAGATGCTTTTGCAAAAAAAATATCTTTCAAAACCAGGAGAGAATTTGGTGGTGTAGGTAAGATGAATTAAAGTTGGGCAACTTTAAGATAAGGAAATACAATTTTACAAAGTCATAAAAAAGACTCTAGGCTGCCTAATTAAATTATTGCAATTGCTGAAAATTTATGGTAATTAAATGACTATTCTTACCTGCATAATCGATATTATTACATATCAAAATGCATAGTTCAAATCAATTAAGTTATGCAATCGAGTGCTCATGTTAAAACTTTTTTATTGCATTCTGGAAATTTATGTGTTTCTGTGATTTCCATATTTTAGTTAATGGTTTTTTCATATTATTCTACTTTCATTTTTTTGTAGGAGTTTCCATTTCTTATTTTGGTATAAATTTCTGCCATTCTGTGTTTTACTATGAATTTCCATATTTTAGTGTTGCCCTTGACTTTGGATTTGTTGTCTCTTTCAGTTTTTATTTAGATTTATTTAGCTAACGTCTAGCCTAATATTGAGCATCAGAAAGAAGTTCTAAACAGACTTCTTTTGTTTAGCCTACACTGCTCTGTCTTGTGACATTGGTTTGAAAAGGTGTTGAAATAATCGAGATCAAAAGAACGGCGTTGGAAGAAGCCTGTGAGTTGTATTAAACTCTTGTATTTCAACTTGTGTTTTTTTTTCAGGGTCAACTGAGACAGAGTATGATCAATGAGCTTCGGGGTGGAAATAAATTGCAAGAAAAAGTCAAGCAGCCCTCTGATTTATTGAGTGCTACTATACGACAGAAAAAGTGTAAGAAGTATTTTTGATTATCTTTTAAGTTAAATTTGTGTTGCATCTTGATATAAAATGTGATTTATAGCTCAATATGATAAAATGCTGATCTATAAATGCGATAAAACGTATGCTTGATTAATATGAAGATAAAATGCTGATAACATATGACAAATGTGTGATGTTTTTAAGTTTTATGTGCAATATGCATCGTCATGTAAAATGTAATAGACTGATGCATTTGAACACAACCTTCAACTGTATCCATGGTTCCACTAAATTTTTGACAACTTGGGAGTGAATTCAGAAATTTTAAGTATGTGCTGAAGATTAATTGATTACGATTGCCCTACTTGTGAATTAAACTAATTTATCAAAAAAACGTCATTTCTTCTGCCAAAGTGCAAAAGTTGGTGCCTTTAATAACACTTTGCTAAGCTGTTTAAAAAGTGGAGCTGCTGTCAGTTTAAAAACATATCTTGAATGAGGAATAGAAAGTGTTGAAATATTTGGGAAAAAAGAACTGTGCAAAAAAAGTAGTAGAAATTCGAGAAAAAGTGACCGAGTACTGGCAATGGTGCTGGCTTTTGTGGAGGAAGTTATGAGAGTCATATGTGCGTATCAGCCCAAGGTGGGCTGATCAGGCTATCAGAAAGACCAACTTTATAATGTAATGGCATATGACTGGAATTCACCAAACCCTGGTGACATAATTTTTGGAGACTCTAGTAGACCTGTTGGTAGTTTTGAGTCTGAGTGGTAGATATGAAATTGGAAAAAAAAGATTTGGAGGGAAGAGGACTGCTTAAGTTTTTTGATGGAAAGGCATTGCATTAGGCAAACACTTGGTTTCAAAAGATACGGTAAACCAGAGGAAAACAAGATACAGTATGGGTGGAAATGAGATTAATTTTTTGTTGGTTGTTAGAAACAGCAGAAAGTGTTTGAAAGATGTGAAAGCGGTCTCCTGGAAATTGCAACATTGGCTGGTAGTAACAGATATAGACAAAAGGAAGTTGGGAAAGTAGTGAAGAACAAACTAAGAAGGAGGGTTTGGAAGTTGAAGGAAAACAATATCAAAGCAAAATTTCAAGGAAGAGTTTAAAAATTGGTTTATGTTGATGTGCCGAATACGCTAATGCTTTTAAAAATGATATCTTAAAAGCATGTGATGGAGTATGTGGAAAGAAGAAAAACAGAAGGAATCGTGGTGATACATGTTGGTGGAATGAGAAGGAAGCAGTATGACAAAAGATGGCATATAAAAAGATGGGCATAGATTGACTGGAGAAAAACAAGGGTAGATACAAAATTACGAAAAATTGAACAAAGAAAGTCATTGCTCTCTCTGTGAGGAAAGAAGGTGAAAAAGATTAAACAAAATTGAGCCAAAAACCAAGTAACATGTTAGAACTAATGAACTTCATGAAAAAAGATGAGAAAGATATTGAAGGAGGACAACTTTTGAGGTGAAAGGATGAAAAGTTAAATTTTAGTGAAAAAGACAGAAAAAAAATATGGAAAATCAGGTGTAGGAAATCATGAAGAAAGAGATTAATTGGTATCACATGACAAAAACTAATATGGAGAAGAAAACCTTTGAAAAGGTTACCTGAAAAGAAATAGCCTTATTAAAAAAGTAATGAAATCAAGGAGGGCATCTGGATCTTCTAAAGTATGTGCAGAGATAGTATCTGGCAGTGGAGAAGTAGGGATTAGTATGATGAGAACAGGTGGAGGAATGGCAGACGCATTGTTGTGGGAAGAATGTAAGAGGAATATAGAGATAAAAGAAAACGTATTAGTGTTTTGTCGATTAGAAGGCTTTTAATAGAGTTCCAAGAGAGGTGATGGAGTGAGTGATAAGGAAGAGAGATTTACTAAAAGTAATTGTGACAGTGGTAATGAGCCTCCATCATGGGGCAAAGACAAAATTTAGACTTATTTGAAGAATTTTGGGTGCAAGTTGGTGTGCATCAAAGATCTGTGTTGTTGCAGCTGCTTTTTGCTATGATGGTGGATGTTATTACTAAGCATGCAAAAGAAGGTTGGTCAAATGAAATTTTGTAGGCTACCACCTTGGTTTTAATAAAAGAGAGCAAAGAGAATAGGAGAGAAAAGTTTTTGAAATGAAAAGAGGTGTTTGAGAGCAAGGAGCTGAATGTTAACCTCAAGTAGACCAAAGTGATGGTAAGTGGTTCTAAAGGAGAAATGGTCTAGAGGGAAGTCTATCCCAGTGCCAAGTGTGGCAAGAGGGTAATGGAGAATTTAGTCCTGTGTACGAAATAAAGAAAATGAGTGCATAGTAGATTTGCAAAAATGAAGAGAATGTCTTCAACTCTTGTCAAAGGTTTTATTTGTGAAGAATGTGTCGAGGCAATAAAAAGAATTGTGAAACCAGATGAAGAATTTCCGTTTTATGACCAAGTGGAGTTTGTAGATAATTTTTGTTACTTGGGAGACAGGTTGAATACCAGTGGTGGAAATGAAGCAGTAGTCACAGCAAGAACAAGAGTTGGTTGGGAAAAATATAGAGAATATGGGAGTTGTTTCATGGAAGAAAGCTTTTGTTGAAAATGAATGGAAGGATTTTTCAGATTTTGAGATTGGCAATGAATGCTGTACGTGAGCGAGACATGGTATCTGAGGAAAAACAAAATGGTGATTTGAGAAGAGCTGAAAAAAGGGTACACAGGAGCAAGGTGTGGAGTTAAATCAATGAGAAAACAAGCATCTATGAACTTGTGGATATGTTGGGGTTGAAAAAACTTTGGGCAGACTAATCAAAGCAAATGGAGTTTGATGGCATGGACATGTTTTCCAAGGGATAATGTTGACATGTTGAGAAGAGCTTTAGGTTTTGAAGTGGTTGGAAGAAGAGAGCATGAGTGACCAAAGATGACATTGAAAAAGCAAGTAGAGGAATACATTGAGTGGATTAGACTAAAAAAAGATGCCTCTGACAGAACAAAGTAGCCAAGCGCAATGCGGTGTATGAACTTTCCAGGAACATGAGGAGATGATTCTGGGCACCTCTGTTGATGAAAATAAAATCAGCTTTTTTGGCATGGAGTTTGCTTTTGCTCTCTTAAATTTCCAATTGACCTAACTAAATTGGTCTTAGGGAAACCATAAACTAGATTGATTGCGAATTTTCAAACAACGGCAAGTGTACTCTTGATGTTTTGTGATTGGCCGGCCAATTCTTTGTTGCTGTGAAAATCTGAAAAATTCGTATTTATACACAAGTATGTCAAAGTACATAGTATTGGAAAAAATTAAGCAATAGAATTGCTTTCAAACAATTGAGTTAAGGGTCCACCAGTGATAATTTAAAATTCTCATTAATAGGGATTATTTCCTCAAGGACTTCTTCTTCTTTCAACTTCTTCCTATTCGGGGTTGCCACTGCACGAAAGTATTTTCCATTTTTCCTGATCGATTTCATCTCCTTCCTTAGCTCCAACTCTTTCCATGTCTTCTCTTTCCAAATCCATCCACCCTGGCCTTCCTCTTTTCCTTCTACCTGGCACCGCCATTTCTATCATTCTTTTTCCCAGGTAGCCTTCTTCTCTCCATTTCACCTGTCCATACCAGCGTAGCCTTGCATTTTTAAATTGGTCTCCTAGCCTTGTGATTTTCGCAGTCCCTCTCACGTATTCGTTTCTTATCTTGTCTTTTCTTGTCACTCCCAGTGCTCATCTCACCATTTTCAACTCTGCAACTTCCATTTTTCCCACCTCTCTTTCCATCACTGCCTCCGTTTCTATTCCATAAAGCATGGCTGGTCTAACAACACTCTTGCACATTTTACCCTTAGCCCTTGCTGATAATTTCCTGTCACACAGAACTCCAGACACCTTCTTCCAACTCATCCAGCCCGCTTGGATCCTTCTCTATTCTTCTTCACATCTTCCATCGCTACTAACTGTCGAGCCCAGAGATTTGAAGTTTTTCACTCTCTATCTTTTCTCTTTGCAGCTTCAACTCTTCTCCATCATTCACATCCCCAGCCTTCAAGTGCTAGGTCTTGCTCTGGCTCACTTTCAAGCCTCTTCTCTCCAGTGCATTCCTCCACATCTCCAGATCATCCTCAAGCTCCCTGTGACTTTGTCTAGACAGCACTATGTCATCTGCAAACAGCATATCCCATGCTGCATCTTTCCTGATGTCCTCTGTCAGCTTGTCCATGATGATGGCAAAAAGGAATAGGCTGAGTGCTGAGCCTTGGTGAAGTCCAATACTTACCTTGAATTCCTCAGTCAACCCTGCTGCACTTCTCACAGTTGTTGCTCCGTCATACATGTCCTTAATAATCCTTATGTAGCACTCTGATGTTTCAGCTAACTGCAAGCATTCGCACAGTTCCTCTCTGGGTACTCTGTCATATGCCTTATCCAAGTCAATAAAGGCACAATGCACTGCCTTCTCGCTTTCAGTCCACTTTTCCAACAGCATCATCAAACAGAAGATTGCATCAGTGGTACTCCTTCCTGGCATGAACCCAAATTGTTGCTCAGCGATTGTCACCTCCTTCCTTATCCTTGCTTCTATTACCCTCTCCCACAGTTTCATAGAGTGACTCATCAACTTGATCCCCCAATAATTTCCACATTCTTTGATGTCTCCTTTGCCTTTGTACAAAGGTACAAGCACGCTCTTCCTCCATTCATCTGGCATCTTCTCCCCTTGTAGGAGTCTATTGAAGAAGTTCACTAGAAACTCCACACCTTTATTCCTTAGAGCAATCCATACTTCCACTGGTATGTCATCAGGTCCTTAAGCCTTTCCCTTCTTCATCTTTTTCAACCGTGTCCTGACTTCTTCTCCAGAAATATCTTTCATGTCCCTTTCTCTCTCTTCTGTTCTCATTTCTTTTCTCTCTCTAGGGTTTTCCTGGTTGAGTAAGTCGTCAAAATACTCCTTCCATCTCTGTTTCACTTTCTCTTCTTCCATCAGTATCTCTCCAGTTTTACTCTTGATTACTCTTACTTGTTGTACATCCTTGCTTTGTCTGTTTCTCTGCTTTGCTATCTTAAACAACTCATTTTCTCCCTTCTTTATTTCCAATTTTTCGTACAGTTCCTTGTATGCCTTGTTTCTTGCCTTTGCCACTTTTCTCTTAGCTTGTTTTCTTGCAGTTTTGTAGGCCAACTTGCTTGCATCATCTCTCGTGGTATCCCATACCTTTTTAGCATTTTTCTCATCCTTCAGTTTCTTCTGGACTTCCTATTTCCACCACCACGTCTCCCGTCTACCTGCCATGCTAATTTTTTTTAATGTTTCACCCAATTCCATTCTGGCAATGCTCCATATCATCTCTGCTACTCTTTGCCAGTCTTCCTTTCCACCAAGTATTCCGCTTTTAATCACTTCCATTTTAAATTTGTTCTTCACTTTCATTATTTCCTCAGGGACTATTTAATTTAATTGCAAACATCACTAGTGGAGCTGGCTTTTTACCACATGGAGAATGCATTGCTCTGCTAGTGGTAATTCCATGTTGTCGATTAGATTGTCATTTTTCATTTATCACCAGTGGAGAAGCTTGGATTTTGTCAAGAAAGATTAGTCTTATTAAATAAATTGTTTTGCAAACTTCAGCTGCTTACATTAACCTGTCTACAATATACAAAGTAACTGTGCGAGTAGCGAGGATAAATGCCAAGCGGTTATAGCCTTTGCTCTTACCTGCTTACTCAAAGAAAGAGAAAACATTTAATGTGGGTTACACGAACATTTGTGAATAGGAGACAATGAACAAATCAAATGGAATGCAAACTGCAGTATTTTGCTATGCAGTTAGCATGTTAGAAGAGACTAATTGCCACAGCGAGTGCACTCTTTTGACATCGGACAATTGCCCGTTAGCTGCCAGAATGTCACACTATTTTTGTTTTTGCGCGTAATAGAGAAAATTTAGCATTTTTCGTAGGTTGTATTCAGGTGACAAATTGAGTGGTGATTTATCACAACGTCTTGTTAAATGTCATTGAAATTATCACTGACATTGAGATCAAGAAGTTATCACTGACTGCTCTGCTACTAGCAATCTAAAGCAGTCACTTACAGACCATTTTTCCTCGGTGAGAATTTTAGAACTTCTGGCGATAATTTTAAAATTGTTACTGGCGAAATTATCGCCTACCTGCTCCACCTATGTGAATTCAAAATTATCACTAAATTTTACTGGTATCTGTTGTGACCAGGGCTGGGGAGTTGGAGTCAAAGAGTCGGAGTCGGGGCATTTTTGGGGCTTCAGGAGTTGGAGTCGGCAAAAATTGGCCGACTCCGACTCCTCAAAAACCCTATATTGTTTCTTTATCAAAACAATAGCAGGTAAAGTTTGGTTTTCTAGCATATCACGCAAATTCGCAACTAAAAAAGAATTCATTTTTAATGGTAAAGATGCTGTTTGTATCACCCGGCTGCCACAGCAGTTGGATGTACGTCTCTAGCAGTTTGATTTATATATAAATGGTAAAAGAAAATGTAAGAATATTTGCTATTAGTATTAACAAGCAGGAGTCGGAGTCGGATCTTTCATATTTCCAGGAGTCGGAGTCGGAAGTTCAGACCACCGACTCCCCAGCCCTGGTTGTGACAATATAAAATTACTTCTGGTGGAGCCTTAACCTTAGCCTCCAAAAAAAGTCCAAGAATAGTTTCCAAAAAAAAATGTTCTTTTAGAATGGTTAATCTTCCAAAAAAGTTGTGAAATTTAGTGTGCGCATGATCATAATCAAAAAATGATTTGAATATTGGATCTCCAAAAAAAGGTGTTGAAGTTCAAATATTTATTTAAATTTACATATCTAATAGCTTGCTCTACCATATTTGATAAACGTGGCAATGAAATATTGCATTTGAAAAAGCAAAAAGCTGCATTATGCAATTCCTACTTACAGCTCAAAGCATCATAACTTGTAAGGTTTGAATGCTTAGCAATCGGTTCTAAGCTGCAAAAAGTTTGCAAAAGCTGTCTTAGTGATCAATATTGCTCATTTGTTTAAAGTAATTGAAATTTGCACTTTGGCAAGAGTGGTAACTCTTTCCTTTGATAAACCTGCTAGGTATCACTCATTGTTGGGCAGCACACACTCAATTTTCAGCTCTTCGCCAAGCGTTTTGAGCGCACGACAAATTGTCAAAAGGCTTTAAAGGAAACTACTTTTTGTTGTACGGTGCAGCTTGCGCTGTGAATTAAAGTCTCACAAATCAGCAGTCCTGTACTGTTTTGCCATACTGTTTTGGTGATGCGAATATGGTGGTAGCTGTTTTTTAATCTGTTTTATTGCGTAGCTCACAACTGGATTCATCAAGCGATTGACAACCTTGTGTATCTCCATTTGAAGCAAAATCGATATCAGTATTCGCTATCGTTATTTCAACAAGAATCCTGTGTTGAGTCGTATACGGTATTAATATTACAGAAATTTTCTTAAAACATATACAGTGTTATCATTATTTTGTTGAATAGCATTTTTTCTGAAAAATAGGATTTAAATTTTTAAAACAGTTAAGTGATAAAATTGTGTCATGGCTAGTGATGGGACGATACCAAAGTTTTTTTCGATTGCGTTTCCGATGGCGATACCAATAAAAAGTTACGATTCGGATACTGATCCGATTCTTTCCTTTTGAAATAAACATAGCTTAGAGATGAGAGAAAAAACATGTTGTATATGGATTAATTCTGTTCATTTCTAGGTAATGATTAAACCTGTCACACAAAATCACATTAGAAAAATCAAAAAATATGTTGAGGTAAAGATGCAATAAAGTAAATTGCATACTGTTATTCTGGCTACCAGGTATTTTTTGATAAATTCATTTTATTTAGCTCTTCTAATAAGAGCTAAATATAATGAAAGTAAATTGTATCGCTTTTAGGGAGAAAAATCGTGTTTCGGGAAATGACTATATTTTATCTGATTAATTTTGTTCTGATAAAAATAAGCTATCTCATCATAAGCTGTTTTGTTTATACACTTATTATGATCAAATTTCAATGAAAAAGTTAGTTAGGGTGGTTTGAAATAAAGGAATGCCAAAATTGTTTGTAAAACCTGTACAAGATGTGAATTCTTTTTGGAAAATTATGGTAATGATTACAATTACCAAAAGGCAGTTCTATCATGAAAACTAACCATGTCTAGTGTCTTATCAACCTTAACATTTTTATAAAGATGCATGAATAAGAATCTTTTTTCGAATAACGCTTTTTTCATAAAAATATCGATACCAATTCCCATTCCGATTACTGAAAAATCATCGATTCTTTCGATTTTCGAACCGATTCCGATTAATCGTCTCATCTCTAATCATGGCATAGGTTACTCGTTTCGAGTTCAACATCTCGAAAATTTTGGTATTGAAGTGGATAACTTGCATTTCAGCCATCGTTAATGGACGATTTGCTTCAACGCATCGGATTGCAGCCTTCAGATCTTGATATTAGTGTTGAAACTCCAAGTAGCTCATTGTCGGAAGATTTCAGTCATCTAACTTCAACTCCCAATCAACAAATCAATCATAAAGACCCGGGAATAGTTCTGTGGATGATTTTGGACAAACTTTCGTCGTTAGCTGCTTCTAAATCTCTGCCTCCTGTTGATAAAGTGAAGCAGGCTTCAGAAAAACCTTTGACCTTGGGTGAGATTGTTGGGGCCACATCGTAATGACTGTTTTTTTACAACATCTTATAATTAGTGTGAGAAGTAGTTTCATTTTTTAAAGCGGTTTTCATTTGACTCTATTTTAGCATTTTTTAAGGAAAGTAAAAAAAATTTTGTTTCTCTATTTAGTTTTATGCGCTCAGCAAGAACAGCAAGAGTGCTGCGCGCATAAAACTAAATAGAGAAACAAAGAGGTTTTCACGCTACGCCTGCAATCTCCGCCTAATGGAAACCGGCCTTAAAGCTTAATGAATTATGTACTGCAGGTGAAAAACTTAAAGCAATCGATGAAGAAATGGAATTGAAGGCAACCCAGACACCTCGTGATCCTGCGATCGCTATTAGTTCCTATACTTCTGCAGTTAGAAGGGCTGAGGAAGATGCCGAAAGAAGAGCGAAAGCTCACTTTGAGCAGTGGAAGGCATTAGAACTGGTTCAGATGAAATTAGAAGAATCGAAAAGAGCCAAAGAACATGTGAATATTTTTGTCACAAAATTTGTACTAAACTACTCAGCTTTGCCTCAACTCATAATTGTGGGATGGCTGGGTTGCCCATACACCATATAGTAGCACCACTTCTGTAACTAGCAGAGCTTCACCAATAATTGCCACTTTAACGTCATGAAGTGACTGCTTTTTATGTGGTGATTCACGATTTTTAAATAATGTTAAGGTTGTCATTTCAACTTTCTTCATATTTTACATATACCATTCACTCAGGTTGATAAAAGACTCAAAGAGTTGGAAGAAGATTATCAAGCTAAACGAGTGGCGTTACAAAATAGAGAAAAATCAGCTGTTTCACGTCTGCAGAATCAAAAAGAGGTGAGAGAATTGTTGTTTTTTGTTTCAGCTAGCGATTCCTTGGCATGTGAAAAAATTTACTGTATTTTTTCACATGCCAAGGAATCGCTAGCTGAAACTTAAGTGTAATATCTGCACGGTTTTTTGTTGTTGTCATTGCTACTCTTTTTCTCTTTCCTTTTTTCTAAGACACATGAAGCGATTATTCAGATTCACAACGAAAACATAGTCCAGGTCAATGGAGAAAAAGCGGCAGTCTATTTTGAAACAAATTACAGACTGGTTGCCTACCAAAAGCAAGAGTGACATCATTGGCGGATGCTCTAGTAATTCGTTTTGCAACATTCTAGGCGAGCAGCTTTTCTATTTTTCCTGGTAGAGCATGGGAAGTACTGTTTTTTTCCTTTGTACGCTTGCAGAAACAATCTTTTACATTTTTAGGTTGTGCCTGGTACTTCTTGACTGCAGAGGGTAGTAGTTTATTTTTGAACCGTTTTGTCATGCAAGTGATACTTTTTGTGTTTCGTGCCTTGTCAGGTCTTGGAAAGAGAAATGCACGAGCATCGGCAAACTCTTCTTCGTGAAATCGATGAAATTCGCAGCAGGGAAGAAGCATTGCATAAAAGAGAAGAAATTGTTCATGAGATTGTGAGTTGTCTATTTTTGAATAGTTTATTGAAGTGCATTGACGTCTCTGTTTTATTTTTGCAATGTCGTGCTCTAGGTAATTTGCATTGAGGTGTGCTTCTGTTGTAAGACATCTTTTGTCAATTATTTGGAAGTTTGTAGAGCTGTCATACTGATGATCCTGACATAATCGTGTGGAGAATTTCTCTTTATTCATTAAATTTCGCATAGCCAAATATCTATCACCTAAACTGTGCTGATGAGTTCAAACTATATATTGTAGGTTTATGTAATTTATTTGCAATACAGAGTCTTATTTGAATCGCAATCATTCTTGCAAGCTGTTGGGTCGCAGAAAAATGGCTAAAAAGGGGTTAGTTATCATCGCAGTGTGCAAACTGTAGTTCCCAAAGTTAATTCATGCTTCCGCGAAAGGATGTTTCTTAGGGCCTGCGACATGCGCTTACAGATTGGTCAATCGAAACAGAAAACGGTCTTTGGTTTAAAAACTCCGCCCTTTTTGGGGGTTAATTTCTAAAAATAGCAAAGATCCTTTAAAATAGCGGTTCTTAACGGGATCCCCGGTGAAAAATTTTGGGGTCCCCAAAAGGATGGCCAAACTGTATTCTTTTAACCCTCAAATGCACAAACAACAACAACCGCCACTCTGACTAATAATGACAGTGGTTTTACAGTACCATGCTGCCTATAGTCAAACGTACGCCGTGTCACATCGTTCTAGTGGTGAACAAATTATTTGTTTTAGTCTGATGCAACAGGTCTTCATTTTTAGTTTTTTACTACATATTATGATGCAATAGACCAGAGTAAGAAAAACAATCCCACTGCCACACCTGTTTCAAGGTTTTGTAATAGAATGACTGACATTTTTCACTTCCAGATTTAAAAATTAGTTAGGTGGATAAAGCTATGTAATGGTGATCTTTTATTAAGAATGCGGTTATCTAAGCTTAGATAATAGCATTGAAGAAGTGGTTGAAAACTGACGGCAGTAGCTAAGATAATTCTGGTGAGAATGATGCAACTAACGCCTCTGGAGAAGCATATGATCATCCAACTAGTTGTTTCTGTATTGAGGGTTAAACATTAAATCCCTAGTCATAAGATAATATTTAATAAAGCATTTGAAGGTTGAAGTATAAAGGTTGAAGTTGCGGCACTTTCTCTTCTAGCTCTGTCCACAACCCCACTGCGTGAAAGGAAGAAACAGAAAACTTCTTCAAGTACCGCGGGATATCAGAGTGTCTAATTTTATCCCAGCAGCTTTCTGGTATCTAATTGCTAGTTGCTACCGGCTTGGATAGAATTTTATAACTTAAGCAATGAAAGATCGGAGGGAATTTAAGACAATCACTAAGCCTGTTTCCTTTTAGTATTTGCTATATCATTTCTACATTTTACATGCGATTACCACGAAAGTGAATTTGTATGATTTAGTCACTTTTGGTATAATTAAGACTTCAATTAGTCATTGTTTTCGCTTCCTTAAGTCATAATCATTTTGTTTACTAATGGCTGCAAAAAATAGACAAAAATAAGTTTCTGGGACAATTCTTACGTTCAGTATGGTTTCACAAAAGTTATTGGTTGTGATAAACTTGGCAATGCTCAGTGCACATTGTGCAATACCATTTTGGGCAACGATTCCTTAAAGCCTTCAAAGTTGAAGAGGCACAAGGAACTGAAGTATAAAGAGAATACGGACTCAGTTGAAATATTCAAAGCGAAAAGAGCTCGTTATGAGAGGGAAACGCTCCCTGCGTTAGGCTTTTGCCCAACTTCTCAACCACTCCTGCGCGCTTCATATGAAGTTTCTTTGATAATAACAAAAGCAAAAACACCTCGCACAGATGGTGAGAAACTAATAAAGCCAAGTGCGGTAAAAGTGGCACAAATATTACTTGGCCGAAACAAGGCCAAAAGAATGGACTCAGTTCCCTTGTCCGATGACTGTAAATAACAGGATTGCAGATATAGCAAATGACATTTTGAGTCAGCTTATTGCTCAAATCCAAGATAGCCCATGTAGAATGAGTCTTCAGTTTGATGAAACAACGGATATCAAGTCAATAAGCCAATTAGTAGCAGTACGTGAGTTTTGTTTAAGAAAACGCTATTGTGGACGAGTTTTTATTTTGTCGAGAAATGGAGAGAACTAGAGCTAAGACGTCGATCTTGTTAACGCATTTCTTCGTGAAAACTCAATAGCATGGAATAAAGTGGGATCATTATGCACAGATGGTGCGCAAGCTATGATAGGGCATCGATCCGGTTTTGTAGTCCCAATGAAACAAGTTGCTCCGCATATAGTATCAAATCATTGCGCTATTCATAAATACGCCTCAGCTTGTAAGACACTCCCTCTTGAGTTGAAAAATGTTCTTGGATTCTGTAGTAAAGGCTGTGAATTTCATTCGTGGCAGGGCCGTGAATTCCCGATTATTCAAAGCATTTTGCGACGACCTTGGAAAGGAGCATCAGTACCTTATTTTCCACACCGAAGTGCAATCATTATCGCGGGGAAAAGTGCTCTCCCGTGTTGCAGAACTTGTCACTGAAGTTGCCGCGTTCCTTCGTGAGCATGGGTCAGTGGAACTTGCTACATTATTTGATGACAATAGATTCCAATTGAAGGTCTTTTATTTGGCAGACGTATTTGGTCTTTTGAATGAGTTCAGTTATTCTCTGCAGGGAAAAAAACAAATCTCAGATAGAGGCTGCAGAGAAGGTTTCCGCCTTCAAAAAGAAGTTATCCCTATGGAAAAAGAGAGTAAGAAACCAGAATTTTGCTATGTTTTTACTGTTGGACAGTAAAATTGGTGATCAGGAAACGAACAAATGGCTGACTGCTTTAATTGATGATTACATAAGCAACCTCGAGAAAAAAATGGAAGATTACTTTGCAACATCTGAATCTTCTTCAGCATGGATTCAGCAGCCTTTTATTGCTAAGATGAACGACAATGAGCAGCTCAACCTTCATGAGCAACATCTAAAATTGCAGAGTTCTCCAGCTGCAAAGACCAAGTTCAGCTCCTCCTCACTGATAGAATTTTGGTGCAATATGTTGCAAGAATATCCTGAATTGGCAAAATGAGCTCTGGAAGCATTAATTTCATTTCGAACAACATACCTCTGTGAAGCTGTCATGTTTGCTCTAGTTAATATCAAAACTAGGTACCGTAATCGCCTTAGAGTTACAAATGACATGAGAATTGCTCTCAGCAATATTAACCCCCGTATTGATGAGCTTGTTTCGAAGAGACAAGAACAGAAGTCATACTGACTATCATTTGCGTTGTGTTTTGCCGAGTAAATTGTGACATTCCTCTAACCTCTTGTGTTATGCTTTCATAAAGAGAGTTTTTTTAATTAATTAGAGGTCCAGTAGTAAACAACTTATCCGCCTTATCACAATAGCGTTTGTTCTTTTAACATACACCTCCTTTGCAGGTTGCACAGACAAAGGGTTTCCAAGCCAATATCTTTGGGAATAGGGGTCCCAGGGGTGGAAAGGTTAAGAACCACTGCTTTGAAGGCTCCGCGCCTGGCCCGTGGTACTACTCTGCTTAAGTTAAATGGGCCTTCCTGGTGCATAGACCTTTGCCTACCTCTAATAATGGTAAATATCATGTAAGATAGGGTTTGGCGGTTTCAAAGATGGTGGTTTTTCTCGAGCTTCTTGCACGTATTCGTGATACAAGTAAGACATTCATACGCCAGCATAATACGTTGTGATTACTTACTTACTTCATGATGAATTTTGTATTGTATTGTCATTTTCACAAACTGATTAATTTCTTCACCTGCAATGTTTTACTATTACAGGAGTTGCTTAGACGAAATGAATTGAAAATACTGGAAAAACGTATGAGCGAGTTTGCAGACAAAAATGGAAAACCGACTGTATCTGAAAAAGAGACGTCCCCAGTTATTCAACCTGCACAACCAAGACCGATTGGTAAGTTCTTTTACTTATGTACTGTATCATTGCGCAAAGGTAATGCACCAATCAACAGCCCCTCAACGTGGTGATACGGTCTCCGACTCCGTTTGGGTTGGGTCGAAATGGCTGTTGGACTTCCCGAGGGTCCCAGTTACCCCAGGCACTCCTCTTCATTTTTTCGCTATGCTGCCCCCTGAACGACTGCAGAAGGGCAGCACACAGCTTCCTTAAAATCGGTCCCCTGTTTTCTCTTTCTCTTTTCTCCTGCCCTTCTCTTGCCCGTCTTTGTCTCCTTCTCTTGATGAGCGGTAATGTTCATCCCAACCCTGGCCCCCATCTTTCCCTGCTCTGTGTGCGCTAGAAATGTGACCTGGCGAGGCAAGTCAGTGCAATGCTGCACCTGCGCTCCAAATGGGTCCATCTAAGGTGCTCACAACTTTCCCTTTTCAAATTCAGAGCTCTTGACAGCTCTCACTCTTGGAGCTGCCCTCCATACTGTGTCCCCACTCGTAACCACTCGTAACACTGTGACTCTCCTCCGACACGTATACCTCCACTATACAATCTAGCCCTTTGTCTGCTAATACAGCACTCCCGCCCCACTTTCGTCTTCAAACTTCTTATCCCCGTCGGCCCATTCTGTATATTCTCCCTCTGCCCCCTCAACACCGTTCCTTGCTCCTGGCTATCCTTCTTTGCCTCTTGCCTCCTCTCCCCCCTGACTTTCTCAGGGTTCTCCAATGGAATGTTCTAGGTCTTCGAGCCGGGAGCCCTGAACTACTTCACTTTCTTTCGTCCCATCCTGTTGACCTTATTTGTATCCAGGAATCCAATCTTAACTCATCTTCCTCTTTCCCGATTCCTGGATTCTCTGCTCTGTGCTCTGATTGCACCCACTCCTGGTCTGGCATTCTCTCTCCTGATGCCACGCATGCTAGCGGCAATGTCATCATTTTCGTCAGGCAGGGCCTATCTTTCTCTGAACTTTCTACCACCTCTCTTTCTTCGCTTGATCCCTACTCTGATTATGTAGGGGTAAACATCTCTTTTAACAACTCCTCCTCGCTCTCATTTCTTAATGTGTATTTCCCCCTATTTGCTCCTCCCTGATGGATGGCAGAACCGACTCCTTTTCTCCCTCCATTTTTCCTGCCTCCAGAAATCTTTTCATTCTGGGGACTTCAATTGCCATCGCCCCCTCTGGGACTCAAGAGGTACTCCCGACCCCGGAGGAGGTACGGGGAGGAAGGGAGGAAGTATTTGACTGGGTCATCTCTTCTAACCTCCCCCTCAGTGACCCTGGCACACCTACCCTTCTACATCGCTCCACTGGCAGTCGCTCCTCTCCTGACATCTCCTTTGCTCCCTCTTCTCTTGCCCTTTCTTGCTTTTGGGAGGTGCTTCAGGACCTGGGTTCTGACCATCTACCAATTCGTCTATCTGTCCCTCTCTCCCCAGTCTTTTGTCCCAGCAAGCGCCCCCCTTCCTTCAACTTTCAGAAAGCTCGCTGGGATGGCTTTGCCTCTTACTTTGAATCGCACTGTCCTTCTGCAGAGGAATACTCATCTCTTTCTCTTTCCTCTGCTGCTGCTCTTTTCACCTCTTTGGCAATGAATGCGGCCAAATTTTCCATTCCTTTCGGCCGCATCAAACGTTATCCTAAAGCCTGGTGGTCTGCTGAGGTGGAAAGTGCGGTTAGTGAAAGACGCAAGGCTTTTGCTGCCGCTCACAGAAGTGATGAAGATCGCCAGGCTTACATCTCCGCCTCTCGACACGCCTCGTCAGTCATCGCCAAGGCCAAGTCTGAGGCATGTGGTAGGAGACAGAACGTTGTTGTGTGCTTATAGATAACGAGATATCGTGAAATGAAAGCCATGCTTGTTGATTTCAATTCTCGTTGACGAAGGTGCCCTGACTGCACCAATCAACAGCCGCCTCAACGTGGTGGTGCGGTCCCCGGCCCCGTTTGGGTTGGGTCGAAATGGCTGTTGGCCTTCCCGAGGGTCCCAGTTACCCCGGGCACTCCCCATTCATTTTTTCGCTATGCTGCCCCCTGAACGACCGCAGAAGGGCAGCACACAGCATCTTTAAAATCGGTCGCCTGTTCTTACTTTTTCTTCACTCCTGCCCTACTCTTGCCCTCCTTCGTCTCCTCATTCTTCTTCTTCTCCTGATGAGCGGTAACGTTCATTCTAACCCTGGCCCCATCTTTCCTTGCTCTGTGTGCGCTGGAAATGTGACCTGGCGGGGCAAGTCGGTGCAATGCTGCGCTTGCTCCAAATGGGTCCATCTAAGGTGCTCACAACTTTCTTTATCTAATTTCAGAGCTCTTGGCAACTCTCACTCTTGGAGCTGCCCCCCCTGCCGTAACACTGTGACTCCCCCCTCCTCGGACTCCTCCGGCACGTATACCTCCACTGTGGAATCTGGCCCCCCCTCTGCTAAGGCTGCACTCTTGTCCCACTCTCGTCTCCAAACTTCTTATCCCCCATCTGCCCATCTTATATCTCCTTCCCCTACCCTTCCACCACCGTCCCTTGCTCCTGGCTATACTTCTGCACCTCCTGCCTCCTCTCCTCCCCCTGACTCTCTCAGGGTTCTTCAATGGAATGCTGGAGGTCTTCGAGCCAGGAGCACTGAACTACTTCACTTTCTTTCATCCCATCCTGTCGATCTTATCTGCATTCAGGAATCCAATCTTAACTCCTCTTTCTCTTTCCGGATTCCTGGATTCTCTGTTCTGCGTTCTGATCGTACTCACTCCCGGTCTGGCATTCTCTCTTCTGATGCCTCGCATGCCAGTGGCGGCGTTGTCATTTTCGTCAGACAGGGCCTATCCTTTTCTGAACTTTCTACCACCTCTCTTTCTTCGCTCGATCCCTACTCTGATTATGTAGGGGTCAACATCTCTCTAAACAAATCCTCCTCGGTGTCATTTCTTAATGTGTATTTCCCCCTATTCGCTCCTCCCCAACGGATGGCAGAACCGATTCCTTCTCTCCCTCAATTCTTCCCTCCTCCAGAAATCTCTTCATTCTGGGGGACTTCAATTGCCATCACCCGCTTTGGGACTCAAGAGGTACTTCCGACCCCCGTGGGGAGGAAGTATTCGACTGGGTCATCTCCTCAGACCTCCTCCCCCTCAATGACCCTGACACACCCACCCTTCTCCATCGCTCCTCCGGCAGTCGCTCCTCTCCTGACATCTCCTTTGCTCCTTCTACTCTTGCTTTTTCTTGCTCCTGGGAGGTGCTTCAGGACCTGGGTTCTGACCACCTACCAATTCTTGTATCTATCCCTCTTTCTCCGGTCTTTCACCCCAACGAGCGCCCCCCTTCCTTCAATTTTCAGAAAGCTCGCTGGGATGACTTTGCCTCCTACTTTGACTTTCACTGTCCTACTGCAGAGGAATACTCGTCTCTTTCTCTTTCCTCTTCAGCTGCTCTCTTTACCTCTCTGGCAATGAATGCGGCCAAATCTTCCATTCCTTTCGGCCGCATCAAACGCCCTCCTAAAGCCTGGTGGTCTGCTGAGGTGGAAGAAGCGATTGGTGAAAGACGCAAGGCTTTCGCTACTGCTCACAGAAGTGATGAAGATCGCCAGGCTTACATCTCCGCCTCTCGACGTGCCTCGTCGGTCATTGCCAAGGCCAAGGCTGAGGCATGGCAGACGACCTGCACTTCTCTTTCACCTAAATCTAATCCTAAATCTGTGCACTCTCTTCTTCGCTCTATTGCTGGCTCTCCTTCCTCGTCTTCTTCCTCTCCTAACTTTCCTAACTGTTCCTCTCCCAGGGAATCGGCTTCGGTCTATGCCGCTTACCTGAGGTCTCACTTTTCCGTGTCTCAGCCAAAGGCCCTGCGCAGCAGAGCCAGAGGCTACCTCACTAAGCTCCGCCGAGCCACGTGCTCTGTGGAGTCTCACTCGTCCTTTTGCTATCCCTTCTCTCCCGCTGAATTTCTTACGGCTGCCTCCAACCTCTCCTCATCCACTGCCACTGGCCCAGACAAAGTTGCCTATCCCATGCTAAAGCATCTTCCTCGCTCTGGCATGGATTTTCTTCTTCACATCTTCAATCTGTCTTGGTCTTCACATTCCTTTCCTTCCACCTGGAAGACATCTTCTATTATTCCCATACATAAGATGGGAAAACCTCTCGACTCTCCTGCTTCCTTCCGGCCTATCTCTCTCACCTCCTGCGTATTAAAGCTTTTTGAACGCATCATACTATCCCGTCTTCTCTTTTTTCTGGAATCTAATTCCATTCTTTCTCCCCGCCAGGCCGGTTTCCGCCTTGGACGGTCTACACTTGATCAAATTCTGTACCTTTCTCAGTCCATTTCGGATGGGTTTAACAAACCCAGGCCGGGCTCTCGGACGATCCTGTCTACTATCGATTTCTCTAAAGCTTTTGACTCTGTCTGGCACCCCGCCCTTTTCCACAAACTTATTTCGGCTGGCCTCCCTCCTTGCTTTGCTCGTTGGACTCAATCTTTTCTTTCTGACAGGCGCGCTTCTGTGGTTTTTCAAAATCACAAAAGCCGTTCCTTTCGAGTCCGTCGAGGTGTTCCGCAAGGATCCGTTCTTGGCCCTGTACTTTTCTCCCTCTTCATCAATGATCTTCCGGCTTCTCTGCCTTCTTCCGTCAGCTGCTCTCTTTACGCTGACGATCTGGCCATTTGGTCCTCCTCCCCCTCGGTCCCCACTGCGGTGGAGGCCACACAAGTAGCTCTGTTTCGATTGGAGCGCTGGTCTGAGTACTGGTGTCTTCCTCTCAATCCGAGCAAATGTGAGGCCTCCTTCTTTTCAGTGGATCCCCACCAGGCTAACCTCCAGCCCAACCTCCTCCTACTCGGCTCCCGCCTCCGTTTTAATCCCACTCCAACTTTTCTTGGGGTCACCTTCGACCGCACTCTTTCCTTTTCTAGGCATGTATCTTCGCTGAAGGCCAAGTTTTTCCCACGTCTCAAGGCCTTACGCTGTATCTCTGCTTCCTCTTGGGGCCCCTCTAAGGAGTCCCTCTCTGTTCTGTATAAATCTTTTCTTCGGTCCCTTCTCACTTACGCTTCACCCGGATGGTTTCCTTTCCTAAGCGCTACCAATATCACCAAATTGGAACGCCTTCACCGAGCGGCCAGTCGCGCCATCACCGGCTGCCTCTCGTCGTCCCCTATCCCTCTACTACTCACCGAGGCTTCTCTACCTCCCCTACGAGTCACTCTGACTCACTTCACTCTTTTTTCTCATGAGCGGGCTCTTCGTCTCCCAACCTCCTTTCCCATCTCAGGTTTGGCCAGACTAGGAGTGAAACCAAGACTCTGCAGATCGTCCTGGAGAGCTTTTGCGTCCACTCACCCGCTCATGCTTTCTTCTACTTGTTCTAGGGAGGCTCTTGTTGCTTGCCCTCCCTGTCCTCCTTGGAATCTTCCCTCGTTCACGGTGGAGTCCACCCTTTCCACTCCATGCTCTCGCTCTGATCCCCCTCACTCTCGCCAAGGTGCGGCTCTCGCCCACCTTGACTCTCTTCCTCCTCATGATCTGGTACTCTGGACAGACGGCTCTGTTCCTTTTCCTTTTGGCAAGGGCGGCTCCGGCGTTCTTGCCAACTGCTCTCTCTGTGGCACTGAGGCCACTCTTTCCTTTTCGGCAGGCCCAGTTTGTTCCAGTTTTTCCGCTGAAGCCTGCGCCATTCTGCACGCTCTTTGCTGGTCTCGGCAACACCATAAAGTCTGCCATTTTTCTTCTCTTCTTCTCCTGTCTGACTCTCGTTCTGTCCTCGCCACCCTGTCCTCTCCTCCACCTCTCCTGTTATCTCAAACTCTGTGGCAGATCTGGCAGGAACTGTCCTTCTTCTCCTCCTGTTCTATCAGGCTACAATGGGTCCCCGGACACTCGTTTCTCCCGGGGAACGACACAGCTGATGAGCTTGCCAGACGGGGAGCGCTGCTTGCGCCCTCCGCAATCCCTTGTAGTCTCTCTCCTCTTATCTCTCGTATCCACTCTCGTCTTGTCTCGGACTGGAGGCGTACTGTCTCTTCAAAGTATTTTGACACACAGGTTCCCTCAATTTCCACTGAGAAACTTGTGCTCCCTCGTCATGCTCGCTGTGTCCTCTCTCGTCTTCGCTGCAATGGACACAGCCTTCTTTTAGGTTCCTATCTCTCCAGGATTGGCAGAATCGAGAATCCTTCTTGCAGCGCCTGTGGACACTCGTCCCAGGACATCTCTCATCTGATTCTGCACTGTCCAGCTACGGACTCTTTGCGCCGCTCACTCTTTGGCGACTCTCTGTCTCTTTATGACCTCTGGTCCAGACCCTGGGGAGTTGCCCGGCTTCTGGGGCTCCATGGTCTTCCGCCATGCCCCCATCCCTCGGAAGGGGTCGGGTAAACAACAACAACAACAACAACAACAAGGTGCCCTGAAGAGATCTTATAGATCGAAACAAGTCTGTCGGTTTCTGTCAATCATACGTTTTTTTTTGTAATCAATATGTCTGATAAATTGCAAACTCTATTTTAAGATTGTAGCCTAATGCTTTGAAATATGTGACCTACACTATTTGCTCTAGAAAAAAGAAAAAGCAAGGATTAGAAAGTAATCTTCTGTCGGTCCAGCTGCTTTGATTAACATTGATTCTTGGAGCGTTTATTGATTTAAATATTGGTGGCTTGATGCATTTGGTATAATTCAAAAGATAGAATTTTGACGTGGCTGTTTTGTTTTTACTTAGATGATGAAATTGAGAAGTTACAGCTCCATCTGAACCATAAAACTGTTGAAATTGAAAAGTTGAAGCAGGAACTAGCTCAAATGAAAGTAGGTGCCAAGTCGTCAATATTCAATTGCATGTATCGATGACGAGATTGACACTTTTCTGGACTTAAGGCAGTGTTTTTTAAGCTGGATTCGGTCGAACCTTTGGGGTTCGACGACGTCTGCATTTTAAATTGGATAAAATTATTGCTTGTTAAAAGTTAATCTCCAAAAAAAACGAGAAAGGTCTTGAACTAGTGAAAGGTAAATCACTTTGTCACATTATTAGTTAAAACAATCGCATTCAAAAAGTTGAGCTCCAAAAAAGGTCTTTAACTTGACAAAGAATAAAAAGATCGATTTTTAGAAGGCTTTCAATGACCTTGCCCGTTTCGGTATCCCTGGGTTAAACGAAAATTTAGAGAAGAACGCCTGGGTTCGCGGCATTTGTGAAGATTAGGAGCCACTGAGGTGCATCAGTTACCATTGCAAATTCAATTACGCAAGTATGGTGCTCTGCAAAGTTTGGTGTGAAGAAAATAATACTTGTGTCGCCAGTCGTAAATTTAATTGGTTTTCAAAGGAATTCCGTTGTTAGTAGTCGTAAATGCAATTTGGTTCAAATGACTACTGTTGATTGGTTCCCAGTAGCACATTAGTCTGCCTCTTACGACATGCTGGGTGAGCAGATCTTGTTCCAACAAGTGGATCACTTGCATTTATGCATGCCGTCACTTGCTTTTCTTGTCACTGCTTTTGGACCCAGGTTGATCGTGGCATTTGATTGTAACGGTTGAGCTTTGTTAAACTAAACCTTTTTTGTTTTACCAGAACGATCTTTCTCATGCAACGAGATTTAATCTGAACCAAGCAGAACGAGACAACTATCAACTGCGAAGTCAACTCGATCAATTGACAAGGCCAGTGAATTTGCTAATTTCTCCCAAACAGTGTTGAAACATATTCTCTGATTAAATTTTGTCAACAAATTTTTTCATATTACGACACAGTGAAGGCTTTTTGAACTTCGGAGCGCGTAGTTTGACGTCCAAAGCTTCCCGTTTTTGGTGTTATTTCGCCTGTTTTTCAAAGCGTTGTGGTTAATAAATGGTTGGCAACGCATCACCAGCAACGTCAAGCTTAAGCTGATGGAAAACGCTATTGCTTTTTTTTTAGAGAAATGCAGCGCTTGAAATGTACATCTAAAAAAGAAGAGCCGAAAATGGAACGAACCGAAGAAGCTTTAGTAAGTAAAATAATACTTTTCGACTTCAAACCTGATGAAGGCAACACATAGTAAACGTCGAAGCATTTTAACCATTTGACAACGGATTTTTAAAAGCATTTCTATGTCCTGCTAGCGGAGTTTTTTTTTTTAGAAAAATTGGATAAAATTGACAATTCTTAAAAATAGAACAACTAAAAAATATGAATAAAACTGAACAATATAATGATAAAAATATATTATTTTATTATCAAAAAGAGTTAGTAAGAGGATTTTGTGTGGTTTGCCTTAAAGTATGCCTTCCGTATATATGCGTCATCCGCTGTCAAGTGATTAAAAGTGTTGCTCCACTTTACTGATAATATAATGGAGTAAGATTGCTAGTGTTTTTAAGTTTGCGATTCGGATCAAACCTTGATCACATTGCCTGCTGTTCAGGATGCCTTTCCGTTGATTTCAGTTGACATTTATTTTTATTTGGCTGTTTTTAGGGGGGGGGGGGGGGGGGTTGTCAGAGAGACAATGACAGTTTCTGCCACTGTTGTTTCGAAAATGGAATAGTGTAACGCGATTGCAAATGAAATTCATGGTTTTATGTGCGTGTTGTTCATACATCCGCTCGAGCTTATACTCCGTTTGCAAGTCTTCAGCCAGACTGAGCTGCCGTTATGATTAGACTGCTTGGTTCCACCTGCTGTCTGCCACACGAAAGTGGAAGAATGCAATTAAGTGCTTTTTCCAAAGAAACCACCAACAAACTTGCTTTTTTTCGCTCCATCTTTTTCATGCTTAACACCAAGCAAGAATGCTGTGAATATTTTTTTAAGGTCTTTGGTATGATTTGACCATAGAACTGAACCCAGGTCTCCTGTAAAACAGTCGCTCTGACCTTAAAGCCACCGCACCGGTTACTTGTTGATATGGCGTTACTGTTTTAGCGAAAAGAAATAGAAGATTTAAAAGAAGAACGCAAACATCAGGAAGAGTTGCGAGATTGCCTCGCTCAATCACTAAAAGAAGTTCAGAAAGCTTTGCGGGAAAGCAATGCTGGTATATTTTTGTATTGCATTTTATCTTTCAAACTTTCAGAATAACGGCATCGATGCTAATTGCTAGACCTCATTCGGTATGTCCAAGTTTCAACAATACGCTTAAAGTGCAGGATATTGTTTTCGATAAATTTACTGCTTGTTGGTATCCAAAGTCCGTTTTTCAGTAGCACAAACGCAGTGGTGTGGAGTTGAGTCCACGAAGATTTTATCCATGTTGGCATGCCACAACGCTCCAACTCAATCGACCATGCCGCCGATTTAAACTGTAGATTGTAATTTACTAAAGCGCATTTCATCTTTTTAATTATACGTTTATGATGCCAGGAATACAACGATCTCGGTCTTTAAAATTGATTAGTTAGCCTACCTGCCGCCCACATTTTAGTCTTTTGCATAGCAAATTAGTGCTTTTTATCGAAATGTGGCGTAAAAACAAATTGCTTGTTTCGAGATTTCACGCTCTTTTTTCTTGGCTGTCGCAAGCTTAACACGTGCTGGGTCAGAATGCGTTTGCCACTTTCCACCTGCTTTCACAACAAACAAAAATTAGTCCTGCTTATGACGTTTAATTCGTGTAAGGTTCAGAAAAAAAATGTCATCGCGTTTGCTTTAGCTTTGGGACGAAAAATTTTACCAACAGCTCCAGAACAACATCCTCGGCAAGAACCTACCACGTTGCAGCACGTCTTTTCAAACTATTCTCCTTCGTCTAAACAAGTCAATTTGCGCGATTATGAACCGGTTGAAACCAGTTTGCATCCGGCGTTGTCAAGTTCAAACGAGTTTGATGATCCGTCTATGGACGAAAGAGTAATGTCTGGCAATATAAGATTGGATTTACAGCAACGGTAAGCTCGTAATTATAAACCATACTTTTTCCTAAAACGCCAAACGATTGTGCTTTCTATTTCTTAAAGCAAACGTTGCTGGATTTCGAGTAGTTTAAAACACAACTACTTTTTGTGTTTAGAAATGTTATGTAGCCACCCAGTGGCGTATTTGTGGGATAAAGGGCGATCCCCCTAAACGTCATGACAGTAGCAAAATATGTAAAATGAAATCGATTTTCATGGCTGTTTGGAGACCTAAATGGGTAAAAAAGGTTTTTATGTTCGTTGGAAGGCGAGGTTATGCGAAATTTTTGGTTTCAAAAAGTCTTAAAACTACAAAATGTTTTGCCTCTCTTCCCAAAAAATGTTTTTTGAAACGCCAGTGGAAGCACCGCTGATAGGTCCAGGAATTTTCGAAAGCAGTTGTGAAGCAGGAAATAAAAGATATTAAAACCAATTTTAAGCGCGTTTCTAAAAAATCTTCAGGGTTTTACAATTTCTTGCCAATTACTTCCTTGGATTCACCGATGGAAGCTGTTCACATTAGAAATTACACGATCTTTTATATTTTTTTAAGTGCAGTTGTATTCTTCATTATGTTAAACGAGTCCCAATAGTGGAGTTAATATGAATGTATGTATTGCTGAATGTAGTATATATTATAGGTTAAAAAATCTTGAAGAAGAAAGCAGTGTTGTCAATGAGCAATACCAACGTTATATCCGAACTCATTATAGAGATTTAATGCAGAGCCAAAGTGTGACCAGAACAGATAAAGGTTTGTCTACGTATGTTAATGAGCTAGCAACTGCATTGGAAAGCGGAAAGATTAAAGTTTTGTGCTGTTGTTAAAAAATGAGAAGTGTTCAACTCATCAAACATACAAGCACCGAAGAGTTTGGAAGACTGAAATCGCCTTACGGTCTGGAGTCTGCAGCCCATCCATACGGGCATGTCTATGCAGTCGACACAAGTCGTGGCTTGCACTCGTAGCATAAGCTTGTTTTTGTTTGATCATGCCACGTGCAATGTAATTATTTGAGTGATAATCTTAATGAGATAAATAGTGCAACAGATTTTGAAATTTTTGTTTGTATTGTTGATGCTTACATAGGTAATACTGTGATGATTTTTATAGCTTGTCATTATCTTTGTTACTCATAGGCACGTCGAAAGTCCCAAAAACAATCTTACGGTCCCCAAAGTCTCCTCTTATTCCTGCTGTCCGAAGTCCTGTCCGTGAGAGTGTGAAGAAGAATTGTGGTGAGTTGGTTTTGCTGTCAAAACTACAAACATACTTTGAATTATCACCTCCGTAAAGAATATGCGATGCTCTTTCTTGTTGTTGTTGCCTGACTCCTTTCCATGGATGTAAACATAGCGCAAGATCATGGAGCTATTGAAGCCGGGCTACTTATCAACGTCTGGACCCAAAGGTAAAGACAAAAGTAGTTGCCCAAGAGCGAGCCGTGCCAAGAGTTCGTATTGGATACAGAATGGGATGAAGAGTGTCCTGGGTCGGACAACTGTCGACCGTGTGACGAATTCTCAGTTCTACCAATCCTTCAGGGATAAGAGTGTAACAGAAGACTGCACAAGTTACAGAAGTCCAATTACAGCGAAGACAAAAGAGAACACATCGAGCATTTCAAGGAACCGCAAGTTCCTCAATGGATAGTGAGGAAACCTGTTTATCGAAGAATTTTGATGAGACAGTACTCTTTTAGTCCGAGAGGAGAGAAGAGTGGATGCGAGAGGAGAGAGACTACATGGGACTGTAAATGACTAGAGCAGATCATTTTGTCATTCCCCAGAAGAAATAAGTGACTGGGGATCAATTGTAGCCGGATATAAGAGGTGCAGGAAAAAATGGATGCTTCCTGCCAGATGTCGCAGAGAGTGTGAGATAGAGCGAAGGAAGAGAGAAAAGTGTGGCGAGGACAGAGCAAGAGTCTTGAGAGGAGGAATAGCGAAGAAAAGCGACAGAGTTGTTTTGCTACCGCGACCACTGGAGAGCTAGCATAAAGGCGCATGCTTTACTAGAAGAGCTTGAACACACTACGACTGTCGAATAGGAAAGAATGGCCTCAGCATCACAGAAAGAGCAGTTGACAAGGACGCTGGAGCCTTTTTTGCCAAAGCGAAAAGAGACAGAGCGATCAGTTCAAATCACGAAATCGTGAGATGGGAGAGAATCAAAGTGGGCAAGGAGAGAAAAACGAGGATCGTAGCGAATGCGTGGAGTAGAAAGAGTGAGCTTCACGCTGAAGAAAGGCAAGTACTACGGAGGAGAGGGAGGGCAAGCAAGAAGAAGCCTCCATTGGAAAGAAGAAAGCATTAGCGTGTTAGTGGACTTAACGTCTCTTCAGGAGGATCTGCAGAGTTTTGGTTTTGCTATAAGTCTGGACAAACCTGAAATGAAAAAGGAGGTTGGAAGACGAAGAACCCTTATAAAATGATTGGCAAAATGAAGCCTGGGTGACTCGTAGAAGAGGTAGAAATGCCTTAGCAGAAGAGGATAGTGAAGGACGTGGGGCAGCTGATGCGACTGGCCGCTCGGTGAAGACATTTTAACTTGATAACGTTGGTAACGCTGAGAAAAGAAAACCGTCCGGGTGAAGCATAACAGTACTGAGAACCAGCCAAAGAAAAGCTTTGTATAAAAGAGAGAGGGACTCCTTGGAGGAGTCCTATGTGGAAGCAGAGATACAGCGTAACACCTTGAGGCAAAGAAAGAATTTGGCTTTAGCGAAGATACGTGTGTAGAAAAGAAAAGAGTGCGGTTAAAGGTGACCCCGATAAAAGTTGTCGTAGGATTCAAGTGGAGAGAGGAGTTGAGCAAGAAGACGTAGAACCGAACATTAGCATGGCGGGGATCCACGAAAAAAAGTGGCGTAACATTGGCTCGAATTGTTAGAAAGACACCTGTGCTCAGACCAGCGCTTTAGTCAAAGTAGTGCTTCTTGTATAGCATCTGCAGCAGCAGGTACCGAGGGTTAGAGAGGACCAGATGGCCTAATCATCAGCGTAAAGAGAGCAGCTGATCGAAGAAGTTCGAGACGCAGGAAGATCGTTAGCAGGAAGTGAAAAGAGAAAATAGAACGGGGGCTAAGAATGGATCCTTGCGGAACACCACGGCAGACTTGAAAGGAGCGACTTGCTGAATTTTGGAAAACCATGCGAGCACGCCTGTTGGGAAGAAACGATTGAGTTTATTGAACAAAGCAAGGAGAGGGACGCCAGTCGTGACAAGCTTTTTAAAAAGAGAAGGTCGGACAGAGTCAATAGCTTCGGAGAAGTCGTTAGTGGCAAGCATTGCCTGGGAGCCCAGCTTGGGTCGCTCATTGGGACGGAAACTATCTGAAATTGATTGACATAGACAAAGAATTTTGTCAATAGTTACCAACATGGGCGAAAAAAGGAATGGAGTTAGACTCCAGAAAGAAGAGTAGATGGGACAGAATAATAAGCTCAAAGCTTTGGGACGCAAGAACTGAGAAAGATGGGCCCGGAGAAAGCAGGAGGGTCAAGAGGTTTTCCCATCTTGTGGATGGAAATAGTAGAAACCATACAGAAGGAAAAAATGCAAAGACCGGAAAAGATGGAAGAAGATTTATGCCAGAACGTGGAAGGTGCTTCATCATAGGGTGGGCAACGCTGTCTGGGCCGGTGGCTGTGGAAGAGAATTGGTTAGCGTCAGGAGCAAGAAATTCTACGTGGGTGAGAGGAGGGCCGAAAGAGTAGCGTACTCCACTGGGGAGGATACCCGATAAAGCTCAGTCAAGAGCCTCTGGCTCTGCTATGCAAAGCCTTTGGCTGAGATGCAGAAAAATAAGATTTCAGGTGTCCGACTACCTGGGAGAAGAGCCGTTGGTGAAGTTTGGGGAGGAGAAGGAAGAAGAAGAAGGAAACCAACGTTAGATCGAAGGATTGGATCAGATTTAGTAGGGTATAAAGAAAAAAGCATGTCTCGTGCCAACTTTAGCCTTGGTTTTGACGGGTCAGACAAAGCATGCCGAGAGGCAAGGTGTAAGCCTGCCGCTCTTTGTCACTTATGTTAGCAGAAGCAAAAGCCTTGCGTCTTCCCCCTTGACCTCTTCTTCCTTTCTGGGAGATCATCAAGCTTAAGGTTGGTGTTGGACGCGGCCGAAAGGAATGAAAGATGTGGTCGCATGCAGTGCCAATCAGGTTCAGAGCGAAGTAGTGGAGGAATATGAAAAAGAAAGAGAGAGTATTCCTTTGCAGAAGGACAGTGCAAATCAATGTGGAGAGCAAAGTCATCCCAACGAGCTTTCTGAAAATTGAAAGAAAGAGGGCGCTCATCGGGACGGAAAATAGGAGAAAGAGGGTCAGACAGAAGAACTAGATGATGATCAGAACCGAAGTTCTGAAGCACCTTCAGGAATAGGAGAGAGCAAGAGAGGATGGAGCGAAGGAGGTTTTAGGGGAGGAGCGATAAAGAAGAGCAAGGATGTTACGGTCATTGAGGGAAAGAAAGTCATAGGAGACGACCCAATTACATACTTTCTCCCCACGAGTGTGTGAAGCAGTTGAAGGCCCCCAGAATAAAAATATTTCTGGAGGAAAAGAGTGCAGAGGAAACAAAGGAGTCTGTTCTATCTGCCAAAGTGGAGCGAATAGGAAGAGCATAGATTTTTAAGAGGGAGGAGAGAAGTTGTGCAGCCAAATGTTGACCCCCTCGTACTAAGAGTAGAGATCAAGCAAAGAGAGAATAGGTTGCACCCTGTCTGAGAAAAATGACGACATCTCCACCAACGTACGGGTCAGCAGGTGAAAGAGAGCCAGACCAGGAGGAAATGTAATCAGATCGCAGAGTAGAATATCCAGGGGTCCGGAAAGATAACAAGGAGTTGAGGTTGGACTCCTGGATACTGATGGGATTTACAGGAAAGAACAAAAGAAAGTGATGAATTAAACTTCTGGCACGAAGACCTGCTGCATTTCATTAGAGAACCCTGAGCGAGTCGGGTGAAGAAGAGGAAGCCGGAAGTGTGTGAGAAGAGCTGGAAGTGGTGAAGGCTGGAGAAAGGACAGAAGGAGGAGTTGGTGACATTGCAGAAGGAGAATAGGATAGGTGACGTGGCAGGGCAGAAGCGAGTGTGAGTCAGAAGAGCTGCACTGGCGGAGGGGAGGATGGTGTTGGTTGTAGTGTACAGTGGTGGTATAATATGGTGGAAGGCTCCGTGGAATATGACACGATGTTGGTGAACTGGGAACCTGCAGGAGAAGCCGAGATGCAGCATGGAGGACACCTCCAGGAATGAGAATAGGAAGTGGATTTAAACTCCGAGGAAGAGGGGAATGTACCTCTTAAATGTATTTATTTAGGGCAGGTACAACATTGCACTGACCTCTCCCTCTAGGTCACATTGCCGGCGCACACAGAACAGGAAAAGATAGGACCACAATTTGGATGAACGTTGCCGCTTATCCAAATGAGGAGAAAGATGAGTAGGCGCGAGAGAAAGGAAGCAGAAGAGCAAAAGAAGAAAACGTAGACAATCGATTTTAAAGAGAGTTCATGCTGCCCTTTGGTCGTTCAGAGGCGGCATTGCGAAAAAATGTTTGGTGTGAGTAGAGCTTGGGGTATATGGACCCTGGGGAGTATAACAGCCATTTCGACCCAACTTAGCTGGGTTAGAAATCGCTCCACCAGGTTTAAGCGGCTGTTGGTTAGTACTGCTTGCTCTTAATTTGATTAGAAAGTCAACCGGTTGAAATAGAGTTAGCATTACCAACATTTTTTGCTATACCACAGGTAACCCATTGAAGATCTTACGATTTGCTTAATATACTACTTCCAACGTTTTGTGGGAAGATTAAGGAGAAAATTAGCGGTAGTGGATCCTCGAAACCGTGTCACATGGCAGAAAGCCTGCAAAAACCGAGCAAAAGCTCCTGCAGGCGGGGCAAACACTGAGTCTCTTAGATTGAAGAGACAAGTAGAAGATAAACCGAAAAGATTTTCCCGAAGCCCAATAATAAAAGCGTAATTAAGTTTTTAATTTTTCTAGCACCCAGTTTGAGTTTTAATATCAAGCACGAAGAGCCAGTGCGAGATCAAGCAGTTGCTTCTCCTACGAGTCAAACATTCGGTGATTCCGTTAAGCCTTCAAGCCTGCGAACTGCAACACCAGACAGTAAGTTGTAGCCTGTAGATATGCTTCCTTTCCAAACAGTTTGCTTGAATCAGATTCAAACGCCATTGATATAATTTAGTGTAGCAGGGGCTAGAGAAAGCGTCCGCTTCACAGTCTGTAAACAGGAGTTCGATTTTGTACTCGAGTCTTGCTGAAGACTTTAAAAATGGTGTTCACAGATCTCTTGCTTGACGCTCTCTATTCTTGTTACGGTATTGTGAAGAATAAAATGGGAAACCAGCTAAAGTCACAATCAAAAATGCTCTGCTCTGGCCCTATAAATCGTTGCAGTTCAAAAATGCGTTATTATCTTCATAACGGAATAAATATTTTTTATTTAGAACCTCAACCTCAGAGAAAGCTGAGTTTTGACCCTGATGTTGAAATCCTTAACATGTCGTCTTCTTCTGTTACTGAAGATTTATCCGCTGAAAAAGTGGAGCACCACAAGAAAAATGAAGTCATCATCAGCAGTAGTTCATCTTCAAGCGATAGTTCGTCGCCGAAAGTGGACACTGCTCGTCGAGTTAGTCCTGTTAAAGTTGAGCCTTTCCCAGCATCTGCGACTCTGCCGCCAATTGCTGGACCTCGAAACTTACCCAGCTTGCCGCCTATAAACTTTAATAAGGCCCTGGCGAAAACTCCAAACACTATCGAAGTCGATCACTTGTTGAATAATGACGAACTGTCGCAGTCACCACTTCAAAGTCCAAACCTTTCTTCCGACAGGTCACCCCGTTCTGAAAACGTTCCGGTTCCAATGCAGCGCAAAACGTCTCCGCAAACACCGATAGTTGCGGGACCAGTAGATGTGTTCGACTCTCGTCAGCCGGACCGAGACTTAGAATCTGACGTGCAGTCTTCGGAAACACGCAAACAACCAGCGTCGAGCTATTCTGACGCAGAGAAAGACGTTCGCGATGCTGGTCGAAGAAAAGGTTCATCTCTGGGCTCTTCAAACATCTCTGAATTGTCGCTACCGTCATCAACAAGTAGCGAACCAGCGCCATTGTTAAATCTTGATCTACTCGCGCCGAAACGAGACCATCCATCGACTTCAACTGTCGCTTCAGAAAGGTGAGGTTTGTTTTTCCTAAAATTTGTGAATATCGATTATAACATCACAAAATTTTGAATGTCTTCGTAACCAACTGCTAATGCTGGAATTGCAATCCTGCTTTTGCGAGTTAAAGCAATTTCTAGTCCAGAATTTACATTCTGCGATGTACATCCCGCTTTTTTTGTGACCCAGGCTAAGGCTAAATTACCAGGGCGATTTTTTATTGACCCAAAAAACTTAAAAAATTGACCTAGTCAAAAACAGAACTAAGACCAGAAAAATTACTAAGTCGCTTTTGTTAGTGTTCGTATCATACTTTGTATTGTAAACATAAAATTTTGATTGCATTTGGTCTCTACCGGCAATTTTTAACCAGGGATAAGTTTTTGCAGTTTTGGGAGTAATTTTCTTTACCTCCAAAGAGGATCTTCAATTGATAAATAAAGGGTTAGAATCAACTGCTTTCAAAAAGTATTTCTATAAAGGTTTTCAACTTGTTAAAGAAGGAAAAGATCAATTTTAGCGTGAATGCTTTGAGGGATAAATTTAGTGAACTAGAAATGACAGAAAACGTGGAAAAAGAAAAAATTACTGGTGCTATACAGTAATTGCCTGAAATAGATGCATATAATGTTTTTTGCAGCTTCCTCAACATGTTTGAGCAATGATTTTTCTCAAAAACATGCTTCTATTTTTTTCCGCTAATTGCTCTGAGTCGTTTTCCTTCCCGAAATATTTTGCGTCAGTGGTATTGTTGCGGGCTTCAGAGCAAAAGGTCTGGAGTTCAAAACTGAATAGGAACACCACTGGTATTTGTCAGGAAAGGCATCCGGAATTTAAATTGCTACGTTGCTCTAGTAAAAAGTCTGGTTCAAAAGCGAGTGTGTAGTGGTAAACATACATTGAGTGAGCACGTCTGAGCCTGCGAAACGCGGGAAAATGACGTAAAACCGATCGAAATATATCGCATTGATAGCAAAAGTACTGTGGATGACGTTGGTGCGGACCGTTCTGCCCAATTGCTTGCAATATAATATCTAGTTTTACTCACCTTTTAAAAAAACTAAAATTAAAGTGTAAAAAAAACAAATGATCTGCAACAAAATGTGCGTAATATAGTGCTTAACTCTTTCGCTCCCGCGATCATGGATTGATGATCTCGTGTTTTCAGTGTTTACCTCAAATTTTGTTAAATTGAGTTACAAAATTAGTTTATTAAAAAATCGATTTGTGACTTTATTTTTTATCCGATTTTCATAGAACTTTCAAAAGATCACGCTTATTTACTCACGCATCGGAAGATGTATAATTTGTGCCCTAATTCTTGAATTTTTATACCAAAAAAGGGTTAAAATGACCAAGAACCCAGTTGCAGACGACAAAATCTGCCAAATTCTAAGCACGTGTCAACTACACTAAAATCAAATTGAGATTACATCTTTACCACATAACTCTTTTGGGGCATCATTTGACAAAATTTCAAGCCATAATAATAAATTTTACTTTTTTAAATTTCCAAATTTTTTAGGGGTCTCAAAACCTCCCCAAACAAATTTGAATGGTAAGTAGATAAAAGTAAATTTAGTGCGTAAAAAATATGATATGTTGCTAAATATTGATCTCATTTGAAAGCTTAGGAAATTTGCTTTCCAGCAATATAGAACTTTAAATAGTTTAGACTAAGTGGTATATGATATTTACTGATCAAAAATGAGTACTGTACATCATGTCAGTTCGAAACCCCCACAATTTTTTGACTTACCTTCACTAAATTATAATTTTTACAAAAACTACACCCTATAAAAACATAAAATAAATTGCAAATGTTTTACCAATAAAGTCGTCATTTTGTATCAAATTTCCAAGAAGACAAGAAGCGAACTAGAAGTTTAAAAGCTAGCAAAAGTTTGGCTTCTCTAAATCAAAGTTTGCTGTATCCCCCTTGTTTCTCAAGAAATGGGAAGGGTGTAAACAAGCGGCTGTTTCATTGTCAGTGACAGCATATTCTATTTAAACTTGATATTTTCTGAATCTTGAAGAAATTCCCTGTTCAAAAATACATAATGTTACATGGTTTAGGCTAACCTCTAGCAGATAATGACTGATCATATTTTAGGTACTAAATTTAACTACCAAAATTTGGTACCGGTCGGTACCGGTCTAAAAAAGGTCATTTCTCTCAGAAAATTGCAAATTGTAGAAAACCTAGGCTTTTAGGTAAGTTTTGAGTGATGTACCTTGAAAGCTTATTTCCTTAGCATCATTTTGCAACCATTTCTAAAAAAATTGGTAGAAAATAAAATCTGTAGTGATCTTTGAGGTGAGGGTGCCTCTTTAATTTTGAAGACAACTACCCCCAGTTGGGGGGGTTCATTTGCATATTCAAAAAAAATGTTTTTTTTTTCTATTTGAAATCCTCAAGAAATGTAGATTTCAACGATATATCACACTTAATGTAGAAGTAGACAGCTGAGTAATGATTTACAAACAAACTTGAGGCACATAATTATGATTGATTATGACAGTTTTTCGCGCTGCCACCTTACCGATATTTTTTTTCGCTTTTCACGGGGAGCAAAAGAGTTAAATGTAAATTGACTTTATAACAATTGTTTTACCAATGCCCAGAAAAGTGGACTTGGTAACTTCGCTAGTGTTGATGCTACGGCTGTCACACTTTGTTTCCTTGATTATTTTGTTTTCTACAACCAAAAAAATTGACTATTGACGTTTAATGGCCTTACTGATTACTATTATACATGCAAAATTACCGTATTTTGTATTAGCTATTTTCCTCATATAGTTTTGTAATACTGGAGTTGCGTGGAACGACCACTGCCGCATCTGAAGTCATCCGACTTTGGATACTTTACATTCTGCCCGCTACTCACTAAAGACTTTTTCTTTTTGGCAATTTTCTTCATGCTGTCTGTGATCCAGGCCGTGGAGAGTCGCGCGATCCATTGTTCTCTCGCTGTGTCCCATTCCGAAGAGAATCCATGTGGAAATAACATCATTTCGTATTTTTTAAAAGTATTTCTGGGGATATCAACTCCGTCGAGAAAGACAAACATCGGTCTTTGTTATCTTCTCGTGCCGCATCAGAAGAAAGCAGTGTAGAAAATAAGAAAACTGATGAAGTTCCACAGAAAAAAGTAACTTAATATTTGATTTTCTGGCTACGGGAGCTGGATTAACTGCGATGTCCGATTATCCTTTTTTTGTTTAAATTCAATTGGAAAATGTTTGACATGACAGCGACCTGCAAGTCAATATAATGCGGGATTGCAAGTTGGGTGATTCTGTGTAGCTTACCACTATCCACCCGCTTTGCATTGTTACTTGTTAGAACGAAGCGTTTAAACATACGAGCCTTCCTGCCGATAGTCACAAAATTATCGCGCGAGGCAATTTTGCCGAAAGCCATTACTCGATAAGGTTTGTTTTGTTGATAACATCCACTCAAGATCCTAGTTTTGCATCGTGCTCTTACAGGTTATTGGGCAAGACTAGACATAAGATTTTTTACTTGTCCTATTAAAATCGATCAAAAAAATCGGAAAGAATTAGGAAGTATCGAGAAGCAAGGAAAAAGGGAGGTAAATTGAAATAACATGGTAATGTTCATTTACAGACTTGGGACGATTTTGATCTTTCAAACGATGAGGACATATCGGCTGCGCTTCGATTTGGAGATGAAAATCAGCCTACTCTTGACTTTGAAGATGAGATTTCCAAGAAGCTTCCTCCAGAACAAAGTCCGTATGATTTATACCAACGGGACCAAACTTCGGAGGAGCATTATTCAGTAGAGGAAGAGACTCCAAAGGAGAAAGTACCAGACGATAAAAAACAAGAGCGAGCTCAAGATGACGTGGATGTTTTTGAGATGTCAGAACATCATCTCTCACTTGATTCATTAGCAAGCGGGTGAGATAATTTTTGTCTCGACTGAATAATTGAAGGTCGTATGGTTCATGTATTTGAGTGAAGGTGCTCACTTATCCTGTATTGTACATCATTAAAAAAGCAAATATTTTTTACCCACCCATGACAATCCACTTTATCGGAGCCGACTATCAGCATGCAATTATAACTGTTTAGAGATGATTGCCTCTTTTTTTTCTATTCTCTACGACGAATTTCTTCTCGGTCAATAGCGAATTACGCTGGCTCCCCTATATTTTAAAGCAAAAAAGAGCAATAATCGGTTCAGTGCTTAGTTAGCCTAAGTCACGAATTCCTGATCTTGCAATCTGGTTTTCATGGTTATTTAGAAAATACGAAAGTAATCAGATTTTACGCTTTTGGGGAGGGGGAGAGGAAAGTTTTTACCGAACTTTCGAAAGAAAGATCAGTTTCTCGCTAGTTATTATTTCGCAGCACAATTGAACGATACGTTGGCTGGAAGCTATTTTACTGTCTGTCATGTTGGTAATAAAGGGCGAAGATGAAAGCGTACTGAATTGTTAAACTGATTATGACTTGAATACTGTGTTTTTATTTTTGAAGGAGAGAAAGTCATAACGATGCTAACAGCGATGATTTTTGGTGAAAACGAATTTCAGAAGAGCTTGCTGTATACATTCATGTCTTGGATAGATATATTTTTGTATTACGGTAGTTTTTTAATTCATTTATTGTAGTGTTAAAAGTCTTGCAACAAAGCAATATTGTATATGTATTAGCGTAGTACGCAAATTGTTTCTAATAAATATCAAGCATAACATAATTGTACAGTGGTGTAAATAAGACATCTGCAATATTGTCAGCGAAATAGTACATAGCCTCCAGCACCAGCAATCCCATTCCTTACAGCATTTTAATGTTTAACACACGGTCAAAGATTGCATCTCTGATCTGAAACAATATTTTTTGTTCTGATATTAAAGTGCATTATTTAGCATACTACAGAGAATCGGTAATGTTAAAAATTATGGCCAGTCTATACCAATTGTCAACGGTTTGCACATACCTGCACTTTTACGCTCAATGTTGGCTGGCCTGAGCATAAGTTATCTCATGTATATCTGCGTGAGCTTCTCCGTGGCTGTGAGGTAATAATCAGTAAACTACTGAAGACTTACAAAGTTCTTAAAAATGCTATTTTAATAAGGCACTAAGTTTATGGTATAGTTTAAAATGTAGATCTAATTATTAATTCTCTTGACATATTAAAATGTATTAAATGCTTAAGTCTTAGCTGTGATCACAGTATTTTACCTGTTGTCTTCCAATTTTGTTTCGGTTTTTTGAGCAAATATCGCTGCATCATGAACAGTAATGAATTCGCAGTTGTGGCCTGCCACTTCGTAAAATGATGCCTTGCTCAGAGAACAACGAACGTAGCCTGAAACAAATAGAAGAAAAATGTGGTGTGATGTTTCAATCGGATATGGTTCGGGTCCATTGTCGATTTACACCAAGTTGTGGCATTCGCGCTTGTGCCACTTTGCGCGTAGCCGTCAATGTCGGTCACATTGAGGTAACAGTCGTCAGCTCCCCTATTCAATTTTGGAATAGCCATTGTTTTAATATATTGTGACGGACGAAGAATGAATTCTCGCCCGCTCCCCACTCGTTGTTTTGGCTACACACCCAGTAGGAGTAGTAAGTCTATAAAGAATAAAATATGAAACTGCATTACTATTCAGTCAAAAGACCCTGTCAAAAAGTCCCAGGGTTAAGCGATTGCGTTACGTTGAATGCAGAACGACAAGCAAATGTTAGCTTTTAAGCTCGCACTATGAGTTCAAACTATGGCCTCCACTTATTGCAAGGCACCTACTGGTTACTGCAAACTGAGGCCGTTAGGGTTTTTTAAACATTCTGTTCATCATGAGTTCGATAAGGCTTCATTCTTTCATTATTTAAAGTAAAAACAACGTCGCAATTAAAAAGCGCCAAATAATGCGGTACTTACACGAAACGTTCGCCAAAAGCACGTCGATTCCAATGTCTTTGTAACCCTTCCACAACTAAAAATTATTTATTGTTTACGGTAAAATAAGCTTTGTGTTAAATTTAAGAAAAACTTCTCCAAGTGACAATGCTTCAAAAGTTGTTAGACACCAAAATTATAGTCTACAAAGCGGCTATGCCAGCATCACTCATAGGCTACATGACCAATTATAGGCTGCAATACAATACAAAACAAATTTCAACTTCTTGAAAAGAGAAACCGATTGCCTTCTTGCTATCTCGCCAGAGCAGTGGTCGTTAAAGTTTTTAAGCCTCAATTCTCCTAATGCGAATTCGCGTCAGTCTCAATACTCTTTTCCAATTACTGCGTAATCTAATACATCTTTTACTATGAAATGAAAATACTTGGAACCCCTCAAATCTTGCCTCAACATCCTCAGGAAGCATTGAGGCATACTTTAAGAACCACTGCCCTAAAGAAAAACACGAAATTTTGTGTTTTTACGGATTTCACAAAAACACAATTTTCTTCCGCTCTCTGGTAGAAAAAGCTCTGCAATATCTTACCTGCTTCAGCGTCTTGACGCCTGCAAGGTCGATGAAAGCAACTGTACTGCAATCAAGAATTATTGTGTGAGGCAGTTCTTTTACTGCAGGCTCGCAACATTTCATTCCGCTCTTACCAGCTTCATTACAAGAAGTTACTTCATAATTGTTCTTTTTCTTCATACCACTGAAAAATGATTAAGTTACAGGTAATTTATTGAAAGTATTGACGAACTGCTAGGCTAGTCGATTTGAATTTGTAAGAAAATAGACGGCGCTCTGTTCTTTTCTCAAAAACCAAAATGGCATTGCGAACGTGAAAAAGATTTTAGAAACAGTCCTCAGTACAACAATCACCAGGGGGGTAAGAAAGAGGGGGACAATGGGAGATAACCTTACCTCAAATTCTCGTGCCTATTCATTTTGCAACAGTTGTAAAAAAGAGGAAACTTAGTGTTTGAAAATTTTTGGAGGGGACAACTCGAAGATAAGAAAAAATTTTAAATCTTTTTGAAAATTTTAGTGAGCATGAATTTTTGTTTCCTTGACACCTAGTTCAAATCTGGCGCGTCACTGACCCTTTTCATTACCCCTCAGCAAGCAAAATTTTCGGAGCAATTGCCCCTTTACCAGGCCGCAAACTCGATGTTCAAAAAGGCTATTATACCCTATTTGAAATATGCCGGTTGTGGATTATTAATCGCAACGATTCTTTTAGTGCCAAAGCATATAAATCAAGACTGAAAAAAATTGGTTTGAGTTTTCATTCTCCCTATTGCCCCACTACCAAGCTCCAAGTTGAAGTTCTGTGAATTTTAAATCTAGTTTTTGGTCCGACTTACAAAGGGAATCAAACCCGCTCAAACTGCGAAGTGGACACTCCAATCGCTACACAATCACGCCGGCAAAATGATAAGTTTCTCAGTAGGTTTTGCAGCAAATAAGTTAAGTTGTTGGTGTAGCAGTGATTTGAGCGTCCCACTGTGCATTCCGTAGGCGTTAGTTCAAGTTCACTAGTCGAATCATACCACTGGCTTCATAAACAACATTTGGGGAAGGTCTACAGCAGTGGTGCTCAAACTGTTGCCCGCGGGCCACATGTGGCCCACAAGGCTCTGGAGTGGCCCGCCAAGCAAATTTCATTTTAAAAGTAAACTTGGTACTTTTATCGTTTAGAAGATTTTTTTTTATTTTTCCTATTTTGTTGGATTTCTGTAGATAATTTTAAGACCTCAAATTTCTTTTGTTTCTTTTTCAGCTGTTTACTATACTTTGAATTAACTGGTTTTAAAGGAGGCGAATTCGAATGCAAAATAGTTAACTACCTTACAAACAGTGATGGCCTTAATTATCGGGGGGGCCCGGAAAAGAAGATTGGGGCCCCTAATATCAAGCTATTCTCCAGCAAGCCTACTCGTAAAATTAACCCAATTCCATAATCACTGATATTTCCATCGTAAAAGTTTCAGACTGACTAAGAGTAGCCTGCAAGATAAAAATTAATTTGAAAACAGAATAGGGAAAGTTAAATACATAAAAATGAGGGGGATGAAAGGGTCCAAATTTAGGCAAAACCAAAATCTTATACTATTACAATTTAGCCAGAAAGCCCACATGTTACATACAACTAGATCAACATATCAAGCAGTAAAAGTATGCACAAACAATGTAAACCAAGGCCCAACATTACGCGTATGTTGACAAGAGGGGGGCCCAGGCGATCGCCCGGTTTGCCCAAGGCTAAAGCCACCACTGTTTACAAAGTTAAAATACAGCAAAGTTTTCCTTCATAAATTTATTATTACTAATTCTTGTGACCCGCGAAGGGTTTCTGAAAGAAAAATGTGGCCCACGAGCCAAAAAGTTTACGCACCACTGATCAATAGCATGATATCTTATTTAAATTTTCTTACTTTACAACTTTTGAACACGATGCTACTCCATCACTGCTTGTAGCTTCGCCTTCATCCTTCAAGCAGCAAGTCATTCCTTGATCTACAAATTTATGTATATATCAAACAAAAAAATGTTTAATATCCCAAGATAGCGCCAAAGAATAGATGTCCAAACAATGAGAAATATGCAAAACCAACGTGTTTTGTCTATCACTAAATATCGCAACGAATTTTACAGATTTAGATCTACGCAGGTATTGTTGTTACGAAAAAATTTCCCCTGATCAGTATCATATTTAAAATAGGTGAATGAGAATCGCTTTCCCCCACAAGCAATGGCGCCATTAGAGTTCGTGACAACAAGGGTGGCTTCCACAAGTGTCACCCCAAAATCGAAAATTATTTCTTGCAGCAAAGCCAAAAGTTTCAGTTTCACCCGATAAAATTTTTTCAAATTCAAAAGTGCTTATAAAACAAGGTTTTCAAAATAAATTTTACTTAATTTCGCCCACAACGATCTTTCAATTATGAGAGATGGTGTTCTCGAAAAAACGACACCCTAAGCCGACTGTTTCACCAATAGTGTTTTTACCTCCCGCAGCCACAAACATCCTACAATTTGCTACTTTGGGCAAAAAACGTCATTAGACGCTTTTAAAGATTCACTCTTTGCTGTTAGCTGAGCTAAAGCCAAGATTATTTTGGCCAATCGTTGCTAATCTCGATAAACAGATCACAATTTTTTTGCATGAGGAAGCAATAGCCAACGATAACTGTTAATTCCTTCGCAACTTCTCGCTCGCAATGCCGATAAATTATGTGTATTTGGGATCAGAACGTCACCAAAACTTTTGAAATACAAATTTTCAAATTATGATGAGGGCACCACTCAACTACAGAGAAATATTTACCTGGATTAACACCAACTATCTTGAAAAGTTTTTTCTTAAAGTAATCTTTGTTGGCGTAATAGAGTGAAGAATGGAATTTGAAGATCACGATGCCAGGATAAGGTACAACCTTAATAACAGTAAACTATTTAAACCAGTTTTCTTCGACAAATATCTTTGTTGTCTGCATAATTGCTATTTACCGCAACGAGGCACAACTGCTCCACTAGCAATCGTCAAGAGCAAAAAATAAGTTTGTAATCAGTTCTAAAATATAGCTCGGCAGCCCATTTACATCAGCTCGCGACAATCAATAAATACCAAATCCACCTTTAATATTTTAGTCTAGTGAATAATAAAAACTTGCGGTATGTAGAATTCTACGGGTAGTAAAGTTTCAAATTTTTGCATTCTAATAAATCGAACTCAAAGATAAAGTAAGCTGTATATTTCCTAACTTTGCCAGTAACCCTAACCCCAGATTAATGCTTTTATTATTTTGAATCAAAAGCATTCTGTGAAACGTTTTATTGAGTTCGGCGTTCTTGTTTCTTCCAACTAAATAGTTATGTATCACGTTTACATTTAAAATATGAAATCTTAAAATACAGACTGCTCAACGGTCTTTGTATTACTTGGTAACTGATATTATGTTTTCATACAGTTGACGCTCTCGGTTACAATGCTTAACTCACAAATACACCATCGGTATTAAAGAAAGAAATTCATAGAGCAATAATTTAATTTTTCCCATCCTAAAAGAATTGTGAAACTTTCACTAGATAAGTTCTAAACACGCTAATACCCTCCTTTGCATTGATCACTGGTTTGAAATGAACTGCCACTTATCCTAGCTTGACCTTAATTTGGTTTGCGATAGAACCTGAATTACCCTTTTATGACCTACTTCGATAAACTACAATAATGAAAACAACAATTTTTCTTTAGTAAGAAACTTACTGTTTGGAAAGTATTGCAATTGCGGTAAACGTCAGTACCACCCACACTGCCGAGAGTTTCGTAATTCGCGAGTTGTGTTCGTATTATAACTGTAAATAAGGAGAAAACAACGCCGGCAAGAAGACCCAGGTCAACACCAAGGACAAGAACAAAAATGAGAGTAGAGACCCATATCATCTGCAAGGCAATGTAAAGTATTACTGGCCAATTGCCATGTGACAGTGCACAAACAAGCACAACACACGAAAAACACCAATCCATAAATACATCGTCAAAATGGCTAGGAAACACCAGTTACCGTCAAAATTTGCCAAGTCCAGGAAAAGTAGATAAATGTTTATGTTATATTGATAAACCTTGGGTGCGTCAACCCCTCCTCAAAATAACGGCATAACTGGACATTATAGGAGCAATATAACCAGAACGGTGGGAAACTGATTAGAGCGTGCACTTCGCAGTCAATAAACCAGGGTTTAACTCCCTAGTCGAGTCATTCCAAAGATTTAAAAAATGGTTTTCACAGCCCTCTGCTGGGCGCTTTCCTCAAAATAGATTGCGTGAATAAAAAGCCGGCAAGTTCGCAAGTTATGCTCTTGTGAAAGGCACTAAAAAAAATTTCTCCGTCCTTCTTTGGCAGACAGTGGCCCAGTCTAACCAAATACTAGCAAGTAGAGCAATGAGCTCGTATGTGCAAATAAATGGATGGAGCTATAGAAGTCGGGCGGAATTTCATATGATCTAGACAAGAAGATTTACAAATACAGTATATAAAGAGAGCTTTGCTTAAAAGATAGCAGCGCAAATAGCCAACACATCGTGGAGAATTAACGTTGGGAAGAAGAAGATGAGAAGTTGTAAGTCTAACCTTAAACGGAAGCAGCTGAAACAGAGGCGTAGTGCTAAAGAAGAAGTGTGAGAACGCACAATTTTTTAAATTATAGCCGAGTATGTAAGTCCCCAAAAACAACCATTTTTAACTGCATTGGAGATTGTGACGTCACAACAAATTAAACAATCATGTTGCTAGTCTGCTTCCCAATAGATAACTTGCAATTCATTTGTTTATGCTTCGTCAGGGCAGCACATAGGAATTCAGGGTAAAAACATACATCTTCAACTCAGGTTTGTGCGAAACAATGTAAAACGCCGTTCCTATATGAAAAGAAGTAGGGAAACTGCGCTCCCACAACACTACATCCCCGGTTGATGTTGAATGCTTCGAAAAATTTGTATTAGATTTTCAAAAGCAGTGATTTTAAGCAAAATTAATAGTTTCTGATATCTTGGATAGTTTGCAAGGAAAAAATTCCACTGACAAAAATTTGCCTCGTGCTACCGGTTGTAGTCAGTTTCTACTCAAAACGCTTCAATAATATAAAAAGCAAAATATTGTAAATAAGTTGTAAAATTCGAGCAAAAAGCACAACACTAATCAGTTTAAAAAACTTTAGTGGAAGGTAGTTCGCTCCCCTCAACAAAAATATACTTTATTGTGATTGGCGCTACTGGTATCTCTGACGATCCTGACTCAATAAAAACGCTTTTGTCCTTTCTACGGATTCAAGCACAAACAAGATTTGGATTAGAAGTATCAGTAATGTTTCTTTATAAATTTCCGCTCCACGAAGTCAAAACTCAACGAATACCATTACCGTCTCTAGAAGAATAGCATGAGCAAGCAAACCGAGAACAAGAACAGAAAAAGTAAACGAAGCAAAATGAAAGATCCGCAGACGAGAAAAAGCAGACATTCATCAAAATAAATTGGACGCGGCAGTGTTGTCTGGGCTATTTTATTCTTGCTGTGAAGTGAAAACAAAAAACAACAAGTGAAATAAACAAATTGAGCATTCAACACAGTATTATTGCCTCTAACAATCCGAACACTAAAATTTCTAATTTTACTCACAAAATCAAACTTGGATTGTTGGTAGAATGATTTCAGAAACGATAGTTGCTGCAAGATTCCAAACAGGCCGACAATGATGATACAACCTAGCACCGATCGAGGCAGTGGCTCAAATACTGGTCCCAAGGCTAATATGGTGACCAAAACAACAATAACAGATATCGCACCAACAACCTGCCATAAATATGAATTGTCACCGGCGTAATGAAAAACAAATTTTGCTGGTAGGGCCTGCATTTTGTAAAGTTGAAGATCTTTTTTTTGGAAATCAATTTTTTGAAACCAAGAATTTTGCCCAAGTTGGCCACCACACAGACATGAAAACTTCTTTTCTTTTTATGCTTTTAGCAATTGTCATTTTATTTAGGGGCATTGTCCTTCATTTCCTCCTAAATACGCACTGTGCACTGCAATGGCTCTCAATTGGTGGGCCCTGAGCAAGTAGTGGGCCAATGCACATATTCCAGATAAGACTCGGCTGTTGTTTTTGGTTAATTGATACCGAAAACAGCCCTGAATTTGGAAAAATGAACATCTGTGCCACGGACATCAGCTTAGTATGAACATGCATCACATGTCTAAAAAGGTTGCGAAACACAGATGTACTGTTGCCACTAGACAATACCTATCTAATAAATTGAGTTGCAGACTAAATTTTTGTCTCCTCGAATTTTGAAAAACCTATTTTCGGTTATGCTAGAATAGGGTTGTCCAACCTGTGGCCCGGAATGTGAAATTTTCCGGGCTGCAAAAAGGTTTCCAAATGCTGCTCGCGACATGAAATTTATCAGCTTTGAACAACAAGCAAGCATCGCAATCAATCAGGACAAATTGTCGTAAAGTGCTTTTCTCTGACAGGCAACACTCATAGAGACAAGTTTTCAATAAATTTTCTACAAGTTTAGTTTTATTCATTAAAGTATATTTTAAAAAATAATTTAATAGACTCTATCTAGTGTTACAAATAAGCACAACAAGTTTAATTGTTAGGAAATGTGATTGTTTTTTCTTTACCTGAGTTTTACCTCCGGTGTTATCTTGTATCACACAACGAGCCAAGGCAGCAGCATTAGGAAAACAGGAGAAGAAAGATGGAACAACATTGGACACACCATAAGCTATCAGTTCCTATGGAGTAAATAAGTTGCTTAAATTATTGGCCACAGAAAATTGCAGATGACATCGGCAACATGGTTGAGAGAAATGCAGAACTGCAATGATAGAGTAGTTGCGCATTCAATCTCGTAATGGATAGGTCGTAGTACCTTTCGAAGAAAGCTTTACAGCAGTTTTCCCTGATTGCTCACAATGCATGCAACAGAAACGCACTGTTCTTGCAGTGAGCAAAGTTACTCTGCAGCAGGTTGAACTCAAGCTCTTAAGTAGCCGACAAAAGGTGCTCCAGCCACCGGTAAACAAAGTCTATATAAACCACAAATCTATCTTGAATTGATCGTAAAATCTACATAGCTTCTGTAGCTGGCATGGCTGCATTTAATTTGAATTTAAGATCCAGCAATCTCGACTATCTTACCTGATTAGCGTCAATTGCATAGCTATGTTTTTGAGCGTACAATTTTGCAAGGGAAACGCTGATTGCAAATCCGACAATCGCTACAGCGAACGCATCTCCAATGATATCACCGAGAATTGAAAAGTCAGGTACTTGAGGTGGTGGTATGCTAAAAATCACATCTTGCAAATTTTGCATATTTAGATAAGCAAGAAACTGTTTTCAATAAATAGATCCAGAGCAGAGAATTAACTTAGATCGACTTTTTTGGAAAGCCAATTCTGTAAGAAACCTATTATGAGGCTGTCTTTGAAGAGCATATATTTCCGGTTGCCCATGCAACCATAATAGGAAGGGGGAGGCCTATTCAAGAAAGGATCATGGATTTAATTCCTTACCCTCCTTACATTTCTGTAGAAGTGCAAGAAATATTTTTTTAAAAGCATTTGCAAAGATTCAAATACAATTTGTAGAACTCCAACTCTAAAAAAGTAAGGCTGGATCTCAATCAGTTTGTTTACAATGTACTCTGAACGTGAGCTTTCGGCCCCAGATTTAAAATTTTCCGGCCTATTATTTTAAAAGCTATATGTACGTATGTATTTTGAGGTTGTCTATATACTCGTATCTTCTGGATCAACCAAATTCTAAGCCAGTAAACTCACTTTCGAAGTGAATATTTACATTTTGAATTAAATAGCTTACCCTGTTGGAATATTATCGACCACTGTAACTTGAAAGTTTTCTTTAAACATTCCAAAATGTGAGCTTATTGTTGCTATGACAACCACTATCACTTCTGTGGGAAGAGGAATTTTCATTTTTTCTCTGTACAAATGTAAAAAATGATTGAAAAGCAAGATCATTATTTTACTAATTACCAGATCGAAAACAACAAAAATATTCTGTCACGTTTAATACTATTCTAGGCAACTTGCCAAATTATTCAAAACGATGGAATGCCTAAAAAACACCAAACATTTTCGTGTTCTTTTCCAATAAACCTGTTAATTACTATCATCATGACAACAAAAGCGCTTGAAAATTCTAACACCAAACACCTGGGCGTCACAGCGACAAATCGGCCGGGCCGGCTTGTGAAAAAAGAATTTTTAGACCCTAATTTTTGGCCCATTTCAGTCTTTGGGTTTGTACGTCGTTTTGTCGACTCTTCGTTACAATAAAAGACTTTACCTGTAAGAAATGGCATAGTATTGGTCTATCTTTTGTTGTTATGACTAAATACATGGCCAGTCGCAAAGCTGAGGTAGGGATGTGACGTTACAATCAAACCTCAAACGAAAATTCGCAAGTATATAGCTTACTTGTATCTCATGTTGATTTCTCTTCCCGTGATCAGAAAAATGATGCATACGATGGAAATGACAAGAGTTGCGACATTGGTATTTGGCAATGTTCGAAATATCTCGATCCAGTTCTGTGAAATCACATGTAGAAAATAAACCGAGAGTGACAAGAGTATCTTTACTACAAAGCGCAATTCTGTCTCTGTGTGTGTTTGTCTGCATGCTTTAACTCCTGCGAAACTACTGGGCACACAAACATAAAACTTGGCACGATTGATCTCCCCTCCGGGATGAATGTCATAAGGAGGCTTCGATGGCATCATGACGAAGTCATAACTGAAGATCAACTTTTGAAAATTCGCATGTCTTGACGAAGGAAAGTGTTTTTTTTTCTGAAACGAAAGCCACCTTCCGACTTACCTACCAACTTCAAGAAATTTCACTTTTTTGGAAACTAAGATGACGTGATATTAAACGATGGATTGTAGACTTTGTTTTCTCTTTTCTCTCAAAAAATACCGGCTATAGAAACTCGGTTGAAATTTTTTTTCGGAACATATTAACAAGGTGCTATTGATAAAAGTAATTCTTCAACATTTAAGCTTAATCGACGATGCAACACGTGATAAAGCATTAAAACGATTTTTAAGCTTGCTTCTTTTTATGTTTTTCTTAAAGGCTTCAAAAATAGTACTGTTTCATCATAATCCAAAGTGACGTCATGATGCGGTCTGGCACTACTTCAGTGAACATTGCAGCAGCAGTGCTAATTATTATTTATACACTGTCATTTTAAAAGCAAACGTTAATAATAAAATCTATCACGGATGTGCTGCCTGCTAAAATACAACGATATATGATAGCATTAATCCATCGTTTTATATTTGTTTTGTAATATTGCAATGGCAAGTAAGAAAATTATAGTAACTGAACTGGGGACTCTACTTTAGAACATCTTTGCAGTACTTGCACTGTCATGTCGCGCGCCTGAGTATTCTTAATCCCTTGGGTGTTCTTATCACGTGTAGCAAGTGGAACAAAATGAGAAGTTTTTATGAAAAATCTTGAAAAATCTAGAAAAATAACTCAATTGAGTGGCTGGACTCTGGGCTACGGGTGGAATCGCCATCCCCTGGCTGCGTTTATGCCGGGAGCAAGGAACATAAGCGCACCCAGAAGCTTTAACTTTGATAATCAAGCCTACATTACAAAAAAGTTGTAAGCAATAGACCTACTACTTCAATTCCTGTAAATACATGAATCACTTCAGCATCCTTCCACAGCTATGAATTTATGCCCATATATGCATTAAGTCAAGTGAACGCAGGAGAGTTTGTCAAATTATTAGGTGTTTGAAAATAACCACAGCCTTAATTTATATGTCGGTATTATGAGCATAATTTATGAAATCCAAGTATTGAGGGGAAAATAACAGAAAAAAAATAGGTGAGTAGGTTTACACCCCTGTTTGAAATCATAGCCACCAAATGTGCAATCGCATATGTGGACGAAACATTTTTCTTGCAAATGGGTTTTTAAACAAACTGGTGATTGGATGCAATAGGTATAGCAATAGCGCTTCCTCAAACTTTTGATGGGGAGGATGAAAAGTGTAAATTGACGCATTATCAAACTAACTTGAAGGTGAAGATTTTTTGTTTTGAAAGTCATTTTTTCGAAGTCCAATTTTTTTGCAAATTCGACATAAATACAAACAATGCATTTATCTCCAAAAAAGATCTTCACCTCTATTTTTTTTTCTTTTTACTTTTTGAACAAATTTCCAAAGTCCATTTTTCATGAACAAATTCTTTATCCAAATAAATACAAACAACTAAATTTAGGAAATCAAATCTAAGAAAGGCTGGTGGGGGATGCATCCCTCTGGAATCCCCTAGGAGAGAATGCATCCATTAAGACCAGTCTTAATTCAAAGTAACGGTACAACAATAGGATCAAAGGCATGGGGTCGATGCCGCCCATTGCACCTCTAATTGTTGCTGTTTCTACAAATTGTTTTTGAGTAAAGCCGGTGCAGCCGGCTGAATCGACATTTCTCGCCCGACATAACTAACAGATAGCCCTGCCGAGCGACGCTGGTAGATAAAATACATGTATGCAGCTAGTTAAAATGCATGTTTCAAAAGCGGGAAAGTAGCTTTAAGAATCGCTTTTACCAGATGTTTATGCTTAAAATCCACAAATTGTTTTTTCGCATTTGTGTCATTTAATGCAACAAATCTCCGCTCCGCCATCTCTACAAGTAAATGATGGGTCGTTGAGGTCGAGGAAAGGGAAAGATAATGAGGGATAATGGCTTAATTGTGGCCTTGTGGGTGACTGATAGTTGGTCGTCAACTCGTCATGGAAATTATTGGCATTGCATCACTGTTGCTCATTGCATTGTGCCACATAGATAGATGCAGGATAGGAAAGAAATTTTTTCATGCCCACCACAGCTCGGGCACCTACAAAATTGCCACTAACTCTGAAAATAGGGAAATCAAAAACAAGATTTTCAGTATTTTGCGACTATTGAATAAAATCTTACTCTAAAAATTGAACCAATTCCGGACGACGCCTGAATCCGGATGCCGAAAATGGAAGGGGCTTGTGACGTCACAACATGGAAAGCAGCACCCGTTGTGAATGCCTGGATGAGAGGCTCCGACAAGTAGGTTGTGATAAAGCCAAGACGAAGAAATCCAAACGATAGCTGCAAATTAAAGTAGTGCATATAAATGTGTTTTTTTCTATGAAATATCTCGACTTTGGGCTGCATTCATTTGCTTCGCAAATCACGTAGCGAGCGTTTTGATGGAGTTCCGATAACGGATAGCTTGTATGGAAAAATGTCACTTAAGTTACATACAAGCTGCTCAGCCTAAGTCTCAAATTAGAACCCAGTGGCGTAAGGAGGGGGCTCCTATGTGCGCTCCACCAGGTCCTCCTCAGAAAAGCATTAAATGTCATTTGCAGCCACTATACTTGTAACGGTAACAAACAAGTCCCCTGATATAGCACTGAGAACATTGATCTCCAAAAAATAATAAAAAAGAGTCTTCACCGCAACTGTCCCGTAAAATCTGCAGAAAGTTATTTTCGCTTTCCCTCAACAAATTTTTGCGTTCACCCCTGCTAAGACCATTTTATTCTGCGCGTTGTCCGATGCAGTACTGATGAAGATTATACAAGCTTTTATTTGCTACATGCATAAAGAACTGCACTTTGTTTACTTCTCCTCTTCAATCATACTATCATAAATGCCCTTGACTGCAACAAAATTTACTGACTGCAGTTTTGCTTTTAGGTTCATAGAAAGCACTATTTTTTACACCAAAAAAAGGTGTTTCTCGAAGAATTTAAAGACATATTGCCATAAATAATAATGTGTAGCACCTTTGGAATGTTTTTTGATGTTTATCACTGCTTGGTTTGGCCAAACATGTTTACGAGCTTTTGAAACAGCTAACTTGTTTAACACATTTCGATTTGGCCAAAGTTGTTAACAAAGTTTGAATTGTAAGAACTTGATTGTGACGTGTCTTATTGTGGGTAGCGTTCGGATAATCGGCGCTCTACTGTATGTTTCTTGTTATTTCGAAGTGGTCTGAATCTACAGCTGGTAGTAGGGATGTAGTGCAAAAAAAAAAGAAATGTGGGACCGCACAAAATAGAAATATACATCTTCCAGTAAGATTTGTGTAAAACAGTTTGGAAACGCCGTTCCCACATCCCTACACCCCCTGGCTGGTAAATAAAATATTTGGTATCCAATTATAAAGTCTCAGCAAAATCGCAGTCTCATTAACTGCTTGAGCGATACATTACGTCGCTTTAATTACAACCTATTATTATTGAGGTAGAACCAAAATTGTATTGCGCAACATATATCACAAATGAATCAAATTTTTACGACCGAAATTTGAAAATATCTTACAATAGAATATCTGCACCTTTAAAATTCAGAAGTCTCAGTTTTGTTACTTTGGCCACGGAAGTAGAATGCCACAAAAAAGATTTACTCGTTAAAATTTTTTTGCCACGCCATTAAATAAAAAGACCGTTTGGCCGCTCAAGAATTAGGGGGATGTGTTACATATCGGATTAGGTCAAGGCATGGAATTGAATCACTTGAGATAGCGAATGTAGCTGGAGATGAAGTGGAGCAATGTATTGTGTTTGAATGGAAGGAGATAAGTTATGGTCTTTACATTCTAACCATTCCACTATCCATTAGTGGGCTTGCTACTCTTTAGAAGAACAGAATTTTTCTGAGAAAGATACTTTAGGTCTAATGCATGTACCTGAAATATTCCCATTAAAAACATGAGAGTGGAGGCCACCACCACTTTCCTTGCATCGATATCAGATAATCCCATAACATCATTTGCATCCGTAGTTTGATTGATAGTCTAAAATTCAATTTTTAAAAAAATTCAACGTTGCAATTAATCCGGATGTTTACGTTAAATTTTAAAGAAAAGCAATGAAAACATTATCTGCTACCATCATTTCATAGTCCTTCTCTTGGTTCCCTTTATGGATATGGCCTTGATGGAAACACAGCTCTCTCCTACTGGCTATAGCCCCACAAAAAAACTGCGTTAACTTAGGTGGATTGCAGCTTTTTTGTTCAAAATGAGCAAAATTTAAAATCAGTTATTTATACATCACTTTACGCCATTGTTATTTTATTACAAGTAAATACATCCAAACACTGACACCGAGTTCTTACTGTTGCATTGGTTTGTTCAATGTCAGGCACAAGTTTAAGTACAGTTGTTTGTGTGAGCAGACTTGTAACAGCAAAAGTGCCAACAGAGATATGACGAGATGTGCCCATCAGAGTATAAATGAGAACGGGGTAAAATGAAGTGTAAAGACCGAACACAGGAGGGAGCCCGGCGAGAAGAGAAAACGCCATACCTGAAAAATAAACTAAAATCAGTCGCAGTTTCTGACAGTTAACCTTGCACTTTCATTGTCAATGTCACATCAAGAAAAGGGGATTGGAAAGCGGGGACGTTTTGACTATCTACAGTAACAAAAAAAAGTAAAATTACAAATTAAGAAGCATATGAGGAGAGCTGCACCTATGTTCCTCATTGATTTTATCTTTATTTTACTTCGAGAGCTACAGAACAGTTTTTGTTGAATGCAACAGTTAAGAAACTGACTGATTTCAGAAAGTCAAACATGTAGCTAAAAACAGATCACCTAGAGTCAAGCTTATTTGAGATGCTACTAATAGTTTTAAAGCATTATTTTATGGATTTACCGACTAAAGAAAGTTCTTTTTTTGAATAACTCTCTTACTCTTTTGTTCACCTTTTATTTACTCTTTGACTTATTTGTTTTGAAGCAAAAACTTCGTATAAAACTTTGCATAATACAAAAACTTGTTTATTTGCATTGTAGCAACAATGATTAACGGTTGCACCTTCCTGTAAAAAGCGCTTAAACTAATTCTCCCTGCATTGTTTGTCAAGGTAAATAAAGCTATGACAATTGCAAAACTAGTTAAATTACAATTAGAATAAACTTGTTGAATCGCAATGACAAGCACTACCGCATTTTAACGGCTACAGGTGAGAATACTCGTAAAGCATTCAAACACCACTGTTAAAAATACATCGAGGTAAACAATTTATATGGTCTTACTTTGAGGAATATGCACAACGCCCACAGTTAGGCCAGATACCAAGTCGCCAGGCAACCAACGTCGAACGTCATAATGACGCAACCAGGTGAAAATGGGAAACAAACTGAAGAAAGCGTCCACAAATGTATTTCGGTTGCATTTCTTGAGACACTTCCGGGCGTAGTCTTTGAACGTGGGTGGTTCAGGCTGCGCTTCCGGTCCAGCGATTTGAACTTTGAACTCTTCCTCAGTGTGCGCTAGCCGGTTGATGACATATTTGCCTGAAGGGTTTTCACTTCTGCAACCGGTATCAAAATGATATCAACAAATACAATAAAAGTTATTTCAATCTCATTTCGCCAGTAAAAAAAACTTAATCTTTGACAGAAAACGTAATGCTGAGAAGATTGCGTTCAGCAAGCCACAACGTATAAATGCCAGTAGACAAAACGCGAGTATGGTAGCCCATTACTTTGGTTACCATTGAAAAGTAAGATGGTATTTACTAAGGACTAGCAGAATATCATTAATAGAAGACCTAAAAAAGAAGACTACACAGTAGGCTATTACAACAGATTCCAGGTTGCTGTAATACTGTGTAGTCTTCTTGTTTAAGTCTGGTTAGTAAGACCGGTTATTTGTGAAAAACTTGGCTGAAGATTATGGCCGGTCGTCTGCTATTTCTGCTATTCCCAGAGTAACCGAACTCTGAGGTAATTGAAGAAGAAATCTTTCGCGGCACATCTTTAAACCCATTTTTGACACACCGTTTGATGTTCTGCTTTAAATCAATCAAAGATCGCCAATACTATAAGTTTTACGGTTTGAGGTTTTCAAACAAAATATTTATTAGATAACGACGACGGTTTTATTACAACACCGGACGTGCTTCGTTTTCAACTCGATTTTCTTTGTCTAAACGAATAACAACATGCATGTTGTCTTGGTTGACAATGGGATTGTGAACTAAAACCACAAAAACAATTGCTTTAATTGCCTTAAAAAGGTTTAGGAAAATTTTTCTACTATTAGCTGGTAAAACAAATTCCTTCCAAAAATCACAACTTTAAACTTGGCTGTGACTCTAAGCAAAGCATTTACAAAAGCAGCTGCCGACTCTACCGCAAAAAGCAGGTTAAACTAATAGCAAACAAGGGTTCAACTAAAGGGGGTGGGGCTAAGGAGGCTGAAGGCAGTATTTTCACCTTGACATTTTGCTTTAAAATTAGTGAAGTCTTTTTAGAGCCTTCGTATAACTTTGCCACAGGAACACCATTGTACTTTGGGTGAGCCTCCTTCTTTACAAAATTCAGATTCCGCTTTGAACTTGGTACTGCGTCCTCTCCTTAACCAAATTGTGGTAACACCATGAAAGCAGAGCTAATGTCAAAAATGTGAAATCAAACTCAAGGCAGTGAAAAATAGTCGGCAACTCCGGAAAATTAAAACAAGGGTTTTAACTATATTTTTACATCAACAACGTAACAAAGAATTTCAAGATCTGTTGAATGATAATTTTTGTAACACCTTTTTACTGACACAGTTTTTAACAGCATATGTGACTTTTTATCAAAACACAATTTTTTTGGTAGATTGACTAGATAGTCAAAATATGATGGGCCATATGCAAATGTTAATTTGAATTACCTTCGACTACCGCACGCGATGACCTCCACAATGAAGTCAAATTTTTGAGAGATATTGTGCAAGGCTCTTTTGAAAAAGTCAACACAAAGAGAGACAAAACTTTAAAACAATCATTGTTTCTGGCGTTTCTTATGCCGAAAACACAACGTTTGATTGCTCGTGGATGCCGTTTATTTGCGCCAACTGCATACGCTACGACTCGCAAGCCGTTCCAAAAAATTACTGAATTGGCCAATACTTTAATCGTAATTCGTTTTCAACTAATAAACATTTTTTGCTCTAAGTGCAATAAAACGTACCTTTCAATTTGTTCTTTTGATATCTTATTTTCATTTTCTGTCATTTTTCAAATTTCAATCAACTCAAGAAGCTAGGTTTTTGATGGGCTAATGTAATCGAATCCAACAATCCTTACTTTTATAATGAGGGAAAAAAATGAAAAAAAAGTTTTCAGTTTAATTTCTTTTTCCCGTGCCTGACTTCAGGGTTTAGTATAATCTTGCCGCCATTTTATTGCCTAGTCATGTTTTCAGAATTAGGCCTATGCTATTAAGTTCTTTTATGGCGTGAGCGAACACGTAACATTACGTAAGCGCAGAAATGTAAAAATGCGGTTTAACGGAAACAATAACAATTAATAGCCGCAATCTCTACATGGTACAGCTTTGGTTTTCAATGTCTAAATATTTTTTGATTGTCACGACGTAGGAACTCTTTGCAAATCAATAACCACGCAGTCAAGATATTCTAATTTTCTTTCAAAGCACGCGAAGTTCTAATCTTTATTGTCGGAATGGTTTTGCACGGATTTGCAATTTCTGCGTAACCGGCGTAACATTACGTAAAGAGTTATGAGGAATAGTTATCTACTCCTTCGTAACCCAGAATTTAAAAATCAAAAATTTGGGTAAAGCGTACAAAAACAAACAGTTTTAGATTGTTGTTGTAAAATAATGCACCGGAACCATTAATTTCGTCAATCGTGGGGAGATTGGAGAACATACCCTAAGGAAAATATCATTTGCTCAAACAGACTGCCTGAAAATTTTGACACGTTTTGAGCCTAATTATGAACAAATTTTGCTGAAATCTTTCCAATTAAAGTTTTTACGCAAAACTAAGCACTGTTGCGTTACTTGTTAATTTCTAAAGTGATTTTTTTGAATACAACACCTTAATGCAATATTTGATGAAAAATTCGCATCGCAATTTTTACGTGCCAGAGGCGTTACCTACCCGAGAGTCGGCAAAAGATTTAATTAGTATCAGTAAGTTGATCGCCACGCTGAGTTATTCTTACAATGAATTTATTTTGTGCAGCAAAATAATCTGTCAGTTGCTTATTGGGATCCTTGGAAACAATACAGTAGACGCCGCTTGATATGACCACCTTGGGACCAGACCATTTTGGTCATAATATCCGAATGGTTATAAAAACCGAAGCCGCCATAACAGCTCCTGAATCGACGCCGTAAGCCACAAGAAGTCCTAATACCGTCAAATTCATCGTTTACCCGAAGTAACAGTGTGACGTTGGCAGTAAAACAAAGTACAATACTTTAACACTACAAGTGAGGTAAAATTTAGTACAGTGTGTAACAATATGTTGAAAAGGCGAAGTTATAAGTGCGTGGCGGGAAAAATACTGTACTGTAACAAGATGGAAAAAATGTTGGTCATGTTATCCGAAATTTGGTCATATTAAACGGAGAATTTTAAATGGAGAAATTCCGGACCGTACCAAATTGGTCATAATAAGCGGCTGGTCATATTATCCGTGGTCATAATAAGCGGCGCCTACTGTACTACTTATTGACAAGAATTTGAATGTAGTGACATCAAAACATAACAATCTGAGGAGAAAATCAAAATAAAAATTTAATAACTTTTGGCAGTGTCGTGATTTTCCTAAAAGACAGCCAGCTTAAAAAATCGTCGAAAGACACTGATCTGGCTCACACTCTTGCAGTTGCACGCTGCCACACAAGACTGTGAATGAGTATTTTTTATTTCCTGGTATTCAAGTAAAGCGTTAATCTTTTCAATATTGAAAAAACATTTTTTCATTTATTTAGCTATAAAAGGAAAGATGCCTGTTTATTCAGAGTGGTTTCAAAAGCATAAAACAAACAGAAAATAGCACAGCATGTAGACTCTGTATAGCAGAGGTAACCAAACTTTTTGTAGGCGAAAGCTACAGTAGTTGAAGGGTTCTGCGTACTGCAAAGGCTACTGGCAATTGGACAACACGCTTCTGTAATATAAAGTAGCAGGCTACCTTTAAATTTATGTTTTTAATTATAATCTTCTGAGCTCGTTGGTGATTAGTACTATTTTTAGAAGATGCGTGAGGTCAATTGATGTGGTTTCTGTTGGCGACCTAGTGCTGTGGGTGCCGTGCAGGTGACCCCTGCTGTATATATATATATATGGTATGTAAAAGAAAACAAACATTTTTTAATTTAAAGAAACATTTAAACAGGCGATTCGCGGCACAATTTCAAGAGTGCATTTTATAGCTTATTAACTGCTTGACACGGTTTCTCCCTGCGCTTGGTATAAAGCACAGGAACGTTAGTGTGATATGAATTTCTGGCCTGGCGGCGTCACTAAATGGCCAAAAGGTCGTGAGGAGCGTTGGGTCTTAAAAACAGTCTTAATTCTCTTTCAGCGGCTAATAAAAGCTGTTGAGAGTTGTAACATCAATTGCAGTAATGATAAAATTTTATGCAGTGATGATTTCTCCGAAAGATCAAACAATAAGCTTCGGAAATAGCTGCATGTGAAAAAATGGTTTTTGGACTTCCGTCGGTATCTCGTCGCAACTGTTGATGCTAGGGTGAGTAACATTCTTAAAATTTATCGACTTATCGCATTAAAGTGTGCTGCGTCTTTTTCCTAGCCGACTTACAGGACCGCGACAGTGACTCCACACTAGGGTTTGAAAATCGTAATTCCAGTTTCGGGAAATCTGGAGTTTAGAATCTTTTGGCATTTCCCCTTTTTCGGTTGTACTTAAAAATTCTGGGTGTTTTGTGGATAGTAAGCAACGTTTGATAGTACAAACACTGTATCATCAAGCCAAGAAAACAATTCTTCAAATTTTATTTCAGCTTTCACGTCCACCAGCGATAGGCTATAGTGAGTAGGCTAAATGTCCAGCATTGTGATAATTGCTGGGACGCCAGCAGATCAAGCGACAGATCTGCAAATGCTTTGAGTTTTCTTCGCAGTTAATATAATTAAAGTCAATAAATGAAGCTTCATTAAATTTTCGCCTCATCGCTTTGACATGTTCTCGCATATTGTGTTGAAATTCTTGGTTTTTTTGGGGGACCCGGGGTGTGCGCTTGATTTTCCCGGTTTCACAAACAATTGGAAAATCAAAAACCTACCCCGCACATAATACGACTGTCCGGTATCCACGCTTGCTTTGGAGTTACGAAGTTTTAAACTTTAAGCTTGATTGCTTGGCATCCCGGTCATTTGATGCCGCGTAGAAACAAAAAAATCGCTCACGAGTGCCTTTTCACAGAACACTTCTATTGCGAGGCTTGGATCAGGGGTGGATTAAGAGATCGCGGGGCCCGGGGCAGATAAGAGTGCGAGGCCCCTAAATTATGGAACGCGAAAACAACTAACTCAGATTTGGGTCGCGCTCGAAAAAGTTTGGGAGCCATTGATTTAGTAGATCTTGATGATAGAAGACATAATAAGCTCTTACCTTCCGGGAATAAGGTGTCCTTGAGGTAATCCTTGTTATTTAAAATGGGTGAAGTATAAATGGGTTAATTCAACTGCACAGTATTTATTTTCAACTAAAAATTGATTTTTTGCGTTATTTGTTTTTTTGTTTGATAGAAATCTAAATAGAAAAACAAATTCTTATTTTGATTATCGAATCAAACCAAAATTGCAAATGAGGTTAAGAAAGTCAAATAACTGAGGATTCTACTCCTGATGTGGCCCATGTAGACCAGTTGACTTTTATCATCAGGTATGTGCAGGACGACGGCACTATCGTGGAAAGGTTTTTGAAGTTTATAGATAGCAACGGACAACATGATGCTGAGTCAGTAACCAACCACATTTTGCGTACTCTTACGGAATACGGCATTGATTTGGATAACTGTCGTGGTCAAAGTTACGATAATGCGTGCAATTTATCAGGAAAATATACTGGAGTGCAAGCCAGACGGAAAGCATTACATCCACCAATTCATTATATTCCTTGCTCCGCACATTCATTGAATTTAATAGGATCGTGTGCCGCAGAAAGCTGTATTAATACTGTTTCATTTTTTGGCTTTCTTCAGAATTTTTATAAATTTTTCTCTGCATCAACGAAACGTTAAGCTAAAATGAAATCAGCCATCAAAGGAAAAACAGTGAAATCTTTATGCAACACAAGATGGTCAGCGAGATCAGACGCCACTACAGCCATCAAGGAAACTTTTGTTTAGTTGAGACAACTGCAACAAGATTTTACGTTGGACGACAATGAAAAGAAATGAAACCAAATCAGATTCATCGTATTTGAAAAAGAGTATGGATGCCTTAGAAACAGCCATATTATGTGTTTTATGGCACAAAATCCTTCAAAAGTTTCACAGTACAAGCAAAAGTCTACAGCGTGTTGACATGTCTTTAGGAAGTTGGGTAGCACTTTACAATGGAATCGAGTTTTTGCCAGCATTTACGGGATGAACTTGATACAATTGAAAAAGATGGTTTGAAAATTCGCAACCGGCATATAGAAAACCTATGCGTCTCAAAACAAACGCAACTGAAAAACGAAAAACTTTTGATTATGAAGGAGAGGACACTAAATGCACTAGAGCTTTGGAAGATACTCGTGAATCCTTTCGCATTGGAACTTAACTTCCAATCATTGATTCCTTAATCGCAGAAGTAAGAAGACGAAAATCTGTGTACTGCATATTGCAACAGAATTTTAATTTTTTGCTGAATCTGAACACTTGGGCTATTAGTGATATAGGAAACGCTGCAAGTAAGTTGTTGAAAGTATATGCAAGCGATTTGGATAGCGGCTTTCCTTCAGAAGTTGTGCACTTCGCTTTTTATTTATTTTCATCTCTTGATCTTGGTTTCAAAGACAAATACTGCGCAAGCACAGCTGTCATATTTGAAAAAGAACTGCTTAATTGAAACTTTTCCAAATGTGGCTATTATTCTTCGTATATATCTGACATTGCCTGTTGTAAATACGGAAGGTGATCGTTCTCTTTCGGCATTGAAAAGAGTGAAAAACTACCTGCGCTCATCCCTGACGCAGGATCACGTCTGTGATTTCTGTATTATGGCCATCGAAGAGTTTCACAAAATCTATAAGCTTTGAGGATATTACTGATAAATTTGCAGCAGCGAAATGCCGAAAACACCAGTTGTAATATATTATTTGCCTTAGCTTTTTTTGTGTTGCACTCTCTGTGTTGTTTATTATACTTTCTGTGTTGTTTAATTTTGAGCTAAGTGCGAAGATTCGATACCCCAAATCCCCTAAATTTATCAGTCAAATATTCTAATATCCTACTAGTTATACTTTATCGCCTATAGCTTATAAGTTTCTTGCAACTCTTAGTGTCCTATCTACTTATTTAACATTTTAAAAACGAAATAGCTTGTAAATATGCACAGACTTATATTTGTCTGCACGCTGCAAGATATAGGCCAGAAGGCCTAAGATTTCTTATAACTGCTCTAACATTTGACAGTCGTTCGCAGCCATTAATTTGAATGCGACTATACCTGTCTCTGCTGTGACATCACACTTACTTTGTCATTGAAAGTCTGTTTTGAATTTTTATCGTACAGATAATAACTGTACCTGTATGTAAATATTTTGATTTTTCAGTTTAAGTTTGTTGGTAATGTAGGTTATAAGGCTATAAATTTATTTCAGTTGATAGGGCCCCCCAAAGTGCGGGGCCCGGGGCAACCACCCAGTTTGCCCATTGCTTTATCCGGCTCTGGCTTGGATGTCGATCGCGTGACCAGTGCTTTTACGATGTCTTGAGATTACTTATTTATGTATAAGTGGTGGCGCCATCTGATCTATGCGCAGCTTGCAACAAGGCGGCACATTGCTAAGCCATAGGCATGCCCAACCCATTGCAACTTTTGTTGCTGAACAAACGAACAGATCACAAGCATACAAAATACAACTGGTGGTGCGAGAAAAAGAGCCTGGCACTAAACGGACAGAAGTAAAACAAAGCCCAAGACCTATCATCGGGAGCCATACTCACAGATCTTGAGCTCCGCACCGCCAATCGACATCAAGCAAGCCTAAAAAAGCTACGAATCTCAGGTGATCTCGAAAGGCACAACGCTTGCAATTGTTTCGTCCTACAACATCAAATACCAAAATCCACGAATCCCAAGTGTTCTCATTGTAGGCAAAGCTCATAGATCCGAAGTCCTACAATATCAGTCGATATCAAACACAAAACCCACAAATCCCGGAATTCCCGTCAGGGGAAAAACTAGCCAATTTTGCAAGTCAACGTCCAATTCCAATTCTAGTACTACACCACTAGTCAACGTCAAATACAAAACCCACGTATTCCGAGTATTCCTGTCAGGAAATAAGCTTGTGAATTTCAATATCTGCTCAACAAGTTGGCATCAGATAGAAAACAGGAGAATCCAGAGCGTTTCCACCAGGGATTAAACCTATAAATACCAAGTCCTACACGGTCAATAGATATCAAATACAGAAGACGCAAATCTTAAGTATTCAAGTAATGGATAAAACCTGCGAATTCAGAGTTCTATATCATCGCTCAGCATCACGTACAGGACACAAGAATCCCAGGCTTTTTATACAACACGGACTAAACCTACGAATTTAAAATCTCCAAGCATCAGTCAACATTAAGCGCAAAACATGCAACTCCCGAGCATTTCCGCCACGCAGAAAGCGCCCGACTTCGCAATTACCTGTCCACAGCGTTACTCCTAGACCATATTCACACGCATAAGTACCCATTAGTGGTGTTTTACAACACCATGGATGAACAGCTTTAACTTCTGTAATTTGGTTGAAGCACAGATGTGTTGTGAGATACTGAAACAGCTTTAGCTACTGTATATCGGTTGAAGCACTGATGTGTTTTGAGATACCGAAACAGCTTTAACTAATGTAATTCGGTAGAAGCACGTGTGTGTTTTGAGATACTGACGCAGCTTTAACTTCTGTATATCGGTTGAAGCACGGATGTGTTTTGAGATACTGAAACAGCCTTGGTGTTGGTTCAAAAAACCAGGTTTAACTTTTCTCACCCACAATCTAGCTTAGTTTACGCCAAAAAGATTTCAAAAATTTAGCTCATTTTGATAAAATAGTTGCGGTTACTTAAAATTTCTTTTGGGTCACCAAACTCAAGATCTTAAAAACCGGCACGCTGCTTACTATAGGCTCCATAAACACAAAAACGGCCCTACAGCCTATTCAGCTCTGCTGCCAAAAACACGTAAAAAAAATTGGAAAGCATCGGTTTAGCAAGAACATGAATTCCAATTACATACCTGGAACCCCTCCTATCGAAACAGAATTTGATGGGAATTCGGGACAATAAACTGCTCTAAATGCAAACCCTTCTGCCCTGCGATTATTGCAAAACGAAAGAAGGCTATATACTTTCCTGGGTTTAACACAACTGTCGTTGTCCCAGGGAATTTTCATTGACCTCATTATACTGCAATACACAGACTATTTTAAATTCGCTGAACATTACTTGTGCTATAACCTTAAGCACCTAGTACTTGCTGTAATTCGATCTCCGGAGCACTCTATTTTACGGTAATAGCAGCTCTGTTGTTGAATTTATAAGAATTGTAAATTTTACAGAGCAGTTAGAATTTTACCGTGGCTTTCAATAAATAATAGATTTTTGTATAATTTTGAAAAATGTGGCTATGAAAAACCATGCAGAAGTATGTAGGAAAAGCTAATTTTCATCCTATCGGCCTAGTTTTGACCATATATGAAAGTTATATAACATCTGGCATAAGCTGCTTTATTATGAAGACTCACCTGGGAACAGAATTAGATGGAATGAGTGGCAATAAACTTGCACTTTCCTCATCAGCGTAAAGCAAAAGCTGGTCATCCTCGTCGGCATCATTCATCACTAATTACATTGTCTCGTTTTAAGACACTAGCAACGCCTGTAAGCGATGTTTGTTTACAATGCAAAGCTAACAAACTAGCTAGATCTATCTAATGCAGCCAATAGGTAGAGGCGAACGAGCCCATGCTTACACCAAATTTATTGGAACTAATCATGGCCTTAGGTAATTCACAAGTAAAATGGCAAAAAGAAGGCAATTTGACCATACAGTACGTACTGCAAGCTACAGGGTGACCCATGAGTCTCCACCCATCCCTAAGTTGTTATGCTGTAGTTAGTTATGCATGTATTATAAGTTATTTTTCTTGTTTTTCACAAAAAATTCATGATATGTGTAATCATAAATCTCTGTTATATTGAGAAAAATGTCTCACAGAACATTGCCCCGAATAACATCATGCAGCGAGAATGAGGCACAGCATACAAATATACTGGATGCATAAGATATGTGAATGGATAGGGATTTATGGCCCAGCCTGTATACCAAAAAGAGCAATTCTGTTCGTCTATTTTAACTCCTCCGAAACTACTGGGCGTATAAAACATGAAACATGGCACGATTGATTGCCTCTGCGAGGTGAATGTCCTAAGGAGGTTTAAAACGCCGTTGACCAAAAATAAATATGCTTGCTATACTTGGAAACGATTTTTTTCTAAAAGAAAGTAGGCTTCCATTTTACCAACTAGCGTCAATTTTCCCCTTTGGGTGATGAAATGACGTCACAGTTCACACTTGATTGCAAAATTTGTTGTCTGTATTTTCTTAAAAACTACTGATATTAGCAATGCAATAACACTTTTTCGGATATTAAAGAGGAATATTAAGATATTAACGAGGGGCTTTCGATGAAAAAATTCTGCAACATATTAAGCTAAATTGACGATGCAACAACAAATTCTTTTTTAAGCATTCTATGCATGCTGTTTTTCTTTCTTCTTAAACCCTTTAAAGTAGCTCTATGATATCATAATACAGTCTGGTACGATTTAAGTAAAAATAATGCAGCAAGCAGCAGCTGTGCTTGAAGTGGGTATGTGCTGTATATTGCCATCTCAAAAGCAAAGAATTGATCAGCTGCATGATAAGGAAGAGTGATGCACACCAGTGTTAACATAACTGTAAGCCAAAAATAACTGTTTTTAGAAATGCTATGGCAACTTAGAATACTTTTGTATAGTCGTGTCGCAAGCCTGCCTAATCTCAATCTCTAAAATATAAGCTTAGCAGTCAAGTGCAGCAAAATAAACAAATTGGCGATTTTTCGGGTAGAATTTTGCCGGAATCAGAAAAATTATCTGCATCTTCAGTACAAACACCTGGTCGATGGATTATATTCCCAAACTATAACCTAACTCACTGCAATAACGCAACTGAAAGAGCTTAACTTAAGGTTAGCTACCAAAAACTTTTGGTTAGCTTTCTTTTTTCCTAGCTGCCGTAATGCCAGGACCAAGCAACATGCGCGTAGGCAGAGGTTTTAGGTAGGCCATACAAATAGGCCTACAATTTCAAAAAGTCGTAAGTAGTATGTCTAATATTTAATAGCTTATTCCTAAAAATACACAATAATCACTTTGACGCCCTCCCACAACTTCTTTTATGCTTCCATGCAAGTGGTGAATTGAACCGGTGAATGTATTGCCTGTTTCAATTGTAAGCAAGTCCAGTTCCAAGGTGCACCTATAGTGGAAAATCGGCAAACAAGGCTTTTCTCGGGACTTCAAAAACTTAGGGTGAAGCAGTATGGCCATGCGCAACCACCCATAATGCATTTCTACTCAATTCCCAACAAAAAACGGTAGTTTTGATTTTCGTACCAGAATTGGCTACACGAAAATTATCGATGGGGCCCTGCTTTTGTAATAACTTATCTATAGGTGCTGGACTTAAGGTTGGTTTGGATTTTCCCTGGCTGCGCTTATGCAGAGACAGACCAGCATACGCGCAAACGCTTGCGTTAGGTCTTGAAACAAGCCTGCAGCTACCAAAAACCGTTAGCCCTGCGCCTCATTTTTAATAGTTTATATCTGAAAATACACACATAAATCACTTTGGCGTCTTACCACAACTTTGAATTTGTGCATTTCGTGCACTTCATGAAATGGACGCATAAACGTTTGTGAAATCGTAAGCTATTTCATTTGTGAGCAAGTCCGGTTTCAAAGTACGCCTATGCTGCAAACAGTTCAAACAAGGCGTGGGATATAGGCCTACATGGACTCCAGAAACTTTGGGAAAAATAGAGTAGCTTTGTACAACCCCTCATAATGTTGATTTATTGACTCATAAAGGCAATCTATGCGCTTTATATGCATGTTCACACGAATGACGTGGTTATTTCACAAAGTGATAGTATAGCAAATCTAGGAATTTGTAATAGAAAGATACTACATTATTCATATTATTGCAAATATGGAGTTTTGGTTTTCTAAAATGACGGGACAGGCTCTGCTGATGAGTCCAAAAGAACGAAACGCGTCCAGGGATGATCTCGTCAAATTATGGGAGGGGGCTTTTATTATTTGCAATACTACTGTATTACTTTGTGAAATAACCACATCATTCGTGTGAACATGCATATGAAGCACGTAAATTGCCTTTATAACTCAATAAATTGATGTATGATATAGTTATGGTCATCACGTTCTATGCTCATAGAGGTAAAGGTTTTAAATAGATCTCGCTTACTATAAACTCTTTGAGTGGAACACTGCACCCCATAGTGTTGATTCCTTTTCAGAAAACGGCACTGCTGATTTTGTAACGAGAATCGGGTATGCCAAAAAAACATTACCCAATGGATAAAGTCGGCGCGGGCGGTTGAACCTATACTTTTAACCCCATCATTAACAATGGTGGCTCTGCGGGCAACGATGGCTAGTAATCTATACAAAACAGTGATCTTCTTGAAAAGAGGGATAAGAGCAGTCGATCTATAAAGCAAGTCATCAACTTTAACTAAATAACGAAAGAATATAACAAATTTCTGCAAAACTTTAGTTCCCCTCAAATTTATTTTTGGCTTCCCTACTGATGCAGCCAAAAAAAAAAATAGCTTGTAGTCACCGATCTTTATACTTCATATCAATAACGTACGGAGGGTGGCTCCTGTGTGCGTGCTTCCCTTTTCTTTGGTCAAATTTAATTGATGAGCTTTTTGAAAAGCTTGTTGCGCAGCTGCAGCGTATCTGTTGTACGTGTAAAAACGCAAGCAGAAAATAATTTCTTAGGTGAAGCAGTCACAAAGGCTAACATATTTCAAGCAAAAATTATCCCAAAATGGTTTCAGAAAGCACTAAAATCGCGTATCTTTGAGTATAGTTTTGGAAAATTTTCCCGAAGAGCTGCATCCGGACCCCTAGGATAATCGTGTCTTCCGCACATTTTTGTGTCCCTCCCTCAAACAATTTTTGCGTACGCCCCTGCGTCATACATTTATATTTAGGAAGCATTGACTCAAAAAAGTGCTTTAGACCAAAAAACTGGGAGGCCGAAATTTGACTCTTTCCTGTGTTTTTTCTCACAATAACGTCATCTGTACTATCTACTGTTGCAAGTCCAAAATTTAAATGTAAAGGGTGCGACAGCTTTCTCAGCTCTGGGTGCACTATTAGCCTTGAGAACTACGCCCATCTCACAAGCAACAAACTCGTAACTCTAGATCAGGGCTACTCAACTGGCGGTCAGCGGTCCAGGTCCGGACCTTTTTAATATTGAAATTGGATCTCAAACTCCAGGATCAGCTACAGCAGATGCAGTCACTGCAAACAAAAAAGCCCATGCCCCTTTTGCCAAACTTTTTTGACTTGTTCTCAGTTTCAAGCAATTATCAATCATAACAGTCCAAATTTTTGCACATTCTTTGCATTGACTAATGGCACTTTTAAAAAGACAAATAAACAACAAAATTAGCTTGAAAACACAGCAAAAAACATATTTGGAAATCTCCCAGTGCTGAATGTTTGTTGTCCATGCCTCGATCATCCACTAAGCTTACCTCAGCAATTAAACGAAACAAGTGTGGTAAAGCTCAAAGCCAACACAATATCCCGCCAGCTATACTAAAGAACTGCGGCCCCAAATGTCTTGAACGGCTTCAATAATTCTACACAGCCTGCATGACTTACCGAACAGTCAGCACAATATGGCGACTGGCAACAATTATCGCGGTACATAATTTGGCAAACCAGCTAATGATTGATAGAGCTACCAGCCCGTATTGCAGCTGAGCGTTTCTTACAAGCTTTTCCAGCGGCTACTCTTGAGGCGTCTAGAACCTGTTCTTGACCCCCGATTTTTGGACAAACAAGCTAACTATAGACATAGACGAGGCATAACCGATCAAGTTTTTAAACTAACCTAAGACGTCGAACACAGCTTTGAAGAAAACAACAAAACAGGCACTTTAATCATAGATCTTACTCCCGCACACGACACTGTCTAGCACCGGGGCCAAACACCCCACAACCGCCTTTGTTTTGCAATTAGTTCTATCAGGGTGGGCAACAAGTTTCGATACATAAGAGAAGCACAATAAATATTTTTTTATATATTTTATGACAAGCATCACCCGCAACACTGTGGCAAAACTTATTTGCAAGTTTAAGAAAGCTGGAAATTTTGCAGGTCAACCTCGAAGTGGTCCAAGATGTAGGGCTGATGCATCTGCACTGTACTCAACTGCGCTAATGCGTGTTCATCAACATTGGAAAATACGTATTAAGATGTGTATTCAAAACAGTGGTATTCATATGGAGCACATTATTTAAATAAAAATTTGTGTAATATAGAATGTTTATTTTTCCCATATATCAAAACCTATGACCCACTCTTATGGACAGTTTCAAGAACTGGCTAAAAACAAGAAATGCGATTTTTCTCACAAAACTATCAGAATAGAGTTCAAAAACTTCATTTTATTTTGATTTCGATGATTAGTATAGACTAACAAAATACAAATATTTTCCTGTATTTACTCATATTGATAGTTTTATTTTTATCATTGCATTTCAAAAATTTTGCTGGACCTCTGGCCATATTGAACCTATTCTACTGGACTTTCGTTAAATTTAGTTGAGTAGCTCTGCGGTAGATGATGGAAACATCTGCTGTACGCTTTTAGTCTAGTTAATACCTAACTTGCTAGCTTTACTGTGTAAGGCTGCGTAGGTGTTTGTACTGCTCAACGTACTGCATTATTGTTGATCGACACTAACTTACTGTAACGGAAACTCATTTTTCATCCTATACTCAATACATTCATTTGTCTTAATACACCGACAAAAGATATGAGATAATTAGGAGGTTCATTGCCTGCTGATGTGTTAATCGCGAACTCAGCATAGCAAATATACAGCACCATCACAACAACGACTTTTAAATTCATTCACTATTGAGGTATAGCGTAGCTTCAGAAAGGCAGGCCAGCTCTACACGCTTGAAATATGCTGAGCAAAAATGCGAAAAAATTTTCCCCACCGAACTTACCCCCAACAATATTCCTTGATCGACTAATTTATTTCTGTTCGGGTTAGTGCTGGTGCTACGCTCTGTTGCTTTGCTATTTTAGAGCAACATTTAAGAAAAAGGTCGACTATCTTTATGCCGCTAGTCAATCTTGCTCGAGCTCTTAGTCCTGCTTGCAGAATAAAGAACGCTTTTGTTCGTCAAGTGCTCGAAATGACTTGAAAACAAGTGTAGTCAGAAAACAACCCATTATATGTTGATATGCGTTTGATCGCACTGCCAGTAATTGAATAACCATATATCAAGCACAATAAAACTAAGCTATCTAATTTTAAGCGGCATTCTGCGTGGGCTATATTTCGTGGAGAAGTCTTATTGTTGACTGCAACGCAGTCGGAAGAAGAGTAGAGCATAAAGCGAAGTTTTTAGGCGACAATAATCACAAGATCTTGCGTTCAAACCAAACGAACGTGGGTGCGTTGCTGTACCCTTACGGAAAGAACCTTGCGATGGTTTCCTCTGCCTTGCGGGTATAAGTGAACAAACATGTGTGAAGCAATTCAAGCGGAATGTTGAAACTAAAAAATTCTGAAGCAGATCTAGATAGCTGTTTTATGTTTAGGGCTTCTTTCACTATGCTGTGAGTGCGGAGGTAAAAGTGCAATGAGCTGAAAAATTTTCGCAGCTATCTTACAAACGTACGTAAAAGCATTATTTATTGACGTAATTGCGAATTGGACTTTGCGTGTTGTTCACAGTTAATGAAACAAACGAAAATGCTCCGGCGTACAGAGAGCGCAATTGAATACCTAGCTTCAGCTAACTTTTTCAAGCTTGCGAATCCGGTCTGTAACTCAACTTTTAAAGCAAAGAAAAGCAAAGGCCGACACCAAGTTACGCATAATACCAATGTATTGAGCAACTGAAAATACGCAAACAGACAGATAGTCTACTTGGGTCTATCTAGGAGCTACAAAACATTGAGGAAGGAATATCTTGTAAGACTGATCATTGTCTGAGATTCTTCTTCGAGTTAACGTTCGGCAACCGCTTTGATGTATTCATCTAAGCTATCGACACTGGGTAATTCAATACTGCAAACACATAACTTCATTGTAAATTAGATGTGCAATTAAGTTGGTAGTAAGATGGGTGGGGCACAACCGAAACTGTAATCTTTGAGGGAAAAAGATGTCATTTCATTTTGAAAAAGATCTCTTCGATCTTTTTTTTGCGGCAGAGAGTCATGGTTAATAAGGGTAGAAGGGGCTTGATATCCTTAGTTCCCACGTAGAGTTCTTTGAAACAATAAGACCAAATGGAGGAAGAGCGTGACACCACAACCTTTTCACCTTTTTCTGGTGAAAAAATAAAACGATATAAATCATCAAAAAATCATTCAATAACGTAACCATAAAATCAGAGAAGACGATGTATTCAGTTATTAGCCATGCTGTTACTTGTAGACCAGGGACGGGCAACTGACGGCGCTTATCCAGCCTGAGAGTAATTTTTTAATATCCAGCAATATAGTTTTCACAAATTTTGGGCTCTCAGAAAGATAAGGTCCCACATTCGATTATGAGCTTTTGGGGTGGAAAGGTAATTTCGGGCTCTCATTTTCTTGGACCCACGGCACTAATTAGGGTGGTAGAGAGGGGGGCTGTTCTTTTCTCTCGGCCACTTTTCCTTCGACACCAATGTTTACCCATGTTATTATTTCCTAGGTGCGAGTGGCCAGCTGCGTACGAAATCTCGACAGAGTCGTGATTTAAATGCAGGTCTTACGCTTGCGAGGCGAGTGCCTTAACCACTGCAATATTGCCCTTGCTTTCAGCGAGCTGATCACCGAAAAAACGCCGTCAATATGAAAATAAGCAAAATTCGCCAATGGCTACGGCTCGCGCCAGACTTGACGCCCGACAATTTCTTTGAAGTTGATCTCGGAAAAAAGGTCCTCAAGTTTAAAATGAACATAATCGACAGTTACAGCTTTTATAATTATGCCCTTTGCAAACCAAGCACGTGAAGGCCTGGGGGCAGTTCCCCCCAAACAAATCTTAACTACAAGTGCGCTATATACTACTTTCTACTTGGCGGTGAAAAAACGCGATTTTGCCTAATTTAATTGTCTTTGCTATATTTTTCACTTGCATTTCTTTATCTTCCAATTTTTTTCTAGGTTTAGATGGTATACACTTCAGAGGCACACAAAAACTAAATCAACAGAGAAAACATACACCTGGAGGTGTGGGCATGCGAAAAAATCAGATTTATGAGCTTTTAATGATTGTGGCATCATATATCAACTTTGGTTCCAAGCAGTCATGCACCTCAAACGGTCTGTCGGCGGCGCCGAACCATCTTAGCTTCACAAGCGATATCAAGAAGCCCAGTAATTTGGAATAACCGCCGTTTTTTTTAATTTTTCATACAAGCATAGTTATGATAAGCACAAAACATGAAAGCGTGTTGTTTCAAAACTAGTTCACTTGATGCAAAGTGTATGCATGACCATTGGCGTCGATCTGGCGGGAGCAGGGGCGGGCGGCGCCCCTGCGGGTCTAACACGGAAGGGGGCGACATATGTCTGGTCCCCGCGGTGTTTTGATAACTATATTAAAAGTTAAATGCATGCACAGTAGCTAAAACATTTCCGAAATATAACAGCGCAAAATCGTAGTATTGTTTTGTCGCAATTTTACGCTCACGCTATATAAAGGGAAAAAAAAACTCCATCAGCGTGTGGTCAGCGTTGGCGGCGTGATTTTACGATCAGAGCAATCGAGTTAACAATTACCACACATTATCAAAGCAATTTGTGATACTTAACAAAAGGCAAACTTGAATTGTAATTTTCACGTGTTTTGCCTATCGTCAAAGCAACCAAAAGAAAAAAAACACATTTCAAATCAACAACTTTTTTTATCAAACGGCTTCAAAAGATCAAATAGCTTCTATCAAATTAAAAACTTTTTCGCAAACTTGAAACCAACTATACAAAAAAAAATTGTGGTATTGTTTTATTTTCATATTCCTAATCTGATAATAACAAAATGAAGCGTCAATCGGCTGTCAGCGCATTTTTTTGACCGGTTTCAAAGAGTTTTGGAAGTAAATGTTCCAGGAGAGTTGGGTTGAGTTATTTTTATTATCGAATTCTTGTCATAATCGTAAAAATAACAGTCATTTAAGCATAAAGCACTTTTGTTGTGTTTGAAAGCAGTGAAAGATAGAAAACAAAGTTGACATAAAAATCCTCCCCCCCCCTGCTATTTGCCTCTTTCAAGAAAAAATCGTCGCTTATGTGCATGACCAATGATTGAAGGTTTGGTAAATACCAAACAGACGCGAGTCTTCTTCACACTGTGGTACCAAAAAACAAACCAAATAGAATTATATCGGTGTTACAAACAATATAATCACCAGAGTAAACGAAAAACATTTTGCAACCAAAATTTGCTCTTGCCCCCCAAAAAATATCCGGCTGGCTACATACCTGAAACCAAGATCAATTTTTTGTGGCCATTTCTGCCATCAAATTTGCCAATCTCATTTGTAGACTATCGCAATGGAGCTACAGGTAGCTAAACTTGTTAAAGTTCTACTTTAGTGAAAGTGTTGCTATTTACTCAAAAACAATACGCAAGTAAAAGTAGAAGGTATTGTTACTTTGGTAAAAGTAATGAAGTAGTTGCAAAGTAAGAATAGTAGTTCTACCTTTTGATAGTTGAGTGTGTATACGGTAGGCTATAGTGATGAGACCCGTAATTATTCTAGCAATTAATAGTTTTTTCGTTGGTCTGTTTTATTAATTTATTGATTGTTGCCTTAGACCAGGGGTGTCAAACTCATTCAATGTTCTGGGCCACATTTTATACCGACCAGACTCTGTTGAAAAAAAATTTAAGCAGGCAAGACTGTATATCAGTGGTTCCCAAACTTTTTGTCGTACCAGTTGATTAAATCTCGCGGCACACCAGGCATTATTTAGACATCGCCACTTTTGCGAGCAACGATTTCCGGAGATCGTGTGATGTAGCCCGAAATGGTACTGATCTCCAAATAAAAAAAAACGTCATTACCTCTCTCGCCGTAACCTGTAATGCTACCCGCGACTTATAGCAGTTGCCAACCATTACTTCATGGCTAGTTTCACGTAATTTCAGCTTAAAAGATTTTTTTTCTTTTGGAGAACAATTTTTCGAAGACCGAATTCGGAGGCCAAGCATTCGCACTGTGCCACAAAATTCTTTTGCGGGCCACAAAATATTACGTCGCGGGCCACCAATTTGACACCCCTGCCTTAGACTTATGCTTTTACAATAATAAAATGTTCTTAATGATTCAAAGTAGTTTGAAAGTCCGGCGAATCGACAAGACTTAAAATTCTTTTACTTTTACCTGTTAATAAAAAGATTTTATCTTTGTGATAATTAAGATTTATGATATCAGAGCCAGAGACATAACCAGACAAAAATTGGTGGGGCGTCAAATTTCCCATCTTGGATTACATGATTATAGTGTTGACCTTTTTTCATTATTTTTTAAGTCATCAAAGAATTTTGATCAGAATCAAAGGTATAATGGCAAATTTTGACATATTTTCTGAAGTTATCCACATGTGACGACTTTTTCTAGAGGGCACTGAGAAGTTTATCAAAAACAGGAATCCTAAAGTTTTCAAGTAAGTACCGGTAGTTAGCTCTTTGGTCATGCTCACAACCACCTTGATTAGAAAAATAACTGGTTGAAAACAAAGCAATGTCTGCTAGGGAAGACAAAATAAATTGCAAAAAATTGTAGGCATACTGTAGAACGTTTCTAATCGCTTCTGACTCTCCAAGAACTTTCAAGACCAAAAGGCATTATGACTACACGGCCCATTAAAAATAACTCACCACGCCTCTGCCGCGACGTGGCAAAGCCTAATGACTACAAAAATCATATTTTTGAGAATACTGATTTTGGTGTCATTTATTGTCGTTCAACAAGGGAACAATTAAACTAACTTTTTTATCCTTGTCTTGAACCTTTTAGCTGTACGAACAACAATAGTTTCTTTGCGTTTTCTGATCGATAGCTTCACATAAACAAAAATAAATCGAGGCTGTTAATGATATCTAAAATCTAGTTGTTTGGTTTTGCAATATCACGGCAGACTTTACCTGGTTTGATTTGAACAGTAGCGCAAATGGTAAAGCAAGAGGTGTGTGGTACGTACAGGGCGGCCAATTTTTGATTAAGAGAAAAAAAATATTAGCTAAGTCTTGATAAAAAATTTTAACACCATGTTTGGTTTGGTTGATCGGAAATGGTGCGGCATATTTTTGTTTACGCCCAGGATGGCAAAGGTCCACGCAACGCCACGGGGTAGCACGAGCTGGTTTTCAAGATTCAAGCAAACCCAGCTTACTTCAAGTAATCGCGTGTTAATTAAAGGGGGGGGGGGGAGGGTAGCCAAGAACGACGACTCCCAATACAATTTCGCAAGATCCAAACATGCAAAGCCAACACTTTCGTGAGATTGATTTACTCCCAAATAAAAGATCTTTAACTTTGTTTGGAGAGCAAAATGAGTTAAACCATCATTTTTGAAAAGGTGATCTCCAAAAAGATCTTCACGGAAGTATAAGATAATAACCCAATTTCAACACCCAATTTACAGAAAAAATTCTGGCAGTTGTTTACACATTTGCATGGATTCCACACTCAGTTATGGTCTGCCCTAGAACCATCCACCCACCCCAAAAAAAAATTTCTAAATACGCCAGTTTGCTTCGAAACAGGATTCGCAGAAAATCGACCTAAACTTGAATTTAAAACAATTTTTTTGCCAGCATACCACTTCCCAACCCAACAGACACTGTAGAAATGTGACCCATAGTATCTATGTTAAGTAGCCCTACAGGCAGGTAGCGCTAAAGCCACGCAAGTAGTGTTTTTCCTCTGGAGGTACTTCAAAAAAAGTAAAAATTAGTAGAAAAAAATTGAATCTTCTGAAGTAAGTCGCTCGCTACTCGCTCCTATTAAGTGCCGTAGTTTACATCAGTGGAATTATTTCGCTGCTGACCACTTCTGTCTGTAATTGTTCAAATGTTACAGTGAAATTTTTGCTTTTGTGGAAAAGTATTTAATTTTATGTCCTGCTGATATGAAGAAAATGTAATCAATATTTGACTTCGGACTTGCCTGCCTTTTCTTGATGTTGTTGGTGGAGTCGATATTGATGTTGGATCACTCAATTTTCTAACATGTTCCAAGAATTCATCTTCATTACGAAACCTAGATGTGAATTCATCTGAGATAGAAATTGATCGAATCAGTCTATTAATATCACGTTTTTTCATAGTATTGCCGGGTACTTCCGGTTCAATATTTGTAGTACCACATAAGTCCTCAAGAATTCTTTCTTCTTTTATGGCTGGAACCATTGGCGGGACTGAAGAACGCCTTCGGGCCCGATCTGGATGATCTTTGATAAAAATTAATTCCTTTTCCTTAGCGATTGGAAGATTGGAGTCGGTAGTTTTTGCGCTACCATACACGCGTGATCCAATCATGCCCATTTTTCACCGCAACCTAAAGTTAAATACCTGGCAGTCATGGTATAAAGATGATTAATCTAACTACCTCTTCCCAACATTATTGTAATGCAAATAGCAGGCAATTCAGTTTAGAAATAATACAATGAAGCAATGTTATTATGAAACAACAATTAACGTTTATGTTGTAAATTAAAAACAGATAGGACTTCAGAAGATCATGTTGAGATGAGTCGATCACTTTTTTTGCTTCATTATATGACGTTGTTCAACTGTTTTGGCCAATGACGTCGTGGCTGAAACCACAAGTGGTAGGCAGAAGTCATTGGCAACACTAGTGGTCAATTTGCGACGAAAAGACACCGCTGCAGCAGGCGACATTTAAGCTTTGGCAATCATTCCAAGTAATTGTTTACCTTCTTTTGGGTCTGTAATTTAATTTTGATAAAAGATGAAAACTTTGAAGCGGCGCTTTTTAGGTTCTTTGATACGGAAGTCGTGAGCTTTAGAAAATCACCTGGAGGAGCACGCTCCGTTTGGGAGTGAAAGTGAGGCTTTATTCAAAGAGTGTTTGCTGTGCTCATTCCATGAAGTTATCCAAATTCTTCTGCTCCTTTTCTAATTTTTAGTTTTTTTGTTTTTCATTTATGTTGATTTTCAAGCTACTTGACCAACTCGATTATTTTTACTCTGCCTTCCAAATAGATTTTCTTTTTTGAATGGCCAAGATCTTTCATTTTTGGAGAAGTTTCTCAATTACCCTTTTTGCTAGTCTTCAATTGGACTGGGCCACCACGACAGACAGACTGCTTGGGCCTGCCATCTATTGCCATACAAAGATGGAGGCATTCCTTCAAGTGTCACACCCAAGGACACAACAAGTAAGCTTACCGAGTGATTCTTAACGCTATCTGTGTGGTGCTAAGCGCCAAGCAGGAAACTATGAATGCCATTTTTCAAAGTTTTTGGTATGACTCGACTAGGGAAATAACATTAGGTCTACCGACTGCCTAGCAAACGCTCTAACCACTACGCCATTGCGCCGGTTCTAAAATAGATGGTGACGAGGCAATAGTCTTTGCTAGAAACAAAATTTAGGGCCACAAGTTTTCCTCGATATTTAACTGAGTTCTCTGGTGAGCTCTGAAAAAGTTTACCGTTTTTGTCCAAAACAATTATGGTTGGCTCCTTTACTACACAAGATTTTGAAAGATCGGGAGCAATGGTTCTTTTTGCCATCCCTTCCTCCTTGTCTGCTCCTATGTGTTATAATAACAGGCTTGAATGGTTTAATCGTTTAAATATAATGCAACGTAAGCAATCTGTAGGATACTGCTCTTGATAGACTATATTTTTTTGAAGAAATGAGGTGCCGAGTTTCACGGAGGAGAGCCAGTTGCATATTTTCAACTTGAAATAATGCGAATAGCGCCGCGCTGTTTATGGAAAAGAATAGAAATGTTGCTAGCTCTTTTAATAACTGCCCATCTCTGATCAAAGCAATTAAGCGATTCAATTCACTAGGCTATTCGCGTAGCAATAAATAGAAGATTGGGAGAGGTCCCGCACGGTGGTGGATTTAGGGTGATATAGCTGCCTGTGTGTGTGTGTGTTTACCCCTCCTCTTTCTTGGGATGGAGGTACGGCATGAACGGTAATTCAGGTTCATGCCGTCAACCTAATTGATATTAGGCTAGGGGAAGATGGCAGCCCATTTTGAACCAGTCTTGAGTGATTGGTAGCCCCACCACCAACAAGGCGGACTGCCACTGGTAGGTACCCAAGAGTCGTCTGACATGCTGGGTTAGCAACTTCACAATTATAATCCGGTGAAGTACGGGTGGGGCCACCTGTCTGCCACATAAAGGTGGAGGCGTCCCGTTAAGTGCCTTGCCCAAGTACACAACAAGCAAGCTTGCCGGCTTGTTCTCCACACTATCCCTTTTTTATGCTGAGCGCCAAGCAGGGAAGCTGTGAATACCATTTTTTAAAGTCTTTTGGTATGACTCGACTTAGGGAATGAACCCAAGGTCTACCGACTACAATGTGGACGCTCTAACCACTGCACCATCGCGCCGGTTAATATAGATATAGCTGCCTCGGGCCCCCTATTTGAAGAATGAGGGACCCCTTTCCAGACATATCCGAAGTTATTTCAGCCCTTCGAAATAGTGGTGATCTCCAAAAAAAGACTACATCGAGAATTCGGGGAATTAGGAGATCCCTAATGACTCTTGCCTCAGACCCCTTGTAGCAATAGCTTCACCATACACAATGCTACATAGGAAATATCGTAGTTAATAGTTGATTAACGCACCGTCTTGAGATTATCACTCGTTCATATATTCCAAATCCAAGTTTATTAGGGAGTGAAGTGAGTAAATTTAATATATCAGTGTTTAATGTGACAATTAAAGACTAGCGGTTATCAAAAACTAGAACTCAACAACGTCAACACGGGGTTGCAATTAGCAATTACACTTTAAACAATCACCAATCAATATATCGAAAATTATACTTGTATGTTAATTGTTTCTTATGTCATAAATAAACACTTTTTCTCAAACTCTTTAAGACTCTGATGCTATGTAGAATTACAAGTAGGCTAACCATTGCTAAACACTAAAGTAGTTAATTGAAAAATTCTGCACTTCCTAATTGTGAGCAAAGGCAGGACTGAGGCGACAATTCTCACATGTTAGCGTGGAACTGTAGTCAATATAATATTAATGGCTCAGGTTCAAATCTACAGCGGAAAATTAAAACAATATCAGAAAATAAAAGAACTTTGAAATTACCTTAGAAACGAACACAAAACTGCCAACGTTTTACATCCCTAAAATTTTTTTCCACTAGTGGTCTCGCATATTAACTTTACTATGGTGTCAAAATCAGATGACTGGAAGATAAAAAGAGGTCTTGGTTCTCCCGAAAGCTTTTTCTTTCTATTCCCGTGATTATACTCTACTCTTTAGTCATTCCCTGAATCACGTCTTTCAAACAAATTTTTAAAAACTACAAAATATCAGCCTATTGGCGACACCTTGCGGTGCTACAACTAATATTTGTAAACTTGATTCTTTTTGCATGCTCAAAAGTAAGATTTTCTACAAAAACCGAATTTTACAATGAACTTCGTGGAGGAAAGGATGCAGATTTTCCACCTTGAATGTTTGGTGTCAATTGAAATTCGGCTTTGAGACCACTACAGTATTGCGATAGCACACATTTGAGCTCTAAACTTTGTAATCTCATGAAGCCACAGTTTGCGAAAGCACTGCTTTATTTCGTACAAATTAGTATACCGACGCTGAAGCTACAAGGAATATTGGCAGTGCTAGAGTGTAATCAGAAAAAAAATGGGCAGGGGTAACGCTTGTACTTGTTAGGCAATTTCAGTCTTTTTTCGAAATTATTTAAAAATCCCTAATCAGGTTTTCTATGACCCGTTTCACAGTGCCCCAAAAGAAAGGTAATAGCAATTATTATCTAAATCATCAGTTGTTGATTGGATCTTCTTTTATTTTGCTATAAATTTTTCTTTTGTGTCTGCATGCAAATCAACTTAATCTCGCACGAAAACCGCGTTGCTAGTGGCTGCACATAGCACGGTCACGCAGACTGGCTTTAGCGTTTTTACACTCTGCCTGAATAAACCAGTTTTTTCCGAAAAACTTTCTGTGTTTGGAGTTTACCATGAGGAGGAAATCATCGTGAAGCGCTTTTGCTAAGGATGCAAGTCAGTTAACTAAGCATACGAACGCGCGATTACTATCGGATAATAGCGGGTTTAAATCCACTCGATCGCATTGCCGTAGTGGCGATGTCGTGTTTCCTCAAAAGGTAAGCAGAATCAACAACCAGCACATCAATGTCTGCACTCGACCTCATCAAGCAAGATAAAAACCAATCGAATCTAAATACAACTTGGAAGCGGAAAACAGTTACAAATTATTGTATTGGGACAAGCAGCTAATGCAGCAAATAACATAAAAAACGCAAGTATGGTGTGCGATTTCTTACTGTTCAGTCCAACTTGAACGGAAGATGTTCAAAAAGCTAGGTGAAAATACAATGGACGTTTAAAACTAAAGATTAATCGATGAGCAATGCCAGTAAACATTCTTAAGCTGTAACGAGGCAATGCGTTACCAATCGTGAAATTAGGTAAAAATTTAAACAAGAGAAAAATCGTGGGCTAAAATTGGCAGAGTAGCTGATATAAAAACCGATGAATTCGATAATGATAATGATTCGTAGTTGCTTCGACCGTTTAGCATTGACCTGCTTTTCATTTGAAGATGTTGCTCCGCGTATATTTTAAAATTTGTCAGCATTACTAGCAAGTACAACATGAACTATTAAATATTCGACGAGTGTTTTTCCTTCAAGATTTAAATGGAAACTTCTACGGATAAGCATTGACCTGTTTCTCATCCAAAGACGTTGTTTCGCATATATTTTGAAATTTGTCAGTACCAGCAAGTACAACATGAACTATCGGATATTCGACGAGTGTTTTTCCTTTAAGATTTAAATGAAGACTTTTAGAGCCATCCAATTTGTAATATCTGCAATTAATATCATTAATGAGATCTTAGCCTGTTAAAGAACTAAGGGCAGAGTCACACCTAAGAGACCTCTCGAAATGGGTAAAAACTCTTCTATTTTTAGTAAATGGACGCTTCCAAGTCACCCTGTACCGTTCTAGAGAAGCTCTTTCCGAGTGCTATCCTTATAACCCTAATTTCACCGGGTTAGAAGCTGCTGCCCAGCATGTAAAAAGCGACTCTTAGGTACGGTGCCCAACGGATAGTGAAGCTGTTTACCCAGCATGTCGTAAGAGGCGACTATTGGGTACCTACCAATTGCAGTCTAACTGTTAATGGCGGGGTTGCCAGCTTAATTGCTTGGTTGGACCACTCATGTCAAAAAACTGAGGTTGGGGGTAAGCAAGGGCATGCTTCCTGTAGAAGAATTTTGCTCCAGTAAATCCCCATGACCAATGGGGTAAATCCAGCCATCTCTGCTAAAGGGAAAACACCGGATAAAAACTGAATAACTACTACTACTACATTACCCTAGCCGGACTTTGATTTGGTTTACGTCGTCAACCAGAATTACGATTTCATGCCTAGCATCCAGCCCACGCAAAAGAGATGAACACACTTTCACCATGCAAACCTTTGAATGGTTTAGGCCAAGCGCACAGCTGCACAAAAACAAGACGTATTCCAAATCATCACTTCAACATGTTCACTCACTGTATATTGTTTGCTGGACATTCTTCTTTTTTCATATAAAAACTTAGTTTTTGACCGCGATAAGTATTGAGCCTGTTAGAACATCACAAAACGTCACAGCACGAAATTACCATTTGCTTCTATTTTTTCTTGGTTAGTAGCACCATGTGGAATAAAACCTGGGCCATCCAAGTTTACGTGCAATATGGCGTCCAGATCTGACTCGTGGAAAGCGGCAGTTTAATTTGAACCGCTCATGAATAGAAACTGATAGCTTGACCACCATCAAGGCTGGTGGATACCCAATACTCACGTTGGAAGTAATGCTGGGTGTAGGGAGTTGCAATATTATAACCCAGAGAACCCTCTGGAAATCATTTCAATAAAGCGTATTTTCCAATATCAATAAGTTAGTCGGTTCTACGTCATTTTCCCGCGTTTCGCAGGCTCAGACGTGTTGATTCAATGCATGTCTAGTGTCTACCACTACACACTCGCTTTCGAACCAGACTTTGTACTGCAGCAACGTAGCAATTTAAATTCCGAATGCCCTTCCTGACGAATACCAGCGGTGTTTCTAGAGTTTTGAACTCGAGAGATTTCGCTCTGAAGCTCGCAACAATACCACTAGACCACGGCGGCTACTGGTGAGCAAATATTCGTGTAGCCTCATTTCGGAAAGCCAATTAGGTTTAAACCAATGGTTTTCAACCGGGAGCCGCTTGTCTCACTAAGAAATAAATCCGTGACACCTGGAAGGAACTGGGAAAGGAAAGTTTTTCTTTTGTTTCATGATTCAGTAATCTGTTGCTGATATTAAGGCATGTGGTACGTAAAATAATTTATTTTTGTCGAAGGCTGCATTGTAAATCAAATGGTTGAAACTTATACTACAAATAACAAAACACCTTGTTTCACCGAAAGTGTTTAAGTGAACAACAGTGTTGCAACCTTAATAACCTTGATGCAACCACGCGAAGCAAATACAAGGACGTGATCTAGCTTTTAAGCGACCAGGGGCGAAAGAAACTGAATCAAGTCTGATAGTGCCAAAGTTTTTGAGGGTCAGAACCAATGGAGTAAGTATTTTTGGGGGGATTGTTGTGCCCTTTTACGACGTGAAGACTTTTTATGATGATCAAGTTCTTGAAAGGGAGGTTAGTGATATTTTGCGAGAAAAAGCCTGAAAACGCTTTGTTTTTGAAAATCGGGTACAACAGCCAAAAATCATGGAAGTTGAAAAATATGGGCTCCTAAATTGATCTCGAGCATCCTAAATTAATCCCCAACCAGGGTCCATAGGTGCTCTATGAGACCCCTTTGACGACTAAAGTTAAGGAACGTATAAGCACTAAGTACATATAACCACGAAGTGCAAATACAGTGATATCTACAACACCTCGTATTATATAAGGTATTTCACCATTCTTTGAGATTTTGAACCATTAAAACAAGAAGTATCGGGTTTACATGCAATCGAAATTTAAAGCAATTTTGGTCAGCAAAGTCCAATTGATAATTTTGGAATAACGCATTTGCAGAAACTAATTCCACGCGAACTCTAAACCGAAGGCTATTTCAAAGCTCCCCCGTATAGAAAATGTAAATTGCAAAAAAAGTATTTCACTAACAAGGGGCTGTACCGTTGCACAATGATGACAGCATAACACCAAACCATATATCCAAATACCAGCAGATTCGTATATATCCCCAAGTAAACGCAAAGTAGGCTACGTCATGTCAGCAAAGGCAGTCGAGAAATCGCTTCTGTCGTTTTACTTACACTCATTTTAGGGCGTTACGAACATAATTAAGTATTGATCAAGAAAAGAACACTTGACCTTGTCGAGTGCAAAGATTTTCGCACAAGGCTGATGACAAGCTTTTCTTCTAGAATATTGCTATTGATTCCTTAGGCTCAACGTTCTCAGTTGAACGAAAATATGTTTGTAGAATCATTTGATTATTTTGTTTGTAAAGTTATTTTTCAACAAAACTAGATTTTTTTGTAGTCATAGTTTTCTGCGACTTGCAGAAGGGGGAAACTGACTACGTCGGGGAATTGTAAGAGGCAAATGAAAAAAGGATACGAACCGCTGGTTTTTACGAAGTTTTTAAAGGAAACCCACCGAGTGCTGTTATTTCTGCCAAATTTTGGTGCCACAAATGATAACAAGATTTCGGGACATTGTTTAGAGACTCTAGATCGAAAATAAAGGGAATAAAAAGAATCGGAGCTGTAGGAACCCGTGATGTTGCGACATTGTTCAAATTCAGATAAGGGATCCTATTTAAAGATTCATTTGTACAGTGCGTTCAGAAAGTCACTGTGCACCCATTATTAACTAAATACAGATACTTTGTCAAATAAAACAAGCGTGGTTTAAGTTGTAAATATCTAGGTTGATAAATAAACTTATCGCATCGATTAAAAAGTTTTGCTTTTGATAAACTTTATTGCAAGCTACAATTTGAATTTAAATCAGACTCTACATCAAATTCTTATGTACACATTAAAATATTGGGTGCACAGTGACATTCTGAACGCATTGTATAAGTAGATCAAGTTTTTAGTAATGTCAAAGTCAGTACTGGTAAACATTGCCAGAAAAAAATCAGTAAAAAGTACCTTGGTTCGAAATATTGATTTCTCGTAGAAGCTGTAATGAATTTATCAACGCCTTCTTGCAGAGTTGTGGAATCTGGAAGCCTAATCAACCAAATGAAATGTAAGCGACTGAGGAAATAAATTTCTATTGACATTTGCTGATACGTGGGCAGGTAAGACGTAAAATTCATGTTTAGATATAAATCTTTATAAACATAAAAAAGATATTTACTTCCTGTTTAATAAACCTTATCATCAAGCCATGAATCACAATTAGCGCTAGCAATTTTAAGAAAAAGCACTACTACTCACCTTCTATCGTATCTCACCACATCACAAGAATCAAACACCCATTCAACATGCCATAAAAATTGCTGGTTTCTGCAAATGAAGAAGACAGTTAGGCAAGAACAGACGGGCTTGCTACTATTAACACATACTTGAAGCAATAAAAAGTGCTGTTCTCCTTTCTTTTTTTAAATGAAATAGGAAGAATTTTTAAACGAATGTTTAACTTTCGAGCTTTTGCACTCAGTAAATTCATCTGCAATTTGAAACAAAATTACGTAGTTAAAACACTTATTCGCAAACATTAGAGATGCTTTTGAGACTAAATAACAAATTTGAGAACTTCGCTTGAAAATTTTTTTCTTTTTTCTGCAAGCTGCTTGACCTTTTTAATATTAAAAATTAATCAAAACAAGTCAAAGAGAAACTAGCTATAGTAAATATTAAAGTAATTGTGAATAAAATGTTTACCCCTTTCGATTTAAAATACGGTCGTGGAAAATGATTTCGCTTCGAAACACATCGCCCGATTTCTTCCAAAAATCTGTAATCTGTAAAAACAATCTTAATCGCGAAGTAAGAGCACATGTTTTAAAAATGAAGTAAAAGCCAAACTGCCCACTTACCGCTTAACAAATGTGTTTCATTGAAGTCTTGCTTTCCAACGTATTCGGTTTTAATTCTCTCGCCTTGACAATTTAGCTTATCCTTGTGGTACTTTACGCATGGTAAACTAAAAAAATACAACCTGAAACTACGAAAAAACCAACTAAACAAGTTGTTATACAATGAGATTTTTTTTTAAATGAATTAGCATTCTTGTACATAATAATCCCAAAAATGGCTGTGCACAAGCCTAGCATTCTTTGAAGCAAAATATTAAAGGCTACAACAATTTTGATTGGCTTCAAGTCCAGAGCAACCGACTCGCTATGAATACACTGTGGATTCAAATGCCACTGAAATCGATTTAGCAAATCAAACTACTGCATAAAAACCCATGGTGGAGTTTTAGTTTATTCCTGGCTTTATAGCAAAAAATTTGAAATTTTATGAAACACTAACAGTATTTGTCACGAAGAGCATCAGGAATTTAATTTGCTGTGCTGTTTCAATAACAATCCTGGTTCAAAAAAGAGTGAGTGGATAAGGGCAGACTCAGCCGGATTCAGCAGGCTCAACTCAGCAATTTTGCAAGGGAAAAAGATCAGTTTCAAACTACCACACAGAAAACATACATCATTTTTATACGCAATTGATAGCATACAAAATTTTTCCTGTTGCTGACCAGACAAGGAAAGAGTTAAAACATACCTGCATGTTTTCCTGTTACATTGTGGACATTTATACTTGGGCTTTTCTTTTTGGCAACTCCAACATCTATTAAAATAAAGATTTCCAGTAAAATAGACATAGCTAAGTCGAAATAGCACGATTTTATCTTTTTCATCTGCGAAACAGAGACAAACGACAATTCTAATTTTATACATTCAAACAAAGTCAGGTTTTTGCATTAAAAACAGCTGTTTGATGGTAAGATTAGCAACAAATTTGCATTAATCAACAGCTACTCCTCAATGCCTACTAGTTGTCAAACACCACAAACTAACACAATCAATAGTGTACATTAAAGCTTATAACTACATGGTCAGGCCAAAACCCTAAGCAATGAGCTAGATTTAGTGCGCCTTACTCTAACATCTAGCAGTTCAAAAAAAAGGTCATCACCTAGGTCAAAGTGCAGAAAAAGCACTTACTTTGCGAAAAAAAATCTAAATTTGACGTGACCCCAAATGAATAGCAGATTACGTAAAGAAAATTATAAAAGGAAAAGAAATACAGTACACTGGTATTATTTTTACTTACAATAAAGGGTGCTCAATAACTTCTGTGGACTCCTTAGAGCTTTTCTCTGTTTCTTTGTTACACACAGGTATTACAGGTAGTTTTGGAAACTCAGAAAGATCCACATCATCACATGAATCATTAACAAAGTTTTCATATTCTTTATTTTCGGCCTTCTCAGATTCTTCAACTTTTGGAGGACTGGCAAAAAGCTCATCAATTGAACACAATCGTATGCCATTTAATTCATTTTCCGGTTCCATTTCAAATGAACATTCACTTGTGTTACAAGACGACTCGTTATCTGTATTTTGTTTAGTGATTGGTTTGTCATCTGATTTTAAAGTCAACTCACTAGCCGTATTCATGTAATTAGATAACAAATCCATTGGATTTACAATTACAAAGCACACAATATAAAAACACAAATTTCCTAAACACATCCATAAAAACAAATTGAACATTGATAGCTCAGTTTGTCAAAATTCATTAATAAGTCCACTGAGCATTAGTAAAATGTAAAAATGCAGATATACAAAAATTTACACTAAAGTACAAAAATATTGAAAGAAATCAATGCCAAAAGGTAAAAGCCATATTTCTTGGAGTAATATTCATGAATGATGGTAGGCCAAACAAAGAATCCAATATATGAACCGGAATAGTGAACCCGCAGAAAGCAAAGCTTCAACATTTAGTAGTCATGAAACAAGAAATGACTAAAAGTATACCAGGCACTAAGCTTTATCACTTCATGTTTCTGCTTCACTTCATATCTAATATCCACAAATCATGAATAATAATAACTGAAAGAGTGCAATCTTGACAGGCAACTGCAAAAATGGGATTTTGGACAATTAAAAGTATATCACAGGAAACATTCCTAGCACAAAAATCAAAAGTCTTCCAACATCAAGTCACTGAGGTCTCAGCTACATTGGTCTAGCCATTCAGGTGAATTTTTACCAGACTCACTAGTCAAATTCTTTTTGTCACACCAACTGAGAAAAGGCTGCCACATCACCAAAGAAACAAATGGACTAGTTAAATACACAACTGGGCTTATAAATGAACCAACTGAGTTAGCAAAAGTAGCCAAAGATCATGTGAATTATATATATAGAGCTCAAATAGCTGCTGTCTGTGCAACCCTTCGAGGAGAAAATTAGGGTTAAGAAAACATATACACATCTATAATTTTTTTTAAGTGATTGTACATGGACATCAGTAATTTTTTAACCAATCAAACAAAAAGTTTCACATTTTCACAATTGATCAAACATAAACCACTTCAAAAACTATACAAATTTATGTATTTTCAACTTTTAAAAATATGATAATCTGTTTCAAGATTTTAAAACATTGAATTAGCACGTCTGAGCCTGCAAAAAGCGGGAAATATGACATAAAACTGACTTTCTATATATATGTGTCTATTACCTTTTGGTATTGATTGCAATGATTTTCTTATTCCATTGTCAGTTTGCAGTTTCTATAATTCTGTAAACTGACAATTTTAGATTTTAGTGTAGCTCATTTAATCAATATTTCTTTAATCTCTAATCCTGGAGACAATTTTTCAGTACACTTGCATTCAAAACAAATATAATGCTTACTATAATGAACAATAGAGCAAACTTCAAGAAAACAAATGTCAAAGCAAAAAATGTTCAAGACTTAAATACTTGCCAAAAAATCATTGCTGGAAGGACATAAACTTTGTCATCTGAAAAACTGTTGTCTCTAAACTGATAAATCTTAACAACTAAAGTAAATTGGAACAATCCAGGAAAAGTCTAATCTTTTTCACCTCGTATCTGCCACTTACACAATTACAACTTTAATCTAATGAATTTTTTGAACATTTGCTCATTAGTCACCACTTGGCAACATCACATGTTTCTGCAATTTTTGCACCCAGAATATGAGTTCTTAAATTGAGTGAATCCTCTGTCCTGAAATCCTATTGCGTGAATATTTAAGGGAGCATACACTGGAGGTACAATTTTTTATAGAAATTGACCAATCAGAAATGACAAATGTCAAGTGTTCAATACATTAGTATTGAGCAACCACAAACTTTGACTGCAAAATAGCATCAAAGTGTTAAATGTTGTTGACAGCAAAATAGCTACTGCCCAAAATTTATAACTACATGAATAGATTTATATTACTTAATGCTTATGGTACCTATCATCATCCAATCGAGGTTTAGGCTTATTTCCTACATTTGGCTTTGATCGATATCAATTCTAAAAGCAATACACTTATGTGTTAATATAATCAAGTTAGGAAACGATGTTTTGTGTTGGACAAATGCAAAACTATTATGTTATTCAGCTGTTCAATACATAAAACGATATCAATATCAACTGAAACTATACAGTACAAGTGTAAAAGCAAAGATACTAGCATGCAAATTAATGCCATGGTAACTCACATGGACAAATAAGTCCAAATATTCAAAAATAATCTTCATGCAGAGATAACAAATTTTTTTTATTAACTGACTTTATTAATAATTAAGACATAAAAATATAAATTTTTTTTGGTTATTAGTCTAATGGGAAGGTTGAAGTGCCTTATTTAATTGAATGGAAAAGTCTTCTTCAATATCATCATCATCCCATGTTTCTTCCCAAAATATTTTATCTGCTTCATTACATTCACATACAGTATTATCTAAAGGAAACTCTTCAAATTCATCGTCCTCTTCCAGGGAACCAAGGTGACTTTGTTTTTTCTCAGTTTCCTTTGCTTTGTCTTGCTTGTCAGCCATCTTTTAACAATAACAATGATAAGATAAAAATTACTTGAATTTTTTTCTAGGCCAAGCCTATAATAATTTTTATTTATTTAACAGACCCATTAACTTTCAGCAAAGTCAGCATTAGTCCAGCATAAATCACACTAGAATAGCTCAACGAGAGCAAACAAACACAGAGCATAAACAACAAACAAACACAGAGTTGCAGAGATGTTTGAAATCCTTAAGAAGTGTTACTAGTAATGCAGTGTTACCTGTGTTAGGTACCAAAAGCCTTTTTAATTAGGCAGTGGCTATTTTGCCGTCGACGGCAATTTACCCTCAGAGACTATTTTGCCGTGAGTTATTTGTGATTGGTCAATCTTAATGACGTACTAAACATGCGACTTTTGGTCATCTCTGATTGGTCAATTTTAAAAACCAATTAAAAAAATTTTGCACCCCCAGGTCTCTATCCCCCACCCTGTACACTCCCTTCCAGTGTACACTGCCCCGTACATTTACATACCGGGCCTGCCCCTCCAGTGTACACTGCCTTTCTTTTAAAGCCCTGGCCAGCTGAGATTCGAACCTGCAACCATGGTATCTCAAGACCAGCACTCTATCCACTACACCACAGTGTCACTAGTGTTATCATAGCAAATTCGGCTATATAAACACACATGAATGATCACGGCAAAATAGATTCCAAGGGCAAATTGCCGTCGATGGCGAAATAGCCACTGCCTTTTAATTACAAATGGTTTTTATCTAAGCCATACTATATTTGACTTCTTCTTCGTCATTTGAGCTATTTGTTCTGAGCATTATGCAGGAAGAAGTACATACACTGCATGTGCACTTAGGCTTGGTTTGCGAGTCTTTAGTTAGACTGGGCCACAATAGGTAGACTGCTTGGCCCCACCACCTGTCTGCCACATAAAGATGGAGGCATTCCGTCAAGTGTCTTGCCCAAGGACACAACAAGCAAGCCTGCCGGCTTGTTCTCGACACTATCTCTATTGTGCTAAGTGCCAAGAAGGGAAGCTCTAAATACCATTTTTTATAGTCTTTTGGTATGACTTCACTTGGGAAATGAACCCCAGGTCTACTGACTGCAAAGCGGACGCTCTAACCACTACGCCATCGCTCCAGTAAAATATACATTTGTTATTGACTGAACTATATTTATATTTGATTAAACCAGGCTCTTAAGATATTGGTAGTGGGCAATGATATTAAAGAGTAAAAATCGGCTATTATATCAACCAACAACCTTAAATTGTGCCAACTATTTTAATTTGAATGAGCAACGATTTATGGCATTAACGACAAAGGCTAGTCACATTTTTCTCACAAAACCTAACTTATCGAAACCAACTCAAAGTATTAACCAACAACTCTGACCGCAACCAGAACCACATGCGCAGCAGATTTGGTTAACTGATCGAGATTCTTTTGCTCTGATTTTTGGATGACGGATCGTATATTTAGAAATATGCGGATTAAAAAAGAAAAACCGCCAGTTGAGTAAACTAAACATTTTTTCTCCAACCTTTTTTCTACTGGTAAAAATTGACACTGTAATGTTTCATTCTCAATACTGTTCAATATTCCCATGGATTCTTGCCAGTGTTCGTATGAATTTCAATGTAATTTAACCTAAATAATATTTTTTTCATGCTTTGTATTTCCTATATTTTTGATGCGAGGTCCCGACAGTTAGTTGACGTCTCGCCAAACAACGTTTAACATTCACAGTGTAAATCTGTATAAAACCGGGACAGACGCGACTTATAAATTCCATATAGCTAATTTACAAATATGCTAAAATACTAACTGATTTTTGTATTTCATGTTGATGTGTGATTCTATTTGAATAAGTTTGTGGATTGGTAATAAAGTAGGTTTAAACTTAGTGTGATTACTTAACCTTGAACACGCCCAAAACCTACAACACCCAAGTCGTAGTATCAGCAAGCGACTTTAAACAATTTGCAATCTATTTATGAGTATAACATTTGGTACATCAAATGTTTTCGACTTTAGTATAAGGACTTTTTCAAAAGTTTAAAAAATTTGCGTTTTGTGGATACAACTCAATAAATATGGGGGGAAGATGAGCACCTTCACGTGGTCCCTCCTGTAAGTAGCTAAAACATTGAAGCAGCAATTCAAGCTGAATTAATGAAGAAGCGAAACGAAGCTCATCAAGTCAGAGGAAATGATTCTGCTCTCGACATACGAAAGCATAAATGGCCCTTTTTAGGGCCTGAGGCCACCCCAGGTGGGAAAATAGCCAAAAAGAAGAGTACTCGGCAAGGATTGCCTTTATAAATACTCCAGCTAAACGTCGAGGGGCTCACAGCCAGTAAACTTGACATTGTTGAGCGACTGGTCACTCAGCACAACGTAACTATCATCATTTTGCAGGAAACTCACTGCCAAACCGTGGAAAAGCTTGTTATTAATAATTACGAGCTGGCAGGACACACTATAAGCAGGAGACATGGCCTTGCTTCCTTCGTCAGAAACAACCTATCGTGGAAACTATCAGATTCGTCTGGAGAAGATTCAGATATAGAGTGGCAATGCACTAATGGAGAGGGCTATAACATCGTTAACATCTCCAAGCCCCCTCCTTTACAATTGACGCTGACATCAGTGCCGGTTTTCGATACTCCGTGCATCTATGCGTGTGATTTCAATTGCCAACATACTGACTGGGGGCACGATAACATCAGCCATGATGGAGAGTGTTTATCAGTATGGGCTGCAAACAACGACATGACCCTTCTTCAAAACCCTTAGGGTAACTTCACTTTCTATTCAGGACGCTGGAAATCTGAGACTAATCCAGACCTAGCATTTGCGAGAACCAAATCAACTCCCCGATAGACGAGTACTTGGAAGGTTTCCACGGTCACAAAATTGACCCTCCCATATAACAGCTTCTCACCGCATAACAACTACAAGCAAACCCGTGAAACGCTAGAACTTTTGCAAGGCTAATTGGAAAGGCTATGGCATTATTACCAACAATCTTGCCAAGAAGCTTCCGCTACCAGATGCACGTAATGCAAACACAGCATACCAAGCTTTCTGCAGTATGTCCATCAAGGCTGCAAAACAGTGTGTCTCTCGTGGCAAAAGAAAGCTTTATATACCATGCTGGGATAAAGAATGTGAAACTCTCGTCCAAACTATCCAAGCCTCTGCTGGCAATGCATCAGATCTTGCTGCTAGCTCCCTGATCACAAGGCTTGATAATAACAGTCGCACAAGATGGGAAAAGACTGTCCAAAATATAAACTTTACGCATTCGAGCCGCAAGGCGTGGAGAACAATAAATATACTTACTGGGAGGTCCAGACCACCCCTTGGAGAACGCACCATTACTGCCAATGCCATTGCATCACAACTCGTGAATAATGGGACTTATCCTACGGGAAATAAAGACATGGCTTGTCGTGTGTCTAGAGAAGTGTCTGAGTTATGGCAGATTTCAACATCACCAGATCACAAAATCTCTGAGGAATTCTTTGATAATGAGCTCACCTCAGCACTGAATCTCCTTAAGCCAGGAAAAGCACCGGGCCCAGATCATATATGCTCGGAATTTATTCTCTATGGAGGCAAAGCACTGAAATCTTGGTTACGTGAATTTCTGTCTTCCTACCTGCACCATCTCAAGATACCCAAAATCTGGAGACGAGCTGATGTGGTTGCCACACCGAAACCCAACAAGCCCCTGGATGACGCTAGGAGTTACCGCCCTATTTCACTCCTATGTGTTCCATATAAAATCCTTGAACGGCTCATCCATTCCTGTGTCGAGCCAATAATTGACCCTCACTTACCACCTGAGCGAGCGGGTTTCCGACGAGGTCGATCAACTCTAGAACAGGTCACTTGCATTGAGTCAAGATATTGAAGATTGCTTTGAAGATAAAAAGAAAACCAGTCCTGTATTTATCAACCTCACAGCAGCGTATGACACTGTATGACATCGGGGCCTTGCCTGCGAGCTCCTTCGACTCGTGCCCGATAGGCACATGGTCAAGATGATGATTGAGCTTTTCTATAATCACAGTTAAACCCTTACCAACGGAAGAGGAAAAAAAAGCAGGCTGCGACGACTCAAAAATGGCGTTCCTCAAGATTCTGTTCTGGCTCCACTCCTTTTCAACATTTACATCAATGACCTCCCACCAACAACTTCTAAGCTATATGCCTATGCCGATGATTTGGCCATAGTGCACTCGGCTGCTGAATGGCCCTCATTGGAAAAGACTCTTAACCAGGACATGGCAACAATATCATCATACCTCCAAAATTGGAGATTAAAACTCAGCAAGTCCAAAACCGTGTCGACAGCTTTCCATTTGAACAAAAGGGAAGCGAAGCGTGAACTTAACATCATAGTTGATGGAAATGGCCTGCCCTACAACCCTACACCTACCTATCTCGGGATCACCCTAGACAAGACCCTCACGTACCGACACCACTTGGAGACCCTGCGCAAGAAACTTACATCATGCATCGCCCTGATCCCTCGACTGGCGGGTACTGGCTGGAGAGCACGTGCAACAACTTTACGCATCACCACCCTGGCTCTTGTCTACTCCACCGCCGAGTACTGCACACCAGTATGGAGTCGTAGTGCACATACACACCGGCTTGACAGACCTATTAATGATGCCTTGCGCATGGTGACAGGATGAGTGAAAGCAACACTCACTGAATATCTTCCAGTTCTCTCTGACATTCCCCCTGCTGAGCTTCGCCGCAAAGCTGCCACACTCTCACTGGCAAGTCATTCTTTAGAACCAGGCCATACTCTTTACATATAACTATTTCAAAAGACCAATGACAAAGAGGCGCCTTAAATCAAGGAAACCATTTATCATCGAAGCTCAAGGCCTGCTGGCTCAAAACACCAATGTCCCAACAAGGATCCATAATACCTGGAAAGATAACTGGACAAAAAACATCACACGTCTTCATTCTTTCGTTACCGATGTTGGACCATTACCGCCAGGACATGAACTCAGCCGGTTAGCCTGGATTCGGCTAAATCGTCTTCGCACTGGCATCGGACGATTTGGATCTCTCATGCATAGTTGGGGACTGACACCAATTGCAGTATGTGATTGTGGTGCAGAACGACAAACTCCTGAACATTTACTCTATCAAATCCCTATTTACAGTCTAGCCAGAAAAGACGGGCTATTGATACTGGATGACAACACCATCGATTGGCTGCTCAATGTCTGCCCGGATATTTGATTTCCTGCAGATGATCAGACAACAACATCTCAAACGAAAGAAGAAGAAGAACTCAATAAATAAGACAATTACAAAACTTACAAACAATATGCGCTATGAAAACGTAATACTTCTGTAGGCTGTGAAAACATAGCTACCTTTTGTAGAAATATTATAACTTTGCAATGTGGGTTTATACATCGGCTTACATTTTCTTTGCCTGCTTTTTTCCTTGTAAGATTCCGGAGCGCTATGCACTAGTCCAGGAGTTTCCCCTAACAATCCCCAACAATATCAGTTCATAAAATGGTTCAATTTCAAGACTTCACCAAGTCAAACTGCTAATCTCACCCAGCCAGTTCTGGAGGAGCTAAGCGGTTTTCTTCCAGTTGGTGTGAGAAAAATAACTCGACAATAAGGCCTTAGTCTTTCCAACGGTTTTCTACTTCTAAACTTCACCAACGCAGTTGAGACTTCTCAATAAGAAAAGACAGTGGCTTGAGATTAAGAAATTTTTTATTTTTGGCGCTGCGAATCTTATATCAATGGCATTGATAAGTTATCTTTAGTTCTCTAAATTCCTATTTCCACAAATTGCACTTCTTCCGTTATTAGGCTTCTTCGTGATTCATGGCCATTGGTGAATATGGAGACAAAAACTGATCCAACAATCATGTTATAGTGTTATGTAGATTAATCACAAAAAAAAATAATTAACTTACTAATAATGTAGCTACTGTCTACAAACAGAAACATAATAAAATGTAAGTAATATCAAACTTAACAATGCAGTAGCTAAACTAGACAGCACTATAATCATCTCAAACTGACAACTCATTCGTTTTGATCAGGGGTCCCCAACCTGTGGTACGCGGAAGCTTTCCAAGTGGTACGCGGGATGTTTTCTAAAAATGAAAAAAAAGTATTTGTTTTCACAGAAACTCCCACAAAGGGAAATGCAATGTGAATTTGGTTTCAGTTCATTTTCTTTTGCTTTTCATTGCAATAAATGTAAATTTGTACATATTGTACAATGTTGCATAATGGTACATGGGCAAGCTAGCTATCTTGCTTCGCGCAATTTTTCTTTCTGTAGCCCATCCGCAGCAGCAAGCTGCAAGACAACCAAATATTCTAGCTAACGTATTACACAATATCTCCAGTAACGAGGTCACGACTGGTTAAAGCTTATTATGATGTAACAGACGGGGGAAGAACTGATTCATACAGATTTTTTAGCAAGAAATGTGATTGGCTTATAACTGAAGAACCTTCTCGAAAGTTTTTTCGTCAGTATAAATACGATCGCTTGTGCATTATATTTTTGTTTATTGGCATGTGGGAGTTCGGTGATACTTTCGGTGATACACTGATAGAAGCTTTGTGAATTTTGAAATAAAATTCTGCTGTCCTAGCCAGCTATGTTTATATCTGCTGTTTTACCTGACTATATTTTTCTTTGCTGTTGGAATCTGGTTGTTTTATAACTTTACTTGTATTACATTATCTGGAAAGACCGAAGGATTGATTAGGAAACTCACAATTTTGAAATATTTACACGAAAACTAAGTGGTTCTCAATTCAGTTTATGTAGGCTCACACAATGCAAAGGAGCGATAAAATAAGGTAAGCCTACCCAACCTTATCCAAGTCCAACACTCACAATGACCGGTTTTGTAATCATAATTATATAATCATTTTTTCAAGCGCATTTTTCGGAAATGCTGTACAACAAATTGATACTTAGTAATTGACCGTCTATGTTATACTCCGAGAAACTACTCCATAACTTTTCTAATGAGCTCTTTTATTTTTTTCTGTGAAGAAATAAGCGTTTGCTATATCAGCTTTTTCTTTCGTAACTTTGACATCATGAAGGTGCTACTGTGGATCCATGGCTAGTGTAGCGCGTTATATCGTCCATGGTGCTTTAACTCAGCTTTGATTACTGGTTGTTTCCTTTGCAGAATTTTCGCTCATTTTTCAATTAATACAATCAATACAGGATGAAATCGAGTGATCACTTTTGATTTAGAATGCGGTTTCCTAACAGAGGTGCACGAGTCCATCCCAGGAAGTTTATAAAGATTTTTGAAAATCAACGGTCGGTTGCTTTTGTTAAAATATACGGGTACTTGGTATAAGTTACAGCGTAGCAGCAATCACATATACAATAGGAAATATAGCTCAATCTCGGGATGTGGAGTGCTCAATTTTGCTGATTTATTAGTTGTGACATTGCAACACCTTCGACGTCATAATGTACAAATAATGCTTTGATTTGCCTGATGAATGTCATTTGACAGACAATAATTTTTTAATTTGGGGCAGTGAGAGAAGTGCTTTCACAATCTTTCGGGAGTATTGGGTAAACAACTACAAAGCTTTCCCCAACATTGCAACGAAATTTCCTGATATAACACTGCTTTTTGCCAGGACTTAACTCTGCGAATTTTGGAACTCCGTTTGTTCGCGATCTACTGCACATGTTTTTGGACAATATTTACCGGTATCACTAAAATAAATCGATTTGTTTTTTCGCAAATTTAAATTCACAAATCGACTTGACTTAGTCGCTAATACACATATCTCTCAACCGTATCATCATTTAACCCGCTCTGGTACCATGGGATCAATATTACCCAAATCCTATTGGCCAGGCCACATATTGCAAAAGGTGAGGTTTTGTGACGTACTCTTGTCTCCTATTTCCCGTACATGTTCTTACTAGCCGCGTGTCTTCAAAGAACTCTGTTTTCATCTCCTGGTTCAATTAAAATTTAGCCTTGTACATTTTATTTGTGTGAAGTCAAATCGACCATATGGCATTGTTTGTTGCCGCTCAAGCTAAGCGCAGATTGATGACGCTTCAAACACCTCAGAATGTGAAGCAAATCATTTACAGCAGCGAGATTTGCCAGAATCTTCTTCAACTACAGAAAAAAAATCACAGCACATCGTCTATTACAATGAAAGAGGTGCTACCGATGGTGGGCGCTCGTTACTTTTGAAGTAAGGCGATTGCCGTGACAATTACTTGTGAAAATTTGTAACAACTTTACCGTAACTCGTTCCTTCTAAAAAATGTAACGAGTAGCAAACGTTACTTTTAATTTTTTTGTGTCAAAGATTACGTTTGCAAAGTAAAAACAGCATTGTCTAAGTACGACAAAGATTTAATGCTGAAAATGATACAAGTGTACTCTCCCTGCAGAACAGTACGGAACGGCAAACTGAACCGCAAAACAAGATAGAAAAAGATTGCACAACTCCTGGCATCCTTTTGATAAAACCATCATTTCAGAATTTGCTTTAATGTTTTTGTTTCTAGATACACCAATGATTTGTATGTTAGTTACATGAATTACAGATGATATTGTCGGTTCGATTTCTCTTTGTGATTTTTAGTTACTTCATTTGTTTCCTCGTTACTTAAGTCTTGATCATGTATAACGTATTGCGCAAATATATAGTACACTGGCCGGCAGTGCTGGCGTGCTCGCTGTGCCCCATCAATAATGTCGGGGTTGAGAATATTGGTTCAATGTGCTGCGCCGGCTTCACCATGCGGGTAATATTTTTTGAGTTACAGAATCATCATTCTGAAATCAAAAGCGTTGTTTTTTGAAGAGAAATCAATTGACGTAACATTATGGGGAGTTGCGCATAGCTGCATAAATCAAAAGTTGGTGGAAGATGCAAAAGTGATTAATACGTATTTTTATGAATAAAGTATTAAAAATGAGACCTATTAGTTGCAATTTTTTGTTAACTATAGGCCTATCTGTACGACCTGAAGCCAGTGACTGTGCGCATGTTGGTTAGTTATGGCACAAGCGCGCCCGGGAAAAGATAAATTAACCTCACATCAAGCACTTATAGTTAAATTATTGCAATGGCAGGGCCACCACCATTAATATTGAGGTTAGAAATATCGCCTCAGCAGGCTGGATCGACTTCACCCAATGGGTAGTTGTGAGAACAGTAACGAAAGGTTAATAATTTTTTTGACGTAGCCAATTTTCATTCTCAAATCAAAAAAAGCGCTTTTTTAAAGGAAAGTGCTTAGAAAACATTGTGGAGTTTGTGGCAAGCCGCCATATTGCCCCAAGGATTTTGAAGTACCTAGCAACGTCTTGTATATCCTGTATGCAGTATAGACGTATTTTGGGGTTGGACTTGCTCACAACTGAAACAGCCTACAGTTTCACATACTTTTATCCAGCGACCTCCGCTGAAACCTTTGCTAGAGAACATAAACGAAATTTTCACTCTATTTTGCAAAATTTTACTTTCAATATTTAGTTCAATTGTGTTAAAGCCAAAATGGGAAACGGAGCAAGTGCCCCGTTTGCCTCATATCCCCAGCCGACACCCTTGCTTTTATTTGTTTATTTCACCAAGAAAGGTGGCATAAACTGAAAGTAGTGGGAAGGTGTGAAAAATGATTGCTGTGCATTTTAAGGAATAAGCCACTAAATATTAGGCACACTACCTATGACCTTTTCGTAATTGTAGGCATATTTGTACGATCTAAAACCTCTGGCTGCATGTGTGTTGCTTGGTCCCCAGTATCAATGCAGCCAAAGTAAGTGCAAACTAACCAAAGTCCAGCGCTTACAAATAAATTGTAATAGGTAAACTTAAGCTTTTATAGTATAATACATCAAACAGGTTTTTTTAGGTGAAGATGCGATTACTTTTTCTAATTCCTGCAAGATTTCACATGAAAAATCTTTGCTGCACTTGATTAATACGTCTTTGAGGTTAAGATTACTCAGGCTTGTGACACAAAAGTATTGAACTGGCCATTGTTTTTCTAAAAAAGCAGGATTTCGACCTATTAATATGTTAATACAGGCATTCCTCATTTAACGACGTATTCGATTTACGTCAAATCGGAGTTACCACAACTGTCCAATTTTACATTTACGATTTTTCGTGACGATATAGGGTTTATGTGCTACTGTAAAATTTATGAAGAAAAAAAAGAAACAAACCAAACAGTCATCGACACTAAGCTTTTTGAAAACTCCAACGGTCATTTCTTAAGCTAAATTTCCCATCTCTAAACCAGACTCTCCTTTACCTCGGCCATCAGCTGTTAATGATGACGACCCAAAGATTCTCTTGTATGCTATCCTCAGTCTGACTTCGAAGAGGAAGGCGATTGTATATTTGAAGGATTTTTTTAATGAAATGTCTTAGTGCGATGTGTTGGTTCGGTGATCTTTCTTGTTAAATGGCCATGTAAGTTTAATGTTTGGCATTACTGTCTAAATTGCATAAATCCAAAGAATAAACAAGGCTTTAATACACTCTGCAATGAATGACATTTAGACATACAGTACTATTCGGCTAAAAACTAACACTTATAGTCAAAATATAGAGAATATTCAGTTAGCGACGAATCCGCTTAACGACGGGGTCGCTTGAACAGAACCCAGTTGTAAAATGAGGAATGTCTGTATTGTAATGTATTATTCTTCTTTATCAGGTAGCATACCAGTTGATTGCCTTTGAAATGACATGTATAACAACTTTAGGAGCAGCTGCTGCCAACGATGTTTTCACGATAATGATACCAGACAACTTAATGCTATCATAGAACGCGTTTAAAGCATTCAAAGAAAGCAAAAAATACATGTTTAGATGCTCAGAAATATATCTCTTGTCGCATTGTCAATTTAGCTTAAATCGTTGCAGAATTTTTTTATCAAAAGCACTTCGTTAATATCTCCTGAAAAAGCTTTTAACCGCGTTTCTATAGTCAGTAGTTTTTGAGAAAATAAAGAGAATAAAATATTTTACAATCAATGGTAAATCATGACGTGAACTGATTTTCTAGGAGAATAAATTTCTTGAAGGTGATTAGTTGGGTGCTGGCTCTCGTTCAAGCAAAAGTCTTTTTCTTCCGTCAAAAATGAGAGTATTGAAAAGATCATCTCTGGTTGTGGCGTCATTATGACGTTAAAACTTTTTATGACACTCACCCCAGGCTGGTAATCAGTCATGCCAAGTTTTATGCTTGACGCGAGTAGTTTTGGAGGAGATAAAGCACATACACTCAGAGATAGAATTGGGCTTTGTGGTATAGAACAGGAGTTTTAAAACTATGGGTATCCCCATGGGGATCGTGGGAGTTTGCCAGGGAGGAGTGCGAGGCCACGGCTTTGTAGTCATTCTTGCAGTAATGAAAAAGATTGAGAAACGGCGCTCTGACAAAGTCGATGTCAAAAAATAAAATGAATGAAGGTTTTGATGTTGATTTCGCAATTAAATATGCGATAGTGACAAGAAATCTGGCCGTCATTCCAAAAAATAAAAGGTTGTCACAAATAAAAGCAGGGTGCGAGTTTTTGTTGATTTTGCCAAAGGAAGAGCGTCTCCAAAAGTTTAAAAAACCCTGATATAGAGGATCAAACGGTAGGAAGCTATCACAAGCTAATAGAAAGCTTATTCATTTTAGTTCATAGACCGACTCCTTTTTGTGGATTAATATCATTTAATGAAAATAATAGAACAAAATATTTTTGATTAAAGCACGATGAATTAACGCATAAAACATAGAACTGAACAAAAAACTAACAAATCTATTATAGCAACTGCGACTGATTCAACAAAAAGCATTAACATTTTTTTAATCAAACGCCTGGTGAACCGGCTTTTCTGCCTTGCGATAGTGACGTACTGCGTGTGCATGGTCTTGATCAAGATTAGTAGCTTCATTTAGAAATAAATCTCAATTCCACATACTCCCGATGTATGCTCCTTTATATTGTACATAATCAAAAGATCAAAACTCCTCGCAACTGCTTCGTGTTTTTGTCGGATCATCAAGCAAATAATCATTTAATTATGCAGGCTACTTCGTAAATACATCGTTCAAGGTCTTAACTACATCGAGGCAAACGAGGCACTTGACTTGGTTAATGTTCTGCAATTCTAAAACAAGCATGCTTAAAAAGGTAAATCAAATCATATTTTAGGATACGTAGAAATGAACTTGACGCGTTTGCGATGGTAAAAACTTGTGGCTGACTACCAACGCTGACGCTGACTACCAACTACAGTAGGCTTTGTTACCGTTCCAAACGCTTGTCGATGATCCAACCGCTTCCGTCATGTAGCATACATAAACTACAAAAGTTTGCAATCTTTCTCAGGTATACCGTATTTGCTCGTTTTGTAGCCCGGGCCCTTATTCAAACGGGCCCTTATTCAAGCACGGGCGCTTGTTATTTTCAAAGTAAAATTATGTACAAAAATTATCGTTGAAGACAAATATTTCACGACATTAATCCTTTTTCCATGTCAATTTATTCACGTCAAACGCAAACTATTTACGTCTAAAGAGTAATTCCCTCATATTAGTTTAAATTATTAACAAGAAATAACAAATCAAAATTTGAGCTGCTTCTTATTTCCTATTGTTCTCTACCACTGAAAAATCAGCTTTTACATCAGGCGGGTATTCAAGCACGGGCCCTTATATATTTTTAAGTTCTGTTCACACGGGCGGCTATTCAAGCGGGCCCTTAATCAAGACCGGGCGGTAAAACGAGCATATACGGTAGTTACCACAAAAATTTGCTTCCGACCGGTATCAAAGAGGTTTTCGTTCTCATTAAAAATATTATCGAGCTTTACTCAATTCAGACCATGAAATTTTATCACTGCTAGTGCGAGGTTAAACATCACTTCACCCTAGATACATATTAGCATTTGCAGAATCACCATTTTGACTAAACATAAAAGAACAACATGACAAAGAAAAAAGTTGCAAAATCATGGATTCAAACTGTAGGTTTATTTTTCCAAATCAGATCGCTTATCTGAGATTAGGAAGTCTAACTCAGACATTACAAGCATAAGTGCACTCAACACGAAAGTTTCCCTTCTGCTATGGAAAGATTGCAAGTCTTAACTCAGATGATACCACATGATCTCGATTCCGTAGCTTTCTGATAGAGGGAGTCGTGCGCTAATTTTCTCGCTTATTTACTGACAGTAAAATTCTATTTACTGAAAAACAGTTGAATAAATTAAAGTTTTAAACTTCTACCTCTCCGTTAAATGTCGCGGCTTCAAGCTCTGGATTAAAAGATTTATTGGCTGCATGGCTCATTTGCTAACTGTTCAAATATAAATAAAATGAAATAAAGACTTCAAAAGTGCCAAAATTACAGTTTTCACCAGAATGTCAATACCGCAGTAATAACTTGAACCTGATTCAGTTTTTTTTGAACAAGTACTTTTCAGCTCTGTGTAAGGGAAGTCGAGTTTTTGCTGTCACACTCTTGGCGTTGACAGCTACAACTTCGTAGCTCCATGAAATTTTTATAGAAGAATCTTCCATCACGGCAACGAAAACGGAGCGTGGTGGTTCGAGTTGTTCGAGGAATGCAACATCTGCAGGCAAATGAAGTTGTTTTAAATCTAAAGCTTCAAATGCTGTGCTTGTACTTAAGATTCTACTTCAAAAGCGTTCGCAATGAAAGTAACGCCGATAGGAAAGCAAGTCTTTCACTCTATACAAATTCTAGCCGGCTCTACAGGCGTCACCTGGTGGTGATACCAGCCAGTGATGTCGGGTTTAAAATATCAGTTCAGTTCTCTACCCAGATTTTACCGAAATAACATTTCTAAGAGCAGAAAGAAAAAATCTGCATAAATATGGAAAACGTCCTTATCAGGGGCTTACACACAAATTTTTTGAGGGGAAGGGCGCAAAAATTACTTTTTGCAAATTTCCCAGGACAGTTGAAATTTGTAATCCACGATGTTTCCAGAGTTCGTTGAAAATCGCGGTGAAGACCTTTTTTTAGAGATCAATGTTTTCAAAGCTATTTCAGATGATGAGTTTGTTACCGTTGCAAGCATAATAATTGAAAACGACATTTAACGTTTTCCTGAGGAGGAGTTAAGAGGGAAGATGCACAAATGCTCCTAATCGCCCCTACGTACACCACTAGCCTATAGGCTCCTAGTGGTGATTATCGTACTTTGAATTGGGACTTGTCTTACTTTATAGCCATTACAAAGGTCATCCCAAACTTTAATTTAGTGCCTCTGTATTTTTTGGAAGGCAGGGATAGAATTTGTTAAATGAGACTTTGTAAGTACAGTTATAAGTTATTTGATGGTAGGTTTATTTCACGACTTGGTGCAACCCCTCGTAATAATATTTATGATACCAAGCTCTGTGACTGCACCTACAGTATCTGCCTTGGTCTCGGAATTGAGCAAACTGGGCTATACCTCCCCACAAATGTGTTTCATTCGGTCACCCGTTTCGCCAAATAACCCATCTTCATAAAAAATTTTCCTCCTTAGATACAATGATATATCTAGGGGCTATGATTTTACACGGTGGCGCAGACCTACTGACCTCCTTTTTTGCTGATTTCCTTTAAACATGACCTACTATATGCTGCAGTAGATCGTGCCCTTAATCTTTGAATTTCATAAATTGTGCTCATCATACCAACCTCCCTACAAATAAGTTAAGATTGTGCTTACTTATAAAAAGCAATTGTATCTCAACAGCCAACATATTGATAATAGGCATTACTATTTATGTATGCTTTCAAAATAACAGTAGATGATAAGTGCAGCTGCTGTTTTCACTCAAGTGATGCCAGACAACATTTTGACGTTACTTCGTATCAATGCAAAATACAGCTTCTTTGAAGCGGTCAAAAAAAAGCGTGGTTGAAAAAATGTACAAATGCTTAATTGCTTGTTTTGTTGTCTATAAAGTTTAAAATGTTAGAATGTCATTTTTATCGGAAGCACCTTGTTAATATCTCCCAAAAAGCTTTCAATCGCGTTTCTACGGTCAGTATTTTTTCAGAAAACAAAATTGACAATTTATCGTAAATTATGACGTCATGTTTCTTCTCATAAAAATGAAGTTTCTTGAAGTGTATAAGTCAGATGCTGAATTTTTCCAGCAAAAAATCGCTTTATTCTGTCAAGAAAAGCGAATAAAAAAATTGTCTTTAATGGCAACGTTATTATGACGTCACCAACCCCCTTATAACACTCAACCCGGGGAGGTAATCAATCGTGCGAAGTTTTATGCTTTCACGTCCAGTGGTTCTAGATGAGTTAAAACAGACGAACAAACACACAGACAGATAGAATTGTGCTTTGTAGTATGAATTCGGTAGTTTACGTTTGCGTCCATTTTGTTTTTAGAGGGTTTAGCTGGTTCTTGATAAACCTTCAGAAAGAATGATGCTGTTATACGTAGCTTGAAAAATAAATTTTGCCATTTGAAGGGTAATGCAAGGCAGAGTTTTGGCCAGAACGGCTAGCTAAAAATAAGAAGTCAAGACTTAGCAACAGTTTACCTTTTTGAATTTGGACAATATCCACAAAAGCGAGGGCGGAAAGGTTTGATAATTTTGCAACCAGCATAGACCAAAAAAATTCGATTTTTAGATAGTCGATGCTTACAGCGTTTGCCACCCTTAAAAAACGGGTAAAATTAATTCTCCACACTCGGTGTAATAATCCGATTAGCTTAATCGTTTAGTGTCGTGAATGAATTTCATCACACAAAATGAGCATGAGAAAAATTAAGCAAACAAATGCACAATAACTATTGATCAGTGTATTTTGAATACGGTAGGTGTTATGTTTGATAATTTCTTATTGCTTGTGAGTCAATTATCTTGGAGACAATCTGATTTAAGATTTCCAGTACCAAATGAGTGGGATTTGAACTTTATTATGGTAGTGCTGGTGAATGTGTCCTTCGATTAGCGAAGCATATTGGTTACGGTAATACAATTAATCAAACAACTTATGGTTAGACCTGCTTCAGCAATGTATGCCCAGAATATGGTCATTTTTTTGAGACGGAAATTGTTGAAAGAAAAAGAAGTTATCATTAATTTGGGTTACCTTAAAGCAGCTCACCGTTTGTTGGGTCGAGGGCTCGCATTGTCTGATCAAGCATAGCCTTGACTCTCTCCTCAGTTGGCAGTCTTGATTCTGGTTGCTAACTCTGGTCGACAGTCCCAATCCACAAGATTTGGTGCATGAACTCCACTTGCTAGTTTTCTCGGGACATTCATTCAAACGGTTTGAAGAAATGGACCAATTATCCACACCACCAGTACTCTCTTTCAAAGTCAAACCGTTGTCTAAAACAGAGACGTATTCAAGTTAGATCAATAAGTGCCATTGAAAAGGTTTTACAAAAGTGCATGCTAAAGCGATTGTTTAATTGTTGGGACAGTAGTCTGTAAGTGTGTAAGCAAGAATTTGGTGAGACGAGGGAGTAAAACCGTAGGCAAAAAAAGCACAAAAGCGAATATTATCTGACAACTACACATTTCGGAAAACTTTGGCAATTAGAAAAAATTTTTTAAAGATCAATGTATTGATTAGAAAAGATCTCGGATCCTTAACCTATTTCCTTGACGCTGAGCTTTACAGTCCAAGCAAAGTATCAGCAGAGTAACACATTAAATATACCAGGCATTTTTCGTATGTCGAGTTTAACTTTATTTCAACCAGATCAATTCGTTCTTTCGACAATTTATTCTTCAAATTTAACGTTTCGCTCCCCTTAGTTACCGGGGAGCTTCTTCAGAAAACGGCAGCTGTTAGTAGTGACACACTACTACTACAGAACACAACTACTCAACACACTACCAACAGCTGCCGTTTTCTGAAGAAGCTCCCCGGTAACTAAGGGGAGCGAAACGTTAAATTTGAAGAATAAATTGTCGAAAGAACAAATTGACCTGGTTGAAATAGAATTACAATGTTTTTGGAAATTCTTTAAAGAGAATTTTAAATCTGACATAATTCAACATAAAAACCAATTGGCAGGTATTTTTGGTGGAACTTCTTTCCTCCCTACGAAACTCAAAATTTTAGGTCTATGTTGAACAGTTTTTGAGCGAAACTAATCTTGTGCCAAATGCTTGATGGGTAGGGTACATTTTGGCGCAGCCGTTTGGGCGCCGCTTTCTCTAATAAGAAAACTAGGTCTCTTTTATGTTTTATAAATTTCTAACCCTAACCCTAACTCTAACGCCAAAACGGATGGAACCCAAAAGGCTTTGCCTAACTGTGAGCTGGCACCCAAACGGCCGCGCCCAAACGGCTGCACCAAAACGTACCATTCCGATACTTGATAACGTAGTGAATAGCCTATGGACATTACGCGGCATTTTTAGCTACCATTTCCTGGTATTCGATTTGATTGCTCCCAGTCATTTGAAATGTTTTCATCGTCGATATTTGAATAATAATAGCTCATGCCTTGTTCTATTAACTCATCTCCGTCTGCGCCACCGTCCGATTCATAAATAACGTTATCATCGGCTTTGTTGGTGAGTAGAGCTATATTTTCTAAAGAATACAAAGTGTTTTCTTTAAGAGGATCTTTGACATGCGGGGAAGTTGGGGGAAGAATATCAGAGGGACTGTCGCAGACCCACTCATCACAGCACTGCCCTTCAACACTTTGCAGGCGAGGCCGGGAGCAGAGCTTTGCTGGAGGAGGCTGGCTTTCATGAGGACACTTCACCTCACAACCGATTGATCCATCAATACACTGACACGACCCTTTACACGACGTACTGAACAATGTACCACTGACCATCAAAAGGCCGTTGTGAACACATGATCGACCACTTTGAGCTGCAAAAGAAACAACATTAAATACTGCTTTTGCTTTAATGCAGTTTTTCTTGAAAAAGCATGCCAATTAAAATAACAATAAGTTATTATTTGCACTTCAGCATTAAAATTTACGTTCACTTTTTTCTCTTACTATAGGTGCAGAGCTCGTCACAGAAACGCGCTGTGCCGACAGACAGTGGCGTCACTATGAAGCGGTTCGCCCCGGATAACATTTATAATGGATAGACCCTGCTTTTGAAAACAAGCTTTACAAAATTGCAGTAAACTTAGGCTGAATATTTTTGTGTAAAAAACAGGCACTCTTGAATTTGAAAAAATTTTGATTGGTAACAATGTTTGATTTTTAAGTTGACACTTTTCAAATCCGCCACACGTGTCGCAAGGCTTAATGCACCACAGCCGATAGTACTGGCAACTGTCGGAGTTAGTCTAGGTTTATGGTGAACACAAATTACTTTATGCACGTGCCGTAGTTTTTCTGCTAATTGAAGGGTAAAATTATTGCGATCCATAGCTGGAGAGTAACCGGGATTTTGTTTCAAAGTGGCAAAAAATGATATCAAAATTTTGAACAAGATGCAACACTTTTCTGTCTTTAACAGTGTTCACTAAAAAAAGATCTTCAACTTCTTTAACGTAAAAGTTTCAAAAGTTCAAAACATTAAATTATACAATGATGGAAGGTGAGAAATTCTCGGTTGGAGGACATGTGCTTCTCTTATTTTCTCTCCCCTCCCTTTACAGTAAAACTCCCTTGATAAATAGCAAAAAATAAAATTTCTTTCAAATCCTGTTGTAAAGTAAAACCATCATGTTACCAAACGTGTTGTCAGTTTTTGTAACCACTGTTTGTATGACCTTTCTGCAAAAGTAATTTCTTACCTTTACATATCCCCCATTTGGCGCTGACAGTTTGCGTGTAATCGCAATGCAGTTGTTTATGCGGATCGCAGATATGCGTCTCATCATTACAAAGTTGATTTAGTTGTTTTGCGCAGATTCTACAGCATCCACATCCATCAACGATCAAACTAACTCCAGGAGAACAACTGTTCGGTTCATTATCACCGCATGTACAAACAGACGGACAGCTACGAATCTAAAATAACAGTACGTAATTCAAAAATGTACCAGATCTTCTGTTTTATGCTAACATCTTTGTGCAAAAATCTAAATCGTCAAATTATACATTGTGTTGGACAAATTCTGATACTTTAGCAATTGACTTACTTACCTCTTTGATAATAAGATAAAATGCAAGAATCAGAAACTGATAATTTCTCATCTTTTTTTAAGTTAAATTTTACTCAATAAAATTGATCTACACATCAAAGCTTTTTTACACTTTTTGTGGTTTAGATTTTAGAACTTAATCTCTAATGCATTTAATAGAATACACTATTTCCACTTTGAAGAGTGATCTTCTTAAAATTAGATAGAGCTATGCATTATTATTTCTAGTTTATTCCTATTTTGTGTTCTTCCTTTCTGCTTTAAATGTTGTTTGATTTAAGTGAATAAGGACAGAGTTTTTCAATTTATTTAAGCGAACGGGGGCGGGCTAAACAAAGAACCCTCTGTGTAAAGTTTTTCGCTTTATCTTTATTCTGCAAACTCATCATTCTTAAGCCTATTACGTCAAACTTATTTGTACTTTTTCCTATCTTTTGGGCAATGCTTGGAAATGAAAGTGCCAGAATAATAGCGGAGTAATAAGAGTGTAAATATTTTTACTGCATTTTTGTTCAGACTCTCAGCTCCGCGACAGTGGCGCTCAGTACAGAATAATGTCCAGAGTCAGACTTATTTTAGAGCTTCGCGTTCGAATTTCTTGGTATTACTTTCAGTAAACTCACTGCTTGTTAAATTCCACGAGGCAAAGGAAATCAACGTAAATTTTTTCCTTAAGTCAAAACAACACAGCATCGGTGAGGTTTGAACACATGACCAACCGATTACTGTCGTTATAAAATCACATTTTATTCCACTTGCCAATTCAGTCCCTTACATGCGTCACCAAACGCCTCCCTGAAACAGGATGCTTCAAGCTCTGAATTTGTTCTTCAGTCAAATTCTACAATAATTTGCTCCCAGCATTATAAACAATGAAACAATTGAAAAAAACTGTGTGATGACGGATTGCGATAGTTGGCTCTAGTACATAGCATAGTGTAGACCTAGTGTTGACTATAGACCATGGTACTCAATAGCAATAGCTGGCGCCAGGATGTGTTCAGAAGGGAATGGAAAAACGATTTCCTCCCATATAACCCACATAAAATTGTGGTATCTATACTTCTGATGTACCAATGTATGTTCCACAAAACTAAATTTTTTTATTGAGACCACAAGCCTCAGGCATGGTAACGTGTTTTCTTTTTTAGCGTTTCTGTTCATAACAGGCTAAAATTATTATAGGACTTCCTATTTATGTGCGGAAATTTAAGGCCCGGTAGCTTGATAGTTACAACAATAGAAATATTTTGTAAATAGAGTTTTTGAACATTCAACTTGCCATGAAAACTGATTGGCTCTGTCCTCAAGCAACCTGTCCATAGAAAAAAGTTAAAAGTTGATTTGGGGAACCAGAACAGCTTATACTAAGTTGGGCTATTCACGCATATTGGCTCATGGGCAGTGACGTCTTTAAAGGGAGCGGGGTAAACCCCGGGTGTCACTCTATCTGCCTCTGCCCCGGGTGATTCAAGGTAATATTTTTCGAGCCGTCCCAGTGTCACGGACTCTGGTGGTGACGTTGCTCACAGCCGCACAGTTAATATCACTTTTGCGTTGCCGTTTTTTTGAAGGAGGATGGGAATTAAAACCACATTGCACACCTTTGAGATGAAAAAGGCTGCGAAAAACTTGAGCAAGCTGATGTAAGGTTGAACACGCAAGTAAAAGAATTTAGAAGGCTTTTAAAAGATTTTAAGTTTCTTTCTCTTAAGATGATACGTCACACTCACAAATATTACGTTTTTGAAACTCAAAAATCAATGGACAAGGTAAGCTCTTAGTTAAGGCCGGTAATAGAATATAAACATACGCTTTCTTTTGAAGAAAATTGGTGATACTTTGCGCAAACAGACTAACCTACCGTACGTAATTTGTTATGATTAATGCAATTTTTAGTACAATTTCTTTGAGCTGTCTTGAGGAGATGGGCAAGAGAGGTATAGCGTTACATTGATCTCAGATTACTTTTTGAAAAATGGATGTGAAGAGGTACAATGAACACTTGTGTGATTTTCGCTACGATTAAGGTAACTAAAGCGCAATGTCAACACGTCAAGTTGATAGCTAACTTTTACCCTACCTGTGCCCACTATGATGACAAGGATAAATGGTGTCGAGTTTCTCAATCGCACAAAGATAACGTCATCGCTCTAGCAAAGTTATAGTTGGAAAGTTCAAACAAATTCGAGTTTGAAATCGACAAACTGGTGACGTAATATTTTATTTGCAGAACACTGCTGCTGCTTCAACGCAAAAAAACAAAGACCCGCCGCCGTCCTCAGGATAGAAGCCAACTTTGCAAAAGCTACGTGCTTTGCACTGTGCACAGGCCTACAGTAGCCACTACGAGCGTTCGCCAAAAGGGCATAGGCAGGAAAAAATTGGAGGAACGAAATTTTGCTTTCGATATGACGTCATGAAACAGTCGTTACTGCTACAAGTTAAAAACTGAGGGACCCTCTTGCTTCACCTGCTGATTTCAATCTCAGTATAGAAATAGGCTGCCTACCGCTGATAATTCCGAAAATTTTCATACTTTTGAAAAAGAATTAAGCGTCGTTTTTATCAGCATTACAGACTCTTGGAGTAGATTGACAAATTTTTGTCTTGCTGCAGAAATATTTCGTTGCTGCAAAATGAGATATTTTACGCTGTTTGTTTTTTTGACACATTTAAGTAACGCACAATTAACTACAAAATGTCAACTTTTTCACGGAAGTGGCAGTTTCAAAATGACCTCTTATGCAACTACAATTCGCGATTGTTAGGAATAAACAAACCAACGAGTGTACGAAGTATTACCATTGACGAAAGAGCACTCAGTTTAGAGAAGCAAATATGATATTTGAATCTGCTTTGAAAAAATGTCACCGTGAGAAAACAGCACTTTTGTCACGTGTCGTTTCTGTAGTCTTGTTTGCTAAAATCATTGAGATGTCAAAAGAGCAAATTGCTTGAAACTTGAGTCAAGATAGGTAAGTGCAGTGTGGTCATGCCAATTGAATTAAAATGAGCGGAGGTTGTCTAATCCCCGTCCTTGTAACGTATTTGCAGCCCAGCAAAAAGCAATCCCACGTAGCAAAAACATTGCTGTAACAATGGCACTGCTAATAAATTTCAATCAACCGTATATTCAAAGCAGAAGGGAAACAGCACTTTGTATCTATTTTAGCAATCAAATTATTTGGGTCATTTACACCGAACGCACAAAAAACCAAGGCTTCTCTTTGATATGATACAATTTCCTACTGAGAGATAGTAACTTTGAAGCGTTGATAATATAAAAGAACCGGATCCAAAAGAACAAGCTGAAACTGCATATACGATAAGTGCAATCAAAGGTAAAACACGAAGGTGAGCCATGAACCTTCCTTTGGTTTCGAAAATTAGCCGAAAACGCAATCGACGATTTGCTCTAATATAACATCTGCGAAATTTGTAATTCAGCCGCGATAGCATGCGATACAAAAATATCTAACGCAATCAAACATTGTGAGATGTGAGTTCGTCAAAAATAAATAACTTTATTCAATGGTGTAGGCTATCCAAAAACAAAATTTACAGGAAGAAAAAATGCTTTTTGGCAAATTCTTTGAAAAGAAAAATCCATATCTACTTGTAAACGGTAAAAAATTGGAATATTTGTAATATTTTAAGGCGCAATCACTTATGCAATCATCCCAATAAACGACATAAAGCTTTAAAGTGTCAATGCATTACTGCTGAGATTTTCGTGAACAGACCGGCAAAAATTAAATTTGTCCGCAGGCTGACTGGTCATTTGATGATATTGACGTTTTTGTTTTTGGAATATTTCTTATGAGTACCTTACTTTAAGCACATAAGCAACTTTAACACTACACAAAACATTGCTTTGTTTCTTAAAAGATCTTTTTTGCCAATTTGATTTTGAATACAATTTATGAAAGCCTTTACTGTAAAGGCGACTTTGCCAAAAGAACGTAAAAATTCGAAATCGATTCAGCTTTCTAATTACGTAAAAATTGTTTACAGTTTCCAACAACAATAAAAATTCTGTGAACTATCACTACTTTTCGCCTCCTAATTGGTCTATCGTTTCAACGTAAGGCAACCACTCCTGAACTAATTATTGTGCGTTACTTAATGTTAAGTAACACACAGTTTTTTGAAGATCAATTATACAAAAGCGATTATTTTGCCCATTTTGTGACGGAAAACCATTTATTTTCTATTATTGTGATACTTTTGTCATTTTCACCTTCAAGAGCTTAAATTGGTAATCAACTTTATAAAATCGAATTTTGCTCCTGCTATATTCTTCTTTGAGGATACTCCACTCGTCTAGATTCAAGTAAAGGGTTTGTAGCAAGAAAAAGTTTGAAAATTCCTATCTTTGTTTTATATCAATCTATGTCATAGTGCACGGATAATAACTTTTGTTGCCCACATGAACAACTAGTCGTATCGTATTGTTCAATAATTTAACCACCGTTATTTTCAATCTTTCAAAATATGAAGTTATTGCTTTGTTGTTTAGGCCTATATGTGGAGCAATAATAAGTGAAATGAAATTGTTGCGCTTAAAATCAAACAAAATGAGCCATTGAGGGGTTCTTACATCATGCGTTTATCCTATAGTAGCTAGATTTTGACAAAATATTCTCGAATAAAAAACGTTATGCTTTGCCAAATAAACTCGAAAAGAACCCTTGCCGAACCCTTAGTGCTCTGGATTCCTAGGGTTCCGTGGAATCCTGGTTAAAGAGCCCTGGACTAGATGATGGTTATTTGATTAAAATTATTTTTATAATATTAATGGCCTACTTTGCTACAGCTATTCTATACACTTTCAGCAAAAGCATATTTTGTAAATATAAAGTTGTACTTGAATACTTTGTGCATAGACTAGAGTTCGGGCTTTATGATGTCATGTATTGATATTATTTTTGCATAGCACCAGCAACTACACAACAACAGCGCTAAAAATTTGTAAGTGGTCTTTTAAGTTTTTATAAAATAATCATAAAGAAATAACTTCACAATCTACGTTTCGTCGCCTTTACTTTAAAAAGTTAGCGCAGCTAGCTAGGTCAGTGGTCGGCAACCACCGGGCCGCGGCCCGGTGCCGGTCCGCAAGGAGTCTGCTACCGGGCCGTATAGTTTTTTAGCATTTCAGACTAAAGCTTTGAAACATTTTTTTAAAGCTTGACGCAAAATGTTATTGTTTTAGGAGCTTTGTTTAAAGCCTTGATTGCTCGCAATATTCGATTGTTAGCATCTTGTGATGAAATAATGCAAATTCATCGTCACTTATCAGAGATAATATCTGAATTTGCTACCGTTCTCTGATCGTAGGCTAACTGCTTGCCAGTAGAGTCCCTCGCTGCAGTGGCTTGCGCTTGCGGCTTGCGCTTGCGGCTTGCGCTTGCGGCTTGAAACGTCTAGCTAGCGTTGCCAACTATAGCGATGAAAGTTGCTTTGATGTGGTTGCTTTGGCACTGCAGGGGCGAATTTTTGTTCGACGAAGCAAAAGATTTTGACGCATTCCAACTTTAGTTAGGTTAGATTAGCAAGTATAGTAAGATCATATTGCGTTAGGAATTAGATTTTTGATAAGGTATTAGAGTAAAGATACAATAGTAGTTAAATTGGGACACTTGAATAGAAATTATTACTGAAGCTCAAATTGTATTACAGATTAGCAAATCTGTAATACAATTGCTTTAATGGGCAGTTGTATTACAGATTTAAAAAGTTTTAGCATTTAAATTTTTAGTCCGAGAAAAATGAGTACCGGTAGGCCTACAAAACAAACATCCATGCTGAGTTTTTTTGGGAATGGACCAATATCATCTGAAGAATCTGACGTCGAGACCGAGGGTCCTACAATCACAAAAAAAAGGAAAGCTTCTTTCAACCGACAATATAATGAGTCGTACTCAAAGTACGGATTTATTTCAACTGGCGATTCCGAAGCACGTTGTCCACTCTGTTTAATTTGCAAGAGCAAGTTATCAAACGAGGCAATGAAGCCATCAAAACTACTTCGGCACATGAAGACCAAGCACCCAGAAATAAAAGATAAACCTCTGGAGTTTTTTGAAAGAAGGAAACGTGATCACGAAGGTGAAAAACGATTATTGAAGATTGTTTTATCAACAAATTCAAATGCACTCAGCATCGTATTTGGTATCTCATCGCATTGCTAAGACCAATAAACCATTTACTATTGGAGAAGAATTGATTTGACCTGCGTGTACTGATATTTGCCGTGAAATTTTAGGAGAACCGGCAGCTAAAAAGATAGCGCAGGTTCCTCTTTCGGCTCGCACTGTTGCGAGACGAATTGAGGATATGGCGGAAGACATTGAAGCTCAGTTAATAGAGCGAATTGTAAAGTCACCATGGTTTACGATTCAGTGTGATGAGTCTACAGATATTGAAAACAAAGGTGTGTTGCTAGTGTTTGTTCGATATCTTTATGAAGAGGATATTCATGAAGATATCTTATGTGCTTTGCTGTTGCCAAAAAACACCACAGCCTTCGAACTGTTTAAGGCTGTAAATAATTACTTCATAGAAAAACAGATCAATTGGTTGCTTTGTGTTGGGGTGTGCACGGATGGAGCTGCAGTCATGATTGGCCGTCTGTCTGATTTGACTGTTCGCATTGAACAGGTCGCACCAGAGTGCGAGGCCACTCATTGCGTCATTCACAGGGAAATGCTGGCTAGCCGAAAAATATCACCTGAGCTTCACAGTGTATTCACTGATGCAGTTCTAATGATTAACCTCATTAAAGCTCATGCACTTAACACCCGGCTGTTTGAGCAGATATGTGAGGACATGGATGCAGAGCACAAATGTCTTCTTTTGCACACAGAAGTGCGATGGCTCTCCCGAAGAAAATCGTTGAACAGAGTGTTTGAATTACGTGAACCATTGCAAAGGTTTCTATTGGAAAAAAATTCTGATCTTGCAAACAAATTTAGTGATTGTAAACCTTGCAACTAATTGGCAAAGCAGCATACGGGCGTAAGGGGCATTAACAATTTATTAAAATGACCCGCCCTGCTAAGCAAAGCAATACGTCGTCGGTTGAAGTCTCAGTGCTTCTGCATGTGTTTGATTCTTTTCTTTTTTTTTTTTTTTTAAGGATAACGTTAATGAGTGGGTTACTTTTGCTTGTGACGGGACGGGCCCTGCTGATGAGTCCAAAAGGACGAAACGCGTCCAGGGATGGTCTCGTCTAAATTGGTTGAGTGGTATACTCATTATTGTTTCCTGGCATATTCATTTTAATAAATTGTTAATGCCCCTTACGCCCGTATGCTGCTTTGCCAATTAGTTGCAAGGTTTACAATTTCCCTCTTCGCTTAATAACTTTCAAGTCTATAAATTTAGTGATGAAAAGTGGCTTCTAAAGCTTGCATACTTGTGTGACATATTCAATCTGCTGAACGAACTAAATCTTTCACTTTAGGGAAAAATGACAACTGTATTCAAGTTGGCAGATAAAATGGCTGCTTTTAAAGACAAACGTGAATTGTGGGAGCAGCGCGTAAGCAAAGGAGTATTTGATATGTTTCAAACGTTAGCAGAGACTTTGAAAGACAGCGAGCCTGACCAAGAGTTCTCGGACCTTGTGAGCAGTCATTTGCGTGTTCTCAGACAGGAGTTTAAGCGTTATTTTCCAAGCGCCAAAGACCCTCGAACTTCAAAGAAATGGATCCGTAATCCGTTTAGTTTCAAACCAGGTGATTCGACCTTACCTGTACGACAAGAAGACCAGCTGTTGGACATTGCAAATGATGGTAGTCTGAAAGGTATTTTTCATACAACGACTCTGGCAATATTTTGGTTGAAGGTCTTGCCAGAATACCCTGATCTTGCCATAAAAGCATTAAAAGCTCTACTGCCATTTTCAACATCCTACTTATGCGAGTCTGGATTTTCAGTGATGGCAGCAACAAAGACGAAACCGCGTAACAGACTGGACGTCAGGGACACATTACGGGTGTCATTGAGTACCATGATTCCTAACTGGGAGCGTCTCGTGGCGGCAAAACAAGCTCAAGGTTCTCATTGAATTAAAAATGTAAATACTTTTGAGCTTTTATAACTTTTTATTGTTGAGCATTTGTGGTTTATTGAAAGCCGGTCCGCGAAAAATTTTGAGTTTTAAACCGGTCCGCAGTACGAAAAAGGTTACCGACCCCTGAGCTAGGTTGTGTGCTGCGAGCAGACGGGACACATGTCTGTTTACTTTTCATCCTCTTACCGATTTTGCTTTGATGTTGTGCTACATTTTATTTGATTGTGCACAGTATTGGTTATTGGCAATTTAATGTATTACTGTTGGTGTGAACAAGCATTTTGACTTGAGAATTGTAATACTCTATCATGCTTTCTGACCTAAGGCTTTAAAGTCCAGGATAGGTCTACTTGTTTTTTCTTCAATAGGCCTGCGTTGGTTTTGATCATTACAATAGCCTAATCGCACGCAAGAACATAAAAGCAAGCAAACAAGGTCTACTAGATTGCTTACAAAAGCCGTCGGCTTAACCATAAGCGTATTTAAGAAGGAGTCGCAGGGACAATGCCCCAGTAAATTACTTGAACTGGACAAAAAAGTTGAAGTGCTTTCACCAGTGACGACTACCAAACGTCGGTCTGTCCCCTTCCAAAAATTAGGGTCACCAAATAAATTTGGAGTACAAGTTGACAAAATTGGGAGTTAATTAAGATTGATCTTCAAAAAAAAGTCAACGAACAAAATTGAGAAACACCAAGACCAAAAATGTATTTTTGCTTCCACCCCCCAGAAAATGACTTCTGGGTACGCTAATGTGTTGATTCTATATAGCAACGTGTTGATTAGCTAATATTTCAAACACAAAACAATTAATGAATTATTTTAATAAGCAGTGACGTAGATAGAAATGGGTGGCCGGTAGGCGGCCAAATTTTAGGGGATAACTTTCTACGTAGTTAACTCCTTAGTAAAAGAAAATGTGTTCAACCAGGTTTATCCTGACTTAATTTCTTTTTGCACGGCATTTTTTCAAACTTTCAGAGATTGAAAAGTACTATTAGTATGCAAACGTTCTAAAGTTTATCAATCGTGGGACGTGTAGTTGCAGAGATGATTAGCGTTGCATAATTGCAATGCTAGAATAATTCGTGTTTACGATATTCTCACTTTTTTGCATAGGGCTAATATAAGTGAATTGATTTGTTATATTTTTCCAAGCTTTAGTTTTTTTAATTAATTTGTGTGTTTTGTTTGTTTTTTTAGAGATAAGTGTGCGACTCCCTCTATCTATTTTTGTGTGCGTGTAAGTCAAAAACACAAATCACAGAAACGATATGACAAAGACGATAAAAAGCCAGCAATAACTTTATATGGAAAAGGAGCAAAAAACTTCATGCAGATGCTCGCATCGCTTTTCAAGCCCTATCTCTTCGCAATAGCAGCGCAGCTACTCCGACGCATTTTCTTCTATTCTCTATGGAACTCTGTCTTCCTCATTCTCATCAGCAGCCATTCATTTTGTAACTTACATCCAGGAACCAAGTGAAGATACTTACCATCATTTTTTTCTCTTCACCTTATTGTGCAGGAAATAATATTTTGATCAAATTATCCAGTTCCTCCCATTTGGAACTATAGCATTCAGGTGTAAGTATCACGTGTAGACATTTACACTCACTGTTTGAGGCTTTTGAACCACCACGTTGATTTTCTTTTAGGGCTCGTGCCAAATTGTCATGACATCGAAACTGTCCTGTCGTAAGTTCCAGAACAACGGTAGACCACAATAATGGTAGACCAGGAAAACGGTAAATTGTTTGAGCAATGCTCATCAATCCTGTAATTGACAATTGAAAACTTTGGGATCTGTAACTCAAGGGCAAGGTTTTCCGCGTTTATTTAATTTTGTGTACTTATCACTAAAGTCCAGTTGATCATTTTTTTGAAGTGCAAACACTTCATGGCCATCTCGAATCTTATCAAGTCTCATTGTTTTATTATTGCACCTTTTCGCAAATCATTGCTGGTAGACCAGTAATCACTTTTACACCGAAACAGTTATTTCAGGGAACAGGAAACTAACTCAAACACATTGTTACTTCCAATTTTGTGACATTTACATTTGGTCAATTTCTGGGAAAGCAATAACAAGTGCTTCGTTCTCACGTTGATAAGACCACTAGCAAAAAATTGCTCAAACAGTTCCACTTTTAAAAAAGTACCTTGCTGACTGTTATTTAGCTCCGGAAAAGGTGGTTAAATTTACTAATTGCTGTTTCTCCTTTTCATAAGTTTGCTGTTCTACCAGAATTATTTTTTGAGGTTGTCGAAGTTGCAGTTCGGGTTGCAACTGTAGTTTTACTTGCTGAAATTGATAAGTGGTGAATGGCTGAAAAAGCTGATGTTCGAATCTGATTTCCTGCAAATCACTTAATGTTTATATCTTTGACAAATGTTCATTTCAAGTAGTTGCATGATTACGCCATAACAGGCTTTCGATTTTTCTTTTTAACACAGTTCAAGAATATCGAAAACATCTTTTACAGTACGCAAGTTAAAACAATTATTTTTCTAAAATCAAATAATTTTTTATTTTTGCCTACAAGTTTTCCTAGCTCTGCATATATGCAACACTACGTTTGATCAGTAGGAAAAGAAAAGCTAAGCCAGTGAAATATTTCGAAGATGCACATCTTAGGAATTTACACAATACCGAGTATAATATCAAAAATTTGTGTAAGTTTGTTCACTTTTAAAGTACAGGGTGTTTCATCTCAATATGTCACTTTAGAAAATCTCATATCTCAGTAACTGGCAAAAGCAGCAGGATAAAATTGCTGTCGTTGGAAATGTAAAATCTCCAATTTTTTTGCTGCGTTGATGTCGCCAGACCATTGCTACGTCACAATGAAGGTTTAAGTTTTTTGCGTAAAATGCCGTTTCTACTGATTCGCTTCTTATTTGCTTATAATGTCTTTTACTAGAATGGAGAAAGCGTTTTGTGTTTTGGAATTTGATAAAAACAACTCGTGGACATGTGTTCAACGTAAATTTCGGACAGGATTTTCAAAGCAGCCACCAGACCGACGTACCATACAGAAATGGCACGCGAAATTTAAGGAGGAGGGATGTTTGTGCTCCCGAAAAAGAATTGCTCCGTCACCTTCAACTGAAACGATCGAAAGAGTTCGAAACATCTTCCAGTGGAGCCCCACGAAGTCAATCAGAAGAGCTAGTCTTGAACTTCAGATGCCTTCAACAACCGTCTGGCGAGTGATGAGAAAGCACCTGCACAGGATGCCTTATAAACTGCATTTGCTCCAGCATTTGAAAGACACCGACAAATCAGCTCGCGAAGACTTTTGTACCCAAATGCAAGTGATGTTGGAAGAAGACGGATTTGATGAACGTCTTGTGTTTAGTGACGAAGCAACCTTCCACGTAACTGGCAAAGTCAACAAACACAACACACGCATATGGGGAACTGAACATCCTCATGCAATACAGGAGCATGTGCAAGATTCTCCTAAGGTGAACGTGTTCTGCTCCATATCGAAGAAGTGTGTGTATGGGCCTTTCTTTTTTGAAGGAACAATGGTCAACAGTGAAGCGTATCTTGCTATGCTGCAAAATTGGTTGATGGAACTTTTGTTTCAGGGAGTGCGAGCAGACTTTATTTTCCAACAGGATGGGGCACCACCTCACTGGAGTCTCAATTTAAGACAGTATCTGAACGCTACTCTGCCTAACAAATGGATCGGACGTGCCGGAAATGATGATTGCGTGCTCCTGCATTAGCCCCCTAGATCTCCAGACCTAACGCCGTGTGACTTTTTTCTCTGGGGCTATTTAAAAGGTTTGGTCTACGTTCCTCCTCTTCCAACGTCAGTGGATGATCTGAAGACTCGGATAACTGAGGCTTTGAAAACCATCGATCTCGATAACCTTGTTCGAGTTTGGCAAGAAATGGAATACAGTTTCGATGTGTGCCGTGTAACCAAGGGCTCGTATATTGAACATTTATGAAAAGTTTAATAAATCGTTTATTTCTTTGATTTTTGAGTTCAAATTTTTGCTGCGTAAACTTAAGATCATTAGTTTTCAAAAAAAAGTTTGGTTTTCGTATCTTCTACAGTTATCGAGATATAACTTGTCATAAAGTGACATATTGAGATGAAACACCCTGTATACAATATGTTTTTTTTTGCGGTCAGATTTTCGAGTGCTTCTAGAACAGCTCGTATTTTCGGACATTATTTTGACAAAAAAATTTTTGGCCAAAGTTTGTAATTTTTTCGTACCTTTAAAACAAGTATTTAATGACACACTGTATTGCTGAATCAAAACAATTTTAAACTAAAGATTTTTAATATTTCTATTTGAAATTATCAACCACATTGTTTTGCGTTGAATTTGTGCAACCCTGGGACAAAATGGATAAATTTAACAGCTATCTTTACTTTAACTTGAAGCAGCACTTTGAAAAACCGTTCCGTATGGCTTAAATTGCAGTTAAGCCACAGCTTTTATTCATCACTATTTCAAAAAGCAATAAAATTCAAAGATTTAAAAAATTGCTCAGATCTTTCACCGACGAATGCGGTAATGCATGATGTGAGTTTGAATTTTTAGTGCGAAAAGCAGTCTCTAAAAAACAGGTCTTTTGACCAATTTTAAGTGTTCTCTTAAAGCGACAGCAGTACCTAAGGTGCTACTCTGCCATGCCTTCTTATTGCACCAAACTTCACTCGTAAAATCACTAGCTGTAATCAGAAAAATACAACAATTTCCACGCACATCAGCATGTCGTGAGGAAAAGACGGTGGCCACAGGTCTTTCCTCCCTTTCCCCAGAAATACACACAGTTTGAAAACCAAACAAAAATACAAACATTCGGCGTTGTAAAAAGTGTTCAAGCCTTTCACGAACTTTTGAACAAACACGTCCTCAGGTTGTGCTTCGTTGACAAAAACAGATTTAAGGAGATCCACAGATAGGTGTATTGTTTGTCGATGATCATTGATGTTCAGGTTGAAAACTTTTACTGCTTTTTTGCAACACTTTAAACGATCCTAAGCAGGAAAGAGGGCCAAACGATAAGACATGAGCGTCATTTCTAACAAACACAAATTAAACTTGTTTCAAAGCTCTGGGTATATGAGTTGTTTTTCAAGTTGAATGTTGAGACGCTGAAATCGGCTGCAGTTTGTTGATTCTGTCGCGCAACCATGACAACAGACCTGTAGCCAGACTTAAAGGAATTCCAAATGAATGCTCAAATTCAACAGGCAAGGAGAGAGCTGCACTCCAATTTCGCAGAAAAGCACTTTCTTGGATGCTCTACGTATACCCAAGTAGCTCGACCCATCAATCTGGGCCCGGAAGGCAACCCATCATCGCACTTTTCAAATCACGACCAAAACGCTCCACCATCTCATCATCCTGGGGGTGATAGGCTGCTCTCCTATGACGACAAATTCCCAAAAGATGATTGAATGTTCACCAAAGATAAGATGAAAGTTATGCCCCTCGGTCAGTGCAGATAGGCTACTAGAAGGCATGCCAAAATGCGATATTCAGTTAGCCGTAAACGCTCCCACACAAGTCAAGGTGCTGCATTGGACCACGGGTGTAGCTTTTGGCCATACGGTATAACCTAGCGGTGGACCATAGTAAGCGAGTACCACCAACCTCGAGATGAAGGAAATGGTCCAACCATATCGACCTTAACGTGATCGTTTTCGCATGGTTGGAGATGAATAGTCATGCAGCGGAGCCGTGACATGTTGTTGGATTTTCGCTTTCTGGTAGACGGCGCATGCCCGACTTTTTTTAGCCATGCCGTACAAATCTGCTTGCGATGAGTGTGCGTGTGGTTTGTATTGATGGATAAGTAAAGGAATAAATAGCATTAAATATTTACTTGTAATGTGCAGGTGGTGCTACTGAACAGGACACATCTGTTAAAATGCGGCAAAACTCCAATACTTCGGTCGGTCCCTCACGCATGTTCTCCAGATGCAGTCCCGAAATTGCAGTGCGGTACGCTTGTATGTCGGGGGCAAGTTGATCAGTTGACATGGCCGAATGATCAATATCAAAACATGCAGCAGCAATAAAAGCAACGTTGGGACAAGATAAAATGTTTGCTACGTTACCACATTCATGTTTCTAAAACATGATGCATCTCAGTAGATTCTCGTAAATAGCTAACAAGTGTTGCTGTTGTCTCAAAGACCACAAGCCGGTTGTCTTGCTAAAAGCATAAACAAGTGGTTTGTCGGTGGTAGAAAGCCGAGTCGGACGCCTTTCTAGAAAATATCGGAAGCGATGCTCAGCTAAGTACATCACGAATAACTCTCAGCTCAATGTACTCTAATCTCTTTCAGGTTTGCGCAATATTTTGCTAAAAAAAGCCAAAAAATTGACGTTGACAATTGACCAACAGAATAATGTTTCAGGACTGCCTCAACTGGCAACGGCTTTGTCTGAAGCATCAACAGTCACAACTATTGCTGCATTTTGTAAGAATGATACAATGAAATGGTAATTGCTAGAGCTTTTTTCATTTGAAGAAAAGTGGTGTTTAGCAAATTCGTCCAAACAAAGTGTTTCTCTTTGGATGACATAGCATCATAGATGGGAGCCACAGTGCCTGCTGAAACTGGTAGAAAATAATAGTAAAAGCTTACCTTGCCTGAAAATATTGTAAAGTATTTGATTAAATTGGGTAAGAGGAAAATTCGGCACAGCATCGACTATACTCCGTATGTAGAGGGTCACACTCCGTGTTTATCCATGTTATGACCACAAAATTCAAATCGGTTTCGACCAAACTGGCATTTGTGAGATTTATGAACAAGCCATATGAAGTGGGGCGTTGAAAAAGTAGCTCAAGGTGTTCGAGATGTTTTGTCTGTAAACTGCTGGTCACAAGTATACCATCAAGATGTATAAATATTAAAGTACGAGGATAGCACTCGAAGAGATCACATGGAGTAACGACAGCAGTTTGGGGTGGCCTGTATCTTCTTCCTCAACAGGTTGTCGATGATATGTTCGAACCAGGTCAATTTAACTCAACTTTAGTTACCGAGGGTTCAGCAGAAGACAATCGTCTTACACGCGCGTGAACGGGCCTTTCTTTGGTGGGCTAAAATTACGATGCGAGCGTTGTAGATGGTATTTCTTGAGAAAGGCGAAGCGCTACAAGTTGTGGAAATTTTTCTAGGAGCTTGCTTGGCAAACACGTTGGAAAGGAAGAAATTGCGTTGAGCTATGGCGATGGCTGGCCACACTTGTCAATGGAAATGACTTTAGCATTCACGAAGCGTTGACATTTAACATCTGTATAAAGCGAGCAAAAACGAAACAAATTAGCACCCATAAGTGGTTGAGATACATGAGCGCGAAGAAATTTCTGCAAAAATGTACCTGATGGCAACTTCTGCTTCACCGTTTTTACTCCATACCTTTGATGGTGCTTCCATTTGCTGGGGAAAGTGTTGCACTGGAGGTTCCATGACAACACTACTAGAAGGTGCTGGGAAAATTTCAGCTCTTGTGTCGTGTCAACCAAAAATTTGCATAAAAGAGACGCGATTGACAACTTAAACAGACATTTCTTACAACCGACCATTGCTGCTACTCGCGATGACCGGCTATGAAGTTTTCCTGAAAATTCCGGGAAAAGGGGCTACTGGTGTGCTTTTATTCCAAAACGATTGTGGTAACAGCAAAATTCTCTCACGTCAGCTATTTTCTTAGCTGGTGACTAGCTTTTTGTGCTAAATAAGAGAAAAATGTTTTCTAAATTCTGCAACATTTCACATTATGATCAGGGGCTCCGCCATAGGGGCGTTGTGCCATGCCCCCTTTGATCCCAGATAGAATTATGCACAAAACACACAATTGCCTGAAAATTTGCTGATAGCGTTGGGATTCATACCTGAGATTAACACAAGAACTTGAAACTTTTTATAGTTTTCTTGATATAAAGCAGAAATCACACGAGCAACTTCTTTTGGACAAGAATCATCCAGGAATAACCTATCGGTGTCGACGATATGCGCAAGAGTATTGTGCAACATTAAGAGTAATATTGCAAAATAACAATTATAGCTTGCCACGAGTGAAAGCGAGTTATGTGCTTTCTGGAAAAGTTTCAGAAATATTGCCAAGAATAGAGCATGTCTCTATTTTCCCCGCAAGTTATTTACCAAACTACAGAGTGGTCCATAAGTCCATACCCATTCAAATATTATCTTGGTATAGTTTTTTATGCATGTATTATAAAAATTTGTTTTGCCTTTCATAGAAAATATATTAGCTATGAAAGTTATAATGCATAAGTAATATGGCAGATCAAAGTGCATTTTCATTTGAAGAGCGGATGGTAACAATCACAAGGGTGCAGGAACGTCACAATACTGGTGACACCCTGAATACAATAAGTGTCAAATTAAAAGAAAGATTTCAAAAAAATCCACCAACTCGCAAAACGACGTCAAAATGGGAAAGCAAGTTGTTGGAAACTGGCAATGCAAAGAATGCTTCTCGTTCAGAAAGACCAATGAAACGTCTAGAATCATGCGAGAGCTTAGAAGAATCAATGACTAACTCTTCATCGAAGTCGACAAGGAAAAGATCAGCGGAACTTGATATCTCGCGAACAACAATGATGCCTCATATGAAAAAGGACCTGGAAATTAAAGCATGGCCATATTACTTACGTCAATGGACTTATATCTGCCATATTACTTATGTATTTATAACTTTCATATATTTTTACTGAAAGGCAAGAAATTTTTAAAAGATATATGCGTAATAAACTACTGCATGACAACACGTGAATGGGTATGGACTTATGGACCACCCTGATCTTACGAGCCTCGATTGATAGTTAATGATTTAAATTTTCTAATTTAAGTCAAAATGCTTAGAACTATAGTTTGTGGAGGAAACAAAATCATTGATTTGCTGGGTAAAAATTCGCTATTTTCGCTGAAATGTTTTTTAGAAGACAATAAAGGTCGCAATAAAAAGTTTAATGAGTGAATAAAAATAGCAGAACCTCTTGCAATCAGAGACAGCACAAGTTACGGCAACATTCTTTGGCTTGCAACGTATGCAAAATTTGAGCATACGTAAGCACCACTAAAGACTTATCGGTATTTTTTTCTAAGTCTATAAATAGTCTTTCGCTACTGCATGCTCAAGTTAATGACAAATGTCCTGATTCTTCGCATTTGCGTTTAAGGCGTCATTGTTCCACACAATGGATTGAGAACTATGATGCTGTCTTTGTTTTCAAGGAGTGTTATCCGGCGGTTGTTGGTTCTCCTAATCAACTATCAGAATCAAGAGGTGGAGAAGTTCTTTGAAGAGCTAGCCTATGTCTTATTTGAAAGCGATAACAACGCTTGGTTTTTGGTTAGCATAGAAGTTATCAATGCTACACCGAATCTTACGAAAATAGTTGTTACAGAGCATCAAGAAATTATTTTGACTGTATTTGATGCTACGAGTATTACCAGTTGCAGAGATGTGATACAGGCTTTTAGGAACAACAAAGAAATATTTGTAGATTTATTCAGACATGCCGAAGGTCTCTACGGCGAATCCATACCCATGCCTCGAATGGTGAATCGGCAAGCCAATAGAGCAAATCCACTTTTTCACCATTGTAGTTTTACAAGCATTCTGATTCTTTGGTTTATATTGAGACAGTGCTTGGGCAACTTAGCGAAAAATGTCGCTCTGATTTTGTTGATTGCATAAAACTCAAATTTTTGATAACTACTATCTGTGTAAAGCATGACATTTGCTTTGACTCGATTAGAAATACTGCGAACTTTTATCTTCCCATTCTGAATGACAGCATTGACGCTGTGAAGATTGAATTTATGCGATAGCGTTCATATTTGCTGCGCCACAAAGGTGATTTTTACCGTACAACACTTTAGGCGCAATGCTGTCTGCGAAAGAAATAAATAGGTATCCATCTCTAGAAATTTGTCTTCAAATATTGACAACTCCTTCGGTTACTACAGCAACAAATGAGCGCTCGCTTAGTGCTCTGAAATATTTGAAAACCTATTTGCAGTCCACAATGAAGAAGCTTATTTAAATGGATTAACATTGCTGTATGTTCACCCTGACCTCAACATTAATTTTGAACATGTGATTGATCAATTTTCACGCAAAAATCGTAGGCTAAATTTCAGTTAGGCTAAATTTTGACATACAGCACCAGCAATTTTTTTTGGTTCGCCTATCACCACTAACAATCAGTTTGCATCACTAAATGCGTTACGTGCGGTCATGTGAGTGCAAAATTTTATGTGTGTGCAATTGCGTTAAACTTTTTTACATTCTGCTTGAAAACCGCTCACATTCCTAATCTCTTGGGGAGAGAGTTTCGATATCCCTCTTGTGGCTACATCCCGAAGGTTTTAGCACTGCACAAGGGCTGTGTTATTCAAAAAATTTGTAGCTAAATAAAAATAAAAACGCTAAAAAATCGTGGATAAAATCTATACTTTTTTTTCTCTTGCCAATGAGACCAAAATCAAGCTACAATTTGTGTTGAAAAAACCCACACATACATATACCAATCAAGCGTACTCAATTAGGCAACGGCCTATTCAAAATTTGCCTTGTGTCCCAACTTAAAATTATACAGCCGTTGTGGAAAAATATTGCGTTAATCAAAAAACTAAGCCTACAGTAGACTGGAAAGTTTTCGAAGTTTTGCAGAGTTTTAAACCTTTGCTTTTCTGACTTCACGTCAAACCTAACACTCAAAATCGATAAACTTATACAAAAAGATTTTAACCCAAAAAATTACAAAACTATTTAAAATATTGCATTTTTGTTGGTAAGATTTTTGCTTTGCTTAAATGTGGGCTGTAATCTTCAGCATTGTGCCTTGCTTGGTTGTGATGCAGAGCGAGCAAATCATGTAATTGAAGCAATCTCTATTCAATTAGCAAATGGCCTATCTTAAAACATGGCTCAACCTAGGTCACTTTCCTCTACTCGGGCTCACAACAGGACTATATATATATTAGGGGTGGTAACGATTAATTTATTTTTAATAGTTAACTTTTAATAAATTAACGATTAATTGATAGTTATTTTCGATTAAATCAAAACTTCTGCACTAATATTGATTGACAAATTTATTCTTCATGTGCTTCAGTTACAATTCAGTTAATAGCCGGAAATAAAATAGGCGTTTTTTCTTTCAAATATTGTCTTTCAAATTTTTCTTTCAAAAATAGATAAATTGATTCTTCTCTATCGCCATTTTACCGTTATTACTATTGTTTTCTGGATTCTCATACATTAATCAAGATGGGTTAAAAATTAAAGTTGAATCCGATTAATAGTTAAACAACAAATTAAACGTTAAAGTAAATTAACGATTAATCGATTAATTAATCTTTAAATTCCGCAACCCCAATATATATATACAGGGTGTTTCAAAAGTCTTGGGCATATTTTGACGTTGAATATGTCAAAAACTATTAAGGAAATAACAATGCATCTGATATATTCTGAAAGCTTGCAGTCTCAAGTTTTTTATAGAATGTTCAAAGATGTTCAATGTGAACACCGTTAGTGACACGCCACACATCAAGCCGATAGTCAAATTCCTGCTAAAATGCGTTCCAGCATTATGTTGTCTATGGTTGCAAGTTGCAACAACTTCCGTTATTCGGCCTTGAGTTTAGCTACATCTTTTGGAAGGGGGAGGCGCATAGACCAGTACTTTCACGAAACCCACAAAAAGAAGTAGCAAGGTGTGACATCTGGAGACCTAGGATATCAGGGCAAGAGAACGCGATCATCAAGTGTCGCTGAATCAGTTTTTGGAGGTTCAAGGACACAATACGCTTTTTCTGGTTGAGTGAAAGCCACTGGTGGATCTAGGTTATCTTAGTTATTTAAGCTACATGAAAAGACATGAAAAAATTATCAGCATGACAAAAAAACTCAATGAATTTAGCATTAAAATGACAACAGTTTCATTCAACTACCATTCATAGATCAGCAGAAATGAGGACTTGAAATGTGCCCAAGACTTTTGGAACACCCTGCATATTTTTTTTACCATATTTATCCTCTATTCACAAGAAAGCGGATTGTATCGTCATGTTTTGAACGGTATGTCCGCACTCGCTTGGGAGTTGCTATTTCCGAGGTGTCTGGGCCACTTGTCTTCCACATAAAGGTGGGGCGTTCCGTTAAGTGCTTGGCCAAGGACACAACAAGCGAACTTGCCGGCTTGTTCTCCACAGCCTTACATAAATGCCGAGGGCCGAGCAAGGAAGCTAAAGATACCATTTTTTAAAGTCTTTTGATATGTCTCGACAAGGGGAATGAACCCCAGGTCTACCAACTGCGAAGCGAACGCTCTAACCGCTACGCCATCGCGTCGGTCTACTATATCACAAAGTGATTTTGGCGTGGAGACCAGGGGCGGCTCGTAGCTAAAATTAATGGGGGGACTGCTTCAGAAGATCAACCTATAGGTCTAATTTTTGCCACTATCTATCAGCTTTACACACACACACAGCTCGCCAGTTGTCCGTCAAAAAGAAATCCTTATTACACCAGCACACAAGGGTCGGTACTACATGAGCGACGGTTCTCTTTCTACAGCTGCATTGCAATATACTGCTAATTTCAAACACCATATCACAGGAGCTTTGAAGCAAAAAGATTTTTATATTTTTTTCATAAACTTAGGATGGTTGTTGAGATTACCCTTATGTATTATTAATGTAACTACAAGTAACTTAAAAGAAAAATAAAGGAAAAAAAAAGATTAATTTATTTATATCGAATGTCATCGATAAGATGGGGTGGGGACTGGGGGTGCGGCAGTTCCACAATACCATACACGAGTCGCCCCTGGTGGAGTCCACCTACAGATAAGTTGCTAAAATTTTCGTACTTCCCATCGCATTATTGAAAAACCAGATTCAAACCCGTATGTTTGTGCTGTAGTATCTGTACATCTATATGTATTTTACCAGGCAAAATTGCAATAATATGCTTTACTGTTTACGTTTGCTTTCAAAATAGTGCATAATTAGTACACCTGCCACCGTTTTCACTGAACTGTTTCCCGATAGCATTATGATAAAACAAAGATCTTCTAAAGCGGTCAAGGTAAAAAAGCATGCTTGAAAATACGCTTAATCGCTAGTTGCGTCGTCAACAAAACTTTATTTAAATTATTTTTTTCAAGAAGCACCTTGTTAATATCTTCTTACGAGGCTTCAGCCGCGTTTTTCTGAGAAAAAAGAAAACAAATGTTACAATAATTATAAATTATGACGTTATGTTACTTGCTAAAAAGGTAAAATATCTTGAAGTTTTTTCGGATGGTGGCTTTTGTTGTAATAAAAAACCGTAATTATCCCTCAAAAAATGTAAAATTTGAAAAATTATCTTCGATTTTGACGTCATCATGAGGCCACAAACTCCTTTTATAACACTCTTTCCAAGATGAAGATCAATCGTACCAAGTTTTATTTGTACGTCCAAGAGTTTTGGAAGAGGTAAAGCGCTCACCCACCCATCTCCGAACCTACACAGTCAAAACTGCGCTTTATCGTATTTACTCAACAATCGTTGGTTATAAAGTTTATTGCAAGCAATAACGGCAGTAAAATTATGTAAATACTATTATATTTAAATTGATTTCACAACACATAAGCGCATTCCGTTAGGCAATCGAAATCATCATCCGCTAATTACAAAAAAAATATGGCAGCACAGAGTTGGCCTAAAATTCAATTTACAGCTACCAACCCAAAGCTTCAATACGTTTTTCGTTTAGTCAAGCTAAATACATAGTCAAAATGCACACACAGTTTAATAACACCATCTCAAGAAGAAATTATTCAAAAAAGTCATTGAGTCAATTAGCCACAAAAATTATTCTAAAAAATCTGTATAATGGTCATTGAGTACAGACAAATTTCATTGCATTAAAAGTATTATTTTTTATTTATATTGCTAAGCAAAATTAAAATATTTTCAACTACGCACGTCTATCTTACTTTCTGTTAAATTTCACGTAAGCATTCAAAACTGCAGTAATCACATTAAAGCCATAAAGAAATACGAAAACTCAAGGACCATGGCCCCAGTAAGCGGTTGGTTTATGGAGCGGGTATTTTTTAAACCGAGGCGATTCGTGGTAAGCTTTTATTGCTTTAAGGCTCTGAAAAGTCTCAAAGTACTCCTTCACACGCTGGTGTTGATCGAGACAAGTTGGATACATCATCACGTGCCGATCAAGGGTCTCGCAAAACGCGAAATCAACGAATGTTAGCTTGTCTCCTGCCAGCCACATTTTATCAGAAAGAAAAGCCTCGAATCGGTCCATCATGGAAGGAAGATTTTTAGAATATTCGACTCTTAACTTCTCGAAGTCTTTTTTGTATATCATGAGCATGAAATTAGTACGAAAATCATTAACAACTCCGGCTGCCATCTCACACAAAATCTCCTGTTTTCCAGGTTCAGGGTACAGCTGATTGTTGTTCTTATGAGCAAGATAACGCATTATCGCCCAGCTTTCTGTCATCCTTAATTCGCCATCGATCAGAAATGGCAAATTAGGGAAGTCTAGCTTTAAAGTTTCTTTTACGTCCAGCCAGTCGCTTTGATCACAATCAGGCAAAGGTCCTATCTTGAACAGCCTGTTGATATACTCTATACCAAGGTATTCGAGCATTAGGCGAATCCGTTCACCTTTGCCACGTAAATCCCAATAACCAAGAATAAGCTTTCCCATGCTTTTTCTACGATTTATTTATACTACAGAACCACCGTTTCTAAATACAGTAACACGAGTAATAATGCATAGTTGAAAACGTACAATACGAATGTTTAAGCGAACATTAGAACTGTACCAGCCTAGTTGTGTGTTGCAGTGTTGGACCAGCTACTTGTTAAGGAAACAACAGAAATCCTCACCAACAAAACATATGGCTTCTCTGGACGCTAAAGCCGCTCTAAAAAAAGAAGGCTTCAGCAATCAGAATTTTAAATAAATATCATTTTAATAGAACTAAAAATAGGAGTAATGGCGCAGTCGTGCCGGGTTTACTACTATTTTCATAAACATCTAGCTTGTGCACACTTTAAAGACTTTATTGTTTAATTGATCTTTTACTGCCTTCGACTTGGTGATGCGGAAATACAATCGAACTGTACTTTGGCAATTCAATTACAATGAGGAGCAGAGCAATTTAGAAAAATCGCTGCTTAGAAATAGTAAAGGTCGAAATCACACATTGCTATTTTCTTTTTTCACTTTTTTGAAGCTTTAGATAGCTATAAACTTCTGTTGAGAAGTAAACACCTTTATACAGTTTTACTGTAGTACATAAATAGGTGGACTTAAGGACCTGATAACCTTTTTTCTGAATTAAAATAGAGTGGACATTCTCATAACTATGCTTTTGAGCTTGGCTTTGTTTAATTACGGTAAGGCGATAAAATACGAAAACTGATAACAGTTTTGCAAGATCAAGTTATATTATTTTTTACTTTTTACAAAGAGTCACGATCCAAACAACCTTGGTAGGCAAAATGGGCGGGACCATCCCTCAAATACAGGCAATAGAGCGCATTGTCATCACTAGATCTCATGCCAAATGCAAGACACTTTACGTGGCTCCTGGCTAGCCCAATATCCTATATAGAACTATATACGAAACAAACTCAAACAATCCAACACCAAGCCCAAGACTTGCGTACCGTTTATTTTTGAACCAGGTTCCTTTTAACGTTACTGCTAACCGTGCTAGTATGAACTAAAACTGATCACACAAAAGATGATTTTAGGCATAGAAAAACCTCCCAAAGATTGTACACTAAATGTAATAATTAAATCGCACATTTATGACTTGCACAAAAGCGACAATGGTACCCAGCATAAAACAATTGCCATACTTGATTTGGAGCTTCAAAATTACAACAGCTATTAGATAGGATGTGTAGCTAGAATCATTTCCCACAGCAAAATGTCAAAAACGCAGTGCCGATACATAATGTACGTTAAAAGGAACTTAAACTTTGATATGAGATGTATAAAACAATTTTTGGTTAGTGCTGAAGGTATGCTTTCCAACATTTTACATTTTAGCGCACTTATCACATAAATGCAGGCCTATTATAAGTAATACAGTTTTAGCCTATAAATTCAGCACCTAAGAACACATTTTCTAACCTGTCATGGTTTTCTCGTAGAAATTTATTCAAGCGCCAACTACGTTAATGTTGTTATGATCAGAATATTTCATAAAACTGGAGGGCTAAACTTCGATATATTATTTCCTGCAACCATTTTTTAAAGAACTTTCTCTATTTCGATTTGTCGCTTCTCTTCAGCTCGGTTTTTGCTAATTAAACAAAAATATAATCATAGAGAGTGAGGATTTACATAATAATTACGTAGTCACACACGAACAATAAGGAAGCGCCACACCGGTTCCACCATTATTGGGGCACTTCAGTGGTGCGTATCCAACCAGTAGGAAACCAAACCATCAAGATGCAGACCTCGTCATAATAAGTACCACGCGACTTGGCTGGACGTTGGTGCTTCCTTATTATTCGTGTGTGATTACTTAATTAAAAATAAAAGCAGCATGCGACAAAGGGTCTAGATTTCTATACCTTGAGCATTCGATAACCACTTAGATATTAAAGAATTCAGGTCATAATTGTAAATGTTGCTAAAATCTGCAATGCAACAAAACGTTTCAAATAAATTTTTAAAATGAGAAAGGCATTCACAAGAAAATGCAATCAATATTTTTGTCTAAAAGTCATATTGAGTACGTCGAAATAATTCATAAACCATTCAAAAATATATTGGGAAGGAATATACAAAAAGGCTCTCAACACAACTGCTAGTACACTGCTGGTGCAATAACATAGTATTAGAAATATTGCAATAGAATCATACCATCAAGACATAGGATTCATTCAGCAACAGCAAGATTAAACTTACCAATAACAGATTTAGCAAAATTGTATCATATTCAAATTACAAGTTTGTGATGATAAACTGCCAAACTCAGAATTTTTCCAAGCAAGAAACGGAAAATTTATTTGACATTCTTAATCTGATATCTATGGTCCATGTCCCCATTGTGCATACGGTAAATGCATAGGAAATTTCATAAATCGATTAGACTCATGGTAACTTTTTATAGCATCAAGACCTTGAAATGCTTCATGGAACCGTTTCAGATTTTTAAAGTGATCCAAACATCCAGGAAACATCATTTCATGACGGAGCAAAGTTTCAGCCAATGCAAAATCAGCATAAGTCAGCTTTTCTCCAGCCAGCCATTTGTTTCCAAGCAAAAATTTGTCAAATTTTTCCAATTTTTGAGGCAAAGTTTCTACGTAAGATACTTTTAAATTGTGAAAATCTGTATTATAAATCATTAATGTGAAATTTGTTCTGAAATCATGAATGACACCAACAGCCATGTCACAACGAATTTCTTGCATACCAAGTTCAGGGTACAACTGATTGTTATTTTTTCGAGCTAGATATCTCATTATAGCCCAACTTTCAGTCATCTTCAGATCTCCATCTATAATATATGGCAAATTGGGAAAATCTAGGCCAAGTTTGTACTTGCAACTCTCCCATTCTGTTCGATCAAAGTTGGGATAAGCACCTGGATAGTACTTTATATCTTCATATGGAAGTTTCATGTATTCTAACATAAGTCGAATTCGCTCACCTAATCCACGCATCTTCCAGTATCCCAAAATTATTTTAGACATTTTTAGCAAATACAACAGAGTATGCTATTCCTACAGGGTATATTTAATATAATTAGCAGAATAAGTCTTAAGCATATTACTTCTAACCTTTGTAAACAATTTTGCATGTACCGGTGGTATGGTTGGCTGCAAAGTCTTAATACCAAAGTGTAAACAGTGAACTGGCCATGAAATAGAAACTGGCATATGGGGAAATCGCAAATCATATCTACAGTACATCTGCACTTACTATAAATCATTATTTTGAAAAGTAAACAAAATAGTCAAATTTATACTGATACATATTTCTTGCTAGTTGCAACAGAATGATAAAATACTAACATACAAAGTTTTTCAATAATTCAATAACCAATTTTGGAAAAATATTGATATTCAGTCATATACTAAAACAAATGTGCTGCCTGTAACGATCAATGGAGTCTCTGGCACACAAAACATTGTTCATATGTGGGAAAATCATTACCAGCAACTACTTAACTCTACTAACAGCAGTAATTCATCTGATCTGAGTACCACTCATTTGATAAGCAAAACAATGGGATCACTTTATAAAATTGACAAACTTGATGAAGTGAAAAAGTTCTTATGTACGGTAGATTTAGCCCGGTCTCCATCTCAGAGCTTAAACTAGACTGTGAAGGAGGACTTGATGGCTTACCTGCAAATCATATTATGTTTGCACATGAAATAATATATCTTCATATTAGCATATTTTTCAAGCTTTGCCTTGGTCATAGCTACTTACCTGTTGCATACACTAATTCAGTTATCACACCTATAATGAAAAACAAACGTGATAATATCTCTGCCATCTCCAACTACAGGCCTATTGCTCTAACCACTATAGTTTCAAAGTATTTTGAGCGTTACATATTATTTATGACCAGTAATTTCTTGTTGAGCGTGGATAACCAATTTGGCATTAAGCCTGCGCATAGTACTGACATAGGCCTCTTTTTATTGAAACAAGACATTTCACAATACAATACTCATGGAAGTCCAGTATTTATTGCTTTTTTGGATGCCTCTAAAGCATTTGGTGAAGTTAATCATTATATTTTGTTTAAAAACTTACTGAATGCAATGTTCCTGCGATTTTTGTAAAACTCTTAGCTAACTGGTATTCCAGTCAACATTTTTGTGTTAGGTGGGGTACTGCTTATTCTAAGTTTTTTACTGTCTCAAATGGAGTGAGACAAGGTAGCATTTTGAGTCCCTTTTTATTTGCTTTCTATATGAACCAACTCTCACAGACCCTTAAAACTTAAGATTGGTTGCTTCATTGGTCAACATTGTCTACATAATATTTTGTATGCCAATGATATATGCTGTATTGCACCTAGCTGCAAAGGCCTTCAAAAGCTGCTAGATGTCTACCATGAATACGCACAAAGCCATGATATCTCTTTTAACTGCTCTGAAACCAAAATAGTGATCTTTAAAACTAAGTTTTCAAAGTTGAATTTGGTGCCCAAAATACAATTAGGTAACAGTGTAATTGATTATGCAGAAAACGTGAAATATCTAGGTCAGGGGTGGCCAATCGTGGCGCATTGCATGGTTAGAGGTGGTGCATTGCATGTTTAAGATGAAAATAATGAAGTTTAAATACTGATGCTAAAGGCATGTTAGCAAAATAGTACGCCAGGGTTTAGTTCTTTATCGTATCTTGGCTGCATCAGGCGATAATTGCAGTATTTTTGCCATTTCAGACGTGATATTCAAAAAAAAAAGGTCAACTGCATTATTGCGGCCATTATGGTTATTTTGGCCACGATGTTGGCCATAACCTTTTTTTTTTTGGAGATCACCCCTGAATGTGGCATTGTTTTGACTTCAAAGTGTAGATATACTACCACACGTTTGTAAGCAATGAAAAGAAATGAATGTTTGTGTGGTGCATCTTGAAATGAATGTTTGTGTGGCGAAAAATTTTGGCGCATGGAATGAAAAGGTTGGCCACCCCTGATCTAGGTTTTCTTTTAACATGTGATTTGCAAGATGATATCAACATGTACCGACAACTTCGCTAAGTTTATGGTACAGCAAATAGACTTCGTAGTAAATTTCTTACTGTTCTAAAAACATAAAAAATTACTTGTTTTGCACGTTCATGTATAGTTTCTATGGCAGTAGTATTTGGTGGTCTTATCAACAATCTACCTTTCACCATCCCCAGGTAAGCTACAATAATGCTTACAGGATGATATTTAACTTGTGTCATCGAGTAAGTATATCTTCGACTCTTGTGCAGAACAACATATGTACCTTTCAAGCATTGATTTGAAAATTTGTTGCTGGCTTTATGATTCGATGTGCAAATTCTTGTAATATCTGGATTTTTTCACTGATAAATTCTGATGATTTCTTAACCAGCCAGTTTTATGAACACTTTCTCTTCCTTCATGATCGTTAGGCCTTTGCCTTCTTAGGGATTTTAAACATCTCTCCAAATCTGTATTTATACTCTGCATTTGTTTGTTTGTTTGTTTGCTTATTTGCATTTGTTTGCTCTTGTTGCAATTATTCTAGTGTGATTCTATGCTGTACTAATGTTGACTTTGCTGAAAGTTAACGGGTCTGTTAAATAAATAAATATGGTAATGACAAGCATAAAAATTATGATGAAACTGTAAGCAGACTCTAGGGTAGGCTACCTTTGTATAATCTATGCCAGGGCTCTTCAACCTTTTTTTGTCTAGTGCACCGTTGGAAGATATGCTATCAATTTTATGTACCCTTGTGATAAAATTGAATTACCTTGATACACACATCAAACCTTACGTTCTTTTTCTCTGTCATAAAAGTTGAAGAACAAATTTTATCAGTAACTAATGATAATCAGCTCTTCGCTACCAGTACTCAAGTCTCAATAAAAGGACATTCACTTGGCAAATATGGACACAAGTTCAAATCAAGATAACTTACAGTTTTACACATACAGATACACATAATACTAAATAGATAATAATCAGGAAAGGCAAACCATCATCAAGCAACAACAGTAACACAGTAGGTGTGTAAAATAAAAGCAAAATTTACAGAAAATAAAAAACGCTTCCAAATGTAATCAAATTTGGTTCAGTAACAATCTCCTTAATTGAAAGAAAATAAAGATTTGTCGCAAGTCAATGACTTTTCTGGTTTTGCAATTTTCCCACTAGTTGGTCATAGCGAGGAACAAGTTCAGTTTCAAGTGCTCCTCGCATCAAATGGTCGATCTTCTCAATTGAATTCCTTTGCTTGGTCTTTATTTGACCTAAAGTGAAAAACCCACTTTCACACAAATATGTTGATGGGCTTTGAATGAGCAGGGAGATGGCTTTTTCAGCTAGTTTTTTATATTAAGGAACATGCCAAAGTTGCACCCAAAAGTCGGCATATGGTGTGCCTTTAAACAAAACTTTCTGAGAGAGATCTGTATGGAGATCAAGCAGGTCTTCATCTTCCATGGGTGAATCGATAAAGAGTTGCAAAACCCAGGGATTTGCTTCTAGATAAGAACTTTGTTCTTTTGGAAAGTAATTTTCAAAGTTTTCTTGTAGTAGCTCGAAATGTGCCAGTATCAGTGGTACCAGATCAGTCATTACAGATTCTGCAAAACCTTCTTTACATTCGTCAATGGAATTATCCAACATCAGAAAATCAGAAAAATTCTGTGACTTGACCCTTTTTTTTTCCAGAGAGGAATTTTCAGTTTCAGAGCATCAACTTTACTAGTGCTTTTAAAAACATCACTGTCTTTTCCTGGCAGGCTGATGTTGACTTTGTTGAAGTGCTCAAAAACACACGCCATGTAAGAAAGCTTTGCTAACCACAAATGATCAAAAAATTTTGTAGCTTGTTGATCTTTTTCCTCCAGAAAAAATGCTCCCAATTCTTTTCTTAGTTTAAACACTCGACTGAGAACTCTTCCTCTTGAAAGCCAGCGAACCTCACAATGAAAGATCAATCTTTTATGTGATGCTTCCATTCCTTCACACAGCTTCATGAACATCCTGCGTTTTTTGGCACGGCTCCTGATGTAATTCACCATACTAATGACATCGCCAAGAAAACTTTGAAATACAGCACTCGATTCATTATTAACCGTTCCTTTCAACTTTTTTGCAACTAGTGCTTCTCGGTGGATAACACAATGGATTGAAATGCAGTCTGGAGAAACATCTTTTATTTTTGAGACAACACCATTAATCTTCCCTTGCATTGTGGCAGCACTGTCTGTTGTAACCGATTTACATTTTTTCCAACTGAGGTTGTTTTGCTTGAAATAATCGTCAAGCTTTTGAAAAATAGCTGTAGAATTTGCATTCACCCCTAGAGGTTGACAAAATAAGTAATGCTCAGAGATTTTGTTCAGTTCAACATCAGGAAACCTACAAAAAACAAGCAGCTGAGCTTCTGAACCTACATCTGTTGTCTCATCCAAGTGAATACCAAAAGAAAGAGCTTTTCTCAGTTTAAGAAGTAGCTGATTTTCTAAAACTTCTCCTATGCTTAAGGAGCGACGATAGACTGTTGTGTCAGAAACTGGAATTTCTTTAACTTTAGCAACAGAATTTCTTCCTCCATGAATTAAAGCTTCGGCAATTTTGAGGCACGGTAGGACTACAGTCTGTAATTCAGTACAAGGTCGCTTGGTTTTCAATAGCCCATGAGTCATTTGGAATGAAGCCAAAGTAAGTTTTTCAGAGACTTTTTCGGTCACTCGTGCTTCAAAATCACGTTGTTCTTTTACATATGCAGCTAGCTTTGATTGAAAGAATTTTTGAGACTTATGTTCATGTTCGGGATGTTGGTTTTTTAAGTGGGAAAGGAGTTTCGAAGGCACAGGGTTCGAGTTGGCATATTCCACAAGGCAAAGTAGGCATTGAGTTGTAGGATAAAGATTGCTCTGCTCACTTTTTGGAAGAAAAAAGCAATACTTAACATAGTCGTCTTTCCATTTTCTACGTTTTTGTGTGGGAGAGAGCGGTGACTGATGCTTTCTCTTTTCACCAATTTTGGAAACAAAAGCTTGGATTTTTTGTTGCTTTACATTATCATTACAATTTTCAACATCTATGTTTTGCATTTGTCCATCAGTTTCATTATCATTGTTAGTGTTTGAATCTTTAGCAGTTGAAGCTTTCTTAAGGTATTGCAGCAAAGACATCACTAAACTTTCTGTCACTACACGGGTAGTTTATTTAACCAAATAACTTGATAAACAAGACTGCAACTACAAAATCCAGTAATTAAACTTTACTACAGCATTATCTCATCCTCTTTGTTTGTGCACTGCTAACACTAGCCTCGTTTACTGCTTAATAATGAAAATTTTCGGCATCAAAACCACAAAAATCCCAAGCAGTAAGCATAGCGGGGAGTGTATCTGTTTCTTTGTGGTTACCATTACGTCATATCTGAGCGCTATAACTTCTTCCAAATGTTAAAAATGTGTTTGATTAAAAATAGCTTAGATTTACCATGATGGAATTAACGTCATCACAATGCACAAGTGCGCATCAACAAATTTTGTGGTGAACCCCTATGTACCCTTTTGAACTCATGTACCCCTGAGGCAGTTGTGGTGCACCCTAGGGTGCACCATGTACCCTGGTTGAAGAGCGCTGGTCTATGCTACACAGTTGATTGCTTGACAATACCCAAATTTTTCCACATATTGATCACATGTAGCAAAGTAGAACTAGATGTATAGCTTTGACACAACCTTGTGCAGCTTTCAGAACATAATATTTGCCTCTATAGCACATACATTTGGCCAATGGGTTATTGACTTTAGCCATAACTAATATAATAACTGAGCTGTACATGTTGAATGTTGGAATAAACTTTCTGACCTTACTGATTGAGGAAAAGCATGGCTTTTATTTATCTCCCCTGCTGCACCTATGCCAGAAAAAAAAAACACTACCGTACCTCAGCCAAAGACTTGCCACCATGAATACAATTATAAATGCCCATGAAAAACTGAAAAAGTTGAAAGTAGGCCTACCCGTTAGTAGGTTCTTTCGGTTAGCTCATTAATCACCTAGGCACCTATCCCAACTTTACATTGTGTAGTCTCATTTAGGAATGAATTGATTAAAAGTCAGTAAAATGATATGCTTTTTGCAATCAAGACCACTTTTGATTAAAGAGAAAAAAGATCACAATGAAAAGCAGTTTGGCATTCACCCAAAACTTTTAACTACTGGTCATTTTTCTCTTCCTATACTGCTATTTCACAAAAAGGCAATCCTTAAGTTTAGCATTGGAAACTCAAGTAAAAAAAAATTCATAATCCAAGCAGTTACTTTATTGAAAAGAAAATAAAAAGACACAAATTTGTGCTATGCCTGCTATTTTAATATACTTGAATGTTGCTATAATAAGTTTATTTAAACAAATTTAACAATATTTATGATTGATCTTAATAAAGTAAGTATTTTGATTACAATAAATTTTTACTTGAGTTTCCGATGCTAAACTTAAGGATTACCTCAGAAAAAATAATTTTAAAACGATTGCTGTTTCTAAATAACACCAATCTATATGAAAGTATGAAGATCGAGATTACAGATGTAGTCAAATTTTGAGTTTGAGGTATTAGCTTAGACAGAATTAAAGTGTAAGACAGCAAAAAATATTTTTGAGCTTTCTGTTCAATTTGTTTTGGAGATCAGCATTATGTTCTCATCATCTTTTTTCCTTGATTGAGTTCAAGAAATTTTGGACGTTATGGTCTCTTTGGCCCCTTAATTTGCTCAAATGGTTTGAGAAAAAATCAAAATAAAACAACAGGTCTACCAATGTGAAACATTGCACTAAAAGGGATCACTGCTAATTCTCATTAGTCTAATAGGTATACAGTCATACCTCATTTTACGAACTCCCGCTTTACGAAACCTCGGAATTACGAAATAGATTTTTAGAAGTAACAGCTTCAACAAAGAACCAACAAATTTTGTAATTTATCAAACAACTGAAGTATTATATTAATTACAATCGTTGTGCAATATTTTCTGCGGTCTTGTCTCACTGTCAGCAAGCTCTATCTGAAGAAAGTGTGGTTGGTTCTATTCAATCTTTTTGAATGTTAACAACAGAATACGTACGCAATTGAAAACAGAAACGCATTGACTTTGTCTTGAAGCGTTCTGCAACGTTTTTGAGTGCAAATAGCAGCAACCCAAACCGTAGTGTAACGATTACAAACGATTTTATTGTAACTCGGCGCTTGAAAGGGATACTGCTCAGTGCTTATTGGCTAGCTCTGCAGTAAGTTCTTGCATTCCTTGCAAGACAGAAGCTCTTGTGCATATGTATAGTAGTTGTTAACTTATTTTTATTATTGGTTACTTTACCCTTCATCATGTCATTGAAAAGTGTTCGTTTTCATTCCTTTAGAATAAAAAAGTGTTCTTTTCATTTATTAAAAGCTTGGATTAAGTAATACATGCATTTTACTGTTCCTTTTTTAAGTTTATAATGATTTTTTTTTCATAAGAACGTAACCCCAATTTATGCATTACTTTCTGTGTATAAAAGAACCTCAGTTTACAAACTCTCGTTTTACGAGCTACATTGAAGAACGAATTAGTTCGTAAAGGTGAGGTATGACTGTACTTGACTTGCATGCAAGGCATTTGGAGGAAGACATGATTTCTTTTGTCAACATCTCAGGACTAACCTGCACTTCAACCAGATTAAATAGTTGAAGCCGTCTACCCAGCAAGTCATCATAGGCAACTAATGGGTTGCCATGCAGGTGAAGATGATTGTAACATGGTGATTGCAAAATCATGCATTTTTTGGAACTCGCAAGTGTTTGGGATTTGTTAATTTTGTGCTTGATGTTAATTGATGGTTTGGGACTCTGAACTTGCAGGCTTGGGATTTGTGTGCTCTGTATTTGATGGGGTGGTTATAAATAGGCATAGTAGAGGCATAGTATAGGCATATTACAGCCAGAGTAGGGTAGGTGTACAACCAAAAACCGGTCCAACATGTAACAAAGCCTTACTTCTTTCCTTTTAAAAAAATAATTTTTAATCTTATGACTGTGTCCAGTATCCTGGTTTTCACACCGTGCAATCCTATTTACTACAAAAATTTGAAGATACTCATTCATGAGTATTCATCTGTCAGAAGTGGTAGTGTAGTCAGAGTTGGTCTGTCAGTGGATTGCCATTGATTAAATATTACTTCAAAGGTTTCCTCCAAGCAGTCCAGTTGTTGCAACATAGAGACCAATGCTGATTTTCCAGGGCATCGATGAACCATGCATTTTTGATCACTTATGTCACAAATAATTGCTTTCATCATTTCTTTGTAATCCAATTGACAAGCAGTAGCGACCAGTTTAGCATTTTAGTAATTTTTTGAAACACAGAACTGCATGACTGCCAGATGAACCGAGTAAAACACACCACTTAGGCCACAGAGAGCAAAATTTAGAAGAGCTTATCTTGATGTTTGAGTGAATATTTCTGAATTCAATAAATAGCTCTTTTAAATTGCATAACAAAAGGCGTTTTTGTTGATGAATTTTATAACCAACACTGACTACATCTTTAGAACCTGGCAACAATCTTGTACATTTACCATCTTGATAAAAACCATGCACAAGAGATACAACATCATCAGGAATACCTTTTCTGGTAGCTCGAGTTGGTGTTGCAAGAACTCCATCTTTTGCTTTCACTGCCAAAGCTTGTCGAACAGTGTGAAGTGTACACTAAAAAAAGTGAGCTGTCTCTTCAATAGTTCATGATGCAGGTTTGCATATTAATATTTGAACTTGATCAGAATGTGACGTTGTAGCTTGAAATTTTGATTTTAGCTCATTCATTAGTTGATTAAGATCTTGAGCGGCAACTGCACCTGAGCTTGTGCATGATTTGTCTTTAAATGAAATATTCAGTTTTTGGGTTTTAGCAACTTTAGAAAAACTTTCATTTAGATTCTGTGCAACAGTTGATAACTTTTGCTTCACAAGAGGCTGTCTTTGATGCATTGCTTTTCCATGCATATTCATAGGAGACTCCCCGAGCATTTGCAATACAGTACTAACCGTTTCTTTGGATGTATTTCCTAAAGCCTCTGCAAGCTCCCAATCACTTTCAGCAATGCTTAAGTCACTCTCAGATGTAATGGAACTTTCAGAACTGATGGTGCCGGACCCAGTATCTGTTGGTTTTGCTGCAGCTTTGTTTACTTTGTTCCAGCAAGAGACACAAAGTTTTTTTCCAGGAACAGCATCAGGAAAACTGGAAATTAAGAGTTTTGCCAATTCTAATGTGATTATGCTAGAACCTTTAGATTTATTGTGTTTATGAATTTCAAAAATATCACAGTAGGTTTTGCAAGCAATTTTGGAAAATTTTGTAATATAATAGGCATAATCATGTAAACACATGTGCTTTGAAGAAATATCTTCATTCAGTAAATTTGCTTTAGATCTGTAAGCTACCAATTTAATTTCAGATTTGGATAAGGAAGACAACAAAATCAGATCTGGTTTTCTTTAGTACCAATTTTCATGGCAATTAGTATTTCTAAGCAATCCAATCAAACAAGATTTCATGATAAATTATTCAGAACAATAACAAACTTACTAATGAACATTGATGGTTTACCTTGCTGGCTATCTAAGTAAACAAAAATCTGCAAAACAAAACACACTTATTTGACTGTGACTTAACTTTAACTAGCTGTCAACTACAATCTGACTTGCAAATAATGCTGACAAAAAGTTAACCTAGCCTAGCCTGTTTGGACGACGACCAATCGTACTGTGCAAAAATAAGAATGATTTTCAACATGCTGCTACTTGCTTATCAATTGCATATGAGGTAACAATTATTCGATTATGTGGTATGGTAATTAATGATGCAAGTTGACAATTGTGATGCATCTTTTATGACATACTAATAACAATTATGATGTAATAAACTTTGGTATAATTCAACAGTAGGCCATGCAATATATTTATTTAAATAAAGTTGTTCCAGTATTAGACTTAATTTTTTGAAAGATAAAATTGTCATCACGAGTAAGGTTGTTTTTGGAAAATATGGTTAAGAAATGAGAAAACAACAGCTTAAATTTTTGGCAGTGGCTATTTTGCCGTCGACGGCAATTTACCCTCAGAGACTATTTTGCTGTGAGTTGTTTGTGATTGGTCAATCTTAATGACGTACTAAACATGTGACTTTTGGTCGTCTCTGATTGGTCAATTTTAAAAATCAAAAAAAAAAATTTTGCACCCCCAGGTCTCTCTCCCCCACCCTGCACACTCCCTTGCAGTGTACACTGCCCCATACATTTACATACCGGGCCTGCCCCTTCAGTGTACACTGCCTTTCTTTTTAAGCCCTGGCCAGCTGATATTTGAACCCAATACCTTGGTATCTCAAGACCAGCGCTCTATCCACTACACCACAGAGTCACTGGTGCGACAATAGCAAATTTGGCTATATAAACACACGTGAATGATCACGGCAAAATAGATTCCAAGGGCAAATTGCCGTCGACAGCGAAATAGCCACTGCCTAAATTTTTTTGTACCTCGTGTCCCACATAGGGAATTCGAGGCATTTTGTAGCACACCCAAAACTGAAAAAACTGCAAATAACTTTTTAAACAGTATTTTTACTCAAAAACTAATGCACTGTTTGAATTCTGCATCCTCCAAAATGGTAAAAATGACTCTTCAATCACCTTTCTAGCCCTCGAGTTACCCACAAAACAAAAAATTTAGTTAAGCAAATGAAGAGTACCACCTAGTCATGGCCCAAATTGCAAATAATCTTATCTCAAAAACCACTTGACCGATTTTCAAAATCTTTTTTTGTTTTGTTTCATTTTGAAAGAACATCAACATATCAAAATTGCAACAAAAAGTGATGATCCATAGTTGCATTTTTTTGAAAACTTGTTGTATTATAATGGAATGCCCCATGAATAAATTTTTTTGAAGCAGCAGGTCTCAGTTGATAGAACAGAACTCATTACTCAAACCTAACTGTGCAGGAATACATTGATTTGCTTTTATCATGAAACACAGTTACCAGATAATCTGGAAAGAGCTTAGAACATCAACCCAAAATTGGGACATTTTTGAAGAAATTTTGACAATTAATATGTTGTTTAATTTATGGTCAAGTAAGCTATTTTACTGCCAATTCACATGTAACAAGAAAATGATGACAAACAACGAAGGCTACCAACATACACAGAGCAACAAGAAAAAAGCAAACTAACAAAATGAATACTGGAAAAAAATCTCAGTCACTTCGCAGAGAGTGAATGGCGCTTTTCTGAAACCAGCTTGATTAATCTATCAAAGAATTTTTTCTAGAGCAAGACAAAAAGTCAGTGATAAATATTTTGAGGAGTGTAAATTCACTTTTACAGCTTACTTAAAAGTATAGGCATAAGTCTCAACATCTGACTTTAACACTGACTAGTGGATACTGGGATAACTTGGAACAAATTACTACTTTTCACCTTTTATCTACCAGTACCACCTTGGTGATTGAAACTTCAATCAAATCAGTGTTGCCACATACTTGCTAGGCCTTTTCTCAACAAAGCCAAAAAATTTCCCAATTCACTTCAAGCATCCCCAATCTAAGATACTGACACGAAATAACTAAGCAGTGAAGCAAAATATCGAGCATATGTGGGCGCTGACCTTATTTTTGAAAATCACCCTTATCAAGTCGCAAATCTTAGGAAACACAGGGAATGTCCTCCACAGTCAAAATACCCGTTTTCCACGACTTGTGCAGCTGTTCTAACAGATGGAGTTCACCTTTTATACCCTACAACCAACGTACTTTCAACATTTTCAAATTTCCCCAATTTCCGTTGGGGAAATCTTCAATAATTTTTCCCTCACAGACATCTAGAATTCCCCAATTTTCAAAAATTTGGGGGTGAATTTCCTCATCTGGCAACACTGGGTCGAACCACTTTTTTGAACATTTGCATGTTCATTAACCATTGAAGCAACACAGTATGCTTCAGTAATTTTTTAATCCAGAATTATGGATTCTATAATGGGGCGAATTTTCTCTCACAAATTACCCCATAAATAGTGTGATTCAGAACAAGGTTAAAGAGCTTAAAAATGCTGAGAGTAATTGAGAAAAATATTGTTAGTTGAAGATACCGGTTTGAAAACATTACAGCTTGATCTGCAAATTGATTACATCCAAATCTAATTAGAAGCTTATCAGATCACGAACTTCTCATCAGCCTGTTTTGCTTGTCTTTGGTTAGACTGGGCCAGGGACGTTGACAGAACAGTCCGGGCCCGGTATCAACATTAATTTCGGGCTTTCTTTAACAGGGGTCTGGTAAACTGGATGTAACAATAATAAGCTCTGGAATATTCATGTTATTATCCCGTGTCGACGTAGTTTTTCTGTTTTGATCATTATTTCCGGTATTTTTTCGTGTACAAACCGTCGCTTGTTTATCTTATTCTCAAAGCAATTTTATTGGTAGCTATTTCCAGTACTCCCCCCGTAGACAAACCTTTTCTGATTTATTTTCTAAGCGTTTTATTGGGTGTTCTTTGGGCAGCAGTTTCCGGTATTCCCCCGTTTTCAAATCTTTTCTTGTTAATTTTTAGTTTCTAGTAACTTTGATTGGCTAAAATATTTGGAAACTTTATTTCGGTTAGGCCTACGTACGAATGGGAAATATATACACGAGTGGGTCATTTGGAAAACAGAGAGAGACAAAAGCAAACAGATAACAGAACAGAGAAGAAAGAAAAGAAGGAAGAAGGGAGGCGAAGAGACAAGCGAGAAGGGAGAAGAATTAGAAGGCAAGGACCAAGCACTACAAGTGTGGTGTCGGTGATTGTCTACATGCGAAAGCTTGTATATTAATAGAGTTGTGTTGTAAAAGAGTGGGCTACCAACCAAGCTTCTCAGGCGTAAGTCCTTAGGCCGAAGGATGAGGCATAGAAGGTAGTCGTTGAACTCTACCGAGCTAATCTTCTAGTCGTCGAATCGTCATCTGCGGGTCACTAGGGTAGAGGGCGGGTGACTTAACCGTATTCGGCGACACTGGAGTTGGGGAGTTTTATCCAATTACAAATGGAAGAGTGTTTGGCATAATTGCTCAGAAAGTGCTTTTCTTTCTGCGCTTTTTTTAATTTCACTTTGATACAAACACGAAATTGCTGTCTCGTTACTTTATTGTTCAAGTAATCAAATTTCTATATGTGAGGTAATAAATCAAACACAGTTATAATGCTTTTTTTATGGAATAATATAAAACTAAAAGTACGATAAGTCAAAAAACAAAACGTGAATAACATGCGATGCATCATTGTTATCACTAACCAATAAGTAAAATGCAATGTTCTGTTTAACAGAGAAAACAAATCGTAACAGAATTGATATGAAATGATTTTGCAAAATCTGACCGTAAACAAATTGATTGATCCATATGAAACACTTGGGTTTGAAATTTAGAGAATTGGGGCTTAAAATTATGTTATGTTTGGGAAGTTATGTGCTTTAAGAGTTACAGGAACCAGATTTTACGTTTCTGGTCACGGGACAAGGAAGTTTCCTGGGGGTGCAAATTTTTTTAAAAAAGAGTATTATAGCAAATTTTTGTGGCAAAAATGAAAAAAATTAGTCATTATGGCACAAAAATTATTATATAGGTTTTGAATTTGTCAACAGAAAAAATAGAAAGCTTAGGCCTAATTTGCTTTCAACATTGCGCTCGACGTTTTCAAAAATCTGAGCCCAGTGCCAAAGGTACTCCCTGGACACCCTTGTCAACACTTCTTGAGGGCAAAGCTTATGCAATCAGCAAAATGAAAATCTGGTTAACTTGATAAAAATGTAAATTTGAAAAGGAAAAAGTAAGTCTGTGAAATTACCCTTACAAAAACAAATGGGTGACCTTAAGAGTGTGGTGTAAACGCATTTTATTATAAGTTCTTTCAATAGTTTCATTTTGAATTTATTTTAACTTACTAATCTTATTAAAATGAAAAGAAAATCTTGAATTCGCATTTACTGTTGTTTTGCTTGTTTAGTTATTTATTTGACGCACACCTCGCTTAAATATTAAATTATGACGTTGAAACAACACAAAATCTTAGCACCTTTTTGTTTTTTCTCACTAAAAATGAAAAATAAACGATACCACCCTTCGTCTATAGGAGCTTGAAAAGATTTGCGTTCATAGCAATTCCAGTATGTGCAAACAGCTGTGCGTTAAATGCAATGTCACTTAATAAGGCATTAATATAATATTAGCCTTTACGGCACACGCAGTTGCACCTGACCCAATTGAAAAGCAGAGGTGGGTCAATTTGACAACAGGATGCCAAAATTGGACCAAATTAGACCATTTTTTTCAAATGTAAATGTTTTATCAATTACCAATGATAACGAATCTAAATACTTTTCCATTTGATGGCGCAGTGGTAAAAATAATTCTTGCAAAAAATTCATTCAGTTTTTTTCAAAATTTTATGGTCTGGAGCAAATTTTGTTCAAGGGAACCAAATTACGTCACTTTCTCCCTTTCTTAACCCCTTATACATTTTTATCAATCGTAGCAAACCCTAACAAAATGATAAGTCTTAGTATAAAATGTTGCAGAATTTAGAAAACATTTTTCTCTTATTTAGCACAAAAAGCTAGTCACCAGCTAAGAAAATAGCTGACGTGAGAGAATTTTGCTGTTACCACAATCGTTTTGGAATAAAAGCACACCAGTGGCTCCTTTTCCCGAAATTTTCAGGAAAACTTCATAGCCGGTCATCGCGAGTAGCAGCAATGGTCGGTTGTAAGAAATGTCTGTTTAAGTTGTCAATCGCGTCTCTTTTATGCAAATTTTTGGTTGACACGACACAAGAGCTGAAATTTTCCCAGCACCTTCTAGTAGTGTTGTCATGGAACCTCCAGTGCAACACTTTCCCCAGCAAATGGAAGCACCATCAAAGGTATGGAGTAAAAACGGCGAAGCAGAAGTTGCCATCAGGTACATTTTTGCAGAAATTTCTTCGCGCTCATGTATCTCAACTACTTATGAGTGCTGATTTGTTTCGTTTTTGCTCGCTTTATACAGATGTTAAATGTCAACGCTTCGTGAATGCTAAAGTCATTTCCATTGACAAGTGTGGCCAGCCATCGCCATAGCTCAACGCAATTTCTTCCTTTCCAACGTGTTTGCCAAGCAAGCTCCTAGAAAAATTTCCACAACTTGTAGCGCTTCGCCTTTCTCAAGAAATACCATCTACAACGCTCGCATCGTAATTTTAGCCCACCAAAGAAAAGCCCGTTCACGCGCGTGCAAGACGATTGTCTTCTGCTGAACCCTCGGTAACTAAAATTGAGTTAAATTGACCTGGTTCGAACATATCATTGACAACCTGTTGAGGAAGAAGATACAGGCCACCCCAAACTGCTGTCGTTACTCCATTTGGTCTCCTCGAGTGCTATCCTCGTACTTTAATATTTATATATCTTGATGATATACTTGTGGCCAGCAGTTTACAGACAAAACATCTCGAACACCTTGAGCTACTTTTTCAACGCCCCACTTCATATGGCTTGTTCATAAATCTCACAAATGCCAGTTTGGTCGAAACCGATTTGAATTTTGTGGTCATAACATGGATAAACACGGAGTGTGACCCTCTACATACCGAGTATAGTCGATGCTGTGCCGAATTTTCCTCTTACCCAATTTGATCAAATACTTTACAATATTTTCAGGCAAGGTAAGCTTTTACTATTATTTTCTACCAGTTTCAGCAGGCACTGGGGCTCCCATCTATGATGCTATGTCATCCAAAGAGAAACATTTTGTTTGGACGAATTTGCTAAACACCACTTTTCTTCAAATGAAAAAAGCTCTAGCAATTACCATGTCATTGTATCATTCTTACAAAATGCAGCAATAGTTGTGACTGTTGATGCTTCAGACAAAGCCGTTGCCAGTTGAGGCAGTCCTGAAACATTATTCTGTTGGTCAATTGTCAACGTCAATTTTTTGGCTTTTTTTAGCAAAATATTGCGCAAACCTGAAAGAGATTAGAGTACATTGAGCTGAGAGTTATTCGTGATGTACTTAGCTGAGCATCGCTTCCGATATTTTCTAGAAAGGCGTCCGACTCGGCTTTCTACCACCGACAAACCACTTGTTTATGCTTTTAGCAAGACAACCGGCTTGTGGTCTTTGAGACAACAGCAACACTTGTTAGCTATTTACGAGAATCTACTGAGATGCATCATGTTTTAGAAACATGAATGTGGTAACGTAGCAAACATTTTATCTTGTCCCAACGTTGCTTTTATTGCTGCTGCATGTTTTGATATTGATCATTCGGCCATGTCAACTGATCAACTTGCCCCCGACATACAAGCGTACCGCACTGCAATTTCGGGACTGCATCTGGAGAACATGCGTGAGGGACCGACCGAAGTATTGGAGCTTTGCCGCATTTTAACAGATGTGTCCTGTTCAGTAGCACCACCTGCACATTACAAGTAAATATTTAATGCTATTTATTCCTTAACTTATCCATCAATACGAACCACACGCACACTCATCGCAAGCAGATTTGTACGGCATGGCTAAAAAAAGTCGGGCATGCGCCGTCTACCAGAAAGCGAAAATCCAACAACATGTCACGGCTCCGCTGCATGACTATTCATCTCCAACCATGCGAAAACGATCACGTTAAGGTCGATATGGTTGGACCATTTCCTTCATCTCGAGGTTGGTGGTACTCGCTTACTATGGTCCACCGCTAGGTTATACCGTATGGCCAAAAGTTACACCCGTGGTCCAATGCAGCACCTTGACTTGTGTGGGAGCGTTTACGGCTAACTGAATATCGCATTTTGGCATGCCTTCTGGTAGCCTATCTGCACTGACCGAGGAGCATAACTTTCATCTTATCTTTGGTGAACATTCCATCATCTTTTGGGAATTTGTCGTCATAGGAGAGCAGCCTATCACCCCAAGGATGATGAGATGGTGGAGCGTTTTGGTCGTGATTTGAAAAGTGCGATGATGGGTTGCCTTCCAAGCCCAGATTGATGAGTCGAGCTACTTGGGTATACGTAGAGCATCCAAGAAAGTGCTTTTCTGCGAAATTGGAGTGCAGCTCTCTCCTTGCCTGTTGAATTTGAGCATTCATTTGGAATTCCTTTAAGTCTGGCTACAGGTCTGTTGTCATGGTTGCGCGACAGAATCAACAAACTGCAGCCGATTTCAGCGTCTCAACATTCAATTTGAAAAACAACACGTATGCTAAGAGCTTTGAAACAAGTTTAATTTGTGTTTGTTAGAAATGACGCTCATGTCTCATTGTTTGGCCCTCTTTCCTGCTTAGGATCGTTTAAAGTATTCCAAAAAGCAGTATAAGTTTTCAACCTGAACATCAATGACAGGGCCGTTGAGAGAAACGTCTGGGTGCGGTACCAACATTAATTCCGGGCCATCTTTAACAAGGATTTGATAACTTGGAGTCAGAAGCGTTGACATGGGGTCCAGCGGATACCTTTGGTAACGGGTCCGGATATTTTTAGGGTTGTTTCTGGTGCTTTTTCCCAACAAAGTCTGAAAATTTTTCCAGAAAAAGATCGTGGCCAAAAATATCTGAAGCGTGAGGCAAATCATCCATAGACGCAGCGAATAACAAGCGATGAGCTTTTTTCGACGATCAAACTAAAGCAGTTGCTGACTTCAATTGACTTTTGGACACCTTGAGTTGAATTTCCCCACTTAGCAATACTGTGTTGTCCGGATTTTTCTCTCAACGGCCCTTTCCTGGAGTTGCCAGGTTTTATCCAATTGCAGTCGCGCCCAAAAGTATAAAACATCTACGTGAGACTGGGTTGCATCTAACAAGCAAAACCAAATCGCGTGAATTATTTCATTTTTTTTTGCATTTGACAACAGCAAGAGCCCTCTAAAAGAGCTCAGACCTTGGTACTCTGTACCGTCTTGCCCCTCTTCTCAACTACCCTGATTAATGATCATTGACAAATAATATACCCATTTGTGGATCTCCTTGAACCTGCTTTTGTCGATGAAACACAACCTGAGGACGTGTTTGTTTAAAAGCTCGTGAAAGGCTTGAACACTTTTTACAACGTCGAATGTTTATATTTTTGTTTCGTTTTCAAACTGTGTGTATTTCTGGGGAAAGGGAGGAAAAACCTGTGGCCCCCGTTTTTTCGTTCCGTTATGCTAATGTGCTTGGAAATCAGATTGGAAAAGGAAGATGGAATGCTTCAGAAAAGATCAAAATCAAGGAAACGGCAGATATGTAGAGAGTTAAGAAATGCTTAGTCTTCATCAACTCTACAAGCCAATTTTTCCCAATTGAGTAGTGTTGTAATTTTGGTTTTTATCGACTTCCAGAAACTTACGTAGGCTACTTTTCTTGAATTCCGTACTTCTTTAGTTGGTGGACTTTGGCTAAGTCAATGATTTGATTTTGGGAGTGAATTTCCGCAATTTTGTGTTTGATATGAATTTTTGTATTTCTACGATTTCAATGATTTGGATGATGGTTTTTCCATCTTTCCTTCTGTCTAAATTTTCGCTATTTACCGCTATCTCAAAGCATTACTACATTACTACTGTATTTATTTGTGGTCTTTTCCAGTGTTCCCTCTAAAGTGTGCGCTTGTGCGCGCGTACACAAGTAAAATAATGCCTCACATCAAATTTATATATTTTTAATGTAAATTTAAAAATTTTTTCAAGAGCGCACACTTTCAAAATTCTCCCGCACATGACGAAAAAAAAAATTAGCGTGAACACTAGTCCTATTAATTTGTCTATAGCTTATATTAGGTTCAAGGCATGTATCAATTGTATTTTTGATTGTGGTTAGTTTTATTCTATTAGACCGTAGAGTACTTTTTACCTAGTTGTTGGTAAAACAGTGTAAAATAGCCAAAAAGAGCAAGACATTACAGCAGTTTTCCCACACGTAAATACAAATGCGTTGCCTAACAGAGCTTACAAAAAATATAACAAGTAATCACGCAATTCAAAAGTTACTCTGCAACGATATTTCCAACAATCACATTTGATTAGCTGGTAGGACCTTGCTTGGCCTTAACTTTCAACTCACCAAAGTTCATATATCCACTACTCCACTGCTTAGCTGCGTGGACATTATTTATTGTCAAAGCTAAAACTCCACCCGTGGTAATTTTAAATAGTCTCCTCAACTTTTTTAAAATTTAGTGATAATTCTAAAGTTGATCCAGGTGAAACAGGTCGGAGATGATTCCACTAATGATAATTTTTTTAAATTATCTCTGGAAGTGCTAAATTTCGCACTGAATTGTCACTAAGGGATTGCTTTGAATTGTCAGTCGTGGAGCAGGTTGGTGACAAATTTTACCAGTAGCGATTTTTAAAATTATCATCGGAGGCACCAAAATCCTCAATGAAAATTGTCACTGTGAACAGATTATTACAGAGTGATTATTCCGATTGTCAATGGTGACAAATTTTTGGTTTCGATTTGAATGATATCCAGTGTTGGGCACACGAAAGAAAAGCGATGAAGAGCAGCGCAAATTTTGCTACCGAATTCTTAAACCATTAAACTACAACTGCTAATTACGCAACCTATTTTTGAACCTGCAAAGCGAAACCGCTTTTTTAAAACCCCAAACAGTGGAACCAAATTTTGAAGCTTAGAAAAGCAATTAATTTACGCGCATGTTCTTGGAATATACCGTAGGCTACTAATCAGGTCTCATCAAACTAAGCTTCCAGCTTCCAAAACATATTTTAAAAAACAAACGAGAATAAACCCAAAACATTTCATGAAAATACTTTCTACAAAGGCTTAATGTAATCATCTTCTTTCAAATTACGGCAAACATGCCCCTAGTTAGAGGAGCTCCATTTCTTTTTTTTGCGTGTTATGTCTTCAAGTATGGTCTGGATCCTTGTTTTTACGCAGAGACTCTGCTGTGCTGATATACATGTAGATCATATTGGCGACATCTTTTGTAGTAATTATTTTCCGCCATCAGATATGATATTGCTAGTATTTGGAGAATATATCGAGTCCAGAAATAACGTTTTGCAAACTGTTATTGTTCTCCTTTTGTGGCCTTCAATATCTTAAGCGATAAATTTCTAAAAATCGATAGTTTGCCCCTCAATCAGAGATGGAACCGGTAGGAATTTTTGCGACCCGACCCAACCGGCAAACATTAAATTTGTCCGCCGGTTTGCCTGCCGCTTTACCACCGGTTGACCTTTTTTTGATGGCAATTTATGACAACAGCATACATCTTCTGACACTGTACCAAAATGGGATACTCTGATGCATTTTTGCGAGAATAGCTAGAGTACTACTAAACCTATTGTTGAGGTTGAAATTTTATCAACGCCGTAGCATTACAACAAAAAATACTTTGATAAAGTAACAAAACTAAAAGTTTTATGATTTGCAGAAAAACTATGAAATCAAATTTCTGCCATATTTTTGATAGGGCAGTAAAAAATCAGATTTTGTGGATCCCAGAGTGATTCAGGATCCCTTAGAAATAACGGGACCTAGTTCACAGGCAGGCTATACTTTATCAACAGCACTGGACGCAGTTGCTTACTCGACAGTGTTAAGGTTTGGGTTGAGAGCAATGGGATGTTATTTGTATAGCAAGTTTAGTGGAAAGCAAGCAAAGTTAGAGAAAGTGTTGAATGTTGTAGAAGCAGTGTAATCGTCAGGCTATTTGATGAGCATTGAGATTTTTATTAGTACTCTATTTTCTCCTTTTTTGAATGCTGCTGTTTTGTTCATTGGATTTCTAGCATGCTGTTTTGGAGAAAAACAAAACAGCCTACTACCACTGGTCAACGCCCCTCTAAATTATTTGAGCCAGATCAAAAACGAATAAAGGTATTATAGCAGCCCAGGCTACAAAAAGTCGATTACCCTTACGCACCGAAATAGGTCATTCAACAAATTTGAAGTGCTGAGTGATCAAATTGGGGGTTAGAAAAGATTGATTCCATGGATAAGTCATTTAACAAAATTGAAAAGAACTAGGATCGAAAAATATATTTTTTCCCTTCTTACAAAATTTGCTTCTGGCTATCCGAATTTCAACTACTACTTCTACTTCTACTACTACTAACAGATTAATTTACATAGAAAGAAAAGTACAGATCAAGGATTAGGTTAGCCTAGTGGTCTATACGTTTATGCCTGGAAGTACTGTTGCGAAAGTTGGGGAAGCTGCGCTTAGGCGTAATCAGAAAAAAGTTTTGAAGGAGCCAAAGCTTTGGTCGATCTCCTTGTTCCACATTTTAGTTGATAAAGGTTTTCGAGGGATTGACGTCTTGTTGCTATTTTTCTTGAAAACAGCTTGATATCTTGATCGACCTCAAGAAATTTGGGGGCATAGCTCCATTGATTCCGTCCCTACCTATGCCAATGTGGTGCAGCACGTACCCAACCACTAACCGGAACTACTTGAAATGAACCCAATTAAAGAAATTACCGGAGATAAATCGATGGTTCTGTCGAAATTGCCATTTGGCAGAAATTATGAAGTTTTTATTTGGGGGCAAGTGCAGTCTGTTGATGAAACCTTACTTGTTTGCTTATTTTTATGAGATCAACTTTGACCAAAACCTTCTCAGAGTCAGCTGCTTAGACGTCAAAGTTGTGAGTAAGCGTTTTGTCGCACTAAGATAACCTGCTGACAGTCGAGTAGATTTCACTTAAAATTGATCTTAAAAGATGTTACAAACTAATTTGACTTAATAGTTTTTGACTTACTGTTTTTTATGCTCTTAACAGAAACTGATGATGACTAATAGATAGTCGAAATATATTTTCCGTGAATAAAACATAAAGCTGGATGATTGCCAATGTTTAATAATCTTAAAAATGTAGATAAGGCCACTGGTGATCTTCAGCTCTTTGCTTAGTTTTCGGTGGGTTAAAGCTTTTGACTAGATCCCTTTACACCTTAACCACCTCGGTAATGACAATGACCACATGTATTCACCATAACGCTACTGTGTGTAAAGTTGTTCTTTTCAGTATAAGTTAAAATTAATGTGGGTTTTACTGTGCAGCAAAACTGTCGGAAATTTGGCTTACTTTATTTAAATTTGAAACGAACCTTTAAATATGGCCGAGACATGCTTATTTTTCGAGACTTTAAGGTGCCGAGACCAGATCTAGACCGAGACTTTAGACCTTCGAGACCGAGAGAAAACCGACACTTTGAAAAATAGTGTCTCGAGACCGAAACATGTCTGGAGACACAACAGCTCTGATCAAATTCAAAAGACGTTGACAAATTCATTGCCATTTGCTTTCCCAAACTTATGTTTTTAAAATTACAAGTGCTCCGGCAGACATTTTTAGCTAGTTAACTGTGTTGGTTTACACTTGTGAAAGGTCAATAAATTGATATATTCGTGCATGGGCATAACAAACCAATTTGTTTTGGAGTGAAACAAAAACAAGCAGAGGAAGTCGGAAAATACCCCTGCACATATAATCACAGCGAAGCAACATGTAAAGACAAAGCGCGCAAGAGGAAGATGCACGAGCAAAAAGAAATGAAACTGTGGAAAGGCAACCAGGGAATGCCACTCATGACTGGAAAATATTGGTAAACAAATAGAGCAATAAATTACGAAAATAAGAAAAACCAGGGTGTCTGGGATAAGTTCTGATTTAGTTTCAAAAGCAAAAATGTGTCTTGAACAATACAAATTTTTGCAATGCCATGATCCTTACATTTGCTCTAAATTTTCTGAATTAAATGCATTGTCGATGGAAAATCCTCTAAATTAAAATCATCAATTTACCCTGTGAGTTGCTTGCCTGCTCTACCAGTGGCAATTTTTGTAAAAATAAATCGACCCTGAGGATATCATCACAGTCAGTGAGAATTTAAAACTACTTCTGATAGAGCCTTAGCGTTAGTATTGTAACAAAAAAGCAATGAAAAAATGGAAGATAAGAAAGCAATCACTCGGTATCATAGCCTTATCCCTTTTGAGATTCAAATGCGCAGAACATAAATCATAGATAAGGGCAGAGTTATAATGACTCGTGTCCAGTTTTCAAAGGGCTCGAGTCCAGTTGTAAAAATCTTAGAAGGACTTGGACTCGAGTTGAGTATTCACTACAAAGGACTAGAATTCATCTAGATTCTAGAGTCTTCATTGCAAAGGACTTTCATATTCTGCAAAGCTTTTTGTTTAGGATTTAAGAGGCTATGGCTGTAATTTTAATTGTGATATCATGCACATGTATTTATGTGTAAAGGTGGCTTTCCTCATGATCCGGTTTTCATTACATTGCTTCAATTTATCATTTCATCACGTAGTGTTTGACCCGTACAAAACTTGATGAGAATTTGTTTCAAAGACTGTTTTTAGTGCTTCCAATTTCAGTGTCGCTGGGAAACATAAGCTGTCACAAAATTTTGATTTGTGTCAAATGCTTGTAGTCAGGTAGATCGCATTTGCCGTTAGGTTATTTAGGACAAAAAAGTAAGTTGTGAAAAGTAGGCTTGATACGCCTCCGAATATAGTTTACCTTGTTTGTGCACCAAACTTTCATTGAATTTAGTAAAGGGTTTTTGTAATCAACAAACTCCTAACCTATGTCTACGATATCGTTCTTTTGTTTTGTTGTTTTGGTTTATTTTTCTCCTTCGTTCACTAGAAAACTTTGCTTTCATTTATAGAACGTCTGAGTTTAGACCTGCATCGGAGTTATCAGTACTCCTAGCGCAGTATATTTCTATCACACACCTGCAACCAAGCTTGGTTGTTGCCGTGAAGTGCTTTTTCCAAGGGCACAAAAACTTAACGATCGAGAGGTTAAAACTCAGAACCATTGTCACTGTTCCCAAGACCTGGAAACACTCGTCCTCTTGTGGCAGTTACAGCTAAAACTGCCGCCAACCTGCCGTCTCGCCGGCTCTCTTCAAACACATCGTCAATGAATAAATCAATCGCTTTATTCCATTTATATACTTGTACAAGACAAACACGCCACCGACAGAGGAGTAGATTCAAAAACAATATAATTCTTCATTTCTTTCTGCTTCTCGCCATCTCTGCCGTTTATCGAAAAAATCCTGTTCACAATTTTTATCGCAATCGAATCATCAAGAAAGAAAAAAGTTAATTTCCACTCCATCAATAGCTTAGACGAGAAAGCCAGTCAAGCGAAACAGAAACACACTTCGAATCATAAATCAAAATACCGAATAGCCTATAATTTCGGCTTCAGTCAAGAACAGCACTCCAACCCAATTGGTCACGTTGCCGACTTCATCGGCGATGCTCTCGAATATAACCAGTGAACGTCCACAAGCCGCGTTGACTTAGGCCTACCATGAGACGCATATTTTCATCTGCAGGCCAGTATGATTTCTGAGTGCCGGTTACTGTAGCGATGGAGAACTGCAAAAGAGGTATTCACATGCAAGAAAGCATTGATTTGCTGTTTTACAAGTCGCAGCACGCTATACAAAGTTGTAGTGCAACATGAACCAGTCGAATCAAGGAGTAGCCAGCCAAACATTTTCGGAGAAGGCAAGATTTTTCTATGCGATATCTGGCTACTACATACTAACTCCAGTAATTCAGAATCCTTAAATTTTAGAAGGCATGTTTTTCCATCTTGTTCAAATTAAAAGTTTAGGTTTAAAATATAATCCAATGTTGTACTGGGATTATCGCAATTCAACGCAAATGTCGCGGGAAATTGCGGACATCATGGGCGTCACGTGATCAACTTGTCACAAACCAATTTCAGGGAGAGGGGCAAAAAATTTTATTGGTCTTGGTGTTCGAAAATATCGATACCACATTGGTGTTTTTCAACTTTGTTAAGATGGCTTTTTTAAGAGCGATGTGGGGTATTTAGTCAAATACAACCTCAATAATACTGAAAAACCTTTTTTTGAATATCGATTTCTTGTGAATCCTAATCCGAGAATTTGCCATTCAACTTTGTTAAAAAGTGTTTTTCCGAGGTCGATGTTTCGTAGCCGTTACGGTACAAATGCAAACATTTTTATTCCTTGATCGAGTTCAAAAAAACTTGAGGTTCCATATCGCTTTTGTGTCCGCCCTAGGAAACTCTATGCATCTTGGGCATCTCCTAATTAGAAATACCTAATAGTCCTTCGTAATGACAAAAGAATGATTTTGACTGCATAGAAGTAGCTAGCTTGGGGGAAGCTACAGTGGCCATGTTCCCTCAATTTTTAATCCGATTGCGGAGTAGAGGTATTTTCAAATTTTTCGGCTATGAAACATCAATTTCCAAAAAAACGATGATCTAACAAATTTGAGAAGCCAGAAAAATACATTCTTGCTTTTCCTCCTTCTAGATTTTTTCTGGCCAAGCGATTCTTATTTGAAACAAAGCCGGCCTAACTTGGTTAAGAATAACACATGAAGATTATATATGACTTAAAAACATTAATTTTCAACAAAAATAATAAAAACTCCGAATCAATAGAACAAGAAATAAAAACAAACTATTTTCATGCGCTATTCTGCAATATCAATAGCAAGCGTCCCAGAAAAACTATTGATTTTAAATGCATTTCGACCTGATCTGGTTTTACCAAAATTGCTTTTAGTCCAAATTCAAGGCCAGAAAAGCTGGAAATTCGGCTAAATTCAAAATACACTTGCGGTTTTTTGTACAACAATATAAAATAGGGATATCCGAATTTACGAAAATTTACACTAAAATATCCAGCTTCTTAATTACGTAAAATACAGAAATATCTGTTAACTAAAGTAACAAAATTGTGGAAACACGAAAATGAACCGAAATCAATAAAAACCAAACAAGCTTATAACCATTCAACTGGATGAAACTAAATGAATGAATCGAGTTAAACCAATTACTAGTCCACGAGATGTTATAGTCGTGTAATCATTGTTTAAATAACGCATCACGGTACTTAATTACTAAGTTGATGTAAAGGATATCACCATATAATCTTTGTAATTTTTCGTTTTTTTTGGATATCTGCAATTCAGTTAAAGGATATTATTCCATACTAGGCGAAAAATTGCATGTTCTGTGGATAATTTGAAGAGAAAAGGAAGAAATTTTGCCCAACGCGGTTTAAAGTGATAATTAATTACACAAAGGAATGCTGTTATGATGCAGCGTGATGGCAAAAATATTTTGGACGGCGCAGTTTGCGTGTAAAAATATGCGTTCGTGATATCACTGGTCAGTGCTTTTTCACAACAGAAACAAATTTAGTCAAATATTCGGAATGCTTTGCCAACTTGGCAAGAATGAAAATCAATGTGCAGAATAAGGCCGGGTATAGTCGACCACAAGGTAGTTCTAAAGGTAGCATGGTCAATTGTAGAACAAAAGTTAGGAAAAAGATGTTCGAAGTTTTGATTTAATAAAAGCGTTATCGGCATCATAAATTAAGTAGAATATTGGTTAAGCACAGACTACTAATTGTGGTGTTGAATATTTTGCAACGAATGCATTTCTGATTAGCGATCAACGACGCCGGCTAGCGGGCCACATCCAATGTGCCCTGGCGATAAAAAAGTTGATAATTGCTTTTCAGCATTTTATTTGTAGTTCGTAGCAGATGCTACAATATTCCCTCTCCAACCAAACTTTAACGCCTTGGATGATCAAAAAGCGTTATTCTCGCGCATTCGTTCAAAGTTTGATCTTCAGTAGCAATGGGTCCCTTGTGATGAGTCATCAATATCGAATATCGTCAAATTAATGCCTTCGTGAGTAAGACTAGTGATCACCAGCATCGACTAGCCGGCAAGAGCCATGCATCATTTTTATCACAGTTAAAACAGGAAGCAAAATCGAGACACCCTCTTTTCGAGTGTTGCTACGGTCTTGAATGACTGAAGAGCTGATCCAACTTTTTCCACCATTGCTAGCCTAAAGAAAGACCCAGACCAAGCATGACCACGCTTATGAATACTAACTTTTCCTCGGAGTTTTTTATTTCACCCAGCAAAGAGCTGCCTTCATAATATGATGCAAAGTGATCTGAATGAAAAATTTTTGAAGAATTTAGGGCTGGCGTGGGCCGAAGCAAATGTAATTAGGCCAAACGAAGTTTTGCCAACAATATCGAAACCATATGCCCTTCCCTAGAAATCCAGCTTGTGGAGCACCTCCTATCCAACATTGTGTTTTCACGCGCAGTAGCTAGTTTAAAAACAATCTAGAGCAGCTTTTATCAACCTGAAACAAATTTAGATACAGAAAACTTGCATCGCAGGGGTAAATTTATTCCTTTTTGAGAAAAAATTTTTCATTCCACTCCCTTTGATGATATCGTAGCAACGATTCATTAGTTGTATTGGAAAGCAGATTGGCTGATATTGAGTGTTTTAAAGGTAAATCTAATGAAATAAATTGATAAGAGCGGGGCAAAAAAGTATAAAAAGGTCAAGAACCATTTGTCTAAAGATTTGGGAAGAAACTCACATGAACAAAACATCCAAAAAAAAACTACATTTGCCAAAAGTTTTTGGGAAGCAGGCAAGTACCATGCTTCTATACAACCTAAATGGGTTTCGATTTTGAAGGAAGCTTAACTGTTAAAAGTTGAAGATGTGCAGTTTTTTCGCTGGCGGACCGATTTTGCTTAATTGGGCGATACTGCGAGCCAAACGCAAATATATTCCAAGACCTTTATTTTTTTTGAGATCAACCTCAAAAGAGCAGAGTTATTACATTGCAGACTATTTTATTTTTATTCTGAGAGCAACCTCAAAAGGACGGAATTTTTACAGAAAATTTTTTATACATTGGGTGATAAAAGTGGGGAGGCGAGACACAAGCCACATACTTCCACAGATAGCACAATTTTACCTTGCTGGCCGCAGTTTGTCCACTTCTGTTTTCAGTGACCACGACCATTCCTTTTATGACGTTATAATTTAACACACTCCAATTTAGAATTAAACTCGTTAGGTGAAGCAAGCCAGTTACTTTTTGTCACGTGTGCCACACTAGAACAGAGATAGGATTGAAATAAGAAAGAAGTTAAGCCTTTCGCTGTGTTGTTATGTTAATTGATAGATGATTATCTTGGCTAACCGCAATGACGTATCACAATACTTAAAAGAATGGTGCTTTTGTTTTAAAATTTATCGAAACTGATTTAAACAAGATACGATCAGTGAGTGATTCGGCTTTAGCGCAGTTCATTCTCATGCAACCTTAAAAAGTTTTGGAGTGAAAGAACACGAATGCAAGATGCGAAAGCAAAAAGATCGCATCACTTGTAATTTCGTTTTTACTTTTCTAACTCCAACCTCTTTCTACGTAACTTTGAAAAAGTATGTATTGTAACAAACTGATGAGGAAATACGAAGAATGTTTAGGCTACTCTACGCATCTATTTAAACAAAGTTGATACTATGGTTTTTTCACGTGTTCATACTCCGAAAATATCGGCTGGAAAGTCATGTAGGGGGGTAGCCACATTGAAGGGGGGCGGAAGGAGGTTTGGTTGTTGTTTATCGTAAAGACACCATCAATAGTCACTACTTTCGAAAGTACAAAATTAGCAAAGGGCGAAGAATATTCTCGCCCTGACAATGTTACTGAGCGCGGTCGAATGAGTTGGAAAGCGTCTGAAGTACAGTTTGTTTATTATGACCGAATGATCTGCCGTCGGCTCATTCTATTGCAGTGGGCTGTGCCGTTGTATCTCTAGAAAAGAACACAACGACAATCTTCTACGACTGATCTTATGATAAATGAAAGTAAGTCGAGACTTCTTTTTCGGTAGAAGAATCGCTGTCGACGCGGCGTTCCAGTGAGGGGCGTCGGAATATTGCTTGTTACCCACATAAAAAGTATGTCTGCTACGAATCTCGTGACCCTGGAGATCAACCAAAGAATGGTCACTAATCCTATAATCTTCATACAAGTGATCTAAAAAATGTGTGGTTGCCTTTGACCAGACATTTATCCTTCTATCACCGCTAAGAGCAGGCAATGTAAAACTAGATAACACCCGAGCTTGTCTTGTTTTTCCTACAGCTTTGCAAGCAATCAATGAATAACTGCGGATCTGGAAAAAAATCGCTATGCCGAATAATCTACTATAATTTTTTAATCAACCGCAAGTTAGCATCCTTCAAACGCGTGGTTCAAAATAGATCTTCTAACTTCTGCTATCGCAACAAACAATTACATCAAGTTGTCATAGCGCGCAATCTAGTGAACCTACATTGTAGGATGTAGTGCTTTGGTTTTTTTGCGAACTGAAAAAAAGGAGGATTTCTGTGTAAAAGCCGTGTAGTACCGTAGCCAACAGCAACGGATTTAATTCCGCAAGCTGATTGTACAAAGTCGCCAAATGACTTGATTGAGCTCTGAGTCAAAACAACAAGATAGCGATCGAGTTGGCACGAAAATAACTTGGAAAAAAATTTTGGTGTTAAAATTTGGACTGAAAGGACGAGAACTTCATGCATTATTAAAATTCTATTCTAAATTAACAGTCAAGAGTAAGAGGCGAGTCAGCCATTTTTTTTCTTTTTGATAAGGGAAAGAATGTTATTTCATAGTAAGAATATAAAAATTCACAAATGACACTTGTAGTCGACTTAAATCTTTATTAATGCAAGCTTTCGTGAGCGAATGCTCACTTCTTCAGGCAATATAAACTGAGACTAATGAATGAATTGAAATAATACGAATAACTATGGCAACAAATTAAACATAAAATATATACTCTGTGACATCACAAACCAGTAAGTAGGCACCGGAGTTAATAAAAAAATAGGAGAATAAAAAAGAATAAGCGGAAAAGGTGAAACATAGGTTAAGAACATTAGCAAGAAAGTAGATAAGTGGGAAATAGAGGAGGAAGTAAGTGAAGAAATAATTACGTAAGATAGAAGTAGTAAGAAGCCAATTATTGTTTTTCAAGTAATGTGATAGAAAACCTGAGTCCTTGTTTAGTCCGTTGGTTCGTTTTAGTATTGATACTTGAAGATGACTGACTGAATGTTCAGGAAGATTAAAAAGCTTGGCGACGGGTTTGTTTTTATTTTTTGCGGATATCACTTTGGTGTCCGTTTATTCGTTTTTTGATGGTATTTCCAGTTTCTCCAATATATATAGCTTTGGGACAGAGTAAACAAGAGAGTAGGTACACGATATTAGACGAAGTGCACGTAAATCTTTCCCGAATGGTAAATTTGTAATTGTTGGGTCCTGTAACAATGTTATCAGTCCTGATATGTGCGAAAGTTGGCATCTGGGAGTATTGAAAAGGAAAAGTACCCGAATGAGGTTGAGGGTTTTTATTGGAGGTGAGAATACGTTTGAAGTTGGGTGGTTGTCGGTAAGCGGTTAAGGGGGAAACAGGAAAAAGATGTTGTAATTGAGGGTCGCTTTTAAGATATGAACTACAGAATCCATCATAGTGATATTCTTTTTTGAAACTACAACAAAATTTAACATAGACCGACAACAAAATTTTAGGTTAAAAGTCACGAATTTAACAAATTTTAAAGCTGAACTTGCAATGATATGTCAAATCTTTAATTTTTTGTGTAATCATTATTCATGTAATTCAAAAGAAAGAAATTTATTTTAATTAATAATGAATTTAAATGCAATTTGAAATCTCTATGCACAAAATTTTCTGACAGTGCTAAGAAAGCATGTTCTGCTAAACTTACTACTTTACCTAACTATTTAAATTCAAATTCAAAGGACAGGAGCCTCAAAATTTGCAAGCAAGGCAAAGAAAACAAAGTTGCCATTCTAAACGGTGACCATATGCTTTTTTTTAACCTCAGAGAATTATTTCAGTTAAAACAAAATTTTACAAAGATAATTTCATATATTCTGTAAGCAACCAAAGTGCATACCTAATTATGCTATCAAGACTGATAAGTATAATGAAAGATGGGGGTGGGGAAAACTTTTTCCCATTGCTTTCCCTCCTTGGCTACCTACACGTGAAGAGTATCACCAAATTTTCTGTTGGAAGAAGAAAGTTAAACAAAACGACCCAAAAAGGCTATCTTGGTCAATTTTTTCTTAAGTAGTAGAGGGCGGTGGTTAACATGAAAATCAAAGTATCAATCGTTTAATTAGTTGCAGTTTTAGGAGCAGGTTACAGTAGCCCACATTTATATTGTCCAATCATTGGAAAGCTTTTACCATCAAACACAATAACAACATAGTAAATTGTTCAAATTTGCCTTGTAGTTGCTGGTAACCTATTGCTGGCACCGCAGTTATTTTCTGCAAGCCTTCCACTGCCGTTGCCTTAGTCAGAGCGTTCTTTTATGGCGACAGCGTCTTGTGGTTGTGTGTTTACATCTGTAGACAAAGCCAGGGAGACACATATGTCATATCTTCTACTCGATCTTCTCATTAAGCTATTTTTTGAACCAAACAATAACAAGTTTGCGCTTTTGATGCTATAATGACCTATTATTATTTCTAGAAATATCTTGTTGATGGTACAAAAGATATTTGTAAAAATTTTTGATGAAAACATCACAAAAAATTTATGGCAAAAACAGCTTTTTTCAAAGCCATATTATTATTTACGATTCATTTTTACTAGTTTTTGAATGTCAATGACTTAAAACCTTTTCAAATCAATTTTAGAATGCAAAATTTACATGAAAAATTGTCAAAAACTTAAATGTCATAATTTTGGTCAGCTTTTTTGCTTTAGAACGCAAAAATTTTCTTGAAAAATTCGCTTTCCCTAAATGTTCTTCTGGCTGGGCTATTGTAATCAAACCTGATGATGAGACTACACTCTGCTGCTGGAAAATCATCTTAAAAAGATTTCTCTTGTTTGGCTGATTCTAAAAAACGTTAATTCGACAATAGCACAGCAATAACACGAAGTACAAGAGAAACGTAAAAAATTAATACCTCCGAAGCAGGTCTGGGTTATTGTTGCCTGCCTGGCACCACTGCTGTTGTCTCACGACGTAAAGGATAACAATTAATTTCAGCAAAGGTAGATGTTGCAAAAAAAATTCTTCAACATAACAAAAAGAAAAGAGAGATCTTAGTGTATTCTTATTGGATCTTCATCAGCCATTTGCAGAGGTTTGTGGTTTTGGCTAATTCTTAAGAAATTTTATCATCATAAAAACCCCGGGTGGCCTTTTTGTTTTTTCTAATATAGAATAAACAGTTTCCAATGTCTGGGCCAATTAAGTCTTGGAACAAAAGGTAATAGAAAAAAATCAGTGCCACAATGCAAAAGTACTATTGAAAATTAAGCGCCATTACTAAGGATATTATTAGTATTACGTACAGAAGCCATCATGGCAGAATTCAAAGCTACCGGTTTGCAGTCAGCGTTTTGTTAAACTGAGCAACATATGCATTGCCGATTCTTGCAAAGTTCCGCGTTGGAGGAGATATATTCACGAATTTTGCCCAATCTGCCACTCCCTGCACTCAATGTTGGCCAATTTTGTTTGTAACCTAGCAATACTATAACGGCAATGTAGATTTCAGACAAAAATTGCGCTTTGCATCCATGTAAAACTTACACCTGGTATTACGCCGATAAAAGGGATACATCCCACCTTATATACAGTAGCATTTTAACATAAAGCAAATCACGTCGAAAAACCCTGCAATAAGGGCGAATCTCTTTGAAAATAAACGTGCCAAAATTACTATGTTCTAGCGAAGCTCAAAAAAAGTGCCAAAAGAAAATACAGTCACAATTTTTTTAAATAACACGGCATCGAAAGCTAAACAGAAAAACATTTTTAGATTTAAGCAAGGGATGTGAAGCAAAATAAAACTATGCGTTTGATAATAATTAGTGTTTACAATATGCCAGCAACACAGAAAGCTGCTGAATGTTTAAATAGATTTTTCTTAATGCAGAGACAAAACCTAAGCCAAAATCGGATATGATAGAAAAGGCTATGATAAATTTAAAGCTGTCAATACCTTTATCTGATAAGAATGCCTATAAACTATGCATTGTTAACAATCTATTTATGCAGTGAATAATCATGGATTTGTGTCAGCAGAAGCAAGTGATAGCTAGTGCCTGCGACGGACATAATGCTTTTCGAACATGACTTGCTCTTTTAAAAAACTGGTACTGATACGTATATGCGCATAAGAAGATATCATGTATAGTTATTTATAAACACCAGTTATGCACACCACTATCGGTTGAGCGTTTGAATTTAGGCTCAATATGAGTGGTATTTGTACAGGGTTCGTAGGTTGGTAAGGGCAAGGGCTGTCAATATAGCATACAGGTGCAAGCATCGCATAATGACAGACATTATCAACGAACAAAAGTGGATAAATACCAGTTGAATTCATTGTATGAGCGGCATCATTAATTTTTTCATTAGAGCTGGATTTGTTGCAAAGGGAACATTGCAATGTTTGTTTTGAAAATTTGTTGCGATGAAAGTTGATCGACCAGTGTCAACATTTAGCTTGATGATACTTTTAAAATCTTTAAATCAGAACAATTTTATGGAAAAGATGAACAACAGCTAATGTCGTACAGTGGTGGCCAAAGAAGCTTAAATTCCACTTAAGTAAAATACATTTCTTACTCAAAAAATACTCAAGTAAGAGCAAAAAGTGATGATAGGAGTAGGAAATTAAGTGGTAGGAAATTAAGCTACTTCAGTAGTAAAACTGGAAAGTAGTTTTATTTTTAGAAGTTTTGTCTGTCTTTCCTCGACCAACCGGAATATTTGTACCACACTGGTGCAAACTTGTCAGTCAATTTGTTGCTGAATTTACTTTATCATCCTAGTTAAAGATTTACATGTTTGGTGCAAGTGATGGCGTCACTATAACAGAAGTTCGACCACCCTCGGAAGACAATATTTTTAGAAAACTATCGAAATAGGTTTCCTTAATTGTGGTTGATGACTGTGTTTTTGAAGAACACTACGTAAATTTAGGTTGAAAACGTTTCGAAGAAACTTTTCGATTTAAGAGTGATCTTTTGAAATCCCTCCTGGGTGTCACAAGTAAGGACAGGAAGGAGTGTAAAAATGGAGTTTTTTATTGCAGGTGGAACGAGATGCAAAATCAATTAAGATCCACTTATTTAAGCCTAGATGGGTCAGCAAAGCATAGATACGTCTGCCAAATCGTTTATGCTTGAAATTAAAGATTTTGTATGTCAAATTAATAAAGTTTTTTGATTGTTGTCTTATGTTTTTGATAAAACGTTAGTTAATGGTGAAAAGTCGTTAAAACATTGAGCTACGTAATCAGACCTATGCTTTTTTCTTCATAAAAAAAACTTAAGATATTTGTGATATTCAAGATTTAGCCTACAAAAGCTGGAGTTTACTGTAAAGTAATAATAGTAAATAACTTGGTGGAAGGAAAGATGGCATTTTGGATCACGTATTTGGCGGCAATCATTTTTCATTATTTTTTTGAGACCCCACAGAGTTGTAGTAGGAATAGGTGGTATTTAGCACTTTGAAGATTTTGATTAGGTTAACCTTTTCAGAGGGCACTAAGAAATTCAACCAAAACCAAACCTTTTCTAAAAGTTTTGAGAAGATAACTGCCTTCTTTGTCCCCCTCCTCATCAAATACTCTTTTGAATAGACCAGTAACTAATTTATGAACGGGATCAAGTGCAAAAATTTCCCCATGTGGGGAAATTTATGCACTTGATCCATCGCGTCTTTAATGGCAGTGGCTATTTTACACTCCCTTCCAGTGTACACTATCCGTACATTTACACACCAGGCCTGCCCCTTTAGTGTACACTGCCTTTCTTTTAATGCCCTGCCAGCTGAGATTCGAACCCGCAACCATGGTATCTCAACTGTTCTAATGTTCTTAAGAATAAACTTGATAACAAACTGGGGAAAATTTTGCACTTGTTGTTATCTTGGGGAAAATTTTGCACTTGTTCCTATGAACGCACCAATACATGCTTTACAAAAAAATCAAACTGCAAAAAATTTAACACTGTAAAATAATTGAATTAAACTTCTGGTGCTAAAAACTTTTTAAAATAAAAAAATTCTATGACAACACGCCTACTGATAATTACTTACCAGTCCTTACCTAGCTAATAATGAGCAGTAGTATTAATTGGTTTTCAAAATTTGAATCAAAAATATTTCACTTCAATGGGAGATTTGCTGAAAACAAAAACTGGAATTCAAAGGTGTTTGTTATGCTAGCACACCGCATTCGAATTCAACAAGCATTTAATTTTTAGCATCTACTTAAGTAAAAGTTATAACTATGCTTAAAGCGTTGCTTCTTACTTCATTTACTCAAGCAAAAGTAGAAGTAGTAAATATGAAGTTACATAAACAAGTAGTTCGTCACTGAAAAAACTACCTAAGTACTTTACTTACGTAGAACTACTTCGTTACCGAACACCTTTGTTGCCAATAATGGTTCAAAATTAGGTTACTCAGACAAAAAACAGAAAAACAATAATTTAAGAATTTGCGTCAAGTTTCACCTGCTAAATGTGACAAAAATTTTTAAGTTACCCCTACCTTCAACTTTGGAACATCTGATTGAGAATTTCAGTTCCTACAAAGCTTGAAAGTTCGAAACATTATATCATGAAAAGTCAAAACCCACGGGCGGAAACCTGACTTCCGACCCTCTGTTTTTCATGCAATGTTACATTCAGCAAGTCAAATGCGGCCAATTCAAAACAATAACATCTCTAAAAAAATTTCGTAATTTTTGCTCTTTCTTATCTCTAAGTTCGAGCCAGGTTAAATCACGATAGTCTTTACAGGGCTGCTGTATATAACAGCATACAGTTGCTTTTTCAATTATTTTACCACAAAAGCAAAGTGACTAGCTATTCAATTTTCGTAGAATACAGTCTAGCGCTGTGCTGCAAGCTGTAAATCAAAAAGTTTGGAATCTGTTATTTCTACAAAAGTGGAAAGTTATTGTCACAATATGTTGCGAAAAATGAACTTGGTCGGTTTCTGCTTACAGTGGATCGTTTTGATTTCGGTGACGATCAACAACAGTAATGGTAAGTACACTATTTTGATGCTGCATTTAGGTGGTTGGGCACAGAAAATGAGTTCAATTAAACTTCCTTTCATTTTTGAAGAGCATTCCCTTCCAACATGCTAATAGCACCTGATAAATTTTTCGGAGAGCTTACCGTTTAACCTGTGTGAAAGTTTTGTCCTATCTCCAATTTCTAAATTGATCTTGGCTGCTTTTTTAGTTGTGGTTTGCTTGCTTCTATCTACAGTAAGAGCAATTTTAAGTATCCGCAAGTTCAAGTATGTTTGTATGTATAGTGTTAACAAAATAGTTCCTCACTCGCACCGAATTGGAAAACAATGTCTAAAATGACACCGGGTGTCAAATTTTGTTTAGCAAAAAAATTAAGTTACGTTTCTGCCGCAAACGATTAGTTATGGGCAAATTGCCTTGTTTTCTTACAGGCTAAAAGCATTGATACGAGAATAGACTCAGAGCAAATTGCTTAGTTATCAAAAAAAAGCAAAAAACAAAAATCAAATGGTACAATCACATCATTGAATAAATATGATCGAAAATTGCAGACTTGCGACCTGATATAAAAAGCTCAATTACTCGAGACATAAATATTGTATTTCACATAAATCGACCGCAAGCGTAAAGCTTAGCATGTGGCTCTATGTTTGCAACAAAAATAAAAAGCTGATATCTATAAATATCAACAAACTTGTATGGCATGCCTGGTGTAATTTTCGTTTCATCGCCATAAATCAAACCACAAAGAAAAATACCAAAACAAATACAAAAAAATCAAATTAGAAATGTTATATTCAAAAACATCAATAGCGAGAGCTACACAATAGCAGATTCTGACAAGGATAATTTGGTCCATAGGTGAATATGGGTAATAGGATTAAATTTCACATTTGCGTAAACAAAAGGTTTTTGTTGTTGATCGTACCTGCTGATTACTTCAAAGATTTTAATTAAATGTAAAAATGCGCGGCCCAAATGCATTTTGCAAAGTTATTCAATGCGTGGAGATCAAAGCATCTTCTTTCTATAGACCATGTTTGATGATTCGGCAAGTATGGCATTTGATGGCGGTTGCTGGATAATTAGTTCAGCGTGTGATATAATACTTTGTCCGGAACAAATTGGAGTTACATGTATAGTAATGCAAGAGGCCAGCGATGCACTTAGCAAACTGCAGACAGTGACACTGTTTCGATCTATCAGGTCTCTTCAGTGCAGTTGGTGACCAATAAGAAGCTAGAGGCTTTTAATCGAATCAAATTCTGCCTCAATCGTAATTTATTAGCTGCCTACATTACATTGATGGGCAGTGATTTAGATGCCCGAGTTTGATGGCGCCCAAGCCCCTTAGACCACAAGAGCTTTATCTGCCTAAAATTTGTTCCAAAAGAGGTAAATCATGGACTACGTTTAAGATTTTTGTGTCAGCTTGGCACGCATATTTTACATGTACAGTGTCGGTTGTAACAATTTTAGATAGAGAGGTCCATTTTTATGTAAATATATTTTATTTTCAGGGTACGTAGGCATGCTAATTACCCAGCTTGGGTATTAAGGTTTAACACAATTGGTTTGTAATCAGAGCACTTTTACAAATAAAAAACTGACTCTTCGCTAAAGAGCGGAAATTAGTTAGAATTATAAATCTTTTACGTATCGATTGATAAGTGCATTTTTTATAAAACGTGTTTGGTGAGCAATGGTTTGAAGTTTTAAAGATTGTAAGAGAGAGCATCAAGCCTCTTTTTTTGTTGTAAAGGTAGAGCAACTCGCAATAAGTTTAATACCTTTGCAACAAACTATCGTATTATTTTATTTTGGCTTGTGGACAACCGGTGTTAGCAAATTTATTTCTGAAACAAAATATCGTGCAGTTTTTTTATCTTTTTAACCTCAAAAGCTGTAAAATCAAGAATAATTGTAAGTCATGACTCAGTAAATTCGATTTTTTGCTTCATTCTGCACAATGCTTTTGTTGCTGAACGCCGAACAGAAGATGCGCGGATACTATTTTTGAGTCCTTTGATGCGACTCGATGATAAAATAAAAGCTGAGGTCAGCTGATCCGCATCTCAAGTTTGAGCTTAAATTATCTAAAATCCAGGGCCGTCCTTCTGGAATCATAATGGTATCGAAATCCCCGGGACCCATGTTATTTGAATATTGGTTACATAATTCATAACAAAAAGTATTTTGTCACTAGCTTAACTTAAATAAATTTGTATTAAACGAAGCAACCTATTTTTATTGTTGTTCAAACTAAAATACAAAGCAAAAATTTTTATTTTTTCTGGCTGCGTTTACTCCACCGAAACTACTGGGCGTGCAAGCATAAAACTAAGCGCGATTGAACACCGCCATGGGGTAAGTGCCGTATGGGATTTGCTGATTTCATGATGACGTCATCACCAAAAACAAATTTTTAAATTCGAATTTTTGGTGAAAGAAGCCCGCTTCAAACTTACTTCCTGGCAAAATTTTACTCCTATGCAAATGTGAGATGACGTCACAGATAACGCTTGATTGCGGACTTTTTTTATTTTCTTAAAAAGTGATGATCGTAGAAACTCGATAAATAACTTTTTCGAGAGTTATTAACAAGGTCGACAAAAAATTCTACAACTATTTGAGCTAAATTGGTGTTACAAAAAGGCATTCTTTTTTAAGTGTTTTCAGCATTCCAAGCATGCTTTTTCGTTTCTCTAGAACGCTTCTAAATAACTCTGTTTTTGTCGTAATGGTGTCTGCTACCATTACAGTATAAACACGATCAGCGGGCAGCATCTGCGCCTATAGTTGTTGTTACCCACAGTTATGTCAAAAGAAAACTACTGATAACAAAGGAGAGCAATACATTTCACAGTATTTACTTACTGGTTAGTCAAAAAACCTGTTTTTGGCAATGCAATGACAAGTCAAAATACGTTTGTACAGTTGTATCGCAAGCCTGACTAATCTTAATCTCAAGGACAATTTCCAACCTTTTTTACTCCTGCACCTTTGAAAAAATTTTCTTCTAGCCTCACACCCCATGCAATTTATACTTTGTTAAAGGTTAAAGGATGTGATGAATTCATACTGCAGTTTTATCGAAAGAAGTTATCTAATTTACTTTCTAATCAAACAAACTCTTGGTTTTAGGTTAACGCTAATACGTTTCTATGTGCCGAAGAATACATTGCGGTTAATGTTGAGAGAATAATCAATATCGAGACTAATAGGTTTGAACGAGCCTCGCATTTTTGTCTATAATCGATTGCAAAAAAACAAAAAGCCGTAGTAGAGTAATAAATAGATCAATTTCTTGTCATTACGACTAACTTTTTTGGCACCACTTGGAATGAGGTCTCGCACCCCTGGTTGCAAACCACTGCTTAAGAACATATTAATCAAGTCTAACAAAGTTGAAAAAATTGGAGGTTTTTTGAGTGAAATGTTGAAGAAATTGCAAGAAATTATGCACATCTTTAGCACAAAACCTGCTCCATAGATTATATAAGCTTATACTCTTTAACCATAAACTAATTCATTGCAATAACTGCAAGTGCTTACTTCGGTTTAGGCTGCTGTTTCGCTGACTGCGTTAAACCATGACCATGGTGCATGCTAGTAGCCAAAGTCTTTAGATCACACAATTAGGCCTAGGTAGTGAACCTATTATTTAATAGTTTATTCCTCTAAACACATATCAGTCACTCTGGCGTCCTCCCACAACTTTCAATTTACCCGTTCATCCACTTCACGCAATAAACGGACAAAGTATTTGTTAGAACGTTAGTTGTTTCAATTTTGAGCAATTTCGGTTCCTAAGTACGCTAATGCTTCAAACAGGCAAAAAAAGATTTTGCCAGGGACTCCAGAAACTTTGGGGAAAATATTGCGTTTTTGGGTAACCTCCACAATGCAATTTTGATCGATTCCCAACAAAAAGAGTTACTTTTGAATTTGAAACAACCATTGGCAATGTCAACAAAATATCAACTTTTTGTTGCTATTCTCACAGCCTATCATTTGGTGAAGCCGGCGTTGCCGGGCCCTCTGGTGTTCTTAATCACGACATTACTGATGGGAGCCCTGAGGGCGACGCCGGCTGAGCCAACTAGTACAGCAAAGAGAAACTTTACGTGAAAACCATAGGTCGGTCTGTCTACGTGCTATTAAAATTACAATAGAAAACCTGCGAAAAATTACACACAAAAACTTATTTAAAAGGCCACAACGAAACAATGAATAAATAAAAACACTGCATCGCGTTTTTTAAATAAATCCTCCAAATTAATTTGTTTAAACTCAAGTACTTCAACATCAACAAAAAGTTGTCAAGCCTATAAGCTGTAACTATGTTCTTCATAAGCTATAGCTGTAAAATTTTTAATACTGTCTGTGGTTTTGTTTTTTTTGAGAGTGTTTTTGATACTGATGTCCATTTTATACTACATGTTACTTGCAGTGTTTAGGTTCTAAAGCCAGGCATTTTTTGGGAACACTTCAGCAACTGTTCAAAGCTTGCTAATTTTTGTTTCGAAGAAACCAACTTTTCACGATGTCAGATTACATCATTCAATTTTCTCGGTGGAAGATAAATTGAATAGTTATGATTCCCTAATCGATTTATCTCGTAAAGCAGAGGTTCTCAAATTGTGCGTCGCGACGCATTGGTGCATCGTTCTAATTTTTCAAGGGTGTCGCAGGAAGCTGAGTTGGCTGATGTGCCCCATCAAAATAAAGGACGCAAAATCTTAAATGAAAAATTAATGTCTTTAACTCATGTAAAAGAACAAAAATACAGATGTTAAAGCGAGATAATAAAATATTTTGCTTGAAAAAATATGGTGCCAAGAAAATGGTCATTAGAATCGCTCAGATAAAGTTAACCTTCAAATAAAAGATCTTATACTAGACAAATAAATCAAACGTTGCAAAGCGGTTTTGAAAGATTTCAACGGGTTGTGTTGTCGGTTGCGTCGCTGGTGCAGCTAGTTTTTTAAAAGCGTCGTATCGAAAGAAGTTTGAGAAGCACACCGTCGTAAAGCATGTTTTTAAAACCGATCGATTCATAAAAACAATCAGACAATGTGATGGTAAAAGCAATAAATCAATTCTTTACAATCAACGGGAATTTGGAAACGGCTCAAGCGGGTGGTTAACCCCTTTAAGAAAAATTTTTCAAAACTGAAACAGAAAGGTCAACAAATGCGAGAAAGCGAAAATTTCTCTAAGAGTAAAAATACCTACAGCCTCGCCTCATTTCTTTTATAAAGGTGCATGGAGTAGAATAGAGACGCTGAATTTTAACTTTCAGTCCTACTTGCCGTCCTGAAAAAATACATTTCATCAAACAGAGCTCGCTCTTTCAGCCTATTTAGTGTCGTTATCAATGCAATTGGCGTCACTCACGACCTGCACTGGCGAGACGAAATAGGTCAAAACAGTACTCACTGTCTGCAGTCACTGTTCGAAAGGAATCGCTGGCCTCGTGTGGGAATATCTCCCATCAGCTTTGAAGCTAGATTAAGTTTGTTTCCGGCACTTAACAAAAAAAACCCTTTTTTTGCGTTGATCTCTAAAAAAACAACCGACTTTATTTAGCTTACCCTTAAAACCATTCTTTGTGCTTTATCACATACAAGATCAATTGTTGTTTCTTGAGAATAAACTCCTTTTCCAGAACTGAACAGTAGTGATAACATGAAAAATCTTTTTGAAATGATAAATGGCGATAGGAATTTTTTATTTTAAATGATATGGGAAAACTCGTTATAAACAATAAACAACTAGCATTTGAAATAGAAAATTATTGTTTGTTTAGGTTTGAGATGTGTGACATGCAGTGGTGCCTCAAGCAACCACGAATGCAATCTGGAAGGAAAAATCGAAATCTGTCCGTTCCAAGAGGTTCGTGAATTTATGAAATATTGCAAAGACAAATTTTGGAAGGTTTATATCTTGTATCTAAGATACCATGATTTTTAAGTTTTAAAGTGCTACTTCCAAATGGAATACAGCACAAGCACGCTTGGTACAAAAGTTAAATTTACAAGTTTTAAATACCAGAAGAGTGGCTTTATCCGGATCGTTGACTTAAAGCCAAATCTTAGACTTACGATCTTAAGTATTGGTTTTCCAACCTTTTTTACCTTTGTGGTAAAAAAGATGCTCTTAACGCCACCACAAAAAAGATGGATATTTTTCGGTGCCAAAAGATCAAATCCACAACAATCATTGCCACGCTGAAATTGCATTTTCGAAAAACACAGCTACGACAAATTGTAGCAAGTTTTATTAGAAATTATTGCAGTGATCTAAAAAACATTTTACGCCCAATCATTGGTGGTGGCGTCAAGAGTGGTGTTAGACTTCAAATGTTACGAGCTCAAGTGATGCCACTGGTCATTTGCGATTTCTCGACTTCTCAAGCAAACCCTTTTGATATTGAGTTATATTTGATCAACATGAATATAATGAGGAAAACAGCAGTGAAATCACTATTGTTTTTTCTCCAATGTGGAAACCCTGAGTACTGCGAACGGCATCCCGGTTGGGAACCACAAATTTTGAGGCTATAAGATAGAAGTAGCCAGATCGATTTGAGTTTCTTATCGACAATTAGAAATTTTCTATTACACGATGCTGACTTGTCATGGCAACCCAATTTTAAATTGATTAAATTTGCGATTGCATTGATGGTCATGAGAGTCAATAATTGGAGAAATGATTCTTGACAAACTAGTACTCTTTCTGCTTGGAAGAAAGTTTTCGTTCTCTGTATAACAAAATCTTTCCAGGATTTATTTCCAATCCAAATGCGTTATCTTATTGATGGTTCATGCGTTTTCATTGAATGCAAATCTTTTCAAGCTCTCACAGAGTGACTAAAATGCTATTGTTGATGACTTAGCTGAAAGTGATAGGTATCTTGAAAGTAGTGGCTAATTTTAAACCGACTTGATATATTTCACACGAGATGGTCATGCCATCAACCTCAACTGAATGTCGCTGAATGGTCGTACCGTGAAGTTTCAAGGATCAGTAAACTTTGCGCGCGTGTCTGCATTATTACATCAAAACTAATTGAGTTCAAATAATACAGCAATGGTTCGCCCTCTAAATGTGATATGTGAAAGGAAACAGCTCCACAAAATACGTTACGATGCGGTAAAGACCATGCTTTACCTCTATAAAGTTGTGCACGACACAGGCTACTATATACATTATCGTCCAGCCTAAAAAAAGTGAAAAGCTAAACAACATTTGGTGCTCAAAATAAGAAATATTTCATTCTTTAGAAATGTAAAGTGTAAATACCAAATGTTTTTTGAATTACAAAGGAAATATGAAGGCAGAAGAGTTCAAGCATTTACAGTAAGGTTGAAATTGTAGCTTGCTTACGTAAATTTAGTATGACATTTTTTGTGCAACTTTTGTACGAAATCTCAATAACTTGCGTAAGCGTGTTGGATTTAATGAAGTTGCTTTCTAACTAAACATTTGATTGGAAGAAGCAATTCATTGAAGAGTAAAAATTGTCATTTGTCCTGCATATAAAAATCAACATATTGGGAAACAAAAAAGTAACTAGTTAACATTAAGTAACTATATGACAAGCACTGCTTATTTACTGCGAGTTCAATGAAAAACGTTGAGAGAAAGTGTAGGTTGCACAATACACGTATACCAAGACAAAATGTAAAAAAATGTAGCAGTAGGATCTATTTTTATGTTTTGTAGTGGTAGTCTCGAAAAGGCAAAGGAAACGTACAGCCAGGGCATCCACTTTGGAGGAAATTTCCTCATTTGGGAAAATTTGACCCCAAAATTTATGAAAGAGGACAGTTTAGAAAAAATAATCAAACTGAGGAAATCAGGAGAAAGTAAGAAAATACAAAAAAATTCCAGTTTGTTATGCTCAAAAATAGGAATTCTGGAAAAGAAAAAGCCCCTCGTAATCCATTGCCTTCACAGTTTTACAGAGAAAATGTTTTACGGCCTTGTCAATAACTTGATCTAATAGTTCTAATTTGTTTGTGTTCACAATGTCCGCATTATACAAGGTTGGGGTTGGGGTTAGGACTAGGGTTATGGTTAGTTGAGATCACGGACATGCACTATTTAGTAGAAGTCGTTTTATAACCCTGCTTTTTTCAGTGATTTTGATAGCTTGGGATTGTCGTTATGATTAAATAGAGTAAAGCGCAAGCCCACCAGAAAGTGTATAGGCTATGTAAGTTGGGCACCTCACCTGAAACATGAGTTTATCCTTCTATTTGCTGTATTTTTCAATATGCACACCATGCTGCGTACGCGAGTTCGTTTTCACGTTTTTCAGCGGTGCTTGGGTCATTGTTAATTCTAATATTCACCTTTCACTGCTGTGGAAAGTTCTGCTATTTCATTTGTTATTCCTAATGGCAGCGTTTTTATCACTGTATAGCGTTGTTGAAGCTATGTACAGTTTCACCTCGTTAACTCGGATGGGTGGGGGGGGGGGGGGGGGGGAAGGGTGTCCGTGTTAGCCGATTGTCCGACTTAACCGACGGCCTATAGGCCATAGCTTATAAACATGCCTAGGGTAACGAAGTTTAGTTAAAAACGCCGTTATTATATAGGCTATTTTGTTTTACTACATTTACCTTCATAACATGTAAAAAAGCAGATTTATGTATTTATATATTCATTTATTTTTGTTTGTTCAAGTAAATCATCTGACGAAGGCTACGTTGGGCTAGCCTAGCCTAGCAAACAAACCTGTACCGATATCGACTGTTATTATCGGCTATTACCAAGGTTATTTTCTTTTTACCTTACCTTCATAACATGTAAATAATTGATGTACAGTACACACAACGGCCGATTTTAGGCCAAACATTCAAAAAATTTTCAAACATTTTTTTTTCTCAATTTTGGAATGTTTTTCCATTTTTTTTCTCGGTCATAGTCCGAGTTAATCGATATCCGGCTTAACAGGGTCCGTGTTAACGAGGTAAAACTGTAATTTAGTTTGCGTTTCTACTTTAGGTGCCATACAAGCTTTTTAGAAAAGCGTAAAAAGAGTTCATTTCTAATTTTTTGAGAGAAAAGTGTGCAAGGAAATAAGGAAAGAAATCTGTTTTTGAAATGAAGAGTAAATAATTTCCTGAAGTGGAGAAAATAAAGATGTATTTGCAGAAGGACTGCGTAGAGCAGGTGACACTTGAATTAAAATTTCGTGTTTGTCGCTATCACAAAAGAAGTTGTTTGCTCGATAAATTCTTGTTGCAGATTATCTTTTTGAGCCTAATATGCTTTGTACTATTAAGTACAATAAGAAACAAAAGAAAGTGCGTTTGTTTTAAATTTCAACGTAGCTCCACAATGAACTCGGCCTATAACTTGAAAATAATTGAAATGCCAGTGAATATTTGTTTATTTATCTCTTAAGCTATTCTATAAATCCAGCTTTCGCTGTGTACAAACTTGCTTGCTCAAAAAAAAGTTCTGCTAATCAGTTTACTTCATATTTTTACAGTTACAATGAGAGAGCTACAAAACACATTCCAACTTTTTCGTTGAGACCACAAGCATATCCAAGGCATTCTATAAACTAAAGTTGGATATGTAGAAGACTTACGGGGCATAGTTTTGTTTTCAAGCGTTAATATCTTGTCACAAAAATGGTTGCGCAATTGTGTAAACACCTTACGCAGGTTAACTGGCGCAGTTCCTGCGTGATGTTTTTAAATGAACATCTTAAGAATGATTGAACCCTTCCGTGTTTTTTCTCCGACAAAGATGTACGCTGAAAAATAATGTAAAAAATATATAAAAAGTGTTGATTTGAAAGTTATTAGGCGAAGAAATTGTATTAAGGAAATTGTAAACCTTGCAACTAATTGGCAAAGCAGCATACGGGCGTAAGGGGCATTAACAATTTATTAAAATGAATATGCCAGGAAACAATAATGAGTATACCACCCAACCAATTTAGACGAGACCAATTTGGTCTCGTCTAAATTGGTTGGGTGGTATACTCATTATTGTTTCCTGGCATATTCATTTTAATAAATTGTTAATGCCCCTTACGCCCGTATGCTGCTTTGCCAATTAGTTGCAAGGTTTACAATTTCCTTAATAAAAAGTGTTGTTTATTGAAAAATTAATGTTAAAAATCAACCGTTGAGTCATTTTGCAATGGCCAATATAGTTGATTCAAGAAAATAAATGCAATTACATAAAAGCAGATAAAGCTCAATATTTATTTCCATATGTTTTTTAACATAATTCTCCTACGTATTTATCATATTTACTTCAGAAAAATGATTATTAAAAGTGTTCTATGCTTTCTAAGACCAAAATTTCAATGCTACGTAAGCTGCTAGCTAAAGACCAAAATTTCTTATCAGAAAGCATAACAGCTTACATGTGTGTACATTATAAAATAAGCAACATTTAGACAAAGCTTGAATTTTTTAATGGATATACTCTATTTTTTCGTTTGTTTTTCATTCGATGAATAAAGTCAACAAAGTTACTTTTTTAAGTTTTTTAGGTTACAAAAAAAATCGCCCTAGTCATCACGTTATAACAAAAGATTTTTAAAATTTCCATTTACTGACGGAGGATCGCCAATAGGAAAACTAGCCCTCAACATACCAAATTGAAAAATGTTTCTCTTCAAGGGTTAACATGATGCCATAATTAATGCTTGATTTCAAAATCAGATTTTTTAATTTTTTCAAAAAGTGATTGCCATAGAAACGTGGTTAAAAGTTTTTTTGAAAAATATCAACGAATAGCTTCCAAGAGAACTTTCTAGAGTAAGAAAGAGAATGCAATATTTCTAGCTGTTTTGACAACGCAAAATGAGCCTCTTTTTGACGGTTTTTTTGATAGTAAGCAATCTTGTGTTCACTTGATAGCTAATTAGTACTTAGTAATCGCTGTTACCACAATTACGGCTTCCTATTCCGTAGTTCAAATGGTAAAACACCTTACTGATAATCAGAAGGTTGGTGGCTCGAATCCCACCGGAATCGTTTTTAACTTTTTTCAAGTGACGACTAGTAATAACTACGCTTTTATCTACTGTTTTTCTTGAACGCTTCAAAAAATCTGAGTGATGTCATAATGCTCTCTCCTACGACTTCTGCAAAAACAGCAGTAGATAACAGCTGATGCTGCCTGTGAAAGTGAAATGATATGTATCAGTACTAACAGACCGATATAAATCTGCTTTTTCAAAATCCAATGGCAGTACAAAAATTACCATAAGTAACCAACGCCAAGAGGTATAAAAAAACATATCAAATATACCAAACTAAAATACTACAAACCAAATCTTAAAGAAATACAGTGTATGTCAAATTGACCAATTTGGTGTCAAAATATACCCGTAAGGCAACACTGTGAGTAATGTGTAACTGGTGCAACGCAAATATACGGCAAAATATACAATGTACCAGTCTGTTACTTGTAAATACAGTAGAATACTTGTGTTACACAATTGTCATATTGTACATACCAAATCTAAACTGTCCCTAATAAAATATATCATGCCACAATCACTGCATTATTCTAATAGTAGTTCTTTCAATATCCAAATTTCATGTTTACTTTAATTTTCATTTTCGTAATTTATGTAACAAACAATTTTTGTTGTGTAATTACAGGCATGCTGTTCTTCCGAGGTCAGAATACACGGTGGCATTTACACAATAAAAAAAGGTTGCGCACAGGCTCGGTCTTGTAAAGTGCAAAAAAAGCAAAATGAATTGCTCGCTATTGAAGAACCGCAACGCGCAGTCCGGCGGTGCAACGAAGGATTCGATGATTCAGTTTGCCACTATTGTTGCGATTTTGATCATTGCAACTTAGCTGAAAAACCGCAAATGAAAAGCAGAAGTATGTGTTTGTTACTTTTAAAAAGATATTTGTTTTGACATGCACCATCGTGGTAAAACAAACAACTAAAACTGCAATTGCAGAATAAATAAAAATAAGCTGTCCATGTAAAGGGGAAATTTGAAGAGAGAAAATTCGACAATTTTTTAATCCATTTATTTAGCTTTCGGGGAAATTTTTGGTCTTAAGTTGCATGAAATAGCTATGGTCGTAACTTATCATTTATTTCTTACATACAAATTAATGCATTATTTTGTTGCTTCGTGATAAAAACTTCGTTAATAAAATCAAAAGTTTATAAAGAAAGATATGACCTTTTTGTCCTCGTTCTTGGCTACTATTGCTATCCAATAATGATTTTTACTGCGCTATGCAAAGCCAATATTTCTTCATGATTTCAAAACGATATAATGTCAGTATGCAAGAGACATTACATGAATGGATTATGAACCCGTGATGAAATGGTGATGAAATATTTTGAAATGACCCGTGTTTTACCGGTAGCTAAAATTAGAATGTGGTTCAGATAGCAAAACACTCTTTGCTGCATGTAGAAGATTTGAATAAATATAAACACTACACGGTTATATTTAATTCTTGCTAATACTGCCACGTACTTTGATATGCACAAGCAAAAACGAATAGCTCACATAGAATCTAACAATACCTTTTAAAAAAAAGTTTACAGAATTAAATTGTGTTATCAATAACTTCAATGAAAAAAGTGTTTTTACGTTTTGAGTTATGCAAGAATAGGACGATTATTACTTGCGATAACGCGGCTTTATCTTGATTTTACGTTGGATTTATAAAGAAATAGTTTTCTGTTGTCGTCATGCCATTTTCATTACTTCAAAATCTAATCACAGCAATTATATGTTTCAAACAATACACTGGAGCAAATTACAATTTATAGTTCTACCAATTACAGATAAAATTCCACAAGCGTTAGCTTATTTACTGTTGTTGTTTCAAGCTCTGTAAATTGTTGCAATTTCATGCACTTCTAGACTACTTTCAAAAATGCAATTGTCGTTTATAAGAAGCACTGTGAATAAAGTATTTACTTTGTTTCCTTTTCATTTTCTTTCTACGCATCAAAAATAATTGTGCGAATTAAAAAATTTGTCGCGTAACTTATTATCAAAATCAATTTGTCTTATTTAAAAATCATCGGTTGTACACAATTCGCAGAAAAAAAGATACTCAAAGCGAAAAAACTTTCAGCTAATCCTGATAGGTTGCTCATTGTTGAAAAACAGAACAGCACACAATATTCATTTGATATTTGCTTTTACCTTCAATTTAGCGGCGCCACAGCTTGCTTTCATCTTCAACGTTGCTCTCTTCACCGTTTTCTTTTTATTTCCTCGATGAGCGAAGCCTTGCTCCTAGTCTAAATCTGATAAACCAGATCCAGGTATTACGCCACTTTTAAGAAAAATAGCAAAAGTTTTTTGACCTCTGGAGCAATTGTACACAGCAGAGCTCTCGGTTTCTTTTGACGTCCCTTCAAAAGAAGGATTTTATTAGTCTTTTTTTGATTTGTTGTAATCAAAGAACGGAATTACATAATTTATTTGTATAAAATAAGATTAGTTATAAATTGCAGACAAATTCATTTCGTGTAGTTTAGAATGCAAAATATATTTGAAAATTGAAAAACGTGCATAACAACAATATCATTTAGATGAAATAAAATTTCTGAAAAAATATCGCCTCCTTTCAAATGTTTTTGGAAGGCACTTAATTCACTCCAATTTTTCCACATCTTTTTTGATTACCTCTGTTTCTTCCTTATGTTTTTCGCTAGTGGAGATCGCTTGCTTGTAAAAGCAAGAAAATTGCAGCAGCCAGAGTAGGTGTCGTAATAAGGGAGTTGATAATGTCATCATGACATCTGATCAAAGCTAGTTTATAAAAACTTTTGGCTCAAACGAAAGCCTACAACTCACTCAGCAAATTGCAAGGGACTGGTGCCATTTAATCAAGTAAGATGACGTCAAAATTAGCATTTTTTGCAGAATTTATTTTCTTTCTTTTTTTGAAAGTAATATTTGTAAAAACGCGTTTAAAAACTTTTCCGAAGAATGTAAAGCAGCTGCTTTCGATAAAAAATTTCGCAATTATTTGAGCTTTATTAGCATTTTTTTCTTAAGTTTACTTTTTTTCTTAAATGTTTCGGATATCGCTCTGTCTTGTGCTAATGATAAGTAAAACTGTAACGCTTTGTAATATTACTTCAGCAAAAACGACAGAACCTATAGTTAGTATCCTTCACCATTTTCAAAGCAAGCAAAAGGAAAGCCAGTAACTGATATACTGCCTGTTGTCAATATTAACAAGCTATATTTATCATATTTTCAAACAAATTGAAGATCATTTATCATTCAAGCAGAATATGATGCGTATACCAATCTAAAGAGTAGAAAACTAGCCGGGACTGCCGGTATCCCCCCGCAGGGCTGCCAATCAATTGTGACACGTTCGAAATATCGGTTCAGCCGGCTGCGCCCGCTTCACCCGAACAACATATCTGAGAACAACAACAAAAAGTGGTATAAATGGTTGCATTGTATTTAAGCCCTTAATCTCTATCATCATACTTTGAATCAAGATTGCTGTCATTCACCAACTCTCCATCATTTCACAAATTCTACCCGTTTTCACATTAGGTAAATGGGCACAAAATTAAAGTTTGAAATGGGCGTAGTGATGGTTTTTTGTTTTACAACTTCAAGTTATTTGGTGATAAGCTTATTTGACGACTTGGCGCAACCCCATTGTAAGAATATTTGCAACACCAAGTTCCTATGCTGCACCTATGTGCCTTGTTCCCGAAATAGAGCAAAAGGGCCAATACCTCCTCCCAAAATGTCTTGCATCCAATCAACCGGTTGGCCTAACAATCCATTTCTTTGAAAAACTTTTTCTCCAAAAGTACGATTGCATATTTAATGACTACGATTTCACACAGACCTACTGACATGTTTTTTGTCTTGATTTTTTCTCAATCTTTGGATTTCATAAAGAATCCTCAAAATACCGATCTCTCTGCTGACAAATTAAGACTCTGCTCAGATACAAATAGCGATTGATTTCACAGGCTTTCATGTCTTCATTTAACTAAGTGCATAGGACAATAAATACATAGTTGTGTGAAACTGAGGTGATTGATGTGTTTACAGGAATTAAGCTATGAAATAATAGGCCTACCACTTACAATTTTTTCGTAATTGCAGACCTAGTCATAAAACGTAAGTCTCTCGCTGCACCTATGTTTCTTGCTTCCGGCATAGCCGCAGCTAGGGGAAAGCAAACTGACCTGGAGTGCAGAGTCCAGCATCAACAGTAAAGTTGATTGCAATTAGTTAGGTTATGGCTCAAGTGAACAAGCCACCGGTCAGCTTTTTGTGCTGGAGGAGAAGTTGATTTTTTATGAATCCTTCAAGATTTTACGTTAAAACTCGGTATTAATTCCACTTTACTAAAGGTGATAAATTGTCTTAAAGGTGCAGAGTACTCAGGCGCGTGACATGACTGTAATACAGAGGTATTCTGACTTGGAGTCCACCTACATTGCAGTTGTTATAATCTTCATACTTGCCATTGTCTCATCAACAAACCAGATTTAAACCGGTGTGTTAGTGCTGAAGTGTATCAATCTACTTTTAACTAGCAGCATATCATTACTAAGCTTTCTATTTACGCTTGCTTTTAAAATAATTGAGCACCCTAAGCACAGCTGTGGCCTGTTTTTTTCACTGAAATTGGACCAGGCAGCATTATGACGTTGCTTAAGATTATGACGAAACATGGCTTTTTTGTAGCGTTCAAGAAAACAAGGAGAAAGCATGCTTTGAAAAAACGCCTAAATACTTAATAGTTTGTTGAATTGTCGATAAAGCTGAATTTTTGGTTAGAGAATTGGTTTTATTGGAAGCACATTGTTAATATCTCGCGAAAAAGCTTTCAATTGCGTTTCTACGATCAGTATTTTTTAAGAGCATGGTGAAAACACATTTTACAATTAATCGGTAATCATGACGTCATCTTTGTTTGTAAAAGGATGAGGTTTCTTAACGTTGGTAACTTTCGTTTAAAAAATCGCTTTTCTCTTTTTAAGAATGCGAACAAAAAGATATCTTCAAATGTAACCTCTTCATGACGTCACTAGCTCCCCCTATGACAATTACCCAAGGGTAATGATCAATTGTGCCAGTTTCAGATTAGTACACCCATTTGTTGGACGAGTTAAAACACACAGACGTACAGATACACTCACACACACACATACACACGAATTTGAGTTTTATAGTATAGGTCAGTAAGGTCCAACTGTGGGCCCACCGTCTAATTTTGGCCCGCGAATAATTACGATAGGGTTGCCATGCATCCCAAAAATTCCGGACATGTCCGGAAATAATATGGCTGTCCGAAAAATAAATTTTTAGTTTCTAATGGCCCGCTATAAAATTAAGTTGAACCGCACTGATAATGATTAATGAGAGGTGAATAAGAAAACAACGCGCGGGTGTGAAATCGAAGCTTGGACCACATTTCTTTTAACCGGACACAAATGTACAAAACTCGGGGATAGGCATGGCCTTTTTCGCCTTTTCTTGACTACAGTTATTGCGGAACCAGGAAAAAACGCATTCAGGGACTTGAAGTCACAAATTCAATTACGAAAAAGGAGATCCTATCAACTTGGGAAATAAACCTACCGCGTTAATAGTTTATTTCTTTAATCATAAAAACGATCACTTTAATCATAAAAAAATCCCTATTTTGGCGTCTATCTCTAATTTTAACCCTGTTTCGTCGTACTTTATTCGTTGATTTATTTGTTTAAAATTCGTTAAAATTCCAGTCAATTGTTATGCTTATTGATTTTAAGATGCAAAATCTATTTTTGCAATATCAAAATTTTATGGTGAAATTTGATCGTTCTGAAATGTTTTTTGTGACTATGTAAAAGATAGTTTTTTTCTAGTTTTGATTCAAAAGGTGGATGGGAGTAGGGGCATAGTTTATTTAATGTAAAGTTTGAGTGGAAATTGAAAAAAAGCAATGCACCAGCGTGAAATAGCACAGTAGAGGGTAAAATGCTTTGTTTGAAAATAGGTCATTAGGCGTACCCGGATCCGGTTCAAGTCCACTTGTTAGAAATACAGACCTGTCATGCTAAAAAACCACAAAGAAATGGGTCAGAGTAACAGAAGAGGTCAGGCGTTTATTGAGTTAAACTAAGTCAGCTGATTTTACTGTGTACCACAAAATCTATTGGCAATAACTTGCACAAAGTATTCTTAAGCTGTCATTCTAAGACCCTCACTCCAATTGTGTATTACGCAATTTACCAGCATGTGGTAGAGGAATAAGCTGGCGCAGCCGATTGAACAAATGTTTTTCATCTATCTGGACACTAGTGATGGGGCCCTGCAGGCGACCCCGGCAAACCCGTTAGAAGGTATGACACATATTCAAATGAAATGACGTATATGTAGGATAAAAGAAAAACAACAAACCGTGAATAATAAACAGCCTTATACAATATTTTACAATACAAAATGACCTTTTATAAATAATGGTATTTTGAATCAAGTTTAAATTCTTAAAGAATACACAATTTTATGTAGATCATTGTAAATATGTACAACAAACATTAATAATAAAGTCTTTAGAAATGCTTTTACATAAGTGTTTTTCAATCAGTGCCCCACGTCATATTATTTTTCCGGGAGAGGGGGCCAGGTGTTCCGTGAAAAACAACTGTCCATCAAAACCAAAAAAGATTTAAATTGCCAGTAAAGTCAAATTTTTGTTTTAAATTTTTTTTGGTAAAGCTTGATTGCCACATACTAATACTGTATCATTTGTCCCCCTTTTCCCAAAGTTTCAGCAAAAATTATTTGTTTGACTTACTTTCTTGTACGTTTTTAACTACTTCTTGCTGGAAATGTCATCATTGGTTGCATTCTAGGTGAGTCTTGCGTCCGATTTTTACCGTTTTGCCGTGCCTGTTGGTGGTTGGCTGAAGAAGGTTTCAATCTCGAACCCATGGGATGCCAGTGCGATTCTTTGTGTGAAATACAAAATAATTGTTGTTCCGACTATCGTGAAGTGTGTACAGGTAGCCTAAGTTTAATGGTCTATTAAATTTGTAAGAATGATTTGTGTTTTGCCAGTTTACCCTGGTATAACAAAATAAAAAATTTTACAAATTGCGCAGAGCATATGAGTTTCACTTTACAACTTTATCTCCAATATTTTTAGAGGCCATGTAGATGCAAAAGTGCTATATAGCATAACGATAGCAGCATAAGTTTACCACGTTATGCCTTTTCCGTTAACATAGTCAATTGGGAATAGCAAGGTATTTCAATAAATAAGTTTAAAGTGCTTGCAAACATTTCTTTGCCAGTTTTTTTTATTAGAAAATCTTTAGTGATAAAAGTTGGCAAGTTTCCGTCATAAGCTAAAATTGAATATAATACCTTGCATGTTTTTGGTAGTTTATTTTGCTTATTCACTTATCTACTGTATATTAATATATTCCCTTTCAATTTTCCATCTAATCCCCACTTTCGTTTTCGTAGGTAGGCCTAATTGCTTTTTTTTATTAAAGAATGCAAATGCTTGAAAGTAAAATGTTCACCAAATTTTGCCGTTATTCTTTTACAAAGAAAGTCGGGAAAAATTAAATTTCGTATTTATGTTCTCATAAAGGTTTGAATTTTGCCCCCTTGGCCCTTTCGTTGTACACGAAGGCGATGAAGGTCGCATATGATGCATGCTTTCCATTTTTTTAATCACTTTGCTTTTGCTTAATTCGATATCGGTTGTTCGAAACGAAAATAGAACTTGCCAGTTTTTTCTCCACGCTATTGTTTTAGTGTTAAGCGTCAAGCAAGGAAGCAATAAATGCAGTTTTCAACGTCTCTGCGGTATTGACTTGACAAGAGAATCAGACCCAAATCTTACCAACTGCAAAGCGGACACTTTGATCGCCACACGATCGTGCCATGTGTGACATCACACATGTGATTTGTGTTCTTATGCTACAACGTGTGTAATATCACAACTTATTGATGTAAAACAAAGCCGTAAATCGGTAGTGGAAACCAAGTTGTAGGGTGAGGCGCACAACTCATGATACTGATGGCATATCTGCTGACAGTTGAATAACGCTGATCAGCATTTATGCCGCGATGCTACAATGTTCTAATTTTAATTCATGGTATTTTATTAACGCCGCTTATAAGCATTCTTGAAAAGTTGAACGCTTTTGGTCTTATGATTGTATAGCTTGTCATCTAACCCTAATTAGCAACCACGAAGTCTGTGATGAAAATGTCTCTATCCAGCTATTTAAGATTGCGTAAATAGCATTTTATATGTGGGCACGATTTTAAAAATGATGTGTGGTGTCAACCACTTTGCCATTTTCTTTCTGGACACGATTTGGGGCGTGTCATTCTTTAACATTTGCCATATGAAATATGCTCTTAAAAGTTATAAATTTTTACCGGGGGTCACGGGAGTATAATGTTTCAGTCGAAATTTATTCTAATTGCAACGACGTTAGAACAGTAAGTTATGTCGTTATCATTAGTCAGTATTTGTAGAAATAACTTTGAGTACTGTCCTATAAACACGTTTATCATTAGAAATATCCTTCAGCAACCATTTTTTTGGAAACATGTTGCTTGAGTGCCATCTCATGAAGAGTGCCACCCGGGTGAATTGCACTCCTTCTCTCCTCTTGTCACGCCACTGCTTTGAGCATATAAAAATGAATGAGTAACCACCAATTTCTAAATTACTTTTTTACAGTAGCATCATAAGTGCTATATAAGAAATATTTGAAAAACATGTAGACTCGAACGATTATCAAATGAATGCACTTAGCCCACGTTGATATCTTTTGTTTATACTTGATTACTACAAAACAATACCACATCACAACATATAATAAGGAATGTTCAAAAAAATTGATACTCAGTACAAGGTAGACGGATGTTTGGCACTTGAACATACAAAATCATACAGAGCATTAGAAACTGAAAATATGCTACTTGTTAGGTCATAACGTTGACCACATTTTTTTCAAACCACTCAAAAAATGCAACTCAAATTAAATTACTTCCCCCGCTAGCCTCCCGGAAACATTTATGTGAGGTTCTTTCATATCAATACACAATTTGAAGGGTTCCTTAGTATACATAATAGTAGTTGCAGCTCTGAAAACTATTCTTGCAATATTAGTGGGTAGTTGCGAAAATGATATCGCAAAAATTCAATGCCCAACTATTGAATGGCTATACGGGAAGATGGGGCGAGAAGTCACAAAACTTACAAATTTAGCTACCTACACTTAACACATGTGTTTATCATAAAAAATTTTCGTTTCTAAAATATACGATAGTCTTGAACTTACATACTAGACGAAGAAATAGTACCTGTTTTATTTAGTTGTGTTCCTTATCAAAAATTTTTTAACATTTTGTGTTCGTTGTCAGGCGAGACCTTTTGTCGCCACCTTGGGACAACTTGCCACAACGCTTGGGATAAATTGTCGCGCTATTTGTACGACAAAATTTTTAATAACAATGAAAATATTAAGACATATAAGGTACAAATAAATGCCAATATTTTAGCAAATATTTATTTCAAAGTCTAGTGGCAGACTGCCTAAATTTTATAGCTCACTAGCGTGGTCCGCCGGCGTTGCCCGGCAGGGGTACCAGTCAGTTATGTCGAGTTTCTTACACCGGTTCAGCCGGCTTCAACTAAATTGTATTGAATATGAGGACTACTACTTGCTACTTTTTCGCAATTGTATGCCTATCAATACCACCAAAGCCTCTGGTTGGGCGCATGTTTCTCGGTGCTAGCATAAACGCAGCCATGCAAAGAGCAAACTAACCCAAAATGTAACTCTTGTGGTTAAGTTATTGCAACCGCAGGGTTCTCAACAATAATGTCGAGGTTAAGAATGTTAAATCAGCTGGCTGCGCCGGCTTCACATAATTGCAAAGAAAATTGCTTAAACGTTTCATATGTAGCGGGACAATAATATTTTGTTGCAAAAGATAAAACAAAACCATCTTTGTTCCCTTTCTTTTTGTAGGGGTCCACGAATGTTTTGCTTGGAGTTGGCTACTTTTCAAAATTTTTAGAAACTTTAGTTTGAAATGAGTCGTTTTGGAAAATTTTAATGGATAATGCAAACGAATCATGCTTTTGAAAACAAACCATAAAATTTGCTACAGAATTTAATTTTTCTAGAAATTTCAAATGTGCACAGCTCAGGCACCAAAATTTTGAATGTTTTACCGATAGGCTACAATTTAAAGTTTTTAGAGATTCATGTTGTGATAATTCTTTTTGCAAATTTAGATAAATAATGGCAAAGAAGCATGCTATAATAGAAAATAGTCAAAATGTTTCAAAAAACCAATTTTTTTATAAAAATTGGTAGTTACTTAGGTGTAGTAGATAAGTTTTTTAACTAAAAATGAAAGATCGCTTATGGCAACCAACTTCTGATCAGCCGTTATAAATTAATCCTTAGCTTTAACTAATTGAAATTACATATTGCTGGAAAGAAAATTTCCTTAGCTTTCAAACGACACTAATTGCTAGTACTTTATCATAATCTTTGCATATTAAACTTAACTGTTTATACTCGGCTTACCACTTTTTTCAAGGGGGTAAAAAGTTATGCTACAAATGTTAAAGTTCAGTTGCTTTAGTAAAAAACTAACAGTAAAAATACATGTATATTATCGGAATTGCCTTGAAATCAACTTTAATTTGTTAAATGAATTTTGAAAATTGGTTGAGAAATGAGGCCAGAAATCAGGTTTTTAGTAAACCGATTTTTTAAAAATGTTGCAATTTTTGAAAACATTGTCATACGATGATGTCTGGCAGCGAAAGAGTGAGCTGATCGTACCAGACGTATTATGACATCATAGACCGACTTTTTAGCCAGCAAAAAAAATGAGAAAAAGCATATATTGACGGTTTAAATTGCTTCAGTAAAGAATCTTTTGATGCATCGTCAATTGAGGTTGAATTGTTCTGGGGTTATTTTTATTTAGAGCACCTCGTTAATAACTCCCAAAAAAGCGTTTGATCGCATTTCTACAACCAACAGTTTTTGACTAAATTGAGAAAACAAATTTAACATTTAGTGGTTAAATATGATGTCATGTGAGATCTTAAAGCAATGAAATTGGTGAAGTTGGTAAGTCGTGTTTCGGCTTTTGTTTACGCAGAAAATTGTTTTCCTAAATGAAGAAATGCGAATTTTAAGAATTATCTTTAATTGCGACCTCATCATGACGTTACAAATCCTCTTATGACGCTCACCGCGGGATGATGATCAATCGTGTTGAGTTTGATGCTTGTACGTCCAGCAGTTTTGGAGGAGTTAAAACACACACACACACACAGACCAAATTGCGCTTTGTAGTATTAATTTTCTGATTGGTATAGAATGGATGAACATATTACAGCCTTCACTTTACTGCACATTGTAGGCAGAAAGGTCAGAGCAACAAAAAGTAAACAGTTTGTGATAGCATACCCCCAGGCACCTTTGTTTTTAAAACTCACATTCAGGTCAACATATTTTAGAATCGCAAATCACATGCTAAGCAATCTATCACAAATATACGTCACTATTTACCGAAGTAGAAATATTACGTATATCCAGTATTTGTTAATAATTTTACCACATCAAAATTCCTACGTGTTGTAATTCATCTTCGCCGGAAGACAAAACTTAGTCTACGTTTTTCTTTTTGTTCTGGTGCTAGAAACAAGATGGCCTACCGCTATACATTTTCAGATGTGAAATACCCGGATATTGCAACGTCAGCAAATAGCTCCCTTTACAAGTTAAGCTGAATAAGTGTTTGTGACAATTTATCCTTGTGACTTTTAGCCCTTCCTTGCCATACTATCGATATGTATACGTAGTTGAAAAAACGTTAACCAAATTGAATGCGATATCTATTTTTTATCCTGTGGTCACGGAAATACTTGATTGTACAAAACTAGAACATCTTTATGTTTCGATCTGCTTCGAAATTGCCTGTGTATTGCTAGTGTAGCACAAGCAGTGTGATCAAGCAATACAAATAGGAGTAATTTCTTTTTCTCAAGAGCCGAAAAATGTGGCCATCGTGAGGTTTAAACGCGCGACAAGTTGCGCCACCAACAACTCTGCGAATCACTTGATCACATTTCATAACAGCTCATTGTTATTGCAGGTGTTTTGCCCAAAGAATTAAAAAAAGAAGATAAATATGGAGGTGCAACTGGGGGGGAGTACAACAAGGTGTTGCCCAAAGGGGGAGGTCTGCCGGTTCTGCGATGCTTTGTATGTGATGAAGCATCTTCAAACAAAGAATGCAATGAAAACGGAAGAATAGAAGAGTGTCAATCTAATCAGGCACGTATAGTGATTTTGTATATTCACATATGTAGCACAAATTATTCTGTAAAAAGATAAAGTTTGTTTCTGCTAACGCATTCTACCAGTGCATATTAGCAAAATGGAAAACAAAGATTAAAGGCCACTATATCCCTTCCATTTATATATTCTACACGAGCTTGTTTGCAAAAGGGGAAACCTGATATTTAAGTTGACAGGGCTACTCTGCCTCACAAAAAAATAAACTTTTTATCAACCCACAACTTTATAACAAAAAAGATCTCTAGAGCTTTACTTGGATTCCAACCCCCAAAACGAAAACCTTGGTTGAATGTCTGCATGGTGCAGTGACTTTAGCCAGTTAACCAGACTTTAGCCAGTTTAGCCAGACTTTAGCAGTGACTTTAGCCAAAACTGCTTTGTAATTACAACTGCACTTTAGATTGGTTTGGCCGAATAAAAACAAACTAAAACTCCCTGCTTGCGAAGTCTGCCAAGAGAAAGCTATTTGAGTAAAAACGAAAATTGAAATATGCAAAATTTGATTTTGAAAAAAACCTGCTGCAAAACCAAGGTATTAGCTTCAAAATCTTTAAGCAACAGACACCGTCTTCACTGGCAAACGAATTTTTCAGAACAAGGCATTGAAAATTTGTTGGTGGCACAAAAATGTATTAAACAAAACACCGTCGTTTCAACAAGATGTTTCTGGTCTTGTAGTTCAACCAAGCAACATTTCATTGAATTTCTCGAATTCAAAACAAAAAGCAGCTCAATAAAACGTTGCTATTTTGTTTAAAAAAGTATTTTCCTGCGAAGATGTTTCTGCTTAACATGAGATTTACCTAGCAAATAGCTTTGTCATAATATTGATCCAAAATATTTTCAGCAGCATGAACGTTGCTTGACTTTGCTAATTTGACTTTGTATAACTTATAGAGATCGTGCGTGACTGAGGTTCGAACTAGGAGAGGTAGAAGACTCATTTCAAAGCGCTGTGAGCAAACCTCTGCCTGCAAGTCGCTCCAAAAATCCTCTTCAGGTTGTGGGAGTTTGGAGGGTGTTTGCTTTTCTTGTTGTGACGTTGATTATTGTAATGTTTTTGAAAAACCCCATTTTCGAAATTTAGGTAAGTTTAGTTTAATTTCTTTATTATTCAAGTCTTAGGACAGCTTTTACGGGGGCGTATATAGTTGCGATGTTCAGACCCACTTTGGAATTACCTGTACTTGGGGCACGCTGCTTTTCGACCACTAGAATTGCAGCCTATGATGGAGATCGTAAAGTGTCTTTTCCTAGGACGAAACGTTGCAGAAACCACACGGCCCTTATCCAATGCTTTTCTCTTATTTAAAGCAAAATTTCATCATTGTTTTTGGTTCTGTTGGACTAAGTTACAGTCGCCGATGCCGTGTGTCTACCGTTAATTATATGATTTTAAATCAGAAATTTGTTAAAATATATGTCATTAAACGTTGGATCTCTTTTTTAGGAATAATGATGGGGCTTGTAAAATTTGAACACTGCATCATGAGACGTAAATTCCACAACATTTTCATTTTGCCATCGCAGTTTGCAGCCAGATCCGAGAATTCTTCCCAAAATTTTTCTTACTTTCTTTTACCATTTAATTTCAGAGGGATCGTGCCTCACCACTTTTCCAGGATTTCCAATGTGCAAAAGACGCTCCATGGCCCTGTGTGACGCAAACAATCCTCATTGTGCGGGGTCAAGATGCAAATGCGACTCAATGTGCAAGCTTTATAACGATTGCTGTGCAGATTACGATGAACTATGTGCAAGTGAGATTGATTTGAATAAGTTTGTAAAATTAATGTGGCCTTCGTATTGTCGACTTTATAGCTTTCTTATAAACAGCAAAGGCCACAAACGTCATCCTTTGGAAAAACAAAAGCATGTTAGAAATCGTAGTTGTTGAACGCAAAAGCAAAGCTTCACTTAGTCGGCTTTGAAAATGAAGATAGAGCCACCACATTTCCGAAACAAAAAAGAAGAACAAAATCTTAGGATCGTGTTCCGGGTGATATTAGTCTGTTTCTCAACTAAAAGACCTTTTTTTAGGAAGTCAACCATTTAAAGGCAATTTTTTGCCCAATGTTATCACGCAGACCTTTTATAATTGCTTTTCCAACTTGAAGACCCTTTTTAGGGAGGAAGGAGGCAGAATTTAACTTTTCGGGTGTCCCGACAATTCAAAGTCGACAATTTAAAGTCGACAATTCAAAGTCGACGATTCACTGTTTTGAGCGACGGGCCATTTTTACTTTCAAAAAAATCTCGCGGGCCAAAATTTAGCGAAGTGCCATAGTTACATACACGTTATTTAATTGACTTTAAATTGCTGACTTTGAATTTCCGACTTTGAATTCTCACAGAACCAACTTTTCGAAAGCAGTTTTTTGCTCATGTAGCTCAATAATTCCGATATCACAACTATTTTGTGGGATTTAGATTGAAATTTTTGATGAATTGCAAAAGGAGTTTATTTAAATATTTTTTGGTGTTCTCGAAGGATAATTTCTTTTCTTGCAAAAGAAGGACGTCCGGTAGCTCTAAAATCATCAGGAATTAATAGAAGGGTTTTTGTTATGGATGATGTAGACTGGCTTTATAGATGAATATAAATAACAAACGAAATATTTATTGGTAATACAGTACCAGAATACGAAAATGAGGCGTGGATTTTTCAATCGATAAGCCAACCTCCTCCCTGCATCGAGCCTGGAACTAGTGCTGGCATCGATGAAAACAACCGCGACTGGGAATCAACAGATTTTGATCGTGAACTTTTCGTGATTCTCCAAGATCCGTTGTTGATAGAAACGTTCCCTTCCCTTATTCAAGAAATGAAACGGGAAAAAGTAGAAAGGATTACAATGCTCTTGGAAGAAAGAAGAAAAAGTAATTTTTCTTTAGCAAACAAAAATGACAATATTACACAAGCTCAAAATGCCAGCGCACTCAACTAAACCTGTTTTGAGTTTTGACTTCTTTCGATCTTGCCCATACAGAGCCTGTTTGTTGCAGTTGTTATTTTTTCTATCAAATGCTTTGTCATAAGATGTAACTTACGTTTAATTATACTTTAAATAATTTATAGTGTAAATATTGCTATGAACTATAACAGTCAAAAAAAAAATTAAATGCATGTTAGTAGTTTACTGTTGACATGGCGCAAGCGTTTAAATATTCCCACCAAAAATATACTGGATACAATATTTTGTGCCTTACTTTCTTGTTTAAAGATAATTCGTGTTGTCCATGGCGTCGGCAGAAAAAAATTGCGCTGATGGGGCAAATTGTATTTGCCAGGCTTTAGGCCAATGGGTAAATCTGTGATCGAAATTAACGTTAATTTTTAAAAAACTCCCCATCCTCAATTGGATAAAGTTTAGAAATTACAGAGAGCATGAGTCTTTCGCTTGCTGATTATTGTATTACTCTATTTTTATTTGCTTTTGAGGAGTCAAGCCGCAGTATAATCATAAAAAAAAGTACTAATAAACCAACAACATACTTGAAAAAATTAATTCTGTTTTATAAGCTCTGTTTTCATTACCAGCGTCAATAAGTTGAATGGAAGAATTATTTCGTCGTTCGCATGCAATCAACAAATGCCAAACATTCTAAAACAGTTCAACATCAACTTTGGCTCTATAAAGTGAAATCAAATTCCTTTTGTTTGTGGTAAAGTTGTTTCCTAACAACCGTTATACCATAAAAAGTAAGAAAATTAAAATCTCATCCACGTAAAAAATGTAAAACTTTAATACTTGAAAAATTTATTAGATTTGACACAAAAATTTTATTGTCAATATAATAGCGCAGTGGTCTATCAATTTTATGCTGAAAATTAAGAATAGATATTTACTAGTGGTGTTCTTTAAAGGCCAATTACGCAAACTGACAATCACAACTTACACGCTTTACATGCAGTTTCGCATTTCTAACAAGCTATGTGAGGGTGTGGTCAGAAATATTTTTTGAGGAAAAGAGCTTGCTTTGAAGTTTTTTTTACAGAAAAAAGAAGGTTCTTACTGATTTTTGTTGTGAGATTTAAGTATTGCCTCTCACTCAATTTTCAGGTGCTTTTAAAATGGTCTCGATTTATTTTTCAGGTGTACTCTAAAAAACAGATAGCATTGTGCCTATCGACATCCCTAACTATGTTTCGGAGACTATCTCCACAAGAGAATCTTACAAAAAGGCTTTTACGATATTTTATTTGTTATAAACTTCACTTGGCAACTGGCATAGTCGTAAATGGCTATTAGTGGTTAATATGGCGTTTCATGGCTTTAATGATCCCATGGCAGTGGATATAAACCACAAAATGACTTTCTTGTTACATCCTTAAAAAACATTCTTTACCAAACTTTTTCCTGCTCGGTTGCACTGCTCGCGATGGACATACATTGCGTCATCAGTTGTATCAGTGACTGCGAAGCGGGTCTCAACCACTATCTACAACCGACAAAAAGTTTTCCCTTCACCCGCAGATGAAACTGTATAACTCTACTCAACTGGGCTGTGCTACAAAACCACATTCAAACTGCGGTGATGTATCGGTTGGAACGTTCTCTTTGCAGTCAATAAGCATAAAACTAATTCCCTTGTTGACTCATGCCAGAGACAGCAAAATTGGTATGCACAGATTCTCTACTTGACGATTTGCTAGAAAGGGATAGTGAGAATAAAAATCAGGCAAGCTTGCTTGCAGGGTACTTCGATTTTGAACACTTAACGAGAAATCCCTATCTTTATGTAGCAGACATGCTGGGAGTGGGAGCGAGCAGTTCATCCGTCGCGATGGCCCAGTTTGAATAAAGACTTGCACACAAAGCACAAGCTCACACGCATGAATAAACATTCAAACACACAACAGACGTCCCAGTCAAGTGGTACCTTAATGCATGTAAAACGGACAACAAAAATTATTAGCTACTTAACAAATACTCATGTTTGTAAACACTACATCAAAATCTTTGATGGCGTTTTTCTTGTTGGCATTCTACAAGGTAAGACAATGAAATATTTGGTGTTTTAACCTACAGATTCTTTGCAGTACCTGCTAGACCACTAATTTTGGAGGAACACTATGCCAAGCTCCCTTCGATAACAAAACAAAAAGTTCAGTTTGAGGTGCATTTACAAGAACCAGCAGGCGAGGAGATCAATGCTGATTTACAAAAAAAGAAAAATGATCATCTCTTTAAAAATAGAAGCAAAAGGCTCCCCCCAAAAGTTGATCTCAAAAAAATTACAAGTTTTAAATACGAATGAAAAAGCTTCTACAACAAGTTAATCTCCCAAAAAAGTCCATCATGTCCTCTTTCCAATATTTTTCTACGACACTGGCTATAATGAAAAATCCATAGATATTAAAAATAACAGATTTTGTTACTTTCTATTTAACGTAAATTCATAAACTTTTGCGCTTGTGGATGCCAGTTTCAGTTCATTTTGTCCACTATTTCCCATTTTTTCCATTAAGCTTCTTACTTTTCTCTGCTTGCGTGATGCCAGCCTTCACCGAGGACCGTCATATGGCTCCTTGCAAAGCTTTTTTTGTGTGCAATCGACAGATCAGTGCCGTATGTCCTCTGGTCACGTTTCATACATATTTAGAGCCCAGGGTAGGTTTCCCCATTAGCCTGATTTAGTAGTCGCCAATTTTAAAAATAGGATACTTTTTGAAATGCGATAATTGTCCGTGCGGCTGTCATGCCCTATCCAGCGTAAACAAAGCAAACCCTAAAAATAATCAGTACCTTGCCAAACCCCGCACGTTTTTTTGATAATATGTTCCTCTCAGATACTTCAAAGAAGTATTTTAGAAGCAGCGTTACTAAAAAAGCACTGGTGGGAGTAAAGGTCCACGCTTCTCTAGCATGGAAGTGGTATGGTTTGTACAAAGATTTAGTTTACTTTTGTTTTGGTGTCAATTGCAAATAAGTTGTTATCCCACACTTTTTTTTGAGAGGCTGGTTGTTGCGGTTGCTGCCTTGGCAGTTTGTACATTGAGTTCAGCTTTTAAAGAGTGAGTGATGAAAATGACAAAGCCAAGATAGGTAGAGCTGTCGGCAACTTTAAGTACATGATTGATAGAGCAAATAAGAAAGACAAAACTGATATCTTGGCCCAAAAGTATTTTTTTAGGCTGATCAAAAACCAAGCAAGGTTCAAGCACTGACAGAGAAAGCCACATGTCGTTATAATGCTTTTTAGCTATGAGCATGCAGCAAGCGCAGCATTGGTAGCGAAGGGCATTTTCGCGATGAAAACTTTGCGTAACTCTATCTTTAAGCCAAAAGGGTTTTAAAAAAAGCAAAGCTCAAAAATGCTGAAAGTGTTTTTTCGGCCTAGAATCTAGTTACTCTAGTATATAAAGCGCAATTCTGTCTGTCTGTTTCAACTCCTCTGAAACTGCTATAGGTACAAGCATCAAACTTGGTACGATTGATCACCACCCCATGGTGAGTGTCATAAGAGTGTTGGTGACGTCATGGTGACGTCATAATCAAAAATAATTTCTTAGAATTGGCATTACTTGACAGAGGAGAATCGCTTTATGCTCAAACGAAAACCAGCTTCTGACTTACCTCATTACAAGAACTTTAATTTGTTTGGGGTCTAAAATGACGTCACAATCAACGTTTCATTGAACAATTTGTTTTTGTTCTTTCTCAAAAAGTACTCATCGCAGAAACGCGATTAAACGTTTTTTCAGAAGATATTAATAAGGTTCTTTGGACAAAAACAATTCTACAATAATTATTGCTTATTTGACAATGCTACGAGCACTTCTTTATTCAACACTTTAAGGGATAATGTAACACATATGTCACATGATTGTTGATTGTTATGCCATTATGACGTAATAACCATTTTTCTGAAATTCTTTGTAATTTCATTGTTAGCAAACAATCAATGAATTGTTTCAAATTTTATGAATCAGAATCTTATGATACTTAAAGGATTAAGAACTTCAAGCTATTCAAGCATTTTTTCTCTACTTCGCTTGCGCGCTTAAAACTGGCTCTGTGATGTCATAATATGTCCCGTACAATTAACACAAATTTTTGGCTACCGCAGATCACAATATGTTTTTAAAAATTGTAACCTTTTTGCAAAATCAGTTTACTAAAAAACTGATTTGTGACCTCATTTCTCCACCGATTTTCAAACTTTCTTCAACAAATTAAAGGTTATTTCAATGCGATTCCGACAGTGTATAATATGGAAAGTAATATTTGTTGATTTATTAAAAAACTTAACTTTAAGACATGTGGTGTAGCTTTTTACCGCTCCCCAAAAGTGGTAAGCTCAGTAAAAACAGGAAATTTTAATGCAACAACGTTATAGTAGGGTGCTAACAATTACTGTCTTTTGAAAGCTTAGGGAATTTGCTTTCCAGCATTATATGACTACAATTATTTAGGGTTAAGGATTAGTTCATAATGGCTGATCAAAAATTGGTTGCCTTACACCATGTTTCATTTTTAGTTGAACAATTATCCTACTTGACCTAACAAACTTGCAATTGTTGAATCAAAGTTAGTTCTATGGTACATTTTGACCACTTTTCCTCACAAGCATGGTTCTTTTGCATTATCTGATGACTAGGGCCATTTTGTTTTGACCTAAAAAATATATTTTTGACTTTATTTTAGCAAAATTTTGATTTTATTTTGACCTAACCGCTTTCGCCTATTATTTATGTCTTGTTGCACTTTTTTGATTAAAAATGTTTTATAATCCGCAATTTACATAAGTTTTTAAAGAAGAAGGTAGCCAACTTTAAACATTTTCTCAATCACTCAGTCTTGAAGTCAATGCAACAAAGCGACGCATGACGTCAAAACCTAGGATAACCAGCCATTGTGTGTACCGGTATCAATTAGTGTGTAATACAAAAAATGCGTTGTTATCGCAACTGTACTGTACATTAACAGTCTTTCTATGATGTTTTTAACGAAAGCCACACAGTATAATTACCAGGACTTTTTATTATAATACAGCATCATATATTTTTTTATGTTCTTAACATCAAAATTTCTGTCTTTTCTCAGTAATTTATTGAGCATAGAAAACGACCTCTCAACAGCAGCAGAGGTTGGCTGGGCTTTTTGCAATAGTGCGTAGCTTGTTGAGTCAATTGTCAAGTTGGTACAGTTTATTATTGTTTTTAGATCAGAGTTGGATAGTCGTTTTTTAATGTAATTTTTAATTGCGCACGGATCATTATCGAATTGCATATTCTTCAGCAGTCCGTATGCCTTGGTTATCGTGCATCACTTCCTTCTAAGAACTCTACGTTGGCTGCTAGAGTCCGGTATTGATTTATTTTAACCAAATCCGGCACCAAATCTTCCACATTGATAACGTCTTTTGCTCAGCTGACTAAGAGGCCTGCACTTGTCCAATTGTTGACAATGGTACGAACAGCTGGAAGGTTCGCACTGTAATATAAGGCAGCTCTAAGCCAAGTTGCCCATCTTGTAATTACAGGGTCAGGAGCAGATGGCAGACCAGCATCATGAAAATCTTTCTTGCGATCTTTGTTTTTGATTGTTGCTGCCTTGATCGTTGCTATTATTTCATCAATATTTTTAAAATGAGCACGCACACACATAGCGCAGTTATGTAGTAAGTGCGCAACGCAGGTGACATGTATCAAAGAAGGGTATAATTCCTTTAATGTCTTTCCAGCCAAAGACATGTACCGAGCAGCATCAGTCAAGAACAATGAAACATTCTCGCCTTTTATTTCAAGTTGTCGCAATATGTCATCCACAGTGTGCAGAATAATACTGCTATTAACATTGCTACCGCTGTCAAGTGGATGGCAATCAACGATGAATGTCTGATTTGGGGCATCTAAGCTGCCCACAAGCACACTAATATACTTTTGTTTAGCAATCTCTGCTTCATCCACAATTAAAAAATTTTTTGTCACGAAGTAATTCTTGAATTTGTTCTTCTTTTTGGGATGCTAATTTAGCAACACATGCCCGGGCTGCAGTCTCCGAAGGCAATAATTTTCCCATTGTAGCAAACAGAGATTTTAAAGAAGAATGGTTCATCAGTACTCTGCGAAGCCGAATCACTCGTGAATGAGTGGCGGTTGTCGCAGGTGCACTAAGTCTAACAACTATTAGAACATAACTAAAAACCACATCACACGTTGTCTTCGTTGTTTCGCAAACCTAAAGATGTTATTAATTTTGAACAAAAGCGTGGTTTGGTGTATCAAATTTCTTGCCGGGATTGCAATGCTGTGTATGTAGGTGAAACAGGACGTAGTGTTAGAACCAGAAAACGGGAACATGTTGATGCGGTCAAGACTTTTAACACTAAAAAGTCAGCGCTGAGTCAACATGTTATGGAATCCGATCATAGAATAGATTGGGATAATGTCAAAATTCTGAAGTCAGAACCACATGCATACAGACGTCGCGTTGCGGAAAGTTTTTTGATAAATCAAAAGGCTTGTTCATGTAATGTTATTAATCGCAATGATGGTGCGAATTTTCCGACTGTTTATAGTGTGTTCGTCTCCAATAAGTAATGTCTTATGTTTCTCACAACACTTTTCACTTGGCCACTCCTGTATCTGTGATGTAACAATGTTTTTGTTATTACGTGATTGCCTGCCCTGTTGATAAATAATTTTTAGTGTTTAGTAATACAGGTAGTCTTTGTAATTTTATGTTGTACAGTTTGTATGTCACATTATTTACATCTACCGTGTTCTGAAGAAGCTCCCCGGTAACTAAGGGGAGCGAAACGTTAAATTTGAATACAAAATTTGTCGAAAGAACGAAGTGATCTGATTGAAATAACTGTTAGAACAATAGTGCTGTCACAGCCTAGTGGTCAGTTTATGAAGTAGGATATCTGCAGCTAAGAATGAAGAGACAACCTGTTCGTTGAAGCTTACTTGATCGAGTTGTAAAAAGGTTTGCTTACTTTGGGGTTTGCTCTTCGTCTCGAATTTTCTTTGGTGTTGCTTACTTTTTCGGTGGCTTTCCATAAAAAACTTTTTGTCGCATTTGACTAACACGTCGCAAAGGTTGCATCGCAAGTCGCGGGCAGGAGTTGCCGAAAACTCATCCTGAATATTCCTGGCAAATTTGCCTAACTTTCGCTGTAGAAGATTTGGCTTGTTTAGGCATTCTTTGCTTTGCAAGCTACGACTTAAAAAGATCACGTGTACAGAGCGCAAAGGTTTTATAGGAATAGATTAATTGTCTAACAATTATGTGTTTATGCATCAACAATGACAATTTGATGCATAATAAGTGCTATTTCGTTCTCAATTACCGCACGCATTTTTACCATTGCAACTATTTGAGAAGTTTAAAATGAAATAAAACTGCGCATAAAATTTTGATAGCAGCTGAAAAATTCAAAAAAAAAATCTAAATTTGTTCGTTTTTGTAAGAAAATTTTTGATGAAGACAATTTTGACAAGTTTTGACTTTATGCAAAATTTTGACTTTATTTTGACTTATAAGATGTACCAAAACAGACTCCTGAACACCTGAAACGAACGTTAGTACACGTTTGATCATGTAACAAGGTCCTGAAAAAATTTTGACTTTATTGGGCCCTACTGATGACGTTCTCAAAAATACTCATCAAAAACTGAAGTCTGTAAATATTTATAAAATATAGTCTACCAGTCAAAAAAACGCAAAATTTTGTTGCCTACATTTTACAAAATTCCAATTCCTAGAAAAACTAAGTCCTTTAGTACATCTTGGCTCTTCTTTCTTGATAGCATGGATCTTTGGCATTATCCATCAAAACATTCAAAAAGATTCATCGAAAAATGAAGTCTACAAACTTTATTGTTGCCTACTCCAAGCAAAACACTTGGTGATCACCCAAGAAAAAAACGAAAGAGTAAAGACGGTCCTTTCTTATGGTTTGCAGCAAAATGTAAGTCTCAAGTAGCATATGATCTAAATGTTGAAACAATTTCCTTTGCTATTGGGTGAGGCTGCCACAGCAGCCAGCTGATTTGATATTCTTAAGCTCGACATTATTAATGGGGGCTCCCGCTACTGCTACAACTCAACTGTGAGTGCTTCATTTCGAATTAGTTTGCTCTTTGCATGGCGGCGTTTATGCCAGGGCCAAGGAACATGCACGCAGTCAGAGACGTTACTTCATATTAATTTACGTACAGTAACGAAAAAGTGGTTAGTAGCGATCCTAATAATAATGGCTCAAAACGCATTGCGAGGTCATAATGTTAAATGCCATCACAATGCTTACCACTTCATAGTGAGAACAGCAGTAGGCAGCAAAATTATTCATAACATTTTGATAGCAAACATAAATGGTAAAGCCCATTACTGATATTTATAATTGCAAGGATATCGATACAAAACATTAATCTTCATTTAGAAGTAGGGAGGTCTGGATTAGGGGCAAAGTTAAATGTAATAAAATTCGAAGTTTAAGAAAAGATCAAAATTAAACAACAATTGCATCAATCTGTAACATTGGATTAAAAGGGAATGTTTTTGTTAGAAAAGAGTGTAATAAGCATCTATTGCAATTGGATATATGACTTGAACGAAAGGTAGGGCCCCTTTTTATGCCATGGCCGAATTAAAGCAAATAGCGCAGGCAAAAATCTTAATGCCACAAACATTACTCCAAAAAAGGGAATGTTGCTAAATCATTTCGTTGTTGCTCTTATAAATGTTTGTACTGCAAAGATGGCGCAAGTGCATTAATTGATACCTTTTAAATCGGCACAGGTGATAATGTGCCTTGCCGGGGTAAATCGCACCATACTTAGAAGAAAAATGTTTTCTATTTTGCTTGGTAATTGCTTTATAGAGCTACCGGAATCAAACCTAAAAATTTGGGAAAAGCAAGGACTTCTTTAATTTCTATGAGCATAACTAAGCAAGGAAAAACGAATATGAATCTGTCGCCGAATACGGTTAAGTCACCCGCCCTGTACCCTAGTGACCGGCAGATGACAATTCGACGACTAGAAGATTAGCTCGGTAGAGTTCAACGGCTACCTTTTATGCCTTGTCCTTCGGCCTAAGGACTTACGCTTGAAAAGCTAGGTTGGTAGCCCACTCTTTTACAACACAACTCCATTAATATACAAGCTTTCGCACATAGACAATCACCGACACCACACTGTAGCAGCCGATAGTCCCCCTTCCTTACAGTTATGCTTGGTCCTTGCTTTCTAATTCTTCTCCCTTCTTTTCTTTCTTCTCTATTCTGTTGTCTGTTTGCTTTTGTCTCTCTCTGTTTTCAAAATGACTTACTCGTATATATACTTCCCATTCGTACGTAACCGAAATAAAGTTTCCAAATATTTTAGCCAATCAAAATTACTAGAAACTAAAAATTAACAAGAAAAGATTTGAAAACGGGGTAATACCGGAAACTGCTACCCCAAAAAACAACCAATAAAACGCATATAAAACAAATCAGAAAAGGTTTGTCTACGGGGAGAGTACAGGAAATTGCTACCAATAAAATTGCTTTGAAAATAAAATAAACAAGCGACGGTTTGTATACGGGGAAATACCGAAAATAATGACCAAAACAGAAAAACTACGTCGACACGGGATAATGACATGAATATTCCCGAGATTATTATTGTTACAGAATCATAATGCGTAGCTAGCAGGGGCTTGAAAAAGTTTGAGGCAAAATTAAAATCAGCAACATTACTGTGCTAAATCGTACCACATGGCAGATATTATTGGTATTTTGTTTTATGATAGCTTTATAGAGCTACCGGGATTAAACCAAACATTTGAGGAAAAGCAAGCACTCTTTTAACCCCCACAGTGCATGTCAAGCAGGGAGAAAAGAACATGCTACATAATGCGTAACCAGCAACTGTGTAAAATCGCACCACACGAAAGACATCTTTTTATTTTGCTTTAAAATTGCTTAGTATCAGAAATGTGATCCCTACTTCCAAACTACGGAAAACGCAAGGTTTCCTTGGGTTCGTGTCAGCAATGAACAGAGCTTATAGACCAAAGCCATAGCCAGGATTTTGAAACGAGATATTCTATTAGGAAAAGAAGCACAAAAAGTCGTAAAAATCTAATAAGCAGAAAACACATAAACTTTTGATAATTCTTCACACAAGAGCCTGATAGGAGGAGCCGGCTTGACCGCCTGAACCGACACTCTCAATCCTGACGTTACTGATGGGGCTCTTCGGGCGACGCCGTTGTATATACTATAAAGCAAGAATTTTTTCTTTTGCTGATATGCTACGTGTTAAGGTATTTATGTCATTTTTGTCCTTGCTCTACATCATTGTAATAAAATCCCAAGTTTAAGAAAAAGTCAGCATAAAACCATAACCATAACAATTTGTAAAGCTGAATATAGAGAGAGCACGAGCCACTTTTGTCGCTACACCGGAAATAAAACAAATAGCGCAGCCAAATTAGGAACTTTATACCACAAACAAAAATAGGAAAGCGGCTGCACCCCATCGGAAAATAGCTTACCAATGAATAGTTTTTTCTTTTACTGTGAAGGCAACCACCATTTTGTCGCTACAGTCAGTTTTAATATCTACAATTCCTTCTCTCTCACAAGTTTTAATATTAACAACAATTTAAGTCAAGATTCTTTGTGAGCTTTGCCAGTCATGATTAAGGGAATATGATAATGGCAATTTTTTTGTGCAAGAATTTTGAAAGTGCATAAAAATCATTTTACTTTTCGCTACTGCTCACACAAAAGCCCCTTGCTTGAAGCCGACGCATCCGGTTGAATCGAAATGCTAAACCCCGTCATTTTCGATGGAGGGCCCCTGCCGGGCGACGCCGGCTAGTACTTTATAAAGGCTACAAATAGAATTCCTGCGGTTTCCTGACAAGTTGGTTTCTCTGAGTTTTGAAAGGACTTAAGCATGTTAAATCTTACATCATTTATTTAGTGCGTGGCTGGTTCCGGTTCCTGCCAAAAATGCAGTAGCAATTTTTCTTGAAGTTACCACGTTATGGGAAATATGTAGGGTTACCATACGTCCCGCTTTAGGCGGGACAGTCCCGCTTTTTGAGGCCTTGTCCCGCTTTTTTGATCGCAAATCCCGCTTTTTGCTTCGGTGAAACACGACGGATTTAACTAAATTTATGGACATTTCAATTAATTCTCCAACAAAAACGGGACGGTGAGATACGGTTGCAGGGTCGTTTGTGGAGGCAAGGGTACAGATGCGAAAACAAAGACGAAAATTGGGGTGATCTCCAAAAACAAAAAAAAAAAAGGTCAACGCCTGTACGGTTGCAAAATTTTTCCACTTTTCGGCTTGAAAATGACACAAATCTTGGAATTAACAGGCGATGACCTTTTTTTTTTTTTTTGGAGATCACCCCAAATTTCATCTTTGGTTTCAAAGCTGCACCGTTACCTCGACAATCAAACCTGCGACCGCATCTCACCGTCCCGCTTTTGATAAAAAAAACGTTGCGGGGACCATAAATTTCGTCTCGTGAAAATTCGTCATCCAATGTACCGATTTTTGCTTCTCAAAATATGGTAACCCTAGAAATATGTATTCTGAAAGATCGCAATGCCAATGTTTAGCCGTTGTTGATTAGCCGTGGTTACGGTTGTTAATAGCTATTTTCCTAAATTCATTAATTGTTGAAGGTCATGGGAGATGCCAGAATACCTGGTTCTGACATTTCAGGTTACCAGGCAAAAACAAGATTGGTGTTTCATAAGCTTTTTGTAGCTTTTTCTATTGCTGAGTGAATTATTTACAGTCTAGTATTGAGTTTTGAATCTGAGCTCCAGAAACTCATTGAAACACGTAACCTGGAGTGGGTCAACACTTTCGTGGCTAGGCTCAGGTTGAAGAGGACGGTGGTTGATCAACAGATTTCGATAATTGCTTCCACCGTCGGGGACAGCCATCCAGAGCTTACGCCAATTTTCTCTAAATTCTTAATCAATTTAGCTGCTATCTTTCTCATGTCTTTGCAGTAGAGGCAACGTCAATAAATTGTCATCTTCAAGGTGCAAGGTTCGGCATAGATTGTGGATATTGGAGATCTTTGAAATGCTCAATTATAACTATTAAAATGGGAAGAAGAGTCGATACGTTTGCAGCCATCAACACTGTAGAAGTTGAGGTAAAATGTCGTGATCCTCAGCCAATATTCAAAGGAGCTGCACTCCAGATTTTTTGAAGGGTTTACTACTTCATCTTTTCCCATTCAGCAAAAGGCTTCCAAAATAGCTGAAGTCTTTGCCTACAACTAAAGATTTGATGTGGTCTCGTAGGCTGCGTGTCTTCATACCAAACCTCCTCTAAGTTCGTTTTTGTTCAGTCTGAAGCCGCGGGTATCCTGGTGTCACCACTCGAAGACGTTACACAGAACTTGCTGACGATAAAGGCTAAATATACTGGTGAGGAAACACTTACGCACGAGGTTGTACCTTTCGCAGCGCTGCAAGGTTAATGACGATACCCAGCAGTAGTACAGTTGCCGCATTACGACAGTCATTAAAGCCTTTTTGGTACCGCACCTCCCTTGAGCGATGGTTCCGGGCTTTACGCCTCCCCCACCATTATAAGTTAATACAAAAGTAGTGTTTCAATTGCATTTCATCAATATACTTTCTTTTTTCCCTGTCACTTTGATTATCTGAATTTATTACTTAGGTACGCAGACACTGCAACATGATAAAAACATAACCTTAGTCAATTGAAAGATTAGATCTATTCTAGATTGCTTTACGAAATTTACATATCAGCTCTATCACTTTAACAAACTAACCAATAGCTGCCTTAATCCACTCAGATTTTTCACTGAATAAATTTAGCATGACATGCTAGGCTACAGTCTGCTTTACTATGTAGATTTGCAACTGCTAAGTTATTAAAAGAAAGTAAGCACGATTGATAATTTAGTTGCTTTATGACATCATACATTATTCAGTTTATGGAAACAAGATTACCATATTATGATAGGCTACAATTGCTTACAATAATATCTCAGACAGTATTTAAGCACTGACAACCATACAGTAGGCGAAAAAACATTAATCTCAAAATTAATAAAGAATGTGTTGTAAAACACTTTAGGGATCGCGCCCCCTTGAAAAATTACGTACGCCTCCCAGGGGAGGCGTGCCCCCGGTTAAGAACCACTGCTCTAGGTACTCTCTTCTATACATGCTCTCTCATATACAAATCTCTTTTAATACTTCTATTAATATGGTTCGTTCTTTGCAAAGCAAGATCTCAAAAAAAGACGCAATATAGGGCCGGCCTACTGTTTTACGTTACCGTATCGCTACGATTTCATCATGATTTTAGAATACTGGTGAACCATTGTAGCCGTTTTCGTGCATTGCTCTCTTGCATGGACGAAGCAAGATTTTTGTTTGGGAGAGGTAAAACAGCAAAAAAAGCACAAATTTTTTCTGATTTCGTGGTGTTTCCCAAAAACCAAAGGCTTTCAAGTGCTCACCTGCTTTTCAATTTTGAAAAATTTGGATTTTTAAGCAATATGGTTTTTAAATTTTGAAAGGGAACATACTCCTCGTAACTTCTTTTTTCCTACGTCCCTTACACTCTCAATTCAAATTCATTATTAAAAAACATCAAAATTCGAATCATCAAAAAACACCTTAAAACTTGAATTGTTTTAAGACTATCTGCGTGCTACAATGGAAAGTTTAAAAGCGGTTTTGACCTGTTTTGAAGATTTGGGTACAAACAGAAATAGAAAAATAGAAATTGACAATCAGAAAAATTTCAAGGTGTGTTGAAATAGATGTACAGCAAGTCATACTTGTACGATATAACTCTTGTATGTCCATTTTCTCGCCCCGGAAAAATCTTTACTGTTAGAGCCAGGGCTGCTGAGCTGATGTTTCGAAGCCGGTACTGAATTTTGGAGAGAGAATATTGGGGAAGTCATCGTGAACGTTTTCCAAAAGATAACACAGATTTTTGGTCACTACTGAGAAGCATGCCAGGAAGGAGTACCACCGACGCAATCTTCTGTTTGAGGATGCTATTGGAAAAGTGGACTGAAGGACAGAAGGCAGTGCACTGTGCCTTTATTGACTTGGATAAGGCATACTACAAGGTACCCAGAGAGGAACTGTGGGAATGCTTGCGGTTAGCTGAAACATCTGAGTGCTACATAAGGATTATTGAGGATATGCATGACAGAGCGACAACAACTGTGAGAAGTGCAGCAGGGTTGACTGAGGAATTCAAGGTAGGTGTTGGATTTCCCCAATGCTCAGCACTCAGCCCATTCTTTTTTGCCATCATCACGGAAAAGCTGACGGAGGATATCTGGAAGGACGCTCCATGGGATATGGTGTTTGCAGATGACATAGTGCTGTCTGGGCAAAATCATAAGGAACTAGAGAATAATCTGGAGATTTGGATGAATGCACTGAAGAGAAGAGGCTTGAAAGTGAGCGGGAGCAAGACCGAGTATGTGAAGGCTATGGGTGTGGATGATGGAGAAGAGTTGAAGCTGCAAGGAGAAAAGGCAAAAAGAGCGAAAAACTTCAAATATCTGGGCTCGACAGTTAGTACCAATGGAAAATGTGAAGAAAAAGTGACGAGAAGGATCCAAGCAGGCTGGATGAGTTGGAAGAAGGTGTCTGGAGTTCTGTGAGACAGGAAGTTATCAGCAAGGGTTAAGGGTAAAATGTACAAGAGTGTTGTTAGACCAGCCATGCTTTATGGAATGGAATGACGGAAAAACAGGTGGGAAAAATGGAAGTTGCAGAGATGAAAATGGTGAGAAGGGCACTGGGAGTGACAAGAAAGAACAAGATAAGAAACGATTACGTGAGATGGACCGCGATAATTGCAAAGCTAAGAGACAAACTTCGGAATGCAAGGCTATGCTGGTATGGACACGTGAAAAAGAGAGAAGAAGGCTACCTGGGAAAAAAGGATAATGGAGATGGCGGTGCCAGGTAGAAGGAAAAGAGCAAGGCCCAAGAGAAGGTGGATGGATTTGGCGAGAGAAGACATGGAAAGGGCTGGAGCTAAAGAGGGAGACGAATCGATCGGGTCAAATGCAAAATACTTTCGCGCTGTGGCGACCCTGAATAGGGAGAAGCCGAGAGAAAAAGAAGAAGAAGAAGACTGAGAAGCATAACTAAACTTTGTAATTGGACTTAGAATAGATAATTTATCAGGTTCCCCTAAAACATTCCCGGCCAGGTCTAATGACGCCGCAGGACGACAGACTCTTTGTCAGCACTACTGATCAAAGTATCGATTTATACTTGCTCCAGAGTATGTATTTGACAACTGTCACATTTTTTTACCAATATGCCATACGCCATGAAACTTTGCGAAAACTGTGTTATTATTAACATTGATTCGAGTTACGCTTATTTACGATAACCTACAGAAAATGTATTTTCGTCTTCCCGCCGCCGAAAACGTTTAAAAACTACTTGCTTTAGTGAGAAAAAGTTTATTTCAAAGCAAAGCAACATAGTTATAAGAACAGTTTGATTGCAAATGCAAAGTTCGCAACCAAACTCTTCCCAAAACAACAAAGTTCAAATTTGCAAATTGAATTGGTTGATGCTATCACAACTGAAGATAGTAGAATGAGTTACTGGCATTACATCTAAATTGGGTTGCCTATCAGTCGATAAAATGTCCACTGTTTATTTATGCCTATGAACTGACGCTCTATTTGCATGTCTTTAGTCAGAGTGGATCACCGCGTCTTCTAGATTGCTAAGGCCCCACCACCTATTTACAACATCAAGAATAGAGGAATCCTGATAAGTATCTTTTTCCAAAACACAGCCAGAGAGCTTGCCCATTTTTTCTCCACGTTTTCCCTGCGGCACTGAGTGCCACGCAGCAAAGCTGAGAATGCCATTTTTAAAAGCCTTTGATGTTACTCGACAGGGATTTGAAGCCAGATCAAAAGACTGCGCATCGAATGTTGTAGCCACTAGCGCAGGTTCGTCGATTGCTATTTGAAATATATTCCATTCAAGAGAACGTGGAGTCAAAAAATTGTCCTTGTGATCTGCCCATGCAGTACACACACAGCTTTGGTTACCTGACGTGCAATGCACTTAATTTTACAGTGGAATCTTTTTATTAGTTTTGCTCTTTGAACAGTGTGATAGTAAATTTTATGATGCCACATTATCCTTCATGTTGTAATACTTCTCAGAAATTGATCCAAAACAATATAAATAGTCTTTTCAAATTCAAGTTAATGTTTAATTTTTTTCATATTCAAGGAAGTTTATATCATAAAACTGTGCAAAAACTTATAAAATTTGACAATAGCAACATCAATTTCATTGGCGTATAAATTTCATGAAATTTCAAAAAATACTTGAAAGAATGTATTCATTGTTGACTACAACATAAAAAGGTTTATTGAAAACATTACACATTTCACAATGTTTGTGTTGTTATCAATAAAGTTGTCTAACAAAAAATTTTTTTTTAGATTTTCCTTTCTGAGCTCTCCTCTTTCCTGATCGCCAGACGTCAAAAAAGCTGTCAAAGAAAGATACAGATCAGCATACAGCCAGCAGGCTGCAAAAAATAATTGGAGCTAGGTCAGTGGAGCTAGGTCAGTATATACCGTTTTGGCGTCTAGGAACCATATATCTAGTTTTGAAAATATCGCTAAACCCCACATGATAAAAATAAATGAGTAAAACCAGAAAAAAACACGTCTTTTGCTACAGCATAACTTGATTTATGCGCATAGTATGGCTTCACGGTTTATGCACGTACGCAAAAACTATGATTGTGCAAATATTGAAATCAAAACTCAAAAACACAAGCGATACCCTTAAAGTTCATGGAAAACCTCCAAGTGCTCCACGGAACAATCAGAGGGCTTCCGTGAGCTTTCTGCAGAACTCCAATTGAAAAGCTCTGAGCTAGATTAAGCATGTAAATGCAGGATAAACATGCGACAAAGTTGATTCCAGGTGTATAGATATTACACAACAAAGATGTATTTTCAAGTTAAAGACAGCATTGAATAATAAAGTAAATCGAAATTTTTAGACCTCTTAACTGACGCTATTCGCAATGGCATATCTAGAGGTAACGTTGGGTGGTACTTCTTTGCAAACTTTGCACTTGCAAAAGTTGCAAATAGTAATGGTACCACTACAAGCTCCTGTTTTCGGTTTGAAGGCTATGAGCTTTGTTCAATTAACTTTTCTACTCTCAAGTTACTGCCTTAATTATGTTACGCGGTTAACTTTATTGTTACACAGTTAAGATCGCTTTCCAAATTTCGTCACACAATAAAATAAACAAAAAATCTGTCTTCCCATTCCACTTTAACACACTTTGAAGAAGCAATTAAACATTATGAAAAAGAAGAAATGAAATCAATGAGAAAGGCAGACTATAAAAACAACAAAGTTTCAGTCTGCAAACAGGTTGTCAAAACTTTGCTTATTAAGTGAAACGTGGATGGAGTAGCCAGAAGCATTTTTTTGGGGGGTGGAAGAGTGGAGGCAAACGAAAATTTTTCAGAGTTATTGTTTCTCAATTTTTCTAAATGATCTTTTTTTCAGATGAATTTTCGAATCACCCATTTTGTCAATCTCTTCCTCACATTAGTTTGATCAACGGTTTTTTGCCATTATAAGTCATATCTAAAAGTGCTTTTATTACTTAATCTGCGTTCAAGAAATTCAGGGAGAGGGACATGGATCCATTGACCCTTTTTCGAGTTTAGCTTGTGATCCGTGGTAGTCATGTAGCAGTTTAGCAACTATAACTTGTTTCAAAAGGGCATAACTGAGACGAGAAAATAACTCCTATTACTATTTTGCAGTTCAATTAATGTTTTAATTCGTGAATAATCGCAAGAACTTAATCATGGATACAACAATTTTTGAGCTGGGTTCTGGGACCGACTTTACAACTGATAGCATGTTGAACCCAAATAGAACTAATCCTATAGCTCCGCAGAGCAACAGTCTTCAAAGAGCTTTGGGCTATACTTTGACGGCCGTGATTGCAGTTGCCATGATTGGAATAGGATGTTCAGTTGATTATCAAAAAACCAAAGCACATGTTTTGAAACCAACTGGAATCATCATTGGATTTTTTTGCCAGTTTGGTAAGTACACACATCTAAAGTAATACCTGATTCATATAGTTCAATATTCTTGACCATCAGGCATAATACACAAAAGATAAACACTAAGTAGGGAAATCAAAAAATCTGTATCAAATATCTTTAGTGCGCGACCTTATATCCGGACCAAAACTTTTGGGGACAAATTTTTGTGCTAGATTCAAATATATAGGAGATGATTACTTTTGTTGTCAAAAATCTGTAATATTTTAGTAAGAATAGAAAGAATATATATTAAATTATAAAGCTACGTGAATTCTAAGTTCATTTTGAATTCGGTATACAAGCAAAAGGTGCATTAAATTTTAGAAGGGTTTTTAGTCATTGCCAGTGATTATGTTGTTACCATCACAAAAGATAACTTTTTTAGAAATATCAAAATGCTTTGGTCAAAAATTTAAAGGCACCAAACATTGTATAATAAAATTTCTGGATAAATACATTGAGAAAGGATCAAATATCCTTCTGGCCTCGTTGTTATTTTAGTGTAGCGGGCGTAACAATTAAGAAATTAAATGCATTTACATATTCAACATGAAATCGCGTATTTTCGGATATTTTAAAGTTGAAATCAAGTAAAAAATAAATGGAAACCAAAAAAATTTTAGATATACGTGTAACTGTGTTTTCTATGACTTGTGTCTTTGTTCTGTTGTAAAGTTGCTTTTGATGCTTTTCTTTGCTTGGTGGATTTTGAAATCACCACCTAGAGCCGCTTGCTCGCATGTTTTTTATTATGTTTTTTCTTTTGGGTTGCGCTACTATAAAAACTTTTAAAACGTTGTAGCAATTTATTTGCAAAGTCGCTATTGATAAGTTTCATTTTTGACGTACAGCATTTATAACACCTCTTTTCAGAAACATTGAAACCTTTTTACTAGCAGGCTCATGTGTTTCTCCGTTGATCGTACTTTGCTTGCCTGAATCCCCTGCTAGAAAAATTAAGTTTGGTCAAAATACTAGAGAAAAGAGTCCATTATTCTTGCCAACACTCCAGTAAAACAACGTTTTCTTGCAGAAACGATGTTAAAAAGCAAAACTAATAACGCAAAAATGTGCTAAAAATACTTGTTGCTGCTTTTTGTTTATTCTGTTATTTTGCCTACTAATTTTTACTGTTTGGAACTCTGAGGTGCTGTAGGCTTAGGCATAAAATTAAAAGGCCTGTTCTCAGTCACCTCAAAAAGTTTAAAAAACGGGAAAAATACTGAAATACTCACTTGCTAAAAGATTATCTCTGAAAAAGGTCTTCACTTTGTTTCGGAGTTAAAACCAGCAAAAATATCATTCTGAAAAATTTCAAACAAGATCTCCAAAAAATGCCTTCAGCATTTTTCTTCCTTCCACAAGTACTGCGCTTACGGCTGTAAGTGTACCTGTGGTTTAAACACATGCTTCAGGTTCATAACTTTTGTAATTTTAGCATCTTAATAGAGTAGTGGTTACTGGTTTCTAATGTTTCGAGAAAATATATATTTTTCTTTAAAGTTTAGGGTGCACAGTTGAGGAATCAGCGTGCACCACTCTGAACACCCTTGCCCATGGTAAAGCAATTTTACCACACTATTTAAATTCGACAATATTATACAAACCAACGGATAAAAACGCAAGTGTTGGCTGAGCTTAATTTCTCGATAGTTCTACGGTAAGAAAAAATACTGCTGCTCTTTGGCGCCACGGGTAAAAACAGCTGTGGATCAAAAGGTGAAAAACTGCACAACTATGGTAATCATTCCCCACCCATTTTTTCGACTATTAATTCTAACTTAACAATCTTGCTGAAAAAATCTTTCAATAGGAAAAGATTAATTTGAAATAATTTACCTCCTGCAAACAATTACGACGCAGAAAACGTATGGATAAAATGCTTCTTTACAAAGACGCAACAACTCCTGTCCAGTGCGATGGCATTAAACGAGGAGTCTTACGACTGCAAAACCCGCACACTGTGATCGTTTTTAAGCTGAACTTCTATGTTAACTAGTTGAAACTTTTTGTGGTTGTTTTTCTTACAGTAAAAGCTATAGCGCCGGCTGAAAAAACTAAATTCTTCTATTTTTAGTTTTTATGCCAGTGATTGCTTTTGTGTTATCCAAAATCTTTTTTCTCAATTCTTATCAAACCTTGGCTCTCTTGATCGTGGGCTCATGCCCCGGAGGTACAGGATCAAACTTCGCGGCTTACTACGCCGGTGCAGACATGGACTTAAGGTAAACTGTTACTATTTTTTTGAAGTGATCATAAGTAATATTGTTCAAAGTTGTGATAAAATATTTGCTTTAACATTTCTTTACAAGGCTATAGAAAGTTGAAATTGTTTTACAAGCAAGTCTTCATTACAATGCATGTTTTACCGCAAAACTCAGCAATTAAAGTTATGGTTTTTTTACATGTATACGTGGTATTTTTTCTTGAAAACATTAACCACATACATTGGGAATGTCTTATTTTTGGTTGCACTGTGTTTAAGTTGAACTAAGTAGAAAAAACGGTTCAGCCGGCTTCACATATTTAGCGACAGCTGTGGAAACAATAACAAAAATTGTACTCGAAACAGGAATTGGGTCACAGCCACTTGGGGGCATAGCCTCTGCCCCTTCATTTCCTGGCGGCCCATAACTTTTTTTCCAAAATATTCCTATCAAGCACATTTAGCTTTGCTGGCTAAGAAACCTACAAAACAAAAGTCATCAAAAATTTTGAGTCTGAGGTACACGGGTTAAGCAAGAGTTCTACTATATAATTGTAAATCTTGTTTCAAACATCACCGTTACACGAGTTATAAGCAATATTTCATCTATGAACTCCTTAAAATTAGGAGTCCGAGGTTCAACTTGGACACTGGCTCATCTTACTGACTCTTTCCCTTTAACCAACTCTCTCTGTCTTAGTCACGCCATATTAACGCCTTGTTGTTCAATTAAAAATTGGTTTACTCTGTACATGCTTAGCATATTGACCTAAAAAGTAATTACCCAGATAGCCACCCCGATCTGTATCAGATCAAAAAGTGATCTGGCACGAAAGGCAAGCCTATGGCGCCAGATCTGCACCCGATCTGGAAATGGATCTGGCGTGCTAATCCGTACCCGATCTATCACAATAGTTAAGCCAAATGTATATCAGATCTGCACTACATCACTACAGCTCAAAGCAGATGTCTTTTGGATCTGTCCTCCTCGAACGATCTGAGCAACATATATGCCGATTTTGTTTTTAGCCAGCGAGATTATCCGTAACCAGTCAAAAAACAATCATGCTGTTTTAGCTTTATTTTTAAACAAAAAATCAAGCATAAAATAAACGATAATTAAGCAGATCATTCTACAGTTTTGTGCAGCTCAGAGCGCTTCTTTCATCCCCCATTTCGATCTTTGGCACCATCGAGCCAATTGACCACCACTGCTCTATATTCCTTTTCTGTAACTTGAGAATGCAGCTTGCGTAACGTTGCTGTTGATAAAAAAAGTTTTAATCGAAAGCAAGTACACGTACTAAAGTAATTTACTTTCCAAATATTATCTTGTACAACTGCAGCTGCTGAAAACTTTTTCTGCCGGAGGCGCCCTTGCCACTCAAGTTGTAATTTAATGCCATTGAATGACCGAGCGTCTCGTTAAGCAAGTTTCTTGCCGCCTCGGACGAAGTTCTTCCATTGAACGCAGAAAGATGTTGAACCTTAAATAAAGTTCAACAGATTAACAAGCAAGCCAATCGATATAAATGGCACAATTAGCCAAAACATAAGATTACATGCAAAGCACTGAACAAAATCGAGTTTGCCTCCTGTGTTATGCGCAATCCCTTCTAAAAACTGCACCACAGGGGTTAAAAAAATTATATTCTTTAATTCAACAATTCTACTCTTTCGTCCCTTTACAGCATTTATCATTTGTTGATTTATAGCAAAAATCCGTTTGCCACACTTCACAATTTCGTCAAATCAAACCATGCATCAACTTGGTACTTTTCAAAACATCTGAAGTAAAAAGGTTTTTATATCCATCAGTCTTCAATAATGTTGCTAGTAGTAGCGCTCTTCTTTCACTTCCGCTTGTTAGCCACTAGACTTTCTATAGCTAGATATCACTTTTAATTCCAGATGTCCTTCCTGACGCATACCGATTGTGCTCTTATATGGAAATAAACACTAGCTTTTCGGGCAGGAATGAAGCGAGAATATAGATTAAACAGATAATACATCATGCACTGGATGATCATAGCTAAGCTGAGGGAGTCTAGACCGAGATGGTTTGGCCATGTGCAATGGAAACAAGAGGACTATGTAAGGAAGAAAGTGTTACAGATGTAATTACCAGGAAAGAGACGTAGAGGCAGACCCTAGCGAAGATTTATGGATTTGTTGAATGAGGACATGAAAGTAGCAGGATGACTGTGGATGATGCAAACGAAAGAGAAGGTTGGAGAATGACAATCTGCTGTGGCGACCCCTAATCGGGATAAGCCGAAAGAAAAAGCACTGGATGATCACAGCAGAGTTTTTTTTTATATATCATTATAGTAATATCTGCGCGGTGGCTTCTGCCAAGTAGATAGTTATAAATCAATTGCATAGGCAATCAAAACTTCTAATCAACTTTCAGCAAGTGAGCGAAAATGCTCCAGGTAACCTATCGCCCTGCTGTGGCAAGGAAAGGGCTAGCTCTTTCCATTAACAAGAAGTTTCAGTGAGTTTGCTTCAAGGTGGAGTTATTTTATAAGTACTGTTTCCACTTGACGAGTTTAGAATGTAATTGGTATGAGCGCGAATTTTAGCGGGCAGCCAAATTTTTTGTGCGGAGAGAGTGAACGCTACCAGCAAGAGGACTACTTTCGAAAATAATTAACCACACGGCAGAACATGCTAGTGAAAATGAGCGTTTCGAGTTAAAATGACCTGCATACGAATTGATGCAAATAATCAAGAATGAATTTAAATACGTCAGAATGGTTGTTAATTAAGCAGACTGAACGAAAAAGAAGTGTTACAAACCACAATTTCTTGAAACGAGGAATCAACAGCTTTCCGTTCAAAATCGCGTAAATCTGATTCAGATTGAAGTGGAAAGATACTCGCAGCAGAGTTGGCAACCACTTTGTTATTTCCCGATTTTCTCAGCTGATCAATAGAATTTCGCATGCTTCTTGTTTCTGTTTTAAGCTCCTCCAGAACTTGACATATTTTTCCTGAATATAGACATATAATTAGATATTTAGCTGAACCAGATCTGCATATACCAATTGGAGGTGTTGTCAAAATCCTTATTTGTCAAAATTTGTTAAATTTTGTTTAAAAAATTCCTAAATTTGTCAAAATTACACAAAAATAGCACTTTTACATATCGAAGGCAGAATAACTTAGTTCAGTTACGAGCTACTGGCACAAAACAATCAAGGCAGTAACTTTGTGAAATCAAACAGCATTTTCAAAGGTAGTTAAACAACTTACTAAGGATAGGTTCTAGAACGGAAACAGGAAGCATTGCACCACTCCTCGGAGTTGCTTGTGAACCTGTTAAACATGTATACTAATGATTAAACTACAACTAAAGATCTGTAAGTAATAGCCAATGGTATAAACTCTAGCAGTAGATTGGCTCGCCTAGATACAGCCAAATTATCCATGTCACTGAAATCAAACTAAAAGGTCCAGAATCTGCATTGGTCAGTGTCAGCGTGACTTTTAGATGACAAGTATTTTTTGAAACTAAGATATAGCATTAACCGCATTGAGTAGTAAAAATTAGTTCCGGTGCCAAAGGCGTGGGGCGGCGCCAATCTCGTTTCGTAGTTCTTTGGCCACTCAGCGACGATCAAAAGGCCTCTATAGAGCGGTACTTTAGTTCGATTTTACATCGGGCTTAAATTGGAATTCACCGATTCCTCTCTTGGTATTCAGCATAACAGGATAGTGTGGAGAAAAAGACGGTAAGTTTGCATTTTGCACCATTGGGAAAAGCAGTTAACATAGTTCCTTCATTTTTAAGTGCAGACCGGTGGTGGGGCCATGTGTGGTGGTAGCCCAGCCTTGCAAAAAGACGTACACACAGAGAAGCTAAACAGATACAGAGTCTAGTTCTGGAACGGCAGACTACGATTCGATTCAGTGCCTGGTCAAAATGTAGTTTATACAAATAACAAAACTCATGGTTATATTACAGTTACAACTAATTAATCTGCATAAGTAGTTACCATTTGAAATTTGGGAAGACATGTGAGAGTGATCTCTTGATATGGGAGTGGATTGAACTAATATTTGTTGCGAACTTTGAGCAATCTCAGTTTCATCTTCTTCATTTGACAATTTTGCAATTGCTGCAACAGAAAAAAAAACATATGAAAGCATATTAAGTCGTGAAATTAAATTGTGGTGATGAGATTCTATAAAACTTACATAAGGTGGAAATGCAACAACAATCAGAGGGTCTGACACAAGCCCTAATCTTGACCAGACACATGCCGTGTAACCTTAAAAACCAGGTACCAGTATTAATGTAAGCAAACTAAGGTGCTGCTTGAGGTGACAGGGCCAGGCACTAGTCACGTCGAACATTAGCAGCTACCAGTTCCAAAACCGCAAGACTTATTTTATGTGTTTGTTTTAACCCTAATATGTTCAGTCAAACAAGAGCCTCTGGGAGAGTTGCACATGCCAAAAGGAAGCAAGAAGAAACAGACATCATTCTTGATTACTAGAGTATACTACAAATGTCTGCAATCACACCCGAGCAACACATTTGAAGAAGCATCCTTGGCATAATACCACTGACGCATAGGATGACGGGTCATTTTAATACTGCGACTAGCACAAGGCCTGTCCATCACCACCTCGCCGACCATCGTTGGTAGGACATTTGTGGGAGTGCAATCAGATGCATAAGTCAGTAAAAGCAATAAATCGGTTGTATCTTTTAACTATATTACATAAGTAGTCAAAAGATTAAGCAACATTAGTTTAACGTAGCTTCATGGTGAACGTTTTCAAATCTATGCAAATAAGAAAGTAGACGGAGGAGCTTGAACGTTACTGAAGTCAGCATCCATTTCAGGCAAACACTTACAGTCACTTGGTCGTGGAGGCGGACAGGGTAGCACCCTGAATAAACGCCTTGTTGAAACAAAATGTTTCTGTTTGGGTTGTGGGCTCAAGGATTCAGAAGACGTCGAACTTTCCTCCATAAATTTCCGTGTCCTTCTACATTAATTAAGCAATCAGAACTTATCACACATAAACACCACAAATTGTTGCAAAATATGTTTGTTGTAACAGCGAAATATGTTGTAGCAAACAACACAAAATCTATATAAGACATGTCTGTAAGTTTTAAAATTTTTAAAATACCAGCTAGAATCTAAACTGACAAAATTACTACCCATGAAGCCAGAAAGCATGTGCTTTTTTGTATCTATGCAGCAGTGAAGTTCAATTTTGGCAGCATACAACAAATGGCATAAAACAATCTTTTACAAGACCAAATTTAAGTCATGTGTTTAAGTACCTTCTTTTCCGTTTTGAACGGCCTCTCTCAACATCAGTTGTTTCAATATTGGAAGAATACTCAATTCGATGAAGCAATTCATTGGCAGCTTTCCAGTCACCTTAATTTTAAACAACCATATGCTATGAGGCTACACTATACAAAAATAGCTGTGCATTTGATACAATTACCACCAGCACATATAAAAGTTATAAAAATGTTTGGCAACACACTCACTTTTTGAATAACAGCAATTGAGATAGCAAAACCAATTCATTAATAGCAAAAGCTGTACTGTATATATTGCCTAGTTGAGATTTTGAAATGCACATCTGAAGTTTGCAGTACAAAATGCAATGAAAATCATAGATCCAGACTTAACTTTTCGAAATACATTTCACTTCAAGAAAACACATTGATAAAATATTTACCAGATCTCGCCCATTCTTTAATTCTATACTTCACCCAATCGCTACAAGGACTTTCCATTTTTCTGGCAGCTTTTTGACATTTTCCAATATCCTTGTATGGAGGCCAATATGCAAATTCTCCATCTACCCACGAACATGGGACTACTCCTAAACTTCCTTCATCAACAAATTCAACTACAACTAATGTACTCAACTCATTATCATTTGAAGACATTTTAATTAATTTAGCAAGAGTTTTTACACAAAACTCTGAAATATACTATTGGCATGAAAGATATCATTAGTCACACAACATTGTTCTATCTCAGGTTACAAGCAAGTCATGAATTGCAGCTATTGCTATGCTAAAACCTATTTTTGAATAGAATCAAACATAGAATTTACAATTATAAAAAAACATAAAGATATTTTGATCTCATAGTGGTGTTACTACATGAAAATCAATAGCAGCACTATACATATAGAACAAAACAGTATTTTTCATAACATAGTATAGTTCAGGAACATTGTTTAAGCAACTATCTGATCAATGGAATTACCACAAACATATCTTTATATGGAAGTTTAACATATTTGCATTTAATAGTCTTAAGTGGGCAAACCTTTAAACGGCCAGACTCATCAGAAACCTTATATATGCCTAAATGTGATGAAGGTAGTGGATAATCAAAAAATGAAGATACCTTTTCAAACATTTCATATACTACTTTCACCTCTTCACTTTTATCACAAATAATGTTTCGAATTAGGCACACATCTTGACCAATTTTAATACAATTGTCAGAATCTTTTAAAGAAAAATACATATTATCAAAATGTACAGAATTAAACTGAGAATAGGAACGATAGGCTAAAGGCAATGGACCAAAATTATGCTTGTGTTTTGGCTCATTTTTCTGTACCTTTGTTTGTGTCAACAATGCAAGCTTTGCATTTTCTGCAACACGTCGAACAATCTGAGGCAAAGGTTGATTTGGCTTTCGGATAATTTTCTTAAGTTGACCTAAAAAACTTTCAAAACTAAAAGCTGAAAATGTATCCAAGGATCCATATTTCTCCACATCCATAACCAAGTGTATCAAACAGTGCACATTATACACCACCATATCCTTTCCATAAAATGAATGAAATTCGTTCACAAATTCAACCAAAAGTTTACTTGCATAATCAGAGTGAGTTTTATAGTGAATTCCTGAAGAAATAAAAAATATTGACACATATAGCAATAAAAAATGCATATAAAAAGCTTTGGGAAGATGTTTATGTAAGGCCACAATACCACTATATAACGGAAACTGTCTATACTCTGTGGCTTTCCACTGCTCCACTTCATACAGGGAACAACATTTTCTTCCAAATTCACGAGGAATATAACAATGAAACCTAACTAACATATCTGAAATAGACTTGATTTGCACGGAGCAAATTCGGCATTTGTTGCTTAATGGGCCCTTCATCCACAACCACAACAATTTTTTGGTAACACCAAGGTAAACAAGATGCATAGGATCCAACACAAATTGTGATACCAATCCTATACTCAGTTCCTGTAATGGTGAAGGTGTTAATCCATGATGATTAGCATCACTTCTAGCATTAAAACTTTCATCTGTTTGAAGTGTTGCATAACAGTCGGGATAAGTAACTTTGTTGTGCCAAACACCACGTTGAGTGCAACGCTCACAACCATAATAAGCACTGTGCGATTTTGTTTGCTTTACAAATGCTCTAGCAGGAGCATCACATACAAAGCAAGTTATTTTAACCTGCACAATTTTGTTTTGAGATGTAAGTATACCATTTGCTTCAATACTTTTCATTTCTTCAACAAAGTCACTGAAATAACCCTTTACATCATTAGGTTTGCTTTCTCCGCAAAATATTCCAATAATAAAAGAAGGAAAATTTTGTCCAACTATCTTTCCCAGAATTGGCCAAAGCTGCTTTTTTGAGCTTTTGTACAAAGGCACACCATCAATATTTATCTGTAGATAAATCACACTGCCTGGAATTAAAGTACCATTTTCAATTATAGATAGTAAATGTTTTGTGATTCCAAAATAATAGTAGGAACCACCACCAACATCTTTGACAACATAGTTTCTGGGGGTAGACAGTAAGGTTCTTGGGTCATTAGGTAAGTCAGAAATCAAAGGTTTAAGAATCAGAATGAGATGCTTCAAAGCAACTTGAGAAATATTGAATTCAACAGCCCATTTAGATAACTGTTCCACAACATTTACGTTGCTTTCTGAATGTACAAAACCATCATCACTTCCTAGGCTTTGGTAAGATCCCATGCTAGAAGTACTTGATGCATCATCATCATGATCATCATCTATGTCCATTTCAGGAATAAACAATGACTCAAACCTGTCATTTTTCATTAAATAAGCATCATTATTAATATCACTAGAGGTGCTGCTACAACTTTCATTGTTTGTCAACAAAGTTGAATCATCTTTATTACATGATGTGTTGTTAAAGGAGGAAGCAGTAATTAATGGTTCCAACACATGTTGCTTGCAGTTACTAACTACGTTAATATTCATGGTATCAGCAATTTCATTAGCTTGAAATAGCAATTCCTTGACTTCTTTCATATGTGTTTCTGTATTGTGTAAAATTTCTCTTCGTTTTGTCCAATATGAGCAACCTCTTCGTTTTGTTGTTGATATACCAGTAGGTTTCATGACTACACTATCTATCAACTTTATTGATATAATCTCTGTAATAGCATGTGTGTACAACACAATTTAACATTTTGCACAATCTTGATTATGCAGCGTATTATGGCAATTGGTAAATGTATGGTCCAAGTGCTCAAACACAGCTATACAGCCTAATCAGGTAGTAATTGCTGCTTTAATTAACTAAATAGCTTGATACATTTCGAATATAGCTGAGATAGTATTTCTACCTTGTTAAAAAAGCTATTAAGGTTTGCTCATAAGCAAAGAAAAAGTGAATGTGCCATACACCTCTGTAATCTCACAACTCAAACATTGCCGAGGTATGACATACCGGTATGTATTTCAACCTTGTTAAAGAAATGAAATTCAGTCAATAAACTATGATAAAGTGTATGCATCCCAATTTTTTTTCTTGCTTCTATACTAATAACTTCATATACCAATTATCAAACGTGCTATATGCCATCTTAACATTGCACTGATCAATGAATCAGGCCTTACATGTGCACATTAAATAGTTTTCCAAACCTTACCAGTATACACCTAGCAGCATAATTCAAACACTCCACATTTAAATTCAATTAAATTTAGAAATGACATTCTAAGATACACTAGATACGATTATACCAACAATGTGTTACTATGACATTATGCTACACACTGATTAAGTTAACAGTTTATTATCTTTCATTTGAAGCTAAATGACATGCTCCCAACTTCCGAATAACAAGTTTTCCACCATGATTCTTCATCTTCCATACTACCCAAACCTTCCGAGCTTCACACAAATATTTAAAACCTATGTGAACCAGGGTTGCCAGGTTTTTTTTGTAGCCAGATACCAAATTTTCAGTAGTTGGATGCCAAAATAAAGTGTGAGATACCAAATTTTTTGTGGTTTCTTTTAGCCATACGAAACAAATTGAGCATTAGCGTTAATTTATTATACCCTTAAAAACCTAAAAAAGAAAGCATAGGGTCACCTATTATTGGTCATAAAAACATAAACAACAACGATAACAACACACCTCACACTAGCAATTGCTTAAAACGAGAAATCAATAAAGCATACGGCAACTTACAAGAGAGAAAAAACAAAGCACAGTCAAAAGCAAAGTCACACTGCCAGAAATAAAACAAATCAAGCGCGACTTAGTACAAACAAATCACAGCCTACTTAGAGTCATTTTGATGATGCAAAATAAGTCTCATGTACATTATACATAATAAACACAAGTAAATAGGCAATATTGCAGAACATATTTATGCTAATGATGAGCCTGCTTCTCCTGCTAAGCCTGTTTCAGTAATGCTATACATACCAACATTAAATTTTTGCAGCATTTGTGGTGTCGTCCTAAAGTTTGTACAACATTTGTCATCCATGAGTAATACAGTTTTTATTCTAATGATTGCATCAAGCATGCCTACTTTCAATTGATTTCTAGTTTTTTTTTGTTATTCGAAACACGAGAAAACATTCTCTCCACAACGGCATTGCTTGCTGGTGTGGTCAGACATGTCAATGCATGTTGTGCAAGTTCTCTACATACATAATTTCCAACAGCCTCTTTAAATTTTCATACTTGAAACCAAAATTGTACTACGTCTTGGGTAATAATGCAACCTGCAAAGATACATATTTCCTCAGCCCAAGGATGAAACAAAATTTTGCAATACTGTTCTTCGCCTTTTGAATCAGCATTAGTAGCTTGAAATGATGCATTAATTCTTTTAAACTCACTGACTACACGAATGGCAAACTGAAAATATAAGTATGCAATGTTATCATGTAGCATGTCAGATATTATACAAGCTTTGTATCGAACATCTTGACTTCCACTTTGACTGGCCCAAGCAAAATATGCCTTCCACTATTTCCAGTTCAGCATTAATTTGCTACTTACTAGTTTGGGACAGCTTTGGAAACAAAACATTTCCTGCAGATTCATCCTCATCATTTGTAAGTTGAAACAAACTTTTGAATTGCATCCTTTGCACTGTGCTTTTTTTAAACCAAGAAGGAATTTCAGTCAACAAAAACCCAAGTTTTGATGAAAGTTTTTCAATACCCTTTTGAACACACAATGCAAGCCTGTGACAAATGCATTTTAGTTTGACACATTTAGGTGAAAGATTACGAATATGACACCAAACTGAATTGTGTTCACCAATCATATTACTGGCACTGGGAAAGCCAATGCAATCACTTAAAATCATACCAAAATCACCAGCTAGCATACTAATAGCATTAAACAATGATTTACCAGTGGCATCCATAATGGGAATCAATCCCAAGGAGCAAGATCCTATTTGATCAGTTGTATCATCAAAAAATCTAACACAAATACAGATGTGCTTTTCACAGCTGATATCAGTTGATTCATTTGCTAAATGCAAAACTTCTTTCCTTTAATCCGACTTACAGTGCCATTTTTCAAAGAAGATGCCACAAAAGATTTTATTAGCAGTGAGCACTTTGTGCGACGCAACCTGATATTTTCCAACTGCTTCCCTTTTCAAGTTTTTTTGTTATTTCTCCGAAGTGGTCTATGGATGCTATTGAATTATGATAACATGTTGCCACAGCCAACTGCATAGCCTGTTTAGTTTGATTTGACAATTCTGCAGTCTGTGGAACAAAAACAATTTTATTGTTTCATCCGAAAGGCTTTGATTTATATAGATAATCCTTACTAGTACTATGCTTTTGAATGGTGGCTTTTCTTGGCTGTAGTTCCTTTTTACAGATATTGCAAAAAGTCTTGTCATTGTCTGATTTGCATTTTTTAATCCATGGATACATCTTTTCCCATTCAGGGCGGTACTTCCTCCCTGCTGTGAATGACTCTTTCCACTTGGGCATGACCTATATCTTATGAGGTTACAGAATGAATGTACACTGGTACAACTCTACAAGCATACGCCTACCGACCTAGGTTACACAAATTATATATTTCAAAAGACAGATACAGGTACACATCTGCAATACAGATTAGACATTAGCCTGCATCAGTATACTACCGCTTTTGTAGCTCTGTGCTGCTGGCAACAAGCCACTAGTGCTTATGATTAGGCCTATGCTGATATTCCTGCTTTTCCTACCATGAATCGTAGAGATCTGGACTAGTCACGTGATATGCACTGTAGGTACATTTATTATGCAATTAGAAAAGCAAAGTAGTCAGTGCCCAATCAAGCAAAAAATCACAAAAACGGACACTAATGAGGATTCTTGTTTAACAACAATTTTAGAACATTAAAAATTTCAAAACATTAATTTTTTCGATAAAAAGTTGCTGTTTACCGAGGATACCAAACTTGTAGTTGGATACCAAATCTATTCGCAGCGGATACCAAATTTTTGCTGGATACCAAATAAAAAAAGTGGATACCAAACAAGCAGCTTGGATACCAAATTGGTGTCTATTTGGTATCCTAGGATGCCACCTGGCAACCCTGATGTGAACATGATCGTTCACGAAACCAAACACAACTTGCCCATTGCGCACACGCGCGAAACTTGTTGAGTCACGTGATACGTGTAAACGCAATATTCACATTGATTCATGTTTTAAATAGAATATATAAAGTTCCAATAAATTTTTTTATTTTAAGCAGCATAACAAACGTTTACAACAAAAATATTTCCTAAAATGTGAATCGCCACATTTTACTAAAAACAATATTGTTTTGAAGTTGAATATTCCGGAAATAAAAAACTGCATATTTTTTCAGATGACTGGATTTAGTTGGTTTACCAATACTATGTCATGTATTCATACTGATAAAAAAATGTTCAAAGACACAAAAAATGTGTTATTGCACGTCAGTCTAGCAAATATTTTAAGACTATCATTACCGATCTGGTACGCATCTGTACCAGATCTGTCAAAAATCAGCAATTTTTTACTTTCTAGCCACATCTGATTCGGATCTGATTCAGATCTGTCTAAACAGGTTTACGTGGATGCCAGTTCTTGCCAGACAAAATGCAGATCTGGCCCAGATCATCTGGCTATCTGGGTACCAGCTTTTTATCAAAAAACGTGTGATCAATCAGTGTCCTGCAACAGTATTGGTTTCCATTGACGTTTGCGAAACCATTAATATTTTTAGTGTTACAATGACGACGTTATCAACTGCTCTTGGACTTGGAGTGATGCCTTTACTTTTATATATCTACTCAACTGGTTTTTCTGAAGACGAATTGCAAGTTCCTTTTCAAACAATTGGGAAGTTATTTAATTGTTTGGTCAAGCTCTGGCTTGTCTGCTCTGTTTTCTTATTCGTAGCTTAAAATAATACAAAAGGAAAGGGATGTACTTTGATCAAACTGCAGATAGTGACACCGTTTCGACCTATCAGGTCTCATCAATGTAAAGACGTGATAGATTAAATCACGATCACGTTTGCGGTCACGGTCATTTGTAGCTATCTTCGTCTGTCTTGTAACTTTCTTTAGACACAGGTTTAGTGGCCAACCGTGACCCAAAGTATACAGCTACAAATATACACATTCTTAGTCAATGGACACCCATGCTGCTACAACATCATTTTGGTAAAATGATTAAAACCAAAATTTTTCCAACCTACAAAAAAAATAGTTTCGAATATTTTTTAGGCATTGCTCTCGTTAGTCTAATTGTTCCAATCATCCTGGGAATGATAATACGAGTTAAGAAGCCAAATCTCGCCGAAAAGTTGTTAAAAGTAAGCACTGACTCACCGATTACAAAACTGTTCCATGATGCATGACTGTATTTGGTTGTTAAATTTCTTTGCAGGATATAGCCAATAAACGTTCTTTTTATCAAACTGTTGCACGATCACCCTCTTGGCGGTGTCGGCTTTTGGACCCCATTCACTGATTCATTTTTAGGAATTAAACTGTTTATGATATTGTAGCGCAACGGCAGGCACCTGGCTGAAGTCCGGCGTCAAAAGAGTGCACTCCATACGGCGACTAGTCACTTCTATCATGATAGCTACTTTCGTAGATTTCGTTCCGCTTATAAGTTAAGAATGCTGCTGTTGACTTTTGACTTGTGGTTTGTAACATTGAAGTTGCAGTGGCTGCAACATGCCTTCCCCGCCACCGATGAGAGAGAGATTAGCTTGCCGGCCGAAGTGAATGAGATTTCCGTCAAGACTTCATTTGGAAGGCGGTCTTGAGGTTTGGGCTCGGCGACTCAACGATGGCTTCTGTTGCTTGATCGAAGGCGCTGCCGTCCAACTACATCGGGATAGATGTAGTTCCTTTGCGGGGTCACCATTGTAGCGCAACGGCAGGCACCTGGCTGAAGTCCGGCGTCAAAAGAGTGCACTCCATACGGCGACTAGTCACTTCTATCATGATAGCTACTTTCGTAGATTTCGTTCCGCTTATAAGTTAAGAATGCTGCTGTTGACTTTTGACTTGTGGTTTGTAACATTGAAGTTGCAGTGGCTGCAACAATATCAAGCAAAAACTGTTGAGTGTTTATTAGGTAAGGTTAAACAAAACTAGGTTTTCTGCATCTTTTTTCAGGCGCAACAGCACCATACTAATTTGATATTTTTTGTTTTTTAAAAGTTTAAGTTGTGTCTTAACGAATAGCATTTTTTGCTGCCTCCTATTTATGACCGTTGCTTTGTTGTGTTCTTTTGTTTAGCGTGTGTTTTACTGGCAAAAAATAAATTCACTAATCAAAGAAAAGCCACAGATATTATAGTAGACTGCTTTTGTTGATTACACCGATTACCTGCACCTCATTCCTGCAGTCAAGAAATAACTTATTTTTCAGCTTCTATTGAACAGAAAATCTGTTCACAGGTCCTTTGATATCGCAATTTAGCCTACTCTGAATATGTTTAGATTTTGTCCAGTGTTGGAGTTGTAGCTGTTTTTGCAACTGTGTTGGCAAGTTTACTTTCATACGGATCTGCTGTAACACTTTCAAGCGCCCAAATTGGTTGCGCAGCTTTTTTTCCTGGTGTTGGCATGGGACTTGGATATGGTAATGACGCTTAGTGAATAAGCTTCTGAACTTTTACTGTTCTTCTTCTTCGTGAAAAAGCTCTCAATTTATAGTAATGCAAGAGGCTAGCGATACACTTAGCAAACTGCAGACAGTGACACTGTTTCCACCTATCAGGTCTTTTCAATGTAGTTGGTGACCGACAAGAAGCTGAAGTCTTTTCAACAAAGCATAGCTTAAATCGCCACACTTGTGGGACCTATACTAGGTCCACTATAGTGAATGGTCTGTCAGTACTCTGCGAAGCCGTATCACTCGTGAATCACTCGTGAATCTCCCGTATCACTCCTGAATCACTTGTGAACTGCACTAAAGAGACCTGATAGGTCAAACAGTGTTACTGTCTGCAGTTTGCTAAGCTTTCAATTTGTTTAGTAGTTATCTTTATTTTGTAAGCTGATCTGTTACATGTTTTTTTATCTGAGTATTACTGTTACTGTGATCAAAACTAAGCAAAAAGCCATCAAAGTTATAGCTCACTTGACGATGGCTAAGGCAATTTAATTTATTTTCTTCACAAAAGTAAGCATACAACTTGTCATTGACAGAGCATTTTCAATAATTGTTTTAGAAAATGAAATTTGCTTTCGTAAATAATCAACTAAATACATTTTAAAAGTTAACTCTTCTAAGTATTAGCAAAATCTAAACAAGGATCAAATAAAACAAATTTTTCTTAGGAATTAGCGAAGTTTGGAATTATTTACGCTCGCGCTTCGAAAGCCTATTTATTTCCAGACGAGCATGTAGCCAAAAATTTGGTCGATCTAGTCCGCGTGACGTCACTACTTTAGAGTGGTTCATCTCACAAAAAAACTACCTCATCTCGAATAAAGATTTCTTACATTCTGATAGAAGTTGGGTGAACGATAGAAGTTGCTGTAGTCTATATTATAATTAGTTCTGCATCGGAGTATCTAGTACTGTAATCACAGTTTATCCATATTACATATTACACCCAGCTGTATTAAAAAAGATCTAGCGTTAGATCTTATAACTCTCAACCAGTTAAGATAAGACTAGGAATGGCGATTGAACCTATTCTAAAACCAATTTTGCTCGAGAATGGGGATTCAAACTTATATTATCGCCATGTAAGTGAATTCCAGTCCCAACCTTGCTTTGAACTAGGTACCATAAAAATTTCACTTATTCTTTTAATTTGTTGACAATTTTTAAGTCCACCCCGCGCGTCACGGACTCCAAAATTTGGTCATTGCCATTACATATACTTTTCATCTACTCCACGAATATGTTCCGTCAAAATTCTCTAAATGACTGATCTGAACTTTGGATAAAACAAGGTTCTCTTCAGGTCCAAGATTCGCTCTTCGTTTGCCATTGTGTTGGTTAGACGAGAACTTATTGTTTTTTTGAAATAGTTCGTGAATTTCTTCTATACAGGGCTTGCATCATTGTTGTCGTTACATCCAAAGCTTTTTATGCCTCACCTGCAAAGGCGAACAATATGCATTGAAACTGGGGTTCAAAATACACAGCTGGCTGGTGCTGTTATACAACTCTCTTTCGGATATAGAGCAATTGTTCAAATGATCCTATTCCCCGTAGCCTACTTCATCAGCCAAGTAAGTACTGGATAATCAAAGTGCTGCGGCTGATCTTGTCATAAATTTGTAATTTCGTGATTTTTTTTAGTGACGAACTTCAAATGAAGCAAATGACCTTTTTTGGAAACACTCTAATTACTCACAAAACGCACTCCCCGGTGATAAATATTTGATACACATGGGTATTAGGTCTGCTATAAAATAAATTTTTGTGATTGTGATTACGAAAATATTAAGGTTAACAACATATGGTTGAACAAATAAAAAGTTTTTCGATAAAAATCATTAATTCAGATGTTAGAAAAATAAAACAATATTTGGAAAAAGAAGGTTTCTCAAATGGCCTGAAATCAAACCTTTATCTTTAGTTCTAAGGGGTTCCCGACCGAGATTAAAGGTTATTTATCAAGGAGTACGACTTTCACTGGTTTGCATTAGTAATTAATACTTAATACATTTACTTGTTTGCATTATTTGAAATTTTACTAAATAGTCTAATCTAGAAGGTACAAATAATGGTTTAAGAAAACAAAGGGGTTTGGTTACCCAAAAATTGGGGAATCACTGCCAAGGAAAAAGAAGCTTGTAAGAGCAATTTTCTACCAGAGAGAGATATAATAGATTTAATCATCCTACCAATTACTTTCATTGATGCAGGGAAAATCACTCAGATCTAAACATATTTTTAAGAGCTTTTGTTCACTTTTTTATAGATGGACATTACGCTAACGTGCTTAATATTGTTTTTATAGCTTGTGTGGGTCATAATACTGGTGGCTAGTTACAGAATTTACCTGCGATTTTATGCTCCCGCAAATGTGATTGAAGTTTGGAATCCCAAATCGTCTGGATCAGGTAGGTTTATCGAAGTAACAGAAACGTATATTAATACGGTAATCTAAGGCTTCTTTCAACTCTCGATATCTGAAATATCCTTTATCGGATCTGGCGCCCACCACATGTGGAATGTTGTAGCAATGTAGACGCGGCTGGTTGGTATCTAGTCACAGCGAGTTTTCGCAATGAATGTACCCGCACTAAAATAAATGTGGTTTTTTCCCCTTCCTCCCTTTTCCTAAATCTGTGAAACTCTCTCGCTTATCAATTCAAGAATCCATACATTATCGGCTATTCTCATAAAGGATAGAGGGTGATAAATTTTGTTTAAATGTACAATTTTTTCCACAAAAAAATACAAAAATAGTTAACCTAAATGAAGTCATGTAGGCCTAAAATTAATTTCTACAGACAAATTCTCAAAACTTTGCATAAAATATAATAAACTTTATAGCTTCAAAAATAATTGTGACATAAAGTAAAAATTGGTAGTTAGCTATTGTGATAATCCAAATTTTTATGTGGAGAAGTGCTTTGTCCATGGCTTGCCATTAAAAATGCAGCCGCATGATAATGTTACAGAGTATATAGCATAGGCGAAATCGATTTTGCATTCAAGCTATAAAATAATTTACGATCAGTTTTACTCTATTTCATGATTTTCTTGAAGACAGTTAACTTTATCGTTGTCATACTTTCTAGACCTATTTTCGAATTATAGATTTACACTTTCTTTTAAAATAATGAACTTTTATTGTTTGATTATTATCTGTAGCAATACTATAATCTGAAATAAGTAAGTGAATGCAAATGTAAGTGGAGCAAGTGGCTAACCGTATCATATGCTGCGTGTAGGATTTTCAACTTGGAACATCAATTGATTTCCCAAAACAGATACTTCCGATAAGCAGACTTTAACTCGTCGCAGTCATTTTGCTCTTTCCATACAACAGTGGTGTGCAACTTTTTTGCAGACGGGCCAATTTTACAGTCGTGAAAGATTCCGCGTACCAATCAGAGCTTTTGCAATGAATAATGGAATGAGACTACGTATTGTATCTGTAGGGACCTCAAGACCTAAGAGTTAAGAGGAACCGGATACTCCAAGATTTCCAAGTGCTTTTTTTGCACATTAGTCTATATCAGTGATTCTCAACCATTTGGTGGCTACAAATCCTTTTGAAGAACTTGTCAGCCCTGCAAACCCTTGCCTAAATTTTGTTTGAAAGTCGCCATAATGAATTTTCTTTGACAGATGAATACAAAGATCTTTATTCTTCGAGATCAATGTATTTAAAATCCGGATCAAACATCTATATTTGACGGATAGATATGAACACCTTTTTGTGGAGGGTAATCAGGTTTTTTAAAACCCCGAGAGACCCCAGATAGGGCGGCAACCGACGATTTATCAGTGGCAATAATAATAAGTAGCTATGCAAATCATTAAAAAATGTCATCAAAAAATTAACAAACTATCAAGTAAATGAATTGTCTTTAGCTTTATCAAAATTCACCAAAGCATTTACGGAACAATTGAAACCTTCTCATGCACATCAGGTTGAAAAGCTATAAGTCTATAGGATCTCTTTGTCATGTGTGAAGTTGTAATTGTGTATTGTTTTTATTTATCTAGCCTAATGGATCATGACATAATTTCCCCTGCAGACTCAATCGCAAAACGCCACGCCAAGCCAACTCAAAACATACTCCCCCAATTGGAGTAGTTATGCTCCCACACGAAACAGTGTCCTCCCAAAAAAGCGTTCAACATCTAAAGTTAGTGGGAAAAACAAACAATTTTGAGATCTGAAAACGATTACTCCCCTCAAATTAAATTTTAGGCCTTTCTAAATACCGCACGTTGGCACCGACTGTATAATCTGTTCTTGTTTCGTAAATAGGTTCAGGTGCGACCAGTGAAAGGTAACTCGGGTTTTTTCCCTCTCCAATAAGCAGCTGTGGTTTGTCAAATGGAACCATGTCCCGGAAGAAAACGTAGTTTACATCCTTAGTTTGAGAACAAATTTAAGGATTATGAGATTTTTCAGCATATTTGCCTCCCAATCAATTTGTTTGTCTAATGCTAAAATGAAGCCAGAAAATTCGCATCCCTAAATAAAAAATGACAAAATGTTTTTGGAAAATATACTAGTAAAAATCAGGGGTACACGCCCCATAAACTGGTTAAAATATTAGCAAACTAATATTGTAGCAATCAATTATTGTTATTATTTCAGTAAAATTTCGTCAAGATGCCAATTTGTAGTTTAATGTGTCAATACTCTAGTTCTTGTGTTAATTCCATTGCCGCAGACGTGCACGCCAATCCGACGGTATGGGTATAGTATTGGATGCTTTTAAAAGTACAAATAAAATAATTTAGATTTTTATTTGAAAGATCAACTTATGTGGTCGGCTTCAGCAGGGACAAACTTCTAAGAAGTCCACTTAAAAATGCAATCTGAGGTTGCCGGATACAAATCATCATCTTTTGCGGGCAACAAAATTTTACGCCGCATGTCGCAGACCTCCGCATTAAACTGTCAATTACAATCCTAACAACAGAAGTATAATCGAAAATATTGTTTGAATGTAGCGATTACGATGATCAATTTGCATTGAAAAATAGTTGTCGACAAATGATGATAACAAAGTTTACGACGATTTCCGCATAACACCAAAAAAATTAGGTATAGATGAAGTGATAACAATGCTCACCCGAGGTGAAAGCAATACTAGTTACAGTTTGATACTTCGAATCCACAGTACAAGAATCGCACAAAAATAGCCTAATTTCACTCGCGCAAACTTATTACCGGTATTTTCAGTAAAGAAAAAAGAATCAAATTTTTTTCTTGTAAAATCGTAAAAATAAAACAAGCCACACCAACCAGACGTAAAAAGAACGCTTTTTAGCAAATGACGTTATTATGCAAATAGGAAAGACGCAATGTTTTTAGAAATCGCAGTGAGAATGCTTTCGGTAACACAAAACTGAAAATGCCTCCAGCAAAACAAACAGGAAAATTGCTGGAGTGAACTTACAAATATAGCTTTTACGATGAACATCTTAAAATGAGCAGCGGTTTGTCAGCTAGCCTCAGTTTAAAACTTTCCTCTAGTCAATTACAAATTTTGCCATTGACGTCCACAGCTTTCGTGCTTGACGTTTGGTTATATATGTGGAAATTGAAGCATAAAATTTTTTGAAATTTACTCAATCAAAATAGGCCTCGGCGTTCGAAAAATTTTGAAAAAAACTAAAAATATCTTTGATGATAAGATACCTATATTATGTCTTGCCCACCCCCACATCTTGGCTAGAAAGCAAAACTAGAAACGGCTTCATTCGCATTCGCAAGTGATTTTTCAAAAACGTTTACATAAATTTATTGCAAAATTGCCTAGTTTGACCAAATTCCGAGCAATATACAAAAAAAGCTTAATCGTTGAGAACATTTAGACAGAGCTCTTTGCCCCCTAAAAACCATTAGTAACACATTTTGAAGAACCTTTAAAAGAAGAAACCATTCCCTAGACTTCCCGTCCAAACAGTTTTCGAGGCTAGTGCTTACTTGGGTTATTCATCATTTACAGCACTTAATTAATATTTTCTTGACAAAGAAAAATCTTAAAAGTATATTTTGCAGCAGTATAATCATCTGATTGGTTTGCATTGATAGAAAAAAAAGATGAAGAAAGCGTTTCAGAAGGCAATGACAATGTATTTGAAATAAGCCCTCCGTCTTACAACGATGCTGTAGACATAAAACAAGAGGTCACAGCAATGTAAACAAGGTATATAACAGTTGTATTGTTTTACTTTTTCGTCGATTTCTTGCATTCTATGGGACATTAATTTAATGTATTTTATCTATGGCAAGTGACAAATCATGATGCACAAAGTTGACTTAAATTCTTTTTCTTACTACAATCAGTTTGCTCTATTTGCAACCAGAGAAGTTATAGCTTAAAGATGTTGGTAACCGTAAGTGCAGAAACATAGCAAAGGGAATGAAAGACGACACTGATCCCTCCAAATATTATTATACATCTTCTTAACTGGCTTTTCCTCTTAGAATGGACGCGGGGAACAGCCCTCTTAAGAGTTACTTATGCATTCTTTTCAACCTCCAACTACATCTGCGAAACTCAACCGGTTTACATTCAAGTCTTGACCAAGCCAAATGCTTATGTACCTCATTCACCCAGTTCTTGGGTGGCAAAACGTTTTTTCTAGCAAATATGGCAAAAAATGACCTGTGTGTCTTGGAGCATTCTATTACATTGCCAACTATAGCATATGAGATCTCTCAACATGAAGAAGTAACGGCTTGATTTTGCGAGATTTTCAAATTTTGGTCTTGAAATTTTATCCACTTGCAATGCACCTTCAATTCTTCTGTTTGGCCCAAATAATGAAGTGTGCACCAACCCAAATATTAAACTTGTAATTTTACTACCGGTGCGTATTTTATTGAAATGTCATCAGATCACACTGCCCATTTTTTCTGGCTACACGCCGTCGCAAGTGGCAAGAGAGTTGATGGAAAAGTATGAATTCATTGGCATTTAGAAAAAGATTTTTGCCGGACTAAATAGGTGCCTTTTGTTCAAGAAAAGCTTATCATCAACGGCGGTCATCAAACAAAATATACCGACCAAGATTTACTTTTCACTTTCTGGCAGGGCTCTTGCTAGTTTTATGGCATATGTCTAGGGTTAGCTTGCAGCTTATCAAATATCATACATTAACTAATTCTAGAGATGTACAATTTAAGCCACACCTATGGTTTATTTAAAGGAGAGAGTTCGGCTTTAAGTCTTCCTCAAGATTTGTTGGACCTGATATTATGCGTTTCCAATTTTTTAAGGCCTATATAGGGCACCTACTGAAGTAGATATTTCTTGGTATTTAGTGATTTACTTCGTAGTCGGTCCACGTGATTTAACTTTTCTTAGAGTCATACCAAAAATTTCGTAAGTGGTAGACACAAGCCTCCTACTTGGCACATAGCAATAGGGGAAAGAAGAAAATGAAATGAACAACTTAATTTTCTTAGCTGTTGGCGCTGAAGAGTTGCTGTAATTAAAAGTTTTAAATGACTGTACCATCATTCCTTTTTTTGCTTGTGATTTTTTTGCTTGCGACATGAGTGGGTTACTTTTACTTGCGACGGGACGGGCCCTGCTGATGAGTCCAAAAGGACGAAACGCGTCCAGGGATGGTCTCGTCTAAATTGGTTGGGTGATTATACTCATTATTGTTCCCTGGCATATTCATTTTAATAAATTGTTAATGCCCCTTACGCCCGTATGCTGCTTTGCCAATTAGGTGCAAGGTTTACAGATTCCTTTTTTCGTGGTCACGATAGCTGCACCAGAAGGTGAGGGCGATCCGTTCCAGGTGGCACTAATTTGGGAAATGATACTCCAAAGCCAGTAGTCTCTACAAGTGGAAAGATTTTTTTCCTTTAAATAGTAACTGCTGAAAAGAATATTACTATAAAAACAAATCAAATTAAAGTTACTTTCCGTTCACTCCTTCCCTGTAGTCATTAAAGTTTCAATACCCGGAAGGCTTCAAAACGTGTCACCTTCTATATTAAAACTTTCGGTACTTGTGGGTTATCTGTCACCACTTTTTTTCACCAGGTATTAAATTACTATTATTTAACTGTATATATAATGTTTAAGCCTAAAATGAGTTTGGGTTAGGGTTAGGGTTAGGGTTAGGGTTAGGGTTAGGGTTAGTCACCACATTGGGTGGCCATTCTTGCAATACTTCTCAGTCGGTATGATTCCTTTGCTTTGGAACAGGCGAACAGCTTCCTCTTCAGTTTTTGGAAGGTCCCACAAACTCATTTTAGGCTTAAACATTATATATACAGTTAAATAATAGTAATTTAATACCTGGTGAAAAAAAGTGGTGACAGATAACCCACAAGTACCAAACTTTCTCAATTTGAGCAAGGTAAAAATCTTCTACCTAAATCACGGTGTTCCTCAAAATAGTCCTTTCGGGCACACCGCTTCCCCAATCCCCGTTAACGCCACTGTTTCTTCCATAATTATTAACAGCCTTACCATTGGCCTTATCTTGATCCTTTACACAAATTACAACCATTAGAGACTTTTTAGTGATGTGAAAAACTACAAGAAAACTATCAAATGAAAGTGGCAATTTCCCAAATAAAAATGACGGTATCTAACGAGTTGAAATTTTATGAAAAAAATGATTTCTGCACATTTTGGGATGGGAGGGTAGTAAAAGAAATGAGAGTTTAACTTTCTGCCCAATACATATGTCCATTTGTTCAATTTGTGGGTCTACTTATTTTTTCAGAAATATGAAAAAAGAAAACTGAAAAAAATGAGAACATTAAAAGAAGATGAGTTTAATTACTGCTGAAAAAGAACTTGAAATTTTTTTTTTATTTGTCATGTTTATCCTCCATTCACGAGAAAGCGAATTGCATCGCTATATTTTTGACGGGACGTCCGCATTCATTTGGCAGCCATTTCCGAGGTGTCTGGGCCACTTGTCTTTCACATAAACGCGGGGGCGTTCCGTTAAGTGCATTGCCCAAGAACACAACAAGCCAACTTGCCGGCTTGCTCTCCACATCATCCCTTAAGTGCCGAGTGACAAGCAGGGAAGCTGTGGATACCATTTTTTAAAGTCTTTTTGGTATGACTCGAAAAGGGGAATGAACCCCAGGTCTTTCGACTGCGAAGCGGCGCTCTAACCACTACACCATTGCACCGGTTGAAAATGTACCATCTGTTGTGCTTATTTCGTGTATATTTTTTGTACTAGCGTCTTACCATCTCTTGTAAATTCATGTTCTCCAACATTTTCTTTGTAGTTACATCAGCCCACATCGGGCAATGATTAATCAACAACTACATGTATCTTTGAACGATTTACTATTGTTAGTTAAAAAACAATTTTTTTTAACGCCAAGATTGTTGATATGTAGAATCACAACAATGTTTCATGATAATATTGTTTTCTCACAAATTAAGGAAGAGAATGAAATAAACTACAGCAATGCTTGGTCACTTTATGTAGTTTACCTGAAAACATAATTGTGATTTTCATGTCGATTTGACGTAGTTCTTGAATTGTAGTTCGTAAAATTAATATTTTACCCACATTCCTCATCAAGATACATTTATAGCCTTACATCAGTTGGTGTGCATTATATTACAACAACCACAAAATAACATTACAAATGCTTTTTAAGTAATTTACTGTTGGGATAGTTTCGTCATTGCTGTAAGATTTTTTTTGTCTCACTGGTATGTCACTAGCTGCAAGCTATCTAAGAGCAAATACCTTTGTTGTAAAAAAAAAAGAAAAAACAAAACAGTTTTTACGGTTCTAATTATTACACTGGTCAACAAAAAACTTTTTTCTACTCTGCATAATTATAGTTACTTGTTTCTACCAACATCAAATTCGCAGAGATTAAATCTGAAAGAAATTCTATTCTATCAGGTCAAGTTATTTGTTAATTACCGTCTTAATACTGGCAATAGAGTCATTGTTAAGCCGTAGATACATATGTTACTGTATATTATAATCCTTTATTTTGTATCAAACTTCAATGGCATCACAAGATTGATTATTGGTTTACAATTACAGTGCGTTATTAATGTTTCAGCGTAAAGTTGTGAGCTTATGAGTAAGTGCTGCATTTCTCTACACTATGAAATATCTAGCTATAAGCATGGACTTTTACGTTGACACTAAATGTTTCGTGTAACTGCGATGCAGCTTTTCGTCGAGCTGAATGAATGTAAAGTCTGATTAGAATAGCTTCAACTGTATTAGTTTTTTGCTTTATCAAATATTGATGCATAAGCATTACAATTTAATCGAAAAATTAATAGGTACATTAAAGTTTATGTTTATAGCTAAATACTTAGCATTATGCAGGAGATAAAGTACCAATCGAATGCTTAAAACTTGCCCTGAAATTTTTGTTACTTCCTGCAATTGTAAACTGATAAATAACATTACGATAATACACACTTCTGATTGTTACGAGAGAGACGTTAACAAATGCAGTTGCAACGTAATAATTTCTAACCTAGCGTTATTAAAATCGCAAGCCACTTAAGATTTTAATGCGACAGAAAAAACTGATCAAAGATTTGAGTTTAATGGCCTTTAATCATTCCAATTAGCTATTCACTTGCATGCCACAAAAATTATGTCGATGAGTGCTACAAATGCTTTATGTGTATTTTGGCGCATTCTCTGTCATGATGACTTAGAAATATACAAAATCATCAATGATCTATGTAAATATTGTTGCGATGCATATACTACTAACGCTCTGAATTTTGTAGTTTGTCGGTAATTTATGCGAGAACTGAACCGTGCTAATTGTAGTTACGTCATCTACACTTTTCATTGTATCAGACAGGGGCCTATGTAGGCCTACTGTATGACTACTCGTGTTTATCTGATTGGATTATCACAGATTGCACCTCAAGCGATACGACGGCAATTGCACTAAAGTGCTCTGCTGCTTCATTTATCAAGCTGAAGCTAAACCAGAATCTCCATTATCCGGACTAATGCAAACGAACAAAGGAGAAGTAGTAATTCAATTTTTATCCGGTATTGTTCCCTTAGCAGAGATGGCCGGATTTACCCCGTTCCTTCTGCAATTCCTCGCACTCCTTCTCTCCACTTTACTCGATTCAGGGCATCCTCCTTCTTCAAACCAATTTTCTTTGTCTCCTCCTCTACTTGCTTCTTCTAGGTCTTCTTCGGTTGTCCTAGCTTCCTCTTACCACTCACTTCAAGATCCAGAGCAACCCTCAAAACGCTATCGTCACCCCTCCTCAGCACACGTCCATACTATCTAACTCTATTTGCTGTTGCTAACCGGTCTACAGTTTTCTTCATCTGTTCTCAGTCGTCTTTCTGTCAAGAACTTTCCGATTGCCCATGGCTCTCACCATAGCTCTCTTCGTTCTCCATAAAATTGCTTTTTTATTTTCTTTTAAATACCATGTCTCGCTTCCATCCATACAGCAACAATAAATTTTACCTTTCATCCTCAGAGGAAACCTATTTCCCTGCAATAACTCTCCACATTCTTGAATCCTACCCAACCAATTCCTACTCATGCTGTGACTGCCGCTTGAATGTCATTTTGGATAATCAAATTTTCTGTATGATCAAAAAAATGCTCAAATTAATGCTAAGAACAAAACAATGTGCTCGTTTGTGGACTTTGGTATTTTTTACAAATTTGTCTAATTCTCTAAAGAAGTCAGTTATTTTTTTTCTGGACGTGAGACGATTGTCTTTTCAGGGCAGTCATGACTCGCAGTTGCTTCAGCGCATTCTTCCTTTCTCTCATACCAACGCTATGCCTTTTCCAGAGCATAGAAGTCCTCAAAATGGTCAACAGTGGGGCTTTCATCTTTTAGTTCTTTTTCAACATAGACATCACCTTTATGTTTGTCTCACACCTGGCTCACAATTTCATCGTCATTAAACATCTGGAATCCAACGTTCTTAGCATCCACATCTAATCACTGATTTACATCTTCAACAGCAACACTTGAACAACCAGGAATTTCTGGCAAGATTGAGGAGAAGTTAGCGGCAGATTGAGCAACTTCCAGGTCATCTTCCCTACCTTCTTCTCTCTCTTCTGCCACCAACAATTTTTTCCAAGCTCTTGACAAGCTGACTGGTGTGAGGCATTTCCAAGCATCTCTCAGCATGTAACAACAATCTTTCCTGTCAAATTTCTTGGATGCTGAAACTACATCTTTTTTTTTGATTCATTTAATATCAGCAATTTTTTTGATATTTCTTTTCTGTACATTTTTTCATTTTCTCTATGGCGCCTTGGTCCATCGGTTGTATTAGAGGAGTAACATTAGCTGGCAACTACCTGACCTTAAAGACAGGGTAACCAACCAATTGTGCTTCATTCTCAACAGTAAGCTGGCACGGAGCATTATCTAATAACAGCAAAGTTTTTTCTGCAATTGATATGCTTTCACTTTAGGGATTAGGTCTTTAATGAACCACTTGGTAAGCAGGTCACTGTTCATTCAAGCATTCTTTTGTTTTCCATACACCACAGAAGGATTGAAAATGGTAGTAAAAAATCTTGGCTTCTGTGCCTTGCCAATTATAAACAGTGGCAACGCATGTAAACGGCTAGCATTAGCAGTAACCAGCACTGTGACTTTCTTTACTGATTTTAGGACCAGGGGCATAGCTAGCTGTTCTTGATGCCAGTGCTTTGTTAGGCAAAACTTTCCAGTTTAATCTTGTTTCATCAGCATTATAAATCTTGTCTATGGAATATCTTTCTTCTTGAACATTATTTTGAACTTTTCTTTGAAGTCTTCAGGTGCTGTTGTATCAGTAGAAAAAAATTCATCTTCCAATTTTAATTGTCTAATATTATAGCGATTTCTGAAGTTTGTTAACTATCCTGTGCTGGCCACAAAAGAATCACTACTTCCCAGCTTTTTGTTGATATTAATAACTTTTTCACGTAACAATGGACCAGAGTAGGCTGGCCTTGACTTTGTTTTTGAGAAAACCATCGACAAAGTGCCTTGTCTAAGCCAGGATCGTCTGCAGGTTTCATAGTCTTCCTCTTTGGAGCAGCTTGTTAATATTTACCAAAAATGCTTTTAATTGAGTTTCCACAGCCATTATTTGTTGAGAAAATTAAAAAAACAAATACTCTCGTCAAGCATTAATTGCAATATCATCTTACACCCTCAAGCAGGGGTGGACAAAGAGCTGCCTGCGACTAGTCTCGTGACAATAGTCTGCAACCAAATTCGAGTTCAGAACGCTGATTTTACCTTTTCAAGTGTAGTAACTGTAACTTTGGCCAGTTGAACCCCCAAAATACAGCTCTTTTCCGGCACAGCCAAAACTTTACATTAGTGAAATGTGGCCAGAACCGCAAAAAAGTTGGGCCTCTGTGCCAAAAAAGAAGAAATTTTTTCCAGTCGGTGAGTTGGGTGCTGGCTTTTTTTGAACGAATAACCGCTTTTATCCTTCAAGAAATGCAAACTTCAAAAATACTATTTTTCGTTTTAAAGTCATCGAAACGCCACCAACTTCCGTATGGCACTTACCCCGGGGCAGCGATCAGTAGTGCCAAGATTCATATTTGTACGCTAAGTAGATTCAGGAGTGTTTAAGCGCACGTTCATGTAGACAGATCTCTGCTTTATACAGTATATTAAACGCAAAAGAACAGAACCATTGCATATTAAGCAGGTCAAAATATGTTGACGACGCAAATCTTTTTTAAGATGCTTTTTATATCAGACGCATAAGAAAAAAACCATTATTTATTTGGCAGGTCAAAACACGTTGAAAAATATTGTTGACGATAAGTTTGAAAAACACTAAAAGAACTAGTGTAACATAAGATAGTGAATTAAAAGGTATGTACAGCGAATTTCAAGCTTAGTTGTTTATATCTCTTTGAAAACAATCCCTTTTAACACGATATGTTTGTTCACGAAGCATAGAGAAGCGTGCAAAATGCAATATGAATTTACTGAGTGCTTTATTTTGCATAGATCCATGCATCAACAAAAATCGAAATGCCGAGAAGGATTTCTAAAGTTTAAAATATAGAGTCTGTGGGAAACTCCTACAGGCCAATGGTGGAAATCTGTGGCTCCGGAGCCGCATCAGCTCTTTGATTCTTGTGCAGTGTAACTTCGCAATAACGCGCCTCCATTTAAAGCGAATTCGGATATAACGCGACCAACCGATGCATCTCAGAAAGGAATGGAAAAGTTGGCATGTCACAAAATTTGACTGACTTCATTTAGTTTTACAATCACGTGACAGGTGCAAAGCATCTAAATTAGTTTATTTTAGACAGGCAAGAAAACAGCATGAAGTCATGGTATTTCTCATTTTATCCCTACACTAAAAAACTTTTATGTGGAAAAATCAGGAAAGAAGCAAAAGCATTTTTATGCAAATGAGAACTTCACGCTATTAATCAAATGCATAAAGATAGAGTGAAAAAAGTTGCTCGTGACTTGCAACACCGGAATTTACCCCGCTAAAATAAATGTGGTTGTTTTTAACCCCTATACAGCACGATCTCGCTTTTTTCGCGACGATAGTTTCTGACGATTACCTTGCAACGAAATTTTACTGTACAGCAGCTACGAGTTGTTTGGATCTACGTTACAAGGCAGAGTTCTTTGTGTGCCTACGTACGTAAGTACGTTTGCTTTAACACAGTGGTTCTCAACCGGGAGCGATATCGCCCCCACTGGGCAAATGTTCAGCTGAGGGGGGCGATAAACTGCGACAAACAAGGCTACAAATTTCAACAAAAGTTAATTGACAAATACTAATTGCGCAACATATGTTCCGATAGTGCTGCAAGCACTACAGCTCTCAGTAGCCGAGAACTGCGTAGCCAGTGCCACCTATGCTGTTCTCTGCGCGTACATGTGCACGTGTATATAGCTGGGCTTGTTTGTTCTGCCACCATCGATGACAAGAGGTGTTGTTTGTTGTCTTCTACCCTCCTCTCTTTTATCTGCTTAACTCCTATTTCCTTACTTCTCTGTATTTTCGATGTTCACTGATCAAGTTATTACATATACATTAAGTACGTTTTGGACACGAAGAAGACATTATTTGCTACTAAATTGATGCAGTTTCATATCGTTTTGTACATTTTGAAAAGAAGAGATCGAGCACTGTAACATAAAATCTAGCGGTAAGCCTGAAGTAGCTGAGTAGTTGTGTTTTTGCAGTTGCCTAAGTAAGGGTGTTGCTAGAAACAACAATTGCTTTGTTCATTAATTAATTATTTTATTACGCGCCCACTTGTAGAATAATCCAGCAGGGTAGTCACGTGATCTGATGACATTGTTTCATTATCTTGCGCCTGTCTGCAAATTAATTCAGCGTAATAATCAATCTATTTGATCACTTTGTTTTTCTTTTTTGATGGAGAGGAAAGAGTAAATGCTTGTTAGATAGGTGGAGTCAGAGTTGGAAACGGGTCCAATTGTAAGGCCCGAACCCGACATTTATTTTGTAGCCCGACTTAGGCCCGAAATTTGAATTCTTCCTTGCAACGAAAAAGAAGCGGTTGCCGAGCTGGAATAAATCCTTACTCTTAATAAGCCTACTGTGAAAAAATTTCGCATCCGGGCATGAAATTGGCCCTAAAATTTTTTAGATCTTAAGCCCGAACCCGACCCGAAAAGCCCGGCCCGTTTCCAACTCTGGGTGGAGTTATTCGTATAAATAAGCTTGTTGCCTTGAATAGGGTAAAATAGAAAATTTTGCTCAAAAATGATCACCAACATCATACGGTACCATACACTAGTTACAGGGTGTTTGAGTGATGGGCTGATGATGCGAAGTAATTTCATTTATTTGTGCATTTAACTTCATTAATGAAGACATTTAGTTGGAACTTAGCAGTGATTCAAGACCCTGCTTATCAGTGCTGCTCGTTAATTTCTAACCGCTAAAGGGAGTGGACTTAAAAAGGATGGACCCGTATTCTTGCTGTTGTGATTTCGTGCTTTCTCGTTTGCATAGCAATTCATTACTTATAGTAAGTCGCTCAACGCCGTGTAAAAGTTATCAAATATTTTCAGCCTCAGATAAGAGTATTTTGTAATAATTACACATTATTTATTACTATTAACCAATTAGTTTATTTTGTAGTTTAATGGATTCTATACATTCAGGTCACAATTTGGTATTGCAATCTGATGTTATTGAAGTAGTACTACTAAACATCAACTAACTGTGGCAAGTGCCGTTATGATATATAAAGTTCTTTTCCCCTCATTATGGCGAGCAAAAAGAAATGTAGACAGTATAGAGAAGTATTTGTCTTTTGGCTTCGCAGAAAGCCGCATGATCAGAAACAGCCGATGTGTCTTATTTGTAACAACTCGTTTTCTCATGAAGCTATGAAACCATCAAGGCTTGCAGAGCATTTGAAAAGAATAACATCCAGGATCCGATTAGCCCGGCGGGAATTCGGGAGTTTCCCGGTGGGCCGCTCGACTATGGGCCGGTCCATCAATTCACTGGGCTGCCTCAAAACTAACTTTAAGAAGCTAACAAATGATCAACAATATGAACCAGTTCCATACATAATGAATTCGCTATTATTTTTCAGAAACAGTGATTTTGTATAGCCTTATCTATAATTTTCTTACTGTGATTTGTGACTGTCGTGACTTGACCTAAAATAATAAATAAAGCGTCAGTGGTAACTTCTTTCCCTAATTTGCAGTACTATGACGTAAAAAAGAGTTGCAGGAGAACTGATGTCGCGTATGCAACATAGTTGTTTACCATCCATTCTCCAGGTCTCTCTAAATTTTAAGTAATGGAAAAAGAAACGAGAAAGCGGAAAGGTGGAGCTGAGAAAGATCGTAAAAAAGAAAAAGAAATTGCTGCTAAATGTATAAACATTCAGGAAGCATTTGCAAGACCAAGCACCTCAACCGAAAGCTAAATGACAGTTAATGCCGATTTTCTATTAGAACATCAAGATCAGCACCAGTCTGCGAGTTATCATAATGTACCAACATCAGATTTAGTAAATCAAAATTGCTCTGAAATATCTATTCTACCAGTATCAGAAAGCGAAGTCCAGACAGCCTCAGCCAAAATAATCCTGAAGTATTTTCCGCACCCTTAACGCAAGTTTTAAAAAGTCATTATCAGCAGTCTGCAAATCCCGATCCAGCAATATCAGACAGTGAAGACTATTCTGCAATATCCGCACAAATTCCAGAAGTTCAACGAGATCAGTCTGTAATTCCTTCTGCGACAGCGTACCACTCGCGGTTTGTAAAGCCAAAACGAGATAAACAAACCGAATATTTCGAGTTTCACCCACATCAACCAGTAACAACCAAATTCAACGCTACAAATGAGTACTTCCGACCTGATGACTCTGGTGGTTGTTTGCAGCGATTACGGCTCTCGTATTGTGAAGAAAAAGAAGCTCTATTTTGTAATCTTTGCATTGCATATGGTACTACTACTAGTAGCAATCAGAACCCACGTAAATTTCAAACGGATTTCAATTCGTGGAAACACATCTATTAACGAATTGATGAACACGAAAGTTCTCAAAAACACAAGGCATGTGTTGAAGCTCACATACGATTCAGCAGTAATAAGACAGTGGTAGACCTACTTCTGTCAGTCAAACATCATTACACAACGAGCAGGTCATGCAAAGAAGGCAAATTCTCGACAGCGTCGTCTCCATTGTGAAAATGTTTGAAAAACGGGGAACGAGCAGAGACGTAGCAGCCGCCCCCCAAACCCCCCAATTGGGGGGGGCCCAGGCCAACTTTGGGGGCCCAAGTTAGTCTGAAATTGCTTTTTGGCTACGTGACTATTTTCAGTTCAGCAGACTTGTTTACAACCGATTTAAACTGTAGGAAGAAATTGGCTTGTGACATCGTAAGTGAATGCAACGTCATTTTATCTCGCAGAATCTAGAATATTTCGATTGATTTTCTGGTAGAATCTTGAATATTCGATTGACGTAACAATGCCGTTGTTACGCAACAATCATAGAATGGTCTGGAATTCTGTTTGGCTATAAATACCGGGACAATATATATACACTGCAGAGTGCAGATAAAGTATTTTATTGACATTGTATAGAATGAAACGTTCAAAAAGTGGTGCTCAAAAGAGAAAAGAAGCAGCCACTGCTCGAGATGCTGTAGCGAAATTGCCCAAGATGACAGATTTTTTCAAGATTACTGAGCAGAGTAGACCTGGCACTAGTACCGAGAGGGATGAAGGAAACTATAGTGTACAAGAGAAAGAAGACTATGACGATCAGCATCAAAGTGATTGTGAATTTCCAGAAAATGTAAGTTGTGATTTACCTGCCAATACGCAACCTTCAATATCAAAAATATCTGAATCTCAATTTACCCCTATCCCTGATGACCCATGTAAATGGCCTGAAAGTATTTCTGATGCTCAACGATGTGATATAGTAAAGCGTGGACCACATCAACTAATAATGAATTTTCCATATAATAACACAACTCCAAGGCGACGTTTTTCCTCCAACCATTATAAACGTGTGTTACCTAATGGTGAAAGTGTTTCACGGTCGTGGCTAGTTTATTCTGGGGAATCAGATCAAGTTTTTTGCTTTTGTTGTAAGCTATTTGGAAAAACACTAAGCCCCTTTTGTAGTGGTATAAATACATGGGAGGGTTTTTTGAAAAAACTGAAAGATCATGAAAACGGCATTTCCCACCAAGAATGCTGCAGTCAATGGATGTTGCTAGCTGAAGGGATAAGAAATTCATCCACTATCGACAAACGCGAGATGAATATTTTTTTCAATGAAAGACGTTTTTGGAGAAATGTTTTAGAGAGACTTATCGACATTGCCTTGTTTCTATCGGAAAGGAATCTTGCTTTTAGAGGATCTGAAGAAGTCTTAGGATCTCCTCACAATGGAAATTTTCTGGGTATATTTGAGCTTTTGGCAAGAAGAGATCCGATCCTAAAAGAGCTTCAAGACAGAATCAAGAATAAAAACACTAAAGATCACTATTTGAGTCCTACCATACAAAATGAACTAATTGAATTGCTAGCGACAGAAGTTGAAAAAGAAAATTTACAGCAATTGAAATTGGCAAAATATTTTTCTATAATTTTCGACTGCACTCCAGATATGTCACATCATGAACAAATGTCTGTCATTCTCCGTTATGTACTATGTAATGAAGAAGCTGCTGTTGTTAAAGAAACATTTTTTGGCTACTTGAGAATAAGTGACAGTACTGGGAAAGGCTTGTTGGACGCTTTCTTAGAAAAAGCGACCGAACTGCAACTCGAATTGTCTGATTGTCGAGGTCAGTCATATAATAATGGTGCTAACATGAAAGGAAAACATTCTGGGGTCCAAGCAAGAATGCTAGACATCAATCCCAAAGCTGTTTACGTGCCCTGTGCAAACCATACCCTTAACTTAGTTGTTGTTGACAGTGCTAATTGATCGACGGAAGCATTGACATTTTTTGGAGTACTTACAAGGTTGTATGTGCTGTTTTCTTCCTCTGCTCAGCGTTGGGAAATTTTGAAGAAACATGTGGAGCTGTCCATAAAGTCACAATCTGATACTCGTTGGGAAAGCAGAATTAAATGCATCAAACCTCTTCGATACAATTTAAAAGAGGTGTTGCTGGCACTGAAAGACTTGGAAGCCATTTCCATAGAAAGAAAAGATAGAAGAGCTGCCTCAGAAACAAAATCGTTGATAGCTCATTTATCAAAATGGAGTTTTCTTTTGTCGGTGTTTATTTGGTATGATATCCTATTCCAAGTCAATAAAGCAAGCAAGATTCTTCAATCGTATGGAGTCTCCCTTCATACAATGGAAACGGAAATCCAGGCAACTGAAAAGTTTTTGCAAAACTATCGCACAACGGGTTATGACAGTGCCGCAACATCTGCTGTTGAAATAGCACAGGAATTGGATATTGATCCTTCTTTTCCTCCGTCAAGAAGTGGAAAGAAAAGAAGATTGTTTGATTACCAAGGTGAAGAGGAACAACGAGCTACTCCTGAACTGAAATTTAAAAGTAACTTTTTCTATCCATTAGTAGACCAGGCTATTATGTCAATAAAGGAGCGCTTTAATTTGTTACGTGAGGTTTCTTCCGCCTTTTCGTTTTTGTACACACGAGACAAACTTTTGCTTGTGCAACAAGAAAATGCTCTTCTTACTTGCTGTAAAGAGTTCCAAAAAAAGTTCGGTGACATTGATTCTGATGAAATGAGCGCTGAGCTACAGCGGTTTGTTTTAATTTTACAAAAAAAACGCAATCTCAATACGGCTCAAGACTTTCTGAACTATCTTCTAAAGACTCATTTATTTGAATTGTATCCGAATGTGTACATCGCACTTCGAATCTTACTAACTTGCCCCGTGACTGTTGCCAGCGCTGAAAGAAGCTTCAGCAAATTGAAACTGATCAAAACTTTTAATAGAACGTCTATGACAGACAGTAGACTATCTTCATTAGCCATGTTGTCAATAGAAAATGACTGCGCCCGATCTCTTGATTATGACAATGTCATAACAGCATTTGCGAACAAAAAGGTTCGCTCCAGACTATTTAAATGATACTGTGTTTTTATAACTTTTTCATGTTTTTCAGTGTCATTGCTTTCGTTTCGCAGTGTCTGCATAAATGTCCTACTGAACTCTGGCATCGGTGTCGAATTTTTTATGACTTGCACCTTCGGTATCGGCATGCTTTATTCTGACATTAGCCTGTTTACTTATGTACAAATTGTGGTGTATTTTCTTAATGCAGCTTCAATTTCACACCTCTAAAGTGATATGACCTGTGCGCAGGGGCTCTTGCGCTTACTTTGGGGGGGGGCCCGAAGTTGGAGTGCTACGGGACTGGGAACGAGCTATAGGGGACCAGGGAGTTTGGAAGCGGTGTCTACTTTATGTGATGAAAAAGTTGATCACGAAACATTTTTAGAGAGTGCACTTCTTCTTGCGAAGTACGATAACATTTAAAAATGTTAGTTAGAAAATGTTATTAAAAAATGTTTACAAAACAAACCCGACAAGCACAAGTATAACCGTGAAAACAAAAATACATTTATCTTTAAAACTACTGTTAACTCTGGCGTACGCAGAAAGTTTCCTAGCGGGGGGCAAAATTTTGTCACAATTGTGTGAAGTCACAAATCAACTTTATAGGCAGTGCCAATGGCACGAAAAATCGAAATCCAGAGTTAACCCCGAATACTCGCGCAAAACCAGCTTTGCTTTTGCTAAAACTGCGTGGTTTTGCTTTACTTTTTTTAATTCTTTAGGTCTGAGGTGGGGGCCATGGCACAGTGGCTTCCCACCTCGGTACGCTAGTGATTGCTACTGTATCTAAGCTAATGAAAGAAAAATTTCAAACTTGGTTAGAGAGGCAAGCATTTACTCATTCAAATCGATTCAACTCAAGATATAACTTCAACGGACAAATGTTCAGTTATTCCACGCTTTCTCACGGAAAACATCGAAGAACGACTTCTTGCCGTTGTTGACAGTCATTCGGCAACTGGAGCATACCTGTGCAATTTGTTGAAAGAAGTTTTACAGAAGCAAAATGTAGACGTTTCCAAATGCATCTCCGACAGTACAGAGATGGAGCATCAAAATGTCGGGGCAGTATAATGGATTTACAGCTTTTCTTGAAAAAGAATCTCCTGGTCACATTCACACATGGTGCTATGCCCACGTTCTCAATTTGGTTCGCTGTGATGTTACTACGACTAATCATGCATCCATATCTCTATTTGGATTAGTTCAAAAGGTTGGAGTGCTCTTTCGGGAATCATATTTGCGAATGGACATGCGGAAAGAACAGATGAGTCAAAGACTGGTCATGATATTCAAAGTAGATTAAACTTGATTGGAGCAACTAGATGGTGGTCTAAGCACGAATGTTTTTGAAAAATTTTCGGCGCATTTGAAGATGGTTCCAGCGGTATGTTCTGCGACGTAATTGAAGTTCTGTATTGTGCTTCTACTTCTGAAAAGTTAAGTTTTAAAGCGCGGTTTGATGCCAGTGTCATGATACCAACATGTTTTGATAGCCACTACATATCTACGCATCACGGAGATAACCTCTGAACTTTAAAAGTACTTGCAGACCTCTGAACTGGATTTCATTAATGCTTTTACTATGGTGGAAGCTACGAAAAAGGATATTCAACAGATTGATCGCGATTTCGCAATAATTGTAACAAAAACTGACCATTTTGTTCAAAATGCCAATGAAGTTTTGGAAGAACGTGGATGTGATGTCTTGAATGAAAGCAGCTTTCCTGCGAAACGGGTTGGAAAAGGTAAAGATAAACCCTTGGATGAATGTCTTTCAAACTCAATGAAAAAGTTTGAGGTCAATGTACGTAACAGAATCTAGATCAAGTGGTTCAAAGTTTGCAAAGAAGATTTGCTACGCATAAAAAGTTATATGCTGACTTGAGCTACTTCGATCCCAACCGCTTTTCTGAAACAGTTTTTCATGGGATTCCTATCTCAGCTGTGAATATGATATGCAATCTTTTGCCAAATAAATTTTAGATCTTCCTGTTGAGCAAGACCTTCGGTAAGAGCTCTTGGATTTTGCATCAAAATGACCGGAATTAAAAAAGATCTTACCTGAGCACTGCACTGAATAGGATGAAGCAAGTGATCATTTTTTTGATTTTATTATTGATAAGCTATTTACAGGTTACTGTTTTGACCTTTTATCTCAATGTATAATACAACCTAAACCTATAATTGGTTGATGCCTATTTACCATACCGATGGAAATGTTTTATTATTTGATCAAAATTTTGCTCTGATATTATCATCTAGCACTTTTGGCAGGTCAACTGTGCTGATACTAATAAATTTTCTTTCATACGGCTTAAATTTGAATTTGTTTTTAAAAAACAGATGACGAAGGTGTGAGATCGGACGAAAGAACCAACATTTGAAAATGTTAATGCCAAAATAGTTTTCTATGCTGTTATACTGCGATTTGGAGATATAGAATGTACTGCAGAAGTTATCCTCTTCCACATGCATATCAGGCATACAAAATAATACGTACTTTTTCCGTTATACAAGTTGGTTATGAATGAACCTTTAGCAAGCTGAGATATGTAAAGAACCGTTTAAGAAATCAGCTAAGCGAAGATCGCTTGGATTCCCTTCTTTTGATGAGCGTTGAACGAGACATTTTATTACGCATTTCGAACCATACGATCATCGACGAACTAGCAAAAATGAACGCAGAAATGCGAAGACTGTTGCTCTATAATTAGTGTTTGATAATGTTGGCTTGTTAATTCTAAGTATTCTTTTTTGAGATGGGCTAAATGTGATGTAGTTTGTAAGATGAACCGAGTAACGTTTCAGCAAGATTTGCAATTAGCTATCAAAAATGGGCCGAATTTATTTCAAAGTTCCCAGGCCGGTTGAATTTGCTAATCCGCCCCTGATAACATCCCAACAAAGTGGACAAAACCAGAGCTTGTTTTGAAAATTTGAAGAAGAACTTGCTGAAATTGTTATTAAGCCTTCTTTTGAAATTTTCATGAAAACTACGTTACAGCAAGATTCAGTAAATGTTTTAAAAGCATTGCCGTTAAGCAATGGCTCAATCCGAAGAAGAATCGATGAAATGTTCTCAGATGTGGAAAGCCACTAGTTGAAAAATCAAAAACCAGTAAATTTTCAATTCAACCAGACAAGTCCACAGCAAGTGATAATAGAGCTATTCTTATGGCGTATGCTCGTTTTATAGATGATAGCTGCAAACTTTGCGAAGAGATATTGTTTACAAAATTACTAGAAACTGATACGACTGGATTATCCATTTTTGAAGCAACAAAATCTTGGTTTGATGAGAATCAAATACCATTTGGAAACCTGTTATCCTGCGCTACGGATGGTGCTCCGTCCCTGTTTGGTAAGCAGAATGGCTTTATTGCTCATATGAAGGAATTATCTCCTTCAATTCTTGCAGCTCATTTTGTGGTACATCGGCATCATTTAGTAGCTAAAAAATCAGTGCTGACCTTTATGAATCATTGAGAGTAGTTATTCAGACTGTATATAAAATATAGTTGCACAGAAAATACGATACACTTTTTCGAAAGTTTTGCATTGATACTGAACAAGAACACGTAAAACTTATTCTCCACACAGAAGTCCGCTGGTTTTCGAAAGGAAACTGCCTGGCAAGATTTGTGAAGTTATTTGATACAATTGTTAATTTCTTAGAAAATTTAAACGAAAATAATTTTGTAAAAGAAATTAAACTCCACAAGTGCGGCATTTTCTTCTAAGCGTAGATTTTTTGTAAGTTCAATAAAGTGTCACTTCAGCTTCAAAGTAAATTATGTACACTGCTGGATTGTAAACGTGTTCTGAAAGTCTTTGCTGAAAAATTACATTGGTTTCGAATAAATATACAAAAAAAAAATTTGAAGACATGCCCGAATTAACAGAAGCAAGTGAGCAGCTCTTAGAACAAACCAGAAAAAAATATGAAGAATATCTAATAAAATTGAGAGAAAATTTAAATAACCGATTGGTTAAAATACTGCTATACTTTCTAACTTCTTATTTGGTTGAATGTGGCTTCAGTACAGTCAATAAAATTTTGACCAAGGAAAGAAATAAAATAGATATATGCATTCGAGGAGACATCAGACTAAAACTTACAAATTTGAAGCCAAATGTTGAAGGTTTAGTGGCAAAGCATCAACCACAAGGATTTCATTAAAACAACGTGAGCTAAGTATTTTAATTTAGCTGTTTATCATTACTGCAAAAAATATGGGGGATTATTTTAAACAAATGGGAAAAGGGGGCGATATGATGAAAAAGGTTGAGAAACCCTGTTTGGCAGCTTCAAAACTACCGGGTGTACAAGCATGAAACTTGGCATAATTGATAAACGCCCAGAAGTGGTTGGGAAAAGTTTGGTGACGTCATAATAAAAGATAATTTTATGGTTGTTTGTACCAAGCGTAAAGGCAAAAAGCAATCTATAGGTCTTCAATAGTATCTTCAGGTTAGATGCAAAACGTATTTGTAACTCCCAAAGTTCATTTTTTTGTAAAAAAGCTTTGAATGGTTCTTTGGGTGTTGAAAAGTCATTGGGAACCGGTCTTTACGACTGAAATATTTTGAAGTACTTACCTACTTATAGACCTAACAATTCAGGAAAGGCAAATGCTGAGACTGCCTAAAACGAGGATTAAACAATTTAAAATAAGTTTTGCCCTCTTTTATCTTGAAATCGTTGAGATATAGCAGTCTCAATATATTAAACATATTCATTTAAATTCTAAAAGTTTTGACACAACATATTGCCCTCATTAGAGAATACAATTTGTCGCCGAATACGGTTAAGTCACCCGACCTGTACCCTAGTGACCGGCAGATGACGATTCGACGACTAGAAGATCAGCACGGTAGAGTTCAACGGCTACCTTCTATGCCTTATCCTTCGGCCTAAGGACTTACGCCTGAGAAGCTTGGTTGGTAGCCCACTCTTTTACAACACAACTCTATTAATATACGAGCTTTCGCACATAGGCAATCACCGACACCACACTGTAGCAGCCGATAGTCCCCCTTTCTTACAGTAGTGCTTGGCCCTTGCCTTCTAATTCTTCTGGCTTGTCTCTTCACCTCCCTTCTTTCCTTTTTTCTTTGTTTTGTCATCTGTTTGCTTTCGTCTGAGTTTTCAAAATAACCCACCCGTATATATGCTTTCCATCCGTACGTAGGCCTAACCGAAATAAAGTTTCCAAATATTTTAGCCAATCAAAATTACTAGAAACTAAAAATTAACAAGAAAAAAAAAATTTGAAAACGGGGGAATACCGGAAACTGCTACCCAAAGAACAACCAATAAAAACGCATACCAAATAAATCAGAAAAGGTTTGTCTACGGGGGGAGTACAGGAAATAACTACCAATAAAATTGCTTTAAGAACAAAATAAACAAACGACGGTTTGTATACAGGGAAATACCGGAAATAATGGCCAAAACAGAAAAACTACGGCAACACGGGATAATAAAATGAATATTCCCGAGATTATTATTGTTACACAAATACATTGCTTATTCTAGAAGTCACCCTAAATAAACTTGTATTTTCTAAGAAAGGCAATAAGATGTGCCGAAAACGTCTACAGTTTTAATGAATATATTTAAAAGAATGAGGCTGCCATACATCATAACAAGTTGGAGGAGAAAAAGTACCTCTACCAAAATTTTATCTAAAACCTTTTTAACAAAAATGTTTTTTCCCAAATTGAAAAGTGCCTCCTAATTCACGAGCATAAGAGTTCAAAGCAGCCTAAAAAGTTACCTGAGTAAAAATATTGGCCACCAGTTACTTACTCAGACACCCAAATGAAATCAAAAAAACAACTTTAAAGTAGATATTTTCAGTTGAGTAAAAGAAAAAAGAGTCCAAAACTAAACTACTGCCTAGGCAGTTTAAGCTTTTCGCGACCATGAAACACACTCTTTTGCACCCCTACTTTTTTATAAAAGTCATGGTCGCAGGTTGTGCACGGAGGCGTCGGAAGCGGGTGTGCTTCCTCTCCCCCATTTGATAGCTTAATCCCGCGGATTGAAATTTGCTACCTACCACACTCTGGTTCTCTTTTAACACGACACCGGTAATGTAGCGCTAATTTATTACATTGTGTGTTACATAATTTGTTGCAATAAAAATAAAATTATTAGTTTTTCGCCTATTCTGTTTAGAAAGGAAAAAGATTTAACGATTACTTTGATCAAAGAAGGTTTGTCGTTTTAGGAACAAACAATTGAATTTCACAAATCTTTTCATCGTTATTACGAAAATAGATTTTGCTTGAAGTAGTCTAAAAAGCCAGCGATGCACTTTGAGCAAACTGTCGACATTGACACTGTTTCGGCCTATCAGGTCTCTTCAGTACAGTTGGTGACTGACAAGTAACTAGAGGCTTTAAATAAAGCATAGCTTAAACCGTCACACTTGTGAAACCTATACTAGGTCCACTGTAGTCAATGGTCTATCAGTAATCTGCAAAGCCGTATCACTCGTGAATGAGTGGTGGTTGTCGCAGGTGAACTAAATCTAACAACTTCTAGAACAATAGTGCTGTCACAGCCCAGTGGTTGCAAGCACTTAAAGTAATACAAGAGACCAGCGATGCACTTTGAGCAAACTGCAAACAGTGTCACTGTTTTGACCTACCAGATCTCTCTAGTGCAGTTGGTGACTGTTCCAGCTCCGCAATTACGTCACTTTTCTACTACCCGAGTTTTGAAAAACATTTGCAAAATTTTTGGTTTTTGGCAACTCTATCTTGATTGATAAATGAGCTCGACAACCGATGCTCTATCTTTATCATTACTCACGCCTTTTACCTTTTCCTCTTACCACACGCATTTTTATTAACGGCGACATGGTAGAAACTTGTTGTTTTGGTGAAGTGTTGCTGAGTACCGAGGGAGTTGAAAATATTACTGCTTAGAATTATGACGTAGATAACCCTCGATTAGTTTTTGCTGCTTTTACTATCGCTTGTTTACTCTGAAGTTTGTATATAGGCTACAAGAAATTTATGCAGAATTAGTGGATTCTTTTTACAAGCTTTGGAAGGACAGCAGCAAAGGTCTCTGCGTCCTCTGAGACTTTATTCTTAACAGCGACCGACAAGTAGCTAGAACCTTGAGATTTTTGCTTGTTTAAGTCAGTTTACATTGTCATGTTAGTGGGTGGCAGAATGGCAGGCTGGTAGTTATGATAGCTGGTAGCAGCGAAAATAGAATGCAAAGAAGGTTGATTTGAATTAAAAGCTGTTGACCAATAGGATGATGCTAGTACTGTTTTATGTTGATCATATTTGGCGACTCGCGGGAAAAGCTAAACAGTTCAGTGCTAGGCAGAGAAAGTACTACGAATGCGAAAAGTGATGGTTGCCTATCAAAAATGCAGTAAGCGATCTTAGTCAACATTCTAACTATTTGTTTGAATTAAAATGCTCTTCTGGCACATTAAACGTGATTCAACTATTCGAAACTTTAGAGGCAGACTGCATTGGGGTACTGGTATTTTCATTCCTGCTTGGTTAATCAGAATTGTGATTTATTTATCGTTTATCAGTGATTCGTTAGCAAGGTAAGCTGATGACAGCCTGCCTATCACTTTTTCTAGACTTCATCAGAAACTTGAGTGCTTCTTTAAATTTTTATATTTTTGAAGCCAAACTGCTTAGCGATAAGTATGTTATTACACAGGTATTTTGCGGTAAATTGCACAAACCGTATGGCGGCAAATTCAGGTGTCTCTATCAACGCTGTTACAACAGCACCATCTCTACCTCAATCTACAGGTACATCTGTAGGCCTGTGTGATTCCGAATCGGCCACTACCGCAACCAACACGATTGTTACGACTTTCTCCTCAACTTCTCGATCAAGTTTCACCACGAATTTTATTCCAAATGATAATCTAGATCATGGGTGGCCACACTTGCTGTGCTAAAGAGCCCACAACGTAGAAGCCAACATAAAAAAAACAGCGGCTACGCAATTCTAAATTGAATTGACTATTTTCTGTCCAAAGAAAGGATAATGACCTTTTTTCGGAGACCATCATTTTCAAAGCCCGAAATTACGCATTTGCTCCCTTTCATCGGCCACAAGACTTGTGTTGTCAGTGGTATACGGAGAGAGTGGCTTCTCTGCCCGCTCCCCCCCCCCCTTTCAGAAAGATATAAAACGTCATTTTTAGCTATTATGCTGGAAACGGTAATAAACAAGTCCCTGATATAGCTCTGAGAATATTGATCTCCAAAAAAAGATCTTCACCGCGATTGTCCAATGAAATTTCAAAAAAGCATTTTCGCACCTCTCCCCTCAACAAATTTCTGCATACGCCCTGCGTGTCGCAGAGCAGGTTGCACACCCCCAACATTATATCACTGTACACAAAAACAACATGAGTCAAAAAAGTCGCATTCAAAGAGCCGCGATTTGGCCAGCGTTGATCTAAATCTTGGTCCAAAAAATGAACAGACCGTTTAGACACAACTGAGTTTTCACGTCCCAAAGCAATATAAAAAAACGTACGCGCGATTTTTAATCTTCTTCGTCCAAAGGTAGGGAGTGGCTGGAATTTTATGTATCCAACAGAGAGCCGTTTTGCTCCTGTTGTCACCACTTTTTAACTGGAGGTTCAATCACTGCCAACTAAGATCCGAGTTTTATTTCAACTGGTTACTCAAACTAGAAGCTTTCTTCGGAAAAAAAAGGGTTGCAGGCGTCTTCAAGTATTCACATAAAAGCGTTATCATTACGGAAAGAGCAACAACACAGAGTATCTGCTAACCAAAGTGATTCTACTCTTGTAAATGGTAATCAACTTGCCAAAACCGATACTTCATTAAGTCAATCGGCAAGTAATTCAATTTTTGAGGGCCAATGAGTTGTCACTGCGCTGTCCGAATAGGAGTAGCATCACCAGTGACAAAGAACGATTCGGTTTATTCATGAAGATTTTTGAATATATGTTTTAAAAGACAAAATACAGGGTGCCCACAAAGTCTTTGGACAATTTAAAAAATTTATTAATATTACAACTGATTATAATATCATAATAATATCAATTAAATGGTCAAGTTCTTACTTAAAACATTAATGAACTCTATCTCTGAAATGATTAAACAATGTCAAGTAAATAGTCAAGTTTTTATTCAAAGCATTAATAAATTTCTATATGAGCCCCATTAGTAGCACGGAGGACATCTAAACGATATTAAATTTCAGTCCACGTCCTTCCAAAGCTTTCTTCATCAGTTGTCTCTATAGCGACATTTTTTTTTTCCATAAGGTCAGTTATGACTTTTATTTTGGTGCGGTACACATCTTTGACGTAGTCCAAACGAAAGCAGAGCGTATGGACTTTGTTGGGCTACGACTAAATGGATGGCGAATACGCTCGATGCCTTTTTCAGAAATTTTTGCCCATCCACTCCTCAATTTTAGTAGCAACGTTCCCGTTCCCACAAACTGCTTATTCCAATTGCGAATCGACTGACGTGCTGGGGCCCGTTTTACATATTTAGCTATGAAATTTCTTTGTGCTTGAATATCAGATTTGGTTTTGATAAACCAAGAAACACATTGTGCTTTTTCTTGTGGAGTAGTTATTTTTAACAAGGGTTGGAAATCAATTATTTTATTTAGCTAATACATCTCTGAAATAAAAAAAGTGATATTATAAAAAATTTTAATAACAACTGATTAATATCCAAAAAGAACTATTTTGATAGCATTTGTAAAAATTTTTTAATGAATTTATAAAATTGTCTAAAGACTTTGTGGACACCCTGCACTTCGAAGCGCTTTTGCAAGCGTACCGAAAAAATGTTTTTTACATGTCGGCAACGATGCCTAATGAAGTGGTCAAAATTCTCAAAGTAACTGTGTTGGAAAAGGTGGTGTTCGGGTATTCGATATAAGTGGATTGGTTGTAAATAAGTTCACTTTAAAAGCTGATGGTACACGCGATCCTACTAATGTCGAGAACGTTTTGGTCCAAATAAGATTGGTTAAAGTTGGTAAAGTTCACGAATAGTTAATTGGACTGCTATCTACAAACAATTTTGATGCTGATACGACGACATCGGTGATATTAGCTTGCGATATTAGTTGCGATATCGATTCTAAAAAAATGCTATCGCAATGTTATGATGGTGCCTGGGTTATGGCGGGAAGATATGGAGGGGTCCAGAAATAGATACAAAAAATGATCAGATGCATTCCTTGCTTGCTTTGCATTAATCACCAATTGCATTTGGTGGTTGTTCATGCGCTGAAAACGATTGATTATGTCAAAAGACTTTTTGACACTTGCAGCGCTCTTTATAATTATTCGACGTCCCGAAATTGCTTCTAAATATGATGGAACCCAATTGAAACGGCAAATGCAACAACATTGGACCAGAGATTTGGATATTACGTCTGCAATATTGGCCAACTATCATGACATAATTGGCATATTTGCAAAAGCAACGGAATTGAAGCTGATATAATTAAAGCTATTGTGATGCTAAAGCCAGTTGTTCCCAATGTGTGGGTCGCGACCCAAAGTTTGGTCGCATGAAAAATTTTTTGAGTCGCTTGATTTTGTAGGAAAACATTAGTTTTTATTTATTTTTTATAATGTCAAACTGTTGCGCATTGATATAGCCAGTGGTATAATGGTGCCGCAAATGACCCTTGTCTCTCCCAATTTCTTGAATCTGATTCCTGCATTAAAATAAAATAGCAAAACATTTTTCAATAGAAGCATTGTAATTTTTTGATTTTCTTCAACTTTGGATATCATTGTCTTTTTCTTAAATTGTTGTCATTACAAAATGAAATTAGACTATCAAATTGATCTATACAATATAACCCGACAAAAGAGGCAATTTGATTTTTTTATGCAACAAGCCCGTACAGCGGGAGTCAACAATCCCAAGCAAGCGAGACGATTTATTTAGGGCTCGCCAAAAAATGATGAATCGTATTCTTTGTTTTTTGTTGTCTCCTCCGAATTACGATTAGTCAAGTTGCACGCAACAGACAAAAGCTGGGCCTTGAACCTTTTGCTCTTTTTATTGTGGGAAATAAACTTCCGTTTTGCATCTCTCCGTACCTACATATGTACAATCATTGTCGTTCGTACGGCAAGGGGAGAATAGGAGTCACCTTCTCCCCATTGGCTTGATATGATATAAACTTCATAAATCATTTTCTATTTCCCATTGTTTAGCTAGTGTGGTAGGGATATTTTCAAATGAAAATAGTAAACACTTCTTGCGTTTTTGGCTGGAAATAGATTGTGCTTTTAAAATTGAACATGGCGCTTTTCCTGTAGTATGTTGCCTGGTTGTGTACTTTTTTAGCAAAAAGGCTAAAAAATTTTTGGCGCCTGATTATATCTAACCTAAAATTTCGAGCCCCACCTCTTTGGCATAGGGTATGTACATGCTACCACTTTTGCATTTTCTATTTGTTGTCACATCAGATATTGTTTAAGTCTGATTGTAAAAAAAGTAAAATTTTTTGGCACTCGATATCATTACAACCGGTCAGCTGTCACTCCGCGTTTGAAAGGCTGCAGATCCCTGATACACCATGTAATTGCTAAAGTCATTGTTTTGTTTTGTTTTATTTGCCATATTTATCCTCCATTCACGAGAAAGCGAATTGTATCGCTATATTTTGGACGGGACGTCCGCACTCGCTTGGGAGTTGCCTTTTTCGAGGTTTATGGGCCACCTGTCTTCCACATAAAGATGGGGCGTCCCGTCAAGTGCCTTGCCCAAGGACACAACAAGCGAACTTGCCGGCTTGTTCTCCACAACCTCCCATAAATGCCGAGCGCCAAGCAGGGAAGCTGCGGATGTCATTTTTTTAAAGTCTTCTGGTATGACTCGACAAGGGGAATGAACCCCAGGTCTACCGACTGCGAAGCGGACGCTCTAACCACTACGCAGTGCTACATTGATTACAGTTTTAATGCTTCGTATTCACTGATTACGCGGTTTTAAGTTGATAAAAAGCATTGAAGCAATAGTTGTGACTGCTGCTATCCCAATCACACAGTTTGGGAGAAAAGTCTTAGCGCACAGCTCAAATTCAATCGCGGCATCAAAAGCACTCTTGACAATGGAATCAAATTTAATTCAAACGCGCAAAAATCCGATTGGTTATGTAGAATGTTGAAAAGGGTCTGCTATTGACAAACAGTGATAAAGTCAGCTTAGACTTTTATTTGCCATAAGAAAAATTAATTTCGCTAACGCCTCCTCAGTTTCTGCGAAAAAATAATAAAAATCGCACAAAAAAATTAAATATTTTCAAACAAACTAATGGTAAACTAGAGAAAAGGCTGTACTAAGATAATAAAATCTTCAAAACTTAACAAGAAGCAAAAATGTTTATCTGCACTGGGTCTACAATAACAATAAACAGCTTTCAAAAATACAGGCCATAAAACTAGCTCCGACTCCTTTGAAAATACATTCAAACCAATATGATAGGTTCGTAAGTTATATAGAAAAGATGTAAGATAAAGGAGACGTCTAATTACTAAATAAACAAAGGGCAGTATATCATAATAATGAGTGAAGGGTCATAACCTATAGAAGCAGTGACGTAAGTGATAGAAAACACACTGAGATGTGAAAGGAAATAAAACTAAAACAGTATTTCAAAAACAAAAAAGTAGTTACAAAGTCACTTAATTGAGGGCAAGAGCATTTTATTTATGCTAATAGTGGCATTTAATTTGTCTAGCCATATGTTTTCGTAAATAAATAAAAGATGTTTGGGCGGTTCATCTACAAACGTTACAAAAAAACTATCGGCAATATCTGGTTTTGTCTGTAATGTGAGTCGATGGAAGGTGTGGTAATGATGTTATAAATTAGTAGAATAGAATGATTAAAGTAGCAAATGGCGATAAAATTAAGCTTCAACGGTAAGACGATAAATTACAATAATTATGCGGGAGAATTGTAGAGAAGCTTATGGCTTTACACTTTGTACGTAGTTAAGCTTATGGCTTTATAACTGAGATTCAACAAGATTTGCCACATTAAATAGCAAGAATTACATGATAAGGCAACAATTAGCACTCTTCGTTAACAAAAAATTCGGTAGCTTATAATAAATAGACTTACTGACTATATGAGACTTCCCAAAACGATTCAAACTTTATTGCAGAGATTTACACTTTCAACATTTTTTTGATTTTGAGTAAAACTTGAAATGACTGAGGTGCCACAGTTTTATAGCGCTGCAAGTTTACGAGATTCTCACAGAGCACGTAGAAATAGACAATGAAAACTTCACAGAATTGGTTGTCCTAGACATTATTTCTTAGAATTGCTAACAGCACAAAGACACGAATTATAAATGTAGGTCTCCAGCAGCTATCTGTGGTTGTTGTAGAAAGAGACTTTGTAAAATTTTACTAGAGTGGGAATTAGTTTAAATTAAAATTCTCATGCGAAAGATTTTGTCTGTAACAATAGTAAGAAGAGAAAAAATTTTAGCAGTTATATACTTGTCTATGTAAAATAGAATAATATAAGTTGCAGTGAAACCATTTTGTGCAAATTAGGAAGGTAAAATTTTTTTGAAATCTAAACCAACGTGGATCAAAACATAAATTTGGTCAAGATCTTGGTTAAAATTTCAAAAATTTGGCCTTTGTCAATTTTTTTCTGGCTACGTGCTTGCTGTTGTGTAGTAATTATTGTATTGGTAGAATGTCGTAACTCCGAAGCATGTCTGGACTCAAAGTCTGTTCATAACCGCAAAAGTTTTTCTGTCGCTGAAAGATAAAAAATAATAATAAAATATTATGAAGTTTTTCCTAATTTGTTATCAACAAAGAATGGAATCAGGCTGCTAAATATCGGTATAAAATTTATCAAAACAATTTAGTGCAACTAAAAATGCAAAATTTACCTCAAAAAATCTAGAAAAAGTGCATTAGAATATAGTTTTTGTCATACTTTTCTTCAGCGCACATTAAACTTCCTAGAAAAATTTCCTCCATCAAATTTTGTTCTAGCTTCAACCGTGCTGTTGCGTAATACATATAATTGTGCAAAGGTAATATCACGACTTCTGTTGCAGCAAGTTTATTTATTTCGGTGTTGTCTAGTATCAAACCAGAGCTAAATTCCTTATTCTATTTCGCTTACCTTGCATGTCTTGCCTCGCAATTTCTTATTTAAGCATGGAGCTTGTTTGTTTCCTTTTGTTAGTCGTTTTTCAATTATCACCCATTTAGCTCTATATGTGTTGCAGTTTGGTCTTTTTTTAATTAGTTTTTGGTTGAAGTTTCTTCTGCCTGCTTCTAAATAAGTACTTAAGTTAAAGAGGCAGTTCAAACTCGGGATTTTGTGCAACAACGTCAAAAACTTGACATCCGTTTTTACTTTTATATGAAAAGTTTTCACAGCATGTCTTTTCGTATTTTAATCATTTTCTTGGGTCATTAGATTTTTGAAAATTAAGTTTTGGAAAATTTTGGTCGCTTTGAAAAAAGGATGGAAATTGCTGGCTTAAGCAACAAGACAGTAGAAAGTTTTTTGTTGCATTTACAACGCAAAAACTTCTTGTAGTATTACTGCGATAAAGCACTGCAGAGTTGAACTAGCGATGTAACAAATACTTTTTCATTGGTAGATAACAGGATTTTTGAATTAAAAGACATGCATGGAAATATAGATGGCGCTTACTGGCAAATTTCTTCTTCTGTAGAAAATGACCTAGAATTAAAAAAAGAGTGAGGAATCTGCGGAAAATTCTAACAAGATGCAGCGGAATTCGCCTTCAAACTTCAATGACAACATTGCTTTTTGTACGTGCGCCATGCAGCTGCTGCATCTAATGCCAATCCGACATCTTTACGCATTTTACTTAGTGATGTTTACTTGATAACACGATCGGAGAAATAGAAAAAAGGTTCAGCGAACGAAATATTTTGTAGTTATTCTCTTTATCACATTTGTCACCCACTAAAGAAAACGTTTTGTCACCAGAAGTCCTGAAAACGTTTGTTGATCAAATTGAATGCAAACTAGATACTTCATTAGTAAGTGAATGCGAAGTCGCAAAATCGCACATTTTAAGAAAAATCGACCCATCACGACTTTCTAATTCAACTATTGTCGAGAAAATTGGTCGGTTTTTGTATCCCATACGCAGTGCCTTTCCAAAGACCTACGAAGTTTATGCATCTGCGCTAGTATTTGGATCCACCATAGCTGTTTGTAAAGCATCGTTTTCATTTTTCAACACTATCACGAGCTTTGACACCTTTCCGGCCCTCGATGACCCATACAAGAAAGCTGAGTTTGGTCTTGTCGGCATTTTGTCTCCACTCTCCAGCTTGAGTTGGAGTAAATTGGTAGTACTTTTAAAGTAAAAAGTACTTTTAATCAGTAATAGAAACAATATTCAACAATTGTAAGCTTCGGTGTTCTAAAAGTCAAATGCCAGCGTAGAAATGCGATTTTTCTGTAGCCTCTCAACAACCTAAAATTATCTGAGTTATAAACAGAAACTTTAAGTTTGGATAATGCTATACTGCTATAGTCAGACGTAAGCTACTTGGATTTGGTGGAATGACCGAAATATTTTTTCTACATCAATTTCATTTGTGGTTTCCTATATTTTTGTTCTCTCCTTCTGACAGCCGAGACAGTTTGCAGCCATTTCAAACGTTTGAGCACTGCGTATTGTTACGTCAAGTTTTTACCAGTTTACTGTAAATGGTGTAAAACTTTTTTTCTGCAATTCACTATTTTGTTTGTTTTAATCAAGTTATGTGGCGACGGGTTGCGTCGTTGCTATTTGTCTAAACGTGAAGATGTCTTGATTGATATAAAGATGAATGTTGATTGCTGTCTTTAAACTGACTATACTGGTTATTTACTCTGGCGTTGTGCCATTAGGCTACAAATGAATTTTTGATGTTCTCATGTTTTCAATTTTTTTTCACTATTCTTTCAGCTTAACGATGTTTTAATCACAGGAATAAACAAAACGTTTAATGATTAAATAAATTCTGTACAGTAGGGGGTGTGCAGTCTTTTTTGTAGGCAGGGCCAATTTCAAACTTTTTCAAAACTTCGCGGGTCGGTCAAAGTTCGTAATCCATATTCACTCTACGTAAAATATAATTCCCAAGCAATGCCTGGTGACAGTGTCCATCCCAATTATGGTCTGCTAAAATCACAAAAATGGCCTTTTAAATGCTGCTGTCTTTCTGGGTAAATTTGAGTAAATTATTCTGAAGGATGAAAATAATGTGCTTAAGTTGCTAAATTAGGTCTTTCAACGATTTCATTTTTTCCATTGTGTGAAAAATTACTTTCTGTTTGAGATAAAAATTAATTGTCTGGACATGCTAAAAACTGATTACCTCTTCTTTATTGTAAAATTATCTTATTATTTGTGTTGGTCTAACATTCTTTGGACGGCAGACAATCTTTCCAATTGTGTAATTGTCCCATTGAAGCCATTTGTTTGCTTTCGGTTTAAAATGCTTGTTTTTATCGTATTGTGAAACTCTGCTCTTCTTTTTTTTTTACATAGCAATCAGGATAAATGATTGTAAAAAGTGCTGGTGGCCGAGATCATTCAGTCAGTTGAAGTTAGCTGTAGTAACTAGTAAGTAAAGGTGTTTTTTGAGGGTTGCGGCCGCACATTTAACTTGGGTAAATCTCGTTTTTGCGATCTTTTCTGCTCTCGCTTTTATAGATCTCATATGCACTGAGTTGGACTTGATAGACATAAGATTTATATTTGATAATTGGATTTGGCAGGCGCACCCCAATATTTTGTTTATGAATTACTTTTGAGTCGTTTTTTTAGTAATTTCTCAATATAATTTTTAATACTTCTTCTAATTCTGGTGAGAAGAGAAGATTGGAGAAAGTGAGGAACAGCTTCTTCACTTATTTGATTTAAAACGTTGTTTGAGGACGTTATTCCTTATGTCCAGGGATGGTCTCGTCTAAATTGGTTGGGTGGTATACTCATTATTGTGTCCTGGCATATTCATTTTAATAAATTGTTAATGCCCCTTACGCCCGTATGCTGCTTTGCCATTTAGGTGCAAGGTTTACAAATTCCATATCTTCGCCTAGAATGTTCAAATCTATATTCCTTATGACAAAGCCTTGTTCAGGGTTTCATGGTAAAGACCTTTATTTTATTTTTTTTTTGGAGATCAATACTTTCAAATTAGCTAAATTTTCCGAATTTTATTTTGGAGAATCGTTTTTTTTTGGAGATCGGTTTTACCCTCTTGAAATCGATAAGGTTGCCATTCAAGGCCATAAAATTTCACGTCGTGGCCTACTTTCAAGATTCTTTCCACTGGCCACAAAATTTTACGTAGCGGGCCGCAGGTTGCAAACCCCTGCTTCATAGGATGTCCTGTCTGTAAAATTTCTGTTAAAGTTTATTTGCTGCTTGAAACAAGACTGGGCAATAGTTGTGTATGTATCAGCAGTTTGTGATATTTTCTTTTTTATGCTTCTGTAAAATACAAAGGTATGTGTACTTTCGCAGAAAACGTAATACTACAAGGCATATAGCTGTTCTTTAATATAAAATTTCTGTATTTTATTAACAATTAAAAATATCTAATTTACGGAAAGGCATTGCCCCGCCCCCATCTCGGCAAGCGGCGATGCCCCTGCTTATTTATCTAATATTCATGTTATCGTAACAAGCAAACGCAATTTAAAATATTCGATAAAAATGGGAATGGTAGATGCATGAGAATGTATTAAATGTTGTATACCAAATACTTCATTTTTGCAAGCTAATTCACGGTACTGGTATAGAATGTCAAAATTTTATATTCGTAGTAGTTCGCTCTCGATACTGATCATTGGCGAATGACTTAAATGTTGTTGCAACACTAATAGTCTTATTTCATTTATCATCCGTTTACAAAATGACCGTTAGCCGTTTGGGTTATAGAGTACATTACAAAAAAGACTTATAAGCGAAAACATAGTCATGCTTGGAAAAAGTGATGTCACTTTTCTGTTCTGATTGGGTGCGAGCTAAAGTTCTGCACAGTTAGCTAGCAAGTTCCGGTTACACATATAAATTCAAAACGATACAAACTATTAGTGATTACATCACTCAACATGAACTTTAGAAACAGGATCAAAATAGTCTGATACGACAACTAAAAGCAACAAGGAATGGACAAAAATTAAAATTTAACATCAGCGAAGGAGGGAGAGCGACAACACAAATAATTTTCTACTCTTTGGCAAAAAGCAGTGCTTTCACTACTTGAAAAAGAACCTAGTGGCGCACCTGCTCCCGTTTAAAAAAAAATAGCTTACTCTTGCCCACATCAGCACTTCTAAAAACTGGTTAGGCAAGAATCACTGGCGCAGCCAGGCTTTCCTGAAGGAGAAGGCCAAAGTTTTTTAGACACAGCACGGGGTGTTGTGGCGAAGCGATCAGAAGCCAGTGATTAAGGGTTAGGGGCTTCTCCCTCCAGTCCATGAGAAACGTTTGCGGTTTTTTAACAAAAAGTAAAGAATTTCAATGCACTTGCACAAAACTGTAAATGCACTCACATAACTGCAGATATGAGACAACACATTTACGGAGTCAAAACAAGTTAACACCGGTTGCTTGTCAAAAGCTAGTTGAAGTTAAGCCTACGGTTTTTGCCCAAAAGTCCAGTCCATTCAAATATACTATTGCCTATGAGCTATCTAAATCCTGCACCAATGCATTGAGCATCTCCCTCATTATCCAGTAGTTCTTGCAATTTCTTCTTGAATTCTGAATAGTTTTTACAGCAGCCAACGTTTGCAGTTTCATGTAGGCTCATCCAGTGGCATATTTAGGAAAACGATAAAGGACGATGACACCTCACACATTGTGAGAGAAGCTTAACAAACTTAATTTCCAAAAAAGTTTTTCCATATGTTTAAGGACGAAAATGGACTAAAATTGTTACTTTCTAAAAATTAATCTTCACTACAAAAGTCGTCGTTTTCGTGTGGATACAAAAAGGGGCAAAATTTCTACCTTCAAGCAGTTGATCTCCCAATATGTGTGAAGACCAAAATTGCAAAATTCTCCTTTTCGGAAAGTTTATCTCCCTCCATGATTGCCCTACCCCATAAATAAAATTGTGCTGATTTATTTTATAAGATCACTTAACAATATGATTGATCTTGCTCAATGGTCCGTCCCTCGAAAATAAAAAAAATTGCTCCTAAACATACCACCGGGCTAATCCATGCATTTTGACGCTAATCACTGGCCCAGCAAGTCCAATGACCTAAAGTTAACCGCCGCTTTAATACAATTTTTTAATTGTCTAATATTATAAAGAAAAGGCAATACTTGTATTTCATTACAAAGAGCTTTATAACGCGAAAATACTAAGGCAGTATCGATATTCTCCTGTATCGGAAGAACTGCTAAAGGCATGGAGCTCTTGTGTCAAGCTCGAGTTTAAAGCCCAGCTAAACAACCTTTAAATAATTTTCGTGCAGTTTTTCTTTTTTTGCTCATAGCACTTACCTTGACGAAATGGGAACCATAGCACAAAGGCACCCCTGGCTAGAACCAGGCGTAGACCAACTTGTAGCAGTTTCCACACAAGGCTACGCAAAAACTTGCCAACTATTTAAAATCAAAAACGTAAGGAAAAACTCTTTTCACTTTTTTACGCTACTTGCATAGTTTGTTAACACAAAAAACATACCTGTCCAATACTACGATCCAAAGAATAGCCTTTTTATCTGAAACAGAAATGTAGTTATGCCTGTATTCTGTCGAATAAATGAGCAGAGTTGCAAACTTCAAATTCTACTGAAAGATTTTCGACCTCTCTCTAACTTTTAAAATTTAGGGTCAGAATATCTGAAGTTGTCTTGTCAACACCACTTCTGTCGTGATTTGAGTAAAATTTTCCTCAAACTTTTATATTAGAAGACGAAAAATGTTCTGATGAATTTACTTTAACGCTGACTTAGTTGTTCCTCTTCCTCGTTACCAAAATCTGTTTGAGAGCAGCAAATCCTAGCAAAAATTCTGTAGCGCAAAGTTGTGCGAAGAAAAACGAATTTAATTCGTTTTTTCCTGATGAGGTACTTGCTAAAAAAATCATCCAGAAAATTATTCAAATCAGAACGTGTAAACTACCATGTAACATTAGGTAAATCGCTTTTGTTTAAAATTTTGGTGTAACCTACCATGTAACATTTGGTAAATAGCTTTTGTTTAAAATTTTGCAAGTTTAATTTATATGCAAAAGAATTTTGAAATGGATTTTATAACTGCTAGCATGACATTTGATAATGTCACTTCTATGATTCCCCCTATACGGGAAAACAATGCGGTGCAACGTGCGTTGAGCTACGCCATTACAGTGATAGTAGCCGTGGTAATGGTCGGCATGGGATGTGGAGTTGAATTTGAAAAAATGAAAAAACACATCAAGAAACCAACAGGAATTTTGGTGGGCTTGATTTGCCAATTTGGTGAGTTATTTTTAATCTAACCAATTGTCCCTGTAAGTTTTCAACACCGTAAATCATATCATGATAGGCTAGTGTTTTGTGTGTCTGTAAGTGCTGCAGCGAATGATTTCAAGTGTAAATAGCTTCATAAAAATATATAGTATTAAGGAAAATACTGCTTTTGAGGAAGGAAAGATGAAACCATAGTGAAGCAATAAAATGATGTTAATTTTCTAGAGAAATAATCTAATTGGAGTTAAGTTTTGTATTTTGTGGAATAACTGCTAAGTTTTTCCGGAACGATCGGCAGGTGTTTTGGGTTTCCAAATATCGAGTAAAATTATGTTTCCAAAAAGAAATAAATTAAGTCAGATTGAAATTTTGCCTGAAACATAAAAAAATTTTGGAGCTTTACCTTTTCGCTCCACGACTTTTACGCAAACGGCTTGGAGAATTAGTTATATTTTTTAATTAGCTTTTACATGGGCCTTCATTGAAAATTGATACGTAATCCCGTAATATTCTAACAAGCACTACGCCTTATTTATTATTCAGCAATCATGCCCGCCATTGCTTTCGCGTTGGCTAAGATTGCACAAATGGAGGATGTTGAAACTCTTGCTCTTCTTTTGATTGGCTCATGTCCTGGAGGAACAGCTTCCAACATAGCAACTTACTATGCTTCGGGGGATATTGGCTTGAGGTAAATATTTCATCTTGGAGAAAAAGCAAAAATTTTTTTTGATTTCTAAACATGGCTTTTCGATGCGTTAGATTAGCGGCATTAACCACTGTTGCCACCAACTAAAAGTCAGTTAATGAGATAGGTGGTTAGTCACACCACCTTTATTTTCAAATATTTTGTATTTTGACGCATTTACATAAAAATTTTAGTTAGAAATTAATTTTGCCAACATAGTTCTAATTCTCAGCTGCATCTTTTCGATCCACTTTGATTACACAGTTATAACGGTGCCCTCTCCTTCTCACGCTATTGCCTACTCTAGTATGCTGAATAAAATAGGGTTTTTACATATTTCAAAATGAAAAGTGAAGCACTGTCACATAAATAGCCTAATTCACTATTTTGGAACTGAAAGCAATTTTCAAAAAAAATTGACTGCAAACCTCAAGTTGCAAGTCAATATTGAGTGACTTACGTCAATATTATTTGTGTTTGTGTAATCAAGCTTGCTTAACAACGCATCTTATTTTTATCAGTTATGATTATCATATCGAAAAGTAAAGGCCCACTTTGGTAGATACTTAAATGAAGTCGGAAACTTGACTAAGACAACCTATGTTCAAAAATTTATGTGGTAGCTGTTAGGGCTCTTTTTTACCAATTACCTACTTATTTTTCATTAATTTCTAAACAAACACGCAATGATGAACTCATCTTTATTAAGGAGTGACTTGATTTGGTCATGACAGTTTGTTATACTGACTTTGGCCAAAATCATTGAGTTTATCGAGAATTAATGTTTACATTGATGGTTGTTTCAGCGTTTCCATGACTACAGTTTCTATGACTCTAGCCCTTGGTATGATGCCATTGCTTTTGTACATATATTCTTTTGGATTTGGAAGCAGCTTGACGGTTCCTTTTTCAACCATTGGTATGTGATAACTTGCAAAGTAACAGCTAAACTTTGGATAATTTTGTCTGACTGAAATTCTGCGCTGAAAAGTTTATCGGTTGTTTTATTTCGGCATTCGAGCAAGATTTACACTATCAACAAAAGCAAAGACTACAAAGTAACAAACAGGATTGTTTTGGCAGGGGGTTCATGTCTTTTATGGGAAGAACCTAGATGCTAGATCATTCGGGGAGTCAATTAAGACAAAAGTTACCACAAGAAAATACAAAACAGCAGCAATGTAACTGTACAAAATTGCAGCATAATAATGGTTTGGCGTCAGTCAATAATGTGATTCGACAAATTGTAATCCACAATTAAATCAATTTTCAGTTGAAATGAGCCTTTGCAGTTCAAATCCGGTGTTGGAATAATATATTTGCAAACTTAAAGGCATTTTCGTGTGGTTTTTAGCCGCTTGGGGCAAAGCTATAGTTGGGAGGTAACTGGTTGCCTTTATCTATCTTATTTAGTATAATAAAAGCTTAACACGTTTTCAAGTTTTTTCCACAATTTCTAAACTCCATTTCCATATTTGGAAAGTTGTGAGAAAAGTAGCAAAAATGTATCTTATTTTCGCCGCTATTGCCCATCCGTTTGTAATTATTTTAGAATTTTTTCTATCGCTTCATGTCAATAAATAATATTTTATTTTTATAATACAAATTGTAACTTCCAGTCAAATCTACTTCCCCTATTTGAGCGCCTTTGAATATGAATACAAAGAAATAGGAAACCGATCCTACTTAAACCAGTAAAGAAGAAATTATGATCTAATAACCAATACTTACTTCGACTTGCCGAGGCAAATATCAACAAAAGTGTTTTAGACGTTGTTTCCCCAAATATATCTTGGAAAACATTTCTGCAAATGAGATTCAATTACCTTTCTTGACACGCGCACAAATGTTTAAATCCTTTTACTGTTAAAAAATTGGCTACTTATGTGTGGACTTCGAACACCTTACCAGCTTTTTTTCTAAACATTTTTCATTGTATTAATGTACTGTATTTGTTAACAGATCTATCCAAAACCAATTGTTAAAGTAAATACGAGTTTTACGAAAAAGCTTAGAATCAAAATGTGTAGGCGGCCATAGCAGAAGTGATGCCACGTAATCACTAATTGATAACATTGGCAGTCTCGAATATTCTATGCAAACTTTATCAATAGTAACATCTTTGAGATCAATTACGATGGTGAATGAATCGAAGTTTTACCTATTGAAGTAGTTGTGATGCCAAGTCAATCAAACTATCAGTTATAGTTTAATTTGACTTTTCTAAGGTTGGTTTAATATTTCTTGAAGCTTGATTTGTGCAGGAATAGCTTTGGCTTGTCTGATAGTTCCCATAATCATCGGGATTTGCATTCGAATCAAATATCCGGAATACGCAAAAAAAATTATAAAGGTTGGTGTTGGAAATTTTTTTGCTGCAAATAACAGAGAATATTGTTGACTCTTTAATGAATTGTTAATTTTGAGTTTCGTGGACCAAAGAGAGGTCAGTTCAACAATGTAGAAATCAAGAATGCTGTATAACGCTGAATCCTTAAAGTTGCGATCATTCTGAAGGTTGTGGTGGCTATAAATAGTTTTTTCGCCACTTTATGTACCTTTGCGATCATTTGATTTGTAAACAAATAACAACTCTCGTCTGCATATTTTGCTCCGCGTTAAAGCACCATCAAAAAACGATAGAATTAAGGTGATATTTTCCATATGAAAACAATTAACCACAAAATCACTGACAAGGCTACCAATATTATTAAATAATATAAATTTGTGATTACCGTAAGCGCTAAATCAACCATTAACAAGCTCAAGCAGGAATTGCAGTTATAACTATCATGAAAGGGCGATGAATGCCTCGCCATCATTCCCTGCGCAGTGCATATTGCTGGGCATGACAGACATTTCTTGACAATACTTCGCGATTACAATAGAGGTGCCAGTAGACACATTACAAATTAAGGTTGTCCAAAGAGTCTTGAGTTTTCTGGTACGACTTTACTAGGCAAACTAATAACATCTGTTATATTTAGTCACTATACCGGCTCCGATGGTGTCGCCCGGTTGAGCTACCACTCACTTGTGTCGAGTGAGAAATATCGGTTCAGTCGACTGCACTGACTTCATCCAAGTTTGATATCAGAGGGGAACAACGATAAATTGGTACAAATGCTAGATCATGGTTTTCGTTTTCCAGATTCTATCTGTCGTGGGTGCGCTTGCTGTTATCGCTGTTGTTGTTGCAAGTCTGGTTTCTTATGGATCAGCTATTAGTTTTACGACAGGACAACTTGTAACCGGAGCTGTGTTTCCTGGAATTGGGATGACTCTTGGTTACGGTCAGTATAAGAATTGCTCTAATAATTAGAACTTGTTAGTAATCTGTTTGAGTATTAGTTTAATTGTAAATTCCAGAAAAAGAAAATATTGTTTTTTAAGAGTTGACAAAGAAAACCGTCGCTATCAGAAAAATTTTAGCATTCCGTTTAACAAAATTCTTCCATTGGCAACTATATGGTTTACGAATATCTATCTTAAATAGATCACTTGTTCACAGGGCTAGTGATAACTTTTCTGGTATTTCTTAAAAAATTTCTAATTTTCCTGGTTTTCAACAGCAATCATGAGATTTTCAGGCCCAGAAAGATTTTGTTTGAAGAACATGATATCTTGTGGAAACTGCGTTTTTGGTACTTGGATGTTGGTGCTCGAACTAGCCATAGCGGCAAAAATAGGAAGGAGACAGGGACTATAATACCTCGAAGTTTTTTAGAAACTTGCATATTGAAAGAGTGAAGACGTGTTTTCTAGAAAGCACTTAAAAAATAGGGTGATACTTTTTTTGGAATTACTTACCAAAAAGAAATCATTTATTAAGCACACTGCTTTTCTTCCTCAGTCGTTTGCATTGCTACAAAGTCGCAAAGTTTTAATTGTCAAGTTGCAATTGATTTTGTTTACCATTTAAACAGCGTTATCTTCTTTGATATCGTTAATACCAAATCTTCACTTGGGCCACAAACAACGAAGAACAATCGCGATCGAAACTGGAATCCAAAACACTCAGTTAGCTGGAGCCATAGTGCAACTATCTTTTCCTTTTGAACAAGTTGTCCGAATGATTTTGTTTCCTCTCGCATACTACATCAGCCAGGTAGGCTACGAGCAGGTGATTAAGAAAAGTCATTTTTTGAGGCACAGCCTAAGAGAATTTGAAAGAAATAAAAGTTTTCCACAAAAACACTTTCAAGTGTCCTGAGAAGATTATCTTTTTTCCGTTGTATGTATTTATACGGTCATAGAGCCTTCCAGCTCAATTTTGAATAGCCTCTAATAGCTTTTTTGCTAACATAAATTGAAGGCGATCATAGAAATAACGTTTTCGTGCTGTCTTGCAATTTTTTATTCAAACACATTTTATAACTTTATCGATTTTAAAGATAATTTGGACTCTTCTTGTGGTGATAGCATACCGGTTTCACAAATGGAGATTTCAAACTCAAAACGATGAAAACGAAATTGAAGGTAAATTGTGAAGAATTTGATCGATTGCATGCATACAAGCATTGCCATGCGCAGTTTTGCCATAAGTAATAGCACAGGGCATGATATTTCTGGTACGCGTATTGCTTTTCCCTAGCTTATCCTACAATACAAAAATCAGAAGTGAACTATCTGTGCCCTTTTAGTTGCATGTGGCCTTAGAACATAATTAAGATGTGCGCCTGGGCACATGCATTTCAAATTGACTCCTTCTCAAAAAAGATCTTTGTATAAAACAAAAAAAATTAATTTAAACAAAAAATTTGCACAAAATCAGAAATTTTTACGTTCAACATTTAGATCTCCGAGGAAAAAAAGATCTTCACTTTCATATGAAGTAAATAAGTTCTCAATTTGAGCTACTGGTTGTTGTAAGTTTACATGAAGTTTGTAATGCGGACTCCAATAGTGATAGATCAGGGTTCTCTAAACTTTTCACACGGAGGGCCAATTGCTAAATTTTTAAAGCTGCGGGGGCCAAGGTCAAGTTAATATTGCTATAAAGTAACGGTTGCTAATGTCGGAGCTCGTGTTATGTTACCAGAAAAAGTGGTGATCTTCAAAGAAAAAATAGGCGGTCATCACCTTTCTTGCTGTCAGCTTTAATGCCAATTGAGCATTTTGAATAAAATTATGTGGCTCACTGTGACATTTTTTTTGCAATTATGAAAAAGACTCCGCGGGCTAGATTAAAAGCCTTGGCTAGCCGTAGTTTGAAAGCCCCTGTGATAGATCTACGCTGTATGTACATTTTTTTTTATTGACTTTGCTTACAGAGAAGTACAGGCTACGGGTTTCGTCGTTGAAACTTAATATTTTGGTATCAACAAAAAAACTTATATTCTTAGAAACCTACTCCAAAACCGAAAATTTCGTGTTTTTGTTGAAGATGAAGACATTTCTACTTCGTAAAAATTTTGCAATTTACTGCAAGCCCTCGTACAGGTTCCGCAAAGAAAATCTTACAAATTGGTTCAAAATTCATTTAAAACCCTAAACCTTGCAAAATTATCTCAAGAATAAAAGTGATGGAAGCTGATTTATGAGCATTTAGCCCAAAACATTGTGGAGTCCCCTTACAGTACGTATTGCCCATACAGTGTAGAATACCACAAGGTTCAGTGTAGGGCCGGTTACTATTTATATTGTACATTAAGGATATTCCACATCAAAAACATCAAACAGGTTGTTTGCTGACAATATTTGTCTTATAATTAATGACTCATGCTGTCATAAGTTGATTGATGAAGTTGAACTAGAAACTAGATGTGCTATGCTAACAATTGGATGAAAGCTAACAAGCTTATCACTAAAACTAAAAGCAAATCAAATATAAAAATATACCTGCCTAAACAAAACCAGGCAAGACACCCAAACAAAAGTATTGTCCTTAATACAATAATTCATCAACGATTAAAGAAACTAATGTGGTATTGGTAATGCTACATATTTGGCTATCATCTTAGACAATCATCTTTCAATGTATATGCAACTAAATTGCCTTCATCGTAAGCTTTCCAGGGCCCAGGGCTGTTGGTGGTTTAACCAAACTTAAACCTTATCTAAGTGTTCACTCCCTCTTACAACTATACATATATTCCATCGTTCATTCACCGTTTCATTATGGTAGCCTATTTTAGAGCGGGGTTCAACTTAAAAATCATATCATAAGACTATATATTTTTTCAAAATAGGGCCATTAAAGTTACAGCTGGAGCTAGTTGGCAAAATTCCACAGCGCCATACTTTTACAAATACAACAATTTAAAACTTGAGATATTTATAAACTACTGGTAGGAATTTTTGTGGAATAATACAAAAACAAGATCATTTCCTACTCGTTTGTTGATTGTAATTACCACCAAAATCCCTTCTTAGATTGCTGGGTCATCAGCTGATTGCTTTCTTTCTCGCTACTACGCTTCTCTTTGTCAAAGATCAACAAAATATTGTGGTGTCAAACTTTTGAATTCAATGAACCCGGAAATTAAGAGCTCCCGATCTATTAAACATACATATCGAAATTAAAACAGAAATTTATTCAATATAATCAGTTTACTTTATCCCTTAAATTATTTAAGACAACGCTCGGGTGGCTGCTTGACTAGATGACTAAAAGGTCTCTTCGCAGCCCTCCCAGAGACTTCGCATGACAGTAAGTTATAATTTGTGTATTTTTATTCGCTATTTTTCGTCTGTGTTTTTTCAAAGAATTGAATGTTGTAATACTGCTGCTGATATTACTACATTAAAGTTCAACCAATGTCATGGGCTTAACTATAGCTCTTGGGCCCTTAAGCAACGTACCTACTGGACCTCCTTTTCGTACGCCCTGACCTCGTAATTGATTAATTCGGCTTTGATGCTATTCTGTTTCTTTCTAAAATTTGTCACTAAAATGATACTTTACAAACGCCTTTTGCAGAAGAAGATAAAACAAGTTATTCTCTTAGCGGTGAAAACAACAAAGCTTTTACAGTTGAACTTCCGTCTTATATCGAAAACGGAATTAAGTTTAAAGAAGCTGATAGCAAATTATAACTTTTGGTAAGTTTGGTTAATCGTGCTTACTCTAAAATGCCTAAGGCCTAAGAATGATTTTGTGATTCTCATTTTCCTTTATTCATTGCATGTTTGACTTCCAGGCTTGCAGAATAGCCCTGGTTGTGTTGAAAATAGCATTGTCTAAATTTGCATCCGAATTTTCAAGTTATAACATTACTACTTTGCTTTGACCGCTTTTAATAAATTTACTGATTGGTAGACTCACCCTAGCTGGGAATATAGTGGCAAAACGTATTTACCAATGGAACAACATTACTGATTGGTAGAATCACCCTGTTGTTGTTTACCGGACCCCTTCCGAGGGATGGGAGCATGGCGGAAGACCATGGAGCCCCAGAAGCCGGGCAACTCCCCAGGGTCTGGACCAGAGAGTCGCCAAAGAGTGAGCGGCGTAAAGAGTCCGTAGCTGAACAGTGCAGAATGAGATGAGAGGTCTCCTGGGACGAGTGTCCACAGGCGCTGCAACAAGGATTCTCGATTCTGCCAATCTTAGAGAGATAACAACCAAAAAGAAGGCTGTGTCCGTTGCAGCGAAGACGAGAGAGAACACAGCGAGCATGACGAGGGAGCACAAGTTCCTCGGTGGAAATTGAGAGAACCTGTGTGTCGAAGAATTTTGATCAGACAGTACGCCTCCAGTCCGAGAAAATACAAGAGTGGATACGAGAGATGAGAGGAGAGAGACTACAAGGGATAGCGGAGGGCGCAAGTAGCGCTCCCCGTCTGGCCAGCTCATCAGTCGCGTCGTTTCCCGGGAGAAACGAGTGTCCGGAGACCCATTGTAGTCTGATAGAACAGGAGAGAGAAGACATTTCCTGCCAGATCTACCACAGAGTTTGAGATAAAAGGAAAGATGGAGGAGAGGACAGGGTGGTGAGGACAGAACGAGAGTCAGATAGTAAGAGAATAGAGGAGAAATGGCAGACTTGTTTGTGCTGCCGAGACCAGCAAAGGGCTTGCAGAATGGCGCCGGCTTCAGCGGAAAAACTTGAATATACTGGGCCTGCCGAAAAGGAAAGAGTGGCCTCAGTGCCACAGAGAGAGCAGATGGTAAGGATGCCGGAGCCGCCCTTGCCAAAAAGAAAAGGAACAGAGCCGTCTGTCCAGAGTACCAAATCATGAGGGGGGAGAGAATCAAGGTGGGCGAGAGCCTCATCTTGGCGAGAGAAAAGATCAGAGCGGGAGCATGAAGAGGAAAGGGTGGACTACACGGTAATCGAGGGCAGATTCCAAGGAGGAAAGAGAGAGCAAGCAAGAAGATCCTCCCTAGAACAAGTAGAAGGAAGTATGAGTGGGTGAGTGGACGCAAAAGCTCTCCAGGACGATCTGCAGAGTCTTGGTTTCACTCCAAGTCTGGCCAAACCTGAAATAGGAAAGGAGGTTGGGAGACGAAGAGCTCGCTCATAAGATGAAAGAGTGAAATGAGTCAGGGTGACTCGCAGGGGAGGTAAAGAAGCCTCGGAGAGAAGAAGTGGGATAGGAGAATAGGAGAGGCAGCCGATAATGGCGCGACTGGCCGCTCGGTGGAAGTGTTCCAATTTAGTGGAATTGGTAGCGCTTAGGAAGGGAAACCATCCGGGTGAAGCGTAAGTGAGAAGGGACTGAAGAAAAGATTTGTACAGAACAGAGAGGGACTCCTTAGAGGGGCCCCATGAGGAAGCAGAGATACAGCGTAAGGCCTTGAGGCGTGGGAAAAACTTGGCCTTCAGCGAAGATACATGCTTAGAAAACGAAAGTGTGCGGTCGAAGGTGAATCCAAGAAAAGTTGGAGTGGGATTGAAACGGAGGCGGGAGCAGAGTAGGAGGAGGTTAGCTTGGTGGGGATCCACTGAGAAGATGAAGGCCTCACATTTTCTCGGATTGATAGGAAGACACCAGTACTCCGACCAGCGCTCCAGTCGAAACAGAGCTCTTTGTGTGGCCTCCACCGCAGTAGGGATCGAGGGGGAGGAGAACCAAATGGCCAGACCGTCAGCGTAAAGAGAGCAGCTGACAGAAGAAGGCAGAGAGGCCGGAAGATTATTAATGAAGAGAGAGAAAAGTACAGAGGGCCAAAAACGGAGTCTTGCGGAACACCTCGACGGACTCGAAAGGAACTGCTTTTGTGATTTTGATAAACCACACAAGCGCGCCTATCAGAAAGGAAAGATTGAGTCCAACGAGCAAAGCAAGGAGGGAGACCAGCCGAAATTAGTTTGTGGAAAAGGGCGGGATGCCAGACAGAGTAAAAAGCTTTCGAGAAATCGATAGTAGAGAGAATCGTCCGAGAGCTCGGCCTGGGTTTGTTTAATCCATCTGAAATTTAAATTCCAGAAAGAAGAGTAGACGGGATAGAATATTGCGTTCAAAAAGCTTTGAGACGCAGGAGATAAGAGAGATAGGCCGGAAGGAAGCAGGGGAGTCGAGATCTTTTTCCATTTTGTTGATGGGAATAATAGATGAGACCAGGAGAGATTGAAGATGTGAAGAAGAAAATCCATGCCAGAGCGAGGAAGATGCTTTAGCATGGGAAGGCAACTTTGTCTTGGCCAGTGGCAGTGGACGAGGAGAGATTGGAGGAAGCCGCAAGAAATTTAGCGGGAGAGAAAGGAGAGCAAAAGGACGAGTGAGACTCCACGGGGCAAGTGGCTCGGTGGAGCTCAGAGAGGTCGCCTCTGGCTCTGCTACGCAGAGCCTTTGGCTGAGAAACAGAAAAGTGGGATCTCAGGTAAGCGACATAGACCGAAGCCGATTTCCTTGGAGAAGAGCAGTTGGGAAAGTTAGGAGAGTCAGCGATAGAGCGGAGGAGAGAGTATACAGATTTAGGCGAGAGAGAAGGGCAAGTCGTCTGCCATGCCTCAGCCTTTGCGATGACTGACGAAGCGCGTCGAGAAGCAGAGATGTAAGCCTGGCGATTTTCATCACTTCTGTGAGCGGCAGCAAAAGCCTTGCGTCTTTTACTAACCACACTTTCCACCTCAGCAGACCACCAAGCTTTAGGAGGGCGTTTGATGCAGCCGCAGAGATAGAATCACCCTCGCAGAGAATATTGTTGCAAAACGCGTTTACCGAAAGAACAACAAAAAAGGCGACTCTTGGGCACCCACCAGTGGCAGTCCGCCTTGTTGGTGGTGGGGCTACCACTCATTCATGACTGATTCAAAATGGGCTGCCATCTTTCCCAAGCCTCATTTCAACTAGGTTGACGGCATGAACCTGAATAGTCGTTCGTGCCGTACCTCCATCCCGAGGAAAAGGAGGGGTAATCACAACAACAGGGAACAACATTACTGGTTAGTGGAATCACGTTCGCAGAAAATATAGTTGCAAAATGCGTTTAGCCTACCAAGGCAAAAACAGCACAGTGGTCGTAATTTTGGAATAAACGATTATTTATTTGATGACCCGTTTGGTCACGTTATTGGCAACTTATGATGACGTGACGCAAACAAAGGACTTCGCTCTAAATGATCTGTGGTATGTTGAACACGTACGATTACTCAAGAGCTTCTATTGGTTCGCTTGTGACTAGCAGGCCGTTTGAATTTTGGTGGTAAGAGGAGCCTGTTCACTCCAGTTCTACCTTTTGACGCAATACCGCCATTGACAAAAGAGTGACGGTAAGCCCTTGGCAAAACAGCGTTTTTCAAATTTAGTCTTGACATCATGCAAGAGATTATTGACGTTGGAAAAAAATATTCTTTTATGTTTGTTAGAACAACTTGGTCAGAGAACAGGTATCAATGCTAATCTAATATTCTTTGCTACACCAGGTCTCTCTTTGGCAGAGCCATCACCAAGAGCTGCGAAATCTGCTTCTTTCGGAATTGGTTTTGTCTGTTGCTGGATTCAAATTCTTTTGGATGGTTTTTGATAGCAAAATATGTTCCTGTGATTTCCTAGCAGACTTACCCTTAATTTAGCCCTAGATTAAGAGTTTAAATCTTTTTTTTAAAGTTTTAAGAACGTACTTTTCCTAAAATATAGCTACTTTTAAACCATTTAACGTTTGCTGGCGTGAGGTGAGAGTTTTTCGCAGAAATTCATTTTTCAGCGATTCACCTGAAACAGGGGTTCTTAATCTTTATTTTCTCATTTACCCCTTGGCAATTTTTAAAAGTAAAATTTACCCCCCAATTTGTTTATATTTGCACTTCTACAAATGCCTATTGTAATAGGTAAAAATGTGAATTTCTTGCTAACAAAATTTACCAAGGCAGGTCAAATTTACCCCCGTTTAAGAACCCCTGACCTAAAACCAGTGGAATTTTACGCCAAAGGTCTCTCTTTTGTCGATCTAAAGTGGGAAAGATTTGGTGAGGCGTGGTGCTCTATTGATTAAAAGATAGAGTGGGACATTAAATTGGTTTAGAAACACTGTTTTTTTACAATTGAGGACGGTTTTATAAATAAGATTTCTATTTTTGGCTTTTCTCTGAAGCAGATTGCATTGATAGATTACTTTTTTATCGTGTCATTGCCTAAAAATGTGGGTCTTTAGGCTTATTAATAGCATTTACCGGTATTCAAAAGGTTCGAGACAAAAAGTCAGAGGGAGGCTAAGATTTTACGAAGGAAAAAGATCCCCCGAAAATGTTCAATTTCTAAACTCGCCCCTTCAGTTCGTGATTTGTTGAAATTTTTTTTGGAAGTGGGCACAGCATTTTTTGTCCGCTGAACTGCGTTAGAAAATTATCGTAGTTCTAAGTAAATATTGATTACATTGTCGCGCTTATGCAATTCATTCCACGACACTCGATAACTGACGTAGAATATATTTTCTAATCATTGCATGAACGTACTGTAAGTGAAGCAAACAATATTCTTATATTTGTTTTTTCCTTATTTTAAAGTAACAATGATTTTAGATATGCTGAAAGGGGCATGGTACTTTGTTTGTATAGATTGTTTGATCTTGTCTTAGCGCAATTTGACGACAATACTTATTTTCGCGTTTCTTTACCACAGAATGCATTGTTAAGCAAATACAATCATTTTACAATAGTTTTTTGTTGTCTTAGGAGAGATAGTAATATTACTTTTACTGATGTTATGACAGGTAAAATCTTTGCCAGAATAATAGCTAACAAAAGAACTGCTAAATTAACCTGAACAGGAAGACCGAAAAATATATTTTTGTCTACTCTGAAAGTTTGCTTTGGGCTACGCTAATAAAGAATGCAGTTGTCATACGCATGCGTAACAGTTGTATTGCTGCGTAGCGTAATTCGGGCTTGGTCGATAGCTGCAAAAAGCGCAACCACGCGATTAACAATCGGTGATAGTGCAATGATGTTACTGAAGTAGAGTTAGGTATTCCGCATAATAAACAATCATCAAAAACAAGTTGTTTATTGAAAAATGATATTCTAAAAGGCTACTTGTAAGTCGCAACGCAACCTGCCATGGTCTTGTTGACCATTTTCTTAGTAGCCACATTAGTATGTTTACCAATCGGCTACAACAAACGGCAGAAGTTATTCATGCAAAAAGTAGAATCGCACATTTAATCTGAACATCGAGTAGTGCACGGCTGGGTCAACTCGCTTGAACAGTTGCAAGTACAAGTCTGTCCGTCAAGCGTTGATTGCCACGAACTTCCTTCGTCATACCAAAACCCATTTTCTTGGCAATCTGAATATATTTTTGACATTATTATTTCTTATTCAAAAAAAAGTAAAAGGGAAGCTGGGTGTACAAGAGATGCTCTGGAATTCAGATAACAACAAGAGCAAAAAATTTGACATACAAGAAATGCTAGGGACTGTTAAACAAAAATCTGAGTAAAAGAGTGGCTTTGACATAAAAACTGTGAACAGATTCTCTTACTTCGGTAATGTTCTCAGTACCAAAGGAGGACTACAAGAAGCTGCATTCTCAAGGATAAGATCTCTATGGAAAAAGTTCAAGGATGCCTCCAACATTTTATGTAAGACTTATCACTGAGGATCAAAGAAATCTTATACAAATGCCATTTGCAAAGCACTCTAAGAATAAAGTAGTTGTTGAGAAAATTTGCAAAATGGAATTGACTGGAACATATGGAGAGAATGGACAAAATGTAGGCAATCATAAGGACACTGCAATTCCAATTGGATGGTTCAAAAAAAGGTAGACCGAAGAGATGGAAAAAGGTGGTGGAGCGAGGCATGACTGCTAGGAGAATAGAAAGGATAGATGCACAAAATCGCACACGATGGAGACTCCGCTGAAAAAACCAGCTGATCTCTGCTTGAAGGGAGAACCGGCTGGAGAAAGAAAACGGACCCTCACTCCGGAGCAAAATGATGATGAAAATAGGATTTAACCAAAGAAGTGATTTAACCAAAATCTGTTTTGTCAAAAGCTTTTTGTGGTTTATTCATCACGTCAAAATGGATGCTACACGCGATTATTCGTTTAAAACAATTAAAGAAAAAGTGGCTTGCAAGTGAAAACTTGCTGCGAATTTTATTTATTACAGTATGTGAACTGGTAAATCCAAAATTTTTGAATGAGTGCGGTTTTTAAGCATTTTGTGCGTGTTTAAAAAATATATTGAAGGGTGTCTCAAAAAAAATTGACAGTGTTAAAAAATGGAGTGTTTGTCATAAAAAAACACTTTTACCCTATTTTGTGCGTGCCAATAACAACGCACGAAATGACTAAACAGTTTTTGGTTCAAAGCTATACTAAAATAAACTTTATATAGGTTCTAGCACTTACTTCTAGGATAGCAGATATACCCTGACCTTCCGTAGCAAATACACACTTCTTTTCGATTATTGTCATAGACATTTCTCCATTGTTCTTCGACGTCATAGATTTGATTGTTTGCATGACACCAATCACCAGTATCGCAGTCGAAAGTCTGCGGACCAGTGCAGGAGCAGTTCATCCGGAATCCGTCGGATTCAGAAATCCAGGACTGAAACAAGACTTTTCTTCAGACAAACACAGGCGTAGTTTATGTATACATACAGTAAATAAAAAGATCATTCTTAAATTTGCCTTTTCTATAAGATCAACAGACTGCAGGTTGAGCGGTCAAAGCATTGGAGACGTGAGGTATGGCCAAGTAAAACTGGCGGTTGTATTAAAACTACAAACTTTGGCTTGCCCCCATCGCGAAATTATACTGCAGTAGGGACTGCTGACTCAAAGACCGTAAGGTGACGAGGCAGTCTCACAAACTATACGTTCCTAGAAACGTGTTTTCCGTCTGCAAGGTATGCAAGATAAAAAATAGATTGAGCATTGCTGACGTATCGACTCATCTTCCTTGCTTTAACAAATCAGAATTTTTGTGTTTGCCGCGGAAGTATGTAAGAAGCAATTTTCGGACACCCACAAATGGTAGTCTGCCTTATTTGCGCCAACTCACGGGTCTGAAATTTGCATTTATAACTGTTTATACCTGGTGCAAAACTGACCGCCGCTTTCCGCCAGTCAGACTTAATTACGTTTATGGTGTGAGCTTGATATCCGTATAGCAACATGCCTCCTTCCCAAAAAGGAAAATTAAACAATAGCCAGGGTATTCTAGAGACACTAAGCCGACAATCTTGCAATATCAAGACCAATTTGTCCCGCAGTCAATGCTTTGACAAATACAGAGGCTCTTCTTTCCCACCCAAATTAAAAATATTGTTTAGCTTGTCCCAATACATGCAGACCGAATGTGCCCCTTCCTCCTTTTTTTCTATATTACATTAATCCCAAAAACCTCAGGACAAAAAGCATATAAAATTACTTGTCCAACTTGATACACTTGATTCGTTTTTGGATCTATACACTCATTGGCAAGAGCAGCAGGTACGTCAATGTGAAAAATAACTGCTGTACTCCGAAGTTCATTCTTCTCGGCAAAGAACCGAATTTCGTATCTGTTACCTACAATAACGTCTTAGTTACAACTGTTGAATCTAATAGGCGTAACTGATATAGAGTTGTCCTAGAACTGAAGTTTGGCGCATGAAAATTTCAGTTCAAACATGACTTCAAGCTCAGTGTCGAAAATTAGCTTCAGTACAGTGCGAGACCAAATTAACAGTGCTTCCGTCAGATAAAAGATTGCCAACAGCGACATTAGAAGTACCGTGAAAAAATCTTTTGTTGCTTTTAGATGCTAGCAGACTCGGTAAATTTTTTTAAGGTAAAAATTGTCCAAACAGTTTTATTCCAAGCAACTATTTGAACAAACCTGGCATCAGTGATGACAAAGAAGCATTTCTTGTAGTGCTTGAAAACTTTTGCGTAATGTAATCGTGGTCGATATTTGGGTTGTATAAACGGTATTGGAGAACATAGTGTGTAACCGGCTGAAATAACATTTAAGTCATATACTGCAATTGCATTAAACAACAACTCTTGTCAGCAAGTAACTCCTAAAACTTGAGAGATTTTGAGCACACATTGCATGCTATGACATTCGGAGCCATTTTTTGACCTACGGTAGTTTTCTGAAATATTGTATAAAAATTCTTGATGATCTCCGTCAGGCACGCTATTATTTAGCTGGCAAAATAAAAAAGTGCATTTTTATTCTCAATCTTGTCAATTTCTTCCTTAGACAATACCTACTCTTGCGAATGCCTTGCAAAACCATCAAGGATAAAAATTGTGAAGACAAGGCATAATTAAATCGTTTACCTCGAGCGACTCTCCCCACGTAAACGTTATTGTTCCATCAGGGCTGCTTTCCATGCGGACATCACGTGGAGGGGAAAATGGAGTGGTAATATTGGCATATAGTGTCAAAGTCAACCGGTCTTCTGGATTGGCTGTACATCAAAAAACAGTGGCTTATTTTAGGGTGGGTCAGTGGCAATCTCTACCCTTAACCACCCTAAGTTAAATATTCTAGATTAGCCAAAATAAACCACAGAGATATTTTTTTGATCCGCTGTTTTAATTTGGCCCCAACAGTGGCTGCGTGCTTAGGCCATTGAGATAAGTAAACCCAGTTTTCTATTTCACCTTCCACATTGCTTCTAGTGCTGAGCGCCAAGATCTGTGAATACCAATTTCAAATTATGTGATACCACTCGGCAAAGGAATTAACTCAAAGTCTTCCGCCAGCGAAGCGCAAGTTCTAACCACTACATTACCTAATAGTGACCAGCGCATTCATCTTGTGATGGCAAACCGAAAACGTCTACAGAACTTGACACGACTCTTTTGCAAGCGCCTTGACAGCAAAAAAGCTTCATGCAAGAATTTGCATTTTACAATACAATATGTGATTGTTAATACCTGAATGAAAAGCTTTCAATCTTAAAGAATACGATTCCCCTGGTTCTAGGTTGTCAACTGTCACAGAAGTATCACCCGCTCGAGGCTGTGCTGGTGTAAGAACATACGCAGAATCCGGTTCACTTTGTCGCTTATACACCAGCTCGTACTCTGTCCAAGCAATTAAAAAGGTAAAAAATCCATTGATATAAAGTAAAAGAGGGACTACATTTAAGTTTTGTCGCCAGATATAAATCCTAATAACCAAAAGCAAGTTATCTAGTTAAAAAAATGCAAATTCGCCAACACTTCAACCCTCAACACTAAAAGATCAGTTTTGTGAAGAACTTTAATTGACTGTACAATCATATTTTCAAAAAGTATTGCTTATTAGTATTTCTTGCATTTGACCGATAATTCTTGTCCTAGGTTGATAGTACATCTTTACACATTTTCCTCAACGTACTTTTGGTTACTGTCCTTTGTCCTAGTGTTTCAAAGTTTCACAGCCCATCTTACCTTCAACATTTGATCCATACCAAGGTGTTGTCCACATTAAAGTTACAGAATCGGCCCGTATCTCAGGAATTTGCATTTGCCATACCGCGCTGGAAACTGTACCCGTACGAGTCTGAGATGCAGGGATTTTCACAATAGCAGGCCGACCTCTATCGCTGCCACTGTACGGAAATATTTCAACCGTATACGAAACACCAGCCTTTAGATTTCCTAGCAAGTATCTACACAATATAGAACACATAGTCTAAAATTATAACATACATTGTTGACGCATTTGAAAGAAAAAACTTAAGCCTATAACAACCCACCGCAGTTCTGCTCATTGATTTATTATTCAAAGCTTTACTTTGAAAAACTCGGCCTTGGAGAACACTTAAAATGTCACAGATCTTATTTACTTTGCTCCTCCTACAATCATCTTAAGATCTACTTAGTTAAAAAACTATTTTAAGATCAGTTTTGAGGAATTTCGTTAGTTTACCTTTTCTGAAACCGACTGAGTCTCACTTCAGTTGCTTCACTACCATCATCCGGTGTAATTATCAGATACCATCCCTCAACCGCCTTCGATCGCCCTTTCCAGCTCACTATGGGTCCCTCATCCTCTGTAAACAGAACTCTATTGGCTTTCGGAGGAGTTAGCTAGAAAAAAAACAACTGTGCGTATTTCTGATTCGTCAAATCAAAGATCAGCATTGTAAGACATTGTAATGGCGAAGGCAATCGGTAATCAATGAGTTGAATGTTGAATACATGAATGCTGGATGTTGTGTCCATAGAAAAGGCATTTCATGGCAATTTTTTCGCTTAGTTGCTGCAGATTTTGTGGCAGAATTCGAAGAGTTCAGCTATGAAGCAAATCTGATCACAAGTTATTCTAGGCAAAGTTTTTCGTGACCAAAAGATTAAGATATTTAACTACGAAGTAAAAAAATAAAGTGGGAACTTACAGCTCTAGCGGTAACAAGTGAACGCAGAGCTGCTGCCGAACGCAAATTGTTGATCCAAGACGTCAGGTACACCCGATATCTTGTGCCTGTAAATCAAGTTTGATTTGCGAAGTCTTTCTTAACAAGTTAACTCAAGTTTGAGGAGGATCATTTTGAAAGTAAATATTATCAGGTGTAAGACAAATCTCTTTCAAATGCTTATAAAACTTAAAACCACATTCAAACCCTCTGAAACCTTTTTCTTTTCTGGCTAGAATACTATTTTTAAAACAAAGTTATAGTCAGTACCGCCGAGGATTTGCCACTACTGCCGAGTGGCGCACCACATTGCCAATACAAGCAATGCAACCGAGCGAGGGAAGCTGCATTGTTTTCTCTAGAACATACCAATCCAGAAAATCGCTATGTTGCACCAAAATCTCTATTGCAGCTCAGCACGTTATCGTCTGACCACGCTGCGTTGCCGACTACAGCGTGGCAATCATATTATTACACCATGCTACCATTTGGCATTGTTAATCACTATGCCAATACTAGGCAGCTATCACCAAGTAATCTGAACAGATGCTGCCAGGTTAGAATAGTAAAGCGGCTTGTTAAGAATATCGCAGAAACGATCAATGCAAACCATCAGTGGAACTAGCCCTTGACGAATCACCAGTCTACAAGTTGTATAACCAGTTGGCAATGAATTGCCGCTTAATTCTAAACTGATCTTTACTAGGTTTGGGTAGTGGATCTAAATAGCTGTACATGTTTCTTTTCTATCTTCATCAGTCTAAAGGAAGAGAAAAGAAACCATAATAAGAATGTATATACATGTATACGTACCTGGTTTTAATGACCTAACAACAAATTCATTTTGATCTCCTTCAATTCGCTGGTTGTCCACCACTTCATAACCAGTGCTGTTCACAACTCTCAAAGTATAGTGGGTGATAGCGTCATCCGGTTTCTCCCATCTCATACCAATCAAATTAGGAGTAACTTGGCTAGGTTTGAATCTGTTTAAGAAGAAATCTTTAACAATTGCAAAAAACAATTTCGCTGCCAAAAATTGTCAAACAAAATCCCACCAATTTGAAGCCCTTTTAGAAGGCCCGCAAAAATTGAGAAATGTTTTACACTGAATACAGATAATATTTCTATCAATTTTATTTTTGGAAAATCATCATCATAGTACAATAAAACTTTGCATTGAAAACTGCACACCTGGCTTCCAGATGATTTTTTGTGGGGAATGTTATGCTGAGGGTTAGCAGACTTGAAAGTATTGTCAAAGAGGTTATGGTAAAGAAAAGACAAGAACCCCACTGCTTCGAACTACTAAAGTATTTTTGTCAATTTTGAAAGACTGCTTCTCCCACCTTCTCCCCAAAATTATGCGGCCTCAACACTTTACCAACAAACTAACTTTTGAGGCTGAGGAACAGGGGTTTCTGTTGACAGTTGTACAGGCAGGCTGTCACTTCTCACTGCTGATGACGTTGCATATAAACGAACGAGGTAGCGCTGTCCGGGTTTTAAATTACGCAATGTTGCACTTTCAACATTGGCAGAAGGTTGAGGAACATAAGATATTTCTGGGCCTCTTCCATCTAAACCAAACAATATTGGTTTTACTGATTAATCTAGACACAATTTTTTCTATCAGTGATACACCCTTTTTTCTAGACATTAGGTATACGGTATATCACCTTAAGTAATCGAAATAATAAAACATATAAGTTAGACTAAGAGCATACAACAGCAACAACAACAACAATGCATTTCGGTTATTCAGTATTAAAACAATGAAATGAAATTACTCAGTTGATAAGTAAGACTGTATCCATCTATCGGTGCTTTCGGCTTATTCCAAGTCAAAGTAGCTGATGTGGGCTTAATTCTCGCTACTTGGAAGTTGGTTGGTGAATCCACATCTGACAGAAAAAAAGTTGTAGAAGTAGATAAATTCTCACTTTAATGTTGCGCATAGACCGTGTAGATGTTCTGGATTTTATGATAAACTTTTCAGCTTGCGTTTGTTAAGCAGTTCAAGCTTAAATTTGCATGGTATTGCATCTATGGCAAAAATGGAAATTACACTATGACTGTATGCAATAAATATAAACATTGCAGTGTTTGTACGAAATTCAAAAAGATAAACGGAATGCAATGTAACAACTGCAGCACTAAAAGCTCGAAAATATTTAACAGCCTTCTGCACACATACCACTAACAACAAATGATTCATGAACAGTTTCGTTTCTACCATCTGCAGTTTGTCCAACCACTATCATCAGGTAGCGAGTGCCAGGATAGAGACCAGTCAGTTGAGCATTTGTTTCATTGCCCCCTCTAATCCACACCAATTTAGTGGCCTACAACAATAAAACAAAAATAATGGTCATGTAATGGGTTATTTGCAATTTATCAAATGATTTTGTCTTACACATACCAATGGATTTTGCTGAGGAGTTGCTGTCACATAAAACTGTTCGTATTTACTAACAGCCACAGGTGTCCATTCAATGGTTGAAAATCTTTCCTCGTTATCGCTAATTGCTGAAAATATTATCTTTAATAATCGAAATCAAGGATTAGTGTTTTAATAAGTTTAAAGCAATCCATTTCTATAAGACGAAATCTTTCCTAAGCTAACGGGGACATCTGCATATCAGCTGTAAGAGTTTCATTAAAGTGTAGGAGTCAGAAAAATTTTCTGTTCTTCACCGGTTAACACTAGTCAGGTTGTTTCCTCAGCATGTTGCAGGATGATATTTGGTGCTTTTTTGGTGGTAGCTGATAAGGATAATGATAGACTAATCGATCTGTATTCATTACTAAACATAAAATGATAAAACAATAAAATGTAGCTCGACCTGGCAGCCAGCTTATGCCCCATTTCTCACTATGTTTCCATTCCAAGGTGAGAATTAGTACGAGAGAGAGAGAGAGAAAGAGATTTGCCGCATAGTGTATCTTTCAAGGTAGGCATCGCCACTACAAACGGCAATCCAATTCATTTGACTACACAAAGACCACGCCCATTTTGGAAAAAACAGTCATAACAGCGGATTTTTGAGCTTAGCAAACTGGTGTCAATCAATACAGAAGCCATAATTCTTTCAGAAAATGCGGAGAAAATGCATTCAAGGGAAAACTCTTTTTTTAAACGAGATAAAAAGAAAAAGCAGAAAGCAAAACTAAATTTTAGGCCTAGGTTGCTTACTCTCGATATTGAGGGTCCCGATTTCATACTCGTTTCTATCACCTAGTACAGCCACCACTGAAACATCATAACTTCCACCAGAAATTAAATCACTTATTTGAGCTTCATTCCTTCGCCTTGGTATTACAAGCTAAAAACAAAAAGATAACATGAGATTTGCCGCTAATGTGATTGCTTAAATGACCAAAAGATCTGCACTAATTTTTATAATCTTAATTGTACTTCCTGCATAGTAGTCTACATTATAGTTGGTGGGGTGAGTTAGGCGATATGGCTGATATGGCTGAATAGTTATGCGTTCACAGCATAAAAATAACTTCGCTATTATCTTTGGCAAAGGTTTTTACAATACCTCCCTGCGCTTATCGGGTTCTAATAGGCAGTAAATTTAAACGCAGGAGCTAGGGAGCAGGGTCTGGACAAATCGTTTCATGATAAGCGCCACTGTCGCTGTGCCGCGGTTCTGAATAATAAAAATGCAACAAAAGCAACTAATGGTTTACAGACCATCCCTAACAATGCTTGATTTGTACGTTAATTTTATCTATTTCTCACCTTCTGCGATGGACCTGCCGAGCGTCTTTTGTAAATGACTTTGTAATATCGAACTGAACCTGGATAACTTCGCCAGCTGATCTTGTATGAACTTTTACCGACTGGTGTCGAATTCACCGCAGTCGAGACAAAAAGCTCTTCAAAATTAAGAGGAGGCGGAATTGGTTCCACAACCTCTTCTATCAACACCACAAAAGTTTAAAATACCTTTATGTAACGTAAGAAAATTTTAAAATCTGCGAAGGATTTTATATTTTTTTTAAGTTCTTAATTGTCTCCTTTTTTTTTGTGCGAGAAAGTTGTTTCGATTATAAGCTTTGGAAACAATGCATGCTGACGTCGGCCTTTTCCAAGTTTGCCTGGGGCTTTAGAGCTATAACTGAGTTCGAAACAAAGTTAGGCAACTAAGGTTCCTTAAAGTTAAACTTTACAAGTGAAACAATTCGTGAAGGTATGAAGAAAAGAAAATCAACTCTCCTTTTTTATCGGGACAAAGTCATAAGTAATGTGAAATAGAACACTCGCAGCATTGAAATTTAAAATGCTCTTAGCAACAAGTGGCTGTTTCCTTGTATTAAGAGGCGTCAACGACGTTGGTTCGATCGAAAGTAAAATACCTCAAGACAGCTCACTGATTACGTTATTTTGCCACGAACTGCAAAAATATCGCTTTGCCGCCCGAGAACTAGGCGGAGGAGTTACACAAACATCAAAAGCAACCTGAATAACTTGGTCAAACGCAAGAACTGAACCAGTTAAATTGGCAGTTGTAGCTGGAGATTGTGAGGTTTACAGGGACTAAAGTGACTGCCCTTGCAACCAGGGATGTGGAAGCGGTTATTTTTCAAACGCTTCCGCCTCCACACCTATCGCTTCCGCTTCCACCGCTTCCGCTTCCACCAACAAAAAACGAAAAAATGACCGTTGACAATTTTTTTAAACTTTTGTGGGTCTGTAGCCTGCCTTCTCCTACACTTTATCATTTTGAGAAGACAAAAACCTTCATTTATTGTTATTACTTTACCTACTTCGCTTGAGCTTATTGTTTCGAACTACTCTGTGTTTGTTTTTCTTAGATATCAGAACTCGTGTTAAATGTAGAACAGTGCTTTTCAATCTTTTTGTCATCGCGGAGCCCCTAATGTACTTTCGCGTTTGTCACGGAACTCCCACTAACAAAAATTTTCAACAAGTAATCAATCACATTCACCTATGGCTCCGAAAAAGCAAAAATAATTGCGATATTGTGTCAAAACAGCTGTTAAACAAAGAACACATGTTACGCCACAGTGTAAAAGATTTGATTACCGATGGTAAATCGTGTTGCGCAATCTGTGACGGCACCCCACTCTCACTTTCAAACTTCTTATCCTTTTTCCGCCCACTTATTATCTTCTCCCTCTGCACCCTCACGACCGCCTCATGCTCCTGGCTGTTTCTCTTTACCTCCTGCTTCCTCTTCCCCTCCATAACTCTCTTAGGGTTTTTCAATGGAATGCTGGGGGTCTCAGAGCCAGGAGCACTAAACTACTACACTTTATTTCGTCTCATTCCGTTGACCTTATTTATATCCAGGAATCTAATCTAAATTTATCTTCCTCTTTTCGGATCCCTGGATTCTCTGCTCTGCAATCCCATGGCACCCACTCCCGATCTGGTATTTTTTCTACTGATGTTGCAGACGCTAGTGGCGGTGTCACCATTTTCGTCAAGCAGGGCTTATCCTTTTCTGAGCTTTCTACCTCCTCTCTTTCTTTGCTTGGCCCCTACTCAGATTATGTAAAGGTCAACATCTCCCTAAACGACTCCTCCTCGCTCTCATTTCTTAATGTTTATGTTCCCCCTATTCGTTCTTCTACAAAAGATAGCAGAACCAATTTCTTTTCTTTCTCCATTCTTCCCTCCTATGTGGAAGCGGTAGATTTTTCGCGCTTCCGCTTCCACAGAAAAAGTACCACTTCCACCGCTTCCGCTTCCACATCCCTGCTTGCAACCCTCCCAAGAAAAAAAATTGAGTCAAGAGGATGCATACATGTATATGGGCATGCAAGATAGAACTACCAACAAACGATCAATAACAAGGCCAATAAAGCGAGCAAACACGCGATGGTCATTTTGGTCAGGTTGAAAGAAAATAACGGTCAATTTTGATAACTGCAGATTAAAAGCGTTGCTACCAACCAGGTTGATTCCGTATGATATATTTATTGTACTATAATGAAAGTTGCTTGAAAAGGCCAAATTTGTAATATACCAACTACTTTTAACCAAATCTATACTCACCAGTTGCGAAGCTTACTGTTGATGGCACACTTTGGTCAAGTCCAGCATGTGTGATCACTTCAGCTTGATATTTTGTTTCTGGTATCAAATCTAAAACAATTATTTGGAGTTGATTTTTGAAGTCGAGCTTTTAAACCATTGTCTGATGTAGTATAGCATGTAAAAAAACATTGCTTTTCATTGCATCAGTACTATAATATCTTGTTGGTGAAAAAGTTAACTCAAAATACAAAGCTTATTGATGCCATTGCTTTATTTAGTTGTAGAGCAATGCAAATTCAACACCCATTTAGCATTTTAAGAAATGCCGTATTCAAAAATTTACCATTTAGTTTTTTGGGGGAAAAAAGGTGTTGAGCTAATGAGATAAATAGTTTTCTAAAAGATACCACAAAATGCTACAGGACACTATGGACAAATTTCAATGCATTAGCGCTCTATTTGTCAATATACAGTAACTACACTCCGTCATTTCACAGCTTCATTCAAAAACGAGTATGCATAAAAAAACTGCCTTTTTCATCAGTTTAAAAAATTTGTTTTCAGAGAGCGCTCAACAAGGTTTTTGTCCAGATTCTACACGACTTAAATTCATCTCACAAAACATGGGTTAGGTTTGCCGAAGTGAAGCATACTACGACACTACTGTCAATCAAGTAGAAAACATTTGACAGGTGTTCCAAGAAGAGTTAGATCAAATGTAAGGATATGTTTCATAAGAATCAGGTCAACAGTAGCCAAAGATGTACAAATCTCAGGTAAAATAATAGATTTTAACACTTTGCACTAGATACTGCTTTGCTAGTTTACTTACCAGCTAGTACAACCCTCTTATCGGTGCCAGGTCGCAATTGTTTGGATTTGATTTCAGATGTCCCCACAGGATAATAGCGAATTTCATACATACTGACCGTTTCAAAATCTTGTGAAGCAAATTCAATCACTGCACTTTGCGAATCAATTTCAGAAACGGTAACATTCTGAGGCGCTTGTACAGCTAAAGATCGGATAAAATTAATTGCTACCAAGCTCACACATAGTCTTGATAAAGTAATAGAAAACAAAACTGCAAATACTCCGAAGGGTCTGCCGTTAAAACAATAAACAAAGCTTTAAAAAGATTTTTCTATACAGACGTTCACGCAAAATTTATGTAAGTTTTGAATTTCCCTGCTGTAAATGATTTAAAGGGTATACTGACATTTCATCATCAAATATTTAATCACCCGACACTTAATCACGATAGGTTTAGGGTTTAGGGTTAGGGACGAGACACTTAATCACGCTAGGGTTAGGGTTAGGGTGATCGATTCTAGTCCACTTGCAATATCGCCGTGTTATAAAGTCTACGTTATTAGATGTCTAGTGATTGAATGTTTGGTGATAAAATGTCGGTAGTCCGATTTAGAGATAGTTTAAGTGATTTAGCACAGAGAAACTTTACTTACGTGTACTAAAATTAATTGCGGCAACACTGTCAGCAGAAGATGTAGAAGGGTAGAATTGGATCATGTATCTTACTCCTGGTAGCAAATCGGATAAACGGATGGATGTGCTACCTGGAGAGGTTTCAAGAGACCTAGTTTGGCTCGGGTCTGATGGGTGGTATTTAATCTGTAACCAAAATATAACACAAAATGAATCTAAAAGCCGAGTAAAATCGTTGTTTTTCCTGAACGAGCAAAGCATTCGTTAATGCTTCCAAAAATTTGCACCTTGCTAACGTCTAAATGCTTCTTTGAAAGATTTTTTCTTTCATTGGATTTCCTGTGTTTCAAAACCCATTTCTAAATAGAGCTTGGTACTAAACGACAACTTAATCAAGCAACTGCCAATCAGATTAACGAATAGCTCGCACAAAACTTTTAATAAGTCACAATTTTACACTTTGCTATATCACTTTCAAAAGAGCAGATTAATGTTGTAGAAAAGAAACAACTGGGCTATTTGATGTTTATACTGGGTTAGGCCATGGTTTTGTTACGCGATGAAAGTGCTTGATTTTTGCTTACTGACATCCTCATCCCCAGCATTGCGCGAAGCACGAGTTGTTCAGACCAGCTTTAAGGTGTACGATTTCTCCAAGTTACCCTTGAATAAATTTGGCATTGCTTCGCATAAACTACTACTTGTAAAAATTCATAAGCAAAGAAAATCACCGCAAAATAGCTTTTCCAATTAATGGCACATAAACATAGCAACGGCAGATGGTGAGCCCACGATCATAGCCGCAATGATGATAGAACTCTAGACCATTCGTCTACTTGTACGTTATCACTTCAAAAGCAACGATACAGAGCACTAAAGCATATCAGCAAAAAGAGTATGCACTCGATCTTCGCTTATCCACACCTCCTCAATCCGGACTTCGGTTTATCCGGACAGTGCCGTGAAACAAAAGTTACCAACTTCTCTCCACTTCACTGTTCTACATCCCAAGTCCAAACCATGTAAATACATTGTAAATATTCTAGGGTACGCAAGACTATAGTGCGGTTGTCTTTTGTTTTTTCAAAATGATCATTTCATTTTATTGGCATTAAGTGTATACATTTGTGTTATGATGAGTTTTTCATTTATCCGGACCCGTTCCTGCACGATTTAGTCCGGATAAATGAATATCAAGTGTATATTGTACATATTGTTAAGGAGAGCTACTTCATTTGATTTGCATTGTATACAGTACAGTATATACATTTGTATTTTCCTGACTTTTTCATTATCGAGACCAGCTCCCGCACCATTTAGTCCGGAAAAACAAGGGTGGAGTGTGCTTCAAATAAACAGTCATTAGCTACCTAAGAAGCTTATTGTAATACAGTACAATAAAAATCGATTTCGCTAATCAAAGTTTCTCCATTTTATACAAGAATAAAATCTATCAAGCATATTTACTTGCAGGATCTATTTGAAAAAAACTGAAGATACTTTTATTAGCTAAATTGACTTTTCTTGTATCAAAATAAGTTTCTGAGCTGACTTTTGAAAATTTTATTTTAAGCCAGACGGTTTTTGTTATTATTCATATGGAGAAAAGTCGCTTAGAAAGATTTTCCTATTTTGGTTTGATTACTGTTTTCGACTTTAATTTTGTGAATGCCGATTACGTTTTACTTTACTGTAGGTTTAGTCAGTAGACATCTTGTTACCTCGTAAGTTCCTTTATAACCTTCCACTGGATTCCAAGAAACAAGGTATCCGTTTGGTAGATTTTCTAGATCAGATGCCACTGTAATTTGTGAGGGAGACGGCCAGGCTAATGTAAAACAAAATGAATGTTTTATGAATGTTTACACAATGCTCCGACTTGAGTTATAAATGTTAAAACAAAAATGTATTTAGTAGAATAAAACAACAAAGTAGACAAGATCAACAATTTTTCAAAAAAGTTTAGCATCAACACGTTTTAAATCTATTTAATTGGATTTAGAAAAGTTGAAATCGACGACTTAGCAAGTCGTAAGCGGTGATGCGTTACCCGCTCGCGTGAGAAAGTTTGATGTAAGACAGCATACAAGTGATGGCAAAGTCGTGAAGGGAATGCTAAGATTTAATGAATTTGGTACCGGATGCCAACTGATGATGCATGACTGCATTTGCGATTATTGTTCTGAAAGAAATACTTGGAAATTGGGTGAAAAAATTACGCTTGAGCTTTTATGTTAGGAGCGAACGCCTGCTGTACGTTAATTAAATGAAGACTACATATAACTGTGAATGCCATTTTTGGAGTCTTTGGTATAGAACTCGACAACGAAAGCAAACCCAAGTTTATCTACCGCAAACCGGCTGCCATAACCGCTTCATCGGTGCATGAGTGAGTGAGTTTACCCCTCGTTTTCCTTGAGATAGTTGTACGGCGTGAACCGCAATCCAGGTTCACGCCGTCAACCTAATCATAATTAGGCTAGAAAAAAGCGGCAGTCCATTTTGAACCAGTCATAAGTGCTAATTGCACACCAGTCATGAAAACACACAAAAACGGCTCTGCGTTCCAGCAAGCAACGAAAGCGTGTGGTTCCATACAGCAAAAAATGCCCAAATATTAAATAACTGACTTTAAAATACCAACAAAAAAATTGATGTAGTTTCGCAAACCGTTTGTTTTAAAAGAAAAAGTAACGGCGTCGCTTAAATGGGATTGAGCTCCGGCATAGACTGTCAGCCTGTAATTTTCATCTGCTTGAAGATTGGTGAAAACAACGTGTGAATCACGAACGTTTTGAGACAATATCAGCAAGTCATCCTCAGTTTTGCGCAGTATGATGCTAAAAACGATTTTTAAAAGAAATTAAAAAGCACGTTTTGATAATATACAATAATTGATGAACAATAAAACAAAAAAATTAGCGATAACCGTGCTATTGGTGTCGTGATCTTTTGGACATCGAAAAGATTTATAGCAATACCACAGTTTCTATTCAGACCTGTTTCACATTGCAGTTGTGTGAGCTTAGTGCGTTTCTTGCCTAAACACTGCAATCAAGAAGGAGAGAGTTTCGTAAAGAACAATTTTCAACAAAATAATCCGAAATAAACAGTCGAGTTTACATTTGCATCAACACACACAAAACATCTGTTCTTCATTAACAGGCGCTTATAGAGTCAAGCATTTGGAACTTTATCGAACATACTGTAGTTTTAAGTACAAACTTATTTAGGTACATAACCTCCATAGAATTAAACAAGTAATATGCTCTAAAACCAAAGAACAAAACATATAGGCTCCGTAAAGCCAACTCATTGATAAAAGTAATATTTTAGCGCATTTTAAGTTGATGGGAACGGAATAAATACAGTCTTGCATTTATCATTCCATACCATTAGTTCTTGTTCAAAGTATGATCGCACCCGCAAATTTAAAGGATTTGACAAAGAAACCAGTTAAAAGAATGGTATCAAATGAGATTGTATTGACTTCATATTATATACGTATGTCTTAAATACAACATTTTGGGTCAACCCAGAGTAATTTAAATGAAAAAAGCCTCTGCACTTTTTTACAGGCTACAACATCAATATGTCAGCTGTAAAAAAAGTGTAAAGGCTACAGCATCAATATAACCGGCGCGATAGTGTAGTGGTTAGAGCATTCGCTACGCAGTCGGTAAACCTGGGTTTCATTCCCTAAGTCGAGTCAGACCAACAGACTTTAAAAAATGGTATTCACAGCTTCCCTTCTTGGCGCTCAGCATAAAAAAAAGTGTGGAGAACAAGCCGGCAAGCTTGCTTGTTGTGTCCTCGGGTATAGCACTTAACGGGACGCCTCCATCTTTATGTGGCAGACAAGTGGCCTACCTGTACTTCAACGGGTTACAATTGTGAAGTTGCTCACCCAGCATTTAGTAAAAGGCGACTCTTGGGTACCCACCAGTGGCAGTCCACCTTGTTGGTGGTGGGGCTAGCAGTCAATCATGACTGATTCGAAATGGACTGCCACTTCCCCTTAGCCTAATATCAATTAGGTTGACGGCATGACCCTGAATTGCCGTTCGTGCCGTACCTCCATCCTGAGGAAAAGGAGGGGTAATCCCAACAACAAAGAAGAAGCATCAATATACCTGTACATATTCACAGAGGAATCATTGGCAGGATCCCAATTTGCCTCAGCAGAATTTTGGGTGATATTAAAAACCTTGACATTGGAAACTGGATCAGGAAAATGTGTACGTCTCACAGTTTCTGGGATCGAAGGAGTTCTAAAATTGGCAAACGCAGGAACACCAAGTTCAAATCGCCTAATAATAAAGACAAATGTAAACAAAAATTATCTGCCAAGAATAATTTGCTTCTTACTCCATCACCGTGTCGTTATAACGAGCCTGTAGTAGTACGTCATAAAAAGTTTCTGGTTCTAGACTACTGAAAACTGCTTCAGGACTAGAAATATCTTCCAATGTTATCTCGTGCCAAGTGGTGCTCGGATCTGGCCTGGAACAAAAGATAATTTTATCCCTAGAACTTGCAGAAAAACAAAGGTGCCACACATGGAACAGTTGCCCAGACCGACTTCGGAGGTAACATTCCACTTGCAATGCTCTGCGTTGCTTTCAATAAATCTGTTACCGGTCAGAATTTGTCTGGTACGGAATTCATCACTAACAGCTTTTCCCAAGGGCACGCAACCATCGTGAGATATGAACGCACGACCATTCCATATTCTCTTCATAAAAAGTACTTCAACCCACTCGATCACGTTGTTATTTCAATCCAAGTGTAAACAAACGCACTTGTAGCGAACAAGGTAACCTGTAATGGTACCCTTAGGACGATCCCAGGTCAGCACGGCAGAATTGTGAGATATTTCGCGGTAATTCCAGTTTGAAGGGGCAGAGATTTTTGTCATGAATAGATTCCGACTTAGCTGCAAAACAAAACAGCCTAATGTAAAATTTCCTCTTAACAGAATCTCAGTCTTTTCCATAGAATGAGACGGATAACTAGTACATTGGCAAAGATGCGACCTGGATTAGAAGATAGAAGTAAAAACTGTCTAATGTTAGAAATCAGGATGTTACTGTCACCCAATATAAGCCTAAAGCCTTTTTTTGAATCACAGCCGTTATGAAATTTTAATGAGCAAAATTTTTTCCCCATCATTAATTCTGGGGATTGTTTTTCCTGTTGATTACTAAGAAGGTTTTAGCTCCCAAGTTGTGATGACAGGGCCAGATTGAGCAATGGGCAAACTGGGCAATTGCCCCGGGCCCGGCGCTTTTTAGCGCTATTAACTATTGAATTGAATTGAATTCAAATAAATTTATAGCCTTATAACCTACATTACCAGCAAACTTGAACTGAAGAATCTAAATATTTTCATACCGGTACAGTTATTATTTGTACGAAAAAAATATAATAAAGTAGGTGGACGGCTGCTAAACAATAAAGTAGGTGGACGGTTGGAACTGATTTCAAACCTTATGGTCTGAGAGACATGCGCAACGGCACACTTCGCTACAGCGCAAGGCGGGAAGCATAGACAACATATAATTGAACTGTTCGCAACAAAGAGTATACTAATCAAAACAAATTTATTTTAAAAAAGTATATTTGAAAACATGTTTTAGAAACAATAAAATAAAAAAAAATTTGATTAATAAAATGTGCCTTCAATCAAGCGTTTTCTAAAAAAAGTAAGTGGACGGCGATCCCCCTGATCCCCTTTCAATACATTCCTGGGTATAATAGCATTTAAATTATTGGCTGCGAACGACTGTCATATGTTAGAGCAGTTATAAGACATCTTAGACGCCACTACAGCCCTCAAGAAAAATTTTGTTGAGTTGAGACAACTGCAACAAGATTTTACGTTGGATGACAATGAAACAAATAAAACCAAATCAGATTCATCGTATTTGAAAAAGAGTACAGATGCCTTAGAAACAGCCTTATTATGTTTTTATGGCACAAAATTATTCAAAGGTTTCACAGTTCAATCAAAAGTCTACAGCGTGCTGACATGTCTTTTGGAAGTTGCGTAGCACTTTAAGAAGACGAAAATCTGTGTACTGCACGTTGCAACAGAATTTTAATTCTTTGCTGAATCTGAACACTTGGGCTATCAGTGATATAGAAAACGCAGCAAGTAAGTTGTTAAAAGTATATGCAAGCAATTTGGATAGCGACTTTCCTTCAGAAGTTGTGCACTTCGCTTTTCATTTACGTTCATCTCCTGATCTTGGTTCGAAGACAAATATTGCGCAAGCACAGCTGTCATATTTGAAAAAGAACTGCTAAATTCGAACTTTTCCAAATGTGGCTATTATTCTTTGTATATATCTGACCTTGCTTGTTGCAAATGCGGAAGGTGAACGTTCTTGTGAAAAGAGTGAAAAACTACCTGCGCTCATTTCTGACGCAGGATCACGTCTGTGATTTCTGTACTATGACCATCGAAAAGAGTTTCACAAAATCTATGAGCTCTGAAGATATTATTGATAAATTTGCAGCAGCGAAATGCCGAAAACACCAGTTGCCTTAGCCTTTTCTGGGTTGCACCCTCTGTGTTGTTTATTATATTTTCTGTGTTGTTAATTTTTTGCCCCGTTAATGAAACAGAGCGAAAATTTTATTCTATATTTAACCTTTTAAAATAAATTTCAAAGTAAATTTTAAACAAAATTAATAAAATTTTTTTTTAATAAATCAAAATAACAAATTAGACTCAACCTCCTTGATCTAAATAAATAATATTCAAAATAAAAATTGTTTTTTAATTTAAATTTCTATCAAACAAACACACAAATAACGCAAAAAAAACAATTTTCAGTTTAAAATAAATACTGTTCAGTTTAATTAACCCATTTATACTTTACCCATTTTAAATACCGAGGATTATGTCAGGGACACCTTATTCCCGGAAGGTAAGAGCTTATTATTTATTATGTTTTATATTATTAAGATCTACTAAATCAGTGGCTCCCAAATTTTTTCGAGCGCGACCCAAATCTAAGTTAGTTGTTTTCGCGTTCCATAATTTAGGGGCCCCGCACTCTTATCTGCCCCGGCCCCCGCGATCTCTTAATCCGCCCCAGTGTGATGTGACCCCAAGGTACTGCATATGATTGGGCACCGTTAACTTTAAAGAATTTGCAATTTTTGTTATTAATTTGCAAGAACAAACAGATTTCCAAAATAATGGACTGTTTAATTGGATCGGTATAATAATAATTGACCCCGTGTACGGCATCATAAACATGTACAAAGAAAATTATGCTCTACAAGAATCAAATGAAATTTTATGCAGCGTACTAGCAATTGCATCAAAAATATTTAGTTGACATATTTTTGATACATTGTTTGATTCTTGCACAAGACAATGACCTTTATTCACAATCACTTTGCATAAAGTAAATTTTGTCACAAATTTACAATTTTTGCAGTGCACCTAATGATAACTGGCTGTGCTTTTTCAGGAACTCATTAAGCATGAACCAAACTAAAAACGACTAAACTGAGGTTGTATGCGACAACTACACTAGACTGTGCGCAACAAGGTGTATTACCTATAATATTATCACACTTGCGCAATACCAAAAAAAAAGAGCGCTAAACCGTAAGTGCAACTCAGTTCTAAACCGTAAGTGTAACTGCCATCTTTTTCTTGTACATCATCAAAGGATTCAACTCGGAACCTTTAGATTACTGTTAATCGAGGCCTGGCTTGCCCATAGCAAACATTAATGAGTTTGTGTTAAAACGTGCGAATTGTTCAGACTGCTTTCTGTTTTTAGTTATTGTAGCTTTAGTGTCTTCTATTGCAGTCAGTCAATAATATCAGCTTATACAGTAAATGTAAAGCGACTTTAAATCCGTTTGAGTTTAAGATTATTTGGTTAGAGTCATGGCAAATTCTTTTATTAAATTGTAACTGCTTAGCTACCGGAAGGCATACAGTACTGCCACAAACAGTCAGTAAGTTGTGTTGCAACATTTTTGCATTGTATTAGTACTTTTGGCTTTTATTTGTTTTGCTTATAATGAATTATACAATGTACTGCATCTACTTGAGGGGTTGTCCAGACGAACGACAGCAAATACCTCACGGTTGTATTTGTCTTTCAGAGATGTAGTGTAACGATGGCCCGATTTCAAATTTCTCAGAGGAACTAATCGAGCTTCGTCATTTATATTTATTGGTGACCCAACTCGACCATTTTCATCAATCAATGTCAAAGTCCAATCTGAAAAACTGGATATTAGATAAAAGTAGCGACGTTAACCGACGCAATGGCGTAGTGGTTAGAGTGTCCGCTTCGCAGTCGGCAGACCTGGGGTTCAATCCCCTTGTCAAGTCATATCTAAAGACTTTTAAAAATGGTATCCACAGCTTCCCTAATTGGCCCTCGGCATTTAGGGGAAATTGTGGAGAACAAGCCGGCAAGTTCGCTTGTTGTGTACTTGGGCAAGGCACTTAACGGGACGCCCCCGCTTTTATCCAGAAAACAGGTGACCCAGACTCCTCGGAAATGGCAACTGCCAAGCGAGTGCGCACGTCTCGTCCAAAATATAGCGATACAACTCGCGTTCTCGTGAATGGAGAATAAATATGGCAAACAAAAAAAAGGTATTTTTTATTCGACATCTTTGAAAAATGAAGTCATGCCGACAGACTAACGGACTTTTACCAGGCTCAATTTGACCTTAATTGAGGCAAGATTTTACCTTTCATGCGGAATTGAAATCTATCAAAAATAACAAATAAATTAAAATCTAAAACCGACCATTTTTTTACATTACCGTCCGGCAGAATTTCTTGAACATTTCCAAATACAACATCAGCATAATGGTCGCCTACATTATCCAAATATACGAAAGTGGACGGCAATTGTGGATCTAAAACCAATGAGGTAACTTCAAGCCACCAAGTCACATGATGGCAAAACTACTGCATTTATTAACTATATTGATTTTAAATTTAAGTGAGAATTGCTTTTAAAATTGGTTAAGATTTGAAATATTACTTTAAAACTGAAAAATCTGATAATAGATACATCAGGTGATGAGAGTTTCCAAAACAATGAAGTTAAAAAAAGCTTTGACCTACTTGCTGTGTACAGTATTTAGAACTAATTTTACCAGGTTGTGGCGGTGTAATCTCCAAAGTTGCGGGAACTGACTCTGTATTGCCTCCTACTGCAGTGACTTCAACGTAAATTGTTTGGCTTTCATTGCTTTGTAAAGAAATAATATACCGAGTCTCTCCTCGCGATAATAACTCGGCAATCCAGTCTTCGTTTTCGCCCTATAACATGAGCGTTTCAAACGTAAAGTTTACATAAAATACTTGTGATCTCAATTTAAGCCAAGTGTTTTGGCAGACTATTTAAAAGTTCTACTCTCATTCTTTCATAATTTACTTGATGTGCTATCACCTTTTGCTGGTTCTGCGCATGCAATTGCAGCGATTGCATTGTTTAGCTTATTACTCTTTCACGATCTTCCAAAAAATAATACAACTATTCTAAAACTTATTTGCAGCGGCACTGTTAAGCGCTACTGCACTAATACATTTCTTTGCTATTATGCAAAACTGTTGTAACTCCAAAAATACAATTTCGAGAAAAATGCAATTTAATGCTACAGTTTTACTAAGAATCAAGTGGCTCTACTACACTTTAAAAAGTTATTTCTCGAAAACTAAAGAACCTGGAGATGAAATACTTTGCCGGAATATGCGCATCAACTTTACAAGAAGAAATATGAGAAAAAATGATTTTTGAAATTTTGGACATACCGGTACGACAGTTTTGCATAATAGCGGCGATTTACAAATTTAATGCATTTGCTTGAGCGAGCTATCGCGATTTACAGTTTCACTTTTGTCAGGTGCTCGTGTTTGAATTGAATCATAGGCTGACTAGGCAAACCATTTTGTTAATTATTAAATAAAGCAATCAAAAGAAAGCGATTGGGATCTTATGAATATGCTGTTGCACATAATATTTTACATGGGACGTTTCGCCAAACGCTGTTAGAATTATCATCTTACTTAGTAGGCCTACAATCGGCAATTTGGTGTGGATCCACTATATTGCTTTGACAAATAAATTCGTCAAGACCTGTTACCATCTGATTCACCGGACGTGGATCAGGCCTATCAGGACTTCTGCAACGTCATCACCTCCGGATCTAAAAGATGTATCCCACACAGTCGTCGAAACAACCAACTCTAGCAGAGCTGCCACAGCCCTGCTCACTAGGTTCGACAAGAAACGGAGGGATCGATGGTCTGAAGCAGTAGGCTACAGAGCATCGACCTTTTACACTACAGCTGAAAAGCATTGAGTATTTTGAATAACCTTACTGGCAGGTCACGACATTCCCCTCGTCACTGCCCCGTCTCAGCAGACGCTATTGCATTTCAGCTGATTAAAAACGGGAGATATGAGGATGCTAATTGCGAGTCGACTCGTATCTCATGAGGTATCTGACCTCTGGAGAGCCGCAACATCAAGTCCGGTGCATATCTCTAAAAATTTTACATCTAGAGAATTCACTGTCGCCCTTCAACTCTTAAAGCCAGGTAAAGCTCCTAGTCCTGACTCTATTTGTCCGGAGCTTATACTTCATGCCGGAGCTGCTTTGTAAAGTTTTGACTATGTGGCTTCCTTTTTTCCTACTTGCGTCGATTCAAAATTCCCAAAATCTGGAGAAGAGCGCTGGGAGGTCAACCGTGGACCAAACCGTTTTGCTCACGCAAAACATTGAAGACTTTTTTGAGGCTAAAAAGAATGCCGGGGCCGTATTTGTCGACCTGACAGCGGCTTATGACACTGTCTGGCACCGCGGCCTCACCTACACGCTGATGAGACTTCTGCCGGATAAGCGCATCATTCAGATGATTTTGGAGCTAATTCGAAATAGAAGCTTCATCTTCACCATCGGTAGTAGCAAGCGAAGGATTCGATGTCTGAGAAAGGGCGTTCCTCAGGGATCGGTCTTAGCCCCCTCCTTTCTAACATCTATATATATATATATATATATATATATATATATATATATATATATATACACGATCCTCACTCCAAAACCTCCAAAACGTATGCCTATGCCGATGATCTGGCTTTGTTGCATTGCTCTAGGAACTGGAAGGGCTTGGAGTAAACTTTAAGCCAAGACATGGCCACACTTTCAGCATTTCTCAGAACTTGAATTTCAGCCACACTAAGACGGTGATTGCGACCTTTCATTTACATAATCGAAAGGCCAAACGTGAGCTTAAAGTCTACATCAACGGCAAACTTTTGCCATTTTGCCCAGTCCCAACTACCTTGGGGTAAAACCGGACAGATTACTCACGTTACCCCACAATCTTGAGACATGCACAAAAAACTATCTACCCGCGCTCACATTTCTGAGGCGACTCGCGGGCTCGGGATGAGGCGCTGGCGCTACAAAACTGCGTACAGCTGCCCTATCCTTAGTTTACTCTACAGCTGAGTATCGCACACCACTTTGATGTTGCAGCGCACACACCCGTCTCATCGACAGTGTTTTGAATAACGTCTTGCGTATTGTCACTGGATGCCTGCGTCCTACTCCTACGGACCACCTGCCAATCCTTTCAGACATCCAGCCAGCTGAACTTTGCCGCTTGGGAACGACATTCTCCTTGGCCGAGCATTGCACTCTGAACCCGGCCATATTTTACTCGGTCAACTAGCTGGATCGCCGGATGTGCCCCGGGAAAGACTGAAGTCCAGACGCCCATTTGGGCCAGCTGTGCGGAAACCATTAAATGGCATATCTGAACTAGGCATTCGCGTGGCTCAGAAGACGAAATATAGATGAAGTCCGGAGTATTCTGAAAGCACATCCATACTTTATGTTTTCATTTGCTGGGCTAATTCTAGGCCCCTTGGAATGAGCTTGTCTTGAACATCGTGGGTTAAGCTTAATCGTCAGCCGACTGGCGTTGGGCGTTTTCATTCGTCCATGAGCAAATGGGGTCTCGCTGCCTCGTCGAATTGCGAGTGTGGCGCCACTGAACAAGCCGTAGACCACGTTATCTCAGCGTGCCCCATAGATCGGGTATTTCGAAAAGAGGCTGGTCTGACGGTTTTGGAGGACAATACTCGATGCTGGCTCAACACCACTATAGCCAGCATCCGATCCCATCGGTAAATGGATGCCCCTGCACACACAGTAAAAGGCAATTTGGTTCCATGGGCGACCTTAATTCTAGAACAATCTTGTAACCATCGAAAATAAACCTCCAATGCAAAAAAATATTGACGCGGAAAAGTTTATAGCATCATTCTTACTCTTCGATAGCGCACTCTCGTTGCAGCTCGAGGTCCTCTTGGATTTTCCCATGAAATTATGATTCGATCACTGCCAGCAGTAGCCTGAAGGTTTGAAGGTGAGTCAAGCTGTTCAAAAACGCAAACGTTAATAACTTGCTTTTGTTGTTTTGGCTACGTACATTTAAACCAAACAGAGATCTGTGTTCATTTCAAATCTTCTTAAGCACTGAATTTTGTAATTACGCGATCTAAAACACACGAAATGAAGAAAAAGCCTGATCAAGCTAAATAACAAAATAAAATAAAGATAACTTTTAAATAAGCTATAATATCTTCACTTTATTTTGTTAATACCACTAAGATAAAGATTAGTCAAGCGAAAGGGGATTAAGGCAACACACGCACCCTAGACATAAAAGTTGCTGACGCAGGTTCGGATTGTTCTGAACCAACAGCGGTGTAAATACGAACTTCATATTCCGTTCCTGGGGTCAAGTATGGTAAGGTTGCATGAGTTCTCGTTGGAAGAACATTTAATACCTAAAAAACAGTAACAAGCTGGCAAGCACACAAATGTTCGTTTTGTGGTTCTATGTTCACATGTAAAAAGAAACGCAATCGCAAATCATAATGATTTATTACTCAACGACATATCAAGAACACGTAATTTGCCATAGGCTAATTTTCATTGCACACAAATTTACTTTCGGATTTCCAAGCTTATTAAAGGTCGGTTCATATTCGATGACGTAATAGTCGACTTTTGGAGCAGCACTCCAACGCAATTGGGCTCGATCGGAATAACGACGACTGACAACAAAACCTCCAGGTGCAATTATCCCCCCTTGGACTGTGTTGTTATTTTCTTCGTTGGCAGATGAATCCTGCTATGTAAAATTTACTTCAATTTTATATGTTGACATGCTAAACGTAAATGCTGTACTATATGCTACGTGTTTATGCACAAAACACACAAGAAATTTCAACTAACAACGAAGCTTTTAGTTGAAATTTCCAAGACCGTACCAAAATCGACTGTATATTTTTCTTATTTTAAATAAATTTTCTGCATATGTAATTCACGCTGAGTCTTCATCCCACGGAAGATGAGGGTAAACAACAAAAATCACAGCATAATTTTTCACAAGCGAATTAGGTGCATTACAACACATTTGAAACTATAGTAAAGTCGTAAGCCTATCGCTAATGCAAAAACCCAACCATATCTTACTTCAACGCTGGTAGTAAATTCATTTTCAACTGGAGCCGATCTATCGCTTCCTAACACTGCAATCACTGTTATCCTGTACGTCGTTCCAGGTTGAAGATCTGTCAAAATCACATCCGGGTTTCTGGCATTGAATTGCGTTTGCTGTAAAGTTAAACTACATTAAAAAAAAGTTATCTTCAATCTAGCTCTACATTACCCTAATACCACTGCAATTTGAGCATTTAACTACCGAGAAAAAAATTGAAGCAACATATACAGACCTGACTATTTTGATTATACCAAGCAAATATTTTTTTCTGATGCCACTTAATGGTTTTGTTGCGCTCGCAATTTCTCCAGCACAATTTTTGATTAAAAGTTTGTTGGCAATCCGAATTGACTTAAGCTGGTGCTAGGTGCTGCTAAAACGCACCATAAATCTACATTCAGCGTCCACTAACCTGCGTTTGATTTTCCACAGGATAATATTTAATGATGAAGTAATCTGCTGTTCCACTTATTCCTTCGATGTCAACAGAAACTTCATTGGGATTTGTGCTTAAGATTGTGAGATTGCTCGGTTGAGGTGCAGCAGGCTGAACAGTACAATGTTTAATGGTCAGCAGCGAAATTTTGCTTCGAAAAGGTTAAGCAATAGCTTAAAGTAAAGAATTTTCAAACATGTCTTTAATCGCTATGAATTAACATACTTCTGTCGTAAAGTAGTCAACAAGAGAAGTAGATCGTTCATATTGTCCCACGGCCGTCACTGAGACATTGTATGCCATGTCGGGTAAGAGGTTGGTCAATGTTGCAGTTTGGTATGACCCTTGAATGTGAAGTACCTAAAAAGGCATAAGAGCCACAAAAAGTTGAATTTACAAAATTTTAAATTTTTACAAAAATTTACAAAAAACTGTGTTCATAAAAAAACTACAACTCTTAGAATTACATCCAAAAATATTTTGCGTTGAAGTGCGATGGCACTTAGTAAAGTGTAGAATTGTACCTATCAAATTGTAGCTTTCAAACTTTGTTCGCTAGATAAAATGGAGCAGTGCCAATAATTACATCTATCTAGACCAACGAAATTCATTGCTAGAGACATAAATAATAAAATCACCTTCGGTTCTTCTTCTTCTGCTGCTTCGTATTCTACAGCATAATATTGAACATTGTCTGTATCGCCAGACCAAGTGATGGTAGCGGATTTGGCTCGAGGGCGAATTGCAACAAATTCTAACGGCGGAGATGGAGGTGGTACTTCCTAACATAAAAGGATATAATGTGAACTGCTAAAACTACAAATGATTTAAAAGTTGATGAGAGCGAAGTAAGCGATATCTACTGTAAAATTCTTTCAAAATGACGATTCAATCAACCAAAACAGTTCGTTGCCTAAGTCAGATGAAAAGTTGGGTGGAATAAAGCTAATAATTGTTAACGACAATAATTATGATCCATGGGATTGCCCGGGGTAACTGGGACCCTCGGGAAGGCCAACAGCCATTTCGACCCAACCCAAACGAGGTGGGGGACCGCACCACCACATTAAAGCCGCTGTTAATTGGTGCAGCCTTCCTCTGCTGCTGCTCTCTTCACATCTCTGGCACTGAATGGGGCCAAATCTTCCATTCCTTTCGGCCGCATCAAACACCATCCTAAAGCCTGGTGGTCTGCTGAGGTGGAAGGTGCCGTTAGTGAAAGACGCAAGGCTTTCGAAGATCGTCAGGCTCACATCTCCGCTTTCCGACGCGCTTCCTCTGTCATCACCAAGGCCAATGCTGAGGCATGGCAAGCGACTTGCTCTTCTCTCTTGCCCAAGTCTAACCCTAAATCCGTGTACTCTCTTCTTTTCTCTTTTGCTGGCTCCTCTTCCTCATCTTCCTCCTCTCCAAATTTTTAAACTATTTCTCTGTTTCTCTCCCAGGGAATCGGCTTCGGTCTTAGCCGATTTCCTGAGATCCCACTTTTCTGTATCTCAGCTAAAGGCCCTGCGTAGCAGAGCCAGAGGCTACTTTTCCGGCCACGTGCCCTGAGGAATCTCACTTGTCCTTCTGCTTACCCTTTTCTCGCCCTGAATTTCTGTGGCTGCCTCCAACCTTTTCCCGTCCACTACCAATGACCCAGACAAAGTTGTTCATCCCATGCTAAAGCATTTTCCTCGCTCTGGCATGGATTTTCTTCTTCACATTTTCAACCTTTCCTGGTCTTTGCATTCCTTTCCTTCCATCTGGAAGACATCTATTATTCCTATCCACAAGATGAGAAAACCTCTCGACTCTCCTGCTTTCTTCCGGCCTATCTCTCTCACCTCCTGCGTATCAAAGCTTTTTGAACGCATCATAATATCCCGTCTGCTCTTCTTTCAGGAGTCTAACTCCATTCTATCTCTCCGCTAGGCTGGTTTCCGCCCTGGACGGTCTTACTCTAGATCAAATTCTGTACCTTTCTCAGTCCATATCGGAGGATTTAACAAACCCAGGCTTGGCTCTCGGACGATTCTCTCTACTATCGATTTCTCGAAAGCTTTTGACTCTGTCTGGCATCCCGCCCTTTTCCATAAACTTATTTCGGCTGGTCTCCCTCCTTGCTTTGCTCGTTGGACTCCATCTTTCCTTTCTGACAGGCGCGCTTGCACGGTTTATCAAAATCACAAAAGCAGTTCCTTTCGAGTCCGTCGAGGTGTTCCGCAAGACTCCGTTCTTGACCCTGTACTTTTCTCTCTCTTCATCAACGATCTTCCGGCCTCTCTACCTTCTTCCGTCGGCTGCTCTCATTACGCTGACGATCTGGCCATTTGGTCCTCCTCCCCCTCGATCCCTACTGCGGTGGAGGTCGCACAAAAAGCTCTGTTTCGATTGGAGCGCTGGTCGAAGTACTGGTGTCTTCTTATTAATTCGAGCAAATGTAAGGCCTCCTTCTTCTCAGTGGATCCCCACCAGGCTAACCTCCAGCTCAACCTTCTCTTACTCAACTCCCGCCTCCGTTTCAATCCCACTCCAACTTTTCTTGGGGTCACCTTCGACCGCACTCTTTCCTTTTCTAAACATGCATCTTCGCTGAAGGCCATGTTCTTCTCACATCTCAAGGCCTTACGCTGTATCTCTGCTTCCTCATGGGGTCCCTCTAAGGAGTCGCTTTCTCTTCTATATAAGGCCCCTTCTCACATATGCTTTACCCGGATGATTTCCTTTCTTAAGCGCTACCAATATCATCAAATTGGAACGCCTCCACCGATCGGCCAGTCGCGCCATCACCGGCTGCCTCTCGTCCTCCCCTATCCCTCTTCTTCTCTCCAAGGCTTCTCTTCCTCTCCTACGAGTCACCCTGACTCATTTCACTCTTTCATCTTATGAGCGGTCTTTTTGTCTCCCAACACCCTTTCCCATTTCAGGTTTGGCCAGACTTTGGGGAGCTTTTGCGTCCACTCACCCTCTCATGCTTTTTTCTACTTTCCCTACGGAGGCTCTTTTTGCTTGCCCTCCCTCTCCTCCTGGGAACCCCCTTCTTTCACCGCGGAGTCCACCCTTCCTCTCCATGCTCCCGCTCTGATCCTCCTCTCACTCGCCAAGGTGCGGTTCTCGCTCACCTTGACTCTCTCCTCTCTTACGATCTAGTGCTCTGGACCGATGGCTCTGTTGCTTTTTCTTTTGGCAAAGGCGGCTTTGGCATACTTACCAACTGCTCTTTCTGTGGCACTGAGGCCACTCTTTCCTTTTCAGCAGGCCCAGTATGTTCCAGTTTCTCTGCTGAAGCCTGCGCCATTCTGCAAGCTCTTCGGTGGTCTCGGCAGCATCAACAACTCCGCCACTTCTCTTCTCCTCCTATCTGACTCTCGCTCTGTCCTCACCACCCTATCCTCTCCTTCATCTACCTTAATCTCTCTGGCACATTTGGAAGGAACTGTCTTCTCTCTCCTCCTGTTCTATCAGGCTACAATGGGTCCCCGGACACTCATTTCTCCCGGGGAACGACGGGAAAGATGAGCTGGCCTCACTGGGAACGCTACTTGCGCCCTCTGCAATCTCTTGTAGTCTCTCTCATATCTCTCGTATCCACTTATTCTCTTTTCTCGGACTGGAGGCGTACTGTCTGATCTAAATTCTTCGACACACAGGTTCCCTCGATATCCACCGAGAAACTTGTGCTTCCTCGTCATGCTCGCTGTGTTCCCTCTCATCTTCGCTGCAACGGACACAGCCTTCTGCTAAATTATTATCTCTTCAGTATTGGAAGAATCGAGAATCCTTGCTGCAGCGCCTTCGGACACTCGTCCCAGGACGCCTCTCATCTCATTTTGTACAGTCCAGCTACGGACTCTCCGCTCACTCTTTGGCGACTCTCTGTCTCTTTACGACCTCTGGTCCAGGCCTTGGGGAGTTGCCCAGCGTTTGGGGCTCCATGGTCTTCCGCCAAGCCTCCATCCCTCGGAAGGGGTCGGGTAACAGCAACAACAACATAATCATGATCAAACGCAAGGGAGTTCAAATCTCACAACGGCACCGTTGTGTTCTGAGAAGACACTTTTCGATGATTTCTAATATTGATTCAATTTTAACAAACAGTAAATTTATTACAAGTACTGTCAAGCAATCAAGCAGAACACCAAAACTTCAAAACACGGCTTACTAATACCACTTTATTGCTTGCTAGAGCGTCCCGGTTGCTACTTTGCGAGTTTAAAAGGTAAAAATACAATTCATTGCCATTACCTGTGGTGTTGTGAATCTAATACGCACACCATTTGAAGCTCCATTTTCATTTACCGCCACTACGTCTGCTTGATACAGTGTCCCAGGCTCCAAGATAAGTGCCGCTGGCGATTCGTTGTCCACTGTTTCCACCATCTGAGAGTTAAAACTTGTAAAAAGCTAGATTAAAATATCAGATATTAGTTACTAAACCCATTCATGCTGATGTAGGCAAAGGGTTAACGGTGTTGTACTTAAAATTTATCAACCTTTAAGTGATGAAAAAAAAATTAAAAATCATTATGCAAATTTCTAAAGTTAGTAAGGAGAAAAATTCGTAGTTGATACAAAGTTTCGTTTGGTTGAAAGGAATTTTCTTGAGCTTTACTACAATACAGTACTTGACTTTACACAACTTTTGAACAAAATGTAGGTCAAAGTAGTCTTCAATACTTAATTAGCAACCAGCTATAGACCACTTACACGCGCTGGGTAGTTGCCAACTGCTGGTTTATACGTGACTTGGTAGTGACGAACGCGAGGCCCCGAACTTTCGATAATGAGAAGAGCTCGTCTTGGAGAAAGTTCAGTAATGCGAACAGATGTAGGTCGGTCAGGAGTTTGCTGAAAGAGTTTAGCAACTTATTTTTATTATCGTCATGTCACGACAAAATCTTTACAGATAGACTTAGAGTATAACTTGTGCTCAGGCACGTGCAAGTGCGATGTCAGCGAGAAACATTCTACAATGCAAAAATATTTGAAGTAAATGTTTTTTTGTAAGGCTTAGCAACGCAAAATAAATGTGGACTCCAAAATGTCGACCATCTGATGGGAATAACATGTTAAAAGGGTCACCAACACGACAATCATAGGGACCAGATCAGTGTGGCTCAAGCAAGTTTTAAAAATACCGTCAGTCCCCAGCCAGCTCAGAACACTACCAATGAAAATACAAAACTACAAGTAAATCGTGCAAATTCGTTGTTTCAGAATTGCACTAACAAAATGATACCTTATTGCATTTCTCAGAATCGTTGAATTAGCTCTCAGTTTCGAAAGATTGGGTGACTCTTGATGTAATAAAGTCTCATTGCGTTATGCCATTGTTATCAAATAACGCAATTTAAATTTTTCACAAAATCTAGAACTGTGCAGCAGATGCATTAAGCTCTACAAACGCAAGGTTGCCTGTGGCTGATGCTGGCAGCCTGATTCGAACTATAGGGTCTCAAAAGAATATCTAAGTCACGAGTGCCGCATCTTATTGACGTGATAACTTATAGGGAAAAGACTATAAATGCCAGATTTTCTATTACAAGAAAAGCAATTGTTCGTGTATGCTCTCTCTCTCTCTCTCTCTCTCTCTCTCTGACCACAGCGCGAAATGCATGAAGACTAGACAACGTTTTTTGTGAAACCTGTAAACACCACAAATGCAAATGATTTATAAGACTGTAAGTTAAAAGCTGGCATGCATTGTCTTCTATCAAGAAGTTATCACGTTATTAAGATGCTGTAGTCGTGATTTATATGCAATCATTGGTCGGAACAAGCCGTTGGCATTTATCATAATAGCACGCGATCACTAAAGCCAAACTAAATTTGTCGTTTTTTTAAGGCAGGGGTTTTGAACCGCTCGGTCGCTACCGCAAAATGGGGCGACTTTAAAAGTGAGGCAACTTTAAACAATATGATCGCATATTTCCGTGCCTTGTACGGTTTTTATTTTATGAGGGGATTTAAATCTAATTTAGTCATAGATGATAGCAAGGCTGCAGACTAAACTGTGGTAATGCTGAGAAATTTCAATCCTCATCACGCAGTCTCTTGACCTTGCAAAAATCAAAGTGTTGGATAGGTAATTATTTGAGCTGAACAGTTTACTTTAAATCAACCAATGACACTTTTCTCATAGTTGTGAAATGACAGGGAAATGCACTTTCCTAACTTAGTCGTTCAAAGACACACATTGCCTGTTAAACATTACAATCCAATCAATATTGATTACAGTTTAAAGACATCCTATTGCTGGGTGACATTGAACGATCAAGTATTCAGTTTTGTTGAAAAATACTTGGGCAGCATGTTGAACGCAAACTTTTTCTTTCGTTTTTCTGAGACTTCGACAGGATGAGGAAAAATTTGCCAAAAGATACAAAGTCAATCCATTTTACGGTAGTGGTATCTAGCTATCTCAGAGCACATATAGCGATAGTTTTCGTTGATCTTGTCGGCTAGGAAGAGCATGTTGTATTTTCTCTTGGCCGGCTCTGCCAGCCTCGCCCAGAAGGTCTCTATCAGCGACGTTGAAATAGTTAAGAATATCGGTTCAGTGGGCTGCTCCGGCTTGACCTAAGCAGCAGTTGTAAAATAGTAATTAAAAGTTTATGGGTTTTTCTACATAGCCAATTCTGATTCCCAAATCAAGTGTACATTAAAAAAAGATCGAGGCAAAAAGATTATAGACAAAATAAGCATAGCCCTTATCCCATTATTTTGATGCTTGAATTTCTTCAAATGAGTAGCCTACGGGAGAACAATGAAAGCCAAGTCAGGGGGCGCGCCAAAATAGTAATCGTTTCCACAACTACAAAAATAAAATAATTTTCACGGCTTGGTGCACTCCCTTTCGTAATTTTATTTGTGACCTTAAGTTTTTAGCTAAGCCGCATGTGCTCTGTTATCTGCATAGGCGTAATGTAGGAAGAGGAAAGAGGCTTTGCCGCTCTCTTAAGTTTTTTCCTGAACTCGGTAGGCCAATTAAGCTATTATCAAGCAAAAGAGCAATAACGCTTTCACGTATATGTGCAATTTCAAGTAGGAATATTACTTTTTTGTTTCTTCCAAATTTTATCAAGTCCCTGGCACGCTTCATGTTTCCTCGCACTAACCTGGTAGGCCTACAAAACTACATTCAAGCGAAATAGCAGAAATGTTTCACCCAATACGGTGCGATTTCACTCAAAGGTTGTTATTTTCTTTTGTTTTCCCTCAAGCTTTCTCAAGTTTCTGGCTACGTCTATGTATCCTGTTTCCTGCACAAATGCAACTGTGGAGAGTGGGGGTGGACGAACGATCCCATTTCTCATCCCTACTTTTTATAGTGATGTAGCCGATAGGCCTATTAAGCTATTTTCAAGTAAAGTAGCAAAAAAGTCTCCGAGCTTAGAGTGCGATTTCACCTCAAACTTTATATTTCATGAACGTTCTCTTAAAATATTATTACCAGCAAACAGAATTATTTAATTGGTTTGTCGAAAATCTGTTACAAGATTCAGCCAGAGCCATTTTATGAAACTTTTGAAATGCAGACTTGGCCTTTATCAAGAATATCATAAAAGTCTGACAAAAATTGCTCTTGCCAAAATGTTTATTCTACATACACGTCCTTGGATCCCACAAAATCTAGGTTGCACTTCCCAAAAAATACTTCTAAAGCACTTCCACAAAATCTAAGTTGACCTTAACCACTCAATAGGTAAACGATAACAACTCATTGATAAAATTTTGCATTTGTTCCCTTTCCTAATTCTATTTTGAACCATAAAGTCTTTCGACAAAAGGTGCCTGAATGGCTTGCCTTTCATTACAGTAGTGCATTCCAAAGAGCGTCAGCAATTTAGGGCCCGTGACTCTCTGAAATTTGAAACTGGGGTGTGCAACTAGCACCCAGCAACGTACAGTGGGTGACAAAATTAACAACGCGACCTTTAAAAATGAAAAATATGCAAAATCAATACTATGGACTATGTCGTAACACAGCAATATCATAGCCTTCAAGAAAAAAAGCATGCTTGAAAAAGCTATCCCTTGGTTGCAAAAGCAATAAAGCCAGTTATTGCAGAATTTCAATCGAAATCAGTGGTTTATTATATACCAAAAAAGCATTCAACGCATTTCTATAATCAGTGCTTGGTGAGAAAAGAAGAAAAACACATCTTACAATCAAGTATTTATTATGACGTTGTCTTATTCCATAACGAAGTACAGCTTTTTTGTGTTTCAAGAGCTGTGAATTTTCAAAAAAATTTCTCTTATTATGACACCATTCAGTCCTTGCCAACCCGTTTACAACATTCGTCTTGGCGTAGTGACCAATTGCACCGAGTTTCACTTTTGAACGTCCAGTAGTTTTCGAGGAGTTATAGCAAAAGTACGGACCTATGCACGCACAAAGAACTCTGCTTCACAGCATACGCAAATTTAGCGCAGTCTTCTTACCGCCGGAGTACGAATCCTTCCTCTAATTGTTCCGGACTCTCCATTACTGTTAAATGCTGACACCAACAGCAAGTATTCTGTGTCGGGCAACATGTCACTAAGAACCAGCAAATCGTTTGGATTTGTGCCGTTAACTTCCTGCAAATTGAAAAGAATAGATAAAAAATAACACCACGACGCAAGTCAACCTTAACATACATTGCAAGCACTTAGAAACAAATAGAAAGGTAAAAGTCGGTCCGTGAAAGCTATTGTGTTATATCACTCTACATCAACGAACCCCAACCTTTTTTTGAGCGACTTTAATTTAATCAAAAGTCTATAAGTATTCGCCACCTAAGGCTCCAAACATAAGTAAAGGTCTTTTTTATAAAGAATGTTAAATAGTTTTTGGGTTAAATCAGGGGCGCTAGGTTTGAAAATGCACTTAGTTTTGACGAATTGGCTCTAGTTTTGGAGATATTAGTATTTTTACTTTTATTTTTTTATAATTTTGCCTGAGCACGGTGCATTATCAAGCATGCGAAGCTTCTTTGATGTAATATTACTGGTTTCCCATTTAAAGTTTAGTGTCGATTTACTCCATACAACCTATATGTATATCGATTCGTACAAAAATAAGCCATAATGTTGATGATTCATGAAAGTTTGATGCGGTTTAGAGCATTACTATCAGCTAATAACCATAGAATTTACGATTTACTACTATCAAAAGTTTCTCCCCATTACGTTTATATTCCTTCTAAGAGAAGAGTTATCAGTTTTATTTTATTTATCCTCCCCTGTACGTTATAACAACCATGATAAGGCCTAAAGACGGCATAGTGTGGAAAGCATGTATCATTTAGCTAACTAAAGTGCTAGATTTTATGGATTTAAGGGCATAATGAATGATAAATTGCTGCTTTTTGGCGAACATTTTAATGGGTACTACATATTTATTTGCAGGAAAATTTAGTAACATTGTCTTGAATAAAGCTGTATATGAGAAAGTAGTTGAGATGAGGACTAAGCGAAGGCAATGCCGAAACAATCCAGACGTATTTGGCTACATTTGTGGTGAAAATATGATGGCAAAGTACCGATTCAATGTGAGAGATTTTACCAAGAGAGCTTATAACCCTACTTTGGCATGAAGTTTGGAGACCAAGACAAGTCTTGGGCACCCCACAAGGTGTGCAAACATAGTATAGAAACGCTGCGCTTTTGGGATCAAGGAAAAGTCAGCTCGATGCGGTTTGGGGTTTCTGTGGTATGGCGTGAGCCCAAAAATCACCATGATGATTGTTATTTTTGCATGGTATTTATAGATATGTCTGGATGGAATCAGCGAAAGAAAGATGGGTATTATCCTGATGTTGAGTCTGCTCGACGACCCACACACTACATTGCGCTGAAGCTCCAGCTCCAGTTTTCACTTCTTTACCTGACCTTACTGCAAATGAAATGCTACTGGAAGCGATGGATGATACTGATAGCAGCGACAGTAGTATTAGTAGCTCTTCCAGCATGGCTACTGCAGCATCTTCGCTCAGAGCAAAACCAAAGCCATTTAGTCAAGGTCAACTAAGTGATCTATTTCGTGATTTGGGCATGTCCAAGGAATTGTTTGAGATTTTGGCATCTCGTTTTGGTAAACGTGATATAGTGGATTCGGGAACTAAAATTACGTTCTACCGTGATAGGGATGATTTGTTGATTCGTTTTTTCACTATTGAAGATGACTTTGTTTATTGCAACAACATCCAAGGCTTTCTTTTGGAAAAGGGTCTTTCAGAAAACAACTCAAATGAATGGAGATTGCTTACAGACAGCTCCAAACGGAGTTTGAAATGTGTATTACTTCATAATGGCAACAAGTTTGCATGTGTTCCAATCGTACATTCCGTGATTGTTAAAGAACACCATCTGAATGTGAAGATGGTTTTGCAGAAATTACGCTACAGTGAGCACAACTGGGCCACGTGCGTAGATTTTAAAAATGGTCAATTTTTTGTTAGGACAGCAAGGGGGTACATCAAACATCCTTGTTTTCTCTATTACTGGGACAGTCGCACTGCTGATCAGCACTGGGTAAAGAAGGATTGGCCGGCACGAGAAGATCTTGCAGTAGGCGATAAAAATACCATAAATGAGCCACTGGTTAATCGGGATCGTATTATCTTGCCTCCGCTTCACATCAAGTTGGGTCTGATGAAACAATTTGTGAAGGCTCTTGGTAAAGATGGTGATTGTTTCAATTATATCGCCAAAACTTTTCCTGGTCTCAGCATGGAAAAACTTAAAGCAGTTATTTTTGATGGACCCCAAATTCGCAAACTGATGCAACATAAACCTTCACTGCTCGTATGAGAGTGGCTGAGAGGGCTGCCTGGTGCTCATATGTCTTAGTGATACGAGAATTTCTCGGCAACACAAGAGCTAGCAACTACCGGAACCTTGTGGATGTGATGCTACAAAACTTTCAAGCTCTTGGTGCAAGGATGAGCATCAAACTTCACTATCTACTTAACCATCTAGACTATTTCCCATAGAATCTTGGTGATATTAGCGAGGAACAAGGGGAGAGGTTTCATCAAGACATCAGGACAATGGAAGAAAGATACCAAGGTCGTTGGGACTCTCACATGATTGCAGATTGTTGCTGGACATTGATCCGTGATTGCACTGTGCAAAGCCATAGCCGGAAATCATATAAGCAAACTTTTCTTCTTATGAACACTTAAAATCCAATATAACATGCTAGTTAATGTTTCTTTAAGTCTATGAACATCCCCATGTAACTCTTTGTTACAGAGGCTGTGTTTTGAAAATAATGGAGCGATACAACTCTTTGTAGTTTTTCATGATGTTGAACATTGCGCGTTTACTAAATAGCATGCTTTCTTCATTCCGTGAATTAAGAACTTTGCCTGTTTTGGCTCAGTAGTCATTCATGTCAGACCAATACAGATCAGTTACACTGAAAACATATTTTATTCATTGACCAGCCCTAAATAAATGTCCATTTAAAAGTAGTCCTAGTTACGGTAAAAAATAAATAAAAAATTCAAAATATCTCAAAATCTAGAGCCAATCTGCAAAAAATAACGTCTTAGCGCCCCCAATTTACCCTTAAACCGCCTTCACCTTTTATGCCAAAAATTTTTTGTCGGCCTGTGTTTTCGGTCCCAAACAAAAGTAAAATAGTTGTTGATTTGGCAAACATATCGTTTTTTAACTTCTGGAGAAGAATTTGGTAAAACTTGACAACTCTAGTGTAAACGCATGATGCAACATTTATCATAATAGCGCATTTTGTTTACTTTCAAGCGCAATAATTTCATTTCAGCTGCTATTGTGTGACATATACACCACATCACAGCAAATAGTTTTCTCAAGAAATTTTAAAAAGCAGCAATCAGATTTTGCCGAATGACTTGAAATACGATAGGAAAAGCTTCCATCAACCTGGAACCAAAATTAAGAATTGGAAAAATTTTTTCTACTGCTTTGTGTCAAATATGAGCGTTTATGGGTGCATATTGAGTTAAACACTCTTTTTTCAGTGGTTGCAAAATAGTTAGCCGAAAATTTCTGGGCAGCAAGCCAAACTGGTGGAGAAAATTTTAATCGTAAATCTTAATTTAAGGTAAGAAATAGTATGGTTTAAAATGGTTCAAATACTTGCGTACAGCTGAAAGCAAAAGTAAAGAATGACCTATTTTCAAAAATAAAAACATCTCGCAAAAATAAGAACCATGTTATTTTCAAAATTTTATTCGCTACATACATGTACTTGTAAGCTTAACCTAACTGTGAGGCACATTCTCAAAAAAAATATAGCATATACCTAAGCAAAATTCAATTTTACAAAATTCATTACAAAAAAAAAAGATCTTTGAGTTGAGAAAGAGTGTAAGCAACGAAATACCAAAATATATATATAGTTTTTCTCGACAAACTTGGGCAAAATAATCGCTTTCGTAGAGCTGATCTCAAACAAAAAAACGTTTTCAATTGCAGAATAAGCGGAAACAGCAAATGAGTATAGGGTGTGATTATGCTCAAAAACCTTTTATTTGCTTTTACAAAAAACTTCTCGAGTACCCTCAAAATTACTCTTGCGTACCTCAGTTAAAGAACAGTGAACTTAAGTTTTTATTCAAGAGAGCAGAGTCAATACTGCTCCGATAACTTTTAGCTAGGGGTTCAATAAAATTTGTAAAAGAATAGCAGTATTCTACAACCCCTAAAAAGTTAGAGCACTGACCTATAAAATTGCAGGAAAGTGAGCCACCCACGGTGGGGGAACCACTTACTTGACAACTGCACTCTCATTAAACTACTGCAAAAAATGTGAAAGGTAAATAATTTATAGATAGGCCCTTTCAAGTTTAGATACGTAACGGTGACATTGAAACAAAAAATGTAGTTCCAGTTCTACATACTTTTTGTGATATTCCTTCAACAGACTGTGAAGGATGGTAACGAATTCGATAAAAAAGCACATTTTCGTTTGAACCAGTGACATTGATTGTTAGCTTAGTCGCTGTCATGTTCAGTACTTGAAGACCGGTCGGAGCTCTTGGCTGACCCTAAGAAAAAATTCCGGCATTAGTGCGCAACGAAAAGGTATGTACTAGTAAGCTCAAGCATGCTGAAACACTGCAAAGCTAACTTGTTCTGTAAAAAGTAAAGGCAGTAACAAGTCATCAGCACCTGCATGATCCTATAGAAATATACTGGCACTTCAGTAATATTCCTTCATTCATGCGTAGGAGCTCACGCTTTGGTTGAAAGTCTCTTGCCAAACTGGGCCATGCGACGCGTGACTGCTCGGCCGTGCCACCTGTTCACCACAAGGAGATGGAGAAACCCCGTTAAGTGCCTTTTCCAAAGACACAACAAGCGAACTTGCCAGCTTTTTTTTCAACAGGATTTCTTTTGTGCTGAGCGCTAAGCAGGGAAGCCATGAACAAATGAATACCATTTTTGAAGTCTATCGCATGACTTGAAATGGTAATTAAAGCTAGGTTGACCTACTGCGAAGCAGACAATCTGAGCATTACACTAATATTGCATGGCAATAATGTTAAAGAGCATTTTATTTTGTAAGCAGCCAATTCACAATCATAGTGAGAACTTTATCATAGGAAAGGAGTTGAACCTACGAAAGGTATGAAACTAAGCTAGCCAATAGTTGACTTCCTATTAAAGATGAGAAAGTAACAGAAAGGCAAACTGCTGGCTGTGAAACTCAAAAAAAGACCATTTTAATCTTCACCTTTTCAAATCAAGAATCAAAATGCAATTATTCAAACATTCCCACTACTTACTGATGATGCTGTTGTAAAGCTAAATGAAGTCGGAGAAGACTGACCGTACTGATTTTCAGTAATCATGAATCCTTCATATGTACGACCAGGCTGTAAACGCCTGAACAAAAACGATCGCGCATCTCCAGGCGGTCTGAAGATGGTGTATCGCTGCGCACCTTGCTGTAATGCAATACTAATTTACAAAATATACACTTTTGGATCTCAAAGAACTGTAGCCACAAAATATTTCTACTCACTATGATTTCCTGTTTTGTCTCCTAAACTGGCTTTGTGCGCAAAGTTTTAAACAAGCTAAGATTATAGCTCCTCCTTTAATGCAAAAATATATATATTCAGAATCATACAACTGATTTGTTGGATCACATTCTAAGCAAAAATTCCATTTGGAGGTATGCATTATTGGAGCAATACAGCTGCACTATGATCGAGTAAGGAAGCATTTTCAGCTTCTTATAATCGCAAATAACTACTCGCCAGCCTGCTTACCCGCCGAACATTGAGAACAAACTGTGAGATTCTGGGAGATGAATCCACCGACCAAGAGAGAGTATGTTTTGTTTCATCTTCACTGATAATTGGCGATGTAAAAACAACCTAAATCATTTTATTGTATTCATCACGACAATTCCCGTACTTTCATTCGACCATAAGCATACCAAACTATGAAAACATAATTAAGCATAAGTAGAGGCATGAAAGTATTAAATAAACCAACGTCGTATACGTCAACTAGCCAGTAAGGTATAAAAAATTAGCTAACTTTAGATGAAGTCTTTTGGACACCTAAACACGTTTTTTTGAAGCACTTTTTCTTTCATTGTTTTGTATTTTTTTTCCAAAACCAAGTTTGACCATAACAAATCTAAAGACTTTGCTAGAGATTGTTGCTGAAAGAATCACAAAAACCATCCCCAAAAATTACTTTATTTGGTTTTTGGTATTTCACGTACCGAATTCGGAAAACCTGCAACATTGATTTGAGTTCTACCACTGCCTCCCCCAGTTGGATACTCTACTTTACACTCATATAATCCATCATCAGATGATTGTAAGTCTGTAATTGTGAGTGAGGTGGGATCATTTATCTCAAGACGTCCAGAAAGAACACCAGCAGATTCAGCTTCTGTAAACTAAAGAACCATTTGAAAACGATACAATGTTTATGATCAACAATTTGACAATTCAAACGGTAAATTAAATATAGCAGGCATATTTTGTTTGTGGAGTATATTGATATTATAAACAGATAGACTCATTCTTTCGACAATTTATTTTTAAAACTTGACGTTTCGTTCCTTTCAGTAACCGGGGAGGTTCTCAAAAAACGGTAAATGTTATTAACAATGTAACATATAAGCTGTCAAACACAAAAATATCAAGACAAACTCCATTACTCAACCTTAAAAATTATTTACCAACAGGGCAGGCAATTACGTAACAACAAAAACATTATTACATCATAGAACCAGGGGTGGGCAAAAGTACAACGTGTTGTAAGGTACATAAGATATCATTTATAGGCGGTAAACCCACTGTAAGCAGCAGGAAAATTTGCACCATTACGATTAATTAGATTTAGTGAACGAGCCTTTTAATTTATCAAAAAACTTTCCGCAACGCGGCGCCTGTGTGCATGTGACTCTGACTTCAGTATTTTGACATTATCCCAATCTATTCTACGATCGAAATCTATAACATGTTGACTCAGCGCTGACTTTTTGGTGTTAAAAGTACTGACCGCATCAGCATGTTTCCGTTTTCTGGTTCAAACACTACGTCCTGTTTCACCTACATACACAGCATTACAATCCAGCAAGAAATTTGATACAAAATACCACGTTTTTGTTCAAAATTAATAACATCTTCAGGTTTAGGATCATCTACCGTTTTCTGAGGAACCTTCTCGGTTTTTTAGGCGATCGAAAAGTCAAGTTTTAAAAATAAATTGTCGAAGAATGAGTCCATCTGTTTATAGTAAATTCAAACAGTAGTTAATAATTGCAATCTAATTTAATAGATATATTTACAACTAAGGAGTTCAAACCTATTTTTAAAACATTGTCCAATTTTGTACGTTTTTGCTCGCATACGTATTTGTAAGAACATCTTAATTAATGTGGATATTTATATAATGTTTTACTGTATATGTTGTCGTAAAAATATCCAATTTTTCGTACGTAATGTACGTATCAAAAGCATATAGGATTTCGCGGACAAATACGTACGAAAAGATTTTCGTTGACAAAACTCGATGTTCGAACAAGGTATACTGCGTAACACTATATAGTATATATAAATATCCAAGTGGATGAAAATTTCCGAACAAAAATGTTTGAGAGTAAAAAACATATAAAGACGATCAAAAAAACGTATACTGCGTCTATCCAACATAACTTGCGTTATATATGGTTGAACTATATCTTCTGTACTGCACACATAAGCATTCTTGCTTGATCAAATACAGGCGGGTTTTACTGAGAAATCATTTAAATTATAAATCCTTTGTTAAAAGCCATACACACCACTTTCGATAAACATTATTGAAAGGTCGTTTAAAAAAGATTTACTTCTTCGCCAACATCCAGATTGGTGTCGAATTCTGCAAGTTTCCTGCTTGAACCACGTTTAACTTTGTACCAAGTTATTTTTGGAAATCCTGGAAGGTCGAGGTTATAATTGCAATGAAGAGTCACATCTTCTCCAACTTGATTTACACTCGCAAGATTTTCAGCTTCAACGGATATACGTCCAATACGATCTGAGAAGAAAATCAAGCTCAGCGATTTCACTAAATATCACATTTTCTTAGACAGATAGTCATAGTGCGTGTTGTTGCGTTCCCTCTCACTTCCTCCTTGTTGGCATGAGCCATAGCGCGAAAAAAATAATTCAGATTCAAACCGCCAACTAATCGAAGCAGGGTTAGGAAAAATTGGTAATCCAGTTCAAAGTATTCACAAATGCAAATCAAAGAATCAACAAAAAATACCATAATCAGCAAGAAGGACTGCCGTTGGTGGCGTGCTGGGCAAATCAAGGAATCACAAAAAATACTATCATTAGCAAGAAGGACTGCCGTTGGCAGCGTGCTTGACAAATCAATTTTAAAGAAACATTAACACGAAAGATAACCGACAACATGATAGACCACAAGAATCAAATGTGGCAATGCGGAAAGGAGCACTGTTTTATGGTAATTGTGATCGAAAGACGTGAACTCAAATCTCAAAGTAGCTGTACTACTGTGATCTTGAAAAAGAACTTAATCATAAACATTTTTGCAAAAACTTGAAACTTCACGCTCCAAAGCAGATAATGGGCAAGTTTTTTACGCTTAGCACAACTGCCGCTCTCCTGCAATTGAAATAGATGAAAGTACACCACAGCACAAAAAAGAAAAAAGAATAGTCTTATCAAACTACAAAATCATATCCTGGTAAATGGGCTGGTAGACCTAATACTTTTGAAAAACACTTATTTTAAAGCACCTAATAACCAACTTTGAAGACTTTTCCTAGCTGAGTTTGCCCTAACCCCTCCCACGCACATCAAAAACGAAAAACTCACAAGACCTGACAGAGCCCTTTATTTAACATGATCTATCGCTTGAAATTTACTATCAAATAATCCCGCTCATGCTACCTGTCCTATAGATTCCAGAAGCTGGCAAGCTGTCGATTTGATTTTTTACTGAGTAGACTTTTAATTGATAAGAAGTTCCAGGTTCTAAGTCGCTCATTGTGTAATAGCGGTTGATTGAGCGAACAGTTATCGGTTCTTCTGTTGAACCGTGCGGCTTGTATACCAACCTGCAACGAAATTGATTTTGGCTGATAATAATTGGCAATTACGCTGAGATGAATGAAAAAGGTAATTAGGAATAGTGAGTTTTGCAAAATAGATACAAAGTGCGAGCACTTGTAACAACATCATCGGAGAGGCAAGGCCTGTACATAAAAAACGTCACTTTAAGCAAATCGTAGCTGTTCACTAGTAAAAGTATTCAGTGTTTAGGCCGATGTTGCCACAATTGTTTGAGACACTTGAAATGTCCTCGAAAATCATCACTTGTAAAATCTCAGCAAACCAAAAAAATGCTTATTTGATTGCAAGAGTGTTCTACGGAAAAACGGTAAAGAGGACCCACCAGAAGCCTACGGCTCAAGCAATGCTTGGCAAAAATATTAGAACAATGAAGCTAAATAAGCTAGTTATACGCTTACAGTCCTGCAATAAAACAATTTAATTTACCTGTAATACTCAACAGGTTCTGTAAAAAAGGGAATGCCCCATCGTGCGGTAGCAGATGTTGTCGTTGTGCTATCAAATCGGAGGTTTGTTGGTGGGTATGGTTTTTGAAGAGTTGGTCGTGCGGTTGTTACATTGGCAGTAGTCACCTCAATAGTGGTTGGCTGGCCACGTTCTCCATTGCTGTGAAAAAAAGATTTCACAAACCAACATGTAGACAACAAAAAAACCGTAGCCTAAATACAAACTGAATTGTCTACTTTCCGAAAAGTAATTGCCAACTTTTTTGGACAAAGAGAAACACAGTGAGAGACCAGCTAAGCTTTGCCACAAAAATAAGGCATCTATTCTCGAAAGTCTGCAAATAAATCATATTAAATTTTGGCTCATACTCTTACATAGTTAAAGTGTAATCACCGCAAAGCTGGACAGCAAAAACCCATATTTTTTGCCTTCCTACTTTTACGCAAAAGCTTAACAAAAATTCGACACTATGCTCCTCATAGGGCAGATATGAATGCTGATTTCTGTTTAGTTAATAAACTCACAAGAGTGGGAAAACAGTAACTCGATAAGTAGTTGACGGTGTCAATCCTGTCAAAATAACTTTTTCTTCTGTAACAACCACCGATTCTCCATCAGAAATTGCATTTTCATCTCTGAATAAGTTTCACAGTAATTTTGTTTCAATTAATCTACTCAAAAGCAAACATTGAGGTAATGCAGAGATTACAAGAGGCTATACCCGCCGACCCATTACAAAACCTACCGCAACATATTTTGTAAATATCATTTCGGGAAAGAAGTAGCAAAAAGCAGCAGACGATATTTGTTGAACATTTTATATTAAAACGGAACGTTTTCGACTCGTTTACGTAGCCCTCATTGGAGAATCAAAACAACGAGTAGGCATTAGTGTTCAAAACGCTATTTCGCTAAAACTTTTAGCCGCCTACTTGGCACAAAATAATGTTGTTACCATAAATCGAATGAACAAACTCAAACACGACGTTGGTTTTAACTCTTTTATACTAGCACTAATCTAGTACTTGTAGCAGTGTCTCTGAAAATGCTTTACAGAGAGCTTTTGCAAAACCTTTTTCCAAACTGTTTCAAATGTCATCAACAAACTGTATTTGCACATGTACTTACCTATATTTAACCAAATAGCCTGTCACTGGGTCACTTGGAGCTTCCCAGAACAACACAACGCGATTATTCGTCACTTCGGTTGATCGTGGCGCTGATGGTAGAACTATTACACGTTGAGAAGAGCGTGGCACCTAGTTGTACAAAATCCAGTGGTTTTAAGAATAGTCTGACTTTTTCCCACAGCAGGGCTGTTGACGGTTGGGCCTGGTTAGTTATAGACGACCCTACAAGGTGGACCAAGACTGCGAGTATGCACTAACACATTAAGGTTTAAGGAAATGTTTCCGAACCGAAGAAGGACAAACTCCATGTTGTTGTGGTTTGTTGATTTGGCGCCTATAGTGGCTACGTGCTCAGACTTCTACGTCATGCCCATAGCACTTTTATAGTTATTACTAAGTAATTCAGTTTCATATTACACCATCCACATTACTCCTATTGCTGAGTGCCTAACAGGAGAACTGTTTACACCATTTTTGCGGAAACCCAAGAGCATTTTAGCTTTTTTTTGCTTGTTTGCCGCCGGAAAGAGATTTTTTGCTCATAACTCATCATCAAATTAGCATAACAAGTTATTGTTTCTTGTTTTCCTCTATCACGTCAATGCCTGCTTTCATTTACGGGGTCCACAGACGTAAGCAGGCAAAATTTAGCGTTTTATGAGCTATTTTGTCCTCGGTATGGCTTTTAAGTCGCCCAGTAATTTAGAAGTTTTTCGCAACAGCACGTGTTGCCAAACATGGAGCACATCGTTGATACAAGGTTTCTCAAGCATCAAAAGAGCTTATTGCTTTCCAACTTACTACTGCAATGACCCATAGGCGTATCTAGGGAGGGAACGGGCCACGCCTCCCCAAATGTTTCACCCGATCAAAGATTAAGATACTTGGAAATTTTAACTTTTTCAAAACATCCTTCTACAAATAAATTGAATAGTTGATTGAAGGCAAAGTATACGTCACCGCTATAAGGCACCGCCATCAGGCAGTAACCACTTGGCCATGGTATCTCGCAGATTAGTCGTGCGAAATTCGGTACATAAACACTGAGGCCTTGTGCTTGGCAATCTACAGAACTGAAATCAATTGCGCTCTTAAGTAGTGGGCAATTTTTGAGTGGAAATCGTCACTTATCCCAAAAACTCATCAATAAAATTTGGGAAAGAATTTGACGAAATAGGGTGTTGAAAATGTAATCTTCAAACCTAAAAAGTCGTCTTCCAAAATTGACAAACCCACATCTCCTGCCATGCTGTTGATATAAAGAATCTGTGCTTACAACTAATTGAAAAAAATAATGCATGTCTGTGTCGTCCACAGAGCGAGAGAAATCATTGCTACACCGTGGTAGTTATATATCGACAGAAATGGTCAGTAGCGAATTAGTTCTACTTAAGTAGGTTTGTCAGTAACGAGCCACTTACCTGAGTAACTTTATTTTTCTACTTCTCCGTTTACTCTAGTACATTAGGTTGAAAATAATACTCAGAGTAGATGCGGATTTTATTTTAGTAGATGCCAAACACTTATCTTTGTTAAACTGGAATGCGGTAAACAAGAATAAAAAGAAGCTTCATGTTTTATTTTCTTCAAATTTTTTGTAAAAGTGGGCTGTTTTTGTTCCGAATTTTGAAAACTAACCGGTACAACTATTCGATGTTAACTACACAAGGTGAGATGAGCTACTAACAGTGAGTCATGTAGACATCATGTTTTTTGCTTTTGAACAGTTTTTAACTCCAGAAGTGGATTCAAATTTTTGACAGCAAGGGGTGCCCAAAGTGCGGCCCACGGGCCAAATATACCCATGCAAGGAGTTTTTGCGGCCTGTAACTGGTCTTGTGAAAGTTTTCGGAATGCTGATCCCCAACAAAAAAGTCTCCTTCTGGACAAATTGGCACAAATGCTTTCAAAACAATCGCCTTTTTCAAAAAAAAAAAAAAATAGAAAAGATGATGACCCTGGCAACGGTCAATAAAGATTGACCAGAATCAGTTAAACTCCAAAAAAAAATCTTTATAAGCGGCCTGTCAAGTCTTTTAAATTGATAAAATGTGGCCCAAACTCTGAAGACTTAGGACACCTCTGTTCTACAGTGATTGATTTTTTTGCAGTGTGTTTCATCATCCCAAACATATATTGTTATTTTACAGAAGCTAACGTAGCCAAGTGGCTACTCTTCTAGGTAAATAATTATTAAATTATCATTTTTGGCTGAACTATTTGTACCTTTTAAAAAGGTCGTTAAGTTCAATAGCCTAGACGGGAAGGTTAATTGGGGATACTTATGGACTAGAGCAGGGATGGCGAACTTTTTCCATTGAATGGGTCACATATGGGATTTTACTGAGGATAAAAGAGAAGATGGGTCATAGATTCAGCAATTTTGTGGTTGAGACCCCAAGAATAATGTCTTCACTTCTGTCTACGCCCAGTTTTCCCAACTGCCACAGCTGAATCTCTAAAAAACAAAAAAAAGGTCTTCACATTTCTTTTCGCCATGTTTTCTTCTTAGTGCTTCAACTGTAAAATAAAGGTTCTGGCGGTGGAGATTTCAAAAAACTGAAAACGCAGTAATAAATCTACAACTGGGTCACTGAAATAGCAGTGGCAGGTCACATTGTGACCCGCGGGTCAGTGGTTCGCCATCCCTGGACTAGAGGTTGGATTTTTTAAGGAGCACGTGGGTTGTGCAATTGTGTTCTCCTCTCCTCGCATAAAGGGCACAAAATATGGTTTCACGAATTCAATCTCCGAAAAATGTCTTCAACTCGCAAAAGGGAGAAAAATTTGCTGTCTAGAAATTGAACTTCAAAAGAAATCTAATCGACTAAACAATGCAAGCCACAGCATTTTAAATAATCTTCATCTTTTTACGTTACCGGTGCCGATCCTCAAAAACTTTAATCCCGTGCCAGGGTCAGCTTCTCAACTGCCCTGCACAAGCTTTTCCTCAACCAATATCTCAAAAATTTGCTTAATACTACCGTTTGCTACCAAAATCTTATGGGGTGTCTATAAATATTGAAAGATTCTATCACCAAAAATGACTGTGATTACTGCAAATCTTAAATATAACCAAGTTTTAAGTTTTTTTATCAGCTGAAGTAAAAGAATCTTGGTATTATCGGGTGCTCCACGTTTTAACGACTTTGAACTATCGATGAGCATTTTATCAAAAGCACAAGTCCACGATCAAAAAAATGTAATCACATAGACCTCCAAAAAAAAGTATTCGCCAAATCATTAAAATAATTACGAATCTAATGACTCGCGGAAAATTTGCACAGGGGAGAGGGAGGGCAGATTTGGTCTTTAGTTTGGTTGGAGGATGATGACATTTTTATTATTATCGTTTTTGTTGACCAACTTTTGATAACATCTTTTTGAATTATTTTCAAAGTTAATGATTTTGTTAGGCCCATTGGAAGGCTTACACAGTAGCCTAGCAAACGCGTGGGGACTTGGAACAATAGGGGGTACCCCCCTATACGCGCAGCTAGAGGACAAAAAAGCCATACTTTCCTAACTTCTTGAATCCGAATAAGGTAAATTGCTATTTTGAAGTGAAGTGGTGACAATATGTTGATGCTCAAATAAAAACGCATTGTCATCAGAAAAAGGAAAAAAACGTTCACAACAAAATAACATTCTCCAAAAAAGAACGTCAAATGGAGAGACAAAACGCCCAAAAGGTAAATGTTCGTCCCTTACCAAATGTTGTTTCCGTCAACGCTAATGCCCCTTCTAATTGCGCCAGTGCACGCGTCTGCGCCATGATGTATCATTTACAACGAATGCAGGACAAGAAGTGCCCCAAAAAATGAAACTACTTTCTACTTTACTAGGCAACTAGTTTAATTTTCGACAGTTTTTTTCTTTTAGCTTTGGCAAAGTAGAGCATCTTAAAATCCACGTCGTTGTTATAGCTAGCAACTTTAATAAATTTAGAGTCATTTTAATTGGCAAAACTTCTTCAATAAAGCCTTGAAAAAAGCTGTTTGAGCCATAAGCCTTTCATGACGCTCTCATCAGTGGCGGTATCGGGTTAAAAAAGAAGATCTAGAGTGCCTCTAGATCAGTGGTTCTTAACCTTTCCAACACATGGGACCCCCATTCCTAAAGATATTGGCTTAGGAACCCTTATCTGCGCAACCTGCAAAGGAGGTGTATGTTGAAAGAACAAACACTTTTGTGATAAGGCGGATAAGTTGTTTACAACTGGATCTCTAATTAATTTAAAAAAACTCTCTTTATGAAAGCATAACACAAGGGGTTAGTGGAATATCACGATTTACTCGGCAAAACACAGCGTAAATGATAGTCAGTATGATTTCTGTTCTTGTCTCTTTGAAACAAGCTCATCAATACGGGGGTTGATATTGCTGACAGCAATTCTCATGTCGTTTGCAACTCCAAGGCGATTACGATACGCAGTTTTGATATTAACTAGAACTGACATGGCAACTTCACAGAGGTATGTCGTTGGAAATGGAATTAATACTTCCAGAGCTCCTTGTGCCAATTCAGGATATTCTTGCAACATACTGAGCCAAAATTCTATCAGTGAGGAGGAGCTAAACTTGGTCTTTGCAGCTTGAGAGCTCTGCAATTCCAGATGTTGCTCATGAAGGTTGAGCTGCTCATTGCCATTCATCTTAGCAATAAAAGGCTGCTGAATCCATGCTGAAGAAGGTTCAGATGTTGCAAAGCAATCTTCTATTTTTTTCTTGAGGTTGCTTATATGACCATCAATTAAAGCAGTAAGCTATCTGTTGGTTTCCCGATCACCAATTTTACTGTCCAACAGTAAAAACATAGGAAAATTCTGGCTTCCTACTTTTTTTTCCATAGGGATAATTTTTTTTTGAAGGCGAAAACCTTCTCTGCAGCCTCTATCTGAGATTTGTTTTTTCCTGCACAGAATAACTGAGCTCATTCAAAAGACTAAAGATGTCTGCCACATAAAAGACCTTCAATTGGAATCTATTGTCATCAAATAATGTAGCAAGTTCCACTGACCCATGCTCACGAAGGAACACGGCAACTTCAGTGTAAAGTTCTGCAACACGGGAGAGCACTTTTCCCCGCGATAACCATCGCCTTTCGGTGTGGAAAAGAAGGTACTGATGCTCCTTTCTAAGGTCGTCGCAAAATGCTTTGAATAGTCGAGAATTCACGGCCCTGCCAGGAATGAAATTCACAGCTTTTACTACAGAATCAAGAACACTTACAGGCATATTTATGAATAGCACAGTCATTTGATACTATATGCGGAGCAACTTGTTTGATTAGGGCTACAAAACCGGATCGATGCCCTATCATAGCTGGCGCACCATCTGTGCATTCCGATCCCACTTTATTCCATACTATCAGATTTTCACGTAGAAATGCATTTACAAGATCAACGACGTCTTGGCTCTAGTTCTCTCCTTCATTTCTCGACAAAATAAAAACTCGCCCATAATTACGTTTTCTTTAGCAAATCTCACGTATGCTAATAATTAGCTTATTGACTTGATATCCGTTGTTTCATCAAATTGAAGACTTATTCTACATGGGCTATCTTGAATTTGAGCAATAAGCTGACTCAAAATATCATTTGCTATATCTGCAATCCTGTTATTTACAGTGTCATCGGACAAGGCAACCGAGGCTATTTTTTTAACCTCGTTTCGGCCAAGTTATATTTGTGCCATTTTTACCGCACTTGGCTTTATTATTTTCTCACCAGCTGTATCAGGTGCTTTCGCTATTATCAAAGAAACTTCATATGAAGCGCGCAGGAATGGTTGGGAGGTTAAGCAAAAACCTAACGCAGGGAGCGTTCTCTTCACATCATAACGAGCTCTTTTCGCTTTGAACATTTTAATTGAGTCCGTATTCTCTTTACGCTTGTGCTTCCTCAACTTCGAAGGCTTTAAGGAATTGTTGCCCAAAATGGTATTGCACAAAGTGCATTGAGCATTGTCAAGTTTATCACAATCAATAACTTTTGTGAAACCATACTGAACGTAAGAATTGTCCCAGAAACGTATTTTATGTCTATTTTTCGAAGCCATTAGTAAACAAAATGATTAAAACCTGAGGAAGAGAAAATAATCACTACTTGAAAAGTCTTAATTATACCAAAAGTGACTAAATCATACAAATTCACTTTTGTGGTGATCGCATGTAAAATGTAGAAATGATATAGCAAACACTAAAAAGAAACAGGCAGAGTGATTGTCTTGAATTCCCTCCGCTCCTTCATTGTTTAGGTTGTGAAATTCTATCCAGGCCGGTAGCAACTAGCTATCAGATACTAGAAAGCTGCTGGGAGAAAATTAGACACTCTAGTATCCCGCGATACTTAAAGTTTTCTGTTTCTTCCTTTCACGCAGTGGGGTTGTGGGTAGAGCTAGAAGAGAAAGTGCCGCAACTTCAATCTTTATACTTCAACTCTCAAATGCTTTATTAAATCTTATCTCTTATGTCAAGGGATTTAATGTTTAACCCTCAATATACAAACAACTAGTAGAAGGATCATATGCTTCTTCAGAGGCGTTAGCTTTTTCAACTACTTCTTCAATGCTATTGTCTAAGCTTACATAACTGCATTCTTGATAAAAGATCACCACTACATAGCCTTATCCACCTAACTAGTTTTTAAATCTGAAAGCGAAAAACGTCAGTCATTCTATTACAAAACCTTGAAACAGGTGTAGCAGTGGGATTGTTTTTCTTACTCTGGTCTATTGCATCATAATATGTAGTAAAAAACTAAAAACGACGACCTATTGTATCAGACTACAACAAATAATTTGTTCACCACTACAACGAGGTGATACGGCGTACGTTTGACTATAGGTAGCATGTTACTCTAAAACCACTGATATTATTAGTCAAAGTGGTAGTCGTTGTTTGTGCATTTGAGAGTTAAAAGAATACAGTTTGGCATTCCTTCTGGGGATCACAAGATTTTTCACCAGGGACCCCCCGCTAAGAACCGCTACTTTAGATCTTCCCTTTTGACGCGATACCGCCACCGATGAGAGCGTCACGACAAGCTTATGGCTCAAACAGCTTTTTTCAAAGCTATATTAAAATTCTGTACCACTAACAAGATTTTTGAAAACTTCTTTAATTTCAAACGTTTTCATCTGTCATAAAGCTCTGTTCAAGAATCAAGATCTGTAAATGTGACGTAATTAATTAAAACAATTAATGATAACTACAAATAATACGCATTTTGAAGATATCATGCTCCTAAATGCTGTATAAACGTAGCCAACTTCAAAACAAACGAATAGCCTGGAGAGGTGGGACACAACAAATTGTAAAGCTCATTAAAATCACGATTGCAGCATTACAGAGCAAGCACGCACCTCAAAATTACGCTAAGAGTTCAAAATGAAATATGGTGTTAAAATAACGTGAAGTGAGCAAAATTGTAAAAAAATTATGTACAGTATGTTTAGCAAAAACGAAAATCTGTTTGCATAGCATTGTTTACTAAAACGCTTCATGAAATTTTGCGTCATAACTTGACTCATTTTGTCTTGAAAATAAAACCAGGTGGAGCATGACAAAATGTCATCTTTAATTGCGCTTTCTCTTGAGTTTTCTAAATTCAGATGCTCCTTCACTCTCGTGATCAAATGTCGGGAAAACATACCAATCTATGTCAAGTTCGTATTACTCAAAAAAGTAAATTTGAAAACAACTTTTGAGCATAGAGCCAAAGACATTGCTGACTTCAGTTAAAAATATTCTTCCACTTTATTTGTAGGACATAAGGGGCCGTCCAAATATCATATGACGTAGCTAGAGGAAAAAGAAGTGCTAAGGGAAAAGCTATCAAAACCGTCATATTGATGTAATATTGGGGAAGGAGACCACAAGAGATATCGTTATATCACAAACTTGCTACGTATTATATTTAAAAATCAAAGTTTTCAAATGAACAAATTAAACAAGTTTTTGTGGTGCATTCGAATAATTCAAAGTTTGCTTGAGCACTTTTTTTTATATGATGAATCACATGAGGGCGGAGATGGTTTAAAAAACATGATAAATTCGTCATATGAGATGGGAATAAAAAAATCGGATAAAAAATCTCCCTATGATTTGTGAACAGCCCCTAAAGGAATCGGTGTTGCATCAAGTTGTTGAAGAAGTTAAAAGAGCTTTCACGAAATTGAATGGCGCTTTACCAGCATGGGGAACAAAAATAGCACATAACTCCACTTCATTTACTTCACATATCTCATCAACGCGTACACATACCATCAAACTTGGTTTTAAATTTGTTGCAAATTTTATCAAAAAACCAGGTTGTTATCCCAAGTTTTAATCATAAAATAAGCGCTTCAACTATTTGACCTCGAATTCAAACAACTGCGGGTTGGAACAAATAGATTAAGCTCAATTAAGCATGCACAGTACAATGCTCCATTTCTAAACTTTAGGACATTTTGCATTGAAGTTCGATAAATGCCAGTATTAAAAGCTTTTTGCCTTACGCTTAAATTTAAATATATTCTCGAATTTGAACATGAACACGGAGAAATGAACGCGCTTGCATTGATTTTTCCATGGTAAAATTAAGTTTGAATGTTGCTCTTTTAATAGATTCAAAGACTTTGTTTATTATCACGATAAACTGTCAAGATCGCAAAAATGTCATTCTCATACCGTACAAAAACTTTATGGTAAAAGATCTGGATCATTAAGATCTGATTTTCCGACATTATCTATCAAAAAGTTCGCTCTACGCCGTTAATTTGTTAAATAGTTCACCATTGCAAAACAAAGTTTCTCGAGTTGCAAGTTCATTAGTTTGATAAAGACATGTATTTTCATTGATGATGTGTCTGGACTGTTTTCATCAAATAGATAGTTTGCAACAATTTTGATAGTTTCTTCCGGTGGTACATAGGTGAAAAGTAAAACTACATCAAAGCAAGCCCAAATTTGATGTGATTGGACTTTTATTCAAGTGATTAGTTGATGACATGTATTCATCAGAAATGGAAGGTTTAATTATTATCGAATCCAAAAATTTTTCGAGTTTATATTCCGGTATTCAAATCATGCTCACTATGGGGCCGTGGACTTAATTAACCCACACAATTTTCCCAGTTCAATGCCTGTGAGTAAGGGATTTTGCGTAATATACCAATCCATATTCTTCACATATTTTCAAACAAAATATTCAATTGATTTTTCTTTTGATTCTAGATTGAACTTTTGGCATATTTTTGAGGTGCTTACTAGCTCTGTGATGCTGCAATCTTGATTTTAATGAGCTTTACAATTTGTTGTGTCCCATCTCTCCAAACTATTTGTTTGTTTATAGTTGGCTACGTTTATAAAGTCTTAAGAATTATGTGTACTATTGGTAGTTATCGTTGATTGTTTTAAATAATTACGTCACATTTACAGATCTTGATTCTTGAACAGGGCTTTATGAAAGATGAAAAGGTTTGAAATTAAAAAAGTCTTGCTAATTGAAATGACTTTAAATTTATTAAAGTTGCTTGCTATAATAAGTGTGCATTTTCCAGTTTTACTCATCAAGCAAATGTCTTTGTTTCTACCTTCCATTTCACTTGAACATTTGTTAAGTTTAAGTTTAAGTAAAGTCTGTAGCCAACTATCACCACTTTTGCCCATCGACTTGCACTTTGTGTTTAAGTAACAGCACTTTTACTTAAGTAGAGTGTTTAGCCACGATGACACCCTCTGCACATCGACCAGCACTTTGATTTGGACCACATTTTCCATGTATTATACTCTCTTTTTCGACTCCTAGGTTTTGGTTGACAAAGCAGCAGTTTGAAATATATCCAGATTTAATAACTCACAGGAGAAACTAAACTCGGACAAAAAAAGAAAAAATATATAAAGTAGGCCTATAAAGCTGAATTTTTTCTGTCTGTTTTAACTCCTCCGAAACTACTGGGCGTACAAAAATGAAACTTGCCACAATTGATCGCCATTTCAAAGTCAGTGTCATAGAAGGGTTTAGTGACGCCATGATGAAATCATAATTCAAAATAATTTTTTAATTCTCATTTCTCGACGGAGAAAAGCAATTTATTGCTTTAAAAAAGTCAGCCCCCATCTTCCCAGCTTCCAAGAAATTTCACTCCTTTACAAAATCAGATGACGTTCTAATTGCCCATTAATTATAAAATTTGTTTTCTTTATTTTCTCAAAAAAAAATCGCAGTTAAAAGCTTTTTAGGGAGATACTAACAATTTGCTTCCGATAGCATTAATTCTTTAATAATGTAAGGTTTATCAGCAATGCAATAAGCGATTAAGAGTTTGAGCGTTTTCTTATGGCATGCTTTTTCTTTTTTTTAAACGCTTCAAAACGACTTTGTTTGGTTATAATTTTAAAGAGCATTATAATGCTGTCTGGTCTTACTTCATTGCAAAAAGAGCAACAGGCAGCAGCTGTGCTTATTCCAAGCTGTTATTTTGAAAGCAAACGTAAATGGTAAAGCTTATCATTGATATGCTGCCTGTTTAAGAAAAATGATATACTACAGCTGCAACATATTGGTTTAATCTGGAAAATTATAACAACTGAACTGCAGATAATAATGCATGGGCAAGCGCAAAAATCGTAACAACTGAACTATAGATAGACTCCACGCAAAAATATTTTTCTAGTATAGTCACTTTGCACGCCTGAGTACTCTTAACCCTGAGGACGCTTTCATCACGCATAGCAACGTGAAAAAATGCCGAGTTTGAATGTGAAATCTTGCTGGATTAAAAAAAATTATCCTCTTATTTAGTGCAAAAAGCTGATTGGTGGATCATCCACTTAAGCCATAACTGAACTTATTCATAGAATTCAACAATAGATACTGGACTATTGGTTCTGGATTAACTCGCCTTTGCCTGGCTGCGTTTAGCCGACAGCAAAAAACATACGCGAAACCAGAGATTTTTAAGTTAACTTCGAATTCTATGCCCATATGCACTCGGTCAAATAAAGGTGTAAAAGTTTGTGTAATTGTTTACCGTTTGTAAGTAAGCATAGTCTTAAATTACACTATGTAACACAAAATTTGTTTATTGTATTTTATTATTGATTTGGATGTGTTTTTTGCCGCTGGTTTCGAAAATGCAATTATTTTTTCCTTATCATCAGTACTTTTTTAGTTATTTACAATTTTCGTTTTTCTAGGTGTACTGTAATATCCTACTGCTGGAAAAGCGCTTTGTATCACTAACACATTATTGTTTTTTTTATATATTTTACTGTGAATAAGAAATTAGTTATCAAAACAACATTTTCAAAAAAGTATACTCGTAACACACATTTAAAAGTGAATTGCAGAACGGGCTTTTCGTTTGTGTGCTGACTTATCATGTCTCATGAGACACCAAACGTAATCTCCCATCATTGCACTGTCCCACCGACCCTGATACCTTCTTTCCATTGGCTCTATATCCTGGTGAAATCTTTCACCGTGTTCTTCACTGAAATCTCCCAAATTATCTTGAAAAAAATCCAGGTGTGAACAAAGAAAATGCAGCTTCAATGACATTCGACATCCCATGTTTTGAAAACTTCTTATCAATCTTGCAACCAATTCTCGGTAATTAGGATCTTTTCTATTGCCAAGAAATCTTTCCACTACCCCACGAAAAGATTGCCACGCTTCTTTTTCTTTAAAACTCATTTTATTTTCCAGTGTCTCAGATTTCAACATTTTAGCAATTTGAGGTCCAACAAATATTCCTCCTTTCACTTTGGCATCAGAGAGCTTTGGAAACATTTGTCGAATTTCTTTAAAAGCTTCACTTTCAACATCAAGGGCTTTAACGAACTGTTTAGCTAAACCCAATTTTATGTGGAGTGGGGGCAGCAAGATTTTTTCACGAGCAACAAGAGCATTTCGAATAACATTATGCTTTCCTGGAGTTAAATCTTCTCTGGGAGGCCACTTAACCTTAACATAGTACTCCGAATCAGCTCTACTGTCCCATAAACACAGGAAACAAGAAAACTTAGTGAATCCACTCTGTAGTCCAAGCAAAAATCCAAGCATTTTTAAGTCTCCACACACATACCAATTAAAGTTATCATACAAGATCCGATTTAAAAGATGTTGAATATTTTCATAAGTTTCGCTCATTTGTGTGGAGTAAGCAACAGGAATAGATGGGTGTTTATTGCCATAATGGAGCAAATCTGCTTTAAGACTTCGAGACGAGCTGTCAATGAAAAGCCGCCACTGCGATGGAACATGCTCTATTCCGATTGCAGCAAAGAGACCATTCACATCTTTGCAGTAGCAAAGATTGCCATCAACAGTAAAATAAACTGAAAATTGTGCGTGCCTTTTTCTATATGCTGTACTCTTGCAATCTTTTCCGAGTAAATTTCATTCTCCTAGTCTAGAAGCCAGAAGCTCAGCACCAGATTTAGTCAAATCTAGGTCACGAATCAAATCATCTAGTTCGGTCTTATTTGGAAAATGAGGTCTTGTGCTTGTTGCAAATGCGTAACCTTCATCAGTGCTTTGGTGGCCTGTGTCTGTTGCTGATTCTTTACATGAGCTTATTTCATCAAAAATTTCACTCTGAAATAGTAAAAAATTAATAAAGCAGATGGTTAATAATATATTTCATAAACATTTGTTTACTAAAACTAAGTTTTGCATAACTTACGTTCCGTGGTGGACTTGGCACTGGCAAAGATTCATTATGGGAAACAGGGGCTATGAATGATGGTATGTTTGGATACGTTAAAGCTTTTCTGCCTTTGACTTTTCGGTATTTCAGAATATTCACCATACAGAAATAGCAATCGTCAGTATGATTTTGGGGTTCTCTCCATATTCTCAAAATTGCAAACGGCATGCATTTTCTAGAACCCCTTAGCCATCCTTCTAGACTGGATCGACAGCTGCCACATATGGTATGTGGCGCCTATGGCTTGTCTTGATCACCGATATCCATTCCGAAATATAACTTGTAGGCTGTCCAGTATTTTCCTCCTTTACCAATTTTATGTGAGGTGTGTTTGTTCCCAACATAGAATCCACATACATAGCAGAAGCAATCAGGTGAGGTTTTGCACTTTCGAGAACTCATTGCAATTCAAGATTTTGAACAATAAACACAATGATGAATTAATACAGTTTCTACAATGTATTAAAATTAGCATTAAAATTGCCAAAATCTGAAAACTCAAATTTGGTTATAACATCCAAACGGACGATGATAGAAAAAAATAATTGCATTTTCGAAATCTGCGACCGAAAATTAGCCAGAAACAATAAAAAAAATCAATTTAAACAAAAAATTTTTTAAATTTTGTTACGTAGTGTTATTTGCAAGAAAATCGGCAGCTTGAGCATATTTTCTAAAATACATTAAGGGGAAATCGATAACAAAAAATGGGCGAGTAAAATATTATTATGTGCATGGAGGTTGATATTATAAACACAATTTGTAAAAAACATTGAGGGGAAATCAATTGAAAAAAATAGGTGAGTAAAATTATCTGCACGGAGATAGGTATTATGACCATAGTTTTTGAAATAATTGAGGGGAAATCAATACAAAAATAGTTTAGTATGTCAACATCAAAGTGCGAAATCATAGCCGCCAAATACATATTGGTACCTATATCGAGGCAGTTGCTTTATTGAAAATAGGTTATTGGGCCCACCAGGTGACTGAATGACATACATTTAAGGGGAGCTTTAGCCCTTCTTGTTCCATTCCGGGACCATGGCAAATAGGTGCAGCCAAGGAACTCGCTGTCACAAACATCTTTACAAAAAGGGGGGTGGGCACCAAGTCGTGAAATAAGCCTACCATTAAATAATTTATTTGTGCAATCGTAAAACAAAACCCATTGCGGCACCCCCCCCAACTTTAGCTTTGTACTCATGCACTTATTGGAAGAAACGAACAGAAATTTAAAATGACGGAAAGTTGAGTAAAGCCGGTCTCAACTAAATGTACAATGATCGGGATTTGGGGTACAGGGGTGATACCTCCATTTACATCAACTTCTTGTTGCTGCTCTCAAAAATGTTATTTTGGTGAAGCCACCCCAGCCGGTGATAGCAACATTTCTGAAACCAAACGTAACTGACAACTAATCTTGCGGTGCGAGGCTGGCAAGGCCGGCTAATTGGTAATAAAGCAGCAATTTTTGTTATAACAAGAATGGTAACAAACAGCACTTGCGTAAAGAATAACTAATAACAGCATAAAAGAGTTACACAACAGTAAGTTTGAATTTAAATCTTACCACAGTGATGACAGTTTGTTGTGTTATTGGTGTTGAAACACGCGGATATTGTACAGTGCATTGATAGGTTCCTGAATCACTAGATTGAAGTGGATTAATGATAAACTCTATTTCATTTGGCATTCTGATCCTTTCGTACGATTGTCCAGCCTCCACTAACTAAAAGCAAACCAAATCATGTTTACCTCTTAAGTTAACATTTAAATATACCAAAACCGCTTACGCGAAAGATTTTATTCCACAAGATATATTTTGACTGATATTTTTTATCCATTTTGTCAATCAACTTCAAATTAAAGTTGCAGGTGGGCTCAGTAATTACATGCTCAAACTTTTATTTCTCAATTCGATTTCATTATAAAAATGACATTACCTGCGTTCTCAATGAAACAGAATCACCGTCAAAAGTAATCAATTATTGTCGGTCTTACTTAAATGCAGCAACATGTTGCTGTTGTTGCCCGACATCTTTCTCGGAATACGAGTATGACAGAAAACTATTGAATTACAGGATTCGAGCAACCTTGGAAGTTGTTGGTGAGGCTAACTAATTAGTTGTTGTTGTTGTTGTAATTACCCCTCCTCTTCCTCCGGATGGAGATACGGCACGAACGGCTATTCAGGTTCATGCCGTCAACCCAATTGATATTAGGCTAGGGAAATGATGGCAGCCTATTTCGAACCAGTCATGAGTGACTGGTAGCTCCACCACCAACAAGGCGGACTGCCACTGGTGGGTACCCAAGAGTCGCCTTTTGCGACATGCTGGGTGAGCAACTTCACAATTGTAACCCGGTGAAGTACGGGTAGGCCACCTGTCTGCCACAGAAAGGTGGAGGCGTCCCGTTAAATGCCTTGCCCAAGGACACAACAAGCAAGCTTGCCGGCTTGTTCTCCACACTATTCCTTTTTTATTCTACGCGCCAAGCAGGGAAGCAGTGAACACCATTTGTTAAAGTCGTTTAGTATGACTCGACTTAGAGAATGAACACCAGGTCTACCGACTGCGAAGCAGACGCTCTCACCACTACACCATCGCGCCGGTTGATTGATTAGTCGCCATGATAGCCGGAGTAATCTAATAATTTGTAGGGAAAACTTTTGTTTCTAATACGACTGATTGGCCATGCCCACAAATGGCCTTAGAAAAAAACTATATAAAGCTTAATTCTCTATTTGAATAGTGCCCAAAATTCCCGATTTTTTGACTTAGAATATTTGTAATAGAAGGAAGATATGCGACGAGCTGATCCTTGTGGTGTGATGTTGCAGGTGGCTTGAATTGCATGTTCAAAAATAGCAACTCTCTTGAAGTGAAATACATATAGCCCTCGTAAGATACAAAAGTCCCGTTTAATCGTGATTTGAGTACTTTAGTAACGAAAAAAATTTTACTTTTTACATTTAACTCATTTCAATTACATACCGCTGAGCCAGTTTTAGTAGCTCCGCTGTAAGTGTAAAGAGGAACTCTTCCTTGAGAAGTGATTTTGTACCAATTAATGTCAGGGCGTTCAGAGGCCGTAGTTTCATGAGGACATCTCAATACCAATTCTCCACCGATCTCTGCTCTTTGAGAAGCTTGATTCGGTTGTTGTATTCCTCCTACAACAACAAATTTTCAATGACTTTTATTAGTAGTTTGCAACACTTTCATAAAACCGCTTGCAAAATATTTGGTTTGTTTGATATTCAATTTCGCAGAAAATTTTGTGGAAACTTTATGAAACCGAAAAAACTTAAATACGAGAAAACTTTGATCAGAGACGCATAGAGAAGAACTGACCTGACCAGAAACGGGAACGCAGTGTCTTTGCCAAGCGTGAGTCTCTCCTGAAAAATCTGAGCCATTTCTTTTACTAATGTTTTAAGTAGAGTTCAAATACCGGAAAACTTCATTAATCTCACATATACTGTATTCCTAGCGCTTGGAGACTCTACGGTAGCTTGTCTCGACTGTAGACTGACCTTGGCAAATTGGCTTTATTGTGACGGTGATCTCGCGACGAAAAATTGAGAGTTGAATGTCTACATGGATTTTGCAATGCTAAGCCGACAGTAAGACATTTAGCAATTTTTCCTGCTTTGTTTCGCGCTTAATTTTTTTTTTTTATCACTAACAGCAAAGTTTGCAGTGATTTGAGAAAAAATTACCATTGTACTTGGACTGAAAAAATTACCATTGTACCATTGTACTTGTACTTGTACTTGGAATTTTTACATTACTTTTGTATTTGCAATAGCTTCCGGTCACTGTACATGTACATATTTCAATGTAACCACCGTTCTCGCTTTCCTGTTCCCATGACGCATCAACCGTATACGTAACTCCGCGTCTAGACCTGCACACTATCAGAAAACAAGATAAAACGCATTCTTCAATAAAATGAAAAATCAGCACAACTACAAAGATTTACAAGAGTTGCAAACTTATCTGTAAAATACCGGTATATCTAAATAGTTCAAAGCACACAATCCCATTGAATGATTAATTGTTCTACTGTAATTGGATTTTCGCCTACTTTCATGTTGCCTTTTTCTGGGGATGCGGTTAGCAAGCAATTAATTAAATCAAGCAATAGCTGAGCGCTATAGCAAGCTTTTGACTGTTTCAAGCATTTCGTCCAATATAAACATGGCTTTCTTCAAGAACCGATAAAGTAAGAACCAAGCAAAGTTCATGAAGTCACAATCAATATAAATCACAAAAAGCTTTTCTTTACTTACAAATTGGTTCACACTCCCATCTTCCGCCTCGGTCTGTTCTAAAACAAGTGCAATTCTGCAAATATCCGTTGGGGTTCCTTTTGTAAAACTTTTCATCAGCTGACCTCCATCTGTTGTCTACCCAGCAAACTTCATCAACTAAAATACCAGCGGGAATTAACATAGCACTTTTCGATAATTTTTTAAAGTTCTGGGATCGACTCCCTCTGAACTATTCCTTACAGCTACGTAGTCCATCGCTTATTTGCTTATATAGAGCGTGCGGAGAAGTCAAACTCTTAAAATTTATCCAAGTAAAGCAGACATAGCGTTTATGGAAATTACCCGAATGTTGTCAACCCAAACTTCGCTGCTGTGCCAGTATGAAAACTAAACTTTATGGTTGTTTTCTCCTGTTTGGTGACTATAGATGAACAGCATTAAACCTAATAAAAGACTTAATTTTCGAAGCATCGAAAAATTCGAAGAGAAAATTGACAGAATTTGTCATTTCTTGTTCAAATAAAATATTGGAAATACAGAAAATCTTTTGCAGAGCATTCGCTTCTGTTCTACCTACTTGTTGTGACAGTTTCAATGACTGGCACGCTTTCTTGATTATCATCCGCAAGAGAAGTAACTGCGAAAGTATATTCCACTCCTGCATGAGCATCAAGTATTTGGTAAAAATTTCCAGAGGTAATGGTTTCAGTTATTGTATCATTATCATCAGTGCGGTGATAACGAACTCTAAAACAAGAATTCCCTCATAATTTTAGTGACAACAAACATTTGTAATGTTTGTTGCTTGATAAATTTAACAAAAGGTGGCGTGATAGTGCAAAGTATATCTTTCTTTAATCTTAGCAACGAACAAATAAATGAGGAAAAATAATTGGCCTAGTTAAAATAGCATTTACTCAACAAACACTTCGTCACTCAATTACAATAGCACGTTTTTATTTTAAAAGCAGCAGTCATTACGAAGCAATGAAATTGCGAACCGGCAGAACTATCGTCACCAACAAGACTGATTGCCATATGATATTCAATAGCAGCGACATACATTTTGCAAGAGCCGCTTAACCATTCTCTATTGATGAAACACGGTAAAAGTCTAAAGACCAAGACTTTACATACAATCTGTTCATTCAAAGGGAAAATGAACATTTATTTATGGCACTTTTTTCTCTTGCTTTATAATAACTAAGCCAAAAATATTTGCATTTGCTCAAAGTTTGCTGAAATGTAAACCTACACGAAGCTAATTTAGATTTTGCTGTAGATGTAACATCGATTAAAGCTGAGCAACACGTTTGTTAAAATAAAGTTTTCAGCCTAGGACGTATTTCAGTCGCGTCACTTGGGTGTGAGACTCCGCCACGAGTGAAACTCTGGCGACTAGATAAGAAAAGTCTTCTCCCTCCTTCAGTAGTCCTTAATAATTGAGTATTAGATTATTGATAATTATTTTTCTGTTAACACTTTTTAATCCCACCTAAGATGTCACGAACTCTAAAGCCACTGCTGTTGTGCGCGAGCTCGTGACATCCTAAGTGGACTTGAAAAGCGTCACGAGAAAATTTCACTAAATATTTAGAAACAAGGGTTGGGCGGAAAGGAAGGAAAAGTTTTTTAAAAGGACAATTAGGGAGAGTTTTGAAACCCGTCCACTCTCTTTCAAATAGCTCTATGATTTCAGCATACCGATATCGTATGTTGCGCTGATCGCTTGGAGGTCTCCATCGAGCCAAAAAACCTGAACGACTGACGTCACTAATCGTCAAATCTCGCGGTTTCCCGACTGAACTAGTTACAGCAGGTGCATCCAAGCTCATGGTAGAAACTAAAAACGGATAGTATATTCCTCTTTGTCTTCCGCTAAAAAAAACAAATATTTTTGCTATACTCTATCTCCCTGCAGCAAATTAAGTTGGAAAAACACACGTGGCATTGAGAAAAAGTTAGTAGAAAAATTGCAACTTAAAAATGTGTTTGAGAACTAAATTTCAATCGAGCGCAACATGCAAAGTCACTTTTCAAATCTTTCAGTATTCTTTGATCTCGCTCTTTCCTTTTGACATAGAAAGCCGATGAAGGAACTAATTGTCTTTGAAACCGGTCACATAAGTCATAACAATGCAATAAAGATGTTCAATACAGCAAGCTACAACAATTAAACAGCATCTTTGAAAATAATATCAATACCACATGGCCAAGAATCCAGTCGAGATTCAATCTCAAAATAATAATCGATTACGCCATTTGCATAAATAGAAATTAAATCTTATCTATTCTTCTATCAATTTGTAATAATTACCTCACAAATCACTTAGGTGATCAAAGTAATTTGTGTAGTTATTTTTCCTCACCGGTTGAACAAAAGATAGGATTAAATTTCTATTTAAAGCAAAACGAAAAACTTTATCAAACCTTTGCATAAATCATATTTTTCAAACATAAGAATTTTACTTCAATGGGGTAATATGAACGTCGTAACGGGTACCAGGCAACAGGTTTCGGAGAATGGTACGAGGACTTCGTGACGCTGGTACTGTGTAGCTTCTCCATTGGGCTGAAGGATTATTGTTTATTCTATAAAAAATGGCTTAAAAATACTACCTGCCCAGAAAATTTCCAAACAGAAATACATTACCGGTATGATATTTCATAGGATGTAATTTCTCCGTGTGGAGGAAGATTCCACGATATGGTTACAGTACTTGGAGTGGTTTGGTCTATACGTGGTACGGTGTTTAATTCCAAAGAAGTAAACTGAGTGGCTACCATTTGATTGGCAATCTTAAAAGGTTTAAAATAACTGACGGAATTAAACCACGTAAAAATGCTGTTCAAATTATCTTATAATATAGTGGTCGCCAAACTTCATTTTAGGTGACCCCAATTTAAACAAAAAAACTGAGTCTTTGCGTATTCGCCACCCCGTCCAAGTTCAGCCATTAACACTATCGGTGCCCTAAGAATTTTGTACAATTGCGCTGGGTGCCCAATACTAAAAAAACTGCCCATTTTCACTTTGCTTAACGTACACCTTCGAAACACAATACGCCAACTAAACTTTCCATGTTTCTTATTTGGACATAACATATTTACAAAATGTTTTAGTTGCATTTCTCAAATTATACTACCGGATGAATATTTGTAGTAATAACATCCATTTTTTGCTTTTTCAGGCATTTTCTGCATTATTTGGGGGTGGAATTTCTCTAATCTAGGTTATGTTTTGATAGTGCTATTCAGAAACTCACAATAAACACAAAATAAGTGTATGAATTGTTAATGATGTACCAAGAATCAAGTGTATGATTTCGAGAGACCACTGTGATGACGTCATCACGTAACAAAAACTATAATTTTTGCAAATCATGTATTGAAAATCATGAAGCAAGTTTATGGTATACTGTAGTTGATGTTATTCTCAAGATTCAACTGGTTGATGATTTTGAAAAGATAATTTTTGATAATGTCATAATAGTGATATCTACATGCAACAACAACAAAATAATTGCACAAGGCTGCTGCTACTGCTACAGCAGTATTTGTAAAAGCACAATGCAGTGACCTCAAAAGCTTGCTAAAAACGAAGTCTACTTGTTGTATTTGCACACAAGACAACAGCTAACAGCTGCTAAAAAAGAAAAAAGGCATTATCACCACAAGCAACGCCATGGGCACTCTGTGCACAGAAAGTTAAAAAATCACACCAATTGTCGTGAATAGGCACTTTATAAAATTGCCCTAATGCGAGCGATTGTGGGGATGGGCACCGAACGTGTAACAACTCTAAAGCAATATTATTGTGTTGCCCATTTTTGTAACGCAAACCTTTAATTCGTGATTAACTGCTGATTAGCAAAAATTTGGCTCAAATTGTGATATGCAAACTTGTTTTTAATGACTGTCAACTAGAAAACTTTTTTTGGTGGAGATCAAGTTTCTGAAAAAAACCGTTTCGCTTAAATTCATGAGGCAAACCAATTTTTTGTTGATGTTTTGTATAGGCACCATCTTTCTCTTATTCATAAAACAACAGTCGATGCCTCGTGAAATGGCAACCCACAATTTGGGGACCACTGTTTGAATAGCTCGGTTTTATAAAAATCATTTTAACCATTTATTAGTCACAAAAATAGTTACCTCTACTTGGTTACCATCAACAATCGCAACCAATTTTATTCGATAAGTTTGACCAGGAGTTAAATTTCTGATAGTGTAAGAGTTAGTCGACTGTGACAGTGTTACGTTTTGAGAGGTTCCCGTGGTCTCATCGATGTACATAACCATCCACCCTAAAAGTAATGATTATTACGTCCTACTATAAACATTTTACAACACTGAACAGATAGATTGGAATTTGAAGAAAAAAAATGTTTATACCAATAGAAATTTATGTCTGGGACAATTGTCTGGGTGCAGGCTTGGGGGCGACGGTGCCGTGACCTTCCCTTAGGTCCAAGTAAGCACTATGCACAAAACAATGCGTAATTGCCAAAAAAAACTGTCGGCATTTATTTAATTGGGCTTCACGCCTAAGTGTTACACAAAAGCCTTGAGTCTTTGATATTTTTCTTCATACGCAAGAACGTCGATGTCCTGCCTTACAGCCTTGTGGCATCACCTTGGTTCCTGTCTGGTGAAGTGTTCAAAACTAGTGTTGTTTTCTCTTTTTGATATCGATATGATCAGAATTTGTGTTAAGCGGTCGTTAACTAAAAGATTTTAAGTCTGTTGAACCAGCGATCAGCAGCGGTGATCGGTATTATAAAAGCTGTCACCGCAAGCTGCTGCAATAGGCAATCCGAATTGAGAAATTGCTTAAAACTAGGCCTCCCACATGACGAGGGAGATAAGCGATACAGCAACATAAGTGATGTTGGTTAGTCAAAATTCGATGCAGGATTTAGATAAAACTGAGGTAAATAGCGTGGTAATTTTTTTTCTGAAAATTATGCAGAAAATGTTGTGAAAAGATCATTTTTTTGGAAACACATCAGAGAACTAGTGTAAAAATGAAAATATACCAGTAACATAACAGGTCGGTGGAAATGAAATACGTATTTTCTTTCTTTTGCTTTAGAGAAACACATCTGAAAACTACACTAAAATTGCTAATATACATGTATATAGCTAAACAACGAGTAGTCGAGTCCTGCAGGCTGGCCGTTTATGAGCAACAATGGCGGGATAATACAGACCTGACGCCATTGATTGAGTTGCGCTTAGAGGTATGTGTTTCATTTTAGTCTATTTGTGGTTTATATGCGGATGTTTTGCGCGTATTTGCGCGTTTGGCTTCGCTGCGGCGCGTTCGGTTGCAGTGTTTCAGAAGCAATTACCCACATAACGCGACGTAGAGCAGGGTGGCAAAATTGGGTCAACTTCATGCGAAGCTGCGCAACTTTCTCCGGAACGTCCGCATAATATAAGCAAAAATTTATCTGTGCTGTTTAAAAAAACCTAGACCTTAACCCCGTTCAGAAAATTATGACTCCGCCATTTGGGGAAGCATTGTGTTTATTGCAAGTTTAACCCCATTAAACTTACGGTCTACTTGGAGATTTTCAAATGGATTGGAAGGCCAGCTCAAGTAAACATCACTTCCAGAAGAACGACGTGTTGCTAGTAATTGACTTCCTGTAACGCTCGAACCTTGCTGACCCGCTGTAAAAACATAAACCGTTGTGTGATAATAGGGTGTTTTTTTTTTGGTAACCTGAATAACTTAAAAAAGTGACTTTGTTTTTCTAAAAGTAACTCTATTGACTTAAAGTTCACCAGAAAAATAAGTAGCTGGATAGTAGTGTGGTTGCAAAACAAGAAGTTTAACATACTTGCTACAAATCTTGGAACGGCAAATGTTCTTCTTAATGGCGGTGATATTTGTCTGTTGGTGACAGCAAATACGCGAACTTCATACACTGCACCAGGTCGCACTCCATACATGACGTAACTGTTCCGTTCACGAGCAAGACTGACGGTTGCATAACGATTTTCTCCTTGCTGAAATTAAAAAGACACACACGAAAATAGCTAAGACCACGAAATAATTAGTACGATCTGTAGTCTTTGGGTAATTTAACAGTTAACACATCTGTCAATTGATAAAAATCGAACGAAGTACGTCAAATGCAGGAAGTAATAAACGTAACCTATGCACAATTATTTGCACGTGATTCTTCGTCAGTCGCGATGATATAAATATAAATGCCTGGTACGACGAAATGATTCTACGCTTCAACATGTGTCATTTTAAATTATTGGTGTTACATAAAGTTACGTAATTTATTAGCTGCTTATTATTTCACAATTACCTCTTGTAGTTCCAACTTTATGGTGTCGTAATTTGTGTCGGGATTAGTCCAATAGAACTGCACCTGCCTCAGTCGTGGAATGTACGTGTAGCGAAGATTGCGAGGACTTGCCGAGCTGCCAACCTAACATAGAAATAATTCACTTCAAAAAACCTATAAGCGTTTGGTTTCTATGTTGTTTGTTAGTGAAGATTTTTCTCCTCTCCGAAATGTATAGAAGCCTTACAACTTGCGCTCTACTGAAACGTGGTGATCGTTTTTGAAAAACTCCTCTTTCCGTTAGGACGCCTTTTATGTTTTTTGCGGAAATCCGATGCCGAAACTATGGCTTGATCTAGAGAATGTCGATTTTGGGTAATTTTAGTACAGTTCTTAACACAAAATTAATGGAGGCTCGTGGTTGCTTTAAATGGGAGTGCTAAAGTTATGAACCTTGGTCATTTACGTATACACCTAGCTAGACAAAGGATGTGAAGTTCCTTGCACAGGTATGCCAAACCCACCTAACCGTATACGGCACCACGGGTCGGAGTCCAATAATTTTTCCTGAAGTGTTAGATATCTTTAAAAGGAAAATTGACCAAAAATATAAAAATTTAAAGCGAAAACCTCAATGGCAAAAGGGAGCTTACAAGCGCGACTGGGTTAAAGATTCTGCGCAAGGCGTGGTCTTTTTTGCTCACCAGTCTTAAGGTAGTGTGGTTGGATGGAAACGAATGGAAACGACGTTACCGCACTTTTTTCTCGCTTAGGAACAAGTTTCTATACTTTTTTGACAAATGGTTTTTCCAAATTTTTTTTAATTAGATCTCATCATCTCAATAAAGCAATAGCATATTTAGTTTGTACATTACAACCAGTTGGCTATCGCATGCAGCGAATATTTAAGTTTGCTTGGCTGACATATAAAAAATATCTATTCGTTATAGCCAACAAAACATAGATAATATAGCCTTTGCAGCTTTTATAATATATAGGAGAGTATTGTGATGTCTTCTCAATCTTTTCAACCGAAGCAGGTCAAATGATGGCAACATGCCAACACCTGTACATCTGTAGAATATTGCTGGATTATATTAAAGGAATTAATTCAAACTCCATTGAAAAATTTATTGTTAGTAGCGTTCGCACACTTCATTTTTATCACTACGACGCTGTTTCAGACTCACTGGCTACGCCAAGGGTTTTATGGCAAACTGGTTTTTAAACAAACTGGTTTTATGGCAAAATCAAATTATTCAACAAAATTTTTTTTAGTTTTGATGAAAGATTTAAGCTAGCCTAAAGCCATTGATTACTGAACTCTCGACACGGAGCTCACTTTATTTTAGAACTTCAGCAAAATTTGTTTGCTTACCACATTTGACCCCCGGCCCGCACGTTGCTCACCCCCAGAGTTCAAGGTCCTTGACCATTTTTAATACTGGGGGCAGCACCTCTGCATTGGTTTTAGACTCCTCAAATGTGAACAAAAAATTATTGACAACAACGACGTGTCAACTGGCTGTTGACTCACAAAAGGTCAAAAAACCATTTCACAGTCTCCCCAAAACCCACGCTGTCTGTTCCATTTCGTGTTTAATGAGTTTAAAAGTTTCAGCCATTTCATTGCAGTACAAATCTTGGCATGTTTTTTGATTTCAGAATGTAGAATTACAAATATTGAAAATTGAGATGACAAACAATCCACGAAATTTTTTTCTGCGTTTTAGTACCTGTCTTCTATTACCTGTAGTTATTCGCTCACAGAGTCATGAAGTTTACTCCAAAAACATTCTAGGCCTATAGGCTTAATAAGGAACCTCAAGCTGTAGTCATACCATCCTATGTTATCACCAGCCTACTTAAATCACAGATTACTGCAACTTCTTGCTAAACCAATCATAACTTTACGCTTATCTACTTTGAAACGTCTTGCCACATATTTTATATCTAAACTACCGTGCCGTACATCTGAACAATATTCAGCAAAAAAACACATCAGCATACCAAGCGTTTAACCAAAAAAAAATGCTCGATTTCTTTTCTCAATGCAGAACTCCAGTCACATAAATTTATACAAAAGGCTAGCAATTCACTTTGAGCGTAATTGAAGACAGTGCACATTGTTTCGTCAATGCGTCAATTCGTCAATCGACCAGTCAGGCTTCATCAATGCAGTTGGTGACTGGCAAATGGCTAAAGGCTTTGAAACAAAGCACTATCTAGAACTTTACATTTGTGGGACCTGAACTAGTCGGATCCGGTGATAGGTTAAAAGAGAGTGCAATGTTTGCCTTAAACTCCAAACCACTTCACAGCTAGAAAGTGACAAGTACATATTCATAGACAATCAAATGCTGTAGTTTTCGAATGTGGCAGCACAAAAAGTTTGAGAACGGCATTTTGCGCGTATTTTATGCATTCCAATAAAATGGTGTTTTTTCCATGTTTTTCTTGACCAAAAACCTATTTTAAATAAAATAAAAAATGCCGCAAAACACTGGATCTCCAAACAAAAAAAGGTGTTTTCCATTCGTTAGAGATAAAAATCCTTTTAGCCCTCCTCCTCCACTTCCACACAAGAAAATGCTTCGCCTATGCGAGCTACAGAAAGTTGGAGGCTCTCAACACCACAGCGCTTGACTACAAGAGGCCATTAGACAAACTGCTAAGCTTTTTACTCGCTACACTCTTACAATCGCCACGTTGGTCTGCCTGTAGGCTTCATCAGTCTCCGTTTGATACAGCACTTTGCATTCAAAGGTTCCAGCATCACTTTGTCTCATATCTTCAATCAGAAGCTGTCTTGAATTGGGTATGCTCAACCTTCCATGGTATGAGCCGGAAGTTGAAGCCTGTTAAATATCGGTAAAAAATATTTTTTTTACTTCCTAAAACACTTGGTCGATTGCTAAGCGCTTTTTTGTTAGATTTTCAGATCTTCTGATGCGACTATACGCGGCTGCAATCGCAATGACGTGGTCTAGCCACAAAGGAATCGGGAACGTATAAACACGAAACGTTACCAAACACAAAAATAACAATGAACTATTAACAATACCTGGGTTTTGTTTCAAAAATGAATACTATACTACTACAAGTAACCACGAGGACAAAAGTGATTTAATGTTATACGGAGTGGATTCTTTTTACACCCGACATCAGCCAGATCTCTAGCGGAACCAACACACCATCAACTTTAGTTCCCTCTAAAACCTGATGTAGTTAAGCAAGTTTACATTCCGTAAAACCTTTAGCTAACATAAGTTCTATCCAAAGCATTAGACTTAAATATTGTCAAATAAATGCATTTGTGATTAGCAATCGCCAGGTACGGCCAGTCGATTCCTCATAATATGCATTGTTGCTTTTAAACCGATAATTGCTATCAAGATTTCGCTTTGTGGTTCGATCTGATGCCGCAGTACAAACCTCTGTTGCTATCCCAGTATTCCCATCATAGGTAAACAGTTTTTGTCGACCACCTCTATCGTTAAGCTTGTACCAAATGACTGTAGGCACTCCGCTTCCAACCAGTTCTCGAAAACGGCATTCAAGGGTAACAGGATCACCCACTCTGTTGAAAATTGACTCTGACGAATCTCCACGCGATGATGTTCCTGTTAATCCTATTACACCCCCAACATAATTAATCATTCATCGGTTTATTAAAATTCCAATTATTTTATATCTTCTACCAAATGAGCAAAGAAAGAAGGTATTGTAAAAACTTAGACTAAAGTAGTGGATTCATATTAAAAGAATGACTACCTAAAGATTTGCAGGAAGAGTTGCAAAGATTGGTAAGTAAAAACAGGGGCCAAATAAAAATCTGGGAAAGAAGTCGAATGAAAAGATATGTCAAAGAGAGGAGGTTAGATCAAAGATGCTTAAAATAGAAAAAGAAGACGTGGCTAGCTAAAAAATAGTCGACCCGAAACTGAAACAGAAAAGAATCGTGCCTACTAAAGGCAAATAAATGATGACCAGCTACTACTAAAACTGTCAAAAACAATCCATTCTTTTGTCAATGCCAATGTAAATCAAAGGCGGTGGAAGTTTTAGCAGCTGATTTGGATATTCTAGTTGAAAGTTCTTTTACCATTTGAGAATGAAGAATAATAATCAGAGAACAAGAATCATCTTCAGACAGAGATTTTCAAATGGAGCGCAGTTTAAAGTCTAAAAGGCCGTTGCAAGCTTACATCCTTGATGTCTAATTTTTGGACATCAATCTAAGTTGACTTCAATGATCTTTTTTTCAACTTTACTCAACCCAAAAATTGGTTGGGGTTTGATAAAATTGAGGTATGGTTTAAGCTAAAAGCGGGGCACTGACTAAAAATCAGTGGTTGCATTAAAAAATTGTAAGAACAGATTCTATCTGAAAAAAAATGATGAAACTCCCCGCAATAAAGGGCGAAGACCTTTTTTCTGAAAATCTAAATTTTTAAAGGGGAAATTTATGGCAAAATATCCTCAACAACCGGTTCCATCAATGCATAAAAGTTCGTGCGAACTAGATGGAAGCGATCACTGTCAAAAACGGTTAAAAACTACCGATGTAGTACCTACCTGTGTTACTTACAGGCTTGCAGAACCCAAACCGATTATCTTGATTATAATTTGAAGTGGTAGAACACCATGCTGCAGCTCTGCCTTGCGTTGCACACTTTCTATACACTACGTTGTTGTATGTGAAAGGAAAATGGCATCTTGCACCATTGGCGTTTCCTCCGTAGGTAAAGGTGTAACCAAGATAATTTTGAAAATCTGAAACATTTACCCATAACCAACAGATGTGATATAAATGCCACAGTAACGACGCAGAAACAAAAACACAATAAACAACACCTTGAATGCTAGTTAGGCAATCCGATCGAATAGTTCTGCTTGTCATGCAATAAGGTTTTCTGGAATAACGAGAAATGCAAGTCGAATACAAATTTCCGTTGAATTCAAATGGAAAACGACATGGATCGCCAGATGTTGTTAACACTGAAAAAAGTTTTATATAATCTTGGCAAAATTTTGTGGCTAGGTTAACGTTTTCTTATTGCTTTTTTTCCACAATCAACCAGATTAATTAAGCATTACCTTGACATGAAGCTGTAGACGGGTTTACGCAAGTACACATGGAATAATATCCACCAGCTTGTCTCATCAGAAAGTGCTCGCCTCTTACATAAGTTCCACTTTGGCACAATTGATTTGCGGAACTACCCCGAAAACCAATCTAAAATAATGCTCAAATTATGCCACGAGATGAAAAAACAGCAAGGCTACTAACACAAAAACATAATCTATTAGTCTATCCCCCAGTGCATTTGAAGCATCACCGACGTAAATCTATAAATTCAAAACACTCGTGTAACAATAATTACTCAAAAGTTTTGCTTTAAAATTTACAAGCTTATTATGAGTAACTTACATTCAGAAGTAAAAAAAGCATTTTAAGCTGCACGGCGTAAGGACTTGGATTGGAGATTCTAAAATTTTCCATTTTTTTTTAGATCACGGCCCGGAATTTTGGTTACAAATTTTTTTAAGCTACGGAACTTGGTTTCTTACTATGACGCTGTACACTATTTTTTGTGGTCGGTGACTCTTTGTTATTACAATGACCGGGACGTCGCAAGGTACATTTGTACAAAAGAAGGAGAGGAGGTATAGAACAAAAGGGCTCTCACCGCAAGTTAATCTACAAAAAGAATTGATCATCCCCCACGAAACTACAAACCCGGCTTTGGACAGCCCTCTTTCAATAATTCGTGGTACGCCACTGATACGGCAGCAATTTTTTTACGAGAATAGCGTTACGGCTTACTTTCGACACCGCATACTTGCTTTTGTACTCAAAAGCAAAGGGCTTCAATTTCTCTCTCACCTCGAAAAACTGTACATTTGGTCTAAGCTCTGCAGCTCTATAGTTCCTGTTGATATGTTTAAAAAGCTTCTTATTTTTATTGGGTCAATTAGTCCTCTTTCCACCTTTCCCTACCATTAATCGTTCAATAACGTTTACCTGCATATCTCCAAGCTGCTACTATAAGAGCACCGTAAGTACACTATGCAATGATTCGAGAACACTTTGACCTTTCTAAAAGCAAATCAACAAGGTTAAATACTGCACCTGTTCTGAGGTTGACCTCTGAGTTTGGCAGTACAAATAGGCAGAAGCATTACAGCTACAATCCATCATCTGACCGTTAACATTCATTCGCCATCTTGTGTTTAGTAGAAATATTCTGCCCTCATAGACGCAGTGATCTATCACCAAGTTCAAAACCCAATAAACGCTACTTACTCCAAACAAAAGTCAAATAATGACAAATTAATGGATCGAACACAAGATAAACCAGTTGCTCTTAAATGTTCGATCACAAGACATATGTTGGGTGCTCCATGGCCCTCCCCATAAATTTCTTAAACCCAATCAAGGTAAAAAGATATTTTTATGTTAATGGCAATGGAATGTGGATCTTCAAAAACCAAAGGTCACATAATTGAGACAGAAAGACAACAAAGATCGCTCTCCAAAAAAGTCATCAAACAAAACTGAGAGACAGTTAGTCCGAAAAATGTAATTTTTTGCCCTTCCCTGTGTTTTCTCTTGGCTACGCAATTGTTGGCCAAGGTTCTTGGCTTTATTGTTAACTAATAAAAAACAACTCCAAAAATTGAAAAATAATCAATTTAAGCGAGCTGCAAGATTGAGAAATACGGAGATAAACGAAGTGCGTGAAAAATTGCAATGTGGTCTCATACAGTCTCCAGTTGGCAGGCGTCGGCATACCCATGTTGCAGCAGTCGAGGCAAGTCTGCAATTTGATTTGGACTCGATTCGGCAATGCCTCATGCAACGTAATGTTTTAAATGCTCAACTTGCAGATTTATATTCTATCGCGACTTGCTCCCAGAACCCTATCGGATATTCATATTGAAAGTAATATTAGCAATATAAAAGAATCTTACAATGAGAGGTAAACATGTGTTAAGGTTTGTAATTTACTGTTTGAGCATTCACATAGATGCCTATTAGAATCCTCTACACTTACCATGAACAGCGGTAAAGGGTAAAAAATATTTCGAGATTTCGAACTCAGACAGGCTATAGAAATTGATGACAATCAGAAGGCTGTTGTTTATAATCTTATCGAAACTATGTAGTTTTTCGCGTTGCCGCATGGTAAGTGCAAGTGACCCAAATATACAAATAAATTGTCCGGTGTAGGCTTATACCTTTTGCTACTGCTCGTTGTCTTTCTGTATATCTTGGAAGATATTCAATTCCAGGGTATCCTGATTGCGGTGAACGGCACCTCAGCACTGTTTTACTTCCTTCGAGTGTACAGTTGCATATCCACTGATCATTCCGACGAAAATTGTAACCGAGGTCATAAAAATAACCTTCAGAATCTCGACAACGTGGTTGCCCTGACTGTCCTAAACAACGTAATTAATCTGCATGATGGCCTATTTACAACATTACGTTGATCGTATGATTTTTACGGCTTTGTAGTCATGCGGTGGGCAAAGCAACTTTTTATTTATTCGTATGAGCTCATGCTCGGTTCGCATGTCTTTCGTCAGACTCGGCCCCACCACCTGTCTGCCACATAACGGTGAAAACATTCCGCTAAGTGCCTTGGCCAAGGACACAACGGCCGGCTTGTTCTCCACACTGTCTCTATTATGCTGAGCGCCAAGCAGGGAAGCAGTGGATAACATTTTTTGAAGTCTTTAATATGACTCGACTTGGAGAAATGAACCCCAGGTCTACCGACTATGTAGCGAACGTTCTGACCACTACGCCATCGTATCGGTGGCAAAGCAACTATAGCTAGCAATTGCGTTTTGTGATTTCTGCGTTCTTGCGCCTTTAGAACTGTGGTTTCCAAACTTGTCGCAGTCACGGACCCCTTTGAAGAAGTTGCCAGTTCTGCGCGATCCTGCTAAAATTGTGTTTGAAAGTTGCCATTGAAGTTACTAAATACCATCGACCCTATTAACTTTTTAATTAACAACCTTGTCAATTGAAATTATCTGCACATATGGAGATCAAGTTATTCAAAAATTGCAGTTGACCGACGCTCATAGTTAATAATGCCAACCATTAAAACATTTGATCAAAAGTTTAAAAAGCCGTCAACAAAATCAATTGATGCTAGCTTTACCTCAATTCACTAAAGCATTTACGGGCCCCTAGAATCTTCTCACGAATCCCCCGAGGTCCGCAGACCTCAGTTTGAGAACCATTGCTTTAGAACAAGCATTTTACCTCAACTTTCTTTGCTAGATTGTAAGGCTAATGGTAAAACTAAAGCTGCGTTCTGTTGTGGTGTTAAGTTACCAGCAACTCTAAAGCCTGCCTGATCATAATTGCTCTATGTATGATCAGTGATTAGACAGATTTTTCCTTTGCCAAGAGATAACGTAAAGTTTCTTCACAAAGCAATAATTTAAATCGAAAACTTGTTTTTTCTAAAAAAGACTGTCATGCCAAAAATAAGTTTAATTTATTTCCATGAGCAGTTTAAATGTTGTCGTTACGTTCAAATTAAAAATAAATTTGCTATGCCAAGCAAGCAAAATGCAATAACAGCTCGAAAAAGGGCACACAAACGGCAAAGTTTCCAGTTACCAAAATTCTAAGTCTGTGGTTCTGAAGACCAATTTTTAAGTTATCATGAGAGTAGGCCAATCTGTCACTGAAGCACTTTACGGTGCCACCTAATGGTGAATATACGCAACATTGGTGCAATAAAAAATGCTCTAAGAGCTGCTGTTTAAAACGAAACCAGAACCGAAGCAAAAAACGGTCGTTGATTAAATGCATCTTCATATTCTTTTTAAGCAATAGCAAGTAACTGAGAGTTGGTCGGTTGAGTCCAAATTCGGTACCACAGATTTTGAAGGAACCGATGACGTAAGCACAAGAACTTTTTGAAGATTTACTACATCGCTTTTTGAGTTGAAGTCTATTTTTAAGAGCTCCATTTCTTGAAAGCGATTTTAATGTCCTGTTTCGAGTAAAAAGCTTTTTTTAATTGGAGATCAACTTCTTAAAAGCAAATATTATGTTTTTTTTCGGGAGGAATAGTAAAACAGAGAAATTGTTTTTGCTGTTCGTATAGTACCAGTGTGAAATAAGCTGCCAAACAAAATTGTAGATTCGGATTCTCTTCTTGCTTGTAAAGCAAAGCAGAAATGTTCTGGCCTTAATAATGTCTGCTTTTTTGTTTATTTGTGTTATATCTTGCGCTAAATGAACGATACTCGAATGTCAGAGTTAGGAGCCTAGTACCTTCCAACCATTTCGTTTTATTTATTTTTTTGTAATACAGCAAGGTATTTTAGATCAATTTGGGCAGCTACATTTATCCCAGGCGCCTTAAAAAATTCCTGGCGGAATCCGCGGATGCTCCCTGGACCCTCACTTTAATGCTACCGACTGATAGCTTCAAGATTTCGGAAGGCATTTTAACTCCCAACAAATAACTATTTTTTGATAAGTAGTAGAGTAAGAACGAAGCTTGTTTAGTTGTTCCAACGAAAAAGATATCACTACCCGACCACCATTTCTTCGATTAGGTCAGCCGCTCCCAACCAGGGGCACGCGTGTCCCAGAGGGCACACGAAAAACAGATAGAGATTCACTAGCTGTATATCGATAACGGAGGAACTTGATATAACATGACAGGAAAAATAAATGCGATTATTTCTGTATTCCATAAAATGTGAGCGCTGTTATCATCATTTGTCCTACAAAACTTCAGATCGTAAATACTTTAATAAATAATACACATCATTACCTGTGCATGTTACTTCTTTTATTTTATATTCAACTAATAACTTTCGTGTTTAATTCTATAAATTTCTAACAGTCATAAGGATTTGCTTAGTTCGGGAATATAAGGGGTACTCAGGGTTGCCGTCATAAAAAAGAAGTGAGTAGGCTCTATCCAGCTAAAATATAAACAGGTTTAGAAAAACGTCTGGGGGACTTCGCCCTCTAGACTCCCGTCTCTCCTTTATAAAATGTTGTTTTGCTTCAATTTCGGTAGTAGGGCAAAACTAAAAACAGTCAATTATCCTAGTTACGAACGCACAACGTGGCGTAGTGAAGCAAGTTGGAACGTTGTTCAAGCGACTGTCACAAACGCAAGGTCATCGGTTCAACTCCCACCAGCACTGTTGTTGCATCCTTGAATAAGAAGTGCTTCAACACAATTATCTCTTTTCACTGGATCCTAACAAGCAGTAAATAGCAGATGTAGGAATCTAAATTCAACGTGAAGTTGGACATACTATCGACTACTCAGCGAATCTGTATTTGTGCTATAGAGGCGCCTGCGCCGCTTTCTCGTGACCGGAAAATAAAGAACCAAACCAAACCAGAATCTTAAACTTTCTTTACTGAAACAAAATTGATGAAAATAATAAAACAGAAAAGGAAAATACAAAATCAAATGTTTAAGAGCACTACTGAATAAAAAGCCATGACAATGTTAAAGAGCGCTAACAAATGGCATGATCAATTTAATTTTATCATTTAAAAGGGACTACACCACAAAGAGGTCTAGAAAACTAAGAAAGGCGGTTCTAGCAAAGATTTTCATGATTTAACAGCAAAGTACATCTGAATGGATAACTAGTTTTCACAGCTTTTCATGGTTATTTTGCGAGACTTATTGTCTGTAGTCAGTCCTCACATCGCTGCCACGCAGTCAGGGCGCGCAATAGTGACCACAAATGCCAAGGTGGCCCCGCTTACCGAAATGATCAATAATGCTGACACATTATTGATTGGCTCACTAAAAAATATCTCGCGGACCACCTCCCTAACCTAGTAACTATCATCATCACTCAAAATAGATAATCTCTGAAGAGAATCCCATTTACCACTACTGCCAAATTAAAGATTACGATAAAAACTCCCTTAGAGTTAGACTAAAATCGAGAGTGCATAGAAATGAATAACTACTGGCACGTTGCGAATTATATCAACATCCTATTTTACAAATACCAAGGGCTAAGCAGTCTACTCGTCGTGGTGGCCAGTCTGACGAAAGACATGCAAACCAAGCATGAGCTCATACGCATAAATAAAATAAAACAAATGCCAAAAAATGACTTTACAGTGCCAAAAGCGCATACTTTTGCTTCCAACCTACTTCTGTGCATTTTATTATTGCGCTTTAAACGTATGTTTTTATTGTTTTCGTTGGCAGGTAGCAGTACACTTGATGACCGAATGGCTGTTTTACGATCTCCTGACCAACTGATTTTACTCATCACACTAGTTATCACTGATGGTTTGCTTCCACTTAGTTTTGCACTTTCACTTGATTAATAAACTGAAGTGAACTAGCAGCATCCGATTGCCCATATGCCTATATTACCCATAAGCAGTAAGGGATTGAGATTAAATTTAACTTCAGCTAAACACTGCGACACCAACTCAGTAATATGGTTGATATTTTTAAAAATGTGCGTTCTTAAGCTTCTTTTTGGCACTAGACCCTGTTCTGACTACAGTAAAACAAAAATATAAAGTAGGCTACTAAAAGTATACATCAGGCTTAACAAGCGCCTTTATATGCTTGCTGCTTTACTACATAAAAATAAGCGGCAACCAAATTTTTTTAAAGCTAGCCTAACACAAAATTCCACTTTGCTCGCCGCTACTGCATTGTAGATAAATTTTGTTATTTGATGTTTGTAGGGCACGCAATCATACAACAACAATCACCATTATGATGCAACAAAAAGCAATTTAACTTGGGTTAGCCATTAAAGTTAGAGAACAAATAATTGAGACAAGATTCAACCACAGCATGCACTACAGCAGCTAGACTTGTTTATATAAAAAATTTTTCATAAAATTTATCTTCAAAGCTGATTCCTGGATAATTTTTCGCCGACTACTTGGAGCCGTTTGTGAACCACAGTTTTGAAAACGTTGAGTGACAGTTATATCTTATAGGATAGGTTATACTAACTAGATCAGTGGTTCCCAAACTTTATAAGTCATGACGCACTTTTCAACACATAAATTTTCGGGTCCCACATAATTCAGCATGTACTTTGAAGTACTTGGAAAAAAGTACAGTGAAAACAAGCATCTATTCAAAATGTTAATTCACTTTTGAATTAATCATTTGAGACAAGGCATGCAGCAATTTAAATTTTGAATGACTTTCGCGACCCACTGAAATTACGCTCACGACCCACCAGTGGGTCGCGACCCATAGTTTGGGAACCCCTAAACTAGATTATAAGAGTTTAAATTTCAAATACTTTGGCAACGACAACCACTTGATTATTTGAGTCACATCGAGTGCACCTACCAGTAGGACATAAAAATATTGGGCCTACCCGAGTTAGGTAAGCCGGGCCTACCGAGCCTACCCTCTACGGCAACTCTGGAGGTGCTCACAAATAAAAAATGTATTCAAGGGGTACGGATGGAAAAAAGGTTGAGAACCGCTGATTAGGTTTTATGCCGTTCTACTCCAGGCTACTTTTCCTCTACCAAAACTTACCATAATAAATGTGATTTCCAGTCATTGGCATCGCCAGGGAAACCGCCAGAAGAGTGATAAACAGAAATAACTCCTTCATGTTGTACAATATGTAACATATCTAGAATCTAACAGCTTTTAGCCATCTGATAGCGAAGTACATTAATACACTTCACTATATTTACAAAACATTTTTCTATTTTTTTTTTAGCTTCTTTTTTCCAACTACCCTAAATCAACTTACTTTGATAACATGACAGTCTACAATTAGCACCTCTAAGCTATATAAACAAGTTGCTAAAACTAATCTTCTCCTGGTAGAGGCGATACAAAAGATTACGGCTGATGACTGGTTACAACAAATTAGCTATCGCTGTTTCGACTAAAGTTGAATTTTGTTTCCTATGCGTAAATGAAGGCGAATTTTTTGAAGCGTTACAAATGATTGTTAGGAAGATTCGTAGAGAAAAAATTAAAGAACTGGTGTCAAATTGTGGACTTCCTATTTTGCAACTGCAGTGATACGATTGGTAGCAATTGCAAATATCAGTGTACCGGTAGTTATTAACAAATTGGTGGCAATTGAAAAGCGTAAGGCATTCAAACTGTATTCCTATTGAAATGTTATTGGAAACTGAGCAGTAACTGCACTTCTTGGCATAACTCACTCTAGACAATTTTAAAGGCAATTTTCTTTAACATACAGTAGATAAATTGGTAAAATACCGAAACTTAAAATAAACACAAAACAGTAGGAAGCCAATGAAAAACCATATAAGGAAAAATAGTTCTCAGCATATTGCGATTTTCTACCTTTAATGGGTGACCTGAATTGCAGAAGAATAAAGCTTAACTTCGACTTTTACTATCGCTATTTCTAGTTTTTACTTAATAACTGTTCTCATAGATTAAACGGTGGCTGACTTTGTTTCATTAAAAACACCCATAAATGAAAAATTTTTATTAAAATTACTAATCAACTCGATCGTAAAAGCAGAAAAGTCTTCTGATAAATTAAAATAATTTCTAGATACATAACCGTAAAATGAGTGCTATTACGTATTTTGCTTCAAAAACCAAATACTAATCCTTTACTGTATCAATGTTGTTTGCAGAGTAAAAAACATATGTAAAATATCTGTTTTAATAAAATTATTCATAAATAATGGATTGGAAACAATTTTATGCAGCGTTGCATTTTACAAAGCCACAAAAATAAACTACAATGTATTCTTAGTACGGAAATGCAACTGATGAACTTGGCAGTAAAAAGTAAGATATGGCTGGTCATTAAAACGTAAAAAATTCATGTTGTAGTTACGTCAGTTTACAAGCATTGTGATGCGGTTGCGAATGTCATTGTCACCTATGTTTACGTAATAGCTTGGTGATTGTAACTAGAGTGCAAATGACAACAAACATCAGGGACCTGAAAAATAAACGTTCAAAGTGATTAAAGAACCAATAAAAGCGAATGCGAAGTACATTTGCGCAACAAGTCACAACGTGTCACACAAGACAAACCAACAGTGAAATATTTTTTGTTCTGATGCCCGGTCAACAACCTGCAGGTTGCAGATGTACAATTACCGAAACCCATCTCTATAAAGCTAAACGATAGTGGTATAAAACCTAAAACCATTTAAGCAAAGCCTCACTGTTCAACGTTATACGTAATGTGAAAACAGATTGGATATTTTTTAAATGTTTTAGATAATTTTTTTTATTTGTATTAACAGCACATATGCTTTACTCACATCCTGGCACGTTTTCAGGCCAATTGCATACAGAAAGTTTTGGATCAAAAACTGTCCCTTCCGCGCAATTCATTGTGTACAGAATACCTGCAAAAGAGTTTATTACAATCGTAAGTGCTTGTATAAAATCTAGCACTAAGATCTAGGGTGGTGTAGCGGTTTCGAACCCGGATTTTATGTTAACGGTGTTTTTGACGTAAGTTGTCTTGTATCACCTTATCTTTTCAGCGCTTTTGGATATTTGTTTGTTTGCGCAGTTTAGTTAATTAGGGCACATTTTAAGTTTCTGATTTTGCTTTAAGCATGTTTTGGTATTGTTAAAATCATTTCACTTTGCTTTTACGGTATTCAATTCAATTCAGTTGGTTCATTCGATTCAGATTTAGTTCAGTTGGTTCCGTTGTGTTTAGTTCCATTTACTTTGGTACGTTCTTTTTAATTTGTTGATGAATGAATCCATTCTTCTGTTAAACATTTTGGTCAATGAGAAGCTGCAGCAAAGATCTACAGTTTTACGTACGGTCGCCAGTTATCCAAACTGGTGATTGCTACAGGGGCATTTATGGTGTTACCCGGGAGGGGCAGAACAGGGACTCCTACGGATTTGACTTGTTTAAAATCCCATTCTTTGGCAATTGCATCTCTCAAAAAATTGGCATTTTTTAAAAACTTGTTATTATATCTCTAGATGTGTGGTCGTTTAATGACTGGGAAAACAAAGGCAATTCATTACAATAAGCAAAGACCCTGTTTTAAAAGGTCACTCGAATACGTTAGTGTTTTACGAGATAAATTTAGAATTATCAAAAAAGCGTGTTGAAATCCACATCAAAGAAGCCGTTGTATTGAAGTTACTTTTTTCAATTCGTAGAAAAAAAAGCATCAATCTTTGTTAAGTCTCGTATATCATCTTACCTGCACCACACTGGTAGAAATGATAGCAATCATTGGGCTTTTCGAAAGGTTCTGTGCTCAAAGGTTCACCGTTGGGTCCTTTGCATGATGGCTCTAAAATGAATAATAAAAGCGCAATCAAAACTAAATAATTGGTTGATTGAACACAGTAAAATTGCTAACAAACTGCAAATCACAACAGCCAATCACAAAAATTATCATTTTCACATTTCAAACAATTTTCCCAAGAGAATCCATACAGCTGGTCTAAACTTTGAAAGCGACAACAAGTAGTAAAGCAACTCGTAAATCAATTGCATGGTAAGTTAGCAGCATTACGTATATAGTGGAAACGGGGGATGGGGCGGAGGGGGAAAACATGACAAAATGTGATTTTAAAAATTTGTACGTTTCTGACCACTCAATGCTTTCTTTTGGAGGTCATGTTTTCAATTTTATGTCAACCCCTCGAAACCACTACTCAAACGATTTTGCAAAAATCTATTTTATAGCACGTAAGAAAATTCATTTATTATTGTACGACAATTCATTTGTATACAATCTTTTTCAATAACAAGTTGGTGAGTTGTCAAAATTTCAAAATTTTCACTGCTAATTTGTTGCTTTATTTTGGTTGTGACAAATACTCCTGTCGGCAATCTGCCAGGTAATGGCAAGCGGGTAGTAGCCAAGAGGGTAGTGAGGTAGAGGTATTTCAGACTCGAGGATTGGTCATTACAAAAGCATAGAATTCCGACTCATATTTTAACCAAAACAAATCACTTCAGTTTTGATGATGATCACATTTAAATACAAGTAAAACAAAAGATGAAAAATTGGAAAAAGTAGACGAGAAAAATAAAATATATAACCAAATACAAGTACAATGAACACCGTGATTGGAATTAGCAGTGCAATTTTCAAAGCAAAATTGAAATTTGCACTTTTGTAATCCAAACAAGCAAATCCATGTGTTTGTTCAGAATTTAAGCAGCGTAATCCTTCTTCTGTGTTGCATATCTGAAACGCAAAAGTGCAAGAACTTTTCGCAAGAGATGAAACAAACACATTTATTAGAAAACAAGTGAATTACCCGCATTAAACTAGTTTTGCCCTTATTTATTCATGTACCTTAAAATGATATAAACAGACAGCTTGCCCTGACTAAATATTTATACATAATAACAGTGGCGTATGGAAAAGGCTTGTATGCAGGAAAACGTTAAGCGTCTCAGGAAACCTTAATTGTCATTTTCAGCCAATGAGCTGGTAACAGTAACAAATTAAGGTCCCCGATATAGCTCTAAGCATATTGATCTCCAAAACAAAAAGGCCTTCACAGCGACCCTTCCGGTGTCTGTCTGTGTTGTATCTTCAGGTGGTTGATTGCCACAATTTCACGCATTTCTTTGCGGTGTCGTTAAAGGTGCTCAAATCGTCACGAGAGCAAGGTGTTTTAAGCAGTGGGCATTGCAGTAGGTGTTCCATTGTTTGTGTCTCTGTGCCACAATTGCACGAGGAGTCGCCAGTATGGTGTCCCCATTTGATTAAATTTGCCCTGGTACGGCCTACGCCAGATCTAAGTCGATTGAGTGTTTTCCATGTTGGCCAGGGTGCATTGCTTCCTGGGGGAAGACTCTCAGATGGTTGAATTCCCATATCGACAGAGGGTGGGATGGATTTTAACTTATCGATCCATCGTTCCATGTTTGTCTCTGCTTTGGGCTGGACAAGGGGCTGGACATGGATCAGAAAAGATCTTTTTGATTTTAACCTCGTCGGTGCTGGCTCAGATCCAAATAGTGGGTGCCTTGGATCGGTAGATTTGCGTAGTCTTTCCGCTCTGCTGGCTGTCTCTCTTCTAATTTCGGGTGGTGCAATACCAGCAAGTAGGTGTAGGTTGCTGACGTTGGTAGGTTTGAGACAACCTGTAATGGTCCGACAAGCATTGTTTAGGGCTGGATCTAATTTGCTGGCATGTACGGATCTTGACCATACAGGACATGCATATTTAGAAGCTGTATAGCACAAGGCCAGGGTTGATGTTCTGAGGGTATGAGGCGTGCATCCCCATTTTGAGTTGGTCAATTTCCTCAAAATGTTGTTCTTGGTGTTGACCTTGGCCTTAGTGCTCAGAATATGGCTTCTATAGCTGAGTGTGCAATCGAGTTGACTCCCAGATATAAAGGGTTTGGGTGGTATTCCAGCGATGTTCCGGACCAAGTAACTCTGAGTGGTCGGTTTGCTTCTCTATTTCTGAGATGGAATGCACACACCTGAGTCTTTGATGCATTTGGTTTCAGATGGTTCTTTACATACGAGTAGTACTCGTAGTACTCAGTCAGCAGAGTAAGAGAGTCTGTTAGATTTCGTTCAACAGCTTCAAAGGAACTTTCTTGGGATGTAATGCACAGATCATCTGCATAAATAAAACGAGATTTTCTTTCGTCCATGGGTTGATCATTGGTGTAGATGATATACAACAATGGGGCTAAAACACTGCCTTGAGGGAGGCCATTTTGCTGTTGCCGCCATCGACTTTTCTTCTGATTTAGAGCCACATAAAACATCCTGTTCTTTAGAAGAGTACCAAGGAGTGTTGTCATTGCTTTATCATCGGTCATCTGGTAGATTTTAGTCATCACAACGAAAATTTGTAGCTTGAAGTGGTAGCAGAATTCGCAGCAAAGCTGACAGGGATCGCGATGTGAACGCTTCTGCTATGATCCCCATCCAGTGAAATTTTCAAAAAGGCATTTTCACGCCCCCCCTCAACAAATTTCTATGACCGCTTCTGCATAATAATGAAGACTAAATATAAATTGTCGCGGTTCACAGCGTCCGATTTTGCTTGCGTTCCGGTTTTGAGTTGGCTTTCTAAAAGGTTGCAATAGATGCGACATATGACGTGAGTAGGAAAAGGATAAAAAAACCAAAATACAAGCAAAAATGGAATAAACGTAAATGCAGGTTTTGACTTCAATATGATTTGCCTCACCAATTTTTCTCCAGTAAATTTCTAATCCAAACCTCTTTGTTCACATGTGCATTCAACGCTGTATATACTGGAATGAGGTGACTGGCAAATGGAGCCATAAGTTTTTTCAATTTCGGAAATAGTTTCATAACAAACCAGGCAGCCAGAAGGGCGTAGAATGGTTGGTGTGGAACCAGCGCGTCCAATCAGCTTCACAGTAATAATTGATGTCGCCTAAAATTTTATAAAAGTCAGCTCTATACCTCATGAGCAATTGGTAATCGTAATTTTTACCAAAGCAACTTCGACAATAAAAAATTATATTTCTAATGGGCACTTGCAAAGTAAAGCCATGTTACCAAAACACTAACAAGTACCGATTATTCACTACCAATGATTTTTAGACATATGCATTTTGGGGCAATTGAATAACAACTGATATTCAAAAATAAAATTATAATTGTTAACTATTTAAGAAAAATTAAATCTTATTCTCCCTGTTGAATTGAAAGATCACAAAACATTTACAAAATAATTTACACACAACAATAGGATTTATACAATAAAGATTTTAAATTAAATGTTAAACGTGAGGCTGACATTTCGACCGTTACTTCTAGGTTATCATATCTATGAGATGAAACTATACTGCTTGATATGTTTTTTGTATTTTATTGCAGTTTTATGGTTGCTGCCCAGATAAAACGTGTGTATCATAACGGTCGAAACGTCAGCTTAATGCTAAACTTCATATTTTGTGACTCGTTTTTAACAAAATTACTTGCTATTTCCGACATTCCTGAGTATCAAATTAAACTTTATGGTCTGATTTGGTTCCTATTTCAATCATACAACAACGAATGAAAACAATTGCAATTGTTACTTTTTGTGACAAGCACATAAAGAAATTAAAAGTCACAGTTTAAAAAAGTAACAGAATAAATACAAGTATGTATTTGATTGCAAACAAACAAAACCTGAGCAAATTAGGCTAAACGCAAAAAATTGAAGTAAAATCAATAATAGTCTATGTTTCTAAATAACTGGAGGCATGCAGTCCAATTTCTACTAGTTTTGTTAGTCGAGAGCGTGTTCGAGTGAGTTGCAACGTTGTTCATGAAAACAGTGATCGTGAGTTCGAACTTCACAATCGCAGTATGGTAAAGACACTCTATGGCCATTTCGTCAGCTTGTTTACACTGGTTTTGTTACAAATGCACTGTACCAGCAGCAGTGGCAACTAGGATGTTCAAGTATAACTGGTAAAAAGTGTTACCGTCACTGGGAGATAAAAATATATCATAAAACACAAATGCTTCAAAGCAAGAACAGGGAGGCTGAAACAAAACTCCAAAAATGTTTAAAACACTATTTTTTTTTTACAAAATGATCGGAACCACAAACACCTACAAATCTATCTTGAAAAACCTGTTTTTTTTCGGTAGCAAATTTCATACAAAGTCAATACATAAGTATAATATTACCTTCAAAAAATGTATTTACAAAATGGTTTTCAGAAATAGCGGTAACCAAGCAGAATAAAGTCTCTAAAAACTAGAGGCCATCAGCTCCCGAAAAGATATGCACTTTTAAAAAGTAACTTTTTACACGTTTTGCGTGTAAACTAAATTTTTGTTACTTCTTTTTTTCTTCTTTCCCTTTCGCTATCTATTCGATTAAAAACAATTTTGTTTACGACTACACAAGTTGCAAGCATGCAAATTACTATAGCACAGATAACAAAAATAAATTACTGTGACTAAGTCCTTGATTTGGTCGATTTATTAACTTACTAAATCGCTCGAGTTTCTTTTAGAATCTTTCGACTTTCAGGCTTTTTCGTTGCTTGTTGGGTTGATATGGCAGAGTTGATAAAGTAGAAACAAAACGTTTTTTTAATAACGTTGCGAAAAAACAAAACAAATACCGGTATCCTAACTACAAACTTATTTTGAGCACCACTTTACGACCTCGAGCTTGCATTTTTGTCTGCTTGAATCACCCACACTAGAGCACATTTTCGAGCTCCTACAATGATCGTCTAAATTTTTTGTTGATTCAACAAAATTTCAAGCTCTTGATCTGGAGCGTGCGCTCAAGTAGACATGTAGTCAAGTTAAGGATGACATTACTAAAAGTAATTAACCATCAATTGTGAACTTACTGCACAAACAAAAACTACAAAGCAAAACTGAATAACATTGCATCAATGAACATAGGCTATCACTTGAACAATAATATAGATCAGGGAGGGTCAAACTCCGGCTCTTTAGGCGTTTGAGTGTGGCTCCTTTTAAGTCTTGTTATTTTTATTAACAGTGGTGTAGGTCAGGATTGGGACACCTGCAGCTCGCGACGTCTAATTTTGTGGCCAGCCGAAGGACGCAAGATAAGAACTGTGGCCCGAGATTGATGTCAATTCACACTTTGAAAATATTGATCAGCACACAAAAAGGCGTTTACCTTCATTTTGAATAAAAAATAGTCAATTCAGGCTTTGAGAACATTGATCAAAAATGTTATCGGTCCATGGGCGTAAAATTCAATGTAGCTCTTTTAAATTTGGATTTTATTGTATGTGGCCTTTGCGCAAAGGTTTTCGAAGTTTTTCAAAGGAAGGCCACGTTGTTGAATTTTTAAAGTTTCTGGGCCCAAGATTCTGAATTATTTATACTAATTTGGAGTAAAGATAGATTATTTCAGCCCTTCGATATTGTAGCAAGCTGCAGAAAAAGAGGATTATCGCCCCAATTTGGAATAAATGTAGGGTAATTCAGTCTTCAACATGGTGTAAAAGAGCGGTGTGCAACCTGCGACATGAAATTTTGTGGCCAGCGGAAAGGATTACAAATGTAGTGATGAAGAATTTGTGTTCACCCAAATTGATGGTAAAGAACTTTTTATTTTTTGGAGATCAGTGCCGTTAAAGCAACATTATATCAACTTTTTTTTTATTTCACGTGTATGGAAGTTCCTCACCACCTCTTAGGGTGAATACAATTTTGACAGGCTTGGTGAATATCCAAGAAGCCAGAAATCTACTCGCCAGCAAAAAAAGTTGCACATCCCTGCTTTGTACAATGTTCTCACCCATTCGATCTAGCGCGCACTTGTTGCTAAACGACAATACATTGGTTTTATAATTATGAAGAGAAGCTCGACGGGCCGTACTTCGGAAACCCACAACCTAGTTTGAAACAAGCTTGGCCACCCCTGATATAGATCAATACCACTAAGCGTACATTACACAGCAAATGAAAAAAAAGACAAAACAATGCACAGCGTTGGTGTTTACTACCGCTATCATAAACAGATATGATTGCTCTTTCAAAAATTTTGTTCGCAAACTTAACGTTTTGCTCCCTTTAGTAACCTGGACGCTTCCTCAGAATACGAGAGATGTTGTTAAGATAAGCGAAACGTCAACTCTACAAACAAAATTGTCGAAAAAGCGATTATTTTTGTTAGTGATATCAATACACTCGACAAACAAAAAATACCTGCTATATTCAGTTTACCACCGTTTCAGTTTTCAGTGGGTAAAAAGAAAACGGTGCAATTAAATCATAAGATATTGTATAAAAATGATATAAGTCCTAAGCAACAACTAAATCTTATTTACCACTACTGCCGCCTGATCCTCCGCCTAATTCTCCGCCAGATCCTCCTTCTCCGCCGCATCCGGGCACGTTGTAAGGCCAATCACACACACCAATTGCCGGATTGAAAACGGTTCCGGGTGCGCATGGCATTGTGTGAAGACAGCCATTTGAACACTATAACAAATATCAAATTATTGATTCTACATTCAAGATTAGATCAACATATTTTAAAACCATTCAACTAACCTGATAGAAGTGATCGCAATCGCCTGGTTTTTCGAATGGATCACTGCTGATTGGATATCCAGTTGCATTCAAACATTCAGCTGCAAGCAATGTAATTCATTTTATCTATTTGCACATCGCTGCCGGCTTTACAATGTAAAACTTGATACAGGCCAGAGCATTGTGTAGACTTCAGGAAGGCCCATTACAATTGGCACTGTTGAACAAATCAGACAAAAAAAGAGAACGCAAACATTTTAAACACAAATACTGACGCGACAAAAACAGTCTAGCTCAAAACTGACGGACCAGTTAGCCAAACCCAGAGCACCGTAATCAGGAACCAAACTAACGAATCCTGAGCTTCGCACCATCAGTCGACATCAAACAGGCTTACGAAGTCCACAAAACCCAAATGTTCTCATTACGGACAAACTTCACAAATCCAGAGTCCTACGCCATCAATCAACATTAGATACAATTTCCCCAAATCCTAAAGTTTTCTCGTCAGGAAGAAAACTCGCCAATTCTCAGTCCTACATCATCACTTCATCAGTCAAATTAGATATGAAAACAACAAATTTCAAATGTTCCTACCAGGGACTAAACTCGTGAATTTCGAGTCTTACATCCAGAGCCGTTAAGAGAACAGTCCGGGCCCGGTTTAATGTTGGCACTGGGCCGGACAGTTTTCTCAACGGCTCTGCACCAACATTAATATAGGGCCTCCTTTAACAAGGATTTGTTAAACTGGAGTTGCCGGGTTTTATTCAATTACAAATGAATGTGTGTTTGGCATAATTGCTCAGAAATTGCTTTTCTTACTTCGTTTTTTTTGTTATTAGTTCCATTCTGATACGAATAGGACATTGCTGGCTGGCTATTTTAATGTTTAAATAATCACATTTCTATATGCGGAAAAATAAATCAAGAGGAAAAATTCTATGTCTAAAGAATAACATAAGGCTAAAAGTAATTCAAAAAACAAAATGTGAATAGCAAGCAATGCATCGTTATCAGTCACCAGTAATCCGTAAGTAAAATGCAATCTTTCTCTTTAATGGAGATAACAAAACACAACGGGATTGATGTAAAATCATTTCGGAAAATCTGACCATTAACGAATTGATTGATCCACAATAGATATTTGGGTTTAAGATTTAGGAATTTGGGGCTTAAATTATCTTATGTTTAGGAAGTGATGTGCTTTAAGAGTTACAGAAACCAGATTTTATGTTTCTGACCACTAAGCCAGAAAGTATTCTGGGGGACACGAAATTTTTAAAAAGGAGTATTAAAGCAAACTTTTTATGTCCAAAACGGAGAAAACGTTAGACATCATGTCACAAAAATTATTATCATTGATCTAGCACAATAGATTACGAAATAACAGGCGAATTTAAGCAAACACATAGCCTCAGCCAATTTGACGAGACCATCCCTGGACGCGTTTCGTCATTTTGGACTTATTTGCAGGGCCCGTCCCGCCTCGTGAATATGGTTGTGGCTATGTGTTTGCTTAAATTTGCCTGTTATTTCGTAATCTATTGTGCTAAGTTTATGATATTTGCTTTTCCTCGCGCTTATGATTCAATAATTGTTATATAGGTTATGCAGTTGTTAACAAAACAAATGGAAAGCTTAGGCCTGGTTTATTGCTAACATTGCGTGCGACATTTTCAAAGTAGATCTGAGGTCATTCCCTAAGTCGAGTCATACCAAACGACTTTTAAAAAATGGTATTCACAGCTTCCCTGCTTGGCGCTGTGCATAAAAAAGGGATAGTGTGGAGAACAAGTCGGCAAGCTTGCTTGTTGTGTCCTTGGGCAAGGCACTTAACGGGACGCCTCCATCTTTATATGACAAACAGGTGGCCTACCCGTACTTCACCGGGTTACAATTGTGAAGTTGCTCACCCAGCATGTCGTAAAAAAAGAAGACTCTTGGGTACCCACCAATGGCAGTCCGCCTTGTTGATGGTGGAGCTACCAGTCACTCATGACTGGTTCGAAATAGGCTGCCACCATTCCCCTAGCCTAATTCAATTAGGTTGACGGCATGAACCGGAATTGCAGTTCGTGCCGTATCTCCATCCGGAGGAATAGGAGGGGTAATCACAACAACAACGCATTTCCAAAAATCTGGGATCTGTAAAATATCCGGGCCCGGTACCAAAGGTGCCCCCTGCACTCCCTTGCCAACGCTCTGGGCTACATTATCATTTGTCATCAGACACAAAACACCCGAATCTTGATCGTCGTCGTCGATGACTAAATCTGTGAATTCCGAGTTCCAAATATTCAAGTAATGGACTGAATCTGCCAATTAGAGTTCTACACCATCATTCAACATCAAATACAGAAACACATCAATCCTAAGCCTTCACGTTTAAGACAATACCAATGAATTCAGAGTCACAAACCATCAATCGACAGCATACACAAAGTATGCAAATTGTAAGCATTTCACTCAGGCACAAAACTCTCGTAACCGCCGGTCAACAGCGTTACCCTTAGACGGTGTTTACACGGTTATTTATCGATTAGTCTCGTCTTTTACCACTCGCTGGAAGAACGGTTCCCCGTTGAAAAAGTAAACAACACAATGCTATCTCAAATTATCCCATGTAAATGCAATTTTACAAACACCTACTGTTTGAAGACTAAGAGCTCCTTGTCCAAGCCTTGAATTTGAGACAAAATTAAAACTGGCTTACTTTATCGTTTTACGCTTTCGTGATTTGGGTCAACTTCTTGTCGCTATGTGTAGGCTTGCGCATGATGCGTGCAAGGCCAATAAATCAGCATATTTCGTGTTGCGTGTAACCCTACACCTTAAAACTTGCTCCTTAGGCAGTACCAGCCCAGAAACACTTACAACGAGAGAAAGATAAGGAAAAGATACCAGACGAATCATTATCCAACACCCACACCGTATCGTCATACAATTTGATAATACATAACAAATTGAAACAAAATTTCAATAAGCACTTAAAATCAAGCAATAGCAATTACTTCTTTATTAGGATTTATAATTCTCTAAAGTGCAGGATAAAAGCAATTGTACTAATTAACGCCATGGAATGATTCGTAAATAAAAATCTATAATCAGTCGCCCCAGAAACCAATAGTGGAATGTGTTATTATAATATGGTTTGGCCTACTTACTGTCAAATGGCGGTGGGGTTACTTTTTCTGTCGTAGTCGTTGTTGTTGATGTTGTTGTAGGTGTTGTTCCGCCGCATCCGGGCACGTTGTAAGGCCAATCACACACACCAATTGCCGGATTAAATGCAGTTCCGGGTGCGCATGGCATTACGTGAAGAAAACCATTTGAACACTATAACAAATATCAAATTATTGATTCTACATTCAAGATTAGATCAACATATTTCAAAACCATTCAACAAACCTGATAGAAGTGGGTGCAATCGCCTGGTTTTTCAAATGGATCACTGCTGATTGGATATCCAGTTGAATTCAGACATTCAACTACAAACAACATATTGCTGAGTCAAGTTATTTTGCATAAGTTTGAATTTACAATCGCTAACTTTTCATAAACCAAAGAGTCTTTGAAATCAAATGTAGGCAGAATTTCGCAATGTTTAGTCATGACTTTAATTAGTTTATATTCATTGGTTTACCCAGGGCCAGATTTAGGCCATGAGAGGCCCTAGGCTATTCCATTTTTTAGGCCCCTCCCGATTTTTTAACTCAAAATTTCTCTCTAAACAACATAACATGCCATTGCTTAATGTTAAAAATATGAATGCATCAAACTCTTTGTTCTTTTCATTCTCCCTATTTATGGGTGCAAATTTCTAATTAAAAAATAAAAATTTAGTTAAGATAGTTTTGCTTTTAATTTCAATTCTTTTATCAAATAGCCATTGCAATAGTTTTAAAGTTTGTTTACGAGGACATAAGAAATAGTTACAAACCATCAAATAAAGTAAGACTAGACTATGAATTTTTTGTTCTAGCTTTAGTCAAAGCAAAATTATGCAAAAATTTATCAAAATTTATCTGTTTAAGTTTGTCACTCTAAATGCACAGAATGCTCAGTGTAGACAATCTTTTTTGAGACATTGTGGATCTCAGTTCATTTTTGATGCTTTTGAGCCTTGAGAAAGATCTCTCTCCTGAGCAGTTAGTGACCATTAAGCTTAGAAATAGTCTAAATAATGCTTCCACAGTAGGAAAGGCAGTGTGAATTTTTTCCTTGCACATAAGTTGATAAAGGTCTCCATGAGACAAGGAAATAGATTGCTCTTCTGTAAGCCCCAGGCTTTCTGTTTGTCTCCCAGGTATTGTATTATTATATTATTATTATTATTGTATTATTAATGCGCTTTTTTCGTAATTAAATTTGCGACTTCAAAGTCCTGGCTACGCCTTTTTTCTATGTGCTCTGTTTATTGGTTACGCGTGGCAAAGAGCGTCTTAAATTTCCCTTAATGTGGAAGTATGCAAAAACATTTATGCTATTAGGGTATTTTGCTGCAAAATAGCAGAAATGTCTTCCATAAGGTGCGATGTCACACAGGGACGTTGTTTTCGTTGGATTTCTCATTAAACTTTCTCTAGTCCTCGCTAGCTCCGTCTTATGTTCCATATTCATTTTTTCCCTGCATAGGCGTACCCAGGCTAGTTAAAAGAACTTTGCTTTTCTTCGAATTTTTGGCTTTGATCCCGATAGTGTTATGAGGCTATCATCAAGCAAAATAAAAAAAATGTTTCTTATAAGTATGGTGCAATTATATCCTGACAGAGCTTGCCATCAGCAATGCCCAGTTTAAAAGAGTTAGTTCAAGCAGCTGCTCCGGCTTCACCGCACAAACGTTTGTGAGAATAGTAACAAATAGTTGCTGTAAATGGAAGCTATAGCTCCTGTACACGTAATGATGATCATCTTATCAAGAGTGGTAATGCTCACAAAAACAAGTATCGGTTCACAAACTATCATTCGTAATTTCAAAACGTGTAGGAGAGACGAACACAGTCAAAAATGATGGTGGTGCTCAAATGGTGGTAGTTTTCACAATCACAAGAATAAACTATGTAGTGGTAGGCCTATTTTACGATTTGGTACGGCCCCGTTTGTTTTTATATTTGTGATATTAAGTTTTTTGGCTGCACTATTTGCTTTGTTTCAAGCATGTAGCGACAAAAGCGGCTATGCTTTCATTCAAGTAGGCGCCCATCAATCTAAGTTATTTTCAAACAAAATATTCTCTCAAATTCGGTTTTACAAATTGATTGGTCTATGGTTTTGTTTTGATTTTTTGTTAAACTTGGGATTTTATTACATTCAACTTTGCCCCTAATACCGACCTTCTCACTTTTGAATGAAGATTAGTCTTACGTAGAGAACAAACAGCCTATCAATTACAAGTATTCATATTTTTGAGAAAATGAAGAAAACAAAATCTGCAATCAACCCCCTATAAAGGGGTGGGGCTGGCTTTCGTTTGAGCAAAAACTGTTTTCCTTTGTCAAGAAACGGAAACAAAAAACGGAAACAAAAGTCTTTCACGATACGCAATGAGAATTTACACGGGAAAAAATTTTTGTTATCCCCAAAAAGTTTCTGGACTCCCTGGCTAGGCTATGTTACTCAAAATAATTTTTTGCTGTAAGTGCTAACATCATGCACAAACGTAGTTGTTGTTACTGTCACTGGTTTGGCAGCGGATAGCCTTTTCTGTGTATTTTAGTCCCAACGAAAGGTTAATATATGTGAGTTATCTGTCTTGAATGGTGACACATGAACGCCTTCAGTTATGCTGACAAAGCACATTCAAGAAAAGCAATTCTCAAAGTGGCATAGCTCGTTCAAGAGAAATCATTAAAATTATTATTAATTATTAAAAAAAAATTATTATTGATTATTAAAAAGATATCACGTGTTGCACTTCAAACAAAGCGCAAATTGTTGTGAAATTTTCTTATGGAACACATTTTATTTATATCTCCCAAAAAAAGTTTTAACCGCGTTTCTACGATCAGTATTTTTTGAGAAATTAAAGACAATAAATTGTGCAATCCAATATTTGATTGTGTGGTCGTCTTAACCCCCAACAGAACAAACTTTTTTCGAGACAACAAGTTGAGAGCTGGCTTTTGCTTGTACGAATGACCGGTTTTTTCCGTCAAGAAATGCAAGTTTTAACAAAATTAATATTGTTATGACGTCATGATGATGTCACCGACCCTCTTATGAAGCTCGCCCCAAAACAATGATCAATCGTGCTTAGTTTGTTCCTCGTATGCTCAGTAGTTTCAGAAAATTCAACGCCCACATACATGTGTATGTACACACCTACAGATAAAATCACGATTTTTAAATAAGATGTTGCTTTATTACTGTTAGATTAAATATGGTCTACTTACTGTCAAATAGCGGTGGGGTTACTTTTTCTGTCGTAGTCGTTGTTGTTGTCGTTGTAGGTGTTGTTCCGCCACATCCGGGCACGTTGTAAGGCCAATCACACACACCAATCGCCGGATTGAAAACGGTTCCGGGTGCGCATGGCATTGTGTAAAGATAACCATTTGAACACTATAACAAATATCAAATTATTGTTTTAGCTTAATTTAAAATTAGATCAATATATTTCAAAACCATTCAACTAACCTGATAGAAGTGGTTGCAATCACCTGGTTTTTCGAATGGATCACCACTGATTGGATATCCAGTTGCATTCAAACATTCAGCTGCAAGCAATATAATTCATTTTATTTATTTAGGCATCGCTGCCGGCTTTACAATGCAAAACTTGATACAGGCCAGTACATTGTGTAGACTTTAGGAAGGCCCATTACAACTTGCACTGCTGAACAAATCAGACAAAAAAACAACGCAGTTGTAAGAAACAAAAATACTGACGCGAGAAAAACAGTCTGGCTCAAAACTGATGAACCAGTGAACCAAAGCCAGAGCACCGTAATCAGGAACCAAACTAACAAATCCTGAGTTCCAAATCCTTAAATTTTCTCGTCAGGAAGAAAACTCGCCAATTCTCATTCCTACGCCAACACTGCATCAGTCAACTTTAGGTACGAAACCAACAAATTCCAAATGTTCCTACCAGGGACCAAACTCGTGAATTTCGAGTCCCACATTATCATTAGTCATCAGATACAAAACATGCGATTGCTAAGCGTCGTCGTCGATGACTAAATTTGAGAATCCCGAGTTCCACACCATCAGTCGATATCAAGTACTGAACTCGTGAATGTCGAGTAATACCGTAGTGGACTAAATTTGCCAATTAGAGTTCTACATCATCAATCAGCATCAAATACATAAACACGTCAATCCCAAGCTTTCGCGTCCATGACGATACCAGCAAATTCAGAGTCACAAACCATCAGTCGACAACAAGCACAAAACATGCAAATTGTAAGCATTTCCGTCAGGCACAAAACTCTCGTAATCACCGGTGCACAGCGATACCCCTGGATCATGTTTAGACGCATATTTATCGATTGGTCGTCTTTTGCTACCCGCTGGACGGACAGTTACCGATTGAAGAACGAGTGAACAGTTTGTTGTATAATAAGCAGTTTTAAATTGTAATCAAGTAAAAGTGTAATTTCTGGCGGTAAATCTACCTGAAGTAAAGTAGAAAGCACTGACGAAAGATATTAATCAAGTAGAAGTAAAAAAAGTTGTGATACCAAAAGTACTCTAGCAAAAAGTGCCTTTACAAGGTTTCACTGTATCAAATGCGCGCTCTTGCTGATGATGACTTGTGTCGTAGTGGATGTCCATTAAACACTCAATCGATAGGTTTTGGGTTCGATTCTCCGCCATCGCGTCGTGTATGTCTGGATGCTATGGTAAGAAAGTTATCTTCAAGTAAACTTAAAGTCAAATTTTCAAGCCTCTTATTTGAAATATTTTTGCAGCTGTTGTTATCAGCACAGAATCACCGACAATTATGAATTTTACTGAAAGTGCTTGAAAAAGCCTGTTACAACGTGTTCAAACGCAACTACAAGAAGCAATATAAGAATGAAGCACAGTTTTTTGAAATTTTGTAATATTTGATAAACTATGTAAATTTCTCAGCTAAAAACTATTTTTCAACCAAGTCAATCAGTCAAAATTATTAATCACATAATGATTAACAATAATCTGAATAGTGTAAGATTTTTTAAGATAGCAAACAAATGATAAAACCAGCAAAAAAGATTTTCAAAAATTAAAAATTCTAAACTTGAACGTCTGAAATCGTCTAGAAACTAAGACTAGAATGGAGAACCACTAGAATCAAAAAACTGTCTCTCTGTCAATGCGTTCAAAAAAACCTAGAAAAATTAGCAGTTTTATCAAAATCGCGTATCAAATTTTAAAACTACTTTGTACTTTCATAAAACAAAAGCTACCTAAGTAGCGTTATTTGACGCTGAAAGTAAATAAGTAAAAGCAGCTAAAAAACTACTCAAAAAAGTAGTCGCTACTGACAAAACTACTTCAGTAATCTACTCAAGAAGTATTTTGTTACTTTACGTTACTATAAACAACACAATGCTAACTTCAACTATCCTACGTAAATTAAATTTTACAAACACCTACTGTTTGAAGACTAAGAGCTCCTTGTCCAAGCCTTGAATTTGAGACAAAATTAAAACTGGCTTACTTTATCGTTATACTTTTTTGTGATTTGAGTCAACTTCTTGTCGCTATGGGTAGGCTTGCGCATGATGCGTGCAAGACCAATAAATGAGCATATTTCGTGTTACGTGTAACCCTACACCTTAAAACTCGCTCCTTAGGCAATACCAGCCCAGAAACACTTACAACGAGAGAGAGATAAGGAAAAGATACCAGACGAATCATTATCCAACACCGACACCATATCGTTACACAATTTGATAATCCATAACAAATTGAAACAAAATTTGACCTAGCACTTAAAATCAAGCAATAGCAATTACTTCTTTATTAGGATTTATAATTCTCTAAAGTGCAGGATAAAAACAATTGTACTAATTAACGCCATGGAATGATTCGTAAATAAAAATCTATAATCAGTCGCCCCAGAAACCAATAGTGGAATGTGTTATTATAATATGGTTTGGCCTACTTACTGTCAAATAGCGGTGGGGTTACTTTTTCTGTCGTAGTCGTTGTTGTTGTCGTTGTAGGTGTTGTTCCGCCACATCCGGGCACGTTGTAAGGCCAATCACACACACCAATTGCCGGATTGAAAACGGTTCCGGGTGCGCATGGCATTGTGTAAAGATAACCATTTGAACACTATAACAAATATCAAATTATTGTTTTAGCTTAATTTAAAATTAGATCAATATATTTCAAAACCATTCAACTAACCTGATAGAAGTGGTTGCAATCACCTGGTTTTTCGAATGGATCACCACTGATTGGATATCCAGTTGCATTCAAACATTCAGCTGCAAGCAATGTAATTCATCTTATTTATTTAGGCATCGCTGCCGAGTTTACAATACAAAACTTGATACAGGCCAGCACATTGTGTAGACTTTAGGAAGGCTCATTACAACTTGCACTGCTGAACAAATCAGACAAAAAAACAACGCAGTTGTAAGAAGCAAAAATACTGACGCGAGAAAAACAGTCTGGCTCAAAACTGATGAACCAGTGAACCAAAGCCAGAGCACCGTAATCAGGAACCAAACTAACGAATTCTGAGTTTCGCACGATCAGTCGACATCAAACAGGCTTACGAAGTCCACAAAACCCAAATGTTCTTATTACGGACAAACTTCACAAATCCAGAGTCCTATGCCATCAATCAACATTAGATACAATTTCCCCAAATCCTAAAGTTTTCTCGTCAGGAAGAAAACTCGCCAATTCTCATTCCTACGCCAACAGTGCATCAGTCAAATTAGGTACGAAACCAACAAATTCCAAATGTTCCTACCAGGGACCAAACTCGTGAATTTCGAGTCCCACATTATCATTAGTCATCAGATACAACACACGCGATTGCCAAGCGTCGTCGTCGATGACTAAATCTGGGAATTCTGAGTTCCACACCATCAGTCGATATCAAGTACTGAACTCGTAAATCTCGAGTATTCCAGTAGTGGACTAAATTTGCCAATTAGAGTTCTACATCATCAGTCAACGTCAAATACAGAAACACATCAATCCCAAGCTTTCACGTCCATGACGATACCAGCAAATTCAGAGTCACAAACCATCAGTCGACAACAAGCACAAAACATGCAAATTGTAAGCATTTCCGTCAGGCACAAAACTCTCGTAATCACCGGTGCACAGCGATACCCCTGGATCATGTTTAGACGCATATTTATCGATTGGTCGTCTTTTGCTACCCGCTGGACGGCAGATGCCCGTTGAAGCACGAGTAAACAAGGCACTGCTTACTTAAATTTTCCTCTTTGAATTAAATTTTGCGAACACCTATCGTTTGAAGCGTAAGAGCTTCTTGGTCCAGCCTAGGTTTTGAGACAAGATAAAAACTGGCTTGCTATATTGTTCTACTCTCGTGATTGTGCCAAAACAATATAATATATGAGTAACGCTAGGCAGATTCATGATCGTATATCTCAAAAAAAGCAAAATCAAAAATACGTGTTACATAACTAGTTTATCGCTGTGGTAAGTTTTTACTTTGAAAGGGCTATTTACCCTCCGTTTGCCCTCAAGCAAAAAGGCAGAAGGAGACAACCGCCCCCTGCCTTCCCTCGATCTGGACCAAATGCCCTGAAAGCAATAGTAAAATGTAGTGCTACAATATGGTTGGGCCTACTTACAGTGAAATGGCGGTGGTGTTACTTTTTCTGTAGTAGTCGTTGTTACTTTTGTGGTTGTTGTTCCGCCACATCCGGGCACGTTGTAAGGATGATCACACACACCAATCGCCGGATTGAAAACGGTTCCAGGAGCGCATGGCATTGTGTGAAGATAACCATTTGAGCACTAAATATAATAACTAATCATACCTTTTATTTAAGGTTATATCAACATATTTCGAAACAATGCCATGTTAAGAGTTTAATGTGCCCTGGGACTTTAATAACTTTGGACCCTTTATCAGCGCCGTGGTACCAAGTAGGCCTACAAGAATGTGGCCTATATTTGCATTGCATTGATTCAAAAAAAGGGTTCACTTCAAATCACTTCTCATTGACATACACTAATCCTTTCATTACTTTTCTGAGTCTTCCACTTCTCTTTTGGTCCTTATACGAGGCGCTCGTTTGAAGTTTCTTGATTGCCTGATGAATTGCTGTCTTACGGACCTTGATGTTGATGGATATCTGCCATTTCGATTATCCTTCACTATGTGGGGTGACGACAAAATATTTTTTTTAAATCTGCTTATCAAAGGACAACAGCTTTTTGCTCAAACAAAAACCAACTTCTGACTTACCACATTTCAAAAACTTTCATTTGTTTGGAGTCTTAAATGACGTCACAACGATTCATTGAACAATCTGTTTTTAGTTCTATCTCAAAAAGTACTCATCGCAGAAACGCGATTAAACGTTCTTTTAGGAGATATTAATAAGCTGCTTTTGCTAAAATCAACTTTACAACAATTAATGTTTATTTGACTATGCTAGAAGCAATTCTTTATTTAAGCACTTCAAGCCCTCGAAGCATTTTTTTTCGCTTGCACGCTTAAATGAGGTCTATAACGTCATAATAGGTCTATTACGATTAACGCAAATCTTCGCTACCGCAGATCATAATATCAAGATGTTTTCAAAAATTGCAACGTTTTTGAAAAATTAGTTTATTAAAAAACTGATTTGTACTTCATTTCTCAACCGATTTTCAAACTTTCTTCAACAAATTAAAGATCACTTCAAGGCAAGTCCGATAGTGTATAATAACTTCCACCAAGTGGATCTAGTATAGATCCCGCAAGTGTGGCGGTCTAAGCTATGCTTTATTAAAAGCCTCTAGCTTTTTGTCGGTCACCAACTGCACTGAAGAGACTTGATAGGTCGAACAGTGTCACTGTCTGCAGTTTTGCTAAGTGCATCGCTAGCCCCTTGCATTACTATACATGTAAGACCTTGTGACCACGGGGCTGTGACAGCACTATTGTTCTAGCAGTTGCTAGACTTAGTGCACCTGCGACAACCGCCACTCATTCACGAGTGATACGGCTTCGCAGAATACTGACAGACCTTCCACCAAGTGGATCTAGTATAGATCCTGCAAGTGTGGCGGTCTAAGCTATGCTTTATTAAAAGCCTCTAGCTTTTTGTCGGTCACCAACTGCACTGAAGAGACCTGATAGGTCGAAACAGTGTCACTGTCTGCAGTTTTGCTAAGTTTTAAACTTGTTTCGCAGAATTTAAATTAACAAAGTCTTTCCTCATTTCGTAACTCAGGCTCAGCCCGAGTAGCCCGAATGCCGGAGTCGCCACTGTTCCTTACCCCTACTTCCAAGCCGGCTTGGCCGACTAAACCGACACTCTCAATCCCGACATTACTGATGGGGTCTCTGCGGGTGACGCCATTCTATATACTATAAAGCAAGGATTTTTTCTTATGCCGATATGCTGCGTGTTATAGTATTTATGTCATTTATGTATATACTCAACAGTATTGTGATAAAATCCCAAGTTTAGGAAAAAATAAACATAAAACCATAGCCATAACAATTTATATAACTGAATATTGATGAAACAATAGCCGCTTTTTGTCGCTATGCCAGAAACAAGACTAATAGCGTAGCCAAATTAGGACTTAATACCACATATATAAATAGGAAAGCGGCAGCACCAATTGGAAAAATAGGCTTACCATTAAGTAGTTTTTTCTTTAATTGTTAAAGCAACCACCATTTTGCCGCTACAATCAGTTTTAATTATTTACAATCTCTGCTCCCTCACAAGTATTAACGATAATTTGTTGCAAGATTCTTTGTGAGCATTGTGTAACAATAATAATCTCAGGAATATTCATTTGATTATCCCGTGTCGACGTAGTTTTCCTGTTTTGGTCATTATTTCTGGTATTTCCCCGTATACAAACCGTCGCTTGTGTATTTTATTCTCAAAGCAATTTTATTGGTAGTTATTTCCTGTACTCCCCCCGTAGACAAGCCTTTTTAATTGATTTTATTTGCGTTTTTATTGGTTGTTCTTTGGGTAGCAGTTTCCGGTATTCCCCCGTTTTCAAACCTTTTCTTGTTAATTTTTAGTTTCTAGATTTTTTTTTGATTGGCTAAAATATTTGGGAACGTTGTTTCGGTTTCGTTCGAATGGGAAGCATATACATGTACAGGGGGGTGCAAAAGTAGGTATACAGTTGTACCACATCAGTGAAATTAGTGGCATATTATATAGAAGTGAAAGCAACATTTCTTAAAATAAAAATCCATCTAGTTTTAGTCATTTCGTTTAATTAAAATGCAGGTTTTGTTTTTAGCAAGATGGAGCCCCACTTCATTTTGCTCTCACTGTGCATGCACTGCTTGACTTAATATTTTCCAACTGATGGATTCGACGACGAGGTGCTATTTACTGATCCCGCGCTTGCCAGGTTTAACTTCTATGAACTTCTTTTTGGGGGAACCATAAAGGATAAGGTTTTTGCACACAAGCCCCGTACTGTTGAAGACATGATTCAGTTCATTTTGAAGGCTTGTCAGGAAATTGATGCTGGTGAAGACCTTTGTTTTAGAGCGTGCATGAGTGTTCGTTCTCGATTAGAGGAGTGTATGAACGCTGACGGCAAGCAATTAGAGTACCTGAGAATTAGAGCTTCTTATTACGTATGCTTCTTATTACATGTTGTGCAACGTTTGTTTTTTGTATAATAAATGCTGTTAATAATGTACGTGTTAACAATTTTTATCACTGTATACCTACTTTTGCACCCCCCTGTATATACTGGTGGGTCATTTTAAAAACTCAGAGAGAGGAAGAGACAAAAACAAACAGACGACAGAACAGAGAAGAAAGAAAAGAAGGAAGAAGGGTGAAGAATTAGAAGGCAAGGGTCAAGTATTACTAGAAGGAAGGGGGACTATTGGCTGCTACAGTGTGGTGTCGGTGATTGTCGGAGTGCAACCGCTTATGTATTAATATAAGTTGTGGTGTTAAAGAGTGGGCTGCAACTTAGCTTCATAAGCGCAAGTCCTTAGGCCGAAGGATAGGGCGTAGAAGGTAGTCGTTGCACTCTACCAAGCTAATCTTCTAGTCGTCAAATCGTCGCCTGCCGGTCACTAGGATCCAGGGCGGGTGACCTAATCGTATTCGGCGACACATTGCCAGTCGTGATTAAGAGAGTATGATGATCACAATTTCGCGTACAAGAATTGTGAAAGGGCATAAAATTCATTAACTTTTCGCTACTGCTCACACAAGATCCAGATCGGTAAAGCCAGCTTGGCCGGTTGAACCGAAATGCTAAACCCGGACATTACTGATGGAAGGCCTCTGCCGGGTGATGGCGGCACAGCCGGCTGGTAAATGTTTAATTGCAAACAACAATTATGAAGCAATTACTACAATAAGATAATGCAAGAGTACGAAATCCCATTGTTTTTATGGGCGGTCTTATACTTCTTGCAGGCACTGTAAATAACAGCATAACACAGGTCTTCTAAGTGAGGGCGACATATGTACACAAGATATGTGCAAAGCAAACCAAACACTAATGTAGCTTCTAAAGACAATAAAGTTACTGATCGTACATACCCACAGTAAATTTCAGCAACTGAAGATAATTGCAATTGAAACGCAGAAATTTTAATCTGTGGGCCCAGCTGCTGGGCACCTCCTTGCTTTCCCCCTTTAAGACGCCCCCTTTAAACTATTCTACTAACCTGATAGAAGTGGTCGCAATCGTTTGGTTTTTCGAATGGGCCGCCACTAATTGGGTATCCGGTTGCATTCAAACATTCAACTACAAACAACACAATGCTATGTCAATTATTCTTCTACACAACTTTAATTTTACCATGAGCGTATCCAGAGGGCCACAGGGACCTTGGGCCCCCAATGGTACTTGATAAGTTACTACACTGATTTCGTAACAATCTGTCCTTGTGTATATTTGGCTCCCAATTAAAAATCCTGGTTACGTCTATGGATTTTACTATAGCTAACTTTTAATAAACCAAGAAGTTTTTTAAACCAAGTCTAGGCAAAATGTCGTCACGTTTAGTTATAATTTCAATTGGCCTACATTTATTTTTCTACTCGTCCACAAACCGGATGAACATGTTGTCGCTGCATGATAGTTTTCAGATATCGAATATCCCTCTGACTATAATGGTATCTTTACCTTTGTTGTCCCGGTATCTGAAATACTACAGTAATACCGGGACGACAGAAAATAAGTTACCAGACAAAGAATGATCCAACATCGACCCTATGTCTTACACAATAGATTAAGCGGAAACTTTCGACTTGAAATATCAATATATGTAAATACGTAAAATCAAGCAATAAAAGTTGATACTCTAACAAGATTGATTATCGTAAGTAGATAAACGAAAGTAATTGGTTGCACACAAATCAACGTCGCCGATTGACTGGAATCAGGCGCTCCCGATATCACGAAATTAATTTATCAAGTGATGGTGAGCAATTCAAAAACTAACGCAATCTGTTGTAAAACACCACTTCCATAACGGGTTTCGTTCCTGTTAGAACTTGTCAGATGGGCTCAGGTATCGAACCAAAGACCTCATGGGTTAGCTTGCAGTGGTGAGCGTGCGTTGATATAGCTTAAATTGAACAGCATCTGTGGTGCGAGTCAACGACCGAGTGAACACTGCACCAATCAACAGCCGCCTCAACGTGCTGGTGCGGTCCCCGATCTCGTGGGTTGGGTCCAAATGACTGTTGGTCTTCGCGAGGGTCCCAGTTACCCCGAGAAATCCCCTCGCACAAACCATTTTTTTCGCCGTGCTGCCCTCTGAACGACCGCAGAAGGGTAGCACACAGCTTCTTCAAAATCGGTCGCCTGACTTCTTTCTTCTCCTGTCTTTCTCTAGCCCGTCTTCGTCTCCTCATTCCTTTGCTACTCTTGATGAGTGGTAACGTTCATCCAAACCCTGTTCCCATCTTTCCCTGTTTAATGTGCGCTGGAAACGTGACCTGGCGAGGTAGGTCAGTACAATGCTATACCTGCTCCAAATGAGTTAATTTAAGGTGCTCACTACTCCCTTCTCTTAATTCAGAACTTTTGGCAGCTCTCACTCCTGGAGCTACCCCCTGCTGCGTCCCGGCTTCTTCTGGAGATAATGCTGTGACTTCCTCCTCGGACTCCTCAAGCTTGTATACCTCCACTGTTCAATCTGGAACCCCCTCTGCCAATGCAGCACTTCCGCCCCACCCTCGCCTTCAAACCTCTTACCCCCCTTCCGCCCATTTTGCATCTTCTCCCTCTACTCCCACACTACCGCCTTTTGCTCCTGGCTGCCTCGATACACCTCCTGCTTGCTCTTTCCCCCTGACTCTCTCAGGGTTTTTCAATGGAATGTCGGCGATCTCCGAATCAGGAGCATTGAACTGCTACGCTTTCTTTTGTCTCGTCCAGTTGACCTTATTTGTATCCATGAATCTAATCTAAAATCATGTTCCTACTTCCAAATCCCTGGATTATCTGCTCTGCGATCTGATCGCACCCACTCCCAGTTTATCATTCTCTCTCCTGATGTCACGCACGCTAGCGGTGATGTCATCATTTTCATCAGGCAGGGGTTATTCTTCTCTAAGCTTTTTACCTCCTCTCTCTCTTCGCTTGATCCCTACTTTGATTATGTAGGGGTCAACATCTCTCTAAACAACTCCTTCTCGATGTCATTTCCTAATGTTTATGTCCCCCTATTCGATCTTCTCCGACGAATGACAGAGCCGATTCCTTTTCTTCCTCCACTCTTTTCTCGTCTAGAAATCTCTTCATTCTCGGGGACTTCAATTGCCATCATCCCCTCTGGGACTCAAAAGGTACTTCTAACCCCCTGGGGAGGAACTATTGGATTGAGTCATCTCTTTTGACCTTCTCCCTTCTCAATAACCCTGACATATCTACTCTTCTCCATTGCTCCTCTGGCAGTCGCTCCTCCCGTGATATCTCCTTTTCTGCTTCCTCTATCGCCCTCTCTTGCTTCTGGAAGGTGTTCAGGATTTGGGTTCTAATCACCTACCAATTTTTTAATTGTCCATCTTTCGCCGGTTTTTTGCCCCAACAAACGCCCCCCCTTCCTTCAATTTTCAGAAAGCTCGTTGGGATGACTTTGCATTTTACTTTGATTCTCACAGTCTTTCTGCAGAGGAATACTTGTCTTTTTCTTTTTTCTCTGCTGCTCTATTTACTTCTCCGACACTGAATGCGGTCAAGTCTTCCATTCCTTTTGGCCGCATCAAATGCCGTTCCAAAGCCTGGTGGTCCACCGAAGTAGAAGAAGCGGTTAGTGAAAGACGCAAGGCTTCTCTGACACTGAATGCTGAATTTCTTGCGCCTACCTCTAACCTCTCCTATCCACTGCCACTGGCCCAGACAAAGTTGCCTATTCCAGCACCTCCCTCCCTCTAGCATGGATTTTTTTCTTCACATTTTCAATCGTTCCTGGACTTTGCATTCCTTTCCTTCCATCTGGAAGACTTCTTCCATTATTCACATCCACAAAATGTGAAAGCCTCTTGACTCTCCTGCTTCCTTCCGGCCTATCTCTCTCACCTCTTGCGCATCAAGCTTTTTGAACGTATCATACTGTCTCGTCTACTCTTCTTTCTGGAGTCTAACTCCATTCTCTCTCTCTCCGCCAGGCCGGTTTCCGCTCTGGACGGTCCATTCTAAATCACATTTTGTTCCTTTCTCAGTCCATTTCGGAGGGCTATAACAAATCCAGGCCGGGCTCTCCGACGACCTTCTCTACTATTGATTTCTCTAAAGCTTTTAACTCTGTCTGGAATCCCGCCCTTTTTCATAAACTAATTTCGGCTGGCCTCCTTCCTTGCTTTGCTCATTGAACTCAATTTTTCCTTTCTGATAGGCGCGCTTGCGTGGTTTATCAAAATCACAAACGTTGCTTCTTTCGAGTCCGTCGAGGTGTTCCACAAGACTCCGTCCTTGGCCCTGTACTTTTCTCTCTCTCTTGATCAACAATCTTCCTGCTTCTCTGACTTCTTCCGTCAGCTGCTCTCTTTACGCTGATGATCTGGCCATTTGGTCCTCCTCCCCTTCGTCCCTACTGCGGTGGAAGCCACACAAAGAGCTCTGTTTCGATTGGAGCGCTGATCTGACTACTGGTGTCTTTCTCTCAATCCGAGCAAATGTAAGGTCTCCTTCTCAGTGGATCCCCACCAAGCTATTTCCCAGCCCAACCTTCTCTTACTCAACTCCCGCCTCCGTTTCGATCCCACTCCAATCTTTCTTGGGGTCACCTTCGACCACACTCTTTCCTTTTCTAAACATTTATCTTTGCGGAAGGCCGAGTTTTTCCCTCGTCTCAAGGCCTTACGCTGTATCTCTGCTTCCTCATGGGATCCCTCTAAGAAGTCCTTCTCTGTTCGGCATAAAGCTTTTCTTCCGCCCCTTCTCACATATGCTTCACCCGGATGATTTCCTTTCTTAAGCGTTACCAACATCACCAATTCGGAACGCCTCCACCGAGCGGCCAGTTGCGCCATCTCCGGCTGCCCCTCGTCCTTCGCTATCCCACTTCTTCTGTCTGAGGCTTCTTTACCTCCCCTAGGAGTCACCTGACTCATTTCGCTTTTTCATCTTATGAGCGGGTTCTTTGTCTCCTAACCTCCTTTCCCATTTCAGGTTTGGTCAGACTAGGAGTGAAACCAAGGCTCTGCAGATCGTCCTGGAGAGCTTTTGCATCCACTCACGCGATCGTGCTTTCTTCTACTTGTTCTATGGAGGCTCTTCTTGCTTACCTTCCCTTTCCTCTTTGGAACCTCCCTTCCTTCACTGTAAAGTCCACCCTTTCCTCTCCATGCTCCTGATCTGATATTCCTATCACTCGCCAAGGTGCGGCTCTCGCTCTTCTTGACTCTCTTCCCCATAACTATCTGGTACTCTGGACAGAGGACTATGTTTCTTTTTCTTTCCTTTTAGCAAAGGGGGCTCTGGCGTACTTACCAACTACTCTCTCTGTGGCACTGAGGCCACTCTTTCCTTTTCAGCGGGCCCAGTATGCTAAAGTTTTTCTGCTGAAGCCTGCCGCATCCTGCAAGCTCTTTGCTGGTTTCGGAAGCACCAACAAGTCTGCTATTTCTCATCTCTTTTCCTATCTGACTCTCGTTCTGTCTTCACCACCGTGTCTTCTGCTCCATTTTTCCTTTTACTTCAATCTCTCTGGCAGATTTGGCAGGAACTGTCTTTTCTCTCTTCCTGTTCTATCAGGTTACAATGGGTCCCCAGACACTTTTTTCTCCAGGAAAACTACGCGACTGATGAGCTGGCCAGACGGGAAGCGCTACTCGTGCACTCTGCAATCCCTTGTAGTCTTTTTCTTCTTATCTCTTGTATCCACTTTTATCTTTTCTCGGACTGGAAACGTACAGTCTTATCTAAATTCTTCGACCCACAGGTTCTCTCAATTTCCACCGAGGAATCTGTGCTCCCTCATCACGCTCGCTGTGCTCTCTCTTGTCTTCGGTGCAACGGACACAGCTTTCTGTTAAACTCTCATCTCTCTAGAATTGGCAGAATCGAGAATCTTTCGCTCAGCGCCTGCGGACACTCGTGCCAGGACACCTCTCATCTCATTTTGCACTGTCGAGCTACGGACTCTCTGCGCCGCTCGCTCTTTGACAACTCTCTGTCTCTTCACGACCTCTGGTCCAGGCCTTTGGGAGTTACCCGGCTTCTGGGGCTCCATGTTCTCCCGCCCTGCCCCCATCCCACGGAAGGAGTCGGGTAACAACAACTACAGCAACCGAGTGAACTAAGGCGCTCGTTAAACAGCTAATTCCATGAAGTCGTTGGTGCGATTACTGGTCATGGCAGTGATATTTTAGACCAGATGGCGATGGCTTTTAAAGTGCATACCATTGCTTATTAAATTAATTTCTATATGAGGCATCTCCAAAATTGAATTATGATACTAAGAGTGTAAATTGTAATTTAATTTTGAATATTTGCTGTTTTAGCAAGTATGGACTTACTGTTAAATGGTGGTGGTGTTTTTTTTTCTGTTGTGGTCGTTGTTGTTGATTCTGTGGTTGTTGTTCCGCCACATCCAGGCACGTTGTAAGGCCAATCACACACACCAATCGCCGGATTAAAAACGGTTCCGGGTGCACATGGCATTGTGTAAAGATATCCATTTGAACACTATAACAAATATCAAATTATTGTTTTAGCTCAATTTAAGATTATATTAATTGGGTTTAAAACCATTCAACTAACCTGATAGAAGTGATTGCAATCGCCTGGCTTTTCGAATGGATCACTGCTGATTGGATATCCAGTTGCATTCAGACATTCAACTACAAAGAACGTAATGCCACGTCAAATTATTCTGCTTAACTTTGATTTTAAAATGGCCAAATTTTCAAAGAACAAGGAATTGTCAAAGCTCAACTAAGGCTAAATATCTTCAAGTCAAGTCAACATGATTTTAAATTGCCTACTTTTATCGTCCTACTTCTATCAAGAGACTTGCACAAACATATTGTCACAGCATGCAGGCTCGCACGTTTCAAAGATTTTTCTGATTACACTAGCACAGAAACAGTCATACAGGGACAGCTGAGGGAGAGGTACCAAACCAAAATTAAAACAACACCAATATCATATCATTTGTCAAATCGACTAGCTACGTCATATCTTTTTACTGTATGGTTGGCCCCCAAAATTTGTTTTTTGTTTTATTTGCCATATTTATCCTCCATTCACGAGAAAGCGAATTGTATCGCTATACTTTGGACGGTAAGTCCTCACTCGCTTGGGAGTTGCCTTTTTCGAGGTTTATGGGCCACCTGTCTTCCACATAAAGGTGGGGCATCCCGTTAACTGCCTTGCCCAAGGACACAACAAGCGAACTTGCCGACTTGTTCTCCACAACCTCCCCTAAATGCCGAGCGCCAAGCAGGGAAGCTGCGGATGCCATTTGTTAAAGTCTTTTCGTATGACTCGACAAGAGGAATGAACCCCTGGTCTACGGACTGCGAAGCGGACGCTCTAACCACTATGCCATCGCGTCGGTCCATTATAAATTGATATAAATACATATAGTTAACTAATAGAAATTGATACTTTTATCAGATTTATATTTTTCAAAAGTGAGGAACAATGATAATTGGTTATGCATTAAATGCTGCTGAGTATTTTGTAAATAAGAAACTGCAAATAGACGTCTCTGATATCAAAAGTGGAACGAGTTGTTATTTTGTTCGTCATTACGCTATAACACTGTTAAATCAATCACGACTTACTGTCAAATAGCGGTGGTGTTACTTTTTCTGTCGTGGTCGTTGTTGTTGATTCTGTGGTTGTTGTTCCGCCACACCCGGGCACGTTGTAAGGATGATCACACACACCAATCGCCGGATTAAAAACGGTTCCGGGTGCGCATGGCATTGTGTAAAGATATCCATTTGAACACTACAACCGAACTTGTCATAACATGTTTAAACGATAAATATTTTGTTTGACAAATTGATTTAGAAAAAATGATATAAAAAATTGCTTTTGGTGTTCGCAAAGTTACTGATATATAGGTTTACCAAACGTGCCGATCAGATAATCTAAGATCCCGTTTTTTTCCACTCAGTCAGCCAGCATAGCTAGACCTACCATGCGTCCCAAGTTAAACGTCCGTTCCCAGCTTGACGATGATTTGGAGCGGGAGTGACACAATAGCTGCAGCAATACCGGTGTTGACCTTTTTTTTGTCGGAGGACACCTTGATTTAGGGTAAATTTTACCTCTTTTCATTGGATATCTATACATTCCACCGGAATCGAAGGTGTCCTCCGAAAAAAAAGGTCAACACCTTATCTGCTATTGCTAAGTGTACCCGCACCTAACTGGTCAGCTAAAGCAAAACCCTATGAACAGGCCTGTTGTTCTGGAGGGTCCCGTTTTCCAATCACCAAAATATGGTAAGCCTTCTGATATAATGTCTACGGCGAAATTTACAAAAGGCTTAACAGCTTCAAAAAGCTCTATCATTATTGAAAACAATTCGTTTTTGTCAAGAAACGCACCAATGCAACTCTGAAAACTTTTTTCAAAACCTTCTTTAAGACAGAGAACTGTATCGTCAAAGAATTTAAATGTATCCATATGCGAGCAACAGTGCGACACAAAACTAATGAAAAAAAGGCATCTACTTTTTTATTGTAGCACAACCCATACCCCCTTCAAAAAAACTACTTTAAAATTGTGCAATTTATCTGGCTTTTGATATGCAAAAGTCTATACACTCTTAAATCTGTTGCAAACCTGATAAAAGTGATCGCAGTCGTTTGGTTTTTCGAATGGTTTTGAGCTTATTGGGTATCCTGTAGCATTGTGGCATAAATCTGCAACGTAAACACGTTTTTAAATCAATACACCGAACTGAAAGGCTTCTCTGCTTGGCGCTCAGCATAAAAAAGGGATAGTGTGGAGAACAAGCCGGCAAGCTTGCTTGTAGTGTCCTTGGGTAAGGCACTTAACCGGACGCCTCCATCTTCATGTGGCAGACAGGTAGCCTACCCGTACTTCACCGGGTTACAATTGTGAAGTTGCTCACCCAGCATGTCGTAAAAAAGAAGACTCTTGGGTACCCACCAATGGCAGTTCGCATTGTTGATGGTGGGGCTAGCAGTCACTCGTGACTGGTTCGAAATAGGCTGCCATCTTTCCCCTAACCTAATTTCAGTTAGGTTGAGGGCATGACCCTAAATTGCAGTTCGTGCCGTACCTCCATCCCGAGGAAGAGGAGGGATAATCACAACAACAACAACAACTGAAATGCAATTTTACAAAGCGCAGAGAACACAGAAAGCTTAACAGAGTTTAAACACAGTTTTTGACCAAGGTTTTTGGTTCAAAATCCCTTCTAAAAAAATGGTTTCGTAAAATTTCTTTTACAATACACTCTTATTTTATATTTACTTATTTAATCCTACCTGATAATTGAACGTCTCTTGTGTGTCGTCTAAGACTTTCTTCAAGACGATTTATTATCTAAAACAATAAAAAATGTTGATGAGTTGATTATAACTATCGTTATGAAAAATTATAAGTTAAATACCTTTGCTTATTATTATTGTTTTGATAAGATTTATTGAAAATTCTGTTGGTGGTACAGAATTTTAATATAGCTTTAAAAAAAGCTGTTTTATCCATAAGCTTTTCGTGACACTCTCATCAGTGGCGTAATTGAAAGAGTTTGAGGGTGTAAGAGTTTGTTTACGTCCTCAAACTCTTTCGATAATTACGGCATTCAAATTTTGCCTCTTCCTGCTCTTCCTCTAGCACAGCGGTTCCCAAAGTATGGGTCGCGACCCAAACATGGGTCGCGAAGGGTCGAAAAATGGGTCGCGCAAAGGTGATTCAAATCTGACAAAACAAACTTTCTTCTTATGATTTTCAAGTTCTTTCAATTCCGTCATAGACTGAATTATTGCATCACACGCCTATCATTTGACTTCATCAAATAAAAGCGGATTATTGCATCATAAGTGGTTTTTCCAAGAATTTTAATGGCTGCGCAAATAAATCTCTGGAAAAACAAATAGAAGAAATATCTAAAGACGAAGCACCCATAACACGTGAAAAAAAGCGTATATTTTTGAGCACCGAGAAGCGGCACTGCAACGAAGCCTATTTTGCACAGCAACAAATTGAACGCTTTTACTCTCCAATCAAGACACGCTGGCATCGGACATAGTCTCGCTGCGCATAGCGAAGAAGATGAAGCCGCACACGACTGGAGAACAATTCGTTAAGCCTGCAGTCATCAGCATGGCCAGACTCATTTGCGGCGACGACGTGCCCTAGTAACCGGCGCGATGGTGTAGTGGTTAAAGCGTCCGCTTCGCAATCGGTAGACCTGGTGTTCATTCCCTAAGTCGAGTCATACCAAACGACTTTAACAAATGGTGTTTACTGCTTCCCTGCTTGGCGCTCAGCATAAAAAAGGGATAGTGTGGAGAACAAGCCGGCAAGCTTGCTTGTAGTGTCCTTGGGTAAGGCACTTAACCGGACGCCTCCATCTTGATGTGGCAGACAGGTAGCCTACCCGTACTTCACCGGGTTACAATTGTGAAGTTGCTCACCCAGCATGTCGTAAAAAAAGAAGACTCTTGGGTACCCACCAATGGCAGTTCGCATTGTTGATGGTGGGGCTAGCAGTCACTCGTGACTCGTTCGAAATAAGCTGCCATCTTTCCCCTAACCTAATTTCAGTTAGGTTGAGGGCACGACCCTGAATTGTCGTTCGTGCTGTATCTAAATTCCGAGGAAGAGGAGGGATAATCACAACAACACCAGCTCTTGTAATTGCAGTCCGTCTCGCTATCGAGCAAATCGATCAAAAGTCGCATGGCCGACCTTTCACTAAATACAAAGACCAAGTGGTGGGCCGAATGAAGAAAGCGGGAAAGTGGAGCTATCAACTCGATGAGTCAAAAGACACTGGAAAGAAGAGCAGCTAATGGTTTACGTGAGGTACGAGTGTGACACAAACCTTGAAGAAGAATTTCTGTTTTGCACACCACTGACAACTGCAACTGACGCCGACATCTTTAATGTTGTAGACAACTTCCAACAAAAAGAAGGTATTAGCTGCAAAAACTGTGTCAGTTTATACACTGACGGCGCTCCCGCGATGCTTGGTGCTCGACAGGGTTTACTGCACGAGTCAAGCAAGTCAATCGTAATATCCGAGTCGTCCACTGTCTTCTTCACCGTGAAAACCTTGCTAGGCAACATTTGTCGCCGGATCTTTCGGCAGTGAGGCAGGAGGTTATTGCTGTAGTCAACTTCATAAAATCCAGCGCAGTTAACTCTCGTCTGTTTGAGTAGATGTGAGTCAACTTTGGGTCTAAATTCCAACATTTCTTACTCTACTCCAGTATGAGGTGGCTTCTTCGCGGCAAGCTCTAGCGCTGTGTATTATATCTACCAACAGAGCTGCAGATCTTTCTACACGATAAAAGCTATCGCCATGCCATTCGATTCCAAGATAAGAAGTGGATGCTCAAAGAACGCTACTATAACAACATCTTCACTGCAGTGAACGATCTTGACACATCAATGCAAGGCAGAAACCAAAATATTATCACTCTCTCTCGGAGAAACGGTCTGACTTCAAAGAAAAGTTGCAACTCTGGAAGATGAAACTGGAGCGTGGACGAACAGCTGCGATTCCATCAATGAACAAGTATCTGGAGGAGTGGAATCAAATTGCAATTAGCAGGTTTGATGTCATCAAGCCCTTCCTAGTGGAGCATTTGGAAAACCTTATCACTGAGTTCGATCGCTACATCCTGAACAGAAATCTAGCATTTCAGCAGTGAGTCAGAAATCTTTTTCTGGCAAAGTTTGACAACTTATCAGCGGATTTCGCAGGACTGCAGGAAAAGCTTATCGATCTGCTTCACGACGAGTTCCATCTACAACTTTTCTCCACAGCATCACTTGGAGAGTTCCGGACTTCTATTAAAAAGGAAAAGTCAATAATTGGTAAACAACCACAACTTTTCTGCTCCAGTTTTCGACCACGTAATCTGTGCAAACAAGGATTCCCAGCCGTGACAGTCATTAAAACCATGGCTCGCAATTGCCTCTATCTTGGTGACGACATGCGCATTGCAATCAGTTAAATTGAGCCGTGCATTGAAGTTATTTTGAAGGAGAAACTTCTGTTTTGTCAATCGCTCTAAATTAATGATTTGTTTGAAATAATTCATTGCTTTGTAGTACACCAAACTCAGAGGTGGGCACTTCCGCAAATCTGCAAATTGTGGACTACCGTTTCTATTTGCGAACCTAATTTCCTACCGCAAATATTTGCGGTGAAAAAATTGAAATTTACCGCAAATCCGCACAGCAATAGGCAGTGTTGCATGTTCCGCTGTAAAATCCGTTTGGGAAGTGGATGACCCTATTTCCTAGATTGGAGGTTAACGTCTGGGTTTTGATGACCTTTTTTTTTGGAGATCAACGTCTGGTCGACGGCAAAATTTGACCTCCAAAATAAAAAGATCATTACGGGAAGACAAAATAACAGTAAATATTGCGGTCTAAGATTACGGAAGTGCAATGTGCATTTGCGGTCGCGGAGGTACGAAAAGTTACCGCAAACCTATCGCAAACTTGCGAATTTGCGGTTGCGGAACACCTCTTGGAGTTTTGCGAAATTTGCGGTTGCGGAATTGAGTTTAAATTTGCGGTGCCCAGCTCTGACCATATTACAGTACAACTGGTTGTCTGTGCCTTATCTATAGCATAAGTATTTGAAAAAATAGTAGAGTGCTGATATTGAAAATGCATTATTTTTCGCTGTTCAGGCTTGGATCGCGAGATGTTCACCAAACTCAATTTTGGGTCGCGCTCAAAAAAGTTTGGTAACCACTGCTCTAGCATTTCGCTATAGCGAAATTTCTTTCTTCGGCGCGCAGTATAATGCTAGCGCTGCCATTGGCTTGTCTTGACTGCCTACCGTTCAATGTAATGAGAAAAACAACTTATTCACTCTAGCTCTTCTCATTTGACGCGATGCTGCCACTAATAAAGTTGCTACAAAAAGCTTATGGCTAAAAGACCTTTTTTCAAAGCTATATTAAGCTATATTAAGATTTATTACGATTTAAAAGCATCTTGCAATTATATCTTTGCATCTATGCCATTAACCTTGCCTTGTTTTATGTCATGTCAGCTCAAACATCACCAAATGCTCCGGAGGAAATTTTGTTGTTTTGAAAAAGCAGGACACCAGGAAGCAAAAACTTACAACTTTACTTACATCATCAATGTTTTTAGCGCTTCTTTTCTTCAGAGTTGGTTTGCTAGAGCAAGTTGCTAGTAAGCAAGCAAAAACTAATACCGCTTTTAACATACTGTCAATTTTGTGGAGATATATCAGACTTTGCTAAAGTCACTCTTTTGATAACGTAATCCGGTATGATGCTTTTAGTTAATTTTAAGACTTTTATAGCAAATTTGTTTGTCGTTGTTAAACGTCACTACTTTCCAGGGAACTCGCTCTCTGTTTGCACAGATACTAAAATCCCTGTTTACGCACTCTGTAACGCAAGCATCAGTTGTAAATTTTTTAGGCAAATTTGTTGAGTTAGAGATGTGCAAACCACATAAGATAGCAAACAATAAAAGAAAGTTGAAGAATTTTTATGGGAAGTCGATAGTGTTGTTTAATGCAGAAAACTAAATTTACCGTCAGAGCTAACAGAAATTTCGCAACAACAAAAACGTAACGGTTGTAACAAGCACATTCTCCCAGCGTATGGATTCCACACGTTATAATCATTGACCAAAATAGACTACGTTCAGCTTCAAGAAAGTCACATAACTCATAAAAATTTCTTCTACTGTACATTGTAAGAACTTTTTTTGAGTATTTGAAATCTCACAACAAACCTTTGTTTGTTTATTTAGAGGAGACATGATCCAAATGCTATTTGGAAAAATATTTTTGGAATAAAGTTATTGGATATTTTGATGTGAAAGAGCTTTTTTTCTGTAATGCTTAGGCGAATACTTAAATTAGGTATATTCGTCTAGCATGCAGACTAAACTTTTGTTGCTTGCTATGTGAAATGCAATATTTTGTTAATAGTTCATTAATATTATAACGTAGTGTTCGTCTTCATGAATGAACTTTATTTTATGAGATTGTTATTAGTTTATTTCTAAACTTGTTGAGAAGAGATGAAAAAAGAAAAGTGATGTTTTTTGTGTTCGAGATTATAAGTCAGTTTCAAAAAATCATCCATTTTTTACTACAAAAGTTTTAAATAAAAGCCTTTGTGCGTCACGTGACATCTAGTGGCGTGTGACAATATCGATTAAATTGAAAATAGTAATTTGAATTTTTGTGGTAAACTCTAAGCCAAGTAGTCAAATTTTTTACTTAGCTTGTATCATGAAGTGAGAAATAAATAACAATGCGGTAATCCAACAAATAATGACGAAATTTCGTCACGCACCCAACCACAATCTTTAATCAAGGGCTAGAAAGAAAAGAAGGGCTAGACCATTGGTTTTCAACCGGAAGCCATTTGGTTTATAAAAAGAAAATTATTAATTTTCGGGAGAAATTTGCACGAATTCCGGAACGAATTTTGATGCACTGGGACGAGGAAATATCAATTATTTTTCTTCCTTGTTTGTTTGCAGTCCATTGAATGAACTTGCCAGAGAGAAATTTCTTCTGTCCAAGTGGACCAACTGCTAGGTCAAAGTCATGAAGAGAAATTTACGTTTTTAAAATTACATTGAATCGCTTTCGATCAGCTGTATAATTCGATATAGAATTGATAACTATGTTTGTTTTGTTGACGCCATTGTTTAAGCTGATGTCAGAGTTAAAGCTTGATGATTCAAAGGACACTTCACTTGAAATGTAAAGCTAGAAAAGACCGATGAATTTCTGCTTTTTAATTGCATTTCCAATTATTTAAAAATAGATTTTGCGTATTTATTACATATAGAAACTCTGCATACTTGAATACGAAAAGAAAGTCACCCACATGATTTCAGCAAAACACCGATGATCCAAAGTTTGTATTTCGTAAGGTCGCCATACAAGCAAGTAACCATTGAGAAGTTCCACAGCCATACGGCAGGACCGCTTTACGCCAAATATTTTTTGATGCTACTGTTACGTCGTATCTAGTTATTGTAAGCCTCGAAACCGGGCTATTTAATATTCTGTTCCACACATCCCAAGACTTACTACCATGTAATCATTTAACGGCTTAAACACCATATTTAGTGAGTAATCATTGGAACGTTTTTCTATTGCCCAATTAACTTTTGTGTGACCAATTTCATGTAATGATTTCAGTTTTCAGTTTAGTTAATACTTGTACGGCTAGCAGTAACATCAAGGAATCCGGGCTCAAAAGTAAACGGTATGTAAGTTTTGTGCTTGTGTGGGATTGTTTTGGTGTTGAATTTTGTTTTATGTTTTCATGAACCGCTTTCGTTCATCCGCTTCATATGCTTGTTTACGTGAAAGAGACAATAAACTCGTCGTGCTGTTGAGAGTGAACCGGCGCGTTTCGTTGTCTCTTTCACGTAAACAAGCATATGAAGCGGATGAACGAAAGCGGTTCATGAAAACATAAAACAAAATTCAACACCAAAACAATCCCACACAAGCACAAAACTTACATACCGTTTACTTTTGAGCCCGGATTCCTTGATGTTACTGCTAGCCGTACAAGTATTAACTAAACTGAAAACTGAAATCATTACATGAAATTGGTCACACAAAAGTTAATTGGGCAAAAGAAAAACGTTCCAATGATTACTCACTAAATATGGTGTATAAGTCGTTAAGTGATTACATGGCAGTAAGTCTTGGGATGTGTGGAACAGTATATTAAATAGCCCGGGTTCGGGGGTTACAACAACTAGATACGACGTAACATACCCCCGGGAAAAAATTACATAGAATTTATATTTTTTGATCATACAGCCGTATCATTCATTTATACACACAATAATACAGATATCACACTCCATCAGAATTTAGTATCAACGTTCATTTGAAAAATTTTATTGTAGTTCTAAAAAAAACTGCAACCCTACGGCCAAATGGTTTTCGTGACGCACTCGTTTGTGGCAGTATCTCGTCAATTTAAAATATCTAGAACAAGCAAGGCTTTGTACTTGTTTGTAAGGTTCACGAAATAACTCTGTTTTTGCCTGTTGATGCGATATGGCCGCAAACGAGTGAGTCTTGAGAAGCTTTTGGCCAAGCAGCTTTTTTCAAAGCTTCACAGAAGCAGGGTCTGATTAACATTTATGTTTCATCATTGAAAAAAATTACACTGTATAGGCCTAATATAAGAGCAAATGAGAAAGACATGCACGGGCTGATATGCAAGAATGTGCCAATATAATTGTTTGATTTATGCTTTACTTTCTTACATTTTGTCCGTGTAGTCTAATGCGTAAAATGCTAACGCCATAGGCCTAATGGTATTCCACGTCTTTTTTGTGCCTAAATTCAAGTGTTTGTTTGTAAAATCTTGTTTTTCAACCGTTTTTTCAAAACTTTCAATGCAAGATATTTACTAGTGGGCCAAGGCCCAGTAATGATGTTCAACAAAAGGAGAAAATATGATTCTCTTAATTGCGTGTTTGAACCTCTTGTATGTTGTTTATACCAGTAACAGTGTTTGTTCTACTGTTGCCCAACTGACAAAAGGTGTTTCTATGATTGAAGAATAGAAATATGCCACCAACTCATCACAACTTAGTAGATCTGAAAAGCAACAAACTTTCAGTGGTCAAAATGTATTTCAATTCTTAACTTTAAAAAAAAAGCTTTCGTTTAAAGTATTCAAGTTTACAGAGTTTTTATAAGTAATAAATACGCAAAATCTATTTTTAAATAATTGGAAATGCAATTAAAAAGCAGAAATTCATCGGTCTTTTCTAGCTTTACATTTCAAGTGAAGTGTCCTTTGAATCATCAAGCTTTAACTCTGACATCAGCTTAAACAATGGCGTCAACAAAACAAACATAGTTATCAATTCTATATCGAATTATACAGCTGATCGAAAGCGATTCAATGTAATTTTAATAATGTAAATTTCTCTTCATGACTTTGAGCTAGCAGTTGGTCCACTTGGACAAGAGAAATTTCTCTCTGGAAGATGCATTCTTAGTAATTCTGAAGCCAGGCTCATAAGAAATCTGATAAAAATCTTTCATGACATCATTAATCTGTTACTTAAAAAGATTTGTGGATTCCAGACCTAAAAAAACTCTTTGGTCAGTAAAGAACCATAATAACGGCGTAAAATTCACAGCCACCGAGTTCTGAAATTTTTTATGAACAATTTGGAAACGGCTGTTGACGGAAGGTGGATGAAAAAAACGGATTCCTTTCAAAATACAGTTTTCAGGAAAAGAGCTTCAGACCGAGTCAAAATGTAGGTTCTCTACATGCCAGAGGTATTTGGAGCCAAAAATTTTCTTTAACTTTTAAGTACCTTTAAGTCTAGCTAGCTAAGTCATCTAAATACCGAAAATTTTTTTAAGTATAGAAGCTCAGAGCAAAAGCTTTTCAATATTTGAATGATTCAACATAAACAATTGAGTAAAAAAAGCTATGACTTAAAGTAGAGCTTCCTTAACAATGCAGCAATTGAGCTGTGGATTGCTTGCAAAGCTCTCTCAGAGATGGCCGCGAGGAATTTCCAATGTTAAACCGAATTAAACTGATACTTTTCTTGAAAATCACCTAATTTTTCACAAGTTTTCATTGCTTATATCAAATGATTTCATAAATTCAAGTAACTTAATATTTACTAGCCGTTGTTGCCCGGCAGGACTACCAGTCAATTGTGGCGGGTTAGAAAAACTTGTTCAGCCGGCTACACCAGCTTTAACCACATTATATTTTTGAGATCATAAGCAATAAATTAGTAGCCTACTAATGCGGTTGTCGCTCCCATGCGCCTAATCCCAATCGTGGAACGATTTCTTCGAATTAAGAGAGCTCTTGGAAACTCTCTGCCATTTTACAAATTCTGTCCGTTCCTTCAAATAAGTGCAGCAGAACAAACTCAAAGTTGGGATTGGACATCGTAATGGCTTTTTTAATACGATAACACAAATCATTTATTAGCTGGTATGTATATTTTACGATTTAGTGAAACCTTTTCCTGAAAATATAATAAACAGTAAAGAAACAAAGAAATCACTAACATGAAAGGTGTCCCAGGTCGTGATCTTTCTTCAGCTTCTTATGCGGCACCCTTCCGAGGGAATTGCTAGTGGGCTTTTGGGTTATCCTACCTACATCACAAAATAAAGGTAACCCAGTCAAACCTTTCACATTGAGTCAAGTAGCAATCCAGATCAGACAATGAAAAGCAATCAAACTAACAATACCCAATGACCTTTTTGTGCCAAACTGTAGCTGTCTCACTGAATTAATGACGCATTTAAGGTTGAGACACTTACAATTGATTATTCTTCACAAAACGAACACTAAGAGGAGGTAACGAATAACTTGCTTGTAATATTAAGCAAGGAGTAAAACAATAAATCAATTGTTTTTCATAAAACAATTCGTACCTTTTGATGGAAGCTGTATCATTTACAAACAACCTATCGTTTAATCTTTCGATAAAGGATTTAACTGAGTTTGTACGGCCAACATTTTTCGAGGAAATGACAACAGTAACTTTTACAATCAATCTATGACGTCATCTTTAACAACAACGAAATGAAAGTTTTGAAATTTGTTGAGTCGGGTGCTGGCTCTTTTCAGCACAAAAGCGTTTCCTCCGTCAAGAAATGCGATTTATAAAAACAAAATTGTTCCATTGTGACGTCATCGTGATATCACAAACATCTTCATGACACTCACCCCGGAGAGATGATAAATCTTGCTAAATCGTATTTGTGCCTTGAGTAATTAGGAAGGAAATAAAAGGAAATTACCCCCATATGATACGACTGGACATTCAAAATCTTGATCTCCAAGAAAAAAGTGAGCATGAATGTTTGGAGGAATATGGGCAAAATCTCTACCTTCAAAACGTTGACCTCAAAAAAACGTATCCATGCTTGTTTGGAGACCAAAATTGGCAAGATGTTCTCCTTTATAAAAAGTTTATCACCCTTTTTGCTCTGCCCACCCCTCATTTCCAAATAAGATAGTGCTCGCGTATGTAATAAGATTGCTTGATAATATGATTGAGTTTATTTGAAGCTCCACCCATTTCCCCCTTACTTTTTTTCAAAAAATGAAATTCTTTCTAACTGCACCACTGATTGGAAGCTCCATGCTCTTGTAATTAGCTAACCTTTTGTGGTTATACGGATACCAGAAGGTGGCCAACAAAGACATATATTACCACAAGGACGTATATAAAGATTTGAAGTCCCTGACTAAGTGTTGTTTGCCCAGTTGTCAGCATAGGCGCACTTAGAAACTGAACTTCCTTCCAATTGAAACAGCAAAAGATTTCAATAAGTTTTATTTGTTAATTTTATGAAGCGCATGGAAGCGTAATTTAAAAGTTGGCTGGAGGAGGGGGAGCCAAAGTGAGTAACATATATTTTTGGAGATAATCTATTAAATGGTTTACTACTTACGACTTTTCGTGATTGTATGTCTATTGGTAGGACCTAAAGCTGCGCGCATGTTGCTTGTTCCTGGCATGAATGCTGCCAGGGAAAGTGAAAACTAACCCGAAGTAAAGCTCTTCCACGGCTGCGCGCAGCCTTTACCCAATGCGTACTTGTGAGAGCTCTATAAAAAGTAAAGATTTTTAGACATAGCCAATTCTCGTTTCAAAATGAAAAGCACTCGTTTCAAAATGTAAAAGTACTAGTTATTGCTATTAAATAGGAATCGATTAGAAAAACATTAGGGGTTGCGCATAGCAGCTCTACTTCTCCCAAACATTTTCAAGTCCCGGGAAACGTCTTATTTTCCCTGTTTTTTTTCAGGTACGTAAATAGTGGACTTGCTCACAGTTGAAACAGCCAATAATTTTGCACACTTTTATCGGTTATTATTTCATCACTTGCATAGAAGCATAAACGTAAAGCTGTGGCGGAGGAAAGACGCCAAAGCGATTGTAGCGTAGTTTCAAAAGCAAGCTACCTACGACTTTTTTGCAATTGTGTACCTATAATCATGGCCCCTGGCTACGCGTATATATGGCTAAATCCAGACATATTTGCAGCTAGAGGAAATGTAAATCAGCCCAAGATTAATCTGCTGTTGCATCGTCAGTTGAGCTTAAATTGTAAAAGAAGTTTTTTTATTGAAAGCACCTTGTTGATATCTCCAGAAATGCTTTTAATCGCGTTTTTGCGGTCAGTAGGTTTTGAGAAAATATAGAAAACAAAGTGGGCAATCAAGCGTTTGCTGTGACGTCATTTTAGACCCCAGAGGATTGAAATTTTATAAGTGGGTAAGTTGGGGTCTGGCTTTCGTCTAAGCAAAGCATCGTTTTTCTCTGCCAAGAAATAAAAATTGTAAAGAAATCGTCTTTGATTGTGACGTCATTGTGACGCTCACCCAATGCAGGTGATCAATTTTGCCAAATTGCCAAGTGCCAATTCTGCACCGGTTTTAGCCAATTGATTTATATGAGAGCAGTAATATACATGTAAAGTTGATATTTTTGATGTGGCCAATTCTTCCAAAATCAAATCGGTTAAAACAAACATTGTAGTGGGTTGCGCATAGCAGCCATATTTTTCTTAAAGTTTCAGGAATCCCTGGCTACGCCTTGCTTCTACTATTTCCAGTATATAGACGTACTGAAAAACAGGACTTGCTCAATTGAAACAGCAAACGATATAAAAAGTTTCTTTGCTCATTTTATGAAGTGCATGGAAGCATCATTAAAATGTTTTAAGGTACGTGAGCGGGACACAAAGATCATTGATATATATTTTCAGGAATACCCTATCAAAAATTCTGACCATTATTTACGACTTTTTCGTAACTGTATACCTATTTTAACGACTTAAAGCCTCTGGCTGTGCACATGTTGCTTGATCGTGGCATAAGCGCAGACATGCAAAAAGCAAGCTAACTTGAAATGAAGTATTTAGATGACATGTTGCTCGACACTAATATTTTGTTGGAAACGATATAATAGGACCATCTTTAGTGCCACTTTTTGTTGGAAAATTGCCAAATTTTTGCTTGGAGTAGGCTACTTTTTAAAATGTTTGGAGAATTCAATTTTCGATGAATCTTTTTGACAATTTTGATAGGTAATACCGAAGAATCATGCTTTCGAGGAAAAATAGAAAAATGTACTAAACAGCTTAGTTCTTGTAGAATTTTTAATTATGTGAAGGCAACTCACCAAAATATTAAGTGTTTTTGACCGATCGGTTATCTTTCAAAATTTTGAGATCTCAGTTTTTGATGAATCTTCTTCAAAATTTAGACAGATAATACCGAAGAATCATGCTTGTGAAGAAAAATGGTAAAAACACCAAAGAATTAATTAAATTCCAAGTTTGGTCTAGAAGGAAAAGTTGTTTAGTAAAAATGAAAAATGATGAATCGCCAGAAATTTTGTTCAGCCATTATAAACTAATCCTTAGTCCTAATTGATTAGAGTAACATATTGCTGGAAAGCAAATTTTCTAAGCTTTCAAACAACACCAAGTTTTAATGCCTTACCATAAGCTTTATATGTTACACTTACCTACTTTAACTCAGCTTGCCATTTTTTGTGGAGAAGGTAAAATTTACACTAAACTTGTTAAAATTCAAGTTTCTAGTATAAAAGCAAATATTAAAGATACATGTCATGTATTATTGGAATTACCTTAAAATAAGTTTTAATTTGTTAGAACAATGTTGAAAATCGGTTGAGTAATGAGGTCACAAATCAGTTTTCAAGTAAAATGATTTTGTAATAGTATTGCAATTTTTGAAAAAATTTTGTGGTGGTTTCTGCTAGCGAAAGACTATGTTGATTGTACCAGTCAATATTATGACATTATAGTGCGAGTTTCAAGCGTGCAAGAAAAAAAAGAATAAGCATGCTTTGAAGGCTTAAAATGCTTAAATCAAGAAGCTGTTGTTGCATCTCTAATTAAGATTAAATTGTTGTAAATTTTTTTCAAAAACATCTTGCTAATATCTCCCGAAAAAGCTTTTAATCGCGTTTCTACGTTCAGTGCTTTTTGAAAAAATGAAGAAAATTAATTGTAGAGTTAATCGTTAATTATGACGTCTTGTGAGATTCTAAAGAAGTAAAACTAGTTAAAGTTGGAAGTCGGGAAATGGCTTTTGTTTGAGCTAAAAACCACTTTTTTTCATTTAAAAAATGCTATTTAAAAAATCACGAACCTCTTTTGAACAGTCACATCGGGGAGGTGATCAATCGTGCCAAGTATAATGTTTGTACGCCTAGCAGTTTCGGAGGGGTTAAAAGAGACAGACAGACAGACCAACAGATTTGTGCTTCACATATATGATGTTGAAAATACATAATTGTTATTATTGTCGTTATGCAGTAATATTTTATGGTGTTCCCTAAAAACAACATCAGCAAAAGTGGTTTGAAAACTAAAATCGATTGCGTCATTCTGTTTGACTAACAACCGCCTGCTGCCGCTGTCTTTATTTATTTGGTAAAGCGTTTGAACTTGCATGTTCATTACAGCACAATTGTGCAACTGCAAGCAAGGTTAATATCGCAATTTATGAGTGGCTTATGCAGAAAGGTCAGTTTGCACAAGAGACTAATGGCATTGGCATTGCTTTATTATATTTTATATCCATTCGATTAGCATTCAATGACATCAAATAAATAATAAACGTTTAAAATCGCTTTTGTGTTTCAATGCTTTAAAAGTGATTTTTGCTTTTGTAAAAAAGCTTATTTGTAAAACTTTATTAGCTTTTAGCTTTACCTACATAGGAAATAGCTGGACCAAAGTATAAAACACATGGGAGACCCTAAGACCAGCCAGTTCCAACGGCCCATATTTTAGGTAAAACTACGAACACCCTGTAGAACGTTCAACGCAGTCATGATGAAAGTAACAGTAGAAGCAATGTCTACTAGAGTACATTTTAAACGAAATGTTACAAAATCAAAATTTGTAAACTGACAGGCCTAGGCTTACATGAACTTGCTTGCAAAATGGCACTTAAATAACTATTAGCTTGTGTAGGCTTAGTACTAGTATCTCACAGTATACTACAATAATTTAACTTGTATAATTTAAGTCCTTTTTCATCAATCATGATGAGTGATGCAGCCAAAGCACAAATTCAATAAATTGTTTAATATTGGTATTACACAGTGCGTCTAACATACGCATGTCTAACAATAGACTAAATGTGAATACCCGTAGGCCTATTATGTGAATAACTGAATATTATGAGTGTGTAACCTTTTCTACAACAAGTATAGGGCACCCACAAAAATTGTGTGTTACTTCTCATAAAAGCTTAATTTGGCTCTGAATAAAGGTAAAAGTACCTTATGAAAATTTCGAATTCTTGCCTGATAGCAAACACGCAACGTACTCAAAATTTCAAATCATATTGATATCTTCATCCATCTATTAAATAAATGCTTTCCTACATGTCTAAGCGGTTTTGTAAAAAGAAAGCAGGAAGATCAAAACTGGTTTGGTAGGAACAAATTCACCAATAAAACCTAAAATCCTTGATCTTTTTACTCAAATAGAAAGTTGTAAGTCAAGAGACATGGAGATTACCATTTATCGCCATTTTAAAATTCTTCATCTGGACTTGGAATTTACTTTGACCCGATTGGTGTTAGCGACCTTGTAACTGAATCGAAATGTCCTTTCTGTGGTTGTAAAATTACTTAATTGCATAATGATGCACTAAAAAGTGCATTAAAAGATCACAAATATTTGTTGGCGATTGAAGCCACAAGGACAACGAGAAAACGAATTCAGCTAAATAAATATTTTTCCATTTCATTTCAAGGCATAAAATTGAACTTCTTGGATAATGCTGGTTGTAGAAATTCTGCCGATTCGTTGTTGCAACACTAAATATATTGCGGTAGCAGCATTATAATAAAAATCATGACGCTTGAACAAATGTTTATGCAAGGGGAGGAAACAATAAGCCTTGAGCATTTTTTCGAGGGTGCTTACAAATTTTATTTAGAAGCCGAACATTAACTCCCAATAGTAAAGTCCTTTTATGTAGTCGCCAGGCTTTATGCTTGGCTATAAAAACTGTTTTGGTTTAAGTTTCGTGACTGGAATATAGAAAGGGTAAGGTAGTGTGGTTCTGCCAAGCACCTCTTTTACAGAACAAATTTGCTGTGACAGCAGTTTTTAAAATCAAAAATGACGAAGTTTCTTTAGAAGAAACGTGCTATGAATTAACTTGACATCTCTTACTACAATTACGTTGGGTTAAACTGAGTGACTATTTTGACTTTAGTGCGGCGATTTTGCTTTTCATACTCCAACATTGAAAAGGGCTACAAAGTGCAGGAATAAATAATTAGCTGTAATAACATTTTGTCAACAAATAAAATTTTGTTGTTTTTGCAAAAGATCATATTCACAAAAAAATTAAACAGCAATACTCTGCACCGCATTTCATTTAATTTTGCAAATTTGTTACATGTAAGTTAATCACGGACGTCTTCAAGGTGATTGACAATTTAATTGTCCCGGTTGACATTATTTTATGGGACACTCTAGAAAGTTGTCTCCAAACGAGATTCCAATCTCATTTTAGCTAGAGATTTGTTAATTAAAGTTTGTTCTTTTCAATTTTGATTGACACTTCAAATTTTTCTTGGACAATGCGACTCTTTGTGACGCCACTGTATGTAGTAGTTCTTTAGTAACCTTGGCAAGATCAAATGATTTTGTCGCTCATTAAGGCTAGTTGGTAACTCTTTAGCGACACTACACGTATACATCAACAACTAATAATTGTTAATCCCCAAAATTGAGTAAGTTTTACAACAAATAATTGTGAAAACTACAGCACTAGCTGCCATGGTTCCCAATTTTTTTGATTGCCTACCACTTGAGGGCACATTCTGTCATCGCGTGCCATTTCGTTCCAGAAAACTGATTCGATCAAATATCTTTTTATTTACAAAAAGAACACATTATAAAAGAACAACAAACAACAGAAATCAAATTTAGACAATGCGGTCGCTGCATTTCGATTGCGACAAAGCAACATTTTACATGCCATGGATCAAGTTTTTCCTAGGGCATGGTGTAAAATCAGGTGAAAGTTTCTTCAACACAAATAAATCAAAAAAATAGCCTTATTTATACCAATTTGATGAGACGAAACATGTATTGGCAACAAAAGTACCCGAATAAGTAAGAGTATTGACTTGAGCAAATCAAGTGACCGAAAAAGTGTACTCAATCAATCTTATTTTTGTTAAGCAATACACTTCAACAACTCAACAAATTTAAGTTTTAGTCATTGATGTGGTCTATTTTATTTTTTATCACTTTGTTTATTCTTTTTGACATACTGTAAATCATTTCTCTTCAACCTGGGTTCTAAGAAACAGTTAGAGGGGTTCCGTGAGATTTGGGGGTTCCACAAGGACTCCTCTCCTCTTTTGCTTTCACTCGGAAAAACATAACAACTTTTTAATTTTTCGAGAATAATTTGGCGAAACTTATCAACTCTAGTGTAAACGCATGACGAAGAAACAACTACCATAATTGTACATTTTATTTGGTTATAAGCGCAACAACTTTATTTCAATTACTATTGTGTCAAAAATACGCAACAAAGCAAAAAGTTGATTTTCTGGAAAAATTTAAAAAGAGGTTTTTGGATTTTGCTTAATGGCGGCAGAATACGACACTTATGGTATTTATACGTAGTACGATGCTTAATATTCCGATTTTGCTAAATGGCGGCGGAATGTGATACACTTCGATATTCCTTAACTTTGCTTCCATTAATCTGAAACCAAAATTTAGGACATTGGGAAAAATAGTTTTTTTAAGATCGATCAAAATTTTTTGTCAAATATGAGCATTTATGTGCGCATGTTGTGTTAAATACACTTTTTTAGAGGTTTCAAAATAGTTTATCTAAAATCTCAACGCAGCCAGTCAAGTTGGTTGGGTGAATTGTAATTGTAAATCTCAATTATGCATCTAATGAAAAAGTTTGCTATAAAATAGCCTCAAATGATTGCATATTGCTATAAATAAACAATAAGATTGTATTGTCAAAAATAATGATATTACTTAGAAATAAGAACAACACTATTTCCTGATGCGAATAAGTTCTTCAAACTCAAGGACGGTATGGAAGCCATGACAATATGACAAGTTGTTTTGCTTGTGCAACAAGTTGCGATGTACGTATTGTAACTTAAGATTAGCATAAGACGAAGGCAGGGTTTCTCAAAATTTTTTTTAGCTTCATACTTGTTAACTGAATCAAAATGTGTGGCGAATCCCTAAAAAGAATATAACGTATAAAAATTAGATTTTGTAAAGTTGATTACCAAAAGAGAGGTCTTCGAGTTGAAAGCGAGCATAAGCAACAAAATGTCAGAAAATATATTGGCTGTGGCGAAAAAAATTGGCAAAATAATCGCTTTTGTAAGTTGATCTCAAAGAAAAAGAAAACAAAAAGTCTTCAAGCAGAGAACTGGCAGATGCAACAGACAAGCATTGGCTGTTTTCAAAAATCTTTGCTATGGCTATAGGAGAAGCTTTCTTGAGCACCCGCAAAATTTTTCTTGTGTAAGCCATTTTTTAGTGACAGAAGTTCTATGACATTAGTAAAAGAATAGAAGGGCTTTACGACGCCAAACAGGTTGAAGAGTACTGCTGTAGATTTTCACAGCTTTTGGCAGACAGAGATTTCTGATTGACTCTCACATTGCTTGCATTCACCGTTCGAGTAGCTCATGGCGATATTGGAAACGAGTCACTTGAGTTTGAGTCATGAGTCATTTTTGTCGAGTCTCAAGTCGAGTCATTTTGCCCAAACGACTCGAGTCAAGTCTAGTCATATTGCCCAAATGACTCAAGTCAAGTCGAGTCTTACCACGACTCGAATCTTTCCATTACTTCATTGCCAAAGTTTATTACATTACGTTGCATTAAGCTGTTACTTTGTTAATGCTCGGGAAACTTGAACTAATCGTTTGTTTTCATTTGACGAGTAGGTCTACTAGAAAAAAAAGAAAGCTGTTTACAACACTTTGCTGGACTGCGGTACTTACACGTTTACAGAAATAAACATTAAATCATTCCTACCAGGTTTTACAATTTGTGATTTAAAAAAGAATAAAATCTGAGCTGTCTGTCGTAAATTTTTATGATTTTAGAAGCATCATATTTCTGAAGCTTTTGATCGGTGACTTCTGTTCAGAGATAAAGCTCTTTTGAAACTTCTTCTTCTTTGTCTTTCGGCTTATTCCCGATTAGGGGTCGCCACAGCAGTTATCTGCATTTTTATAACGTGGCATTTGTTGTACGGTTGGATGCCCTTCCTGCCACCAACTCTCTATTCGGAGGGAAAACTGGGCCACCTGTCTTCCACATAAAGGCGGGGCGTCCCATTAAGTGCCTTGCCCAAGGACACAACAAGCGAACTTGCCGGCTTGTTCTCCACAACCTCCCCTAAATGCCAAACGCCAAGCAGGGAAGCTGCGGATACCATTTGTTAAAGTCTTTCGGTATGACACGACGAAGGGAATGAACCCCAGGTCTAACGACTGCGAAGCGGATGCTCTAACCACTACGCCATCGCGTCGGTTTGCTCTTTTGAAACAATAAATAAAGCTCTTACATGTATAGTAATGCAAGAGGCCAGCGATGCACTTAGCAAACTGCAGACAGTGACACTGTTTCGACCTATCAGGTCTCTTCAGTGCAGTAGCTCTTTTGAAACAATGCTCTAATTTCAAAAAAACTTTGGTTTTCTTCAGAGGCGGCTGCCTTTTCTCTTAAACACCCTCCATATTTTTGAACTTTTTTGCGACGGTTTACTCTAATTGGCTACTAGACAGTTAGAAGCAGACTAAAAGCTTCGAAAAAATGTTACTTCAAGCAATCTTTAAATTTTGGAGGCCTACCACACACTAACTTTTCAAAAATCAATGGATTATTTGCCATATGCACCTCAAATTTTATTGGTATTATTTCGTCAATGCAAATGCTGATGTTATCGTCAGTTACACAAATGTTTAAAATTGGAGTGAAAACAGTAGCTAATCAGGGGTTTATTATTTTCCAAGTTACGCCCTTTTTTTCTACTTTTTGTCGGCTTGAAAAATCTAATTCAGTGTGTGTGTCAACCACTACATTTTTTTGGATCATGCAACACATCAAATTCCAGATGTCGTTTTTGAAGAATATCAACATAACTTTTACAAAGTTTCTAACTATATACCACTACACAACGGAAGTTGCTTCACAAGATTTACTCAAATTTTTATTTGGATATCTGACTAACAACTGCTTCAATCATTGCATCGAACACATTTTTATCAATTCGTTCAAGGCTTGCACTTAGCTATAGTTATCATGTTTTTATCTTCAGATCACGGGAGAACCTTCGTGATTATGCATAGAGTAACTTGTGTTGAAACCAACTTCGAAGTAGCCAGTACTGCTGTCTCAGTGCACTTCCACCACATCCTAGCAGCAACAAAGCAGGGAAAATTCCCATAAAGTGTTTTACCCAAGAACACAACAACGCAAAGCTTATGAGAATATCTAAGTCGCATTTTACGAGTTAACGGGTTTTCGGACGAAACTAAGGTGCCGCTCACTGTCAATCACAGCCTAGTCAATATATCTAAACTTTTCCGTGTTTACAACCAAAGTTATGTGCAATAACATAGAGACGCAAATGCTTTAAAATTTCCCTTAAGCTATTATTTTCTGAAGGCTGTCATTGATATTTCTAGTGTTCTTTAGCACATTTTTATCCGTTACTAAAGTTTTTTTGGCTTTGTCACTGAAGAATTTTAATTGTTAGCACGTCCAAATGATGCAGCAAGTAGAAATTGCTTATTACCATTTCTTGTAAACTATGGTCCTTGATGTAAAACTTGAAACTGTAAACAGCGACTCCAGTCTCGACCTTGAGACACAAAAAAGCCTCTTTTAACTGTTGCTGCATCCACGTCATTCTTAAATGTAGTGTAACACCTGATAGCCTTCTTGATTAGGGTCACCACTTTGCAATGGCTGTATGTCTAGGGTTACCATACGTCCCGCTTTAGGCGCGACAGTCCTGCTTTTTCGGGCCTTGTCCCGCTCTTTTCATGGCAAATCCCGCTCTTTGCTTTAGTCAAACAGAAGAGTTTCATCACAGGTGTTCAAACTTTATGATCGGATAGGCAGGAAATGATGCCTTCTGGAGTGATCTCCAAAAAACAAAAAAGAAAAAGGTCAATACCTCTTTGGATACGGGATTTGTGCAGTTTTCGGCCTGAAAATGACACAAAATGCGCTGCCAAACAAGTGTTGACCCTTTTTTTTTTTTTGGAGATCACCCCTTTTTCCTTTTATTTAGAACCTCGTTGTTTCCCAGCACATTCAAGTCGACAAGTGAATTTGAGCGTCCCGATTTTGTTATAAAAATAGTTGAAAAGCCCATAAATTTGGCCTCGTGCAAAGTGGCCATCCTTTGTCCCGATTTTTGCTTTTCCAAATATGGTAACCCTATGTATGTCATTTCAATGTAATTGTGCAACTTTGCATATACATGTAAATCTATCTTTCACTTAACGATGCGTTTTCTTTGTTCCTTGTATTTCCATTTGTGTTGATTTAAATGCAATCGCCATGCTGCCAACTCCAATTTAATTAGTCGTACCAAATTAATTATGCATACTGAAACGTATATCGTTTAAGCTTTGATCTCGACAGTTTAAAGTTCACTTTTAATACTATGCCGATACCGATATTAATAATAAGTCAACTGCTTTACTGATTGTAGCCGGCAAGAAAGTCGAACTTACGGTTTTGTAGCCTAAAAATAAAATTCAAAAAAAGGTTAGGAACGCACTTATGAGCCTAGCCATACAACATGCTAGATGCAAAATCTCAAACAAAAACCTTAAACTCAAATAATATATAACTAGGGCCATTTTTTTGCCCTAAAATATATTTTTAACTTTATTTTAGCAAAATTTTGACTGTATTTTGACCTAACCGCTTTCACCTAGCGTGTCTTGCTGCACTTTTTTGATTAAAAATGTTTTATTATCCGCAATTTACATAAGTTTTTAATGAAGTAGGTAGCCTACTTTAAACATTTTCTCAATCACTCAGTCTTGAAGCTAATTCAACAAAGCGACGCATGACGTCAAAACCTAGGATAACCAGCCATTGTGTGTACCGGTATCAATTAGTGTGTAATACAAAAAATGCGTTGTTATCGCAACTCTACTGTACATTAACAGTCTGTCTATGATGTTTTTAACGAAAGCCACACAGTATAATTACCAGGACTTTTTATTGTAATACAGCATCATATTTTTTTTACGTTCTCAACATCAAAATTTCTGTCTTTACTCAGTAATTTACTGAGCATAAAAAACGACCTTTCAACAGCAGCAGAGGTTGGCTGGGCTTTTTGCAATAATGCGTAGATTGTTGAGTCAATTGTCAAGTTGGTACAGTTTATTATTTTTTCTAAATCAGAGTTGGATAGTCGTTTTTTAATGTAATTTTTAATTGCGCACGGATCATCATCGAATTGCATATTCTTCAGCAGTCCGTATGCTTCGGTTATCGTGCAGGCACTTCCTTCTAAGAACTCTACGTTGGCTGCTAGAGTCCGGTATTGATTTATTTTAACCAAGTCCGGCACCAAATCTTCCACATTGATAGCATCTTTTGCTCTGGTGACCAAGAGGCCTGCACTGGTTCAATTGTTGACAATGGTACGAACAGCTGGAAGGTTCTCGCTGTAATATAAGGCAGCTCTAAGCCAAGTTGCCCATCTTGTAATTACAGGGTCAGGAGGAGATGGCAGACCAGCATCATGAAAATCTTTCTTGCGATCTTTGTTTTTGATTGTTGCTGCCTTGATCATTGCTATTATTTCATCAATATTTTTAAAATGAGCACGCACAAGCATAGCGCATTTGTGTAGTAAGTGCACAACGCAGGTGACATGCATCAAAGAAGGGTATAATTCCTTTAATGTCTTTCCAGCCAAAGACATGTACCGAGCAGCATCAGTCAAGAACAATGAAACATTCTCACGTTTTATTTCAAGTTGTCGCAATGTATCATCCACAGTGTGCAGAATAATACTGCTATTAACATTGCTACCGGTGTCAAGTGGATGGCAATCAACGAGGAATGTCTGATTTGGGGCATCTAAGCTGCCCAAAAGCACACTAATATACTTTTGTTTTGCAATCTCTGCTTTATCCACAATTTAAAAAATTTTTTGTCACGAAGTAATTCTTGAATTTGTTTTTCTTTTTGGGATGCTAATTTAGCAATACATGCCCGGGCTGCAGTCTCCGAAGGCAATACTTTTCCCATTGTAGCAAACAGAGACTTTAAAGAAGGATGGTTCAGTTTATGAAGTAGGATAACTGCAGCTAAGAATGAAGAGACAACCTGTTCCTTGAAGTTTACTTGATCGAGTTGTAAAAAGGTTTGCTTACTTTGGGATTTGCTCTTCGTCTCCAATTTTCTGTGGTGTTGCTTACTTTTTCGGATGCTTTCCACAAAAAACTTTTTGTCGCATTTGACTAACACGTCGCAAAGGTTGCATCGCAAGTCGCGGGCAGGAGTTGCCGAAAACTCATCCGGATATTCCTGGCAAATTTGCTTAACTTTCGCTGTAGAAGATTTGGCTTGTTTAGGCATTCTTTGCTTTGCAAGCCACGACTTAAAGGGACCACGTGTAAAGAGCGCAAAGGTTTTATAGAAATAGATTAATTGTCTAACAATTATGTGTTTATGCATTAGCAATAACGATTTCATGCATAATAAGTGCTATTTCGTTCTCAATTACCGCACGCATTTTTACCATTGCAACTATTTCAGAAGTTTAAAATTAAATAAAACTGCTTATAAAATTTTAATAGCAGCTCAAAAATTCAAAAAAAAAATCTAAATTTGTTCGTTTTTGTAAGGAAATTTTTGATGAAAACAATTTTGACAAGTTTTGACTTTATGCAAAATTTTGACTTTATTTTGACTTATAAAATCTACCAAAACAGACTCCTGAACACCTGAAACGAACGTTAATACACGTTTGATCACGTAACTAAAAAAATTTTGACTTTATTGACTTTAGCGGGCCTATATATATCCCAAAAGCTGACGATCAGCTGCTTTATATTGACACCAAGAAAATAAACCCACAACAAGAAGCGATGGCTTCGTGTTAAATAAGTGCAGAGCAAAGAATTTAACTAATCCCTATCACAAACCCACAAGCACTGGCCACTTCACAAAATTGTCTAGCTTTTCCCCTCTTCGTTACAAGCGAAATTTAGTGTATTCCCCTCCTCCTATTCTCAAATTGATGCAGAATTTCGTTTCATCAACGACACACCTATCCGGAATGAATATCCATATGGCTTTATCGATAAATGCATCAGGAAAATTTCTTTAGAAAAAGTTTGCTCTTTTGACTCCCTTGGTTAAAAAAAAGCCTTCAAATATGTCTTATTCAAATTACCTTATCTTGGTAATAGTTCCCACCATGCTGAGAAAGAAATAAAACTATTGATTAAGCACTTACTAGATACCATATTTAGACTTAACCACGATATTAAAAACTACAATTAACAATTTCACTTTTAAGACTCCCAACGTCTCTTATTAAGAAGCAACATGGTATACCGGCTAAACTGTTCTTGTGGTTCTTTTACCATTGACCAATCTAGCGGGAACTTAATGAAACGCCTGGTCAAGCACCAGACCAGTCTCAACACGACAGCGTGCAACCACTTACAATCCAATCCAAGCCTTGGATTGTAAGTGGCTGCAATTCAATTAAACTCTATACTCTTCCAGAATGACGAGTATAGAGTTGACTTTAAAAATCCACAAATTCTCACCAATTTCTTTACAAATTCAACCTCCTCATTCTGGAATCTCTTTACAGTCAGCAATTTAAATCTAGTTAAAATTTAGACGCCAAATCTTTTCTTCTTTACTTATTTAACACGCGGTCATCGCTTTTTCTTGTGTGCTTATTTTCTTTGTGTAAGCATGACGTAATTGATAGTCAACCTTTTTGTTGTACATTGTTTGCGTTGAAAATGGCACCAACTGAGAGCCGAACCGATCGCAGTATGTTTTTGACAATGCTTGGCTTTTATGTTTGGAATAAAATTATTAGCTTTTTTCCAATTGTACCGTATGTCTAAAAGCCCCTTAAGTAAAAGGAAAAACTTTGAATGCAGCCTTTTGTGAAAATAAAACAGGAAGTTTTTACGTGAGCAACCACTTGGAAAACCTTCGTGTAACTCTGGTTTGGAAGCACTGGCCCACTGCATACCACAACAAGCACTCTGAAAAAAATTATATAACGCATTTTGATGTCAAAGACAATAGGATTTAACTTAGAACAGTTCATAAAGTGTTTCTTTATACAGGTACTACAACAACAAAATGTTTTTATATGTTTTATTTTACTGACTTTCTGACAAATATTACGTAAATAATAAACTTGATTAACTGAAGCAAAACATGAAACGTTTCCAATTACCTCGTTATCTATATTTAATAGAAGTAAAAAGTAGTTCAACTTTTCGAATTGAGAGCAGATATTCTTAATTTGTCCTTGGAAAACTTATCAGCCAACAAAACACGTGGCCGACCAAGACTGATTCATTAAGATAAAAACAAGATCATTATAGATCCTGGCGAGGAAAACATGTATTTAATTTCATTTTATTCTAAACTTTGTCGTGGTTTAAATTAGAAAAAACACTTTAACCCTTTGCCTGCGGGAGACTCTTTTTTCGTTGTTTCTGTGGAAATGACAATATTATGAAAAAACTGTTTTTTGTGCAAATGTTGCAAAATGATACTCAATGTACTCTTCAAACAGTATATTTTTTTGCTACATTGTCTAAAACAAAAAAAACGGATAGTATAACTGTAAAATTATGTGAAATATGTAAAAATTACATGCAAGAATATCATAATTATCATAAAATCAATCATAATTATGTACCCCAAGTTTGTTTGGAAATTATTACTCAGCTGTTTACTTCTACATTAAGTGTTATATATCGTTGAAATCTACATTTCTTGAGGATTTCAAATAGAAAAAAAATTTTTTTTGAATATGCAAACTTTATGCAAATTAACCCCCCCAACTGGGGGGTAGTTGCTTCAAAATTAAAGTAGTACCCTCACCTCAAAAATCACTACAGATTTAATTTTCTACCAATTTTTTAGAAATGGTCGCAAAATGATGCTAAGGACATAAGCTTTCAAGGTACATCACTCAAAACTTACCTAAGAGCCTAGGTTTTCTACAATTTGCAATTTTCTGAGGCACATGACCTTTTTTTGACCGGTACCGACCGGTACCAAATTTTTGGTAGTTAAATTTAGTACCTAAAATATGATTAGTTATTATCTGCTAGGGGTTAGCCTAAACCATGTAACATTATGTATTTTTGAACAGGGAATTTCTTCAAGATTCAGAAAATATCAAGTTTGAATAGAATATGCTGTCACTGACAATGAAACAGCCGCTTGTTTACACCCTTCCCATTTCTTGAGAAACAAGGGGGATACAGCAAACTTTGAATTAGAGAAGCCAAACTTCTGCTAGCTTTTAAACTTGTATTTCACTTCTTGTCTCCTTGGAAACTTGATACAAAATGACGACTTTATTGGTGAAACATTAGCAATTTATTTTATCTGTTTAAAGGGTGTAGTTTTTCTAAAAATTATAATTTAGTGAAGGTAAGTCAAAAAATTTTTGGAGGTTTTGAACTGACATGATGTACAGTACTCATTTTTGATCAGTAAATATCATATACCACTTAGTCTAAACTATTTAAAGTTATATATTGCTGGAAAGCAAATTTCCTAAGCTTTCAAATGAGACCGGTATTTAGCAACATATCACATTTTTTACGCACTAAATTTACTTTTGTCTACTTACCATTTAAGTTTGTTTGGGGGGGTTTTGAGACCCCTAAAAAATTTGGAAATTCAAAAAAGTAAAAATTATTATTATCGCTTGAAATTTTGTCAAATGCTGCCCCAAAAGAGTAGTTTTCAGACTGTGTTAATGATAAAGGGTTTGGTGTTGTGGTAAAGATGTAATCTCAATTTGATTTTAGCATAGTTGGCACGTGCTGAGAATTTGTCGTCTGCAACTGGGTTGTTGGTCATTTTAACCGTTTTTGGGTATAAAAATCCAAGAATTAGGGAACAAATTATAATACATGTTCCGATGCGTGAGGAAATAAGCGTGATCTTTTGAAAATTTTATGAAAATTGGATGAAAAATAAAGTCACAAATCGATTTTTTATTACACTAATTTTGTAACTCAATTTAAAAAAATTTGAGTTAATAATCGCGGGAGCGAAAGAGTTAAATGTTTTTCTACGCATGTGGACTAAAGTCGCTTCCCGCACTCAAGCGAATATTATATAGAGCGACTTTAATCGCTTCCCGCATTCAAAGGGTTAAAGGAGAGATTTTCCCACTGTCTCCTGCCTTCTTCAAACACGGATTCGTGACTGTTTTAACCTAACATGCACTTTGGGTGTCACTCCCAGCCGCAGCTGTTAAACAAAAATACGTTTTTGGAAAACTACCATACAGCCAATAGAGGATTGACTTTTCCTTGAACACTTAAAATTTCTCTTTCTCCTTACCAACCAACTGCTGTAGTAGTCAATTTTGTTTGGCTATATTAACTAAACTAAGCATGACTATAGTGGTTAACATGAAAACCATTCATCTATGTAGTTTTGGTAATGAACGTCATATGGTTTAGTTCGCAATGATGATTCTATGTCATTAGTTTATTACAGAAGGGTAATTGCAAATGGTTTTAATAAGTATAATTGTCTTGGTCTTGGGAACGTCTTTGAAAATCTACCCAATCTTAGTAATTTCGATACGGACGCGCCAACTGCTGATCAAACTTGCTTTTTGGGCTTGGTATGCGGTTTTGAAGCTCATCTATAAACAAAGCAAAACTTTCAAAAAACAAAATAACTATTCCTATAAATACTTTTTAGGGGATGGAAGGGGGATCGGTGTTCATTCTCCTGAGTGAAAACCTTTTTTAGAGATTAATTTCTTTCTTGTACCTAATGTGCATGTATTTTATCTAGAAATCGATTTTTCCATCAAATTACATCCCTGAACACCACATTCTTACTGTGGTATTAATTATAGCTATAAAGTCCAGACAAAAAATGTGTCCTACGCGTCAGAACCGAAATCACTGTTACCACAGTTACGTTGGAGCAATATCAACAAGAGTCCTTGAAATTTTTTACTCCGAAATCATCGAAAAGGTCTCAATCAATAACACTTGGCAAATTTAATGAATAAAACCTAGTAATGTGCATAGGCCTAGCGTTTGGTTTTCCACGATGGCAAAGTTGAAGGCATTTTAGTTTCCGAACAGAAGTGGAGGCTTTCTATTTTTTTAGAGATCTCCTTTTTGAAAGAGAGGATTTTTCAACTTTTTAAACTTTGTTGGAGAGCTAAAGGCATTTCTGTTCCGAAACAAACATGAAGATCTTTTTTTAAGAAATGAAATCTTTCAGAGTGGCTTTTTTTGCTATATTTAGCTTTAAAACAAGGGGGGAAATTGTTTTGAGATTACTTTTCAAAAACTAAATATATTGCTAGTTTTACAAATTTTTGGAAGTGCTAGGGGTGACAATACTCTGAGGGATGCTGAAAAAAGTTTAGGAGATCTTTAACCCCTTGTTATTACGCCTGTGGTAATGAATAATGCCAATTGTTCAGCCATGATTGTTGAACAAAAGTTCCCATGCGTTAACTATCTTGATAGCTTCGCTTGTCATAGTCCAAGATTCACAACCAGAGAGGAAAACCGATCATACATAACTGTAGCACTAAAACAAACGAAATCTAATCCTGAAACTCAACTTCTTGCTTCGGACTATATATCCCAAGTTTATAAATGCTTCTTTGGCCAGTGCAATTCTTCTTTTTGTTTCAGTAGTGCACCTTGCGTCACTTGAAATAAGTAAACCAAGATATCGAAAATGTTCTGTCTGTTTAATACGGCGAATGCAAATTGCAACTGCAATTTTTTGGACATATCATGAGACAGGAGAATCTGGAGCAAATTTCAATTGCTGGACGTGTCAATGGAAAACGAGCACGGGGTCGTCAAAGGTACAATTATTTGGATCAATTAATAACCTACGCAAAGCTTAATACAAAAGAATTGCTGCATTTTGTCAAAGATAGAAGAAAATGGAAAAACATTTGCATTAATGCCGCCGAGGCGTGGAACAGGTATGGCATTTAATGATGATTGCACGGTGGCAAAAGCTTCAGAATCTTCATGATCTTTCTTGCTCAAATCCTACATTAAAAGCGTTAAATCCAACTCGATGGTCTGGTGGATATGATGCTGTCTATGCTTTGAAGAAGAGATTTTGTGACGTTATGAAATGCTTGGGTTACATAATACTTACCAGCACGAAGCCGAAGGAAAGAGATGAAGCTATGGCAATAAAGAAACAGATAGAAAACTTTGACTTTGTATGCATGCTGGTTGTGCAATGCAAGATTTTGCAGATCGTCAACATTCCATCGAAAGCTATGCAATGTAAAACAGTTGACTTAATTTCTGCGCATAAACTGCTGCAAACTGCTGCTGAAGACATTGTTCAACTCGAAAAGAGTTTTGACGCAGCACTAAACGAAGCTTCCACTATTGCTTCTACATGGGGTTTACCAAGACAGTTTTTAAACAAAAGAGCAAAGGAAACAAAAGCCTACTTTGATGAAATATCCAAAGGAATAACGTGAAGTCATTCTAAGAAGCGATTTTGCGCAACTGTTTTTCTTCCGACGATGGACTTACTTTCCTGCCAACTAATTATTCGCTTTGAAAGAATGAAAGTAATAATGATGTATAGTAATGCAAGAGGCTAGCGATGCACTTAGCAAAACTACAGACAGTGACACTGTTTCGACCTGTCATATCAAATTTTGGAACCAAGTTTTCTATCAAATGCTTCTCGTTTGGATCTTGAGATTATACGTAACTCCGTTGTTTCCTAGCGAAATGCTCTCCATCGAAATGTCGGTTAGAGAAAAGATTGCCCATTTAAAATCTCCAAAAGAAATAGCTTCTTTTTTGATTGTTGAAAATGTATCACTTGCCACAACTTATCATGACGTTTGTGCGGCATACATGATGTATATGACAGTACCTGTAAGAGATGCTACGACAAAGAGGTCTTTTTCTAAACTCAAACTGATCAAAAACTTTCTTCAAGGCTCCATGTCCCAAGAGAGACTTAGCGGTTTTGCTCTGCTATCGATAGAAAATGAACGGGGCAAAAATTTAGATTTTAGAAAAGCTATCCAGCAGTTAGCTAGTGCAAAAGCAAGACGGGAAATTTCAAGTTTCCAACTATCCCAAAAATTTCAAGTTTCTAACCACCCGCAAATAAATAACGGCAGCCTACTTAATTGGCTTCAACTTATTGTGTATTATTAATTTGCATCTTTTGTGGTGATGTCAGTGTACTGTACGTTAATTCTTTTTGGGTTAAACGATTCATCCGCATTGAATAGCACATCTCTATTTTGCTAAAATATCGTTAATAGTGCTCACAAAGCAACTTGCCTCAAAAGTTTGCACATAATTTTTTTTGTCATTATAAAAAGAATTTGCTTTGCGATGTTTATTTGATTAAATTTTTATCTAATAATCAAAAAATTGTTGTTGCAGCCTGCCCCCCACGAAATTCTTGCTATGCCGTTATTTCGATTTAAATACACTGTAATCACAAAAGTTATGCTGAACCGTGCAACCTTGCTGAAATTTTATTCCAATTAAAGCCTCTCATTAGCAGGCGGAGTTTTAATGATTCCTGTGTTGAGAAATGTAGCTCAATTAAATATTAAGTACAGAAAAAATGGGGCTCCATATGTTTGTACCGGAGCCCCACCTGACGAAGTTACGGCCCTGGCTCGTAGCATAGTCAAATAGGATTTCATTGTTATAAAATTATTTTTATCGAAATCACCTTATTAATATCTCCTATAAGAACGTTTAATCGTGTTTGTGCGATGAGTACTTTTTGAAAAAAAACAAAAAACAGATTGTGCAATGAATCGTTACTTGTGACGTCATTTTAGACCTCAAAAAATGAAAGTTTTTGTAATGTGGTGAGTCGGAAGATGGTTTTCCTTTGAGCAAAAAGCTGTTGTCCTCTGTCCAGTAATGCAAATTCTTAAAAATTTATTTTTGATTTTGACGCCATTATCACGTCACCAACCCCTTATCACACTCACCATGGGGTGGTGATCAATCGTGCCAAGTTTGATGCTTGTACCTTTAGCAGTTTCAGATGAGCTAAAACAGACAGACAAACAGACAGAATTGCGCTTTATAGTGTAGATTGCTAAAACTAATCTTCTCCTGGTAGAGACGATACAGAAGATTACGGGTGATGACTGGCTAGAACAAATTAGCAATCGCTGTTTCGACTAAAGTTGAATTTTGTTTCCTATGCGTAAATGAAGGCGTGTTTTCAGAAGCGTTACAAAAGATTGTTAGAAAGATTCGTAGAGAAAAAAATTAAAGAACTGGTGTCAAATTGTGGATTTCCTATTTTGCAATTGCAGTGATACGATTGGTAGCAATTGCAAATATCAGTGTACCGGTAGTTATTAACAAATTGGTGGCAATTGAAAAGCGTAAGGCGTTCAAACTGTATTCCTATTGAAATGTTATTGGAAATTGAGCAGTAACTGCACTTCTTGGCATAACTCACTCTAGACAATTTTAAAGGCAATTTTCTTTAACATACAGTAGATAAATTGGTAAAATACCGAAACTTAAAATAAACACAAAACAGTAGGAAGCCAATGAAAAACCACATTAGAAGAGAAAATAGTTCTCAGCATATTACGATTTTCTAACTTCAAAGGGGTGACCCGAACTTCGACTTTTGTTATCGCTATTTCTAGTTTTTGCTTTATAATTTTCCTCATTGATTTTGTTTCATTAAAAACACCCATAAATGAAAAATTTTTATTAAAATTACTAATGAACTCGTCCGTAAAGGCAGAAAAATCTAGTGTAAAATTAAAATATTTTTTGATACAAAACCGTAAAATATGTGCTATTACGTATTTTGCTTCAAAAACCAAACACTAATGCTTTACTGTGTCAATGTTGTCTACAGCGTAAAAAACATATGTAAAATATCTGTTTTAATAAATTTATTCATAAATAATGGATTGGAAACAATTTTATGCAGCCTTGCAATTTTACAAAGCCACAAAAATAAACTACAAAGTATTCTTAGTACGGAAATGCAACTGATGAACTTGGCCGTGAATCGTAAGATATGGCTGGTCAATTAAAACGTAAAAAATTCATGTTGTAGTTTCGTCAGTTTACAAGCATTGTGATGCGGTTGCGAATTTCATTGTCGTCTATGTTTACGTAATAGCTGGTGATTGTAACTAGAGTGCAAATGACAACAAACATCAGGGACCTGAAAAATGAACATTCAAAGTGATTAAAGAACCAATAAAAGCAAATGTGAAGTACATTTGCGCAACAAGTCACGTGTCACACAAGACAAACCAACAGTGAAATATTTTTTGTTCTGATGCCCGGTCAACAACCTGCAGGTTGCAGATGTACAATTACCCAAAACACATTTCTACGGAGCCAAACGATACTGGTATAAAACCTAAAAGGATTTAAGCAAACCCTCACTGCTCACTGTTATACGTAATGTGAAAACAGATTGGATATTTTTCACTTGTTTTAGATATTTTTTTATTTGTAATAACAGCACATATGCTTCACTCACATCCTGGCACGTTTTGAGGCCAATTGCATACAGAAAGTTTTGGATCAAAAACTGTCCCTTTCGCGCAATCCATTGTGTACAGAATACCTGAAAAAGAGTTTATTACAATCGTAAGTGCTTGTATAAAATCTAGCGGTGCGTATTCAATTTGTGATATTCAGGAGGGGCAGAACAGGGACTCCTACGGATTTGACTTGTTAAAAATCCCATTCTTTGGCAATTGCATCTCTCAAGAATTCGGCACTTTTTAAAACTTTTTATTACATCTCTAGCTATGTGGTCGTTTAATGACTGGGAAAACAAAGGCGATTAATTACAATAAGCAAAGACCCTATTTGAAAGGGTCACCCGAACGTGTTAGTGTTTTACGAGATAAATTTAGAATTATCAAAAAAGCGTGTTGAAATCCACATCAAAGAAGCCGTTGTATTGAAGTTACTTTTTTCAATTCGTAGAAAAAAAAGCATCAATCTTTGTTAAGTCTCGTATATCATCTTACCTGCACCACACTGGTAGAAATGATAGCAATCATTGGGCTTTTCGAAAGGTTCTGTGCTCAAAGGTTCACCGTTGGGTCCTTTGCATGATGGCTCTAAAATGAATAATAAAAGCACGATCAAAACTAAATAATTGGTTGATCGAACACAGTAAAATTGCTAACAAACTGCAAATCACAACAGCCAATCACAAAAATTATCATTTTCACGTTGCAAACAATTTTCCCAAGAGAATCCATACAATTGATCTCAACGTTGAAAGCGACCACAAGTAGTAAAGCAACTTGTAAATCAATTGCATGGTAAGTTAGCAGCATTACGTATATAGTGGAAACGGGGGATGGGGCGGAGGGAGAAAACATGACAAAATGTGATTTTAGAAATTTGTACGTTTCTGACCACTCAATGCTTTCTTTTGGAAGTCATGTTTTCAATTTTATGTCAACCCCTCGAAACCACTACTCAAACGATTTTGCTAAAATCTATTTTATAGCACGTAAGAAAATTCATTTATTATTGTGGGACAATTCATTTGTATACAATCTTTTTCAATAACAAGTTGGTGAGTTGTCAAAATTTCAAAATTTTCACTGCCAATTTGTTGCTTTATTTTGGTTGTGACGAATACTCCAGTCGGTTTATCTGCCAGGTAATGGCAAACGGGTAGTAGCCACGAAGGGGGCAAGGTAGAGGTATTTCGAACTGGCGTATTGGTCATTACCAAAAGCATAGAATTTCGACTCATATTTTAACCAAAATAAATCACTTTAGCTTTTGACGATGATCACATGGATTACAAGCAAAACAAAAGATGAAAAATTGGAAAAAGTAGACGAGAAAAATGAAATATACATGTATAACGAAAAAAACAAATGTAATGAACACTGTCATTAGAATTAGCGGTGCAGTTTTCAAAGCAAGAAAATATTTTTTTGTAATTCAAACACGCAAATCCATGTGTTTGTTTAGAATTTAAGCAGCGTAATCCTTCTTCTGTGTTGCATATCTGAAACACAAAAGCGCAAAGTGCAAGAACTTTTCGCAAGACATGAAACAAACACATTTATTAGAAAACAAGTAAATTACCCGCATTAAACTAGTTTTGCCCTTATTTGTTCATGTCCCTTGAAATAATATAAACAGACAGCTTGGCCTGACTAAATATTAATACATAATAACAGTGACGTATGAAAGGGGCTCCTATGCAGGAAAGCGCTAAGGAAAACTCCGGAAAACGTTAAGTGTCTCAGGAAACCTTAAGTGTCATTTTCAGCCAATGAGCTGGTAACAGTAACAAATTAAGCTCCCCGATATAGCTCCAAGCATATTGATCTCCAAAACAAAAAGGTCTTCACAGCGACTGTCCCGTGAAATTTTCAAAAAGGCATTTTCACGTCTTCCTCAACAAATTTCCACAAACGCCTCAGCATAATAATGAAGACTACCGTAAAACCTCTATTTGAGCGCCACCTCTATTTGAACGCCACCTCTAATAGAACACCACTATGGGGGAAGGGTTGAAAAATAGAGCGCCATGGCGGTGAAATAGAGGTTTTACGGTAAATAAAAATTGTCGCGGTTTACAGCGTCCGGTTTTGCTTCCGTTCCGGTTTTGAGTCGGCTTTCTAAAAGGTTGCAATAGATGCGACATATGACGTGAGTACGAAAAGGATAAAAAACCAAAATCAAGCAAAAATGGAATAAACGTAAATGCAGGTTTTGACTTCAATAAGATTTGCCTCACCAATTTTTCTCCAGTAAATTTCCAATCCAAACCTCTTTGTTCACATGCACATTCAACGCTGTTTATACCGGAACTAGGTGACTGGCAAATGGTGCCACATGTTTTTTCAATTTCGGTAATAGTTTCAAAATAACCAAACAGCAAGAAGGGCGTAGGATGGTTGGTGTTGAACCAGTACGTCCAATCAGCTTCACAGTAATGATTGATGTCGCCTAAAATTTTATAAAAGTCAGCTCTATACCTCATGAGCAATTGGTAATCGTATTTTACCGAAGCAACTTCGACACTAAAAATTTATATTTCTAATAGGCACTTGCAAAGCAAAGCCATGTTACCAAAACACTAACAAGTACCGATTATTCACTGCCAATGATTTTTAGACATATGCATTTTGGGGCAATTGAATAACAACTGATATTATAATTGTTAACTATTTAAGAAAAATTAAATCTTATTCTCCCTGTTGAATTGAAAGATCACAAAACATTTACAAAATAATTTACACACAGCAATAGGATTTATACAACAAAGATTTTAAATTAAATGTTAAACGTGAGGCTGACATTTCGACCGTTACTTCTAGGTCATCATATTTATAAGGTGAAACTATACTGCTTGATATGTTTTTGTATTTTATTGCAGTTTTATGGTTGCTGCCCAGATAAAACGTGTGTATCATAACGGTCGAAACGTCAGCTTCATGCCAAACTTCATATTTTGTAACTCGTTTTTAACAAAATTACTTGCTATTTCCAACATTCCTGAGTATCAAATTAAACTTAATAGTCTGATTTGGTTTCTTTGTCAATCATACAACAACGAATGAAAACAATTGCAATTGCTACTTTTGGTATCAAGCAAATAAAGAAATTAAAAGTCACAGTTTGAAAAGTAACAGGATAGATACAAGTATGCATTTGATTGCAAACAAACAAAACCTGAGCAAATTAAACGCAACAATATCGAAGTAAAATCAATAATAGTCTATGTTTTGAAATAACTGGAGGCATGCAGTCCAATTTCTACTAGTTTTGTTAGTCGGGAGCGTGCTCGAGTGAGTTGCAACGTTGTTCATGAAAACAGTGATCGTGAGTTCGAACTTTACGATGGCTATATTGTGCTGCGCATGGTAAAGGCACTCTATGGCCACTTCCTGAGCTTGTTTACACTGGTTTTGTTACAAATGCACTGTACCAGCAGCAGTGGCAACTAGGATGTTCAAGCATAACTGGTAAAAGTGTTACCGTCACTGGGAGATAAAAATATATCATAAGACACAAATGCTTCAAAGCAAAAATCGGGAGGGTGAAACAAAACTCTAAAAATGTTCAAAACGCTATTTTTTTAGAGAATGATTGGCATCACAAACACCTACAAATCTATTTTTCAAGATAGCTCAAGATAGATCTTGAGAAACAAGTTTTTCAAGATAATTTATGAGTATTACCATCAAAAACGTATTTAGGAAATAGTTTTCAGGAATAGCGGTAACCAAGCAGAATAAAGTCTCTAAAAACTAGAGGCCATCAGCTCCCGAAAAGATATGCACTTTTAAAAAGTAACTTTTCACACGTTTTGCGTGTAAACTAAATTTTTGTTACTTCTCTTTTTTTCTTCTTTTCCTTCGCTATCTATTCGATTAAAAACAATTTTGTTTACGATTACACAAGTTGCAAGCATGCAAATTATTTTAGCACAAATACCAAAAAAAATTACTGTGACTAAGTCCTTGATTTGGTCGATTTATTAACTTACTAAATTGCTCGAGTTTCTTTTAGAATCTTTCGACTTTCAGGCTTTTTCGTTGCTTGTTGAGTTGACAAGGCATCAGTTAGAAAAGTAGAAACAAAACGTTTTTTCAAAAAACGATAACGTTGCGAAAAAACAAAACAAATACCGGTATCCTAACTACAAATTTATTTTGAGCACCAGTTTCGGACCTAGGGCTTGCATCTTTGTCTGCTTGAATCATGCAGACTAGAGCACTTTTTCGAGTTCCTATAATGATCGTCTAAATTTGTTATTAATTCAACAAAATTTCAAGCTCTTGATCTAAAGCGAGCGCTCAAGTAGATATGTAGTCAAGTTAAGGATGACATTACTAAAAGCATTTAACCACCAAATGAGAACTTACTGCACAAACAAACACTACGAAACAAAACTGAATAACATTAAATTAATAAACATAGGCTATCACTTGAACGATAATATAGATCAGGGAGGGTCAAACTCCGGCTCTTTAAACGTTTGAGTGTGGCTCCTTTTAAGTCTTGTCATTTTTATTAACAGTGGTGTAGATCAGGATTGGGACACCTGCAGCTCGCGACGTTTAATTTTGTGGCCAGCCGAAGGACGCAAGATAAGAACTGTGGCCCGAGATTGATGTCATTTCACACTTTGAAAATATTGATCAGCACACAAAAAGGCGTTTACCTTCATTTTAGATAAAAAAAAGTGTCAATTCAGACTTTGAGAACAATGATCGAAAATGTTGTCGGTCCATGAGGGTAAAATTCAATGTAGCTCTTTTAAATTTGGGTTTTATTGTATGTGGCCTTTGCGGAAGGGTTTTCGAAGTTTTTCAAAGGAAGGCCACGTTGTTAAAATTGTAAAGTTTCTGGGGCCAAGATTCTGAATTATTTATAATAATTTGGAGTAAAGATAGATTGTTTCAGCCCTTCGATATTGTAGTAAGCTGCACAAAAAAGGGTTATTATCCCAATTTGGAATAAATGAGGGGAATTCAGTCTTCAACACGGTGTACAAGAGCGGAGTGCAACCAGCGACATGAAATCTTGTGGCCAGCGGAAAGGATTACAAATGTAGTGATGAAGAATTTGTGTTCACCCAAATTGATGGTAAAGAACTTTTTATTTTTTGGAGATCAGTACCGTTAAAGCAACATTATATCAACTTTTTTTAATTTGACGTGTGTAGAAGTTCTTCACCACCTCTTAGGGTGAACACAATTTTGACAGGCCCGGTGAATATTCAAGAAGTCAGAAATCTACTCGCCAGCAAAAAAAGTTGCACATCCCTGCTTTGTGCAATATTCTCACGCCAATCGATCTAGCGCGCACTTGTTGCTAAACGACAATACATTGGTTTTATAGATATGAAGAGAAGCTCGACGGGCCGTACTTCGGAAACCCTCGTTCTAGCTTGAAACAAGTTTGGCCACTCCTGATATACAATAGATCAATACCGCTAAGCATACATTACACAGCAAATGAAAAAAAAGACAAAACAATGCACAGCGTTGGTGTTTACTAGCGCTATTATAAACAGATATGATTGCTCTTTTGACAATTTTGTTCGCAAACTTAATATTTCGCTCCCCTTTAGTAACCTAGACGTTTCCTCAGAATACGAGAGATGTTGTTAAGGTGAGCGAAACGTCAACTCTACAAAACAAAATTGTCGAAAAAGCGATTATTTCTGTTAATGATATCAAATATACTCGACAAACGAAAAATGCCTGCTATATTCAGTTTACCACCGTTTCAGTTTTCTGTGGGCAAAAAGAAAAAACGGTGCAATAGAATCATAAGATATTGTATGAAAACAATATAAGTCCTAAGCAACAACTAAATCTTATTTACCACTACTTCCGCCAGTTCCTCCTCCTCCGCCGCATCCAGGCACGTTGTAGGGCCAATCACACACACCAATTGCCGGATTAAAAGCTGTTCCTGGTGCACATGGCATTATGTGAAGATATCCATTTGAACACTATAACAAATATCAAATTTATTGTTTTTACATTCAAGATTATATCACATATTTCAAAACCATTCGACTAACTTGATAGAAGTGGTCGCAATCGCCTGGTTTTTCGAATGGATCACTGCTGATTGGATATCCAGTTGCATTCAAACATTTGGCTGCAAGCAATATAATCCATTTTATTTATTTGAGCATCGCTGCCGAGTATACAATGTAAAACTTGATATAGGCCAGAACATTGTGTAGGCCTCAGGAAGGCCCATTACAATTTGCACTGCTGAACAAACCAGACAAAAAAGAAAACCCAAACATCAAAACAAACAAACACTGGCGCGAGAAAAGCAGTCCGGCTCAAAACTGACGGATCAGTAAGCCAAAGCCAGAGCACCGTCATTAGGAACCAAACCAACGAATCCCGAATTCCACACCATCAGTCGACATGAAACAGGCTTATGAAGTCCACAAAATCCAGGTGTTCTTATACGGACAAACCTTACAAATCCAGAGTACTATACAATCAATCAACATCAGATAGAATTACCACAAATCTAAAAGTTTTCTCTTCGGGAAAAAAACTCATAAATTACCAGTCGTACACCTTCACTCCATTAGTCAACTTAGCTACGAAGCCAACAAATTCCAAATGTTCCTTCCAGGGACTAAACTCGTGAATTTCGAGTCTTACATCCAGGGCTGTTTAGAGAACAGTCCGGGCCCGGTACCAACATTAATACTGGGCTCCCTTTAACAAGAATCTGGTAAACTGGATTTGTTGGGTTTTATCCAATTACAAATGGATGAGTATTTGGCATAATTTCTCAGAAATATCCTTTTTTTCTGCATTTTTTTTACTTTTCTAGCTCCACTCTGATACAAATAAGACATTGCTGTCTGGTTATTTTATTATTTAAATAATCAAATTTCTATATTTGGAGCAATAAATCAAGCACAGTTATAATACTATGTCTATGAAATAATATAAGACTAAAAGTAAGTCAAAAAACAAAATGAGAATAACATGCAATTCATTATTATCAGTCACCAGTAGTCGGTAAATAAAAAGGAATCTTCTTGTTTAATAAAGGTAACAAAACATAGCTGAATTGATGTGAAATGATTTTGTAAAATCTGACTATAAACAAATTGATTGATCCACATGAGAAATCTGGGTTTAAGTTTTAGGGGTTTGGGGCCAAAAGCTATGTTATGTTTAGGAAGATATATGCTTTAGGAGTTACAGGAACCATATTTTATGTTTCTGGCCACGGGGCGAGAAAGTATTCGGGCGGGGGGCTTGAGTCTTTTTAACAAGAAGTATTTGAGCAAACATTTGTGGCCAAAATGAAGAAAACATTAATCATCATGTTACAAAAATTATTGTATAGGTTATGCATTTGTTAATAGAAACAATAGAAAGCTTATGATTGATTTATTGTTAACATTGCCTGCGACGTTTTCAAAAATCCGAGCACCTAAAAATTTTCTGGCCCGGTGCCAAAGGTGCCCCTGGACCCCCTGGTGAACACTCCTACCGACATCCTCATCTGCTATCAGATACAACATCCGAATCCAGAACGTTGTGGTCAATGACTAAATCTGTGAATTCCGAGTTCCACACGATCAGTCGATATCAAGTACTGAACTTGAAAATCTAAAGTATTCCAGTAATGGACTAAATCTACTAATTTAGAGTTCTACACCATCAGTCAACGTCAAATACAGAAACACATCAATCCCAAGCCTTCACGTCCATTACGATACCAGAAAATTCAGAGTCACAAAACATCGGTAGAAAACAAGCACAAAACATGCAAATTGCAAGCACTTCCGTCAGGCACAAAATCTCATAAACACCAGTCCATAGCGTTGCCCTAGATCATGTTTACACGTATATCTATCGATGAGTCGTTTTTTACCACCCACTGGAAGAATGATTGCCGGTTAAAAAACCAGTAAACAACCCAATGCTAACTTAAATTATCCTAGATAAATTAAATTTTGCAAATTCCAACTGTTTGAAGAGTAGGAGCTCCGTGGCCCAGCCTAAGACTTGAGACAAGATAAAACTAGCTTCCTTTATCGTTCTTCACTTTTGTGATTTGGGTCAACATGTTGTCGCCACGTATAGTCTTGCACATGATACATGCAAGGCCAACGAATTAGCGTATTTTGTTTTGCGTGTAACCCTACACCTTAAAACTCGCTCTTTATCCAGCATTAGCTCAGAAATATTCCTACCGAAAAAGCTGAAGCAAAAATACTAGACCGTTATACAACGCATAAATGCTCCAACAACGACACCATATTGTTATACAGTTTGATAATCCATAACAAATCGAATCCAAATTTGACCTAGCACTTAAAATCAAGCAATAGCAATTACTTCTTCATTAGAATTTATAATTGTCTAAAGTGCAGAATAAAAGCAATCGTATTAATCAACCCTGTAGAATGATTCGTAATTAAAAACCTACAATCAGGCGCCCCAGAAACCAACAGTGGAATATGTTATTATAATATGATTTGGCCTACTTACGGTCAAATGGCGGTGGTGTTATTTTTTCTGTCGTGGTCGTTGTTGCTGATTCTGTGGTTGTTGTTCCGCCGCATCCAGGCACGTTGTAGGGCCAATCACACACACCAATCGCCGGATTGAAAACGGTTCCGGGTGCACATGGCATTGTGTGAAGATATCCATTTGAACACTATACAAATATCGAATTTATTGTTTATATATTCAAGATTATATCACATATTTCAAAACCATTCAACTAACCTGATAGAAGTGGTCGCAATCGCCTGGTTTTTCGAATGGATCGCCACTGATTGGATATCCAGTTGCATTCAAACATTCAACTACAAACAACATAATGCTTAGTCAAGTTATTTTGCATAACTTTGAATTTACAATAGCTAACTTTCCATAAACCAAAGAGTCTTTGAAATCAAATCTAAGTGGAGTTTTCCCATGCTCGGTCATGATGTTAATTAGCCTTTATCTATTGGTTTACTCCTCCACGACCAGCATCATCATTTTATCACTGCAGAATGGTTTTCACATATTAAAGACCCCTCTGACAATAATGATGTTTTTTCTTTGTCGTTCCTGTATCAGAAATACTAATAATGGAACGACAGAGAATAAGCTACCAGACAAAGAATGATCCAATACTAACACCATGTCGTGCATAACAGAGTAGGCGGAAAATTTCGGCTGGAAATATCAACAAACACATAAAATCAAGCAATAAAAGTTGATACTTTAACAAGATTGATATGCTGTACTTCAAAAAATTGGGGTAGACACAGGCCAATTGGTTGTACACAAATCGATGTCGCCGGATGATTTTTAAATAAAGCGTGGAATCAGTCGCTCATGTCATCAAGAGTAGAATGTGTTGTTATAAGATTAAATTATTAGCCGACTCTGCCGGTGTCGCCTGCTGGGTCCTCATCAGTAGTGTCACGCTTAAGAAAATCGGTTTAACCCGATGCATCGGTTTCACCCAAGGGTAGTTGTGTGAGAAGAACAAAAAGTTAACGCTTTTTCTGCACATACAATTCTCGTTGCGAAATCAAGTGCACTTCAAAATGCGATTGAGTTCGAAATATTATGGACAGAATAGACATAGTCGTTATTGCAATCATACCGTTGTTTCTATTGTTTTAGATAAGTAGAGAACGGTGACACTATTTAAGTGAAACTGGGGCGATGGCGGCACCAAAGTAGCGATTGTTTTCAAAAGTACAAAAATTAGGTATTGTATTATTAATGCGCTTTTTTTCGTAATTAAATTTTCGACTTCAAAGTCCTGGCTACGCCTTTTGTCTATGTACTCTGTTTATTGCTCACGCGTGTCAAAGAGCGTCTTAAATTTCCCTTAGTGTGGAAGTATGCAAAAACATTTATGCTATTAGGGTGTTTTGCAGCAAAATAGCAGAAATGTCTTCCATAAGGTGCGATGTCACACAGGGACGTTGTTTTCGTTGGATTTCTCATTAAACTTTCTCTAGTCCCCGCTAGCTCCGTCTTATGTTCCATATTCATTTTTTCCCTGCGTAGGCGTACCCAGGCTAGTTAAAAGGACTTTGCTTATCCTCCAATTTTTGGCTTTGATCCCGATAGCTTTATGAGGCTATCACCAAGCAAAATAAAAAAAATGTTTCTTGTAAGTATGGTGCAATTATATCCCGGCAGAGCTTACCATCAGCAATGCCTAGTTTATAAGTGTTAGTTCAAGCAGCTGCTCCGGCTTCACCGCACAAACGTTTGTGAAAATAGTAACAAATAGTTGCTGTAAATGGAGGCTATAGCTCCTGTACACGTGATGGTGATCATCTTATCAAGAGTGATAATGCTTACAAAAACAAGTATCGCTTCACAAACTATCATTCGTAATGTCAAAACGTGTAGGAGAGACGAACACAGTCAAAAATGATGGTGGTGCTCAAATGATGGTAGTTTTAACAATCACAGAAATTTTACGATTTTACGATTTGGTGCGGCCCCGTTCGTCTTTATATTTTTGATATTAAGTTTTTTGGCTGCACTATTTGCTTTGTTTCAAGCATGTAGCGACAAAAGCGGCTATGCTTTTCCCAAGATCATTCATCATTATCAAGTAGGCGCCCATCAATCTAAGTTATTTTCAAACAAAATATTCTCTCTAAATTCGGTTTTGCAAGTTGATCGGTCTATGGTTTTATTTGATTTTTAGTTAAATTTGGGATTTTATTGCATTTAAACTTGCCCCCTAATACCGAGCTTCCCGCTTTTGAATGAAGATTAGTCTAACGTAAGATACAAACAGCCTATCGATTACAAGTATTCATATTTTGAGAAAATGAAGAAAACAAAATCTGCAATTAATGATCTGTAAAGGGGTGGGACTGGCTTTCGTTTGTGCAAACAACTGTTTTCCTTTGTGAAGAAACGGAAACAAATGTCTTTCTCCATACGCGATGAGAATTTACACAGGAAAATGTTTTTGTTATCCCCAAAACGTTTCTGGAGTTTCTGGCTAGAGCGGATAGCCTTTTCTGTATATTTTAGTCCCAACGAAAGTTTAATATATTGCTAGCACCCTGTGGTTACGATCGATAGAGAGCGTTTTATAAGCGAGAAACAAAACAACAATGCGAGTCCTAAGGGCGCAAGGCTTCCGAAGGAAGCAATGCTATTGAGAGATATATTCAAATTTACAAAGCCATCGCTGGACGCGTTTCGTCCTTTTGAACTCATCAGCGGGGCTTGCCAAGGACCAAGAGGTTCCCCCAATAGCAATAACCTTGACTTTTACAAAATAAAATAACACAAAGCACAAGACTAACGTGTGAGTTATCTGTCTCGAATGAACGCCTTTTTTATGGAATACATCTTATTTATATCTCTCAAAAAAGTTTTAACCGCGTTTCTATGATCAGTATTTCCTGAGAAATTAATGACTACAGATTGTGAAATCCAGTGATGATTGTGAGGTCATCTTAACCCCCAACAGAACAAACTTTTTTCCAGATAGCAAGTTGAAGACTTGTGTTTGCTGTACAAATAACCGTTTTTCTCCGTCAAAAAATATGTTGGTTTTTATGAAATTATTTTTGTTATGACGCCATGATGATGTCACCAATCTCCTTATGAAGCTCGCCCCAAAACAATGATCAATCGTGCTTAGTTTGTTCCTCGTATGCTGAGTAGTTTCAGAAAATTTAACGCCCACATACATGCGCACGTACACAGCTACAGACAAAATCGCGATTTTTAAATAGGATTTTGCTTATTTGTTGTTAAATTAAATATGGTTTACTTACTATCAAATATCGGTGGTGTTATTTTTTCTGTTGTGGTCGTTGTTGTTGATTCTGTGGTTGTTGTTCCGCCGCATCCAGGCACGTTGTAAGGATGATCACACACACCAATCGCCGGATTGAAAACGGTTCCGGGTGCACATGGCATTATGTGAAGATATCCATTTGAACACTGCAACAAATATCGAATTTATTGTTTATATTCAAGATTATATCACATATTTCAAAACCATTCAACTAACCTGATAGAAGTGGTCGCAATCGCCTGGTTTTTCGAATGGATCACCACTGATTGGATATCCAGTTGCATTCAAACATTCAGCTGTAAGTAATATAATTCATCTTATTTATTTGGGCATCGCTGCCGAGTATACAATGTGAAACTTGATACAGGCCAGAACATTGTGTAGGCCTTGGGAAGGCCCATTACAACTTGCACTGCTGAACAAACCAGGAAAAAAAGAGAGCGAAAACATAAAATACACAAATTGTGGCGCGAGAAAAGCAGTCCGGCTCAAAACTGATGGACCACTGAACTAAAGCCAAAGCACCGTCATGAGGAACCAAACTAACGAACCCTGAGCTCCAAATGCTAAAGTTTTCTGGTCAAGAAGAAAACTCGCCAATTCCCAGTTCTACACCATCACTCGATCATTCAACTTTTTAGATACGAAATCAACAAATTTCAAATGTTCCTACCAGGGACTAAACTTGTGAATTTCGAGACCTACAATATCATTAGTCATCAGATACAAAACATACGACGTGAATTCCGAGTTCAGAGTCAAAACTGTTTATTGATTAGTCTTTTACAACTCACTGTACAAATAGTTGCCATTTGAAGAACGAGTACACAACACAATGCTAACTTAAATCATACTACGTAAATTAAACTTTACAAACACCTACTGTTTGAAGAGTAAGAGCTCCTTGTCCAAGCCTTGAATTTGAGACAAGATTATAGCTGGCTTACGTTAACATTTTAATGTTTCGTGATTTCGCTCAATATGTTATCGCCACGTGTAGGCTTCCACATGAGAGTGCAAAGCCAATAAATCAGCATATTTCGCGTTGCGTGTAACCCTACACCTTAAAACTTGCTCTTTAACAAATACCAGCCCAGAAACACCGAGAGAGGTAAGGAAAACATATCAGACCGTTATGATAGGTCGAAACAGTGCACTGAAGAGACCGTTATACAATATACAAATGTTTCAACAGCGACACCATATCGTTATACAATTTGATAATCCATAACAAATCGAATCCAAATTTGAACTAGCACTTAAAATCAAGCAATAGCAATTACTTCTTTATTAGGATTCATTATTCTCAAAAGTGCGGGATAACAGCAATCGTATTAATCAACGCCTTAGAATGATTCGTAAACAAAACCTACAATCAGGCGTCCCAGAAATCAACAGTGGAATATGTTATCATAATATGATTTGGCCTACTTACGGTCAAATGGCGGTGGTGTTATTTTTTCTGTCGTGGTCGTTGTTGTTGATTCTGTGGCTGTTGTTCCGCCGCATCCAGGCACGTTGTAAGGCCAATCACACACACCAATCGCCGGATTGAAAACGGTTCCGGGTGCACATGGCATTGTGTGAAGATATCCATTTGAACACTATAACAAATATCGAATTTATTGTTTATATATTCAAGATTATATCACATATTTCAAAACCATTCAACTAACCTGATAGAAGTGGTCGCAATCGCCTGGTTTTTCGAATGGATCGCCGCTGATTGGATATCCAGTTGCATTCAAACATTCAGCTGCAAACAGTAAATTACTGAGTCAATATATTCTGGCTTAAATGATTTTGATTTGACGACTGGTAACTATTAAATAAAAATGCAATTCTTGAAGTATAATCTAGACTACGTGTTTCGATCTTTTGTCATGATTATGTTGCTGCACGCAGCCACGATCTGCATCAGCACCTTAACCTATTGCCAGGTGGAGACTTGTGCGTGTCAGTGATTCCTCAGGGAACAACAGTCCAGAAATACTCATATCAGCACAGCTGAAGAAAAAATACCAGACCAAGAATTATCCAACACTGACACCATATCGTTATACAATTTGATAATCCATAACAAATCGAATCCAAATTTGAACTAGCACTTAAAATCAAGCAATAGCAATTACTTCTTTATTAGGATTTATTATTCTCAAAAGTGCGGGATAACAGCAATCGTATTAATCAACGCCTTAGAATGATTCGTAAACAAAACCTACAATCAGGCGTCCCAGAAATCAACAGTGGAATATGTTATCATAATATGATTTGGCCTACTTACGGTCAAATGGCGGTGGTGTTATTTTTTCTGTCGTGGTCGTTGTTGTTGATTCTGTGGTTGTTGTTCCGCCGCATCCAGGCACGTTGTAAGGCCAATCACACACACCAATCGCCGGATTGAAAACGGTTCCGGGTGCACATGGCATTGTGTGAAGATATCCATTTGAACACTATACAAATATCGAATGTATTGTTTATATATTCAAGATTATATCACATATTTCAAACCATTCAACTAACCTGATAGAAGTGGTCGCAATCGCCTGGTTTTTCGAATGGATCGCCACTGATTGGATATCCAGTTGCATTCAAACATTCAGCTGCAAACAGTAAATTACTGAGTCAATATATTTTAGCCGAAATGATTTTGATTTGTAAAAGGAAATGCAATTCTTGAAGTATAATCTAGACTACGTGTTTCGATCTTTTGTCATGATTATGTTGCTGCACGCAGCCACAATCTGCATCAGCACCTTAACCTATTGCCAGGTGGAGACTTGTGCGTGTCAGTGATTCCTCAGGGAACAACAGTCCAGAAATACTCATATCAGCACAGCTGAAGAAAAAATACCAGACCAAGAATTATCCAACACTGACACCATATCGTTATACAATTTGATAATCCATAACAAATCGAATCCAAATTTGAACTAGCACTTAAAATCAAGCAATAGCAATTACTTCTTTATTAGGATTCATTATTCTCAAAAGTGCGGGATAACAGCAATCGTATTAATCAACGCCTTAGAATGATTCGTAAACAAAACCTACAATCAGGCTTCCCAGAAATCAACAGTGGAATATGTTATCATAATATGATTTGGCCTACTTACGGTCAAATGGCGGTGGTGTTAGTTTTTCTGTCGTGGTCGTTGTTGTTGATTCTGTGGTTGTTGTTCCGCCGCATCCAGGCACGTTGTAAGGATGATCACACACACCAATCGCCGGATTGAAAACGGTTCCGGGTGCACATGGCATTGTGTGAAGATATCCATTTGAACACTATACAAATATCGAATGTATTGTTTATATATTCAAGATTATATCACATATTTCAAAACCATTCAACTAACCTGATAGAAGTGGTCGCAATCGCCTGGTTTTTCGAATGGATCGCCGCTGATTGGATATCCAGTTGCATTCAAACATTCAGCTGCAAACAGTAAATTACTGAGTCAATATATTCTGGCTTAAATGATTTTGATTTGACGACTGGTAACTATTAAATAAAAATGCAATTCTTGAAGTATAATCTAGACTACGTGTTTCGATCTTTTGTCATGATTATGTTGCTGCACGCAGCCACGATCTGCATCAGCACCTTAACCTATTGCCAGGTGGAGACTTGTGCGTGTCAGTGATTCCTCAGGGAACAACAGTCCAGAAATACTCATATCAGCACAGCTGAAGAAAAAATACCAGACCAAGAATTATCCAACACTGACACCATATCGTTATACAATTTGATAATCCATAACAAATCGAATCCAAATTTGACCTAGCACTTAAAATCAAGCAATAGCAATTACTTCTTTATTAGGATTCATTATTCTCAAAAGTGCGGGATAACAGCAATCGTATTAATCAACGCCTTAGAATGATTCGTAAACAAAACCTACAATCAGGCGCCCCAGAAATCAACAGTGGAATATGTTATCATAATATGATTTGGCCTACTTACGGTCAAATGGCGGTGGTGTTAGTTTTTCTGTCGTGGTCGTTGTTGTTGATTCTGTGGTTGTTGTTCCGCCGCATCCAGGCACGTTGTAAGGCCAATCACACACACCAATCGCCGGATTGAAAACGGTTCCGGGTGCACATGGCATTGTGTGAAGATATCCATTTGAACACTATACAAATATCGAATTTATTGTTTATATATTCAAGATTATATCACATATTTCAAAACCATTCAACTAACCTGATAGAAGTGGTCGCAATCGCCTGGTTTTTCGAATGGATCGCCGCTGATTGGATATCCAGTTGCATTCAAACATTCAGCTGCAAACAGTAAATTACTGAGTCAATATATTCTGGCTTAAATGATTTTGATTTGACGACTGGTAACTATTAAATAAAAATGCAATTCTTGAAGTATAATCTAGACTACGTGTTTCGATCTTTTGTCATGATTATGTTGCTGCACGCAGCCACGATCTGCATCAGCACCTTAACCTATTGCCAGGTGGAGACTTGTGCGTGTCAGTGATTCCTCAGGGAACAACAGTCCAGAAATACTCATATCAGCACAGCTGAAGAAAAAATACCAGACCAAGAATTATCCAACACTGACACCATATCGTTATACAATTTGATAATCCATAACAAATCGAATCCAAATTTGAACTAGCACTTAAAATCAAGCAATAGCAATTACTTCTTTATTAGGATTCATTATTCTCAAAAGTGCGGGATAACAGCAATCGTATTAATCAACGCCTTAGAATGATTCGTAAACAAAACCTACAATCAGGCGTCCCAGAAATCAACAGTGGAATATGTTATCATAATATGATTTGGCCTACTTACGGTCAAATGGCGGTGGTGTTAGTTTTTCTGTCGTGGTCGTTGTTGTTGATTCTGTGGTTGTTGTTCCGCCGCATCCAGGCACGTTGTAAGGATGATCACACACACCAATCGCCGGATTGAAAACGGTTCCGGGTGCACATGGCATTGTGTGAAGATATCCATTTGAACACTATACAAATATCGAATGTATTGTTTATATATTCAAGATTATATCACATATTTCAAACCATTCAACTAACCTGATAGAAGTGGTCGCAATCGCCTGGTTTTTCGAATGGATCGCCACTGATTGGATATCCAGTTGCATTCAAACATTCAGCTGCAAACAGTAAATTACTGAGTCAATATATTTTAGCCGAAATGATTTTGATTTGTAAAAGGAAATGCAATTCTTGAAGTATAATCTAGACTACGTGTTTCGATCTTTTGTCATGATTATGTTGCTGCACGCAGCCACAATCTGCATCAGCACCTTAACCTATTGCCAGGTGGAGACTTGTGCGTGTCAGTGATTCCTCAGGGAACAACAGTCCAGAAATACTCATACCAGCACAGCTGAAGAAAAAATACCAGACCAAGAATTATCCAACACCGACACCATATCGTTATACAATTTGATAATCCATAACAAATCGAATCCAAATTTGAACTAGCACTTAAAATCAAGCAATAGCAATTACTTCTTTATTAGGATTCATTATTCTCAAAAGTGCGGGATAACAGCAATCGTATTAATCAACGCCTTAGAATGATTCGTAAACAAAACCTACAATCAGGCGTCCCAGAAATCAACAGTGGAATATGTTATCATAATATGATTTGGCCTACTTACGGTCAAATGGCGGTGGTGTTATTTTTTCTGTCGTGGTCGTTGTTGTTGATTCTGTGGTTGTTGTTCCGCCGCATCCAGGCACGTTGTAAGGATGATCACACACACCAATCGCCGGATTGAAAACGGTTCCGGGTGCACATGGCATTGTGTGAAGATATCCATTTGAACACTATACAAATATCGAATGTATTGTTTATATATTCAAGATTATATCACATATTTCAAAACCATTCAACTAACCTGATAGAAGTGGTCGCAATCGCCTGGTTTTTCGAATGGATCGCCGCTGATTGGATATCCAGTTGCATTCAAACATTCAGCTGCAAACAGTAAATTACTGAGTCAATATATTCTGGCTTAAATGATTTTGATTTGACGACTGGTAACTATTAAATAAAAATGCAATTCTTGAAGTATAATCTAGACTACGTGTTTCGATCTTTTGTCATGATTATGTTGCTGCACGCAGCCACGATCTGCATCAGCACCTTAACCTATTGCCAGGTGGAGACTTGTGCGTGTCAGTGATTCCTCAGGGAACAACAGTCCAGAAATACTCATATCAGCACAGCTGAAGAAAAAATACCAGACCAAGAATTATCCAACACTGACACCATATCGTTATACAATTTGATAATCCATAACAAATCGAATCCAAATTTGACCTAGCATTTAAAATCAAGCAATAGCAATTACTTCTTTATTAGGATTCATTATTCTCAAAAGTGCGGGATAACAGCAATCGTATTAATCAACGCCTTAGAATGATTCGTAAACAAAACCTACAATCAGGCGCCCCAGAAATCAACAGTGGAATATGTTATCATAATATGATTTGGCCTACTTACGGTCAAATGGCGGTGATGTTATTTTTTCTGTCGTGGTCGTTGTTGTTGATTCTGTGGTTGTTGTTCCGCCGCATCCAGGCACGTTGTAAGGATGATCACACACACCAATCGCCGGATTGAAAACGGTTCCGGGTGCACATGGCATTGTGTGAAGATATCCATTTGAACACTATACAAATATCGAATGTATTGTTTATATATTCAAGATTATATCACATATTTCAAAACCATTCAACTAACCTGATAGAAGTGGTCGCAATCGCCTGGTTTTTCGAATGGATCGCCGCTGATTGGATATCCAGTTGCATTCAAACATTCAGCTGCAAACAGTAAATTACTGAGTCAATATATTCTGGCTTTAATGATTTTGATTTGACGACTGGTAACTTTTAAAAAGAAATGCAATTCTTGAAGTATAATCTAGACTACCGTCAGGTGGGGTTATTATGAACTAGGGGGCTATTTTGAACACTTTTTTAGAAAAATATTGTTTTCAAAATTTTGCATACTATTTTACTGTTTCGATGTTTTTTGCAGATTTAGTTGATATATGTTAGATCTGTAGATACAACCCATAGTATAGAATTGTTTTCATAAGGTGCAGTTAATCTGGCAGATTGCTTCAAAAACGTTTGCTGAAAATGGTAATCAAGATAAAGCTGTCAACTTTGGTTTCTGCACGAGGTAAGTTAGTCTTTTGTTATAAAACATGATATTTTGCAGATTGCCAAATGCGTTGTGATGACTTTTCAGGCTAATTTAATTTGTTTCACGGTTCGATGCAAAAACCAAATTCATTTACATGTGAACACCTATTATTTTGATACGAATTATAGGAGCTAGTGTTAGCCTGTTTAAGATATTACTTTTAATTAATTGATATTAAGGCATATAGGCTAACTGCAATCAGTTGAATAAAATACCACTTCCACGACCGGTTTCGTTCCTATTAGAACTCGTCAGGTGGACTCAGGTATTGAACCGACAATCACATGAATTGCTTCATGCGGTTTATACCACTCCGCCATCGGATCGTCGGTTCAATACCTGAGTCCACCTGACGAGTTCTAATAGGAACGAAACCGGTCGTGGAAGTGGTATTTTATTCAACTGATTGCAGTTAGCCTATATGCCTTAATATCAATTAATTAAAAGTATTATTTTGATGTGTGTGGGGCTATTGTGAACGGTGTTTGAAATAGCTCCATATCTATTTCATGTGACAAGATGCTATATTAATTGTCCTTTTTGTGGGTTTCAAAATGGTTCGAGAATACAAAAAGAAAAGGACCAAAGCTTATACCCCTGAAGACCTGCTAAATGCCGTGAAAGAAGTGAAAGAAGGTACTCTAACGCTAAGAAAGGCGCATCAGAAATATAAAATTCCTCTTGGCACCCTCTCCAACCAAGTGAAAGGCAAAGGGAAAGGATATTCAAATGCGGGCCATCCGACTGTTTTTTTCTAAAGAAACAGAGCTTTTGATGGCACAGAACCTTGCTTGTCTCGGAGAATGGGGATATCCACTTAATATTCTTGACGTTAGAATGTTTGCCAAGCAAGTCCTCTGCGAAGCAGGAAGACATGTTCCACAGTTTAGCGACAATCTCCCAAGTAAGGAATGGGCAAGACTGTTTTTGAAGAGGAATAAGGACACAATTAAACTCAGAAAATGCCAAAACCTTACTCCTAGCAAAGCAGCACTTTCAGCAGAAGATGTCACTACATTTTTTAACAATTTACTGCAGTCTTTAGCTGAAGGCGATGAAAATGGAGTACCCCCACAAAACTTGTTCAATTACGACGAAACTAATTTGAGTGATGACCCTGGGACAAAATTGTGTGTTTTTAAAAGAAGCACCAAGTATCCAGAAAGAATACGAAGTAGCTCCAAAGCTGCAGTTTCTTTGATGTTTTTGTGGATCTGCAAGTGGCCAAATTTTACCCCCTTTATGTGGTATACAAGTCGGAGCACCTTTGGACAACTTGGACAGAAGGCGGTCCTCAAAATACTCGTTACAATCGCAGCAAGAGTGGTTGGTTTGATGCTAACACTTTTGCAGATTGGTTCGAATTCACTTTTACCCCGCATTGCCGGACTCTGGATGGACGCAAAGTCATACTGGGCGACAATTTAAGCAGTCATTTTTCCAAACGTGTTCTGGAGCTGAGTGAGCAAAACAACTTAACTTTCATTTGCCTACCACCTAATTCAACCCATTTACTCCAGCCTTTGGACGTGGCTTTTTTTGCCCCCTTGAAAAGAAAGTGGAGAAAAATCTTGGATGCTTGGAAATCAAGCCAAAGAAAGCAATCCCAGCGGCTTTCCAAAGATGCCTTTCCACGACTTTTGAAACCATTGTGTGATGAAGTATGTCCGTTTCATGAAACTAACAACAACTTAAAGTCTGGATTTAAGAAATGTGGAATTTATCCTTTGAATGCGCAACCTGTTATTGCAAGACTTCCAGGAGGACTTACCGGTCGGCAAACTACGGAGGAATCAGCATCTGCTGTCAGCAGTGCAATTATTAACATGTTACACTCTATGAGAAGTCCTCCTGAAAGTAACCGACGCCGAAAGAAACGAATAGATGTTGCCCCAGGCAAGGGTATTTCAATATCTGACCTCCATGATGATGTGGGGTCGAATGTTGGGAATGGAAATGCTAAATCGCATGATCAAACAAACGTTTCTAAACGATCACCTGATTGTGAAAGTACTGCAAATTCCCTAACTGGACCTAAACCAGCATCGTTAGAACCGGAGGAAGTAGTACAGCAAGTGCATATAGAACAAGATATTCCTGGACCGAGCGGACTGTTTACCAGAAGAAAAAGAAATAATTCACGACGAAATGTTTCATCGAAACGTGTCAGAAAAAGTAGGCACACAGCTGTAGCTGCAGCATTTTATGCCACCAGATCGTCAGATAGCGACTCTGATGATATTTGCATCACATATGATGACAGCAGAGATACTCCGCCTGATTTCTATGGGGAAGAATCTTCAAATGAAGAGCTGTAAAATGACCTTGTATTTCTTGCATTGGTAATGGTTTGTTTGTGTCTTTTCGTTATTTTTATTTCTTTCGTTGTTGATGTGCCATTCAATCTGTTATTTTTTTTGATTACTTTTTGACCTGAGTTTGCTGGTTACTCTAATACAACTTGCCACAAAAATGAAGAAATGAGTAAGCAATTTATAAAAAATAATTAAAAGTTGTTTTAATGAGAACTGAATGGAGAGATAGCATTGAGTTTACAAAAAAAACACCACTTCAAGATCAAAAACTTTACTATCAATACGCGTTTATGAAAAGACAATTTGAAGCTAGATAAGATATATGAATTGTGTTTTCGTCGCGCTACATCGTTTATTTGATCATAATAACCCCAATCGCTTCGTTATTATGAACAGAAGCGAAAAATAAATTTGTGTTCATAATAGCCCCATCGATGGGGCTATTATGAACATTAAAAAATTCGGGCACAAACTCATGAAAAGCTACGCGCAGTAAACCAAAATTTACACCCTAGCTTCAATGAACCTCAGCTCATATTATAAACATAAAATTACAAAATAAAAACATAACCACACATTTGCTTAAAAGATTTTGCAAAAAAAGTGTTCAGAATAGCCCCACTCGACCGTACGTGTTTTAATCTTTTGTCATGATTATGTTGCTGCACGCAGCCACGATCTGCATCAGCACCTTAACCTATTGCCAGGTGGAGACTTGTGCGTGTCAGTGATTCCTCAGGGAACAACAGTCCAGAAATACTCATATCAGCACAGCTGAAGAAAAAATACCAGACCAAGAATTATCCAACACCGACACCATATCGTTATACAATTTGATAATCCATAACAAATCGAATCCAAATTTGACCTAGCATTTAAAATCAAGCAATAGCAATTACTTCTTTATTAGGATTCATTATTCTCAAATTCATTCACGCGTATGAGCTCATGCTCGGTTTGCATGTCTTTCGTCAGACTGGGCCACCTCGACGGGTAGACTGCTTGGCCCCACCATCTGTCTGCCACATAAAGACGGAGGCATACCATTAAAGTGCCTTGCCCAAGGACACAACAAGCAAGCTTGCCGGCTTGTTCTCCACACTATCCCTTATATGCTGAGCGCCAAGCAGGGAAGCTGTGCATACCATTTATTAAAGTCTTTTGGTATGACTCGACAAGGGAAATGAACCCCAAGTTTAACGGCTGCCAAGCGGACGCTCTAACCACTAAACCACCGCGCCAGTGATATTATTCTCAAAAATTCTCATTATCAATCTAATAATTATTCTCAAAAGTGCGGGATAACAGCAATCGTATTAATCAACGCCTTAGAATGATTCGTAAACAAAACCTACAATCAGACGCCCCTAGAAATCAACAGTGGAATATGTTATCATAATATGATTTGGCCTACTTACGGTCAAATGGCGGTGGTGTTATTTTTTCTGTCGTGGTCGTTGTTGTTGATTCTGTGGTTGTTGTTCCGCCGCATCCAGGCACGTTGTAAGGATGATCACACACACCAATCGCCGGATTGAAAACGGTTCCGGGTGCACATGGCATTGTGTGAAGATATCCATTTGAACACTATACAAATATCGAATTTATTGTTTATATATTCAAGATTATATCACATATTTCAAACCATTCAACTAACCTGATAGAAGTGGTCGCAATCGCCTGGTTTTTCGAATGGATCGCCGCTGATTGGATATCCAGTTGCATTCAAACATTCAGCTGCAAACAGTAAATTACTGAGTCAATATATTCTGGCTTAAATGATTTTGATTTAACGACTGGTAACTATTAAATAAAAATGCAATTCTTGAAGTATAATCTAGACTACGTGTTTCGATCTTTTGTCATGATTATGTTGCTGCACGCAGCCACGATCTGCATCAGCACCTTAACCTATTGCCAGGTGGAGACTTGTGCGTGTCAGTGATTCCTCAGGGAACAACAGTCCAGAAATACTCATATCAGCACAGCTGAAGAAAAAATACCAGACCAAGAATTATCCAACACTGACACCATATCGTTATACAATTTGATAATCCATAACAAATCGAATCCAAATTTGACCTAGCATTTAAAATCAAGCAATAGCAATTACTTCTTTATTAGGATTCATTATTCTCAAATTCATTCACGCGTATGAGCTCATGCTCGGTTTGCATGTCTTTCGTCAGACTGGGCCACCTCGACGGGTAGACTGCTTGGCCCCACCATCTGTCTGCCACATAAAGACGGAGGCATACCATTAAGTGCCTTGCCCAAGGACACAACAAGCAAGCTTGCCGGCTTGTTCTCCACACTATCCCTTATATGCTGAGCGCCAAGCAGGGAAGCTGTGCATACCATTTATTAAAGTCTTTTGGTATGACTCGACAAGGGAAATGAACCCCAAGTTTAACGGCTGCCAAGCGGACGCTCTAACCACTAAACCACCGCGCCAGTGATATTATTCTCAAAAATTCTCATTATCAATCTAATAATTATTCTCAAAAGTGCGGGATAACAGCAATCGTATTAATCAACGCCTTAGAATGATTCGTAAACAAAACCTACAATCAGACGCCCCTAGAAATCAACAGTGGAATATGTTATCATAATATGATTTGGCCTACTTACGGTCAAATGGCGGTGGTGTTATTTTTTCTGTCGTGGTCGTTGTTGTTGATTCTGTGGTTGTTGTTCCGCCGCATCCAGGCACGTTGTAAGGATGATCACACACACCAATCGCCGGATTGAAAACGGTTCCGGGTGCACATGGCATTGTGTGAAGATATCCATTTGAACACTATAACAAATATCGAATTTATTGTTTATATATTCAAGATTATATCACATATTTCAAAACCATTCAACTAACCTGATAGAAGTGGTCGCAATCGCCTGGTTTTTCGAATGGATCGCCACTGATTGGATATCCAGTTGCATTCAAACATTCAGCTGCAAACAGTAAATTACTGAGTCAATATATTTTAGCCGAAATGATTTTGATTTGTAAAAGGAAATGCAATTCTTGAAGTATAATCTAGACTACGTGTTTCGATCTTTTGTCATGATTATGTTGCTGCACGCAGCCACGATCTGCATCAGCACCTTAACCTATTGCCAGGTGGAGACTTGTGCGTGTCAGTGATTCCTCAGGGAACAACAGTCCAGAAATACTCATATCAGCACAGCTGAAGAAAAAATACCAGACCAAGAATTATCCAACACTGACACCATATCGTTATACAATTTGATAATCCATAACAAATCGAATCCAAATTTGAACTAGCACTTAAAATCAAGCAATAGCAATTACTTCTTTATTAGGATTCATTATTCTCAAATTCATTCACGCGTATGAGCTCATGCTCGGTTTGCATGTCTTTCGTCAGACTGGGCCACCTCGACGGGTAGACTGCTTGGCCCCACCATCTGTCTGCCACATAAAGACGGAGGCATACCATTAAGTGCCTTGCCCAAGGACACAACAAGCAAGCTTGCCGGCTTGTTCTCCACACTATCCCTTATATGCTGAGTGCCAAGCAGGGAAGCTGTGCATACCATTTATTAAAGTCTTTTGGTATGACTCGACAAGGGAAATGAACCCCAAGTTTAACGGCTGCCAAGCGGACGCTCTAACCACTAAACCACCGCGCCAGTGATATTATTCTCAAAAATTCTCATTATCAATCTAATAATTATTCTCAAAAGTGCGGGATAACAGCAATCGTATTAATCAACGCCTTAGAATGATTCGTAAACAAAACCTACAATCAGACGCCCCTAGAAATCAACAGTGGAATATGTTATCATAATATGATTTGGCCTACTTACGGTCAAATGGCGGTGGTGTTATTTTTTCTGTCGTGGTCGTTGTTGTTGATTCTGTGGTTGTTGTTCCGCCGCATCCAGGCACGTTGTAAGGATGATCACACACACCAATCGCCGGATTGAAAACGGTTCCGGGTGCACATGGCATTGTGTGAAGATATCCATTTGAACACTATAACAAATATCGAATTTATTGTTTATATATTCAAGATTATATCACATATTTCAAACCATTCAACTAACCTGATAGAAGTGGTCGCAATCGCCTGGTTTTTCGAATGGATCACTGCTGATTGGATATCCAGTTGCATTCAGACATTCAACTACAAACAACATAATGCTAAGTCAAGTTATTTTGCATAACTTTGAATTGGCAATAGCTAACTTTTGATAAACCAAAGAGTCCTTGAAATCAAATCTAGTCGGGATTTCCCCATTTATAGATTTGATGTTAAATAGCTTTTATTTATTGGTTTGCTCCTCCACGACCAGGATCATCATTTTATTACTGCAGAATGGTTTTCACATATCGATGGCCCCTCTGACAATAATGGTGTTATTTTCTTTGTCGTCCCGGTATCAGAAATACTGATACTAGAACGACAGAGAATAAGCTAACAGACAAAGAATGATCCAATACTAACAATGTGTGGGACCTGGAGTTCATTCCCTAAGTTGAGTCATACCAAAAAGACTTTAAAAAATGGTATTCACAGCTTCCCTGCTTGGCGCTCAGGATATAAAAGGGATAGTGTGGAGAACATGCCGGCAAGCTTGCTTGTTGTGTTCTTGGGCAAGGCACTCAACTGGACGCCTCCGTCTTTATGTGGTAGACAGGTGGCCCTCCCGTACTTCACCGGGTTACAATTGTGAAGTTGCTAACCCAGCATGTCAGATGACTCTTGGGTACCCACCAATGGCAGTCCGCCTTGTTAGTGGTGGGGCAACCAGTCACTCAAGACTGGTTCGAAATGGGCTGCCATCTTTCCCCTAGCCTAATTTCAATTAGGTTAACGGCATAAATTCAGGCCGTACCTCCATCCCGAGGAAGAGGAAGGGTAAACAAACAAACAAACAAAAAAAACACCATGTCGTACATAACAGAGTAGGCGGAAAATTTCGGCTGGAAATATCAACAAACACATAAAATCAAGCAATAAAAGTTGATACTTTAACAAGATTGATATGCTGTACTTCAAAAAATTGGGGTAGACACAGGCCAATTGGTTGTACACAAATCGATGTCGCCGGATGATTTTTAAATAAAGCGTGGAATCAGTCGCTCATGTCATCAAGAGTAGAATGTGTTGTTATAAGATTAAATTATTAGCCGACTCTGCCGGTGTCGCCTGCTGGGTCCTCATCAGTAGTGTCACGCTTAAGAAAATCGGTTTAACCCGATGCATCGGTTTCACCCAAGGGTAGTTGTGTGAGAAGAACAAAAAGTTAACGCTTTTTCTGCACATACAATTCTCGTTGCGAAATCAAGTGCACTTCAAAATGCGATTGAGTTCGAAATATTATGGACAGAATAGACATAGTCGTTATTGCAATCATACCGTTGTTTCTATTGTTTTAGATAAGTAGAGAACGGTGACACTATTTAAGTGAAACTGGGGCGATGGCGGCACCAAAGTAGCGATTGTTTTCAAAAGTACAAAAATTAGGTATTGTATTATTAATGCGCTTTTTTTCGTAATTAAATTTTCGACTTCAAAGTCCTGGCTACGCCTTTTGTCTATGTACTCTGTTTATTGCTCACGCGTGTCAAAGAGCGTCTTAAATTTCCCTTAGTGTGGAAGTATGCAAAAACATTTATGCTATTAGGGTGTTTTGCAGCAAAATAGCAGAAATGTCTTCCATAAGGTGCGATGTCACACAGGGACGTTGTTTTCGTTGGATTTCTCATTAAACTTTCTCTAGTCCCCGCTAGCTCCGTCTTATGTTCCATATTCATTTTTTCCCTGCGTAGGCGTACCCAGGCTAGTTAAAAGGACTTTGCTTATCCTCCAATTTTTGGCTTTGATCCCGATAGCTTTATGAGGCTATCACCAAGCAAAATAAAAAAAATGTTTCTTGTAAGTATGGTGCAATTATATCCCGGCAGAGCTTACCATCAGCAATGCCTAGTTTATAAGTGTTAGTTCAAGCAGCTGCTCCGGCTTCACCGCACAAACGTTTGTGAAAATAGTAACAAATAGTTGCTGTAAATGGAGGCTATAGCTCCTGTACACGTGATGGTGATCATCTTATCAAGAGTGATAATGCTTACAAAAACAAGTATCGCTTCACAAACTATCATTCGTAATGTCAAAACGTGTAGGAGAGACGAACACAGTCAAAAATGATGGTGGTGCTCAAATGATGGTAGTTTTAACAATCACAGAAATTTTACGATTTTACGATTTGGTGCGGCCCCGTTCGTCTTTATATTTTTGATATTAAGTTTTTTGGCTGCACTATTTGCTTTGTTTCAAGCATGTAGCGACAAAAGCGGCTATGCTTTTCCCAAGATCATTCATCATTATCAAGTAGGCGCCCATCAATCTAAGTTATTTTCAAACAAAATATTCTCTCTAAATTCGGTTTTGCAAGTTGATCGGTCTATGGTTTTATTTGATTTTTAGTTAAATTTGGGATTTTATTGCATTTAAACTTGCCCCCTAATACCGAGCTTCCCGCTTTTGAATGAAGATTAGTCTAACGTAAGATACAAACAGTCTATCGATTACAAGTATTCATATTTTGAGAAAATGAAGAAAACAAAATCTGCAATTAATGATCTGTAAAGGGGTAGGACTGGCTTTCGTTTGAGCAAACAACTGTTTTCCTTTGTGAAGAAACAAATGTCTTTCTCCATACGCGATGAGAATTTACACAGGAAAATGTTTTTGTTATATCCCCAAAACGTTTCTGGAGTCTCTGGCTAGAGCGGATAGCCTTTTCTGTATATTTTAGTCCCAACGAAAGTTTAATATATGTGAGTTATCTGTCTCGAATGAACGCCTTCAGTTGTGTTGACAAAGCGCATTCGAAACTAAACAGCGTTCGCTCAAGAGAAAAAGGGAAAGAATAAAGCTTAGTGCAGAATTATTAAAAAGATATCGCGTGTTGCATTTCAAACAAAGCACAACTTGTTGTGACAATATTTTTATGAAATACATTTATTTATATCTCTCAAAAAAGTTTTAACCGCGTTTCTATGATCAGTATTTCCTGAGAAATTAATGACTACAGATTGTGAAATCCAGTGATGATTGTGAGGTCATCTTAACCCCCAACAGAACAAACTTTTTTCCAGATAGCAAGTTGAAGACTTGTGTTTGCTGTACAAATAACCGTTTTTCTCCGTCAAAAAATATGTTGGTTTTTATGAAATTATTTTTGTTATGACGCCATGATGATGTCACCAATCTCCTTATGAAGCTCGCCCCAAAACAATGATTAATTGTGCTTAGTTTGTTCCTCGTATGCTGAGTAGTTTCAGAAAATTTAACGCCCACATACATGCGCACGTACACAGCTACAGACAAAATCGCGATTTTTAAATAGGATTTTGCTTATTTGTTGTTAAATTAAATATGGTTTACTCACTATCAAATGGCGGTGGTGTTATTTTTTCTGTTGTGGTTGTTGTTGTTGATTCTGTGGTTGTTGTTCCGCCGCATCCAGGCACGTTGTAAGGATGATCACATACACCAATCGCCGGATTGAAAACGGTTCCGGGTGCACATGGCATTGTGTGAAGATATCCATTTGAACACTATAACAAATATCGAATTTATTGTTTATATTCAAGATTATATCACATATTTCAAACCATTCAACTAACCTGATAGAAGTGGTCGCAATCGCCTGGTTTTTCGAATGGATCACCACTGATTGGATATCCAGTTGCATTCAAACATTCAGCTGTAAGTAGTATAATTCATCTTATTTATTTGGGCATCGCTGCCGAGTATACAAAGTGAAACTTGACACAGGCCAGAACATTGTGTAGGCCTTGGGAAGGCCCATTACAACTTGCACTGCTGAACAAACCAGACAAAAAGAGAGCGAAAACATAAAATACACAAATTGTGGCGCGAGAAAAGCAGTCCGGCTCAAAACTGATGGACCACTGAGCTAAAACCAGATCACCGTCATGAGGAACCAAACTAACGAACCCTGAGCTCCAAATGCTAAAGTTTTCTGGTCAGGAAGAAAACTCGCCAATTTCCTGTCCTACACCATCACTCGATCATTCAACTTTTTAGATACGAAACCAACAAATTTCAAATGTTCCTACCAGGGACCAAACTCGTGAATTTCGAATCCTACATTATCATTAGTCATCAGATACAAAACACGCGAATCCCGAGCGTCGTCGTCAATGACTAAACTTGTGAATCTCGAGCTCCACACCATCAGTCGATATCAAGTACTGAACTCCTAAATCTCGAGTATTCCAGTAATGCACTGAATCTGCCAATTCAGAGTTCTACACCATCATTCAACGTCAAATACAGAAACACCTCAATCTCAAGCCTTTACGTTCAGGACGATACCAGCGAATTCAGAGTTACAAACCATCAATCCACAACAAGCACAAAACATGCAAATTGTAAGCACTTCCGTCAGGCACAAAACTCTCGTAATCACCGGTCCACAGCATTAACTTAGACCAGTGGTTCTTAACCGGTGGGCCACAGCACGTAAGTCTTTTGGGCTACCACTTGTTATTTTAATTTCAGCTAATAAGGAGAGCATCACTGAAATTGAAAAAAATATAATGCAACTGGTGCACAGACCTCTGTGTATTTTAAAAATGGGTCATACTGGTCAATATAAACAGTTAATACCGGAATCTTGTGATAGCTAATAGCAGATTACCACGTAATCCCGTTTACTGGAGAGGTAAAGACCTTTTTTTATGTAAATCAACTTCACTGTTATGGTATAATCAACGGAGGAATAGAAATTTCTTTTTGTCTTATAAATTTTTTATTTTTTGTATTTCTTAGGATTATGCTAGTGACATTTTAAATGTAACAGTATAGCTTTTGTAAGTGGGCCAAAAACATTTGTGACTTTCCAAAGTGGGCCGCGGCACGAAAAAGGTTGAGAATCATTTCCCTAACCCAGCAGTTCCCAAACTATGGGTCGCGAAAGTCATTCAAAATATAAATTACTGCATGCTTTCTTTTCACTGTAATTTTTTTAAGTATTTCGAAGTACATGCAAAATTATGTTGGACTCGAAAATTAATGTTTTGAAAGCTGGGTCGTGACTTATGAGGTTTGGGAACCACTGCCCAAAACCATGTTTACACGTACGTTTATCGATTAGTTGTCTTTTACAACTCGCTGGAAAGATAGCTGCCGGTTGAAGAAGGAGTACACAGCACAATGCTATCTTAAATTATCCTCCGTAAATTAAATTTTACAAACACCTACTGTTTAAAATGTAAGAGCTGCTTGTCCCAGCTTAGGATTTGAGACAAGATTAAAACTGGCTTACTTTATCGTTTTACTCCTTCGTGATTGTGCGAAAACAATATATTTTTGCCATTTTATGTGAGTAACGCTAGGCAGATTCGTGATCCCATATCTTAAAAAAAAAACAAAAAGAAAGATACATGTTACATAACTAGTTTATCCTTGTGCTAACTTTTTACACTGAAAGAACTCTTTATCTTCCCTTTGCTCCTAGAAAAAAGACAAAAGTGGGTAGCCGCCCCTGCCCTCCTACCATCCCGACGAAATGCCCCAAAATCAAAAGTGGAATGTGGTACAGTATTACAATATGGTTTGGCCTACTTACGGTCAAATGGTGGTGGTGTTATTTTTTCTGTCGTGGTCGTTGTTGCCGTTGTGGTTGTTGTTCCGCCGCATCCAGGCACGTTGTAAGGATGATCACACACACCAATCGCCGGATTGAAAACGGTTCCGGGAGCGCATGGCATTGTGTAAAGATAACCATTTGAGCACTAAATCAAATACAAAATCATAGTTTTTATTTAAAGTTAGATCAACTTATCTCGAAACAATACCATGCTAAGACCACTATGGGTCCGGGAGTTTGAAGGACTTTGCGCCCCTCAGCGCCGTGGTACCAAGTAAGCCTACGATAATGTAATCTATATTTGCATTGCATCAATTCGTAAAGAGGGTTCACTTCAAATCACTCTTCATTAACATACCTTGACCCTTTCATTAGTTTTATGGGTCTTCCACTTCTCTTTTGGTTCTTATACGAGTCGTTCAATTAAAGTTTCTTGATTGCCGGATGAATTGCTGTCTTACTGACCTTAATGTTGATGAATATCTGCCATTTTGATTATCTTTCACCATGTGGGGTGACGATTTGGGGCCTTTGAACTTCACTTTGGGACTTTCTGCGCCCCATTTTGACTATCCTCAAACTTCAAATAAGTCGATCAAAAATCCATTTAGGTGTTAACAACAGTGGAAGAATAAGCTTAGTAAGTGTATAATTCCAAACAACAATTATGACGCAATCACAGCAATAAGAAGATGCAATAGTACGAAATCCCATTGTTTTTATGGGCGGTCTCAAACTTCTTGTAGGCATTGTAAATAACAGCATATCACAGGTCTTCTAAATCTAAGAGACAATGATATATGTAAACTCGATAAGTGCAAAGCAAACCAAAGTCTAATGAAGCTTCTGAAGACAATAAAGTTACTCATCGTACATACCCACAGTAAACTTCAGCAACTGAAGAAAATTGCAATTGAAATACAGAAATCTTAATCTGTGAGCCCGGCGGATGGGCCCCTCTTAGCCCCCCTTTAAGACACCACTGCTTCAATGCTATTCAACTAACCTGATAGAAGTGGTCGCAATCGCCTGGTTTTTCGAATGGATCACTGCTGATTGGATATCCAGTTGCATTCAAACATTCGGCTACAAACAACATAATGCTAAGTCAATGATTGTTCTACATAACTTTGATTTTACCATGGGTGTAGTCAGGAGGCCTAGGGTACCTTGGGCCTCCAATGATTCTTGATAAGTTAGTACACTGATTTTGTATCATAAAAATAATCTGTCCTTGTGTATATTTGGCTCCCCAATTAAAAATTCTGATTACGTCTATGACCGGCGCGATGATGTAGTGGTTAGAGCCTCCGCTTCGTAGTCGGTTGACCTGGGGTTTACTCCCTAAGTCGAGCCATACTGTAAAACTTTGACAGTTTTGTATTCGTTTCTAATCTAATTTCTAAAGTTCTTTTTATTTTCTAATATTGTTTTGATTTTCCATCTTAGATTTAAACCCGGACCGTTGGCTATTTGTTGGCTACAGTGTCACGCTAACCTGCGAGAATTGTCGCTTCAGGCTTGCGTTGGTTCACAATTAGGAAGTGCTGGATTTTTCGATTAACTTATTTAGTGTTAGTAGTAGTTGCTCGTAATTATTGCATTGTAAGAGAGTCTTAAAGAGTTTAGAAATAGTTTGTAAGAGAGTCTTAAAGAGTTTGGAAATAGTATTTTTTCTTATGACATAAGAAACCATTAACTTGGAAGTTTATTTTTAGATATATTGATCAGTGATTACTTGTGTGTAACTGCCAATTGCAACCCGGTATTGACCGAGTTGAGTCATAGTTTTTGATAAACGCTTGTCTTTTGATTGTCAAATTAATTACTGGAAATTTGGAATCACTCCCACCACCTTCAATAAATTTGGATTGGAATAATCAGCGTTTGATGAGATTAAGACAGCGTGTCAATCAATTATTAACTTTGAAATTTCCTATGTAGCATTGTTACTGCTACACATACCAAAAGACTTTAAAAAATGGTATTCACAGCTTTCCTGCTTGGCACTCAGCATAAAAAAAAGAAGTGTGGAGAACAAGCCGGCAAGCTTGCTTGCTGTGTCCTTGGGCAAGACACTTACGGAACGCCTCCATCTTTATGTGGCAGACAAGTGGCCTACCCGTACTTCACCGGGTTACAATTGTGAAGTTGCTAATCCAGCATGTCGTAAAAGGCGACTCTTAGGTACCCACCAATGGCAGTCTGCCTTGTTGATGGTGGGGCTACCAGTCACTCATGACTGGTTCAAAATAGGTTGCCATCTTTCCCCTAGCCTAGTTTCAATTAGGTTGACGGCATGAACCGGAATAGTCGTTCGTGCTGCATCTCCATCCCGAGGAAGAAGAAACGTAATCACAACAACTACGCTATGGATTTTACTATAGCTAGTTTTTCATAAACCAAGAAGTTTTTTAAACCAAATCTAGGCGAAATGTTGTCACGTTTAGTTATTATTTTAATTGGCCTACATTTATTTTTCTACTCGTCCACAACCCGGATCAACATATTATGGCTGCGTGGTGGTTTTCAGATATCGAATATCCCTGTGACTATATTGGTATCTTTACCTTTGTTGTCCCGGTATCAGAAATACTGATTCCGGGACGACAGAAAATAAGCTACCAGACAAAAAATAATCCAACACCGACACTATGTGGTACACAATAGGTTGGGCGGAAACCTTCGACATGAAATATTAATACATGTAAATACGTGAAATCAAGCTATAAAAATTGATGCTCTAACAAGATTGACAAACTTTAAAAGTTCTGGATAAACGTAAGTAATTGGCTGCACACAAAACAATGCCTCCGATTGACTGGAATCAGACGCTCCTGATATCACAAAATTGACTTATTAAGTGATAGTGGGCAATTCGAAAGCTAACGCAATCTGTTGTAAAACACCACCTCCACGACCGATTTCTTTCCTGTTAGAGCTTGCCAGATGAACTTATGTATCAAACCCATGACCTCATGGGTTAGCTTGCAGTGGTAAGCGTGCGTTGATATAGCTTAAATTGAACAGCATCTGTGGTGCGAGTCAACGACCGAGTGGACGAAGGCGTTCCTAAAACAGCTAACCTGTCCATGATTTTATTAGTGCGACCACACCAGAATCAAAACCGGTCGTGGCAGTGATATTTTAGATCAGATGGCGCTGGTTTTTAAAGTGCGTACCATAGCTGATTAAATTAATTTCTATATTAGACATCTCCAAATTTAAATTATGATATCAAGAATAGAAGCTGTAGCTGTAATTTAAATTTGCATATTTGCTGTTGTAGCAAGTATGGACTTACTGTCAAATGGCGGTGGTGTTATTTTTTCTGTCGTGGTCGTTGTTGTTGATTCTGTGGTTGTTGTTCCGCCGCATCCAGGCACGTTGTAAGGATGATCACACACACCAATCGCCGGATTGAAAACGGTTCCGGGTGCACATGGCATTGTGTAAAGATAACCATTTGAGCACTATAACAAATATCAAATTATTGTTTTAGCTTAATTTTAAATTAGATCAATTGAGTTTAAAACCATTCAACTAACCTGATAGAAGTGGTCGCAATCGCCTGGTTTTTCGAATGGATCACTGCTGATTGGATATCCAGTTGCATTCAAACATTCAACTGCAAGCAACATAATGCTATTTCAAAGTCTTCTGGATAAATGAATTTTAAAATGGCCAACCTTTCAAAGAACAAGGAATTGTCAAAGCTCAACTATGGCTAAATATCTTCAAGTCGAGTCAACATCATTTAAATTGCCTACTTTTGTCGTCCAACTCTTATCACGAGACCTGCATAAAAATAGTGCCACTGCGTGCAGGCTCGTATGCATCAAAGATTTTTCTGACTACACCAGCACAGGAGCACTCATACCAGGATAGCTGAAGAAGAGGTATCAGTCCAAAATTGAGCAACACCAATACCATAACTTTTGTCAAATCGACTGACTAGGTCGTATCTATTTATTGTATGTTTGTCCCCAAAATTTTGAATATAAATTGCTATGAATGCACACAATTAACTAACAGAGATTGATACTTCTAACAGATTTATAGTTTTCAAAAGTGAGGAATAATGATAATTGGTTACGCATTATACGCTGCTGAGTATTTTGTAAATAAGAAACTGCAATTAGACGTCTCCAATATCAAAAGTGGAAGGAGCTGCCATGATTTTGTTCTTCCTGAGCCATATCACTGTTAAATCAATCACGACTTACGTTCAAATGGTGGTGGTGTTATTTTTTCTGTCGTGGTCGTTGTTGTTGATTCTGTGGTTGTTGTTCCGCCGCATCCAGGCACGTTGTAAGGATGATCACACACACCAATCGCCGGATTGAAAACGGTTCCGGGTGCGCATGGCATTGTGTAAAGATAGCCATTTGAACACTACAACCGGACTTATCATAACTTGTTTAAACAATGATATTTTGTTTAACAAATTGATTCAGGAAAAATGATATAAAAAGTTGTCTCTGATGTTCGCAAAGTTACTGATATAAGATCTACAGCGAAATTTAAAGAAGGCTCAACCACTTAAAAAAGCTCTATCGTTACTGAAAACAGTTCGTTTTTGTCAAGAAACGCACCAATGCAACTCTGAAAACTTTTTTCAAAAACTTTCTTCAAGACAGAGAGCTGTGTCATCAAAGAATTTAAATGTATCCACATACGATCAACACTGTGACACAAAACTAATGAAAAAAGGCATCTACTTTCTTATCTTAGCACAACCCATACCCCTTCAAAAAACTACTTTAAGATTGTGCAATTTATCTGGCTTTCGATATGCAAAAGAAGTCTGTACACTCTTAAATCTATCGCAAACCTGATAAAAGTGATCGCAGTCCTTTGGTTTTTCGAATGGTTTTGAGCTTATTGGGTATCCTGTAGCATTGTGGCATAAATCTGCAACGTAAACACGTTTTTAAATCAATACACCGAACTGAAATGCAATTTTACAAAGCGCAGAGAACACAGAAAGCTTAACAGAGTTTAAACGCGATTTTTGACCAAGATTTTTGGTTAAAAATCCCGTCTATAAAAGAAGTTTTGTAAAATTTCTTTTATAATACAGTCTTTTTTTGTATTTACATATTCAATCCCACCTGATAATTGAACGTTTCTTGTGTGTCGTCTAAGACTTTCTTCAAGACGATTTATTACCTGAAATATTAAAAAATGTTGATGGATTGATCAAAACTATCGTTAGGAAAAACTTTAAGTTAAATACCTTTTCATATCATTATTGTTTTGCCAAGATTTATTAAAAATTCTTTGGGTGGTAGAGAATTTTATTAAAAATTCTTTTGGTGGTAGAGTCACGAAAAGCCTTTGGCTTTTCGTGACGCTCTCGTCAGTGGCGTAATCGAAAGAGTTTGAGAGAGCAAGAGTTTGTTTACCTCCTCAAACTCTTTCGATAATTACGGCTTTCATATTTGGTCTCTTGCTGCTCTTCTATCATTTCGCTATTGAGAAATCTCTTTCCTTGGCGCGCAGTACGATGCTAGCGCTACCATTGGCTCGTTTTGTCTGCCTCCGTCCAAAGTAGTGACATAATTGCCCACCATTGCCCACCCTAGCTTTTCACTTTTTGACGCGATACTGCCACTAATGTATGTGTCACAAAAAGCTTATGGCTAAAACACCTTTTTTCAAAGCTATATTAAGATTTATTACGATTTAAAAGCATCTTGCACTTGCAGCTTTGCATCTATGCCATTAACCTTGCCTAGTTTTATGTTATGTCAGCTCAAACATCACCAAATGCACTGGAAAAACTTTTGTTACTTTGAAAAAACAGGACCCCGGGAAGCAAAAACTTACAGCGTTACTTACATCATCAATGTTTATAGCGCTTCTTTTCTTCAGAGTTGGTTTGCTAGAGCAAGTTGCTAGTAAGCAAGCTAAAACTAATACCGCTTTTAACATACTGTCAATTTTGTGGAGATATATCAGGCTTAGCTGATGTCACTCTTTTGATAACGAAATCCGGTATGATGCTTTTGGTTGATTTTAAGACTTTTATAACAAATTTGTTTGTCGTTGTTAAACGTCACTACTTTCCAGGGAACTTGTTTACTGTTTGCACAAATACTAAAATCCCTGTTTACGCACTCTGTAACGCAAGCAGCGGTTTTAAATATTTTAGGCAAATTTGTTGAGTTGAAGATGTTCAAAGCACATAAGATAGCAAACAATACAAGAAAGTTGAAGAATTTTTATGGGAAGTCGATGGTGTTGTCCAACGCAGAAAACTAAATTTACCGTCAGAGCTAACAAAGTTTCGCAACAACAAAAACGTAACTGTTGTAAAAAGCACATTCTCCCAGCGTATGGATTTCACACGTTATAATCATTGGCCGAAATAGACTCCGTTTAGCTTCAAGAAAGTCACACGACTCTTAAAAATTTCTTCTACATTGTAAGAACTTTTTTTAAGGTTTGGGAACCTCACAACAAACCTTTGTTTGTTTATTTAGAGGAGACATGATCCAAATGCTATTTGGAAAAATATTTTTGAAGTAATAGTTCTAAGTTATTTCGATGTGAAAGAGCATTTTTTCTCTAATGCTTAGGCGAATACTTAAATTAGGTATATTCGTCTAGCATGCAGACCAAACTTTTGTCACTTGCTATGTGAAATGCAGTATTTTATTAATACTTTAGTTTATTAATATTAAAGCGTAATGTTCGTCTTCATAAATGAACTTTATTTTATGAGATTTTTATTAGTTTATTTCTAACCGACGCGATGGTGTAGTGGTTAGAGCGTCCGCTTCGCAGTCGGTAGACCTGGGGTTCAATCCCTTTGTCGAGTCATACCAAAAGACTTATCCGACCGTAAAACAAATGCCATGTCATAAAAATACAGATATCTGCTGTGGCGACCCCTAATCGGGAATAAGCCGAAAGACAAAGAAGAAGTTATTAGTTTATTTCTAAACTTGTTGAGAAGAGATGAAAAGAGAAAAGTAATGTTTTTGTGCTCGAGATTATGAGTCAGTTTCAAAAAATCATCCATTTTTTTACGAGAAAAGTTTTAAATAAAAGCCTTTGTGCGTCACGTGGCATCTAGTGGCGTGTGGCAATATCGATTAAATTGAAAACAGCAATTTGAACATTCGTGATAAACCCTGAGCCAAGTACTCAAATTTTTGACTTAGCTTGCTGTATGACGTGAGAAATAAATAACAATGTAGTAAACCAACAAATAATGACGAAATTTCGTCACGCATCCAACCACAATCTTTAATCACACCAAAGAAGTGCTAGACCATTGGCTTTCAGCCGAAAGCCATTTAGCTTATAAAAAAAGAAATTGTTAATTTTCGGGAGAAATTTGCTCAGGGCAGGCAAAGTTTTTATTTTTTGTTTCATGATAGACTGCAGTGTTTCAGTAAAGCGTTGCTAATGGATTTTGACATCAGCAAATAAAAGATTTTAGTTTTACTGCACAAAATAAACCAAATTGTTGTGCAAACTGTGAAAACAAACGGTTTCAGGAAAATTACATGTTTTCCACAAAACAACAATGCTTAACCTCCAACAAATTAAATCTAACCATACGTAGCTAACACTATGACGTTATCTAGCTTCTAAGTGTGAGAGGCTGGCTTAGGGGTGTAAAGAGGCTGGCCCAGAACGGCATGTTGGTTTTTAAGATCAAAGCCATTGGCCTGAGAAAATGATGATATTATAAGCTTATTGCCGCCACTTTTATTTAAATATTTTTTAAAAAACAGGTCGCTTGGTAAACAAAGCTTTTCACGGTGTTGTAGAAATCGTTACAGGTTCAATGAGCTAGCGTGAAGTAGCGTTGCCGCATTTGAAAGCAAAACCAGAATATGTTGCGGCTGTAAAAAAAAGTATGCGACGATAGCTGTTACTCAACACCAGTATACGAAGTAGAAGGCATAGATCTATGTTTCTGCAGTGACGATTGCCATCAGCACTACCAGTGAAAAGAAAGTTTTTATGATTATGCTTCGATTATTGCGTCATGACCAACAATATCTGATATTTCCCAAATGCCTCATTATCTGTAGTAAAGTTTCTAATTGGAGTGAACTACAGCAATGCACCACCCGCAGATGCAAGCATGGCTTTACGAAGTTACTGCAGCATGCAGCAACAACAACACAAGCTCAATAGTTCAAATAACAATTTCTGTTACCTTAATCGCTGCCAGATCCAGCATTTTCAACTGGGAGTGGTGGTGCACCGGCCATAGTAAATCATATTAAAAAATATTGTCAACTCCATGTCAAGAGTGTGTCTAAAAAACAGAGCTTCATCCAATTTTGGAGAAAGGAGAAAATCCGAACTGTTAGTAAACCTCCCCTACAACGGTTCTGTATTTCAAAGTTCCTAGATGATAGATTCGATATTTCTGTAGGAGTGAACTGCTTTACCAAATTTTGAAAATTTTCTATGATAGACCTGTATATGGAACTTTTAATTTGATAGAGCAAAAAGATTCACTTATTAAATTTAAATGCACTATTTACATTTCAACTTGTTGCAAACTAGGATTAAATGCCGTTTTATGATTTCACATTTGAAATTTGTATGCAAAATGTTTCAACAAAAACTGTTTTAAAAAGTAGACTAGACCTAAGTCTATAAACCGTTTGAAAATGATAGTCAAAAATCTGCATTGACAATAAAACATAAAGTAGTTTTTGGCATTTGGCTTTCTATAACTGCAGGAGGTTGAGTAGCTGGTAGCGTGCTATCATTCTCAAATTGATACATATTATGACTAGGCATTTGACACCTAATTGTTGAATTTCAAGGAAAAACGAATAAACGCCATTATTTTTAAAATCCGTAGCCAAAAAATACAAAGCAGAAAGTTCGAATGAAGCATTGATTAAAACAATGATCGATGTAACATCCAGATGCGTCGTAAAATTGCTCGCAAACATTTTTTCCAAGACAAAATCGTCTTACGAACTTCTTCTTTAGATATTCCTCTAACACTTCGTTCTAATTGCGCTTTTAGTTCTTTTTCTTTAAAAGCATCAGTTCTGTCTTTGTAAACTTTCTTTGAAAACGAGCCCTTATTGCTGTAATTCACTGAATTACAATCCGAAGATTGGAAAAGTAATTCATTTTTGTTAATGAAACTCGGAAAATTATCTTCAAGATAGCTCTGAGTGGCACAAGTGGTGTATGATGTTGCTTTGTTCTGCTAAAAAATAAGATCTTCATTCGGATATAATTTGCGACAGTCGAGCAGAAGCCCCTCGTTCAGTAATTTGGCGGAGCACTCAAAATTAACTTTTGTGGTCGTTATATTTAGGAAGTAGATGTTAGTGTTTCCGCTCCATCTGACTCCAACAGACGCCATAACTTTTTCGAGAAGCCAGAGGATTTATGACAAAGGCGAATGACAAGGATATCCTTCTTTCGAGCACCCCAGACTGTCGTTTTGTCTGCTGCAAGCAACTTTCGAAGTGAAATCTTTCTCGTCCGTGAACACAATCTTTTTCACATCTTCACATAAATAGCGGTCACTGAGATTTCTACATCGGGTTTCTCAAATATTTCTGTTGCGTCATGAAACCCTGATCTTTTTGAATGCTTTTAATCCAAGGTTCGTGATAACTCTTTTCACTAACCACCGGCTTATCCGAAATTGTGCTCCTATTTGTGGTTGGAATTTGTGGGTTCCAGGGCATTCTTTCTGAAAAGCAATCAATTTTCTCAACATATTCTTTGTTTGCTTGATTTGTAGCAGTCCTTGGAGTGTTACATCCAGTCTTTTTTTCAGTGGTGCCAAGTTGTCTTATCTTATTGATTAATCGACCCACCGACACCACTTTCTATCCTTTGTATGAAAACCCCTAACAACTTTTCTAGCTCCCCATTCTTTTTAGTCCAACATGCTTGAATTACAGCTTTGTCATTTTCATTGAAAACCATGTTGTATAAATATGGAAAAATCTAGTCCACGTTGGCAGTAGCTTTCTAGTGGTAATCATCCATCTGCCACGACCGACTGCCTTATAAAAGACGCGTGATCATCGCATGATCCTTGTTTTTGCACCGCTCGATGCAAATTACAATACTTTCGGCACTGCATTTTTTTGGCTACTGATTTTAAAATCAATGGCGTTTTATCGTTTTTCCGTCTAAAGCGCTGAAATTCAACAAAAATCAAATTTCTTAGTCATAATGTATACCAAATAGGTAAATAAAAGCTCTTTATAGTTTACCAGCTGACGTCGCTCGCAGGGTTGCATCAGTAATGTTGGGGTTAAGAGCATCATCTTATGCCGGCTTTACCCGTGAATAATGTTTTTTGACGTAGGCTATTGTCCTTACAAAATCAAAAGTGCCGTTTTTTGAGTAAGAATCGATTAAATAAAACATTAAATGGAACCCCAACCAAATGACTTTGCAATAATAAACTCTCAAATTACCTTGCTTTTTCTGAAAATGTTTGCATGATAAACTGGGCCAAAAACACGTCAAATTTTGTTTTTAAAGCTAGAGTTTTCAGGACTTTCTCAAAGTTGCAACTGTCATAAAAAAGAAACGATCATCATGGTGAATCAATTTTTTTTTAATATTGACGTTTGACCGTCGGATTGGGCGTTTTGATGGCAATTGCTTTCCGTTTTTATGAAAAATGCCATATCTTAACTATACTCATGAAAGAAATCTGAGACATCCATTGAGTTAATTGGAAGGTTCACATTTATACCTGCCTTAAGAAAGAATTTTGTTCTATTTCCTTTATTTAAAAAGTTATGAGCTAAAAATTACATTTAAACTAAAGAACGTATGCAGAAGGCTACACAATTGTCATTTCCTTGTGTCAGTGTCCGCCATCGTGATGTTCACTGGAAAAGTAAAACTCCTTACCCTCACATAAAACTAAATGACGACTTGGACTACTTGCTCGTCGAGCTAGCTCACTGTAGTGAGCGTGCACCTTATACAAGCTTAAAATTAAAAGCATCAATTGAAAGGGCCGATGGTGGAGTGGTATAAACCGCATAATCATGTGATCGTCGGTTCAATACCTGAGTCTACCTGACGAGTTCTAATAGGAACGAAACCGGTCGTGGAAGTGGTATTTTATTCAACTGATTGCAGTTAGCCTATATGCCTTAATATCAATTAATTAAAAGTAATATCTTAAACAGGCTAACACCAGCTCCTATAATTCGTATGTTTGTTTTGTTGACGCCATTGTTTAAGCTGATGTCAGAGTTAAAGCTTGATGATTCAAAGAACACTTCATTTGAAACGTAAAGCTAGAAAAGACGGTGAATTTCTGCTTTTTAATTGCATTTCCAATTATTTAAAAATAAATTTTGCCTATTCATTACCTACACAGACTCCGTAAACTTGAATACTTTAAACGAAAGTTGTTTTTTAGCAGTTAAAAATTGCAATACATCGTGACGACTCAAAGTTTGTTGTTTTTCAGATCTACTAAGTTGAGATGAGTTGGTGGCAAATTTTTATTCTTCAATCATGGAAACACCTTTTGTCAGTTGTACAACAGTAGAACAAACACTATTACTAGTACAAACAACATACAAGAGGTTCAAACACGCAATTAAGAGAATCATATTTCCTCCTTTTGTTAAACATGATTATCGGGCCTTGGCCCACTTGTAAATGAACCGCAATAACGGCGTAAAATTCACAGCCACAGAGTTCTGAAATTTTTTCTGAACAATTTGGAAATGGCTGTTGACAGGGAGGTGGCTGAAAAAAACTGATTGCTTTCAAAATAAAGTTATCAGGAAAAGAGCTTCACTACACAAAAATGTAGGTTCTTTAAATGCCAGTGGTATTTGGAGCAAAAAACTCTGACTTTTAAGTACCTTTAAGTCTTGCTCGGTAAGTCATCTACCAGCTCGGATTCGAGCACATAAACATTACGCTACATCCAACAGCAAAGCAGTGGGGACGACCACACCCCATCTCACCATCCTTCAAAAGAATTTGGAAAAGCAACAAAACTGAACATTGATGACGACGTCATGAATTTTTTAGCTATGCGCCTGCGTATCTTTACTTGTAGGCTACAGGTTATCGTTTATACGCCTAATGGCTGGATAGCGCACATTATAAATAGATCCGTTATTAAGTTGTAAAATAGGCTGCGTTGGTAAAGTCTATTAGCTCATACTTAAGTTAACATCTTTTTTCTGTTAATTCGGCTTTCGGCACAAAATAAAATTTTGCTTGTTTTGCGACTCAAGAAGCGTCAACGACTTTTTGTTCAAGTTATGTTGACTTACTCAATTTACTTATCAGCCTATGATACTTTATAGGTGAAATATCTTAGATTTAATGAAGCTTGGAATCCTAATAGATAACCATATCTGTCGCTAAATAGCGGTAAACGTGTTACAGCAAACATGGCCTGCGGACCTGCACCATAAAGCGTGAGAACAATTTTAATGTTTGTTAACAGCCTAAAAGGAACTCCAAGTGGCATCTTAAGCAACAAACCTAGCTATTGCTTTTTGCAAGGCTATACAATCATCTTTATCCTTGGTGCTCAGAGCAAAAGCTTTTTGAAGTTTGAATGATTCAATATAAACAATTGAGTAACAAAAGCTATGACTTAGGGCAGAGCTTCCTACCAATGCAGCCATTGAGCTGTGGATTGCTTGCGAAGCTTTCTCAGGGATGGCCGCGAGGAATTTCCAATGTTAAACCGAATTAAACTGATACTTTTCTTGAAAATCAACTGATTTTCAAGAATTTTTCATTGCTTAGATTAGATCAAGTGATTTCATAAATTCAAGTAATTTAATATTTACTAGCCGATGTTGCCAGGCAGGACTACCAGTCAGTTGTGGCGGGTTAGAAAAACTTGTTAAGCCGGCTTCACCCAGATTATATTTTTAAGCCATAAGCAATTGATTTGTACTAATGCGGTTGTCACCCCCATGCCCCTAATCCCAATTGTGAAACGATTTACTTTGAATTAAGAGAGGTCTTAGAAACTCTATCATTTCACAAATTCCATTAGTTTCTTCAAATAAGTACAGCAGAACAAACTCAAAGTTGGGATTGGACATCGTAATGGCTTTTGTTTTGCGATTACACAAATCATTTATTAGCTGGTATGTATATTTTATGACTTAGTGAAACCCTTTTCCTGAAAATATAATAAACAGTAAAGAAACAAAGAAATCATTAGCATAAACGATGTCCCTAGTGATCTTACTTTAGCTTCTTATGCGGCACCCTTCCGAGGGAATTGCTAGTGGGGTTTTGGGTCATCCTGCCTACAGCACAAAATAAAGTTAACTCAGTCAAACCTTTCACATTGAGTCAACTAGCAATCCAGGTCAGACAATGAAAAGCAATCGAACTAAAAATACCCAATGACCTTTTTGTGCCAAACTGTAGTTGTCTCACTGAATTAATAACGCATTTAAGATTCAGACACTTACAATTGATTATTCCTTACAAAACGAACACAAAATAGAAGTAAAAAATAACTTGCTTTTAATATTAAGCAAGGAGTAAAACAATAAATCAATTGTTTTTCATAAAACACTTTATTCTTTTTGATGGAAGCTGTATCATTTACATACAGCCTATTATTTAATCTCTCAATAAAGGATTCAACTGCATTTGCATGGCCAGTATTTTTTGAGGAAGTGACGAAAACAACTTTTTCAATCAATTTATGACGTCATCTTCAACCACAACGAAATGAAAGTTTTGAAATTTGTTGAGTCGGGTGCTGGCTCTTTTCAGCACAAAAGCGTTTCCTCCGTCAAGAGATGCGATTTAAAAAAACAAAATTGTTCCATTGTGACGTCATCGTGATATCACAAACCTCTTCATGACACTCACCCCGGAGAGGTGATAAATCTTGTCAAATTGAATTTGTGCCTTGAGTAATTAGGGAGGAAATAAAAGGCAATTACCCCAAATAATATGACTGGACATTCAAAAACTTGATCTCCAAGAAAAAAGTGACCATGTATGTTTGGAAGAATATGGGCAAAATCTCTACCTTCAAAACGTTGACCTTCACCAAAAAGTAACAATGTTTGTTTGGAACCGAAGTTGTTAACTTTTATAAAAAGTTTATCACCGTAAAGACTAGGAGGAAGGGGATTTCCAACTACTTAGAAGTACGGGACGCGTCAATTGACCCAGCTTTATTACGTATTCGAATGAAAATACTTGTGTTAACGCAAGCTTGTTTGCGTTTTTGTTTTGTATGCTTAAGAGGAGATAATTAATGCTAAGCAAGGTTTTTTAAAACCATGAAAAAGGACCCACGCTGAAAAACTTAAACACTGAGATGTGATTCATTTTTCTCTTATGTTTGGTTTTAAGTGTTTATAGTTCTGATTTCACACATTTCACCTATACTTTAGCAATATTCTTCTCATAACATACACCAGAATTTTGATAAACTGTTGTGTTTTACGCAGTTCTTTTTAAATAGTTTAACCGTGGACACAACTAAAACTGGCTTCCTATAATATCTATAGATCAATAAATCACAGCAAGTTGGAAAACAAACTATATTGAAAAAATCATAATTGTTTTTTCTCAGACTATTTCAAGCATAGTCATTGCATCTCTTTGTTGAACACTTTGCGGAGATCGGTTTTCTACAAGCAGCAAAAAAGCAGAAAAGCGCACTCATATGTGGATCGGTTTCTGCGTTTTGCCGTTCTACAGGTGGGTCGCTAATTGGAGGGAGAAGAATTAGACCTGCATATGTCTGGGACGAATTCCTTTGCAAGCTTCGCACTAGTAAGCTCTTCGTCCTTTCCTTGAAAATTAAAATTGAAAACGTCATTACTAAAGGCAAGTTATACAAAAACATGGTGAGCTTTACTGAGCTGCAGTATCTCTTTCAGGCAACTGCAAGCGTTTGGATTTTCGAGAATAATATCACAATTTTACACACTGTGCTCCGAACCAATTAGAAGCGAGGCTAATAGCAAATGCTGATAAGAAAAGGTCATACTACAAGTATTGCAGTGTTTGTTTCCTTTTTTATAATGAAACCTAACGTGACACATGATAAATGCTAAAACAATGAAAGAAAGAGAAATGGCAAACAAGCAGTTTATTCCAGGCTCAACATGAAAAGCGACAGACCTATACACAGCGTAAGACTCTACAAGCTGATCGCATTTTTTGTTTACAAACATAGCGCGTCAATTGACGCAAGCCGTCTTTCTAGGGAATCTAGGTAGTCATGCGTTCAACTTCTCTCCTGGGAGTGTAAATATCATGTAATTGCTGCCCATTGTATAGTTTACATGATAATATTAAAAGTCAAGAAATTAAGTCAAGTAATATCAAAGAGTTAACGTGTTTGGCAAAATCTAAAAACGATTTTGTCGATTGACGCGCTCCATCTTTTTAATGTTTATGCTCCGACCTCCCCTCACCCCCAAATAAGAAGGTACTCACTTATGTGATAAGACTGCTTGATAATACGATTGAGTTTACTTGAAGCTCCACCCACTCCCCCTACCCTTTCTCAAAAAATGAAATTGTGTCTAACTGCGCTACTGATTAGAGGCTTCATGCTCTTGTAATTTGCTAACGTTTTGTAGTTATACGGATACCGGGGCGTGGCCAACTAAGGCATATATTAACATAAAGTCGTACATAAACATTGTGGAGTCCTGACAAAGTGTTGCTTGCTCTTTGGTCAGCATAGGCGCACTTAGAATCTGGGCTTCCTCTTGATTAAAACAGCCGAAGATTTCAATAAGTTTTATTTGTTAATTTTATGAAGCGCATGGAAGCGTAATTTAAAAGTTGGCTGGAGGAGGGGGAGCCAAAGTGAGTGACATGTATTTTTGGAAATAACCTATGAAATGGTTTATTACTTACGACATTTTTTAACCGTCGCGATGGTGTAGTGGTTAGAGCGTCCGCTTTGTAGCTGGTAGACCTGGGATTTACTCCCTAAGTCAAGTCAGACCAAGAGACTTTAAACAATGGTATTTACAGCTTTCCTGCTTGGCGCTCAGCAAAAAAAAGGGATAGTGTGGAGAACAAGCCGGCAAGCTTGCTTGTTGTGTCCTTGGGCAAAACACTTGACGGGACGCCTCCATCTTTATGTGGCAGACAGGTCGTCTACCTATATTTCACCTGGCTTCAATTGTGAAAATGCTCACCCAGCATGTCGTAAAAGGCAACTCTTGGATACCCACCAATGGTAGCCCGCCTTGTTGGTGGTGGGGCTACCAGTCACTCATGACTGGTTCGAAATGGACTGACATCTTTCCCCTGTCCTAATTTCAAATAGGTTCACGGCATGCACCTGAATTGTCGTTCGTGCCGTATCTCCATCCCGTGGAAGAGAAAGGGTAATCACAACAACAACAACCTTTTCGTGATTGTATGTCTACTTGTAGGAGCTAAAGCCTCTGGCCGTACGCTTGTTGCTTGTTCCTGACATGAATGCAGCCAGGGAAACTGGAAACTAACCCGAAGTAAAGCATTCACACGGCTGCACGCTGGCCTTACCCAATCCGTATTTGTGCGAGCCCTATTGAAAAGTAAATATTTTTAGACATAGCCAATTCTCGTTTCAAAATGAAAAGCACTCTTTTCAAAATGTAAAAGTACTAGTTATAGCTTTTAAACAGGGATCGAGTAGAAAACCATTAGAGAGTTGTGCAATTGCGCCATACTTCATTCAACATTTTCAAACATTTTCAATTCTCCTGCACCGTCTTATTTTCCCTGTTTTTTGCAGGTACGTAAATAGTGTATTTGCTCACAGTTGAAACAGTCAATAATTTTACACACTTTCATCCGTTGTTATTTCATTACTTGCATAGAAGCATAAACGTAAAGCTGTGGCGGAGGAAAGACGCCAAAGCAATTGTAGTTTAGTTTCAAAAACAAGCTATTAAAGATTTGGCATACTACATACCATTTTTCGCAATCGTGTGCCTCTGTGTATGGCCTATCATCTCTGGGTCCACGTATATATGGCTAGATCCAGGCATACTCGCAGCTAGGGGAAATGCAAACCAATCCAAGATTAATCTGCTGTTGCATCGTCAGTTGAGCTTAAATTGTTATAGAAATTTTTTTATTGAAAGCACCTTGTTGGTATCTCCCAAAAATGCTTTTAATCGCGTTTTTACGTTGAGTAGTTTTTGAGAAAATATAGAGAGCAAAGTGGGCAATCAAGCGTTTGCTGAGACGTCATTTTAGACCCCAGAGGATTGATATCTTATATGTGGGTAAGTTGGGGTCTGGCTTTCGTCTGAGAAAAGCATCGTTTTTCTCCGTCAAGAAATAAAAATTGTAAAGAAATCGTCTTTGATTGTGACGTCATTATGACGTCACAGACCCCTTGTGATACTCACCCAGCGGAGGCGATCAATTCTGCCAAATTGCCAAGTGCCAATTTTGCACCGGTTTCAGCCAATTGATTTATATGAGAGCAGTAATACAAAGTTAATATTTTTTGACGTGGCCAATTTTTCCAAAATCAAATCGGCTGAAACAGACATTGTTGTGGGTTGCGCATAGCAGCCATATTTCAAAAAGTTTCAGGAATTTCTGGCTACGTCTTGCTTGCACAAATTTCCAGCATATACTGACGTACTGAGGAACAGGACTTGCTCTGAATTGAAGCAGCAAACGATATCAAAAGTTTTCTTTGTTCATTTTATGAAGTGCATGGAAGCATCGTTTAAATGTTTTAAGATACATGGGCGGGGCGCCAAGGTCATTGATAAATATTTTCAGGAATAACCTATTAAAAATTCGGACCACTATTTACGACTTTTTCGTAACTGTATACCTATTTTAACGACTTAAAGCCTCTGGCTGTGCACATGTTGCTTGATCGTGGCATAAGCGCAGACATGCAAAAAGCAAACTAACTCGAAATGAAGCAATTCGATCATATACTGTATAGCTCGTCACTAATATTTTGTTGCAAACGATATAACAGGACCATCTTTATCCCTACTTTTTGTTGGGAAATGACCAATATTTTTGCTTGGAGTAGGCTACTTTTTAAAATGTGTAGGGAATTCATTTTTCGATGAATTTTTTTGACAATTTTGATAGATAATGCCAAAGAATCATGCTTTCGAAAAAAATAGAAAAATGTATCAAAAGGTTTAGTTCTTGTAGAATTTGCAGTTTTGTGAAGCCCAGCCACCAATTATACCGAACAATCATGCTTTCGAGGAAAAATAGAGAAATATACCAAAAGGCTTAGTTCTTGTAGAATTTGCAATTGTGTGAAGGCAACTCACCAAAATATTAAGTGTTTTTGAACGATAGGTTATCTTTCAAAATTTTGAGATCTCAGTTTTTGATGAATCTTCTTCAAAATTTAGACAGATGTTACCGAAGAATCATGCTTGTGAAGAAAAATGGTAAAAACACCACAGAATTAATTAAATTCCAAGTTTGGTCTAGAAGGAAAAGCTGTTTAGTAAAAATGAAAAATGATGAACCGCCAGAAATTTTGTTCAGCCATTATAAACTAATCCTTAGTCCTAATTGATTAGAGTAACATATTGCTGGAAAGCAAATTTCCTAAGCTTTCAAATGACACCAAGTTTTAATACCTTGCCATAAGCTTTATATATTACACTTACCTAATTTAACTCAGCTTGCCATTTTTGTGAAGGAGGTAAAATTTACACTACAGGTGTTAAAATTCAAGTTTTTAGTATAAAAGCAAATATTAAAGATACATGTCATATGTTATCGGAATTGCCTTGAAATAAGTTTTAATTTGTTAAAACAATGTTGAAAATCGGTTGAGTAATGAGATCACAAATCAGTTTTTAAGTAAAATGATTTTGCAATAGTTTTTTGAAAAAATCTTATGATACGCGTAATCTTTGGTAGCGAAAAACTATGTTGATTGTTCCAGTCAATATTATGACATTATAGTGCGAGTTTCAAGCGTGCAGAAAAAAGAAGAAGAAGCAAGCTTTGAAGGTTTAAATTGCTAAAATCAAAAATATGTTTTTGAATCTTCAATTAAGCTTAAATTGTTGTAAATTTTTTTCAAAAACATCTTGCTAATATCTCCCAAAAAAGCTTTTAATCGCGTTTCTACGATCAGTGCTTTTTGAAAAAATGAAGAAAACTAATTTTACAATTAATCGTTAAATATGAAGTCTTGTCAGATTTTAAAGAAGTAAAACTAGTTAAAGTTGGAAGTCGGGAAATGGCTTTTGTTTGAGCTAAAAACCACGTTTTTCAGTTAAAAAATGCTATTCAAAAAGTCACGAACCTCTTTAGGACAGTCACCTCAGGGAGGTGATCAATTGTGCCAAGTATGATGTTTGTACGCCTAGCAGTTTCGGAGGAGTTAAAAGAGACAAACAGACCAACAAAATTGTGCTTCACATATATGATGTTGAAAATATACAATTGTTGTTATTGTCGTCTTGCAGTAATATTTTATGGTGTTCCCTAAAAACAACATCAGCAAAAGTGGTTTGAAAACTAAAATCGATTGCGTCATTCTGTTTGACTAACAACCGCCTGCTGCCGCTGTCTTTGTTTATTTGGTAAAACGTTTGAACTTGCACGTTCACAACACCACAATTGCGCAACCGCAAGGTTAATATTGCAATTTATGAGTGGTTTATGCAAAAAGGACAGTTTGCACAAGAGACTAATGGCATTGGCATTGCTTTACTGTATTTTATATCCTACCATTAGCGTTTGTTGACCTTATATAAACGTTTAAAGTCGCTTTTGTGTTTCAATGTTTTGAAAATAGTTCTTGCTTATGTATAAAGCTTATTGGTAAAACTTTATTAGCTTTTAGCTTTACCTACATAGGAAATAGCTGGGCCAAAGTATGAGACCCATGTCAGACCCTACGATCAGCCAGTTCCCCTACGGCTCATATGTTAGGTAAAACTACGAACACCATGTAGAACGTTCAACATAGTCATGATGAAAGTAATAGAGTCATGATTCATGAATCATTTTAGAAGCAATGTCTACTAGAGTACATTTTAAACGATATGTTATAAAAACAAAATTTGTCAAACTGACAGACCTAGGCTTACATAAACTTGCGTGCAAAATGGCACTTAAATAACTACTAGCTTGTGTAGGCCTTGTACTAGTATCAGTATACCACAAATACATTTCTTACAGTATACCACAATAATTTAAATATTAAACTTTAAATTTCTTTTCATCAATCATGATGACTGATGCAGCCAAAACATCAATTCAATAAATTGTTTAATATTGGCAGTGGCGCAGCCAGGATTTCTTCAAGGGGGAGGGGCAAAGCTTTTTTAACAACACAGCTCAGGTGTAGTGGTAAACCCTCAGGATCTAGTTACAATAGGGATATTTACTGATGCTGTATGTCAAAATTTAACTTAATTGAAATTTAGCCTACAATTTTTACGTGAGAATTTATCAATCATATGTTTAAAATTAATATTAAGGCCACGGTAAACAATCAACATTACCAATCCATTCAAACAAGTTTCTTTCGTTGTGAACCGCAAATAAGTTTCCAAATATCTCAGAGCACTAAACGAACGCTCATTTGTTGCTGCAGTAACCGGACCAGTCGTCAATACTTGAAGAAGAACTTTCAAAGATGGATACGTATGTATTTCTTTAGCAGACAGCAACACGCCTAAAGTGTTGTACGGTAAAGAATCACCTTCGCGGCGCAGCCAATATGAACGTCATCGCATAAATTCAACCACCACAGCGTCAATGCTGTCATGCACAAAAGGAGGATAGAAGTTTACAGCATTTCTGATCAAAGTAAATGTCATGCTTTACACAGACAGATGATATCAAAATTTGGAGTTTTATGCAATCAACAAGATCAGAGGAAATATTTCGCTGAGTTACTCAAGCACTGTGTCAATAAAAGGGCAAAAAGACCGAACGCCTTAAAAAACTGCAATGGTGAAACAGCAAGTGGATTTGCTCTATTGGCCTGCCGATTCACAATTCGAGGCATGGGTATGAATTCTCCGTAGACACTTTCGGCATGTCTAAAGAGTCCAACAAATGTTTCTTCATTGTCCCTAAAAACCTGGATAACATCTTTGCAACTGGAAATACTCGTAGCATCTAATACAGTCTATATAATTTCTTGATGCCCTGTAGCATCTTTGCAACTGTTTTGGTAAGTTTCGGTCTAGCATTGATAACTTCTAGGCTAACCAAAAACCCAACTGTTGTTATCGCTTTCGAATAGGGCATAGCCCTTTCAAAAACTTCTCCATTTCTTAATTCTGACAGTTGATCAAGAGAACCAATAACCGCCTGATAAACCTCCTTGAAAACAAAGACAACATCATAGTTCTCAATCCACTATGTGGAACAATTACGCTTCAAAGGCGAATGCGAAGAATCAGGACATTTTTCATTAAATGAGCGTGCAGCAGCGAAAGACTTTTTCAGAATTAGAAAAAACACCAATATATCTTTAATGGTGCTTACGCATGCTTGAATTTCGCGTACTTTGCAAGCCAGAGAATGTTATTGTAACTTGTGCTATCTCTGATTGTAGCGTCTCTGCTACTTTTGTCCACTCATTAAACTTTTTATTGCGGTTTTTATAATCTTCTAAAAAACATTCGAGAGAAAATGTCGAATTTTTAATTAGCAAATTGATGGTTTTTTTTCCTCCACAGTCTATAGTCTAAAGCATTTTGGCTAAAATTAGAAAATTTAAATCGTCAACTATGAATGCAGGCTCGTCAAGATGATTTGGTAAATAACTTGCTGAAAATTAGAGACCCGCTCTATTCTTGCAAATATTTCTGAAACTTTTCCAGAAAGCACAAAACTCGCTTTAGCTCTCTACAAGCTACTTGTTTTTGTGCAATATTGCTATTAATGTTGTGCAGTGCTCTTGCGCACATCGTCAGATACCAATAGGTTATTGCTGCAAGATTCTTGCGCAAACAAGAACTTGTTCGTGTGATTTCTGCTTTATATCAAGAAAACTGTAAAAAGTTTGAAGCTCATGTATTAATCTCAGGCATGAAGCCCAACACTACCAGCAAATTTTCGGGTAATTGTTTTGTACATAATTTTATCTGGGACAAAAGGGGGGCAATGGCACAGTGGCCCCACCTGGCTTCGCCCCTGAATATTGACATTACACAGTGCGTCTAACATACATGTTTCTAATAATAGAGTAAATGTGAATACCTGCAGGCCTATTATCTGAATAACTAAATACCATAGGTGTGTAACTTTTTCTTAAACAAGTATAGGGCACCCACAAAAATTGTGTGTTACTTCTCATAAAAGCTTAATTTGGCTCTGAACAAAGGTAAAAGTACCTTATGAAAATTTCGAATTCTTGTCTGATAGCAAACACGCAACGTACTCAAAATTTCAAATCATATTGATATCTTCATCCATCTATTCAATAAATGCTTTCCCACAAGTCTAAGCGGTTTTGTAAAAAGAAAGCAGGAAGATCAAAACTGGTTTGGTAGGAACAAATTCACCAATAAAACCTAAAATCCTTGATCTTTTTACTCAAATAGAAAGTTGTTAGTCAAGAGACATGGAGATTACCATTTATCGCCATTTTTAAAATTCTTCATCTGGACTTGAAATTTACTTTGACCCGACTGGTGTTAGCGACCTTGTAACTGAATCGAAATGTCCTTTCTGTGGTTGTAAAATTACTTAATTGCATAATAATGCACTAAAAAGTGCATTAAAAGATCACAAATATTTGGTGGCGATTGAGGCCACAAGGACAACGAGAAAACGCATTCAGCTAAATAAATATTTTTCCATTTCATTTCAAGGCATAAAATTGAACTTCTTGGATAATGCTGGTTGTAAAAATTCTGCCGATTCGTTGTTGCAACACTTAATGCATTGCGGTAGCAGCATTATAATAAAAAACATGACGCTTGAACAAATGTTTATACAAGGGGAGGAAACAATAAGACTAGAGCGTTTTGCGAGGGTGCTTACAAATTTTATTTAGAAGCCGAACATAAACTCCCGATAGTAAAGTCCTTTTATGCAGCCACCAGGTTTTATGCTCGGCTATTAAAACTGTTTTGGATTAAGCCTCGTGACTGGAATATAGAAAGGGTAAGGTAGTGTGGTTCTGCCAAGCATCTCTTTTACAGAACAAATTTGCTGTGACAGCAGTTTTTAAAATCAAAAATGACGAAGTTTCTTTAGAAGAAACGTGCTATGAATTAACTTGACATCTCTTACTACAATTACGTTGGATTAAACTGAGTGACTATTTTGACTTTAGTGCGACGATGTTGCTTTTCATCCTCCAACATTGAAAAGGGCTGCAAAGTGCAGGAATAAATAATTAGCTGTAATAACATTTTGCCAACAAATAAAATTTTGTTGTTTTTGCAAAAGATCATATTCACAAAAAAATTAAACAGCAATACTCTGCACCGCATTTCATTTAATTTTGCAAATTTGTTACATGTAAGTTAATCACGGGCGCCTTCAAGGTGATTGACAATTTAATTGTCCCGGTTGACATTATTTTATGGGACACTTTAGAAAGTTGTCTCCAAACGAGATTCCAATCTCATTTTAGCTAGAGATTCGTTAATTAAAGTTTGTTCTTTTCAATTTTGATTGACACTTTTTAAATCTTTCTTGGACAATGCGACTTTTTGTGACGCCACTGTATGTAGTAGTTCTTTAGTAACCTTGGCAAGATCAAATGATTTTGTCGCTCATTGAGGCTAGTTGGTAACTCTTTAGCGACACTGCACGTATACATCAACAACTAATAATTGTTAATCCCCAAAATTGAGTAAGTTTTACAACAAATAATTGTGAAAACTACAGCACTAGCTGCCATGCTTCCCAATTTTTTTGATTGCCTACCATTTGAGGGCACATTCTGTCATCGCGTGCCATTTCGTTCCAGAAAACTGATTCGATCAAATATCTTTTTATTTACAAAAAGAACACATTATAAAAGAACAACAAACAACAGAAATCAAATTTAGACAATGCGGTTGCTGCATTGCGATTGCGACAAAGCAACATTTTACATGCCATGGATCATGTTTTTCCTAGGGCATGGTGTAAAATCAGGTGAAAGTTTCTTTAACACAAATAAATCAAAAAAATAGCCTTGCTTATACTAATATGATGAGACAAAATGGGTATTGGAAACAAAAGTATCCGAAGAAGTAAAGAATATTGGCTTGAGCAAGTCAAGTAACCAAAGAAAGTGCACTCAATGTCAATCTTATTTTTGTTAAACAATACACTTCAACAACTTTTAACATATTTAAGTTTTAGTTACTGATGTGGTCTATTTTGCTTTTGATCATTTTCCAGGGACGTTGAGAGGGGGAAGCAATGGGCTACAGAGTACCCAGGCCCGCACTGTTGTCAAACGCAAAAAAATGAACTCGCACTATCAAAACAGCTGCAAAATGGTGGAAAATGGGTTTTTAAACCTGCTGAGAAAATTTCTCATCAATGTGCAAACCAAAGTCAGCAAGTATTTTAGCTTGATCCCCACATAAAAAGATCATCGCCGGCTAATCGCTGTGTGTATGAATGTTTTGCCCCGCAGTACAGGTAATTTCGGCCACGATCTTTCTCTTGGGCGACTCCTTTGTCAACGCTCCTGACTCCAGGTTATCATATCCTTGTAAAAGGGGACCCGGAGTTTATGTTGGTTCCAGGCCAGGACTGTTCTCTCCACGGCCCTGTCACTTCCTTCATTCCTTTCGACAAACTGTAGATCAGTTCTCCTCAACTGGGGTTCCACGGAACAGTTAGAGGGGTTCCGTGAGATTTGAGGGTTGCATAAGGATTCCTTCTTTTTTGTTGTCATTTGGAATAACAACTCTTTTTAATTTTTCGAGAATAATTTGGCGAAACTTATCAACTTTAGTGTGAACGCATGATGATGGAACAACTACCATAATTGTACATTTTATTTGGTTATAAGCGCAACAATTCCATTTTAATTACTATTGCGTTGCAAATACACAACAAAGCAGGAAGTCGATTTTGTAAAAAAAATTAAAAAGCAGTTTTTGGATTTTGCTAAATGGCGGCAGAATACGACACTTATCGTATTTATACGTAATACGATGCTTAACACGCCTATTTAGCTAAATGGCGGTGGAATACAATGCACTTTAATATTCCTTGATTTTGCTTCCATTAAATTTCAAACCAAAATTAAGGACATTGGGAAAAATAGTTTTTTACATATTTTTTTAGATTGGTCAAAATTTTTTGTCAAATATGAGCATTTATGTGCCCATTCGGTGCTAAATACACTTTTTTAGAGGTTTCAAAATAGTTTACCTAAAATCTTAGCGCAGACGGTCGAACCGGTTCGGTGAATTGTAATTGTAAATCTCAATTATGTATCTAATGAAAAAGTTTGCTATAAAATAGCCTCAAATGATTGCATATTGCTATAAATAAACAATAAGATAGTATTGTCAAAAATAATGATATTACTTAGAAATAAGAACAACACTATTTTCTGATGCGAATAAGTCCTTCAAACTCAAGGACGGTATGGAAGCCATGACAATACGACAAGTTGTTTTACTTGTGCAACAAGTTGTGATGTACGTATTGTAACTTAAGATTAGCATAAGACGAAGGCAGGGTTTCTCAAAATTTTTTTTAGCTTCATACTTGTTAGCTGAACCAACATGTGTGGTGAATCCCTAAAAAGAATATAACGTATAAAAATTAGATTTTGTAGTTGATTACCAAAAGGTCTTCGAGTTGAAAGCGAGCGTAAGCAACAAAACGTCAGAAAATATATTGTTTGTGGAGAAAAAATTGGCAAAATAATCGCTTTTGTAAGTTGATCTCCAAGAAAAAGAAAACAAAAAAGTCTTCGAGTAGAGAACTGGCAGATGCAACAGACAAACAATGGTTGTTTTCAAAAATCTTTGCTGTAGCTATAGGAGAAACGTTCTTGAGCACCCGCAAAATTTTTCTTGTGTACGCCATTTTTTTAGTGACAGAAGTCCTACGGCATTAGTAAAAGCATAGCAGGGCTCCACGACGCCAAACAGGTTGAAGAGAGTACTGCTGTAGATTTTAACAGTTTTTGGCTGACACAAATTTCTGATTGGCTCCCACAATGCTTACAACCACAATTTGGGCAGATCATGGCAGTGTCAGGAAACGAGTCGAGAAATTTGACTACCGAAAAGAAACTAATCGTTTGTTTTCATTTGACGAGTAGGTCTACTAGAAAAAAAAGAGAAACTTACATGCAACACCTTGCTGGATTGCGGTACTTACACGTTTACAGAAATGAAGAGTAAATCATTCTTACCAGGTTTTACAATTTGTCATTAAAAAAAGATTGAAATTGAAATCGGAGCTGTCTATCGTAAATTTTTATGATTTTAGAAGCATCATATTTCTGAAGCTTTTGATCAGTGACTACTGTTCATAGATAAAGCTCTTTTGAAACAATGATGTAATTTCAAAAAAAGCTTTGATTTTCTTCAGAGGCGGCTGCCTTTTTTCCTAAACACCCTTCACTTTTGAACTTTTTTTGCGACGGTTTACTCTAATTGGCTACTAGACAGTTAGAAACAGACTAAAAGCTTCGAAATAATATTACTTCAAGCAATCTTTAAATTTTGGAGGCCTACCACAAACTAACTTTTCAAAAACCAATGGATTACTTGCAATATGCACCTCAAATCTTATTGGTATTATTTCGTCAATGCAAATGCTGATGTTATCGTCAGTTACAAAAATGTTTAAGATTGGAGTAAAAACAGTAGCTAATCAGGGGTTTATTATTTTCCAAGTTACGCCTTTTTTTCTACTTTTTGTCGGCTTGAAAAGTCTAATTCTGTGTGTGTGTCAATCACTACATTTTTCTGGATCAATGCAACACATCAAATTCCAGTTATCGTGAAGAATATCAACATAATTTAATATCAAGTTTCTAACTATATGCCACTTCACAACGGAAGCTGCTTCACAAGATTTACTCAAATTTTTATCTGAATATCTGACTAACAAGTGCTACAATCATTGCATCGAACATATTTTTATCAATTCGTTCAAGGCTTGCACTTATTTATAGTTATCGCATTTTCATCTTCTGATCACGGGAGAACCTTCGTGGTTATGCATAGAGTAACTTGTGTTGAGACCAACTTCGGAGTAGCCAGTACTGCTGTTTCAGTGCACTTCCACCACATCCTAGCTGCAATAAAGCAGGGAAAATTCCCATAAAGTGTTTTACCCAAGAGAACAACAACGCAAAGCCTATGAAGATATTTAAGTCGCATTTTACAAATTAGCGGGTTTTCGCATGAAGCTACGGTGCCGCTCACTGTCAATCACAGTCTAATCGATATTTGGAGCGCCATATTTAAACTTTTCCGTGTTTACAACCAAAGTAATGTGCAATAACATAGAGATGCATATACTTTTAAATTCCCTTAAGCTACTATCTTCAAGAAATGGAGATTTCAACAATATATAACACTTGAAGTAAAAGTAAGCAGATGAGTAATAATTTGCTAACAAGCTTGAGGTAGTTTATGATAATTAATTATGACAAATTATGACAGTTTTTCGCACTTTCACCTGACGGACATTTTTTTTCGCTATTAACGCAGTAGCGAAAGAGTTAAGCTATTATATCTTCTGAAGGTTGTCATTGATATTTCTTACGTTCTTTGGCACATATTTATCCGTTACTAAAATTAGCCTTTATCACTGAAGAATTTTAATTGCTGGCATGTCCAAATGATGTAGCAAGTAGAAATTGCTTACTAGCATTTTTAGTCAACTATGGTCCTTGATGTAAGACTTGAAACTGCAAATAGCGACTGCAGTCTCGACCTTGAGACACAAAGAAGTCTCTTTTAACTGTCGTTGCACCCACGTCATCCTTGAATGTAGTGCAACACCTGATAGCCTTCTTGGTTGGGGTCACCACTTTACAATGGCTGTATATCATTCTAATGCTTGTGTGGAACTTTGCATGAACATGTAAATCTATCTTGACGCGATGATGTGGTGGTTAGAGCGTCCGCTTCGCAGTCGGTAGACCGAGGGTTCATTCCCCTTATCGAGTCACACTGAAGGACTTTTAAAAATGGTGTCCATAGCTTCCCTGCATGGTGCTCGGCATTTAGGGGAGGTTGTGGAGAACAAGCCGACAAGTTCGCTTGTTGTGTCCTTGGGTAAGGCACTTTACGGAACGCAACTCCTTTATGTGGAAGACAGTTGGCCCAAACACCTCGGAAATGGCAATTCCCAAGTGAGTGCGGACGTCCCGTCAAAAATATAGCGATACAGTTAGCTTTCTCGTGAATGGAGGATAAATATGGAAAATAAAATAAACAAAAAATAAAATCGTCTTACACTTAATGATGCGTTTTTTTTTTGTTCTTTTTACTTGCATTTGTATAGACTTAAATGTGATCGCGATGCTGCCAACTCAAATTTAATTGGTCGTAGAAAATTATTTATGTAGACTAAAACCTACATCGTTTAAGTTCTGATCTCGACAGTTTAAAGTTCAGTTTTAATACTATGCCGGTACCGGCATTAATAATAAGTCAACTGCTTTGCTGATTGTAGCCGGCAAGAAAGTCGAACTTACGGTTTTGTAATCTAAAAAAAAAATTCAAAAAAGGTTAGGACCGCACTTATGAGCCTATTCATACAATGTGCTAGATGCAAAATCACAAACAAAAATCTTAAAGGCCTACAATACAAAATAATACAAAAGATTTGCTAGATTTTGACCCAATACCAAAGTTACCAGAGTGTAAAAAGATTATTCTTTAACACATATATTTTCGAAGTAATTTTTAAGAAATCAAATTTTTCGAGACAAAATTTTTTTTGTGCCAGTTGTTTCATTATCAGCCGACCAGTCGAGTCTTGACTCGAGTCTCGAGTCATTGCATCGAATCTTGAGTCGAGTCTAGAATCAAATAATTTGAATCAAGCCGAGTCATTTTTTACTGCAACTCGAGTCGAGACTGGCTCATACTCATAGAATACAAACACCGTTTTCTTGGTGTGGCAACTGCTATAAAAACTTACGTAAATATTAACGTGCCTGACTCTCAACTACTCATATCAAAGAGATTGCTTTTTCTAAAACCATAATGAGTGGTTTCAAGTCCTTTTTGACGCCATAACATCTTTTTTCCAGCAACGCAGCGTCATGAATTTGTTTATCGATCGGTGTAAACATGAAATTGCAGCAATTGATATATTCCCGTACGTACACTCGATATACTGCAAGCCTGTCAGGACTGGAACAACAACTAAGGTCGATTAAATTGTGCAAGATTGCACACGGAAATGCAAGAATTTATAAACAGAAGCCCATAAGTTTATTCCAAAAATAACAGCCTAGTACCTTGTCAAAAACATACTGCGAACGTTTCAGCCTTGAGCTAGTGTCATTTTCAACTCAAATAATATGCAATCCAAAGGCTAACTATCAACTACTTCATACTAACACTAAAAAATGAACGCATAGCAAGAAGCGATATTCTCGTGTTAAATAAGTGAAAAGGGAAGAATTTAACTAACCCCTTCGCAAACCCACAAGCACTGGCCACTTCACAAAATTGTCTAGCTTTCCCCTCTTCGTTACCAGCAAAATTTAGCGTACTCCCTTCCGCATTGCTCCTATACTATCTGAAACTCATATTCTCAAATTTTTGCAGAATTTCGATTCATCAAAGACACATTTATCCGGAATGAATATCCATATGGCTTTATCGATAAATGCATCAGGAAAATTTCTAAACAAAAAGTTTTCTCCTCTGATTCTTTTGGTTCAAAAAAAAGCCTTCAAATATGTTTTATTCAAATTATCTTACCTTGATAATAACTCCCACTATGCTGGGAAAAAATTAAAACTATTAATTAAGCACTTACCAGATACCGTATTTAGATTTAACCAAGTTTTGAAGAACCAAACAAAAATCCAAAATAATACTTTATTGCACATAATTAAATTAACGTAAGAATAATTAGCATAACAAAATTTTCCGAATCTTGTATTGTTAAACTTGGAGGAAAAGTTTCCCCTATCTGAAATTTATTAGATTTAACCACGATATTAAAAACTTCAATCAACGATTTCACTTTGAAGACTCCCAACGCCTCTTATTAAGAAGCAACATGGTATACCGGTTAAACTGTTTTTGTGGTTCTTTCACCATTGGCCAAACTGGCCGGAATCTAACGAAACGCCTGGACGAGCACCAGACCAGTCTCAACATGGAAGCGTGCAACCACTTACAATCCAATCCAAACCTTGGATTGTAAGCGGTTGCAATCCAATTCAACTCTATACTCCTCATTCCTCCAGGCTGACGAGTATAGAGTTGACTTTAAAAATCCACAAATTCTCACCAATTTCTTTACAAATTCGACTTCCTCATTCTGGATTCTCTTTACAGTCAGCAATTTAAATCTAGTTAAAATTTAGACGCCAAATCATTTCTTCTTTACTTATTTAACACGCAACCATCGCTTTTTGTTGTGTGTTCATTTTCTTGGCGTAAGTATGGCGCAATTGATAGTCAGCCTTTTTGTTGTACATTATTTGCGTTGAAAATGGCACCAGCTGAGGGCTGAACCGATCACAGTATTCTTTTGACAATGCTTGGCTTTTATGTTTGGATTGTGTCTTGAATTGTAATAATTGTAGTGGTAGACGTAACGCGCTCGTAATTATTGCCGTGCCATAAGCCTTTTTTCTCCTTCATCTCTTTGCTTCATTTAAACCAGAGGTTCTTTCACCATTTTTCTCTCATTACCCATTTCTGTTAAGATCAAACTTATATTACCCACTTTTAAAATCTAGTTTATTTTTTTCTTGTTAAACTTTCACTTATCTGCTACACTCAATATAAAACAGTGGTATTTATTAAAAGAACAATTTAATGTAAGTCAACATAATCAATCTCATTGGTGAGATATTTGCTCTTGTTTTTTGTCAGCAAGCAATGAAATACCGGGTGCGATTTTGCAAGGAGCACAGCGTAAATCCGAGTCCAGATCCAACAATCTGTTTCGAACTTTTGCTTTAACAGCAATACAGCTTGAAAATGCTGACTCACAAAGACATATAGATGGGGAACACTGTCAACAATGTTAGTGGTTTCTTTGAAACTTTTGGACATGCTTTCTCCGTCTTTTCCCAGAATTTTTCCAAACTTTCATCTTCAAAGTAATCTTCGGCTGTTGAATCATGAATCATGTCCAAAAATTCTTCTTGTATGCCTTGCTCTTTCTCTTCATTGTGTTCATTTGATAAATCTTCAACAGAAACTCTGAAAGGGTTCCTTGTCAATGCCATCACTGGTGTGTCCAGTTCAACACATGAAAAGTAACGATGAAATTCCTCATTCAAGTTGCTAAAGTGGTCAATAGCCTCCCTTTGAATATTGCTGTTGATACTATTAGTGCAACTCAATATATTCATCGTTGGAAACGCTGTTACTTTCTGACCAGATTGTAATTTTGCTTTCCAGAGTTTAAGTTATGCTATAAAGGCAGAATTGTTATCTCGTAGTAGCAATATGTTTGCGCCCGCACTTTGCAACTTGTGGTTCAGTTCATTCAAATGAGTAAAAATGTTGGCTAAAAATGCCAATATTTTTTGAAGTATTGCATCACAGATATCCATCTTATTTATTTTTATGTTGAATATCAAGAAATTCACTAACCTGTGGTAATAAACGTACAAGTCAAATCAACATATTGCTCTTCGAGAGCCAGTACGCAGAAGTGTGATAAAACAAAGAGTCATATTCAGCATCCATATCTTTGCACAATTTCCGAAAGAGTCTAGAATTCAAAGTGCTCGTTTTTATGTAGTTGATCACTTTAATAGCCCAATCAAGTGCTTGCTTAAGTGATAGCGACATAGTTCTTGATGTCAACGCTTCTCGGTGTATAATGTAGCGCGTTCCAATAACATTAGGGTTTTTCTGTTTGACAAGTGTCAAAAAGCCAGATCGCACCCTAAGCATAGAAGGCGCCTCATCTGTGCAAATGCTTCCAAGCTTGTTCCAATCAAGTTTTTCTGCTGTAAAAGTCCTCTACAAATTTTAGCACATCGCTGGCCTTCGTCGTTGTTTCCAATGTGTGGCAAAAAAGGAAGTCTTCCTCGATAGTATGGTTGTGGATATATCGAACAAATATCATTAATTCAGACATGTTTGCAGAACCAACCAACTCATCTAGCTGTATTTCGAATACAGGTGAAGCTTTAATATTTTCGATTAGTTGAAACTTGATATCGCAGGCCATATCTGCAATACGAGATTTTACCGTGTCATTTGACAAGGAGATCTGCTTTAGTTTTGATTTTGCACTCTCGTCCAATAAAATACCAGCGCACTCTTCAAGGCAGGATTTTATCAATGTCTCAGCAATGTTATGTGTTTTTTTGGTATTTGCTACTTGAAGAGAAACCCCGTAAGACGCAGTCACTATCGCCTTTGAATGAATTTGAAATTCTCCTGTACTGTCAAATTTTATTTTTTTGAGTTTGTGCCTTTAATTGCGAAAAAGCTCCTGGTTTTGCCAGAAAATTGTGTGTGTTCGTAAGATGTTGCTTAAGTTGATACCCTTTCCTAGAAGAATTAGAGAGGGTTCTAAAGCAAATGACATATTGTAGTAGCTGCTCACCTCCTTTCTCAATGAAAGTAAATCCATAGTCGAGGAACATATTGTTATATTTTCTCTTAGCTTTAGCCATTATTTTCTGTAATTGGAAATTTAACTTCATAAGATATAGCCTACTACCACACACAAGTTTACCATATTTTAATCTATCTAACTAAGCTTCTAAAGGTAATGCTATAGCTTTACAATAACATACCTAAACTGTCGCCGAATAGATGCGAAAAACGTAACTGTGGCGTCACAAATAATTTCATTGTCTGGCTAAAGTTTAGTCATGAAGCTTTGAACAGTAAAATATTTATAGGAGTTACTTACCCAATTGCTACCTTGTAATTACCCACCGTTAAGAACCACTGATCTCAACGAATGAGTTGACAGTTTGAGATGATTGTAGTGCTCTCTGGTTTAGCTACTGCATTGTTTAGTTTGATATTACTTACGTTTTATTATGTTTCTGTTTGTAAACAGTAGCCACATTATTAGTGAGTTAATTCTTTTTTTTGTAATGAACAAACATAACAATAAAACATTATAACGTTTTAACTCACTGATTGTAGTTAGCCTATATGTTGCCTTAATATCTACTAATTAATTTAATATGAATAAGTTGATGAAGCCAGAGTGTCTGAGCCTGGACCCAAATAGTCCTACTGTTGCCGAAGAATGGAGATATTGGCGTAGAACTTTTGAGAATTATCTAGACGCCTTACCAGCTGAAGAGGACAAGGGTGAGAATGCTGAGGTTGCGGACACAAAGCGAAAGTATTTAACAAATTCCGTCGACTTGAATGTATTTGATTACATTGAAAATTGCCAAAGTCACGATGCCGCGATCAACGTTTTGAACGCGCTCTTTGTCAAGACTCCGAGCACAGTGTTTGCAAGGCATGTATTAGCTACCACCAAACAGCAAGCTGGCCAGACATTGCACGATTTTCTACAAACCTTACGTACACTTTGTAAAGACTGTAGTTTCCAAGCTGTCACTGCGGAAGATTATTGTCAACAAATGATTCGAGACGCGTTCATCAATGGCCTAGCTTTTAGTGCAATCAGACAGCATCTATTAGAAAACCTGGATCTAACCCTCGATCAGGCTTATGACCAAGCAAACGCCCTTGATTGTGCTCTGTGTCAATCACTAGCTTACGACTGAACCTCTGACGCTAATGTGGTTGAAGTCGCCCCCAAATCACCATCAAAGGCTTCAAATCAAACGTCTCACCACTCTACAGAGGCCCCTGTTTCAGTTTCGCGTGGGTCGCCGTCCGAAAACTATAAAAAAACTTCGTGCTTCTTTTGTGGAAATTCTTCAAATCATCCAAGAAAATGGTGTTCAGCACGGAACGCTATTTGTTTTAATTGTCGAAAGAAGGGCCACTTTTCGAAGGTTTGTCGGGGTAAAGCGCAAACAAATTCAACGGCTGCGACACTCGATCAATCGATATGTGTGATTCAATCGGCATCTCCTTGTCTGGCGCATGCTATTATGACTGCCACAATGAATGATCATGAAGTTTCAGTAATAATTGATTCTGAAAGTTCCATAAGTTATATTAACAAGAAGACGGCTGCATTACTCGATCTTTCTGCAGAATCATGTAAAACGGATATTTCATTGGCCACAACCGATCAAAAACTTGGAGTTTAGGATATTGCACTGTTGACCTGAATAAACGACAGCAATTTTATACTGTAAAACTCGGAGTGGTGGAAAATCTGTGCTGCGGCGTGCTATTTGGGGCGATTTTCAAGGTCAACACAAGCGAGTGATATTTGAATACCATGGGTCGAAACCCCATTTTGTGGCAAATGATTTAGCAGACATCTGCTCACCTATAATTTCAAATGTAAGCCCCGTCAATCGTTTCAAGAACCTAATGCCTTGTTGTCGTCCAATTGCGACCAAATCGAGTCGCCTCAACACCGACGACAGATCATTTATTCAGGTAGAAATCGAGAAGCTGAAAAAAGATGGAGTTATTCGCTCGAGCAGTTCTCCATGGCGGGCTCAAACTTTGGTCGTGGAGAACAAGGTTTCTGGTAAAAAACGACTTTGCATCGACTATTCCCAGGCCATAAATCTGTTTACATTGTTAGACGCGTATCCCTTGCCGCGTATTGACGATCTTATCAATCGTTTAGCTTCTTACAAAGTCTTCTCGACCTTCGACCTAAAAAGTGCTTACCATCAAATACCTATCGATGAAAGCGACAAACCTTACACGCTTTTGAAGCTTGTGGCAAGTTGTGGGAATCAAACAGCATTCTATTTGGGGTCACAAATGGCGTTCCACAACTCCAAAGAGTTATGGATACTCTCGTCGAGGAAGATGACCTAAAAGGAACATTTCCTTATCTGGATAACGTGACCGTGGGAGGAAACTGTCAAGAAGAGCACGATGAAAATGTAAGTCAGTTTTTGCAATCAATCCGCAAACGCGGTTTAGTGTTGAATCAAAGTAAAACTATTTCAGCTGTATCGTGTATAAACCTTCTGGGATATAGCGTTGGGAACGGCATAATCAAACCGGACCCAGAGAGACTCAAACCACCGCTAGAACTTCCTGCGCCGCACAACGTAAAATCATTAAAGCACGCGTTAGGAATGTTTGCATATTATGCAAATGATCGCTAATTTTTCCAACAGAATTGAACGACTGAAAAGTACAACATCTTTTCCATTAAACGTGAATGGTGTTCGAGATTTCGAAAAGGAGGACATTGCTAAAGCTTCTTTAGCAGCGATTGATAAAAACTTGCCGTTCATCGTTGAATGTGACGCATCGGAGGTAGCTGTTTCGGCAACGTTAAATCAAGGTGGCAGACTCGTCGCTTTCATGTCACGCACACTTCACGCGTCCGAGCATCATTACCCGGCCGTAGAAAAAGAGGCTACGGCCATTACTGAAGAGGTAAGAAAATGGAATCATTTTCTTGCTCGAGGACAATTTACCTTGGCTACAGACCAACGGTCCGTATTGTTTGATTGCAAAAGTTTGATGCAAAAGCGGAGCAAAATCAAGAAAAATAAAATTCAAAGCTGGAGACTTAAACTAGCATCTCTTGCTTATAATATAGATTTTCAACCAGGGAAAGAAAACATCGCTCAGGCCGCATTAACGCGTGCATTTTGCGCAAACTTTCACAATCGTAATTTGCGACAACTAAATGAAAACTTATGTCATCCGGGCATAAGCAGACTCGCGCATTATATCCGAGCAAAAAATCGTCCATTCTCTGTGGAAGATGTTGAAAAAGTGTGTCTATCTTGTCAAGTCTGTGCAGAGTTAAAACCGCGATTTTGTAAACCGCCTCAAAACACGTTCATTAAAGCAGCACAACCTTTTGAGAGACTTGCAATAGATTTCAAAGAGCCACTGCCCTCAAGTTCTCGTAACTTTTACATATTGGTTGTTGTGGACGAGTTCTCTCGCTTTCCGTTTTGTTTTCCTTGTCATAATATGTCATCACAAACTGTTATTAATTGTTTAGATCGCTTGCTTACGCTTTGTGGCATTCCGGGGTGTATCCATTCTGATAATGCCACTACGTTTGTCTCTGCAGAATTCAAATCGTATCTGATTAAATGGTGAATTGCTCAAAGCCACACTGCAGAAATTACCCGCCTGGCAACTCCCAAGTAGAGAGATACAATGATGCTATTTGGCGTGTTGTAAGACTTGCTCTTAAAACTCGTACTATGCCGATTACTCAATGGGAACGCGTTCTTCATGATGTATTGCATTCTCTGCGATCGCTTTTTGCACCAGTAGTAACGCTACCCGCATGAACTTTTTTTAATTTTAATCGAAAGTCACCAAATGGTTTTAGGTTGCCGGATTGGTTGACCAAGCCAGGTCCTGTGTTGTTACGCAATTTTGTTCGTGCTAACAAAAATGATGACTATGTTCGCCAAGTTCAATTAACTGAAGCAAAGCACACTTTTGTGCGGGTCCAATTTCCTGACAGCCATGAATCTACAGTATCATTACAAGATTTAGCCTCTTGCCCCTCGTCCTTCCTGTCATCTCCCTCGAATTCTGGGCACCCCATGGCGATAGGCACTAATGAATAAAGTGTAACTGACTCTTCTGCCCTCAAGAATGTTGAGACCGAAAACGAAAATAACTCATTACAGTCTAGTTCGAACCCTGAAGACCAGAGCGTTTGTACCCCCAGCCCAGAAGATCGGCCCGATACAATAAAGGCGTACCTCCTTTGAGATACACAGATGCTGTTTATTGTTGAGAGGGGGAAAATGTGAATTGTAGTAGTAGACGTAACGCGCTCGTAATTATTGCCGTGTCGTAAGCCTTATTTCTCGTTTATCTCTTTGCTTCGGTGTTTGCTTCATCTAAGCGAATGAGTTGTCAGTTTGCGATGGTTATAGTGCTGTCTAGTTTAGCTACTGCATTGTTTAGTTTGATATTACTTACGTTTTATTATGTTTCTGTTTGTAAACAGTAGCTACATTATTAGTGAGTTAATTCTTTTTTGTGTGATTAATAAACATAACATTATAACAGAATAAAGTTATTAGCCGTTTTCCATTTATACCGGGTGTCCTAGAACCCCTTTAAGTAAAAGAAAAAACTTTGAATGTACCTCTTTGTGAAGATAAAACAGGAGATTTATGCATGAGCTACCACTTGGAAAACCTTTGTGTAACTCTGGTTTGGAACCACTGACCCACCGCGTAACACAACATGCACTTTGTATAAAATTATATTACGGATTTTTATGTCAAAGACAATAGGCTTTGGCTTAGAACAGGTCATGGAGTGTTTCTTTATTAAGGTAACTACAACAACAAAATGCTTTTGTATGTTTTATTTTACTGACTTTCCGACAAATATCACGTAAATAATAAACTTTAATAGTTGACGCAAAACATGAAACATTTCCAATTACCACGTTATCTATATTTAATACAGTAGAAGTAAAAATAGTTCAACTTTTCGAATTGAGAGCAGATATTCCCAATTTTTGGTTGGAAAACTTATCAGCAAACAAACACGTGGCTGACCAAGACTGATTTATTGAGATCATTTTTGCTCTTGGCGAGGAAAACATGTATTTAATTTCATTTTAGCCTGAATTTTGTCGTGGTTTAAAATAGAAAAAACACTTCAAGGGAGAAATTTCCTCACTGTCTCCTGCCCCCTTTTAACAGCGATTCGTGGCTGCTTTAATTTAACCTGCACTTTGACTGTCACTCCCAGCCGCAGCTGTTTAGCTAAAACACGTTTTTTGGAAAACTACCATACAGCCAATGGAACAGGGCTACTCAATTGGCGGACCGCGGTCCGAATCCAGACTTTTCGAGTATTGAAACTGGACCACAAGTTCCAGGATGAGAAGCATTAGGTGCAGACACAGGTTGCAAATAAGCCCATGCTCATTTTACCAAACTTGCTTGACTTGTTTTCAGTACTAAGTTATTTTTAAACAAAATAGCAAAAATTTTCGCGCCTTTGACTCAACTGCACTTTCTTAACGTTGACTAACAAACAACATGATCAGCATGAAAAGCAGGAAAAAGACTTATTTCCCTGTTCTGAAGGTCTTTTTTGTCATGCTTCTCCTGTCCACTAAATATGCCTCTGTAATTAAACTAATCAAGTGTGGTAAAGATCAAAGCCTAGACCAGGGGTCACCAACCACGAGGGGGCCAGGTCGCCCGCGTGGACAATATGGGTCGTCCGCGAGGATGATATGAGTCACCAACCAGCCTGTTTTAAAAATATTTCAAAATTTTTTTCAAAAGTGAATGGTGGATCTGTACAGGAAAAGTCAGGTCTGCAGCCCTAATTATGCTTGGGAAAGCGCAGATTTTAGTCCCAGTTACTTCTCAAATGATTGATTGACCACATGATTTCCGAAAATGAAAAAAAAATCTTCACTGTTGATAAAGAACAGAAACGCTATCTAACTGATAGCTCTCGCCATGATCAGTAATCAAAAAGCAGCCCTCGGTTCAAAAAGGTTGGTGACCTCTGGCCTAGACAATATCCCTCCAGATATATTCTGAAGCACAGCGGCCAAAGTGTGATACATGGCTGCAAAAATTCTACACAGCCTGCGTGACCTACCAAACAATCCCCACAATATGACCAAGGGCCACAGTTATCTTGGTACCAAAACCTGGCAAGGCAGCTGATGATTGAAAGACCTTCCTTCCCATATTGCTGCTGAGCGTTTCTTACAAGCTTTTCGAGGGGTTTATTCTTGTGGTGTCTAAAACCTGTTTTTGACCCCCAACTTCCTTACAAACAAGCTGGCTTCAGACATAGTCGATGCATAACCGATCAAGTGTTTAAACTGACTTATGACGTTGAACACCGCTTTGAAGAAAATAATAAATGAGGCATTGTATTGGCAGATCTTACTGCTGCACACGATAGCCTGCTGTATGGTACGAAGGCCAAACGCCCCACCACCGCTTTGATTTGCTGTTACTTCTATAGACTAAGTTTTCAGAACTGGCTAAAAATAAGAAATGCGCTTTTTTCACAAAATTGGCAGAATAAAGTATACTACGGTCATTTTATTTTTGATTTGGATGGTCAGTGTAGAGTTGTAGACAAAGAGAAAATCCAAGTATTTCTTGTACTTACTGATAATAATGGTTTCATTTTTGTCATTGTAAGTCAAAAATTTTGCTGCACCTCTGGAAATACTGAGTTTGTCCAACTGGTCCTCCGTTAGAATTAGTTGAGTAGCTCTGCAATAGGGAATTGACTTTCCTTTAAACACTTAAAATTACTCTTCCTCCTTACCAACCAACTACTGTTGTAGTCAATTTCGTTTGGCTATATTAACTAAACTAAACATGGCTATATTAACTAACATGAAAACCATTCAACTTTACAATTTTGGTAATGAATGTCACATGGTTTAGTACGCCATAGTGATTTTATATCATTAGTTTAATGCAGAAGGGCAATTGCAAAGAGTTTAATAAATATAATCGTCTTGGTCTTGGGAACGTCTTCGAAAATCCAGCCAACCGTAGTAATTTCGATCCGGACGCGCCAACTGCTGATCAAACTTGCTTTTTGGACTTGGTATGCCGTTTTGAAGCTCATCTATAAACAAAGCAAACTTTCAAAAAACAAAATAACTATTCTTACAAATGCATTTAGGGAGATGGAAAGGGGGACCGGTGTTCATTCCCTGAGTGAAAACCTTTTTTTTGAGATTAATTTCTTTCTTGTACCTAATGTACATGTATTTTATCTAGAAATCGATTTTTCCATCAAGTTATATCCCTGAACACCAGTTTCTTACTGTGGTATTAATTATAGTAAAAAATGTGTCCTACGCGTCAGAACCGAAATCACTGTTACCACAGTTACGTTGGAGCAATATCAACAAGAGTCCTTGAAATTTTTTACTCCGAAGTCATCGAAAACGTCTCAATCAATAACACTTGGCAAATTTAATCAATAAAACCTAGTAATGTGCATAGGCCTAGCATTTTGTTTTCCACGGTGGCAAGGTTAAAGGCATTTTAGTTTTAGAACAGTTTCCGGAAGTGCTTGGGGTAACAATACCCTTAGGGATGCTGAAAAAAGTTTAGGAGAGCTACAGCCCCCTATTTTTACGCCTGAGGTAATGAATAATTCCAATTGTTCAGCCATGATTGTTGAACAAAAATTTTTCCCGTAAAGTTACTATAGCTATTGCAGCATTTTTCCTCGCATTCTAAACTAAAAAATTAATGATTTTCTGAGCCTACTCACTACGCTAAAATGATTAGTCAAAATCTACAATTTTCCATTGAGCAATGCAAATTATTCGGCTCTTCCGGCTTTGCACTGAGTGGCTACCAATCAATTATGTCGGTTCAACTGCTTGCGCTGCCTTCACCCAAACAGTATTTTTTGAGAACCGTAACCAGAAGTTGACATAGATGGGCCATCGCCCCCAATCACAATCATCGCACTTTAAATTAGTGCAGGGGTTACTCATTAACTCTCAACCATTTCACAAATTCTATTCGTTTCTGTGATTTAGTATAGGGACACACAGTAAAGTTTCCGTTATTACGAACAACGCCGTTATATTTTTGTTTTATGATTAAAAAAATAAATTGACAAGTGGTAAGTTGCATTGGTGACGCTGTTAGTGATACCAATTTCCTTGGGAACGCTTATGCGCTCTGGTCCCGGAACGGTAAAAAGGGGCCATGCCTTCCCCAAATTGTCACTCAGTTAACCTAATAACCTATTTTCAAGAAATAATTTTTCTCCATTGGTACGATTGCATATTTGATGAGCATGATTTCACGTAGTCTTGTAGAGCTGCCGATGTATTTTTGCTATTGATTTCCCCTCAGACTTTGAATTTCAAAATCTATGTCCATAATACCGACCTCCCTACTACTAAATTAAGATTGTGCTTACTTACGAACAACAAATGGTTTTGCAAACTTTCATATGTTCATGTGACTAAATGCATAGGGGGATAAATTCAAAGATGTGGAAGAATACTGAAATAAATGATGTATTTGCCGGAATTAAACCAGCAAGTTATAGACCTACTACTTGCAAAGTTCTCGTTATTATCGGACTAGTTATAAAACTTAAAGAATCTGGCAGCGCGTATGTTCCTTGCTCCTTGCGCAAATGCAGCCAGGAGAAGTCGAGGTGACCCTGAGCTTAGAATCTAGCATCTACAGCAGAGTGCTAACAATAAGTTGGGTTACGGTTTAAGTGAATCCCGACCAAAAAGCTTAATGCGTAAAAAAGAGAACAGGTTTTTAAATTCCAGCGAGATTTCACGTTAAAACTCGGTATTTTGTTACACTTTTCTATCAATAATAAAAGCATGTTAGGGATTAAGAGTACTCAGACGAGCGATACAATTGCACACGAAGATATTCTAGCGATGAACTTATCTACAGTTTAGCTATATTGAGTTTCGTACTTGCCATTGCATTATTTACAAAATCAGATTTAAACAGCTATGGTAGCGCTGCAAAATATCGTTGTACTTTAACAGCCAACATATCAGTAATAGGCTTTGATATTCACCTTTGCCTTCAAAATGATAGCGTATAATTAGTATTGCTGCTGCCAGTAGCTGTTTTTACTGAAATGCTACCACATGACATTATGACGTCATTTAAGATTATTAAGAAACAGATCTCTATAAAGCGTTCGATAAAAGGGCATGTGTAAAAGAATTCTCACAAGTTTAGTTGTTTGTTGCTTGGTCAATAAAGCCTAAATACAGTATGTTAAACGAAGTGCAGTACGATAAACGAAAGCACCTTGTTGATATCTCATAAAAAAGCTTTCAACCGTGTTTTTTCGATCAGCATGTTTTGCGAAAATAGTAAAACAAATTTTGCAACTTTTCTTTAATTATGACGTCATATTCCTTGAAGTTGGCAAGTCCGCTGCTGGTTTTTGTTTGAACGAAAACCGCTCTCCCTGGTCAAGAAATGCAAATTTTAATAGAATTCTGACTTCATGATGACATGACGAATCCCATTATGACATTCATTCCGTATTGGTGATTAATCGTGCCAAATCTCATATTTGTATGTCCAAAAGTTTTGGAGTCGCTAAAACAGAGAGACAGATAGACAGACCTGTGCTTCATAGCATACCGGTAGATTTCTCCTAAATAACCGCGTCAGGATTAGTCACTCTAGAAAAAATTCTTTGACATTATTTTGACCACAAGTTTAAATAATTTATTGGAGCACACGTATTGATTGTATTGCAACAAAATAATTAAAGTTCAGTTTTAAGATAGAAAACAAACAAACATCATTCGAAACTTTCCGTTTTTTATTATTTAACAGCACCAGTGTAATAGCTATGATGCGTCCACCTGCGCATATATATCCAAGACCCCCTACCTGATCTAATCAAAATTTAAAACTCGTTTACAGCTTCCGGTCTGAATACGAGGCCCCTGAAATTCGGGTTAACCACATTTCGAATTTTGTAGGGGAGTGCTGCATCGCCATGGACTCTGCCAGTCGCGCAATTCTTTACATAATATTGTAGCGAGAATTAGAAGCCTTGAGTGGTGCTTGTTTCTGTTTTTTTTTTGTTGTGATAAGTTACCGATTTAATGTAGGCGCGCTCTTTCCTAACCATGCCAGTAGCATATAGTAGGAAAATCAAGGAAAACAAATGTTTGATCCGATTGAAAATGAGTCGTCATACTTCATAAACTTACGTAAATTCTTCGCTTTCACTTGAAATGTTTGGATTAAATCTGATTCGTCGTCATGATGCGAATCGGTGTCTTGGTTGTCCGAGTCTTTGCGGAAAAGATGTCTCAACAGCAAATATGTCATGGCTCGATTGAGAGCTTGTCTACGCATTGTGAGCTCACCTATAAATTAGCTGCTGTTAGTTGACGGCTAATTGTTTTTTACTGGCTGTATTTACAACAATGGTTAGCCAGTGACGTTGTACCAGTATAACTAATCTAAAACCAGCTATAACTCACAGCTAGCTGCACTGTTAAGATTAACTGTATTGATGTATTTATACCCAAGATTTTGCAGTTTAATTAGTTTTGAAATTGTAGGTGTTGGTTGATTTTAAATCAAATAAATGACGTGCTTCAAAAGCGTTGTTCTGATGTGGAAACACCCATGCCATGATTTTGTAATTGAAACTTTTGTCTACAAAAATGATTCTAACACGCATTTGAAAACCGCTTTTATTTTTTGGAGAACTACTCGCAAATCTAAGAGCGTTACCAGGATTTTGATTCTGATGCTTAATAAAATTTTTACTCAGATAAAAAATTTTTCCCAATTCAGGAGTGCTTTCTTAAAAATAAAATTCTTTAAGTTTTCAAGCGCTAGAGTTCAAACTTTGAATTCCAACATTCAAACTATGAATTACAACATACTTAACCGAGACAAGTTCGAGTGGACATCATCCACTTGTCTCTCTTTTTTTGCACGCCCCGGCATAATTCGTGTAAAAAGGCTACTTTGACACACTCAAAGACTTTTTCTGAAAAGCGGGTATTCACTCTAATGACGTCGCTAGAAGAATATGCGACGGCCTGCTTCTGGTGAGCCAACTTAAGGGTTGTTACTGTTGTATATTCTTCTCTGAAAAAGGTTTTCCGCCTTGAATATGCGGCTTGCTGAAACTTGTATTTTTAAAATCGGAAGTTGACACTTTTTGACTGGTGTAACTCATCTCAAAAAATAAACGATCTTCACCTTCGCTTGGTGGTTCAAAACTTTTTTTAAACTGAGAGATCATGCAAAAAACGATAAAAAAGCAAGAAACAAAGAGCTGCTTCCCATGTCCGCCCCAATTGGAGTTGCTGTCTCTAGCGTACCCTTGCTTCTCCTTTTAAAGCCATTTGCCTATGTTACACAACACTTATATTTCTTCTCGTTCGTCGTATGAGCTATTTGTTGTGAGCATTATGCAGGAAGATGTATATATAGATTACACTGCGTTAGCGCTCACGCTCGGTTTGCAAGTCTTCTGTTAGACTGGGGCCACCACGACGGGTAGACTGCTTGGCCCCACCACCTGTCTGCCACATAAAGATGGAGGCATACCATTAAAGTGCCTTGCCCAATAACACAACAAGCAAGCTTGCCGGCTTGTTCTTTACACTATCCCTATTTGCTGAACGCCAAGCAGGGAAGCTGTGAATACCATTTTTTAAAGTCTTTTGGTATGACTCGACTTAGGAAATGAACCCCAGGTATACTGACTTCGAAGCGGACGCTCTAACCGCTACACCATCGCGCCGGTTAACAATTATATTTATCTCACCGGCAGTTCTTTAATATCTCTAGTTTTTAAAAGGCTTCACCACAAAGGGTACTAGATTTTTATTTTTTGAAGAACCTTCCCCAGTCTGCCGCTTGGTCCCATTTCTCCCCTTTTCCTTACATCAACAACAACAATACTAACCAGAATGTTGTTGAGGAAGGATATCATTGTTCTTTGCCTCACTTTGCTTTACTAAAATTTGACCGACCGTCCCTGAATCAATTACAATCAAACTGAAAAGTAATGGCAAAAGAATACTGCATCGATTGAAGATAGGTCTAGAATTTAGCATAAATTTCCTTTCTGCCATTGCTTATTTGTGCAAAAAGAAGCCAAGCAAATTTGTAATTTTTTTTGCTCGCTACGCAGAATCACCTAAAAATAAAGTATTCTGAAACAAAATAAAAAAAATGATCAGGCTCAACATTATCATTTTTCATGGTTATATCAGTCTAATTCACAGAGAGAATAGCTTAGCTGACTTTGAGCTTGTAGTGCTGGAGATAAATATAGGCCAGAATTTTAAGCTAAATTGACTGTTGGGACATTTTTTCCTGCCAAAATAGATTTTATTCTGCTTCCACCCGATTTGAGTCTTGAGGTCAAATAAGAGCAAAAATATTGGACGCGACTTTGGGACGTCGTTTCCATCTTAGAGCGTAGGATTAGCTCTACTTCAATGTCCAATTTCTTTATTTTTCATCTTCCGTAATCACTTCAAACCCCAACCTGTAGAGGCAACTTACAGTGCGGTAAGATAACGACATTCAATTTCATTGCTAAATGATTTTCTACATCAAAACCTGTAGAGGCTTTTAATTGCAGTACTTGACTCATTGCACTGCACTCAGACCATAAGTAATTGCTTTTTATGCCTAATTTTCTTTAACCAAATACTTCAGAAATTTTGGTTGAAGGTCAAACTTTCTTCAAGAAAAACGACAGGAAAAAAAGTTACAATTCCACAATCTATATACTTTTAATGAGTAGTTTTAATCCTTGGACCATCTAAACGAGGACGCGAGTCTTTTAGCAAGCAAAAATACTACACTTCATGGATTACCGTCTACGGATTTGCCAAAATAAAATCTATTCACCTCAGCAAGCAACAACAGCGTTTCACGACATTATTCGAGGAGATCGAGTATTCATGAAGTCATTTACGATTGGGGACGACTTTATGCTCTAGACCAGGGGTGTACAAACTTTTTTGCTGGCGGATAAATTTCGCACAATTGAGTGATACCACAAGCCATGCGCGGATCATTGTTTTGGAGATTGAACTTCAAAAGCGCAAAATTGTTTAATCGAAGATCTTTTTTAAAGAGTTTTATTTTAGGCGATCAGTCTGTGAACGCGGGTTACAAGTTACATCCTTCATCCCGCCTTACAGTTGTTAGTTTGCACATCCACTGCTTTGGAAGTTTGCAGATTTGTTGTAACATCTTAACCATCAAACGGCTGTCGTTCTGAAACCGTAAGTGCATCGTGCATTTTCTGCTTGATCAGGCTATTGTAAAAGTCAGTTGCTGCCTTTAAAAGTTGTCATATCAATTGAAGAAATAGTAGATATATATTTAGACTAGAACCTGTCAAGTACTTACTTAATACTAGGGGGAGTCCGAGTAATGAAATAATCGTAATATGCGACCGAGAACGCTCGGACTCGGTTCACCATTACCCTGGTCTACTATTCCACTTTACAAAGTAGTTTCAAAAGTCGGTGCGGTGTTTTTATGGCGAAAAAAAGATCACGATGGCTTTCGGAAAAAAAGAAATTTGATTCTTCAATCTACATTATCTTGTGCAAACATTTTAGACAGCCTTGCGCCATAAATTATTTACAAATTTTAAGCTCAGACCTTTCCACAACTGTCAATTAACCTAGATGTTACCTGTGGACAAACAGCAAACACAAAATCAACACATTAATTTTTTTCACGTCGCCTAGGCAAAAAAGCTTTTGCACAACTATTCATACGAGTTCTTGAATATTTAATTTTCAGCCACCGTAGATAAGCTATTTGTTTGAACGAGGCAGTAGCGTATTGAGCAGGAGGTGGAGGGGGTGGGCATTTGATAGCAAAGTAAAAAAAATCATCCTAATTTGGAAAAATTCGTTTTATTAAAAATGAACACAAAAGGTCTTCCATCAAAAGTTGGTCTCCACAAAAAGATTATCACCCTTCAGCTAAACTGCAAATCCTACGTTGCCTCCTCCCTCCCTCTGTCAGAAATCCTCGGTACGCCACAGGTATGAAGCACGCTACTATTTGAAAATATCTCTACAACTTCATGAAATATGGCAGCCTAACTGTTACTGAACAGCATGCCACTTACACAGCAATCTAAAAAGTACTTTCGCAAATAGGGCGAAGCCAGAACGAGAGTTTACAAAAATTGTTGTTTGGTAAAAAGAAAAAAATTTTGATGAAAATTATGATATTTTTGTCCCCGTCTTTTCAGTTTGTCAAATAAATTCACGTTCTAATTTGCGTAAAATAGTTGGTCAGCAATTTATAACCTAATTGATTTTATTGGCTAAACATACGTTAAGTGTCTCCTTCTTTGATGAAAACAAATTGAAAAAAAAATTAAATAACATCTAAAACTTGAAAAAAATTTTAAAAATGCAACTTTGGGCGGTTGTTTTTAAGATTTAGCCTTGGAATTCCTTAAAAATTTTGAACTAGTCCATTTCATTTAACTAGTTGCATTTTTGCAATTTTTTGGCATGTAAATGCGAAGAAAACAGAGAAGTATAGAAAAGTTGCAACCACTTTTTGGAAACAGCGTTGTGGCCTGTTGAGATGATCAGGGTTAAACACGTAAAGGGTTTTGAGCATATTAAACAGAGCACCAATTGGGCGTATCACATTGGAGATCTTTTCTGACTCTTAAAAGACCTTGAAACATCACCGCCCTTGTATTTTTTGCTGCTTTGCTTGAATATTGCTTAAATGCTGGAACCGGATTCACGAAAATCGAATAACGCGTTTTCGCTTTTGCTTACCTGACTTACCAATATTTTTTCATACTCTTCGGCCAAAAGAAAAATCGTAGGCTGTTTCGAAATTCCCTAAGATTATTTTGCGAGTTAAATGCAGCAAAAAAGTTTGCCGTAAAATTTTGATTCAAAATAAAAGCAATCCATCGATAAAACATGAAAGCCATTAACTTTTAGAGTGATTCAACCTTTTAAGTGTAAAAGTCAAATCAAACCCTTTAAATCGCTGATTTTTGATGGAGTTTTGAAATTTTTAAACAACCTTACTAAAAACTTTAAGTTCACAATGGCTCAAAAACGTGAAATATAAAACAATCGTAAACACCATATAATCGTAAACTATATAATCGTAAACACTATCATCATCTAAAGTAAACATTCTTTTTCCTTCGGCAACTCTATCTGAAGCATCACTTCAACTTGTCAGCTCAAAAATGCTCGAAAACAAGCCAAAGCATTAAATATGAAATAACTTAACTACTTAATCAAATTAAACTTAACGGTTCATCGCACTAACGGTTAATTTGTGCCCTCCATAATAATGCAAGCGACCAAGTGACACAAACCGATATTTTGTGATTATTTTTTGTAAATTTTCGTCTAAATCTGGCCTTGGCAGAGCGTAGTTGCCAGATTATAAAAAAAGGTTTCCTCTTGTGATCTAAAATAAATTTTTAAAAAGAAACAATACACCGTACAGTGATTTGCAGTTGATTAGAAATGTCATCTAAGAAATGTGATATCTTCCCATGACAACATGGTTTTGCAAAGAGCGTTTCTGTGTTTATTTTAATCATAACGCCCTGCTTATGTAGCCCTGCTTTTGTTCAATAAAACATTTAGCAATAAAGTCGCAGATTTGTAGGTAACCAAAGGTTTCGCAAAAGCGCATTCACTATTCTACAAGAACAGGGAACCAACCAACAAAGTTTTCAAGTCTCGTCAAAAAAAGGTTTCCGCTCAGTTTTGTTACAAAGAATTGAGTATTTTCTCCAAAACATAAAAAAAGTTCTGTTGATCTTATCTAAATCTAAGTTGTTTACACTCTTTCGAACTAACATTGCCAATAAGAGGAGGTAGCTTGCATTAAGCCCTATTCCCCGTCTGGGCGTTCCAAACGTTCATAGGCAAACACGATGATGTTAAAAAGCTAAGTATAATTACTTTTGCGACAACGATTGTTGAGTTTTGGTAAACTTCAACTTGTTTTTCATTCTAATGGAGAATCGAACTCCTCTTTCCTATTTGTGGCTGTGCTCGCGTCAATCACTACAATTGAATTCGTGTAGCGCAGCACAAAGCGGACACCGCTCACGACGTAGCGATCAAAGCAGAAAAGCGTTTTTTACGACTTGTTTTCGGCTGTGTAAATTTTGATTGGTTAAATCTTTCTTGATAAAATCAGCATGAGCGAACGAAAGCGTCAGCCTTTTCATTTTCCATTTTTTTGTCATGGCTATGGATAAAACCCTTGTTTGTCCAACTATTTGGCTCCTTTTGGAAAAAAGTCGTTTCTTCCCGAAATACAACTATTGGTTTCTATTTTCGCCACGCAAATGGAAATCTAAGCCTGCCAACTTGAAATCAAAAATCAAACTTGAATCTTATTCGTTGCCTAAACGTCTTAATTTTTCAAACAATTTCACTTTTCTGCAGCCTGCGCTGGTTGTTTATCTGAGCATTAAAGCATAGGCTATCGCTTATACAGCAAGAATGCGTTTACTGTCGAAAGAAAGAAATGCGATGCTCTGCTCACTGTGAATAGCATTTTTAATTATTGCTCAAAGCAGTTACAATTAGTTGGCAAAGTGAAGGATTAAATTAATTTATTGATTTTTCAAGAGAAGTGTTATCTTTATTTCTAGGCTTGTTTGTGTAGGCGACGATTGAAATTATAAATGAGATATAGATATTTAATAGATAAGAAAGGCTGTATCTAGGGAAGGAAGGCAGCTGAGAATCTAAATCTCTTAAACGTTAATTGTACGCTTTTTCGTAATACGCAATTTAATTAATTTTCTCAATCAGATCACTTTTCCTTACAAAAGAGTAATATTCACTGTTTTTTGATAACTCTTCGTCAATCGGTCTCTTTTCTTCCCTTAAAAGCAATTTCTAAATACGACTTTATGAGTAGAGTTTGAAGTTCTTCCTTGAATTGCCTGATACTACTTCCGACAAATTAACTGCTTTTTATGAAGCTGCCAATCAAAGAAAATCAGCAGAAAACTTCAAAGACGCAGTAACTCAGTCATTGCCTGGTTCAAACATATGACCAATGTAAGCGATTCATTTCACCACATAACAACGTCTAAACCAATTCAACCACGTTGCAAAATTGGCTTTGCTTCATTCAGATGACGTTGTTTTAAATTCATGTAGTAATTGGTTGTTGCACATTTTCGAAAATGGTATATACTATAGTATCACTGGTTTCTCTATTTTTGCTTAGGCTATCTCTGTTTTTAGTTAATTAGTTGCTTGGCACGGAAATAAAAATTTTAACTAAAGAAAAACTGAATGCTATACTAAGAAAGTGCTTCAGGGAAAACTTCAACGGATTTGCATATTGAAAAAACTACAGCTCAGCTAAAACGAATATGATCGAATCTTTCCGGATAAACTTGTGTCGCTTAAAGCTGAAAGCCGGGTGTTTTGTTGAAAACCTAGAGGCTTATGTTTAGTTATTTGCTGCTTTTTGGGGTAGGAAAAGAGATTAAAACAGTTAAGAAAAGATCACCTTCTTGCTTGAGATCTAATTTGGAGACCACATTACGAACCGGACAAAAGTGCCGTGTTCTGAGCTTTATGACATTTGTTGAAAAAATTTGCAAATCAAGTAACGAAAATACTACTCTTTATCTTTAATTTCTACCTTTTTTACCTTGTGAGAGACTACCTAATCACAGGCACTACTGTTGCTAGTATATCAAAGATTTTTTAAAAGAACATGACTTTAATTATCAATGCCTTAGAATTGTGCCAAAGATGGGCATTTTGGAGGTAAAATTTAAAATAAAATATTTTACAAAATTTCTCAAAAACACAAATTGGGCTGAATTTGTGCTTTTGTGTCATAGACCAAATTCATCATACTACGTTCTTTTCTACATGCTCAAGTGGTCCTGGCGTTATGTTGCACAAATATAATGAACCTTTTGGAGAAAATAACAAGTTTTGATGCAGGTGAATGAAACATGTAAGTTCTTCTGGCAGGATAGCCGAGTGGATTGGACTGCCAATATTTATGACGATGATCGAATGATTAAGATTTCGATACTCACGATCGCAACGTTGTCGTGCTCTTGAAAGCCGTTTTAGGGTAATTTTTTTGCTTGTTAGATTACAACAAGCAGAAAATTTACGATAAGCAATCTGAAGCTTATTTATTAAGCATAACCAGGAGCATTTAAGGTTTGAAGAAAGTCTAGATAATTTTTCTTTTGTTTGGCACCACCAGCTGGTGAACTTGCGTGATAAACACATAGTAAATTAAAGGGGAAACCTTCAGGATAAACACAAGAGTGGATTAGGCTCCAATCATTAGAGTATTAGACTGGGAAACCTTTTCGATTCGCAATGTAGTCCAGTGAATCGGAGAACAGTTTTAGGGAGGTGTGAATGATCGTACGATTGAGCGTTTGAACTGCACTATTACTAAATTAATCTGCCCTTGAGAAAGACACTATACTGCTATTTACCCTGCTTGAGGTTGCACTGCTTGAGGAAAGAATGAGCCAGCTGTGGCAGCAGTACGGTTTCTACAGGTTATGGTAAAACGACTGAACGCAGTCACTCGAGATGTCTCATATAGAGCTAGGCCTGACAAAAAAATTTTTTGGTGAACAGAGCAACCCAATAGCCTACAATTAGCTGTGAATCACTCTTTATATGAACAATTCTCTCTTATAGCTAATAGGTCCTATAGCTGAATTTTGTTAAACAAAAGGAACCTTTTATAACACTACGAATGAAATCACCTGTCATTGATTTATTGAGTTACAAAGGCAATCTACGCGCTTTATATGCATGTTCATACGAGTGAGGTGGTTATTTCACAGTGTAATAGTATAGTAAATAATGAAATGCCCCCCCCCCCCACAAGATGCCACGGTTACATTACAAACGGTTACAAACACGGTTACAACCCCTAACAAATGCAAATGAAATATATTGGGATTCTCACCTCTTTTCGGAGCTCCGATAACCTTTCCAAAGTGGCGTCTTTTGAAAAAATTTTGTTTTCTATTCCTAACTTTCCTGGAAACGGAGAAGAGGTCCCGGTCGCTATGATAAGATATAAGTATGATACGGTTATGGTGATCACGTGCTATGTTCATAGAGGTAAGGGTTTCAAATAGATCTCGTTTACTATAAACTCTTTGAGTGGTATACTGCATCTTCGATACGGATGGGATCCCCGTACCAAAGTGATAGCATGCGCTGCGCGTGTGATGTGTGCGAAGGAATTTGTAATAGATTGATACTAAATTTTTCATATTATTGCAAATATGGGATTTTGGTTTTTGATCATGACGGGACAGGCCCTGCTGATGAGTCCAAAAGGACGAAACGCGTCCAGGGATGGTCTCGTCAAATTGTGGGGGGGGGGGCATTTCATTATTTACTATACTATTACACTGTGAAATAACCACCTCACTCGTATGAACATGCATATAAAGCGCGTAGATTGCCTTTGTAACTCAATAAATCAATGTATGATACGGTTATGGTGATCACGTGCTATGTTCATAGAGGTAAGGGTTTCAAATAGATCTCGTTTACTATAAACTCTTTGAGTGGTATACTGAAATCACCTGTCAGAAACGCAACAAAAAGTTGAACATTTTTAAAATTAAGACAGTGATGTTGCGAGATTGAATTCCGCTTGAGCAAATACTTGATCAAACTAATAAAAAATGTACATCTATGTCATTTTCGTTAATTCCCCAACTTGTGAAACAGAGTACAAATAAAATGGATTTAGTTAATAGTTTCCACTGACTAAATTTACAAAAATACCAAAAGTTTTTCTTGTTTTGATCTATTTGAAATAAAAATGCTTTAGTGATGCCCACCAGCCTTTTTGAGTGCAACGACTTTAAAGTTCCGAAAAATAGCTTTGCCAGCAACTTGCGGTTGATTTTAGATTAAACTAGCCGGAGTCGCCCGCACGGCTTCCATCAGTAATGTCGAGGTAAACAATATCAGTTCAGACGGCCAAGCCGGCTTCACCCAATTGATATTTGTGAGAAGAATGACAAAAAGTTAATATGTTGTTGACAGAGCTAACTCTCTTTCCGAAATCAAAAGTACCGTTTTTATGAAAGAAATCAATTAAGCCTAAAAAACATTTCAGGAGGTTGCGCAAACCAGCCATATTTCTCTCGAAATTTTTTGACTTCCCGGCTACATATTGCTTGCCCTGTTTGGGTACTTAGGAACTGGACTTGCTCACAATTGAAACGGCCAATGATTTCAAAAAGTTTTATTCGTTTATTTCATGAAATGCAGGGAAGCATAATTTCAAACTGGTGGGATGGGGGGGAGCTGGCGCCACAGTGACAAACATGCACTTTCAGAAAAAAGCTATTACATATTTGGACCACTACTTATGATAGTTTCGTATTTGTACGGGTATTTGCAAGACCTATTGCCTTTGGCTGCGAGCATATTGCTTGGTTGTGGCATAAACGCAGTCATGCGAAGAATAAAGCAACCTGAAATCAAGCACTTACAGTTGAAGTATCATAGTTTCAGCGGCCCCATGAGTAATGTCGAAGCTATGAATATGAAATCATCCGGCTGTTCCGGCTTTACCCAATTAGAGTGAAAATTGCTTCAACATTTGAATGATATGTAGCTCGACACTAGTATTTTATTGCAAAAGATAAAACAAGGCCATCTTTACCCCCTCTTTTTGTAGGGGTTCACCAATTTCTGCTAGGAGTAGGCTACTTTTTAAAACTTTTAGATACTGCTTTGGCGGATGAATCTTTTTTGCGAATTTAAACAGATGTTGCCAAACAATCAGGCTTTTGGGAAAAAACAATCAATATGAACCAAAGGACTCAGTTTTTCTAAAAATTGCGAGTTTCTTTGGTTTAGTAGAAAAAGTTGTCAACCAAAAATGCAGATGGTGTATGGCAACCGGTTTTTGATCAGCCATTATAAATTAATCATTACCCCTAAGTAATTAGTGTTACATATTGCTGGAAAGTATTTTTCCTAAGCTTTGAAACGCGCGGTGATTGTTAGTACCTTATCATAAATTTTATGTATTAGATTTAACTGTTTGTACTCAGTTTACCACTTTTTTGGGAGATGGGAAAAGGTACACTACAGTTTTTGAAGTTCAGTTTTTTAGCATGAAAACGAATAGCATAGGTACAACTCACGTATTGTTGGAATTGCCTTGAAACCTGCAGTGTATCTTTTCCCATCTCCCAAAAAAGTGAAAAACTGAGTACAATAACCTTCAATTTTCTAAACAAAATTTTTTGGTCGGTTTTTAAGTGAATGAGGTCACAAATCACTTTTTAAGTAAAGTGATTTCGTAAAAGTTTTACGAATTTTGAAAAAAATTATCATATCATGATGATCTCTGATTGCGAAGGTGTTGATCGTATCAAGCATTATTTTGACATCGTAGAGCGACTTTGAAACGTGCAGGAAAAAAGAAGCATGCTTAGAAGGGCAAAAATGCTTGGAAAAGACTCAGTTTTTGTATGGTCAATTCAGCTTTAATTGACGTAGTGTTTTTTATCCAAAGTTTCTCGTTAACATCTCCCAAAAAGCGTTTAATCGCGTTTCCACGATCAGTAGCTCTGAGAAAATACGGAGAACGAATTGTGCAATCTAGCGTAAGCTTTGATGTCGTTTTTGACCCCAAAAACATAATATTTTTTTGTAAGTTGGGAGCTGGCTTTCGTTTGAGCAAAAAACAGTTTTTCTCTGTCAAGAAATACCAATTAGAAATTTTCTTTGATTATGACATCTCATGACGTTAGAAACCCCCTTATGACACTCACTCCGGAGTGGTGATCAGTCGTGCCAAGTTTGATGTTTGTACGCCCGGCAGTTTCGGAGGAGTTAAAGTGCATGTACGTGCGTACATGCGTACAGATAGAACTGTGCTTTATAAATTAGACAGATTTATATGTTTGCATTCTTTGCTGTTAACGAATTAAGAGAAATTCAATGAGAAAATGAAGTGAAGTCTCACCGTAGGCGGAAAAATTAATAGCGTCATTAGCCCACCGGCATTGGGTGCATGAAGTTTGGATAGAAAGATGGCCTCTTTGGCCACAAAAGATGCCCAGGGATTACTACAAAAGCGGCCAACCTTTTGACTCCCCTCTGACTCAACTATACCAGAGCCAGAAACATAGGCGTAGCTGAATATTTGAGCTCACAAGTAAAATTACAAAAAAAATTGCACCCAGTCCTAAAGCAGGCCTACAACTACAGAGCATAATTCTGTGATTGTGCAATCATTTGTAATTTTTGCGCCCATTATTATTGAAAAGAATAGAAGTGCGATCGCGATGAGGCGAACAGTAATTATGTCTAGTAGTGGATTAAGGGGAGAGAGAACAGGGCTGAAGACCAAACTCTCCAAAATTTTGGAGATGTCACAAAATCTATTTTGGTATCGCGTTACATGTAGGCCGACAGCAGTAAATTCACTACCAAATTTTGTCGGCAAGTTTTTAATGCAAGAGGCAATGTATCGTGTGAAATTTTGCAGAAAAACGGACTGTGCTAGCTTGTTTGCATATCACATAGCTGATTGTTGGATAGAACAACTTATGACATGGCAGCGCATTCTTAACCGAGTGACTAATTCATATTAAAAATAATGGCAGTGGTATGTAATTGTTGGCTGGTAAAGCTTGGTAGCTTATTGCTGGTAACAAAAAAGGCTTACGTTTTATGATTTTATGCATCACGGTGTAGAAGTAAATTAGTCAACTGGGATATACCAGCTCTCAACAATAGGGTAGCTGGGTGGATCGCAGGGGCCACGGCTTCTCAATTTTCTTGAAACCAATTAAAAAATGAAGATATGTTTAAGTTTCACGTCTGCATAACATCGAACTCAGAAAAAAGATCATCAAACGATTTCGAAATAATGATTGACAAAATAAAGATTATAAAATTGATCTCCAAATGAGAATTTAAAAAATCAATCTCAAAAAAAGTCGTCTAACAAAATTGAGAAATCTCAAGATATATTCTTCTCGCATCCGTTTTTGGTGCTCGTTGTCGTGTTTGCTGGCTTGGCTCCAATCTACGTCTGCACTCCAACCACTGAGATCTCGAAGTACGAACAAAAAATGGAGGCTAGAATTGCCCTCGCGCTGCTACCCGTCCACGTTGCGTTTACGTTGACACGAAGGACTTGAACAACCTCTACCTGATTTTCGTTATTGCTTTGAACAACATTGTCTTCTCTCCCCTTAATCGAGCAGCGTGGAGAAAGATGGTGAACTTATTGGTTTTAAGCTTAACTAATGAGCATGGGATATGATGACGATACAGTAACCGACATGCAAAATTTGCTCAACCACCAGCACGCTGCTTTGTCCAAAGTGGCCTAACTGTAAAGCGTTTGCCGCAGTAAGGTGAGTTCCGTTACATATGCTAGTTTGTCCAGTCATTGTTGGAGCTGAGCGCGAATTCAAATTTTGCTGATAGCGTTTTCGCGTGTCTCCATCAAAGAGACTTTATTGCTACTCTTGTCTTGGTGATATCGGTATCTTGAAACTATTTATAAAACTTAAGCTAGCAAGCTGGTATTACTATTGCTTTGATAGATATAGTTAGAATCAAAACCTTAAAATTTTAGTGATGTAGGCTAGATGTAGTTTATGCAATCATAATGCCATGATTTGGGTGTTTTTTTCGCGTTTCATGCGTCCCATGGCCTTCAGACTGTTGAAAGAGACACACAACTAGATTACCCTGCAAGAACACAACTACTGATAATCTACCCCTGGCTGCGCATCTCCAACCAAGTTTTTGAACTTGCTACCCATTTGTAGTAACGTCGTTTTGCAATGGGAATCAGCTTTGCCGCGAACTCACCAATTCATTACGACTTTTCGCTACTTTTTCAAAACTGCTTCTTTTTCTTTGGCAAAACCGGTCCACTCAGCTGGACCGATATTCTGTATTGGAACGTTGCCGAGTAAAACCTAGGATTGTTATCCAGGAAGCCTGCTAGTAACTAGTATTCATGGAAAAGTAGACCTAACCCGGTCAGGTAACACCGCAGTGAGAGCGTAGCCAGAAAAAATTTGAGAAAAAAAGTTTCCTTGAAAATTAAAAAACTTCTTTTACAGGCCATCATGAAAATAAAAGATTGACTATTTAACCATTTTTCAGGTGGCATTGAAAAAAGACAATATGAAATATGAGAGTTCTCTTCTTACAGTACGCAAGCTGTTGAAAGGTCAGGCGGAGGGAGCAAGGGTATGGTTATTTTTATCCAACCTCTGTTTACGCTATGCACCACGAGTTTCGACTTCAACTAGCGAGGTAGCAAAACGACGCCAAGCATTTAAACTTATTCATCATTTAACACGCATTGAAATTTTTCAAAAATCAATTTATTATTAAATATTCATAGAAAAAATTGGAAATTTTCCAGTGATTTTGTGAATTGCAGCTCTATTTTGTAAAAAATAATTGCAATGAAGTTTCTATCAATTAGAAGCATCCAAAATATTCTACATGCATTCGACTGCCGGTTGTCTATTCAAATCAGTGAAAATGCCAATTCCCAAAGGCACAAAACCGCAATGTGTACGTAAAGAGCACGGTTCATGAACAGATATGTTAAAACAACTTGTGTTTAGATCTGCTTCGGGGTTACCAACATTGCTGTCATCACTTAAGTACTTAGGAAAAACATCGTATGCCATAGAACCCTTCATGATGTAATAAAATCATAAACTTTATTTTGTTGACAATTTAAGCTACCAGTATCTGTTTAAATTTTAAATAGGCCTTTTGACTTTATTTTACGCTTGAAATTCGATTTTGTTTTACAAACTGTCAACAACATGATTTGTTTCATGCCAATTTAGTTTCTTCCGGTTGTGTATAAATCCACAAAATATTGGAAACGTCTAAAGCAGGGGTGCACAACGTTTTCACTACTGCCGGCCGCAAAACATCCTATAAATTTACTAACGGCCGCCACTAGTTAAAGTCTTTTTTTACGAATTTACGTTTTAAGCCTGACAATTTAACTGCCGTAAATACTCTCTTCGCTACTCATGCAAAACATTAGAAAAAGTCAAATTTTCAAGTTTGGAGAATTTATTCAATCATAAATCACAAAATTGTACTTAATGACTTCCTTGATGTTGCACCTCCTCAGATAAACTTGCGAAGTTAAGTGGCTTGTTGGATATCACGAGTACATCATAGAATGTGTTGCTGTCAGAATCATAAAGTAATCCTGCTCCCATTTTGAATTAAATACTCGTTTTTCTTCTCTTAGTGTTCTTTTCCGTTTCAATGACATGGAAATACTTGCAAATTTTAATATAAATGTGTAAATTTAAAAGCTACCAAATTTTTAAAAACTTAATTCTGAAAAAAATATGCTAGATTAAAAAAATATGCTAGAAAATGCTAGATCCGAAAAAAATGTTAAAAAAATATACTAGAAAATGCTAGATCCAAAAGAAATATGCTAGATTTTAATTTCGAAAAAATATGCTAAAAAACTGCTAAATATATTCAAAAAATCCTTTTACGGCCGCAGGTTGTGCGACAGTCTAATCGTTTATTTGCGACAGTCTAATCGTTTATTCATAAGTCACAATTTACGAAATAGTAGAAATTGTATAAAGTGTAACATTGTATACATTGCTGTTTTCCTCCTTTTTATTTTATGATTCTCACAATTTACTATTGGGAATTGCTATAGGCGGTAATGGACCAATAAGGCCAAACGCGATCGGTTCTAATGTCCCTAGTAGTACTATAGTACACTGCACTTTTTCGCGGGTGAGTTACCATTATTGTATTGTGAAGTAATTTTGCCAAAGCTCAAAAACTGATTACTGTTAAAGGAGCCATGGACCAAGATGTCTTTGAGTGGTATCCCATATTAATAAACTGTTCAGTAAACGTTTTTGCGCCAACAACTGGCGACCGCAGGCTAACAATGCTGCAGGTAATAATTTTTTACTATTTTTCTGTTTGTGATTTCATTTTCTGCAACTTAGTTTTAGTATTAGTTGTATAAAGTCAAATAGAAGTTGCAGTCAAAGCCATTTCACGCAACTTGAGTTGCGAAGTTTAATTAAATCAGTTACAAAAACTTAAATTATATATCACAAATTTAACCTAACTTTCTGTTTTATAGGAATATATAACTTTTCTAAAAATATTAGAAACACCAAATGTTCTTTTCGCTGTGCTGCTGATTGACAACAGGAGGTGTCAAGTGGTGGATGAGTCTTGGGTTATTGCTTTCGGGAAGGGTGCTTAAGTTTGCTCCGTTTTAGAGTAAATTTACTAATGAAAAAACGCCAAACTGATGAAAATTGGAACTTGGGCAATATGAAGAAGAGTCTGCCGCTTGTTAAAAACATGTTATCTTTGCAAATCTCGGGCATCAGCACACTCTACCCGGCCCTGTTTGCATCTCCCTCCCCCTAACAGCTTTTGCGCGTTCGAAATCAACATGGTTCATAAAGCTTATCTTTTTAAACTGAAAAATTAGGTCGTGATGTTAAGAAATATGAAGAAGATAGTAGGAAGATATGCCTACGTCGCTTACCAGCGTCTGAATCGGTTAACATTTGGAGACGAAACAGGCCAGCAATCGAATTGTCTACAAGCTGCCAATGCAATTGTTTTTAAAGATAACTTATTACAATAGTTAAACTAATAAACATCAGTTATTTTAGAATAACAATCAAATCATTGCTGTTTTAATCTATTTTGTGGCAACTAACTGTTTAAACTAGGCATATAGGTCTAAAATTGATAATAATCGCTTGAAAACAGCAATATTTCAATCTTTAAAGCCGTTCTTCCGCAGGCATGAAATTGTTGAAAAACTGCATCATTAGGCTATTGTGCGAGTGGTTTATTAATAAAGCGAGGTTTTCAATTATAAGATGTTATCCCATAACAGCTATAAGTTCCATCGTTCCCGATAATGAACTTGGCGGTTCTCACATTTCTTGACATATCTTGCAAGGGATAGCTTCATCCAAGCATGAGGGAGCAATCTGTACTGGATCTCTCGTATATTTAGATAGATTTTCCAACATATTGTATCTCTTATATTTTGATAGCCTACATCCTGTACAGATATTCCGACAAATGTGCAGAGAGATCAAATGACGGCAATTTTTTTTTTCACTAGAGTCTACATACTTAAATCGGAGTGTTGGGCGTCCATGTGAGTGGCATTTATTAATAACTGGTTGTTCGAGTGAGATTTTCTGTGGGAGGCATTATTTTCCCTGACGTATGATGTGCTCAGTCCAAGGCTAAGTCGGATGCGTAGTATAGACCGGACGTCCTTACATTCGATTATCCTAAAGATGGTTGCGTTTGTAATTTTATTGTTGCCTAACATCGCATTCCAAGAATTGAGCGGTAACAGGGAAAATGAACAGCATTCATTCGTCGTTTCTGGTGGCGGTACTTCATTCATATTTGGTTGCAGCAGAAAGAAAAACAACAAACACAACAAGTTACTCTTCCCAGTTTACCTAGAACTATTTGCGAAATACTTTTCACTGTGTGCTTCTCTACCAGTCTCTGACAACTAAATTTAGCTATTAACCAACTCGTGTGGTTTACATAGAAGCCCGGCGGAACTGCTACGAGTAATAGGAGTCTGGAGAAGGCACGCTATCTGGCGCAGAAAAACAGCTCTTTTGGGATAGATGAGGATGTTCAAGCTGAGAAGACAGATTATCAATGAGAAGAAAAACGAAATCTTCCGTTGCCTTGCGGCTATACCCGGAGATAGAAAAGACTTTGGTGGTCAACCTTGAGAAAAAATTTGAACTCCTAGTCCCGAAGGCAGATCAAGGCTCTTTACAGCAACGTTTTGGCAACTCCTGAGGCGGCACAGGATCCACATGTATCGGCGCTTGCCTTTCGAATGACATGGAAAGGGGGTTTGCTGAATGAATAAATGCTTGCCTTCCATAATTACTCACCCTAGATTTGGATTCTGTAGAGGTCACTACAGCTAGGGTTACCATGTTAACTGGTAGCGGCAAAATTCCGGACACAACCGTTCACTCTTTTAATTATTGGCAGCAGGGTTGGCAGAGTGATAACTTTCGGTAAAAAAGTTGTAACTTTTGCGGCCAAGTTTGAAATTTGTTACTTTTGTTAGGACGCTAACAAAAGTTGTTTCTAGTTCACTTGTTTATTAACAAATATTTTGGGCCCAATTCGAGCTGATAATGCTCTGAAATAACGGTCGGAGATGTTTGAGCTCGTTTGTGCTACCCCAAATAAAGGTGTTCCCCCCCAAAAAAGAAAAAAAATGGGCATCACCTGTCTCGCTGCCATTCGTGCTAATCGCGGCAATGTTGATTCAATCCAAGTGGTCCGCTCAAACAGACAGGCCACTTATGGTGACTATTGGATTCTAATATTGCAATTTTTGTTAACTGCTTTTTCTGCTGCTTAATTACAAAAATTCCGGACATTTGAGCAAATTTTTAAATTATTTCCGGACAGAACACCTGAATTCAGGACATGTCCAGAATTTTCCGGGCGTATGGCAACCCTAGCTTAGGCTGCTATGTATACACAAAGCAGTGTTGTACGCGTTAACAAAATAAATCAAAGCTTTCGAATAAGCCACATGTTTTATTGATTTAATTAGATTACAAATCACAAAGTCTACATGTTCTCATGCGCACCCTCTTTCAGCCCTTCTACTAGATCGTAAATTTTTCCGAGAATTTCCAAACCAGCAGAACGTAAGTTCGCATTCATCCACCATTCCTAAAGATCCATGGGTATATAGGGTATTGCGCGGCTAACATTTTTATGTTATTGGCTTCAGTCCCCTAATCCCCCTCCCCCCCCCCCCTAGCGCTATGATTAGGCCTACCATATTTTCGTTGCCCAAAAAGAGGACAAGTTTCGTCAGCAAGTAAAATACAAGTAGGATAAGACCATCCCCTAGACTACATTCAGCAAACGTTACGGCAAAAAAATAGACAATAAAACAAGACAAATTTATTTGTCAGATTCAGCCCATGAATATTTTGCGGTTGCCCCAACTTTTTTCTCTAAGGAAGGATCAGCTTTAACGTGATTATAAAATTGAAAATCGCTACGTCCTTTTTTGAAACAAGGATGCTTCTGCCGTAGTTCATCAGAAAACACTTTTTCTCTTTGGCATCATTGTTTAGCCTTATTTAGCTTTCCAAATTTTACTTTATAATAATTATATTAATCTAAATGGTAAAAAAGAGGACATTAGGCTACTTTTTAGTGTCCTCGGAGGACCATTTATTTTTTTTTGAAAAAAGAGGACAAATCCTCTTAAAAGAGGACGTATGGTAGCCCTAGCTATGATCAGCCTTCTTTGCAGCATTGTTGATGTGGTCTTCAGGCTATCTACAACAAACTGACTTTGTTATCTTAGCAAATAATGAATGCCTTCAAATTTCGAATCGCTATAATTTTCATGTGAGGTTCCAAATCAATAGGCCTATACAGACAGTTTCATTGCGCGCTAGGCAAAAACCGAAGCAGGCAGTAACGAAAATTACTTTTTCGGCTGATTCGCGCAGTGAAAACACAAGGCAGTTGCTGACAGGTCTGTTTCGATCTATAAGATCTCTTTAGCGCAATTACGTCATCAGAAGACCAGAGATGCAAAGCTACAATTGTAATCTTGAGAACTATGTTTTACCTCTGATTGGCTGGGAAGGACAAGTTATAATTAGTGCTTGTGAAAACACATCTTGCTTTTGTCCACGTGCAACAGATACTGTATACTTAAAACGAACACTGATGATGCGGAATGAGGCTATAGCGAATTCAATTTGTTAGCATAAAGAGTGAGCGATTATTCTTGACTGATTCCTACGTCCAATTTTTATTTCGTTCATACATATATTGCGAAATCGTCATTCGCTTTCACTTAAAGATTGTCCTGAAATCCGTGTGATTAACTTTATATACGAAATACATTTACCATCTGCTTTCTTAATTTTGCAATTGTTGCGTAACTAAAAGCATCGATTAGGCCTACACTAGGTATGATGAAAGAATTTAAGGAGGATGCAGTTTAATTTTACAGGGTTTCAGCCATTTGTGGGATTGGAATTCTATAAGAACAGGTTCTCTCACTCTAGGACACACTAACCATAGTTTCTCTCATTATCACAGTCTACAGAGCAGGGGTCCAACAACCGGTTCGCTGGATTAAAGGAATTCCGATCGAATCCCATCACTGGTTTCGGTCAGCTCGACTTCGAATAGTAATAAAAATGAAAGTTGTTTAGTCAGCTTAAGCGCGCAAGCAGAATTTTTTACGCAGGGAGGAGGGTAGAGATGCTAATTATTGTGAATCGTTGCAGGTTTTATTTCAAAATGACAGTGTAGTCTCAGAAAGTAAGTTATTTTGCTGCAGGGCGTCAGAATTTTTAAACTTTAGTTGTTAGAAGTTTTTTGGAAGTAGTGAAATTTTATACTTCGTTAAAAAATTATGGTTTCGTAATTTTTCTTTGACTTTACAGCCAGGAGAACGAGGTAGCGATAAATTTATTTTTCGCTGCAAAGCGAGAGAATATAAACAGCACAGTGCGATGCAGCTTTCGATTTTCTAAACTTTAGTATTTATGTACATCAATATAATGCATATATCCGTTTCACTGCATTGTGGCATTCCGTAATTTGGTTCTGCTAAAATATCAGCGAGACTTAAAATTTCTCACCAACTGGGTAATAAGAGCGTTTATAAGCTTAGCACTTTGTGACAATATGCAAAATAATTCATCCCTCCACCAATAATTACTACAATTGTCTACATTTTAGCTCCTGCGCGCCATTTTGTAACACTGGCGCGCAAGTAAACAGAGCTTCCATCAAAAATTTTTTTGCCGGTATATTAATCGTCGCGGGAGCGAAGCACGCAAAAAAATTCAATTGCAAACCACAAATAGAAAGTTAAAAAGGTATATATATACAGCGTTTTTGCTCGAACGAGACAAGCGCAAACAGTAGCGCGCATAAGCAAATTCTTTTGCCGGTATATTTACCGTCGCGGGAGCCAGCGCATGAAGATTGCGTGCCGGTAATAATACCGGCGCGGAAGTGTTTGCGCCTTGTATTTACGTCAAATTTGTTTCTATGCTGCTGGATTCGCGGAATTTTAAACCTGATAATTGTATTGCAGATCACAAGCAAAGTGATCAGTAATAAATTAGTTCTACTTTGGTACACAAGGCCTACTAAAATAGGATTTCAGAAACGAGCTAATTACTGGAGTGTTTTTTTTCTTCTACTTTAGTACATTATGTAGGAAGTAACGCTGCTTACGTAGATGCTAACTGCTATTAGTGGTTCAAAATGTTTTAGTCGGGCTCTTTTTGGCGTTAGCCATAATAACCATGTTAAAAAAAAGAATTAAGTCGGAAATCGATCTGTCTCAAAGAGAATTGTGGTCTTGCATTGAAGTCCTGATTTTGCGTTCAAGCTGGCCCACCATCTCTTTATTAAAAGCCAGAAAGAATTTTTCATTATTTTTGGTATATAATCTGTTGCAACATCGGTTCCATCGACACCAATCTGCGTAGCCATCACGTTAAAACAAGTAATTTGATTTAGCATGTCGAAGCAGCATGAAGGAAAGCTACTTGGAAACGACAATCGTAACAGTCATCAGAAATTTCTACCTTGCAGTCTAACACTTACAATTAGAGTACGAATGCACGGGAGTAACACTTAATTTTGTGTGAGGGGAAGGGGTAAAGACCATTTTTTGAAGATCAAGTCTTTTAAAATGTTTTTTTGCCACTTTGTAGCACATTTTTTAATCTATGGTGGGCTTAGTCTGGACAAATAAGCCCCCAACTCTTGCACGCATATTTGTGAGCGCCGTCGTGACAGAAGTAAACGCACTTTTTTAGGACCGGATTCGAGTCATATGCGCGACCGCTGTGCTTCAAATTGTGGCTCATAGCCGTGCGTCACCAAGCCGAACCTGGAATGTACACTGCAAATGCAGTAATTTTTCTCGCAGATGGTCGATATATTGCATTTAAAAAAAAACCGGTACCTAGTAAGTGATATGTCAATTTCGTGGTCGCACCTATTTTTCTCCTATGCACAATATTTAAAAAAATAGCGGAGTTGCAAAAAGTGTTTATCAATGCACTCAGCGGTTTAATCCCACCCCTATGCAATAGATACTTGGTTAGAATAGTCAAGCTGCTCAATTAGCACGTCGTAAAAGGCAGCTTCTTGATACCCACTGCCCACCAATGGCAGTCTTCATTGGTGGAGGGGCTAACAGTCCGCAGTTTTCATTTACAACTATTTTGATTTACACTGCCGCTTTTCCCTAGTCCAGTGGGCCACGGCTTGTTGTTTTGATTTTGAATAGTCAAAACACACTAAAATAGGAAAATTAATAATTTTACTAAAGCACTAATTTCTTGGAATTACTGTTAATATAAAAAGTATAAAAATGGGCCACGTGCCTAGAAAGGTGAAGAAACACTGCTTTAACCTACTCTTGATTCAATTTGCGATGTGGACTGGAATATAACCGTTTTACGCCACACCTCCATTCCCAGAGAGAAAAGAACAAAATACACACACACACACTGCTAAAAGACAAAAAAATAAGAAGCTACTCAGCTTATCGAATACTAAGCAAAAAGCTAGAAAGACTACCAAATGGCCCAGCAGGCTTCTAGTCAGCACCATCTGTAAATATCATAGCCATCAGGGTAGTTTCAACCCGAAATGCGAGACTTTACTTCATGCTTTTGCGAAGCATACAACATTCAACCAATAACTTACCACAAATAAACACTTTATGCAAATGCGATCTTAAAGCAAACTTGGGTCACTTTTTCCCCTACCGGTAAAACATATCGCTCTGGGTGCTCGACTCACAGTCTTTTGAGTCAAAAGTCTGACGCTCATTCCATCGCGCCACAAGGTTGTTGAGAGGCGCTTTCGATTGGGTTAGTTATGTTGTTGTTTACCCGACCCCTTCCGAGGGATGGGGGCATGGCGGAAGACCATGGAGCCCCAGAAGCCGGGCAACTCTCCAGGGTCTGGACCAGAAGTCGTAGAGAGACAGAGAGTCGCCAAAGAGTGAGCGGCGCAAAGAGTCCGTAGCTGGACAGTGCACAATGAGATGAGAGGTGTCCTGGGACGAGTGTCCACAGGCGCTGCAGGAAGGATTCTCGATTCTGCCAGTCCTAGAGAGATAAGAACCTAAAAGAAGGCTGTGTCCTTTGCAACGAAGACGAGAGAGGACACAGCGAGCATGACGAGGGAGCACAAGTTCCTCGGTGGAAATCGAGGGAACCTGTGTGTCAAAGAACTTTGATGAGACAGTACGCCTCCAGTCCGAGATAAGACGATAGTGGATACGAGAGGTAAGAGGAGAGAGACTACAGGGGACTGCGGAGGGCGCAAGTAGCGCACCCTGTCTGGCCAGCTCATCAGACGCGTCGTTCCCCGGGAGAAACGAGTGTCCGGGGACCCATTGTAATCTAATAGAACAGAAGGAGAGAGAAGACAGTTCCTGCCAGATCTGCCATAGAGTTTGAGATAAGAGGAAAGATAGAGGAGAAGACAGGGTGACGAGGACAGAACGAGAGTCAGATAACAGGAGAAGAGAGGAGAAATGGCAGACTTGTTGGTGCTGCCGAGACCAGCAAAGAGCGTGCAGAATGGCGCAGGCTTCAGCGGAAAAACTTGAGCATACTGGGCCTGCCGAAAAGGAAAGAGTGGCCTCAGCGCCACAGAGAGAGCAGTTGGCAAGTACGCCGGAGCCGCCCTAGCCAAAAGGAAAAGAAACAGAGCCGTCAGTCCGAAGCACCAGATCATGAGGGGGGAGATAATCAAGGTGGGCGAGAGCCGCACCTTGGCGAGAGTGAGGGGGATCAGAGCGAGAGCATGAAGTGGAAAGGGTGGACTCTACGGTGAACGAAGGCATATTTCAAGGAGGAGAGGGAGGGCAAGCAAGAAGAGCCTCCCTAGAACAAGTAGAAGGAAGCATGAGCGGATGAGTGGACGCAATAGCTCCCCAGGACGATCTGTAGAGTCTTGGTCCCACTCCTAGTCTGGCCAAACCTGAGATGGCAAAGGAGGTTGGGAGACGAAGAGCCCGCTTATAAGATAAAAGAGTAAAATGAGTCAGGGTGACTCGTTGGGGAGGTAAAGAAGCCTCGGAGAGAAGCAGAGGGATAGGGGAGGACGAGAGGCAGCCGGTGATGGCACGACTGGCCGCTCGGTGGAGGCGTTCCAATTTGGTAAAATTGGTAGCGCTTAGGAAGGGAAACCATCCGGGTGAAGCGTAAGTGAGAAGGGACCGAAGAAAAGATTTATACAGAAATTGGGTTAGTTATCGCTTTACAAGGCGCATTTAAAGCAAAAAATAAATTTTGTCTTAAAAACAAGTACCCAAGGCCTTATGCGGCAAACTGCAGTACTATAGCAAGGAAAATTGCTGATGTGAAGACTCACAAAACAAAGCTTTGTCGTCTTTGTCCCATACAATCCGTTAATGGAAAAAGATTACGGCACTAATGGATGTAAAAATACAAAGAAATGTGTACATGACCGAAAAAAAAATGTTTTTTTTGTTAAAGGTAAACACTGATTAAAGCAACAAAAATATGAGAAATTTCTTCAGTTTGAGAACCAAGCTAGCAGTATTGATTAACTGACGTTGGATCTATGGTTTTTATCAATTAGCAAAATATTATTGATTGTGGTGAAATCCATCACCTTTAGCACGTAGCCAAATATTATTAAATTATTGACGTTGGCTTATTAATTTTAGGAACTCGACACATTTGATAGTAAACGTCGTAAAATATCATTTCAAACCGATTAGAATTTATTTTAAGCCAGCTTGGTTTCGTGTAATTTAATCTCTCTTAATTACAGTTCAAACAAAGTTGAGATCGTAATGTTATTTTTTCTAGCAAAAAACACGAAACACAAACAGCTGATCACAATATCTCCGCGCAAAATCTTGGCAGTAGATAACATAGTAACGCCATCTATTTTCAATATTCAATAGCACATTACTGTAACTTCCTACACACTAAAATTATCGTTCATTACTGGTAACTACAATGCATTAACATACCTTCAAAAACGGATAATCACGTAATTGCAAAGCAATTCCCAACTACCGTTTAGAAAAGCAAAAATAAAGAAGTATTTGCACACCAACTGCCACTATGATTGAATTGTAATAAGTGTTTCTTCAAAGTTTTTGATTATTTGGCCCTACAGTTTTGGCTATGAGCTGATGATTCAGTGCGCTTATCCTTTTAATCTAGCTAACGTACAATAAAAAACGGCCATCAGTTTTGCCAAAGTGCAAAATGCAGTGGGTTTGACAACACGCCAGGGGCATAAAAAAAAGGCAGATATGTAGTTTAAAAAGTGTACTGGTTGCAATTTTGAAGACAAGTGCCTAGACATAAAGATGTGTGCCAAAATACAGCTTTCCAAAACATGGCCAAAAGTAACCATGAATACAACATGGTAACAGTAATTCCAAAAATATCTTATCAAATGCAGACAAGCAATAAAATCGTCCTAGATCTGATTATAAACCAGATCATCCAGCAAACAAAACGCCACGTATAGTTCTTAGTTACATAATCAAGTTCGCGGAGATGGGGTACAATGGGTCATGAGGCACAATAGGACATTGCATTTTTCTTAAACATCTGGGAACTTTGAAGTTTCATTTTTTGATGTAGTCTTAAAACTTGGCACTTTCGAAAAAACTCGGTCAAAATTAGTTATGGCACAGAGATATGCCAAGCTTATGAAATAGAGCTGTTTCACGTAATTGTTCAGAGGAGAAGAGCGAGCAAAGTATCTTTGACCCTTGAAAATGGATATTTTTGAATGAGGTTGCAGAAAAGATTGTAGCTAATGAGCTTTCCCACAGTACCCTTTGAATAACGACTTGTGATAGAACCTATGACTGTAAGACATTTTTAGCTTTCCCATGATGCTGGGGCACAGCGATTCTCTTAGAGCGCATATAAACCTGCATCTTCCGAACATTTTGAGCTATCAGTTTTCTACACCCAGTGGTTGCTGAGATACGTCAATTTATTGAAAACGACCTCCCCGCTTACACATTTGTGGGGGATGCCTGCGCCCCCTACCTGGCAACACCCCAAAAATAGTTTAGAAGTAGTTTTTAGGATCAGGTACAACTGTTAATGCACCTTAAAATTTGATTTCAGAGAAAAAAGTTTTTTCACTCCACCCTAGAGTGTATTCACATTGAAGCAGTGATTTCTTCTTACGACAAACGGGGCAGTTTCTTCTTACCGGCTTATGCTGTCTTGATGCGTCAAAAGCATTGGATCACATCAATCATTACTTACTTTACAGAAAATTTATTACTCTAGGGATACCTATGTGTTTTGTCAAAATTTTGCTCCATTAGTATACCAAACAGCGTATGCAAGTAGGATGGGGAAATAGTGAGTGGAAACCTTTTTGTGCTTCGAATGGTGTGAGGCAAGGTGGCGTTCTCAGCCCATATTTATTTGCAGTCTACTTTGATGACTTGTCTCGTCAATTGTATAAAGTAGGTTCCACAAGTGTGACGGTCTAAGCTATGCTTTATTCAAACCCTTTAGTTACTTGTCGGTTACCAACTGCACTGAAGAGATCTGACAGATCGGAACAGTTTCACTGTCTGCATTTGGCTCAAACTGCATCACTTGGTCTCTTGTATTACTTTGAAATCTGTTTTGAAAATGCCATGTCAATCATCTGATATATGTAGATATATGTTGCTTTTCACCAAAAGTTGATGGCCTACAAGATATTTTCCATATCTGTAGTGATTTTGCAAAAACCATGAAATTATCTTTAATTGTACCAAAATACTCGCGGTATTAATTTGCTGTAAACAATTTGAACTCTGATCTTCACCTCAAGTGCGTCCTGATTTTGGCAAAAAATGTTAAATACCTTGGAGTCGTTACTGATAGTACTTTATTTAATGATGACGATATTGCAAGACAAATTTGTTGTTTATACGGTGGCACCAACTTCGGTAAATGCTCAGAGAATGTTAAAAATTATTTGTTTAACTACCATTGTACTTCATTTTATGAGGGCAATTTATGGAGTAAGTTTTTAAACTCCAGTATAAATTATCTCCAAGTAGCCTAAAATGATGCTTATCGGATATTGCATGGTTTGCCACATTACTCAAGTGTTCGAGAATCGCAAGTCAAGTCCAACATTATTTCGCTTGATGCCATTTTAAGAAAATGCCGATACCAATATCTTAATAGATGCTGATTAAATTATCTGCCAATACCTTTTTATATTATACTGTAAACTGTGAATATCTTTACAACCACAATTTTTTTGCTCAGGTTAGTTACACACTAGGGCTGTAAGTCAGTTCCTTGTATTTGTGTAAACAGATCAAAATTGCCATTTGAAAGTGTTCTATCACCCCGTCAGATGTAACCATGTTTGATGCATTTTGTGTGTGTGTGTTTTTTTGCTTCGTTTTTTATATGGACCTGTTAGCTGAAATAAACCCATAATAGAATTGGGAAATTTAAAAGAAAATCGGGACATAAAAACTTCAGTATTTTGTGTTTGTGCTATAATCAAGTTTAAAGGGTATGGCTGTACACTTATATTGTTAAATAATACTCAAACATAAGTTTGATTTTTTTAAAACTCACCAACAAACCTTATAAAGGGTTGCCTCAAACACCCCAGGGTGCATCCACTGATTTGGGGAGGCCGAGGCAACCATAATGTTAGCAGATACTACTTTCTATATTAGTCTCAAGTGTATGAATAATATTAAGTTTCTATTGCATTTTAACTGCATCCATTGATAAAATTAAAGAAGAATTTTCTATTCAGCTACTGGTATATTGAAAGCATATGGCATGCCATGAAATTACCAACAAAAACTTGGAGTGCAAGCATACAAAGTAACTCCTGATGATGTAATGAAAAAAGCTTATGTATAGCATATGGCTGGTGCTCCGAATAATCATTACCAAAAGGTAACCAGGTAAAAGAAGGCAAACCCCAGGAGACCAGACAGTACTAACATACAAGGTAAAAAAATTTTTGGTGGAACATCTTGTGCATGTGTCACAACGGGGCTTATCATTTAACGTACGGGATTTGGAAATGACAGTCAAGCAGCTTCTGGATGAAGAGGAAACCACCATCGATTGATTTTAAAAAAATCTACCAGGTGAAGATTTGAACTTATGCCTTTGCAAAAAGACATAAAGATAGCATAAAAAAATAACTTCATCATATTTCAAGGAAACATGCAGCTGTTGACCCCAATCTAATAAACTCGTATTTCCAGGTCTTAATAAGCAGCTTGGCTGGAATGCTCCCTCGAAATATCATAAATTATGATAAAACTAACATATCTGATGATCCCGGCAGACATCGTCTTATTTCTAAATGGGTTGAAAGAGCAAATTAGTAGCAAGTGAAAGAGTAGATTGAGAAGATTGATTTAAAGGAGAACGCCCTGAATCAAAAAAAGTGTGGAGATGGAGTGCAAAAAATCCCAAAGGAATGGGTGATTCTGGCCATTTCCACTAAGGGGACAATACCAGATAAAAACTGAACTACTACTACTACTACTACTGTACATGTGATGATGCTTGTTGAAAAAATAAATGTCTTTTGCTACATTCATTGTTTAACAAAAACTTACTCATAACCACCACAATTATCATCATCATTAATTAGGCCCATTTCTTGAAAACGTTTGTGGCATATTATAATAAAATGTGTGTTGCATTGATTTGACATGCCTTCCCACTAAACCTGAGTCTTCTTTAGATACCTTGCGGTGGGATGACTAAGGCAACCACACAAAACGTTTCCCATTTTTTAAAAAAGGCTTTATTAACAAAATTGGTGTTTATTCCAATCTGGTCATTTGTCCCTCTATATGGAATTCAAAAACTAAATAAGATATATTCTAAAAATCTGTAAACAAGAATCTCAAAAATGTGCCTTTGCCTCAATAAAATACCAACCTTAGTGCTAAAAAACATGTGACTGCCTTTATTGCTTATTACGATCAGATACTGGCAGCTTTGGGATAACACAATTTATTCAGAATAAACTTATATGTTAATTCTTTTAATGCAAAAATTTTCTTGTTGGCATATGCCTATATCTAATTGTTTGCACTAAATTGTTGTAAACTTGCTTGATGGCTTTGACCTACTTCGATTTTTTGCCAAGAAATTATGAGCAATCATAAAAATTTTTGCAAGGATTCTGTCTGGCCAGAGTTAATTTTATATAAAATCTATTCACCGGAAACAATTTACATTTATCTTTTTTTTAATTTTTTAGACCATTTGTTAAAGATTAAAGTTCCAAGAAATTTAAACCAGGCTCCACCATGAGATTGATAGCTTGCCTGTTTGTACAGTGATGGTCAAAATGTTTTGATAGATGTATTCAGTGCACCACATTGGTAACGTTTTTTGATGAAAAGGGCTCATCTATGATACAGTAATGGGGGTGCATGTCTACCTAATCAGTCTAGCTCCTCAGTAACAAAAAATATAAATGAAATTTAACACATCATCTCGCTAATTACTAATCAATAAACAGATTGAAGTTGTACTTTTTCTGGAAATCTTAATCACTCAAAACAACAACACTCAATCAAGACGGGTTCACACCACTCTTCTTACTAGTACCCTAGCAATCAACCCACAGATGCTTACTTCTTCAAATAATGGGCTTTATTTAGTAAACATTATGTTTGCTAAAGAACATTAAAAACTGCCTGCAAATTTTGAAAATTTATGTCCACACTGCCCCACTCCATTGCAAAAATGCTGAGCCAGTCCCTCAAAGTCCCCAAAATTTCCAGGATTAAGCTTATATTTCACCAAATTTTATGATTTCAACTTTAATTTTAAGCTAGACAGGTTGTCCTAGTGTGCTGCATGACTTGTACCATTGTGTTCCATGCCTGAGGTAAAATAGGATAAAACTTATTGCATTTTATTTCACAAAAAAAGAAATTTTAAGGCAGATCTTCATGTTTGTGGATCTAGTTTTCAGGGTCAAAAGGAATTCGTTTTTACAAAAAATAGTAACTTCCTTCATTAGTTACCTTAGAGTAATAGCAAAGTATATTTTTGTTGTCCCATTAAGCCCCATCTTCCTCTGACATCTAGTACCAGTAGTTAATCAGTCTTCAGCAGTTGCAGTTTAGATGTCTTTCAATTGCCATATACACTTCCTATGTACAACTCACTCAACAAATGCAACCAATAAAAATTTGTTTCCACTTCATGAAAACAGCTCATCAGTAACTTGTTTCTGTAATTCATGACTGTTGTTATAACTCATGATTGCAAGTTTTAAAGTCTTGGTCTTTAACTGTCTTTTGCTTTTGCAAATTGCATGTAAAAGTTTTTTTTTGTAAATTTAGTTGTTTCACTTTTTTTGTCTGAAGAGTCAGTATGCTTGCTGTTGGAGTTTTTGTCAAATGCACTACTGCAGTACTCTTTATCTTTGTGTATAGGGGAGCGACTACGATCTCTTTCTTTCTTTGAATTATCTAGTGGTTGAGTTTTCACATCTTTGTTGGATAAAAAATGGTTTTTGGCATCTGCATCATCAGTTTCAGCAAAACCAATACCTTCGTGCCTTCTTGCTTTACCAGAAAGTCTTAGACTTAATGAAGCGTTGTATTGTTCTTCTAAACCTTTCTTTAAGCTTTTTTCTTCAACAGCAGATCGAGATTTGTGAACCCATTCTGAAGCAGCATCAGCATTCTTTGACTTTTTACCACCTAAAAGTCGTAACAGTTTGTTTTGCCTGTCTTCACTGAAATCAGTCTCTTGCTCGGTTACCTTATCCAAGTTTTGATCAACTTCTGTTTTGACTTCTGCAGTCATTTTACAACATTTAGTTGGTTTGTAGCCTGTTTTACAAACACTATATCTGTTGAAGCATAAATCTATTTCAAATTTGATTGTCAACAGTGTGGTTTAAACAGCTGAATGTTTGGAAAAGCAACTATGAGACAACACCAAAATAGGAATTACAGAAACATGGAAAAACGGTAATCCTGCACTTTAGCATGGTAAATTATTTAAGCTGAAAGGGCAGTGTACACTGTAGGGCCAGGCCTGGTAGGTAAATGCATGGGGCAGTGTACACTGGAAGGGAGTGTACACTGCCCCATACATTTACATACTGGGCCTGGCCCTACAGTGTACACTGCCCTTTCAGCTTAAATAACTTACCGCGCTAAAGTACAGGATTACCAGAAAAACCACTAAATTTTGGACATTGCAGAAATATGGAAATTTAAGGAAACGCAAGTTAAACTCTACTCAGTTACCTAATTTTACCCAATTGGGTAGTTACACTTTTGATTTTACATGACTTTTGTAAGTTTTCATATTTCTGCAACTTCTGTAGGTCCTACTGGTACATTTTGTAACTAGTATTCTTGTCAGTCAGTAACTTCTTTTTTGAATTGAGCTGCCACAATTTTATGCCAATTGACTAATAAATTCTTTCATTTTTGTAGTTTCAATAACTTAGTGTTTTCCCATGTTTCCACAATCTGGATTTCAGTATTTTGGTGTTTATTCATAACTATGCCATGCACGTGACTGCCAATGCAGTTAAGCAACAGTGCAGATATCAAGTAATTGGAATCAAACCCTTGATTCTTAAGATTATTTTCCAAAACAAAATGCCAGTAGTGTATTTTGCTGCCCCAACTAACTACAAACAGTAGCCTACTATTTGTTGAAATATTTGGTGGAAGTCAACGTTACTTACTTGAGCAGTGGGATTTTTCTTACATGCACCATTTCCATGGAGTGTTAGACTTTTATTGAAAGACTGTTAGTTCAGCAATTAAAAGCATTGTGAAGCATGTCACATCACCAAGCAGAATTAGTATTTGCTTTACAAAAGGTTCATGATTTGGGTACAAACTACTGTTTTTTTTTGAAGAGTTTGTGCCGACTGCAACCACTTGTGTGGGTGACTGCTGAGTCAAAAACCATTACCGGTACGTCAGTTTGAACTCTCCCAAAATCTGTTTCTCTGGTGTTCAGTGAGTTATGCTATTTGGGACTACTATAGGCGCCAGTACATTGAATAGACCTGGCTGATGACCTAATCGTCTATTTTAGTAGATTAATCTAATTTAAACTGAACAAACTGCCTAATAACATTTTTACAATAACTATACACTTTGTAGTGAACACAGAGGCATATGCAGAAATTTATTGAGGGGGATGCATGAGAATGGCTTTCTGCAAATTTCACTGGATACGTAGGACCTTATGCGTACGCCACTGAGTGAACAACACCTGAATACAGTGTTGGTGTAGTAGCAATACCACAATGCGATACTTGTGGTATGGTACAGTGATAGTTTGCCTGTTACCCCTAGCAACCTTTATTGCCATCACATTGGTTAAACTTCTATAAGACCACTCAAACGTACGTCGCTCAATACACTAATTGTACTATTACAGCAACCATCTCACTCACTACCCAGACCTATAAATTCGCATATAATATCAGTTAACTCGCAAAGCTAGTATTCTGAACTTTATGTACGAATTACGTATGATATTATCCGTATTAGCGGAACAAAAACGGCGTTAATGAAACCTCGGCCAATTAGAAAACATCAGCTTATCTAACGCTATGAAGTCAACCAAATAAACAATACATGTTATGAGCAGTTTACTGAAATGTAAAAAAAACAGCACGGTACATAATAAAACCTATGAATCTAGGGAGCACAGTGATGCTAAGGCCTGCTTTTTGAACAAATTTGTTTGCAGAGATTGAGGAATAAACAAAAACTGGTGTTACAAACATCACAAAAATTTCAATAAGCATATGAAAATTGGTTGGAGGATTTATTTCTGGAAGTGATTTGATTCACTCCGGGCATTACGCGCTTGTTAGGTTGAATTTGAGTTTGTGCCATCGCTTTTTCATAGTTTTGCTGCAAAAAACAATTTTTAAAAAAAATAATAATTATTTAAATTTCTTCCGCTTGTACAGGCTCACACAAAACCAAGTCTGCCACTATCTGCTAGCTTTCGAATCGATCTTTTTTTCGGAGCACGCATCCTTCCAATCAGCTTTAATGCGTTTCGAGTTCGGGCTTTATGTTCCGAAGTTGGAACACTATTGTTCCTAAACCACAGCGGAAAAAAGATAGGCCTCGTATAAACTATTCCAATTAGCCTATTCTCATTTTTTGACAAACACATTTAAACACGTGAACTAGGCTATAATTTATAATTGTAATTTAAAAGATCCCCCACGAAAAAAGCTATTGGTTTGTAACCCTTATTATAGTTTTCGAGACTTTGCGTCAAGTAAACTGAATTTTTTAAGATTTAGGTGAAGATTATCCTCCCACCAAATTTAAATCACCAAACGAACATGATGATACAAGTTTAAAAGACATTAAAAAAAAGACTTAACTAGGGTATAGCCTATCATACAACCAGCGGTGACATTCAAAAGTTGCAAAAACGGGTTCTATTACAAAAAAAGAAGTTGATGAGTGTTTTCACAATACAAAGAGTAAGACCATAGAAAGTTTTGCATTTTTGAGCTCTACATTTTCACAGTAGAAATTCATGCCAAAATATTTTTGCAAACCGGTTTTATGGGCTCAGAAAATCTGAAAACGGTTTTTGTGCTAACTGGCTACATGCCACCGGTGCACACATCTTCCTTTTGGAGTTTTTTCATTCGCGAGAAAAAATAACTGTCATGCCAGAATGTCAAAAAATGTTCAAATGTTCTCCATTTCGCAATTAAATGCACAACGTAAAAAACAGTACACAAAATGGTCACAAGATCAAGATCATAGTGACCAAAATGCAAAAAATCACTTTCGAATAATTAATCTCCGACAAAAGATCTTCACAACGAAAACAACCAAAGGTGTTCTGCGAGACAAATCCGGACAAAGAAATCGCTTAGGAACATAATTGAGAAACAAGCAAAAAAGCGCCCCAATTACGATTTTAAAATGTTGTCCTCCTTTTTCCGTTGAAAATATGGTACCCCTAATCAAACAATATACTTAAAAAATATGATTACGGTTTTTATTTCCATACCCGAGAACTTTTAAATAACAAGTTAAATGCCTCTCCACGAAAACCAATTCTTAAAAGTAGCTTTGAATGGGGCCGTCTGTGGGCCCCGGTTTGAGCTTTCAACGACTTTGTCACAACTTGAAATAGCTCAATACCAGCCGTTCCATACATAGTTAAAAAGCAAAAGGTTACTAGAAATCAAGCCGACCGTCAAAATGAAAAATTTTCAGAAAAGTCATTGAAGGTTTTGAAGCTATTTTTCAAGGTTAAGCCCGGCAAATTGAAGACATTGCCGTTTATTCTTTCTCATGTCATTAGCTGTGCAAAATCAACAGTGATATACAACAAATCAAATATTTACCCTGCGTCGCGTTTTAATCTTGGCATTGTAAAACGCTGCTGATTCTTGATCTTCCATCAGCAGATCTTGCTGAACGCGTTCGAACTTTTCCTTGTAAAAATACAAAATATAAACCCAATATTTCGCAGGTAAATAGTGGAACGCCTGGTCTTTGAGGAAACGCAACCTAATGTAAACGGATTGAGAATTGTTTTCAATGCTATTTCAATAATAAAAATATCATAACTGTTTTTTCTTGAGATAAAGGCTCAGTGTAAAGCGGAAAATCTACAACCCACACCGCAAATACAACCAAGCGCGTAGAAAAATTGTCGAGCATTTAAATTTTGATTCTTTCCCCATAATAGCATTTTAAAATTTGGGCAACTTAGTGTATCGCTCAAACAATCCTTCCAACTGCAAACTTTATTAATATCTTGCAACAGCAGTAGCAAATTACGAATCGACACACTGCAAATTTAAACTACCTCTTGTACGAAACAACAAAGAAATATGCTCAAAACAAACTTCTTCTCAACTGCGCTAACAACTATAATAGCTGGCAGTTTCAATTGGTCAATACGGCTTCCAATAACAACCGATTCATTCGATAAATCAACTAAATATACATCAACAAAATTTATCGATTTCTCTCTCTTTTTATCTGTTCTTAAAATTTTCGGACATATTAAAATACTTATTGGTCACGAACATCCTGATATTGCTGATCGAATTAGACGATAGCGGCAGCTATTTTGTACGAGTTATTAATATAGACTGATAGCCCTACCGCCAACATGGCGGACTGCCAAAGGTGGGTACCTCACAGTCTTGACTATTGTGATACTGGTTGTAGCAGCTTCCCTTTTTAAATCAATGAGCCAAGTGCGACATGAAAATAGTGTCTACCTGATCATCTTCAACGTTTTCTTGACCAGAATGTAACAGCAGTCTCGCTGGCACATTGATGCCGGGACGAACTCCAAATCCAGCGGAAGCGCTGGTTTCTGCTTCTCCTTGCTGCAGAAAACACTTGCTGTACCACATGTCGAATTCTGCGTAAATTACGTATTTGAATATGTCTTCCGCTATAAATATATCTAAACCAAATACCATACCTTGATGAAATTGCAATAGTTTTATTACAAAGTTTGATGCACTTTTTAAACTTTGCGAGGGCAAACGTCTAAAATTCTTTCTTTTGGCAATCTTATCGTTACTATCATTTAATACTCCATTTGAAGAAGGGGGTCAATCTTTTTACTGAACTTAGTCAAAACTTCAATTTGTAATGGTCCGGATTAACTTAACAGGATGACTTTGCCGGGGGAGAGCAGTTCCTGCCATCGTGCCTCTTTATTTCCTCGAAGGCGAAAACAAAAACACTTGAAGCGATTGGACAAAACAAATACAAACCTTGAACGAGTTTTTGGCGGCATTGATCAACCAGCTTCTGGCAATATTCTACTTCACTTTTAACATATCGCAATTCATCGTAGTCGCGTCTGTACGAAAATGTATGTACATAAAGGTAAAAGGTATGTACGTAAACATTACGTAGCTCAGCAGATGGTAAATTACGGTTTAGTAATTACCCTAGTCTACTCCCTACAGTTTGGAAATTTGCCCTCATAACCCCAATTTGCAAAAAAGAACATCGCAGAGACCCATGAAACTATCAACCAGTTAGCCTCACCACCTGTGTTTGCAAACTGGTAGAATCATGTATTGGCGAAATAACACGGAAAATTTGCGAAATGCAAAATTACTGTGAAAACTCTGTGCGGTGGGAATAGATGCTAAATTGGATTCGATCATGTCTAACAAATCGGAAAGAAATTGTGGTGGTTGAAGGCTAAAAAGTGAGTCTAAACCTATGCTTTCGGGGGTTCCACAAGGCAGTTGTCTTGCGCCGCTGCTATTTATTGCTTATGTTCATGACGCTGATGCTTGCCTCAAGCATGAATCCATGCTGAAGTATGCAGACCATGTCAAACTTTACAGTGTATTTTCTCATACTGCGTTTGATATTTCAACTTCCTTGTTACAGAAAGATTTGAATTCATTTACATCTTGGACAGATAAATGGCAGCTTTCCTTTAACGTTACCGAGTGTTCCGTCATTCATTACGACAACAGAAACTTAAATAATTCGTACATACAAGCTAATCATCCCATTCGTGATTCTATTAAAGAAAAAAATCAGGGCGTCATTCTCCATCAAACCCTAAATTTTCATCCCACGTCTCTCATATAGCCACGAACTGAAGTAATTTTGACCATTAAAAAAAAACATAATCAGTCGTGGCAAGATAATTTTTCTTACTCTTTAAAGAGCTAGTTGGACCCCATCTGAAATATGTCTGTTGTTCAAGTCTCCATATATGAAGAGGCATTCAGCTGATCGAAAAAGTACAGCGTCGAGCAACCAAGTGCATCACGGGTTTGCGCAATCATCCTACGCTGAGCGACCCCTAATTTCTAAACTTGGTTCTCTTCAGAAAAGGCCGTGCATTATTGATTATGTTAAAGTTTGTAAAATACACAACCTAACTCCACTTCTATCAATGTAGCTTCTGGTATATCTAAAACTATAAAAGGTCATAGGTTTAAGATCTATAAAACCCAAATTCATCGTGACTGCAAAAATTTTTTTCTCTAAGCGTGCAATCGATCTTTGGAATTTTAAACCCGATTATCTCGTTTCTTGCTTGTCCTTAGCCAAATTTAAACGCCGCATTTCTGACAAAGTCGAAGATAAGTATTTTTTTGACAATTAATGTTTGGGCAGAGTCCGTATAGCACTTGTTGTATTACGCAATTTTTGTTTGTGTTTTCGTTTTTTTGTTCACAAGTTTTGATAAATGTTTGTAATTTGAATTCAATAGTTTTACTGAATCAGAAATACACTGTCATTAATATTATTATTTCTGCAATATCACGAAAATGCTAAGTCCACACATCTTAAAATTTGGAATTTTAAGTAAAAACAAATTTTTCATGTCTATGTGCAGAGTCCCCTTTCCTTCCATCAAGGTTAGGACCATTCGAGAAAAATTGAATTTCTTAAATCTGGTTTTGTCCCCACTAAAAGTTGTGGGATTTAACTCATGTTCCTCGCAATTTCCTTAATAGAATTACGCTACTTCTTTCTGTCAATGGCATGTTCCCTCCCTAATCCAATCTCCCAAATTTCTTTTCCACCTGCCTTCTTTTCTTTTCCAAGTCATTTTCGGTCACCCCCTCCATTTTCTTCCCCCAATCCTTTTAAAATCGAACGCAATTCTCACCACATCATCACTATCCCTCTTCAATAAATCCCATCTATACTCACCATTGCACTCTATTGGCATTGGCCGGTTTATCTAAAGTTTCTTCTAAATCAAACGTGTCCATAAGTTTTTCATCATTTTTTAAAGTAATTTAACACCACACATGGCTGTCTCGGTCCTTCTCAAAATCGCATTTCCATTCGCCTCATTAAAAAACTTTCTAATGTGTTCCTGAAAACAACCACTCCTTACACTTATTTTTCAAAAATGGGGGCTTTTTGTTACAGCTTTTAAGATACCAGAAAACAAAAGTTCTTAATTATTATTCCAGGTCTTAATTTCAGCGTATGATTGATTTTGCCTGCTCTTTCACAGTAATCATACCTGTAAGTTTGCTTTAAATTTTTGAGCTGGGTGATCAATTCAAATTCTTCTTCATCAATCACGGTTTCACCATCTTCATTCACGTATTCACCTAATTACAGTCAAGTTGCTAATGCTGAAAAGGTGCTAGTTCGACTATCTATAAATATCAGATCAGTAGGGCCAATGGACTTCAACTTTTCCCGAAGTGCATTAACTGCTTCTTTAGTTAAGCTATATATGTTTATCTTCCTGTCACGGGAAAACATTTATCGGCTGTATGGAACATCTTCGTGTTGACACCCGTTTTCGAGTTGTACCACTGCTGGTGAATCAAATATCATCGACAACCCTCGAAATAGGCTAGAAAAATTGCAGTAGATTGCCTGATTGTAAACAGCACAGTGGTAGTGTAATATCAACAAAATCGACTGCCATTGACGGGTGCTCCAAAATCACTTTAAATGTAACGTTAAGGGAGAAGTTTCACAATTTATAGTAATTTTTTTGTACCAACAACCAACAATATAACGAAAACTTGATTCAAATATTTGAAACAAAACCAAATCCAATCGCTTAGCGTTAACAGCCGCAAAAGTAGAGGTTCATTAACTTTACTTTGTAGTCAAAGCTAATTTTTTCACCTTTTTCTCCCCTTTTGCAGGGCTTAGACCAGCTGGTCAGTGATGTCGGCTATTATTCACTCGCTTTCGAATCAGATTTTTTACTGGAGCTACACAGCACTTCAGATTACGAACGTATGTTCAACAAATATCAACATTATTTTACTGGTGTTTGGTATTTACAACAGCTTATCGGTCTAAAGCCAAGAGCCAACTTCATCAAGGCGGCTTCCTTGTTTGTTCAGTGTCTTACCTTGTTCTAATCTTTCGTTTTTCTTTCTCTCCAACGCAACACGAGCACCATCTATCATATGCTTAGTAGCGTTAACAGCATGGGCTAAGTCACGCACCTTAGAAATGCAAACTACGATTTAGTTTCTACTTTATTAAGTGCAAATAAGACTATAAATTACGGCAAAGTGTTGCCCAACTGGTACAGTTTTAAAAAAAAATTCGCTCGCAAGCTAGCCATCTCTATCGCAATGAAAACGCTCATTGGCACCAGTTACTTGGTTGAGTCGTGACAGAACTACATCAGTGCCAATCTCCCCACTGTTTGTACCTTGACAACTACAGCGCCTGTAGTAGCCACAGCAAGGTTTCAAGCGGAGTTAAGCTAATTATTACACCTTTACTGGCAAAGACACCAAAATGTTGAGTCAGTTAATTCATGTATCTGCTCATTTTCAAGCCACATATTTCAACTATTAACTTAGGATACCTTACGTAATTCATACTAGAATACCTTAATGTTCAGATTCCTTTCAAAGTTACCATCACTGCTATAATTGTCCAAACTACTTTACCAAGAACACTACAACGTTACCATCGAGAGGTTTGAACGCGCGGCCAATCGATCACGACTAGTTCGAAATGGGCTACCACTTTTCCCCTAGACTAATTCAATTAGGTTGATGGCGTGAACCTGGATTGCTGTTCGCGCCATACGTCCATATCAAGGAAGAGGAGGGGTAAACCAACCAACTAAAGAATCGAACAACGTTATCCGAACGGCGGTCCAACACACTCGACCACGTTGCCAACTATAAAAATCGCCAGCCTCCAGTATGAAGGAATGAGATGAGACAAAAACAATTGACTTACAATTCTTTTTTTGCTGAGCAAAATATTCTTATTTTCAATGAGAATCTTATAAATAGCTTGGCCTTCTTCCTTCTTAAATTGCTCGAAACACTCCTCTCTTGACGGCGGTGTGCTGAAGTGTAATGGTCAATTAAAGTCAAACAAAGCAACATACATGGCCTCGGCCACATACTGTATACTAGATGTGTTACTGACTTGACATGTCTAAGAATTACTTAAGTTTTTAATTTGCAAAAGATTTGAACTTTGATGTTGGTTTTGAGATGTGACAAAAAAATTGCACTAAAGATAATCACAAAACCGGCATAATAATATTGCAGCGTATAATACAAACTGCTGTACCGCCTTCGAACAAATTTGGTTTTGCCATTGTTCCTTCACCAGTTGTACTTTTTCCTCCTGACTCGCAAGACAGTAACCGTTGCGCTGCTAAGCATAAGTCAAATGCCCAGACCTGGTTCGCAGTTTCCGAATTTCAAGGCTTTGCTTGAAGAACTTGATATTAATTTCAATTCACAGACTGCTTTTAGAACCCGCCAAGCAGAAGAGACTGTTCTTCAAGTACACTTACTCACAACAAACGAAGTCACGAGAAGACCTGCTATGTAAAGCTCTACCTTGGCCTACTTGTCTTTTTTTCTTCAAGGGGTACCGTTTCTGACGAGACATTCGTTTCTTTCTTGGCCGAGTCTACACTCTCAGCAACTTGTGTAGGTTGTACAGACTGGGCAGCTCCACTTTTTGCTGCTTTCAATCCACCCTCCTGGTGCTGGGGCAGTTGTTGCTGTTGCTGCTGTGCCTGTTGCTGTTGTTGCTGTTGCTGCTGTCCTGGGCTCTGAACGCCACGACCAGTTGGGCTACATAAAAAAATTCAAAATCGCACGGCGATTAAACTTTCGTTTCTTTTAATGCAAATGTTGCGGCCACTTATACACAGAGTGCCTTATGAGGCTATTTCACTTCACGACACCTTACATCTTAATGACTAGTGAAGATAAAAATCACAACTTTTTCGATACAGCTAATGATCACGAGTTTTTGTAGCAAATATTCAAACACAAACTACCAAAAATTAACGCTGCATTTGTTCTTGAAATGCCACCAGTGAAGAGCTTACTGAACATAGTCTACATTCCATGCAAGATAACAACTTACTTCTACCTATACTATCAGAATATTTTTGTGAGCAATCTCTGCCATTAGAAACATCATTTTATTTGCAAACACTTGATTTTTCAAACTTTTGACTTGGTCGGACCAACATGCCCGCTATCTCGCCAGTGTTTTGCCATGCTAACCCAAATAACTGTTTTTGACTTAATTCCTGTCGATTGACGCCCAAATGTCCTCCAGAACAACCCACACATCAACGCGTTTGGTTCAGACTAGAAAAAATAATTGTTACGTCATGCTTTATGTAGCGGTCTTGAAAAAAGCTTTTTTGACGTCAAATCAAGCAATTGCTTTGCGCGATCCCTAACCGCAAATTGAAATGACTCAGATATAGTACATATGATTGTAGACATAATGCAACGGTAAAATGCAAAAAGTGCTTAACTTTATAAAATTTTTCATTATACGGACAACTCTAACCGGCGTCCACATGTAATTTTCAAAGCGCATTTGTTCGCATTTTAAAACAGCTTCAGGACACAAAATATACCGTACTGTTCGCGGTAACTTAACATCAATTTAAAAACTCGCGGTCGACAACAGTACCAATTCATATCAGTGTGCTTGCATGTGTGCGACTTTTTCATTTAACAACTAGAATTAATCAACAAGAACACACTATAATCGAATCATTCGATCGTCTATATACCACTACGACCCGCAAACAAAAGCTAACCCCCTAAAATCAACATTTTTCCTACAAAAAAAGTGACCAAATCTCTGTCAGACATCTTACGCCAAATAAACTTCTTCGTTCCTCAATTCATCTTAAAACCTTGCAGTTGAAAGCAAAAAGGCGTAATCGTGAGGATTTAGACAAATTAATACAAATTACCACTGACATATCAAAAAAAATTTTACCCAACAACATAAAACTGCAAACACTTCATGGATAACGAAAAAGGAATACCACAATCTATGCAGCACCAACAAAAGTGATATATACAATATGTTAATAAAGGTAAAGATGTCCCGAGCTGCTCAAGCATGACACAAAAATATTGAAACTAATAGGCCGCAGTAAAATTGTCAAAAATGAAGTACTACGTAGAACTTTTCAGCAAATATACTAACATAGTTCTCAAAGATACTTGGAAGCAGTTTTAGTTGATCTAGTGTCAAAAAAAAAGTAAATCCCTCTAGCTTTACCACGCACTGTGGAATAACTAAAAAGTAACCGATCCCGTTTAAATTAGAGTTGAGTTCAACAATTTCTATTTAAGTATTGACAAAAACATATCGAAATCGATTAATTGGTCAAAAAATGACTATATACAGTACATATAAAGCATTTTTAAAAAATAGTCCAGTAACTTATATTTTCTCACAGACGATTGATAAACAAGAAACTCTTCAAGTCGTCGCGTACTTTAACGTTAATAAATCCCGGCGATCATTGACATCCCTATCACTACTTCAAAAGTAGTAAAATTTGTTATCCCAAATTATCTAGCCGAATTGCTTAATTACCAGTGGACGTTTAACAAAAGATGTTTATCACAATGTGCTAAAAATTGTCAATAGAATCCCGGTTCGCAAGAGCATCTCGAAACCTGTATTTTCAACTGTAAACCCAAGCTGTTCTTTCACGTTTTAACAAAATTTTCAAAACTTTAATTTTCAAAAGACTCACAAATTCTGCAGATGAATACATCTTGAATAAACAACACGGATTTCGACAGAATTCCTTTACAATTATGGCAATAGCTTATCTAAGTGAAACCGTTGTTGGTCACCCGGACAAAAATCAAGAAATTTTCAGCGGTTAATTTGACTTTCAAAACGCGTTTTATTCTGTAAATCATGAAATTTCACTAACGATACTAAAGGATCATAGAATTAGACAAATTCTCACTGTGTGCCAGTCATGTTCATGTAATCGATTTCGCTATGTCTCTGATGGAGCCAATCAAATACCCAAAATAATGCCGGTTACTTATGGAGTACCACAGGAAAGTCTACTGGATTTCTTTCTTCATGTATATGAATGACTTGCTCAGTTGTTCATGAAATGGGATAATTTTAAATTCTGCTGATGTAACTTTAACATGGAATGCTAGGACACGTCCTAATATCTAAGTGAATATCTAGCAAACATTTCAAAATTTTGGATTGTGCTTAGAGCAATAAACTTTGTCTGAATCTTAACAAATAAATGTATATTACTAGATGATAAATTTTCAAATCCGATACACCTTTTATTTAAGTACAAACACCGCTTTTGCTACAATTATTTCAGTGATCAAACATTCAAGAGTTTACACAGACAACATGTTGAATTGGTACACCGCTTTTGCTACAATTATTTCAGTGATTAAACATTCAAGAGTTTACACAGACAACATGTTGAATTGGTACAAGCACACTTAACACGAAACCAGTAAACTTAGTTTGGCAACCTGTGTTTTGAATAAACTCAAACACTATTTACCGAAATAAGTTTTTCTGAGCGTCTGCAAAAGCACTTCTAATCTTTTCGTGCAATATGCCATCATTGATTGGGGAATACAGCGAAAGTTTAACTGAAACGTATTTAGGTAAACAATATAAAAATCGGCCGATATTCAAGAAAAAGGTGACGTAAGAAATTGTAATGCATATAGGAGTGTAAAGCTACTAGGGAGCATGCAGTAAAAATCATAAAAGGAGTGCTGGAAACGAGGATTAGAGAATTAGTAATTATGAATGCACAACAGACGCATTGTTTGATTTGAGAAGAATGCGAGAAAAATATAAAGAAAGAAAACGTTGTACAAGTAGTAGTAGTAGTTAAGAGTAGTTATTCAGTTTTTGTCCGGTTTTATCACAATAAATGTAGTTGGCCGGATTCAACCCATTTCTTCTGCAATTATTCGTAGTCCATCAGGTCACACCGTTCGATTCGAGGCATCCTTAGTCTTTAAACCAATGTTTTCTGTTTCCTTTCGACTTGCTTCTTTGGTTATCCTTGCTTTTTTCGTGCCACTCACTTCAAGATCTAGGTTCACAATACTACCGTCATCTCTTCTGAGCACATGTCCGTACCAACTAACTCAACTTACTTTTGCCAGCCCTTCTGCAGTTTCTTTTAACTCCAGCATGTCCATCTGTTCTTCAGTTGTCTTTCTATCTGCAACTTCCTGATCGCACGTAGCTCTCACCATAGCTCTTTCCGTTCTTCTTAAACTGGATTTCTCAAGTTCTTTTAAACACTATGTCTCCTTTCCATATAGTACTGCTAATCTTACAGAACAATAATACTCATCTTCAACGGAAACTTACTTCCAAGGAACAACTCTACACATTTCTTGAATCTTACCCAACCTATTTTTACTCTTGCAGTGGTTGCAGCTTCACAGCCAGCACAAGCATTTAACTCGTCTCCAAGGTAACAAAATCCATTCACTGTCTCCACTTCATCACACAACTTTTCGATCGAATCCACCATTTCTTCCATCATTTTCATAAATCTTGAACAAAATGCATAGCAACTTTGTTTAAACTATCTTTGCTCTTGCACATCTGCCATAAACTAGTTTCCACATCTGTTGTTGTTGTTGTTGTTACCCGACCCCTTCCAGGGGATGGGGGCATGGCGGAAGAATATGGAGCCCAAGAAGCCGGGCAACTCCCCAGGGCCTGAAGCAGAGGTCCAAGAGAGACAAGAGCCGCCAAAGAGTGAGCGGCGCAAACACTACGTAGCTGGACAGTGCAGAATGAGATGAGAGATGTCCTGGGACGAGTGTCCGCAGGCGCTGCATGAAGGATTCTCGATTCTGCCGATTCTAGTGAGATAAGAGCTCAACAGAAGGCTGTGTTTGTTGCAGTGAAGACGAGAGAAGACACAGCGAGCGTGACGAGGGAGCACAAGTTCCTCAGTGGTAATCGAGGGAACCTGTGTGTCAAATCTAAGATGAGACAGTACGTCTCCAGTCCGAGAAAAGATAAAAGAGGATACGAGAGATAAGAGAAGATAGATACAAAAAGGATTACAGAGGACACGAGTAGCGCTCCCCGTCTGGCCAGCTTGTTAGCCGCGTCGTTACCCGGGAGAAATGAGTGTCCGGGGCCCATTGCTTGAAGTAAAAGGAAAGACGAAGGAGAGAACACAGTGGCAAGGACAAAGCGAGAGTCGGAGAGGAGGAGAAATAAAAGACTTGTTGGTGCTGCCGAGACCCAGTGGGGAGCTTGCAGAATGACGCAGACTTCAGCGGAAAAACTAAGGGTGGATTCAGCGCAACAAAGTGAGCACTTTGCAAGTACGCCAGACCCGCCTTTGCAAAGGAAAAGAAACAGAGCCATCTGTCCGGATTACCTAATCGTGAGGTGGGAGAGCGTCAAGGTGAGCGAGAGTCGCACCTTGGCGAGAGAGGGGAGATCGGAGCGAGAGCATGGGGAGGAAAGGGTGGACTTCACAGTGCAGAAAGGCAGGTTTCAAGGAAGAGAGGAAGGGCATGCAAAAAAAACCTCCCTAGCAGTAGTAGAAAACAGCATTAGCAGGAGAGTAGTCGCAAAGGCTCTCCAGGAAGATCTGGAGAGAGTTGATTTCACTCCAAGTCTGCCCAAACCTGAAATAAAAAAGAAATTGGGAGAAAAAAAGTCCGCTCATAAGATGACAGGGCGAAACGAGTCAGGGTGACTAGTAGGGGAGGTAGAGACGCCTCAGAGAGAAGAAGAGAAATAGGGGAGGACGAGAGGCAGCCGGAGATGGCACGACTAGCCGCTCGGTGAAGGCGTTCCAATTTGGTTAAGTTGGTGACGCTAAGAAAAGGAAACCATCCGGGTGAAGCATAAGTAAGAAGGGGCCGAAGAAAAGCTCTATACAGAAGAGAGATGAATTCTTTAGAGGGGCCACATGTGGAAACAGAGATACAGCGTAAGGCCCTAAAACGAGAGAAAAACTTGTCCTTCAGAGAAAACAAGTGTTTGGAAAAGGAAAGAATACGGTCGAAGGTGATCCCAAAGAAAGTTGGAGTGTGATTGAAACGGAGGGAGGAGTTCAACAAAATTAGGTGGAGCTGGAGGTTAGCCTGGTGGGGATCCACTGAAAAGAAAAAAGTCTTACATTTGCTCGGATTGAGAGGAAGACACCAATACTCAGACCAGCGCTCGAGTCGAATCAGAACTTCTTGCGTAGCCTCAACCGCAGTAGGGACTGTTGGGGAGGAGGATCAAATGGCCAGGTCGTCAGCATAAAGAGAGCAACTGACGGAAGAAGGTAGAGAAGCAGGAAGATTATTGATGAAAAAAAGAAAAAAGTACAGGGCAAAGAACGAATCCATGCGCAATACCTCCACGGACTCGAAAGGAGCGACTTTGTGATTTTGAAAAACCACGCAAGCTTGCCTATTAGAAAGGAAAGACTAAATCCAACAAGCAAATTAAGGCGGGAGGCCAGCAGAAATAAGTTTGTAGGAAAAAGGATGGGATGTCAGACAGAGTCGAAAGCCTTGGAGAAATCAATCCTAGCAAGAATCGTCCGAGAGCCAGGCTTGAGTTAGCTAAACCCATCCAAAATGGACCGAGAAAAAACGGAATTTAATCGAGAGTAGACCGTCTAGGGCGAAAACCGGCCTGGCGGGGAGAAAAAAATGGAGTTAGACTCCAGAAAGAAGAGTAGACGCAATAGAATAATGCGTTCAAGCAGCTTTGAGACGCAGGAGGTGAGAGAGATAAGCCAGAAGGAAGAAGAAGAGTCGAGAGGCTTTCCCATCTTATGAATGAGAACAATAGAAGATGTCTTCCAGATGGAAAACAAGAAATGCAAAGACCAGGAAAGATTGAAAATGTGTAGGAAAAAATCCATGCCAGAGGGAGGAAGGTACTTTAGCATGGAATAGGCAACTTTGTCTGGACCAGTGGCAGTGAATGAGGAGAGATTTGTGCAACTGCGAGAAATTCAGCTGAGAAGAGAGAGCAGAAAGAGGAATGAAATTCCTCATGGCATGTGACGGCGAATCTCGGACAGGCAGCCTCTGATTCTGCTATACAAGGCCTTTAGCTGGGAGATAGAAAAGTGGGATCTCAGGTAGGCGGCAAAGACCGAAGCCGACTCCTTCGAAGAGGAACATTTGGAGAAGTTAGGGGAGAAGGAAGAAGAGCCAGAGAGAGAACGAAGGAGAGAATACACAGATTTAGGAGAGAAGAGCGTGTCACCTACCATGTTTCGGCCTTGGCTGTGGCGATCACAGACAAGGCATGTTGGGAAACAGAGATGTAAGCCTGACGATCTTCATCACTTCTGTGAGTGGCAGCAAAAGCCTTACGTCTTTCACTAACTGCATCTTCCACTTCAGGAGACCGCCACGCTTGAGGCTGGCGTCTGACGCGGTCGAAAGGAACGGAAAATTTGGCAGCATTCAGTGTCAGAGCAGCAAAGAGAGCAGCAGCGCAGCAAAGAGAAAGAGACGATTATTCCTTTGCGGAAGGACAGTGAGAGTCGAAGTAAAAGGCAAAGTCATTCCAACGAGTTTTCTGAAAATTGAAGGAAGAGAGAAGTTCATTGGGGCGGAAGACCGAAGAAAGATGAACGGTTAGTACAATTGGTAGGCGATCAGAGACCAAGTCCCGAAGCACTTCCTAGGAGCAAAAGAGGACGAGAAAAGATGGAGGAGTGAGAGCTTCCAAGAATTTTGAATCTAGAGAAGGAGAGTAGTGAGCACCTTAAATGGATCCATTTTGAGCAAGTGCAGCATACCACCGACCTACTTCTCCAGGTCAGATTTCCAGCGCACACTGAAGAGGGAAAGATGGGGCCAGGGTTAGGATGTACGTTGCCGCTCATCAGAAGGAGAATGAGAAGACGGGCTAGAGAGAGGCAGGAGAAGAAGATAGAAAACAGACGACCAATTTCAGAGAGGCTGCGTGCTGCCCTTCTGCGGTCGTTCAGAGGGCAGCACGGTGACAAAATGGTTTGCATGAGGGGAGTGCCCAGGGTAACTGTGACCCTCGGGAAGGCCAACAGCCATTTTTACCCAACCCAAACGGAGTCGGGGACCGCACTACCACGTTGAGGCGGCTGTTGATTGGTGCAGGGTTTCCATATTATGTGCACAACACTGAATTGGCCATCAATCTTCTCCCATAAACGCCACATTGCATCTATCTTGTTTTAAACAGTTCTCCTTTGAACCCGCTAAAAATTTCTTTTTCTGATATTCACCTTCAAACCCTTACTTTCAAGTGCTTCCTTCCCATTCAAAAATTTCTCCATTGTTTTGTGGCTATTGAGAAGGCATTCGATAGAGTACCGAGAAAGGTTATAAAGTGGACGTTGAGGAAGAAAGGTACACCCGTAGTCATAGGGAGAGCGGTGATGAGCCTCTACCAAAAGGCAAAGGCAAGGAATTAATCATCTCAAGAACTTTAGGCGCAAGCAGGCGTACATCAAGGATCTGTGTTGTTGCCGCGGGTTTTCGCAACTGCAGTGGATCTAATCACGAAGTATGCTAGAGAAAGATTGATGAATAGAATTTTGGGCGTGAATGAATTGGCTATAATGAGTGAAAGTATGGAGAATTTGAGAAAAAAAGTTTTAAAATAAAAAGATGCCGTTGAGAGCCAGAGGCTCAAGGTTAACTTCAGGAAGACCAAAGTGATGGTGAGAGGTTTGAAACTAGAAATACTTAAAAGTAAAGTCGATCCATGTATCAAGTGCGGTACGTGGGTGACGTCACACTTGGTGCTATGCACGAAATGTGGTAAATGAGTGCATGGTTGATGCGCGAAAATGAACACAGTGCTTTTAATTCTGCCAAAAGGTTTGATTCGTGAAAGATGCATTGCCGAAATAAAATAACTGCGGAACCAGATGAATAAATATCATTTTGTGACCAGGTGGAGTCAGTGCAGAGTTTTTGAGGTTGAATGCCGGCGGTGGAAGTGAAGCAGTAGTGACAGCAAGAACAAGAATTGAATCGATAAAATTCAAAAAATGGGCGGAGTTGATTCTTGGAGAAAGCTCTCGTTGAAAATTAAAGAAAGAATCTATGAGAGTTATTTAAGGTCGGCGATATTGTACGAAGTGAGACATTGTTTCTCGAGGAATGTGAGGAGGCAGCTTTGAGATTCGAAAACAATAAGAGCAATGCTAGGCGTTAAATTAATTAAAATAGGTGTAGCCAAAACTTAGGGATTGGGAAGAAACTTTAAAAAAAGACTAGTCAAAGCAAATGGAGTGCGGAGATACGATTATGTTTGACGAGGAATAGAGATGATCGGTTAAGAGCGCTATATCTTAAAGTGGTTGGAAGAAAAGGGGCAACTAAAGATGGCATGGCGAAGACAGGTGAAACCGATGAACACATTGAATTTAAAACGAAACTTCCATGGACAGTAAGAAGAGGCGCAATGCTGTTTATGGACTTTCGAGGAGCATGAGGTGAATCCAACCACCTTCGTTGACAAAGGCAAAATTAGATTTAGCATTGAATCTCTCTCTCTCTCTCTCTCTCTCTCTCTCTCTCTCTCTCTCTCTCTCTCTCTCTCTCTTCAAATGCAACAAAATTGCATTAAAAAATTCTATCAAAAGCTACAAAATTCTAAACTAAGGTCCCTTACACCAAAAGTTGTCAGATCTCAAAGTGTCATGTACCTACATTTTGGAAATTCTTAAATTTATGTTCAAATTCAAATCCCACAGTCTTCCATGCTTTTTTGGTAATTATTTCATTACCTCCTACAATACAAACAATTATAACACGAGAAAAGAGTAAAGTCAATTTTAAGTCGACCCGAAAAATTTTAAAGACTAACAGTACAAGAATCTGAAGTCACCGTGTGAAAGATCGTGATTACCCTTCTACCGAATGCTTCAAATTTTTCACAAAGCAATCAAAAACCTGCTCAATCAAAAACAATAAAGCACAATATATTCCCCGCCAATTCACGAAATAGTCCATTCCCGCTTAAAATTGAATTGGACTAGTTCATTGTTACAGGTCTTTTACCTGAAGCACATCTCTTCAACATTATTTAATGTTGAATTGTAAAAGTTTATAACGTGGGTCTAAGTGAGAGGCTGCATTCACGATGACCACGCCAGGTCTCCCAGGATCTGGTTCGCCTGTGGTCTTTCGCAGCCTCTCACTGGTTTCATATAAACATGCATTTACAATTTTTTGTCGTAATATTCATGGGTTGTTGTGCCCGATCAAAAATAAATGAATGAATAACTAGCCCCCTAGATCTCCAAAACTCGCGCCATTTGACTTTTTTCTCTTGAGGTATAAAAAAAGCTTGGTGTGTATACCTCCACTCCCAATGTTATTGGATGATCTGAAGACTTAAGATAACTGAGGCCTTGGATCACTAAATCCTCAAAAGGCTTGTTGGCGTTTCGCAAGAAATTGACAACTGTTCACATCTGTATCGTGTAACCAAAGGCTGGCATATCAAACAACTGTATATACTTTAATCAAACATTTTTCTTGAAATTTTGTTTTCAGATTTCAACTACAAAAACTGCAGATTATCTTTCAGGACATAAAAGTTGTGTTTACACCTTTAAGAGTGATTGAGATATAACAAAATAGTTGTCGTAAAGTGAAACGCACTTATGAAACACCACGTACGTGCTATGGAATAGTGCAAAAAATCTGAAATAGTACACAAATTACATGTACTTCTCAATGTGTGAATGAAGTAAATTACAAGCCCCACAGGCTACCCATCGTTGTTTCCCTAAAATTGTTTTCTTACTGACTACTATGATGCGAATCAATTTTTCTATAGTACAGAATTTTCTAAAATGCAATGTACGGACGTCAAAAACTTGCCGAAAATAAAATAAAAACAGGCGTGTGCCGAACAAACTGGAAAGTTTTCCGGTGGTGGGAGATCACCAGTGCAAACAAATTAGTGGCCAGAGAATTAAACTTCTGTTTGCTTTCGTATCTAAATTCTCTAATACTAATAGAACCACGCGTTCTTAAGTCGACAAAAAACTTGCACTGTAAGCAAGCAGCGACTTAATTAAGCAAATGAGACCTTCTAGACCAGTAGTCTGCCCTTGCAAAAGCATTACGTCAACTGCTACCAACCTCCCTGCAGCTCGCTTTCCTTTGGCGCTCTTCCTTTTGGCAGATGTTGCAGCCGCTTTTGCCCTTGCCCCAGTCACAGTTATGTTTTGTGGAACCGAAGGAGGTCCGTGTAGTGACGTATCACTGGCCACTCCGGGATAATTTCCATCATCATCCAACAGCAAGCCTGCCTGCGGTGACAAAAACGTAGTTACAACAAAAAAAGCTTGTTTCTTCAAACCCGTTTTTTGTTTGAATGGTCAAAAAACAGCTGCTTTAAGCTTTTTTTAACCACCTAATGATCTGCAGCTACTTTTGCAAACATATCTGTTTCAATGCTGAGTCAACAACAGCACCAAACCGCGTCGCTGATAAAGCTCAGCAATTTAAGTATGAGTCAACCTCATGAGCATTTTAACATTACTATTTCAAAAGTCTGAACGGACAGGCGTGAAGCAAGAAGAGGGTTGAGGGGAGTGAAATTCCTTGGTACTTATAGAATAGCCAAAATTCTTAAACTCAAATCTTAAACTATTTTTACTACGCCTAAAACTTCTCGAGCAATGGGACATGTTTCAGTGCGATGTCACCGCAAACTTATCTTTATTTTACATTGTTATCATCAAGAAAAAGAATTAATCATCTGGAAAACTTTTCTGCCCCCCAAATAGTTCTTGTTTAAACTCTTGCCTCGGCCATGTCACGCCCAACGAATAACTTTTCACAAACGTAGCTTTGGTTCGCCGCCTCTTCACTCTCTCTTTCAAAAAATAGCACCTGCTGATGAGAAAGCAAAAACTAACAAAATATTCAAAAAATAATTAAAGACCAATCATTTGCTCTCTGTAAAGTAGAAAAATAAAATCGACTACTTAGTATACCTTACAAAAAAATCATCCGCGTTTGGAAATAATCCTGCTCAAGGGTAAAAAGCAGCACTTAAACTTAAAACTACATACAAGACAGCGACGCTGGTATTGAAATAGTGGCCACATCTACGATTCTAAAATTGCTTATGAAGTTAAACAGCGGCAGTGTAACTCTTACCTTGCTTAAAGCTACCATTGCATCAGAGTCGCATTTGTCCAACAAAATATATTTGTTTTTCATTTGTCTGTTCATATCTTGTTCCATTTCCGATATGACATTTCGGAATTGGGTGAAAATGCAGCCAATCTCGTTTAAGCTTGAAACGTCAAGCTCATTCGATTTTCCCTCCAAAAACGCGCGAACCTATTTACAAAAAACCATTTACATTTGGAGAGTAACTTGTGATCAAAAATATTTTAACAAGAACTCGACAGAGTACAATTTTCGTTTTATTGGCCCCTTGTGATTCAATGACAGTGCGTTTCGTTTTTTCAAAGCTGAATTGCTGTGTATTTTTTCAGTATGAAAAAATGGAGATAGAGAAAAATTACATACTAAGTCTGGAAAATTCCCCTGTCCCTACCGTTTGAGATTGATAAATAAACACAAAAAAATATTAGAACAAAAGCTAAAATTCTAAGATTACCTGCTTTTTGATCTCCGCGACTTGAGCTTCAGTAATCTGGCCGTAGTTGACAGGGTTTCGGTTTGCTAAAGTGTTGTGCATTTCGAGTTCCTTGATACAGCAAAACATAGTTTAAACTATGTTGTTCACAAAACAATATTCAACTTACCTGCTTTAGTCTTTTAATTTCAGAGTCAAGTTCTCTGACCAGTAGCCAGGGGTCAAAGTGTTCGTTTTGAGTCGGTTCGACCGGTACACACATCATACGAAGAGCGAAGCGTAAAGTGGAAACCTGAATCAAACGAGTTTCAAAGCTCCACTTTAAAACCGGATCAACTTTAAAGTACAGCTGTGCCTTGTGATACTCTACAGCAGCGGTTCTTAACCGCCGGTCCGCAGTGCTTTTATGCTGGCCTAGAAGAAAAAGATATTTTCATCTGCACAACCCAATATCACGATCATGATGATGAGCTGTTTCTGCAGTCTCAGAAGCCTGGCCATCCTGAGATTACAATCAGTCTCTCTTACTGGGAGTCGGACACATTGTATGTGTAATGGCTTTTGTATGTGTAACAAATGGAAATGAAAAACAAGCTTTAGCATTTTTATTGCCTCGTGGAAATTTTGCAGCCAACAGCATGTTTTTCAGGTTATCGGTCCGCAAAGTATTAACTTCAAATTATAACGGTCCACAAGAATAAAAAAATTAAAAACGACGATTGAGAGTACACAGGTAAACACTTTATAGATCACCATCCGGCTTTGCCATAGATTTAAATCGATTTAAATCGATCCGGCTTTGCCATAGACATAGATTTAAATCGCTATGTTATAGCTGTAACATATTATTTTACTTTGACCGGCAACCTATACAGTTTATATAAGTAATATGCTTTATACTATTAACGTTTGTTTTCAAAATGACAGTGAATAATAAGTATAGCTGCTGCCAGATGCTGTTTTCGCTGATGTGGCAAACAAAAACATTTTCACAAAACAAAGCTTTTTTAAATCAGCAATGAAAAAAAGGAAAAAAGCATGCTTAAAATAACACTTAAATGCTTAATCGCTTGCTGCACCATTCACAAAACTTATATTATTAGAAAATTAATTTCATCGAAAGCACCTTGTTAATGTCTCCCAAAAAAAGCTTTCAACCGCGTTTCTACGATCAATACCGTTTGAAAAAATGAAGAAAACAAATTTTACAACAGCAAAATTTTTGAAGTTGTAAAGTCCAGTGGTAGCTTGCACTTAAGCAAAACACTGCTTTCCTTTGTCAAAAAATGTAATTTAAAAAAATCTATCTTCATTTGTGACGTCAGAACCCTTCATGTCACTCATCCCGGAGTCATAATTAATAGCGCCAAGTTTTATGTTTGTGCGCTCAGTAGTTTGGGAGGAGTTAAAGCACACCCACAAAGAATTGGGCTCAAAGTAGAGATAATGGTAGGCAATTAAAATCGCTGATATTGTAAATACAGCACCAAATTTTAACAACTGGTCTAAAATTAAGAAAAAAGGAAGCCTACACTTTAAACCACTAGTACAAACCAAATTAAATTTCGGAACAGAAGTCTTTTTCTTTTTATACAATTTGAGTTTTCTCTTTATACAATTTACGTTTTTGTACAATTTGAGCTGAAATCGTACTTTTTTTCTTTCATCGTTTACTTTCGTAACGATTCAACTTGCTAAGTGTTAAATTAAATTTAAAACGTAAAAACGTATATGATAAATAAAACAACTTACAGTTTCCTCCAACTGCGCCGCATCTCCATACACGTTAGCAATCATAGTGGTACAGCAACTACCACCGAGAGAATCCTAACGATAATAAACGCGTTTGGTTTAACTGCTAGAGCCACGTAATTTACTTTAAAACAGTACCAACATGGCTTGTTCTAATTTTAAGCTTGGCAGCAGCCAAAGACTCTAAAAGTGTTGAGGTTTAAGGTGGCAGTACACAGTAAACGTGTTTCGCACGTTTTTCGCCGGTTTTGTACAATTTTGGCTATCACGCATTGTAGAACTTTGACAGTTTTGTGTTCGTTTCTAATCTAATTTCTAAAGTTCTTTTTATTTTCTAATATTGTTTCGATTTTCCGCCTTAGATTTAAACCCGCACCGTTCGCTATTGCGTTGGCTACAGTGCAACGCTAACCTGCGAGAATTGTCGCCTCAGGCTTGCGTTGGTTCACAATTAGGAAGTGCTGGATTTTTCGATTGGCTTATTTAGTGTTAGTAGTAGTTGCTCGTAATTATTGCATTGTAAGAGAGTCTTAAAGAGTTTAGAAATAGTATTTTTTCTTATGACATAAGAAACCATTAACTTGGAAGATTATTTTTAGATATATTGATCAGTGATTATTTGTGTGTAACTGCTAATTGCAACCCCGTATTGACCTAGTTGAGTCATAGTTTTTGATAACCGCTTGTTTTTTGATCATCAAATTAATTAATGGAAATTTGGATTCACTCCCACCACCCTTAATAAAATTGAATTTGGAATAATCAGCGTTTGATGAAATTAAGACAGCGCGTCAATCAATTATTAACTTTGAAATTTCCTATGTAGCATTGTTACTGCTACACGCATTTTTGTACGGAAACTTTCACCCGCTTGAATAGAAATATGCTGCTACACAACACACCTTGTTGTGTAAACATCCGGTTTTGTCTTCAAGGTACGTACCAAAAGCTTATTGTCAATATGGCCACAAAAACGTATGCGCTTTTGGTGTGCATTTTGCCGACGAGATCGGATGCTCGAGCAACAGCATGTAACGTAAAGCACCATATACATATTTAAGCGGAAGAAAATTTTCATACACAAATGCGTGAAAGAAAAAAGTATAAAATCATACAAAAAACGAACAAAAAAGTATACTGTGTACATCCACCTTTAAGCAGTGCAAAGAAGCAAACTCGACCTGCTATTGCCAAGCCCGCAATTGTCCGTATAAGGAAATGAACTATTACTTCCTCTGCAAAGCATCAGGTTGCTAACACTTGATTGCGTTTAAAAGGCAGCCTGGGAATAATTGCACTGCGCTTTTCCAGCACAAAAAGGTAATCTCGCTATCACCAATTTCAAGCGAAAATATAATATATTTACCTTCAAAGCATGAGTGAGTTTCGATTGGCGATATGGTATGTGGCCTCTGTTTCTCTCAGCTAGAGCTGTCACTGTCTGTTCAAGAAAACTCAACGATTTGTTAATGTACATTGCTTCACGTTGCATCTGACCTTCAGACTGTAACAACAAAAAAACATTTTTTCAATTTTTCCAGCAAACAGAAAAACAGACTGATCGATTAAAATAATTTTATCTCCATCTTCAAAACCAATTTTTGTTTTATGCTGTATTAAGTCCAAGTCTAATTGCCGGTTTAATCTTTTTTCCTGCTAAGCATTGAAGTCCAATTGCAAATCTAATCTTCAGTTAAGTATGATACACGACAATCTTACATAACACATGCTAAATGAAAACCTGCAAAGGTAAATTTTTTCAAAGCAAAGCTTTGAACTTACCCCTGTTTTCCCAATTCTCTCTGATCCCGCCAAATCGACCAGGTTTAATTTGGATGTGATGTACCTGGCGTTCGAAATTGTTCGAGACTTTGACTGAAAACAAAGTTTATACCAAGAAAATTGATGTAATCTCTTCGGACAACGCATGAATAAGGAGATAATACTAGTTTAGAAACTAAGGCATAATCTTTAGCCATAAACGTAGAAAAAGTTACCCAATCAGCATTGGTTTTCCAAATGTTTAACGTTCTGTGCTTCAAAGGCTTAGCATAGTGAACCTGCTTATCCAGCAGATTACCAGCCCGCTAGAAGGCGCCACTGCGTACCCATCTTAGCCACATTATTGAAGGTGTAAAGGTTACCAGCTAAAGTTTTATGACTGTTTCAAAATAACTGTTAACTTCATCAGCATGTTACAACCAACTTGATTGAGATTTGCAATGTGAAGCTTGATTGCCTATTTGACACCGTGCCTTTATCCAAGAAGGAGCGATTCCTATTACTACCAAGTGTTAAACACAAACATCGCAGACTGTTCAATAAGCAGTGGAAACCAGCAGTGCGATTTGCCAAAATTATGATACGAACCATTGACAACATATCACATGAGAAAAGAATTATGAGATATGTTTAGCAACCTGGTATCAGAAGTACTGCATTTACCTACCCAGGCAATTGCTTACCTCGATATGAATGGTAAAGATGCAGTGAGACCTAGAAGAATTTTTGTTGAGAGCATGAGCGGCAATAGCACGGTTTGTTTCGCCTTCGAACAAGTAGTTTAGTGCTTCACCTTCATTATTAGCTAAAGAGATAGAAACACAAAAAACTCATTAAATTTTTATAGGAGAAGTCCACTAAAATTATTATATACCGGTATGAAGAGAAAGGCCTTTCACATATACTGAGCCATCACCACAATCCACGATAGTCATCTGCGTATCAGGGGATCCTGTGAAGAAAAAACTCGATCAAACGTCACAAAAGTTGTCAGAGGTCGACATACCAACAAAATTTAGTATGTTAGTTTCTACCTTTAGAACCGTATATTAAGTCTGTATTTCCATTGAAGATATTGCAGTTTCTACTGCAATACTACTACAATAGCATTTTGATAATCACCATCTGGTTGTTTGAATAATCACCTGAGGAGTTAGAAGATTCAGGCAAAGTAGACAGAAGGTCAAACATGGTTTCGTTGTATATTTCAAGATATGAAATTCGGACACATATCGCATTTTCAGTCTGTTCTTCTATGGAACGAAAAATCTAAAAATCAATTTTACAGTGTTATAGGATAAAGTGCACATTCATACTGAAGACGAGTGATCTTTCTGTATACGGGGCATGCTAAAACTTATCTAGGCAAGCCTAGACACATAATCATATTAGCGTAAAGCTATTGAAAATAGTTTAGATGTATTATAATCATTGTTAGAACAACAAACTTATATATTAAGATGCCAAGTATGTTTTATACTTAAACAAAATTGAACAGCTGCTCAGGCCAAAATTTAGTTAATTCTACACATAACTTCACCAACCTGCAGCTGTACAAGCATGTTGATGTTACAGAACTGCAATATACTGCGTGATATGGCAAACCTAACAACAACATTTCAAATAGCAAAAACAACCTAGATTTGTTTTCGTTTGTCTGAAGCTACTGATCAGTAAACATAAAGAAGTAATTAATGTTAGTACAGTTTACAGCATCAAGAAAAAACAAAAAAAAATTGTTTCAGTTGTTCCCTTGTTGAACGAAAATAAGCGACAACAAAGTCAATATTTTCAAACACATGATTTTTGTAATTGCTAGGTTTTGCCATATCACGGCAGGATAGCTTTGAATAAACTGTTTTGCTGAAAGCTTTCATAATGCACTTAATAAAGTTGGCAATGTGGTCGAGTAAGTTGAAGTGCCGTTGATAACGACAGTGATTATGAATTTGAACCTCACGATGGTTACGTTGTTGTGTTCTAGAAAAAAAGCACTACATAGCTACCGGTATTTACCCTGCTTGGTCGCAGGCTTATGGTACGAATGCATTATGCCAGCAGTACATGTAACTCCGAAGCGGCCCTAAGCTTAAATTGTTTTCTGCACAACCACAAAAGATTTTTTCGTAACCAGAGGGTAAAAATAAATAGCATAACGCGAATATATCAATGGCAACATAACATCAGATTGAAAGATCTAGGGTGAACATGTCTCTTGTCTCAAGAATTTAAACGGCAAGGCAATCTTTTTTTTGTACTGCATCACTTTTGATTCCCTGACGATTGCCCCAGCATTTGACTTTTTATGATAAAAAAACCTGTTTTCTTTAGTTTTTTATCATTAGATAAAACGCTACCACTGATGATCGCGTAATGGAAGCTTCTAAAAACACATTCTTTAAAGTTATGCAAGCACTCGAGCCTTTTTAGATGTTACTATTGTCACTTTGCAGTAACATCTACATGAAAGGACAATTCACACCTGAGCTATGGCACGCGGAATTGCTCCTCTTTGCTTGTAATTTTCTGTTGCTCCTGTTATTGTAAAAGTTTTACCAGCGCCTGTTTGTCCATAAGCTAACAAGGTTCCATTAAACCCTTGCAGCGTCTTTGCGGCCATTTCAGATACAACTTCATCAAAAACCTTCAAAATTAAGTTAACATTACATGATGTTATTGATGTAGGCTAGGCCAGCGGTTCCCAACCTTTTACACCGGTGGACTGGTAATTTTTTATAAAAAGATTCAGGCACCGGTACGCAAAATTTACCACAACAAAGCAGCAATAGATATATATCAAACCCCTTCAGTTGTGTTAAGTTGTTTTCCATTAGAACTGCGGACTCACTAATATGACTTATATCATTACAGCCACACCAAAACTTGAATGTCAATTAGGCGTTTAGATCTATGTCAGTTATAATGGTAACGGCCCCTATTGACTTCGCTCATAATTTAAGGATTTTCTCCTTTCTCTGTTGTTATTTCTCAGTTCTCGTAAAAGGAACTAATAATAATAAAGGTTTTAAACAGTCGCATGACAATAACTAATGCTGTTACAATAAAATGTGAAAATGAACTTCCTCCAAGTGAAAACGAGACTGCGGACCGGCAAAATTTTCTTGCAGACAGGTGGTTGGGAATTGCTGGGATAGGCTACAATTTATTTTCTGTTAATTTATTTATTTGTGTCACACCAAGAGGCCCATATAAACGCACCAACGAATATGAAACAATAACACAATAAAAAACGCACATTTCCAAACAAGAAGAAAATATCAAAGCTACATGGTAATGGCTGGCAAATTAATAACATCAATAAATGAAGAGGGTGTTTCAGATTTTAAAAAAAAGCATCGTAACTAAAGCAAAATAACAAATGAATTATGCTAAGAAATATAAAAAAACTATAGCATCAATGTAATGAGGTATGATTATATTACGTCAAGATAAACAGCATTTACCTAAAACAATTTATGACCTTTGTACAACCTTGTTCTAACCTGCTCTTGGCTGGCGTTGTGCAGTATTCCATCAACTTTAAATGACCAATTTAACAGTTGGTTATTTACTCCTTTTCCACGGCCATTTTTTCTCATGTAAACATTAATGGTCTAAATTAAACAAATATATATCATGAGCCATGAACAAAAATTCCTGCATCAGAACTACAAACTATTCAAATATGTAAGATTAAACTTATAAAACAAAAATCATTGATGTATCACTAACAAAACCACAATCAGGAGATAATAAATATTCTACCTCAGGGGTGTCAAACTCGTGGCCTATGGGCCACATGCGGCCCTCAGAGTTTTTCAATGAAGCCTGTGAGACGATTCTAAAATTCTTAATGAATTTCACTTCGTGCCACAGAACTCGATTGTGGAGATGCTGGAGATGTAATTATCTTATTTTTTTGGAGATCGACCTTGCTGCGGGCTACATTACAGAGACTGTTGCTTGAAGAAGTGGTGATTTCGAAATCAAAAAACATCATGCAGCCCTCAGCACGATTGCCAACATGCAATGTGGCCCCAGAAGCCCACGAGTTTAACACCCCTGGTCTACCTGTCACTGCCTCAAAAAAAGCATTGGCAAAAAATGACTTCAGAAGGGATTCTAACCTAAGATTCATACCATACTGGTAGCACTTTAATACCAAATCTGTGCTCACAGTTGCAACTTCAAATTGCAGTTTCATTTAGCATTCCAGTACCTATCATAAGAGATCGGGCATTTTTTCACCTAGTGTTTTATTTTCTGCTAGGCTTGCATTTTCTTACTCCTAGCCAACTTTACATAACATGTGGTTTTAAGTCAAGTTGGTTTCTGCAGCAAAGTTGACACCCTTGTATGTAGAATATTCTCAGATTCATCTGTGCTAGCCTGCGGTTATAGTAAACTTGCTATTTCTATCTAATTAGTTCAAACTAACGTTTTATTCAATTTGAATGAGATAGTTTGTCCTATATCAACATTACATGTAAAAAAAATTCGTGCTGTCACTCAAGTAATGTGGAGGTAGTTTGTAAATGATAGAATCAACCATTGTGAAAAGGAACATAGTAAAGCCAAAAGTGGAGCAAGCCAGAAGACATAAAAAATCCCAGAATCCCTAACTGCTGCATAAGTTTTTCCTAACCACATTAACCTCAGATGCATCATGCATCAGTCTTTGCTTTTATTTCAGCACTTACAAGCAAGAGGATGGAAAAGTGGTAAACCAACATCGTTATTGAATCGATGCAGAACTCTACACAAATAACTACATCAAAAATGAAATTAAAATATGCCATGCTAAATCTGCTGGTCATAAAAATTCCTCAATAATAAGTTTTTTTTAAGTAATGACCGAGATGTGATCCGAACACACAACTTTCTAGCAATATCTTGTCAACAGAGACGTAGCAGCCGCCCCCCAAACCCCCCAATTGGGGGGGGCCCAGGCCAACTTTGGGGGCCCAAGTTAGTCTGAAATTGCTTTTTGGCTACGTGACTATTTTCACTTCAGCAGACTTGTTTACAACCGATTTAAACTGTAGGAAGAAATTGGCTTGTGACATCATAAGTGAATGCAACGTCATTTTATCTCGCAGAATCTGGAATATTTCGATTGATTTTCTGGTAGAATCTTGAATATTCGATTGACGTAACAATGCCGTTGTTACGCAACAATCATAGAATGGTCTGGAATTCTGTTTGGCTATAAATACCGGGACAATATATATACACTGCAGAGTGCAGATAAAGTATTTTATTGACATTGTATAGAATGAAACGTTGAAAAAGTGGTGCTCAAAAGAGAAAAGAAGCAGCCACTGCTCGAGATGCTGTAGCGAAATTGCCCAAGATGACAGATTTTTTCAAGATTACTGAGCAGAGTAGACCTGGCACTAGTACCGAGAGGGATGAAGAAAACTATAGTGTACAAGAAAAAGAAGACTATGACGATCAGCATCAAAGTGATTGTGAATTTCCAGAAAATGTAAGTTGTGATTTACCTGCCAACACGCAACCTTCAATATCAAAAATAACTGAATCTCAATTTACCCCTATCCCTGATGACCCATGTAAATGGCCTGAAAGTATTTCTGATGCTCAACGATGTGATATAGTAAAGCGTGGACCACATCAACTAATAATGAATTTTCCATATAATAACACAACTCCAAGGCGACGTTTTTCCTCCAACCATTATAAACGTGTGTTACCTAATGGTGAAAGTGTTTCACGGTCGTGGCTAGTTTATTCTGGGGAATCAGATCAAGTTTTTTGCTTTTGTTGTAAGCTATTTGGAAAAACACTAAGCCCCTTTTGTAGTGGTATAAATACATAGGAGGGTTTTTCGAAAAAACTGAAAGACCATGAAAACGGCATTTCCCACCAAGAATGCTGCAGTCAATGGATGTTGCTAGCTGAAGGGATAAGAAATTCATCCACTATCGACAAACGCGAGATGAATATTTTTTTCAATGAAAGACGTTTTTGGAGAAATGTTTTAGAGAGACTTATCGACATTGCCTTGTTTCTATCGGAAAGGAATCTTGCTTTTAGAGGATCTGAAGAAGTCTTAGGATCTCCTCACAATGGAAATTTTCTGGGTATATTTGAGCTTTTGGCAAGAAGAGATCCGATCCTAAAAGAGCTTCAAGACAGAATCAAGAATAAAAACACTAAAGATCACTATTTGAGTCCTACCATACAAAATGAACTAATTGAATTGCTAGCGACAGAAATTGAAAAAGAAAATTTACAGCAATTGAAATTGGCAAAATATTTTTCTATAATTTTGGACTGCATTCCAGATATGTCACATCATGAACAAATGTCTGTCATTCTCCGTTATGTACTATGTAATGAAGAAGCTGCTGTTGTTAAAGAAACATTTTTTGGCTACTTGAGAATAAGTGACAGTACTGGGAAAGGCTTGTTGGACGCTTTCTTAGAAAAAGCGACCGAACTGCAACTCGAATTGTCTGATTGTCAAGGTCAGTCATATGATAATGGTGCTAACATGAAAGGAAAACATTCTGGGGTCCAAGCAAGAATGCTAGACATCAATCCCAAAGCTGTTTACGTGCCCTGTGCAAACCATACCCTTAACTTAGTTGTTGTTGACAGTGCTAATTCATCGACGGAAGCATTGACATTTTTTGGAGTACTTACAAGGTTGTATGTGCTGTTTTCTTCCTCTGCTCAGCGTTGGGAAATTTTGAAGAAACATGTGGAGCTGTCCATAAAGTCACAATCTGATACTCGTTGGGAAAGCAGAATTAAATGCATCAAACCTCTTCGATACAATTTAAAAGAGGTGTTGCTGGCACTGAAAGACTTGGAAGCCATTTCCATAGAAAGAAAAGATGGAAGAGCTGCCTCAGAAACAAAATCGTTGATAGCTCATTTATCAAAATGGAGTTTTTTTTTGTCGGTGTTTATTTGGTATGATATCCCATTCCAAGTCAATAAAGCAAGCAAGATTCTTCAATCCTATGGAGTCTCCCTTCATACAATGGAAACGGAAATCCAGGCAACTGAAAAGTTTTTGCAAAACTATCACACAACGGGTTATGACAGTGCCGCAACATCTGCTGTTGAAATAGCACAGGAATTGGATATTGATCCTTCTTTTCCTCCGTCAAGAAGTGGAAAGAAAAGAAGATTGTTTGATTACCAAGGTGAAGAGGAACAACGAGCTACTCCTGAACTGAAATTTAAAAGCAACTTTTTCTATCTATTAGTAGACCAGGCTATTATGTCAATAAAGGAGCGCTTTAATTTGTTACGTGAGGTTTCTTCCGCCTTTTCGTTTTTGTACACACGAGACAAACTTTTGCTTGTGCAACAAGAAAATGCTCTTCTTACTTGCTGTAGAGTTCCAAAAAAAGTTCGGTGACATTGATTCAGATGAAATGAGCGCTGAGCTACAGCGGTTTGTTTTAATTTTACAAAAAAAACGCAATCTCAATACGGCTCAAGACTTTCTGAAGTATCTTCTAAAGACTCATTTATTTGAATTGTATCCGAATGTGTACATCGCACTTCGAATCTTACTAACTTGCCCCGTGACTGTTGCCAGCGCTGAAAGAAGCTTCAGCAAATTGAAACTGATCAAAACTTTTAATAGAACGTCTATGACAGACAGTAGACTATCTTCATTAGCCATGTTGTCAATCGAAAATGACTGCGCCGGATCTCTTGATTATGACAATGTCATAACAGCATTTGCGAACAAAAAGAATCGCTCCAGACTATTTAAATGATACTGTGTTTTTATAAGTTTTTCATGTTTTTCAGTGTCATTGCTTTCGTTTCGCAGTGTCTGCATAAATGTCCTACTGAACTCTGGCATCGGTGCCGAATTTTTTATGACTTGCACCTTCGGTATCGGCATGCTTTATTCTGACATTAGCCTGTTTACTTATGTACAAATTGTGGTGTATTTTCTTAATGCAGCTTTTCAATTTTACACCTCTAAAGTGATATGACCTGTGCGCAGGGGCTCTTGCGCTTACTTTGGGGGGGGCCCGAAGTTGGAGTGCTACGGGGCTGCTTGTCAAGATCACCACTGTCACACGTCTAGACTCAATGCTAAAAATTTGCATTTAGTGTTGGTAACTAGGCACACCAGCTCCTATATATATGTACTCTTACGGCAAGCTTTGTGCTGTTGCAAGCAGCAAGTACGTTGAATTGCACTTTAGGCTTATAATTCGTAGCAAAGTGGTTTCAGTAGTGGGCATTAGCAGTACCACTAATAGTCTGCCTTTAGCACTACTACAATTGTGTTAGCATTCTATTTAGTGCTGTTATTGTCATCATAAACTAGCAACAACAACACTGGGAGCTACTTTTTTCTACAACACCATTAGTGGAAACTGCACAAATTTTTTCAAAAAAATAGTTGCCACTAGTGCAAAGTCTGCTCCTTGTTAACATAAAAATATTGCTTCAAAAGTGCAAAACATTCCAAAAACTACATGCTACCACAGTACATCTTTTGACAATTTCTTTTTAAAAAGTGACTGCAGGAAAGTCATAAAAAACAGCAGCAGCAAAAAGCTGTCAGAGACACCTTTTTCAAAGAGGGACACCACCCCCAAAGCAACGCAACCGCTACGTTGCTTTCCAACACAACTTTAAGGAAGTTATTTGTGAAATACAACACCACCATACTTTGCAGTAGAAGGCTTGTATTCACTTGGTAAGTACATACTGAAGCCCAAACAATCTAAGCTCAGCAATGAACATTTTGAGATGCTCGTTTTTTTAAACAGCTGTGTTTTAATAAATATTTGTTGATTGTGCTGTCTTTGCAGCAGCTCCTGATTTGTTGGTGTTATCTATTGGTATGCTAATATTTTTTCATATGGCCTGAGAAAAAATTACTGTTTTCACTTTACATGGTATTATTTTGAGTGAGATTCATACTTGCAACCACTACTTTTAGCACATTAGCAGTTAGCAGCTGCTACTTTTTAGAAAGGACTCGAGTTTGTGTATGTCATGCCAAAGTTGAGAGTGTTTAGTGGACAGCAGTAGCGCCAACACAATTTTTACTGACTAGTGATAGCAATAGCACCTTTAGTTTGTCGCCAGTGGATGTTCACCACTGAGTACTTCTGCCTTCCTCCCCACTCATGCATCATTAATAGCTAAATTACTTCACATGCAAGTGCATAATAGCGGTACAGATTTTTATCTGTATGGAAATGTACAGAGAACTGATATTGCAGCAGTTATCGCAGGAAAGTAAAACCAAGCTTTTGATACCAGTGATAGGTTGCTTTAAACAGAAGCAACACTAAAATATAAAAATATGGATTTATGGAACTACAAAAAAATTGACCAGAATTATGGAAACTGTAGAAATGCAAAAATTAAAAAAAAAACTGAATAGTAGCACTTTGGCAGATATGTGACTGTTGTTTGATATTAAAAGAGTGAAGTCAATATGGCAACAAGTCACTTCTATTATGTTAGCTAATTGCTGTAGATTACGTTTCATATATAACTTTTAAATATTATTGGTATATCTCTGGTCGTGGTTGGGATCTGAATTTGCTTTATGCTCATACATCATTTAAAAACTAGATTATATTGGCACAATAGCTGCACATCCATGCATCAAAGTTGCTGTAATTGAAACAGAATATATACGGTAATTTTCAGACCAACTTAGCTATATTAAAATGCAAAGTTTAACCTAATGTAGTCATTCGATTTTAACTGATTGGGTGGTTGTAGTTTTAGTTTTTATCGACTTCCATAAATATCCATATTTTTGCCATTTTCGTACTTATTTGGTAGGTAGTTTTCCCGTGATTTAGTAAGTCCATATTTTAGAATGAATTTCAGTATTTCCCTGATCAAGTAATTCTAAACTTCTAGATAAATTTCCATGATATCTGGATTTTCACATTTAATTGCTGACTTTAATGATAAAAACATCATACACAAATTGTAAAAACTACTTTTGTAATTAATAAAATTGATTGTAGTCGAGATGATGCAGCTCAGCAGTAATTTGAGTATGACAGTTTTTATTTTTTATGGTGTATAACCTAAATTTTGCTGTTGTTCTACTACTAAATGATGATAGAAGGAATAAAATATATTTAACAACAAACACTTACTTTTTTATCATTTAGAAGTTCAATGGAATCATAATCAAAGTTAGAAGTAGGCCGAAACCTTACATAAGCTTTTATTCTATTTTTGTTACTCATATTCTCATATGAACTTTGACTGCAAAAACAAACATCCAAACTGTATCAGCACATCGTGCAACTAATAGCAAAGTGCACAAACGTAGCTAATGACTGTAGAGTGAGATCGAGAAATAATTTACTAAACGGTAGACTTAGAGAGTTATCTGAATAGTTAGACCAGTGGCTTTAGTCATTATCCTAAAAACAATACAACCTAAGGTTAAACAAATCATTTCTACTGTTCTAGCCTAGTATAAATCAAAAAGGATATAGAGGTATTATAAAAAGTTTGCAGTTGTTTAGTTATTTCTCAAAGTAACCATATGGATTAAATTGAACTTGAGCATTATGTAATCATTTAATTCGCTTTCAATCTGTAATTACACAAAAATTTTCTGTTCACTTTGTTACTCAAATGCAACTGCTGTTTAAAAACCGCTAAACTAGCGTAAAAGCGTAACGTTGTTATGGAAACTTGTTTGATCACTTCTAGCGCTATTTCAAACAAGTTTCAAACAAGCTAAGGAAATATAATTACACTTCCATCAATGTATTGCTTGATTTTATTAAACCACTCCTCAGGGGCGGCTCGTGTATGGTACTGTGGAACTGCAGTACCCCCAGTCTACACTGCATCTTATCGATGACATTCGATATAAATAATTAATCTTTTTTTTTCTTATACTTGTGGTTGCATTATATAATACATAAGGCTAATCTCAACAACCATTCTAAGTTTATGAAAAAAATATATAAATCTTTTTGCTTCAAAGCTCCTGTGATATAATGTTTGAAATTAGCTGTAGATTGCAATGCAGCTGTAGAAAGAGAACTGTCGCTCATGCAGTACCAACCCTTGTGGGCTGGTGTAATAAGGGTTTCTTTTTAACGGACAACTGGCGAGCTGTGTGTGTGTGTGTGTGTGTGTGTGTGTGTGTGTGTGTGTGTGTGTGTGTGTGTGTGTGTGTGTGTGTGTGTGTGTGTGTGTGTGTGTGTGTGTGTGTGTGTGTGTGTGTGTGTGTAAAGCTGATAGATAGTGTAGGAAATAAGATTCCTTGATCATGAGCGTGCTGACTGAACCCCAATTGCTGGGAACTATTGCAGTCACTAGGAAGAAAGCACGACAGTAATATTTTATTCCATCAATTCGCGCAGCTGTGGCAGATAATCAAAATCAAGTTCTTCTGTCACGACGATCAACAACGAACGAGAAAAATGACATACAACGAGAACACGTCCGTCTGCCACGACGATAGACGAAGAAAGAGAGCACAAAATCTCCGAACACATGGTCGACAACAAAATACTGCACACGTCACCACGAATTAATCGCTGCACACGTCTATGTAACCAGAAAACTGCACACGTCACATAAACGAAAACAACGGGTAAACAACCTAATGGCGGCAAAGGCAAGCCGATCAACGAGCTACCATGAGAGGACAAAAATAATCATTATCTAGCCCTAATAAAAAAAAAATATATATGTGTGATTTTAGACACAAGCAATGATAATAAACGAATACGCGTTGCAATATCACGGCTAGGTTGCCGGAAAGCCATGCAGGCTAGATTCCTGATGTGAGGTTACATCGCCAGGCGTGCGGACTATAGGAGCACGATGCACTTTAAACGGAGATAGTCGAGCGGCTACAAACCTGACGGTAGATACTTCGTCAGTTAATATTATTTCATCAGTAAAATCGTAAAGCCGCAACGGTGCGCGAGCTGGGCGTCAAACTGGAGACGCACGAAGTTGCAAACTAGCAAACACAGCTCTTACAGTAAACAACTAGAATCACACACATCAGCGAGAGCAAGGTGCTAAGCCGCCGAAAGCAAACTAACAAAAAAAAGACAAAAAGATGTTTGGCATGGCAGCTCGATGAGGTGCGAGGCGCGACACGCTACAATAGTGACAAAAATTAGGCCTATAGGGTGATTTTCTGAAGCAGCCCCCCATTAATTTTAGCTACGAGCCGCCCCTGCCACTCCTACTGGTGTAGAGCTATCTACCCTGCAATACTAGTTGCGTAGTGAGCTTAAATTTCAAAGATTTTGTATTCAGAGTGACACTTACAATCAATTTAATTTATTGGTGTTAAGGCATCTTGAAGGCTAACTGTAATCACTTGATTAAAATACCACTTCTACGAGCGGTTTCGTATCAATTAGAACTCGTCAGGTGGACTCAGGTATTGTTTATACCACTTCGACATCTGTCCCATCAACTGATTCTGTTATTTTTAAGCTTAACAGTTGATGGGACCGATGGCGGAGTGGTATAAATTGCAAAAAGCAGTAGTTCTTGTGGCTGTTGCTTCCTTCTGACGAGTTCCAATAAAAACCATACCGGTCTTGGAAGTGATATTTTAATCAACTGATAACAGTTATCCTTCAAAACGCCTCACCACCAATAAATAAAATTAATATTTAAACAGGCTAACATTAGTTCCACTAATTCTACTCACAATTAAGTAGCTGTGTAAACCAACAAGAGTGTCATGAATTGTTTTTCAATAGTTCAGTTCAATCGTTTTGATTCCTTGCCGCCATGATCAAATATATAGCGCGTAACCTAAAAAGTAAACGGTAAAAAAAGAGACATGTAACAAGATAAACAAAAAAGTTACAAAGCATAAGCCCACATTCGAATGAAAAGCAGAATTCTGCTGTGTATATACGCGAAAAATGGGTAATCAGTTACCGGTACCAAAGCATGTGCTTCTCAATGCAAAACCATGTTACCATAGCTAGAAGAGGCTGAAAACAGCGCCGGATTAACCATGTAGCAGATGTAGCATTTGCTACGGGCCCCTCGCTTTTTAAAACCATAATTCAAAATAAAGAAAAACTAATTGTATTTACAGCACATACATTTCATAAGCTAATTAAAGCCACCTACTTGTCTTCAGTGTGTTTATGACTTTTCTAGCTCCATTGAAAGTTTATTTGTACTTGAAGCCATTGCTTAGTTTTCTGCTAAAAAATGAGTGGTAGCACCTGTAGAGTTAGAGACGTAGGTCGCCATTATCCCTGTAGATGGAGAAAACGAAATGCAAAGGAAAACAGATTGAAAAAGACTATTCTGAAAGCATGGGTAGACTTTTCTGTTTTCCCTGCAAAGTAATGGCTTGCTCGGGTTCAGAATCACAAAATAAGCTTGTCGAAGAAGGTTTTAATGACTTGAAAAACGCTAACAATTTGCTGCGAAGGCATGAAGAAAGTAACTCTCATCAGCAACATTTGATAGAGCTTCTGATGCGCAAAAAAAGCGATGGTTGCGTGAATTCCCAGCTTGTGAGCCAAGTAGAAGAAGTGCAAAAGTACTGGAGTGCTTTTTTGGAGCGAATAATGAAGGTTGTAAAGTTTTTAGATGAACGAGGGCTTGCATTTCGTGGTAGCGATGAAAAAGTTGGGTCTCATAATAACGGTAATTACCTAGGGTTGTTGGAACTTTTGGCAAAGTTTGACCCATTTAAGGCCGAACATATCAAGGCTCATGCTAACAAGGGAAAGGGGCACACATCATATGTTTCCAAAACCATTTATGAAGAGTTCATTAGCTTAATCGGATCTAGCGTACACGACAGCATTATCTGCGAATTGAAGATTAGCAAGTATTATACCATTTCTCTAGATTCTACACCTGACATATCAAACGTTGATCAGTTGACTTTAGTCGTACGTTATGCTTTACCAACTGGACCAGCAGAAAGATTTGTAAAATTTTGGGATATGAATAGTCATAATGCTGAACATCTACAGGATAAATTGCTAACGTTTCTAAATGAAAACGGCATAGACATTGGAAACTGCCGAGGTCAAAGCTATGATAATGCCAGCAATATGAGCGGCAGATACAATAGCTTGCAAGCACGTATTAAGCAATTAAACGAGTTAGCGGAATACGTTTCCTGTTTTGCTCTTTCATTGAATTTGGTTCAAAAATGAGCTGCTGAATGTTGTAAAAAAGCAAACATTTTCTTCGCCTTCGTCAAAAATATCTACACTTTTTTTCTGCATCCACCAATTGCTGGAGTCTGCTTACGGCTGCTCTATCTAATGGCGACCAAACCCTCACAATAAAACATATGTTGGAAACCAGGTGGTCGGCTCGCGCAGATCCCACCAAAGCACTTTTTTCCAGTTATTCTTCTACAATGCAAGTGCTAGATAACATTGTCCAAGACAACCAACAAAAGGCGGAGTGTCGTCAACAGGCTCGAGGATTACTTTCAACAATGACGAAGTTAGAGATTGGAATTACAATTATTTTCTGGCATCAAATATTCCAGCGTTTTCAAGTGACCAGTGCTTCCTTGCAATCTTCCCGGCAAGACCTGAACTCTGCTAAAGCACTTTACGAATCAATCTATGGCTATATTTAGTCTCTTCGTTCCACCTACTTAGATATTGAAAAAGGGCAATTGAATTGACTGAAACTGAAGAGTATGAACAACAACGGCGAAGGAAGCGCAAGAGAAATCGCATATATGATGATGAGTGCGGCACATTTTCTGGTGCTAGTCCTTCGGCTCCAACTCAAACACCTTTTCAAAGGTTCGAAAGAACTGTATTTTTTCTTATAATTGATTACTTGCTAGTCGCTTAATCAAAACGCCAAGCTGCTTATGAAAAGTTGATCAGTGTTTTGGGTTTCTACGTCGGTTGCAACTATCCACCAGTGATGAAATTGCAAAAAACTCCTTAATCCTTGTCAAAATGTGTTCAAAAGACTTAGAACTGAGTCTTTCTGAAGAATTATTGCAGTTTACTGAGCTTTTAAAATCCTGACTTTGCTTAAATATTGGTAAGACTAAGGTTTCAGTTGAATTGCAGTGTTACCAATTGCTTTTAGAAAATTCTTTGGATGTTTGCTTTACCAACTTGGACATAGCGTTGCGGATAAATTTTCCATGATAGTCACGAACTGCAGTGCCGAGCGCTCTTTTTCAAAACTTGCGAGAATCAAACTGAACTCCAGACCTCCATGGGCAAACAACGGTTAAACTATTTTTCTCTAATCCGCATTGAAAACCAGCTAATGCATGAAATAGATATTAAACAAATAATTCGCAAATTTGCTCATCAGAAATCCAGAAGAAGTATTGTGTAAAAATAAAGCTGAAGTCCGGTAATGTCCTTGAGATAAACAATGAGGGCAAAAACAGTCATTTAGACCTTATTGTAAAATCGTGACGATTTTTATTGTGGAAAGTTTCTGCATAGTGTTTAGGCCAATAAATGGAATTGTCCTCTTGACAATTTTATATTTGAACAGGTATTAAATTTTCCATTATGCATTTTCTCCGGATAAATAATAATACAATTTTCATTGTCATTTAATAGAAATTATGTTTAATTGTCCTCCGAACCTGCAAAAATTAGGGCCCCGCACCAGCTTAATCCGGCCCTGGATGAAAGGTGCTAGACCTTGCTCAAAAGTGACCTGAATGGAGTTGTAACGGAATACCTTTATTCATCCCTAGTTGCAGTAAACAAGTTCACAAGGGGTGCAGGTTTATGATCGTGCCCAGGAACGATAGAACTTTTTTATTATATTTTTATTCTGCGGTCTCAGAAAAACCATTGTTGTCCTATGCATAGACCGTTGTTTTGTTTGAACCTCCTTCAAAGTCACCGGTACTGCTTGCACAATGCATTTTTACCGAAATCTTGCAACTAAGCACTGGTAGATTTTTTAAGGGCTCAACAACGCAAAGCTCGTTTGCAAGCATTAAACTTGCAATCGCACGATTTCGAGCTCACGCTTCTTCACATCATGGATAACCTTCATAAGCAGCTATCCATTATCACAATGAGTTCGTCACCAACCTGGTGGAATGGGTTAGAGCGCCGTTTGTGATGACATTGATCGTGTGTTTGAACCTCTTCGCAGCTAAACTACGCCATGTGCGTATGGAAAGTCACTACTCGGCCATTCGACTTCTGTTAAAAATTTACTGTGCAAGTCATGCAGGCATCTCCGAAGCAGGTCGCAAAAAAAACGTTGCTTAACCTATAAAGCTAGACTGCCGATGAAAATCGATTCAGTAATTTACTTGCTAATAGAGGAGGCGCACATTTTAAATACATTTTTGAAAATTTCTGCTGCTAAATGACAAGAAGAAAATTTCTCAAATACGTTTTTTAAAATCTTACGAAGAATTGGCGCTCTCGCTTACATGAAAATATCTAAACTTACGTTTAGCAAGTAATAACACATGGTTGGAGTTTAAATTTCTTTACCAAATTTAAAAAAGTTAAATTACGTTTTTTTCCGTCAAACACTTTGCAAAATTGTCTGTCTTTGTTATGTTGTTGGTTTTAAGGGGGCAATGAAGAAGTGAAGGTACCTTAAGCCCCTGAAATCCATATCATTCAATGACATCAACAGCAACTCTGCGTGGATAAACCAAGATTTCCAAGAAACAGTCGCGCAAATGTTCTAAAACTGTTGAGACAGTCTTTTTTTCAACAGCTTGGACTTTTATTGAAAAATGCCCCAAATAAATTGAGGAACTTAAAAGACTTTTGTGGCCTATATATCCCATTCTTACAAAAATTACTGATTGCTAATGAAATAATGATTGACTAAAAAAAACTGAAAATTGCTAAACTGCTAAAAAATTAGATTGCATTGTCGTACAATATATTTTTTTTCGGACGTAGTGTTTAGCCTACACCAGAGATGCGTAACCTGTGGTTGTGGGTGTTATGCTGTGCGGAATGGCATATGCTTTTTACAATTTAGTAAAATTTTTTATTTATTTTATTGATGCGGACAGTGGTGCCGGGTGAACTACGTAGCCTACAAATAGTCACAAACGGGTACATTGTTTAGGGCTAAGGCATCTCCATCACCACTTGCACTGCTGAAAAAAGAAAAATAGAACACAAACATAAAGCATATGAACACTGACGCAAGAAAAATAGGGTAGTGAAAAATGACAGACCAGCCAATCAAAGCCAAAGCGTCGTCATAAGGGACCAAACTCACAAATCCTCAGCTTCATACCACACGCCGACATTAATTTACTGATCAACTAAATTCAAAGATTCTTGTTTGGGACTCAACTTGTAAATCCGTATTCTACACCATCAGATACAAAACCCACAAATCCTGTGTTCGCATCAGGAGATAAATTTCCAGTCTTAAACCATTTAATACAAAACTCACCAATTCCGACTATTTCTGTCAAGCATTAAATTCGTGAATTCAGAGTTTTACATCAGTTAGCATCTGATACAAAATATGCAAATCTCGAAGTATTCCCGTCAGAGATTAAATCTGCGAATCTATATAGTCTCACAAAATCAGCTATTAAGAACAGAACTCGCAAATCTTGAGTACTTTCGTCATGGGCTTATCCTACAAATTCAGAGCATTACGCCATCAGTTAACATCAAACACAAAACTCACAAATCCCAAGCGTTCCTGTAACCGACTAGACCTGTTGATTCAGAGTTCCAAACTCTTAGTCAACACCAAGCATAAAGCATGCAAATCCGAGCATTCTCTTCGGGTGCAAATCTCACGACTTTGCAATCAACGTTTTAAATCGTCACCACCTAACCATCTTCACGATCATAGTTTTCTTGCTTTTCACGACTCTCTGAGTGAACTAACCTCACCTGGTTGAAGCACGAATTAATTTGAAGTTCAATTCTATACAATAAAGGTTATCACCTTTGCACGAACAGAATAAAATTTTAATTTGAACAAAAGATTAGTAAGTTTTGCCCTAAGAAATCAATCTCCAAAAAAGGGGTTTTTACCTTTACACAATTGAAAAAATCTTAATTTAAACATTCATTTTAATGAAACACAGAAAGCTCTGCATTTAGAAAATTTATCTCCGAAGTCTTGATTTTTTACTTACAGAAAAATACTTAGCTTGTCCCTCTGGCGGTCGTGAGCGAAATAAAAAATCTGTAATGTTACTTCTAGGATTTACGTTTGTGCACTCCTGGTTTACACAGATGATCAAAAATTTAGAAAGATAGCAAAATGCACAATCTAACGATATGAAATCTCACCTTTTTGATCTTCGCAAGACAAAAACTACATCAAAATCAACATGTGCGGTAAGCAGCAGAATGACCCTCTCACTTTGTTTTATCTGATACATGTATAACATCGGAGATGTCTCTGGCGATTTACAACGATAATAATAGAATCTAAATTGTAGTTGACAGCACTCAGGCAACTCACAAAAATAAGCAGCTTTAAATTGAGCATTCTATACCAACGAACCACCTCCATCTCACCTGCTCTACCGTCGTTTTTCTAGCACACTCAACCGCTACACTAGTACGGTAAAAAAGTGGTGACATAAAAAGTATATCCCCCGGCGCTTACCATCAAATATGGTACTTTTCTCCTTTGTGGTAGTTATGGGAGGAGGTGCATTAGCCGATATAATGTCGTTTTAAACAGGACTGCTTCGTTTGCCACTGCTAATCATTGCGAAAACGGAGCACACTAAATCAAGTTTGTTATGATTTATTGCGAGTCTACAATTATTAGACCTACAAACTACAGTGTATTTTCTACAAGGCATGAAAGGCAGAATAGCTTGCGCATTGGTTATCAAAAGCTTGTTAGGCTTAACAAAATTACCAGTGTAAAATAGAAGCTCATAGCACTTAAGTTTTGCTTCGAAGAAAAATGTATAAAAATCAAAAACAGTCACTTCATTACAGAAACACGATTATAACCGTTTCATAAATTGTCATCACCAGTTTACGTTCAACATGGCTATAGATTAAAATATAGAAAGGTTTTAAAAATATGTTTTCTCTAAAAAAAAGTCTTTCTCCCATACTCTCAAAATAGTACTGCCCCTAAACTGTACCCGCGTCTCATAAATAGCGGAAACTATCGAGACACTAAATCGCTAAAATCATAAGTATATCTAAAACAATTTCCACTGCCTACATGAGTTGCATTTGGGACTGTGTTTGTAGCACTGGTAATCAGATACAAAACCCGCAACTTAAAATATACAACATAACACTGGCATGACAATATACTTTAAAACAATTCATAATAAGCAGAAGTAGCTTTGCTTACAAAAACAAACAAATTCAAGTACAATATAAATTCACAGCAACAGTTTACATATTCTCTGAAGTAACTACGTGAAGAATTGTTCAGTCGATCGTAATAGTAATATAACGAGCATCTTAAATCAGGCTGTGACACAGTGACACAGTTTATAGATTCTTTGAAGTAACTAATTGAGTGAAGAATTGTTCAGTCGATCGTAATAGTAATATAACGAGCATCTTAAATCAGGCTGTGACACAGTGACACAGTTTATAGATTCTTTGAAGTAACTAATTGAGTGAAGAATTGTTCAGTCGGTCGTAATAGTAATACAACGAGCATCACCTTAAATCAGGCTGTGACACAGTGACAAAATACATTTTATTAAGCGCAAAAAGTGATGAACTTAGGTAGAAAATTTAGGCAAAACGAACATCACTATTTTCTTTTTAGATCTTGACTAAAGAGCAAAAAAGCATTTGAAACTAACCAAACCTGGTATGCCGAATAAAACCCAGCTACTAAAATTGATTGATAAAGCACCTTGTCCTTTTTTCATAAGTTTATAAAAACGACTATTAAAGACTGGATTTAAGCCAAATAAGCGTAAATATGTCTGAAACTTTAATACAAATTTCAGCAACGAAAACAGCAAAGCAGTTCGAGAATAAACACACAAACTTGTCACGTTAGTACCAATAGTGCACACTTCAGTAACGGGATAGCATTAATGTTAAAATCCATGAACTTAGTGCAGAGCATGTTTATAGCGCTATTCACGGTTGTGTTGATTTAATTGATCCTTCCAATAAATCCTACAGAAAAATGAAAAATTTAGTTGTTTCCGATTAAAAATAGTCGATGCTGTGGTATACGTTCAACTGTATCCGTAATAGGGTATAAAAATAAATGAAAATTGAATCATTGATATCATAGGCGTAAACAACAGGGAGCTGTAAAGCCTCCTGAAAATACTGCCAGCCACTCCTCCTCCAAAAATTGGGCACAAAATACAAACTAAACGCTTTAAAAAAAACTTGATCTACAAAAAACTCTCCACGTGCTCACTACTCTTTTTCTCCAGATTTAAAACTCTGGGCAGCTCTCACTCATTGAGCTGTCTTTCTTGTTGCGTCCCTGCTTCTTCTGGCGGCCCCACACCTACCAACACTCTTTAGGCTCCTCCTGCTTGTATACCTCCACAGTGCAACCTGGCTCATTTGATCTCCTCTCTGCCAATGCAGCACTCCTGCCTCAAAATCTCCCACCCTTCTTCCGTCCACTTCGTATCTCCTCCCTCTGCACTCTCTCCACCCTCTGATGTTTTTGGCTGTTTACTAATACCAACTGCTTCCTCTCCCCCCCACCGACTCGATCGAGGTTCTTGAATGGAATGCTAAAAGCCTTCGTGCCAGGAATGCTGAACTATTACACTTTATCCCGTCTCATCCTGTGGATCTTATCTGTATCCAGGAAACCAACCTTGACTCATCTTTTTCTTTCTGGATCCCTGGATTCACTGCTCCGCGATCCGATCGCATTCACTCCCGGTCTGGCATTCTTTTTCCCCATGACCACCGCACGCTAGCGACGGCGTCATCATTTTCATGAGGTAGGGCTTATCCTTCTCTAAACTTTCTACCTCGTCTCTTTCTTCGTTCTTCGCTTTACCCGTACTCTGATTATGTCGGGGTCAACATCTCACTAAACAACTCCTCCTCGCTCTCTTTCCTTAATGTTCATGCTCCTCCTATTTGCTCTTCTTCGACAAATAGCACAACCGACTCCTTTTCTCCTTACATTCTTCCCTCCTCCAAAAATCTCTTCATTCTGGGGGACTTCAACTGCCATCATCCCCTCTGGGACTCAAAAGGTACTTCTGACCCCCTTGGAAAAAAGTATTCGTTTGGGTCATCTTCTCTGACCTTCTTCTTCTCAATGAGCTTGACATTGCTACTCTTCTCCATTGCTTCTCTAGCAATCGCCTGGCGGTCTCCTGAAGTGGAAGATGCGGTTAGTGAAAAACGCAATGCTTTTGCTGCCGCTCATAGAAGTGATGAAGATCGTCAGGCTTACATCGCTGCCTCCCGACATGCCTCGTCTGTGATAACCACAGCCAAGGCCGGAATATGGTAGGCGACATGCTCTTCTTGCACTCTCGAATCTGTGTATTCTCTCCTTCGTTCTGTCGCTGGCTCTTCTTCCTCCTTACCTTTCTCCTCCCTTAACCTCCCCAACTGTTCCTGTCACAGGGAGTCGGCTTCGGTCTTTGCCGACTACCTGAGATCCCACTTTTCTGTCACCCAGCCAAATCTTGCATAGCAGAACCAGAGGCTACCTGTCAGAGCTTCGTCGAGCGACGTGTCTTGAGGAATCTCATTCCTATTTCTGCTCCTCCTTCTCCTCCGCTGAATTTCTTGCGGCTGCCACAAACCCCTCCTCGTCTACTGCCACTGGCCCAGACAAAGTCGCCTATCCCATGCTAAAGCACTTTTTTCCATTTGGCATGGATTTTTTCCTACACATTTTCAATCTTTCCTGGTCTTTGCATTCCTTTTTTTTCCATTTGGAAGACACGTTCTATTATTCTCATCCATAAGATGGGAAAGCCTCTCGACTCTTCTGCTTCCCGCCTATCTCTCTCACCTCACCGCATCATTCTATCGCTCTTTACTCTTCTTTCTGGAGTCTTAACTCCATTTTCTCTTCCCGCCAGGCCGGTTTCCGCCCTGGACGGTCTACCTCGATCATATTTTTTTTCTCAGTCCATCTCGGATTGGTGTAACCCAAGCTGGGCTTTCGGACGATTCTTGCAACTGTGGACTTCTGCACAGCTTTTGACTCTGTCTGACACCCCGCTCTTTTTCACAAACTTATCTCTGCTGGCCTCCCTCCTTACTTTGCTCTTGGACTCAATCTTTCCTTTCTAATAGGCAAGCTTGCGTGGTTTTTCAAAATCACAAAAGTCGCTCCTTTCGAGTCCGTGGAGGTATTGTGCATGGATTCGTTCTTGGCCCTGTACTTTTCTCTTTTTTCATCAACAAACGTTCTGCATCTCTGCCTTCTTCTGTCAAATGTTCTCTTTATGCTGACGACCTGGCCATTTGATCCTCCTCCCCAACAGTCCCTACTGCGGTGGAGGCTACGCAAGGAGCTCTGGTTCGACTCGAGCGCTGGTTTGAGTATAGGTGACCTCTTTCTTTTCAGTGGATCCCCACCAAGCAAACCTTCAGCCTTATCTCCTATTTTTCAATTCTCCCTTCCGTTTCAATCACACTCCAACTTTCCTTGGGATCACCTTTGACCGCACTCTTTCCTTTTCTAAACATGTATCTTCGCTGAAGGCCAAGTTCTTCCCTCGTTTCAAGGCCTTACGCTGTATCTCTGTTTCCACATGGGGCCTCTTTAAGGAATTTCTCTCTCTTCTGTATAAAGCTTTTCTTCGCGCCCTTCTTACTTATGCTTCACCCGGATGGTTTCCTTTTCTTAGCGTCACCAACTTAACCAAATTCTAACGCTTTCACCGAGCGGCTAGTCGCGCCATCTCCGGCTGCCTCTCGTCCTCCCCTATTCCTCTTCTTCTCTCTGAGGCGTCTCTATCTCCCCTACGAGCCACCCTGACTCGTTTCGCCCTGTCATCTTATGAGCAGGCCCTTTGTCTCCCAACCTCTTTTCCCATTTTAATGCTGGGAAGACTTGGAGTGAAACCAAGACTCTGCAGATCTTTCTGAAGTTTTTGCCTCCACTCACTCGCTCATGCTTTCTCCTAGGGAGGTTCTCTTTGCATGCTCTTCCTCTCCTCCTTGAAATTTTCCTTTCTTCACTGGTGTGGAGTCCACCCTTTCCTTTCCATGCTGCCGTTCCGATCTCTCCTCTCTCACCAAGGCGCGGCTCTCGCTCAACTTGTCTATGTCCCACCTTATGATCTGGTGATCTGGACAGATGGCTCTGTTCCTTTCCTTCGGCAAAGGCGACTCTATAACGTCCTTGTCAACTGCTCACTTTGTTGCACTGAGGCCACCCTTTCCTTTTCGGCAGGCCCATAATGTTAAAGTTTTTCTGCTAAAGCCTACGCCATTCTGCAAGCTCTCTGCTGGTCTCGGCAGCACCAATATGTCTTTCACTTCTCTTCTCTGACTCTCGCTCTGTCCTCTTTTCCGACTTTCCGTTTACCTCAATCTCTCTGGCAGATCTGGCGAGAGCTGTCCTCTCTTTCCTTCTGTACTATCAGGCTACAATGGGCTCCCGGACACTCATTGCTCCCGGGGAACGACGCGGCTAATGAGTTGGCAAGACGGGGAGTGCCACTCGTGCCTTCTGCAATCCCTTATAGCCCTTCTCCTCTTATCTCTTGTATCCACTCTTGCCTTTTTTCAGACTGGAGGCGTACTGTCTCATCTAAATTTTTTGACACACAGGTTCTCTCGGTTTCCATCGAGGAACTTGTGCTCCCTCGTCACGCTCGCGGTGTTTTCTCTCGTCTCCGTTGCAACGGACACAGCCTACTGTTAAGCTCTTATCTCACTAGGATTGCCAGAATCGAGAATCCTTCATGCAGCACCTGCAGATATCCGTCCCAGGATACCTCTTATCTCATTCTACAATGTCCATCTACAGACTTTTTGCGCCGCTCGCTCTTTGGCGACTCTCTGTCTCTCTATGACCTCTGGTCAAGGTCCTCAAGAGTTGCCCGGCTTCTGAAGCTCCATGTTCTTCAGCCATCCCCCACCCCTCGAAAGGGTCGGGTGACAATAGCAACACAAAAATGGCAATTGAAGGACAATGCTAAGCATCAACAGCAACTAATAACGGCGATATAATAAAAGTGCCAACTGATCATGCGTTCAACCTTCATGACTGAAATGCTGTCTTCAAAGGCGCATAACAATGATTTTTTTTCTCGGCATTATTCTAGTAGTTGGTAGTTTTTCAGTTTTTATCCAGTGTTGTCCCTTTAGCAGAGATGGCCGAATTCATCCCATTTCTTCTGCAATTGCTTGCACTCCACCTCTTCACTTGTCTCGATTCATGGCATCCTCCTTCTTCAAACCAATCTTCTCTATCTCCTCTTCCACTTGCTTCCTCCAGGTATTTTTCTGTCGTCCTCGCTTTCTTTTGCCACTCACTTCAAGATCCAGGGCAACTCTCAAAACACTATCGTCATCCCTCCTCAGCACATGTCCATATTATCTAACTCCATTCGCTGTTGCTAACCGGTCTATAGTTTCCCTCAACCCCAACATGTCCATTTGTTCTTCAGCCGTCTTACTGTCAACGACTTTCTGACTGGACATGGCTCTCACCATAGTTCTCTCCGTTCTCCTTAAAATTGCTTTTCAATTCTCTTTAAACTCCATGCCACACTTCCATACAGTATTGCTGATCTTACGCAACAACGATAAACTTTACCTTTCATCCTCAAAGGAAACCCATTTCCAAGCAATAACTCTCTACATTCCCTGAATCTTAACAGTAAGTTAATTGAAAAACCCCGAATCATTTACAAGATTTGAATTTAGAAATTTAGAGGCAAATTTAGATGCAATTTAGGGTCTTACCTTACTTTTCAAGTGCCACTGTCGCTACCTTGCGAGTTTGGAAAACAAAAACGCAATGCATAACAGAATATGACTCTACTGTACAAGAGTGACTCATAGGAATAATAAAAGCTAGAACCATAAATTTAAGCTCGTGTTTAAAAAATTTACCCTAGATTTAGCTATGAAAAATTTAAACAATATACCTTTCCATCAATATATTCAATAATTTTGATGTTTGGTTTTCCTTCTACCGAATAGCGACTGTGTCCATGATGCTGCCATGAGCTAGTTTTTCCGCAATTAAAGATTCCATTGTACAGGTTTCTAAAACACAAAAGTCCAATTATTATTACTTCTCGCCGGAAAACGACAATGCAGGTCATTGTATTACAACATCCACAGTGGCATTACTCGTGGTATAAAGGTAAAGTACCGATGCCAGAATACAAAAAAGTTCCTATATATAGCTGCTTTTTTGTTCGATTTTACGTTCTTCTTCCCGCTTTGCTACAGTCTTAGACGTGCTGATTCAGTGTAAGTCAACCACTACACACTCGTTTTCGAATCACGAGTTTTTGCTAAACTGTCTTTTATAATGTTTTCGAGAAATTTATGAACTACAAAAGAATAGAATGCACTTAAAAATCCGTGATAATTCGACTTAAAATTTTTAACTCTAACCCAGATGAGAGCATTTTCTTTTTTTCTTCTCTCCTTTTTTGCTCTTGTTCTTGTTTGGCAGCTTCAATTTTTCTAAAAAATATTTTTACTGAAATACATTTCTACGAGTACACCTGGAAAATAATACAAACACAGTCAAACTTCAGAAGAGTACGACACTGTATACATCTCTAATATCAAATACAAAAATCATTTTAACCTAACCCAAGTACTATGTAACACTGACAATTTAACACAAATGCTAACCAAGAGTACGGAGATTCGATTCTGTGATGGATTATTGAATTTAGTTAGCAAAGTTTTTCAAATATAGGGTGAGCATAAAGTCTTAACTTGATCATAAACTTCTACAGCACTTACGGGAAACAAGTAAAAAAGTTTTTGGCATACTACTAGTAACATGACAAGAGCTTTTTGTTAACAGGCATTTTTCGGTATTCAGGAATTGTATTGAACATGTTTTTAACTTACGACAAATATGCCATGAATATCATTGTGATAAGAATATGGCGTCAATGAAAGAAAAAGCGCATAGAGTTTAATGGTTTCACGAAAGCAAGATCAGCAATTACCATTCGTCGCAATTTTAGAAAAGACTATCGGTCAAACCCAACTAACTTCAGATGTTCAGCTATTCTCTGCTCCTCTTCTATCGCTCTTTCTATTTTCTTTTTTTTCTCTATAGCTTTTCCAGCTTTTTCCGCAAGAGTTTCGTCATTTGCCGACTAAAAACAATCACAAGAATGACTCCATCTTTATGTAAAATTACAACGCGGTTTTTGGAGATAGCGCAGCACACATGTAAGACTGTAGCAGCCCTATAAAATTATGGTTTGCATTAAGTGTAATTTAGCAAACAAAACACAACTTTTAAGACCCAATCCTCTTTTGCCGTCACAGCCACAAATCGATTACTTTTGCAATATTAGAGATCAGTGATCTCTGTATAATTGCTTTGATAGGCGTACATTGTCAAAGGCGCATTGATGTCTCGAGGGAAGATGAAGTAACGGCTGCTTTCGGTCAGCTGAATGATGCATTGCGAAACGCAATGGATGTAATACAAGTAATAAGTAGTCAAGGTCTTCAATCAACATTTCAAAAACTGTCTTTATTCTCAGATGTTTTAAAAGTTCAGAACAAAAATGTCAAGTTCATAAGGATAAGACGCAATGGCGTATCTTAGGACACTTTGATAAAGATAAAAAATCAAACCGGCAGATAAAAAACCAGGCCAGAACCTGTCATAAATTGATTATAACTAAACTGCAAAAAACATACTGTCAACAGTTAAAACAAACATTCTTACCGAGCTTGACGACATAACTTCAGCTTTGTTTTCTTTGCCTATTAACAATATTGAATGTTATGCTATGGTAAATAACCGCCTATTCAAACAAGAGAACAACCGATAAAAAGTAAATGTAGTCAGTTTTAAGCGCGCGGTTATAAAATTTAAAAGCCCACAAATAAGTCAAAATTGTGTCAAAGACCCATGTTTCATCGCGTTAGAACAGTAAAGATGCTCGACAGCCTGTGGTAAGAAGTGACTTTGGAGCACCCATTAAAGGCAGTCCGCCTTGCTGATGAGATTAATAGTATGCAAAGCAAAATTATGGCTGGTTTAAAATGGACTGCCGCTTTCCCCAAGCCTGATCTTGATTAGGTTTGAGGAGTGAGCCTCGATATCCGTTTAAAGCCTGTTTTGATACCAATGAAAAATAGGGGTTAACAACAAATGCGTCTTTCTCACATGATATGGTACCACTCCAACCGGAAGCATATAGAATTACAGTCATTAGTGCAGTCGGCTACTACGCTTTAGGCATCGAGACTCCTACAGCGCTGAACGCATCTTTGCATGTACCTCAAGATTTAAAGGCTCAAAGGTTTTAATGAAAGCTGGATGAAACGGAGGCTGGTGGCAGAAACCGAATACCCGGGGCGGTCATTTTGTTGCACTTCTTAGAGGGGCAATAAAACGTTACTTTTCTTTTTAAAAGTCAAGCACAGCGCAACTTTCAATAAGTAAATTTTTGAGTAATTAAAGCGCAGCGCAACTTTCGCTAGCAGATATTTTATAGATTGAAGCGCAACGCAGCATTCGCAAGCAATTTGATGGATCGAAGCGCAACGCAGCATCCGCAAGCAGACTATTTGATAGATATAGAAGTGCAACGTTACTTCCGCAAGCAGATTATTTTAGTAACTAAATCGCAGAGTAACATGCGCAATTGCGCTTTTTTTTTCTGGTAAAGCGCAACGCAACTGTTTGGTGAGCGAAAGAATTCAAGAGCATGTCAGTGTCCTCATCAGCAACCGCAATCTTTAGAAAGCAAAAATCCAAAGCTAGTGAAGACAGCACGACCTCAAGAATCTTATCGCAACACGGCAACAACTGAAATTCTATTATTCTTTAAAAATATCCCCTGCTTAAATACAAATGACAGTTTATAGCTACTGCAAGAAGACATAGGACCTGCTTCTTCGTTTTAACAATGGCTTGATCTACTGCCATCAACAAAAGTTTTTTCCAAATATGAAGATACTAATACATTGCGTAATTATAACTATACTATTAAACTATACTATTAACTTTTTAATAGTTCATTGTGTTGGTGTTTTTATATCATGATGTACTTTATCAAAACCAAGCTTACGCATGGTGATCGCATTGCTGAGAAGACACCTGGATGCGCTTAAAATTTTCATGATGGTGAATTTTACTCTTCCTTTGCATTCACATAGAAATTTTATTGGCACCTTTACCTGATTTCATCCAAAAACACTAGCATTGTCTTCCTTACGTTCACTCCAGACGTATTTTGAGTTTTATTTTAAATAAGCTACCTTCATCATTATTCTACTCCACGATGACTCACTTTGAACACTGCCTAATATGTGTTTTTTCTGACAAAAATCTGCTCAAAAAACGTTTTGCCATGACACCATTGCATTGCTAGTGGCTCATTGTCTATATGTTGTAATAAAACTTTAATAATTAGCTACGGCGAGATGTTTCGTGTACTTGAAAATTAATGATAGAACCAAAGTCATTTGCAGTAACTGATTTTTGGTATTACTTCTTTCATCATTACAAAACTTTCAAAAATTTTGTAAGATTATCAGAAAAGGATTCTAGGACAAATACCCCCGGACAAATACCCACCGGACAAATACCCACCGGACATATACCCACCGGACAATTACCCCCCTTGCAAAATACCCCCTGGACATACACCCACCACAAGATGAAATGTGAGGAAAAACCCAAACCCTAACCCTAACCCTAATTCTAACCCTAATCCTAACCCTAACCCTAACCCTAATCCTAACCCTAACCCTAACCCTAACCTTAACCCTAACCCTAACCCTAACCCTAACCCTTAAACAAAACAAAAAAAACTGGTGGGTATATGTCCAGGGGGTATTTTGCAAGGGGGGTAATTGTCCGGTGGGTATTTGTCCGGGGGTATATGTCCGGTGGGTATTTGTCCGGTGGGTATTTGTCCTGATACCTCAGAAAAGACCTCTGGTATTAAAATTTCAGACCCAATCGGGACGCCCGATCCAATGAGGCTGATCACAGAAAGTTAGCATTGCTTCCTAAGATCACCTCAACCAATGTTTGACGAAGTGGTTCTATTTGAACTTGGCCTCCTTTGATTTTATCACTTCTCTAATAAACAGTTATTATCATTATATTATTCAAGGATGGTCAGCAGTTTTAGTTTCGAATAAAAAAGGAAATAAAAAGATAGGTTACTTGTAAGCTGCGCTTTTCAAAATTAAAAACAGATTGAAGCAAAACGCAAATAAGCGCAAGTGGCATTTTCTCATTTGAAGTGCGCATCGCAATGAAGTGCCAAAGTAAACTGTTCATCCAAAGCGCAGCGCAACATGCGCAAGGTTCGCAATTGCGCTGTTAATTGCGGACTGCCCAACTCTGCAGAATACCATGTGACAAATGAACAATCAGTACTGTTAACCACGTACAGTAGTAACAGGTACCTTCATAAGCCAGCAACCAACGCAGGCATGCGGTCTGTTGCAGGAGACGACGCATTTACATAGATCGAATAATACTACGCACTGCGATGTAGTGGTAACTACAAAGCAGAAGCTCACCATTACGAATAAATGACGTGAAACGCATTTCCATTGTTTTGCGAGAGCTGTTCGCGTAGCAACATTATCATCATCAGCGGTGCAAAAGTGGCCAAAAAGAAAACAGCCTAACTCGGAAATTGAAGGTGATGTTCAAAACTATTGAAGCTCGTCGAACATAATAAATATCAAATACCAGAATGTTTTTAAGGGAATCTTAAAAGTTGGATCATGAGCTAATATGTACCTGAATTGAAATCTTCTAACTTTGACGTTGTTAAATTGTTTCCATTTACAATAGATTGTTCGGCTTGGCTGAAAAACACAACAGTAATGGCCTTTATTTGGTCATCAAGGGCGAGGTCAGGAAGAAATGGATTGCTTCTTTAAGTAGTTGTTATGCTGGGTTGAATATGAATCGGCAATCTAAACCCTCACGCACATGTGATATCCTTGTAATAAAATATCTTTGTCTTTTCCAGTCTAGTCTGCCACGTAATAGCGAATGCATAGGCCGAAATAGGTCACTTTTACAGTTTTTTGACATTATAATTGATTGACTTCGTTGCAAATGCATTGCTTCTTTCGGCAATTGAAGCAGCAATTAAACGTTGTCATGCTGCAACAATATATTGGCACCTGGTAACACTTTAGATTAGGGGTGTGCAATCTTCTTTGCAGGCGGACTAATTCCAAAGTAGTTAAAAACTCTATGGGCCTGTGATAGTAAGTAATTCAAGTTGTCTGTACATACAAATAAGGTTCAAAGCGCTAGCTGGTAGCATTTTTCACCTAAAGATTTTAATCTTTAGAAAGACCATTTTCATTGGATCGGTTTTTCCGAAATCAAATCGATAGGTTTGACATCCACTCTGCATCACAAAACCCTTTCGTGGGCCACAGAATACACCCAGCAGACCGCAGATTGCACAACCTGCTGTAAAGACCACGGTATATTAGCCAGTTTAATCAAATTTAAAAACAGCAGACAGGACTTATAAGCAAATGACAATATTTTTCGACAAATTTATTGCTTCACTTGAAGTTTTGGCTCTACCACTTACCAGGGACCGTCATCAAAAAACGACGTAATTGAAATATATAGAAAAAAAAATGTGCTTCGTAGATCATCTTGTAGATGTTCTATTGTTTCTTAATGCTTGCAGATTATCAAGAGGACCAAATTATCGAGTTAAATTATAAATGGTCAACTAGCTATTGTAATTTGCATATTGCATATATTTTTCAGAACTGCTATAAGCAATACATCATAACATTTCGTTAAGAATAATACTTTGTCTAATGAAAAAATACAAATGCAGTATTAGAAGTTTGAGCTTTACATGCCAACTGTCTGCTAATACAATGATGGGAAATACTTCGCACATTCACGGTTTTGTAAAGCCCATACTTCAATTAAAGAGGGATAATAAAGATTTAAAGTAAGAGGACAAACGCCGTAATGACAAAAGTAATAAAACAATAACATGAAATTTAACACCAATAAACACAGGTGACAGCTGTTTTCAAAACACGCGCTTTTGAAGTATATATTAGCCAATAACTCGGATTGTTTGTAATAGTCGGACTCTGTAACCTTTAGCAGTAACGAGGCACGTTACAAAGGTATACACAAATAGAGTACTCAGAAAAACACCTAGGTTTGCATTAACGGGAATTTTCGTCGACAGTCTTTAAAGAGATTAAAGGGAATCAACAGTTGCGCTACACTGCATCATCAATAATTGCTGATAACTTTCAATATGCATGTAGAATGCCCAACTGTTTTTTGTACATGGCGTGACAATCAAAATAACCCAGCAAAATAATTTAAGATCACTTTAGTTTTACTTGTGACGACAACTGATCAGGATGTGAATTGTGAAAGCACGCGTAAGGAAACGACGTTACAGATCGCACTGGGCTGAAAGCTGCCTTACTCAGTTAAATGTCAACTAACCCGGTTTTGCAAAAATTCCGCATCGTTTCGCTTTTGTTTCGAGATAAATTCGACATTACCAAATCAAGATCAGTAGGCCGATGTGACGAGGAGTTATCAACTAGGTTTTCCTGCAATTATTAAGTTATTAGTTAATAGGCAGAAGTCAAAAAAGCAGAAATTTAGACAACATATTTGATCTGTTTCTAACCAAACCGCCAACACAAATGTGAGAGACATAAAAAAATTGGTGGTTTAAACTGTGCTGCTAACGTCATATGCTGTCGAAACTAAAACAAAAAGTTTACAGCCAATCCCATAGTATATTATTTGGTTTTTCCTTTTTGTTTAATCAAATCTTGAATTTCGGAAATTTTGGAAAAAGTATGTTTTCGAAAATTTAACCTTATGTCACTATACACCACCGAGCGAATATTCAACCACTAAGCTCAACTAATAAAAAGAATATTAACATCACAAATACCAATTAAAATCAACACCAAAAATGCTAACATTGTTTGGTTTAAACTTTGAAGAAAACGCTGTTTCTTTCGTTGATGAAAAGTGAGTTGGAAGAACTGGTGAAGGCTTCACAAATCTTGATCCCGAGAACCGCTGCTGAGTTGCTGCGAAAAAGCATCGGCGTCAAAATCACTTTTCAAAAATTTGAAGACTGAATACTTTCAGTTCACAGAAACAACCGACTGCAAAACGTCGCTTTTTCTGTCTTCCCATAGCTTTATTTAGGTTTTTTTTCCTCCAACGGTGCTTTGCCTTTTCTTGTGACTAATTTCTCAGCACTTCTCACCTCTACGTCTTCAACGTCATAATTCTGACACTTCCACTCCTCAATCACAGCATATGCGACCCAGCTGTATCATGTTGTTTCAAATTCAAGTATAGTCTGAAACATATCTTTTAAGCTGTTGATAAAACCATCTCGCTTCTAGCGCATCAGTCAAAATGCCATATTTTGCCTTTCCTCGTCGACGTCGAAGACGTCTGTTTTCTATTCAGCTTACATTTTCTCACTATCGGTACAACTTTGTAACAACTCTCTTGCAATAGACTAACATGACTTCAAAAAGTAATGGCACAATTACTATGTTAAATATAATGTAAATTTTTGCAAATCGCAACGTACAACTTAAACACTTTCAGGTAGACTCATCCTACCCTTCACCAAAAATTCGAGTTTTAAAAATGCCTTTCTTGGTAGTGTTAACCACTGCTTCTCAATCTTTTTCCGCTCGCGGCTTACTATTGAGGAACCATGAGTCCCAAAAATAAACACAAAAGGTGATTAATCGAAATTGAAAGGCAAGGGAACAAAAGAAATTTGACCCCTCTAGCAATTTTGTCTGATTTTAAAAAACCTTTTAGATAAATACCGCAAAACTGCAACGTTTTGTAATACTTCGCGACCGACCGGTTGAGAGGCACTGCTGTATACCTTTTTTCCGATTCTCTGATTCAATTTCAGCAGCATAAACACCATCAGTTACACGTAAAGCTTACTTTTTTTCGACTTCTTATATCGCCTGATGCTGAGCGAGAGACTCCCGGTAATCACACTGTCAACGATCAGTTGTACAATGTCATCTTGACTGAGCGATGGAGATAGCCGAACTCCATTGATGGAAAGGATCTCATCTCCAACATAAAGATCGCAGGATTCAGCCGCTCCTCCTGTTTAGAAAAACAAGACTAAAAAAGGTGGTGGAGAACTGGCGGAAAGCAATCTTTGTAGCAAAAATGAAGACTAAAATTGAAAACTCTGGTTTGAATTTGCAATAAAATTCCTCAAATTGTCATTCTGTTTGTTTGTTGTTGGTCTCACCTAAGTCATTCCTTTATAATTTGGAAAAAAAAGTAACACATATATCATATGTAATGAATTTCTTTAAGTGTTTTTCCACAGCATTGATTATCATGAAAAAACCTTTCACACAACATTTGATCTTTTTAACTTGTGTAGCACCTAAGATGATGCTGGGTTGAAATTTCAGACATAAGTTCGCGATTGTAGTGCAAGTACATATTATGATAAGGTTATTTTTTTGTTCTTCAAAGAGTTGCAGTCATAAGTTGATGGTGAAAATTGGTAGAAATATATTTTCAAACTGCAGAAAACGATTTTGAAGGTAAATTTTTCAATCTGTTTTACAAAAAGTCAAAATAAAAAAAAATTTTTGTTCGAGCAAAAAAGGGGCTGTAACTGCACGCAAGATGAAAAAATAAATCTACCAGGAAAGTATTTTTGCAGATCTTGCACTTCCAAACAATTGAAAAAAATACTTTCATGCCAATCAAGTTTAGTCTATTCTATCGCATAAGTTTTATGCACTGTTCTGTTGCTTTTAGACTCGGCCCTCGTCTATCAGTAACTCGTTAATCCGGATTTTAGTTTATCCGCACAGTAGCCGTCAAATGTCAGTCACCAATCTCTATAGTTCGCCATACTATATCCCCGCCTCCAGTCCCAGCCTTCGACCGAGAAAATCATGTTTTCTTGGTCCTGTAAATAGTGCAAATACATTGTACATATTGTTAAGGTAAGCAAACTATGGTTCTGTTGTCTTTTATATTTATCAAGAAAGATAATTATTTGCACAAGATATAAGCATTTGTATTGTTAGGACTTCTTCCTTATCCAGACCAGTTCCCACACCATTCAGTCAGGTAAAACGAAGCTAAGTGTACTGCTATCAAGAAAGAAAAGCTGCACTTATTGAACGACAACAGGATTTTGCTAGCGTTTTGATCTTATATTTACCCATCACCAAATTTAGGCTTAAAAAGGAACCGACAAAATTGTGTGATCAACAAATGCAGTTTGTGTGATAATTGACCTGAACTCATGCATTCCAATCATATTATTAGTAAAAGACACGCTGCGTTTTAAACGATGAGATGAAAAAATATTTTAATATTGGAATTTTCATTAAGAAATAAGAAACAAACACGGTTTAGATATTGCGTTTGATGTCAATAATACTGGGTGTTTACTGCTCATTTTGGAAGATAGCAAAGCACAAAAATATGACGTTTAGTAAAAAATGAAGAAGCTATAAAATAGTAAGGGCTTGCTAACAGTTGTAGACAGAGTTTTATGCACGATAGATTGTGAACCACTTATTTCCATTTGCTTTCTAAAGCCTAGCCATCATTAGATTCGATCAGCTGTCTGCAGCGGAGCATCAACTTATCTTTTATCCTAAACATATTCAAGTGTCAGATTTCTTCTCTTCATGTAATCTTTCATTGCCTCATCCCAATTTTTCTTTGCTCTGCTACCTCTCACACTTTCCACAATTGTCTTTTTTGACACTTACTTTGTCCAACTTTCTGCATTCATTTGTTTAAGGGGGAATATGGGGTTCGTTTTATCATTTTTCGAAAATTTTGGCCATAATATTTTTTTAACAAAAATTGTATCTTTAATCCTTCATCTTTAAGATTGTTGCCATGAAAAGTCGCATTTCAACGTGAAACATTGCTAAAAAATGAATAATTCTTCAGGTTAGAAGTGTAAATCGGTGTATGTACACTTTTAGATGGATTTTCTCAAAATCGCGATTTTATGATGACTATAAACTTTCTGGCATTTGTAATTCTGAATTCGTACGGTCAATCTTTATGAAATTTCGCATAGAGCTAGCTAATAGACTTATGAATGCAATGACGAAGTGAAAATGGGCTAACTATCGTACTTTTTTTGCTATAAATATTTTTGTTGGAAAATATGTGAAAATTTCACTGAAAAAAATGGTATTTTTGACAAACCCCAGTATATTATGACAGCTTAAATTTATGTACAAGTTGCTACGTGATTGCGTAGAGTAGTGTTCGACGATCAAGCTGCACCAAAACCCTTCAATTCCATCGTGCAGGGGCCGAGATATGCATGCCAAAGTTTCCTCGTCTGTTGCCATGGCAAAGGAAACATCTTGGTTACCATGGCAACAAAGAAAAAAGAAAAAAATTGTTACAGATTTATTTTTGCGCGAGTATTCAGCCTGTCACATAACATCGATCTTAGCATGCTAAACGCGTCTCTTTTGCAAATTCCCCATAATCCCCCTTAAGAAGCCAAACCATCTTAGACGGTGTCCACTAAGATGTTCAGCAATATTCTCAACATCTGTCCATTCTCTTGAAAGGCAGTTTGCGATTTTGTCCAGAAATATCTGGTCACTCATCATCTAAATCATCCTCATTTCCGTCGACTAAATTTGCCTGACATCCGCAGTTTTCGTTGCCGAATACCCATCCTCATAATACGTCACGCTTCCCACGTATTCCTGATATAATTTGCCTTTGCGTCTGCGAGAAAGCATACTGCCACAAGTGTATCACGCAATTTCTTACAATTTTCTCCATGCTGCAAATATCCTAGTCGTCTCAGCCTTGCTATTGGTGTCATGTTTTCCAAACAACTTCCCAAGCATTTTGTAAGTAGTGTAACAACCTACAAAATTTTAAATGCTTTAAATCAGGAGTGTGCTAAATTTTTTGCTTTTGCGGGCGGGCCAATTTCAGACTTCTTGAATATTTAGTGGGCATATCAAAATTTGTAAGCCATGTAGTTTCTATGCCCAATTAAGCTTCAAAACGGTAGCTGGTGGCAGTGCTCACCCAAAGTGATGGTGAAGACCTTTTTTTCGGAAATCAATACCTGCAAAGCAACATTTATATCAAATTTTTTTAATTCTAAGTGTGTAGACAAATTTTGTTACGGAGATCGGTTTTTCCAAGATATAAGTAAAAGGTGTGCCATCCAAGGCCACAAAATTTAACTTCGCCGGTTGCACACCCCTGCTTTAAACAATACGTTATTAATCGGAAGGAATAATAAAAGCAGCCAAACATTGCTAACCACTTGTGTAATGAATAATAAACTTTTTAGAAAGTGTACTAAAACATGAAATGCCGCAGAAAAAATTCCAGGCGGATTTAGCATAAAAATGCAAATCAGCGATAGGGCTAGGTTAAGGGTGAAAGTTAGTTAGTTATAGTTGAAATTAGGGTTAGAGTTAGTCCACGAAATTTACTGTTTTGGTAATGGTAAGGATATCAGTTGCACTTCACTGACTAATTTATGTTTTCAAGATTTTTTCTACTTTTTCTCATTCAAAATTTTTTTCAGCTGTTACTTTTAGTGAAGTCCCTTTACGCAAAACAGATTGTTTTGATATCCAACACACATCAAATCGTTCAGGCCATTCAAAGCTTGCTGCTGGCCCATGGGGATGGTAAGATGTGAGCAATTCTGTGCGTTCTTATCGAGAAACAATCCTAGCTACCAGATATTATTAAGAGTGCAAAGCAATATAATCCATAACGTCCCATTGCTGTAAGTGGACTGATACAGCAAAAAAAAATTCCAGAGTAGGTTTTATAATTACTGATTATTTCATAGCCCAAGGTGTCGCAACATAGAGTTGAAAGTGGTGGTACTGCCTTATACCTTTTTTATTGGATCCTGTTGAAAACCGTTCTGGCATTGTCCCAATTATATTGCATTGCAAGTCCTCCTGAGATAGCATTGTTGTTGATCCAATCAATTCTACAAACTAAAATAGGAGAAAAACTGAGTCAGCCAAAGCAGTGTTTGGAAGATTATGCAAGCAACAATGGTGGCATTAATTAACCTTTATTGCACATAAACAAATTCAAAATGACCCTAATCAAATGGTTTTCAACAGAATCCACTAAAAAATGCAGAAGACAGTTAGTACCACAATTTCAAACCTTTGAGCTACAAAGCCATGAGCTAGAAAAATACTGGAAATTATGAAACCTATATTGGAATTTATTCTTTTCAAAATCAGCCCATTATATGCCAATGGAACGTTATAATTACATTGTCGTAGTTAACGATAATTTCTGGTGAGCAGGATAGGTTTTCAAGAAGAACGCACAGGATCTCAATATCTTCGCATCCCCTTTAGCCAGCAATAAGCTCCGAATGGCCTGAGCATTATGATGTGTGTTGGATACCAAAATAATCTGTTTTGTAAAGTGACTTGATAGAAAACACTGCTGGACAAAACAATTGTAAGTAAGAGTAGAAAAAGATCGGAAAAACATAAATTAGTCAGTGAAGTGCGATGCTTTCCACTTGTCTACAACTTTTCGCTGTAAGATATTCAATTTTGTCCGCCCATTTTTTGAGCACAAAAGTGAGTTTAGGATAAAATGCAAAAAAAGATGATCAAAACTGTAAGCAAAATTCTTTAGATGTTTGATATATGCAGCTTGTCTTTATGATTACAGAAATAAGTTACTTGCCATGTGCAGTGTGCCAAGTGCTCCCATTGCTCGCAGCAGGGAATACAAGGTAAATTGAAAAACGTTTTCTTTGTGCTACTTTGCTAAGGTTCTACTAATAGAAAAAGTTTTTGTAATTACAAATCTAGCTTGTATCAGTAGTCTTTAGAGATTTGAACAATCGTTACTCTTAAGTAATAATTCCAAATGAATACTTTTAAAAAATAATCGAGACTTTTTGCTGTTACTTGCCATCATTAAGCAGAATGATTACAAGTAGCGGAAAAAAAGAAACGATTGCTTTCGAAGCTTAGAAGTTGTAAAAACACACATACAGCGTCGATTGACAGCTACCCACTTCCACCAATGCCAAATGCGGGTTGTTTCCAAAATAAAAAAAAGCCTTCGCTCCAAATTTGTTAATGAAAATTGCAAGATGGCACATATTGTCATCGAAATTAGAGTGATGACCCCCATTTTTTTAGAGACAACCCGCATTTTGATAATGATGCCAACTTTAGACCCTGCCATCTAGTGGGTTGACCTATCCTCGCTTATCTCGTCAGTTAATAACCATTAATTTTACGAAACGAATCTTTTACTTTTAGTTATTCGTCACTTATTACTGAATAATTACTATTTACACATCCCTAATATTCTTCTCGTGAAGTAGTTACCTGGAAGAGATCTTACAGACTGAAACAGGCCTGTCGGCAACTGTCATAAGTTATTTGGTGGTGCGATTATTTCACGCCTTGGTGTAAACTCCTGCTGTAATGATATTTGTGACACCAAGTTTTTTGGCTGCACCATCATATCTCGATCCCGGAATAGAGCAAAAGGGGCTACAACTTAGTGGCAGATCCAGGGAAGTGTGGAGGACGCATTTCTACTTTTAGCCTAGTTTTGGTTTCGTAAACTGAAATGTAATTGCCTCGAAAAACAGCTTTGGTCAAAAAATTGGACTTCAAAGAGATGATCTCCAAAAAAAAAGGTTTTCACTCTTCACCTCTAATAATAATGCGTCAATTTAAGACTTCATACCCTCTCCACCAAAAATACTGGGATTCACTAGTGCTACACCCCTTGCATGTAATCATGCGGTTAACCAAATAACCATTTTAGGGACAAAATTTTCCTCCATAGGTACGATTGTATATTTGGTGACGATGATTTCACACAGTAGTGTATATCTATTGACCAATTTGTTTTATCGAGTTCCCCTCGCACTTTGACTTACATAAGCTACACCCATATTGCCGATCTCCCTACTTATGAATTAAGATTTCGTTTACTTACATACAGCGTTTAATTTCACAAACTTTCATGCGTCAGTTTGACTAAGTGCATAAGGGTATAAATTCAAAGTTATGGAAGGACGCTAGAGTGATTAATGTATTTACAGGAATTAAGCTATTAAGTACACTCGACCCTCGTTTATCAGAACCTCGTTCATCCGGATATTGGTTTATCCTTAACAGTGTGATTTGAGTCCAAACGGCCGAAAATTTAATTCAAACACGCGCCTGGCTTATTGCCAGAAATACCCGATAGGTGACCGCAGATGGTTGCAAAGTCAGAACGACGTTCGTAAACACCGTGTTTTGTCCGGTATCAGTGAACAATTTTGTACATTTTTTCAGAACGAATGGATTTCTTAAAATCGCAACTATGCCAATATAAGACTATCGGAGACGTAGCAATAAGCATATGTATACATTGGTGTTATCTAGACTTCTTCATTATCTGGACCGGTTCCTGTACCATTTAGTTTGGAAAAATGATGGTCGAGTGTAACTGGCTGATAAATTTTAACATTTTCGTTACTGCAGGTCTAGATTAAAACACAAAACCTCTGGCTGCGCGTATGTAACTTGCTCCCAGCATAAACGCAACCAGGGTAAGGCGAATTGACCCGGAGACTAGAGTCCAACATTTACAGTTAAGTTTTTACAATAAGTTAGGTTATGTCATAAGTGAATAATCCATCGACCAGTTTTTGGTGGTAATAGGTTAACTTTTTCTAAATCCAGCAAGATTTCATATTAAAACTCATCATTTGTTCAGTTATGCTACTCGCGATAAAAATGTCTCGGGGTAAAAAGTACTCAGGCGCGGATCGTTGACTGTGCGACAAATGTATTCTAACGTCAAGTCCACTTAAAGTTTAGTTATTATAATTTTTATACTCGCCATTGCATTATTAAAAAACAGGTTTAAACCGGTAAGTGCTAAAATATATCATGGTATTTCAACAGTTAGCATATCAATAAAAAGGCTTTACTATTTACGTTTGCTTTGAAAAAGACAGTGGAAAAAATACAGCTGCTCCCTGCTGCTGTTTTTTCTAAAGAGGTATCAAGCATTTCGACGACACCTAGCACTAGGACGAAACAGTAATTTTTTTGAAGAGTACAACAAAAAAGAAAATGTTCAAGAAGCGCTTAAATGCTTAATCACTTTTTACATCGTCGATAAAGCTTACATTGTTAAAAAATTATTATAATCAAAAGCATCTTGTCAATATCTATAGAAAAAGCTTTCAATCACGTTTCTACGGTTAGCAGTTTGTTAGAAAATGGAAATTTTGCAATCAATCGTTAATTATGACGTCATCGGACTTCCCAAAAGAGTGAAATTTTTGAAGTAGGTAAGTTGGCTGGTGGCTTTCTTTTAAGCAAAAAACGCTTTCTCCATAAAAAATAAGCGCAATATTTGAAAAAGTATCTTCAATTTGATACCATTGCATCATGAACCTCTTTATGGAACTCACCCAGGAGTGATGATAACTCGTGCAAGGTTTTATATTTGTACGTCGAGTAGTTTCGGTTTAGTTGGGCTTGAAAAACGATTAAATACTTAATTACTTGTTGAGTAATCAATAAAGCTTGAATCGTTAAAGATATATTTTTGTTGGAAACATCTTGCTAGAAATATCTCCCGAAAAAGCTTTTAACTGCGTTTCTGCGGTTAGGAATTTTCGAGAAAATGAAAACAAAATTTACAATTGTCGCAAATTATGATGTCATCTTAGTTCCTAGGAGGGTGAAACTTTTTAATTTGGTAAGTCGGGTCCTGGCTTTCGTTTGAGCAAGAAAACCACTTTCCTCGGTCAAAAGTGCTTTTTTTGAAAAATCGGCTTTGATTGTAAGGTCACCAACTGCCTTGTGACATATACTACGGGGTGGTGATCAATCATGCCAAAGTTTCGTGCTTGTACGTCTCGTAGTTTCGGAGGAGTTGAAACAAACATACAGACCAACAAACACACATAGAGAATTAAGCCTCATAGCGGGGGTGTTCAACCTGCGGCCGGCAAAGAGGTCGCCGAATGTGGCCCATTACGTACAATTTTGTGACCTAGAAGGATAAACCTGCCAATTTGATCTTCGGAAAACCAATCTTTAAAAAAGTATTTAAACGAAAAATTCAGAAAATTTGGCATAAAAACTATTGACCTCCGAGAAAAAGACGGTTTTCATCACGTGTTTGAGTGGAAACTGTCACCAGCCACTGCTTCCAAACTAATTTGTGCGTAAGACAACAATCCTGATTGGCCTGCAAAATTTTCAAGGTGTTTGCAATTGGCCCACCTACAAAAAAAGGTTGCACATTTCTTCTCTATAGTACAGACGACCCATCTATGAGTATGTTGTCGTTTTTACCAAACCCCTTGCTCGGTATGCACGCATGGCTGAAGACCATGGAGATCACGAAGTCGAAGTATGTTGTTGATGTAATCACCACTCCTCTTCCTCGCCATGGAGGTACGGCACAAACGGCTATTCAGGTTCATGCCGTCAACCTAATTGAAATTAGGATGTGGGAAAGATGGTGGCCCATTTCCAACCAGTCATGAGTGACTGGTAGCCCTACCACCAACAAGGCGGACTGCCACTGGTGGGTACCCAAGAGTCGCCTTTTATGACAAGCTGGGTTAGCAACTTTGCAATTGTAATCCGGTGAAGTACGGGTAGGTCACCTGTCTGCCACATAAAGGTGGAGGCGTCCCGTTAAGTGCCTTGCCCAAGGACAAAACAAGCAAGCTTGCCGGCTTGTTCTCGACAATATTCCTTTTTTATGCTGAGCGCCGAGTAGGGAAGCTGTGAATACCTTTTTTTTAAATCTTTTGGTATGACTCGAATTAGGGAACTAATCCAAAGTCTACCCACTATGAAGCGGACGCTCTAACCACTACGCCATCGCGCCGGTGAGTCGGAGTATCGCAAATATTAACGATATTGGACTTTGAGTTACTATCCTTCGATACTTCAAAGTCGAATCCCTTTATTCAGGTGCAAGTTTTTGCTTATCTTGCATTAGGCTACGTCAGTTGCTTTTGGGAGCAAAGCAGTGAGAATACTCTATTATTAAAACAGGACAGTGTAAAATATACTGCAATCAAAACCAAGTTGATCCACCTTTATAGTAACTACAATTGAACGAGCTCTACTCTAATTAGATTGCAGTCAGAATGCATCGACCATCAAAATAACGCTGTCAAATTACTACAGCGCAATGCCAACACCTTAATTGGTTGTTACTGACAAGTTAGATCAATGAAAAGACGATTTATAAAGAGATAACACTAAAGTGTCACTCCATACCTTCTTTTTCCGACAAACAAAAGCACTACGAAATAAGATTACATTCTTGAATGGGTTTAAAAATATCAGCGAAATGCTCACACACAAGCACGTGAACTAAGGCAATAACGAGCACTTTAGTTCGTAAAATATCTTAATCTTCTGACCTTGGAAAAACTATTATACGTAACACTTGCTTTCAGACCTGCAGTCGAGTTTACATAATCGCTGGCATAGCGTAATCCCACGACACCTTCCGAATCAAAGAAAAATTGTTTATAAGTGCCTTTTCCGCGTAAACCACGAAGCAGAATTTAAGCAAGCAGTGAACTACAACTTCCAATTGCGCGACAGAGCTATACCTTGTTAAGTTGTCGTTAACGACTACCAATCCACATCGTCCATAACTAGCGCTGTAATGTGTAATGGTTGGGGTGTTCCCTCGGCAGTCGGTAGACCGGAGTTGAATTTCTTAGCCGAATTATACAAAAGAATTTACTAACGGTATTCACAGATCTCACGCTTGGCGCTGAACAGCAGGGAGTAGAATATAAAACCGAGTTTAACTAGTCATATTTAAAACGAATGCAACAGGAGTTTACGGCCTAAGCACGTTGTTGGGGCCACAACAACAAATTTCCCATACCAACCTGGACTAACTGTATTGACAACCACTGGTCTGCCGTCATCACCACCTCTCACGGTAAAGCCAAAGCCTTTGTCCAATTTCGGACGCTGCTTAATACTTATAGCTAAATCCTCGAACATCGGGTTGATTTGTGTGGGTCCTGATCGAGGGGAATGCCTGGGTGTAAATGGGGATTCTTTCTTCTGAAAAAGACGTTTTCGATCAGTGATAAAGACCTCAGTGGGCAAAACAATAATTAAACAAAAAAAATATGAAGTTCTGCAACCAGGGCATTAAACAAGAGTAGTCGCGTGGGTGATACCTGTAGGTTCGATTAGCCTCATAGGCTAGTCAGATTACTAACCCGTTTACGCCCATGATTCCCAATTAGGGATCGTTTACATTTTGGTGTTGTTTTCACATCCAGAAATGAAATTGGAGTTGGTTTTTGTGGTAGTTTATAGAAGGACAAAAGATTTATATTGTGTAATAAAAACTTGCTCTAATGTCATTTCCAAATAATTTGTTTGGAATGCGAAACCAAAAAATACGGAAATTTGTCAGTATTGTAAAAATGGGTATTTTAAAATTTTTTCAACACTAATTTGATTCGCAAAAATCGAGATATTTTACAGAATTGTATATATACTCCTCAACGAGATATAGTCAAAACCTTTTAAATTTATTTTCAATACATATAATGATTAGAATTTTAATATCGATCCCCAATTGGAATCGTAAAGCACTGCGATGTAGTTTTTGCAACAACAAAAATAGATGATTTTGCTAAATGCATCAATAACAGCAAATGGATGACACTCTTCCATTGCTATGACTGATCCAGATATTTTTGAGTATTTACTATTTTTGTAGCACAAAACTGAGATGACTTCTTATGACTGATGCAGACATTTATGTGTATTTAATGCTTTTGTAGTACAAAATCTAACCCTAGAAAGAGCGAAATTTTTTTCAAGAGAGACCAAAGGGTGAACTGACTCCTTAGTTTTAAAAAGTACTGATGAAGAACTTATTTGTGTTTTATTAGTATTATCTGCGCAAAAATTAGGAAATAGTTACTTAGAACGAGCCTTTGTCAACTATAGTTATGAAACATATTTTAACTTTTGACTCTGCACTTGTTTTGTTAGCGAATATCAAATTTAGTCAAAGTTACAATTCTCATTGCAATGCTTAGTGCAGTAAGTTAGATAATGCCAGCAATGTGTAAGTTATAAAGCTGTAAAAGTGAACTGTATATATTCGGATATATCGATATCAACCTAAACGAGAAGTGATTTTCTCATCAAACTTGGTGACAGTCTTTGCTCTGCAGAGAGAAGTAGGTGGCAGAAAACGCCACATTTATTACGGTTGAAGTGAATAAACCAAGGAGTTGATGAGGATCTATTGCCTTGTAAACGAACCAAATGTCGGTGGTGCAACTTGAAACAAACAAAACTACAGAGTGCCAACTGTTCGCTTTTAGTTTGTGGGAAATGCTCAGCGCCAGTACGTCACAGTTACTTGCACACTTAAGTCGATTTTGTCGAAGGGGTAAATTGACCCTCTATGGCCGTTTATAGTAAACTGGACCACAACTTCACGTTAAATTTTTTTTTGACAAAGCGATTTTATGGTGTTTTGCATGAAAAAATAAGTCAAAATATATCAACTCCGTTATCTGCAGAAAAATGGTACCATATTTTCATTTGGTACTTTTTTAAAGAAACGTATAACTTAAAAAAATGCAAATATTTTTAGAAAACTTGCTTAAATTACGTGTTTTCTCATTATACCCAATGCACCAAACAAAAAAATTGAGAAAAAAAATTTGGGCGTTAATGGGTTAATGTTGCGTACCAGATTTTAGAGCCCATAATGCGTTATAATTCCAAAACAAAAGACTATGGCAGTGATTGTAAACCGGTGAGCCAAGCACATGCACCGAGTGGGCCACGGTTTCTTATTATAATTGTAGGCAACACTGAAGTTTCTCCTGAAATTGAAAAAAATGCTTGAACTTCTTTTTCTTCGAACTTAGCGGGGCACAGGCGTCTGTTTAGTTTGAAAACAAGCTACAGGCCTAAAAAGGTTGAGAAACACTAGACAAAGCACTATAAAAAAATGACTCTTTTAAAATTTGAAATTTATACGCAGTTTTAAAATTCGTAGTCTTAGTTCAGTCAACTGACTTTTGATGACAAAGTGCAGCGGTTCAATTTCTTCTTAAAACAACGATATTCGGTAATGTACTGCAAAACCTCGGAAAAACCATTTGTGTTGACATACCAGAACAGCATTTCTTTAAATGCTATTTCCATCAGCTCATGAAGACGAATACAGCTTGAAAAAGGTCAATAACAATGAAACCAAAAATCACAATTTCTTTTGTCAGAGCCAATGATAACAAGCGTTGATAACCCCACTAAAAACCAAATCGCATACAAGCGAATTGCCCTGTTTGTTGAATATACTGATCATTTTGTACATGGCAAATAGCTAAAAATCTAATGATGAAATGAGAAAATTACGATAGGCGTAACATATCCATAATCACTTAGTTTTGTATTGATTTTGAATATGCAGTTTTCTTGTTTTTTTTATCATATTTAGAAACTGAATGTGGTACCGGTAACCGTTAGTCTAATGCCCGTGCGTGGATTCTAAACAATCAAAAATTAGGTTTCCCAAATCTATAGACATGTTGCTATTACTCAACTATTGTATTTTACTTGGATAAAATATGAAATTTAAAATGATATTGTTGTGTGCACAAAATGGGATCGGAAACAGCAATCCACGCTTAGAAATCATAAGGTTAAAACGGGTAACTTACAACCGGTTTCAACTAGATGAATTGCATACTTACAAGAGCAGACAGATTTAAAAGGAAAGGGTTGATTGGTTCATTTCCTTTCGCCTTGTCCGTTTGTTCATCTCCTGAACTGATTCGTGGTTTCGAAGGCAAAGTGGACGATTTAACCAAGGAATGTCGTAGAGCTGGTGAATTGCCATATTTGTGGATTGGCTCAAAAGTACTTTGTGAATTTGGTGTCGAATCCTGGCTGAAGTTGTAATTGAGATTCATAATTTTCGGTTTGTGATTGATATTGCTAGTTTCAATTTTATTTTCTTTCCACTTTCGTGGTTCTGACAGCTGCTGAGAGAAGTAAACATTTGTGCCAGTGTCAAGGCGCTTGTTAACGTCATTGCTGCAAGTAACTGCTTTCACAGTTCCGTTGATCGGCAATTGTTCAGTGTCTTGTCTAATCCGCGTGGAAAGATTAAGGGTTGCGGAGCGGGGAGGCTTTTCAGAAGCGATACTCTCCCACAAACTACGTCTGCTTGCAAAACGCATTTTCAAAACATCAGATTTTCGCTCAGAATTGTCGTCATCGGAACTGCTGGTCATGGAGCCATTTTCTTTGACGTCACCGGACGATTCTTCTGTTTTTCTAAAATTTGCAACTTGACTGAAATTGACAGTACATTGTGGAAAGCGTGCAAGTTTATGATATGTAAATATCAGACTTCATAAGCTGTGACAATCGATAGAGCTAGGTTCTAAATCAACTTTTAATTGTTTGTAAACACGTACAGCCTACACAACATACCGTACAAAACAGCGAGTATAACTCGCGTGCTATTTAAATAAACTTAAAAAGTCAGTTTTTCACTGGAAAATCAATCACTCATCATTTTTCACAAATTGCGGATCAAAAACCCCACCAACGACAAAACCTTTTCCAATATTAAATTTATTGAAAAGTTTAGTGGCTATTTGGGTCCAAAGCTGTTTAAAAGAAATTTCACTCTATCACGGATTAAGAAATTTTTGTTTGTTTTGTCTTGCAGAAAAGTACAGGCTGATGTGAGCGCGTTCCCGACAGAGCAAAACAAACAAAACCTACGCTAGCGTACGCCCATAGAGTGCACAAATGAAAACCAGTCTTCACTTCATAATTGCAGACCTTGAACACTGTGTTTTTTGTCTAATTCACAACTTTCCAGCAAGCTACAGAGCAATACAGGATATGCAATAGCATGTATTAAAGTCCGATTGCTTTCACTCATCGTTAGCAGCCCAACGCAACGGATACGCGATGATATCATTTTAAGTCCCAGTGCCTTTTTTCACAGCATAGACTTCTGTGATTGGGACCTACTTTAAATGTCTTTGCAATCACTATTGCACTAATACAAACGACTACAAAGGGCAATGTTCACTTTCAAAGCCGTAGTAAAAAGGCCTCGACCCTACGACAAAAACCATTTAATAAAGACCTTTACAAAAGTGTTTCAAAAATAAAAATTTCAAAAAAACCTAGATTAACAAATTTCAGGAATGGGGTGGAGTTGAATATCTTTTCCATCATTTAAACTTTCCTACTGTCGTCACAACCTTAAGCCACTTTAGAGCAATTCATTTTCTGCCAATATTTGGCTGCATTCTTCCCCTGCTGCTACCTACTTACTTCTCATTGCTTGTTTGTTTAACTCCAACTGTTGTAAGTGCAGGAGTGTGAGAAAATATTTTTGGTTGCACAGAGTTGTTATTGTTGGTGTTCGGATTTTTTTCTTTATGTATTTGCACTTCGTTATCCTCAATCGCTGGCACACGTGTAAAGCTTGACTTTTCAGCAATTACGCTGTGATCATTTTCGGTAGAAACGGCTGCACCAGAGTGGGATTGAAGAGGAGGCTTTACGCTTTCTTTTACATTGAGGACCGGGACAGACATGGCGCCGCGATATGGTTTTTTACTCGTTTTCCATTCCAGTTTATTATTATCATCAAATGATTGCGTAAAACTGCGATAAACATCATCGTCTTGGAAAAGCCCAGCGTCTCTTCGTTTCCTGCAAAAAAACCTGTCTTTATGCACTGCATTCCCTAAGTGTTGGTTTATGCTTCAACGAACTCGCACGCACGAAAAAAAATTTTCGCTACGAAAAACGAGACTCAACTTTTTCAAGTTGATTGCAATCGTTTGCTTTTGAGATCTAATTTTTAATTGAAGTTCTTCATAGAGTTAGCGGTGCTCATGAAAAACCCAAAATCAAAATCGATTGTAAACGAATTGGTCGTCATGAAAAATTTTCAGTCGTTGAAAATGTAAAGGCTTGTAAATTTACTTCCTAATCATAGATTTTAAAAAGGGTATAAGATCTGCGTGAGGATTAGCAATAGAGATATAAAGAACTTGGAATAAAATAGAAAACTTCATAATTTATTCAGTCATAATTCAGAGCGTCTTTGTCAAAAGTAATATGCGTTAAAAACTGAATGATATATAATTTCACGACTTAATGTCATTTATTCAAATTCACTTCAAATTTCTACCACTAATGAATAAGCGTCCGCGTGAAATAAGTTTCTTGCTTTTATTAACGACAAAGTGAAGTCACGGGACCAATCCCATACGACCTATAACTTAAAACCGCTCATAAATAAAACTATACCGGTTTTAACCGTGCTATTTTAGGTGTTTTTTTTTTACTAAAAAAGGTGGTAAGCTTTACTTGTCTTCCACGATTTCTCGGAACGTTTTTGGTCTTCGTCGTGGAGCAGACGGTTCTGCTTGCTGTGATTCAAGGTGAACTCTTTCTTGGACTCGTTGTCGTACATCAACAGTGGCAGAGCGGCGACGCTGCTTCCATTTATCCAGATTCTACGATTTACATACAAATCAGTGCAAAGAAAACATAGTTGAGAGCAATTACATGTATCAGCAGCAATGACTTTCAGGTCATTATAAGTTGAGGGGAAGTCGTAAACAACAGAAAGAATCAATAAATAGTATTCCTCAAATAACAACTAGAGGTGAAGATTTACCATAAATTCAACGTAGCTCCGGATTTACCTTGAGGCAAACGTGGACACGTGCCCAAGGGCTTTCTCATGGGAGGGGCTTCCACAAAAAGCATCCTTAATTTGAGAAAAAAGAACTACAAGGTCTACAACTACTATTAACTGCTTATCTTGAAGCTGCGCACGAATGAAGAATAAATGTAGGAAATGCCAAAAAAATGCGACGCAAAGCGTTAACAGTATAGATAGTGACGTAATAGAGCTATGAAATGAATAGGCACGATATGGCCATAGTTTGCAATAGGCAGCTTAGCAGCTAACGATTGAATATAAAACCAGGAGCGATGTGCATCCTTGGCCCAGTGTTATTAAGCGGTATACACGTATCCAATCATAATTCAGATTAATACTTGCAAAGTTTTAATTTTACTTGGACACTCAATCGTTAGCTTTGTATGTATATTTGCGCTAACATTTTTTGCTTGTTATATTTTGATTTTAATTTTTAAAAAACTGCTTTTGGACTAAACAATTAAGGGCCATTTCGCACTGGCGTTGTGATTCTTTTTTAAGTCGTACAGCCGCTAAATCTACCGTTCCCGCCTGTTTCGACAGATCAATCTTAGCCAACGCGTTTTTTTGGAGCCGTCGTCATTACCTTATCCCTTACAATGTGGCCGTTTTTCTTTCGGTCCTTGCATAATCTTAGCTTCAAGCATGCGACTAGGGGTCTTCACATGGCCTAGTGCACAGGGGCCTCCACACACCTAAATCTGGCACTGATTTCACGATACCACATTTCAAAAGAGTCAATCGAATAATTCCTGTGATTAGGAAAATCTCCACACAAGAACTTTTGTTATTTCATAGTAAACACTGTAGGTGCTTAAAACACTTAAGTCTCGTATTCAAAGAAGCTGGTAACTAAACAAACACTTGACTTCAAGCCGCGAAATTAAGTATCAGAAAACAACGGGTAGTGGTGATAGAACAATAGTACGGTGAGTGAAAGTCATGAAACCGAAAATGTGATGAAAACACGAAAATGATGCTAGTAATAAATACTTTGAACTCACAAATTAAGCAATATATCAATAAGTTGCTAGCTTGAATTTTTTTAAATTTTTCTACTGCATGAAACTTCACGCAGAGCAACGAAAGATTTCTGATTGGATGTCTACAGAAGCATAAAGCGCAAGCACGAATGACACCATACACTGACATTACGTGGAGGTTTGTAACATGTTATCCATCCTCAGAGAGGTTTACATTTTACGCTTACTGACTAGAGAAAAACATTAACCACTGGCGTGAAAATTTTACCAACAAAGCTATCTTTCAACTCCTACGAACGCTTTACGTAAATACTGTATATACATTTAGGTCTATAATAGATCTACGCAATAGTTTTGTTGTCGTTATCTTGCCCATTAATAGTTCAACTACGGCACCTTCTTTCACATTTTTCTGAATGTCTTACGGTAATGTCTAACATTGAGTGAAGTCTACTTATTTGCTTCCCTCCAATACCTATTTAATACCTTCGTGTATGTGCATTGTCACCAAGAATAAAAAGATGAATGAGTGAAAGCAATCGCAAGTTTCTTGTTCGTTGGAAAAAGGTCTTGCATGTAACATATTCAAAATTAGTTTACTTTAAATAAATTATTTTCGGCACAATAAACAACAAACACCAAATTGGTTACAGCTGGGCACTAGTATCAAACAAGAAGTATTTATAACCGAACAAATACAGTATTAAGTAAAAATAACAATTAAAGAATGCGACAGAAAACAAGCGGCCTCTATCAAAAGCACAACACAAAAATCATGCAGGCATTGAACCTGATTACAAACCAGCATCTAATCATGCTAATTTATGTCGAGTTGTAGGTCGTCAGCAATCACTGGAATAGAAAAACGAGTTAACGCATAATGCTAGTTGACTGCCTATTTTTTGAATTGTACATCTTATAGATACACTGTGACATTAGTTTTCACTGAATGTATGAACACTTGTCAATGTAGTTCACAATATCAATACTAGTAAAATATTCTCAAAAACCTACACTTGTCCAAGTATCTTCTTCTTCTTTTAAAACATCTTTTAATGCTTGCATTTCTTCATACCGGGCATTTCGTTCATCTCGCTCATTGTCTTTTTCTGCTTGTTCAGCTTCTTGTTCACTTAATGATTTGCTTCTAAAAAAATAGAAGCTATGCTACTCTTTCAGATCTTTAACTTTTACCAATATGTCTAGCATTAGATAAACACTCTCTTAAAAGCTTGCTTCCAGAAAGATAATTGCATGTCAAAATCCACTCAAATAGATGTAGAGTAATTAAGCAATTTTTAAAGGCAAAACAGTTTGGAAGCTTACTTATGTTACTTAAATTTTACTTTTGAAAACAGCAATTCTTTTTTATAAACAAGAATTCTGAACTAAGCTCACAATGTTTCTTATACAAATTACTAAACTACATAATTCAGAGTAAAAACAGAGCTAACTTTCTGTGTTCATGAACATAGTGCATAGGATTGCCCACAGGCGTGATGAACTTATTGTGAGACGATTCATTTTTCTTTCTCAGATGATCAGGAATATTTCCTCCTAATCGACGAGCCAACATATCATCACATTTTCGATATCTACAAGTAGAGAATATTGTAAATCAAATATTACTTGCTTACTCATCATTCCATTATTGGAGAGTAACTTGAAAACACTAAATTTGACAAACACAGTGTCAACCTACATATAAAACCTGGTGTCATGCATTCTGCATCATAAACATGCTTTAGCATCCTCCTGATAAAGTGGGAGATGGAAAGTGCTCGATTTTTAGCTCTTTCTTAGTTCAAACTGACATTTTTTCTAAGGGAACTTGACATTGCAAACAAACGTTACACGGTCATTACACCTCCTCTTTTACCTGGGAAAGAAATTCGGATTACTGGCAAGTGCAGGATAAGCAATACAAACTTAATTCCTCAGTCACCTGACAAGCAAGAGATGTACCATTATGGTCACTGGCATTTAGATATGCTTAAGTTGCCCAAAACAATGGCAGTAAAAACAAGAATAGTACCCAGATTTAAACATAATTTGTAATAAACTAATGAACTTACTTGACTTCATCTTTAACATTGCCAGGCATGGCTTCTTTGGAATTCATCCTGCAAGTGTGATCTGTTCTTTGCTTAGGTTAGCCAGAGTTAACAATGCAATTATGTCAATCTCAAAGCTGACCTTTAGAACAGTAAGCTAGCTTACTATCTATTGTAAAAAAAAACAAAAAATTTATTACCTGCTTTCATGAGACTAAACTTATATTAAAGTAGTTAGTGCAACAAACACACAAAAGACAAGCTACACAACAGATGGCTTGTATATGAGATTACACAGTTGTTCAACAGTTTACCAGTTCAGTCAATGAATAAAATTTATAAATAAGGCAGTTAACAAAATGACCCACTAACAACTGCGAGTTGCAGTGATTTTTGGTAAGTTGGAAAGAACTAAAGCAACAGTATATGCAAAACATTAAATTCGCCCAACCTTAGCAACTAAATACTTTCCCAAGAACAGGGATTATCACTTTGTCACAGTAAATATGTTTCCTTGTTCACAGGTGCATCACAAAAAACCAACAGGTAGTGTATTTACTCCTGTTCTATTTTGAAAACCATACATCAAGTCCTCTGGTCCTGATATCAAAATGGTAAAAGTCCAAATAACAGATAAATATGAGCATTTGCTGAAAAACTGAAATCAAGGCCTAGAAGTGTAGAAGGAGTTGGTTAAGGCTAGCAATATAATTTGATCATATATATAGTCAACTACCCCAACCCAAGCTACACAATAGGCACTACAAAACTGTCATAAACCTCTAGAGCTGAGAGTAGTTAGCTCAGTGTGTTCATTAGTTGGCAATGCAAATGTAAATAGTCAATATCAGCTATACCACTACTCCCATGATATTGAAAAACCCAACAACTATACTTTAGTTGTCATAAGGAACCTTGATATTGTTCATTTACATAAAGTTGAGAATGGGGCTATTTCGCTGTCCATGGCATTTTACCCTAGAAGGCTAAGTTGCTATCACCATTCATGTGTATTTAAATAGGCACATTTGCTACAATATTGATGGTGATTCTATGGCATAGTAGATAGTGCAACTGTTTTCAAATATAATGGCTATGGGTTTGAATCTTCACTGGCAATGTACATGAAACAAGGCAGTGTAAACTGAACAAGGGCTTTGGCATGTAAATGTGTGAGAAGTGTACACTGGAGGTACAATTTTTTAATTCGTCATAGAAATTGATCAATCAGAAATGACCATAAGACCCATGTTTAATACCATACATCTTTAAAATTGACCAATCACAAATGTCTGACAACAAAATACCTTTCAAGGATAAAGTGCCATTAATGGCAAAATAGCGACTGCTTCAGGTTACTAATCAGCAAATGCAAAGAAATAATTAGTGATCAAAGAGTCAACAGCTTCAATGCAAAATAGCCACTTCCAAAAAAATGACTCAATTGTTCCCTTGTTGAGCAATTTTATAAATGGCCACAAAGTCAACATTTTCAATAAATGAGTCAAAGGTTTTGCCATAAGGACACAAATGATAAACTTAGATCTTGCTTCAATAGGCTTATTGATGACAAGAACTTACCTGCTAATAAAACTCATTGAACACACAATAAATAGCGTTATTTTACATCAATGATGCTATGTTATGTTAAAGCGGCCAATTAAAGGACAGGCTACAAAAATTAATGCAAAAAACATCAACCAATCTACTAATACTGATCAAGCTGTCAAGATCAACAACGTGCTTGCTATGTACTGCGTAAGTACAAATGGTCTAATTATTTAACTGAGCTTGCAAGTTATTGTCTAAGCGATTTACGACGAAACACCATGAAATGAACTCGAGTCAACTGAAATGCGAACAGACTAAATCACACAACCATAAAAATCAATCTCACCTATCTGAGAAAACTTGTTCCGCCGCAGTACTTAGCGTTACTTCATCACCAACGACTTCTTCCACTACAAATAACTCCAATGCGACGTCAAGCGTCAAATAGATGACTTTACGGCAGGGTTGCCAGTAAATCGAGCGTCAGATTCGTGTCCAAACGACCACAAGTTGAGCGCTCAGAACCTGGAGCGTTGACAGGGAGATCCAGAGAGTACCTTTGGTACCGGACCCAGTCATTTTTAGGGGGCTTAAATATTTTAAGAGGGTCTGGAATAAATGTTGATTCAGTGTTTCCAGTTGTTTTCTTTTCAACCTCAGGCACATGCCCGAATGTACCCCAACCATGAGGCGAGACTTCTACCGAAGCAACGATTAATCTGCAGTGATCTTTTTATTTTGGAGAACAAACAGAAGCATTCAATGACTTTGGTCTGCATGTCGATGAGAAATTTTCTCAGCAGGTCCAAATACCCATTTTCCACCACTTTTGTAGCTGTTTTCACAGCAGGAGTTCACCTTTTTCTTTCTGTACCCTGGGTACTTCTGACACCTTCAAATTTAAAAACTGGAACCAAATAGCGAAGTCAAAAAAAATTTTCGAGAGAAGAGGGGCAAAATTTTTCTATTGGGTCACTTTTTTGTAAAAACCTTCGTCGCGGTGGTGTAGTGGTTAGAGCGTCCGCTTCGCAGTCGGTAGACTAGGGGTTCATTCCCCTTGTTGAGTCATACCAAAAGATTTTTAAAAATGGTATCCACAGCTTCCCTGCTTGGTGCTCGGCATTTATGGGAGGTTGTAGAGAACAAGCCGGCAAGTTCGCTTGTTGTGTCCTTGGGCAAGGCACTTAACGGGACGCCTCCGCCTTTATGTGGAAGACAGGTGACCCAGACACCTCAAAAATGGCAACTCCCAAGCGAGTGCGGACGTCCCGTCCAAAATATAGCGATACAATTCGCTTTCTCGTGAATGGAGGATAAAAATGAACAAATACAAAAAAATTTATTTTGAAGACGTACATAATTTCAGAAAGAATCGGTACAGACAGTGTTACGCAAATTTTTGAGCTTCCTCTTTGCTATGATGAAACATTCATGACCATTACTTTTAGATGGTATTACATAAAGAACTCAGCCAAAAACAACACTTTCATTAATCTTTTACAGGAGTAGGCTATAATTACCCCCTTTGCCTCCATCCTAGCTAGCCTACTACTTAGACAGGAGGAGTGGCTATACTAATACGGTTGCTTGAAAAGACAGAATAAACTTTGGCGCTAAAACTTAACCCTTAAAAGCGCGCTAATTTTCTGTAAGGTATTTTTTTCTTGTGGATGATTTATTATGACCCACCAATGTTAATAAAATGATAATTCTTTAAAAAATTTTGTGCTTTTTTATATATAACTATGGTTACAGCATGGTACATATATGTACCACGATCTTTAAAGGTAGTTTTTTCGAAAAAAAATTTTTGTTAGAGATATGTTTCACACTTATTTTTTAATTTCGAGCTTATTTTTTCATTTAACACGAGAAAACAGTCATAATTAAGGTCAGTATTTTTACGTAGAAACTTGCCCTACACAAAGTTAGGGTAGCCTTCCCACACAAAATAAGTAACATGTGGTGCGTTTAAAAAAGATGTCAAAACACATAAAGGTCAATTGTGAAACATTTGGAAGCAATTTCGTCCTTTAACAAAGCACAAACATACTGTACGTCACATTCAACACATTTATTGTTCGTGCGGCTTTGTACTTTTTTTGTGCGTAATTTGCATTTTTGTCTGATGACAGTTTTTTCTATTGTATGAGGAACTGAAGCTTTTGAATCGGAAAATCTTTCCTATTTTTGGTGTAACATGATGAAAGTTGGGGTAAGCGATCGTTTTCTGTTGCTGTAATTAGCAATTAAATTGCGGGCAACGTCTCTTCTAAAGGTTGTAGACGAAACAGGGCGGTTGATGTTTTGCTTTCATCTACTTTGTTGTAGATAACATATGCATTGTTTGCTGCATGGTCAATCAAGTCAAACACTGCCCTCAAATAATATTTAGGCCTCGATCTGTGATCGAATTGGTACGTGACCTTCTTCTGGTCCATAATGTCTACACCGCCCATATGCTCATTATAATGCTTCACAACGGCAGGGCAATTAAAGTTGTCTTTTTCAGAGGTTCCGCTTTTTTTCGCTTTATTTCATACCATGGAAAAGCAGTTAAAAAATTCGACAGCATGTGTACTGCTTTGTTATCCATCCACTTAACAAAGAAAATGTTTTTGGCTTGGAAGCATTCCACGTCTCCTCTTTTCATTTCTTTACCGGACAGAAGCTGTGCTTTGGGCAATTTTTTTCGATTTGTTAGGACAGTGCCCGCACTCAGCACATTTCTTTTCAGAAGAACCAATTGAAATGATCAAGAATTGAAAAAATTGTCAATAAACACTAGGTAATATTTATTCTTAATCTTTTCAGTAAGTTGTAGCACTACACTTTTTCCCACTCCAAATTCAATATTGCCACTTTTTTTCCGGGGTAAAGATCAAATTTAAACAAATCTCCGGACTTGGAGTCACATCGACACCGCATTTTAAATCCCCATTGCATCGGTTTTCCTTTGACATACTGTCGTACAATATTGTGCCCTTAAAATTTTATCATGTGCTCATCGACTGATTTACACTGAGTACCTTCCATTGCAGAAGGAAATGAATTATTGAAGTGGTTTATGACTCGGTATCTTGAATGCTCTGTCATGCGCAGGATCATCTCAAGGTTTCATCGTGGTGTTGTCATTAAAATGCAGAAATCGCCGAATCTCTTAAAACCTTTTGAATGGCATAACATTGGCTATGAAGGGAACCGTTAAATCAGGGTCACTAGACCAATAGTCACGCATACATGGGAGAACGTCATATCCCATTACTAAATGCATCCCAAACAAATCTTTCATTTCTTCGAGAAAAGTAGTGAAAACATGTCCTTGCTGTTGACTGTAAAGTTGTTTGTGGTATTACGACTTCACCGAGAAAATTTTCAAAATTGCTTGCTCATTAAAAACTTCGTAGGGTGTTGAATCTTCAGAAATATCCAGAAAAATTTTGGCGTACTCAACTGTAGGGAGGGATAGTTGCTGCTGTTTATCTGTTGCTTCATTTTGTTTTTGCCATTTGATTAGCAAACCATTTGAATAACGAAATGAAAGATTAACAACCTTTTGACTAGTCATTTGTGTCATAGATGCGGACTTGGCTTGCGGTTCTTCGATAAGAACTTCAACAGGCTCTTCATTATGACCACTTTTCTCAATATCATCAACATCATTTTCCAGAAAGTCCAGATCTTTATCATCCAGTAGCAATTCATTTTCTGTGTCGCTTGTATCGCAAAACAATATATATGCCATTTATGTCACCTTCAGTTAAAATAGACAATTTATTATTACGATTGTTCATCGTAGCTTATGCGAAAAATTTTAATGAAAAAAGTTCACATTTATTATTTCAAATAACATGTAGCCTGAAATAAATAACAAAATAGTTCGTCATATTTACTAATCGTTATGCAGATACCATAACCAAGATAAGAATCGGTTTTAGTTTGAAAAGCAATTGTAATCTTCCAGATATAAGCCTACAAGCATCTAGCCCACAACGTGCACAAAATGTCATGGTACACTGCAAAGCTAAACAGTGTAAGTACTCTAGAACAAAGATATTGATAGGCTAGCCTCTTAGCTCGACTAATCACCACCAGGTGATTTGGCGGAAATGGTCAAAAAAGTGGTCAAAGGTCAGTTAAGTTTGCCCTTTAATAATTTTTTGTCGAAATAACGTACAACATGCTGTATACAAATAGAAAGATATTTTTATCCTTATTGCAAAGATACAAAGATGTAAAAGATTAACTCAATAACTTTGTAACAATTCATGAAAAAACCTACCCCAATTTTTCAAAAATAATTGCGAAAAAATGCTACATTTTGAAATTGAAATCTTGAAAAAGTAAAAAACGCTCCCCTAATTTTTTAAATAAAACAACGCTGGACAGAGACGTAGCAGCCGCCCCCCAAACCCCCCAATTGGGGGGGTCCAGGCCAACTTTGGGGGCCCAAATTAGTCTGAAATTGCTTTTTGGCTACGTGACTATTTTCAGTTCAGCAGACTTGTTTACAACCGATTTAAACTGTAGGAAGAAATTGGCTTGTGACATCATAAGTGAATGCAACGTCATTTTATCTCGCAGAATCTAGAATATTTCGATTGATTTTCTGGTAGAATCTTGAATATTCGATTGACGTAACAATGCCGTTGTTACGCAACAATCATAGAATGGTCTGGAATTCTGTTTGGCTATAAATACCGGGACAATATACAGGGTGGGCCGTAAATAACGCACCAAAGATTTAAAATAAATTGTGATGTGAAATAATGTAAATACCTTTTCTTTGGGTATTTTGAGCATTTGTGATTGTACCAGCGTGTACGTGTTTCTCTGTTCATTTGTTAAGTTTTGTTTTAATAAAAACGTTTGTTATTATTATCTGAATTGTTTTATATGCTTTGGTGCGTTATTTATGGCCCACCCTGTATATACACTACAGAGTGCAGATAAAGTATTTTATTGACATTGTATAGAATGAAACGTTCAAAAAGTGGTGCTCAAAAGAGAAAAGAAGCAGCCACTGCTCGAGATGCTGTAGCGAAATTGCCCAAGATGACAGATTTTTTCAAGATTACTGAGCAGAGTAGACCTGGCTCTAGTACCGAGAGGGATGAAAAAAATTATAGTGTACAAGAAAAAGAAGACTATGACGATCAGCATCAAAGTGATTGTGAATTTCCAGAAAATGTAAGTTGTGATTTACCTGCCAATACGCAACCTTCAATATCAAAAATAATTGAATCTCAATTTACCCCTATCCCTGATGACCCATGTAAATGGCCTGAAAGTATTTCTGATGCTCAGCGATGTGATATAGTAAAGCGTGGACCACATCAACTAATAATGAATTTTCCATATAATAACACAACTCCAAGGCGACGTTTTTCCTCCAACCATAATAAACGTGTGTTACCTAATGGTGAAAGTGTTTCACGGTCGTGGCTAGTTTATTCTGGGGAATCAGATCAAGTTTTTTGCTTTTGTTGTAAGCTATTTGGAAAAACACTAAGCCCCTTTTGTAGTGGTATAAATACATGGGAGGGTTTTTCGAAAAAATTGAAAGACCATGAAAACGGCATTTCCCACCAAGAATGCTGCAGTCAATGGATGTTGCTAGCTGAAGGGATAAGAAATTCATCCACTATCGACAAACGCGAGATGAATATTTTTTTCAATGAAAGACGTTTTTGGAGAAATGTTTTAGAGAGACTTATCGACATTGCCTTGTTTCTATCGGAAAGGAATCTTGCTTTTAGAGGATCTGAAGAAGTCTTAGGATCTCCTCACAATGGAAATTTTCTGGGTATATTTGAGCTTTTGGCAAGAAGAGATCCGATCCTAAAAGAGCTTCAAGACAGAATCAAGAATAAAAACACTAAAGATCACTATTTGAGTCCTACCACACAAAATGAACTAATTGAATTGCTAGCGACAGAAATTGAAAAAGAAAATTTACAGCAATTGAAATTGGCAAAATATTTTTCTATAATTTTGGACTGCACTCCAGATATGTCACATCATGAACAAATGTCTGTCATTCTCCGTTATGTACTATGTAATGAAGAAGCTGCTGTTGTTAAAGAAACATTTTTTGGCTACTTGAGAATAAGTGACAGTACTGGGAAAGGCTTGTTGGACGCTTTCTTAGAAAAAGCGACCGAACTGCAACTCGAATTGTCTGATTGTCGAGGTCAGTCATATGATAATGGTGCTAACATGAAAGGAAAACATTCTGGGGTCCAAGCAAGAATGCTAGACATCAATCCCAAAGCTGTTTACGTGCCCTGTGCAAACCATACCCTTAACTTAGTTGTTGTTGACAGTGCTAATTCATCGACGGAAGCATTGACATTTTTTGGAGTACTTACAAGGTTGTATGTGCTGTTTTCTTCCTCTGCTCAGCGTTGGGAAATTTTGAAGAAACATGTGGAGCTGTCCATAAAGTCACAATCTGATACTCGTTGGGAAAGCAGAATTAAATGCATCAAACCTCTTCGATACAATTTAAAAGAGGTATTGCTGGCACTGAAAGACTTAGAAGCCATTTCCATAGAAAGAAAAGATGGAAGAGCTGCCTCAGAAACAAAATCGTTGATAGCTCATTTATCAAAATGGAGTTTTCTTTTGTCGGTGTTTATTTGGTATGATATCCTATTCCAAGTCAATAAAGCAAGCAAGATTCTTCAATCGTATGGAGTCTCCCTTCATACAATGGAAACGGAAATCCAGGCAACTGAAAAGTTTTTGCAAAACTATCGCACAACGGGTTATGACAGTGCCGCAACATCTGCTGTTGAAATAGCACAGGAATTGGATATTGATCCTTCTTTTCCTCCGTCAAGAAGTGGAAAGAAAAGAAGATTGTTTGATTACCAAGGTGAAGAGGAACAACGAGCTACTCCTGAACTGAAATTTAAAAGCAACTTTTTTTATCCATTAGTAGACCAGGCTATTATGTCAATAAAGGAGCGCTTTAATTTGTTACGTGAGGTTTCTTCCGCCTTTTCGTTTTTGTACACACGAGACAAACTTTTGCTTGTGCAACAAGAAAATGCTCTTCTTACTTGCTGTAAAGAGTTCCAAAAAAAGTTCGGTGACATTGATTCTGATGAAATGAGCGCTGAGCTACAGCGGTTTGTTTTAATTTTACAAAAAAAACGCAATCTCAATACGGCTCAAGACTTTCTGAACTATCTTCTAAAGACTCATTTATTTGAATTGTATCCGAATGTGTACATCGCACTTCGAATCTTACTAACTTGCCCCGTGACTGTTGCCAGCGCTGAAAGAAGCTTCAGCAAATTGAAACTGATCAAAACTTTTAATAGAACGTCTATGACAGACAGTAGACTATCTTCATTAGCCATGTTGTCAATCGAAAATGACTGCGCCCGATCTCTTGATTATGACAATGTCATAACAGCATTTGCGAACAAAAAGGTTCGCTCCAGACTATTTAAATGATACTGTGTTTTTATAACTTTTTCATGTTTTTCAGTGTCATTGCTTTCGTTTCGCAGTGTCTGCATAAATGTCCTAGTGAACTCTGGCATCGGTACCGAATTTTTTATGACTTGCACCTTCGGTATCGGCATGCTTTATTCTGACATTAGCCTGTTTACTTATGTACAAATTGTGGTGTATTTTCTTAATGCAGCTTTTCAATTTTACACCTCTAAAGTGATATGACCTGTGCGCAGGGGCTCTTGCGCTTACTTTGGGGGGGCCCGAAGTTGGAGTGCTACGGGACTGACGCTGGACAAGTATACTCCGCCTGCAAAAAATTCCATGGCAACAAAGCAACGATTTATGCAGTTATGTAAATTTTACTAAATCAACTTCAATTTTGATTTTAGATGAAATTTAGCACTATCTTACACTTTTCTTTTCTTATCTAACTATACAAATTTTATATCATTAGAAAGAAAATTTCCTACCGAGTAAAATGATTTATAATGCTAACGACTTTGTTCAAAAATAAATTATAAAATTACAATTGTGTAATGTGTAACGCCTATTTTTAGGAAAAAATTTTTAAGCTGATTTTTCACTGTTCAAAAAAAAGTCAAAGCATTACCTCTAAGGCGCGGTGGTACATATATGTACCATAAAATGTACACGAAAATTATCATTACTAAAGTAATTTTTTTCTATTATTTTTTACAAGAATGCGTTAGTATTTGAACTAATTTTTATGTAGAACCTAAAAACAAAGTTAAAATTTACTTCTAATAAGCGTTAACCAGCCCTAAATTACCGCTGCTCTAATTTCACACTTTCCAGCTTTAAACCACGAGCAAAAACTCGGTAATAAAAATGCAGAGTTGCCAGTTGTTTTTAAATTTGTTGAAATGATATATAAAACAACTAGTCCATCTAAAAAACGCAAAATAATTCTCTACCAATTTTTTGTCAAAGAAGCATAAAGTTTTGGTACACATGTATACCACGGATCCTCAAAAGGTTAAAGAACCACAGACTTTATAACAACACAGCCCAGTGAAAATAACCCACTGTACCTTGGCTAGGCTAGATAGCGTTTAACAGTAGACCTTGAAGCGCAGTTGGTTTTCAAAATTTGACCCAAAAATAGCCCTTTTTAAAGAAGAATTTGTGCAAAATAAAAACTTGAATTCACAGCTGTTTTTTATGTTTATATACCACATTACAATTTCATGGACACTTTATTTTTAGCATCTACTTAAGTAAAGTTGTAACTACCGTACTCTGGTAGCATTACTTCCAGCTCAGTCTACTTACTTAAAAGTACACAATGAAGAAATAAAACTGCTCAAGTAAGTAGATCGTTACTGAAAAACTTACTTCGGTAGTTTAATAAAGAAGAACTAGCCTACTTCGTTTGTTGATTAATTTCCGCCTAGTCTCTCCTCAGAAAACGCTTAGGCAAATCCTATCAACAAATGGAGAATCCTTGTCTAGTAGTGGTAGACGTCAACGGAGTTATACAATTCCAAAAACGTGAGAAATAAATTTAATGACGAAAAATTGATAATTCGGTTTAATTACACAAATTATAAAACGATTGATTGAAAGATGAAATTGGGGTTCTGTGCTTTTCTTTATACGTCCTTAAACGTCCGTTTCTAAAAATAAAAAAACCATAATCACTTTACTGCAAAACAATTCCAAAAACAACTGTCACGTACCAGAACTATTTTATAGACAAGAATCGAACAAATGACCACTTGAATTTCTGAGTAAGACAACACTTTTCAATTGTATATACTTATCTCAATTACTTATCAGTTGTCTCACTCTACAAAAATCAATATAAAGATTAATATGTTGACTAATTAGTTATGTGACACAAAACTCAATAATAGCAATTTGATACTTTAACAGTTAGGTTTTAGCGAATTTCGTCAATGCTTAGTTGAAAGTTAAAATTCTTGAATTTGGCAACACCGCAGACCGTTCATTCCATATTTAAAATAGAGGTGTTCAAAAAAAGAACGTTTCGTCAAAAAGGAACAGTTAATTTGGTTAATATCTGTTCGCGAGAAAGGTAATGACCTCTTTTTTTCTTTGGAGGCCACCACTCACGTAGGTATTCATTTTGGGCTTTTTTTTATCGGAGATCAACATATTTTCTGGCTATTTTAGCAGAAAAAGTGGTGACAAGAAAGAAACCCAGTTTAGTTTTTAATTAAAGTAGTAATTATTTATCTGAATCGTTATTTTTATTTCAGGTTATTCAATTCAATGCAATTCATAGAAACAGCAAAGGAATCACTTTGATATGTCAGAGATAAATAAGTTGCAAAACTTTTATCAAACTCAACTAAACCAAAAAAATAAGGTGTTCACCATATTTTGGAGCAAAAATTTCTTCAGCCCCCCTCACCCCTCTTTTACCATTACAAAACAAAGTATTGGGCCTGTAGGATAATGAAAGCGACATGGTGTTCATGCAGTACTTAACTTTCCATGAGTAAATCAAAAAGCGTTGTTGATATTATTGCACTAACTACTTGCAATAATTTGTAGCCGTTTATGTTTTGTGCTAATAAATCACTGAGAAGTTAGGTAAAGACCTGGGATATAACCGCGTATAAAACTGAAGTGTCTAAAAATGCAACAACCCTAGCTTTTCATTTTCGTTCGCTTGCTTGTTGACTACATATTTTTGACAATTATGAGGACAAAAGTTCAGGGATGTGGAAGCGGTTATTTTTCAACAGCTTCCACTTCCGCTTCCACACCTATCGCTTCCGCTTTCACCAACAAAAAACGACCGCCGACAATTTTTTAAAACTTTTGTGGCTTTGTAGCCTGCCTTCTCCTACACTTCATCATTTTGAGAAAACAAAAACCTTCATTTACTGCTATTACTTTACCTACTTCGCTGGAGCTTATTGTTCCGAACTACTCTATGTTTGTTTTTCTTAGATATCAAAACTCGTGCTGAATGTAAAACAGTGCTTTTCAATCTTTTTTGTCATCCCGCAGCCCCTAATGTACTTTCGCGTTTGTCACGAAACTCCCACTAACAAAAATTTAGAAATCACGAACTGCTTGCAAGAAAATCAAATATTTCCTTACTACAATTCAAAAAATAATTAAACACTTCAACAAATAGACAGTTATTACAAGTTCCTTCACTACTTACAACTACTTTTACAACAGTTAATCTAATGCTTCTCAGATCTAAACCGTATGATTCCATATTACAGCTCTCGACAATAACTTGTCGTCACAACAACAAATTACACCGTATAGCATTGATTTTCTCTCTCTATCCTCAACTAACCCTGATTTTGAGTTAACTTTAACTCTAATCATCATTACGAACCTTCTGTTCGTCCTCAAAACACGTATTGACTCTAATCTTTTTGGATAGTGAAGTGCGAAATTTCTGGCGTATATGTAGTATGTAAATGCAAAGCGATCAAAATTGAACTGTACCAATCAACAGCCGCCTCAACGTCATGGCGCGGTCCCCGACCCCGTTTGGGTTGGGTTAAAATGACTGTTGGTCTTCTCGAGGGTCCCAGTTACCCCGGGCACTCTCCCTCACACAAACCATTTTTTCGCCGTGCTGCCCCCTGAATGACCGCAGAAGGGTAGCACGCAGCCTCTTTAAAATCGGCCTGTCTTCTCTTTACTCCTGCCTTTCTCTTGCCCGTCTTCTCATTATTCTCCTTGTCCAAATGAGCGGCAACGTTCATCCTAACCCTTGTCCCGTCTTTCCCTGTTCAGTGTGCGCTTGAAATGTGACCTGGCGGGGTAGGTCAGTGCAACGCTGCACATGTTCTAATTAAATTCATTTAAAGTGCTCACTACTCTCCTTTTCTAGATTCAGAACTCTTGGCTGCTCTCACTCCTGGAGCTGCCCTCCCTGCTTTTTTTTGAGATTCTACACCTACCAGCACTGTGCCTTTCTCCTCTGAATCCTCCGTCTAGTATACCTTCATTGCTCAATCTGGCCCCCTTCTGCTAATGCAGCACTTGCACCCCACCCTCATCTTCAAACCTCTTATCCTTTTTCCTCCCACTTTGTATCTTCTTCATCTGCACCCTCACCACTGCCTCATGCTCCTGGCTGTTTCTCTTCACCTCCTGCTTCCTCTCCCTGACTCGCTCAGGGTTCTTCAATGGAATGCTGGGGGTCTTCAAGCCAGGAGCACTAAACTGCTACACTTTATTTCGTCTCATCCCGTTGACCTTATTTGTATCCAGGAATCTAACCTCAATTTATCTTCCTCTTTTCGGATCCCTGGATTCTCTGCTCTGCAATCCCATGGCACCCACTCCCGATCTGGTATTTTTCCTACTGATGTCACAGACGCTGGCGGCGGCGTCATCATTTTCGTCAAGCAGTGCTTATCCTTCTCTAAGCTTTCTACCTCCTCTCTTTCTTCGCTTGACCCCTACTCTGATTGCGCAGAGGTCAACATCTCTCTAAACAACTTCTCCTCGCTCTCATTTCTTAATGTTTATGCTCCCCCTATTCGTTCTTCTACGAAGGATAGCAGAACCAATTTCTTTTCTCTCTCCATTCTTTCCTCCTATGTGGAAGCGGAAGCGGTGGATTTTTCGCGCTTCCGCTTCCGCCTCCACATCCCTGGACAAAACAGTTTAGTTTTTTGATGGTTTTGTTTTTTATGCTGCTTTGAGAACAGATTTTTCTTCTTTGTAGGTTGAGCGAAAAGAACGGTAGTTAGCGTACCATGCAGGAAAATTTTTGCAACTTCTTGCTGGTGTTTTTAGTTTCCTCAATGTCCGTCCAATCTATTCTATAATATTATCTGCTTGTAGACGTATTTTCCCTCTTGCTTTCTTTTCCTCGGTTTTGCTAGTCTTGGATATGATATTTGGCCTAAACTGCATCCGATGGCATATTTAAGTGAGGAGGATCAAGAACGATGCCACCTACACGATATGACAGAAGCAAAAATCAGCAATCGCTTCTAAAAAGTTGATTTCCAAATATTCAAGTTGAGAAAGGGAAGAAACAACGATTTAAACACGATATCCACAGCAATTCTGACAGCTAAATGGCGACACGTGACCAAACTGGGCAAATAGGCAAGCCATCGCTTTCGAAAAACTTGATCACAAAAAAAATTTTCCTTTGTTAAAAATTCAGAGACATCGATTTCAACAATTACAAACAGGTGCTCTGCCGTTGGTCTCAAAATTTATGTATACCCCATTTCATAATAATCGTATCAAGTTTAGTTAGTGCTTACTTCCTTCTTCCTTCCCCCAAAGAGAATTATTCTATATATGCCACTTCGCTACTGCTTCCAGTGCTGACAACGACAGTTTTCAAAAGAAGGTGAGGAACAAAAAGACAAATGAAACTGATTTTTTAGTGAACGCAAATTATGCTGTTAAGGCCAGCGTCAGGGCAAAGCAAAATTCCCCGCTCCTCCCCCTAAATTCATCAATGCTGGTGATCGAGTCTTCGGGCTCAAAAGACCAAAACCTTTGGGATATTGGAGTAACCTTCTTTATCGCAATCACCCTCTGGTACATTCTGGCCCAGAAAGGTAGAAAATTGCATCTCTACAAGGTGCAAGCTATCGATTATCAAATAGCCGGGCAGATGGAGTTTGTTGCCTAAGATCAGCAATCCATTTATTCAAGGCTTGCAGGTCCTTCACATGGATTACATAAGGCGAAAGAGAGGATATCCGGAGAGTTGAACATTTGTATCTTGCCCTTAGTGTACCTATGAATCGTAAACACTAAACATTTACAATCATGGTCAAGCAAAATAAACATTTTAGTGGTCTTTCACAAAAGGTCATCAGCGTTGATTTTACAGATTTTCAGGTGATGTGTATAAAAAAGTAAAATGCTCTTATTGCCCGCTATAGATCTCATACAAATGTAGTTCTAGGCCTTAGGTGCTGATTTAACTAGCTTATATTTTTTACAACAAATCAAAATTGTTTAACTTGGATTTCAGTTCAAATCAAATCTCAAAATTAAAACACTCCTAAAGAATTTAGTCTGATTTTTATCGTTTTCTGTTTTTCCATCGATCTAAAGTCATTTGGACCGCAGTGATAAGATAGTAGCTAAACTACCCCTTATAGTACGTCAGTCTATCTGTGGGCCTACTTCGCATTAACGTATGCAAAAGAAGTTTCTTCAGAGTTTATACAGAACTCCACCGAGAGATAGTTTTATGATTTCACTTCTAGCAAAAAGAAATGATTAGAAAGAGTGGTCCTATGCTGGAAAATGGGATAGCAGTTCATACAGGCTAAAGTTAATATAACTTGACAACTGTCAAAATCAATGAAGAGCAGTTGTAAACCAAAAGACACGTTTATTGTTGTTCTGATGGAGGTGAACCTGGAGTAGACAGGTAATTTTATCATTTCAACTACATGAATATTCAGAAACAACTGCCATACGTCAGAGGAGTGAGCCCTGTCACACCATAAGAAAATTTACACAACAAACTATTAATTCATCTCTTATTTTACAAGCAAGCAATAAGAAAAATTTTAATGGGAACAGTTCAATGTTTACAGTTCGCCTTTTTCATCTTTTTTTGAACTTCGATTTTGTTTGCTTTGTTTATTTTTCTGCGCTTCGTCAACGATTTTCTTGAAAAATTTTGAAAATTCCGCTTCTTTTTGTTTGTATTCTGCTGCTTCCTTGTCGTTATTCTTTTCTAGCCACTCAACATGTTTCTTGATCTCCGCTTTTATTTCTTCCTTTTGTTCATCCGATAAAACTTTTCCCAATTTCTTTTCATCATTCATCTCATTACGAGCACCGTAAATCACTGATTCGTAGCTGTTAATAGCTTCTGTACGCTTTCTAACCTATAAGATATGCAGAGTCACTGCCATTTGCAAGAAAAAAATTTATAAAACGGCACAAGCAAAAAACAACTACAACCACTGGCGGATCAAAAGCTTTTCAACTAGAGCTGCGGTTGCAAACATTTTAAGGGTGTCTCAAACAAAAAGATCTTTTACCCGATTTTTGGCATTTCTTTAAACTGACGCCGGTGGAGCAAAGAGCTGGAATAATCTGAGTATCTTTTTTTGCAGTCATCAAATTTTTAATAGCTGAGTTTAAGAAAAAATTTTTACAGCACCAATCAACAGCCGCCTCAACGTGGTGGTGCCCCGATCACGTTTGGATTGGGTCAAAGTGGCTGTTGGTCTTCCCAAGGATCTCATTTACCCCGGGAAATCCCTCATGCAAACCATTTTTTCACCTTGCTGCCCTCTAAACAACCACTTCTTCTCCTGCCTCTCACTTGCTCCTCTTCTCATTATCCATCTTCTCCTGACCAGCAGCAACGTTCATTCTAATCCTGGCCTTATCTTTCCTCGTTCAATGTGCGCTGGTAATGTGACCTGGAAGGATAGGTCAGTGCAATGCTGCACCTGCTGGAATAGGTCCATTCAAGGTGCTCGCTTTTCCCCTTTTCTAGATTCCAAACTTTAGGCAGCTCTTGTTCCTGTAGCTGTCCTCCTTGCAGCGTCTCTACTTTTTCTGGAGGTCCCACATCTACCAACACTTTGTCTTCCTCTTTGGGCTCCTCCAGCTTGTATATCTCCATTGTTCAACCTGGCCCATCTGGTCCCCTCTCTGGCAATGCAGCACTACCACCTTCTCATGTTTTTGGCTGTTTTCTTATACCTTCTACTTCTTCTTTCCCCCTGACTTGTCAGAGTTTTTCGATCGAATGATGAAAGTCTTCGTGCCAGGAGCGCTGGACTACAACACTTTATCTCGTCTCATCCTGTGGATCTTATCTGTATCCAGGAATCCAACCTTGACTCATCTTTTTCTTTCTGGATCCCTGGATTCTCTGCTCTGCGATCTAATTGCACTCACTCCAGGTCTGGTATTCTTTCTCCCGATGACCCGCACGCTGGCGGTGATATCATCATTTTTGTCAGGCAGGGCTTGTCCCTTTCTAAACATTCTATCTCTTCTTTCTTTTCGTTTGACCCCTGCTCTAATTATGCAGGGGTCAACATCTTACCAACCAACTCCTCTTCGCTCTCTTTTCTTAATGTTTATGCTCCCCCTATTCGCTCTTCATCAACAAATAGCAGAACCGGTCCTTTTTCCTTCGATTCTTCCCTCCTCCAAAAATTTCTTCATTCTGGGGGACTTCAACTACTATCATACCTCTGGGACTCAAAAGGTACTTCTGACTGCCATGAAGGAAAAATATTCTACTGGGTCATCTCCTCCGACCTTCTTCCTCTCAATGTGCCTGAAACGCCAACTCTTCTCCATCGCTCCTCTAGCAATTGCCCCTCTCCTTTCATCTCCTTCCTCTCACGCCTTCTCTTGCTCCTGAGAGGTGCTTTAGGACTTGGGCTCTGATTACCTACCAATTCTACTAACTGTCCCTCTTTCTCCGGTTTTTCGCCCCAATGAACGTCCCCCTTCTTTCAATTTTTAGAGAGCTTGTTGGGATGACTTTGCTTTTTACTTCAAACTCTCACTGCCCTTGTGCAGAAGATTATTGGCCTCTTTCTCTTTGCTCTGCTGCTGCTCTCTTTATTTCTTTGGCACTGTATGCGGCCAAATTGTCCATTCCTTTCAACCGCATCAAACGCCAACCTCAAGCCTGATGGTCTTCTGAAGTGGAAGATGTGGTTAGTGAAAAACGTAAGACTTTTGCTGCCGCTCATAGGAGTGATGAAGATTGTCAGGCTTACATCGCTGCTTCTCGACATGCCTCGTCTGTCACCGCCACAGCCAAAGCTGACGTATGACAGGCGGCATGCTCTTCTCTCTCTCCCAAATCTGTGTATTCTCTTCTTCGTTCTGTCGCTGGCTCTTCCTCCTCCTTACCTTCCTCCTCCCCTAACTTCCCCAACTGTTCCTCTACCCGGAAGTAGGCTTCGGTCTTTTCCGACTACCTGAGATCCCACTTTTCTGTCACCCAGCCAAATCTTGTGGAGCAGAACCAGAGGCTGCTTGTCAGAGCTCCGCCGTCACGTGACCTGAGGAATCTCACTTGTCTTTCTGCTCCCTCTTCTCCTCCGCTGAATTTCTTGCGGCTGCCACAAATCTCTCCTCGTCTACTGCCACTGGCCCAGACAAAGTCGCCTATCCCATGCTAAAGCACTTTCTTCTATTTGGCATGGATTTTTTCCTACACATTTTCACTCTTTCCTGGTCTTGGCATTTCTTGTTTTTCATCTGGAAGACACCTTCTATTATTCCCATCCATAAGATGAGAAAGCCTCTCGATTCTTTCACTTTATTCCGGCCTATTTCTCTCACCTCCTGCGTCTCAAAGCTGTTTAAACGCATCATTCTATCTCGTCTACTCTTCTTTCTGTAGTCTAATTCCATTTTCTCTCCCCACCAAGCCGGTTTCCGCCCTGAACGGTCTACTCTCGACAAAACTCTGTTTTTTTCTTGGTCAATTTCGAATGGGTTTAACTAACCCAAGCCTGGCTTTCGGACGATTCTTGCTACTATGGACTTTTCAAAAGCTTTCGACTCTGTCTGACATCCCGCCCTTTTCCATAAATTCATTTCGGCTGGCCTCCCGCCTTGCTTTGCTCGTTGGACTCAATCTTTCCTTTCTGATAGGCAAGCTGGCATGGTTTTTCAAAATCACAAAAGTCGCTCTTTTCAACTCGGTGGCGTTCAATAAACTTCCTACTTCTCTGGCTTCTTCCGTCGGCTGCTCTCTTTATGCTGACAACTTGGCCACTTGATCCTCCTCCCCATCGGTTCCTGCTGCGGTGGAAGCTACACAAGAAGCTTTGAATCAACTTGAGTCTTCCTCTAAGTTTGAGCAAATGTGGGACCTCTTTCTTTTCAGTGGATTCCCACCAAGCTAACCTCCAGCTCTACCTCCTGTTATTCAACTGCCCCTTCTGCTTTAATCCTACTCAACTTTCCTTGGGATCATCTTCGACCGCACTCTTTCCTTTTCTAAACATAAATCTTTCCTGAAGACCAAGTTTTTCCCTTGTTTCAAGGCCTTACGCTGTATCTCTGTTTCCACACGTGGCCCCTTTAAGGTGTTCCTCTCTCTTTGTATAAAGCTTTTTTAGCCCCTTCTTACTTATGCTTTACCCAGATCGTTTCTTTTTCTTAGTGTTAGCAACTTAACACAATTGGAACACCTTTACCGTGCGGCTAGTCGCGCCATCTCTGGCTGCCTGTTGTTCTCGTCTATCCCTTTTCTCTTTGAGGCGTCGCTACCTCCCCTAGGGTCACCCTGACTCGTTTCACTCTACCGTCTTGTGAGCAGGCCCTTCATCTCCCAACCTTCTTTACCATTTCAGGTCTGAAGAGTTGATTTGTGGTACAGAATTTGAAAATTGCAGAAAGTAGAGTATTCATTCTCGAAGCTTTTCGTCTGACACTTTTCAAGAGAATCCGTCAGAAACAGAGCGAAAAGGTGAAGTGAGTCACTTATATAGAGACACAGTTGACGAAAAAGAAAAAAAGGGAAAAAAGCTCTATCATGATTGGTAAAAGAAGCGACCAATAGAAGGAGCGGAAACTAGTATGTGATTTTTAGACCATAAACGAATTCCTTTTGTTTGCATAAATTTGGTTCGGATGTTTTAATGTACGTGGCTTCAAGGGTGGAAAGGTGAAAAGAAGTACGGCCACGGGCAAGAATAGAAAATTTGTTGTCATTATATTCGTGTGCGCATGTAGGGTTTTGTAAGAGATGTTGTCCTATGGCAGAAAAGGAAGCCTCAGTTTTAAAGCTTCTGATTGGCTTGCAAGAGCGGGCCAATGTGCTTCGGTCCTGAGAAATATGCTTCTGGAGAATGGTTTTCGGCACGTGCTGCTTAATCCTCTGTTGTAGCCTTGGAGACGTACGACCCACGTAGTGGAGATAAACTGGGCATTTCTTATACCAACACTGTTATGACCAAGAAAATGAATCAATTTCGCAGACCAACGCAATTCGGTCCGAAGAAGTGCCCAGTTTATCTCCACTTGCCATGGCTGGGCAATGTTTTGCTGAGGTACGAAACGCAAATTAAAACAGCCGTCAAACGCTGGTATCTTGCAGTAGAATCATGCATTGTCTACACCACCAGACAACTTCTGCCTGCAGCCAAAAAGGATGTACTACCCGCTTTTCATCAAAGCAACATTGTTTACCAATTTCTGTGCCACTGCGATAGTCGATACGTGGGTCGTACGTCTCCAAGGCTACAACAGAGGATTAAGCAGCACGTGCCGAAAACCATTCTCCAGAAGCATATTTCTCAGGACCGAAGCACATTGGCCCGCTCTTGCAAGCCAATCAGAAGCTTTAAAACTGAGGCTTCCTTTTCTGCCATAGGACAACATCTCTTACAAAACCCTACATGCGCACACGAATATAATGACAACAAATTTTCTATTCTTGCCCGTGGCCGTACTTCTTTTCACCTTTCCACCCTTGAAGCCACGTACATTAAAACATCCGAACCAAATTTATGCAAACAAAAGGAATTCGTTTATGGTCTAAAAATCACATACTAGTTTCCGCTCCTTCTATTGGTCGCTTCTTTTACCAATCATGATAGAGCTTTTTTCCCTTTTTTTCTTTTTCGTCAACTGTGTCTCTATATAAGTGACTCACTTCACCTTTTCGCTCTGTTTCTGACGGATTCTCTTGAAAAGTGTCAGACAAAAAGCTTCGAAAATGAATACTCTACTTTCTGCATTTCAGGTCTCGCCAAACTTAATGTAAAACCAAGACTCTGCAAATCTTTCTGGAGTTTTTGCGTTCAATAACTTGCTCATGCTTTCTCCCACTTCTCCTAGGGAGATTCACTTTGCTTGCCTTCCCTCGATAGAGTCCTTGCCAACTGCTCATATTGTTGCACTGGAGCCACCCTTTCCTTTTCGGCAGGCCCAGTATATTCAAGTTTTTTCTCTGAAGCCGGCGGCATTCTCAAAGCTCTCCGTTGGTCTCGGCAGCACCAACAAATCTGCCATTTCTCTTCTCTTCTCCTCTTCTCTGACTCTCGCTCTGTTCTCTCCTCCGTCTTTTCTTTTACGTTAATCTCTCTGGCAGATCTGGCAAGAGCTGTCCTCTCTTTCCTCCTGTACTATCAGGCTACCATGGGTCCCCGGGCAGTCATTTCTCCCGGGGAACGACGCGGCTAATAAGCTGGCCAGACGGGGAGAGCTGCTCATGCCCTCTACATTCCCTTGTAACCTCTCTCCTCTTATCTCTCGTATCCTCTTTTATCTTTTCTCGGACTGGAGGCGTACTGTCTCATCTAAATTCTTTGACACACAGGTTTCCTCGGTTACCACTGAAGAACTTGTGCTCCCTCGTCACGCTCACTGTGTCTTCTCTCGTCTTTGCTGCAACAAACACAGCCTTCTGTTAAGCTCTTATCTCACTAGAATCGGAAGAATCGAGAATCTTTCATGCAGCGCCTGCGGACACTCGTCCCAGGACATCTCTCATCTCATTCTGCACTGTCCAGCTACGTAGTGTTTGCGCCGCTCGCTCTTTGGCGGCTCTTGTCTCTCTTGGACCTCTGCTTCAGGCCCTGGGGAGTTGCGCGGCTTCTTGGGCTCCATATTCTTCCGCCATGCCCCCATTCCACTGAAAGGGTTGGGAAACAACAACAATAACAATCAAAGATTGTTTAAAAATGGTATTTACAGCTTCCTCACTTGGCGCTTAGCAAGAAAGGGATAAACTATGTAAAGAAATGCCGAGTTTGATTTTTGTGCCAGTCGGAAAAAACTTACGGGGTTCTTCCACCTTCAGGTAGCAGAGAGGTGACGTGGCCGCAGACCCGTGGCGGTGACTTAGTCTGCAGACCAGAAAACAGAGCATAATCTTATATGCACGCATAAAAGAAAAGCATCTCTAAAAATATTTTAGGAGTTCATCCAAAATTCTTGTTTTGATATTTGAAGGGAGGGATAGCCTAGGGCCTAAGCTATGGCCAATAACGGGAAGCAGCATCTAGAAGAAAAAGGTGAAATAAGAAATTAGCAGAAAGGTGGATTTCATATTATATATTGCTTGAGATTTTAACTCTTGTCGGTATTTCTGTATACATTTTTACTTTCTGGGTGAAAACATTCTCTGTATAAGCTATTTGGCTGAGCTTATATTTGAAGTCTGGTTACAAAATTTATCGAAAGGATTGAAGAAATTTCTGCTATCCCAAAGCATAACATTTTTTCTTTTGGTTTTTATGCAAATCAAAATAATTATGTTGCTGTATTTCTATGGACATATGATTTTAGTGAAACTAACTTTTTTTTTTAAAACAAAATAAATCTTTGAAAGTGTTTGCTCCTGTCAAGATGATTTTCTGGTTAGGCGCATGGTGCGTGCATTAAAAAGTCAATCAAATAATACTTGTCAAATGAGCTATAACAGCGCACAGCTTTCTTGACAATGCCGACTCCTAAAATCTGGAAGTCTGTTTGATGAAACAATGTCTTGGCAACGATATGATGAACGCTTTTTATCTCATGTTGTCGAAAATTACTTGAAACCGATTGAAATTAAAGTTTTATTAGGTCTAATTGTCTTCCATCAAAAAGTTTACATAAATCTACCCATATTTTGGTGGTATAAAAATAATTAAAATCTCTAGAAAAAAGCGACCACCTGGTTTGGGCTGCAGTCGAGGCATAGACTGCATTGTTTTCAATACAAAAATGAGACTTGACGCAAAAAAAGGTTAAGCAGCTCTCGTGTAGTTCTGAACACGATCTCATCATTCGGTGACCGGCGCGTATATTAGCGATTTTGGCATGCAATCATTGACAAACCTTTTTGTCTTCTTCTGAAAACTTCTCTGCTTCCTTCACCATCTTTTCGATTTGTTCTTGTGACAATCGATTGTCGTCATTTTTAATTACAATTTTTTCTCTTTTTCCAGAAGCTTTGTCTTCAGCAGTGACTTCCAGAATGCCGTTTGCATCAATTTGAAAAGTGACTTCAATTTGAGGAATACCTCGAGGTTGTGGAGAAATTCCCGTTAAATCGAACGTCCCGAGCAAGTGGTTGTCTTTGGTCATTGGTCTTTCACCTGATGTAAAAAAATGCGTTAATTGTGTAAAGGTGATTTAGCTGTGAAGCAGTGTAGCATTGCAAAATCTTCGAGGACTATTGAAAATATCAAACAAAAAAATGATAAGACTAGTTGTACCACTAATATTTTTGAAGTGTAGGCCGATCTGTTTAAGCAAAACTGTGTTATTTGCTTTTCGCAATGATAACATTATTAGTTACCATTGTTGAAAGAACGAAATTTGGCCGAGGAAGCAAAGGCGCTCAATATCAAGCACGCACAAAATCAAGTTGGCATTTAGAATTAAGTTGCTGGAAGGAATTGTTACTCATAAAAAGGAAAATTCTCAGCAAAAACTTCTATAGTGATGGAAAAGGACACATTTTAGACCTCTTTTTACAGTAGAACCGCATCTTCACGAGTTAACCATCTACCTTCATGGACAGCGATTTTAACCATTTCTTGGTTGTCGGACGCCGTTGAGAAGATTTGCGACTTCTTGGCTGGAATCACCGTATTTCTTGAAATCAATTTCGCCATAACTCCTCCCATTGTTTCAATACCAAGAGTCAACGGACAAACGTCGAGCAAAACAATGTTACCTGCAAACATCAACGACATTTTACTGTTTTCAGAGAACCGAAAATATTTCTTTTAAAATTACTACAATTTTTAAGAAAATGCTTGAATTTTTTTATTTTAGGTGTGGCCTTATTGCTTGGTCTGATATCTGTAGTATCTAAAATTTCAAACAAAGAGAAACAATAAAATCTAACCGGTAAGTATCAAAATGTTACCTGTTGAGGTATCTCCTGACAATACTCCTCCTTGCACAGCTGCTCCGTATGCCACCGCCTCATCAGGATTAACTCCACGATTAGGTTCTTTCCCTTTGAAGTAGTCTTGCACAAGTTTTTGAATTTTCGGGATTCTTGTTGAACCTCCAACTAAAACTATTTCGTCAATATCTTTGATAGCCAAATCCGCGTCATCCAATACTTTGCTAACAGGTTTCATTGTTGAACGAAACAGGTCCTGCAAAATTTAATCGTTGATATGGGAAACACGGGCAATTCCATAGTTCTAGCTGTGCTAATTGGCAGAAATACCGGAACGGGATCAAGGAAAGCAACTGTTCACCCAGCCCTTTTACTAAAGAGGACAAGATGCCAGAAATGCCCTTCTAAACAAAATGAATTTCGAAGTTAATTTTTTCAAAATTTTTCTGAATATTTGGGAAATCTGTGATGAATAATATATTCACGTTTTTTCATTCTTCATTGTTTGAAGTTCAAATTTTATTGCGGATCCTGTTGTCTCCCGTTTTGTGATAATGACCTTTCATTGGAGCTAAACTTTAGGTGGAAGTCTTAAACAATGAGCATGGTCTTCATGCGTATTGCCTCTTGCCCCAATGCTGACTGAAAAGTGCTATTTTAAAAGATAAAATATATTCTTTCAAAAGTTTTCCCCTTCTTGTCCTCAGGATCTTCTAGTATCCCAGCTGGATGGTGAATATTGATAAACAAACAAGCTTTCATGAAGTAAAATCTACTCTGGGCATAGGCTTACAACAATTCCAGCACGGTTTTAGTTTGGCCTTGATATAAACCAATGGTTTTAACCGTAGGTACCAAAAATCTTTGAGGGTTAGAGATAACTTATTACAGAATGCGAGAGTCAAATCTTACAGTCAAGATTTAGCTCTAACTATCAAGAAACCCTCTACCGTTCATAGTTTGCATGTATTCTTAATCACATCTTTTTTAATTACAAAAGTTAAATTTGTATAAGCCCATGTTTTTCATTTTTGTTGTGCAAATCATTCTCTTTTAAGAACTGCTAGAAAACATCGTATAATTTTTAGGTTTGCTGGCAAAACGAACGAATAATTATCGATTTTAAATTAAAATATTTTGTTATTGTTGACAGACGTAGACTTAGCAGAACCAACCATATTGAGCTCCTCAAATTTCGCTCTGCTCAAGTTTTCCGAAAAGTCATTTCCTTCGTAAAAGTTTTCGATTTCGACTCTCGCAGTTTGTTGGGAGGACAAGGCTCTTTTTGCTTTTTCTACTTCACGACGCAGTTTCTGTACAGCTCTGTTGTTGTTGCGAACGTCATGTCCGGTTTTTTTTTTGTACAACTTCATGAAGTAATCCATAACACGATGATCGAAATCTTCTCCACCTTCACGAACATAGTGGGGTAAATAAGCTCATAATAAAGAGAGATTAAACTCTTTCTTAATTCCGAGGTGTAGCCTTTCCACTAGCTGATGACTCTTTTTAAAAAAAAATTTATTTCCCGTCCGTGAAGCTGGTTTCAGTCTTTCCCAAAACCTATTTTTAATCGGCCTATTTCATAGCTTTTCCCGAAATCTACTTCTTAACAAAAAAATAAGATTGACAGTAGCACTGAAGTAAGTTACAGTATCATGAATCAAGTCATTGTTTAAAAAGTTCAACCGATTGTAATTTAACCGACTATGGTTTTACTTGGAAAACTGCTCCAACAATTACATTTAATCACCTAAATGAGTATCTCCGTTTGTTGCTATGACTTCAAAGACTCCGTTGTCAATGGAAAGAAGAGATACATCAAAAGTTCCACCACCCAAGTCAAACACAAGAATGTTTTGTTCTGACTTCTTTTTATCCATACCATAAGCAATAGCAGCGGCCGTTCTAAAAAGCAAGATAAAATAGAAGCTCGAACTTAATTTGGCGATCTTCTTGTAACCCAGCAAGCCAAACTGATATTGCCTTGCAAACAGTCTGTTGGAGCTGTGATTTTCCAAATTTTTCTAATCGCAGGCCGCATCTAAAGTTGTCATCTAAAGTTGGTCAACTCTGCCGAACTGTTAGTTGACAAATACTACGTTATGCCTGCAAACTTGCAAGCGTATAAGGTGGTAGCATAAAGTAGCAACGTGACCTAATTAATCCACTCAGATTGCGAGCCTTAGATTTTCTACATTTCAACTCACGGTTCGTTAATAATTCTCATAACATTTAAGCCCGCAATGGTTCCAGCATCTTTGGTTGCTTTTCGTTGAGCGTCGTTGAAATAAGCAGGAACTGTAACCACAGCGTGAGTGACCTTCTTACCCAAATAAGCTTCAGCTGTTTCCTTCATTTTCGAAAGAACCATACCGCTAACTTCTTCTGGTGAAAATGTCTAAAGAATACACTATATTTTTTAAATCACGTGTCAATGAACATTTCAACAAATTTTAGCCTATGTAACTACATGTATTTTACCATTGTAATATACAATCTTAGGAAGTGCCAAACTATTACGAAAAAAATTTTGTGGTGAGGTCTGGTAATTAAACATCCACTTTTATGGAAATTATGTGTACTATAACATTTGTTTCGCTTTTTGACCATCAAAATCGGCTTCAAAATCGAAACATGCAAATGTTTATCCTTAGCAACACCTAAAGCAACCGATATATCCGTTGTTTTCAAAAACTTTGGTGTACAGTTTGCGTTTCTGAAGGGCAGTTTAACTAAATTTTGTGGCGGATTATGATCAAATCTCAGTTCCAGTAACAATGGAGAAACTACAAGAATGAAAAATGATAGGAAATTTCGATATATAGTTGCCTACATTTTCCTATTAAACGCCATTTTTTGACCATGCAGTACTAAAAACTTCTCATGATGTGAGACATGTCTTTAAAACTAGGAAGCTTTCTAAATGTGTGCTGAAGAGTGATAATTATTAATAATAACAGGAAATAATAAGAGCTCAAAGAGCATTTACAACCAATTTGCAATAAGACTAGTACAGTTTAGGGTTAGTACCTCAACAAAATCTTCAAGGGATTTGTCATGCTAATCAGAAAAGTTCAGAAAAGGCTAAAATTACCAAAAAAACACCTAAGAGCAAAAAAGAAAGATTTTCAATACAAAAAGCAACAAAAAGAAAGTGATGTTAATGAAAAAGGAGGTCAGTAAGTAACTAAGTCCATTGGCCATTGGATAATATATTTTTACCTCTTTTGAAATTTTTTTCAAATCATAAAAAATGTCAAAATTTGCGGCAGCGTATCATGGAAACTGCCTGAACTCAAACAGCACACGCAGAATTTTTAAAATTTCTTTAGTTTTTCCCATTTTCCCCATTTTGTCCCAGGGGAAAATGGGGAAAATCTATCAGATGTTTTTTCCAACCAACCAACCCCCAAAGCTTAGGCTGCTCCTAGTGTTTCTTACAATTCGTTATTAGCATAGTGTTCGAGCGTACTCAAAACCATTGTTTGTTTTTCATGTCGCAAGATGCATTCTGTGCTTCTGTGAGCTTGGGAGCGTTTTAACAAAATTGAAATAAACAAACCATACTTGTGATTACGTTCGTGCATATGCTAACGGCACTGACCCGATGATTTCAAAATACTTCAAAAAATTAGCCTAGGTAATTACAAAATCAACATTCTGCTTTTTTATGAGTTTTTGAGGCTATTTTAAAATCCAATTTCTTACTTTGATTTCGTCTTTAACTTTCACTTGAATATAAGGCTTTTTGTTTTTTTCTACGACTTTGAACGGAAACACTTTTATGTCTTTTTGAACAGAAGAATCATCATAATTTCTACCAATCAAACGCTTTACATCGAAAATGGTATTTTTGGGGTTGCTGGTCAGCTGGTTCTTGGCAGCATCTCCGATCAATCTTTCGTTGTCTTCAGTAAAAGCAACATAAGATGGAGTAATCCGATTTCCTTGATCGTTCGCAATAATTTCAACACGACCATTCTTGAAAATGCCAACGCTGCATATGAATTACTGTAGATTAGTACATTAAAAAGTATTTCATAATTCAAAAATAGAGTCTTCCTTCGTAATTTGTGGATTTCCTTCCTTTATTACAGTCCTGGATGTCAGCCACCGACTTACCAACTTGCAAAAAATTTATCTTATTTGGATGTAGCGCGACATCACAGTTTACGCTTGATTGGAAAATTTGTTTTTTTGTGTTCTCAAAAAGTACTAACTGTAAAAACGCAATGAAAAGCTTTTTCGGGAAATATTATCAAAGTGCGTTTGATTAGAAAAATTCTACAATCATTTGAGCTGAATAAACATGCAGAAAATAACTCGTTTTTAAGCATTTTAGGCATTCTAAGCATGCTTCTTCTCTTTTTTTTTAAACACTTTAAACTGGGTCTATGATGGCATGATACTCTGGTACGTGAAAAAGTGCGGCAGGCAGCAGCTACGTTTGAAGCTGTGACATATCGTCATTTTAAAAGCAAAAAAGTGATATGCTGCCTGTTGAAGAGCAATGATACAAGTCAGTATTAACGTAGCGATAGACAAAGAAAGCTGTTGTTTAGTAATGCTATGGCAAGTTAAAATACTTATGTAGAGTCGTGTCGCAAGCCTGACTAATCTTAAACTCCAAAACACAAGCAAATTAATCAAGTCCCGCAAAGTTGAACAAAAACGGCAATTTTTCATGTAAAATCTCGCAGAAATCACAAAAATTATCCGCAAATTTAGCACAAAAACCTGGTCAGCAAATTAAACTCTTAAACCATAACCTAACTTATTGCAATAACTGAACTGTAAGTGCTTGACTTTGGGCTTGCTTTTTCTTTCCCTGAAGGCAATTGTGCCAGGACAAAGTAACATACGCTCAGCCAGAGATTTGACGTCATTCAAATGGGCTTACAAACTCAAGAAGTTGTGAGTAGTACCTCTAATATTTAATAGCTTATTCCTAAAATACATAACAATTTCTTTGGCACCCTCCCACAACTCAATTTATTCTTTCGTGCAGCGATGAAATGAAAGGATAACAGTTTGTGAAATTATTGGCTGTTTCAATTGTGAGCACGTACAGTACCAAAGGTGCGCTTATGATGGAAACAGGGCAAACAAGATCCTGCCAAAGACTTAAAAAACTTATGAAAAAAAAAACGGCTATGCCCAATCCCCACAACGTTTTTCTACAAAATTTTTATTGAAAAACGGTAGTTTTGATTTTGAAGCAGCAATTGGCAACAAAAAAAAAAACAACTTTTCATTACTGTTTTCACAGCTACCCACTGAGTGCAGACACCGCAGCTGGCTGAATCGATATCCTTAACCTCATCACTGTTGGGGGCCTTGCTATTGTAATAATTTAACTGTAGGTGCATGACTTCAAATTAGTTTGCTCCTTTCTTGGCTAAGTTTACGCCAAGTCCAACCAACATAAGCGAAACCACTGGTTTTAGGTTATAAAAGTAGGCCTACAGTTACGAAAAGTCGTAAGCAGTGGGTGTAATTTTTAATAGCTTATTCCTGAAAAAACATACAAACTACTTCGCCGTCTTCTCACAACTTTGAATGTGTGGATTTCATCAAATGAAAGCATGAACGTTTGTGAAATCGTTAGCTGTTTCAATAGTGAGCAAGTCTAGTTTCGAAGCACCATATGCTGGAAGTAGTGCAAACTAGATGCCAACAGGGACTCCAGAAATATTGGGAAAATGTGGTTGCTCTGCCTAACTCTCCATAATCTTTTGTTTAATTGATTGCCTTTCAAGAAACGGTATTTTTGAAGTTGTAACAAGAATTAGCAAATTCAAAAAAACATTACCTATTGGGTGAAGCCGGCCCAGCCAGCTGAACCAATATTCTTAACCCTAACATTACTGATTGGGCTTTGTGAGCGACCCTGCCTGCCCCAGCTAGTCTTATACGCTTTTTGGAAAACATCACACAAATTGTTAAAAATTATACATTCGTTGGCAAATGAAGCCCTTTTCAAAGGAACACCAAGGTCTACTCGATGGACTAATTCCGACTTTAATTAGCCTACTCCCTATTGACTAATTATGGCCTTGCTTCGTTCTGTTTTTTGATGCCGTCTTGCATCCTGTATAGGCTGTTATGGCCATGATACCAAAGATGCAAATAATGAAATTTTTAGATCAGTAACTAAATAGCGACAAAACTTGATGTCCAAAATAATCCAACTAATCGTTTTGTTTGCTTAAGTGAAACAATCCAGAGAATCAATATGTTACCAAGAATATGTGGTTCCAAGGTCTATTCCGATAACGTGACCAATTTCCGGCTTTTTTTCTTTCTTTTCATCTTCGTTTTTTTTCTCAGCCTTTACAGACAATAAAAGACTCAATAAAAAAATGGAGTTAAGTATTTTCATCTTCATAATTTTTATTACTTGTTTAGTAATACAAAAGTCTGAATTGCAAATCATGACACATATTAGCAATTATTTTTATAGGTTTAATTACATTAGTTATTCTATTTTAACTTCTGGTCAATATCTCGGAGTCTTGTTTAGTTGTTTGCTAGTCTAAAATGCCCGGTGGTGATAAATAAATTTCTGCCCTTCGTTGGCGATAACTAAATTTATCAGTTTAGAACTAAATTTTTCTACCATCGCACTCTGGTTTCTTGAGATTATTATTCTGCGAAATCTTTTTGTTTCGCTTGTATTAGGTTCAATGTCGTAGATGATGTGCTCGCTTATGATTGGCACAAATGAAACACGTGGAACATGACGAAACTGCATGCAGTCGTGGCTCTTGTACTCATAGCCGCATCATCAAGAGGACACTTGACAAAAGAACTGTTGTTTTTATGCGGTTGCACAAACGCAGAAATGTTGTAAGCAAGGCTGTGTATTTCGATTTCCAAAGAACCTTAAAGGTTAGAGGAAAATACTTGTTGCTTTATTTGTATCTTAATTTTATCACCCGCGGAGGCTTTGATTTAGAGCAGTTTTCCGGATTTGCTTCGAACTGAAGTTTCAACTTCACGTTTAAATTGCTTAATAGTGCCTTTTATTTAAAACCTCATAAAAAGCTTGAGCATGACAGATACATTGACAAGTACCCAGACCAGTGATTCTCAAACATTTTTTGTCATAAAATCTTTTTGCATTATCTCTAATATCATGGAAACCTTATTTAAAATTAGTACTTATTTTACGAAAATTTTGCAAATTTTTTGCTTTCGATTTTACAAAATCCCACGCTTTAAACTGATTTCAGACATCTCATGTGGCGCAATCAACATAAAACCTTTTTTTTTTGATGATCAATCGCTTTGAGAATCACTGATCCAGACTAATCAACGTCTTTGACAAAACCCAAGGACTAAAAGTTAATTAGGCTAGGCGTCATTGTGGTCTAATGGGTTAAACAGCCATTTTAAATCAACAAAGATCAAACAGTTACCACTAAAGATCTTGCGATAACTGCATTGCTCTACTTTTGGGAAGGGCACTTCCTCTGAAATTTGTGACATTAGTTTTTTGAAGGTATGCTCTCATTACCTCATTTTAATGCTAGTGGCTTGGCGAAGATTTTTGAAAGGGGAAACAGCTCCAAATTTTCAGGGTGTTGGATGGATGATAGACTACATTTTGGAGGTTAACTTTTGGTGAGAGCCTTTGCATTCTATTTTTTGAGTTGATGACCTGTTGTTTTCCAAAGATCAGCTTGTGGTGGAAGCCGCTTTTGAGGGGGCAATGACTTTTTCGAAGATTGACATGGGTTGGAAACCACCTTTTTTGTTTGAGACGATGAACTTTCTTTGAAGTGAAAATGTGCTGTGATTCTGCACAGCAAGGTAATCGTTTTCATTTGTTATCAAGGCCCAAAAGAGGCAACATGGTACAATTCCTTCCTCTTCCTAGATACGTCAGCGTAGTTGCTTTTATGCTGTAATGTGAAAACAATCAGCTTTATTAGTTGGATATAGCTGTGTTCTATTAACCCAAGCAAAAATACCTTTTAGTGCTATCACTTCTGAGGGATCATAAAGTATTGGCAGATGAGGTGAGAGGGTGCAGCCGAAATAAATTTTATCACTTCAGCAATACCCATTCAGATATTTGTATCTGCCAGTCACAGCTAGGCACAGTCAAAAAAATCACATGGAGGCCATTTTCCTAAAAAATGTTTGGACGCGATCTCCTCAAATTCAACCTATTTTATATGAGCAATATAATATTTTCTTTCAATTTTTTCTCAAACTTTGAATTCATTGCTTTTTCTTGAAATTGTTTTTTCACAGAATGTTGTCAGCATACTTAATTTACTTGCTCGAAATTCACTGTAAGTTTTAGTCAAAGCCATTTCATATAGCTTAAAATGTGAAATTTACCTGAAAAACTATAAAAAACATGAATTAAAATATCAAAATTTTGGTCAAGCTGTTTTTTTAACATTACGGCAGCCAAAATTTCTGCAAAAATTTTTTCCCATTTCTTTGTTGCTGCGCCCTCTCTGCCAGTGCTTGAATTTGAACAATACAGGGTCCGCCAAAAAGACCTGACACATTTGAAAATTTAATAGAAATCAAACGCGTTGACGAAAATAATTGATGTTTACATTTTTGGAAAGCGTATAGCATGCCATTTTGTGCGGTGTCCAAAAAACAATCTACAATGCATTTGTGACGTCATAATGGTTGATTTTTAAAATAATGTAATTTTTTAAATTGTGCTTTATTTGCTAAAATGAAGTGGTTGGGCTCACACCGTTCTTTCGTTATGGAAACTTTTTTTACGAACAGTGGATCAATAACTGCAACTCAAAGATTATTTCGTACGCACTTCAAGCTTGGAAGACACGATCCAGTGCTATTGATCCACTGTTCGTAAAAAAAAGTTTCCATAACGAAAGAACGGTGTGAGCCCAACCACTTCATTTTAGCAAATAAAGCACAATTTAAAAAATTACATTATTTTAAAAATCAACCATTATGACGTCACAAATGCATTGTAGATTGTTTTTTGGACACCGCACAAAATGGCATGCTATACGCTTTCCAAAAATGTAAACATCAATTATTTTCGTCAACGCGTTTGATTTCTATTAAATTTTCAAATGTGTCAGGTCTTTTTGGCGGACCCTGTATATTGAAGAAAAATCCAACTTGAGCTTAATTAGAATTTAGTTTTTCAAAGCAGCAGTTTAATAAGAAGAGAAATGAAGCGACGAACCAGGCACAAGTTTATTCACACTTTTTGAGGAATCGAGTTGCAAACGATGTTTCGTCGCGTTTTTGAAGAGCAGTTTCAGTGTGGCATTAAAGCGTTTATTGCAGTGGATGGCCCTTTGAATGAATAACCCAAAATGCTTAGCACATTTTTTACTCAAAAAAGATTGTTAGCGGCCATGGACAATTGATTTTCAATTGGAGATGGGGAAGGTATTGGGGAGAATGCGAATTTTCTTGCCATATTGTTGCTGAATTTACGTTACCGACCCACATCAAGGTTAACACGTAAAGTGCAAGATTCGTAAGGTTTTTTACATATACTTGCAGAAGGTCTTCTGTGCTTTTTGTGAAACAAAAAAAAGGCCGCCTGTAATTGACCATCAACGCCTTTCTTTTTAAAACGCTGCCCGATTTTTCTCGTCGAATTCTGCGGCATGCTTTTTCAAAGTCTATGAAGCAAGCGTAAACATTTTCAACATGTTTTAAAGAATTCTCCAAAGCTGCAACTAGAACATGTATTCTTACAAGGTTCAACTGAAAAGCTTTGTTTCTTGTGCTTCTTTTGGGACGAAAGCCGCATGGCGTGTCACGCACTTTGGTCTTGATTATTGTACGGCATCATTTTTCAAGTTACTAAGTATGAGTGGCGCATAATTCACTTTACCATATTAAAATAAAATATCATTTGTGTAAATAAATGTACTTTAATAATTCTTTTTTTATTATATAGTTTAAAGATAGGAATTTTATTTTGATCTATGTACGGAAAATAAGGTCGCGTAAATAACCTCCATATTCAACTTCCCAAACACGAGCTCTTTTTAAAGCATCTTCCACGATAGTTCTTAGCATCTGAAGCTGTATGGAATGAATTTCCGTCTGGATGTTTGCTTTAAGTTGTTGGATAGTTCGAGGTTTATTTACGTACACCTTTTATTAAGATGTCCCCATAGAAAAAAGTCTGGTGCTGTCAAATCTGTTGATCTTGGAGGCCATGGAAAGCCCGAATTTTGAGAAATTATTCAATCTTGAAACGTCCCAGTTAACAATTGCATAGTGGCTCTAGCTGTATGTGCAGTTGCACCTTCTTGCTGCCACCAATACCCTGCCATATTTGCTATCTCAGGCGGATCAAAATTTTCTTGCATTTCTCTATATCGCTCACCAGTTACAGTGACCGCATTTTCATCTGGATCCTCAAAAAAATAAGGCCCAATAATCCTTTCTGAGGTTACTTTACACCATACCGTAACTTTACGAGGGTGCAATTCATTCGCACGAGTAATTCGTGGATCTTCCGTACCCCAAAATCTCATATTCCGCTGTTCGCACGCCCATTTGAATGAAAGTGAGCTTTATCTTCCATGATCAGATTCTGAATAAAGTTAATGTCATTCCTTGCAATTTCCTGAAATCTGACAGCGTAAGTTAGCCGTTGTTGCATGTCTAATGGTTGTAGATTGCACTTATTAAACCTTGTAAGAATACATGTTCTAGTTGTTTTGAATGTGCTACAAAGACCTCGGTGAGATTCCAAGAACGTGTTCGAGTGGATGTGGTTGGTTCGTCTTCAATGCTACTTCTAACGTTTTCAGTATTTTTAGGCTCAGTATATTTACGTACTGAACGGCTTCGTCCAGGTCGAGACCTATCACCAACAGAGCCAAGTTCTTGAAAACGCTTCACCAAGTTCATTATTGTAGGCTTAATTGGAAGATGCCTAACATTGAAATGGTGCGTATAAGATCTTTGTGTTCCAATAATTGAACGTCTGTTTTCAAAAATTATCTTCACTCTTTCTTCGTTCGTAAATTTACCTATATTTAAATTTCAAAACATTAAGTTATAAAGTCTGAAAAGAATAATCAAAATTATTTATTGAAAACAAGATATTTTATTTTTAAATGGTAAAGTTATTCATGCGCCACCAGATCAAAATAAAAAATTACAATCTTTAAACTAGGTAGCAAAAAAAAAATTATTAAAGTACATTTATTTACACAAATGATATTTTATATTAAAATGGCAAAGTGAATTATGCGCCACCCTGCAAAAACTAATTCCACGACAATTTCCAGAAATCCATTCCACCTGGTACGCTTCAGTCAACCAGAGAATTCCTTCTTTGTTCAAACATTTTAGGCAGTATTTTATCATCATCTGCTGTTTTTGATGACTGCATAGCAAAAGAAAATTCATTTTTGCAAATGATACTTTCTGGGAGATGATGTAGGTGCATATGATGCATCCACCTCTGTTGTTTGTGTAATAGGCTTCAAGATATCTCTAAAATATTTTCTCCATCTATACAAAATGTTTTTTTTCTTCTTCAAAATTTCACCCTGATGATCTTTAAGAGAACTTAAAGATCCCAATCTTCTTCCTTGCAGAAAATGTGGGGTCTGCCAGAATATTAAATTTTCCAATTCATAATTCGATTCCAACTACGTACTGTCAAAACTTCTTACATTTTATTCTCCTGCATATCTGACTACCTTAGTTCCAACTTCTCGTGCCTTTGTATAGCCAAGTCTCAAAGAAAATAAAGACTTATCTTGCAGCCAAGATCTGAAATTAACTTTCCAAATCGAATTGACTTGTTGAGCTTTTGGTTTCTCTGACATGTTATTTTCTTTCTTTTTGTCGCCATACCATGCCGTTATTTCTCGCATGCTGTGACAGCCAAATAAAAAAAAGCATTTTAAACAATAGTCACTTACATCACCATGCATTTTAAACAACAGCATATTTAAACAATCGGATCAAGTGCATAAATTTCCCCATGTGTGGAAATTTATGCACTTGATCCAATCTGCCATAATTCTATCCCCCACCCTGTACACTCCCTTCCAGTGTACACTGCCCCGTACATTTACATACCAGGCCTGCCCCTTCAGTGTACACTGCCTTTCTTTTAATGCCCTGCCAGCTGAGATTCGAACCCGCAACCATGGTATCTCAAGACCATAACTAACTGGTAACTGGGGAAAATTTTGCACTTGTTGTTGTCTTGGGGAAAATTTTGCACTTGTTCCAAACAATCATTTACTATGTATTTTAAACAATAGAATTCTCTGGTTGACTGAAGTGTGTCAAGTGGAATGGATTCCTGGAAATTGTCGTGGAATTAGTTTTTGCAGACTAACTGGAAAAGTATATACAAAGTAATTTGAAAAATGATGCTGTACAATAACCAATAACAAAGTTCATGACACGCCATACGGGTTTTGCCTGGATGACAAGCTTTTTCGAAAAGCCTTTTTTAATTTCTTGTTCGCAAAGAACTGCTACTTGATTCTGTAGGACCGCAAACGTTTGTGATACGATGTTTGGAAAACGACATGACAGGTAAACTGCAAACTAAAAGATCCTTTTATTAAAAAACTCAACTCGTGGTAACCAAAAAGTTGAGAAACATTAATTTTGATGTCATTTTTATGCTGCTTTTCCAACATATTTTTGAAAATTCTCTGTATATTTTGGGTTACCATCTACACAAAATATTTTTGTTGTATTTCAAGGCCCATTGCAACTTGATGGTTGCTTAAACTTCTGTCCTAAGTTACTGCACATAGTTGGGCAAAAGCCAAAGCAAACAACTTCTCATTCTCCTAAAACATGATCTTTATGAATAAAAAAAATGAAAACTTTTTCCATCCATTTTTGCAGTAAGTCGTAAAGCACACAACTTATTGCATCATTTTTTCTAATATTATCAATGATACTACATTTAAAACAATGATAATTCAGCAACTAATAATTGATCAGCTATGCAAAAGTAAATTGGTTGATTTTCAACTACTTCAAACGTTGAAATAGTAAAATGACCACTGTAGGCCCTTTGATTTTACTTGGTGGTAAATGGGCATTCGAACAAGTCAACTTCTTCACCTCTGTAAATAAACAAATATTGGGTTACCAAGTTATAAATAAGTGTTGCTTATAGAAAATAAGGCTTCATCTTTTCCTGCACGAGTAATTATTTTTTGTTTGTTTAAAGTTGTTAAATCTTCAGCCATGAGGTGCCCTTGTGGTCTTCAGATACGAGCCCAAAGTGTTGAGGCAGTTGTATTCAGCAGGAACTCAAGGATACAGTTGAACATCACTGCAACTACGCTTCTCGGAGAATCTGGAATGTTAAAAATGGTTAGTGTAATATCATATGATAGTTTTGTCGAACTTCTAATGATAAAGTTACCATATTCAATATTCGAATAAAACAGTTTACAAATTTTGGTAGCAGAGGTTTCGAAGGGATCTGAACACCATCACGATAAAGCGTGATAAAATTGATGTTGTTGTGTGTAAAATTGAAGGGTGATTTTTGAATTGTATCGTTATATGCGTCTTTGTCCACTAGCCCGACCACGATTCGTGTTGGCAGTTGACCCGAAAATAGATTTTCTTTTGTGACACTTCGGTTTCCGGTTGGTACGTAGAGCTTTTTATTTCAACACGTCTTAGGGGGTATTTTGCGGTGGCTTGTTGCAAAGCTTTTGCGAGAGCAAGCTGTATGGATAGATTTGGCTTCATCTTGTGCACAAACAACGTCACCTCTTTTATGGATACTTTGCAGTAGGGTAGAGTCGCGTTGCCATGCAAGCAAAAATTCTCTTTTGAGCGAATCAACTCCTTCGTTGTTCAACAAATAACGATTTTGAAATGAAACTTCCAGATGCAATCTGCCTATCATATCGATTTCCCTGGTTTGAGCATCCAGTGCTTTGCGTTTAGTATGTCTTGAGTTGATGGCAGCCCTGGAATCAAAGCGACCTGCGGTGTTTCGATGCCACAGGATAGAGGAAAGCTGTTACGATTTCTCATTTTGACCAAAACTACGCAGGTTTTCAATGTATGCACGATAGGGATAGTTACTGTTGGACTGGGTGACAAGGGATCTATTAAGATAAGCATCGATTTGCGACCACAGTGTGTGTAAAAAGTTACATTCTGGTGCAATCTCAGATCTGCCACCAAATTGGCTTCGTCTGCTGCAGGACACTCGCTCAAACATAGAGAAATGTGTTTGCAAGATCGATGTAGAAAAAAGTTTGCAAGAATTTTCTGCACTAATTGTAAATTCAATCGGTCCTGTTGAAGTCAAAACAGACACTGGGTGATATTCGGTAAAACATCCGTCATCCAAGCTAGTTTGACGCGGTGGAACAGAGAACAGAACTAATTGGAATGTGGTCGATTAGGCAGAGCTAAGATTTATCAAGGACGCCATCTCTACGCTTAGGCCTTCAATGTTTAGATCAGGGATGTGGAAGCGGTTATTTTTCAACCGCTTCCGCTTCCACTAACAAAAAACGAGAAAACGAACGTTGATATTTTTTTAACTTTTGTGGGTGTGTAGCCTGCCTTCTCCTACTCTTCATCATTTTCACAAGACAAAAATCTTCTTTTTTTGCTATTACTTTACCTACTTTGCGAGAGCTTACTGTTCCGAACTACTTTGTGTTTCCTTTTCTTAGATATTAGAACTCGTGTTGAATGTAGAATAGTGCTTTTCAATCTTTTTGTCATCGCGGAGCCCCTAATGTACTTTCGCGTTTGTCACGAAACTCCCACTAACAAAAATTTAGAAATCACGAATTGCTAGCAACAAAATCAAATATTTCGTTACTACAATTCAAAAAATAATTAAACACTTCAACAAGTAGACAGTTATTTCAAGTTCCTTCACTACTTACAACTACTTTTACAACAGTTAATCTAATGCTTCTCAGATTTAAACCGTATGACCACATATTACAGCTGTCGACAATAACCTGTCGTCACAACAACAAATTACACCGTATAGCATTGATTTTCCCTCTCTATCCTCAACTAATTCTGACTTTGAGTTAACTTTAACTCTAATCATCATTACGGACTTTCTATCCGTCCCCAAAACACTTATTGACTTTAATCTTTTTGGATAGTGAAGTGCGAAATTTCTGTCGTACATATACTATATACATGTAAAGCGATCAAAATTAAACTGTACCAATCAACAGCCGCCTCAACGTGGTGGTGTGGTCCCTAACCCCGTTTGGGTTGGGTTAAAATGGCTGTTGGTCTTCTGGAGGGTTCCAGTTACCCCGGACACCTCCCTCACACAAACCATTTTTTCGCCGTGCAGCCCCCTGAATGACCGCAGAAGGGTAGCACGCAGCCTCTTTAAAATCGGCCTGTCTTCTCTTTACTCCTGCCTTTCTCTTGCCCGTCTTCTCATTATTCTCCTGGTCCTAATGAGCGGCAACGTTCATCCTAACCCTTGTCCCGTCTTTCCCTGTTCAGTGTGCGCTTGAAATGTGACCTGGCGGGGTAGGTCAGTGCAATGCTGCACATGCTCTAATTGGGTTCATTTAAAGTGCTCACTACTCTCCTTTTCTAGATTCAGAACTCTTGGCAGCTCTCACTCCTGGATCTGCCCTCCCTGCTGCGTCTCTGCTTTTTTTATAGATCCCACACCTACCAGCACTGTGGCTTCTTCCTCGGACTCCTCCAGCTGGTATACCTCCACCGCTCAATCTGGCCTCTTCTGCTAATGCAGCGCTCACACTCCACCCTCACCTTCAAATCTCTTATTCTCATTCCGCCCACTTCATATCTTCTCTCTCTGCACCCTCACCACTGCCTCATGCTCCTGGCTATTTCTCTTCACCTCTTGCTTCCTCTTCCCCTCCCTAACTCTCTCAGGGTTCTTCAATGGAATGCTGGGGGTCTTCAAGCCAGGAGCACTGAACTGCTACACTTTATTTCGTCTCATCCCGTTGATCTTATTTGTATCCAGGATCAAACCTTAATTTATCTTTCTCTTTCTAAATCCCTAGATTCTCTGCTCTGCGATCCGATTGCACCCACTCCCGATCTGTTATTTTTTCTACTGATGTCACAGACACTAGCGGTGGCGTCATCATTTTCGTCAAGCAGTGCTTATCCTTCTCTGAGCTTTCTACTTCCTCTGTTTCTTCGCTTGATCCCTACTCTGATTATGTAGAGGTCAACATCTCTCTAAACAACTTCTCCTCGCTCTCATTTTTTAATGTTTATGCTCCCGCTATTCGCTCCTCTCCGAAGGATAGCAGAACCAATTTCTTTTCTCTCTCCATTCTTCCCTCCTATCTGGAAAAGGAAGCGGTGGAATTTTCGGGCTTCCTCTTCCGCTTCCACAGAAAAAGGACCGCTTCCACATCCCTGGTTTAGATGCAATATTATGGGCACAGATGGCCCGCATCTATTGTCTGTGGACTTTCCAGGTTTCTTTCTTTTTCGAGGAGGTAAAAGGATATGGTTGCTTCCAGAGCGGTAAAATCGACCCCGAAAGCTAAACCGAGAGCGAATTGATTTTACTTCAATCTCTAATTCAACTTAAAGCAAATTGTACAGAAGCCTGCTCTATCATCTAGGCTACAGTATAATCTATTTTTACAATTTTTCAATATGCTTTCGCGAGGTAATATTCTGTAGCCTATAGATTGCACATTACAATTGACTTGAACTCAACATTTCCAAATAGGCTAATTATTCCAATATAAAACCCTATCAGAAGCTGACTACAAATAAGCATACATGTAAAGCCTATAAAACTAGGCTAACTGCAAGCAATAATAAGTGAATATTTACATTTTACACCTTCCTTTGATATCAGATTCAATCCATAACATCAGCAGAAAAAGATATAGAATGTTTTAGAGTATAATCCATGTCCATGTTATTGAGATAAAAATAGGGGTAATTGTTGTAATTTCTGCGAGATTTAACGTGAAATTGTCAATTTGTTACATTTTGCTACATTTGATTAATTTTTCATAGAGCTAAAAATCAGTCGAACTTGCAAAACGACTGTAAAAATATATTTTAATTTACCATTGCATTACTAAAAAACTGTAGGATTTTTGATCAACTGGTATATTAAAACTTTAATATATCATTCTTTTTCAATAAATAGCATATTAGTTGTTTGCTTTTGAAATAACAGTGAATAAACACTGTAGACTGCGTGTAGCTGCTGCCTGCAACGTTTTTCGACTGTAGTGAAACCAATCATTATTGTGACATAATAGACGCAGTTTAACCCTCTGTCTACCAGAAAAAAATGTACATTTTGTACCAGTGGGGTCAAATTGACCCCAGTCAAGGATTCTTATTTTAGAAATGTTTTTGCTGTACTTTTTTTTAACTTTTACTTACTTAGCACTTAATAAATAAAGAAATCGTTTATTCTAGTAATAATGAAACTTTCAAAACCAAAAAAAAAATGAAACTATAGTTGTAGAAGTGGCTGCTACATGAAGCGAACATAGGTTTTGTAGTTTATTACAAGGTTGATTTGAATGTTAATATTGTTTGATCCATATCCAATAATTAATGTTTTCATTGTACAAAAAACAACAACAATGAAAGACCAAACCAACGGTAACCTGTGATAATAGTCCTGCAGCGTAGCTTACTGATTTCATTTATGCGTCTCAAAATATTAGCTAAACAAACCACCATCATGATTTATTCCTTGCATAAACGCATTGATTGTACTGACATCAATCATATTGTAGAATAAGACTAATGGCCATCTTCTAGTCATGCGTTTGATGGAGTATGATCTCAGCATTCTGTCTAAAGTGCCAACACCACCTTTTGTTTTGTTGTGGAACAGAATAATGCTTGGTTTTTGATCCGAAGTGCTTTCGATTTCTGGCTGACTATGCATCGTTGAAAGCATATTGACAACACGGTTTGTTTTAGGACAGTACGATGCAATCATTGCATCTAGTTGAAAGCCGAAGACTGTGCTTTTCACATTCCCTCCTTTGGCCACTGTAAATTTCGTTGGGAGTTCCGGCTTGCTCTTCCTCATTGTTCCTATTACTGTGAGATTCTTGTGAAGAAGTTTTCGTACAAGCGATAGATTAGTAAAGAAATTATCACAAGTGATGTTTCAGCAAGAATTATCAATATCTTCTGCCAAATCAAGAACAATCCTTGTGTCTTGATTAGTTTCTGGGGCCGATCCAGCATCTTTTCTAATGTACATTTGTATTTTCCATGTGTAAGAGCAAGTGGGGTCGCAAATTGTCTAGAGTTTTATTCCGTATTTGGATGGCTTTGAAGAAATGTTTTGCTTGAAAGGACACCATCCTCTAAAGCATACCAACTGCTCGTGCTCTGTCATGCTTGGTCGCCAGGTGTAGGAATCGCGCAAGTAAGAGTTCCAACTTTCAAACACTTCTCTGATAGGTTGCAGCTTATCAGGGGACCAATGATGTCGTCTTGACTGCGCATTGTCAAATTGGAGAACGCATAAAATTTGTTGATGCCTTTCTCTACTCATAGTGCGATTGAAAATGGGCCGGCCATCAAGTGTGCTCCATAGCTGTTTAACGCTTTCATTATTGGACGTATATAATACGCCAATCAAAATAACTACACCAAGAAAAACTTTGAAGTCTTCATCATACACGGGTTTCCATGAGCCACCATATACTATGGCTTCTTTGTGATTAGTTAGTTCACTGACATATGGTTTTTTGAAGAGAAGACCACAAATATAAAGTGAAAGTATCACTTGCTTTTGAGTAATGAGATTTTGAAAACCTCGTTGGTCCTGGACTTTATCGAATGACATGCGCAGCTGCTCTACCAGCATTATTTGTGAAAGGTGTCGTTTGCCACGTTTCGGTTTTAGAAACGAAATAGTTTGCAGAAGCTGATGAACAAGATCAGCTACCATTTCTTCTTCAGAAGATGAATCAAATAAAGATATTTCTTTCTTGTCTTCTTCGCCATCTTCAGTAGAAATCCAATTTGAGTCGCTTGTTTCGTCTTCTTCGCTGTCGTCATTTGCCAGAAAACCCAACTTCATCTTCAGAGAGATAACTTGACATGTGGCTACTTTGCAATTACCTCTTTTGTATTTGTTTTCAAATTTTTGCTTTTATTTTATAATGAAAAATATCAATTTTGTATATGTGGTATGTAAGCAATGCAATAATAAGTTTTTTTTATTTATTTGCAAGTTTTATTGGGTCACTTATTGGTAAAACTGCTTGGGGTTGATCCCACTGGTATATGATGCTGTTTTTTTTTGTTAGCGCATGATAAAGATGTCCAACAATGAAAATTTTTTACGTCAACAAACCTCTTCAGTCTAAAATAAAAGTCAGGAAGTTTCATAGCACTGCTGCCAACGGTTTAGCAACAGAAGCTTTTCAAAAATATAATTGGGGTCAAATTGACCCCATGGTAGACAGAGGGTTAAAGTATTTAGGAAAAAAGAAATGCGTCTTATTTAGAATGAAGACTGAAATGCTAAAAAAATAGTTGTTTGCTGCATCGTCAATTCAGCTAAAATCTTTGTAGAATTTTTTTATCGTTAGCACCTTGTAATTATTTCCCGAAAAAGCTTTTAATCGCATTTCCAACATCAATATTTTTTGAGAAAATGCAGACAACAAATTATTCTATCAAGCGTTAGATGTGCTGTATGTTACACCGGAGAGAGATAAAATTTTTGCTAGTTGACAAGTTGGGAGCTGGCTACCGTTCAAGCAAAAACCGTTTTCCCTTGTCAAGAAAAGCGAATAAAAAACAAATTATTTTTGATTTTAACCTTATGATGGCATCACAAAACCTCTTATTGCACTCACCCGGAGGGAGGTTATCAATCGAATCAAGTTTGATGTTTGTACGCCCAGTAGCTACCGAGGAGTCAAAAAAAAAAAAAAAAAAACTCAGACAGACACACGCACAGAAAGAATTATGCTTTATACATGGTAAGGTTACGATAAATCTTTTTTATTGACTTGATAATCAAAAAATCTCACTAAAATTCAACTTCCAAAAAAGTGTAAAGATAGCGAACAGGCGTTATCTTTGGTCTAACTGCTGAACATGTATAGAAGCACCCTTGAGCGTTGTAAACCGACTTTGAATAGTTTTTTTGGTGTCTTTCATATCAACAAAAATAATTTTAGTTCACATACACAAATGTAATAGTGTTTTTTTCAGGATAATTGGAGAGTTTTATTGAAATCTCACACAATGTTGTAGCGGTTTACTATTTCTTGACTTCTTATTCAGGTAGAATAATCATGAATAGTTGAAACAAATTCATTCTAAAACAGCTTTTTCCAACTCAAGACTCAAATGCTTTAAAAAATGCAAAACTGAACCACATCGCCCACTAATTTGCTAAAGAGTGCGCAAAAACTAGAAAGTGATTTAAAAAGGGCGAAATAATCAATATGTAAATTAAGATGAGGCGATGTTACGCAACTTATAGATAAAGTGTACGAAATTAACGCATAAATTTTAAACAAAACATCCAATACAAGGTAACATTAACGAAGAAATATTTCTAAAAAATCTAGGGGAGGTAATTCCGACAATGCTGTACGAAATTCACTGCATGAAAAATTATTGCTCTTTGTTTTACCTATGGCTAAAATTAGTTAAGATTGAAGGCGATTCGTTAAAAATGAAATCAAACGATCATTTTCGCACCTCCCAAGATTGAACAAATTTCACCAAAACCACCCTTCGTTCAAATGTCAGTTTTGTAATGGTTCTAATTTTGGGTGGCTAAATCTTAATTAGCTATGGGCAGTTTTCACAATTTTTTCACGTCAATGATAACAGACATTGCCTCCATTATGAAGTCTTTGGCCTTGTCAATAGGAAGGTTGCACGCACGTGATCAAACGTCATCAAATTGCGCTTTCGAAAAATCTGGCTGACCAGATTCAGAGATTTTGCATTGAATTGAATAGGAGTGATATCGTTTTTTGCAAATCAAATGAAGAAACGTGACACTTGTTAAATGAACGTTAAATATGTTGTTTTACTGATGTTAAGGAATGAATCTAAGGTCAAAGTAAGATAAGAAGTGCTAAGGTTTGCATGTTATTGCTAATAGTTGGGCTAATTTTATGGGCTAAACATGCAGGCTTTTTTGTAGCCAGCTTCTGTGAGGGTTTCATATTCAATTAATCAGCGTGTTTGGAAATGCTGAGTTTAAGTTAATTGTAATGTGCAACTTATACAGTATATTTAGTGGCATAAGCATTCTGAAAAGTTGAAAACTTAAGTTATACTGTAGCCTAAATGACAGGGCAGACTTCTGTACCGTTTGTCATATGCTGGATTAGTTATTGTTGGATAAAATCAGTAAGTTTTTGAAATTTTTTGTCAATAGTAATTGCAGGCCAGTCATATTGATATGTCAGATGTAATTGTGTGACCTTAACTACTCCTTAAACAATTGTTTGGGCTATTACCTAGGCTGCTGGACCAAGGGTAATGTAAAAATTACGATACCGATTTATTCATTCCTGCGTATGAGCTCATGCTCTGTTTGCATGTCTTTCGTCACAGTGGGTCACCACGACGGGTAGACTGCTTGGCCCCACCACCTGTTAGTCACATAAAGATGGAGGCATACCGTTAAATGCCTTGCTCATGGACACAGCAAGTAAGCTTGCCGGCAAGCTTACTTTACCGGTAGTAATGATCAAATAACGGTTGTTTTTGCTAATGTACCGACTGGTATCTAATTGGTATAGTTTATTTTTAAGTTAGGAGCAAATGGTATTTAGATGGCACTTCTCTTAGGGGCATTTTTTAAAAATTAGCCCACTGTGCTAGGCTTATACTAGCCAACTGAAAGACCAAATCTCAACCAAATTGCTTTTTGTCAAATTTATTTGTTTCCGAGAATCCAACTAGCAATAATTCATTCCAAATTTTAATTAATTTTTCATTAGTTTTTAAAATAACCCCAAAAGTTGGTGTTCGCCCCATACCTCTCCAGCATAAATTAGAGCTTTTGGTCAGCCAGTTTTTTTGGCGCGAAATGTGTGACGTCATATGCAACCTTCCTATAGAATTAAAAATCTTTCCGCATATGCACCAGAGCGTGACCTGGCAAAAAAAGCGCTTAGCAAATTTAATCGGAATTTGGATCAGCTTGTTTGTTTTCTGCAGAATTAGTTGCGCAGTTGTGCATTTTGAGAACTTTGGTCAATGTTCTATAGCAGGGGTGGGCAAACTTTTTAGCTGGAGGGCTGCATTTCCATTCAAAGAGTTTCCCGAGGGCTAGTGCTTGAAATCTTGAAATCAATGCAATGCAACAGCTTGCAATAGGTTAAAATTTTATGATAGTTTCTTGCAATATCATATTACAAGGCTTTAAAAATGATGGTCTCCAAAAAAAGGTATATTACCCTCTATTTGGAAGGAAAGTGCATCAATTCGAACTAAGAATTGCTTAGCGGCTCTTTCAATGATGGCTTTTCATTCCTGTCATATTAAATTAGATAACACAGAAGTTCTACAAGTGTTGGTGGGCTGCACAAAATGCTGTAGTGGGCCATAGTTTGCCCACTCCTGGTCTGTAGTGTTGTTTGGCGTTGGCATATAATCGTAGGCCAGTAGGAGATGGGCTGCTTACCCCTTTTCACTAGAAAGTTACCATGCTAAAGCTCATTCTGTAGCAAAATCTCTCAAACTTGGAGCAGCTAGTTTGAGCAGGATAGGAGTAATCTGATCAGTTTACAGAGTGTGAGAGAGCCAGAAGCCAACATGAAAACTCGTATTTTCAGAAAGAATGAGGATTAAAAAACAACTAAGTTGCCAGACGTTCTTATACTTTTATAGTGTTAAAGCTGTTATTTAAAACACACAGCAAAATTTGGTGAGTAAATTGTTTAAGATACTTAACAACCAGATTATGCAGTGCATGGTATTCATGTGTTGTAGCAGGCAATACTAAAAGACGGAATGAGGAAAATTTTTGGGTAATTACAGAAATTTTTATGGAAATAGGGAAATCTGAAAACCACTAACTAAATAGTTAAAAAAGTGCAGAATAGTTTAACTCAATTCAGTTATCTGGTGTCTAATTTGGCCAATAGAGTTGCTATATTGTTCGTTTTCACTGTCTCCTGTAAATTTTTGTACTTCAGTGATTTCCATACTTATTTAGTTGGTAGTTTTTGTTATTCTGTAATTTCTTGATGATAATGAATTACCGTAAATTCATGTTTAGTATGAATTTCTGTGATATGTAATTCCTTATTTCATTTAGCTCTGTTAAATTTTGTAAATCTGGAATTTTGTATTTTATTGTTACAGTATCAGTTTTGTTGTCTTTGATGCTCTTTGATTAGTTGATTCAAAAACTGCTTTATTTGGTCTATTTTAAACTTTATCTATTGATAAACAATTTAGTGGAAAGATTTGGCAACTTCTCTAGGAAAACAGTTGCTGCTGTTTATTGAAAAGATCCTTTTTGGTTGCAGCTTTTATAGAATTCCAAATTGAATCAAAAGACATATCCAAATTTTAGCATTACAAGAATTACTTAGGATTGTACACCAGACAAGTTTTGGAAAGGGTTCTTACTTGATTTTCCAGTTCTTTGCAAGAAATGCTTGCCAAGTCCTCTTCAGCTCCCTCATCACTGTTCTAATTTTTTTGAAAAAGAGTTTATTTTATGACAATTTTCTTCTGGTAAAAGCAAAAGTTACTCAGTGCTAGATCTGGATTGTACAAAGGATTGTCTAGAGGTGTGGTGTGTTTTTTGACAAAAGTTTCCTCTCAGTGAGAGCATTTTATGTGGGAGCATTGTCATGATAGAGAAGTCATTTGTTGTCATTCCATACTGCATGCATGCTGTATCAACTTGGTCATGAAGGCAAATGGCACTTGCTGTAAAGTGCTGAATTACTATTTCACTCCCTGAATTAAATTTATGATATAAAAGACCCATCTAGTCAAAATAAGTAATCAGCATAACTTTGATCTTGGATTTTAAAATGTATGTCTTCATGACTGTGAATGAATATGTAGCCTGTCATTGCGTTCTCAGTTTCTTTGTTTTATGATTATATGGGAAAACCCAAGTTTTATCTCTTGATATGACCTGGTGTAGAATGTCAAGAGCATTTTTTGTTTTCACCAGCATGTGTGTACAAAAATTTTCTTAATGCTCCTTTTGGTCATGCAATAAAATTTTGAATACCGAGTACCATTTTAGCATACATCTTCCACTGCCCCAGCTCATGCAGCAAGATTGTTTGCACTAGTTTATTGTTTAGGTCGAACTAATTTGGCATCATTCACTTTGTCAGTCTATAATCCTTTTGCACCAGCTCCTTCACGACATGTTTTCATCCGTCTTGGTTGTGATAGGCCATCTTGACTTATAGTCATCTGTTGGTTTTTTATAGCCACTTAAAGTGCATGTGCCATTCAACAGCTTGTGTTCCCAATGTCATATTTTTTCCGTAAGTCTCTTAAAGGAGCCTGAAACACTCAGTTTTACCAAAAGCCCAAGTTAGAAGTTGTTACATGTTTCTGGTACCATCAATTTTCAACAGCACTTGGTGCAAACAAGCACAAAACAAAGTAATAAAATTGTGACAGCGTTACCAAGCCTGAATCAGAAAGAGGGAATTGCGAACTTGAAATATTGCAACTTAATACATCTATAAAGTTCTGTCATATAGTAAAACAAGCAACTTGCCAATTACATTGAGCTCAGAATGTAACCCATACAGTCTGATTACTTTTTTCTAGGGGTGGTAACAATTAATTTATTTTTAATAGTTAACTTTTAATATATTAACGATTAATTGATAGTTATTTTCGATTAAATCAAAACTTCTGCACTAATATTGATTGACAAATTTATTCTTCATGTACTTCAATTGCAATTCAGTTGATGTCACAATGAATGCAATAGACGTTGTCAGCATTTTTGATATTACCATCAGCCAACAATTTAAATCCAAAATGTTCTTTTAATCTACCTGATATAGGTTTGTATTTGATAAATTGATTCTTCTCTATCGCCATTTTACCGTTATTACTATTGTTTCCTGGATTCTCATACATTAATCAAGATGGGCTAAAAATTAAAGTTGAATCCGATTAATAGTTAAACAAAAAATTAAACGTTAAAGTAAATTAACGATTAATCGATTAATTAATCTTTAAATCCCGCAGCCCTACTTTTTTCACATCTTCAATACTGAAATAAAAGTTTGTGTCAGACGGTATTTTTTCATTGTATCAGTTATTCTATTGTTTTTAGTTGTTGTCCTTATATTTGAATGCCGATGCCAGTTTAGATTTAGATTACTCTTGTTGCTTTTGACTGTGACACAAAATATTCGACAGCAAGGGCATCTAATATGCTTGTTGTAGCATTCCAAGTGCTGTATGCTTGCTCTTCAGTTATGGCCTCAGCTATTTCTTTGAATTTATCAATTCAGGCTTATAATTGTGCGCTTTCTGCATCCATTCTGGCTTGTTTGTCTAGCTCATCAGTAGCTCTTAAAGGCTAAGAATAATTTGATCCATTGTCAATAGAGCTGTATTTCACATTGATATTTTTATGTAATTGGTGTGCAACTTTGCACTAAGCAATATAATTACATTTTGTGTTTTGGTTTTATTGGCTTTACTCTCAAGCTTGTGTGCCTTTCGAGTATTATTTATCAGTTTGTCATGCATTCAACTGAATTATGAAGTCGTATACTTGTGACATTGCTGATTTTAATTGCCCTGAAAAATTCAAACTATGTGCTTGTGGTTGACAACAGCTGATCACTACTTAGAGTCAAATGAATTCTGCTGCATAAGTCTTAAACAGTGGTTTCCAAACTTTTGTAGCTGGCGTACCCCATTTGCTTCCTTGAAATAATGGCAGACCTCCGTTAATTTTTAAACAACACAAGGTAAAAAGTTTATTTAGAAATTTCAAATACAATTTCATGCGATGTCCAATTACGGGTTACTTATGTTGTTGGGAGTGGAATATCTGTCGTTTTAACCTATCTCACTGCATTAGAAAAAGCTTAGATCCTTCATTGCATATGGTAGATGTTTTGAATAAAATTGGCCTTTAAATTTACTGGGTTTTATTGCATCTACCCTTAAAACAGCATGATGCAAAACACCTTTTTAGTTTTGTCATGTTATAGTAATTGAATTAGCACCTAATTTAAGATAATCTTTATCGTATTTTCATTGCTTAGCCGTAATTCTGTTGAAGAAAGAGTGATTACAAATTTTATATCAGCACTCGTTCTTTTGTTTTGCCAACTAAAAACTGCTTTGCGCATTGACTCATAGCGTAATTGTGAAAAAATAAAATTACTATAAATAACTCAAACGAGTAAAACAAAAAAAGGCAGACTATTTAAAAGGTAAATCAGCTAATGTTAAATTGACATACGGCGATAAATTTGTTACCAAACAAGAACAAACTCAGTGTATAACTCAGAAACTGAAGAATGTTTTGTAATCACTGGAAACTTTCTCACGGACCCCCACCCAAGGATGCTGACCTTAATTTAGGAACCTCTGGTCTAAAAACAATAGTGATATGCCTGTTTGTGAGCTGTTTAACTTAAACATCCATTTCACAGATTTTGAGAAACCAAGAACAGGAAATTTACTTGTTCAGGCTTGCAGACCTATACTTAGAATTTTTTCAATGTTTTATATTTAGCCTATAACCATCACCATCAGACTTTAGAAGCAGTTTTATGTGGAAAGACGTGAATCGTGTGATTGCTTAACTGCGCTGTTTAAACATGAACATAATACTATTACTTTGCTGGTTTGGAATATTACTTTTTTATGGAAAAGTTGCATTTTGTGAATCATTGACTAAAGGTTGGTCGTTTGTGCTTATTTGGTTTTTAAATTATATGTCAGACAACTGGTTCATGATTGCGGTCTGGGGGTGCGAAAAATATGGTGATGAGTTTACATTACCAGCCCATTTAAAGGTTTACGTGTTAGTAGCTGGTAGTTTAGGTGTCACACCGTTTCAAAAAAACCTTTAAAAGAGGTTAGTTTTGCTTTCGGGCCTTTTTTGTAGTAAACTCTTTTGAATTTGAGCAACTTTTTGATTTTGGGGTGACACATGGCCTACTGTCAGTGACAATTTTCAAATTTACCCCTAGTATCACAAACTGTGATAGAATGAGAAATATAAGTGGGCTTCCCTTTTGCAGCTGGTGCAAAGTGAATTGAGAATCGTTAGTCGAAACAAAAAAGATGTTTACATGCATACATATAGTTGATTAGGCTATTAAATTTTTAAAGTTTGTTTTTTTGTATATATTGTTTACTTTTTAGATCAACTGTGCGTTATTGACATTGATGAAAATTTAACTTCAGTCTGTCGAAACTGCACTAACATTAGCAGCAATGCTTTTCCTCTGCAGGTGGTAATAGTTTTGATTAAAAACTTTAATAGTACTACGTTAGCTTTAAAACTTCAAACTTTGGATTGGCCGATGATATTGTAAAGTTTTATCAGCTTTAGGTAACAGTTTACAATCTCCGATTTTACTGCTCTTCCTGTGTTTCATTGTGTGATGCGTTCTCATCACTTTATTCATTATACTTAACGTATTAAATAGATATTGGTTGATCTATATTTTGATCTAAGTTCTGAGTTTGTGTTGAATAGTTTTACGGAATGCAAGCGTCCTCCTTTCAATATTTTTGTTGAGTACTTTGAAATGCTAAGTGAGCTGTCGGGTGACATTTTTAGTCTTGTAGTGAATATTTGAGAAGATGCATCAAAACGTAAATAGCGATTACGCAAACGCGATAATTTTTTGAATATACCTAACTTGATGTAGTTTTTAAAAAATTGTTATTTGAAGTTGAACAAAAAGTCTAGCAAATGAGCTTTTTTTCAATGCTTTTGAAAAATTTTGCAAATTGTGGCTTTGTGTTTAGATGATATATCTTCTTAAGCGTAACTACAGTTGATATAATTCGGGAGCATTAATAATTTAGGTTTAGCTGATTTAATTGATCTGATAATTTGTTTGTTGGTTTCTCATCCTTCAGTTGCTGATTAGACAAAAGAACGAACTTGTTCATAACTTGTGTCTTCTAGAGCAGGGGTTCTCAACCTTTATTCTCTTATTTACCCCTTAGCAAATTTCAAAAGTAAAATTTACCCCCAAAATTTTTTTTATATTTTAATTTCTACAAATTCCTATTGTAATAGGTAAAAGAGTAAATTTTTTTCTTACAAAATTTACCCCCGGTTAAGAACCCCTGTGCTAGAGTGTCCCTGCTATTTTGCTGGCCATCATTTAGTGTTCTAGTTGCTATGTTGTGGTTAATGTTGTAGCTAACAAAAGATAGGACTACTATTTTTATCACTGATATTGTAAAGTGATTTTAAATTTTCAATTATCCATTTGTTCAGAGTTTTCAAGAGCAAGATATTAGCCACCTTGTGTTGGGATGTTTTGTCCGAGGCGTTATCAATGTTGCTGATCAAAAGAACGTGTATGAAGAAATTCATGTTATCAATATCGACCGTGAAGTCGGTGATGCGGTAGGTCTTGTTATTGATCCATTACATCAAGAGTCGGCAGCCGTTAGAACGCACAATACTTGGGGCACTTAGGGTAATCAAATTATTTATAGCGCACCAAAAAAGTGATAAATCGTAATCTTTGTTTCTTTTATCTACTGTATGTTACGATTTGTTCAGTTGTGTGCCGCAAACAATAACGGGATCTCGTAGCTTGTGAAGGGGTTTTATATCTCCCCCTATCCATGTTTGCTACCTGCGTTCTTTATTGTGGGGGAGAAATGCTGCTCTGGGTGGAATTGTTGGTGTACACACGAGGAAAGGGGCGAGAGTTATTCCTCCCACTGGTCAGAGGTGGTGTGTTTTTTAAAAATTATTTGCTATTTAACATTGCTTAACTAGAGTGGTGCGGATACTTTCATGTGAAACTCTGGAACATATCTTGCGCATTTAGCGCAAATTTGATTTAAGTCGCGCCTTTTCTGCTGATTGCTGCATTTTTAGGCACCTTTTTAATGAAATTGCTTAATATATTTTCCTCGCCTTAGGCGCTGATTACAATTCACTTACAATTTGGAAAACCTCCCTAGCATGGCGTACATCACTGCTCCCTCTTCCGTAATTCATCAATACTTCATCAATCTTCCGTTCTTCATCAGTTGTGTAGTATCTGATCATATCAGATACTACACAAAACCGAAAACAACAAACTAAAACTTTTGGGCACTCGAAGTCATTCAAAATTCTTTTACTGGCATACTGCATTGTAAAGGTTTCTGACGGCTACATTACATCTTTATCTTCCAGTTGCAGAAAAAGCATTTTAAATCTGTTGCCGTCACTCAATATATATAAGCACAACTTGTGTTCAGACCTGGTTAGAGAATTAAAAATACTGCTAGCACAGTTATTTTTGCCTCATGCACCACCACTAACCTTGCATGGGAATTTAATGTCAAGTGTCTTTCCTAGCAGCCCATCAGTGCAAGATATGCAAGCACTGTACTTATGCTCACTCGATTGCTAGTTTTGATGAATTTGTAGTATCGCTGAATATTGGAGTAATTTGTTTTACGTCATGACTTAGTTATTAATTGTGTTTTAAACTTTTGTTTCATCTTCAACATAATTAGCTGCTTTTTCCACATTTTGCTTAAGAGCTTTTGTTTTTAGGTATTTTTGTCAATAGATGATGTCTGGAGTGACTCATTTCCTATTTCGATGCAGACGTCTGGATACGCTAAATTCACCATTGTGCTTTTAGCTACAAAACCATTAGAATGGATAGTCTCATATGGCAACAATAACAATTCGAAATACCTATTTTTTGTAAGTTTTGTTGGTCCTGATTTTTTTTTAGTGCATGATATGCGTTTTCTTTGATAGTGTAAAAGCTCATCTGTGCTTTTCAGGAAAGATGTCTGGGTTTTATAGATTCACTTACTATCAATTTCTGGTTGAAAAGCGAGTGTTTAGACGTCAGAAATACACGGGCGATTATGAAGACATGTAGGGGTGACTGCTGACCCGCAAATGTTAAGAGTTCCCTTCTTAATCCGGTTAGAATAATGAGGCTAATCACGCAGTGTGTTTTTAAAGGCGACTTTTGGGTACCCACCAATCGCGGACTGCCTTATTGGTGGGTGATGCAACCAGACTGCAGTTTCCATTCATGACTGGCTTGAAATAGCTGCTACTTTTATATAGTCTGGTCATCATTTGGGTTTAAAGTGTGAGCCTAAATCTGCGCTCATGCGGTGCCCTCCATCTTAGAGAATAGGAGTAAACAATAGCAACATGATCGCAAGGTCACTTTGCTGTCTCCCAAATTTTGCATTCATCTTATGGTTGATGGGTTAATTATAAGTTCTCGTCATTTTATTTTGTACGTTACATTTTTAACCTACGAGCTATGCGTTTTTTTAAGTAGGCTTACGATATTTTTAGGTTTCTCGTGATTCTACTGTCATTTCACGTTCATCTGGAAAAACTGTTTCGGCGCAAAATGTTGGTTTTTCTTTATTTACCAGAAGTTCTTCCCGTTATTCTTCTGCGCAAGTGAAAAGAAAAGTTTGTACAGAGACTCTCAGAAGAAGTTCCTGTCAGTTAACTTCTTATCTTCAATTAAAGACGGTTGATTTCTTGGGCTTGACTGTAGGAAAATCAGTGATTCAGAATGGTAGGTGGTTACCAGAATTCAAGTATTATGACATTTTACTTCTGCTGCTTGGAATTGTTTTGCTGAAGTAACTGACTAGATATGAATGCTGTCTAAATATTGTGGATTTGATGAACGAATTTTCGGTCAGATTTTCGTTTGGAATACCTTTTGTAATATTAAGTGACAGTGCAATATGGGAAAAAGGGCCAGTAGTTAGTCATTTTGACATTTTTAGCAAAACGTTGAGTACATATTATTTTGTATTTCTGAGTGTAGTACACCTTCAACCCATTTTGATATGTATTCAAATAAGCCATTAGCTTTTAACAAGTTGCCTGAGAAGGGCATGGTTTTCAAAATCTATTTACCATCGATCCATTTTGTGGTTAGAGGTAGAATAGAAACAACATTGAACCTGTAGTTAAAGCGTGGCTTAAATCAGGGGTGGCAAACTCGCGGGCTTCTGGGGGCCACATTGCATGTTGGCAATCGTGCCGAGGGTCGTATGATGTTTTCGATTTGGAAATCACCACTTCTCCGGGCAACGGTCTCTGTAATGTAGCCTGCAGCGAGTTCGATCTCCAAAAAAAGGTCATTACCTCTCCAGCATCTCCACACCATCGCCCTTCTTCAGGCATCATTAATCAGAAATCGAGTTCTGTAGCACGAAGTAGAGTTGATCTCCAAATAAAAAAAGTCTGTACCTCTCAACTCTCACCTGTGTTAAGGGGTTCAAACGTTTCTTCGAAGATGAAACGTTGCAATACTGCCGAAATTCATTAAGAATTTTGGAATCGTCTTGCTGGCCGCGAGTTTGACACCTCTGGCTTAAATGTTCAATAGCGTTGTTTAGTGTCTTGCCTGTAGAAGAGTTGGTTTCGATTTTTCGCACCAGTTTTAGCGAATGCTATTTACGCAGTGGGCTAAAGCATTTGTATTGAACCAGTGCGCTACGTCAGCATTGCCTGTTTATAGAGCTTCCAACATTGTTTGTTTTAATGCAGATGGCGATGCTGCGACAGTTTGCAATGTCCATTCACTGCAGCTTCTTCAAAACGAAACACGAATTACTGCTTCCTCACTTCAGCCTGTAAATCCTCTTCAGTCTTGTGCAAATGCGCTTATCAAGTCACCATATTTGTTTGTCATTGACGTAGAGAAACACAGCAGGTGTGTTAGTCAGCAGAAAACTTTATATTATTTTGTATTGGGCTGTGTCGCCCAGCGTGATAAGGGCCTTTTAGCACTGGTGAGGTTGTATGTTCAGTGCCAGCATAGTTGCTGAGTTGTTTGGCTCTAGGGAAAGCCATTTTGCTGTTTAAGGAAGAAATGCATTGGTGTAGCAATACTTATAACTCAGTTGCGGATCTAAACACAAGTTTTGTGGTTGACTCTATGAAGTTTTTGCGACTGGGTTATAATAGCCATACTGTTCAGGGTTCATCGTGTATTACACTCACGCAGCCGAGTCATATTGCTGGAAGCGACACTGTTATTAAAACTTCAGTACCTCACTTTGCACTGTCTAAATTGTGGTCCGCTGGCTCAGATGCGCAATATGCAGCTCAGTGAAAACTTTGTTTTGCATGAAAACAGATTTACTGGCAATGATACTCTAAAATAATAGCCGCGTTCAACGAGATATCGCTTGTTTTTAATCAGAGCGAATTTGAGGAGCCAATGACAAGACACAAGTGCAAATGGAATCGAATTTACTCAAGTGCTTGTTCACATTCCTCATGATAAAATTCGAGCACTAACTGGTAGAAACACTGGTGTCATTTTGTTTTAAAAACTTTTACAAACAAAGCTGTTGGTGATAATTCTAAGCCTGGCAACGTAGTCATGTAATCTGGTTAATAAATATTTTACGTAAAAAGATAAAACAGACCATAAACAAAAATATATATGTTTTTCGAGTACTTGCTATTGCGTTGGGAATAAATGTATTCATCAACTATGTTTGATATATCTGCCCTATTGGTTTGATGTCGATTTCTCTTGAATTCAACACATTGAAGCAACTTTGATTACTTAAGGGTGTTTATGCATAATTTTAACAAGGAATTCTGTTTTTGGTGTTACTGCCCATTACTGCTACTTCAGCAAGCTTAAAATGACCTTGCGTAAACTCGGATGCCAATCCAGTGTATGGCTATTTTTATTTGAGCAGTGCGTCACTTGACAACTGGGCCGTTGAGTGCTATCGCTTGCTGTGCAAACATTTAGGCCGAGTGCTTTGTGCCCAGTGAAAAGCTATATTGTTGGTGAAAGACTGACATAACCTGCGCTTGAATTTGATCCGATGCCCGCCGGTCATGGCCATGAGGTGGGCTAAATTGAAAAGTTCTTCTCGGTCTTTTCTTTAAAATAACAGTAAAAAAGCTTTTCTGGCAGCACTCATCAGAGACGGCAATGCGTCATATAGAAGCTTTGCTTCACTTATGCCCTGCTGTAATTAATAGTGGTGACTGGTGAATATATTTATACCCTGCATTGAACCTGTGTGTACAATCGCTTCGTAGTTATCATTGATGTTTTTCTCGACAAGTTCATTTACAAAGCAGGGAAAATATCGTACAATGTCTTTCACAAGACCAAAACAATACTCGTGCTCGGTTTTTAGAAAATACAAGCTGCTTTATTAACGGCTATGTGACGCATTTTTTTTTGCTAGCTATGATACCGCGCTGCTAGTTTTGCATGACGTTTTCACACTACCGAGCGACCAGGAAGTTTACATTGTTCTGCATTCTATAACTTCACTCAAGTGGATTACGATTTCAAACATCGGCAAAGATATAACAACAAACATTAACATAATGGTATGTTGGAATTTCCTGTTGACTACGTTGCTCCATAGCAGCCGCCAATAACATCGACTGTCAGTTCTTTGCGCCAGCTGTGGAAACCATGATCTTACTCTTTTCTACCGTTAGCATTGTCACTTTTTAATACACATTTGTATTTCCATTTTAGAGCTCTGGAGATAATGTTGAGAGGTTAACCTTACATTAGCTTATTATTATCATAATTAATCACACAAGAACGACGTCTTATGAACTTACTGACACACTTTTAATTGTTACGGCTCTTTCAATTTTCTTCCTTGTACTTTACAAAAAAACATAGGCCTACCGTCTAAGTCAGACGTTTTCCTTATGTTCTTACCCTCGTTATGGCAAGTGATGATCGCCTAGACCTCTACCATGAAAAGCATTACCATCATCATTCAAAAGCTTTTGTGGTTTTGGGATCTTATTTCATGAACTTTTGATATCATATTGTCGGACCTCAGACTAAATTGGCTGAAATGTAAATAAGTGTCATTTGCGACTTGCGTTGTTGTGTGGCAATGGAATTTAATTTTTAAAATGGTCAACATTTTACAGGCATTTAACGGCAGCTTTGTAGACGTGGATGGCTTGACGATTTCCGACGATACCGGAAGTGTATCGGTCAAATACTTGTCCAGCATCTTACCAGAAGGTAGTATGTTTGATATTGTATAAAGCAAATAATCATTGACGTATGTTTGAGAAGTTATGTAAATATTTATTTCTCAAGAAAAGTAAGCATATTTATGAATCCTTTTTGTATAACCGCATAATAGTATACAATACTAACGTTCTATTCCTGCTGGATTGCTTTCGCAACTTATCTGGATCATTTATAACTGTAGCATTTTTTATAAACTTTTATTTTGAACTTCACAAACTTAATAGACCATTCACGTTTCAGTTTCGATGATCTTTATTAGTTCCAAGACTAAGTCGTGTTTCTAATTTAATCTGGTAACAAACTGAGCGTGAAGTTCTCGTTTTCTGTTCCAGGAAAATCGCTGCTTGAACTTGTTCGAGACATTTACACAATGCCTGTAACGTACTACGCGAAGTTCGCGAACCAGACTACTCTGGTTAGAATTTTATTTGGCGCAGAACAACCGACTATTTCTAGTCGTAAGTCGATTTATGGTTATATCGTGATTAGTCGTAGGCTAAATGTAAGAAGCATTTGGTTACCTTTAAATTACAGAGGAAGCTTTTCTGTGAAAAAGTTCAGTAGGTGTCGGAAAAGTCCAATCTACAAAGCACTAACGATTTGCACATTTTTGAAAGGGTTGTCTGGTAGAGCCCCTGGGACCTACTTTAAAGATTGCCTTGATGTGCAAACTTTTAAATTATGTTTTTCGTTTTTTTTTTCAATTTAGCTGTTTAAGCCCTTGACGCGTGGTTGCAGTAATGTGGGTCGAAGGTACTATGTATTGCACTCCCTCTGATAAAGAGGGAAGGGTTCCTTAGTCACCTGCAACGGAAGATTCCTGTAGGGAGTTCTACGTTGACCAATTTGCTTCGCTTTGTTTTGATCTTGACACATTTTTTTAATGGAAGAACGCTTGATGGTGTCTGTCGCCCCACCCCGTTTCTGTAATTCTTTGATTTCATATTTTGATGCAAAAAAATCTGGGATTTTGCTATTACTGTGTTAGAGCTGTCTTTATACATCAGGTTATTTAGTATAACATGTCGGCGTAAATAACTTGCTTGATATTTTTTTGCTCAGCACCATTTGAACTCGATCAAAGTTTACTTCGCATTTTACACACGCGAATGAGCCTGTCGGCTTGGGGCTCAAGACTACATATTCCTAAAGAGATATTGCAGGTTAGTGCTCTATGCTGCAAAATTAAATATAATTTTCAAAGCATTTAAGGCATGCTCTAACAGTTGTTTTGATACAATGGGGTCACAATAATAAATCAACCGTACCATCTGTGGTGCTGCTAGGGGCTGAGGGGGAAATCTGCTATGATATGGCACTCCAGCAAACACGTCTCAAACAATATTATGTTTAGTTGGTCGTTGATAAATGTCAGAATGTAGAACAAGTGAGATCTGCCCCAGGCCAAGCTCATGATAACTAGCCGGTTCCAAACGAAGATTGCTTTTTCTTGTTATTAAATACGTAAAACAGACTAGTAAACAAAATCGAACTGACGAAATATGATTTTTAACGGGACTGATTAATTTTGTTTTTTAGCCTGTTTTACTTGTAAAAATTTGAGGTGACAACTTTCGAGTCCGTCCAGGTAGACCCATACTCCACAGCTTACCATAGAATATTCCGACTGCTGTATTTCCTTACAGTGGTGTTGCATCTAAACCAGGGGTGCACAACCTTTTCACTACTGCCGGCCGCTAAACATCCTGTAAATGCTCTAACGACCGCCACTAGTTAAAGTCATTTTTTACGAATTTACGTTTTAAGCCTGACAATTCAACTGCTGTAAATGCTGTCTTTCACTACTCATGCTAAACATTAGAGAAAGTCAAATTTTCAAGTTTGGGGAATTTATTCAATGATAAATTACTAAATTGTACTTAATTGACTTCCTTGGTCGTGCACCTCCTCAGATAAACTTGCGAAGTTAGGTTGCTTGCTGGATATCATGAGTCGTAGTCCACATTCCAGATTGCTGTCGGACAATCGGGTGCGGTACTTGTTCTTCAAATATTTCATTGTTGAAAATCTTGGCACACGTAAGTGCTTCCAAAAAGAACGAGAGTTTTTCCGACCAAGTCTTGTAGATTCGGATATTTAACAGCTCCTCTCCACGTATCTAGCAGATATTCTTCGTCGTTAAATTTTTTGACAAACTGTTCGTCGTTTTTCAACTCGACGAGTTTCGTTTGAAAATTCAATGGTGTAGTTTCGGTTTTGACCAGATGTGGATAAGCAACTAGCCTTTTTGTATCGGAAATCTTCTCAAAGTCTTGGAAACGATAAAAAAAATTCTGCAAAATCCCATCAAAAACGCTTGAGAAAAAATGATGGGAATATCATCCACTTGAGTTTCTTTGCTGTCAATCAGAGCCTTCATCTGCGGAGAGTGGAAAAAGTTACGCTGATGCAGATGACTTTTTAGGAGACGACATTTGTCACGGAAATCTTGTACTTTTTTGTACACGAGATATACTGTTGTGGCCTTTCCCTGCAGACTTTAATTCAGGAAGCTAACCTGGGTAAGAAAATCCACCAGAAAACCAAGCGACATGAGAAAGTCTTTGTCGAGCAAGGGACACTCCTTGTTTTTGGTTGAATAGTATTCTACTATTTCCTTTCGCAATCGCAGTACACGGCGGGAAGTTTCTTCTATAGACAACCTACAAACTGCGGAGTGATAAAGTATGTCCTCAGCAGATGTTTAACTTGAGCATAAAATTTCTCGAAATTGTAGATGATGCAAAGCATTTGTGAGAATAAACAAGATAATGCGATTCGCATCCTTCAGAATGGTATCTAAAGCAACGGATTTTGGTACATAGTGCTTCCTGATGGATAATGCAGTGAAGGTTGATGAGTTCTTTATTGTCATATTTGTTGAACACGCAATCCGAAAATCTTGTAACAAATCCCTGTTGGGTACTTGTCATGGCAGGCGCACCGTCCGTGCAAATGCCCCAAAGGTATTTCAGATCCAATCCAGAGCGAATGCAGGCATTCTTGTGTGTGTATGATTCAGTTTTTATCCGGTTTTGTCCCTTTAGCAAAGATGGCCGGATTTACCCCATTCCTTCTGCAATTGCTCGCACTCCGTCCCTCCACTTGTGTCGTGTCAGGGCATTCTCCTTCAAACCAATCTTCTCTGTCTCCTCTTCCACTTGCTTCTTCCAAGTCTTTTTTGGTCGTCCTCGCTTTCTCTTGCCACTCACTTCAAGATTCAGAGCAACCCTCAAAACACTATCGTCATCCCTCCTCAGCACATGTCCATACCATCTAACTCTATTCGCTGTTGGTAACCGGTCTATAGTTTCCTTCAACCCCAACATATCCATCTGTTCTTCAGTCGTCCTCATGTCTACCACTTTCTGACCGCACATGGCTCTCACCATAGCTCTCTCCGTTCTCCTCAAAATTGCTTTTTTATTTTCTTTTAGACACCATGTCTCACTTCCATACAGTATTGCTGATCTTACACAACAACGATAGACTTTACCTTTCATCTTCAGAGGAAACTTATTTCCAAGCAATAACTCTCCACATTCCCTGAATCTTACCCAACCGATTCTTACTCTTGCTGTAACTGCCGCTTCACAACCACCACTAGCATTTAGTATGTCTCCCAAATAACAAAATCCATTCACTGTCTCCACCTCATCGCACAACTTCTCGATCGAATCCATTGTCCCTTCCATTATTCCTTTACATTTCGAGCAAACAAAATGCATTGCCAACCTAGCGGTAGCTCTCTTTATTTTTGCACATTTGCCATGAATCCAGCTTCCACATTTTGTGCACAACACTGAATTGGCCATGACTCTCCTCCCACAAACTCCACATAGATCTATCTTGCTTTTGTATAGTTCGCCTTCTGACCCGCTTACCATCAATTTTGTTTTTCTGGTGTTGACCTTCAAACCTTTACTTTCCAGTGCATCCTTCCAATTCCAAAACCTTTCCTTCAAGTCTTCCATGTCTTCGCTCATGATAACAAGGTCATCTGCATATAGCAATTCAGTAACCACACCCCTTGCATTTTCTGTAATAACGTCCACCACTATTGCAAACAATAGTGGCGACAGCACAGATCCTTGATGTACACCAACTTTTACTTCGAATTCCGCTGAATATGCAGATCCCACCCTCACTCTTGTCTTTGCACCGTCATGCAGGCTAATAACTGCCCGAACTATTACTTTTACTCTTCACTGCAATAAATATGTCTTCTCCAAGGGTGCGAGTAGCCAGTGTTTCCATGGAAAGGAAATCCTCACACAATTCAAAGCTTGAAGAAAGACAGCGAACGAAAATAAACAATTTCGCGGAGTCGTTGATATCTGTTGATTCATCAACAGCAAGTAAAAATAAATTTTCTTTCTTGTTTATCTTTGCTTGCAGAGAGAGTTTTAACTGCTGAGCGATATCATCTTGCCTGCGATGCATTGTAACACGCGAGAGAGCAATTGAAGCATAATCAGCTTCCTTCCTAGGGTGAATGCCCTTAACAACGTCTATCAAGCATCGCTTTACGAGTTCGCCATCTGAATAAGGTTTTCCCGCAACGCTAAGATGATATGCCTCTCTGCGTGATGCTTCGCAGCGGCTATTAGTGGACTTAGCGAAAGTTGTTATGCAAGTTGTCTGCTTTCGCACACTCTTTTTCAATGCAGATCTTTCTCGAATCCCCTTTCAGTTTCGCATAAGAGTGCGATTCGTGACGACGAAAGTGGTGCTTTGCGTTATCCCCTTTCACAGTCTTAACAACTTGGTTGCATAGTAGATACATCATAGAATGTGTTGCCGTCTTAATCATATAGTAGTCCTGCTCTCATTTTGAATTAAATACTAGTTTTTCTTCTGCTAGTGTTCTTTTCCATTTCAATCACATGGAAATACTTGCAAATTTTAATGTAAATTAAAAATGCTACCAAATTTTAAAACTTAATTCTGAAAAAAATATGGTAGAAAATGCTACATTCGAAAAAAATGCCAAAAAAATATACTAGAAAATGCTAGATCCGAAAGAAATATGCTAGATTTTAATTTCGAAAAAAATATGCCAAAAAAACTGGTAAATATATTTTATTGCTGTTATTTTGATACTAAAACACAAATATTCCTTGGTTGGTAAAACCAAGGTGTCAATACAGTCAACTTCGGATATAAGAGATTCAGATATAAGGGATTTTCGCTTATAAGTGACTACGCAAAAGGTCCTTAGGGTATCGGATCTAACTTTGCGGCAGTCGGTTATAAGAGACTGATTAAGCTGGTCCCGGTGGATCTCTTATATCCGAAGTTGACTGTACTATCATCAGTTTTTTGCACAATATATAGTTATGAAGTTTTAAGATAATATTGAAGAATTAGTTAAATAATTGCTCACAAAAACTTTTTTACAAAAACAACACTAGTTAGTTGTACTCTCATTAAATTGTAAGATCAACAATTATTCTCTGTAAGTGAATAATCACATAACATCACCAATAAACCACACATCACTAATAAACACATATAAATTTACACAGCTGTCACCTCCATGCCTTTTCGTAACAACTGACCAATTATATCAGCTGGGTTACCTATTTATAAAGGAATTACTAGTAATTAACTGATTGAACCAGTTTAAACAAGAGGCTTAATGAATGAGAGACTAACTTAATCAATCAAATATTCAGCAAATTACAAAAAGACTAAATTAATTAATCAAATACGAGCAGCTCAAAATTAATTAAACATTGAAGAAAAGACATGGTGGCAGAACAATCCAGAGCGAAGTAACTGCACTAATTTGACAAATCAAGAAGTGAGTGTAGCACCCATGATACTTCTAAATCACACCTTCACTATTTTTTTAAAGTAATCATATCAGTCACTTTTATGTTATGACTTCATTGACTTGGTATAGTGGTGGGACTATTTTTTAAGCGGGCCAGGGGCTGCAGCCCCATCAGCCCCCGCCTTAATCCGCTCTGTTTATTAATAGTGATTAGCAGTTAGTAACTGTTCTCAACAGTAATTTTGAAACTGTTATAAATGGGAGTGCTACTTTTTTTCGTTTTATTGAGTCACTGATCGTGTTAATTGAAGTAACAGTTTGCAGATCGCAACTGTTTCTAACAGTTACGTAGCAAAACATTTTAATCAATGCACGGCCGCCACAACGTGCGTTTTGAAGTACATTATCACGGCCGCAAAAAATTCTTTTACGGCCCGCAGGTTGTGCATCCCTGATCTAAACGAACAGTGATGGGCCTTTTTCTCTTGCACATCTGCAGGTATCAGCTTGAGTATATTCTTCTATTTTTTCATTGAAAGTGCGATCTAAATCGCTCCACGCTTTTCTGATATTGAAAGGAACAATATACCGGAAATAAGCGTGATCATGTTTCGCACGTGCAACGTGGGGTTCAAGTATTTGCTTTAAAACTGGAGCTTTTGCCACGGTATAATCAAAAGTATAGCTCTTTGATATTGTTTTGCAAACCAGTTTGTTCAGCTTTTGCCCGAAGTTAAATTTCGTGATATCGTTTTTTGGCAGGGAACAAGGAAGTTAAAAGTATCTTTTAGTAGGGCAATGGAGGAAACCACAATTTTATGCAAATATACTAAATAAAGTTCTACAACGTCTATATAAACATAATGCATCATCAAAAAACAGTGAGTTGTTTTCTGCAGTCGAAATCAAGTTCACTATTAAAATTATGTTTTTCTTCGCTATTAATAAAATATGTTTTTCAATTGATCTTAAGCTACGGGTAACAGCTCATGGTGCTTTTCTGACGATGCGTCAAGCTTATTGCTAAAAACCAAAATATAAAGTCATTTTAGAAGTTTTGCATGGCTGGTAACTATTTTCATTCGCTTTTTTGTTTTCATAATTTTCATCTAACGGTCGCCGCAAAATTTTATTTTAAAAACCCCGTTTATTCAAACCCGCTTTGTAATAGTCACTTTTTAGTGCTGCTGGCAAAACCACAATATTCGCAAGGGCCTTTTCGAAGAGCCAATTATCCTAGAAACCATTAGGAGCGTTCGAAACGAAAATGTTTCGAAATTTCGTTTTCTTTCGACGCAAAATTTGTTTTGGTTTCGCTTCGAATTAACTTTTTTAGTGAAGAATTTTGTTTCCAAATCCAAGCAGTTTTGTTTCGATATGCGCTCGAAACCAGACCGTGAAAGGTTGGATTCATCCCATGTGACAAACATGCTTTACGCGAGAGCCGCATTGAACGCACCGAGCGGCCACACACCATCGACACATGAATTTTCGAAGGAGGACGATGACACAGATGAGTGACGATAAAAGATTTTCGAAATATTTTGAAACGAAATTTCCTTTCCTTTCAAACTGTCTTTTACAGTAAAATTTCGTTCCGTTTTGAACGGTTTATTCTACAGTGAAATGTTTCGTTTCACCATGGTAAAATTCGTTTCAAGCACCCTTAAACTATGCCGGAAGTGAACTCACAACTCACGGTTTGAATTGTTTGTAGGTCAGGTTTGGATATTCTTCACAACATCAAAGTTATTATCGTTAGATAGTAGGTCGAATCTTCTGGTCATCGAGTGAAATAAATAGCTCCATGACACGCTGATATTTTTATTAACGCTTTAGCACATGATCACTTCGTGCTCGTTTTTTTGCTGAGTCGCGAACAAAAGTTGTTGAACTTGCAGTTCGCTTGCTATCTTGTCTTGTTTGTTCACACTAACAAGTCGTTCTTTGTTTATCTGCCGTACAAATGTTGGGAAGTGTAAATCAATCAACGTCAAGTGTTTGGAGTGAGCATACAGGAACTTATTTTTGATGTGCTTAGCAATTAGTTTTTGATAAGGACCACCTTTAAATGGTTTGCTTGAATCGGTGTTTTGATGTTTTTAAAAAGTTGATCGACGTAACCTTAAATAGTTCCGCAAAATGTAAACGATTTTGTGCTATATTTCAATTTTGCTTTTGTTTGTCCTCAGTTGAACTCATGGCTATAAAGTTTGCTAATATTAAACAACTTGTTTACGACGAAAGTTTAACGGTATCGCAAGTCGTACCATGAAGAGGTCAGTGCCGATATTGATATTGGAAACGCTTTGTCAAGCTCTTGGCAAAGGCGTTTTAAGACAAGTTTTTTTTCGACGAATTGTGAAAACTATTCTGAATTGTCGTCTTATTCGACAACTTAATGGAGACGCGTTGCGTTTTAACCATGAAAAGGATGCGTAACGAACATTTCCTTTTTTGCGTCGTTCGATAGCATTAGTAAAATGATATCATGAACACTGAAAAAGGGCACTCTGTTTATTATGCGAAGTTGCCGCAACTTACAGTGGCTGCTTGGCTGTTTCAAAGGTTTTCTTTTTTTTTTTCAGCAATTTGGCTTAAGAACTTCAGACATAGTTGTTGGAAATGGGTCGTGTCTTGCTCATGTTGAGAAATCAGCCTTGTGGTTCGATGATCTTTCTGCATGTGGGATGAAAAGGATATCCATCGATCGCTTCAATATTAATGTGAGACATGAACGCTGAAAACTACCTAATATTCTCAACAATGCGAAGTTTACCTTATTTTAATAATGCAATAAATGTAGTGCAGTACGTAAGCAAAATAGAATTGTGTTTGATGAAATATAAGCCCTTTTGTTTTTTGAAAAACTGTGGAGCTGCAATGTGCTTCTAAATGCTCAGTCAGCAGTTATTTATGTGTAAAAACACTACACTTAAAGTTATCGCGTAAATGTTATGTGTAAGCACAAAATGGCTGATTTATATCAATTGTAAGCATTGATAGAAGAAAATCATCGTGAATCAAAGAAGTTTCTCATTATCACTTTTGATGTTTGAAAGTAGGTAAATAAGGACAGACCTGCACTTTTCCTCGCCATCTTTTTCAATCTGCAAAGGGGAAAAGACAGGTGGAAGAAAGATGAAAATTATGGCTTTTGATTTGTGACAAATGTAATTTCTAAGTTACGAGACGTAAATTTGGTATAAATCAGTTTTATTTTGCTTTTGGCCCTGTATGGTTCAATTATGGTTTTTAAATAACTGTTTGCTTTGCAAATTGCCCAAGCCCAAGTGTTTATCCATTTTTGCTTTACTGTGCGGAAAATGTGATTGCTGAATACGTAACTTATTTCAAATATGGCATGTGGTGTAAGCTGCTTACAGCCAATGATAGGCCTTAAAACTTGCTGGTATGTGCAAATCTTTATGTAAAGACGCTCTTTCATGCGAGTATGTCATGAAGCAAAGCTCGGTTCAAGAAATACGATTATACTTTTGTTAAAAGCAAACTTGCTAAAGTCGCGAGTAATTCCATTTTTTCAGATATATATTAAAAACCAAAGTGCAACCTTGTGGTTTCTGTATCCGAAAACAAGTACGTACTCATGTTTTTCGATTTACGATTTTCAATTTTGCAGATTGACTTTTTTGACTGTAAAATTGTGTATATGGACACTCCATTGATAACTAGTTTCATTACTTTAGTTGTATATCTCTACTGGTTCATATCACAAGATTCTCAAAATTGAGCTTTTTATAACACTGTGTTGTTGCTGAAAGATATTTGTAATTCTAAACTAGCACTATCTGTACTTTGTAAATCAATAAGTTTTAATAATAATCCTACTGCCCTAATAAGGCTTACCAATGTAACTTTTTGTCCATATTATGTGTGTATGTGTCCTTAATGTGAAGCTTTTGATATCGGTATTGCTGTATTGTACTGCTTTGTATTGCATCGGTTTTTTGCACACAACAGCAAGTCTGTTGTGATTTAGTCTTAGCATTTTTATTATTGTGTGTCTTTTACATCCGCGTGGTGAGACCCCAAAAGGTCGAAATTGGTCGCGGGTATTGACATGTTGTAGTAGATTGTTGTATGGTACAGTGTGAGGTTGCTGATGATTTTTAAGCAATTTTTCATTTTATCTGAATTCTTAACTAGTGAATACACTGCATTGTTTGTTGAACTACATTTAGGCCTGTTGCTATCTCATTGGTTAATATAAATGTTCTTGCGGTCATTTTATCGAGCAAAGGAACTTCATAAATTGTATTTGCTCAGGCGTGCCAATTTAGATACAGCACGGGTATGGAACCCATCATTTATCGACTGATTCGCTTGTTGCTATTGCCTCTATTAGTACTAAGGTCTTTGCGATGTCACATCAATTTTTTTTCCAGAGCCATCTATAAAACTGTTACAACCATTTTCGAAAACTAAATCATCTCAGCTGACCGACGTAATTACGAAAAACTTTTCGTTTTTAGCGCAAGTAAGTTAACACTATTTTTCTGGTTTTAACCTTGTTATAATGGTAAAACTACAGTAGTAATAAGAGCAGCTTGCCCTCACACTTGCTTCACAGTGTCCAGTACTACTGGCGCAGTCGCTGCATTCAATCACTTACGTTGCAAACGAGCAGGAATTGTTCAAAATGCCTTTCAGAAACCCAACAATCCAGTACTATCCAAACTTTATCCTTAAGTGTTTATTTGCTTTGTTGTATATGAAGCATAAATAGCAAGGTAGTTTTTTTAGTAAAACAATGCTGTAAAGGCTAGCCAGCCGTTCAAAGAAGTTGCTTAAGGTAAAAAAATTTGCTTAAGTGTCCCACATACTTGTTGAAGTAAGTGGTACTAAAGGCTCAGATTAGGGCCAAAAATCAATGTGTCTGCAATTTTTAATGCGTTGTGTAATTCGATCTCTTTATCAGGTGACTGCAACTTCTCTGGACCGAATGGGCGTTAATACGAGGTTAGAAAAGTGTTTTTTAGTCGCTCAAAATTCATCTGATAAAGTCATGCTGGTGGAGAATAATTGCCCTGTGGATCAATATACCAAGTGGGTGGAAGCACACATTAAATGTAACAGTATAACCTTGTATTTTGCTACTTGCAAGTGATCGTAACTGCCGATCTTGATTTGCCATGGCGTCCATGTGAAATTGCTCTGATTCATATCGTTTTCTTTTTATTCATATCGCTTTCACCATCAGTCGATTGGGTTGGTAATTTTCCTAAAAGGCTTGTGTTGCGTTTTAAGTTTTTATAGCTTTGAACTCTTTGATGCACTGCCATGGTTTTCTTACCTTTACGAGAGATTATACTGTTTCACCTTCACCAAAATGCAGGGTGTTTCAAAAAATTTGACTTCATTTGACATCATGTATCACAGAAACCATATAGTCAAATCAAGTGAAACTAAACAATGTTGACGAAAATAAGATTTAATTCCTGTAAATTTTAATAAGAAGTTAAAAGGCACGTGAATTCCGTGAAAAGATTTCACAAATGTTCAGTGTGCGCACCGCCTGTTACACGGCACGCTTCAAGTCGGCAACCTCGCTCCTCCCAAAGACGCTGCAGTATATCTTGCGTAACAGTCACTTGTGCGGTAATGATTCTTTGTTTAAGCTTGTTTACATTTGCAGGAAGAGGGGGGATATAAATCAAGCTCTTCACGTATCCCCACAGAAAAAAGTCGCAGGGGTCGGGTGAACGTGGAGGCCATTTCAACATCACATTGTCTTTACTTGCAACACTTTCGATCCATCTCCCTGGCAAATTGTCATTGAGATACGCCCATACAGTGAGCTTCCAATGAGGCGGAGCACCGTCTTATCGATAAATTAAATCTTCATGTTCGTTTGCAATAAGCTCATCCGTAAGCCAGTTCTGAAGCATCTGCAGATAAATATCAGTCACATTTCCCTCAAAGAAAAATAGGCCATGAACATAATTCTCGGAGATGGCACAAAACACGTTCACTTTTGGTGAGTCCCTCTCACACTCAGTTGTGGCATGGGAATTTCTTCGTACCAAATGCAAACATTATATCTATTGACTTTGCCATTCGTGTGAAATGTGGCCTCATCGCTCAACACAAGACGTTCAAAAAACTTCTTTTCTTCAAGTTTATTTTGCATATCAACCCACAATTGTTTGCGCTTTTGCTTGTTATCTGCCGTTGTGGCCTAAGCGAGTTGCAGTTTGTAGGGTTCCATTACCAAACATTTTCTTACCCGCCAAACTGTCGTTGGAGGAATCAGGGTTTCTAGACTTGTTGTTCTTATGAACTTTTTGGGCTTTGCAAGAGTGTTTGACGAACCCGCTCGACCTTGCCTTCCGATGTTGCTGGTCGACCAGATCCTTTTGCTCTGTATTAACAGTCTTCGTCTTAGAATTTTTTTTGCCCGCTCCAACTTTGCTTTGCTGTTGGTGACTTTTTAGAGAACTTTCTCACAAACGCACGCTGCACGGTCTTGTTCGAGTTTGTTCTCGCATACTACAACACACAAAACGCCTTTTCTGTGCTTGTGAATATCATTTAAACACACAGGTTTACATGCAGTATAAATAATTTATCAGTCAACGATTTCTACACCTGAAAAGACCAACACAAACACAAAATTTTGGCTTGTTCCTACACAAGCTGTGCAAATTGAAGTCGTTTGAACGGGAACTGGCAAAGTTATTAGATCGAAAAATGATGTCAATTTTTTTGAAACACTTTGTTTACGTCTTTTTACCAAGAATTACGCTCGTAGACCATGTCAGGGTGCTGGTTCTGATATTTTGTGCTTAGGTCTCAAGGTTAATCAATGTATTTTCCCTGCAGAAAAGTCAATTCTTGATTACACTTATGATTTAACTTCGGCTGACAACCAAACACAGCCTGAAGTTAAGAATGCAATTGGTAAATTGTAATCTCACTCCGGTCAGCAGCAGTAATACTAGTTTCTATCTAAACTGTGGGCATGCGTATTTCCGTTCTTTGGTTCCGCCGTAGTTGTAATTATTCTTGACTTTTGCAACAGAAGGTCCAGATTTTGAATCTCCATTTAAACGTCTTTGGTGTTTGTCAAGAAATGCATCCAGAGTTTATGATGCTGTGTTCCTCCAGTTGAAAGCAAGTAGATAGTAGCAATTACTCGCTGAAGCAGTACTTAATTTTGTAAAGCGGGAGAACATGGGGTAGAATCTACTTAATTCAGATTTTGTTACGCTGTGGCGAACGCTTTTTCAACAAAGGCACCCAAAATGCCTTAGGGTACCCATGTAGAGTGCGCCAGAATACCTCAGCTTAGTCTCATGGTATGCATTGCAATACTTTCGAGAATGCTCCTAGAATGTGCGAGTGGTAACCCAATCTTAACGCTTATCATTGTGCTAAGCCAAAACCACTGATTTTAAATGACTGGCTAATATTTCAATGTAAGATTGATATTTCCGTTTTCAACATTTCAGCCTTGTAATCCCACATTCTTTATCGTATGGAGAGCAATATAAAACTTTTATGTTTTCGTTAACTGATGAACACTCACTCGCTACAAATCAACTGTATAACTTAACGTGTGTGTTGTCGAGATGTTTTGCTTCTTCAACCAAGGTTCCTGTGACATCTACCCTTCTACCTCAAGTAAGCCTAACTTTTAAGTTTTTAACATGTTTACTCAAACTCCGGTAAGCCCCCTTTTTGTTGCAAAGATTTGCGATCTTCAACTCGTCTGTTGACTTTACGGTTAAAGTTATGCAATTTTTTGCTCTTCTTTGCAACGTTTAGAAATATTGATTATTGTACCTAGCATTATTTTGACAAGAAAGTGACTAAATTTTTAATTCTATTTTATTACATTTACCTTTAGTTTAAAAGTCGTTTAACTTAAACTTTATTGCCTAGCCTAGGCCAATCCTTTTGCTGCTGCGTTTGCCTTTCGTCTTTGGGATCGAGGCACGGCATGAAACTGATAACTTACCCCGTAAAGCTCCCCAAGATCAGCTAGAGGGAAAGCTTCACTTCGTTGTAAACCAGTCGGGAATTCAAATTGCTGATTGATCGCTCTCATTGGTGCGTGCCGGTTGAGTCGCCTTTTAGAGCATGCTGGATTAGCAGTTTTTTCTTTCTAACTAGGTAAAGCGCGGACAACATAGGAGATAAGTTATACAGCTCAGAAATCTAAAAAACCAAAAACTAAAACTCTGTTGCTAAGCAATTATACTTTGAATTTATTCAAACCAAAACTGCTCTTCGTAGGTCATAGACTCAATTTACAACTTTACAGTGCTTCAATGCCTTCCAATGCCAATCAAGGAAAAATGCCAATGTCGAACGACAAATCTTCACCGAAACTGTATCTATTAATGCTTTCAAATATACACCACATATCAATTGCCTTGGTAAGTGATCGACAGCAGTGGTTATTTGTGATGCAATGCGCTTATAAGCACTATGTGACTTGGATTATTTCGCAAAGAATTTCTTTTCATACAACGCATGGATTCACAAAATTGAACGATTAACAGCTAGCTAATGTGAATGCAGTAGGGGAGGCAATAAAATTACTCTCTAGATTTTAAAACCTACAGTAAAAAATAGCATTGTTTAAACTTGTAACTCACCGTGAGTGTTACCAACATTTGCCAGAAACGGCATTTTAAATTCAGATACTTAAATATCAATTTTGCTTGTTTACATTGTGCGGTGGAAATTTTTTCGTGTATTTCTCACGTTATTATAGCTTCACGTGAATGTTGTTTTGACTCGAGCTAACGCTTTATCATCGATTTTCCCATGTAAATTTTACTGATAATACTGATTCATGTCACAAACACTAGGCTTTTCTATAAAGCTTTCTTAGCTATTTTACCCTTCGCAAAACTCAATATTTTTGCCTAGCAACACTCAAATCAATTGTTTGTACTTGCATAGTTGCTTAAGTGTCATGACCAGGCCAAAAAAATTTTTGAAACAAAAACAGTGCTTTGTTGAAAGCCGAATGCAAAAACTAGTGATAGATGGCATTACCACAAAAGCAGCGTCTCGCTGGCGTAGCGATCGGATAGTCTGTATTTTCTCGTTGAAAGCTTTTTGGCTTGGTGTTGCATAAAAGATTTTGTGAAGTACAAGCTAGCAAGTTCTCTTGTTGTGCCCTTAGAAAAAGGCGTTATATGGTATTCTTCCACCTTTGCGTGACAAGCAGCTGGTGGAACCGAGCAGTTTGCCTGTGGTGGCTCAGTCTGACTACAGACTGGCCAACAAAGCTTGAGTTCATACACGTGAATGAATCAGCAACATTAAACTTGTAATATCGACAAATATAAACTAAAACTCTGTTGCCAAACAACGTTTTCTTGTTAGTCGAACCGTCAACAGCCAAACCCGATTCGGCATCAGCCATCATTGTACTTTTGACCGCCATTGTTGTGTTCTTCATCGGAGTTATGCTGGGAGGACTTATCACTTATATTTTCTTTCGTATTTGGATTCGAAAAAGAGGCCGTTTATTTGGAAAACCGGTTGCACTCAACTGTTCTGCGTAAGTAAATAGCATTGGGATTTACCGTTAATGCGACCACAATATTGCTTTCAAAACTTTTCATCAGCTACGTGTCAAAGGGTTTGTGGTGTTGTAGTTACCCCTCCTCTTCCTTGGGATGGAGGCACGGCATGAAATGATTTTCCAGATTTATGCCGCAAATCAAATTAAATTTCGGGGCAAGTGTCATTTCGAACCACAAGACCATTTCGAAAAAATTTTTGGAACGCTAGCTCATGAGCCTGCTTAATCGCTTTTTCTTTAATGCAATATCGTTTTTGGTGAGTTCGCCACCAAAAGCTATTGTGGAAACCACTACACAACGCTTACAGAAACAAACAACATGGCAATTCTTCCTAATTAGTCATCTTGGCGTAGTGCTAACTATTCCTTTCTTCGCAACAAAATGCCGGGATTATAAAACACTTTCTTAAACATCATCAGTATTCATCATAAAAACCATTAAAAAGCTGAAATAAAAGTCTGGTTCGAAATTGAGTGATTAGATTCAGACACCCACCAAACCAACTCTTTTACAACCGGGAAAGCTGGAGAGCGTAAATATAATTTTTAGCCGTAATGTAGTAGTTTTGTGGTTGCCTAAATAATAGCTCAGAGATGTTCTCAGTAGAGGAACGTTTTTCCAGCTAATATGGTCGAAACATCTGTTTCAAAATACGCTACTGCCATATACACAGTGAAATATAATGTTGCCATTTTGTGTTTCAGCAAACACGTTATTGGAACCAGAACAGACGATCATTTTTGCTTAGATCTCAAAAAAAGAGGTTATATCACTACTGATACACCAAGTACGTTATATGCAATGGCTGAGCGCCCAGTTAATTGCAGGTTTTCATTCAGCATGTCGCAGGAAGCGGCATTGGCCTAATCACCAATCGCGTTTCGCTACTGAGTTCCAATTTGTCTTGTGGCCTAAAATGGATTTTTCTTTTACTGATCAATATCTTTCCTCTGCTAACGTGGACTTGTAGTTTGGAGATGTTTCGCGTCTTATAATCCTCTCATGACAAAGATTAAAATCTTGACCACAGCTGTCTGAACTACATTTTACGTTTTCTTCTACCGTTTTTGCAGTGCTTTAGTGTGCTGCTTCAGTGCATGTCTGCCGCTATCCTTCACTTTCGAACGAGATTGTTTTACGGTAGCGACACGGCACTAAAAATTGCTGGTGCTCCTCCTGAGAAATCCAAACGATATTCTCGAACTTCGGCTTTTGGTTACTAAGTCTAGAAAAATTACCTCTTTTCAATGGCGGCTAAAAGGTGATTGTTTCGATAACAAACTTGCATGTAATGTCTCTCTTTAAAGCTGTTTTGTAAGGTAACCCTACTCTATCATCAGGTGACTTGATACAAGTTACCTACTTCGTGCAAAGAGTTGATGATCCATGGCTTTAAAATATGTTTTATGTAAATATAGTAGCATCAGTATTACTATCGAGTCCTATAAGAAAGAATTAGCCTAAATGGTCGTAATATTTCATTTCGAATGACAAATGCAGACATCCTGTTTCAAACTAAGAGGTGTCATCAGAGCATTTTGATCTGGATGTCGTAGTAAATAAGTCAGTTGCTGCACATTACCGATTAAATGACTGCCCCGGAGTTCGTGACACCTGGGCAGATATTACTGTCAACCTCCAGTATTTGTTTGTTAAAACGTCTCCCCTGAAATAGTGTGGATCGCAATGGCCCGTCCTTTCCTCGTTACTTCTCAAACCCAGTACCCACGAGATTGGCTCTAATTGACCGCGAGTACTTAGAGTTGTATGGCATGCACGTATTTTTTGCAGTTCGCAATTCAAAAGACGGCAATTACATTGAACTTCCTGAATCCAATTCTTCCCCATCAAATGGATCTGCAACCAACATATCGAACTCTGGTGTAAGTTCTGAGTAATGTCGCTCATAGTTTTAATTTTAAGGTAGGGGTTCTGGTGAGATTTCCCATTTTTGTCTATTAGTAAGGAAGCATGACCACAGACTATAGTCCTAGGGACCGGTTAACTTCACCAAGATTAGACCTAGAAATCGTGAGCGTGAAAAATTTTGATCAAAATGAGAAAAAGTTACTGGAAAATAGACCCACAAGGCTGCTTGCAGCTTCATGTGACAGTTTTCACAGTTGACGGAGTTGTTATATTTTCTTGCAAAAATTCGGAAGAGAAAGCGGAATGTGCTAGCTCGAGGAACTGGTTTGGTGAAAAATTGTTTTACTAAAAATCTTTGACGTCACATTATTAGTTGTGAAATTGCATCAAGAAAAATAGGGAGTACTACCTTGTATGGTACGGCCACACGCATTCTGGCAAACGCAAATCGAGTGGGTCAGTTTAACAGGTAAGGCAAGACAGTCCGTATCTTCTGGAGAAAAATGCATGAAAGTCAAAGCCGTCCGATCAATATTCAAGATGTGATTATCCCGTACAAGAACGTGTTTCAAGTGAAGAGTCATAGAAGGTTTTTGAAGTTAACTAGATTATTGCCAAGCAGTAAAA